>JAZHRO010000003.1:69792500-72292500 GCA_037157565.1 Thalassia testudinum | reverse complement strand
GATTCTGGCACCAATTTGGGTGTATCGTCCTCTCGCGAATGCGGTGCGCATCCTGAATGAGAGGGCGATGAAGAAGATGGGCCAGGATTAGGTCTAGGCGGATCGACGGTTTGCTTACCGCTCCTCGTAGTGACTACATTGGACGATGCGGGTCTAGTGGGATCATATGGCGGAGTAGGGTTCGCAATGGAGACATAAGAGTGCGGTGCTGTAGCGAGATTAGCCCGAAATCCTGGTGGAATGCTCGGAGCTTGCAGAATTTGATTAACCTACCCCTGAGAACGTCGTACCTGCGGTTGAGGGCCACGAGGAACGAAGTTTTGTGGGTTTGGAACAGGTTGGGTGGGAAGAGTGCCCTGAGATTGAGTCGCCATGCGTAGTTACTGATCTCAACATTCTGCTGCGCCAATTGGTGCTGAAGAGAGGTCATGTTCTCTTTATGGCGCTTTGACATTTCAGTCAGCATTCGCATCAATTTGTCAAGAGGACTTGATGCGTGTTCGGTTTGTGGTACGCAATGGCCTGATGGCGGATTTGCCATAGGATTAGATTGGGCCCTTGGGATGACGGGTGCGGACGGTTGCATTGGTCCACCCGCGGGGTTTTGGCGCTGCGGGTTGTTGGACCAGGCGAAGTTTGGATGATTTTGCCACCCTGGGTTATAAGTGGCAGAGAACGGGTTGTTTCCCAGGGTGCAAGCGTCCTCTATGCCAAAAGATGTGTCTGCATGTAAATATGCGTCCGAGCACATGGAGGCTTGGTCCTCTGTGTCGAAATACTGTCTCGCAGAAGCCAGATCCACATGACTTACCGAGTTGCTCGATGCAGCACTCGGTAAGGAAGGCCTTACTGGGTTTCTTGGGATAAGCCTGGTGTTGGAATAATTGGAATTGTGACGAAGTTGTGAGGTGGGGGTGTTTGCCATAGAATGGGTGGGGTTGGCCAGAAGCTCGTCCAGCTTCTTGTGCACGATGGATACTTCATCCAATTTTTGTGTGATAAGGCTGAGATCAGTGGATGAATGGGAGGGTCCTGTGTTAACTTCATGGACATTTCAGGGCAGGCAGGTACGATTAAAGGCGACAATGGAAGCATTGTTCATCGAGTTTTCACTCATATTTTCAAACAATTCAAATGCTCCATTCTCTTCTTTATTCATAAAATTCCCTCCACAGAAGTCTCTACAATCTGCTTCAAAGTCTCATTTAGCCCGTAGTAGAAAATCTAGGCTATATGCCACTTAGGTAGACTGTGGTGCGGACACTTCCTGAGGAGGTCATTATACCTCTCCTATGCCTCATCAAATTGTTCGCCGTTTTGTTGCATAAATGAGGTGATAGCACGGCGAAGTGCATTGGTTCACTCGATTGGGAAGAACTTCTTGAGAAACGCTATTTGCATCTCTTCCCAACAGTGGATGGTTCTCCTAAGGGTGCATAACCACTGCGATGCTTTATCCAGCAATGAAAATGGGACATTTTCGTGAGGACTATAGGTAACATGATATTTCTTGGTTTAACAGTTTCAGCCATTCGGGTTAAGTCTTCCAAGTGGTGAAAAGGATCTTCACTTGCAAGACCATGGAAGTGAAAATTTACTAGGCCAATTATGTTCAGTTTCAATTCAAAGTCATCCCCACCAATGGGTCCCGAATTTGTCCTATAGTCTATGTAGCAGCGGGATTCTGATAAGAGCTAATTGACCTAGGCTCCTCCCGTTCAGGAGGGTTCTGCATTTCCTCCAATGTTTCCCGAATGGCTTCAATTTGTTCATTATACATTTCCATTTGGGCTTCGAGGCGGGTTATGGGATCTAAGGCTCCACCACCTGGCGGGTTTTGATGGCGGTTTCCTCCCTCGGGATTTGGGGGTGGGCATGCAGCCATGTTTGTGGAGGAGGAGGATGATTCGGCTCCTTTTCTAAAATTATCAGGCAATTCAAACAGTTCGGGGTTTTGTGACCTCCTCCCAAACATGCACTACCATAGGAAGTATTGGGGAGATAAGAAGGGAAAAGAAATGAGAAAAATGACACCACAAAGGTACACTTGATGAAAATCAATTCAGTCAAATTCCTAACCTTTATAGTGTGCCCATAGACCTAAAGATCTAAGTTACCTACAATCACCTACTACGGAACCGAATGCGAGCACCATGGAACCACCGCGTCAGATTGAAAGGCCATTTGCCCCAGTCTTATACACCCGATAGCACGCGGGAACCCTCACCCGCACGTAGGCGCTACACGCAGGTAGTTAGGCCTCCAATCCTTAATAAGGGTCAAGTTGCTACCAATTTTAGTTAGAGGCTTAGGATCAAGTGCTTCTGGAATGTGAAGGGCGTTATTTATGGGTAATGGCCAAGTGATTGATTTTTAGAGTTTGTAAAACAAGCATGCAATGGGGAAATCTCCCCGAATTGAAGTTTTAATTGGTGAATGGTTTTTAGAGTTCAGCCTTTAGTAGTATGGATTTTAGGATTTCGCTGAAATACCAATTCAACCAATCTCCGGGTTTTGAGAGAATACAGGTTTGCTTCTAAGCCCAACAACCCTTCTTCAATGTTAGTTGGTTAATGCATGCTAAAATGCAATGGGCTTCCCTAAATGGGGATTTCTATGTGTGGATGCACTAATCAGTTTTAGATTAGTGTGAAAGGGAGCCAAAGCACTTCATTTCAAGTGCTCCCAATCACCAAAAATGATTTCCACACAAGGCTCAACCAAAAGATAAAGAAAATCAAATTGTTGGGGTTGACGTATTCAGGATCGAATCTTAGACAAGTTGAAAAGTCGTGGTGGGGTTGGAATCAACTCAATTCCAACTCTCCCCACTAAAAATGTGATCCCGAAGTTGCAGGTAAGTGAGGCAAAGAGGGGTGCAATCAATCTTTTTATGTTTGCCTCAAAGAATACTTCACACGGCGAAAAATTCAAGAATCAAGATTCTTGGATTTTCGCTATGCAAAGTAAGGCAGGAAATCTCGGGGCAGTGGGAGTAAAGGAAATCAATCAAACAAGTGAATTTTAATCCACTTGCCCTAAGAGATCCCAAGAAGTTTTTCTGGTTTTTAGTTTTTTTTTTATCAAGGTGACAAGTTAACCGAGGTTGCTAAAAAAAAGAAGACCTACTTGTTTAGCCACGTGTGTGAAGCTCTAGTGCAGTGTCAGCATTTTCACGCTCTCATTCCCGCCTTGGATCTGCCCACGTCTCTGACTTCGTCAGCCTGCCTTCTCCTTGCAACAGGTTTACCTGCACACCAAAAACAGAGACACCCTTGAAGAGAGAAGAGAAAAATGAAAGGAATGGAATAGAAACTTACTTGAAGGCGCACTTCCCTAGCAACGGTGCCAGGAAAGATGATGGTTGAGCCCGGATAGGTGTGTTAATATGGTGATTTTATCCTTGAAGCGTGTATAGTGGTTAACATAAATCGAGCCTAACCATCTCTTTACAAATTTTTTTTTTTTTTACCAGGCCTACTTGATTTTATCTTGGTCATTTCTAGGGGCGAACTCAGGGAAGTGGGGTTAAAAGTCAAGTTTTTATGCCATTTCTACAACGAATCCGTTCCATTCATTTATTGTGTTTTTGGCATTTTTCTATTTAGATTTTTTCTGATAATTCTTGTCCTTGAGGCACACCCTCAAAATTAGGTTCTTAGCTTTGAGTCAAGATCAGGGTTCCAAAATGGGTCTTGCTATTCGCAAGACGGAGTACCTGCAAGTCAAAGATTATCTTTTCACTTTTATATATATTTTTTATCTTTTTACTAGCAGGAAGGTGAAACAGAAATAAAACAAATATAGTATATATATATAGGTATATATTATATATGTATAAAGGGGTGGGGGTGGTGGCGGAGATGGAGTGTAGCACGGTGTCGAGTCGATCGTCGTCTAGAAAGACGCAACCAACACGACAAGGTGCCGCGTGGAGTGTTGGATGGATGGTGGAAGATGTGTGTGACCACGATTTTTGTACGCGTGTATCGGGGAATATTAGCAACTGGTGCAGATATTCCCGCGATAGAATGTATGGTAAGTAATGTGAAAAAATATATATATATATGTATATTTGTAAATATATCTATATGTAAATATGGTTATAAATATACAGGTATATGTGTAGTTATATATGTATATATGTATATATATATAAAGATATAAATATATGTATCGATAGATATATGTATAGATATATATATATATATGTATATGTATGTATATATAACTATATAGATGTCTATATATGTATGGATATATATATAGTAATATATGTATATAGATATATGTAGATAGAAATGTATATATATATATATATATATATATATATATAGTTATATAGATATATATGTCTATATGTATATATATTTGTATATATATATATATGTATGTATAAGTATATGTGTATATATATGTATATATATATATAAGTAGATAGATGTATATATATATATATATGTATGTATATAGACTAATATAAAGTTATGTAAGTACTAATATATGTATAGATATATGTATATATATAGATATATATGTATATAAGTATATGTATATCTGTAAATATATATGTATATATAAGTATATAAATATATACATATATATGTATGTGTGTATACTAATACTTAACTATATAGGTACTACTATATGTATAGATATAAGTATATATATATATATAAATATTTGTATATAGATATATATAGATATAAATATATATATAAGTATATAATAGTGTATAGGTGTGTGTGTGTATGAGAGTGCGAGTGTGTGTAAGTGTCGGTAGAGAGATAGGGAGAGAGTGTAGTGAGAGAGAGAAAGAGAGTGCGCCTTCTGTGAAGAAGAGGTGGGTTAAGTCGTTCGTGCACTCAGGGCATCATTTGAGGCTTCACGCTCACGTGCAGGCGCGTATGCGTACAGAGAGGCGCGCGCACGTAGGGGAGTGGGCGTGGAGGAAGGAAAGCAGTGCACTGCGTTGCGCGAAGGGATGGAGCGGGCGCATGTAGAGGACCGCATGCAGGCGAAGATGCGAGCGGGAGCGGACACTGGCAGAGGACCGCACGCAAACGCACGAGGGGGTGCTTGAGTGGGACGCAGGGCGAGACGCGCACGCAGGCGAAGGTCGGTTGCGACTCGTCGGGTGACCGGATAAGTGAGAAACTAACCAGTCACCCCACTGTAGCCACAGTGTTCCGTAGAAACGTGTGAACAGTGGCTACAGTAGCCAGGCGAGCCACACAACTACTTGCCCCTGGTGTTGTGAGTGCGGGTGGCTTGTGGCTGGCTCGACGCGTGTGTGGGAGAGGTATGTACCGGCTGGGCTGCAGGCAGAACTCATGACAGGGCATGCGGAGAGGGCAGCTGGCGTGCGCAGTGGTGGGCGAGGGCGACCTGGTGCTTGCGCAGTGGCTTGCGTGCACAGAAGAGGGGTGCAGGTGGACGTGCTGTTGCTGTGCGGAGCTTGAGAGCTTCAAAGCTTGAAGCTCCCACTCCAATGGCTGGAATGGCTGGAACATTGCAACAAGGAAAGATCGACCACGCCCACCGGCTCTTTGACGAGTTGGGCGGTGGTGGACTCACGGTGGTGGTTGTGCACCACCGTGAGGTACTCTTGCCCGCAAGAGTGTCTCCTCAGAGGAGGAGGGCCTACGTATGGAGGGAGAGGGGGAGGAGGCAGAATGGAAGGAGAAGAGCTGCTATGTTGTGTGGGGTGTTTTTTGTGTGGAGGACCAGGCTCCCTTGCAAAGGAGCTGTGTTCTTTTTAAAGAAGAAGAAAGCTTGCACAGCCATGCCCTGGCTGTGCATGCTTTGTGCATGGCTTGGCAGGGAGAGGCTGGGCATGCGGCTGCAGGGCAAGGTGCGAAGAAGAAGGAGTCAATCCTTGTAGCCGCGGGAAGCATTTCAAAGTCAAATAAAATTAATATAAAAAGATGGTGAGTTTTGCAAAGCAGCACTTGAGGAAAAATGTAATTTCACGGCCAATTTATTCACTCTCCTCCCCTATCGATTAAATGCATGAATGAATTTATTTTTACAAATGCGACTATGGAAACCTAATATGCATTGGTAATTCTAGGAAATAGCACAAGATGGCACAATTGCAGGTGTATTTTTGTGGCGCAATCAACCTTCAACAAAGCCCTTGTGGATCTAGGGACTTCCATTAGCTTGATTCCTACCGCCATTTTTGACTACACCAGACTTGGAGATCTGCACCGCACACCTGTCACCATTAGAATGGCAGATGGCTCCATCAAACTACCTAAGGACGTAGTTCAGGATGTGATTATTAAAGTGCAAGGTCTTACCTTTCCAGTCGATTTTATTGTTTTGGACATAGATATACCAGAAAAGCTAAGTAATTCACCCATCATTCTGGGTTGACCTTTCTTGGCTACAGCCAATGCACGGATTGACTGCTACTCAGGATGTATGGGGATGAGTAGTGGCAATGAGAAGATTCACTTTGATATTTATGCAGTCGCTAAGAAAACAAATTCAGGGTCTTTTTTGGATGACATGGAAAGTGAGTCGGAGGGTAACTCGGAAGAAACTATGGCAATTGACACCTGGGTAGAGCCACTTGACCCGAATCGACAATCCACTAGATCACATAAGTCACCCTCAATACCAGATCAAATCATTGATAGTATGGTTGACTATCTTGATCAACCTAGCCCAATTCAAACCCCTACCCCTTGCAATGAATCTTGGATTATCCGATTGATTAGAATGATTCATGAAATAAAAGAAGCTACTGCAGGAGAATATGATGATATAAAGAAAGAGCTTCATAAAATTTGGAAGGAGCAACAAAAATAAAAAATGTTCGAATTTGGGTCAGGTGTGTCACAACCGATTTGTGATTCGGTGGTGGTCATGCAAGATTCTGTTGATCAAACACCTGAGGTGGATGATATTGATAATCTTATTAAAGTCGAGAATGGAGATTTATCTGAGAATCTTGATCTTCATTTAGGGCCTGAATACCAATCATTTCATTTTGAGGAACCAAGCATTAAGGGACTTGAATATGATTTTGTTGTATTTGAGAATACCCATGGAGACATTGATGAATTAATTCAGATGATTTCATACAAGGAGCAACAAAATCAAAAGCATTGTAACAACTCCTCAATCAATGATTTAGCCCATTCCACTTTCACAGGGGGACTCACTACTAAATCTAATGACCAATTTCATCTATGTGAGAAGGAAATATCCCCTTATGAAAAAGATATTCAAGATTGAAATACTGTTGGGGATAACATATGTTGAGTTATCAGAGGAAGCTAAAAATTTTGGGGAATCATATGATAATTGGGAATTGGCAATGGAAAATTTGGAAGAGATAAAAGAAGATGAGACCCGAACATCTTTGGTAGTGACAGAGATTGATCATTGGACCTTGATTTTCAGATCTGACCACACTACTTGGGTCATGCCTTCCATTCGTCACTATTATCAGGACCCATATGATTTCACCCCACATGACTCCACCCATACCCCTACCACCCACATTCTCCATCACCTCTTCGGGATACCTTCATATTCATTTCTTCCAGGCACCTGTATTTATTTGTCTTTCTTTTGTAGCATCTAGCTGCAAATAATCCCAAACCCCATCTACATATTTTTCTGATTATTTGGACTTGGAATTCATGGATAGCTGGTTTGCATTTGCGGTCCACTATTGGCGAATGAGACTAAAATTCTTATCATTTTACTCGCCATTCTAATACTATATTGGAATATCCTTTTTGAGTGTATGCTTAGCTGGAGGTGTTAATCTCAGCACTTATATATAGCATATTTTATTTGTCATATTTTTCCTGCATATTCAATTTCAGGTGTTGGAATAAGTGGAACGTCAAAATTCAGGAGCCATTCCAGGTGAATTCTACCCATGTACTCCCTGTCTTAATTTATTTTTCGTTATATTCATGCATCAGGGCATGCAAGAAAGTAGGCATGGGGGGGTAGTAATTGTAAACTGAAAAATTTTCTGCCAACACCTAAGAAAAACCTTTCATACATCATACTAATTACACTTTAGGGTTCTTAAATTGAGAACAATCGACTCCACCTCCAATGTTAACATTGGAGCTAAAAATCATTTGTAACAGCCACTCACCTTTTTGTTCTAAATTTATGGCCAAGCTAAATGTAACCTGAATTAGGGAAATCTTCGAAGAGCAACTTTTGAAAGGTTATACATAGCACATATATATATTGCATTCATGAATAAGATTACTTTATGAAGAGAATGCATTAGGGATTTTATACTCTAGCTGATTCCTGTAATCTGGAATCCAGTACAACTTTTCACACACACGTAGAATTTGCAATAGATTCACAATGAAGGCTGATAAACATCTTTAGTCTGTCGAGAAGAAGCAGTGCTTCTTGTCCTGAACCCCTAGACAGTGTTTTGGAAGTCAAGTAGATTTTTTTCCAAAAATCCACCAAATAGTGTGAGATGAGAGTAGAGTATACTGGTGCTCTAAGATTAATGCAAGGAATCCGAAATCCTAAATAATTAGGTGACGATACTCTGAGATTAGGCATAGTTTTCACCCTTGGTTCCTGTGTATACATTTTTGTGCGAATTGTGAGAGCCACCAAATAAGGCAAATACACAGAAAGCGAGTTCTCATAAAACTAGGGCTAAGGTGGATGGTTACGATCATTCTTTAGGAAATCCTCTGCTGAAAGAGGGTATTGATGCCAAGGTTAGAAATACACCTTTCTATCCATCTCTCCCGGTGCCATGAGCAGGCACTTCCCCCAAATAAGCCACCCAATGTCTCTTCAGTATCATTGATCCCTAATAATGCCTCCTCAATAAAGTTCATGGATGTGTGCTAGTTGTGTTGTGTTGAAAAAGAAAAAATAAAAAAAGGAAAAAAAATGAAAAAAAAAAATGAAAAGAAAGAAAAATTGAGAAAAAAAGAGTGAATATTTATTGTTTGTTTCAGTTGCATTGAGGCAATACCACCAAATAAATCTGAGATCCACCAAATATTCCCTTATTTTTCTGTGTTTCTAACCACCCAACATGGATTTTACGCAGTTTGTCAAATACGTCGTTGTAACGTGCAAAACTGATCAACTCTTAAATTTATAAACCTAGATATTGGGGTATCTAGTGTCTTTCAAGGAGGTAATATGTTTGGAAAATTAATTCTCTTGCTTGGAATATAAATCTCAACTTTCTTTTTGGTCTTTGTCAATATATCATTGTTATGTTTTTGAAATTAAGGCAACATGCGAAATTGTGGCAGGAAAGTTACTTACACTTCAACTCAATATACTACTGAAGTGGCAAGTAGAGCCTCTTCCTAAGCTCACTCTAGGCAAGTGGAGGCCTAGAATAATTAGGGAGAGGGAGTGAAGAATGCTAAAAGCAAAGCAATTAAAAATGCAACTAAAGAAATTGCAAAGAAGGCAACTAGATTAATGAAAAAGTGTTTTACAAAAAAACCTAGTAGATGAATGCTTCTACTACTAGAAAAATTGCAATAAATAAAAAAAAACACAAATTCTCTAGTTAGATGGTGAAGAAGAGGGCTTCTTGCTCCAAGCTTGATAGCTCCCAAGCTTGAAAAGAGACCTCCAACGCCTTCCTTGCTATGCTCTGCCAAGGTGATGTCCTCCAAAGCAAGCCCTAAGGGGGCGTGCCCTAAGCTTCTCTCCAAGGGTGGACGTCCACCCTAGGTCCTTCTCCCTTTCCTGGCCGTCCTCCTTGAAGTGGAAGAGTCCTCCTCCTTGGCGTGGTCCAAGTTGAAGAGAGTGGGGAGAAGAAGGCACCAAAAGGGCTGGTGATGTGCCCCTTTAATCTCCTTCTCTACTCCATCTTCTTGGCCGTAGGTATAGGCGGTATAGGTAGCAAAATACACTAATGGAGGATGCCCCAAAATGGTGGTAGGTGGTGGGCTTTTATAGAATAGGAAGGGGGCTAAGGTGACTCTTGGAATGGAGGGCTAAGATGAAGAGATGGAGGTGGTTAAGGATCTAATGGCCAAGGTGAATTGGCGCCACCTTAAGGGACACCTAGGGGGTGGTTATGGGTGTTGACACCCCTTGATATTGGCGCCAAAATGGCTTCTAGAAGGGGGTCTAAGTTGGCACCAAGAAGGGTTCTAGAAGGAGGGGTAGGTGGATGGCTAGGATGGATTATGTGGGTAGGTGTAGGGTGGATTAAGGGCTGAAAGTTGGCACCAATATTGAGGTGGTTAGGGGTAGTTTTTGGTGCCAAATTTTGGTGTCTTTTGGTGGTGATAATGGGGTGAACGGATGAGTAGAAGTTGGCGCCAACTTGAGTAGGGTAGCTAGCTTAGGTAGGCTTAAGTTGTGGAGCTAGCTAGGGTTGAATTTGAAGGTGGTGGATGGCCAAGGAGCTGGTTGCTAGCTAAGCTAAGCTAAGCTAAGCTAGCTTAGCTAAAGGGGGAGTAGAGGAGAAGGTGTTGGAGCTAGGGTTTGGAGGGAGGAGCTGAGGAGGAGAAGTCTAGAGCTGAAATTGGAGCTGGCTACTGCTGAAGAGGCTGGCATGGAGCTACTCTAGCTGGCTTAGCTTGCTAGTTCTTTGCTAGCTGCTAAGCCAAGCTAAAGTAAGCTAGCTTCTACCATAATGAGCTGAGGTGAGCTAGGTCTGGTTCTCCAGGGGAGAATCAAGCTGGTTGAGGTAGCTAAGGTAGCTTAGCTCAACTGAGTTGAGTTAAGCTAAATCCCCGGGAGCTAGACTTAAGCTTCCTGAGCTGGGATGAGTTCTTCTTCAGTTGGCTGGAGTTGAGTGGAGCTAGATGTAGTTAGATCTAAGTTGGGGTGAACTCCTGTCAACTCAGCTGAGCTAGCTAGGGCTCCCTGTAGACTAGTGGGAGCTGAGATGAGCTAGACTCAGCTGAGTTGAGCTGGATCTGAGCTGACTTGAGCTAGGGTGAGCTAAGATGAACTCTCTTGAGCTACCATTCAGTTGAGATAAGCTGAATGGAGCTGGGATGAGCTAACCCTAGTTCAAGTGAGCTAGGTTCCAGCTATGGTGAGCTGGATCAAGCTGAATTCCAGCTAGTTTGAGCTTCTCCTTCACCATTTGCCTTCTTGAGTGCTAGGATTTTAGGGATCTGTATATTTGTTCATCCCTAACACTCACAAAAACATATCAAAAAGACAATAAAAAATGCAATGCATGCCTACCTAATTTATGCCTAAATGCAGCCCAAAAACCCATTTACAGAGTAAAATCCTAACAGATAGATTTGTTTAAATGCATAAAAATGATGATAAACTGGTGTTTATCACACTCGAATACTGGTTGAGGATTTCGACTTAGTGTTAGGGTTATGAGAACTCAATTGAAGTGTTAATGCCAAGTGAGACTACCAAATACAGGTCATACATGTGAATCCAGTGAGATTGTGAGCTCTGAGAAAAAAAAAGAAACAGAGAGAGAAAGAGAGAATGAATACAAAGGAACCAAAAGGGAGCATAGTTTTTTCTCGTCTTTCTTTGAGTTGAGTTACTTAGTAATCCAGGAATCTAGATTCTGTAGTACTAGTCTCTATGTAGCACCAGTCGAGAGTGAGCCACCAAATATATAACCTTTTCCCTCTAAGATTCTCTACCTAAGCTTAAAGCTGGGGTGGAATTCATAGAATATCTTGAATACCCCGAGGTAAGAAGTCAGCCTATCCCGCTAGAATTTTTACTAGGGATCAAGTATAGTCTTTAGAGTTGAATCAGGTTTTTCACTTGAATATGTTGCAAAGGTTACGTAGCTGCATTTTCACATTTGTCTAGATTTCTAGAACATAGGATGAAAACAAAAAGGATAAAAATCTCTAAGCATATACTTGATAAAGTAATCAATCCCTTAGGTACCCTTATGTGAATAATTTAATCTTACATTTGCTAGCGACGAGCAAAGTTTAGGCATGGGGGTATGATCGCACAACAATCATGGGTCCTAATCAACCTAAATAATGTCTGAACCTAGCTTAAATTGTGGATATTGCACTCATATCTTGCATATCATGCATTGCATCAGTCTACTTTGAATAAATGAGATATCTTGCTAGTTAATGGTTTTATTGCTATTTGCAGATAATAAAGTGATCCAGGATGGAGATAGTGGAATAAAGCAATAAAGGAAGAAGACTGATTCAGATAAGAGGAGTGAGGAGGATAGCCTTATCCCTACCATTAGAAACCCTAGGACAGCCTTCCCAAACCTAAAACAACCTCCATTAGGGCACCTTAGCCTCAAAACCCATACATGGATAGCACTATCCATGTTCTTATCCACCCTATCCCATTCCTAAACACTTAGGAACCAAAACCAACCTTAGGAAACCTAAAACCCATTCTCCAGCACCTTTTAGGATGTCTAGACATCTGGCTGGACGTCTAATTTCTGCAGAATAACAATCCAGGATGCCAAAACTCATACTGACACAGAATTGGACATCTAATTTAATGTCCAGATGTCCAGTTTTGTAGTATAAGACGCCTGACCACTATCCTGGACGTCTGATACAGCTGTCTGGTTCCTGATTTTGGTATTGGAATCCTTAGCTTGCCTATTTTGACCTAGGAACCCCACCAGACACCCTAGGAAACCTAAGTAGAGACCTCCTCAATCGAATCCACTATCCATAACCCTACTTGTCCTATACCTAACCCAATTGAACCATCCCTTACCTAATTAGGTGCATCTAAAGTTGATTGGGTGCACCTGAGCCTAATTAGATCCACCCAGGATCTAATTAACTCATACCTATTATGGTTACCCTAGCCTAATCACATGCACACATCTAATTAGACTTGACCAAGACCTTATTAGATTCACTCCTACCCAATTAGACTTTCCTAAGCCTAATTAGGTCCACACCCACTTAATCTAGATTGACACAACCTATTTAGCACTTAATCTTACCAAAGCCCACATCCTAGCCCTACGAAAAATACACACCCACAGGCACACACACACCTTCCCATTTTACTCCCACCAAACCCATGCACACTCTCTTGGAAACCCTAAAAACTTGTGTTAGACCTAGATCCAAAAAATGTGGCATTGGCTATTTTTGGAGCCACCAAAAGTGGCAACCAAATGGAGCCTTCCATAAGGGCAAAGAGAGAGCCATGAAATTATACTATCTCCATACACTCTCCCATCCATACTCTCCACTCTAAACTTGCTTCCACCCTCCAAAACCTTAATGCCGTCCTCCTCATCCTCCTCCAAGGCTCCATGGATGGCCAGCTAGAGAAGCTTCTCTCCAAAGCTTTAAGGACGACCATTGGTAGAGAAAGGGTGCAACACCCTCCTCTCTCCACTTGGGTGCACTCGCCCCCATATTCTTCTCTTCTTAGATGACCATGAAGGTTCACCCATAGCCTCTTGTGGCTGGCATCTCTTTTGGTAGGCGTGTTGACGGGTTTGCATACCGAAGGTCTAGCCTATACCCTCACACAAGGCAGATGGCCCTAGTGGCAACTATCCGACGTGAGGGATTTCTTCTATTTATTTGCCTTCTAGTGTAGATGATATGTGATAATCTTTTATGAATAAATAATTTCATGATGTTTCTATGATTGATATCGTCCTCATGTTTGCTTGCCTATATAATATTTAGGTTTGATCACACCATGCACAGCCACGATGGCCTCATTTTGATGCACATAGTCAGTTATGTTTTTGCTAGTTTATCTAGATCTAGTTTTCATTTTGATTTTCAAAATAAAGATCAAAAACACAAAAAAAAAGTGCAAAAGACAAAAAGACAAAAAATATTAGGTTAGATTTGGGTTATAAAAGCCGATTCAAATCTCGATTCGTTTTCACACCTCCTAGAGACGAACAACCGAGACTCAAGTTCTGAAAAGAATAATATCTATATGAGTTTCTTTATCACAAATACCTTTGATGAGTGGTTTTTGCGACTATACTACGATTTCCAACGATTTCAAAAAATACGATTTCCACGCTTGTCACACATCAAGGGCCAAATGTACCAAATTAAGCATGTAGCTCTCCATGGAGCAGCACCTGTAGGGTGCTTAAGTTTTGTGCCAAATCATGCGTGGCAGATGTGCTTTGCAACATAAATTGTATTCATACATTGGGCTATGTAATCGCTTGGTACCGTGCACCATAAGAACCCTTATCCCTTATGAGCATATCTGGCATTTGATCTAACCATGGTTTGAAATGAGATTTGAGTGCGGTGTGTGGTTGGGAGCCATGCACTGTGCAAGGACCTGTATGGGCCCAATATTGACCATAAAATAAGGTTAACACGCTAATTAATGAATTAGGGTGGCCCTTATTAGAGGTCTAGTCCCACCCAATAGGGTGCTATGTATCCCTCGAAAAGGTCGCCCACCAATTAATAACCTAATTTTTGATTAGATGAACAGTAACCTTGGATCTTAATTACTAAGGGGAGGGAAGAGAGAAGCAAAAAAAAAATGCAAAGTGTTGGCTGCAGAAGGTTAAGGGTGAGAGAAGAGAGAAAGAGTGAGTATGAGATGCTAAGTTAGGATGTAAAACAGAAGAAGCGCAGAGAAGAAACAATTAAAGTGTTGTGCATGTGTTTAATATGTATAGTATACAACTATATAGTATAAATATAACATATGTATATAATATACTGTAAATAAATAATATGTATAAGAAGTATACATAGTATAAGTAATGTTTGATCTATATATGTACGTAAATAACATTATAGCTTTAGTAGTAGACTTTTCGTAAGTGTCACTGTAGATAGAATAAGTGTCACTATAGACCCTAGTTTTTACCTGAGCTTATGTACATACTTTTCCTAAGTTTTAGCAATGTTTATATATGTTGCTGTACATACTATATATGCTATTGTAAATGTTAGTATATTAAGTTAAGTTACTATAGTATATTTTATTACTTATTATTATATATATATGCAAGTGTTGTTATTATAATTATAAATAGATAGTATATAGTACTTAATTATAGTCTTTGATTCTTGTTTGTTTATATCCGTTTGCAAGCATGTTAGTTCATTCTTTTGTACGCAATTAAGTTATTATTTCATTAATTGATCTTTCATTAATTCATAATTGTACATAAAATTAACCTTTTCAGAATTAAGGAATGATATTGGACTTAGAGAGTGATGTATATCAATAATTGTCTCCCAGTGAACGACCTGGAATAAACTAGTAAAAATTATGTAATTAAATAAAATTGATGCGATAACAGTTTGTATTTGTGACATACACTACAACAACAACATATTTTTATATGAACCATAGTTAAACACTTCAACAACCTTTCAAATCTTGCTCATAGCCATCAGAACACGTCTCAAATTTTCACTAAGTGTTGGCTAACACTTAGCCTCTCTTCACAAAGCACAGATAAGTTCTTCACACTAAAAGGATCAGGATCCCCATTGCTTTTTCTTGCACGTAGTTCTTTACATTACTATTAGGCCACGTGTCGCCATCATATCCTTTGAGGCCACTCCACAAAGCCACATGCAGAGCCAAGTCAATGGTCAATATCATACAAGAGTATACACATGCATGAATAGCTCACGTTGATGTCGAAAGATCGAGTAAGGGAGGCGATTCATTATACTTGTCTTCAAGTGGCCGAAAGCTTCCATGGTGGGACTAAAAGTCTCTAGTTCTTTGCGCAGCCATTCCTTTTGACCTGACTTCATCCTTTGATTCCTCACAACTCAGAAATCAATTGACCACACAAAGCTCCAAATTGTAGAGCTATCATAACTCTATGGATTCCAACCATCATTTATTTAATTGGAGCACAAAAGCTCTCCAAACCAACCTTCAAATGCAGCTTCATGCCATGGTCCTCTAACAACAGCAATAGACCTGCAGACCATGCAATCAACTGGCCTATTCTCTCTTTCTCTCTTGGTTCAATGGGCATCACTCTGTGCCTAAGATCATTTCGCATCAAATGAAGCATAAGGAAGTCTTCAAAAGCATCAGGACACTTGAGAAGCTTCTCAATTTCTGTAGATCGATAGAGCATACCAGGTGAGATCTAAATGGGACTAAATCAGGAGAGTAGATACTCTGGCATGGTTCTATACATCCTCAAAGGATTAAAATCAATCGTTCTAAGCTAAAATTGACTCCAAATTTCATACTAAGCTTAGTTATGCTCAACTGTAGGCTTTAGGTACCCAAACTGTACAAAGATCAAAACTTGATACAAATCAACTCTACTCTCTTTAAAATCATCCCTAACAAATTCCTAACAACCTAAGGAGTGTAAATCACCCATTGGAACTGAGGAGATCTGAGCTCCATGAACTATCTTAGGTTGACTAACAAAGCTTAGAATTTTCTTTTAACACTGATGGATTTAAAATTGAATTAACCACCTAGATTAAATTGATTTCATCTTAGGAACTTAGCAAATGTGAAAAGGCCCAAAATTTAGCTATTGAACACAATTTCTGTCGAAGTACAAAAAGGTGGTTGTTCGATAGAACAACCTGAATTTCTAACAACCTATCTAAGGTTTGATATAGGCTCAGGAAGTCCTAAGAATGCTTGTAGATCTATTGCGAAGACCTGAGAGTGAGAGAATCAACATGTATAGCTCTGCTAGAACTGAAGAAGTTGGCTTTGATCTAAGAAATAAACTCAATAAGACTTAGATTGGATGTGCGAAATATGATCAATAAGTCCTAACTAAGTAATATGGAGCTTCTCAAAGTGTTTGAAACACTTTTCAGCAAAGAATGATTCACCGAAGCTCAACAGAGCTTTGGTGATCAATGGATTTGGTCGCCAGACATAAAAACTCCATGAAACAAATCAATGAATAGATCAAGAGCTTCCTAAAATTATTAGAAATCTCAAGAACTCCTCAATTTAATCAATCAATGCTTAAATCAGATTTATGAGCTCAAAATGCTGAAAATTGAAATCTGAGTTTATCATAATGTAGAGACAATAAATCACTCAATTGAGTGAGGCGAATCACTCAATGAGTGATTGAGAAAGTGATGATGAAGTTGAATTAGATGGAGAGACTCTCCTGACCTCCATCACGAATAGTGGAGCTTAGGAGTTGAGGTGAGATTGGGCATTTGATGATAAAAGACTAAATCAAAGAGAAAAGAAGGTGAAAACAGTCATGGAAGTGTAAGGAAAGTAAATATGAGGTGACTAACATGAATCAAAAACCAGGAAAGGTCGTATTTGACCTTGCCAACATCAGAGAAGAGAAGGAAAGAATAAAAGATTTAACTATGCTAATCTACCTAATTAACTACACTAAACTAGTTTAAACTAAGAGCTAAGGTTATTCTACGTGTTACCTGGACAAACGGAGGAAGAAAGCACCGATGAGGCATTGTCAAAGTTGGAAGAAATCAGATGAGGTAGGGCAATAGCTCTGGTGTTGATCGAAGACATTGAGGTCAAGAAAATGACGCTCGTCCATTGCTAGCAAAATGGAGTAGAGGAAGCAGAGGTGAGTGAGCCAGTTGATCCACCATGGAACAAGCTCGAGAAGGAGAGAGAGGGCGGCCAGAGTTGGAGTGAATAGCGTATCATCAACTTGGGTGTGGGTAGGGGGAAAGGGAGCTGACCTTGATCATCGAAGGATAGGGGTCCTATTTATAGGCTCTATAAAAGGTTAGGGACCTTGAATCTGGCTATGTTTAGGTCTAGGTTCATCGTACCCTTTGTCATTTTCAACAATGGTGAGGTTACTCACCATGATTTAGTTGGTTGATGGCTCATCCAGGCTGTTGCATGAAGAGGAGGAGGTGAGATGAGGTGTTACAACCATGGTGATGGTGGTGTAATCTCAAATGGGTAGTGATCTAGAATTCTGATCATTGGTGAACGATGACTATTCATAGAGAAGAAGAAAGGAGGAAGAAAGGTGCATAGGGCTTCTTTGTAAATAATTGAAGGACCTATAGGTGATAAAAGGACTTAATTGACATAAAACCTAAGGACCACTCTTTGGATACAATGGGTGAAAGGATGCATCATGACTACTTCCTATTCCCCTTTAATGAATGGGAAGCCATGTCGATCCTGAATCCAGCTTCAGTGTGGGGTATGGTAAGGTTTCCCCTTAGCCCCATTGATCTTCAATTTTGCAGTGGATACCTTGGCAAGATATGCTTGCAAGTTGGCAGCTTATGGGATGATAAGGGGATATTCGATGACAAATAGAAGGGCTTTGACCCCCATTCTTCAGTATGTGGATGACACTACGTTTTTTGTGGAAGGTGGGAAGAGAGAAGCACAGGTGCTATATTATATGGTCAACATATTCGGTGAAATATCTAGTTTGAAATTAAATAGAAGTAAGTCCTCCTTGGTCTACTTTGGTATGAACGATATAGACCAAAGTGACATCTCCACCATCCTAGGCACGCTTGTGATATCACTGCCAATCAAATACCTGGGGTTACCACTGATGTGCACAAAAATGAACAAAACTGATTGGACTTTTCTCTTTGAGAAAGTGGCTACGAATCTAGAAGGCTGGAGCAGCCGCTACTTGTCAAAAGGGGGGAGGTACATCTTATTAAATTCGGTTATCACATCCATTCCATTCTTCTTCTTCTCGGTTCTCCGATCTCCAAAGTCAATTTAGAAAAAGCTTGACGTTATGCGCAAAAGGTTCTCCTGGAAAGGGGCTTCTCACCAAGGTGCCTTCCTCCAACTTGTTAAATGGGATTCAATATGTTCACCTAAGAAGTATGGTGGCATGGGAATTAGATCTCTCAAAGAGTTTAATGATGCCCTGTTGTTGAAATGGGCAGTTTGGTTGCTGCAAGGGGAACAAAAGCCTTGGACAGAAATCATTCATGATAGTTATGGTGTGGCAAATGATGAGAAGAGCTACTTGAATCCTCATAAGCCATCTCCCTTCTGGTCCTCAGTGGTGCGTGCCTTGGCTGATAACTGGAATTTATTCAAATCTATTTTGGATGACAGGAGAAGATTTAAATTCTGGTTGGAAAAATGGTTGCCAGGTGGGGTGATAAAGGACAAGTACCCTCTTGCATTTTCAGCTGCTACTGATAAAAATGCTTTGGTGTGTGACTATTGGGACACAGCTTCTAAGATTTGGATGTTAAATAATGAGGTGGGGAACGGCCATGGAATAAGAACATGGGTAGAAGATGAATGCCTCCTATAGGAACTTGCTGCTTTCAGACCTACGCCAAAGGAGTGTGATACATATAAATGGGATGGGGCCTTCTCGTCAGCAGTTGCCTATGAGAAACTCATCCTTTCTTCCAAGTCGGCAGAGGTGGATGAGATTGGGAAGAAGCTATGGAAATTGAAAGTACCATTAAAGGTACAAATCTTTTTGTGGTTGTGCAGAAGAGATGGTTTGATAATGGGAGATATGAGGCATAGGAGACTTGCTCAGTTCTACCATTTGTGTGGGTTGCACAATGACTCCAGCCTTCATATTTTCTCCACATGCATGGTAATAGATTGTGTTTGGAGGAAAGTTTGCAAGGAAACTATTCCCACGTGGGATGATCTTTGGAGCTCTTTTTTGAGGTTGAATAAGCCATATTTGCCGCTGGTGGCTGTGCTATGGTCGTTATGGAGAGCTAGAAATGAGAGTTTATTTCATGAGAGACCAGTGAATGTGGATAATATTGTAAACAATTGTTGGAATCTCATACATCAGTGGGGTTCACTCATGTAATTCATTTCATTCAAATAATCAATAAATGCTCTCCTGGAATGCTATCGGTGAATCGATAGCACTCCTTTCTTTTCAAAAAACCTAAGGACCAAAATGCAAACAGTGAGTTTTAAGGCTTAAATTAAATTATTTATTTTTCAACTTTTTATATATAATTGTAAATATGATAAATAATTTACTTATGAAAAGGGATTGCATTTTTGTCCCTTTTAGATATATTTATTTAAGTGCTTAGCATTATTAAGTTAATTAACAACTTAGAAGCTATAAATATTATAAGCTTATTTATAATAGCAAAATGATTAGATTTAAGTCCTATTTATCAATAAATAATAAATAAATGTTCATAAAACCTTAGTTTAAGTAATTTAACATATAAATAAAGTCCATATGCATTATAAGCTTATTGTATAATTAAGCCTATTTGAATGCTACTCACTAGTAATTTAACTAGGTAAACTAGTTAATTTGTGTGAATTAGGAGCCATCATGAGTTCCACATCATATTACATCTTGGCCTCTCAAGCATTGAAAGTGTTCTACATTAAGGATAATTAGAATGAAGGATGGCATGTGGTTAAGCGAGTGAAGGTTACAGATGCTTTCAAAATTGCCGACATCAAAAGTCTCATGAATATATTTGACACAAGCAATACAAGGATCGATGGCAAAAACTGAATCATTCACTTGGTTAAGAGATGTAGATAATTTAAGATATTCATGTGACTCTTGAGATAGAGAACGATCAGTCTAACAATGAAGTTGATGCAAATGATGATGATATTTGATAGTAAATGCTACTTCACGTATGGTATTCCTTGTGAACACTATAGTAAGCCTTTGTCTAAATTATTGATATTATTTTATATCAGCATGATGCATTATTGTTTCTTCGCTACAATAGTATACAGGTTTTGTGACGGCTATAAACCATCACTAATACCCTAGAAATCATCACCACACATCGTCGCGGTATATGGCATCGCTATTTTAATTTGGTGATGCTTACAATCCCCTATCATCACTTTCTTTGCGTGTACAGGTGAATAAGGAGGGACATTTTGACGACGAGCTTATAACCATCACTAATTTTCTTAGTGGGAACCCAAATTACACAAAAAAAAGTTACATACTTTTAGGGACAATTTTTGTTAAAACCATCCTCTATTCTTAATGGTGACAGTTTAAAAGACTGTGACCAATTGTACATAATAGTCGCTAAAATAGATGGGATACCTCATTCCAAAATTATGTGATGCCTAATGGACTTATGGCGATAGTTGTAAAATGGTCACTGAATGTAATTTATATTGCTTTGCATTTTAACTGTCACTAAAAATACTTTAATTTTTGAAAATAAAAATTAATTTGAAAATTACATATAACAAATAAGAGATGCTCGAAAACAACCTAAATTGTTCAAAATATTCAATCAAAAAGAATTATACAACGGAACTAATTTATGTATATATATAAATAAGGTTCAAATATTACAACAATAATAAAAATAGAAAGAATATAAACACATATACACTATGCTGGGGCACCTACGCCACTAGCCCCAGAACCACCATCGTCGTCACCATGCTTTGGAATGTGGAACAACAAATGATCAAGTCACCACCACCACCCCTGCCTCAAAGATAGGACAAGACCTCCTCCCACTACTTGTTACGTTGCTCTAACAACTCCTCCTGGTGCTCTATCCTGCAAGTGGCAGCCTGTAGCTGGGTTGTGACCTCTTCCAACCTTTTCTCTCACTTTACATCTCAACGTTGTAAGGTCTAAACCTCGGTGCATAGAATGTCATCCTAGGCGGATGAGGAGGATCCTTTCCTACTATGCTAGGAGATCGCCGTACTCCTCCCACAGCTACAGACGAAGCTTTCATGGTCTGGAGGCATCACGATCCTGAAGGCCTCCTCTGGTGTCATAGGAGTCCATCGAACAGTCCTAGAGTTCTTGTCCACGACCTCAGGATGATGGATCAATTCCATCATGTGACCCTGTAAATATAAATATTTGTAGTTAATTTTCATATAATTGAAATTAATGTAATTGACTTTTAATTACCTACATGTGTCTCCTAGTATGTCAGATGTATCCATGCATGTGGGTCATCGAGTGTTTCTTTACTATGAGTCCACTCATAAACTCCCACTTGATCTAACTATGTATCCCCATGTGCTTCTGCCTAAAAAAGAAGTAATATTTTCATCTTCCTTTAATTTAACTAAATTTTTTTAATTTTATTTGAAATATTGAATTAATAAACTTACATATCTATCCTTTAATGAGTCAATACCCATTCAACCCAAGTAGTGGGCCTGGGCAGGAGCTCGAGCCCTGTTGGCCTGGGTAGGAGCTTAGGCCCTGTAAGAAATATAAATTTTACTACTAAAAGATTATATAATTATTTAGATAAAATAAAATGAAAAATAAAATTCGAAACTATTTATTTACCCTACCATCGGATCCCTACAGTGCTTGCAACACACCCTCCAAATGGGAGGCGCAATCGTAAGAGGCATGTTTCTTGATGCCTCCTCATATAGCTTATTTTTAAAAAATTGGAATAATTTTACAAATTTTTATTAGAAATTATTGACTATATATAAATAATTAAATAAATTTATAATATGAAAGAATTTCATACCATACTCCATCTCCTCTCTCCATCCACGATGTAGCCTTCCTAAATGTTGTAGGATAACCTTTGGTGCATTGGAATTAGCACCCCAATCAAAACTGACCAATATTCGATAATATATAAATCGATTATAATTGTTATAAATGTGAACGAATGAATTTCACATTTATAAGTGGTACTCCTGAATAATGGATGCCTTCAACTCCAATTGATGCCTATTGGAATGAATCGTTTAGCTATTTGAACAATTCGGCGGTTCTTATTTAAAATGATGAAACCATGTTTATTATTTTTCTTGAAACAAGTTCCTTCCTTGAAAACATCACACCAGTCACAATTAAATAAAACCACCTTGCGATCATATCTAAAACTCCTCTCCGCAATTTCAATGATTTGCCTGTGGTAACCATCACAACCCATTCCAATATTGCAACTGTCAAGAACTCCAACTTGTTGTGATGCCTTTGCATCATCGATTGACTCTATTCTAAACCTGAATCTGTTAATTATATACCCAGAATGATAACGTTCTTGTTTTCTTTCATCTGATACACACGCTACTTAAACCAATGGAGGAATTGTAGGTCTTGAATGGCAAGAGGTGATGACTATTTAAATTCATGAAGAGGATTGACATTGGGAAATTATTTCAAGATATACATGTGAGCTAATTGTAGATCCATTAAATCGATCGTTCTATATTCTATGTGCAAGATCGATCTTCCCCTCATGTCAAAAATTGTTATAGAATCATCATTTATTTCATTTTATCCCCCATCATAATTCCTCTCTAGTTGATTAAATATGTTGTCAGCATTGTCCATGTACATAGCATAGAAGTTTATGCATTCTTCTAAAAGGTAACCCTCGACGATTGACCCCTCTATCTTAGCTCTATTTAAAACGTAATCTTTAGCTTCTTCAGAAATGTCTCAACTAGAAGCTCCCAACTATACTATACAGGTCCATGAACTCTTACTTCATTTGCAAGATGTAGTGCTAGATGCATCATGACGTCAAAGAAAGCCGAGGGAAAAATCTATTCCATTTTATAGAGTGTAATCACAATTTGATCATTCTAATAGTCTAGACTTTCACAGTTCAAAGTCTTCAAGCAAATGACACTAAAAAATTGGCTCATCTCAGTGAATGAATCGACCACTGGATCTGGCAACACTCCACGAGTAGCTAATGGAAACAAAATCTGCATGTAAACATGTGAATCATGACCTTTCAATCCACTGATCTTCTTCTGAACTTCATTCACACAACTTATGAGTTGTGAAGAAAACCCATTTGGGACCAGAATTCCTTTTAAAAAAGAGAATATCTTATCCTTCTATCCTTATTGTAGATTGTACATTGCTAGTGGCATTTCTTCTCCTTCAGTGTCATGTAGCTCAAAATTGTTACCCAGTTTCTTTGTGTCATTTCTCATTCTTAACGTGTCTTTGGGATTATTTGTTAAATTCAACATGTCTAAGATGTTGTTCATGACATTTTTGCCAATATGCATGACATCAAGATTATACTGTATTGTAAAATCTTTCCAATTTGAATGCTCCATGAGGAAGATGCTTTTCTTCTTAAAACTAGAGTCCTCTAATGCTGTCAGATCTTTCTTGAAGGGGTGATTAAGTCATACGTTAGCCAGCTTTTGTAATTTTGCCATTACTTTAGACCCTGACAGTCTAATGGAATTTATCCATAACTTATTTCTCGAATTCCTACTGGAATACCGACAAGTTGTACTGTCAAATCTATCCTTAACAAATTGCCAGTACACTAACACTCAAAATAAATATAAAGGCAATCATCCTCTGGTGTTGGATGCTCATAAGAGTGAACCAAATGGAGGGGAGACTCATTAACAAACTTGACGACCAGTTCGATGTCATTGCTCGCTTTAGGGTGGAGTGAATGTAGGGCCGATGGTTATAATTCAATGAAAAGGCCTAGTAGCAATTTGGCTGCTGATTCCATTAATGGATATAAAATAGATTTGATCCATAGCTATATAATCAGTTACCATAATTCTTTGTAAATCAAACCATCCTTTCAAATTGGATATGTTGTAAAGAAGCCATGTGATATGTAGGTTGACTGTTTGTTTTGAGACGATGTTGAAAGATGTGGATTTGAGTTTCTAAAGTATTGGTGTCTTGATGTATGGTTATTATTGACAATGAGCATTATAATTGTGTGGGGAGTGGTTGTTGAAGACAATTGAAATTTATGGATTAAGTTCTTTATTTCATACCCATTGGATACATTTCTTGTGAGGATACTTCCATATCCATTGAATACATTTCCATATGTAACCATTAAGAATTCCTCATAGGATGCGAATCCCATTAGGCACCTATCTTTTTACTATATGATTTCTTGGAATTTGATTCTATATGAATCATACTCAACCCCTATTTGGTCATTATTTCTTAGAATTAGCTACTTCCTCCATTGTTGCTCGCATTAACTTTGGATCATGGGATCGAAACACCTTGTCAAACATGCCCATTACTATCAAAGAAGGTCCTTCACCACCTTTTCTCCCTCTATTTCCTTTTCACTTTCTTGGACACTTGTGGTTAATTGCTAACCTTACATTAATTGGGTAGTGTTGTGAAGAAAGGTATGCTATAAATTTGAAGTTTATAATGTTGTTAATGTAGTATCACAAGCTTAAATGGAATTTATGTAAAAAGCCTTTAGTTATTCATTCTACATGGTTTTAGAGTGGGCTATTTTAGGTTTTCTTTCTCTATGCTTGTGCTATATTATCAGTGTTGAACTTCTTATGGTTGTATATATGCATATTATTCTTTCTTTTGATACTAGTATATTGTAGATTTGTAACGTATGTGGTTAGATTCAAGAATATTTGAAGTTACTTGGAGGTTTTTAGGATATTCATACATGTCACATAGATTATCTACTTTTATTTTGGTTGTAAACTCCTATGATTAATTCTTTTTATGTCTTCCATATGGTGGTTTAGAAGATTGTATACCTTGCTAAATACAAAAATCAAGATTATCTCCTATATGTGAATGTATGACTGATATGGTCCACTTTAAATATTCAAATCAACCACCCAACATGGGGTATTACCTGAGTTCTTTGATGAACTTTGTCAGTGACTACTTGCATATAAGTTCTTCAAGGAAGAGTAACTTTTCTCACTACCCTTCAAACCCTAACTAAAATTCACCTCAATGATTTTGTTAACCTATATAGTAGGTGTGCTCCTTGTAGGGTTGTATAGGGATATCCGTTAAGTAAGCTTCCTTTAATTTGCTGATGTAGACCAATCCCTATCAAGTAATGCTCCTTGAATTGTTGATGTAGAGGAATCTTTATCAATGAAATATGGTTTTATTAACTTGAGAAGTTACGTTGCTACTCCAAGTGATATATCTTGTGGATAGTAATGTGAGGGATAGTAATTTTATACCAAAGTTGTACAAGTCATTGCACTAACTATTACCTTTGAACCTTTATTTACTTTGGATGTAAGCATGCCTAGGATAGGGCACCTTTGCATGCCCTTTTATAGGTGACATTATATTGGTGGATAAGATGAGATTACAAAGTCAATAGGAAACCTCAAATTTGAAACAATGGGATAAAAGAGTAGGAATTTTTTATTTGATATGAAAAAAATGATCGTACTTCATTTGTTGTGGGTGAAGACAGATCATATACAAAGGTAAAGCTACTTTACATTGGTTTTTAGTTAAAGATTGATGGCTACTTGTCATTAGTAGCCCTTTTTTACTTATCAAAAAAGTTGGATCACATTGCATTTTTATTACAAGATATATTTAGATACAGAAAGTCACTACCCCTGAGTGACTATCCTTTACTTTCTTCTTTTCTATAAAAAAAATACTAGGACTCCATTTTTCAACATGGTGGACTTTAGATGTAACATAGAACGAATCTTGAGTGGTTCAAATGGAAAAAAATGTTGACTATTATTTACGAGAAAGCTAAAATATGCATAGTAAACTCAACAATGTTATAGAGGCTTTAGTCCTTAGTCATTGACATGTACTGAGGAACTCTATAGAAAAATGCTCTGGCCACATAAAATTAATATTACAAGGAAAAGTTCATTTTGCACTAATGAAAAGATAGAATTGTGGACAATAATAGAATGATAAAATTGTGAGAGACATGTTGAACATGGTTTCGACATTTACACAATAAACCAATACTCCTATCTAGTAGTGTGACACACTGGATAATGACTATTGCAAGGGGGCATGTAAGAATTGTTGGAAAAAAATATTTAGCATAATTCCCCTATTTGAAGTCAAAATGACTTAATATAACTTGAATGTGGCAAAGAATTTAGAAAAAGTGCCTTAAATTAGGGAATGATAAGATATCAACCTTCAACATGTTGTTTTACTACTTGGGATTTAGGTAATATGACATTCACATCCCTTTCAAAGCTTTCCACGTTCACATTAACAACATCAATTATAGTTGGCATATGGTCATCGAAGGCTCTTATTGCTTTATTAAGTTTCATACAAGTGTGGATAGGTATTAAAATAAATTCTTTATTGCTGACAAATAGCTTATTCCCATTTAGGTAATAGAAATTTTGTTAACGGTGGTTTTGGAGGAGGAGAGGGGGGAGGATACTAAACAACGACCTAATATGACATTTAATTTTACTTAACGTCACTATCTTTGATGACTAAAATTACAAGAGCAACTTGAGTTATACTTTTGTCAACATGTCTGATGAGAGCCTCATCATGAGCCATAGCTAGCTCATTTTGACCCAATAAAGAAGATAAAAGCTCATACATAACCTAGAACAAGGCCTAACGAAGGAACAAGTGCCCTGAGAAGAAAACATGAAATAAAGGCTAAAACTGCAATTTTACCATTGCAGTACGTAAACAGGATTTCTCAGAGGCAAAACATAGGTCAAATGGTCTAAATGAGATAAAAAGTGGGTTGAGTCAATCAGAAATGGGTTCATGTGCAATCTAAGAACTAAATGACACTTGGTAACCCTAAAACAGACCTGCTGAAATTAACAAGGTTCCGGTCAGAATAAAAAGCAAGTAAACCATCTAAAAATCATGGAAAAACATCCTCTAGGGTTTGGAACACTTAATTTGGCCTTTGGAACCTAGTTTGACCTATATTAGGGTCCTAGCTCTTCAATTAACCTAATTTTAGTTTTTACGCAAAATGTCCAGTCAAACGAGGTCAAACCTAAAATCCAACTTCACCATTGGATTCCTTAGGTCCAAATTAGGTTTGTACCAAAATTTGGACCTAAGGAGAGGTCATCTTGACCTACTTTGCAATTTAGTACACCCAAATCACAAATTGGTCCCTATCTTTTGAATACTGTTGCAGAGAACCCCCTAGGTTCTTCGCCTCCTTTGCAAACCGGTCCTGCCGCCATTGCTAGGGCAGAAGCGAGCTCCGGCGAGGTTCGGAGAGGGATTGCTCTCTAATCCCTCAGAGATTCCCTCCCAGAAATGGAAGGAGGATTCTCTGAGGAATTCCCTTATAAAGTCAATTACAATCGCTGGTGTGAACTCAATCTCTCGTGCGAACGCACGAGAGATTTGGGTATCCTAACTCCTTTCCATCTCCGGCGACCAACCTCAGGCAATTACGTGCCCTTCACGCCCTGCACACCCAGTCCAGCGCCTATATAAGAACCCACAACTCCGGCCGAAGAGGCTAAGCTTGATTTTGACGGAGATCCCTTCCAGATTCCTCCCTCTCCCATCTCCGGCCAAACGACCCACAAGCTCCGGCGACCTCCTTCCCTCCTTCTCGTCGCTCTGCTGCCATACCAGCAGCAGAGTCCTCTCCGCAGCTTCCTCCCGCGTCGCGTTGTACCCCGCGTGCGCGCTTCTGACCTCGTCTTCGTCGCCGCTTCCTCCCTCAGGGTCTTTCTTCCCCGACGACGGCAGTTACGAGCCGTCCTCTCCGCCGCCTCCCTTCCCTCCAGACAACCCCAGATACGTTCTCCACCCTCTCCTCTCTCTTTTCCCCCAACTATTTTACTTGATTACCCCTCGACAGTACCTAACCGCCTTCATCTTCCTCGCCTCCGACCGCACTCCGGCGAGCCGCCCACACCACTCCGCCACTCCACATGACTCGCCAACCACCTCGGGAGCTCCACCTCACCACCAGGAACTCGCTCCACCCCACAACTGCCACTCCAGACCTCCATGACCACCCCCCGAACAACCCACCATCTCCGGCCACAGGTTGACCTAGGCACGCACGCCTAGGCCGACCGACAACCTGCAGCATCACCCACCGCCTTCGTCGTGCTACGGCGAAGGTTTCCAGCTATTCTGATTGGGCCAATATGCCGTTCTGTGGAATCTCAGGTGAACGCCCCGGCCGCCATTAACAGCCGAAGCAGCAGGAAGCTTGGAGCAGCAGCAGGCGTCAGGCTTCCCAGGCGGCAGGTGCAGCAGGCTCTCGCAAGTGTCGCGAGGTGACTGAGTTCAGCGAGGAGCACCAGCAGGGCCTTCAGCGTGGGCGATTGCACACGAGAGTCTGCGGGCGCGCGTGAGGGAAGGCCGAAACCTTTAGTCACACATCGTGGGATTACAAACCTCAGGTACACTATAAATTTCTTTTGTGATATATTCTTGTCGCCTCAATAAGCACAGGGGTGAGGTCCCTCACTGACCCCACACCCGCCTCGTCTACGACCTGACCACGCGGACTTGGCGGATCCGACCCGACCTAGACCTACGCACTCCTCGCGCATCACACCACCTTCAAGTGCGCCTGGTTTCAGGTACGATCCGACCCGATTAATGCCTGTGGCTCTTGGAGAGCAGCTCCGAGTGAATTGCTTGAGAGGGAGAGACACGAGGGTAGAGGGAGAAGGGTTAGGTTTTGCTCCTGTGCAGGCAGGCTGATCGCAGGAGAGGGACTTGGCCGCTGCAGAAGAAGGAAAAGCAAGCCAAAGAAGAAGACAGAAGAAGAAAGAAGCCTTCACAGGAGAATGAAAGCAGAAAGATTAGAAGTCTTCGCAGAGAAGAAGAAGAAGGATAAAGGAAGATTGCAAGGAGATCAGAAAGGCAAAGCAGAAGGAAAGATACAGAAGCAGAAAGGAGAAGAAGGAAGAAAGAAAGAAAGATCACATTTAAGACGTCTGATACATAAATCAGACGTCTAATTCTACTTTTTCTAAAAACTCTTTGAATCAATTATATTTGCATGTAACAGTTGTATTCTTGGGTTTTACAAAGTACTGAGATTGCTCCCTGTGTTCGACCTCGGATACTCCGATTTTCGAGTAATAAAAATCTTTATTTGTTTTGAATGCTTTAGCGGCTATATTACAACGCGATATTATCTTTTAACAAACCGCACAAAAGCGCAACGAACAATGTCTTTATCAAACACCATCCATAAAAACTCTTTGCCGATAATTAAAAAGAAAAACAATGTTAAATTTTTCCTCATCGCAACCTTGCACTACCCTTTGCCCTTCAAACATTGTTGAAAGACAACCACCTCACCCTAAAAACCAAAAATCCCAACCTACCCTTCTCCCCATTCCCCCTACCCCCACATCCCCCAATCCCCCCCTCGACCTCATCATTCACGTCATCATTAGCACAATATCCCTCCTCCACCTCTTCTCGTCGACCTCCTTGTTTGCATTGCGTCATTGACACCATCACTCTCTTCCCTCTCCATCAATGCTTGCTGATGAATGGTATTTCATACGCTATGTTTGAGTTTGAAACCATGTTGTTGTAGTTGCGTAAAATTCTGTCAATCAGATAAGTTTTGTCAAAATTCAAAGTGAGTCCTGGGACATATGGGGAGATGAACGTTTGATTAAAAATCATGTAGGAATTATTATCACAAAAGCAGACTAGCTGGCTAAAATTAATCTATGCTAGGTATTCTGCTTAAAGAATAATTAATAGAAGAGAGAGAATAATACAAATAAAGAGAAAATAGGGAGAGAATAAACAAATGTTTCATAATGATTGTTGAAGGTGGAAAACTACGCACCGATAGTTGGATTAGAAAACCCATCATCGTAGTTCGAGTCATGAAGAAATCCATTTAATAGATAAAATTTATACTGAAAAATCTGTAAAGAAGTTCCAGGTCGAACACAGGGAGGCTACATCAATCTCAAAATCCGCAGTTATATTTTTTGTATTTTTGTTTAAAAGGCAAAATAATCAAGTGGAATTGATATAAACAATAAGAGAGAGAGAAAGAGAACAATCACTTGATATTAGAATAATGTTTTACAACTAGGAAAGCTGGAAATGATTGTAGTAGAAAGCGAGAAACTGTTGCAACTAAAAAGCGAAAAATTCTACTCTAGAAAGATGTAAAAGAAAGGAGGGAGAAGTTATCCACATTGACGAATGCTTGGAAGATGAGCTAAATGGAGGTGATGCTTCGAAGACAGAGGATGAGGTGGGAAGAAGGACGACGAAGTCAAAAGAATAGGAACGTGGCAGCATGTCATCGTCATCGCAGGATCCACTTTCGAAATAATGGCGAAAGCTTGGTTTTAGCTCTTGAGGAGCATCCCTGGTGTGGGACAAGCTTCTCTTAAGCTTTAGAGAGGGAGAGTGAAGGAAGGGATGAGAAATTTGTGGGGTAGGGGTCTCCTTTTATAGTTGCAAGGAGTGGGGTCATTTTGGGCATTTTAATTTCAAAAACATTAATTTAGGGCCTTTGGTGACGGATTTATTCCTCACTAAAGGCCTGAATGTGGCCGACATGCGGGCTGCACGTGCCCCATCGCCTTTGTAGCCTCAACATCCACGCACGATCAAAGGTTCCCAGCCGTCCAATAAATAGATCTGATGGCTTAAAAGTTGTGCGCCAGCACCTCTTCAGCTCCTCTATCGCGAGACCACGTGTGATGAGGTGTGTAGACGTGCATCATCGTGCGCTTACGCGATCAACGATTCCCCGCACGCTACGCCTTCTCCCCTCGACCGCTCGATCTCCATCTAACAATCCAATTACACCTGCACCCATGCCCATTTGATTTGAAGTGCTTGGCGTGGCTCGAACGTGCTCCCTTCGCTCGCGAAGGGGCACTCGACTGCTATGATGAGCTTCCTCTTGAGGCGAGTGGATGAATTGTGCATCTGCGATTTGTGGTTGTTGGATGGGCATCCAATGGTGGAGATTCATCGAGCGGGTGAAGAAGAGAAGTGGAGGTGGGTCCTTGGGGCTGGTTGGGTGGCTAGGATGGCACCACATGGTGCCATCTTGGCCATCCATCTTCTGTGTGTTGTAGATGGTGCTATAGATGTCGAATTGGATCGATTTTCATGCTATTAGCTAGTGATCTTCAATCCAAACCCATTGGTGTTGTCGGATTTGTCATCTGAAGTGCTAATTGATACCATCTTGGTCCTTGGTCATTAGGGTTCCTCGATCTCTATCTGGTGCTATGGATGTCCGATCAGGGCGATCTTGGAGTCGTTGAACTCCAATAGTCATCCTGATCAGATCCGTATGGTTGGATGTTCAATCCAAGGCCCCGATAAAAAGTTGCCCTATCCCTGACCATAAAAAAAGATAATTACTATATAATTTATACAACTTGCCATAAATGCATGATTATGCATGTTATGCAATATTTATAATGCATATGCTAATTTGGTATTAAGAACATGCATTAATAGACATTTTTGGTAATCGGATGTATGCACATCACACCCCCATGGCTCTCTTTTGCTAGTCTCTAGCAAAAGCTATATGCTATTGATAAAAGAATTAGGTTGGATTACTCGGGCACAAATCATTTTCAACATTAAGAAATTATTACTTAGGACCTAAACTTTTAAAGACACAACAACACCCGGGTAACTGCCAAAATGCAAACCACCTCAAGCCCTCTCCTTATTTAAAGAAAGATCACTTTTTTCTTTTTCTTTTCTTGTTCTTTTTTTTGGATTTTTGAGCTTAGGGTTACAGAGTGGATTTCTACGGCCACTCAACCCACCCAAGATTTGATGAAAACCCTAAGTTCTAAGCATCTTTTTGTGAGTGTGATAGACTCGTTGATCAACAATCAAAACGGACTTCAGCCTTCTATGCCTCTAGGTGATCTTAAAGAGAGTTCTGCCTAAAGGTTTATCTATACAACCGGTAGCTTTCTCCCAACTTTTATTTTTTTATGGGGTCAACACAAAGGTGAATCCAGTGTATATCTCCCTGGCTTATTCTACTTCTCCACTTTTTCCTAAGTGTTTTGGAATTTTTAGTGCATTTCTTGAGCTGGGTTCTAGACAACCGGTCGATGAGCTGTTACCACCGACAACTTGGCAGCCATACTCGTGCGGTGAAGTGTGGCTTATTTCTTTTGTTTCTTTTTCTTTCTTTTCTCCATTTTCTTTTTCCTTTTCTTTCTTTTTAGACTTTTATCTTTTTTTTTTTTTAAGTAGGTCGCTTCGCTGGTCTAAGATTTACCTAAAGGCAGCAAGAAGAGAGTGGTCCTGTGACTGGGCTCTGGACAACCAATCTATAGGCTATTACCCAAGATAACTTGCCAGCCATATCAACCTGGAAGGTTCATTAGCTACCCAATTTTCATTAAAATCGCCAAACAACGAGTCAGTGACAAGTAGTGTTTAGATGCTTAGACTTAAAGTTCCCTTAAATTAGAGGGCAGATTGATAAGTCGTGTAGTTATCCCCCAAACTTATTTAATCTAATTAAAATAGAATTCAGGATGGCGAGGACTCAATCAACAAATCCGCATTTTAGTGGATACCAAGGCTGATTAAGCCCAATGACCTAAAGGGTCTTAGTGTTCAGATCCTACTGTAATATTTCCTAAGATTGAAAGTTCCTGATGTCCAAACATTCCTTCCTTATTCACACTTTTTTATTTATATATATAAAAATAATTAGAATTTACAAGAATTCCACAGAGCTGACAAAATGATTTAGAAATGAATCCACCCCGCCATGCCTAGCTGATGTAATGTTCGCATTGAGAATAAAAGACATGAAAGGAAAGGTAGAATGCAGAATATATCACTTGAATATGAAGCTTGGGTTATGTCTGAGTTTGACTGTGCAACTATTGAGTTTAATGCCGTCAGCTAAGCGTAGTCCAGCTAAAGAAGTCACAACATAGCTAAAGCAACTGTGTCTGAGATGGGTTCTGGGACAGTACGGTCAATAACAGGTTTCAAACATTGACAATTGACTTTGAATGAATTACCCATCTTCGGGTCAGAGATTAGAACAACCCCATTTGGAAATATCTGCTCGATAATGAACAGGCCATTCCATTTCAACCTAAGTTTGACGGGAAAGAGCTTGAGTCGAAAATTGAATAGCCAGACCTTCTGGTTAGGCTCAAAGCTCTTGTGGGAAATCAATTAGCCATGAAGAGCTTTGGTCCGAGCCATGTAGATCTTGGCATTCTCGTACGGGTCATTTCTAAACTCCTCCAACTCAGATAGTTGGAGTTTCCTGGTCCAGCCAGCTCAACTCAGATCTAGATTACAGTGTTTGATTGCCCATAATGCCCTATGTTCAATTTCTACGGATAAATGACATGCCTTTCCATACACCAGATGAAATAGAGACATGCCGATGGCCATTTTATACAATGTACGGTAGGCCCAAAGAGCGTCCTCAAGCTTTTGAGTCTAGTCTTTGCAATCAGGCCTAACCATTTTCTACAGAATATTCTTGATCTCTCGATTGAAGATCTCGACCTGTCCATTCATCTGGGGATGGTAAGGTGTGGAGATTCTGTGATTAACCCCATATTTTTCCACCAATCTATGAAACTGGGCATTAGTGAAATGAGTTCCACCATCGCTGATGATGGCTCTCAGAATCCCAAACCGACTGAAAATGTTCTTCTTGATGAAATCTATGACCACCTTGTGGTTAATTGTTCGGGTAGGAATAGCCTCAATCTACTTGGACATGTAATCAATAGCGACAAGAATGTACTAATGTCCAAATGGAGGAAGGGTTCGATGAAATTGATGGCCAAACGTCGAAGATTTCGACAGGAAGAATCGAGTTTAGGGGCCTCATGTCTCTCTTGGTTATGCTCCCAAGTGCCTAGCATCGGGAACATGACCTCGAGAAATCCTAGGCATCCATGAATGAAGACCACTAATAAAATCTAGATTGCAAAATTTTTCCAGCCGTCTTTTTCCTGGAGAAGTGTCCACCACACACAGATGCATGCCAAAACTCGAGTATACTCCTGAATTCGTTCTTCGGAACACATCAGCAAATAATCTGATAAGAGTCGATATGGTACAGTTCAAGGTCCTCCCAAAAGTAATATTTGGCCTCAAATTTGACTCTATCTCATTGTTGCTTGGTCCAATCCTGGGGGATTTGACCAACAGCCAAATAATTGACGATGTCAACAAACCACGAGGTTTGGACACCTGAAAATGTAAGGATGGTCTTGCCCGGAAAAGTATCAGCAATGGGAATGTCTAGATGAGAAGAATCACTCAGAAGTATCAACAGATGATCGCCACCACATTCTGTATCACAGATTTATCCTTAATTTCAAGACAAATTCTTGAAGCAGAAGAATCCATCGAATAAGTTAGGGCTTGGCATCCTTTTTGGCCAAGAGATGTCTCAAGGCCGAGTGGCCAATATATATGATGATGTGAGACCCTAAGAGATAAGCCCTAAATTTTTCCAAGGCAAATACTACAATTAGTAATTCCTTTTTAGTAATAGTGTAGTTCCTCTGGGCCTTGTCCAGAGTTTTACTAGCGTAGTAGATGATAGAGGGTTTCTTGCCAATCTTCTGACCCTAAATAGCCCCGATCGCATAATCAGAAGCGTCGGTCACGATCTCAAATCAGGCTATCCAAACTGGTGGTTACAACAACGGAGCATAAGTGATTTCCATTTTAAGAAAATCAAACAGTGTTTCTTTGGCGAGAAGATTACTCAAAGGATGAGAACCTTCGAAAATTCCTTGATGAATCTCCTGTAAAATCCCACATGACCAAGAAATTATTGAATTTGTTTGACAAATGTGGGAGGGTGAAGTTTAGCAATAGCATCAACCTCAGATGTATACACCTCGATTCCCCATTCAGAGATTACATGACCCAAGGCAATGCCTTCTTGTGTCATGAAATGACTCTTTTCCCAGCTAAGGACCAGTCTTGTTTTGATGCATCGTTTAAGAATCATTTCACGATTAACTAGAAAAGAGTCAAACGATTCTCCAAAAATAGAGAAATCGTCCATGACGACTTCCATAAACTCTCCCATCATGGTAGAGAATATGGCCCGCATACACCTTTGGAAGGTCGCAGGTGATTGCATAAGCCGAATGGCATCCTATGGAAAGCAAAGGTTCCGTAGGGATAGGTAAAAGTCATTTTTTCCTGATCCTCGAGATGGATAGGGACTTGGTTTTATCCTGAGTAGCCATCAAGGAAATAGAAGTACTTCTGCCCAGCTAGTCTTTCAAGGATTTGATCAATAAAAGGCAAAGGGAAATGATCCTTTTTCGTGGCTATGTTCAGCTTCCTATAATCAATACAAACTGTCCAAGCGGAAGCTGAACGAGTTGTGATAGATTCTCCTTTCTCATTAGTCATAACGGTAATCCTGACTTTCTTGGGAATAATTTGCACTGGAATTACCGAAGGACTATCAAAGATCGGATAAATGATTCTTGCAACGAGCCACTTGATAATCTCCTTCCTGACCACTTCTCAAATATTCAAATTTAATCTCCTCTACATCTGGCAAGATGGGTGGGATCCATCTTCGAAAAATATTTTGTGATTGCAGTAAGATGGCTCGATCCCCCTAAGGTCATGAATGGTCCAACGAATTACCTCCTTGTGTTCCTTTAGGACCCTAATCAGTTTAATCTCCTGCTCCTTTGTTAATTTAGCACTGATAATCACATGGAGCATCTTATGTGGTCATAAAAACTGATATTTCAGATTCTCAGGCAATGGTTTTGGTTCAAGCTGGGGCGAGTTGATGATTGAACGTAAGGAAGATGCTGGTGAAGACTCATCATGACAAAGAGGTTGAGAATGAACAAAATCAATAACCTCTTCAGAAGGTGGCAGGTTTTCCATAGAGGTTGTGGGTCCAAATCATCATCAGAGGAGGAACTTTCAAATGCAGAAACCACCATACAAGTTTCAATATTCACATTATCATCCTCAAGTTCCTCAATAAATCCATAATCCTTGAATTTGTTAATCGCCTTAAAAATATCTAATTTTATTCTTTGATCCCCAAAGGCAATTTCCATGATACCGCTCTCACAGTTAATGTTGGCCTCGGTGGTAGCCAGGAACAGATGCCCCAGAATGATGGGTGTGATCCCCAGAACAGGTACATCCATGTCGAGGATAAGGGAATCTACAAGAAAATAGAAATCCTTAACCTTGACAATAACATATTCAATAACACCTCGCGGATTTATGACCGAATGGTCCACTGACTGCAGCATTACTGAAGTCGGTCAAAGTTCACCTAATCTAAACTTCTCGTAAAGAGAAGTCGGAATTAGGTTGATGGATGCACTCGGATCCAGCAGTGTCCTATCAAAAGTGTAATCTCTGATGACACATGAAATCAAAGGAACACCTAGATCTCTCTTTTTCTAAGGGAGGTGGAGCAGGATAACAGAACTAGCATTCTTGGAGAGTACCACCTTCGTCAGAATAGATTATCTCGACTTACGCTTCTGTGTGCGTAAATCCTTTAAAAATTTTGCGTAAGTCGGTATATGTTTGATAGCATCAAGGAGCAGGATATTGATCTCGACATTCATGAAAATATTTAGAAGCTCCTCATTACTATCAATTGACTTCTTCTTCCTTGATTTAATCAAGGCCTCAAGAAAAGGAACATGAGTCAAATCTTTGGAATCAGGTTCCTGAGCCTTGAATTCTTCTCCAGAGTTCTCCTTTCTCTCCTCTAGCTCTTCAGGATTCGGTAAACTAGAACAGTGTGGTTGTGGATCTTGAGTTTGTTTACCACTCCTCAAGGTGATAGAATTGGTAGATGCATATGGGTTTGCGTCTTGCGGAGGGTTAGGAAAGATTGGAGGGGCTTCATTAGCCAAGAACTGTTGATTTGAGGAAGAAGAAGAAGAGGAAGGACCTTGCTCAACCACTTGAGCGTGTTCGTGTGCGTCCCTCTAATTCCTGTACCAATGGGCTTGGTTGCCTGGATTTTGGATATTACACGGGTTGGGTACGAGTCGAGATGGTAGAGATCTGGGTTGACGAGAATTAGCAATGAACCCATTTTGTAAGTTGTCCAGTGAGGTTTTCATTTGTTGCAAGAGCTGGAGAATAGATCCTTGCATTTCTGCCATTTCGTGGTTCAAATTAGCTTGCTGTACGGGTTGACGAGCATTCCAAGCTGGCTGATTGACCTGATTTTGGGGCAGCTGAGTGTAAACATGACCCTGGCCCATTTGGTCATTGTGGAGCATAGTTGCTGGGTAGAAATTGGGTCTGCTGCCTTGGGTTTCTCCAAGAGAAGCTAGGGTGGTTCCTCCAACTCAGATTATAAGCATTGGAGTAAGGTTGGATCTAACATTCTCTTGTATAGCATAAACAACCACATAGGGTGAGGATGGAGAGAAAGAAAGGGAGGGATCAGAGAAATTGGTATCAAAGGCCCCAATTTGGAACCCGTGGGGTTCTGAATAATGCTGACTCATAGGTTGAGCGACATCAAGTTGGTTCACGAACTCCCATCCAGAAGGAGCTCGTGATGAATGGTATCCCAAATCCTGGGATTGAGTGGATCGAGAGTTGTTCATTGAGTTTCTAGCCATCCACTCCTCCATTCTCTTAGTGACCAAGTCCACCTTATCAAGTTTATTACAAATCAATTCCATATCGAATGAATGAGAGTCGTTGACTTCATTGACATTCGATCTAGGCTTCTAGGACCAGTTAAAAGTATCCATGGAGGCATGATTGATCGAATTCTCACTCATCTCCTTAAACAAATCATGCACGCTATCTACATCTTTGTTGAGGAAATTGCCTCTGCAAGAAGCGTCCACTTGATTTCTTAGTTGCTTAGCAACCCATGGTAGAAGATCTGCATGAGTTGCCATTTCAGCACCTCGTGATGTGGACATCTCTGCAATAAGTCTTGGAATCGCTCCGAGGCAACATGAAACTACTCCCCTAGCCACTGGGTGAAGGTAGTAATTGCCCATCTCAAAGCATTGGTACGTCCGACAGGGAAGAATTTCTTCAGGAAGGCCGATTTCAACTCATTCTAAGTTGCAATTGGTCTTCCTATAGTCCTGTACCATTAAGCAGCTTTATTCCTAAGAAAGTGGAGGAAGAGCCTCATGATCATTTGCTCCTCATTCACATTTCGTGCCTTGGTGGTCTGGACAAAAGTGGCCAAGTCCTCCAAGTGCTGAAATGGGTCTTCAAAGCCAAGCCGATGGAAATGTTTGATCAGGCTTAACACCTGGGGCTTTATTTCTACGTCTCTGGCAGGAATCTGGACGCCAGGACATTTCCCGTAATTTGAAGGATCGTAAAAATCCTTCAAGGGCTAAGCACCCTGCATTCTCTGGAACTATTCTTGCATTCTATGCATCTATTGCAGTTGCCTTTGAAATACCTCCTGTGGATCCTGAGGCAGAGGAGGCTGTTGATCGGCCATGGGATCAATTTGTCCAAAATCTAATCAACGCCACCTAGAATACTCTAGTGGTCCTTCAAATCAGGGATTCAATGACCTTCTTCCCAGCATAAACTAAGAAAAGGTCAAAAGGACTAGGAATAAGAACCCTGCAGCACAATGAAACAAGCTTGTCCTTAAGTGGGGTAGCCTAGGGATCTATAGACTCTCAGAACCTACCTTAAGATTATCTATGATTTACTCTACTTGTGTTTGCTCAATCGAACTTGTTAGAAGGAGGGCCTAGGGAGAAGGTTCTTCCTTCGGCTTGTGCCTTCAGTTTTTAGTGTACCCCCTGGCATGGTCGTTTGATGCTACTCTCCTAGCTAGACATCAGGTTGATCACTACAAGCAGGTTTATCATAAACAATCTCAGACTAGACCACGAAGAGCGAATCAATCGATAAGGCCAATGTCTACTTGATTTTATTTAGGCCTGGGATTGTAGTGCTTTTAGAATGTGGTGGGCCCTTAAAATAGGTTGTGCCCTTAATGATCAATTGAGTATGTGTGAGTGCGTGCATAACCAGGGTTTTCAAGCAAGATTATTTGTGATGAGTAGATTTTAGGGTTCAAATCTTACTTAAGTAGCTTTTAGGGTTTAGAATTAGGTTTAGTTCAATCAAGTTTGAGGCAAACCAGGTTTTCAAGCACGGGTGAAGATCACTTTCCTCTTGAAAACAAAAATAAAGTGGAGTGCCTAGTAAGAACCTAAATTGAAAACCCTAAGGGGAAGCTACTTACTGAGTTGACTTTAGGTTGAGTGGTGCGGCCCAAGCAACTCAAACAATTGGCCACAATTGCACTACTGAGTTAGGCACACAAAGTGATTAACCTAGACTAATTTCTACTCTTTTATATGTTGATTTGTGTGTACCGGTTCCATAGATTAGAATGTAGTTGAGTAAAAGAAAATCAATTAGGTTAAGTGTCTTGAATGTGGGTGCATGTTGTGTGTATGTTTGAATTACCCCACAATAATATGTTTTTGTTGATTTTTTGATATGCCAGGGTGAAATGAATGTGGGTAGAAATCCAAGCAACCAAACTAATCCAAGGATTTATGCAAACACCTAGGTTAATTGGAGTTTGAATTAATGTGGTGAAATGAAATATATGCAGGGGGAAGAATGGGGAGCACTTACAATCGTCTTCAACTGCACTTTACTCTGATCTACCACTTGACGATTCCCTGATAGAGGTATTTGCAAAATAATAGACAAGTAATAAAGCAAGTTAGAAAACAGTAAAGTGCACGAAATGCAAAAAGAAGATCGAAAAATCATTGCCTCCACCGTAATGGTGCCAAAATGTTGAAGGCGGAAAACTATGCGTTCGCAGTTGGATTCGAAAACCCGTCGTTGTAGCTCGAGTTGCAAAGAAATCTGTTAAACAGATAAAATTTATATCGAAAAATCCGTAAAGAAGTTCTAGGTCGAACATAGGGTGGCTATGTCGATCACAAACTCCACAGTTATATTTTTTGTATTTTTTATTAAAAGGCGAAGTAATCACAATGGTATTTACACAAACAATATGAGAGAAAGAGAAGGAGAATAATCACTTGATATTAGAATAATTTTTTACAACTAAGAAAGTGGGAAATGATTACACTAGAAAGCGGGAAATTGTTACAATTAGAAAGTAGAAAAGTCTACGCTAGAAAGTAGTAAAAGAAAGGAGAGAAGTTATCCTCCTTGAGGAATGCTTGGAGGATGAGCCGAACCGAGGTGATGCCAGGAAGACAGAGGAAAATGAGGTGTGGTCTTGAGTGAATCTCAGTTATTGGATCAAGATCCAAATGCTGGGATTGATCTTACCAGGAAGAGGAGATGCTGCTGGCAATGTTGGGTGGTTGTGGTGGCACCACATGTCGCCACCATGGATGTCCAGCTTATTTGACTTGTAGATGGTGCCATAGATGTTGAATTGGATCAATTTTCATGCCGTTGGGCTGTGATCATCGATCTGAACCCATCCGTGTGGTTGGATTTGTCATCTGAAGTTTGGATTTTATGCCACCTTGCCACGTGGCCTCTGATACTTTTCGAACTACACTGATACTATGAAGGTCCGATTGGGGTGATCTGAGAGTTGTTGAACTCCGATCGTCACCTTGTTCAGATTTGTACAGTTGGATCTTCAATCCGAGGCCCTGAAAGAATATTGCCCTGGCCCATAGCCACAAAAAGTATAAATTAACCTATAATTTTTACAAACTAATCCAAATGCATGATGATGCATGTTATGCAATACTTGTAATGCATGATGCTTCTATAAACCTACGAACATGCATAAATAGGCATTTCAGGCCAATTAGTTGTGTGCACATTACACCCCCATGCCTATCTTTCGCTAGTCCTTAGCAAAACTATATGGCATTTATAAACAAAGTTAGGATCAAATTACTTAGGCAATAGTTATTTTTCAACAGTGAGAGATTTCTACTGAGACAGGAACTACAGAGACATAGCAGTGCCTGGGTGTTTACCAAAATGTAGACTACACGAAGCCCTCGCCTTATTCAAAAGCAAAAGCATCTTTTTCTTTTTCTTCTTTTCTAATTTTTCTTATTTTTGAGTTAAGAGTTTCGGGGTAGCTTTATACGGCTACTTAACCCACCTAAGACTCAACAAGAACTCTAAGTGCTAAGCATCTTTTTGTGTGAATGTGATAGACTCACTAATTGGCAATCAAAATAGACTTTGGGTTTCTACGCCCCTAGGTGACAGTGAAAAGAAATTCCGCCTAAAGATCTACTGATAAACATGTATAAATTCATTGTAAAATGCTTATTTACGATAGTTCTTAGGCCTAGCATTGCATATCATGATATAAATATTGCACAAACATCCATTGCATTGCATTTAGGATAGTTGTATATTATGTACATTAATTATGTCATTTTACATGGCCAGGAGGCAGTGCGACATCTTTACGGGCTTCGGATGAATAATCCGCCTGTACGGATGGATTCAGAGCGACGATCGCAGTCCATCAACATGATAATCACCCCAATCAGAGCTCTGTAACACCCTCCACAAGAAGGAGAAGATGCTTGGCCCAGATGGCACCACGTGGCACCATCTTCGAGGCCACCATATGATTAGATCCTAGCCATTGGATCTCAATCCAACGGCTGAGATGCGCACTCCATGGCTGAACTCCTCACCCAACCTCAGGTAGCTCAAGGATTGCCTCATCTCGACTGTTGGATCTTCATCGAATGGTTCAGGTGCGACACTGCACTGCTCCCTCTACTCGGCAAACCCCGACCTTGGCGCATTGGTGAAGACATGCACTCGCAAACCGCAAGTGTGTGTTCGAGCCACGGTCGAGGGAGGCTATTTCGAGAAGAGTAGGCACAACCGAATTATGCCCATTGGATGAGCGCGAACACAATCAAGCGATGGAGATGTCACCACGTGGCACCATTGGATGAGTGCGAATGCTGCACGCTGCCGTCGATGCTCCTCGAGAACGTGCTATCTCACACACGATCAAGAGGTGCTATCTCCACGCCATCTCAGTTGTTCATGTCTGAATCCAACAGCTACGACGCATCCAACCTCAGCAACAGTAGGCGAGCGTGAGCAGTGGGTGTAGGATTTGCAGCGACAGAAGAGCGGACCTTTAGTGACACTTGCAGTTGTCACTAAATGGCCTGTGCAATGCGTGCGCTAGCCAAGGCATTCAAAAGATCCAACCAAGGCATTGAAGAGATGCGGAACTTTTGATGACAGCTTGAGCGGCCTTTAGTGACGCTTGTAGCTATCATTGAATGTGCGCGAGATGCTCTTCCTCCAATCACTATATAAGCACCCCTACACCCCCCATTCCTCTTCATCTCTACCTACTCTACTCCCACCTACTGCCAAGCTCTAGCAAGCCTACTAATGCACCGTTAGAGCTTACTCTCAATCTCCCAAGACTCCTATTAGTGTAACGAAACTCTACCCCACCAAATATTCCTCCATCTTCTCTTCCCCATTCATAGGTCGCCTTGGAGCCATCCTCCCACCTCCATACCGGTAGCAGATCATCTCCACCTTCTCACCTCCACTTCAGAGCCACGCCGAAGCTTTCCTTTACCCGACGTCCTCTCACATCTCACCTCCGTTGTCCTACTTCCCAACTCGTTCGTCCGAGCTTCTTCCAGGTGCCATTGTCTCACCGAATAGCTGCTTCGGGAGATTTCTTCTCACCCCTTTCTCTCTTATGGTTTCATAGTTTATTGTAATTAACATTCATGAAATACATCATATTTGATTCCATCTCTCTCTTGTGATTGCATGTCGATTTATTTCAAAAACAAAAATAAAACAAAACCCTAAAACACCAAAAAGAAGCAAATCAAAGCGCGATTTTCAAACAAAGTAAGCGTTGCCTCCCTATGTTCGACCCGAGACTCCCATGAAGTTTCAGTATAAATTGTATTTGATTACTAGCTTTATGATTATGACAATGGCTTATTCTTAACCCTGATTTCAAACATGCAAAACGTGTCAATCATTTTGGTGCTCTATGGCACCCTCCATAAGAAGAAGAAGATGGATGGCCCAGATTATGCCACGTGGCGCCATCCTAGCTGCCCCACCTGACCCAAGGCATCTCCGAGACTACAGCAAGATGAGATCCTAGTAGTTGGATCTAAATCCAATGGTAGAGATGTGCGCTCCACAGGTGAACTCCTCACCTGGCCACAGGTAGCTAATGGATGGCCTCTTCTTGGCCGTTGGATCATCATTCGACAATTGAGAGGTGCGACCTCACCACTCCCTCCACTCGAAAAACCATGGCCTTGGCACATTGGTGAAGACACGTGCCCGAAAACCTCGAGCTCGAGTTCGAGCCACAATGTGTGGATGCTATTTCCCGAAGAGCAGGAGCAATATAGTTGCGCCCGTTAGATGAGCATGGGTGTAATTGAGCGGCGGAAGCATCACCACGTGGCACGGTTGGATGAGCGCAGATGCTGCACACGGCTGTCAACGCTCCTCAAGAACGCAGCATCTCATGCACGATCAAGAAGCATGATCTTCGTGCCATCTCAGCTGTTCACATCTGAATCCAATGGCTATGGAGCATCCAACCTCAAGGACAGAAGGTGAGCTTATGCGGCAGGCACGTGATTTGCAGTGACAGAGGAGCGGGCCTTTAGTGACACTTGCAACTGTTACTAAATGGCCTGCGTAGTGCATGCGCAGGCAAGGCATTGAAGAGGTGCTGATCTTTTGGCAATGGCTTGAGCAGCCTTCAGTGACTCTTATACCTATGCTGAATGTTTGTGCGTAGGATACCCTTCCTCCCATCACTATATAAACACCCTTACACCCCCCATTCCTTTTCATCTCTACCAACTATACTCCAACCTACTCCTAAGCTCTAGCAAGCCTACCAATGCTCCGTTAGAGATTACTCTCAAGCTCCTAAGGCTCCTATTAGTGTAAAGAAACTCTGCCCTACCAAATATTCCTCCATCTTCCTATCCCCGTTCATAGGTTGCCTTTGAGCTGTCCTCCCACCACCATTCCGATAGTAGATCATCTCCACCTTCTCACCTCCATTTCGGAGACATGCTAAAGCTTTCCTCTACCCAATGTCCTCTCGCATCTCACCTTCATCATCCTGCTTCCCAACTCCTTCGTTCGAGCTTCTACCAAGCGCCGTCATCTCACCAAATAGCTACTTCGGGAGATTTCTTCTCTGCCCAGTCTTTTTTATGCTTTCATAATTTATTGTAATTGACATTCATGCAATACATCATATTTGATTCCATCTCTCTCTTGTGATCGTTTGCCATTTTATTTCAAAAATAAGAAAAAAGAAAAACCCTAAAACACCAAAAAGAAACAAATCAAAGAGTGATTTTCATACGAAGTAAACGTTGCATCCCTTTGTTCGACTTGGGACTTTGTTGGAGTTTTAGAATAAATTATATTTTATTGTGAGTTTTGCGACTACGACAACGAGTTATTCTTAATGCCAATTTCAAACGCGCAAAACACGTCAATCATTTTGGAGCTATGTAGAACCCTCCGCAAGAAGAAGATGAACAGCCCAGATGGCGCCACGTGGTGCCATCCAGGCTGCCCTACCTGAGCAAAGGATTCTCTGAGGCCACCGCAAGATGTGATGCCCGCCATTGGATCTGAATCCAACGACTGAGATGTGCACTCCATGGCTGAACTCCTCATCCGGCCTCAGGCAGCTCAAGGATGGCCTCATCTCAGCCGTTGGATCTCCATCCAGCGGTTGAGAGGCGCAACTTCACCCCTCCCTCCACTTGAGAAACTGTGGCCTTGGTGCATTGGTGAAGACACGTGCTAGCAAACCACGAGCGTAAGTTTGAGCCATGGTGGGGGTAGGTTATTCCTCGAAGAGCGGGCCAATCGAATTATGCCTGTTGGATGAGCACAGGTGCAATCAAGCAGCCGAGGAGTCACCATGTGGCACCGTTGGATGAGCGCGGATGCTGCACGTGACCGTCGACGCTTCTTGAGAATGCACCATCTCACGTGCGATCAAGAGGCACGATCTCCGCGCCATCTCAGCCGTTCACGTCTGAATCCAATGGCTGCAGCGCATCCAACCTCAGCAACAGCAAGTGAGCATGAGCGGTGGGTGTAGGATTTGCAGTGACAGAAGAGCGGGCCTTTAGTGACACTAGCAGCTGTCACTAAATGGCCTACACAGTGCATGCACCAGCTAAGGCATTGAAGAGGCGCGGGTCATTTGGCGACAGCTTCAGTTGCCTTTAGTGATGCTTATAGCTATCGCTGAATGTCTGTGCGTGGGATGCTCTTCCTCCCATCACTATATAAACACCCCTACAGCCCCATTCATCTTCATGTCTACCTACTCTACTCCCCCCTACTCCTATGCTCTAGCAACCCTACCAACGCTCTGGTAGAGCTTACTCTCAAGCTCCCAAGGCTTCTATTAGTGTAACGAAACTCTGCCCCACCAAATATTCCTCCATCTTCCCATCCCCATTCATAGGTCTCCTTGGAGTCATCCTCCCACCTCCATTCCAGTAGCAGATCATCTCCACCTTCTTACCTCCATTCCATAGCCACACTGAAGCTTTCTTCTACCCGACATCCTCCTGCATCTCACCTCCATCATCCTGCTTCCCAACTCCATCCAAGTTTCTGCCAGGCACTGTCGTCTCACCGAACAGCCGCTTGAAAAGATTTCTTCTCACCCCTTTCTCTTTTTATGCTTTCATAGTTTATTGTAATTGACATTCATGCAATACATCATATTTGATTCCATCTCTCTCTTGTGATTGCTTCTCATTTTATTTCAAAAATAAAAAGTAGCAAAACCCTAAAACACCAAAAAGAAACAAATCGAAGCACGATTTTCATACAAAGTAACTGTCGCCTCCCTATGTTCGACTTGGGACTCCTTTAGAGTTTTGGTATAAATTATATTTTATTACAAGTTTTGAGACTACGATGATGGGTTGTTCTTAACCCTGATTTCAAACACGCGAAACACGTTTATAATTTTGGTGCCATTGCCTGGGAGGCAATGGAATTTATTTTATTATTTTTTACGCTTCTATGCATTTACATAGCACTAACCCCGCTTATATCTAGCCTATTGATGAGAACCTCATCATGAGCCATAACTAGCTCATTTTGACCCAATACAAAGGATAAAAGCTCCTACATATCTCAAGGAAAGGCTTAACTCAGAGAATTCTGAGTTTGAGAAGAAAACCAGTCATAAGGGGTAAAAGTGCAATTTTACCAGTATAATCTGCATACAGGGTAATTCTGGGCCCAAACACAGGTCAAAACAGCTTAATAAGAATAAAAGTGGGATGAGATGATCTAGCAAGGGCTACAGCACTTCCAAGGAACCAAATGATAATCTGTAACCCTAAAACAACCCACTTCAATTCACAAGGTTCGAGGCAAAGTAAAAATAGAATAAACCCTCTAAAATTCATAGAAAAATAATCTCTAGGGTTTAGAACCTTCAATTTGGCCTTTAGAACCCATTTTGACCTACATTGAGAACCATGCCCAATTAATAACTTAATTTGGGTCTTTACGCAAATTGACCGGTCAAACAAGGTTTAATATGAAAATGAAATTCACCATCAGGTTCCTTAGGTCCTAATTAGTCATGTATAAAAACTTGAGCCTAAGAAGAAACCTCCTTGACCGACTTTACACTTTGGTCCTCATATATTTACTCTTTGGCCCTCAACTTTTGAACCCTCGCATTTTAGCCCCTAACTCTCCTTCGTTCTTTGCAATCAGGTCCCTCCTGCAAAACCCTGCCAACACCATGCTCCGGCGACCTTGCGCGGAGCATGGCGCCGCGCAGGGTGAGGTGGGGGACCTGGCAAGTAAACCGGGGGTGCCCTGCGTCGTCAGCCGTCGCAGGAGCACCCCCCTGGTCATTGTAGCCCCCCATACCGGCCGTGCGAACGCACGGACGGTATGGGTTCGTGTTCCGACCATTCTCCGGCGAGGGAGACACGTCGTCTCCCTCCGCCTTCCTCCCTGTTTCATCCCTATAAATACCCCCCGCTGCTCCACCGACCAGGGCAGCCTGGATCTGACGGAGAAAACCCCCAGCTTTCTTCTCTTCTTCCTCCGGCAGACGCTCACCAGCTCCGGCGGTTTCCTCCCCCTCCACCTCTTCGCTCTGCCGCAATACCAGCAGCAGAGACTTCCTCCCCTGCTCTTCCCGCGCCACGCCGCACCCAGCTGGCGCCTCTCCAGCCCTCTGCTCGCCGCCGCCCCTCTCCCTGAGCATCGTCTTCTCCGGCGACAGTCGATACGACTGTCGCCCTGTTCCTCCCCCTTCGTCCCTGCAAGTAAGTTAGAACTACTCCCCTTCTTCTCCTCTTTCTTTCCCCGCTTTCAATTTAGTCAATTAAACCCTCGACCGCTCCTGTTCACCCTCACCCTCTCCGCCTCCGACCACCCTCCGGCGAGCCGCTCCCATCACCTCAGCGACCCACACGGCTCGCCGACCACCGCAGAACATCCGCCTCCTCACCCTGATCCTCTTCCGCCCCTCCACTTCCCACCAAACACCCTCTGCAGATCCACCGAACACACCCACTTCTTCGCTCACAGTTTGACCTAGGACGACCTGTTGGCTCCATCACGCCCCCTGCAGACCCCCTGACCACCTTCGCCGTGCCACGGCGAAGGTCCCCCGCCTGTCTGATTTGGCCGAGAGGCCGTTCTTCTGTGACCAGGTGACTCGCCCGCCGTCGCCATTACTGAGCAGGCAGAGCTCCTACACCTGCAGGTGCAGGCACGCCTTCGCCCAGGTTCGACTCCCAGGTTGCGCAGGGAGCCTCCGCGAAACGTCCCAGGCTCGCAGACGGGGCGAAGGCCGCGCGTGAAGACACGATCGCCCACTGCTCCCTCCGCGACGGGCGCTCAATTGGGGTGGGACATTTAGTCCCACCTCGGAACTTCTCGGAGGCGCGCGGACGCATAAAGGCAAAAAGTGCCTTATGCTGTCTGCCTCCTGACCACGGGGTGAGGTCCCTCTCACCCGACCCGGCCTCGTCCGTGACCACGCTCCGCGGACCTGGCCCGACCCGATTAAACCGACCTGCACTCCTCGCCCACCACCGCACGCCGGTGGGCCTGGACCCGGGCCTGACCCGAACCCGATTACCTGGTAGCTCTGGGAGAGCTGTCCCAAGAGTGGTTTCAGAGAGAAAGAGAGACGCGGGGGGGGGGAGGGTAGAGTAGGTTTTGCCTCTTGACGAAAAACTCTGAAGTGTGCAGGCAAAAGAAGAAGTGCAGGCGAAGAAGAAGGAGCTTCACTGTAGCAACTGCTCAGTTAAGTCGTCGAAGCACCGGGTCAGACGACGGAAAGTCAGCAGCCAGAGCAGCACAGAAGGCAGGCTGAAGAAGAAGGAAGAGCAACGGCCAAAGCAGAAGAAGAAGGAAGGAAGACTTAGTAGCTGAAGGCAGAAGCTCTGCAGCCATAAAAAAGAAGAGCATCACCACGATTGCAGAAGAAGAAGAAGAGAGGTCAAGGCAGAAAACCAAAGAAGAAGAAGAACAAGGAGCTCTGAAGAAAGAAAAACATCACCAACGCAGGAACAGCAGGAAGAAGAAGAAGAGCATCACCATTGCAGAAGAAGATTATCACCGTAGCAGAAACCAAGGAAGAAGAAGAAGGAGATCTGAAGAAAGAGAAAGAAAGAAGAACATCACAACAAATTCTTTCCCTCTCTCTTTATTTTGTAAAAGAAACATGTATATCTCTAGAATACGACTTGCTCCCTGAGTTCGACCTCGGGAACTCTTTCATTTTCCGAGTAAAAAATTTATATTTGAAATGTTGGCAATAACCGGCCTTACTACAACGTTATAACAAAACCCGGTAAAACCCCACGTTTTCACCTATTATCTTGCAAGTACCCTAGCATGGAGATCCAAGTACAGTAGACCAGAGTAAAGTGCAAGTAGAGTACTTTGTAAGTGTCCCCCACATCCCCCCCACTAATTTCTTTTCGCCACACTCATAACCAAGACCAAATCTACATAGTTGCTTGCATAAACCCTAGGATAGAATTGTTTATCTTGTTTGCCACCTCCACTCATTTCACCCCCGCATTTTATAACAAAGAAAAACAAAAAGATACTTTCTGTGGGACGAATCAATATACACACCTTATACAGCCACATTTGAGGCACATAACCTAACTTGATTTTCATCTACTCAATCAAGATTTCGACCTGTGGAACCGGTACACCAATTCAACAAATAAACGAGTAGAAATCATATTAGCTTAATCACTTTTTTGTGTGCCTTAATCGGTGTTGCATTTGGGCCAATTGATTGAATTATTTAGGCCGCACCACGTAATTTAAAAGAAATTCATTTTGTAGTTGCCCTAGAGGATTCAATATTTAGGTAAAGCCAGGCACTCCATACTCTTTTGATTTATAAAGGAAAAGCACTTGAACTCGTGTTTTCAAAACTTGGTTTGCCTCATAAAACTTTATTGAATACACCTAATACTTCAATCCTAAAAGCTACTAAGCAAGATTCAAACCCTAAAACTCACTTCATCATTAATAATCTTGCTTGAACACTTCATGGCTGTGCACAATCACACATTCTCAGATAAATCATTAAGGGCACAACCCATTAAGGGCCCATCACATTGTTGAAGCACCATTGTGTCAAGCCTAAATAAAATTGAGTAGACGTTGGCCTCGAGGACTGGTTCACTTGTCAGGATCCAGATTAGTTCACGATTAACCTACTTATACTAGTCAATCTGATGTCTAGCTAGGGGAGTACCTTCAAACAACCATGGCTAGGGGGTAAACTAGGAACCAGAGGTGCAAGCCAAAGGAAGAACCTTCTCACCATTCCCTCCTTCTAACTAGTTGGATTGCCTGGACATAAGTAGAGTAAATCATCCATAATCTTAGGACAGATTCTGAGAGTTTATAGGCCTTTAGGCTACCCAACCTTAAGATAGGCTTCTATTTTTGTACTGCAGGGCTCCTTCTCTTCCCTGTCCTTCCAACTTCCTTCTAGTGTACGCTTGGGAGGAGGTCATTGAACCGTAGATTTGAAGGACCTTTAGACCATTCCTAGATGCGGAGGTTGAGCTATAGCCAAGTAGATCCCATGGCTGATCAACAACCACCTCCCTCGCCCCCGAACTAGCAAGAGCTGATTCAGCGGCAGTTGGAAGAACTGCAGCAGATGCAGCAATGGTTCCAACATTTGCATGGTTAGGGCGCTTAGCCCTTGAAGGATTTTTATGATCCTTTAAGCTATGGGGAATGTCCCGGCGTCATCATTCTCGTTGAAGATATCAAAATCAATACCCAAGTCTTAAGTTTGATTAAGCATTTCCATGAGCTTGGCTCGGAGGACCCATTCCAGCACTTGGAGGATCTAACCACCTTGGTTCAGACCACCAAAGCAAGGAATGTGAACGAGGAGCAAATGATCATGAGGCTCTTCCCCTACTCTCTCAAGGATAAAGTCGCACATTGGTACCAGACCATAGGAAGGATGACAGAAACTTGGGCTACTCTTAAGTTAGCTTTCGTAAAGAAATTCTTTCCTATAGGAAGGACCAATGCCTTACGACGGGCGATAAACAATTTTGCCCATTGACCGGGGGAACCATTTCAAGGTGCCTGAGAGTGATTCCAGGAACTTTTCAGGAAGTGTCCACACCACGAGGTGCCAAAATGGCAACTCATGCAGGTTTTCTATCACAGTTTGGTTGAACAACTCCATAATCATGTGGATGCCTCCTACGGAGGCAATTTCCTCAACATGGGTGTAGATAGAACATACGACCTATTTGAGGAAATGAGTGAAAAGTCAATTAATCATGCCTCCATGGATGCATTCAACAAGTCCCAACAACCCAGGTGAAGTGCTAATGAGATCCAAGATTCTCATTCATTTGACAAGGTATTGATTTGTAATAAATCAAATAAAAAAATGGACTTGGTTGCTAAAGGAATGGAAGAATGGATGTCTGAGAATTCGGAAACACTTCTACACCTACTCAATCCCAGAATTCGGGATTCCATTCGTCACGAGCTCCCACAGGGTAGGAGTTCGTCAATCAACTTGAACTGGCTCAACCTACGAGCTAGGATATCTCGGAAACTTATGGGTTCCAAACTAGGGCCTTTGATCCCAGCTTTTCTGATCCTTCCTTCTGTCCATCCTCATCCTATGAGGATGCATATGCAACGCAGGAGAATGTTAGGTCCAACCTGTATTCAAACACTTATAACTCAGGTTGGAGGAACCACCCTAACTTCTCCTAGAAAAGTCAAGGATCAATAGACCCAAACTCGACCCAAGAACTATGCATCTCAAAGACCTATGAATCAGGGTCAAGTATACACCCAGTTGCCCCCGAGACTGGTTACTCTGCCATTTTGGAATGCCCAACAAACATCAGGGCAAGCTGATTTAAATCGACAGATGGTGAAAATGCAAGGGTCCATGCTTCAGCTTATGCAACAAATGAAGACATCATTGGGTAACTTGTAATCCAGGTTAATTGCTAACACCCGACAACCTGGATCTCTACCATCTCAACCCGTACCCAACCCACGCAATGTGCAAAATCAAGGCAATAGAGCCCAAGGGTACGAGAATCAAAGGGACCCACACGCACATGCTTAGGTGGTTGAGTAGGGTCCCTTCTCTTCTTCTTCCAGTTACATGACCAATCAAGCCCTCCAATCTTCACTAACCTAGATCAAGACCCGAATCCATGTCTCTGCAAACTCTGTCACCTTGAGAAGTGGAAAGCAAACCCCGAATCCTGGATTACCTTCTAGATGAAAAAAACCCTGGGGAGCTTGAGAGTGAAAAGGAGGAGATTGAAGAAAAAAATAAGACCCAGGGATCGAAAATTGAAAATACAACCCATATCCCATCCCTTGAAGCCCTATTGAAAACCAAGAAGAAGAAAACCCTAGATAGCAACAAGGAGCTCTCGAATTTATTCAAGACTGTAGAGATTAATATTCTACCTCTCGATGCTATTAAGCACATCTCAGCTTACACTAAATTTCTGAAAGAAACTGTGTACCCAAAAGTGTAAGCCGAGACAGCCAACTCCGAGGAAAGGTGATTCTCTCTGAGTAGGCAAGTTCTATCATCCTGCATCACCTTCCTTAAAAGATGAAAGATCCAGGTGCCCCCTTGATCTCATGCATTATTGGGGAATACACTTTTGATAGGGTACTATTCGATCTAAGTGCATCCATCAACCTAATTCCGACTTCACTTTATGAGAGGTTTGGATTAGGTGAACTTAGGCTAACCTCAGTAACGTTGCAATTAGTGGACCATTCGGTAACCACACCGAGGGGCATTATTGAGGATGTAATCGTCAAGGTAAAGGATTTCTATTTTCCCACAGACTTCCTCGTCCTTGACATGGATGTACCTAACGAATTGAGGAACATGCCCACCATTTCGAGTCATCCGTTCCTAGCTATTGCCAACGTGAACATAAACTGTGAAAGCGATAGTATGGAGATCACCTTTGGGGATAAGAAGCTAACTCTGGATATTTTTAAGGTGATAAGTGGAATTGAGGATTGTGGATTCATTGAGGAGCTTGAGGATTAGGATCTTGAGACTTCTATGACAATCAGTGCACCCGAGGACTCCACCAGCTTTAGCAAACCCAACCCACAACCCTCTGTGGCAGACCTGCCACATCCTGAAGAGGCTATTGATTTTATTCATTCCCAGCCTCTTCCAATGGATTGTCCTGATGAATCTCCATCAGCATCCTCCCTACCTTCTATTCTAAACCCACCTCAGCTTGAATTGAAACCATTGCCCCAAAATTTGAAATATGAGTTCTTAGGACCTGAAAACATGCTCCCTGTGCTATTAGTGTTGATTTGACTAAGGAGCAAGAATCGAGGTTAATTAAGATCCTCAAGAACAACAAGGAGGCAATAAGTTGGACCATCCACGAGCTTAGGGCATTCGATCCATCTTATTGCAATCATCGTATTTTCATGGAAGATGGATCCCTCCCTTCTCGAGAGATGCAAAGTTGACTAAACCCAAATATGCGAGAAGTGTTCAAGAAGGAGATAATTAAGTGGCTCGATGCTAGAATTATATACCCAAACTCAGATAGTCCATGGGTTAGCCCCATTCTGATTGTACCCAAGAAGACGGGAATAAACATTTTGACTAATGAGAAAGGGGAAACCTTCACCACTCGTTCTGCTTTTGCTTGGAGAGTCTGTATTGACTATAGGAAGCTGAACACAGCCACTAAAATGGATCACTTTCCATTGCCATTCATTGATCAAATTCTTGAAAGGTTACCTAGGGAAAAATTGTTTTGCTTCCTAGACGATTATTCGGGATATAACCAAGTCCCTATCCATCCCAAAGACTAGGAAAAGATAACCTTCACATGTCCCTATGGAACCATTGCATTCCGTAGAATGCCATTCGAGATTTGCAATGCACCTGCGACTTTTCAAAGGTGCATGTTGGCCATCTTTTCTGACATGGTGGGAGATTGTCTTAAGGTGTTCATGGATGATTTCTCCATTTTCTGATTTGAGTCTTGCCTAGCTAACTAGGAATTGATCCTCCAATGATGCATCAAAACACGGTTGGTCCTTAGCTAGGAAAAGAGCCACTTTATGACTTAGGAAGATTTTGTCCTGGGTCATGTGATCTCTAGTCGGGGTATTGAGGTTGATAAAGCCAAGGTGGATGCTATCTCTAGACTTCCTCCACCCACATCCAAAAAATAGATCTTATCTTTCCTTGTGGGTTTTTATAGAAGATTCATTAAGGACTTCTCGAAGGTTGCTCGGCCCTTGAGTAACCTTTTGGCCAAAGACAAGCCGTTCAAGTTTGATGAATCATGCCGTAAGGCATTTGATTTATTAAAAATGGCAGTCACCTGTGCCCCAGTGTTGCAACCACTGGTATGGACAACCCCATTTGAGATTATGGCTGACGCATCTGATTATGTCGTTGGGTTTGTCTTGGCTCAGAAGATTGAGAAAAAGCCATTTGTGATTTACTACGCCAGCGAGACTCTAGAAGAGGCCCAGAGGAACTACACCATTACTGAAAAAAAACTTTTAGCTATAGTTTTTGCTTTAGAAAAATTCAAGGCTTATCTTTTAGGTTCTTGTGTCATCATTTATACCAACCACTCAGCCTTGGAACATCTCTTAGCCAAAAAAGATGGCAAACCCCAGCTTATTCGCTGGATTTTGTTGCTTCAAGAATTCGATCTTGAAATCAGGGATAAAACTGAGGCACAAAATGTAGTGGCGGATCACCTCTCTAGAATCCTAATTGATTCTCCTCATCCAGATGTCCCAATCTCTAATACATTTCCAGGTGAGACTATCCTTTCAGTCTCAGGTATCTGAACCCCCTGGTTTGCAGATATCGTCACTTATTTGCCATCGGTCAAATCCCCTAGGATTGGACCAAACAACAATGGGATAGACTTGTGTCTGAGGTGAAATATTATTTTTGGGATGATCCTGAATGGTACCACATCGGCGTAGATCAGATTATCCGTTGATGCATCCTGAAAATTGAATTCTAGAGCGTACTTGAGTTCTGCCACACATCTGCTTATGGTGGAAACTTTTCTAGGAAGAAGATGATAGCTAAAGTTTTGCAATCCGGATTTTATTGGCCGTCATTATTTAAGGATGCCCAGAAATTCTCAAAGTCATGAACCTGATGCCAGACACTCGGGAACATTCCAAGAGAGATATGATGCCCTTTAACCCAGTAATTTCCGTCGGAATTCTTCACATTTGGGGCATCGACTTAATGGGACCCTTCCCTCCTTCATTTGGACGCCAATGTATTCTGGTCACTATTGATTATGTGTCCAATTGGAATAAGGCAATTCCCACCCGGACCAATGACCACAAAGTGGTCATCGATTTTGTGAAGAAAAATATCTTTAGTCGGTTCAGGGTTCCTCAAGCAATTATCAGTGATGGTGGTACACATTTCACTCATGCCTAGTTTCAAAATTTACTGGGAAAATACGGGGTGAATCACCAAATTTCTACACCTTACCACCCTCAGATGAACGGACAGGCTGAGGTCTCCAATCGTGAGATCAAAAGCATTTTGCAGAAAATCGTTAGGCTTGATAGGAAGGATTCGACCCAAAAGCTTGATGATGCTCTTTGGGCCTACCATATGGCATAAAAAATGCCTATCGGTATGTCTCCGTTCCATCTGGTGTTTGTAAGGCATGTCACTTACCCGTAGAACTTGAACATCGGGCATTTTAGGCCATCAAGAAATGTAATTTTTACTTAGAGTTGGCTTGGAAAACCAGGAAACTCCAACTATCTGAGTTGGAGGAGCTTTAAAATGATGCTTATAAAAATGTTAGAATCTATAAGGCAAGGACCAAAGCTCTCCATGACCGAATGATTTCACGTAAGAGCTTTGAGCTGAACCAGAACGTTTGGCTTTTTGATTCTCAATTGAAGCTTTTCCCCAGAAAACTCAACTCTAAGTGGGATGGCCCATTCGTTATTGAGCGGATTTTCCCTAACGGGGCCATCGAAATCTTTGACCCAAAAATGGGTAATAACTTCAAGGTCAACGATCATCATCTCAAACCCTTTGTTGACCATATGCTCCCTAAACCCTTCTTGGACAAGGTTGCTCTTACCTTACCTTAACCACAGTGGGCCGATTATCGCCTAGCTGAAGGCACTAAACTCAGCACATGTAAAGACTATTTCGAGCTGACCAGAATCTCACGAAAATGAGGTGCTATTCTTCCACTTCTACTCTATTGCATGCTTTCATTTTTAACAATGAGGACATTGCATTTGCTAACCATGGGGGGGGTAGATATTTCTTATGAATCCTTTTGTCAGCTGTAATAGTAATTTCTTATTTTTCATCTTAGAAGAAAAAAAAAAGAATTAGGAGACGAGAACTTACGCATTAGGAGTTGCAAACTTTAGGAATTGATACTTTGGGACCTGAATGCATAAATTCTTCAGGTCTTTGTTCTTAATTCACCTAGGTGTCCACTCGAATGTCGACTTAGTCTCAATTCCTTACCAAATAATCTTATCTTAAATTAGTAAATAATTTTGGATGATAAGTACGCAACTTATCAACTCGCCCTATGACTTAAGGGGATTTTAAGTTTAAGCATCTACACACTTTTTGCATTAACTCACTTTTCGATGGTTTTCTTGAAAATTGGGTAGCTAATAGACTATCTAGGGTGGTATGGTTGGCAAGTTGTCGGTGGAAATAGCTCATCGGTTGGTTGTCCAGAGCCTAGCCACAAGACCATTTTCGTCATACAGCCTTTAGGTAAATCTTAAATCAAGGAAGCCACAAAGTTATAAAAAATGAAAAAAATAGAAAAAAATCGAAAAAGGAGAAAATAAAAGAAAGAAAATAATAAAGCACACTTCATTGCACGAGTATGGCTGGCAAGTGGTCATGGGTAACATCCCATTGACTAATTGTCCAGAGCCCAACTCATAAAAATGCACAATAATTCCTAAAACACTTAGGGAAGAAGCAGGGAAGTAGAATAAACCAGGGAGATTTACACTGGGTTCTCCCTTGTGTTGACCCCATAAATAAAAGAAGTAGGAAGAAAGCTACCAATCGAAAAGATAAATCTTTAGGCCAGGTCACCTAGGGTCGTAGAAACCCGAAGTCTGTTTCAACAACCACCTAGTGAGTCTTTCGCTATTTTCACAAAGATGCTTAGCACTTAGAGTCCTTTTCAAGTCTTGGATGGGTTGGGTAGCTGTAAAAGGTTATCTCGACACTCTCAAACTCCAAAGAGTCCAAAAGAAATAAGAAAAGAAGAAAGAAAAATAAAAAAATTATATCTTCCCTTTTCAAATAAGGCGCGGGCTTGGATGGTCTGCAATCTAGTAGACACCCGAGCACTGTTGAGATTTTGTAATTAGGTCCTGGGATTGAGATTTTCTATAGCAATCGACAAATTTTTCCTAAATAATCAAACCCTGAGTCTACTTTTATACATAGCATTTAGGTTAATTTCGTTAGGGACTAGCAAAAAGTATGCATTGGGGGTATGATAAACAGGTATAAATTCATCATAAAATGCTTATTTACGATAGTTCCTATGCCTAGCATTACATATCATGATACAAATATTACACAAACATCCATTGCATTGCATTTAGGATAGCTGTATATTATGCACATTACTTCCGTCATTTTTCATGGCTAGGAGGTAGTGCAACATCTTTATAGGCTTCAGATGAAGAATCTGACTGTATGGATGGATTCAGAGTGACGATCACAGTGCATCATCGCGAGAATCACCTCGATCTGGCCACCCCACCTGAGCCAGCCTTCCTCAAGAAGAAGTTGGATGGCCAAGATGGCATCACGTGGTGCCATCTAGGCCACCCCACCTGAGCCAAGGCATCTTTGAGGCTGCCGCAAAATGAGATCCCAGCTGTTGGATCTTAATCCAATGGTTGAGATGTGCGCTCTATGGCTAAACACCTCACCCAACCTCAGGCAGCTCAAGGATGCCCTCATCTTGGCCATTGGATCTTCATCCAATGGTTGAGATGCACAACTACATCGCTCCCTCCACTCAACAAACTGCGGCCATGGTGCATTGGTGAAGACACGTGCTCGTAAACCACGAGCGTGAGTTTGAGTCGTGGTGGGGGGAGGCTATTTCGCGAAGAGCGAGCATAATTGACTTATGTTCATTGGATGAGCGCGGGTGCAATCCAGCTACAGAGGCATCACCACATGGCGCTATTGGATGAGTGCGGATGCTGCACGAGGCCGTCGATGTTGCTCGAGAATGCGACATCTCACGCACGATCAAGAGGCACGATCTTCGCGTCTCAGCCGTTCACGTCTGAATCCAATGGCTACGGTGCATCCAACCTCAACGACAGCAGGCGAGCGTGAACAGCAGGCGCAAGGTTTGTAGCGATGGAAGAGTAGGCCTTTAGTGACACTTGCAGCTGTCACTAAATTTCCTACGCAGTGCGTGAGCCAGCCAAGGCATTGAAGGGGCATGGATCTTTTGGCGATAGCTTGAGCAGCCATTAGTACCGGTTGTAGCTGTTGCTGAATGTCTGTACGCGGGATGCTCTTCTTCCAATCACTATATAAGCACCCCTACACCCGCCATTCCTCTTCATCTCTACCTACTCTACTCCCACCTACTCCTAAGCTCTAGCAAGCCTACCAACGCTCTATTAGAGTTTACCCTCAAGCTCCCAAGGCTCTTAGTTGTGTAACAAAACTCTATGCCACCAAATATTCCTCCATCTTCCCATTCTCATTCATAGGTAACCAAAGAGCCATCCTCCGACCTCCATTCTGGTAGAAAATCATATCCACCTTCTCACCTCCATTCCAAAGCCACGCTGAAGCTTTCCTCAACCCGACATCCTCCCACATCTCACCTCCATCGTCCTACTTCTCAACTCCTTGGTCCGAGCTTCAGCTAGGCACCGTTGTCTCACCAAACAGCCAGCTTGGGAGATTTCTTCTGACCCCTTTGTCTTTTATGCTTTCATAGTTTATAGTAATTGACATTCATGCAATACATCATATTTGATTCCATCTCTCTCTTGTGATTGCTTGTCATTTTATTTCAAAAACAAAAAACCCTAAAACACCAAAAAGAAACAAATCGAAGAATGATTTTCATACAAACTAAACGTCGCCTCCCTATGTTCGACCTGGGAATCCCTTGGAGTTTTGGTACAAATTTTATTTGATTACGTGTTTTGCAACTACGATGATGGGTTATTCTTAACCCCGATTTCAAACACGTGAAACACGTCGTTCAAGTATCTATCTGACCGGCAACTTTCTCCATACTTTTTGTTTTTATGGGGTCAACACATGGGCAATCCTAGTATATATCTCCCCAACCTATTATACTTGCTCTCTTCTTCCTAAATGTTTGGGAATTATATGTGCATCTCATGAGCTGGGTTCTGAACAGCCAGCCAATGGGCTATTACCCACAACAACTTACCAGCTGTACTCGTGTAGTGAAGTGTGGCTTATTTTTTTTTTCTTCTTTTCTTTTTCTTATCTTTTTTTTCTTTTTTGGTATTTCTCTATTTTTTTATTTTTTCCTAAGTAGGTTGCTACACGGTATAAGATTTAGTAGCTAAAAGAGAATAGTCATGTGGCTGGGCTCTAGACAACTGACCAATGGGATGTTACTTACAATAACTTGTTAGCCATACCATCCTTGAAGGTTCATTAGCAACTCAATTTCCATTAAAATCGTCGAAAAGTGAGTCAATGCAAGGAGTGTGCAGATGCTTAGACTATAAGTTCCCTCAAATCAGAGGATGGGTTGATAGGTCGTGTACTTATCATCCCAACTTTTTAACCAAATAGAAATGAATTCAGAATAGTGAGGACTCAAGAAGCAAGTACACATTTTAGTGGACACCTGAGCTGATTAAGCCCAAAGACCTAAAGAATCTAAGTGTTCAGGTCCTATTGTATCATTCCCTAAAGTTGTCAAATTCTAATGCCCAAGTTCTCTTTTCCTAATTGAAATTTTTTCCTTTTTTATCAAAAATAAAGAGAAAATAAAAAATATACGAAGCTAACAAGATGATTCAGAGATGAAAATCCAACTCCCCATGCCTATCTAATGCAATGTCCTCATTATATTAAATGACATGAAAAAGAGCAGAGTAGAGAAGAAGGCACCTAAATTTTGTGATTAGTCGACCAGCTCTGAGATGAAAATAGACAGTATACATGCTAAATTTATTGCCTTCAGCTAGGCACACTATACAAACAAGGGGAATAAATAAAGAATTCACAAGTGTAGGTTAGAATCAAAATAAAAAGATTAACCCAAGAACTACTAGTTGAGAATGTCCACTGATGTTGAATAAATTATGTTGCAGACCAATGCTCTAGGGTCAAGTGTATCTAAGGTTCTGGATGAAAATTACCTAAAAACGGACATCATTATACAAGCAGGGTTGAGCCTGCAATATATGACGATGCAGCTCACGTCCAAAAAGCTGGATAATAGAAAAATCAAGATAAAAAAGATAATCAGTGAATTTCTACTTGGGTTGCACATCCTCCGAATAAAAAATGTCATAAGGGTCTTGGTTGAAGGTTGGTGGCTTCAGGCAAATAGGAACCCATAGACTCAAGCTTTTGGTTCCCCCAAAATTGGTTTCCTAGATCTTCATTTCCATCCTCCATAATCCAAGTTTCCAGGACCTCGAAAGTGTTATCAACCCCATCTAAAATATCCAAGTCCAAAATTTGTGACTCAATCAGAATTAACTTGGGTTTGGTAATCTCGAGAAGATAATCATCATTACGGTCAATAGGGCGAGATTGAGGAATGGGGTTGTGAATTGAATCCTTTATGAAATCAAGATTTGTATCTTCCAAGCTAGCTCTAATAGGATCAATTTCCTTAATTATAGGGCCATCAAATGATCTATCATACTCCTCAGGCCTTGTCGTCTCACTAAAATCATTTTCCTTAAACTTAGGTGCAACTTCACATAAAAATTCTTCACCCTCAGAATCAAATTATTCTAGCATCACATTTATATATGTCTCAAAATCATTTATCATTTCCTAGTCCATGGAGACATACTTTTCCTTGTACTTTGGTTCAGGGATCTTGGGTGAAGAAATCAATTCATCTCAGCTAGTTACTCTAGACCAATCAGGTCATCCCTAATCTCGTAAAATGCATCCCCCCTATAGGTTCCTGACGGTGCTCTAACATTGGCTCTCCTGAAGAGGGTTCATCTTGGGAATCATCCAAAGATTGACAAGAGAAATTACAAATTTCATCCTCAATTTTCGTAATTTCCCAAGTAAAAACTCACCCGGGTCTTTATCCTTAACATCTTTGAGCCAATCCAACAAACATTTGTTAATATCATCAATCATTTCAATCAAAGGCTCCAATTCTTCAGGGTAGGGTGTTGGCAGAGCTTCTAAAGATTGAATGGTATTCTATAATTTAGCTAGCACCTTATCTTGGATCTGGTCTACCTAAACCAAATGGTTTCATTCATGGTTGGGTGGGTTTGGTTTCAATCTAGGGGAGTCAAGGAATTGAGGTTCTTCGGGACCTCCCTGATAACTGGTCATTTTGGGTTGCTCAAAGAGGGTAATCTAGGAGAGGTTAGAATTGTAATCATTTTATCCTTCTTGATTGTAGATCATATTACATTGTCCATAGGCGAGTGGTGATCTATAATCGGTATTGCTCGAAGAAGGAAACAATCAAAATCATGGTGTCCAGGGTTAGACCTTGAACACGGAGGTCCGAAATTGTATTCCCAATCTGAGTTATTGGAACTAGTAGATGGTTGAGTGCAGCACGGGTCAGGATAATAATGAACATATTGGGAATAAGATGTGTCAAGAAGGTAGGAGTGGAAATGCGTGTAGGATGTGGAAGGATCTATGACTAAATGGGAGGAAGAAAGATGCCCTGCAGTACAAACAATCAAACCTGTCCTTTGGTGGGATAGCCTAAAGATCTACAAACTCTCAGAACCCATCTTGAGATGAAAAGAATGAATTGGTCTACTACTTTCCAGTCAATCCAACTAGTTAAAGGGACGGATTGGGGAGAAGGTTCTTCCCTTGGCTTTCTCCTCAGGTTCCTTTGATACCTCCCAACCACAGTCATTTGACACTGCTCCTCTAGCTAGATATCAGATTGAACTAGTTGAAATAGATTAATTGAAAATAATCTTGATCTAGGCCTCGAAGAGGGAGTTACATCCTTAAAGGCAACGTCAACTTGATTTTAGATTAGGCTTAGGTTTGAATGTGCATGGGAATGTTATAGGTCCTTTATCTAGGTTGTGCCCTTAATGATTGATTAAGATATGTAAGTAATGCACAACCAAGGTTTTGAAGCAAGATTACTTGAATGAGTGGAGTTTAGAGTTCAAATCTTGCTTAAGTAGCTTTTAGGGTTTGAATTAAGGTGAATTCAATCAAGTTGATGAGGCACACTAGGATTTGCAACCACGGGTGAAGATGTTTCCCCTAGAAATCAAAATATGATGGAGTGCCTGGTACTGCCATTAAATGTTAACCCTAATGAGCATGGTACTTGATGAGTTGCTTTTAAATGGAGTGGTTCACCCCAAACAACTCAAACAATTGGCCTGATGTACCACAGAATTAGGTGCACAAGTGGTTAACTACTACTTCTACTTGATTATGTTTTCATTTACATGTACTAGTTCCAAAGATCGAGTTACCAGTGAGTATGGAAAGTCAGAAGAGGTTGTGTACCTCTGTGGGATTTTTTAGATTTTATTTTATATATTGAGAGTGAGGTAGGTGCAGGTAGCAACCAAAGAACCAAACTAAGCCTAGGGTTTATGCAAGCTCCTAGGTTAATTAGGGTTTGTGTTATTTATGTGATGGAATGAAATCTTGTGGGTGGGAGGTGTGCGGTAAACTTGCAGACCCTTGAACAGCACTTTACTCCAATCTTACAACTCTGTCTCACCTCAAAAGAGTTCCTGCAATCGCAGTAAGAAAAGAGAAAAGTGAGGTCAAAGATCAGTAAGGTGAGAAACATGGGAAATCAAAGAGCATTGCCTCCCTAGCAATAACACTAAAATGATGAACGATATTTCGTACGCTAAGTTTGAGTTTGAAACCCTATGGTTGTAGTCACGTAAAATTCCACCAATCAGATAATTTTACTGGAACTCAATGTGAGTCTCGAGTCAAACATGGGGAGTCAAACATTTCATTAAAAATCACATAGGAATTATTGTCACGAAAGTAGATTAACTAGTTGAAATTAATCTATGCTAGCTATTCTACTTAAAGAATAATTAATAGAAGAGAGAGATAGAATAATAAAAATAAAGAGAAAGTAGGGAGAGAGTAAACAAATGTTTCGCAATGATAGAATCATGTGCATTACAACTACATGCTACACTAGAAAGCTAGAAATCTAAATTAGAAAGTGATAAAAAGAAAGGGATGAGAAAATCCTCCTCGACGGCTACTTGGAGGATGAGCCACGTTGATGGAGAGCCCAAATGATGTGGATCAGATGCTGTACAAGGGAAAATGGAATTGATGGAAGGAGGATGAAGCAAGGCGACTTTGTGGCAGAATTTGCTTCCCGAACAATGATGAGAGGACAACCGTAGGATGCTCCACGTAGGGGGTGAGAAGATGGAAAAATTATTTTACTCTAACTCTAATGGAGTGATGGTAACACCATCATGATCCATAACTAGCTTTAGTTAGTCATAATCAAGTGATAAATGCTCCTACATGATCGCCGGAGAGCCATAATTCCATAAAATTCCTTTCGGAGAGAACACTAAATCAGGGTTAATTCTACAGTTTTAACATCATATCATGAAAGCAGAGTAACCATGGGGTTTTCTAGAGGTTAATCAAAGGTCAAATGAGCATTAAAGTCCAATAAGTAGGTCTACATAGACAAAACAGGATTTCACTCATTTCGAGAATCAATACAGCACCAAAACCCTAATTTTTGACCAGCTTAAATTAAAGAGATCTGGTCAAAATAAAATTCATCTAAACCTCCTAAAATTCATAGAAAAATATTGCCATAGGTTTTGTATCCTTGCTTTGACCATCTGAACCTATTTGACTTTAAACAAAGTCATAAATAGATTTCTTCCCTAATTTGGTTTTCTGTGAAAATTTCCTAGTCAAACTTGGTCAAAACTTAAATCTAACTTCACCATCAAATTCATTGGGTACAAATTAGGTTGGTACCAAAATTTGGGCCCAATCAGAGTCCATCTTCACCTAGTTCGCATTTTAGTCCATTTAAACTCTGTTCTTCACATCTAAGCCCCTAACTTTTGAAATTCGTTGCGTGTGGCCGCCCAAGTTTATCATCTTCTTCACGAAAAGCCCCATTTTGCCATTACCAATGTGAACCCAACGCACCAAGCTTCAATCTAGGATTTCCGCTAGATTTCTCGACCAATTCCTTCCAAATTTGGAAGGAATGATTTTGAGGAAGTCCCCAATCATCTAAGTCACATCTTAGACCTTGATTTGATCCACAGAGCTCGTGTAAACTCCTCAAGATCAAGGATCTTCTTCTCTAAAATTCCAAGCTCCTCAAGCCTATTTCCTAGCGTAAAGCTTGCCCTAATATCTATAAAAGGTCCCCCATAGCGAGGCCTTATTCCTTAGCTCTGTTTGGCTGCATCTCTTCAACAAATCCCTCCCTCCGACCACCTCCACCGTAGCTCCAGCAACGTCACTTCCTCTAATTTCCTCTCCCATTGGCACATACCATAAGTACCATGATCATTTTACTCACCTTCCTCTACTCCTTGCCAGGAACTGTAGGAGCTCCCAGACCCCCTTGTTGTCATCGCCTTTTCAACCAAAGAGTTTTCCCTTTCTGATGCCGACCAATCAAAGCCGGTGCAGACCACCTTCCCCTTTGTCCATTAGTCAACTCAACTTCTAACACTCCCTCTCTAGAATAGGTTCAAGTCCTTCCTCTCCTGTTTCAACTGTCGACACACCCTCAACGCCACTATCTTCCCCACGTCCAACGTGACCTTCTGCACTCCATATCACACCAAATCACTCACCAACACTCCCAAAACATACATCATACATCCATGACCAAAACCCCTCCTTCTATTTCACGTTCCACCCATCCAAAAACTCTGACCAAACAAACCCATTTCCGCACCACCTCCTTGACTACGCCAGACCACCACACGAACCCACACACCATATGGACACTGCCACTACCTTCGTCGTCCTTCGACGATCCTCCTGAGCTCTATAATTGGGGCTTTTGAGCCCATGTTCAACTTTTCAGGTCTCGCCATTGCTTTCAATGTCTCCACCTTTGATCGCCTTGCTCCAACCTACTCTAACCTTGCTACCACAACCAAGTGCTGCGGATTTGCTCGAAGAGCATGCTCATAGTTGCAATTGAAGACACCAACTACTGTAGCAACATCAATCGAAGAGGATTCACAGTTGCAACCGTGTGCAAGGAAGGTAGGGATAGTAGTCCCACATCGTTAGTTGAGGGGCTCGCGACTGGATATAAATTGAATTTGTGATTGTTGCTTCCCTCCTAAGACATTGGGGGGTCAGCTCCCCCTTGCACATATCTAAACACGTCTCGCCCGCAATCTACGTACGTGGCTCTGGCCACTGTTCATGACCCGTTTACCAGCCTGTATAACCTAATTCACCCCAATTCTAAGAGAGAAAGAGAAGAGGATTTGTGAGAGGAGGGGGGAGGGTTTTGCTTCATCTTAGAATACATTGGACATGTGTTGAAGGAAGAGGCTTATACTTAGCCTCTGAGAGAGTAGGCCCTGTGATTGTGAAGGCTTGAGGAGAGTTGGCCTTGCACTGTGCTTGAGAAGACCTGAAGAAGAGAAAACCTTTAGAGGCCATTACCCTTGTGCTTCTATTATGTTACTTGCATTAGCTTCTGCTAAGGCTTTGAGGTTGATTCTACCAGTGCTGCAATGGGAACATTTAAGTACCTAAGTTGATTTGGAATAATTGATTGAGAATACTATCTAGAAATTTAAACAATTCGATACTTGGGTATATGCCTAATTAGAAGGATAAAAATGGTGATCTAAGTCACCACTTTTAGATTTCTTACAATTTTTTTTCCCATGCTATTTCACGAGATACATTGATCTATGCTTGAATAATATTCTGACCAGTTTATTCATTGAATATCTTCTATCTGATGCTCAATTTAATGTGCTCTTTCATTCTAAATAGAGATTAGTACGTGAATTCTATATTTCTCCCTGCGAATAATGTTAGACTCTAATTAGATTTTGAGTTTATAAATTTAAGTGTTTGTTGTGGGATTTAGGAGTGTACTATAATGACCATATCCTTAAACCTCCCTAGTTCACATACAACATGGAGCATCATGGGTATAGGATCAGCTCGTAGAGCATTGAAGGAGGTGAGAGTAGAAGAGAAGGGATGGTGAAATGAGTGGTAGGGGTGCCCTTTTCATAGGTGCACAAATTAAGGGCAAAAGGTCTTTTAAGGATTAGAATTACTGCTGGGGTCTTTAGCGACAGATATAAATGTTAGTATATGCGAGTGTTGCTGAGGCTACGTGTGCGACGTCAGCTGCGCGATGGAGATCAAAGCACTCAAAACCAACCACGTCTATGCCTTTCAGCCATCATGCATTAAGCGATTTAGCGTAATCTCGATTGTCCGGTCATGATCAGACAGCCACGATCGTGCCACTGTCGCTTCCTCTTCGCACGTTAAGAGGCGACGTAGCCTCTCTTCCTGTCATTTGATCAAGCATCAACTAAAAACTCACGCTCGCATGCCTTTGCAACTCGTTCCTTTAGTGCAATTGATTAGGAGTGAGATCAGGAGCCCAATCATGCATCCATCCAATTCGCTGATCAAAGCTGTTGGTGCTTGATCGGATGGTCAAATTTCACTCTTCGTGCACCAAAATGATGAATGGTATTTCCTATGCTAAGTTTGAGTTTGAAACGCTATCAATGTAGTCGCGAAAAAATCCGTTAACCAGATAATTTTACCAAAACTCAAAGTGAGTCCAAAGTCGAACATAGGGAGCCAAACGTTTAATTTAAAATCATGTAGGAATTATTGTCACGAAAGCAGATTAGCTGGTTGAAATTAATCTATGCTAGCTATTCTACTTAAAGAATAACTACTAGAAGAGTGAGATAGAATAATACAAATAAATAGAAAATAGGATGAGAATATACAAATGTTTCCTAATGATAGAATCATGCACATTACATCGACGTGCTACACCAGAAAGTCGGAAATCTACACCAAAAAGTGATAAAAAGAGAGGGATGAGAAAATCCTCCTCGATGGCTACTTACAGGATGAACAACATTGATGGAGCACTCGCACGATGGGGATGTGATGTCAGATGAGGGAGAACAGAACTAGAGGATGAAGGACGAAGAAAGGCGACATCCTGGTGGGATCCGCTTCCTGAACGACTATAAGAAGACAACCGTTGGATGCTCCACGAAGGGGGTGAGAAGATAGGAAAATTATTTTACTATAGCTCTAATGGAGCATCCCAAGTATAGGACCAGCTAGTAAAGCTTTCGAGGAGGTGAGAGGCGAAGAGAAGGGAAGGTGAAATGAGTGGTAGGGGTGCCCTTTTTATAGGTGTGCAAATTGAGGGCAGAAGGGTATTTTAAGGCCTAGAAATTAATGTTGGGGTCTTTAGTGGCGGATATAAATGTCACAGTAGGCAAGCATTGCTGAAGTACTGCATGCAACATTGGCTGTGCGATGGAGATTGGAGCACTTAGAAGGGACAACATCAACGCCTCTCAGCCTTCATGCGTTAAGCGGTTTTGTACAATCTCGACCATTCGATCAAGATCAGACGGCCATGATTGTGCCGCTACCACTTCCTCTTCACACATTAATAGGCGACGTAGCCTCTCTTCCCACTGTTCGATCAAGCATCAGTGGCTGAAAACTCACATTCGTGCAAATTTATAGCTCGCGCTTCCACCACAGGTGATAGAGTGTGAGATCGGGAGCCCAATCACCCGTCCATCCGATTCGTTGATCAGAGCCACTGGCGCTTGATCAGACGATCGAATTTCATTCTTCGCATAGGAGGAGGAAGCACAGAGTGGAGGTTCGATCGCATGACCTTGGATGGTGTAGCGCCTTACCCTCTATGCTAAGGGGCTTCTTTTGTCATGTTTATGATTTAATGCTTAAGCGCCCTTGGTTATTGGACGAAGATACAACGACTCAGATGTGTTAGTGTTTAACTGCAGAGGAAAATGAGGCACGGCCTTGAGTGAATCTCAGCCGTTGGATCCAAATACAATGGCTGGGATTGATCGTACGACGAAGAGGAGATGCTGGGGATGTTGGGCAACTGTGATGGTGCCATGTGGCACCATCATGGCCGTCCATCTTCTTTGCCTTGTAGATGGTGCCACAGATGTTGGATTAGGCTAATTTTCACGTCATTGGGCAGCGATTGTCGATCCATACCCATCCATGCAGTTGGATTTGTTGTCTGAAGTTTGGATTTTACACCACCTTGCCCCTTCTCCTTTGATCTTTCTCGGACTGCATCTGATGCTACAGAGCCAATCGGGGTAATCTCAAAGTTGTTGAACTCCAATTGTCACCCTGATCAGATCCGTATAGTTGGATCTTCAATCTGAGGCTCTGAAATGATATTTCCCTATCCCATAGCCACAAAATGGATAAATTAACCTATAATTTGTACAAACTAATCTAAGTGCATGATGATGCATGTTATGCAATATTTATAATGCATGATGCTTCTATAGACCTAGGAACATGCATAAATAGGATTCTTTGGCTAATTAGATGTGTGCACATAACCCGCCACCCCCCTTGACATCAATTCTATCTACCCCTCCATCCAACAACCCCCTGTCCCCTGCTCCCCTCTCTCAACTATCCCCTTAATGACCCCCACACCACCCTCCCCCTGTCAACCACCCACCCTTGACTAATGACATCGAACCACCCTCAGCATAGGATTAATATCCGAAAGCACTAGAGGTTCTTCCTTAAGCAAGTGTTGCCCCCTAGGATGCCTATCCCAACACATGTGTAACCAAAGCAAAATAGACCTCACACCCACTAAAGGAGGAGATCGCCCCTTTTAAGTAGGTGTGTGATCAATGATGTCTCCGATGGAGTTGTCCAGCGAGGAGAACGTGCACCTAGCGAAGGTGATGGAGCGAGCAAAGAGATACGAGGAGATGATAGAGATCATGGAGAAGGTGGAGAGTGTGATGGAGGTAGAGGAACTCATCGTGGAGATGAGAATAACCTCTTGTTAGTGCCATAGAAGAAAATGATTTGGGCGAGAAGGGCCTCTTGGAGGATTTTGTCCTCCATTGAGAAGGAGAGCTGAGGGAACGAGGAGCACATGGTACTCATCATGGACTATAGGATGAAGATTGAGGCTGAGCTCACCAAGATCTGTGATAGCATCCTCAAGGTCCTTGATCCTACGTCCTCTCCTTCACCACTTCCCCCAAGTCCAAGGTCTTCTATCTCAAGATGAAAGTTTACTACCACAAGTACCTTGTGGAGTTCAAGACTAGAGTGGAGAGGAAGGAGTCTACGGATAACACACTGTCTATGTACAAGTCAGCTTGGGATATTGCTCTGGTGGAGCTTGCATCCACACATCCTACCAGGTTGAGGCTTGCTCTTAACTTCACGATCTTTTATTATGAGATCATGAAACTATCAGATAAAGCCTACAGCCTTGCCAAGCAAGCTTTTGACAAGACCTTTGCTAAGTTGGATACATTGGGTTGGAATCATACAAGGACAACATATTGATCATGCAACTTCTCAGAGACAAATTGACCCTTTAGACTTCTAACATTTTTAAAGAAGCTGGCGATGAGATCAAAGAAGTGCCTAAGAGGGAATCTGGCAAGGGTGGCTAGTAAGTTGGAACTGATTTTTCCTCCCTATTCAGCATAAAGCAGCAATAAGACATCTGCAGGGTTCTTGTGCTTCTTCAACCCCTCCCGTGCTAAGTTCTCCTCGATTATAGCATGTTAATCAGATATAAGGGATGTCATCTAAACATAAATATCCTTTCCATCTACCTTCTAAAACTCACTTTGAACTCTTAAAATGATGCTTGAAAAGTTTAAGTCCTTGTTGATTGCCATATCCCACATTTGGGAGAATGGCTTGTTTCATTTAGGGTTCTTCCCTCTTGTGCACGCTTTATCATGTATCATGACTATTTTTCTTTTGTAGGTGTGAACTGGCTTGTCTTTAAAAAAGAATTTTTGCCACCTAGCTTTTTAATATATTTAGCAAATTTGGAGTTCACACCAAGGCATGATCCTTATTTCAAAACTAGCGAAGGTAAGGCTTTTCATTTCCACCTATACTTTGGCGTGTTTATCATTGGAAGAAGACTTAGACCGGGGGGAAGTTTATTGATGGTTGCCTCCTTCATTATTTCCCATACTTGGTAAAAAATAAAAAAATATGGTAAGAGTCGGTATTCTAATCCACCCATATTTGTTATAGTCAACATTTATTTAACGTTAGTAGAAATATTTTAGGTAATGTTTGATTTTTAATGTCGATATAGACCTAAAATGACACACCTAAGGAGATGTTTATGGTGACACTTTTTTAACATCTGCAAAAACTTATGGTGACATTTACTTCACTTGTGGGGACGTTAAATAAACATCACATTAGGTCATTTTTGTTCTAGTAGGAGAAGGGGTGACAGAGAAGAAAGATGAATTGAGTTGATGTGGCTCCATAAGTTCTCTTGCTATGTCTTTTCTTAAAAACATGTCACCCATTATGTGAATTTCTTGTGGTTTGTGGTTTACCTATAAACCCAGTTTCTATTTAGAATTAACCTACAATTGCAATCTTCAGTTTTCTATGATTAAGCCACCTTTCGGGTTGTAGCTTGTAAATGTTATGATGCAATAAATAGAATTGGAATGCATATTTTTGAATCATAACATTTTTGTGTCAAGAATCCAATTAATCTAACAATAAAGGCAATGCCTTCAGGAACAAATTGGCATGCCTAAACCAAAGGTTCGAATTGCAATGCTAGAAATCAACATGGGTATCCCAAAAGTTTCTACTTCCCTTGTAAACACCTTGTTGTAAGAATCATGTTGCAATTTGGAATAGATGAGGCACATGCTCAAACTAGCAATTTGGTACATGAATCCTTCATCTTTACATTCACAAGGACAATTGTTATTTTTCCTATAGCTCTTTATTCCAGATCATTACTTGGTACATATTTGTTCATGATGTATTTTTAATTTTTCTTCATGATGTATGGGTTTCTCATATACATAAAATTTCCATAAGTCTATGCTTTAGGAATTTGATCTTGAATCAGCATGTAGGGCAATTGCCAAGTTTACATCGTAATGGTTATGTGTATTTTGATGATTCTTTTTCTTTTTTGTCTTAGGTAAGCTTGGAGGAAAAGGAACTATAAAGTGGTTGATACATGGAAAGGAAAAAAACTTGCAATTGCAAGGGGCCAATTTGATGATGACATATCAACTTCTATCTCATTACCAAGTGCTGCATCCAAGTGTCATCGAAAGATGTCTCAAAGCTAGGTGAATTTCTATTTTTAACATTTGGTGTGCATTTAGAATCTTTTTCTCAAATTCTTTTGAAGAAAAATATATATGTTGCTAATCTAGTTTTTTACTTAACCTACATTTTCCTCTTTATTGTGATAGGAATAGCTTTATGGCAATCGAACAATATGAGAGAACCAACCTTATTGAATGAAATTTGGGTGTTGGAAGATGGCGTGAACCCAATAGGATATGCTAGTAGGATATGCATGGAACATCAATATAAGAGAGCAATTAGGGAGGCCATTCAAGTTTAAGAGGTAGTCATAGTTCATCTCTTTTGTTAGCTTCCTTGTTAATGAAAGTATTTCCAATAATATTATATGTTTTGTAGGAGAAGATTGTGTTTGGTCGTGTTGGAATGAAAAAGAAGGAACTATGCAATGTGTAGTGCTGCTACAAAATGGAGGACAAGGAGGAATGAAATTAAGAGCAAAGTATTTGACAAAAGGTAATCCTCAAAAGAAATTTGGGATACAGTTGGAGATCCTCTGACTGACAAACGATAATTTCTTACACTTGCTCATATTTGGTTTAGTGATGAGCATTAGGGATTGTCTTGATGTAATTCAATTGTACTTTTCTTGATGTTTTTATGACAAATACATTACCTCCTTTTTATTTGAATGCCCTTGCATGATTAGAAAATGTGGGAGCAAAATAGGAAAAATCAGCTAAAACATGACTCCCATTGCACTAGAACAAAGACATTTGTTAGGATTATCAATGAAATGGTAACATGCTTTTATTTAATATCAATCTATTGACATTGGAATAGTTTGTTAATGCTTACCTCTTGATACAAATATATGCAACATTAGACAAAAGTAGATGCACTAATTCCAACTAGGGTAGACATTTACATGACTGGTCGAAAACACAAGGATGGAATTTTAGTGGATGAAATGGTAAAAGACCTAACGGTACTTTTTAGATGGCTTCATTGATTTACTAGGATGGTAAAATTTTGTTGCTGCAAATTTTCTTTTGAACATACATCTTCATGAATAACAATCCACTGTTACCTTTAATCACCTGACTTCCCTTTCTTTTGGCACTACTTTTGACCAATTTGCTGTTGCCTAAAATTATTTTATTGCTCAATTGCTTTTGTCACAATTTGCTACTGATTCCCTATCTCAACAGGTTATTCTTTGATGGATGTAGCTATTACAACTATTTTAGGGATCCAATAGACTTAGGGATTTCCATCAAACTTGATGACAAATCCAAGATGTGAACAGACGATAACGAGGGGAACAAATTTTCTGGAGATTGCACTCATCAGTATCTTCTTGTTATGCTGGAACTCGAAGATTAGTGGGTTTCTGGATGTAAGGGAGGCTTTGATTGTTGATGTACTATGCATGTTTATCTAGAAGTGATGAGTAAGCATTGGTTGGTTTATATTGATTGGAAGAGTGGTCACTAAGAAAAGTTTGAGAATAGGGGAGTAAAGCCACCACTGCACTTTGCAATGAGGTAAAGTTAAATAGAGTTGTATGGGGGACAATTGACTACTCTTCTATGGTTGTCTACATGGGAATTCCATCTTCAAAACTAAGATATTATTATTGTTGAGCTATGGTGAGTTCGAGGAAGCAAGCAAGCAAAATTAGGAAGATTTAGGTGTGTATTTTCGGTGACCATTTTGCAGGTTTTACCACCTTATTATTGAGTCATGTCACCTAAGACAACTTTTTTGTTGAGATGGGAAGATGCTATCTTGGAAGCCACTTTTGGTGATTAGCCCTTTGTTATGTAGTGCGAGCAGATTCTAACTAGTTAAAACTTGAGATTTGGGCCCAAACCAGATCAATGTGGTCTATTCGTGGTCTTGACTAGACATGCTCATTATAGATATGTGCATTTTTTACTTATTTGTCGATCAAGTTCTATTCGAGAGATCTAAAGGAGGGTTATGATTTTTTGGATGGTTATTATTATTAAAGATAATCATGGAGATGCCAACAAAATGACTATAAGAAATTAGGGTTTTGGTCATGGTTAAAAACCATAACCAAATGACTCATAACTGTTTCCAATTAGTGATAGCAAAAGTTGCGTTGCGGAAGGGTCTTTGGTGATGGTTCCATGCAAAACTGTTACCAAAGGCTTTGGTAACGGTTCCACCAAAAATCGTCACCAAAGCCGCCGGGTTTTGGTGACGGTTTTGCTTGAACTGGCACCAAATCTCTAAGCTTTGGTGACAGTTTTGGTGATGATTTTGGTTAAACCGGCACCAAATCCCTAATCTTCGGTGACAGTTACACCCAAAACCATCACCGAAGCCCGCCGTTAGCTACATTCTATAACTTCTGTCATGGGGCTTTGGTGACGGTTTTAGGTGGAACCATCACCAAAGCCCTATGCTTCGGTGCCGGTTTCGCATAAAACCATCACCGAAGCGCACTGTTAGGTAGGCTCAGCAGCTTCGTTCACAAGCCTTTGGTGACAGTTTTGGTGGAATCGTCACCGAAGCATAGGGCTTTGGTGATGGTTCCAACTTGCCACCGTCACCAAAGCCCACCGTTTGCTACGTTCTGTAGCTTTAGTCATGCTTATAAACTGCGACCAAAGACTTTTAGTCACAAATGTAAAACCTTGACCGAAGAGAGAGCTTTGGTCACGGTTAATAACCATGACCAGAGGTTGGCATGGAAGAAAGAAGGTTCCTTTGGTCATGATTCCCTAACCATCACCAAAGTGTCATCATGACCAAGGAATTACCTTTTGTGACAGCTAACCAACCATCAAGAAAGATTCTCTTTGGTAAGGCTAATAATTTTAGCTTTCTTACTAAAAATGGGCTGGTTATTGTGCTCCAAGGAGGGTCTTTAACAAAATCAGATAAGAAGCAAGTATTTCCTAGATGGTAATTTTTGGGAACATAAAAAGTATGCTTTTCAGCAATGTGTTATGGTTAGTTGGAGATGGGGAGAATATAAACATTTGGAGTGATCCATGGTTGAAGGCTAAAGAGTAAAAGTCGATTAGACAGAGTATACTCCAGGAATTAAAGGTGGTAGATTTGATAAATGAACAAAATTAGAACGGGAATGAAGAAAAAATTTCCAATAGCATTGGCTGTAAGACCGTAGAAAAAATTTTAAGTACTCCCATAGACATGGGAGAAGACTTACTAATATGGAAACCACATCCTAATGGGAAGTTCTCAGTTAAGTCTGCGTATATGATCTTGCTAAATGAAGAGGGAATCAACTCTAGTCTTACAGAGAAACAAATAGCCTGCTGTAAAAAGGTTTGGAATATGAAGGATATAGCTCTGAAAACGAAATTATTCCTCTTGGAGAGCAGTGACTGATGCTCTGGCTTTAAAGGGAACATTATTGAAAAAATTTCTGATTGAAGACTCATTGTGCCCCTTTTGTCGAATTGATAAAGCAGATTGGGTGCATATGATTAAAAATTGCCCCTTTGCAAAGGTAATTTGGTTTTATTAGGGTATAACAGCATGGCCTGAGTAGGATGGTTGGATGGATGGGATGGAAAAATTGACCAAGCTATTCCAACTGGCAGGGCTCACAAAAGAACTAATAGTATATTTGCTGCACCCTTATGGATACATAGATGCAAAGTTGTAAAAGAAGGGGAGACTATTTCATTAATGGCAGTATAACTCTTAGTGTGCGGGGTATTTTATCATGTCCCTAAATCAATGCAAGATGTCATGTAAACAATCAACATAATGCAAAGGGCATTTCAAATGAAATGTTTTTTTTCCTAAACAGGGCACTTCAAATAAAATTCAAAAATCCAAAAATACATCAGGGAAATATATCCTTTTCTATTTTGAACTAAAAATAAACAACGAATTAAGAATAAAATTTCATACTAACCATTGCAGCATCAAATACATAAAGTTTCTCCCCTAAAGGAATGTGAATTATCTTTGGTCCTACTTCACCTTTTAGCAGCTTGCTAACAAGGCGAATATTGGCAAATGTAAGTTGACTTGGGATCCCATGAGTATAGCTTCGACTTTGGAACTTGTACCTGATTCCACATTGGCTTACCCTTTGTGATGGCCTCATAGGTGCTTCTAAACATGCCTGGCAGGACACTGGATTGAACTACCTGCAATTAGAGATATCATGCCGAGAATGATCCTTTCATAAATCCTCTTGCCAAGAATGAGCTCCATCCAAAAAAATAGAACTTAAGATTTGGGTGAATTACTACTGGAGCTTCCACTTCTAAGTGCATCTGTTCCTGCTATTGCTGCATCTACTACTGCTGCAGCTGCATCTACATCTGCTAGTGCTGCATTGGCTACTGCTGCAGCTGCATCTACATTTGCTGCTGGTACTGCTGCATCTGGAAAGGCGACTCTTTATGCAATAAGGATGGAAAAGAAGAATATATATATAATACCTATTAAGCTCCAAAATCTATCTATCTACCTAGGAAATAGACCACTAAAATGGAGGAGCATCTCTACTGCATCTCTACTGCTGCATTGCTAAGTTGAATGCTTTGGAGGAGTTGAAGGCTGCAAATGAGCACTTAGTTGATCTGGAAAAGGAGCAGGTCCAGCAGCAGCAACAGCAAACTTACCTGGGTCCTGCATCATCATGTAATATGTTTGAATAGCCAAGAAAGTTAATTTGCAGCCTGGTGTTTAGCACATCTACTTCTGAAACCTTTATTGGCCAGCCTAGCAAATCCACTTGAAAATATATTGTTGCAGTCCCTATTATACAAACTGAACCACTCTTGACAATGGTCCTAGGATGAAGACATTGAGCAGGGTCAGGACCTGCCAAAGGCTCTCTCCCCTTTCAGTAATAGTATATCACTCCTTCCTGGGGAGCAAGAGCACCTCCTAGTGGCCCCATCCTACCCCTCCTCTAGACCAAAAGCCACCTTTCTCCTCCCTCACCACTTGCATTCTCCTTAAATCCCTCCAAATGTACAATATTGTAAGTTGAGCAAACAATAAGCATCTTTTATTCCATGTGGACAAGAGGCGACATTGTCGTACTCTTAAAATATGGGGGATCGTGGATGTAAGTTGAGTTGGGATCCCATGAGTATAGCTTCGACTCTGGAACTTGTAGTGTGACTCAAGAGAGGGAGAAAGGGGATACATGTACGTTGGCAGAATAATAAGTAGATTAATGTGCCAGAAATTCTAAACACAAGAAGATACATGATTGAAAGCACTGAAAACATACCAAATCAAACAATTCAATGTTGGTGAATCTATAAGCATCATCCTTGATGGGTTGCCCCCCAGAAGGAGATGCTAAAGAATCTTTCGACCTGGTAAGCAAATACAGAACACAAACAAGTGAGAGGAGCATTTTCATTTTGGACCCTTCTCTCAAAGTACCAACACTACATGGTAGATGCTTCTAATTTCCACTACATAATTAGTTACATCATGTACATACTTTCTGTCATCCTACTGTAGCTTGGGCAACATCCCGACGACTGAATCAAACTTCTCCTTTGTAATGACTGTACAAGTTACACTGCCAAGAGCAACTGCACATATCGAAGGAATCTATTCACCAAGAAGTGCCCACTCCCCAAAACTGCTCCCTTCTGAAAGCTCCAGCTCATGCTCATTACTATATTATGAATGACCATATCAAATAGTAGAGGATGAAAGATTGCTAAGATGTGGATTTCCTATGAAATCTGCAATGTAAGTTAGTCACACCTGTCCCTTTTGGATGATATACAATGTAAATATAATGTCATTCTGCAGTAGTCAACAAACATGAGAACATCAATGAGTAGAACATTTGAACTCTTATTGTCAAAACCTTAAACAGTCTATGGATCTAAATCCCTCCAAATGTACAATATCCTCAATGCCTCTGTATTTCTTTTTTTTTTAAAAAAAGAGGACCAATGAATCTGTAATTTAATAGGAGTGACAAGTTAGGTTACCTTTTTTTATTGACATGGAATCTTTGACAGAGAAGCAAACTAAGGGGAATGGATAGGGTAGAGTAGTATGGAATGGTGAGACCAAAAAGTTGAAGGCACCATAATGGCATGAAATCTCCACAATAGCAGAAACATGATGGCGATAACAAGATAACGAATCATGATCCTTTTCTATCTTGAACTAGAAATCAACATCGAATTAAGAATAAAATTTCATAGAAACCATTGTAGCATCAAATACGTAAAGTTTCTCCCCAGAAGGAATGTGAATTGTCTTTGGTCCTACTTCACCCTTTAGCAGCTTGTTAAGAAGGCAAATATTGGCAAATGTAAGTTGACTTTATGGAATTGCCTTTGGTCATACTTCCACATTGGCTGCTACTACTGCTGCCTCTGGAAAGGCAACCCTTTATGGAATAAGGATGGAAAAGAAGAAAATATATATAATACCTATTAGGCTCCAAAATCTATCTATCTACCTAGGAAATAGGCCAATGAAAAGGAGGAGCATCTCTACTGCATCTCTACTACTTCATTGTTGAGTTGAATGCTATGAAGGAGGGTCACCACACAAGGTACTGATTGGCAGAGTCTGGAAATAAAAATGGGCAGAGTCTGAAGATAAAATCCCTACTCTATACAACAACTTTGACTAGAATGCCTACCAATAGCTCTGAAGAACATACTAAGTTCAATAGTAGTAAGAGGAATTGTAGCAACTTAGCAATGATCTGGTCAGCACAACAAACATTAGATTGATTCACCATACTCTGAACTTGATAGGATTCCACCAAAATCTTGCATATTCTTTGGATTGTTATCATGATTTAAAAGAGGGTTTCAATTAAGATTTCTTTTCCCAAAGACTGATCAATAATTGAAATATTAAATCGGTAATTTAACCTCGTATCAACCTGCCATATCAAGAGTAGTCATAAAAGATCCTGTGTACACTCTTGTCAACTGCAACTCTACGTTCTAGTTGAAGCTGTGCAGCTGCCTCCCAAACAACAATCATCAACCCCATTAAGGGTGTTTCACCTAATCTATGATTTTACCAATAAAAAATATATTAAGTTCCCTATATATGGTTAAGAGAATTTAATTATGCTTTGCAGAACCTGGAAAAGAATACAGATATATGATACTTTAGATTAGTTGTTGAAATAGCAAAAAACTCAGAAATTAGGAATAAAAGAAAGGGAATGTAGATGGTATATGGAAGTATACCAGAACAATAGGAAAACTAAATCCAAAATTAGTCTGTCACGTCAACTTGGAAGCAAGGTTATTGACTGGAGAAGAAAATGGAATGTAGATGGCATATGGAAGTATATAACAAATCCATACAAAGGACAAGGATCAATAAAATAGGTTAGAGATGAAATACTCAGTTCGATAGCAATCTTCAAAATTTTATACATTTAACTAATTCTTGGGCTTTGTTTTGATCTTTTCACCTTTACTTAAATGAATTTTAAAGCATTCAAAGAGAGACTTTACTGTGAAAGTGCATCTTCTACTGCGAAAGCTCAAAGTAGAGAAATAAACAGCAGACATAGATATAAGTAGACATAGACAAACAACAGAGAAATACTAGTTTGCCCAGTAGGTTCACTTAAAGGTGATATCATAAAATAGAAGACATAGATATAAGCAATTTCAAGGGGTTAACATAATTGGGAAGAGGTACTAATTGGCATGCAGTACCTCTTCGTCAACTTATAAGTTATGGTAAAGAGATATAAGCTATGGTAAAAAGATAATTGAATGCATTATTGAGTTGAATTCTACAATAAACCACACAAGGTACTGATTGGCAGAGGTGCACACTCTTGGCCAAATGTGGGAATCAGTAAATACCAAGATAAAAAGCTGATATACCAAGCTATGGCCCTATAGCAATTTCAGTTGTTTTCGAACAGAAAATTCAAGAAGATATAAATTATAAGTTGGATAGATTAACCAGTAGTTTGATAGTGTTTAGTGCCTGTAACAGGAGAAATTGGGATGAACTGAAAGCTCCAAATCCAAAATTGGACAGAACACAAGTTGGAAGGTGCATTACAATTCTCATGTATGCATACTTTCTAAGGTAGAATATGGCTTGCTTTGCAATGTGCAGATGCAGTTAACAAACTAATAAGAGTTCTATATAATAACAACTCTGCTGGAAAACCGCCATTGAAAGCTGCAGGTTCAAGTCTCATGCCCCCTGCTGATACTGCATTGAAAATTATATGTTTCAGGAAAACAAGTTCGATGAACTTTTTAAAATTCTCCCTTAAAAATCTCCAAAGGTGGAATATTGCCTGTTAAGATGATCAGGCTTGAACACACTCTTCCATGCAACTTTTTCCCCAGCAACAGGTGGAAGGAGTAGAATAGTTGGAAGATGGTATATTGACAGAACTTATTTTTGCCTTTACCATTCAAATAAATAGGACTGTGAGTTTAAAATTTGGAATTACATAAATTCAAAGCAAAAGTCCAAATACAGGAGGGTGGACTTCTCAAAGAAACAAATGCTTAGAAGGACCACATACAGGAGGGTGCATTTTCTAGTGAAGTTACAAAGCAAAGAGAGGTAACAAGAAACTACATGAAATTTTTTTCCCTCCATTCAGATCTATTTTGTGTCATCAATGTCACAGTTTTTGCTTCCCTCCCTCTCTGTTTTGTGTGTTTGCATGTTTGGGGGGTACGGTAGGAAATGTTAGAGAATTTATCACAAAGTTTTCTTAGAAATGATACACCCAACTTTAAAGTCTTTAACCATATCAAAGCATTCCTAGACTTACCCCCTTGAAATTCATAAGAAGATCCCCCACACTAGTTGAAAGACCCATCCAACTTTTTTGTCAGGAAAAATTAAAACAACATCCATATTTAACTTCTGTTCAAGATTACTGAGCTATCCTTTTTCAAAGTAATAAAAGGAATAACGTTATGGTTCTTGGTTAACTGTAAAATTAACCTAAGTTCTACAGGTTGCAGTGACACATGAATTATTTGAGACCAATAGAGAGAACTCTGATCAAATTAAACCTTGCATCATAAATCATGCTCTTCTTGGAGTGATGAACAAGCCTATGTGCTCACGTAAATTCAAGAACATGCCAACTGGTTAGAGTTCTTGTAGAGACAAGATAGTGTTACATGTAGAGGCATAGACATTAAGATGTGGTTAATATTAATAGATAGGGTTTCTCCACTAAAGCCGACTGGCACGAGTTGGATGCTCTTGCATGGCATCAATGTCTCCAAATAATGGATCATACAAACAAGCAGTAAAGGAGAAATGAAAATAATGGTGATATAAATAGAATCTATATAGACTTGAATCATTGACCTTCATGGTAAAATGAAAAAAGCTAGTTAGTGCACAAATGATTTGCACTGTGTCAAAGAAGCTATACATTTTAGTGGTATTGGAACGAGACGCATAATTTTTAAATTTTTTTAACAAAGGATAGGGTTTATAATCAATGCAATGTGAGTCTTGACCTTTTCATTCCTGGTGATGTGTCAAATCTCCAGCGAAGGCAACCAAAGTAGGTACCTAAATGCATAAAGAAAAATGTCAAATAACCACATGAGCAGGTTTAAAGTTAAGCATTTCTTTATCAAACAGATCGAGCATGAATATTACTTTAGCACTACTTGAGAGTGAACTAGTGCACAATATGACTAATCAACATACACAACTACTAGAAAACATGATCACAAAGGCAATGGAAAGTACCAAGCCTAGGTAGTTGGATCCCTCATCATGCAGATAAGCAAGCCCTCGACCCATCCCAAGAATTATGTTGAATCTTTATTTCCAGCTAAGGATCCATGTTGTTCACCTATTACGTAATCGCTACAAAAAGAACAACACCACAAATCAGAGTTATTATGCAAAAAAGGGTGAACAAAGGAAGAAATGGTAGGTAGATCTGATACCTTAGCTCTTTATATCATTATTATGGTACATGTCTCATACATTCACCACAAATGCAAACATACTGATATCATTATCTCCCAAATTCATATACTACAAATGCAAACATAGTCATATCATTATTTTCCACATTCATATGCCATAAGTGCAAATATATATTGTGCCATTCATATATATATTCCATCTTTCACCACATGCATGATACTCATTCATAAATAAAACACAAGTATATATCACATGTTTTGAAATGTAAACATAAAAGTAGACGTGAAAATAAAAAAAAAATCCAAGCAACTATGTAGTGGCTTCTATGCTACCAATTCCAGAACCTCCGCAGAGGTCATCAGGTGGATGAGGTGGAAGTGAAATGAAGCATGATCTGCACCACCTTGTCCCAATGCACTTAAGATTGCTTGAAACTGTGCCTGCATCTTGTCTCATTCTTGTTGTGCTTCATGTCTCTGTCATTCTAGTATATCATTTGCATTCTCCAATTTTGACGTAACATCATTTAGTTTCTCTTGAAATGTCTCCACCTGTGTCTGTAACTGTTGCAACATCTCCGAACCCCCCCATTCCTTTCTTCCATACCAACTAGTAATAGTCTCACTCGCACCAGCACTACGAACAAAACCACCATGCTTGGGGGGCATAACTATCCTAAATGCTTGCTCTGCTATCATAGGCTATAATGGGCCAATCTCTGATTGCTCATCCATATCATCACTAGAAGGATTCATCAACTCCATCATGCGACCCTACACATTGTTGAGTTTATGGTAAGTTCTCCTAAATGTTTGTCACTGAGTTATTCATTACTTGTTTGAATGAGCTTACATGTCTCTCTTGATATAATTGATCAATCCAAACACGGGGGCCATCAGCATTAGACTTGCTATGACTCCTCTCATAAATCAAAACACGATCAAGTTGTACACTGTTATGGGTATCTGATTGCATATTTGAGATGTGGTTATGAATTAAGTTTTCCTAAATTTAACCTTCTCTTATTTGAATCTTGTAACTTGTAAGTTTTATAATAGATATCATAATCAATAAGCTTTCTATCATCAATTAAGTCAATCAAAATGTACTTACATAAGTATCCCTCAAGGTATCCATGTTCATCCATCCCAAGCAGTGGGTTGTAGTCGAAGCTTTCGCCCTATTGCTTTATTTTTCTTAGCTCGCTCCTATAAAAGCGAATTATGGAAACTGGTACTTAATCATTTTGTTGTTACAATAGAAGTTATCAATATAAAATATTAATTACCTTCGTGTTTTCTTGAACCCAATATTCGTAGCACTCCACCCAATGAGCAGCTTGTACTCCTGATGGCACGTCTCTTAGTGCATCCTCATAATTCTTACCAATAAAGAACTATTTATATATACAGAAAAGTCAGTGACAACTAAAAGTAAATTGTGTTATTATGAATTCTAAATCTATGCTTATGTCTTACTTGGCTTTGAAGCTCTTCTCTCCAGCTACGAAGTGCCCTCCCTGTTGCTTGGAGAATATATGCAATTGTCACCGGATTTGTTTCCCAATCATACGTCAACTGCATTTTATATTATAATGAATAAAAGATAAAGGATTTTAAGTAAAACAAATAAATGGCATAACAACAATATCATATTAATACCCCTAGCTCACGAATGAACTCATCCTTTTGTTGCTGAGGGACCTGCCTCCAATCAAAAGAACATGGGGGTATCAACAGTCTCACAAGTGTAGGGATCCTGCTATTAAAGGGCGCATAACATGAACATCTTTCGCTACAATTTAGATGAACCATTATTCGAGTCGCTTCAGTTAATTTTCTCAAGTACAAATTCCTTGTCTTTCCCTTTGGCTTTGATTTTATACCTTCAGTAAAAAAATAGTCAAAATAAAATTGTTATAAAGAATCAATATCATAGAAAATTAATGTGAGAATTTATATACCATTAGACCCTGCTTGACTCTACTTCTGAGATTGGCTCCGAGACTAACTCTGTGGCTAACTATTATGCTGAGATTGGCCATATAACTAGATCTGAGGAGGGTCTATAAACTGAGATGGTGCCTGCTGCTAGGATTGACTCTGGGGAGGGTGTAGGGGCTGAGATAGTGCTTGCTACTGGTATCAACTCTAGGGAGGGTGTACGGATTGAGCTGGTGTCCACTACTGGGACTAGCTCTGGGGAGGGTGTAGGGGCTAAGCTGGTGTCAGCTGCTGGGACTGGCTTTGTGGAAGGTGTAGGGGCTGAGCTGGTGTCCGTAGCTGAGACTGGCTTTGAGGAGGGTGTAGGGGCTGAGATGGTGTCGGCTGCTGGGATTGGCTCTGCGGAGGGTGTAGGGGCTGAGCTGGTGTCCATAGCTGGGACTACCTCCGGGGAGGTTGTAGGGGCTGAGTTGGTGTCTGCTACTGGGACTGGCTCTGGGAGGGTGTAGGGGCTAAGCTGGTGTCCGCTGCTGGCACTGGTTCTGTGGAGGGTGTAGGGGCTGAGCTGGTGTCCATAAATAGGACTGGCTCCAGGGAGGGTGTAGGGGTTGAGCTGGTGTCCACTGCTGGGACTGACTCTGGGGAGGGTGTAGGGGCTGAGCTGGTGTCGGCTGCTGGGACTGGCTCAGGGGAGGGTCTAAGGACTGAGGGTGTGTGCGCCTAGGTGGAATCTGAGAGTGGGGCTATGTATTTTGTTGAGGTTTATACTGAGGCCTAGATTTTGTAAGAGTATGAGGTGGGATCATAGCATGTCGAGTATGCGATCGAAGTCGAGTATGAGGTAGTGGCATGGGGGAAGGCAACTTGAGTTGATTATCAAGTTGTGAGTGGCGTTAAGGTTTATGTTGGGACTCAGGCTGGGTGTCGATGCCACCCTCATGTCCTTGGACCAGGCCATCTGGCTCAAATGAAGAGTCATGACATCTAGAATCAAGACGACGCTTTTTGTATGCCATCAACTTCTTAGGTGGCATCTACAGATGAAAAAGAAATTATTAATTAAAGAAAATACAGTAGAAAATTTACTACTGAATGTGACCTACTTATTTAGTCCAACTTGATGACACTTTGTATTAAATTTCACTTTGATTATTCCAATATAATAATTTCAATTTTATTATACTTCATTCCACTATGTATAGAAAGTACAAACTTGAAAATAGAAAGCTTGCTCTTATATGATTCATTAAAAAAAAAATCATAACTTTGCTTACATGAAATAAGAGAAGAGCTACAAATTGTAAAAGGATGATGTCATACTTTTTATATAATCAACTATAACAGAAAATGTATGCCAAAGCAAGTAGAAGATCAACCCAATACAATAAGAAAACCTGCAAGGGAGAAAATATATGAAAAAAATTTTAATAAAGAAATAGTTAAACTCTACAAAATAGCTTAATTGAAAACATTTACCTCAAATATCAATATCCATTGCACCATGACCTATTCCTCCATCTTATAGCACATCTTGGTATTCTTCAGAATCAAAGTCAGAATCTTTATCATGTTCTATATCATAATAATCATGCGGCATTGCTCTTATTGGTACTATCCAGCCATTTCTACTATTATTAGGCATGTAAAAAACTTCAATTTGACAAGCTAATGTAAAAGGTTCAGATGCTTGAAGAAATGTACGATCCTTGTTCAAACTTATGAAACCAGTATCTTTGTCAACTTTAACACCATATCTACTATTAAAAATATCAAACCAGTCACACTTAAAAAACACGACTTGGCAATCATGATTATAGCTGACTTTCACAATCTCTTTGATTTTCCCATAGTAACCATCACAACTAGTTTGTATGCCATCACATTTCACAATAACGCTTAAATGTTGTGTAACCTTCACATCATCAACTGATTGCACTCTAAATCTGAACCCATTTATTATATATCAAGAGTGATAATGTGCATCACTTAAAGGTATGTTCATCATTACATCAAAATCTTTTATCCAATGTGGATCATTGTTTTGTTTCATTTCTTGCACACGAGTTCTGAACTAGTCAATGAAGTCTTCTTCACATCTAGAAATGTGAGGAGATTGTCAAAATTCATCGTAAAAATCCAGAATCTGCTTTAATATATATATGAGCTAATCATCGATCATGTTTAGACATTGGTTTAAATTCTGTTCGTATGATTGGCCTTCCTCGGATATCAAATATAGAAAACAATCTTCCACATTTTCACCGTTTTGTCTATCATCATTCCTTTCTAATTGATTGAATCGACTATCTGGACCATCCATATACATCGCACAAAAGTTGATGCATTCTTCTACAAGATACCCTTTGACAATTGAACCTTCTGGCTTAGCCTTATTGAAGACGTAGCCTTTCAATTTTTTCATGAAGCGCTCAACTTGATACATCCACCTATACTGAACTGGTCCAACAATCCTTGCCTCATTCTCTAGGTGGAGTATAAGATGTACCATGACATCGAAAAATGCAGCGAGGAAAAGCTGCTCCATCTTGCATAGTGTGATCATAATTTGCTTGTCCCAATAGTCTAACAGTTGAGAATCAAATGTCTTTGAACATATAACCTTGAAGAATCGGCTTATCTCCATCACAGAGTCAACCACTGGTTGAGGATGCACTCCACGAATTGCTATTGGAAACAATATCTGCATGTAAACATGGTAATCATGACTCTTTAACCTACTTACCTTCTTCAATGCTTCACTTACACATGTAGAAAGTTGTGACGAGAATCCATCTGGAACCTTGATATTTTTAAGAAAAGATAATAGCTTCAGTCGTTGCTCATCCTTCAAAGTATATAATGCCTGAGGAAAGTCATAACTACCATCATCTTTATGATTTAAGTGCAACTCAGGACTAATGCCCAACATCTTCAAATCAGTACGAGTCTTCAACGTGTCTTTTGGACTATCCATTAAGTTTAGTACATCTAAAATATTATCCATAACATTCTTCTCGATATGCATCATGTCAATATTGTGACGAACCATGAGATCCTGCCAATAAGGGAGCTCCATGAAGATTATGCTTTTCTTTTTAAATCTAGAATTACGTAAGTCTTTAAGATCTTTCTGAAATAGATGACCCAATCGGATATTACCAATCTGTTGTAAATTCTCCATTGTCTTGTATCCTGGCAACCTGATTGTATTTGTCCTTCAAAAATTTTTTGGATTTCTGGATGAATAGCGGCATGGTTTACCATCAAATTTGTCTTCAAACCTGGATTGTCGCTATCTATGTTCAATTGGTAGGAATCTACGATGTGCTAAATAATATAATTTTTTGCTTTCAGGTAAACACAAGTAATGAGTACGATCCATACATACAGGACATGCCAACTTGCCTATAGTACTCCAACCAGATAAATTTCCATAAGCTAGGAAATCATTAATAGTCCACAACAATGCTGCACGCATCTTAAAATATTGTTCTCTAGCTACGTCATATGTTTCAACCCCGTTATACCATAGCAATTTCAACTCATCGATGAGTGGTTGCATGTAAACATTGGTTGCATTTCCTAGTGCCTTCTTCCCAGGGATGAGAAGCATCAGCATCATAAACGAAGATCTCATACACATCCATGGCAGCAAATTATATGTAAATATCACCACTGGCCATATTGAATATGATGGATGCATATTTTTGAAAGGATTGAATCTATCACTTGCAAGACAAAGCCTAACATTACGTGTTTCCTCTACAAATAGAGCATGTTTGTTATCAAATGCAGCCACTCATCAGAATCTGTCGGATGACGCATAAGTCCATCTCATGATTTGTTATTATGATGCCATGTCATCCACTTTGCAGTCTTACTCGACATAAAAAGACGTTGTAGCCTAGGAATCAAAGGAAAGTAACACAGTACCTTCCTTGATCGTTTCTTCCCTCGTGCATTTGAACTGGTATTTTCTTCATAGCTACCTTCTCAACATTGCAGGCAACTATTCAAGCATGCATTTTCTTTAGTATACAGCATACAGTCATTCTTACAAGCATCAATCTTTTCACACTTCAAGCCAAGTATGCGAAACTATTTCTTTGCTTCATACAACGACTGAGGAAAATCTTTAGGATTATTTAACAACTCTTCTATGAACTTAAGGACATCAGACATTAACTTAGATGTTGCCTTATTCATCACTTTAATTTGAAACATTCCCAAAAGAAATGACAACCTTGACAAGGAATTAATTCTTGGAGCAATGGGTTCCTTTGCTGCCTTCAGTGCATCATAAAATTTATTACAATCTCCAAACATATTATCATTTTCATGACTATCAGCATTTGCAGCTCTCATCTCTTCTTGCATCTCTGCAACATTATCATCTCTAATACCTTGAATGCGATTCTCAACATCATTATCAATAGAAGGATAAGTGATTTCTTCTCTATGCAAGGTCCAGACTATGTAGTGAGGTCACCAACCAGTACAAATTAGATGCTCAAGTACTGTGTTACGATCATACATGAATTCATTCAAACAACTTTTGCATGGACAACAAATTCTCTCATAGAAGTCAACTCTTCTATATTGCTTCCTACCTTCATGGAATGCCCAGTCTAGGAATGAAATCACTCCGCTCTTATATCTTAAATAATCAGAAATCCTCAAATCAATCGAAAACTTATCCATGGAAACCTATAATCAAATAAACCCACAAAATATGAAAGTAAATTACATAAAGAAACATCACATATTTAACACCTAAGTTGTGATAAAATTTAAGGTACTTCTCCAGTATATCCCCAAGACTAAGCTCAACTAGATTCCTTTAACACCCAATTTAAGGTGCTTAAGAAACCTAGGTAAGTTTAGTTAGTATACCAGAGAAGAGCATAAAGATGTCACCGAGATTTCTCCAAACATAGAGTACATGTAACAAGTAACACCTAAGTTGTGATCATATCTTCAAGAACCCTCCTTAGTTCGGAACTTTACCGAACTAAGGACGATCAAAACTTATGACATATTATAAAGACAACACATCATGCATGCATGTGAGATACACATACATTAATGCATTGTCCGTATGACATGATTATAAGTCTTGAATGACTAGGTATATTAATACAATTTTTCCTACTCTTTCAACTTCTACCCTAAGGGCTATATTTCTTATTATTTGTCATCGAGTGCATCTAAGGTTGTGCAAGTGTGGATATCTACAAATTGCATAAATAAATACTAACAAAGAAATGAACAGTAATAACATAAGCCAGCATCATAAACGTACTACTATGAAGAATGGAATATCTTCTTATGTCAATTGGAAGTAGATTCAGTCCAGATCTACTTGTCAAAAGGATGATTATATGGATTCTAATTTAGAATAATACGGCAACTGGACCAAAATTAAAACATCCAAAATTGCTTAACCCTCTCAAGTGTAACACCTCCCATGCAAGTTTGCTCATCCAAGTTGAGCCACCAGTTTACCTAACTCAACCTATCCTACTCAACCTGGATAATGATGCTCCTCTCTTCCACCCTCTCTTCCCAACATTTACGATTCTATCAGGATAATATAAATGTAGCAATAACATTCATAAACTTTAAAAAGTTCATGATGTACATTAGGGAAAGAAAACAAAGGAAAGAAGTTCTTTTATTTTAATTGACCAAAAAAACCCAACCAAATCAAGAAGTATTTGAATTATACCAAATGATAGGATACATTTTTTAGAATAGTGGACACTTGGATCATATTACATGAACTTCAGGGCAAATTGTATTCAGACCTTATAAGCAAGACCAAATTTTCATTTACATCCAATACATGATTGCAAGACAGATACCCTTTACCCACAGAATATTAGATGTGTGGTCCACCCTAATGGATATGAAAAGATCCAAGTCAATTTGTCATTTTTCTTCTGCTGCCCAGATGCTCTTCCATAGCCTTATCGACACGGCCAAGGGATGTTGCCTAGATCCAAGCTTCGAATAACATGTAGGGCCACAGTTTTGAAGCTTGAAATAATATTCCTTACATACACCTCCTTGCTGCCACCCAACTCAACAGCCATTCATAGAGACATCACACCCTGACACCCACCTCTTAGCACACAGTAACCATGGATATGATTATCAACTCACGAGAGATGGTCAAAAAGGCCGCTGACAATTTTAATTACTTCTTTGCAGAATGTTCCATTTCTCATGGATAACACTTTTTTTTTTGTAGGCTATAAGCTAGCTTTGATTCCTGTCTCTCCATGGATCAATGGCATAACATTTTAAGTCGACCGCATGTTTGACTCTTCCATTAACAGCTTTGCAGGTATCATCCAGATTCCTCCCCTCTGGGATCAGCTCTAACTAATGGAGATCCCCCCTCCTCCCATCATAATCTCCCTTACCCTTTCGGTCCCCCCAGACCCTCCACCACGTGCCCATTGCAGTTGATATCGAACTTTATTCCTTTATACTTTACACCTCATTAATTACATGATACATCCATCCAACACGCCCACCAATCAAAAACCCCCCTTGGAGATATTTCAAAGCACACACACACACACACCACCAAATAGCAGCAATAAAAGAATCAAACACACAAACCCTTGTAAAGACCTAAGATTGGAAACTCATCATGTGACCTCAAGAAAACTAGAAGAGAAAAAAAAAAAGAAGGCAACAAGAGGATTTCCTTGTGGTCATGAGCAACAAACACCCTCTTCTTCTTCATCTCCACACTAACAAAACACATCATGGGTAGAGGGATTAACCATCTAATAATGGTCTGGTCTGTGGCAAAACTACCATGATGTAGATAAGATTATCTAAGAAGCTTCCAAGATGCATGTTGTTTATTACCAAAAAAAGCTTCCTAGTTTGAAAACTTGTTCGCATACCATCAAACACCTAGCATGCGTGTAAACCCTTGAGCCAATCCAAGATCAATAGATCTCGTTGGGCTACCCAGTAGCCAATAAATCCACCAAGTACTGTAACAACAATAATAACAGGAGATCAAGATAAGTGGAGTTGGAGGAGGAGGTATGAAATAAGAAAATAAATAAAATGAAGGAAGAGTGGTGGATTAACCCTAATTGTACGTAGCAGCAGCAGTGGTAATGGAGGTGTTGTTGGGGAAGATGAGGGAGGGAGAGAGGTAGCGATCTTCAGGGGAGGGGATGGTCAGGGGATGGCCTTTGTTAGGAGAGGGAAGGGGGTTGGGGATGGTCCGGGGAGGTGATGTTGTCCGGGATTAAGTCAGACAATCGAGGGAAGGGGAAGGTAATAGCAGCAGGAGTTAGTTTTTGATGGTAATCAATCTTGAGGGGTAGGCGAGGTGCTGCTGGCGACCTTGAGGGGGAGTCAGGACAAGCACCGTCGTCAGGAGAGGGAAGAGGGTAGGCGATGGTCATGGGGGCTGACGCCGTCGAGGAGGGGGCTAGGAAGTTGGGGGAGGGAGAAGGTGATGGGGGTAGGATAGGTGACGGCAAGGAATTTCAGAGGAGGGTGCGCGGGAAGGATGCGAAAATTTGAAACCATCGCCAAAGGGAAATGCAGGAGGGGGTGGGTAGATGAGGGAAGGCTATGGTGATTGTTTCACTTGAAACCGTCACCAAAGGGATATACAAAGAGGGCACACTCACGAGGGAAAGCTATGGTGACGGTTTCAAGTGGAATCGTCACCAAAGGTATACTTTGGTCACGGTCCCACTTGGAATCGTCACCAAAGCACAAAGCAAATCTCACTCTCCCTCTATGGTCACGATTTTGAGTGGAACTGTCACCATAGGATACTTTTGGTGACAGTTCGTAAAACCATCGCCAAATATCCGTCACCAATTCTACCTTCCATTGTAGTGACATGATGATAATAATAATAATAATAAAGAATGGTGAAGATGTATGGAGCACCATATTGTTGGAAATATACATGGATTCACTTAACATAATTTTTTGTAGAATTTACTCAGGTCAGTTTAATGCTTTCCTTCATGGATAATTTCCTACTTTTATTAAATTAGTAAGTGGCAAATGAATAACAAGTGGAGCGATGAAGATGACAAGAGTCACAAAAGAAGCTTTGTACATGTTTGATGCAAATTAAGAAAGCCATCTAATTGATTGTTATATATCATTTATTTTTTGCTATATGAATCAAGCTATTTGATGTGTTACTTTGATGTCATCAAAAAGTGACACTGGTGGGGCAAAGATTTTTCACAAAAAGATTTGAGTTTCAAAACTCGTCGTTGTACATCAATTCGTAAGAAAATCTATCGAATAGATAATATTTATAATTGAAACTTGAAATGGATTCTCAGGTCGAACATGAGGAGGAGAACGTTTGGTTTGAGAAAATCTGCGTTTCACTTTTTATTTGTTTTTGTCATTTTTATCTTTTATAATTTCTTTTGATGTTTTTATTAAGCAAGAGATCAGATCGATGAAAACATGATCTAACTAATCTGCTTGCAAAATATAAGTGAGTGAGAGAGAGAGAGAAAATATCAATATATTGATGACTAAATGTTTCCTACTGCTATGAAAGCAGAAAACTTATACTAGAAAGGAGTAAACAAAGATGGAGATGAGAAGAGTCCCCCTCGACAGTCGCTTAGAGGACGACTTGCTCTAACGGTGCCTAGATGAAGGTGGTGAAGAGTAGGACGAGGGAGAAGGGCAGTGGAGGAAGGAGGACGGGGTAGGACGTCATCGCAGCGAGAATCTTCATCCCGAAGGAGGTGAGAGGATGGTCGTAGGATGCTCCATGAATGGGATGAGAGGTGGGAAAATAAATGATTCTACTCTAGAGGAGCATCTTGAGCTTAGGACAATCTCTCTAGAGCCTTAGAGGTGGTGTGGAGAAGAAAGGAAGAGAAGATGAAGAATGGAGGGGTGTAGGTCCTTTTATAGTGGAAGGAAGAGGAGGAATACATGCATAGGGCATTAGTGACAGTTGCAATCATCGATGAAGATTCGCCCAACTGTCGTTGAAGATTCGTGCCAACCCTTGCCCCCACTGGAATGCGCATCACGCACTTGTTCCCCTCTCACTATGTTGCGTGTGCGTGCGCTGGCGTTCGTTGCCTGTAGCTGTGGCTATGCACGTTGCTTGTGTGCGCACGTGTGCTGCGATGCATCCGAGGGTGACCTAGATGGCACCACGTGGCACCATTTGAGTAGTCCATCTTCTTTCCATTGTAGAGGATGCTACGGTGCTCTGATCGAGATGATTTCCATGTTGCTGTACAACGATCGTTGCTCCGGATCCATCTATATGGTCGAATTTTCCATCTGAAGCTTGTAAGGATGTCGTATTGCCTAGTGGCCATTGATCTTATTCCGACTGCCTAAGGTCCTATGAGATTCCGATCAAGACGATCTCGGAGGTGTTGGACTCCGATCGTCATCCTAATCAAATCCATACATTCAGATTGTCAATCCGAAGCCTTGAAATAAATCTCCTTACCTCCTAGCCATAAGGAGGATGCAATTAATCTAAAATATTTACAACTACTCTAAATGCGGAATGATACTTGCTATGCAATTTTTATAATATGAAATGCAAATCTAAGCCTAGGAACTTGCATGAATAGCCATTTTATCCTCAATAATTCTGTCTACATGTAGGACGAGGGAGAAGGGCAGTGGAGGAAGGAGGACGGGGTAGGACGTCATCGCAGCGAGAATCTTCATCCCGAAGGAGGTGAGAGGATGGTCGTAGGATGCTCCATGAATGGGATGAGAGGTGGGAAAATAAATGATTCTACTCTAGAGGAGCATCTTGAGCTTAGGACAATCTCTCTAGAGCCTTAGAGGTGGTGTGGAGAAGAAAGGAAGAGATGATGAAGAATGGAGGGGTGTAGGTCCTTTTATAGTGGAAGGAAGAGGAGGAATACATGCATAGGGCATTAGTGACAGTTGCAATCATCGATGAAGATTCGCCCAACTGTCGTTGAAGATTCGTGCCAACCCTTGCCCCCACTGGAATGCGCATCACGCACTTGTTCCCCTCTCACTATGTTGCGTGTGCGTGCGCTGGCGTTCGTTGCCTGTAGCTGTGGCTATGCACGTTGCTTGTGTGCGCACGTGTGCTGCGATGCATCCGAGGGTGACCTAGATGGCACCACGTGGCACCATTTGAGTAGTCCATCTTCTTTCCATTGTAGAGGATGCTACGGTGCTCTGATCGAGATGATTTCCATGTTGCTGTACAACGATCGTTGCTCCGGATCCATCTATATGGTCGAATTTTCCATCTGAAGCTTGTAAGGATGTCGTATTGCCTAGTGGCCATTGATCTTATTCCGACTGCCTAAGGTCCTATGAGATTCCGATCAAGACGATCTCGGAGGTGTTGGACTCCGATCGTCATCCTAATCAAATCCATACATTCGGATTGTCAATCCGAAGCCTTGAAATAAATCTCCTTCCCTCCTAGCCATAAGGAGGATGCAATTAATCTAAAATATTTACAACTACTCTAAATGCGGAATGATACTTGCTATGCAATTTTTATAATATGAAATGCAAATCTAAGCCTAGGAACTTGCATGAATAGGCATTTTATCCTCAATAATTCTGTCTACATCATACCCCCATGCCTATCTTTTGTTAGTCCCTAGCAAACTTAGGCTACATGTTATGTATAAAAATAGAATTAGGACTTGATCGCTTAGGCCTAAGTTGTTTATTAACAATAGATATTTTCAACAAAGGTCCTAAACTACGAAAAATCAACAATACCCGGATGTTTGCCAGAATGCAGATTGCCCAAGTCCTCGCCTTATTTGAAAAAGGAAGATACATTTGTTTTCTTCTTCTTTTCTAATTTTTTTAGACTTTTGAGTTTAGGGTTTTGGGGCAGCTTTCTACAGCTACCCAACTCACCCAAAACTCAAAAAGAACTTTAAGTTCTAAGCATTTTTGTGAATGGGATACACTCACTGGGTGGCTATTAAAATAAAATTCAGGCTTCTATAACACTAGGTGACCTTAGGAGCTTTTGCATAAAGGTTTATCTCTCTGATCCATAGCTTTCCCCCTACTTTTTTTATTTTTTATGCGGTCAACACAAGGGCAAACCCAGTGTATATCTCTCTAGTTTATTCTACTTCCCTGCTTCTTCCTAGGTGTTTAGGAATTATTTTCACATTTCTAGGAGTTGGGCTCTGGAAAATCGGCCATGGGTAGCAACTTGCCAGCAATACTCGTGCGGTGAAGTGTGCTTTATTTTTCTATTTTTATTTTTCTTCCTTTTCTATCTTTCTATTTTTTTCTTTCAATTTTTGAGTAACATTTTTTTATCTTTTTCTAAGTAGGTGGCTTCCCTAATCTAAGATTTTCCTAAAAGCAGCAGAATGAGTATGGTCATGTAGCTGGGCTCTGGACAACAAGCCAATGGGCTATTACCTACGACAGCTTGCCAGCCATACTACCCTAAAAAGTTCATTAGATACATAATTTCCATAAAAATCACCGAAAAGCTAGTCAATGAAAATAATGTGTACATGCTTTGACTTACAGTCCCCTCAAATAGAGGACGAGTTGATAAGTCATGTAGTTATCACCCCAATTTATTTGCCAAATTAGAATAAATTACCTTGCAAGGACTTGAGAACAAGTCAACATTTTAGTGCACACCCGAGTTGATTAAGCCCGAAGACCTGAAGAGTCTAAGTGTTTAGGTCTTATCGTATCATTTCCTAAAGTTAATTACGTCTAATGCCTAAGTTCTCTTCTCTTAATTCTATTTTTTTCTTTTTTTGTCTTTTTGAATTTTCATTTTTTTTATGTGAGTATAAAAGTAAAGAATTTCCATGTAGTTAACAAAATGATTTCAGGAAATAATTATCCACCACCCCATGCCTAAATGATGCAATGTCCACATTGTAAAAATAAAAACATGAAAAGAGTGGAGTAAACAAATATCACCTGAATTTCATGAAGATCCGGTTAGCATTGCAGAGAAAAGAGAGTATACACACGCGCTAGGTTTAGTGCCTTTAGCTAGGCATAAAATACAGACAAGGAAGAAATAGAGAATTCATAAGTGCAGGTCAGAATCAAAATCAAAAGATTAACCCTCAAACCCACCAGCAGAAGATGTCCACAGATGTGGACCAAGTTGTGGTATAGACCCATGCCCCAGGGTCGAGTAGTTCTAAAGTTCTGGGTGAAAATCACCTAGAATCAAAGAATATTGAGCTTGAGAGGTCAGGCATGTGGTTTACTGGTATGCAACTAAAGACTAAATTATCAGACAAAAGGTAGATTTGATTCACTAGGTTTAGATGTCCACTTAAAGTTTAGCTCAGAAAGATAATCAGTTATTCCAAGCTTAGGTCGCATGTCAAAGATATCGTAAGGGTCCTGGTAAAAAGTTGGTTGTTTTAGGTCAATAGGAACCCTTAGATCTAAAATTATGTTTCCATCAAAATTAACCTCCTATATTTTCATTTTCACATTTCTATGCTCTAAAATCAATGTTTCCAAGACCTCCAGATCATTACATACCCCTTCTAAAATACCTAAGTCCAATAATTGTGGCTGAATCAGGATTGACTTGGGTCTGGTGATCTCAAGAATATCATAATTCAGCTCTTCAGGATGTGGTTGAGAAATGGGGCTACTGAATGAATCATCAGTATTCGGATAGTCCAAGTTAGCCCAGCATGATCATAATCTTAAATAATCGGGGTATCAAAAGGTTCGTCAAGCTCCTCGAGCCCGTTCATCTCACTAAAATCCTCTTCCTTAAGCTCAAGTGAGACTTCACTTAAAAATTCTTTACCCTCAGAGTCAAAGAATTCTTGATCCTCATTTAAATATGTCTCAAAATTGTATGCCATTTCCTGGTCCATAGAGACATTTTTCCATGCTCCCTGGACCAAGCATCTCAAATGAAGTAATTGGTTCATCCTCAATGGGTTGCTCAAGACTGACTTGGTCTTCTCCGGTCTTAGAAAATGTATCCCCCCAGATAGGTGCCTGAGCGGGTTCAGACATTGGCTATCCTAAAGGGGGTTCATCTTGAGAATCATCCCAACACTAGACTAGGGCAACCACGAATTTCAACCCCAATCTCGAAAATTTCCCAAGTAGAAACTCACCTGGGCCCCTGTCCCTAACATCTTGTAGCAAATCCAATAAACAACTATTTAGTTAATCAATCATTTTGATCGTGGGCTCCAATACTTCAGGGCATGGTGTTGGCTGAGCTTCTAAAGATTGCATGGTGTTCCTCAAGTTAACAAACACCTTGTCTTGGACCTGGTTCACCTGAATCAATTGGTTCGATTCTGGGTTAGGTGGGTTCAGGTTAAATCTAGGGGAGTCAAGATATTGAGTTTCTTAGGGTCCTCCCTGATAGTAGGTCATTTCGAGTTCAAAAATTGGTGGTGACCTATATTCAGTGGAATACTCAGGAGGGTAGGTGTTATAATCATCATATCCTTCTTGATTGTAGATTGAATTGGTTTGGTCATCAAAGGGTGGAGATCTATAATCATTGTAGGCGTAAGAAGGATAATAATCACAGTCGTCCAAGGTGAAGCCTTGGATTGAGGTCCGAATTCATATCTCCAATCAAAGTTATCCTGACTAGGAGATGGGTAGTCATAAGTCGAGTCGGGATAGTAATCATTTTAAGGATAGGCAGTGGTAGGAGGGTAGGATTGGAATTGTGTGTATTGTGTGGAAGCATACATGGTGGAGTAGGAGGGAAAATAGAGGAGGGAAAGGTGCCCTTTAGTACAATCAACCAAACCTGTCCTTAGGTGGGTAGCCTAAAGATCTATAGACTCTCAGAACCCATCCTAAGATTATAAATGATTTAGTCTACTTTTATCATATCAATCCAGCCAGTTAGAGGAAGGGGTTGGGGAGAAGGTTCTTCCTTTAGCTTGCACCTCCAGTTCCTTTGATACCCCCCAACCACGGTCGTTTGGCACTACTCCCTTAACTAGACATCAGATGGACCAGTAGATGCAAATTAATCCAAAATAATCTCAATCTGAGTCCCGAAGAGTGAATCAATCCTTAAGGCCAACATCTACTCAATTTTTATTAGGCTTGGGATGATTGTGCTCTTAGAATGTGATGGACCCTTTAGATGGGTTGAGCCCTTAATGATCAGTTAATATGTGTGTGAATGCACAACCAATGGTTTTCAAGCAAGATTTTGATGGTGTGTCTTTCAGGGTTTAACCTTGTTTAGTTACTTTAGGGTTTAATCTTAGGTGTATTGTTTGAGCTGAAGACCTATGCAAAAAGGGATTGGATTTTGAAAAACCCATCATTGTATGGTTTGCAAAGAAATCCATCAACAGATAAATTTATACCAAAATTCATAAAGAGATTCCAGGTCAAACACAGAAAAGCTACATTAATCAAAAATCCACGATTATATTTTTTTGGTATTTTTCTTTTAAAAGGAGATAATCACAACGAAATTGATATTAACACTAAGAGAGAGAGAGAGAATAATCACTTTGTAACTGAATGCTATTTTTACAACTAGAAAGCAGGAAATGATAACAGCTAGAAAGTGGAAAATTCGATTCTAGAAAGTGATAAAGAAGGTACAGAGATGTTATCCTCCTTGACGTTGCTTGGAGGACGAGTCGGATGAGGTAACACCTGGAAGACGAAGGATGAAGACGAAAGATGAAGAATAGAGTAGGAAGAATCGGGGGTGAGGCAGGGCGTCGTCATCGTCGCGGGATCCACTTCTAGAACGGGGAAGAGGAAACTTTGATTTTGACTTTAGAGGAGCATCCTGGATTTGGGACCAACTTCATTAGAGCTTTGGAGAGGGAGAGAAGTGAAGGAACGGATGATTGAAATGTGGGGGGTGTAGGCCCTTTTTTAGGTGTAGAGGTTAGGATCAAAAAGGTCATTTTATGATAAATCATTAATGCAAGGGCCTTTAGTGACGGATAAAATCATCACTAAAGCCCAGATCATAGGCGATGTGCAAGCCTCCCATGCGTGCCTCATCTTCTTCTCTGTGCAAATGGGTCACGCATGTTCTTACGATTTTAGCCATCCGATCGCGAGATCGGACGGATTTTAAGCTACTACACCCCATCACATGCTAATGTCAAATCGCACGTGTGATTATGCATCATATAGCGCATGCACAATCTGTGCACTCTGGGTGTGCCACGTCTCCCACATCTACACTATTGGCATTACATCTAATGACTCAATTAAACCTGCACCCATGTCCACAGCAGATTTTGCGATGTGCAGGGCTTGAACCTGCGACCTTTGCTTCGACCACAAGTGTGCGACAAATGCACTATCGTGGTTGATTATCGAGAAGATAACTTCGGCTCCATCCTCACAGCCTTGGATCTTGATCCAACAGCTGACAAGTGATGGCACAGTTGAGGAGAGAGAAGCTGCGGTGAGTCCTCATGTATTAGCTAGTTTGGGCAACTGTGATTGCACCACGTGGCGCCATCTTGGACGTCCATCTTGTGCGACTTGTTGAAGGTGCCACGGATGTCTGATTGGGCTGATTTGCACCGTTAGGTTGCGATAATCAATCCAAACCCATCCTTGTGGTTGGATTTGTCATCTGAAGTGCGAATTGACATATCTTGGCCCTTGATCTCTGACCTTCCTCGGATTATATTTGATGCTATAGATGTTCAATCAGGGCGATCTTGGAGTTGTTAACTCCAATCAATGCCCTGATCTGATCCATACGATTGGATCTTTGATTCTTGGCCTCAATTAAAAGTCACCCTGTCCCTGGCCACCAAAAAGAAGAAATTACTAAACAATTTGTACAATTTGACCTAAATGCATGATGATACATGTTATGCAATATTTACAATGCGTGATGCTAATATGATACTAAGAACTTTCATCAATAGACATTTTTGGCTATTTAGATGCATGCACAACACAATCCCATGCCTATCTTTTGCTAGTCTCTAGCAAAGGCTATATGCTATTTATAAAAGAATTAGGTCAGAATTCTTGGGCAAAGGTTATTCTTCAACACAAGGACCATTTTACTAAGAACCTGAACTACAAGGACATAATAGCGCCCGGTGTCTGCCAAATGGAAACCACCTCAAGCCCTCGCCTAATTCAAAGAAGGACCTTTTCCTTCTTTTCTTCTTTTCCTTTTTTTTCTTTTGATTTTTGAGTTTAGGGTTTCCTTGCAAAAGATCTACACAAAATGGGATTGCATTTTGACAAACTCATCATTGTAGTAAGATTTGTGAAGAAATCTGACAATAGATAAATTTATACCCAAATTCATAAAGGGATTCCAGGTCAAACAAAGGGAGGCTACGTCGATCTACAATCTGTGATTATATTTTTCGTTTCAAAAGTGAGATAATCACAATGAAATTGATATTAACACTAAGAGAGAGAGAGAGAACAATCACTTTGTAACTAAATATTATTTTTACAACTAGAAAGTAAGAAATGATTACAAGTAGAAAGTGGAAAATTCTATTCTAGAAAGCGATAAAGAAGGGAGAGAGATGTTATCCTCCTCGACGGTTACTTGGAGGATGAGCTAGATGGGGTGACACCTAGAAGATGGAGGATGAAGATGGAAGACAAAGAACGAAGAAGGAAGAATCGGGGGCAAGGCAGGGCATCGTTGTCATCGCGGGATCCACTTCCAGAATGGGGGAGAGAAAACTTTGATTTTGACTCTGGAGGAGCAACCCGGGTTTAGGACCAGCTTCCTCAGAGTTTTGGAGAGGGAGAGAAGTGAAGGAAGGGATGATTGAAATGTGGAGGGCATAGGCCTTTTCGTAGGTGTAGGGGTTTCGAGAAAAAAGGTTATTTTATGTAAAAAAATTAATGCAAGGGCCTTTAGTGATGGATAAAATCGCCACTAAATACTAGATCGTGGGCAACGTGCAAGCCTCCCACGGGCACCTCTTCTTCTTCTCTATGCAAATGACTTACGCATGTTCTCATGATTTTAAACATCCGATCATGGGATCGGATGTCTTACAAGCCACTAAGCCTTATCGCACACCTGTGTCAAATCGCACATGCGATTGTGCATCAGATAGTGCATGCACGATCTGCGCGCCCTAGGTGCACCACAAATCCCACATCTGTACCGCTTGCTCACCATCCAATGGCTCAATTGAACCTGCACCCACATCCACAGCTGATTTTGCGGTGTGCGGGGCTTGAACCTGTGACCGTTGCTTTTGCCACGAGTATGCGACCAATGCGCTATCGTGGTCGATTGTCGAGAAGATAACTTCGGCTCCATCGCTCGTAGCCATTCGATCTTGATCCAACAGCTGAGAAGTAATGGCATGATTGAGGAGAGAGAAGGTGCGGCGAGTCCTCATGTGTTAGCTAGGCCAGTTTGGGTGATGAGATGGTACCACGTGGTGCCATCTTGGTTGTCCATCATCTGTGACATGTAGAAGGTGCCACGGATGTCAGATTGGGCTGATTTGCATGCTGTTAGACTGCAATCATCGATTTGAATCCATCTGTGTGGTTGGATTTGCCATCTGAAGTGTGGATTGACACCATCTTAACCCTTGATCTCTAACCTTCCTTGGATTATATCTAATGCTACAGAAGTCCAATTGGGCTGATCTTGGAGTCGTTGAACTCCAATCATCACCCTGATCAGATCCATAGGGTTGGATCTTCGATCCGAGGCCCCGATTCAAAATCACCTTGTCCTTGGCCATCAAAAAGAGAAATTACTATACAATTTATACAAGTTGACCTAAATGCATGATGATGCATGTTATGCAATATTTACAATGCATGATGCTAATATGATACTAAAAATATGCATTAATAGACATTTTTAGCTATTCAGATGTATGCACATCATGTATTCAATCAAGTTCGGGAGAACACTCCAAGTTTTGCAAGCATTGGTGATGGTATATTCCTTTAAAAATCAAAGAAAAAAAGTGGAGTGTCTGGTTCAACCCTAAAAATATACCCTATGGCAAGCTACTTGATGAATCACTTTTAATTTGAGTGGTGCGGCCCAAAAAATTCAAGAAATTGGCCTGTTGCACCACTTGATTAAGGCACACAAAAGTCTTAACCTAATCAGATTTCTACTCACTTATGTGTGTGTTAAGTTAAGGTGTACCGGATCCATAGGTCAGATCTCAGTTATGTGGTAGAATTAAAGTGATTGTGCGCCTTAGGATGAGAGTTGTGGGTGTTAAGTATGTAACTTTCAATTTAATCCCACAAGAAGAGAAGACTAATTTTTTTTTTATTTTTAGTTTGTACAGATGGGTAAGGTGAGGTGAAGTGACAATCAAACAATCAAAATCTAACCTAGAGTTTATGCAAGCACCTAAGTTGATTTGAGTTTCAGTTATTAAGTGATGGGATGGAATCTAGGGTGGGGGTGGTGGGGTACACTTACAGAAACTTCATCTACACCTTTCTCTGATCTAACTGCTCTAGCCTACCTCAAAAGAGTACCTGCAATCACAGTAAAATCAGAGAAAAGTGATATAAAAGTCTAGTAAGGCAGAAAAACGTGAGAAAAACCAAAGAGCGTTACCTCCCCAACAATAACTCCAAAATGGTGGGGCAAAGATTCGTTGCAAAATGATTTGAGTTTCGAAACCCGTCGTTGTAGTTTAATTTGCAAGAAAATCCATCAATTAGATAATATTTATAATCGAAACATGAAACGGAGCCCCAGGTCGAACACGGGAATGAAGGTTTCCCTTCGAAGGAGGGGGTGACGTAATAATTGCGAAAATAAAATAAACAATCTCAAAAAATCAATCGCACAAGTACACAAGTAATTTTAGGTGGAAACCCAAACTGGGTGAAAACCACCACCTAACCCTCTCGAGTTAGGATTTTCCGATCAACCTAGTTGATCAAATCCACTAACTGAATCACTTTAAAACGAGGGTGATTCAACCTCAGTACAACCACGCTACAAGTACGAGGGTAGCGTTCCTCAACCTCTTCTCTCCACGAGAAGGATTTTGTCCCACGAAGGAGTCGGGAATTCGCAAAGAGAATACCCAACCAAATAACAAAGATAAAATAAACAACAAGTCCTATAAAGCCAACAAAGGAATTTAAACCTAGCTTCTATAGGAATAAGGAAACTCCCCTTTTCAAGGAGTGCGTCGAGTTGATGACGCGGTGCGTGAGCCACGCGACGGCGCAACGTCGCTCTCATAAACAACGGCGGGAGAGCGGGTGCGCGAAGCTTGATGCTCTCAAGAGAATGGAGCTTGAGCTTGGAGAGCAAGAGCTAGCTAGGACACAAGAGAGTGGAACTATGTTGCTTAAGTGTGTCTTGTGTTTCTCTTGGTGTGTCTTGGTGTATCTAGGCGTGTCTTTGTGTTGCAAAGATTCCCCTCTATTTATAGAGGCCTTAGGAAGGCTTTAGAAGGCTTAGGAAAGGTTCTATAGCCGTTGGGAACAAAGCCCAAGAGAATCAGGCCGAAATCAGGACAATGATTACATTTGACAGGGTTATCAGACGTCTAACTCTGGCATCAGACGTCTGGAAGGCCACTTTAAGACGTCTGATTTAAAGGTCAGACGTCTGATTCTATGCGGGTTTCCTCTGGACTTGAATCAGATCTAAACAGGGTTCTAGCGCAAGTCCATCAGACGACATATAGGACATCTGGCACTATGTGTAGACGTCTGGAAACCTACTTTTACTGTGGGAATGGATTTCCAAACGTTGCAATGGCTAGAAAATCTCTGAGAAGAGATTTTGGGTCAGCCAAGGCAAAACGGTCAATTATCAGACGTCTGGAAAGGCCTAAGGACGTCTGATAAGGCTCCAACAGTCATAACCTTGAGTGTTTGCTAAGCCAGCCAACGGTCCACTAGTTGGACGTCTGGCAAATCCATCAGATGTCTTCTAAGACGTCTGCACTAAGGTCTGTACGTCTGATTTCATCAGACAGAACTAGGTATGTCCAGCCTAACAGATATCAGACGTCTGAAACAACAGTCAGACGTCTTAAAATACATTATCAGACTTCTGATTTTGGAATTAGACGTCTGGAAGTGCTGTTTGAGCCCTATATTGGTTTTCTAAGTATTCTATAGAAAACCTAAGTATCCTAAGGTTGTGCCGGTGTTCCTAGGACTACTGTTAGGGCACTTTGAGGCCCTTTAACAATATTCTAAGGAAAATAAAAAGAGCAAGAAAATAAAGACAAGAGATACAAGAAAGGATTAAAAAGAATCTATCCTATTCTTCTTGTCTTCTATCTTCAATCTGTCGCTCCACGCGAACCTCCTCTGTTCTTCATTAAGCTCCTCCAATCCATCCTGGATGCGAGCTCGAGTTCCGTCTGAACACGTCCACTTTTGCAATTGACCTGAAATCTAGGACTCAAATTGCAGATGTTAAATAACACGTGTTTTGTTATCATCAAAACAAATGATCGTGGTGCTCTAGCACCAACAATCTCCCCCTTTTTGATGATGACAAAATTGTAAATAATGCATAAAAATCCTCCCCCTTTTTGACATTATCAAAAAGGTTTGATTGGTTTTAAATTTCCTATAACTCCCCCTTAAAACATGCTCTTCTATGAATTTATTTTAACAAAGGTGATATTCTCCCCCTTTTTGTAACAACAAGATAGCTATTATTTTTCTCCCCCTTACTAAAGGAAATTTAGCTAACTTGCATCTCCCCCATAAAAATTGACAATTAGCTCATCATTTTTTTTAACTCCCCCTATCTAAATGCTTATGATAAAAAGATAGGGTAAAGGGTTTTACCTCACCTACCATGGCCAATAAAATGGCCCGAATGGTGGTGGTGGATGCCACATCGGATGGGGCTCCCATCCGTAGCTTGGAGGCCCAGGTATCGGTGCCGGTCTCCAGTCTAGTGGTCGACGTGCGGCGGGTCCGTCGCTTGTTCGCCATCTCGTCGGTCTTCTTGTTCTCCTCCTTGGTCTACTCCTTGGTTCTCCCAACTCGAGTTGACCAGCCTTGAGCTTGTAGGTCCAGTCCTTTGTCTTGTAATTATCCCTGAACCCTACAAAGCAAGATTCTAATTCTTTCTTCGGTATCCAAGTGGGCTTGGATCCGGATCTGTTAGCGGGTCTCCTTGATGGAGATCCTTTCTCAACCTTTGGGCTATAAAAATTATCTGCTTTGTTGATTAATTTGTTAGAATTTTCCTTAAGACATGCAATTTCTTTTTCTATAGTATTCATCTTAGTCTTTAAATCAGAAATTTCTATTTTTAGACTAACATTTTCCTCAATCAATTTATTATTTTCAATGATGAGGTTTTGATTTTCTAATAATAGGTTATCATTTTTAGGACTAGCTTCTATGTCCTTAAGTTGTTTTTCTAACCTATCATTTTCATTTTTAAGAAAACTAAGATTCTTTTTAATGCTATTATTTTCTCTTTTTAGTGATTTACTAACTTCAAAAAGTTCATTAAAAGCTTCTTGTAGATCGAGATTTACCTCGTCGTCGGAGTCGCTTCCGCTTTCACTGTCGCTATTAGTTCCTCTGGCCATGAAACCAATGCAAGCTGTTTCTTCTTCTTTTTCTTCTTCTTCTTCCTCCGAGCTCATCTCTTCATGAGTGTCTTCTAACTTCCTCCATATCTCGTGGGTGGCAGTGCACTCTTGGATTTTCTCGAACTCTTTCAGACTCAACGCGCAATACAGGGCATTCATTGCCTTTGCGTTGAGTGAAAGCTCTCGAATATGCAGCTGCAAGTAGCCTCCCGCGGGTTTTTTCGGGATCTCAAATGGCGTCTCGCATCTGGCCCAGATCGTGAAGTTGGTGGCTTGAAGCCAGGTCTTCATCCGCAACTTCCAGTAGGGGTCGTTGCTCCCGTCGAAGAACGGCAGACGGGTTGTGGACTGCCCCTCAGAAATCCTGCTTGTGGAACAGCTTCCCTCCATGATCTTCTTGCCAGGTGTTACTCCGATCTCGCAAGAACCTGCTCTGATACCAATTGAAGGTTTCCCTTCGAAGGAGGGGGTGACGTAATAATTGCGGAAATAAAATAAACAATCTCAAGAAATCAATCGCACAAGTACATAAGTAATTTTAGGTGGAAACCCAAACCGGGTGAAAACCACCACCTAACCCTCTCGAGTTAAGATTTTTCGATCAACCTAGTTGATCAAATCCACTAACCGAATCACTTTAAAACGAGGGTGATTCAAACTCAGTACAACCACGCTACAAGTACGAGGGTAGCGTTCCTCAACCCCTTCTCTCCACAAGAAGGATTTTGTCCCACGAAGGAGACGGGAATTCGCAAAGCGAATACCCAACCAAATAACAAAGATAAAATAAACAACAAGTCCTATAGAGCCAACAAAGGAATTTAAACCTAGCTTCTATAGGAATAAGGAAACTCCCCTTCGCAAGGAGTGCATTGAGTTGATGACGCGGTGCGTGAGCCATGCAACGGCGCAATGTCGCTCTCATAAACAACGGCGGTAGAGCGGGTGCGCGAAGCTTGATGCTCTCAAGAGAATAGAGCATGAGCTTGGAGAGCAAGAGCTAGCTAGGACACAAGAGACTGGAACTATGTTGCTTAAGTGTGTCTTGTGTTTCTCTTGGTGTGTCTTTGTGTTGCAAAGGTTCCCCTCTATTTATAGAGGCCTTAGGAAGGCATTGGAAGGCTTAGGAAAGGTTCTATAGCCATTGGGAACAAAGCCCAAGAGAATCAGGCCGAAATCAGGACAATGATTACATTTGATAGGGTTATCTGACGTCTAACTCTAGCATCAGACGTCTGGAACGCCACTTTAAGACGTCTGATTTAAAGGTCAGACGTCTAATTCTATGCAGGTTTCCTCCTGACTTGAATTAGATCTAAACAGGGTTCTAGCGCAAGTCCATCAGACGACATATAGGACATCTGGCACTATGTCTGGACGTCTGGAAACCTACTTTTACTATGGGAATGGATTTCCAAATGTTGCAACTGCTAGAAAATCTCTGAGAAGAGATTTTGGATCAGCCGAGGCAAAACGGTCGATTATCAGACGTCTAGAAAGGCCTAGGGACGTCTGATAAGGATCTAACGGTCATAACCTTGAGTGTTTGCTAAGCCAGCCAACGGTCTACTAGTTGGACGTCTGGCAAATCCATCAGACGTCTTCTAAGACGTCTGGACTAAGGTCTGGATGTCTGATTTCATCAGACAGAACTAGGTATGTCCAGCCTAACAGATATCAGACGTCTGAAACAACAGTTAGACGTCCTAAAATACATTATCAGACGTCTGATTTTGGAATTAGACGTCTGGAAGTGCTGTTTGAGCCCTATATTGGTTTTCTAAGTATTCTATAGAAAACCTAAGTATCCTAAGGTTGTGCCGGTGTTCCTTGGACTACTGTTAGGGTACTTTGAGGCTCTTTAACAATATTCTAAGGAAAATAAAAAGAGCAAGAAAATAAAGACAAGAGATATAAGAAAGGATTAGAAAGAATCTATCCTATTCTTCTTGTCTTCTATCTTCAATCTGTCGCTCCACGCGAACCTCCTCTGTTCTTCATTAAGCTCCTCCAATCCATCCTGGATGCGAGCTCGAGTTCCGTCTGAACACGTCCACATTTGCAATTGAACTGAAATCTTGGACTCAAATTGCAGATGTTAAATAAGACGTGTTTTGTTATCATCAAAACAAATGATCGTGGTGCTCTAGCACCAACAGGGAAGACAAATGTTTGGTTTGAGAAAATCCACATTTTGATTTTTATTTCTCTTTGTTGTTTTTATCTTTTATAATTTTTTTTGTTGTTTTTATCAGGCAAGGGATCAAATCGACGAAAACATTATCTAACAAATTTGCTTGCAAAATATAAGAGAGGGAGAGAGCGAAAATATCAATATATTGATGAACAAATGTTTCGTACAGCTATGAAAGTGGAAAAACTATACTAGAAGGCAGTAAAGATAAATGGAGATGAGAAGAGTCCCCCTTGACGGTCGCTTGGAGGAAGACTTGCTCTGACGGCACACGGATGAAGGTGGTGAGGAGCAGAACAAGGGAGAACGACAATGGAGGAAGAAGGATAGGGCAGGATGTCATCGTGGTGAGGCTCTTCTTCATGTAGGAGGTGAGAGGACAGCTACGGGATGCTCCACAAAAGGAGATGAGAGGTGGCAAAATATTTGATTCTACTCTACAGGAGCATCCAAGGCTTAGACAAGCTTTCTCTAGAGCCTTGGAGGTGGTGAGGAGAAGAAAGGAAGAGATGATGAAGAATGGAGGGGGGTAGGACCTCTTATAGTGGATGGAAGAAGAGGAATTCGTGCATAGGGCATTAGTGACTGCTACAATCGTCACTGAAGATCCACACCAACCCTAGCTTCTGCTGGCACACGCATCACGTGCCTGTACCCTTCGCGCCGTGTTGCACGTACATGCACTGGCATGCACTGCACTACGCTGTGCCCGCTGCTTTTGCACATGGGTGTGTTGTAGTGCATCCGGTCAGTGCACCTCCAATCCTCAATTTGGGGGGTGCTACAAGGATTTGAACCCGCGCCCCACCAATGGGAACGCACTCCTTCATCGCTATTCTATGCCAGCACCTACGTTGAGAAGGAGGGTCTTGGCAGTAACAGCGTGGGGATTTCCTAACCGTTGAATGATGATCCAATGCTTAGGATTCGAATGTGAAAATGATGAGGGGGCACCATCTGGTTGTCACTAGCTGGTGTTGGGCGGTTGAGATGGCGCCTGGGCCATCCATCTTCTTTCTATTGCAGAGGATGCCACGATGCTCGGAACAAGATGATTTCCACATTGTCGGACTATGATTGTCACTTTGGATCCATCCATATGGTCGGAATTTTCATCTGAAGCTTGTATGGATGTCACATTGCCCCTTGGCCATTGATCTTCTTCAGACTGCCTAAGGTGCTACGGGATTCCGATCAAGAGGATATCGGAGGCATTGGACTCCAATCGTTGTTCTGATCAGATTCGTACATTCGGATCATCAATCTAAGGCCTTGAAATAATTCTCCTTCCCTCCTGGCCATAAAGAGGATGCAATTAACTTAAAATATGCACAACTACTCTAAATGTAGAATGATACATGCTATGCAATATTTACAATATGAAATGCAAATTTAAGCCTAAGAATATGCATGAATTGGCATTTTACCCTCAATAATTGTGTAGCATTAGACACCAATTGTGTAAGAAGTTGGAAGTCATCACTAGATTGCTTGTTATTTTATATATTATATTTCCCTTCATCTTCTGGTTTTTGTGATTCTTTTCATTTGTTTGATCACTAGAATTACTATTATTCCTTCCCCTGTGACATCCTTCTTTCATCAAACAAGAAAGCAAGTAAGAAAAAGGGGTCAAACAAAGAAGTATGTATTGAAAAGATTAACCATGAGAAAAGAAATTATATATATAGTGATAAACACAAATGAATTTATGATAAAATGCTTATTTATGATAGTTCCTAGGCCTAGCATTGCATTTCAAAGTATAAATAATGCATAATAATCATTGCACTTCTTTTGCGATAGTTTGTATTTCCTATATATTAATTCCAACATTTTATATTGCCAGGAGGAAGTGCAACAACTTTACGGGTTTCGAATGAAGAATCCGACCATATGGATGGATTCAAAGAGATGATCGCAATCCGTCATTGGAAAAATCACTTCGATCAGAGAACCATAGCACTCTCTACAAGAAGAAAATGGATGACCTAGATGGTGCCATGTGACTCCATCTAGGCTGCCCTCCCCAATCTCAATGCAAGAAAAGATCTCAACCATTGGATCTTATTCCAACGGCTGAGAAGCACCCAACCTCACCTAGCCTCCTTCAAAGCTCAACAAGGAAGATCTGATCATGGCCATTGAATCTTCATCCAATACTTGAGGTGCACTATAGCACTTAATCTCCATGCGACCAACCAGTGCCTATGACCAAGTGGTAGTGTGCCTACTCTGCAATGGAAGGACATGAGTTCGAGTGGTGATCCTTTGCGACCGCCTCAGTGCCAGAAGAAATTGGACCGCTCGATCTTGATGGAGCAGTTGAGGTCAGTCATGTAGGATTAGATGTCGCCTACTGACGCACAAATGCACTCCAGCTCAGACACGCCTCATCTGGGGTGCTCATTTAAGTTGTCGACGCACACTCTCCACCGTCTGATCGTGGAGAGGAACAACGCATGCGATCTTCAAATTTTTTGAGGGTGCGATCTGTGCATGCTCCTCAGCCAAGCGATCAGGATTAGATGGTGGAGATGCATCCTTGACAGCGTGCATGAGATTCAAAGCCCAGCGAGCACGCACGATCTCCTTGCAATCCCAGCAAACCACTCGTGATCCAATGGACGATGCCCTCCCAACATTGTGCCAGTTGTAGCGGCTCCACCTCACGCCAACAGAGGAGAGTGAAGGCTCTAGCAACAACCCCGATGGGTCTTTAGCGACATTTTAAATGTCGTTGAAGACCTGTGCATGTAAAGCACATCCCTTCCACCACTACATAAACCCCATGACCCTCTCCCTTCCAACTCGAAAGCTCTAGAAGCCCCTCAAAGCTACCTTAGAGCTCATTTCCAAGCTCCAAGGGCCTCCTACAAGTTTAGTGCTTTTATACCCCACCAAATATTCCTCCTCCATCTCACCACCTTCATAGGAAGCCTTGGAGCCGTCCTCCCACCTCCATTCTAGTAGAAGATAACCTCCACCTCCTCATTCCTGTTTCGAGCCTTGGTGAAGAATTTCTCTACCTAGCATCCTCTTGTATCTCACCCCGTCATCGAACTTCTCACCTCCTCTGTCCAAGCTACATCGAAGTGTCGTCGTCTCGCCATACAGCCATTTTGGGAGATTCCTTCTCACACCTTGATGATAATGTCATCACCAACCATATCTATCTTTAATTAGTCATAATCCGTTGATAAATGCTCCTATATAACTGCCAAAGAACTATAATTCAGTGCATATTCATTTTGAGAGAAATGCATTTAAATAAGGTTAATCTGTAGTTTTAATAGAATAACCTAAATGCAGAGTAATCATGGGTTTTTCAGGGGTTCTTTAGAGGTCAAATGCTCGTAAATTTCTAATAAGAGGGTCTATGCAGACAGAAATGTGTTTTCATGCGTTTCAAGAATTAATGGAATCTGAAACCCTAAAAATAGACCTACTTAATTAACTGAGGATCTAGTCAACATTAAATTCACCTAAACCTTCTAAAAATCATAGAAAAATATTCTCGAAGGTATGGTACCTTTGATTTGACCATTGGAACCCATTTTGACTTAAAATAGTCTTAGATAGGCAATTGCCCTAATTTGGGTTTCTGTGTAGTTTACCCAATTTAACTTGATCAAAACAAAAATCTCACTTCATCAAATTCCTTGGGCCCAAATTAGGTTTACCAAAATTTGGGCCTAATTAGAGATAATCTTGACCTAGTTTGCATACTAATCCATTTTGACTCTTTTTATCACATACACACCCCTAGCTTCTTCATTTCCATACAAATGGGTCCCTAAGTTTGTTATCTTCTTTGCAATCTAGTCTATACACCATTATTGCGGAGGATGTCCTATTTCGATAACCTTCAAGTACAAATTTCTCCCTGATTGATTGGTAGATCTCTTCCAAAATTGGAAGGGTGACTCCTGAGAGAATCCTCTGTGATCTAAAGATAATCATGGACCATGATTTTTTTGCAAAAGATCATGCGAATCCTTTGAAATTTAGGGTTCCTTTGTGGCCAAGGTTCACATGCTTCCATGCTTGGTTTCCAAGCTTGGAATGCCTTCCTAAGCCCTTTAAAAGGACCCGGGTCGCATCGCCAACTTCCGTAGCAAAGTTTGGGGCAAAAACCCTCTTCAAATCACTACCTTCGGCCCTTCTCCGACCTAGCTCTTGCGGCCTCTTTCCCTATCTTCCTAGGGATGGCCAACAGCCAAATTGGCCTGTCCATCTTTTTCATCACATTTGTCTGTGCCTCGCCAGCCACAGCGAGGGCATCCTCTCCCTTTCCTCGTCACCGTCACCTTCAATAGAGAGTTCCCCTTCTCCAATGATGGCTAATCAAAGCCGACGCCTCTCCGTCCCTTTTGTCCATTAGAGTTGGTTAGCTAGGTCTCTTTCTCCCTCTATTTCAAACCCAAAAACAACCCCGCGACACACCATTCATCGTCATCTCCACCTTCGGCTGCACCTCTGGTGAGGTTCACCGCACACCACACACCTCCAAACACCTCGCCACCTACTCCACAACCTCCGCCACACGGCCATGAACAATAGCCCTAACCGATCCTACCCTATTGGCCACCCAAACTCTCCACCGAACAACCCATTGTCCGACCACCTTCTCGCCTTCGTCCGACCACCTCACACCCTCACACGCCACGAAACTACCACCATCACACTCACCAACACTTGGCAATCCTCCTAAAGTGTTTTAACGCAGCTGTGAGGCTCTAATTTTCGTTTCAGGTGTTCGCTACACTCCATTGCCATCGCGCCATCTTCTTCGGTATATTCTTTGCACCGCAACCCTATTCTTCACCAAGAACCATCCCAGGCTATGTAGGTGCATCCCAAGTTCATGCCCAAGTCCTCATTTGACGATCCTAGCTCCTGTGGTTGCTTCAAGTGAAGACATCTTCATCCGACAACTACACGGGAAGGGGTGGCTCTAGTGCCACATCATGAATAGCAAAGCACCTGCCTTCAAATAAATTAATTTTGTTCTTTAGGCTATTCGCACAAGCACACTGTGGTTGGGTCCCTAGCACCTTACCTGCTTAACCCGACTACCTAAACCCTCACTCCTCGGATGTGACACCACACACGTAGCCCTGAACCTATTATTGCATGATCCATGTACTCAATTACAACCCAAATATTTGAGAGAGGAGAGAAAGAGAGAGAGAGTAGGGGAGGGGGGGTTTTGCTCCTCTGTGTAGACGCTCAACACTTAGTTGTTGAAGAATTGAGAAGCCCCTTGTGCATGGAACGGAAAGGCTGAAAGAAGAGAAGAAGAAGAAGAGGCTCTGTAGAAGAAGAGAAGAGAAGGAGAAGGCTCGTGAAAGAAGGAAAGAGGGAGAAGAGAACAAGGAAAGCATAAGAGAAGAAACAAAGAAGGCTTTGAGAGCCTTGATCATTTATGTTGTCTAATACATAGACCCGAAGTCTGATCACTGCACCATTCAAGTTACTGTTGGGTTATTTGGAATAATTGCGATATTTTTTATGCATGCTTAGAGGGCTTATTTGGTGATCTAAATCACCATTTTTTGGGCTTCTTTTTACTTTTTTTCTCTAGATACATTGATCTTCATTGAATATTTAATGTGACAGGTTATTATTAACTGAAAATCTATATTTTGCTCATTTCTTGTGTTCATTTATATTTTTATTAGTATTAGTGCGTGAATTACAATACTTGATCCCCTATGTTCAACCTCGGATTTCATTTTTAGATATTTGTGTTATAAATTCTATTTGTAGATTAAGCTATTTAGGAGATTTTGCTGCAATGAAGCATATTCTAAAATTCCTGAAAAACCTCGTCAACACCCCTATCTCTTTCTTTATTTTCAACTTGTTGTAATAGGCACTTGAACATCATTTTGATATATCCAATTTGTTTTCTTTTATATTGTAGCTATCCTATTCATTTCTTTGCCACAAAAACACAAAAAAATTATCAATGCCCTAAAAATACCAAAAAGAAACAACATGAACCACGGATTTCAACGTCCCGTTAAGACTACCTTATGGAGGGCCTAATCCCGAGAATGCCCCATAGGGGAAGATTAACAAGTTGATGAACCCTAATGGGATTTTGTATCAAAGATAGATTGCTAGCCTTCCATACTACTCCAGTAAGAGCTAGGCATCGACTGACCTCAATTTAGCTCTTCGGTCTCCGCATCGAACCTAAATGCCTGACCACCCTGGCTAGCGAGGTCATGACCAATTCCTAGATAGAGATTTGCGCAGTTCTCTTCTATGAAATGGTTGGCCACTTCGTACTCAAGGATGATAGACGGTTGTGTAGCGGTTTTAAAAGGCTGATGTCGGGGTCGGCACCTGGCCTAGTGTGAGTATAGTGGTAAGTAGCTTTCCCATGTGGTCTGAATGACCCTCTCATTACTAACTAAATAGTAGATATCCACACCTTTCTATCCTGGAGGCTTAGCCCATGGGTGAAAGTTCTAAGTTCCTGCTTCTATCAAAGTAGCTTCATCTCTTGAAGTTGCAATTTCAGTTTTCGGATACTCTTTATAGATAGTAGTTCTTGAAACTACCATTCAGCTTTGGCTTCTTCACCTTTACATTGCAACCCCCTTCCCATGAATTCCTACTAATAGACATACGAATAATAGACATATGAATAGAATATCAAAATTCATAAACAATTTGTATCATATTCATACAATTTCATTCCATGGAAAATCCAGAAACTTCATTGCTTTCCATGGCATCAATTCTCAACTTTACCATTTATGCATTGGAGAGACCATTTCCTATTTTGTGCCGAAGCATACCCATTTTGAAAGCGCAAGCCGAAATATGTGAAAATTGGACTTTCATTTCATCACTCAAGAATCCAAATTGGTAGAACCTTTGATACAAGAAAGAACATAATAAAATCAATAAAAAAAGGATTGTATTATCAAGGTCCATGAATGAGAAACATTCGACTGGCCAGGTGCATTTTCAGTAGTAAGGCATTTCCTTTCCGGCAAGGGATTCTATTCCCTCTTTTTTTCTGAGAAGTATCGATTATTTATATCCACTATTTGAAAACATGTATGAAATTTTGGAGAATCTATCCATTTCCGGATATGTTCACAATAAATAAAGATCCAGTACACTTTCATTTTGGTTTCCGAAAAGATGGTAATACTAGTCGTACATGTCTAACTCGGCTAATTGATTCAGTGAAGGGTTCATTCCAAGACTGCGTAATTAGGGTAATGGATTGCCCGATCAGGTAAGATGTTTGTACTTCCCCTATAATACTACTCTATAGGAATGAATATATAGCTTTTCATTAATAAAAATACCGAAGCTGTGAGTCGTAGGCGCGAGTCAGCAAGAAGAGCAAGCGAGTCGTATGTTCTTGTAGTCGACGAGCTAGCTCAGTGTCGTTCCACTCCACTCGTAGGATACTACAAGTCGTTGTTGAGATGCGCAAGTAGTTGTGTTAGCGAAGTGATCAACATGTAATCACATACAAATGGACTTCTCTACCAAACTCAAAGAATAGGTAGTTTCCTGTAATGAGGTCAATTTAGTTATGATTATTTGGAAACAAAGATATTCTCTTTGTTTCTCGACCCTCTAGGGAATTCAAGATAGAGTTAGAAAAGATCCAATCTTTGGTGATTCCATCCTACATAATGGAGTTGCAAACACTTCGAGATCAATATCCCCCATCTAAACCTCTTTCTTTTTCTATTTCATAAATGGATCTTCCCCTCCACACCAATCACGAGTTTTTTGTCACGGAGGTTCAGAGAATAACTCGACCCATAGAAGTGAGGGGTGATGAGGGTCATCCTCAGCCCGAGAGGAGCTTGTCCTCAAGCCCCATTCGCCCTGCTGCGTTCATCAGAAGTGAGCTAGTTATTCGAATTCCTTAGCGAAAATAGTTAAGTTGGGATTCGAATAACGTAGCGAACCTGTATTTAACTCGTGAAATGAGTTGAACGAGTTTTCCATTCTGGATGGGAAATGAGTGAAAAAAAATGTAATGAGTTAATTACATATAAAAGTAACACACGTGTGCACATGCATGCGCGTGGCATATTTTGTATATTGAAGTGAGATCCTCTGTGTTTTCCTTTTATAATATACCCATAATAACTTCCATATGCGTGGTACGAAGCCCAAGCTACCCCATCAGCATGGGCGAGCATCCGATTAACCTTAATATAGACCTTATAACTACCTATTGAACCACGTATTGCATAGGCCGCTGAGCTATAAATACCCTCTCAAAGGGCATTACAAGCAAGCACCCCCCTAGGTGCTTGCAGGTTATAGGTAGCCGGTGTAGCGCTTCAAGCACGGTAACCCATCTTTCTTTAAATAAATCTCTCTCTAATGGAGGGAAGGTACCGACTGGGAAGGGGGGCTTGGGGAGTTTTCCCACCAGATTCCTTATTGGAGTTAGGAGTTAGCTATGAAACTAGCATGCCTCAGCATGTGTCATAAGGAAGGTGAGGGTCACAGGGAGAGGGAACCACCACCCCTTGGGGTGAAGTGGTTCTACCATAACAACATACATAAGACCTCACCCTCCTATGGGTGTGGGTGGTCTTGAGTGAATGGAGGGAGGGCAGCGCACGACCACGAAGGGGGGCATGGGGGTTTTCCCCCCAGATTTCATCTTTAGAAAGAGTTAACCACCACCCCTTGGGGTGAAGTGGTTATACCATAATCAATATACCTCACCCTCCCCTAAGTCAATAACCATCTTTACCAAAAGGTGGTATTAAAAGGTGAATGAGTGCTACCCTGGCCGGGTAGCACGAGTGAGACAAGTAGTATGCTTCCGAAAGCATGCATCATAAGGAGGTTGAGGTTTCAGTCTGGTAAGTTGAACCACCTCAACTCTTAGGTTGGTGGTTCTACCCTAAAGGTAGTAATTCCCTCAACCTCCAATAGGAGAAGAGCCATCTCCTAATGCCATGGTGCCATCCCCTGGAGAGGAGATGGCGGTCAAAGGAGGCCTCAAATCGATCTCAAATCGAGTTGAGGTATCCTATACCATCTGAAACAAGAATCGATGCTTCTAGTTCGATTGTTGTGAAGACACTCCCCTTGTTTCGAGGTGTGCATAACCTCAAATTCGAGGTATAAAAGCCCCCATGGGCCGGGTAGGTATCCCAACACGTGGGATATAATAAACCTTGCTTCTAGGTCGATTCTGAGATCGACTCCAACTAGAAGCAGGACATGATAAAGCATGAGTTTAGGGAACCGAAATGAAATAGAGAAAAAACCACCCACGAAAAGTCGACCTTTGGGAGGACCGACCTCAAGGGAGGAACCCCAACCTCCAGGGAGGAAAACATACCTATAAAGCTAGCTAAAAACACCCTTTTCTCTTTTGTTTTGCCTCTTGTTTTATAGTATTTATCTTTTTCTTTCCTCTAAGGGCTTCTCCCACTCATACTTTATATATGATTTAGTTTTGAAAGTACTTGATATTGTTTCCTATAAACCTAGCTAGCTTTATAGGAAGGAGACCAATATACTAACCTTAAGGATGGTTAGTATATTAGGAGGAGGCTGTAAAGCATTCCATGGAGGGTTTTCTCCAACGTAATGGAATGAGTTAATTACGTTATTTATTATATTAAGAATAATACACGTGTGTAGGATTCTATATATAAGAAAACAAACAAGTAATCAGAAAACCTAGTGTTCATCATGTTTTTTTTATTAATATAAGCCTAATAACATAACGAGTTATGAGTTGTACGAAGCCCAAGCTACCCCATCTACTTGGGCAAGCAACCCACTAACATTTCATATAGACCTTATGAATACCTAGTGAACTGCATATTGTGTAGGTTGCTGACTTATCAATACCCTCTCAAAGGGCATGATGAGCAAGCACCCCCTTAGGCACTTGCAGGTTAGTGCGGCGATGGATGCATGCGATTATCTTTCTTTTATAATAAAACCTAAGTTAAAAAAGGAGGGTGAGGGTCACAGGGAGAGGGAACCACCACCCCTTGGGGTGAAGTGGTTCTACCATAAAAACATACATAAGACCCCTTAGAACCTTTCCAAATCATAGAACCTAACTTGGGAAAAACATTTTCCTAATCTGATGAAAACTTATACTGATTGGATCATCAATGTGAGTCAAATCAGTGGATATCCAACATGTCTCAAAGATCATGGAATTCATCATAATTATCAAAGAAAGTGGAAACAATTTCAAGATTTATTGAAAGAAACACAAACTTTCTGCCATGCTTTCTAGATTGATAAGGTAGGACTAATTAATAACTCGCTTTTCATTCATAGTATTGATGTTGTTATGGAATGGATGTAGTTAAGGAAAATCACATTGACTGAGGATGTCTAACATAAAAAGATGGAAACTCCATCCTATTGCCCAAGAATGGTAGTTATGCGGTTCATTGATTGATCTGAACCAATACTCTTTACTTTAGACAAACTAGCGAGCGGAGTATACGAAGCAAGAATGAAGAGCATAGTCATCGAAGTGAGCTTATCGACTCCTCGAATGCTACTACCAAATCAAAATCAGTACTGGACTTCCCCCTGTAATAGTAGCTTAGTAACAGGCACCCATAGCAATGACATTTTTTGGTTCAGGCATTTGCTCATATAATCTCACTAAAGAGGGAGCCATTTTCATTGTGACTGTCCTAGCTGTTCCAATAAGGTATGCTTGCCTAGGACTCGATCTTGGTACCAATCCATAACGATCAAAGTCGAATTGGGAGCCTAGCAGCAAATTCAATGAAACAACAACTGGTACCACTCCATATAGTGGTACGCACCCATAAACTGGATAGTCTTGACCAAAAGATCGTTCTTAACTAGCATTTTTGGCAGTTGAAATCACAGAATTGGGGATTGCTTGATCAACTAATGGAAGCTCAATCCAATTCCTAGCTGTCTCAATGTTATCTTGTCCTTTCTTTGGATTTGGATTTTCTGAATATTTAGGAGCTAATACCATGGAAATGCCCCACCATGCATAAACTGAACCCACAATTGGGATAAGCATAAAAAGGAAAGCTTCTATCAATACGTTTGTTGCCTCCCTATGTTCTACCTGGGACTCCCTTGGAGTTTCAGTAAAATTGTATTTGATAATGTGTTTTGCAACTACAGCGACGGGTTTCTCCTAACCCCAACTTTCCATTCGCCAAAGCATGTCGATTATTTTGACGCCATTACAGGGGAGGCAACAGAATTTGCTTTCTTGTTTTCCTTGTTTCTTTGCATTTACTTATTACTAACCCTGATTGCCTCTGATTTATTATCTTGCAGGTACCCTAGCTAGGAGATCAAGTATAGTAGATCAGAGTAAAGTGTGGGTAGGGTGGTTTGTAAGTGCCCCCACATTCCCCCCACTAGTCTCACTTTCGCCACATCAATAACCAAGACCTAATCTACTTAGGTGTTTGCATAAACCCTAGGATAGAATCTGTTTGTCTTGTTTGCCACCTACACTCATCTCACCCTAGCATATAAAAAAGACAAAGAAGTATCTTCTGATTGTGGGACAAGTTAGCATACACAGTACATACACCCACATTTGAGGCACATAACCCTCTGTGATTTTATCTACTCAACCAAGATTTCGACCTGCAAAACTGGTACACATGCAAATCAACACATAACGGACTAGAAATCAGGCTAGGTTAATGACCTTTTGTGTACCTTAATTGGTGGTGCATCTAGGCCAGTTGATTGAATTATCTGGGCTGCACCACCTAATCTAAAAGAAATTCACCTTGTAGCTACCCCATAGGATTCAATAGTTAGGTCAAGCTAGGCACTCCATATTTTCTTACTCTATAAAGGAAAATACTTCAACACATGCTTTCAAACATGGTTTGCCTCTCAAACATTCGTTTGGTTGAACATACCTAATACTTGAATCCTAAAAGCTACTAAGCAAGATCTGAATCTTAAAACTCACTTCATCCACAATAATCTTGCTTGAAAACTTTTTGGTTGTGCACATACACACATTCTCAATTGAATCATTAAGGGCATAACCCATTAAGGGCCCATCACATTCCGAAAGCACTACCATCCCAAGCCTAACTAAAATTGAGTAGACGTTGGCCCTAGGATTCACAGTTCCATTTCAGGGTACTCTCTTGAACGTGCTTCGAATTAGTGATGTCTGCTTACTCCAAAAGGTGCTAAGTTGGGGGGCTCGATTGTTAAATGACTTAAGTAGGGGTTTGGAATAATTAGCGGCCTACAGGACATGCTCCCCTACTTTGCTAGCCCAACTTTACCACCTTCGGGAGTAAGGACAATACAAAATTCGTTGTTTGGTCAGAGTTTATTCCTTAGACATAGGTCGTTAGGCTACCCAATCTAAGGATAGGCTTGCATTTTTTTGTGCCATAAGGCTCCCTCTTTTCCCTATCCTTTCGACTTCCTTCCAATGTATGCTTGGAAGGAGGTCATTGAAATCTTGTTTGGAAGGACCTTTAGACCTTTCCTGAAGGCGGAGGTTGAGTTATAGCCAAGCAGATCCCATGGCTGATCAACAACCACCTCCCCCACCATCGAACCGGCAGGAGCTGATTTAGAGGCAGTTGAACCAATTGCAACAGATGCAGTAATGGTTCCAACGAATGAATGATCAAGGAGCTTGGCCCTTAAGGGATTTTTATGATCCTTCAAACTATGTGGAACATCCCGATGTCATGATTCCCGCTGGAGACGTAGAAATCAAGCTCTAAGTCTTAAGTTTGATTAAGCATTTCCTTGGGCTTGGCTCAGTGGATACATTCCAACATTTGGTGGATCTGACCACTTTGGTTTAGACCACGAAAGCTAGGAATGTGAATGAAGAACAATTTATCATGAGGCTCTTTCCCCACTCTCTCAGGGATAAGGCCACACATTGGTACTGGACCATTAGAAGGCTGATAGAAACATCGGTTGCTCTTAAGTCAGCTTTTCTGAAGAAATCCATCCCAATTGGATAGACTAATGCCTTGTGACAGACGATTACCACTTTCGCCCAGCAGCTAGAGGAACCATTTCATGGCACCTAGGAGTGATTCTAGGATCTTTTGAGGAAGTAATCAAACCCTAATTCTACTTTTACACATAGCATTCAAGTTTATTTTGCTTGGTACTAGCAAAAAGCAAGCATGAGGGTTTGATAAACATTCATGAATTCAAGATAAAATGCTTATTCATGATAGTTCCTAGGCCTAGCATTGGATTTCATAGAATAAATATTGCATAACATTCATTGCATTGCATTTAGGATAGTTTGTGTATTATGTAAATTAATTCTGACATTTATATGGTCAGGAGGCTGTGCGACATCTTTATGGGCTTCAGATGAAGAATCCGACCGTACGAATGGATCCAAAGAGAAGATCGCAATTCGTCAGCGTGAAAATCACATTGATCAGAGCACCGTAGCACACTCTACAAGAAAAAGAAAATGGATGGCCTAGATAGTTCCATGTGGCACCATCCAGGCCACCCTACGTTAGCCTCAGCCTCCCCAATCTCACCGTAAGAAAAGATCCCAGCCGTTGGATCTTAATCCAACATCTGAGAAGCACCCAACCTCACCCAGCCTCCTTCAAAGCTCAGCAAGGAAGATACTATCACTACTGTTGGATCTTCATCCAATGGTCATGCGCACAACAGCACTTAATCTCCACGCGACCAACCAGCTCCTATGGCCAAGTGGTAGCACACCCACTCCACAAAGGAAGGAAGTGAGTTTAAGCAATGATTCGCTGCAACTGTCTTAGCGCCAGAAGAAATTGGACTGTTCGATCTTGATCGAGTGGTCGAGGTGACTCACACATGATCAGACGTCACCAACTAACGTGCAAATGCACTCTAGCACAGATGCACCTCATCCGGGGTGCTCATTTAAGTCGTCCGCGCATGCTCTCCACCGTCTGATCGTAGAGAGGTGTGATGCGTGTGATATTCAGATTTCATGAGGGTGCAATCTGCACGTGCTCCTCAGCTGCGCGATCAGGATTGGATGGTGGAGATGCATCCTTGCCAGCGAGTGCGAGATTCAAATGACAGCGAGTGCATGCGATGTCGTGATCCTAGCTATCCTATCACAATCCAATGGCTGACGCTCTCCCCACACTATGCCAGCTATAGCGGCTCCACCTCACACCAGCAAAGGTGAGTGAAGGCTATAGCAACACCCTCGGTAGGTCTTCAGTGACGTTTTAAATGTCGTTGAAGACCCATGCATGCAAAACACATCCCTTCCACCACTATATAAATCCCATGACCCTCTTCCTTCCAAGCCATCTCTACCTATGCTATTCCCACCTACTCCAAAGCTCTAGAAACCCGTCAAAGCTACCCTAGAGCTCATTCCCAAGCTCCAAAGGTCTCCTACTAGTGTAGTGCTCCTATACCCCACCAAATATTCCTCCTCCATCTCACCACCTTCATAGGAAGCCTTGGAGCCATCCTGCTACCTCCATTTCGATAGAAGATCACTCCACCTCCTCTTCCCCGTTCCGAGCCTTGGTGAAGAATTCCTCTACCCGACATGCTCTACATCTCACCCCCATCGTCCAGCTTCTCACCTCCTCTGTCCAAGCTGCCGCCAAGCATCGTCGTCTCGCCAGACATCCACCTTGGGGGATTCCTTCTCACCCCTATCTCTTTCTTTATTTTCCACTTATTGTAATAAGCATTTGATCATCATTTTGATATATCCAATTTGTTTTCCTCTATATTGTGAGCTATCCTATTTGTTTCTTTACCACAAAGACACAAAAAATAATCAAAGCCCTAAAAATACCAAAAAGAAACAACACGAAGCGTGGATTTCAACGAAAATAAACGTTGCCTCCCTGTGTTCAACCCGAGACTGCCTTGGACTTTCGGTAAAATTGTATTTGATAACATGTTTTGCAACTATAGTAACAGTTTTCTCCAAACCCCAACTTTCCATTTGCCGAAACACATCAATCATATAGATATTTCATCATAAATAAAAACATAGTTCAATTTCCAGTTATCATACAATAAGCTGGGGGATAAGGTGATAAGGTGGGGGTAAGAGAAATATAAGGATGAGAAAATAGATATATACGATCCTTGTTTAAAAGAGTTGTCAATGACACTACCCAGTGGGAGATATACAGTATTTCCTTTTAGGAGAAGAATATGTCTATTGTTGTGTGTGAATGTGAATTTTATCATTGCAGCTTTTGCCTCACATGTCCTCTTCTCAAGCTGCTATTGCAATGAGGGGGTAGGGGAGCGTTATATGGGTCAGCTGGTTCATGCGTCCCTATGACAAGTAGAGAGACTATTGTGCAATAATAATAATAACGTGTATCAATAGTAGGAGTTTCAAACTGATGATGCTACCCTATACCTTTCTATTACGCAAATGCATATTCAAATATGGCAAACCAACCAAATTGATATCAGTTCGTCCATTTACATTTCTTTGTAAAAGCCTTGTACGGATATGATGGTATATTTTTTGTTTTGAGTTTCTTCTTGCTGCAATCATTAGGACCTCATGAAGATGTATCAAAGGGAAGCTAGTAGCTCAACTTCCAAGGGTGTTACTTCTTAGCAAGGAGATGCCTACTTGACGGTGAAAGGTGTTCAGAAGAAAGATAGAATTCATTGTTTGGGAGCAGTTGCTCCTTGAGGATCACAACATCCCTTGGACCGAATATCCATGAAACTTTGAATGGAGTTTTTCGTATTATTGAGGATGGTCTAGATGTTGAAGGAATAATTTCCCAATGCTAACATTGATGATATTATGCAACATGAATGACAATTAGCTATGCTATTATGATTTGATACATTTATTTGACATTGAAGTGAATTTTAATTAGATTTGAATGTTTGTTTTGTATAGATAGGTAGGGATGGGACAAGTAGAGGTAGTTCATTATTTATTTGTATAAAAGACATGAAAGTTTTGTTATGTAATTATATATTTTGACCATGCTGGTAATCATCTATTACTTCATAGGCTCCTTACACTAGAAGTGTACCTAGCAACTAATGTAGAGAAGAAGAGGCTTCATCATCTAGCTACCGACTATAAGGTATACTATTCAAATTCCATATGCTTCCAACCATTTCATGTCTATTGCTGTTCCATATGCTTATCTCACATAAGATCTAGAATTGTAAAATTATTCATCAAAACAGATAACTACTAGTACGCAATTTAAACAAAATGACCATTCAGCAATAATCAGGCCTAAGCCCATTATTTATACACTACATTGAAGATAGCTCCCAATTTGCTCCATTCCTAAAAGCATTCACAGAAAGGCTTCACCCAATTGTTATCATTCCCAAACTTTTTTACCGAAGAAATTGTTGTATACTCGAAAGTAGGTCATTTACCCCATTCTTGACTTTTTGGATTTTTTTTGCCTCCATTTAGATCTATCCTGAACCATTCCTAGAGTCAAATCCAAGTAACCAAGATTATACCTTATAGTTTAAAGCATGTGGAGGGAATGACACAAGGGATGACTATGATATCACAATGGCAAGCACAATTGAGGTTACAATCTAGAATAAAATATGAAGGGAATCTATTTTTCCAAGATTCCAGGCATCACATTGTTCATTGCAGCATATCAGATAATCCATCTTACCATTTGAGTTGTTTTTGTGACTTGGCTTTGAGTATGCCATTGCCTAATGATTGAGGAGAATGGGGAGGGTAAGATGAAGAGCATCTCTGTCTTGGGGTCACCCTCACGAATGATATATGTGCCTTTGGTGCTCAGGCTGGATACTAGATGCTCTCAGATGTCATCCATTTGCGAGAAAAATGGGGCCTGCACTGCGGAAACCTTGGGGATAAAAAATGAATAAAGAAAACGATAATTGTTGCTGGAAACAGTCGCGCTTCACCTACCAATTGTACAGTAAACGAGCATTTCTTCCTCTATAGATAAAATATAAGATAAAAAAACTTTTGTCGATTTGGCAGTAGGTTTGGTAACTTTCTTCCACTGCGAAGGAGCAGGTACCCACTTTTTGACTCATTTGGGTTTGTTTTGTCTAAAGAGGTCGTTTGGGTTAGAGAAAAAGATGCTTCCTTTTGTTTTTCTTTACCGTTTCAAGTAGGGATTTTTTTCCCTCCCCTCCCTTTTGCTAGTTTTGGGTAAGGATGGTTGTTTCGATTAACGGACTATATGGAGGCCAACTTGGCAGCCATTTGTGGGAGAAACCGGCTGGGGTCTTTTTCAAAGGCATGTGTAACTGAGAACGGATGTGAGGGATTGGTTATTTATCCAGCTCTTGCTTTCTTAGTACTGTGTGCATATATTGGGAGTTGATCCCTACGAAAGAAGTTTTTTTGTTTTATTGTGGCATTCATGCTATGAGATTGGAAAAAAAAAAAGCCCATGATGGTAATTGGTTCTATATCACCAAGTTTGCCAAATTTTGAGTAGTTCTAGTTATTGGCAATGGGTGGATTTAGATATAATTGATGAATTCTGGGTGTAAGGAGAATACATGTAACTATTATAGGTCAAAATTTATTTTGGGATGTTATGTATGTTGATTAGTAGAACAAACATTTAGATGTGCAGGATTTTGGCGATGTTATAGATCAGTGGTTGGCAGGTTGCTCGAATAAAGGCTAGAATTGACTGTAGTTCCATGGAAGATTCTCTGCTACTAGAAGAAAAAGGCTATTTTGGAAGATATTCTATGAGATGCTAGAGGAAAAAGAGGTCGGATGGATCCTCTTTTGGGGTAAGCTACTTCGTTGAAAAGAATTGTCCTGAACCGGTCGTGTTGCACACTCCTTTCACTTAAAATCTACCTTCTCACGGCTCACAGAGTGGTAGGATAGGGACACCGCACTCGATTTTGTGGATTTTATAATATTGAGGTGAAAGACAGATCATATTTGTTTTTTAAATGCCGAACAGATTCTTCTATTTAGAACGAGAAATATCAAAAGTTGGGAGGTTTGGAAATCTGGTCTGGCGATATAAAGGGATCTCTTGAATGAATTTCAGTTGTTAGTGATGACCAAAGTATTTTATTTTGCTAAGGCTTTGGCAATAGTGATTTGGAGGATTTGATTGCATATGAACTCTCGCAAAATTGGATTGTATTATGGTACATTTTGTTGTTTCAAGAACTAATTACTTGGCAAACTATTTTTGGAGAGAGTTCCTTTTCATGGTTATAGAAATACCAATGGGAATGTGCAGCTTTCATCCTTCTAAAGATCAAATTCTGCTTAAAAGACAAGTTCAAGATAGCAAATTGCTAGACACTTACCTAGCAATTTTTATATTGTTTGGAGAGAGTTCTTTTTCATGATTTTTATATTGTTTTGCATATGAATTTTATTAAAATGGACACCAGAAGTTATTTGCATGTTGCATTGATTAGTACCCCTATTTAGTACTTTTTGAGAGAGGGGTTTATTACACAAATTTTACTCCAGCAACAAAGCATAGGTTACCAACTAGTGGATTTCTATTTTATGATTCATTTCTTTTTTTTGGTTATATTAGCATGATGCATTATTGTTTCATAGTTATGGACCATATTTTAGGTAAAACTAATTTAGGCGTTTGTTTTTTCTTTACCTTTTATTTTATTTGGTAATTATCTTTTTCTTTATCTTTTTTCCGAGTACTTTTAATAACAATACTTAATGATGATTTTTTCCTTACACCGCAACTGTCAGCACCTAGGTCAATGGTCAATAACCGTTGGTATAGGTAAAAGTAACTGTTGCTATAGATCTAAGGTCCTATTCCGACGGTCATTTGAGCTGTTCTCTTAAGAAGCGTCGCTGTAGGCAACAGCGACGATAAAAACCTTCGGTGTTGTACCTTGAGCTACAGTGATAGTCACATTTTCAAAGCCAATCAGTTTTTACCATAGCATTAACAACGACGATTTTGTCCATCGGTGTAGGTTAAAAAATGTTGGTAAAAGCATGCCCATAGGTAATAACTACTATTTTTTTAATCTAATACCTACATAACTATCTATCACTAGATCTGTTGATATAGATATCAAAATCTTCACTATTAAATCATGTTTAATTTTGTGATCCTGCAATATCTTGATAGATTAAAGATTTAACCTTATCACCAACAACAATGTTTATCTACATTCAAGTAAGATTAAAGAAAACCATACAAGATATAACTCTTTTGAAATAACAAATTAAATTATTAATAAAACCATACATATACATCCAATGGAATAATTTTTTCACATAATTCTTAAAGAAAATTGTCTATCTACAAGTACTATAAGTGGCATAAAAGACAATTATCCATCAATCTTTCTTTTTATACACAAGTATCTAACTGCACTAATAGTTTGTTAGTTGTCATTCCTTACTTCAACTATGAGATCTTGCACAGCTCGCAAATGTTCTTGATCAACTTCAAGTGATGCACAACTGCAAATCATTAAACATGATGTTATAGCTCCTAAAAAAAGATGATATTATAAATTACCTATGCACAAATAAAATTATTATTAACCTATTAATTAAGATAAAAAAATGATGGCTAACATCTTCTGCTAGCAATCTTCTACTAGCAAATAGTAAATGAAGCCCTCAAATATGATGCAAGGCAATAATAGAGGTAGGATTGGCAAAAATAAGATGACCCATAGGCAATTATAGCGCAAACCCTTCGCAGCTATTGCGAAAATTAAAGAAACAAAGTAAATAACTAATTAAGATTAGCTAAACCAAAAGAAATATGAAGCAACAAATAAAATTGGAAAGTAGAGGACTGTCTCCTAATCAAGCAACTTTTTTTTTTTTTGAAAAGAAAAGGAAAGCTATCGAATCATCGATAGTAATCCAGGAGAGTTATTATTGATTATATGAAACAAGAGGATTACAAAATTGAACCCCACATATGTATGAGATTCCAGCAATTGCTTACAATATTATCCACACTCACTAGACTCTCCTAAAATAATTTCTCATTTCTAGCTCTCCATATCAACCATAAGATGGCCACCATGGGCACATATGGCTTATTAGATGTAACGACCCGGTTCCCGAGTCTCTACGAGACACGAGAACCGGACCGACTCGATTAATCCCAAGATCTAGTCGTCCAACGAGGAAGTAACCAAAAGATAGTAAAATAAACCACATTCAGCATGAATATAACTAACAGTAAGAAAGTACAGCAGTAAGGAAAGAAACTACTACAGCAGGTACCACCACAACAGTAAAACAGCATTTATCATATAACAAGAACTGCAGGTAAAGAAGGTACAGCGGAAACAAAAACTACTCCAGCGTCCTCTGCAGCCGCCGACCCTGGCTGCTCAACACCTGGTCCTGAAAAAGGTAACGAGTGTAACACGTCAGCAAAACGCTGAGTAGAGTGGCAAACTAACTACAGGCAACAGTAGAGTGTACAGTAGCTGTTATGTTCTATTACTTCCTTTATTCACATCTTTCAATTTTTCTCACTATTTCATTTATTTCTCAGATCCTTTACTTGATCTCGAATGTCCTCGTGGGAATGATCTTGATTGCAGTCTTTTCCAAAAGTAGAAGTAGCACATGGTGCTCTCCTGGCCGGGAGAGTCCCCCGTGGTGATCCTACCCTCAGTCAACCACCCCAAGGTCACTGACAGACGTAACGGTGACTACGGCACGCGCGATAAACGCATAGGTAGCTAGCCCGCACTGGCACGCGGTCAGTCGTTTCCGTTAACGGGTGCGCCCAAGCACAGCACGGAACCAGGGCAGAGCCCTCTGAGTAACAGGGGTCCAACCCCTCCACAGTAACCAAACCGGGGCCTTGCCCCTCCACAGTCCGCGCACCCTCGCCTGACTACCCTGGTTTGCCCTAGTGGGCCTAACAAGTCGGTGAAGGAGGCTAGCAGAACCCCGGGGCCTGTGGGGTAGCTAGTACTCTCCTAACACTACTAGCTCTCCTCGGTACTACGTACACGAGGGCCAACAAGTCTGTACAGAGCGGCCAAGCCTAACCCCGGGTCCCTGGGGCGGCTGGCCCCACTCTGCACTAAACAGGTACAGGTACTTCCCTTGGTACTGCGTACCCAAGAGACAGTACAACTACATCTCAGTTCCATTCCCTTTTCCTTTCCAGGAGTTCCACTCCTAATTCCCCGTAGGGTTCCAGCTCTTTATCTCAGAACATCATATGTTTCACTTTCCAGATTCACGTTCTCAAAATCCATGATTTCAAACATGTTTCTTTATTCATAACAGGCAGCTGTTAATTAAATTTACAGGCAGCTTTATATATTCCTTTCCATTTTTCCAAGACTGCAGTAATATACATTCCACTAGTTTTTCCATCCTAGGAGTCATGCCATATCCTAGGATCTATCATACAATCTAGTTTTCCGGCCCTAGGATTCATGCAACACCTAGGAGCTATCATTCCATATATTTCTCATTCCTAGGATTCATGCAATGCCCTAGGTTCTAGTTATGGTTCCATACTTTAACATATTTTATTAATACTTAAAGCCACTCTACCAGGTACAACGGGAGTAATGGGGGCGTGATCGGGAATCCCGCGTGCCTCCGTGACTCTCAAGACTGCAACCGAATGAGGTCCTATCACAAGGATCAAACACAAGGAGTGTCTCAGAACAGTGTATAGCTACTGTAGGCGGGTAGAGGAATTAATTCTGAAACAAACGCAACTCGAATCGTGGAAAACGGAGCCCAAACGGGCCCTAAACGGGTCGAGAAAGATGATACTGTGCAAAATCAGACGTCTGGAACTCATTCCAGACGTCTTAAACGGTGGATCAGAGAATTACCTGTTCAGCTTGGTTCCCCGGACATCCAGAAGTCTGTAGGGACGTCTTTCCTATACCCCAGACGTCCGATGGTCCACACGGACGTCTGTAGATCACTCCCGCCGTCTGGTACAACTTCCAGACGTCTGATTCGCAAAGGATGGCGAATCAGCGAACTTGCGCACAGCCAACCCCCCTCCCTCAGTACGGTCAGTCGACAAGAAGGAAGAAGAAAGCGGAAACACACCTTTCAGACGTCTGTATGATCTTACAGACGTCGACCTTGCCGTCTGGATATCAACCTAGACGTCTGATTCTGGAAATTTTTCCAGAATCAGAACCATGCTCGGCCTCCGCTCGCGACGCCGCCCGCGTCGCACCTCGAGCGTCTGCTGCTCAGCCCGCAGTAGGTCCCTCTCCGCGTCGCTCCGCGCCCCCTGCGCCCTCCGCCGGCCGGCCAAGCCGCTCCGGCGAGCTCGCCCTCACGGCAGAGCCCCGACCTCGCACGCCGCACCTCCTCCGCGCTCACTGCGGCTGCCGCTGCCGCCCTCGCATCCGCTCGCTCTCGCGCACAGGAAGGAGAAGAAGGAGGAGACGGTGGAGACGGGAGGGGAGGCACGCCCCCTTTTAACGCCGCGCGGAGAGGAGAGAGAGAAGACGGCAGGCCGCCTGCAGCCGCTAAGAAAAGAGGGAATATGCGGCCTGCGCGCTCAGGCGCGCAGGCGACTCGCGTGTGTCGAAAATAACGGATTCCCAGACGTCTGGAAACGATCCCGGACGTCTGGTCAGACGTCTGGATGTGATCCCAGACGTCTGTTCCGACGTCTGGGCCACCTCCCAGACGTCTTAAAAGGCGTCTGGGGCACGCGTTCATTACATTAGAAACTAAAAACGAGCTCCATAGATCCTCCCATGTGGGAATTGAATCCCTGCAGATCTTCCTCGGAACACTATCTACTATCATGCATGTAGAAATAATATGATGACTGCAATAATTATGTAAACCACACAAATGGAAAAATTGAGCAGGAGTGCCCGTTCTCCTATGTCGCTGATCTCTTGTTATCAAACCATCTCTTTTACACAGCTACAAAAAAATTTGCACCTTCAATGGGACTTTCAATTTCCATATTTTGCTCCCTACTTCATCTACCTCCACCGACCTTGATGAAAAAGTGAGTTTGTCGTAGGCAGCCATTGACGAGAAAGTCCCATCCCATTTGTATGTATCACATTCCTCCGATGTAGGTCTAAAAGCAACAAGTTCCTGCAGGAGACATTCATTTTCTGCTCGTGTTCTTGTTCCATGGTCATTCCCCACCTCACTGTTTATCATCTAGTTCTCTGTAGTCATGTCCCAATAATTACATACCACAACATTCTTATCAGAAGCAGCCGAATATGCAAGAGGGTACCGGTCTTTTATCACCCCACCAGGAAGCCATTTATCCAACTAGAATCTAAAGCTTCTCCCATCTCCCAAGACAGATTTCAAAAGATTCCAATTATCAACCAATGCATGCACCACAGAAGCCTAAAAGGGAGATGGCTTATGAGGATTCAAACGACTCTTCATCATTTGCCACCCCATAGCTATCATGTAGGATCTCTGTCCAAAGTTTTCATTCTCCTTGAGGCAGTCGAACCGCCCATTTCAACAACAAAGCATCATCGAACTCTTTGAGAGATCTGATACCCATACCACCATACTTCTTAGGATAACAAATTGTATCCCTTTTAATAGGTTGGAATAAGGTACCTTGGTGAGCACCCCCTTTCCAAAAGAACCATTTACACATAACTTCATGTTTTTTCCAAATTGACTTTGGAGCTCTGAAGGTAGGGAAGAAGATTGGAATAGAAGTGATAACTGAATTTAGTAGGATAAGCCTCCCCCTTTTAGATAGGTAACGGCTGCTCCAGCCTTCAAGCTTCGTAGTCACCTTCTCAAAAAGAAATGGCCAGTCAGTTTTCTTTATTTTTTTCCATTTCAATGGTAGACCCAGATATTTAATTGGCAGTGATACCACAGGCATGCACAAGATGTTGGAAATGTCAATCTAAACACTACCATTCATACCGAAACAAACTAGGGAGGATTTGCTTCCATTTATTTTCAGGCCAGAAACTTCACCAAATATATTGACCATGTAATAATATAACACCGGTGCTTTCCTCTGCCCACCTTCCACAAAAAAAGTTGTGACATTTGCATATTGGAGAATAGGGGTCAATGACCTTCTATTAGTCATTGAGTAACCCCTTATCATCCTGTCTGCTGGCAACTTGCGTGCATATCTTGCTAATGTATCTACTGCAAAATTAAAAATCAGTGGGGCCAAGGGGCAGCATTACCTCACCCCACACTATGGCTGGATTCAGGCTCGATAGGGTTTCCCATTTATCAAGGGGGAATAGGAGGCAGTTGTGATGCACCGTTTCACCCATTGGACCCAAAGGGGAGGAAATTTTCTCCTTTTAAGAATTTCCCAAAGGTATGACCATGATATTGAGTCATACGCTTTAGAAAAGTCTACCTTCCATAGGAAGGCCTTAGTGTTTTGCCTGTGCCACCCCATAACCATTTCTTTAGCCAAAATGAAAGATTCCTACAGTGACCTCCAAGGTAAGAAAGCAAATTGGACAGGCATAACCAGATCTTGCTATGCATCATGAATTCTGTTGGCTAGAATTTTGTTGATGATGAGATAATAGAATTTGACAATGCAATAGCCCTATAATCTAAAAAATTCTCAGCACCCGGCTTCTTTTGTAACAAGAACAAGTAAGACTTGTTAAGTCTTTCAAATACGAAGTTACCCCTTTTAAACTCATGTATAACATCCATCACATCCTCCTTAAGGATGCTCCACATTTCCTTGTAGAAGAGAACTTGAACCCCATTTGGTCCAAGAGATCCCTGATTATTCAAACCTTTGATAGCTGCTTTAGCTTCTTATTTAGTGATGGGGGCAATCAACATAGTAGATTGTTTAGCATTGACACCTGGGAAAGCAGCCGAAGCCATCCTCCACGAGCCTCTTGGTGCTGCCTTAGCTATTTCTTTAAAATAACGAGCAACCTCAGTTCTAATCTCGCGAGTGGAGGTAATGGTTCTCTCGCCCACTTTGAAAGAGGAGATGAGGTTGACCCTTCTTCTAGCACTGGCAGCAAGATGAAAATATTTCATGTTTGCATCCCCTTCCTTGAGCCAAAGTTGTTTGGACCACTCATGCCAATCCATCTCTTTCTTTAGATCCTTCTCCCCAATAACCTACTGCCAACATTTCGTCAACTCTTGCTCCTAGGGACTAAGAGCCACCATGCATTCTTCCGAGTCCAGCCTCTGAACCTCAGCCAATGCCTCAACTCTCTTCTGCTCCCTGATAACTATCACAGTTTGCCCATACTCCTTTAACATTATATGCATATCTGGCAACTTAGATGCGAATTTTTGAGTAACCGAACTAGTAACAATCTTGCTTTTCCACTAGTTGGATAGCATGTCTTTAAAACCTTCTTCTCTGAACCATGACTTTTTGAGTTTGAAGTAAGAACCAACATCAGCACTCACCCCACAATCCCACAAATTGGTGCATGGTCAGAGAATGGCCTATCTAGGCTCATGGTAGAAGACCACTGGAACTTATCTAAGAGGCTAGAATTGCCAAAGAACCTGTCCAACTTGGATAAGAGCCCACTGCCATTTCTCCAAGTAAATTCCACCCCACTGACCAGATATTCAATGACAGTCAATTGAAACCCTGCCATACATCCATCTGTGTTGCCACCAGGTCGGTGCCCACTTGACAAGGAACAATTAAAGTTTCTATTGACAAGCCATGGCACCTCTTGGACCTTCTGATGTACTATAGAGAGGTCTTCCCACAGTTCCACCCTACTTGCTGCTGAACATGGTCCATAAATGCACAAAATGAACAAATCTAATCCACCTTGATGACTTTGAAATCTGCAGGTAAGCACATGTTTGTCGCAGTGTATTTTAGACAATTTAAGATTGGATTTTTTCCACTAAATAGGCATCCCACCTGATCTGCCATTTGCTACCATCCCCATGCAATCAGCTCTCCCAAATTGCCTCAAAGAATTCCAGACCGGGCTATTTTTGTCATCAATGTGTGCCTCTTGAATAAGAGCACAACCAATCTCCCACTCCACAAGTTATTTGATAAGGGAAGCTCTTCTCACTTTGTTGCGTAGCCCACCCACATTTCACGTTAAGACTCTCGTCCCATACACTGCTGACCTCCCTGAGTCAAATTTTCCACATATACAATCATAATGGATTTTGCAACTATCTCCTCCTCAATGGGACTCAAGTTCTCCTTCCTTCTTCTCCTAAGCATGTAAGGAGAGTGCCCAACCCCCCTCTTGTGGCTGGCTCCTTTCCCAAATTTCAAATCTTCAAGCACAAGGAGAGGCATTTAATTCACATCCCTAAGGACATTTCTACCACTGCTAACTACTGTTTGAGTCCCCGTAATCACATCCCTAAAATTGGAGGAATTACCAACATCCTCATGTGGATGGCTTGCACTTCCCATAGCAGTGTCATCAGCCATAGTCATCAGATTCCCCTCCAAGACTTCCTCCTGGCAGTCTTTCCTTTTCTTTGGCTCAGGCACCTCATTTGAAGACTTACGACCCATCAACTCCTATATCTCACCAGATCGTTCATCAGACATCTTGTCCTGACCCAGTGTTGGAAGTATATATTCCTGCCATACCACTGACAAACGAACAAGCCACGAACACCCACCACATATGCCGATGATTTTGTCAGGCATCGACCCACTTCTAAAAGCCTCAGCACTGATTTGTAGTATACGAGCATCACCTTCCCCAATTGTGATCCTAGTATCGTCAAGAATGGATGCAAAGCCTACAATCATCTTGGACACCACCCCTCTTGATCTGAAATGTAGAGGCAAACCCTTGATCACTAGCATCACCCACCTAGTGCCCAATCTCCCGAGGGGGGCATCAGGGAGTGCCCCATCAAAGGGAGTGACTAGCCTCCACAACACACTGATGTTCTCAAAGGTACTCGAGCGAAAACATAGCCTCTCCATATCTAACATTCCCTAACCAAAAGCAAGAACACCGGTCTGGGATAACAACATAATCTTCCAACTCGATGAGATAGGGGACAAAGACTCACCAATTGATGGAATCTTTTGACAGCACGGTTGCCAGTCATAACTTCGCCGATCAATGCACCCCTCAGCATCATCTTCGTAGATAGGATATCCTCAGAGAAGGGGATCTCCACATCAATTGTATGGCCAACCAACACCGACAGCGGTAATAGCCAAGGATCCTTTAGTACCTCCTGTTTCAGGTGCGGAGGGTCTATCTTCATATGTTGCAACCATACCCTTGTGCACATCTCCCCCACATGCCAAACACATAAGGGGATTTCTACACACCGCCGCCATGTGCCCTCTTCATCTGCACCTATAACACAGAACCTCCCCGTTTGTCCGCTTCTAGCCCTCTCTAAAAACAAATCTAGTTGCCCTACCCTCATGAGTTTTCCATCTTCTCTCCCTCCTTCGCCAATTTCTCGATCTCTATGTCTTCCAGTCACCCTCATCTCCAACCCTAGCCGCACCCTCACCATCGCCTCCCATCTCCCATCGCCACACTCTCACCTTTTTCTTTCCAAACTAAAAGCAAATGCGGCAAACATGGTGAGAATATGAGGTTATGGATGTGATAGGGTGATGTCAGGGGTGAACGCAGTCGATGAAGTGTCATCCAAATCAAGCAGCTTTTCAATCGAAGAAATATATATCAGTTAGGAATCTTTAATCATCATAACCCTTCTCCATCATTTTGGGAAAAAAGAAAGAGAAAACATATTGACTACTATTCTTTTTTTCTTTTATTAAGAGAAGGCACAAGAATCTTGTTATTCCGAAAACTATATGTACAAAAAGGAGAGGAATGAAGTAAAAATTAGATTCAAACTTGAGAGAGGCAAATCCCATGAACTCTGCATGCCCATGTGGTAGGGAAGGCACCTTTTACATGAATAGTTATCAGGGTCAACAAAGATATTTCACATGCCTGTTTCAAAATACAAATTCTATTTACTTGGAAACGTAGAACAACATATATTGACCATCTTATTAAATTTTACACTGTCAAAATTTCCTAAAGGGGAGACCCTCCACAAACTAATTAATATTTAACATTATAGAAATGCAAAGCTACAGTTTGAATAATTAATAGAGAGGATATTGGTCAACAATCAAATAATGCTTGCTGCAAATCACGATGCACAATGATAGTCGCCAATGGTTAAAACTACAAGACATTATCTTGTAGTATGGGCCTTACAGTTTCTTCCTATGCCTTGCTTAAATGGACAAATGGTTCCATTCAAGCAAACAATTTTGATCATCAATTGTATCACAAAACTGTAACTTTCATATACTTATCTAATTTAACCAACTAACCTGATTTAGGGAATTCTGATTTTGACTTGATCATTTGTTATTGAACTCATCTTTATCTTCTTTCATTGTTATGGCCATGTAGGTTCATCTTCTAAGCTACTTGATGAAGCCAAAGATGAGAAACTCCAAGAACCTCATGTTGCAGACTTAGAGGTATGTAAATGCCCTTGTATGGAAAAAGCCAGGATTGAAAATTCTCATTCACCTACATGTAAGAATAGTGGGGTAACAGAATATGATCTTGCCGTGGAGCTTTTAGCATTCGAGAGACTTGGTTATATCTCAATGACAGATCATGATCCAAATAATGAGAGCCTCATTCAATATGGTGACAAATCTGGCCTCTCAGTTATAAATGATTTCTTAGGATTCTTCAAGATGGTACCTCAGCAGCCTCATTATGGTCAAATAACACTAGATCATGTAAGTGAAGCTAATGCTGAAAACTACTTGGATTTGTTCATGCCTCTGATTCAAAGAAGATTATCAATTGTTCAAAACAATAACAAGAAAGAAATTACAGCTGTCGAGTGTAGAATTTCTCACTTCAATAATCAGGGTTTCAATTTGAGGCATCTTCAAGCATATATAAATGTTTCTCGTCACGTGCAATAGGACTAGTCCATACCTATATGTGCAGTCATTAAAGTCAGTTCTAGGATTTTGACTGAGAAGGGAAAGATGAGATTATTGCCGACAAATCTGTAGTAGGGGAGATTGAGGGCTTAGAAGTGGAGAAAGCCAGATATTAGAAGCTTATTGCTGACATTGATTTGTTGTTGATTAGCAAGCAAAAATTGCTAGAGGAGGAGAAGTCCATCAGGGCCACATCCACCACTCCTATTTACGACGCACTTCTTAGAACCAAAGGGGATTTGGACAAGAGGATAACATAGATAGAAGGCAAGCCCAAGGCCTTAATGATTGAAGATGCTATCAAATCCATATCTAAATAGCAGCTAGGACCTTAATACGAGCATTGTAGGTTATGTTGCATCAATTTTTTTTTTAACTCACCACATTCTGAAATTAAAGAGATGGTGTACATGCCAATCGGGCTTTCCCTACAAATTACCAAAAATCTATTTGTTGGTCAACTTTTCTTTGCCTGTTTGTCTTTCACAAAAATGGTAACTTCCATATACTTATCTAATTTGGGTAGGCAATATTGTAAATTCATAATGCCCTAAGTTTAGGAGTACATCTTAAGAAAAAGCATATGAAAGTTGAGGAGTACCACATGGTAAATTAAGCTTCAAGATTGGAAGGTGTTTAATTTGGTCTAATCTGGATCTAGATCAAAAAAGTTGCTAGGAATTATTTTTCAAGAATTGATCCCTTTTTGGACTTTGCTTTTTACTACAACCCTCACATTCATAAAAGGTCTATGTCTGGATCAAGCTTGATATTTGCATCCTTCTTTCTTTTGCACAGTTCCATCAACATATCTACACCACAATTACCAATGTTAAAGGACACAATGAACCTCTAACAAAAAAGGGAAATATTACATGTAACTATCCGTATTCTATACTCATTTGTTTTCCTTTGCTTTTTATGTATATATATGTATACCATATCTGGTCCCAATTCCCTGGCATCTTGTAGTAAAGGAAAACATCTCTCTTACTGTCATTTGTTCAATGTGAAGATCATTATGAGATATGTATTCTGAAGTCATCTATGGAACAAATTTGTTCATGTTATGCCCATTGTATGTCACTTTTCCTGACACCTGATTTAAGGAAGTTTCAGCATTCAAAATTTCCAATTGGAGCCTTAAAGGCAAAGTAAGAAAATGATTAGGTTTGATTGGTACCTTAAGTGAGGATTCAAGTTTCTCTACGAGAGCTAATAGTAAAGTGGTCTTTCCTGAACCTAGTTGACCTAGAAGCAATGTCATCCTACATTTGCACATGAAAATGTTTTTCTTTTTAACCCAATCCAAGCTATTTCTCTTTTCAAGAGGAAATTCAAATTCATCAAAGACTTGTACGTGCTTAACAATGCATGTACATAGTCTCCCAAGAATAGATAATTTGTAGCAGGAGGAAGCCCTCCATATTCAAAAAGCCTCAGAAGGTTAGTATATTGCACATGAATATCACCTACATGAATTAGAAAAGATAAGAAAAAGAATCATGACCACATTCAGCAGGCTGAATCGTATGAAGAGATGGCTATGAATCGAAAAGATGTTAAATCTCTATAGTTGTTTTAAATCAATAAAGTAGCATGAGCATTGAATGGAGTAGTTTAACATGATAACAAGATAATAAGTTGGCGAAGCCCAACATGATTGGGCCTAACTTGGATAGACAATTTGGTTGTCAACAAGATAACAAGTTGGCCAAGACCAACCAACTAATAAATGGGCATGGATTTAGATATCAAGCTTTTACATGAAGGCTTGCTTTGGCCAAATTTAGCCCAAACCAATCCATGAAATACGTAAGAAACATAAAAATAATAACCTCTTCATTATAACTATAAATATCCTAACATGGATTATATATAGAAATGACATAGCGTTTACTTGATTTGGAGTTGCCGAAACGGGTAATAAAAGCATATATTTGTCTGAGGTTGGATTACAACCTTGATAATTAAAAACCAAATATGGTGTTAGCATGTTTGTCTACATGCATGGGCTTATCTGCAATGCTTCTGCATGTTTACAACCTTGATATTTATTGGCAAAATCACATCCCATAATAGAAGGATTGCTATCTGCATTAGGTGTAAGTTGGACCCCTAATATATGATTAATTGCATTCCTACCATTAAGCTGATGTTGAGCTATTTCGTCCTCCATAAGAACTCTACAATCTGTCTACTTTTCGGTCATTTCTACCAGTGCCAAGTAGATCAGGATAAGGAAACATTCAATTAAGAGGGCTCCAAGCATACAATAATTGTCAAACCTAAAAGGTTCAATTAGCTCGGATTGTATTTAGCCAGTCTTGAACTTTTTGAGTCCGATTGGAAGTAACCTTGGCTTGGCACATTAAGATTAACATACAACCATATTAGCAAATCCATGGTGTTATAAGTATAAGATAAACATTCTCTATGTTTTTATTGAAGGAATATCACATGCAAGAATTTAACATGAGATCGGATATATACAAAGTTGCAAAAAAGAATCCATATATTAATAGCAACAAAATCCAAACAAGTAGTTGGTTATTGCACTTACATCATTTATAAATGGATCACATGCTTTGTCTACCAAGTAAGCCAATGTTGTCCCAAAATCAATTATAGTTCCTTAGGTACTTGATGTTGTAAAGATTGATGGATCAATAGGCAAAATTTGTCCACTAACGGCAATACTCTAGAGGTTTAAATTATAATGTGGCATGCAATCAAATATCAAGAAGATATTAAAGTTTATAAGCAACCTTTTCAAGTAAAGGATTAAGGTTTTTTTATAATGGATAAGTGGCTAAATGTCAATTGCTAGATTAGTAAGAAGCAAATGTAGAATAATTTTTCCCATTACACTGTGAAAGGAAAAAGAAAAGGTTTCTCCTATTAAACAAATTAAGATGAACTATTTTGAAGTATCCCATGCAAGATGAACTTTTTTTTTAAGTGTCTATGTATAATATATTTATATGCATATGGTGCAAGTTATGTGTGTCTATGTACCATATTAATATTAGGTATGGAAAAAATTTCTATTCAAAATTTTATGAATTTAATGACAGTACTCACTTCCAATTCTTCCCAACTATCCCCTAATGGAGAACGAGGGGCCACCATTATTAGTCACTTGATTAATGTTGACACAAAGTAGAGATCCATTAGTGAAGCCATTAGTAAAAATATAGAGGAACAGGTTAAAATTCAGAAACTTTGGAACAAATCATGTGATAAGCTAATGAGGATGCTAGGAGTATCCAGTGGATCAAAACTAAATACTAGAGGGGAGGGGTGAGTAGTAACGCCTAAAAAGAATGTATGCATAGATTAAAAAAATTAAGCACCAAGAATATAAGCACAGAGTACACCTGATTTATAGTGAAAACCAAATCTGGGTGAAAACCACTACCTAAGCCTCGTAGCTTAGGATTTCTCCAACAAGGCAATGCTTGTCAATACACTAAATCATACCACTTGAACGAGGGTGGCACAACCTCTAACAATACACTTCCCTTTTATCCTTATGAGAAGCAGAAATAACAACAGGGATCTTCCAAACAGACTTGGAATCTACAAATCAAACAGACTTGGAAGTGTCGCGTTTGCCCCCTCGCCTTCGCTGCCTCAATGCCCGCGCACGATCAAAGGTTCCCAACCATCAGATCAAGAGACCGGATAGCTTAAAAAGCATGCGCCTGCTCCTCTTTAGTGCCTCTACCGTGCACCTACGTGCGATGAGGCATGCAGATGTTCGTCATCGCCCGCACACGTGATCAATGATTCCCCATGCACCACGCTCCTCCCCTAGGCCACCAATCACCATTTGATGGCCCAATTGCACCCGCACCCTCACCCGTCAGATTTGAAGTGCTTGGTTTGGCTCGAACACGCGCCCTTCGCTCGTGAAGGGGTGCTCGACTGCTGCGCTGAGCTTCCTCTTGAGGCGAGCGGATGAATTGTGCGTGCTCGATATATGGCCTTTGGATGGGCATCCAACAGTGGAGCTTTGTCGAGTGGGTGAAGAAAAGAAGTGAAGGCGGGTCCTAGGGGCCGATTGGGTGGCTGGGATGGTGCCACGTGGTGCCATCTTGGCCGTCCATCTTCTGTGTGCTATAGATTGTGCTATAAATGTTGGATTGGACCGATTTTGATGCCATTAGGCTACGATCGTCGATCTAAACCCATCCGTGTGATCAGATTTGTCGCCTAAAGTGTGGATTGGTACCATCTTGGCCCTTGATCTTTTGGGTTCCTCGGTCTCTATCTGGTGCTATGGATGTCCGATCAAGGCAATCTTGGAGTCGTTGAACTCCAATCGTCACCCTGATCAGATCTGTATGGTTGGATCTTCGATCCGAGGCCCCGAAAAAAGTCTCCATATCCCTGACCATAAAAGGAGACAATTACTATACAATTTATACAACTTACCCTAAATGCATGATTTAGCATGTTATGCAATATTTACAATGCATGATGCTAAAATGGTACACAGAACATGCGTTAATAGACATTTTAGGTTAATCAGATGTTTGCACATCAATGATAGAATCATCTCCATTACATCTATGTGCTATACTAGAAAGTTTGAAATCTACACTAGAAAGCGATAAAAAAAGAAGGATGAGAAAATCGTCCCCGACAGCTGCGCAGAGGACGAGTCACGTTGACAAAGTGCCTGGACGATGGGGATGAGATGCTAGATGAGGGAGAATGGAGGTAGAGGATGAAGGATGAAGTAAGGCAACATCGTGGTGGGATCCGATTCTAGAATATTGGTGACTGGACAACCGCATGATGCTCTGCGAAGGGGGTGAGAAGATGGGAAATTATTTACCCTAGCTTTAATGGAGCATCCCAGGTATGGGACCAGCTCATAGAGCTTTGGAGCGGAGTCTCGATCACATGATCTTGGATGGTGTAGCGCCTTACCCACTATGCTAAGAGGCTTCTTTGGTCACGTTTATGATTTAACACAAGCACCCTCGGCCGTTGGATGAAGATCCAACGGCTGAGATGCGTTGAGCGTCTGACTTCAAAGGAAAATGAGGTCCGACCTTAAGTGATCTCAGTCATTGGATGAAGATCCAAATGATGGGATTGATCATACCATGAAGAGATGCTGCTGGCAATGTTGGGTGGCTGTGATGGTGCCACATGTCGCCACCATGGATGTCCAGCTTCTTTAACTTGTAGATGGTGTCATAGATGTCGGATTGGATCAATTTTCATGTCGTTGGGCTGTGATCGTCGATCTGAACCCATCCATGTGGTTGGATTTGTCATTTGAAGTTTGGATTTTATGTCACCATGCCCCATGGCCACTAGTCCTTTTCGAACTGCACTAATGCTACAGAGGTCCGATCAGGGTGATCTGAGAGTTGTTGAACTCCGATCATCACCCTGTTCAGATTTGTATAGTTGGATCTTCAATTCGAGGCCCCAAAATGATATTTCCTTGGCTCGTAGCCACAACAAGGATAAATTAACTTATAATGTTTACAAACTAATCCAAATGCATGATGATGCATGTTATGCAATATTTGTATTGTATGATGCTTCTATAAACCTACGAACATGCATAAATAGGCATTTTTGGCCAATTAGATGTGTGCACATGACACCCCCATGCCTATCTTTTGCTAATCCCTAGCAAAACTATATGCTATTTATAAATAGTGTTAGGATCAAATTATTTGGGCAATAGTTATTTTTCAACAGTGAGAGATTTCTACTAAGACCTAAACTATAGAGACACAACAGTGCTCGGGTGTTTACCAAAATGTAGGTTGCATGAAGCTCTCACCTTATTCAAAAGCAAAAGCATCTTTTTCTTTTTCTTCTTTTCTATTTTTTTTTACTTTTGAGTTAAGAGTTTCGGGGTAGCTTTCTACGACTACCTTACACACCTAAGACTCAATAAGAACTCTAAGTGATAAGCATCTTTTTGTGTGAATGTGATAGGCTCACTGATTGGCAATCAAAATGGACTTCGGGTTTCTACGGCCTTAGGTGACAGTGAAAAGAAATTATGCCTAAAGGTCTATTGATAAGCACATATAATTCATCGTAAAATGCTTATTTATGATAGTTCTTAGCCCTAGCATTACATATCATGATATAAATATTGCACAAACATCCATTGCATTGCATTTAGGATAGTTGTATATTATGTACATTAATTATGTCATTTTACATGGCCAGGAGGCAATGCGACATCTTTATGGGCTTCGGATGAATCGACCGTACGGAAGGATTCAGAGCGACGATAGCAGTCTATCAATGCAAGAATCACCCCAATCAGAGCTCAGTAACACCCTCCGTAAGAAGAAGAAGACGCTCAGCCTAGATGGCACCACGTGGTGCCATCCAAGCTGCCCCACCTGAGCCAAGGCATCTCCGAGGAAGCCATAAGATGAGATCCCAGCCGTCGGATCTCAATCCAATGGCTGAGATGTGCGCTCCATGGCTGAACTCCTCACCCATCCTAAGGCAGCTCAAGGATGGTCTCATCTCGACTGTTGAATCTTCATCCAATGGTTGAGATGTGCCACTGCACCGCTCCCTTCACTCGACAAACCGCAGCCTTGGCGCATTGGTGAAGACATGTGCTTGCTAACCACGAGTGTGAGTTTGAGCCGCGGTGGAGGGAGGCTATTTCGAGAAGAGCGGGTGCAATCGAATTGCCCAGGTTGAATGAGCATGAGCACAATCAAGCGGTGGAGGCATCACGACGTGGCACCATTGGATGAGTGCGAATGCTGCACGCGGCCATCGACTCTCCTTGAGAATGTGCCATCTCATGCTTGATCAAGAGGCGCGATCTCCGTGCCATCTCAGCCGTTCACGTCTGAATCCAACGGCTGCGACGCATCCAACCTCAACGAAAGCAGGTGACCGTGAGCGGCGGGTGCAAGATTTGCAGCGAAAGAAGAGCGGACCTTTAGTGACACTTGCAACTCTCACTAAATGGCCCGCGTAGTGCATGCACTAGCCAAGGCATTGAAAAGATCCAGCCAAGGCTTTGAAGAGATGCAGATCTTTTGGCGACAACTTGAGCGGCCTTTAGTGACGCTTGTAGCTATCGTTGAATGTCTTTGCACGGGATGCTCTTCCTCCAATCACTATATAAACACCCCTACACCCCCCATTGCTCATCTTTTCTACCTACTCTACTCCCTATTACTCCTAAGCTTTAGCAAGCCTACCAATGCTCTGTTAGAGCCTACTCTCAAGCTCCCAAGGCTCCTATTAGTGTAAAAAAACTTTGCCCCACCAAATATTCCTCCATCTTCCCATCCCCATTCATAGGTTGCCTTCGAGAAGTCCTCCCACCTCCATACCGATAGCAGATCATATCCACCTCTCACCTCCATTCCAGAGCCACGCTGAAGCTTTCCTCTACTTGATGTCCTCTCGTATCTCATCTCCGTCATCCTACTTCCCAACTCTTTCATCCCAGCTTCTGTAAGGTGCCATCATCTCACCGAACAGCTGCTTCGGGAGATTCTTCCCACCCCTTTCTCTTTTACGCTTTCATATTTTATTGTAATTGACATTCATGCAATGCATCATATTTGATTCTATCTCTCTCTTGTGATTGCTTTTCATTTTATTTCAAAAATAATAAAAAACAAAACCCTAAAACACCAAAAAGAAACAAATCAAAGCACGATTTTCAAACAAAGTAAATGTCGCCTCCCTATGTTCGACCTGGGACTCCCTTGGAGTTTCGGTATAAATTATATTTGATTGCTAGTTTTGTGTCTATGACGATGGGTTATTCTTAACTTTGATTTCAAACATGCGAAACACGTCGATCATTTTCGAGCTCTGTAGGGCCCTCCGCGAGAAGAAGAAAATGGATGGCCTAGATGGTGCCACGTGGCGCCATCTAGGCTGCCCCACCTAAGCCAAGGCATCTCCGAGGCTGCCACAAGATGAGATCCTAGCCATTGGATCTAAATCCAATGGCAGAGATGTGCGCTCCATAGGTGAACTCCTCACCCGGCCTCAGGCAGCTCAAGGATGGCCACATCTCGTACGTTGGATCAACATCCAACGGTTGAGAGGTGCAACTTCACCGCTCCCTCCACTCGACAAACTGCAACCTTGGTGCATTGGTAAAGACAAGTGCGTGAAAACTGCAAGATTGAGTTCGAGCAACAGCATATGGAGACTATTTAGCGAAGAGCAAGTGCAATCGAATTATGACCGTTGGATGAGCACGGGTGCAATCAAGTGGCACAGGCATCACCACGTGGAACCATTGGATGAGCGCGAATGTTGCGCGCGGCCGTCGACGCTCCTCAAGAACGCACCATCTCATGCGCGATCAAGAGGCACGATCTCTATGCCATCTCAGCCGTTCATGTCTGAATCCAACAGCTATGGTGCATCCAACCTCAAGGACAGAAGGCGAGCTTGAGCGGTAGTCATTACATTTGCAGCGACAAAAGAGTGGGCCTTTAGTGACACTTACAGTTGTTACTAAATGGCCTGTGTAGTGCGTACGCTAGCCAAGGCTTTGAAAAGGCACGGATCTTTTGGTGATGGCTCGAGTGGCCTTTAGTGACGCTTGTAGCTATTGCTGAATGTCTATGCGTGGGATGCTCTTCCTCCCATCACTATATAAATACCCCTACACCCCCCATTCCTGTTCATCTCTACCTACTCTACTCCCACCTACTCCTATGCTCTAGCAAGCCTACCAATGCTCCGTTAGAGCTTACTCTCAAGCTCCCAACGCTCCTATTAGTGTAACGAAACTCTGCCCCACCAAATATTCCTTCATCTTCCCATCCCCATTTGTAGGTCTCCTTGGAGTCGTCCTCCCACCTCCATTCCGGTAGCAGATCATCTCCACCTTCTGACCTCCATTCCAGAGCCACGCTGAAGAGTTCCTTTACTCGACATCCTCCCAAATCTCACCTCCGTCATGCTGCTTCCCAACTCTTTCATTCAAGCTTCTGCCAAGCGCTGTCGTCTCACCGAATAGCCGCTTCGGGGGATTTATTCTCAACCCTTTCTCTTTTATTCTTTCATAGTTTATTGTAATTGACATTCATGCAATACATCATATTTGATTCCATCTCTCTCTTGTGATTACTTGTCATTTTATTTCAAAAACAAAAAGAAAGCAAAACCCTAAAACACCAAAAAGAAACAAATCGAAGCATGATGTTCATACAAAGTAAACGTCTCCTCCTTATGTTCGACCTGGGACTCCCTTAGAGTTTTGATATAAATTATATTTTATTACAAGTTTTGCGACTACGATGATGGGTTGTTTTTAACCCCGATTTCAAACACGCAAGACACATCGATCATTTTGGCACCGTTGTTGGGGAGGCAATGGAATTTTCTTTATTATTTTCTACGCTTCTGTGCATTTACGTAGCACTAACCCCACTTATCTCTGGCCTATTATCTTGCAGGTACCATAGCATGGAGATACAAGTTTAGTAGATCAGAGTAAAGTACGGGTGGAGTATTTTGTAAGTGTCCCCAACATCTCCCCCACTAGTTTCATTTCGCCACACTCATAACCAAGACCAAATCTACTTAGGTGCTTGCATAAATCCTAGGATAGAATTGTTTGCCTTGTTTACCACCTCCACTCATTTCACCCCCGCATTTTATAACAAAGAGAAACAAAAAGATACTTTTTGTGGGACGAATCAATATACACAATTTATACACCCACATTTGAGGCACCTAACCTAACTTGATTTTCATCTACTCAATCGGGATTTTGACCTGTGGAACTGGTACACCAATTCAACAAATAGAGTAGAAATCATATTAGGTTAATCACCTTTCTGTGTGCCTTAATCGGTGGTGCATTTGGACCAATTGATTGAATTGTTTAGGCCGCACCACCTAATTTAAAAGAAATTCATTTTGTAGTTGCCCCATAGGATTCAACATTTAGGTCAAGCCAGGCACTCCTTACTCTTTTGATTTATAAAGGAAAAACACTGGAATTCGTGTTTTCAAAACTTGGTTTGCCTCATAAAACCTTGTTGAATATACATAATACTTGAATCCTAAAAGCTACTAAGCAAGATTCAAACCCTAAAACTCTCCTCATCAATAATAATCTTGCTTGAAAAATTCATGGTTGTGCACATTCACACATAAATAGAGAAATCATTAAGGCCACAACCCATTAAGGGCCCATCACATTCCTGAAGCACCATTGTCCCAAGCCTAACTAAAAGTGAGTAGACGTTGGCCCTGAGGACTGGTTCGCTCTTCAGGATCCAAATTAAGATTGTTCACTATTAACCTACTTATACTAGTCAATTTGATGTCTAGCTAGGGGAGTAGCCTCAAACAGCCATAGCTAGGGGGTACACTATGAACCAGAGGTGCAAGTCAGAGGAAGAACCTTCTCACTAGTACCTCCTTCTAACTAGTTGGATTGCCTGGACATAAGTAGAGTAAATCGTCCATAATCTTAGGATAAATTTTGAGAGTCTGTAGACCTTTAGGCTACCCAACCTAAGGACAGGCTTATATTTTTGTACTGCAGGGCTCCTTCTCCTCCCCATCCTTCCAACTTCCTTCTAGTGTAAGCTTGGAAGGAGGTCATTGAACCCTAGATTTGAAGGACCTTTAGACCATTCCCGAGGGCGGAGGTTGAGCTATAGCCAAGCAGATCCCATGGCTGATCAACAATCACCTCCCCTGCCCCCAAACCAGCAGGAGCTATTTCAAAGGCAGTTAGAAGAATTGCAGTAGATGTAGCAATGATTCCAATGTATGAATGGTCAGGGCACTCGGCCCTTTAAGGATTTCTATAATCCTTCAAACTATGTGGAACGTCCCGGCGTCATGATTCTCGCCGGAGACATAGAAATCAAGCCCCAAGTCTTAAGTTTGATTAAGCATTTCCATGGCCTTGGCTTGGAGGACCCATTCTAGCACTTGGATGATCTGACCACTTTAGTTCAGACCACCAAAGCAGGGAATGTGAATGAGGAGCAAATGACCATGAGGCTCTTCCCCTACTCTCATAGGGATTAAGCCACACATTGGTATCGGACCATAGGAAGGACGACAAAAACTTGGGCTACTCTTAAGTCAGCTTTCTTGAAGAAATTCTTCCCTATTGGAAGGACTAATGCCTTGTGACAGGCGATTACCACTTTCGCCCAGCGGCTAGGGGAACCATTTCATGGTGCCTGAGAGCGATTCCTAGAACTTTTAAGGAAGTGTCCATACTATGAGGTGCCAAAATGGCAACTCGTGCAGATTTTCTATCACAGTTTGGTTCAACAACTCTGTAATCATGTGGATGCCTCCTACAAAGGCAATTTCCGCAACAGGGGTGTAGATAGAGCATACGACCTATTTGAGGAAATGCGCCAGAACTCAATTAATCATTCCTCCATGGATGCATTCAACAAGTCCCAACAACCCAGGTCAAGTGCTAATGAGATCCAAGATTCTCATTCATTTGACATGGGATTGATTTGTAATAAATAAGGTAAAATGGACTTAGCTTCTAAAAGAATAGAAGAATGGATGTCTGAGAATTTGGGTTACACTTCTAAACTTACTTAATCCTAGAAGTCAGGATTGCATTCCTCACGAGCTCCTATGGAGTAGGAGTTTGTGAACCAACTTGAATCAGCTCAACCTGTAAGCCAGGATTTCTCGAAACCTTATGGGTTCCAAACTGGGGCCTTTGATACCAATTTTTCTGATCCTTCCTTCTATCCATCCTCATCCTATGAGGACGTGTATGCAATGCAGGTGAATGTTAGGTCCAACCCGTATTCAAACACTTATAACTCGGTTTGGAGCATGCACCCTAACTTCTCTTGGAAAAGTCAAGGATCAACTGACCCAAACTTCACCCAAGAACTATGCATCTCAAAGACCTACGGGTCAGGGTCAAGTATACAGCTAGTTGCCCCCGTGATTGGTTAGTCTGCCATCTTGGAATGCCCAACAATCACTGGGCAGCCTGATTTAAATCGACAGATGGGGGAAATGTAAGGGTCCATGCTTCAGCTTATGCAGCAAATGAAGACATCATTGCATAACTTGCAATTTGGGTTAATTGCTAACACCCGACAACCCAGATCTCTACCATCTCAACCCGTACCCAACCGGTGTAATGTGTAAAATTAGGGCAATAGAGCCTAAGGGTATGAGAATCAAAGGGACCCACACGCACATGATCAGGTGGTTGAGCAAGGTGATAAATGCTAGTTTTTCTCCATTCTTATGCATTAAAACATACATAGTTTTAGGATTTCACTCCGCAAACGGGTTTTTGGGCTGCATTTAGGCATACATTAGGTTAGGCATGCATTGCATTTTTTGATTGTGTTTTTAATATGTTTTTGTGAGTGTTAGGGATGAACAGATATATAGATCCCCAAAACCCTAGCACTCAAGAAGGCAAATGGTGAAGGAGGAGCTCATACTAGCTAGAACTCAGCTAGATCTAGCTCACCACAGCTGAAATCTAGCTCACTTGAACAAGGGTTAGCTCATCCCGGCTCCATTCAGCTAATCTCAACTGAATGGCACCTCAAGAGAGTTCATCTTAGCTCACCCTAGCTCAAGTCAGCTCATATCCAGCTCAACCTAGTTGAGTCTAGCTCATTTTAGCTCCCACTAGTCCATAGGGAGCTCTAGCTAGCTCAGCTGAGTTTACTGGAGTTCACCCCAACTCAGATCCAGCTACATCCAGCTCCACTCAACTCCAGCCAGCTGAAGATGAATTCATCCCAGCTTAGGAAGCCCAAGTTCAGCTCTTGGGGACTCAGCTTAGCTCAACTTAGTTGAGCTAAGCTACCTTAGCTGCCTCAACCAGCTTGATCCACTCCGAGAGCACCAGACGCAGCTCACCTTAGCTCATTATGGTAGAAACCAGCTTACCTTATCTTGGCTTAGCAGCTAGCAAAGAACTAGCAAGCTAAGCCTGCTAGAGTAGCTCCTTACCACCCTCTTCAGCAGCTGCCAACTCTAGTTCTGCTCTAGGCTTCTCCTCCTCAACTCCTCTCCTCAAACCCTAAGCTCCACATGAATATTTCTCAACTCCATAGCTAGCTAAGCTAGCAACCAGCTCTTTGGCCATCCACAACCTTCAGCTCAACCCTAGCTAGCTCCACCAACTTAAGCCCGACCTAAGCTAGCTATCCTACTCCAAGTTGGCACCACCTCCTAGCCACCTCTTCACCCCATCATCACCACCAAAAGGCACCAATTTTGGTGCCAAAACCTAACCCTAACTACCCCCCTTTTTGGCACCAACAAACACCCCCATATCCACCGCACATTTAACCTTACAACCCATCCTAGCCATCCACCTACCCCTCCTTCTAGAGCCCTACTTGGCGCCACCTAAGCCCCCCTTCTAGAAGCCATTTTGGCGGCAACTTCAAGGGGTGCCACTACCCATAACCACTCCCTAGGTGTCCCTTGGGTTGGCGCCAATTGCCCTTAGCCATAGAATCCCCAACCACCTCCATCTTCCCATCTTAGCCCTTCATTTCAAGACTCACCTTGGCCCCCTTCCTATTCTATATAAACCCATCACCTACCACCATTTTAGAGCATCCTCCATTAGGGTATTATTTAAGCTACATCCACCTATACCTATGGCCAAGAAGAAGGAGTAGAGAAGAAGATTAAAGGGGCACATCACCAGCCCCTTTGCTCCCTTCTTCTCCCCACTCTCTTCAACTTGGGCCACAGCAAGGAGGAGGACTTTCCTACTTCAAGGAGGATGGCCAGGCAATGGAGAAGGATCTAGGGTGGACATCCACCCTTGGAGAAAAGCTTAGGGGATGCCCCCTAGTGCTTGCTTTGGAGGACATCACCTTGGCGGAGCATAGCAAGGAAGAAGTTGGAGGACTCTTTTCAAGCTCGGGAGCTAGCAAGCATGGAGCAAGAAGCCCTCCTCTTCACCATCTATCTAGAGGATTTGTATTTTATTTTATTTATTGCAATTCTCTAGTAGTAGAAGCATTCATCTTGTTGGTTTTTCTGTAAAACACTTTCTCATTAATCTAGTTGCCTTCTTTGCAAATTCTTTTAGTTGCATTTTGATTGCTATGATTCTAGCACTCTTCACTCCCTCTCCCTAGTTACTCTAGGCCTCCATGTGCCTAGAGTGAGCTTAGGAATAGGAATTACTTGCCACTTAGGTGTTACCTTAGTAATCGTGGTTGTTATTTACTTTTTCGCCAACAACTCGTGTTTTCTCTCATTATTTCAAAACCCTAAAATAATGATATAGCTGAAAAGACCAAAAAGAAAGGTGATTTCTATTTCCAAGCAAGAGACCTAAATTTTGCAAACATATTGTCTCCTTGGATGACCCTTGATACCCCACTATCTTGGTTAATAAATTTAAGAGTTGATCGATTTTCTGCATTACAACGACGTATTTTACAAATCGTGTAAAATCTGTATCACTTTTTAGCGTCGTTGCCGAGGAGGCATGGCTTTGCTTAATTTTGTTTTATCTTGCTTGAAGTGGATCTCATCCCCTTCTCTTTCTTTTCTCTAGTGTGTACATGAACTACAACGGGAAAGTTGGAATTGAGAAGCAAAAGCACAAAGCTCCTTTTCTTCCCACGAAATTTTTAGGTTGGTTTCTTCTCTCTTGTCACACCTAAACTAAAAGACTACCAATATACACTAAACTTGGCTTTCAGGACCTTAAATAAATTAATTAAGTGGAGTGGTACTTTTTAAAACTCATTGATTACTTGTTTGCACCATCAACACCACTCCATTTCAAGTATTGTTGTTCTTTTTTTTTTGGGTCCAGATTTCTGTCTAGACTTGAAAAATCAATCCCCAACGACACATGCTTCCTAAAATCATAAAATTTCATACAATGATTCCAAATTAAGCTAGGAACATCTGTGCCAAATCTTAGATCAATTGGATTTGTATTTAATTTTTAAAAATTCGTGGACTGCAGAGGGCTCACACCCTCTAATCTTCCTATTTTGCTGCAGTCCATGAATTTTTAGAATTTTTATACTTATCCAATTTTTGTGAAATTTAGCTTTCTGGAATTATTGTGAAATTTTACACATCATACAAAATCGCCAAAATTTTTTGAGGTCAGTAGTAATACTAAAAAGTCTAAAATACCTATGAGTATCATTTCTGGACTTTGACACCAGCACAAATAAAAATTTAAAATCTTACGAAAATATTTTGTAGAATTCTTGTTTGACTATATTCAAAGTAGTAGTGTTGTTTGAATTTTTTGGGCCACTACTTAATACAGAAAGCCCAAAAATAACTCAATAGTAGTTAAATTTCTGTCCTAGGACTAATTGGATTAGCGTTTCTTTTTTCATTTTTAGAAACAAACAGCAGAAGGAAACATATCTTCACCCATATAACTTGATTTCCTCTTGTTTGTGGAATCTCAAACTTGTTTGAAAACTTAAAAAGAAAACCCTAAAAATACACTAAGTTAAATCCAATCCTAAAAGACAGAAATACAATAATTGTGTGACAACTTGCCTTTTAATTGGAACCACTTTCCAATTCCTGCACAAACAAAAAGAAAATTGAAATAACAAGGGAACAACCCAAACAATGCCCTCCACATTCAGTGTGCACACTAGTATCCTAGCCCTAGCTAAAATTTGTAGCATTTTGAACCCTAAGGTTTCATCAATTTAGGTTTGCTATATAGGACTTAAGTTTTCTCTAGTTAATACCAATTTTGTCATCTATATCTAGTGTTCAGGCTGAGGGGCTGTGTCAAACGACTAGGCGCGGGTTTGTACAAGCACTTGGGGGTTTTCTAGGAAATGCTTGGGCCCAAACCTCCCCTTAAGAACTTGGCTAGATTTGCTGACAGAACAGGTATTCACTGTTGATTACTTATTTCCTAGGTACACCAAGCCTTAGGTTAAATTCTGGGGAGTCACAATTAAGTTAGGTCTAGAATTTGATTACTTGTGTGAACACTTCTCTCATCTCCATCTCTTCTCCGCCCCTACCATTTCTTCCATTTTGCATGGGCGGCAGTCCAAAACTCCACACTTGGAGGAACCACTTGATTTTTCCTCCGCAAAAAAAAGGACTTTTCCTGCATTCTTCCTCTTCTTTAAAAATGGAAAATCAAAATTGGTCATCTAACCCACATGCTAATTTTTCTTTCCCCTATTTTTCCACCTAGGAGCTACTTAATCACGCCCCTCTACCTAATCTCTACTCTATCATGGCTCAGCTACAAGTTAAGCAACAATAGTTGCAGAAGGATTTAACAAACCTAGCCAACCAAGGGAGCCCTGCCACACCTACCCAAGTTCCACACATTCCCCATCTCACCCCTTTTAACACCTGCAAGAGAGAAAATCTGCATAAATCCTATGCTGAGTATAATTATTATTCTGAGGCTTTCTATGGTTCAACAAGGAATTATGTTTATCTCAATCATCACCCCACCCAAAATGTCCCTACTTTCTAGGAGAAATTGAAAAATTCCTCTAATGGGGGGAATTATCCAGCTCAGTCCTGGACCAATCCGGTTCCACACCAACAACAGAACCCGTTTGGAGGGTATAATTCAAATCAGACTTATTAATCTAGGAAATCTCAAGAAGACATTAATGCCCAGATGATGAAAACCCTACAGGAGTTACAAAGAAAAATAAAGGAAACAACCCGCCTTATTAACGATCTCAATGATCAAATTGGGAATATTCCAACTCAAAGACCTGCAGAACACTCACCATCCCAACCCACACCAAACTTTATTAATCACAGGAACCAACACCCAGGTGGATACCAACAACAGAACCACATGGTTCAGCCTCCTATTAACCCAATATCGCAGCACCAACCCAGTTTCTATCAACATCAGGCCCCCCCACCTCCTCTCAGTGATCACCAAGCTGCGTATGCAGAGACTTTGAGGAGTGAGGAAACCACCATGGATTTAAGGCCTTCACATTCAAATGATGAAATTGATTCTCAACCAATGCAGATTGACTCCCCTAACCTCAATATGGAAGAAGAAAAAGAAATCCCAAAAGCACATGATTCAAACCCTATTTCCTACTCTAAAAAATTGCAATCCAACAATCCAAAATCAGAGCCCTCTAACCACAATCCTTTGGACTTATTTAAGCAAGTCGAGAGGAATATTCCCTTCCTAGATTCTCCCCATGCCTCTAAAAATTTTCAAAAGGGCATGATTAGAATCTAGAAAGGTTGGTCCTTTCAAAGACAGCTAGCTCAGTTTTTCAGAGCAAGCTGCCTTTCACAAAAAGGACCAGGGCACATCACTTATCTCAGTTGCCATAACCGACACCAATTTTTTTTGTGCCCCTCTTGACTTAGGTACCTCTAGTAATCTCATCCCCTCGGTCGTATTTGAGGAATTTTGATTCAGTTATTTAAAACCTACTAAGGCTCAATTTCAATTGGAAGACCAATCTATACGGGGAGTTGTTGAGGATAGTATTATCATGGTCCAGAATTATCTATTTCCAGTAAATTTTCTGGTCTTTGACGTAGAGGTACCTATGGCTCTCATTAATGCCATCCTTGGAAGACCTTTTCTGATTATGGCAGCAGCTAATATCAATTCACATTCTGGGAAAATGAATATAAGTTGCAGTAACCAGACCTTCTCATTAGATTTATTTCAAGCTTCCAAGAGGTCCATTGATCATAAATTTTTTAGGACACTGATTAAAATGGAAGCAGTATTTGAGAAGTCTATGTTGATCCAATCTCATTCATCTTTGACCACTACTGATCTAGAATTTATTGATTCCTATTCTAAGGATAATTATGTGGTCCAAGACTTTCTAGATCAACTAGGGTTTGACTTTCCCTCTTTTCATCTTCCTAATTTTTCACCAAAAATATCCACACTAACTTCACCCATCCTACATCTCACTAACTCCTTTCCCTCCCTTTTCTATTGGGCCTACCACCTGATCCACCTAAGTTTGGCTTTCATCATCAACTCAAACCATGGCCAGATCGGGGTCCTTTTTCCATTTCTCTATTTTATTTTGATCCCTTTATTTTTACCACTCACCTTTTTAGGGATCTTGAGGAAGACACTTTTATTAAAGACATTCAAATGTCCAACTTTTTACATGATTTTTCGTCTTCCGGGCATACCTTCACGTTCGGCTGAATGGCGTAAAGAATGCACTAGATGGGATGTAACCCATCATTTTTCCTGCTTTCCTTTTTCCTTCTTCTTTCAGGTTTTGACCATCCTAAAATCGACCACCCTTCACTAAGGTGATCCCTTTTCCCTCCTAATGGATGAGGACATAACATATCTTAATCATGGGGGGGTGTTTTTAAAATTTGACGATCGATTTAGGATTTGCAAAACCTAAAAGCATGCATTTTTCTTTAGTTATTTTATTTTCCTGCTTGCATACCTAAAACAAAAATGTTGAAAACTTTTTGAGGAAAAATTTTTGAAATTGGGACTAAGGTTGGAAAAATTCACTTTTGGCAATGGGATTTAATATTTAACAAACTAGGGATAAAGATGCGAATCTAATTATTAGAATTTCAGGGTCTATTTTTAGACTAGATTAGATATCCTTCTCTAAAATTCCACCAGAACTCATGATAGTTCAGGTGACTTGATCCTATTTTGTAATGTGGAAAGTATTTGACTTAGTTTTTGATTCAAAAACTTGCATGTCTCGAGGAACTTCTTATGTCAATTTTCACACACAAGCCAACACTTAAAAATAAGTAAAAATTAGAAAAACTCCCTTGTTTGGACTTAGTAAAAGTCTGAAGTAGATCATTTGTTTGAGTTCCCACCGTCGAGAAGGAGGAAAATGCCTCCTTTGAGGATGCGATGCCAACATGTTACCGCCTCGGTGCTGCTCCATATCTATATTCCATATCTTTAGATGGAGCATTAAAGTGCATTTTAGCAGTTCAAGTGTCTTGGATGGTGCTCTACCTATAGTGTTGGAGCAAGAGCTTGAGTTTACTTGGAGTGCCCCTTTACACCGCATTGTGTTTTGGGGTTGTGAGCTCCTGGGTGGTGTCATGGACAGTGCTATCCCGAAGTACTGGCACCAAAGCCCCCTCGAGGATTGGCAACGGGAATGATGATCCTGACACATCTATTGTAAGACTAAGCTAAAAATAAGCAAGGGGGAGAAAAAAAATTTAAAAAATATATATATAGTTAATAAATTAACACGCCCCTATAAATGTTGGCTTTTCACAAGCACGGACACAAGGTTTTGAAGGATTTTGCAAGTTGCGAATCAGATTCATGAGCCAGAAAAATCTTAAAAACAAAAGTTTCAAGTCATGTAAATTAACAAGGGGTTAATTTGTGAATTTTATGGAGGATAGATTGATCCCGTTTTGTCTAATGGTTGGATCCAAAATAATTTTCGATGTTTATCCTTAACAAATCCCGTGCCTCTTGTGTTTAGATCAACCATGGTCCCTTAATCTTTTTCTCCTCAAAAGTTGAAACAATTAGATTTCCCAAAAATTCCATTTTCCAAAAAATTTAAAGTTTTGCTAGGAGACTAGAAAAAGATAAGCATGGGGGTGTGATAAACGCCAATTTATCATCATTCTTATGCATTAAAACAAACTTAGCTCTTAGGATTTTACTCTGCAAATGGGTTTTTGGGCTGCATTTAGGCATAAATTAGGTTAGGCATGCATTGCATTTTTTTATTGTGTTTTTAATATGTTTTTGAGTGTTAGGGATGAATAGATATACAGATCCCTAAAACCCTAGCACTCAAGAAGGAAAATGGTGAAGGAGGAGCTCAGACTAGCTAAAATTCAGCTTAATCCAGCTCACCACAGCAGGAATCTAGCTCACTTGAACTAGGGTTAGCTCATCCTGGCTCCATTCATCTAATCTAAGCTGAATGGCAGCTCAAGAGAGTTCATCTTAGCTCACTCTAGATCAAGGCAGCTCATATCCAGCTCATCCTAGTTGAGTCTAGCTCATTTTAGCTCCTAATAGTCAATAGGGAGCTCTAGCTAGCTCAGTTGAGTTAACTGGAGTTCATCCCAGCTCAGATCCAGCTACATCCAGCTCCAATCAACTCCATCCAGCTAAAGATGAATTCATCCCAGCTCAGGAAGCTCAAGTCCAGCTCTCGGGGACGTAGCTTAGCTCAACTTAGTTGAGCTAAGCTACCTTAGCTACCTCAGCCAGCTTGATCCGCACCGGGAGCACCAGACCCAGCTCACATCAGCTCATTATGGTAGAAGCTAGCTTACTTTAGCTTGGCTTAGCGGCTAGCAAAGAACTAGCAAGCTAGGCCAACTAGAGTAGCTCCATACCACCCTCTTCAGTAGCTGCCAGCTCCAGTTTAGCTCCAGGCTTCTCCTCCTCAGCTCCTCTCCTCAAACCCTAAGCTCTGCATGCATATTTCTCTACTCTATAGCTAGCTAAGCTAGCTTAGCTTATCGTAGCTTAGCTAGCAACCAGCTCCTTTGCAATCCACCACCTTCAACTCAACCCTAGCTTGCTCCACCAACTTAAGCCCTACCTAAGCTAGCTATCCTACTCCAAGTTGGCGCTACCTCCTAGCCACCAATTCACCACATCATCACCACCAAAAGGCACCAATTTTGGCTCCAAAACCTAAACCTAACTACCACCCTTTTTGGCACCAACATCCACCCCCATATCCACCATACACTTAACCCTTCAATCCATCCTAGCCATCCGCCTACCCCTTCTAGAACCTTACTTGGTGCAACCTAAGCCCCCTTCTAGAAGCCATTTTGGTGCCAACATCAAGGGGTGCCACCACCCATAACCACCCCCTAGGTGTCCCTTGGGTTGGCACCAATTTCCCTTAGCCATAGGATCCCCAACCACCTCCATCTTCCCATCTTAGCCCTTTATTTCAAGAGTCACCTTAGCCCCGTTCCTATTCTATATAAACCCTTCTGCTACCACCATTTTAGAGCATCCTCCATTAGGGTATTATTTCACCTACACCCACCTATACCTATGGTCAAGAAGAAGGAGTAGAGAAGAAGATTAAAGGGGCACATCACCAGCCCCTATGGTGCCTTCTCCCCACTCTCTTCAACTTGGGCCATGCCACGGAGGAGGACTTTTCTACTTCAAGGAGTATGGCCAGGCAAAGGAGAAGGATCTAGTGTGGACATCCACCCTTGGAGGAAAGCCTAGGGCACTCCCCCTAGGGCTTGCTTTGGAGGACATCACCTTGGAGGAGCATAGCAAGGAAGAAGTTGGAGGACTCTTTTCAAGCTTAGGAGCTACCAAGCTTGGAGCAAGAAGCCCTCTTCTTCACCATCTATCTAGAGGATCTATATTTTATTTTATTTCTTGCAATTCTCTAGTAGTAGAAGCGTTCATCTACTAGGATTTTCTGTAAAACACTTTCTCATTAATATAGTTGCCTTCTTTGCAATTTCTTTTAGTTGCATTTTGATTGCTGTGATTCTGGCACTCTTCACTCCCCCTCCCTAATTACTCTAGGCCTCCACGTGCCTAGAGTGAGCTTAGGAAGAGGGATTACTTATCACTTAGGTGTTAGCCTAGTAATCGTAGTTGTTATTTACTTTTTCGCCAACAACTCGTGTTTTCTCTCATTATTTCAAAACCCTAAAGAAATGATATAGTTGAAAAGACCAAAAAGAAAGGTGATTTCTATTTCCAAGCAAGAGACCTGAATTTTGCAAACATATTGCCTCCTTGGATGACACTAAATACCCCACTATCTAGGTTTATAAATTTAAAAGTTGATCGAGTTTGCACGTTACAACGATGTATTTTACAAACTGCGTAAAATCCGTATCACAGGGTCCCTCCTCTTCTTCTTCTTCTGGTTAGATGACCAATCAAGGCCTCCAATCTTCACTAACCCACCACAAGACCCGAATCCATATGTCTCTGCAAACTCTATCACCTCGAGAAGTGGAAAGCAAACCCAAAATCCTGAATTACTCTCTAGATGCCAAAACTCTGGGGAGCTTGAGAGAGAAAATTAGATTGAAGAAGAAATAAGGCCCAAGGATCGGAAATTGAAAATACCACCCATATCCCATTCCCTGAAGCCCTATTGAAAATCAAGAAGTAGAAAACCCTAGATAGCAACAAGGAGCTCCTAAATTTTTTCAAGAGAGTAGAGATCAATATTCCACTCCTCGATGCTATTAAGCACATCCCATCTTACACTAAATTTTTGATAGAACTATGTACCCAAAAGTGTAAGCCGAGAGAACCCACTCCGAGGAAGGTGATTCTCTCTGAGTAGGCAAGTTCTATTATCCTGCATCACCTTCCTCAAATGAAGAAAGATCCAGGTGCCCCATTGATCTCATGCATTATCGGGGAATACACTTTTGATAGGGCATTGTTGGATCTTGGTGCATCCATCAACCTGATTCCGACTTCCCTTTACTAGAGGTTTGGATTAGGTGAACTTAGGCCAACCTCAATAATGCTGCAATTAGCGGACCATTCGGTCACCACACCGGGGGGCGTTATTGAGGATGTAATCGTCATGGTCAAGGATTTCTATTTTCCTGTAGACTTCCTCATCCTTGACATGGATGTACCAATTGATTTGAGGAACATGCCCATCATTCTGGGGCATCCATTCCTAGCTTCCTCCAAGGTGAACATAAACTGTGAAAGCGATTGTGTGGAGATCGCCTTTGGGGATAAGAAGCTAACTCTGGATATTTTTAAGGCGATAAGAGGAATTGAGGATTGTGGATTCATTGAGGAGCTCGAGGATCAGGATCTTGAGACTTGTATGACAATCAACGCACTCGAGGACTCCACCAGCTTTAGCAAATCCAATCCACAACCCTCTGTGGCAAACTTGCCACATCCCGAAGAGGCTATTGATTTTATTCATTCCTAGCCTCTTCCACTGGATCATCCTGATGAATCTTTGTCAGCATCTTGCCTACCTTCTATTCTAAACCCACCTCAGCTTGAATTGAAACCATTGCCCCAAAATTTGAAATATGAGTTCTTAGGACCTGAAAACACGCTCCCTATGATTATTAGTGCTGATTTGACTGAGCAAGAATCGAGGTTAATTAAGGTCCTTAAGAACAACAATGAGGCAATTGGTTGGATCATCCATGACCTTAGGGGGTTCGATCCATCTTTTTTTTTTTTTTTGAGAAAAGGGTTCAATCCATCTTATTGTAATCATCGTATTTTCATGGAAGATGGATCCCGCCCTTCTCGTGAGATGCAAAGGTGACAAAAGCCAAATATACGAGAAGTGGTCAAGGAGATAATTAAGTGGCTCGATTCTATAATTATATACACAATATCGGATAGTCCGTGGGTTAGCCCCATTCTTATTGTACCCAAGAAGATGAGAATAACCATTTTGACTAATGAGAAAGGGGAAAACTTCACCACTCATTCATCTTTTGCTTGGAGAGTCAGTATTGAGTATAGGAAGCTGAACACATCGACTAAAAAGGATCACTTTCCCTTGCCATTCATTGATCAAATTCTTGAAAGGTTAGCTGGGCAAAAATAGTTTCGCTTCCTAGATGATTATTTGGGTATAACCAAGTCCCTATCCATCCCGAAGACCAGGAAAAGACAACCATCACATGTCCCTAGGAACCTTTGCATTCCATAGAATGCCATTCAGGCTTTGCAATGCACCTACGACTTTTCAAAGGTGCATGTTGGCCATCTTTTCTGACATGGTGGGAGATTGTGTTGAGATGTTCGTGGATGATTTCTCCATATTCGGATTTGAGTCTTGCCTAGCTAACTTGGAATTGGTCCTCCATAGATGCATCAAAACACAGCTGGTCCTTAGCTGGGAAAAGAGCCACTTTATGACTCAGGAAGGCATTGTCCTGGGTCATGTGGTCTCTAGTCAGGGTATTGAGGTTGATAAAGCCAAGGTGGATGCTATCTCTAGAATTCCTCCACCCACATCCAAAAAATAGATCCGCTCTTTCCTTGGGCATGTGGGTTTTTATTGAAGATTCATTAAGGACTTCTCAAGCGTTGCTCGACCCTTGAGTAACCTTCTGGCCAAAGACATGCCGTTCGAGTTTGATGAATCATGCTGCAAGGCATTTGATTTATTAAAAATGGTAGTCACCTATGCCTCGATGTTGCAACCACTGGTCTGGACATCCCCATTTGAGATTATGGATGATGCATCTGATTATGTCATCAGGGTTGTCTTGGGTTAGAAGATTGAGAAAAAGCCCTTTGTGATTTACTACACTAACAAGACTCTAGATGAGGCCCAGAGGAACTACATCATTAATGAAAAGGAATTGCTAGCTATAGTTTTCACTTTAGAAAAATTTATGGCTTATATTTTAGGTTCTCGTGTCATCATTTATACCAACCACTCAGCCTTTAAACATCTCTTGGCCAAAAAGGATGCCAAACCCTAGCTTATTTACTGGATTCTACTGCTTCAAGAATTCGATCTTGAAATCAGGGATAAAACTAAGGCGCAAAATGTAGTGGTCGATCACCTCTCGGGAATCATAATTTATTCTCCTCAACTAGATGTCCCAATCTCTAATACATTTCCAGATGAGACTATCCTTTCAGTCTCGGGTATCCAAACCCCCTGGTTTGCAGATATCATCAATTATTTTGCCGTCGGTCAAATTGCCAAAGATTGGACCAAACAACAATGGGATAGACTTGTGTCTGAGGTGAAATATTATTTTTGGGATGATCTCAAACTGTACTATATTGGCGTAGATCAGATTATCTGTTGATGCATCCTGGAAATTGAATTCTAGAGCATATTTGAGTTCTTCCACACATCTGCTTGTGGTGGACACTTTTCTAGGAAGAAGACAAAAACTAAAATCTTGCAATCTAGATTCTATTGGCCATCATTGTTTAAGGATGCCCAGGAATTCTCAAAGTCGTGCACTCAATGCCAGACACTCGGGAACATGGCCAAGAGAGATTTGATGCCCTTTAGCCCAGTACTTTTCGTCGAAATTTTTGACATTTGGGGCATCGACATTTTCGGAACCTTCCCTCCTTCATTTGGACACCAATATATTCTTGTCACTGTTGATTATGTGTCCAACTAGATTGAGGCAATTCCTACCAGGACCAATGACCACAAAGTGGTCATCGATTTCGTGAAGAAAAATATCTTTCATCAGTTTGGGGTTCCTTGGACAATTATCAGTGATGGTGGTACATGATAACACCACGCAAGGGGGTAGTAATTAGGTTGAATATGGCCCATCTTTAGAATAAAAGGCACAACATAAAGTAGAATAGGAGCATTGCATGCATCAAGTACCAAGATTGCTTATAAACTGTATTAATGGCCATTTGTGTAAAGAATTTTGTCAAAGAAGGCCTCAGATGAGCAATCGGACCGCACGGATGGATTCAGGACGACGAACGGAGTCTAACGGACTCAAAATCGGCCAAATCCGACATCCGGAGCTCCCACAATGGGCCCAAGAAATCCTGACCGTTGATCTGGAGATCAACGGCCTAGAACGCGCCACGTCGCCCCGCCCCTGCCGCCCGCACGCCCCCAAGCCAGCCAAGGACGCATCTCGACCGTTGATCTTCTATCGAACGGCCGAGATCCGCGCGCTCTCCCGCGGTCGTCGCGACAAAGCGCAGGCGTGGCGCAACGATTAGCGCGCACGCCCGCGTCGCGGCGACGCGCGTTCGAATCGCGCGGAGCGGAAATCACTTGCGGGCGAAGGGCACGGCAAAATTGAGCCGCGCGATCAGAAGCGAGCGGCTAGGATTGGGCCACGTGGCGCGACGACAGCGCCCCACCTCCCACGCGCGCGCGCACGCCGGGCGGAAACGCGCGCGCGCACGCGCGCCTGAAGCGCGATCCTAGCGCAGGCACGGGAGGATCTCAGCCGTCCGATCATCAATCGGACGGCTCTCGTTCGACATCCACGGATCGTGCCTGAAGAGAGAGAGGGGCGGGCGGCTGATCGGGGGCAGAAGGCCTTCACCGACGTATATGGAAGTGGTTTTAGCGACGTTCTGGATGTCGCTAAAGCACATTCTTCTTTTAGGAAGCCCCTAACTCTATTTAAACCCCCTTCTACCACCATTCAAGGCATCCTCTCCCACTTGCAACTACTCCACTCCTCTCCTAGCTAGTCTTAGGCACTCTTGTAATCGCCGGAGACGACGAGCCACCGACGGAGCCTCCTCCACCGCCGTGGCTGCCTCGTCGCTCTCCACTCTCTCTCTACCTCTCTCTCTCTCTTTTAAGCTTTCATTTACTTTTGTTGAAGCATGTATTTAATATTGTAAACCATGAACTATGAATGCATGTTTAATGAAATTATTTTCCATTTAGTTGCCATTTTAATTTCTGTTTAAAGTGCATGATCAAAACCAAGAGCTTTCTAACCCTAAACTCTCTCTATCTCTCGCTTTTCAAAACCGTCTCTTTCGCAAGCAAAACTCCACCTTTTTCGTGACAAGTGGTAAACAAAATCCGATTTCCACGCCTCCCTGAGATCGACACTCGGACTCACCTCCGTTTACTTCTTTTAAAACCGACGTATCAAGTGCAACTGTAACGACACCTCTTAACACACACGCACGAAGGCACGTCAGTTTTTGGCGCCGCTGCCGGGGAGGCAACGGATTTGTTTTATCACCTCCATTCCACCTTCATTCTCATATCTTCTAATGCCCTATTTTCCTTTTTACTTGACGGTTGCAGGAATTCGACGCATGGATGGCGAAGCGACGCATTCCACGACGGTAGCAAGGGAGTAGGCGCCTCGGGGACCGATAGTGAGTACTCTCTCTCTCATTGTTTGCTTGCGTGAAAAAGCTAAAAAAAATCATAAAAACTAAAAAAATTGGCGTGGTGAATGATTGCTTGACCCACATTCTCAACACATCACCCTACAAAAAATGTACACTCTAATATGCTGGATAAATTCTTGGAGTGTTCTTTTCTCTTTCTCTTGAGTGGTGTTTGCGAAGCCACCGTGAGTTGACCTGGGCTGCACCACTCAACCCTAAAAACTAACTCATCTAATAGAAGCTGCACGATCTTTAGGATGAGTACACTAGGGTTTTAGAGCCTCTACAAAATAAAAGGAAATCTACTTTCACTAAGTTGTGTGCAGAACTTGACGTGCCCACCGAAACTTGTTTGAAAAAATTAAGACACGTCAACCCTAAAAAGTACTTAAGTAAGGATGAAACACTAAAAAGACTCTATATCTTAGCAAATCCTTGCTTGAAAATCATGTTTTGCTAGAAGCACACACTTTGAAAGTAGAACATTAAGAGGCACCACCCCAATCAACGCCTCATCACATCACCCTAAGCACAAGCACCATCCTAGCCCTTTAAAACTGAGTAGACGTGCCCTAGGCAGGACTGAGTTAAGTCTCAAAAGGTGAGGTTTTGTCTGCTAGGCACTTGGCTTTCATTCCCTTGGTAGAATCTGGTGACTAGGCTGCGGGGTAGTGTCAAACGACCGTGGTTGTGGGGTCTATGGAACCGGAGGCGCAAGCCAAAGGAAGAACCTTCCCTGCAATCCCCTCGTAATCAACCTGGCCAGATTAGCCTTGAGAAGGGAAGTCCAGTGCTTACGGACTTAATCACCCTTTGTGAGATTTCTAGGTCTCCTAAGGAATACACCATAAGGATTAGGCTTGCGTGCTTGATTGAAACACATTTCTCGCATCTGTCGCCCTCCGCATCCCCTCCAGTTCTTCTCTAGTGTATGCACGGGAGGCGCTCACTGCATCCCGAATTGTGTGTTTTGGGGCAGGAATCTAGGCGACGTAATTCTATTGAAAACATGGCTGAACCTAGGGTAGATGAGGCTGAAGATCAACCCCCACCAGATGCTATGGCTGTCGTCCAGGCTCAAATCAATGCTAACCATCGGCTTCAGCAACAACAAATCCACACCATCATGCAAGCCATACAACGGTTACAGAACCCGCAAGAACAACCACCACCTTTCAATGACATACCAGGACAACCACCACTTGATTTACCACCATTTCAGAACCAGCCAAGACCCCTCCGTGATTTCTATAGCCCTTCTGCCATTAGAGTCGAGCCACACCTTACGATCCCCGAAGGGGGAGACGATTTTGAGCTAAAACCTATTGTATTAAGTCTAATCCAGAGCCACTTTCATGGAAGCTCAAATGAAGACCCCTTTCAGCACCTAGAAGATCTCGACCGCATAGCAAGAACAGTAAAACCTAGGAACATTAGCCTTGACATTGTTCTAATCAAGATGTTCCCTTTCTCATTAAGAGACAAGGCTTCTCATTGGCTTAGAACCCTAGGTAGACCCATCACCACCTGGGAGGAACTGAGGCATGCATTTTTAAAGAAATTCTTCCCCATAGGAAAGACCAATGCCCTCAGAAGAGCTATCACTACCTTCACACTCCAGGGTGGGGAACAATTTCATGAGGCGTGGGAAAGATTCAATGAACTTTTGAGGAAATGCCCACACCACGAAGTTCCAAGGTGGCAATTGGCCCAGATCTTCTACCACGGTCTGGATAGCAACCTACGGAACTTCATCGATGCCTCGTGCAGGGGAAACTTCCTAAACAAAGACGAGGAGATCACGTTTGAGCTCTTTGAGTCTATGAGCGAGAATTCGCTCAACAATGCCTCCATGAACCAGTTTAACAGATCTAGTCAACCCCGTGGTGGGATTTATGAGGTGCAAGCAAATTCTGGAATGGTTGACATGGACATTATTGCCAAAAAGTTGGATCGAGTGGAATTGGTGGACAAGAAGATTGATGAGCTTCTAAACCAGACCAGGAACCCCTTGCAGACTTTCACCCTACCAAAAGGAGCACATATTGTTGACCTGGTCCAACCCTTCACCCAACTAAACCTGGAACAACCCCCAACCATGTTCCAAGGAGGGACCTTTGCTCCCTCGACCCTTGATTACTCCCTTCCTTCTTCATCAACATCGGCTATTCTAGAAGATGTGCAAGCCGTCCAAGGATATGCAAAACCTGACCCTTTCTCCAACACTTACAACACCGGCTGGCGTAATCACCCCAACTTTGGTTGGACAAACCAGAAACTACCGCAATTCCAAAACCAGCCCAGGCCAAACCAACAGCCACACTTGCCCCCCTATCAGCAAGGACCACCAGTTAGACCCCAATATAACCAAAATAGGGCGGCCCCTCCCCCACAAAACCAAATGGACACCCTAATAAAGATGATGGCTGACATGAACCAAAAACATCAGGAAGAAATGGCCTTGGTAAAGGGACAGTTAAGCCAACTCTTGGACTGTAAACAGCAAGGATCTCTACCCTCCCAACCACAACCAAACCCGCGAAACATAATTAACAGAGGCCCCAATTCGCAAGGGTTCCAAGGCAACCCCGGGCAGGCTCATATGGTCCAACCGGCTCCACAAACACCTCCTGGGTTTGGCGCCTCTTCATCCTCATCTTCTCAAGGATCACCCCATGGCCCCAATGCCTCTGCAAATGCGGTGACCTTGAGAAGCGGCACCAAAACCCAGGATCCCAAATGGCCGACTCTCCCCGAGACTTTACCCGACTTAGAAGAAGCACCAACCAAGGACCCAAACATGGAACCAATCCAGACACCCTATCCTGAGGCCTTGGAAACAATCAAGAGAGAAAAGAATACTGTGGAAACTGAGGAGCTGATGGAAATTTTTAAACAAGTACAGATTAATATTCCGCTTCTAGAAGCTGTCAAACACATCCCCGCTTACGCCAAGTTCTTAAAGGATGCCTGTACACCCAAGCGTAAGCCGAGACCTCAAGCACCTAGGAAGGTTGTACTCTCTGAGCAAGCCAGTTCCATGATATCAAGCAACCTTCCACTCAAACGAACTGACCCAGGAGCACCCCTGATTTCCTGTAACATCGGGGACATGACATTTGATAGAGCGCTCCTGGACCTAGGTGCTTCTATCAACCTAATTCCCACAACCTTGTACCACCAATTTGGTTTTGGGGAGCTGGCACCAACCCCTGTCACCATCCAGCTGGCGGATAGATCAGTGAAAACCCCGAAGGGGGTTGTCGAGGACGTGATTGTACGGGTCAAGGACTTCTATTTCCCAGTCGACTTTTTGGTGCTCAACATGGAAGTCCCTGAAAAATTACAGAACGCACCCATAATCTTAGGCAGACCTTTCTTAGCCACGGCTAAAGCAAACATCGATTGCGACACGGGATGTATGGAAATCACCTTCGGAGACAGGAAAATGCAATTAGATATCTTCCGGGCAACAAAGTCTTTTGATTGTGATTACATTGAGGAACATGATCCCGTGGAAACTTTAATCGAGGAATGCCTTACCCTCAATTCTGTCTCAGACCACCAAACCCGTAGTTCTGACTCGCCACCATCATTACCTGTGGACCTCTGTAAGGCTGAGTATCATCACATGACACCATTTGAAGAAATCAATGTTGATCAACTACCGCCCTTTCCATTCCCATCGACTGTGGTCCCACCCGCACCTGAACTTAAACCATTGCCCGAGAATCTCAAGTACGTCTTCTTGGGACCTGGCCAGACCTTCCCAGTGATTATTAATTCCCATCTAACCAAGGATCAGGAACTAAGGTTGACTGCAACTCTTTCAGAACATCGGGCCGCCATTGGTTGGACCATCTCAGATCTAAGAGGAATTAGCCCCACCTATTGCACCCACAAGATTTACCTGGAAGACGGGGCCCGACCTTCCCGCCAGATGCAGAGACGGTTAAACCCTAACATGCGGGAGGTCGTTAAAAAAGAAATTATCAAGTGGATCGACGCCGACATCATCTACCCTAACTCTGATAGCCCCTGGGTGAGCCCCACTCAAGTGGTTCCAAAGAAGGCTGGGCTCACCGTTGTCACTAATGATCATGGCGAATCCATTCCCACCCGCACCACCACCGCATGGCGGGTGTGTATTGATTATAGGAAGCTTAACGAAGCCACTAAGAAGGACCACTTCCCCTTGCCATTCATTGACCAAATCCTTGAAAGATTGGCAGGGCAGAAGTATTTTTGCTTCCTGGATGGATATTCAGGATATAACCAAGTTGCAATTGCTCTGGAAGATCAGGAAAAGACCACATTCACTTGCCCGTATGGCACGTTTGCATTCCGTCGAATGCCGTTCGGGTTATGCAACGCACCCACGACCTTCCAACGTTGCATGCTAGCCATTTTTTCAGAAATGGTGGGTGAATACTTGGAGGTCTTTATGGATGATTTCTCTGTATTCGGGAATTCATTCGACCATTGTTTGAGCAACTTGGAGAAAATCCTGAAACGATGTATCGAGGTTAACTTGGTGTTAAGTTGGGAAAAGAGCCATTTTATGGTTCAAGAAGGAATTGTCCTCGGACACATCGTTTCGCCTAAGGGCATCGAGGTAGATCGAGCTAAGGTTGATTTAATTTCCAAACTTCCTCCACCTAGTTCGGTCCGACAGATTCACTCTTTCCTAGGACATGTTGGCTTCTACCGAAGGTTCATCAAAGACTTTTCCAAACTTTCCAAACCCTTGACCGACCTTCTAGCCAACGACGCAACTTTCCACATGTCTCCTGATTGCACCCAGGCTTATCATACCCTCCGGGACTTAGTCTCCACCGCACCTGTACTTCAACCCCCAGACTGGTCCCAGGATTTTGAGATTATGTGTGACGCATCAGATTTTGCCATAGGCGCTGTCCTGGGACAAAGGCAAGACAAGAAGCCCGTGGTGATCTACTATGCGAGCAAAACGTTGGACGAGGCCCAGCGTAATTATACGGTCACAGAAAAAGAGTTGCTTGCTGTAGTCTTTGGACTGGAAAAATTCCGATCATACTTGCTGGGATCCCACGTGACTATCTACACCGACCATTCAGCCATCCGGCACCTGTTGGCCAAAAAGGACGCAAAACCCAGGCTCATTAGATGGATCCTGCTTTTGCAGGAATTTGACCTGGAAATCCAAGACAAGGCCGGATCGAAAAATGTGGTGGCTGACCACCTGTCAAGACTTCATCCAGACCACATTGGACCCTCCCTACCTCTATCTGATACCTTCCCTGATGAACACATCCTAGCCGTGCAAGACAAGAAAATGCCATGGTATGCTGACTATGTCAACTACCTGGTTATAGGACAAACCCCGCACAGCTGGTCCAGACAGCAACGGGACAGGTTCTTGGCTGAGGCCAAGCACTATTTCTGGGATGATCCCATGCTGTTTCGCCTCTGTGCTGATCAGATCATCAGGAGGTGCCTCCCCGAAGATGAAGTTCAGAGTGTGCTTTCCTTTTGTCATGACCAAGCATGTGGCGGCCATTCTCTGGCAAGAAAACAGCTGCAAAAGTTTTGCAGTCTGGATTTTATTGGCCGTCCCTATTCAAGGATGCACACATCTTTGCCAAGACTTGCTCACGATGCCAAACACTAGGGACAATGACCAAAAAAGATATGATGCCCCTTCAGCCCATTTTGATTGTCGAAATTTTCGACGTTTGGGGTATCGATTTTATGGGCCCCTTTCCACCATCCAACGGCTTCGAGTATATCTTGGTCTCGGTAGACTATGTTTCCAAATGGATTGAAGCCGTCGCCACCCGACGATGCGATCACAAGACGGTCATGGACTTTGTAAAGAAGAACATCTTTTCCCATTTTGAAATACCCAAGGCCATGATCAGTGATGGTGGAAGCCATTTTATCCATTCCCAGTTCCGTGCCCTACTTAGAAAATACGGGGTAAACCACCGCATTGCCACCCCGTATCATCCACAAACAAATGGGCAGACTGAGGTCTCAAACAGACAAATCAAGAACATTTTACAGAAGACTGTGAGACCTGACAGGAAAGACTGGTCCACACGACTTGATGATGCCCTGTGGGCATACAGGACCGCTTTTAAGACCCCGATAGGCATGTCACCTTACCGCTTGGTCTTTGGCAAAGCTTGCCATCTCCCTGTCGAATTGGAACACCGGGCTTACTGGGCTGTTAAGCAATGTAACATGGATCCCCTGTTAGCTGGTGCGCAAAGGACTCTTCAATTATCTGAGCTTGAAGAAATTCGTCGGGACGCCTTTGACAATAGTCGGCTATATAAGGAGAAAATGAAAGCCGTCCACGACCGACTCATTCATAGGAAAACCTTTGAGCCAAACCAACAAGTCTGGCTATTTGATGCACGCCTGAAACTCTTTCCAGGGAAACTTAGGTCCAAATGGACAGGACCATTTCGGGTGGTCAAGCCCTATTCCAATGGGGCAGTCGAAATCACCGATCTTAATACCGGGCACACCTTTACAGTCAATGGTCAAAGATTGAAGCATTTCCTGGCCCAGGTACCCCCCAAGGAAAGTGTCACCCTTGTTGAGGGCTGACACCAGGCACCGCCCAGCTGGAGGCGTTAAACTCAGCGCTTCCTGGGAGGCAACCCAGTGGATTCAGACTGATCTGGTAGTTTACGTCACTCAGGTACTATCTTTTTGAACCCTTTTGCATCCATGCATCTGCCAATGAGGACATTGTCCAACTTAAGCATGGGGGGGGATGGTAAACTGCATAATCCTGAGCTTAATTAATCAGTCTGAATGAATAAATTAATTGATTAAAAAAAAAAAAAAAAAATGAATTTAGGAAGAAAAACTTAGGCATTAGAAACTTGTCAATAGTGGGAAATAATACAAAAAGAACTTAAACACTTAGACTTTTCAGGCCTTCAGGCTTAATTAGCCCTGGTGTCCATTAAAATATGGATTTAGCGGCGAACCCTTGCAACTTTAAGCTATTCTAATCCACCTAATAAATAAGGTAATAAGTATACGACTTATCAACTCACCCTCTAACTCAGGAAAACTGAGTCTAAGCATCTACACACATTTTTGCACAGACTCACTTCTCGGAGATTTTGACAGAAATTGGGTAGCTAATGAACTCTCTAGGGTGGTATGGCTGGCAAGTTGTCGTGGGTAACAGCCCATTGGCAGGTTGTCCAGAACCCAGGCACAGGCCATTTCTTTTTCACTGCCTCTAGGTACATTTGAGATTAGGGAAGCCACCTACGTAAAAAAAATAATAATTAAAAAAAAAAAAAAAGGGAAAAGAAGAAAAGAAAATAAACCACACTTCACCGCACAAGTATGGCTGGCAAGTGATCGTGGGTAACAGCCCATTGGTCGGTTGTCCAGAGCCCAGCTCAATAATTGCACAAAAAAAGAAGACCAAAAACACCTAAGGAAGAAGCGGGGAAGTAGTACAAGCCGGGGAGATATACACTGGAAAATCCTTGTGTTGACCCCAAGTAAAATGAACGCAGGGAGAAAGCTACCAATCGAACAAATACACCTTCAGGCAAAAAATTATTTTCTTTTCCGGTCACCTAGAGGCGTAGAAACTCGAAGTCTGTCTCAATTACCGTTAAGTAAGTCTATCACAACATTCACACCAAGATGCTTAGCACTTAGGGTTTTGACCGAGTTTTGGGTGGGTTGGGTAGCCGTAAAAAGTTACCAACCCACACTGAATTCTAAAAATTCTAAAAAGACATATATAGATATATACGTATATATAAGTATAGTTATATATACAAAGCAAGGATTCGGGCGATTCGTATTTTGGCAGACACCCGGGCGCTGCTTAGTCTTTGTAGATTAAGATCTTCGTATAGTTCCTCTTATTGACAAGTAACGAAGTGCCTAAGCAATTACTTCTTGAATTCGCCAAAGAAATAAAGGCTAGAATAAACCTTGTTAGGGACTAGCAAGGAGTAAGCATGGGGGTATGATAACACCACGCAAGGGGGTATTAATTAGGTTGAATATGGCCCATCTTTAGAATAAAAGGCACAACATAAATTAGAATAGGAGCATTGCATGCATCAAGTACCAAGATTGCTTATAAACTGTATTAATGGCCATTTGTGTAAAGCATTTTGTCAAAGCAGGCCTCAGATGAGTAATCAGACCGCACGGATGGATTCAGGACGACGAACGGAGTCTAGCGGACTCAAAATCGGCCAAATCCGACATCCGGAGCTCCCACAATGGGCCCAAGAAATCCTGACCGTTGATCTGGAGATCAGCGGCCTAGAACGCGCCATGTCGCCCCGCCCCCGCCGCCCGCACGGCCCCAAGCCAGCCAAGGACGCATCTCGGCCGTTGATCTTCGATCGAACGGCCGAGATCCGCGCGCTCTCCCGCGGTCGCCGCGACAAAGCGCGGGCGTGGCACAACGGTTAGCACGCACGCCCACGTCGCGGCGACGCGCGTTCGAATCGCGTGGAGCGGAAATCACTTGCGGGCGAAGGGCGCGGCAAAATTGAGCCGCGCGATCAGAAGCGAGCGGCTAGGATTGCGCCACACGGCGCGACGACAGCGCCCCACCTCCCATGCGCGCGCGCACGCCGGGCGGAAACGCGCGCGCGCACGCGCGCCCGAAGCGCGATCCTAGCGCAGGCGTGGGAGGATCTCAGCCGTCCGATCATCAATCGGACGGCTCTCGTTCGACATCCACGGATCGCGCCTGAAGAGAGAGAGGGGCGGGCGGCTGACCGGCGGCAGAAGGCCTTCACCGACGTATATGGAAGTGGTTTTAGCGACGTTCTGGATGTCGCTAAAGCACATTCTTCTTTTAGGAAGCCCCTAACTCTATTTAAACCCCCTTCTACCACCATTAAAGGCATCCTCTCCCACTTGCAACTACTCCACTCCTCTCCTAGCTAGTCTTAGGCACTCTTGTAATCGCCGGAGACGACGAGCCGCCGACGGAGCCTCCTCCACCACCGTGGCTGCCTCGTTGCTCTCCACTCTCTCTCTACCTCTCTCTCTCTCTTTTAAACTTTCATTTACTTTTGTTGAAGCATGTATTTAATATTGTAAACCATGAACTATGAATGCATGTTTAATGAAATTATTTTCCATTTAGTTGCCATTTTAATTTCTGTTTAAAGTGCATGATCAAAACTAAGAGCTTTCTAACCCTAAACTCTCTCTATCTCTCGCTTTTCAAAACCGTCTCTTTCGCAAGCAAAACTCCACCTTTTTCGTGACAACAAGTGGTAAACAAAATCCGATTTCCACGCCTCCCTGAGATCGACACTCGGACTCACCTCCGTTTACTTCTTTTAAAACCGACGTATCAAGTGCAACTATAACGACACCTCTTAACACACACGCACGAAGGCACGTCAGTACACATTTCACTCATGCCCAGTTTCAAAATTTACTAGGGAAATATGGGGTGACTCATCGGATTTCTACACCTTAGCACCCTCATACGAACGAACAGGCCGAGGTCTACAATTAGAGATCAAAAACATTTTGCAGAAAACCGTTAGGACTAATAGGAAGGATTGGACCAAAAGCTTGGTGATGCTCTTGAGGCCTACCATATGGCATACAAAATGCCTATCGATATGTCTCTATTCTGTTTGGTGTTTAAAAAGGTAAGGCATGTCACATACCCGTTGAGCTTGAACACTGGGCATTTTGGGCCATTAGGAAATGTAATTTTGACCTAGAGTTGACCGGGAAAATCAGGAAACTCCAATTATCTGAGTTGGAGGGCCTTCGAAATGATGCTTACAAAAATGCTAGAATCTGTAAGGCAAGGACCAAAGCTCTCCATGACCAGATGATTTCACGTAAGAGCTTTGAGCCGAACCAGAAGGTCTTGCTTTTCAATTCTCAATTGAAGCTTTTCCCTAGAAAACTCAGGTCTAAGTGGGAAGGCCCGTTCATTATTGAGCGGATTTTCTCTAACGGGGCCATCAAAATATTTGACCCAAAATGGGTAATATCTTCAAGGTCAACAGTCAGCGTCTCAAACCCTTTGTTGACCATAAGCTCCCTAAACTCGTCTTAGACAAGGTTGCTCTTACCTTACCTTAACCACCGCAGGCTGATTATCGCCTAGCTGAAGGCACTAAACTCAGCACGTGTAAAGACTATTCCAAGCTTACCAGAATCTCATGAAAACTAGGTGTTATTCTTCCACTTCTACTCTCCTGCATGCTTTCATTTTTAACAATGAGAACATTGCATTAGCTAAGATTGGGGGGGTAGATATTTCTTATGAATCTTTTTTTCAGCTGCAATAGTAATTTCCTATTTTTCATCTTAGCAAGAAAAAGAATGAATTAGGAGACGAGAACTTAGGCATTAGGAGTTGCAAACTTTAGGAATTGATACTTTGGGACCTGAATACATAAACTCTTCAGGTCTTTGGGCTTAATTAGCCTGGGTGTCAACTCAAATGTGGACTTAGTCTCAAGTCCTAACCAAATAATCTTATATTAAACTGTTAAATAATTTTGGATGATAAGTATGCGACATATCAACCCACCCTTTGATTTGAGGGGATTTTAAGTCTAAGCATCTACAAACTTTTTTGCACTGACTCACTTTTCGACGATTTTCTTGAAAATTGGGTAGCTAATAAACTATTTAGGGTGGTATGGTTGGCAAGTTGTCGGTGGTAACAGCTCATCGGCTGGTTATCCAGAACCTAGCCATAAGGCCATTTTCGTTGTACAGCCTTTAGGCAAATCTTAGATCAAGGAAGCCACCAACATAAAAAGAATAAAAAAAAGAAAAAAATAGAAAATAGAGAAAATAAAAAAAAGAAAATAATAAAGCCACACTTCATCGCATGAGCATGGCTGGCAAGTGGTCATGGGTAACAACCCATTGACCGGTTGTCCACATCCCAGCTCATAAAAATGCACAATAATTTCCAAAACACTTAGGGAACAAGCGAGGAAGTAGAATAAACTAGGGAGATTTACACTGGGTTCTCCCTTGTGTTGACCACATAAATAAAAGAAGTAGGGAGAAAGCTACCAATCAAAAAGATAAATGTTTAGGCAAGGTCACCTAGGGTCATAAGAGTCCAAAAAAATAACAAAAGAAGAAAGAAAAACAAAAAAATTGTATCTTCCTTTTTCAAATAGGGCAAGGGCTTGGACGGTCTGCATTCTGGTAGACACCCGAGCACTGTTGAGTTTTTGTAATTTGGTTCTGCGATTGAGATTTTCTATAGCAATCGATGAATTTTGCCTAAATAATTGAACCCTGAGTCTACTTTTATACATAGCATTTAGGTTAATTTCGCTAGGGACTAGCAGAAAGTAAGCATGAGGGTATGATAAACAGGTATAAATTCATCCTAAAATGCTTATTTACGATAATTCCTAGGCCAAGCATTGCATATCATGATATAAATATTGCACAAACAACCATTGCATTGCATTTAGGATAGTTGTATATTATGTACATTACTTCTGTCATTTTACATGGCGAAGAGGTAGTGCAACATCTTTACAGGCTTCAGATGAAGAATCCAACCATACGGATGGATTCGGAGTGACTATCACAATGTGTCAATGCGAGAATCACCCCGATTAGAGCTCTATGGAACCCTTCGCAAGAAGAAGTCAGATGGCCTAGATGGTGCCACGTGGTGCCATCTAGGTCACCCCACCTGAGCCAAGCCATCTCCGAGGCCGCCACAAGATGAGATCCCAGCAATTGGATCTCAATTAAATGGTTGAGTGTGCAGTCCATGGTTGAACTCCCCACCCGGCCTCAGGCAGCACAAGCATGGCCTCATCTTAGCCATTGGATCTTCATCCAATGGTTGAGATGCACGACTGCACCGCTCCCTCCATTCGACAAACTACAGCAATGGCACATTGGTGAAGACACGTGCTCGTAAACCACGAAAACGTGTTCGAGCTATGGTGGGGGGAGGCCATTTCCCGAAGAGCAGGCACAATTGACTTACTCCCATTAAATGAGCATGGGTGCAATCAAGCTGCGGAGGCATCACCACATGGCACCGTTGGATGAGCGCGGATGCTGCACGAGACCGTCAATGTTGCTCGAGAATGCGCCATCTCACCTGTGATCAAGAGGAGCGATCTCTACGCCATCTCAGTCGTTCACGTCTGAATCCAACGGCTGCGATGTATCCAACCTCAGTGATAGCAGGTCAGTGTGAGCGGCGGGCGTGGGGTTTGTAGCAGCAGAAGAGCACATCTTTAGTGACACATGCAGTTGTCACTAAATTTCCTACGCAGTGCATGTGCCAACCAAGGCATTGAAGTGGCACAGATCTTTTGGCGATAGCTTGAGCGATCTTTAGTGACGCTTGTAGCTGTCGTTGAATGCCTATACATGGGATGCCCTTCCTCCCATCACTATATAAACACCCCTACAACCCCCATTCCTCTTCATCTCTACCTACTTTACTCTCACCTACTCCTAAGCTCTAGCAAGCCTACTAACACTCCGTTAGAGCTTACTCTCAAGCTCCCAAGGCTCTTATTAGTGTAACAAAACTTTGCCCCACCAAATATTCCTCCATCTTCCCATCCCCATTCATAGGTCGCCTTAGAGCCATCCTTCGACCCCCATTCCGGTAGCAGAACATCTCCAGGTTCTCACCTCCATTCCGAAGCCATGTTGAAGCTTTCCTCTACCTAACATCCTCCCACATCTCACCTCTGTCGTCCAGCTTCTCAACTCCTTGGTCCGAGCTTCTGCTAGGCGCCGTCATCTCATCGAACAGCTGCCTCGGGAGATTTCTTCTCACCCCTTTCTCTTTTATGCTTTCATAGTTTATTGTAATTGACATTCATGCAATACATCATATTTGATTCCATCTCTCTCTTGTGATTACTTGTCATTTTATTTCAAAAATAAAAAAAATAACAAAACCCTAAAACAACAAAAGGAAACAAATTGAAGCGCGATTTTCATACAAAGTAAACATCGCCTCCCTGTGTTCAACCCGGGACTTTCTTGGAGTTTTGGTACAAATTTTATTTGATTATGAGTTTTGCTACTATGACAATGGGTTATTCATAACCCTGATTTCAAACACGTGAAACACGTCGATCATGTATCTATCTGACCAGTAGCTTTCTCCCTTCTTTTTATTTTTATGGGGTCAACACAAGGGCGAACCTATTGTATATCTCCCCAACCTATTCTGCTTGCTCTCTTCTTCCTAAATGTTTAGGAATTATATGTGCATCTCATGAGTTGGGTTCTGGACAGTCGGCCAATGGGCTATTACCCACAACAACATGCAAGCTGTACTCATACAGCGAAGTGTGGCTTATTTATTTTTTTCTTCTTTTCTATTACTTATCTTTTTTTTCTTTTCTAGTATTTCTCTATTTTTTTCTTTTTTTCTAAGTAAGTGGCTACCAAAATATAAGATTTACCTAAAGGAAGCTAAAAGAGAATAGTCATGTGGCCTAGCTCTGGACAACTAACTAATGGGATGTTACCTATGATAACTTATCAGCCATACCACCCTTCAAGGTTCATTAGCAACTCAATTTCCATTAAAATCATCGAAAAGTGAGTCAATGCAAGGAGTGTGTAGATGCTTAGACTATAAGTTCCCTCAAATCAGTGGACGGGTTGATAAGTCGTGTACTTATCATCCCAACTTATTAACCAAATAGAAATGAATTCAGAATAGTGAGGACTCAAGAAGCAAGTACACATTTTAGTGGACACTCGAGCTGATTAAGCCCGAAGACCTAAAGAATCTAGGTGTTCAGGTGCCATTGTATCATTCCCTAAAGTTGTCAAATTCTAATGCCCAAGTTATCTTTTCCTAATTGAAATTTTTTTCTTTTTTTTCAAAATAAATAGAAAATAAAGAAATCTATGAAGCTAACAAGATGATTCAGAGATGAAAATCCAACTCCCCATGCTTATATAATGCAATGTCCTCATTGTATTAAATGACATGGAAAAGAGTCTAGTAGAGAAGAAAGCACCTAAATTTTGTGATTAGTTGGTTAGCTCTGAGATGAAAGTAGACTGTATGCATGCTAAATTTATTACCTTCAGCTAGGCACACTATACAAACAAGGGGAAGAAACAAAGAATTCACAAGTGCAGGTTAGAATCAAAATAAAAAGATTAACCTCAGGACATGTTAGTTGAGAATGTCCACAGATGTTATACAGGTGGACAAGTGTATCTAAGGTTCTGGATGAAAATTACCTAGAAATGGACATCAATATACTGGCGGGGTCAGGCATGCGATATATGAGGATGCACCTCAACTCCAAAAAGTCGGATAATAGAAAAATCAAGATCAAAAGATAATCAGTGAATTCATGCTTGGGTTGCACATCCTCCAAATAAAAAATGTCATAAGGGTCCTGGTTGAGGATTGGTGGTTTCAGACAAATAGGAACCTTTAGACTCAGGCTTCTGCTTCCCCCAAAATTGGCTTCCCAGATCTTCACTTCCATCCTCCATAATCAAAGTTTCCACGACCTCTAAAGTGTTATCAACCCCGTCTAAAATATCCAAGTCCGAAATTTGTGACTCAATCAGAATTAACTTGGGTTTGGTAATATTGAGAAGATAATCACCATTATGCTCAATAGGGTGAGATTGAGGAATAGGGTTGTGAATTGAATCCTTTATGAAATCAAGATTTGTATCTTCCAAGCTAGTTCAAATAGGATCAATTTCCTCAATTATAAGGCCATCAAATGATTTATCATGCTCCTCAGGCCCAGTCGTCTCACTAAAATCATTTTCCTCAAACTCAGGTATGACTTCACATAAATGTTCTTCACCCTCAGAATCAAATAATTCTAGATCCGCATTTGTATGTCTCAAAATTGTTTATCATTTCCTAGTCCATGGAGACATACTTTTCCTCTTACTCTATTTTAGGGATCTTAGGTAAAGAAATCAATTCATCCTCAACTAGTTACTCTAGACCAATCAGGTCATCCCTAATCTCATAAAATGTGTCCCCGCTATAGGTGCCTGAGGGGGCTCTGACATTGGCTCTCTTGAAGAGGGTTCATCTTGGGAATCATCCCAAGATTGACAAGTGCACTTACAAATTTCATCCTCAATTTTGACAATTTCCCAAGTAAAACCTCGCCTAGGTCATTATCCTTAACATCTTTAAGCCAATCCAATTAACATTTCTTAAGATCATCAATCATTTCAATCAAAGGCTCCAATTCTTCAATGTAGGTTGTTGGCTGAGCTTCTAAAGATTGAATGGTATTCTGTAACTTAGCAGCACCTTATCTTGGACCTAGTTTGCCTAAACCTAATGGTTTCATTCATGGTTGGGTGGGTTCGGTTTCAATCCAGGGGAGCCAACGAATTGAGGTTCTTGGGGACCTCCCTGATAATTAGTCATGTCGGGTTGTTAAAAGTGGGTTCGTGACCTATATGAAGTGTAATCTGGGAGAGGGTTAGAGTTGTAGTCATTATATCCTTTTTGATTATAGATCATATTACATTGTCCATAGGAGAGTGGTGATCTATAATCGGTGTTGCTCGAAGAAGGATAAAAATCAAAATCATGGTGTCCAGGGTTAGACCCTGAACACGGAGGTATGGAATTGTATTCCCAATCTGAGTTATCACAACTAGTAGATGGTTGAGTACAGCACGGGTCAGGGTAATAATCATCATATTAGTTATAAGATGTGTCAAGAAGGCAGGAGTGGAAATGCATGTAGGATGTGGAAGGATCTACAACTAAATGGGAGGAAGAAAGGTGCTCTGCAGTACAAACAATCAAACCTATCCTTTGGTGGGATAGCTTAAAGATCTACAAACTCTTAGAACCCATCTTGAGATGAAAAGAACGATTTGGTCTACTTCTTTCTAGTCAATCCAACCAGTTAAAGGGAGGGATTGGGGAGAAGGTTCTTCCCTTTAATTTCACCCCATGTTCCTTTGATACCCCCTAACAGCGGTCGTTTGGCACTACTCCTCTAGCTGGACATCAGATTGAACTGGTAGAAATAGATTAATTGAAAATAATCTCGATCTGGGCCCCAAAAAGAGAGTTACAACCTTAAGGGCAACGTCTACTTGATTTTAGATTAGGCTTAGGGTTGAAATGTGCTTGGGAATGTTATAGGTGCTTTATCTAGGTTGTGGCCTTATTAATTGATTGAGATATGTAAGTAGTGCACAACCAGAGTTTTCAAGCAAGATTATTTGAAAGAGTGGAGTTTAGAGTTCAAATCTTGCTTAAGTAGCTTTTAGGGTTTGAATTAAAGTGAATTCAATCAAATTTAGGTGGCACACTAGGATTTGCAACCACGGGTGAAGATGTTTTCCTTTGAAATCAAAATATGATAGAGTGCTTGGCACTGATATTAAATGTTAACCCTAATGAGCAAGCTACTTAATGAGTTTCTTTTAAATGGAGTGGTGTGGCCCAAACAACTCAAATAATTGGCCTGATCTACCAATGAATTAGGCACACAAGTGGTTAACTAGTCCTACTTCTACTCGATTATGTGTTCGTTTACATGTACTAGTTCCAAAGATCAAGTTACCAGTGAGTATGCAAAGTCAGAAGTGGTTGTGTACTTCTGTGGGATTTTTTAGATTTTATTTTATATAAGGAGAGTGAGGTAGGTGCAGGTGGTTGACAAGACGATTTTCGCTTTTGAAATATGTATTATGATGATTTATCGTTGTAGGATCAAAGTGGTGGAAAATCGCTTAACAAAATAATTAAAATTAAAATTAAATCTCTTATAGAAGAGTGGGTCGTGTCCATAGGGAGGCAATGATGCAATAAAATCATGAATATTTTTTTTTGTATTTGCTCAATTAAGTGCGAAATCCATCGTCAAATCTGACATGAAATGTGATGAAAAGAAGATACACAATAACTCAAAAATGCAAGGGTATATGTGCAATTGTTCATCACTAAAATATTCAACAAATATGTGATGAATCACTATAATTTCCAATTGACATGCATTACAGAGAATTTGTGCACATCTAAACCCAAAACCAATGTCAAAAGAAGTGAATAACAAAAGCCAAGCAATTGTGACAAAAGATGAGCATGAAGTTGCAATCTCACTAAATATTTCAAATATTAAAATAAAAATAAAACTTTGGCAATGGCATTAAAATTTAAATATTAATTAACCCAAAAACAGAGGATTTCGTTCCTTTGTGCATGCGCATAGAGGAGGCGATGGTAGCTCGCAGGAAGTTCAGAGAAGGATAAGCATGTCGAGAGCTTTTCGATGGTGGTGCTGGCGCTCCGAACGGGTGTCGGTGGTCGTCGGCTAGAGTTGAAGGGACCACCAGCAGTGAGGCTCTCCGATTGGCCGTCGGGTGGTCAATTGGTGCGGCTAGAAGCGTGGTTATGCTCGGGGAGTCAGGGCGAGTCCGATAGGGTTCCCGACGCGAAGTTTCGAAGCCGGATTTGATGGCTGCATTTGTGGTGGCTTTGGGTACCTTCGTCGATAGAGAAGAAGAAGAGGAAGGAGGAGGAGGAGCCGGCTAGAGTAGAGCACGCTATGCTTGCGCTGCTGGTGGCGAGGCTGGTTGCTATTGTTGGGTGCACAGCTTGGGCTGTGGAGAGTGCATGACAGTTGCTACAGGCAGTGTGGGCACATAGCAGCAGCGGGCACAGGAGGTGTTGGAGGGCACGCTACACGTGGTGGGGGTGCGGCAGAGGAATGCGGGCTATGCACAAGCGGAGGTGGTGAGGAACGTGCGCTGTGCGAAGGTGGTTGGTGAGGGTGCTGGCAGTGAGGTGACAGCATGCGTGGGCAGATTGGAGGTGAAGGCTGATCAGTGGCTTCCACTCAACAAAGTAATTAAGTAATTTTACTTAATTAAAAGTAGAAAAATCACTTAGGTTAACTCAAATTTGTGTCGATTGTGTAGTATAGGGTCGAATTAACCTAACATTTTAGAAATTTTTACTAGTTGAGTCCAGGTCACTCGCTGGGAGGTATAATTTTTTTCTAAATTCACCAATTATCTTTTATTTCTTTATAAGTTTAGGAGGTATAATTAGCTTGATTATAAAAGCATGAATTTTGTCAAATGATTTAAACTATAAAGAACATACAAAATTCCATATGAAAAACACATTTACTTAAATGACGTACTTTATTAACAAAGTAAACATGTTAGTTTTCCAATTTTATTCCAAGGAAATTAAGGCAAATATGAGTGGTTCTACTAAAAAATGCCTTATTACAACATTTAAGAACGAAAAGAAATGAAAATGATGTAAGAAAAATAAATCTTCATTTATTTCTTTAGCCTCTCTTTTCTTCTTCTCCTTTCTTTCTTTCTCCCTTTTTATTTATCCTTTACTCTTTTAACTCTCTCTCTCTCGAGCTCCTTTCCTTCTTCTATTCTATTCCTGCCTTCTTTTCTTCCCTTAGTCTTCTCCTTCTTTTGTTCCATAGTAGTGCCTGTTCTCCTCCTAGTTCCTTTCATGCCTTCTTCATGCCTATTCTTCTTTCTTTCGTTTGCTTTCTTCCCTTAGTCTTCTCCTTCTTTTGTTCCATAGTAGTGCCTGTTCTCCTCCTAGTTCCTTTCATGCCTTCTTCATGCCTATTCTTCTTTCTTTCGTTTGCTTTCTTAGCCATCAGACTTAACTTTAACCTTCAGCAATTAGACATCATCTCCTCTGTCCTTTGGACCATTAGTTGAATCGGGTTTTTTACTTTTTATCCAAAAATTATTTTATTTCCAACGAGGTCCTTTCGAGGATACACAGCACCATGAGACTAGGGTGGGACTAGACCCTACTCAATCCTTGCCTAATTTCAGCTAGGTTTGATTTCGATTTATTTCATTTCGGTTCATAGTTTCGAGCCAGTCTGACTCAACCTGGCCTCCCAGGCCTCACCCTCCCAGGGCACACACTCGCTCACGCCCACTCGGGCGCACACCTGCAGGCACACAAGCTCGCACACACACACACATATGCTCAGATAGGTTCAGAATGCTCAAATCGGTAACTGGTGCACCGAGTGCTGACGATTGAATGGCCTATGGAACAAATCACTTTTGTTCCCATGCGCGCACTCGTGAATTAACGATGTGGGACTATGTTCCCCCTTCCAGACCCAACTTCAATCAATCATATCTCCCAGCTCAGAGCTCCGTTTCAAGTGATTTAAAGTTTGCTGGAATGCTCTAAGATAGATCTACACAATTGCAAGGTCAATTAAGGATAAGAGGATGTTTTCCTCTTCAATTTGAAGAGTAAAATTAGGGGTTCCTACAGGTTAAAATTGCCTGGAAATGGAAATTAACTTCACAGAGTCCTCAGATGGACTTATCTCTCTTAACTAAAGGTCTAAACAGTTACTACAGGTGATTCCGCATCTGCTGGAGTAATCTCTAAGCTCATAAGACCTTCAGGAATCGGATGGAAGCTCTACACTTCTCTGAAAGCTTCAGAGAAGGCAATTTCTAATTCTGATATGTTCAACAAACACTTAAGGACATTGCTAATCAATTTCAACAGTTCCAAGGATTGAAACTAACTAATCTGGGCAAGATTCAAGTTTAAAACTCAACAAAATATCACTACTATTAGTTTGGGTTCAAAAATAACCCAAATTGACAGAGTTCAAATTTTCACCAAAATACAGGTCTGAGCTCACTTGATTCTCTCAGATCACTCAACAAGATCTCAGAATCCGTTTAATCTCATCAATTCCCCAGATTAAGCTCATAACTCTATAATCAAACTCAGTTTGACTGTGAAGGCACAAAAATTTGACTTTCTGTTCAAAGCCTCTCCACAGGCAATTAAAACCTCAAATCAAGTTCTTTCAACATTAGGAATTTGCTCAGCCTCCCAGATAGATGTTCTAGCTAATATTTCTAGGGTTACAAGCTTGCCTCCTAAGCTCCAAAAAGTGTTTGTTTGTCAGAGGAATCTAAGAGTTGTGACAGTGATTTGAAGACATGAATGCCTTCAACGCATTGCACTGAAGCTTTTAGGTTCCTTAAATGCTTCTTAGATCTCTCTGTCAGACTTCTCGAACTCCGCCAAAGTTGGAGAAGATGAAGATCTATCTATAGCTCGAGTAGCTAAATCCTCAATTGAACATCTGCAAATTAATCAGTGATAGTTAAATCATTGATCTGGAGCTTTTCATTAAATCCTGTAGGCTGAAGCACAGCTTTAGCTCACCGGAGCTTACCGAAGCTCCGGTGAGTCCAGAAAATGTGAAAAGTACACAAAGATTGTTTAAACTTGCCATTTTTGATCTGAAAAGGATCCTGAGGTTGCAAGGAACCTCAGAATCACATTTAATTCCTCATTATCTCTTTAAATGTAAGATTTGACAATGAATTCATTTTGAATGAAAATTTACTTGGTTAAGGCACGAGACTTGATCTCTCACTCAATTGAGTGGTTGAGACAAGTCAACAGATGTTTGTGATACTAAATATATATTTAATTAATGATTTGAACAAATCCTGAGCCGCCACTAACAACGAGCTCAGGAGCTAAATTAGATTTGGGCGTTTAGGTTATATGTGATATTTCTATGTATTATAGTGTCGATTAGGGTCCATAAGTGATGGATAGATGATGGAAGACCCAGAGAAGGTGGAATTTAAGCTTACTACTATCGCATTGGATGGTGATAGTAGTCGGTGGAGGTGAAAAATGAATTAGGCGATTAGGTGATTCAATTAATGATTAAGTGGATTAGAAATGGTCATGGAAGATAAAGAAAGGTGAACAGCGATTTCAAAAGATGAAATTAAGGCTATGGCGAGCTCGAGTTTGCCGGAGTCGGAGAAGATGATACTGAAATTCTAAAATTACTCTAATCTAACTATCTAACTAACTAAGCTAACCTACTCCTACTCCTACTCCTAATCTACTGTTACCTGGACGAAGGGGTCAATAAGGTTCTGCCGAAGGTTCATAGCAGATGACGAAATCAGAGGGTGAAAGAAAGATCTCCGGTGGGCAGATTTGTGGTGAAGCAGAGGACTCCTTGAGTCGGCGCCTGTGTCAGAGACACGGCTGACCACGGCGAATCTCGTCAGCTAATCAGAATGGATGGAGGAAGTCGGAAAGTGAGATGGAAAGTCACCGGAGTTTTGGACGAGTAGCCTATCGAAGTCGGCTATAATGTTAGAAGAGGGAACGGAGCCAACTTGAGTGAAATCTGAGGGGTAAGGGGGTATTTATAGTGGTTGGCGATGAAGAGAGTGGCGGGGCCTGGCCGAAGAAGGAGCTTGAGTAGCTTAACCTCCAGCATCATCTCCGACGATGGTGAGGTTATCTCCCACTGAAAATTAGGATTTTCGGTTAATCCAGACTGGTGGATGGAGAGGAGGTGGTGAGCGCAAGCTGCAAGAGCTTGGACAAAGAAGGTTGATGTCGGCAGGGAGGTGATCGTGCAGTGGCGTGACTCTTCATTGCCAGCCATTCATTCGGCTAAAGAAAAAGAAGAAAAAGGAAAGGGGCTTAAATGTAATAAAACTTAAGGATCTGTGTGAGAAATAAGGACCCGATTGTAATAAGTTTTAAGGACCAAAATGTAAACTCAGGTTTTAAGGGTTTACTTTAACTTAGATCTTTTTCAACATTTTATATATGTTAGTAAATAAGGTAAGTATTATGTTTTCACCTTGAATTTACAATTTTGACCTTTTTAGGTTAATTTATTAGATTAAGTAAAATTACTTAAATTGTTATATACCTAGGTATACATTATATTTAAGTTACTTAACTTATTAATTAAGGGAATGATTAATAGAATTTCAAGTCCAATTATTATCTAGATTATTAATAATGTTAATTGAATGATAAAATGTCATTTCAACTTATTTTATGGTCCTTTACTAAATATCCCTTATTCCATAATTAACCCTTGCATGTTCATAACCTTAGCTAATTAACTAGGAAGACTAGTTAATTAGGGGTAATTAGAGATCATGATGAGTGTCTCATAAAGGTGCACAAGGGTAGGCACGTGCGTTGGAGGTGGTTGCGCTGGAAGTGGGTGTGCTGGAGGTGGGATGCACAATGGTTGGCGTGAGTTGCTGGCTGAGGTGAGGAGTTGCAGAGACTCTTGGCAGTGTGGGCTATCACCCTACACACCTGAGTGGAGGAGTCATTCTGCCGCAGTGAGGCCAGTGGTATGGAATGGAAGAGGAGCAAGGTCCTCTAAGCACAGTGAGGAACAAAGGGTGGTGGCCTCCCCCTCAATAGTAGCTCTTCCTTCTCCTTTTGTAGCCACGACCGCACTGATTTGAAATTCAAAACGCTGTAGAATGAATGAGATGCGCAGGAGGAGGAGGTGGAGCCGGAGGAGTTACCTGTGCAAATGAGAAGAAGAATAAAAGAATAAAATAATTAAGGTTATTTATACATAACTCCTTAACTTTTATGTTAATTAAAATAGTGCACCTAATTAATTAACTAATTAAATGTATGCAACCCAAGGTTAATTCTAAATGCATGAATTATGTACTTAAGCTTAAAATATGAATTAATTTATTTACAACCTAATGTATGCTATCTAAATGTTAAAATTAATTTAATATCTAGACATTTAGATACTTAAATAGCCCATGAATATGGGCTAATCAAATACGCCCATGCCTAGTTCTTGTTAGTCCCTAGCAAATCCATGCAAAACCTACCACTCTAAGTAGACTAGCCAACCCAATCGGTCTTCTATTAGAAACATATTAAGTGCAGACTTTAGACATAAGGTTCCCAAGTAGTCGCTAAGTTACAAACTAGGTCGGCTAAATATGAGTTGTAGTCACAAGTTTCCCTAATTTCTGACTCTACCCTGAGGTTTATTGATACCAGAGATTAAAGCATCCATGCATGTGTGTTGGTCTGAGTTATTTAAGTTAAAGGAGAAAGGATTTTTATTTAATAATATATATATATTTGTTTGATTCCTTTAAGTCTAACCTCGGATCAGCTATCAACATGATCTGTGTCAGATTCATTGTCCCCATCATCGTACGTCGAAGGGTGCCTGGCTTTCGATGATTCAAGAAAGCACTACCCATACTGAGCCCAAGAACTCCTGGCAATCGACACTTTGAGATAATATCGCCCATGGATTTCTTAAGAGAATTCAAGCCTATGGCAATCAGCACTTCGAGATAGGGCTGCCCATGGTACCTAAACCACATAATGCGCTTACAAGCCCCCAGTAGGATGGATATCCTAAGAGACAAGCGCTGAGGAGGTAATATGTTATCATCGCATCCTCAAGTTGAGTATATACTCCACCTCTCCTACGGTAGGAACTCTTCCAATCAAATTGTGTTTTCAAGCCTCTCCTAAGTCAAAACTAAGAGAACCAAATTTCTTTTAAGAAATGAATTACCGTGATTACTTTGTTACATAAGACCAAGTGTGTGAAATTTGGATGCTTGGGTTACAAGGACCCGTAAACCAAAAGGTATAACAAGACTCCAGGTACTACCCCACCTTTTAACTCAATTCTTAACTTTCCTTCCTCAACCTCATGAGTAATGCTCTGTAACTTAACTCCTACTTAAGTTTTTAAATCCACAAAGGACCCTAAAGGTCTAAAGCCAGTAGCTCACTTAGCTTCTAAAGTTCAACCCTAGAACCAACTTAGTCTCACCTAGAGTTCTGATTTGCTTAAGAATGCAAGGCCTAACCAGTTAAGCTCAAAACTTTTATTTTTATTTTTTTTTTTAATTTTATTTTACTTATATTTATATTTTAAATGTAATATGCATGAATGAATGAAAAATGTAGACATACTATAAACAAAATGCCTCAAGTCCTCTCCCCAATGCCTGGTTCAAACAATGTCCTCATTGGAAACAAAAATAGTTAAAGGGAGATATTACCTGAGGTGGAGATGGTAGGAGCTAAGGCTCCTCAAGAGTGACCTCGTCAACCAGATGGCCATCCAAAGTAATGTATGGTTTTAACCATTGACCGTTGACGATAAAGGGAGTTGCTAAAGAAGGGCTTTTAATCTCCATAGCTCCATGCAGAAACACTTTAGTGATTATGGAAGGCCTATCCCAATGATATTTTAACTTCCCAAGAAAAAGCTTAAGTCTGGAATTGGAACGCCAGACTTACTGGTTGGGGTTCGGCTCAAAGGTCTTTCGAAGTATATACTTATCATGCAAGACCTTAGTTCTTTCTTTATAAGCTTGAGAGGTGTCATAAGCATCATTCCTCAGCTCCTCAAGCTCACTTAATTCCAGAAGTCGTACCTTACCCGCCTTCTCTAAATCCATGTTAACACTTCGAATAGCCTAAAGTGCCTTATGTTCCAACTCAACAAGTAAATGGCACGCTTTCCCATACACAATCCAAAAGGGAGAAGTACCCAAAGGGGTCTTGTAGGCCGTTCGATATGCCCAGAAAGCATCAACGAGCTTTTGGGACCACTCTTTCCTATCAGGTAAACCGTCTTTCCTAAAATATTTTTTATCTCGCTATTTGACACTTCAACCTGGCCACTCTTTTGAGGATGGTAAGGGGTAGCGACCTTGTGAATCACTCCCAGACTCCTGATTAGCCGATTGAAGTAGTGGTTTTGGAAATGAGGTCCTCCATCACTTATAATGGTCTTGGGGCAACTGAAATGAGATATGATATTGGCCTTCACAAATTTCGACACCACAGAGTGGTCATTTGTGCATGTAGGAATGGCCTCTATCCATTTAGAGACATAATCAACAGCCACCAAGATATATTCATAACCATGGGACGACAAGAAGGGGCCCAGAAAGTCAATTCCCCACACATGAAAAATTTCAACAAATTGAATAGGGTGTTGAGGCATTTCATTCCTCTTCCCAATCGTTCCAGTCCATTGACATCTACTACAGGCCTTAACAAAATTATGAGAATCCTTAAATAAGGAAGGCCACCAAAAATCATACTGGAGAACCTTAGAAGCAGTTCTCTTCTCACCAAAGTGTCCACCACAATGAAGCTCATGGCAAAAACTCAGCACTCTTTGTTGTTCCTCTTCAGGTACATAATATTTCAATACTTGGTCTTGTCCAATTCTAAATAATTCAGGCTCTTCCCAATGAAAATATCTTGCTTGGGAAATGAATCTCTTTCTTTTCTACTCATCCCAAGAGCCAGGAATTTGTCCAGTGACCAAGTAATTTATGGTATTTGCGTACCAAGGTAAAGTTGGTGTTTCCGCCATCAGAGTTTCATCGAGAAATGTCTCGTGGATGTCTCTACAAAGAGTGTAATTAAGTGGAAGGTGAGATAGGTGGTCAGGCACAACATTTTCTACTTTCTTTTCACGTATCTCCAAGTCAAATTCTTGAAGGAGTAGGATCCACCTAATCAGACAGGGCTTAGAATCTCTCTTAGAAATGAGATGTTTCACTGCTGCATGATCAGTAAAAATAACCACCTTAGACCCAAGCAGATAAGACCTAAACTTCTCCAAAGCAAAAACTACAGCAAGAAATTCTTTCTCATTGATGGTGTAGTTTTGCTGAGGTTCAGTTAAAGTCTTGCTATCATAATGCAGCACATGAGGTCTTTCCTCAACCCTTTGTCCAAGGACAACTCCCACTGCATAATCCGAAGCATCACACATCAGCTCAAATGGGAGTGTCCAATTAGGAGCTTGGAGAATAGGCGTAGAGATCAAGGCCTCCTTCAGAGTTTGAAAAGCCTCGGCACGCTTTGAATCAAAATTGAAGGAATATTCCTTTGCCAACAAGTCACAAAGTGGCCTAGAAATCTTTCTAAAATTTTTAATAAAGCACGAATAAAAGCCAGCATGACCGAGAAAGGATCTAATATGTTTGACATTCGTGGGCAATGGGAGTTTGGAAATAGAATCAATCTTGGCTTTATCTACTTCCAAACCTTGCTCAGCTACAACACACCCAAGTACAATTCCTTTCTATACCATGGAATGACTTTTCTCCCAACTGAGGACTGAACCAGTCTCCTTACATCGCTTCAACACATTCTCCAGGTGTACGAGACACTGGTCAAAAGATGAGCCATAAATGGAGAAGTCATCCATAAACACTTCAACACACTTGTCAATCATGTCCGAAAAAATAGACATCATACACCGCTGGAAGGTTGCAGGGGCATTACATAATCAAAACGGCATACGCTTGAATGCGAAAGTACCATAAGGACTCGTGAATGTCGCCTTCTCCTGGTCATCAGGGAAGACTGCAACCTAGTTGTAACTAGAATATCCATCGAGAAAGCAATAGTACTTATTCCCTGACAATTTCTCTAGAATTTGATCAATAAAAGGCATGGGAAAGTGATCCTTCTGGGTCGTGATGTTCAGCTTGTAGTAATCAATACTGACCCTCCATCCAGTTGAGGGTCTAGTGACAATTTGTTCGCCTTGGTCGTTGAATTCCACAGTAAAGCCCTCCTTCTTTGCCACCACGTGAATATGACTTACCCATTTACTATCTGCAAGGGGATATATGATCCTAGCGTCCAACCACTTCAGGATTTCCTTTTTAACCACCTCCCTCATATTAGGGTTCAGACGTCTCTGCATGTCCCTAAATGGCTTGATGGAATCATCAATATAAATGTGGTGCATGCAGAGTGTAGAGTCTATATCCTTAATGTCAGCAATGCTCTAAACAATAGCTTCCTTGTGCCTAGACAAGCATTCAATTAGCGCTCCCTCCTATGCCTTAGATAGCACAACTAAAATGATAACGGGGAGTGTATCATTGGCAACAAGGAAGACATACTTAAGAGTGTCAGGGACGGGTTTCAACTCAAGGTCAGGGGCTTGTATGGTTGAGGGTTTCGTAATAGATGTCCCCATCTCAGGTAGCAGATCTACCTTAGGTAGTGATGATGGGGGAAGAGACTCAGCAGAAATACCCAGGAATTCCTCAAGTTCAAGTATATCCCCTTCACATTCCTCTAAGAGATGGGAATGCTCATTTAGCATCACATGCTTAAGGGGGTCATCACATAACATTACAGAGGTTGCCTCTTCAATAAGGTCATCTATCACCTCAACTTGCGAACAATTCTCAAATATGGCTTGTTTGTAAGCATCAAACACATTATACTGGATTTTCCTGTTCCCAAAGCCCATTTTCAATGCCCTAGTATTGCAATTGATTGAAGCATGCAAAGTTGCAAGGAAGGGGCAGCACAAAATGATGGAGGGTTTGGTTGGCTTGTTGGTAGGGTCAGTGTCCAAAACTAAGAAGTCAATGGGAAAGAAGAAATCATCCACTCTTACGAGGACATCTTCCAAAATTCCCCGTGGTGTCTTAAGTGATCGATCTGCAACTTGAAGGATTATAGGGATAGGCTTCAGATTGCCTCACCCAAGTTGTTCATACACGTAGCTTGGAAGGATGTTCACCCTCGCACCCAGATCAAGTAGAGCCTCATCAATTTGTAAGTCACCAATAACTACTGAGATGTATGGGACTCCTGGGTCCTTAAGTTTCGGGGGTGTGCCATGTTGAACAATTGAGCTAACATAATCAGGCATGACAACATTTGATTGGACCTATTTCCTAGATTGCCACTTTTTCGTGCACAAGTCCTTTAAGAAGTGGGCATTGATCGCATGTCTTTCACTCAACTCAGTAATTAAGTTAATTACACTTAATTAAGAGTAGAAGAAGTTACTTAGGTTAACTCAAAATTGTGTCGGTTGTGTAGTATAGGGTCTAATTAACCTAACATTTTAGAAATTTTTACTGGTTGAATCCAGGTCGTTCACTGGGAGGTATAGTAATGTTTCAAATTCAGCAATTTTCTTTTATTTCTCTATAAGTTTAGGAGGTATAACTAGATTGATTTTTAAAACATAAATTTTGCCAAAATATTTAAACTATAAAGAATATACAAAATTCCATATGAAAAACATATTTACTCAAAATGATGTTTGTTTATTAACAAGTAAACATGTTAATTTTCCAATTTTATTTCAAAAGAAATTAAGGCAATAAAAGTTGTTCTATTAAAACATGCCTTTTTACAATCAAAACAAATTCAAAAAGTAACTAAAATGATGCAAGAAAAATAATATTCTTTCTTTACTTCTTTAGCCTCTTTCTTCTTCATTCTTTCTTTTATTTTCTTCTCTCTCTCGAGCTCTCTTTCTTACCTCTTCTGTTGTTTTCGCCTTCTTCTCTTCCCTTAGTCTTCTCTTGCCTTCTTCTCTTCCCTTAGTCTTCTCCTGTTCTTCCCTTAGTACCCATTCTTTAACACTCCTTAGCGCCTGTTCTCCTCGTTTCCTTTGCCTTCAACACTTAGCTTAACAACCATCAGCTCTTCATTTCCTTAAGTCCTTCAGTTGAACGAAGTTTTTTTACTTTTTAACCAAAAATTATTTTATTTGCGGCGAGGACCTTTTGAGGATACACAACACCCTAAGACAAGGGTGGGACCAGACCCTACTTGGTCCTCGCCTAATCTCAATTAGGCTCGATTTCGATTTATTTCATATCGGTTCATAGTCTCAAGCCAATTCAGCTCAACCCGGCCTCCCAGGCCTCACCCTCCTAGGGCACACTTGCTCACGCCCATAAGGGCACACACCCGTAGGCACACAAGACCACACACACACATGCGCATGGTCAAAATAGGTTCAGAATGCTCAGATAATCAGATCGGAAACCGGTGCACTGAGCGTTGACGACTGGTAAGCCCATGTAACAAAATTGTTTTATCCCCATGCACGTGCTCAGAATCTGACGATGCGGGACTATCCTAACCCCTTCTAGACCAAACTTCAAATGATCATAACTTCCAGCTCGAAGCTCCAAATCAAGTGGTTCAATGTTTGTTAGAAAGCTCTAAAGTTGATCTACACAATTGCAGGGTCAATTTAAGGATTGAAGGATGTTCTCCTCTTCAATTTGAAAGATAAAATCAGGGGTTCCTATGGGTTATTATTGCCTGGACATGGTAATTATGTCTACAGAGTCCTCAGATGGACTTTTCTCTCTTATTTAAAGGTCTGTACAAGTTCTACAAATAATTTCACATATGTTAGAGTAAGTTTTAAGCTCTTAAAACCTTCAAGAGCAATAGAGAAGGTCTTCACTTCTCTGAAAGCTTTAGAGTTCAGATTTTCAGACTTTATTATGTGCAACAGACACTAAAGAATGTTTCCAATTGATTTAAACTAATTCTAAGGGTCGTAATTAACTCAACTAGGAAGAATTTAAAATCAAAACTCAACAAAATGTTTCTCCTATTAGTTTGGGTTCGAAAGTAACCCAAACAGACAGAGTTCAAATTCTCACTAAATAACTCATCTAAGCTTACTTTAATCACTTTAAAACCATCAAACAAGATCCCAGAAATGACTTAATTGCATCAATTCCTTAATTTGAGCTTAGAACTCCATAATCACACTCAGTTTTGCTGTGAAGGCACAAAAGTTTGACTTTCTGTTAAAAGCCTTCTACCAAGAAATTAAAGCCTCGAATAAAGTCTCCTCAACACCAGGAACTTATACAGATCTTCAGATAAGTGTTTTGACCCTGATTTCTAGGGTTTCAAGCTCACTGCCTGAGGTTCAAAAGATGTGTGTTTGTCAGAGGAAATGCAAGGTTGTTACAGTGATCTAAGAGCATAAACAGCTTCAGTGCATTCCACTGAAGCTTCTAAGTACCTTAAATTCCTCTTATATCTCTTTATCAGACTTCTACAACTTTGGCTGAGTTGGAAAAGAAGTTCAATCTTTGTCTCCAGACACTAAATCCTCAAATAAACATCCTGAAAACAATCAGTGGTCCACATTATACCATTCTAGAGCTTCTCAACAAGTTTCACAGGCTGAAGTACAAAAATGGCTCACCGGAGTTCACCAGTGCTCCGGTGAGTCTAGAAAATATGTAATCTATACATAGATTGTGAAAACTTGTCATTTTTTATTTAAAAAGGATCTTGAGGTTGCAAGGAACCTCAGTATCATGTTTAATTCCTCATTATCTCATTAGAGTTAAGATTTGACAGTGAATTCATTTCTTTAGAAATCTGATTTGAATTAAGCTCAAGACTTGTTTAACCACTTGATTGAGAGGTTACAACGAGTCAACAGATGCTTATATTCAAAAATATATATTTAATTTAAGATTTGAACTGCTCCTGAGCTGCCATTGACAGTGAGCTCAGGAACTTAATTAAAATTGGGCATTTAATTTATATGTGGTATTTATAGGTATTATAGTGTCGATTAGGGTCCATAAGTGATGGATAAATGATGAAAGACCCTATGAAGGTGAAATTAAGCCCACTACTATCACCATGGACAGTGATAGTAGTCGGTGGAGGTGAAATGTGAACTTGGAGATTAGGTGATCAATTAAGCAATTAAAAGTTTTAGAAATGATCATGGAAGTTAATGGAAGGTGGACAGCGATTTCAAAAAACAAGATTAAAGCTCTGGCAAGCTCAAGGAGCTCGCCGGAGTCGGAGAAGATGAAACTAAAATCTGATATTACAACTATTCTAACTAACTAACTACCTAACTAAGCTAGCCTAGTCCTACTCCTACTCCTAATCCACCGTTACCTAGATGAAGGGGTCAATAGGGTTCCGCCGAAGGTTCGTAGCGGACGACGAAATCAGAGGGTGGAAGAAAGATCTCCGGTGGGCGGATTAGAGGTGGAGCAGAGAATTCCTTTGGTCGACGCCTGTGTCAGAGACGCAGAAGACCATGGCAGATCTCCTCGGCTGATCAGAATGAATGGAGGAAGTCAGAAAGTGAAATGGAAAGTCGCCAAAGTTTTGGACGAATAGCCTATTGGGTCAGCTACAGTGTTAGAAGAGGGAAGGGAGCCAACTTGAGTAAAATCCAAGGGGTGAGGGGGTATTTATAGCAGTTGGTGGTGAAGAGAATGGCAGGGTCTGGCCGAAGAAGGAGCTTAACCTCTGTCATTGTCTCCAACGACGGTAAGGCTATCTCCCACTAAAAAATAGGATTTCCGGTTAATCCAGACCAGTGGATGAAGTGGAGGTGGTGAGCGCAAGCTGCAAGAGTTTGGACAAAGAAGGATGATGTCGGTAGGGAGGTGATCATGCGGTGGCATGACTCTTTGCCGCTAGCCGTTCATTCGGCTGAAGAAGAAGAAGAGGGACTTAAATGTAATAAAACTTAAGGACCTATGTGAGAAATAAGGACCTGATTGTAATGAATATTAAGCACCAAAATGTAAACTCAGGTTTCGAAGGTTTATTTTAACTTAGATCATTTTCAACTTTTTATATATCTTAGTAAATAAGGTAAATATTATGTTTTCACCTTGAATTTACATTTTTGTCCTTTTTAGGTTAATTTATTAGATTAAGTAAAATCAGTTAAGTTATTATATACTTAGGTTTACATTAAGTTTAAGTTACTTAACTTATTAATTAAGGGATTGATTAATAGGATTTCGAGTCCAATTATTAACTAAATTGTTAATAATGTTAATTGAATGATAAAATTTGATTTTTAACTTATTTTATGGTCCTTTAATAAATATCCCTTATTTTATAATTAACCCTTATATGTTCATAACCTTAGCTAATTAACTAGGAAGACTAGTTAATTAGGGGTAATTAGAGATCATGATGTGTGTCTCATCATACCCCCAGGGCAAAGTTTTGCTAGTCCCTAGCAAAATTAACTACGACTATGATGATTTAAAGCACTTGGGTTTAAATTATTATAAATAGTAACTATGTAGAGGAAAGCTTAGGTCAGAAATTTTTAAGTTTATTATAAATGATTAATGTAAGGAGCATGTGTGAAAATTTTCATACTTAGACTTATACTTATAACATTTTCAAAACACACTGAAAATAATTTGTAAACAGGAATTTTACTCTGAATTAAAATTCTTCAAAAATCACTTTAATCTTTGTAACTATTCTTAACTCAAATTGAAATAGAAAGTGTTTTAAGGAAAAAAAAACTTAAGAATTGAGAATTAAATTTTAACTCAAAAACTCAAATAGATTTAAGTTAATCCTTTATTTATGCTATTTGACTTTTATCAATATAAGTTTAAGCAAATTAACCAGATACTCATTATTAATCAAACTTAGAGTAGTAAAACTTTAATTTACTAGCCTACAACACTAAAGATTAACTTCTAAACCTAGGATTATGTAAATTCTTCTTCTTTAGGTCTCAACTTAAAATCTTAAAAACCCAATTTCTTAGGCTTCATTGCCCAATACCAAGGTTCAGTAGCTATGATTTTAAAACATCTGTGCTTAGCGAAGAGAATTTCCCTAAAGACATCCAAAGTTGCAAAAATCCAAATCATATGACATCATTTTCCAATCCCAATTACTCCAATTCAAGCCTTTGACTTGGCCTTACTCAGGTTTGGTTGCTTTCTCCTCACCAGTTTTCTATCCCAAGGTCAACACTTTTTTTGTATATCTCCCCGGTGGACCATTAGGTCTCTTATTCCTAATATTTTTTTCTCCATATTTTTTTCTCTTTTTCTGTAGGTTAGAACACCCATTTGTAGTGAGGTGTTCTTTTTATTTGATGGAAGGAAGGGTAGCATCCATTTGTAACGAGATGCTTTTATTTATTATGGAAAAACTGCATAAGCACCCATTTTTAACAAGGCACTTAACTGCAGGGTGTTTTTACTTATTTTTTCTTTTCGCCTTCTCATTTTTCTTACTACCGTTATTCTCCAAATCCTTTTTCTAAGTGAATGGCACATCCTTCACCCTTTCAAGAACCACCCGACGAAAATCCTTGGACTAAAGAGGATTAAGAACTGATCTCTTAACCTCTTTGTTTTCGTGGTCTCAGATGCCAACAAGATAATTCTATGTGCTTGAATTTAGATGTTTAGGTTACTTAGCTCTCATACTAGAGCTTGGACAACAAAGCCCTTTACTCTTAGGTTCTTCATATGTTTAGTTTCCTCTTATAGGATCCGTCAAGACAAAATCAACCAAGTCTAGTTATTTATCTCTAGCTTGTAAGTTTTGCAAACTAAAATTCTACCAACTCTCTATTTAATAAACTCTGAATATCTGGCTTTTTACTTGACTTTATGATAAAATCAAATTTTCACAAAGCAGAAGGATTACTTAATCTAATTGATTAAAAAGTTAGAGTTTAATTCCAAAACTTTAGTTTAAATCTTAACACACTTAGTTTTAATTCAAAGTAAGAATAGAAAAACAAATCTTTAAAAGATTAAAAGATTCCTAATTCAAATAAAATCTTATTTTAAAAATTTTAAACACAAAAGTGTATTTTTTTTACAAAATGTTTAAAGTAAAAATCTAAGAATTGAATGCTCTTAAATACTCTATATATATTCTATATAGATTTTAAACTTTTAACCTAAAAGAAAATTAAGCTCTTAATTACAATATATATACTTCTTCTTTTCTTCTTTAAAAATGAATATACCCCTCTTATTATTTTTATGAATTTTCCTTTTCAAATTTTTGTATTTTTATATTTTTATTTTTATGTATATAAAAATTTTCCAATTTTTATGTTTTTTTCAATTTTTTTTTTCAAATTTTTATGAAATTTTTTAATTTTTAAAATTTTTATCATTTTTAGATTTTTATTTTTTTTAAATTTAATGGATATTTAATTTTTATGTTTTTTTTAACCCACACTCAAAGTGAAGATTTCACTTCAACACCCCCAAGCCTAAATTTTACAATGTCCTCATTGTTAGAAGGGTGAAAAGATATTACACATCATTTAGTATAGGGTAATGGAAGGAGCCGAATAGAGGAGATTAAAAATCTCAGTGCAGACGATTTCAAGTCTGATCGAAGGTCAGACTGATTAGTCAAGCTAAATGAAGGTAATCAATATGAAATATGAAGTGAAATTTTAAAGTAAGTGTAGAAGAAAATAAAAAAAAATCAAAATAAGAAACAGTTATGTACAAATGCTAAGTTTTACGCCTTCAGCTAGGCGTAAACCCTAGTAAAGAACTCCTAAAAAAAAAAAGATATATGGTAAAAATAGAGGAGTTATGGAAGAATTAGATCAAAAATAGAAAAATAGATTAAAATCCACCCAATCAAAACTCGTCCTTAAATTTCCTAGTATAGATCTCACAGAACCAAATATTGGATTCTCATGAAAAATCTCTGAAAGGTTAGAGTGAATCCTGTGAAGATTAGATCTGATTTAGGTTGAGTTGTACAATGTTTAAGATTAAGGCAATTCAAAAGATGATTCCACCATGTTCAGAAGATCAGCAAAGTCAGTTTTGATTCTCAGTAATAGGTGGGTCATTTCGACACAAAATAGGTTGTTAATGCGGGTTTGGTGAGTTATTTTCAGGCAGTATGGAGGATGGGTTGTGATTAGAATCAAAGGCCTAATTAAGAAAATGGACTTGGCCTTGATTTAGCCTAGGATTTGGCAGATTCTTTGGATTCGGAATTGGCTGAGATGGAAGAGTACCTAGTTGATGAGACTCAGCCAAAAGCATTATTTGATTTTGTAAATCAGCCAACTCTACCTTACATTGCCTATGGATCTCAGCGAGAGCTTCGGCATTTTGTTGTTGACTCTCTAACACAGCACTTAAAATATGGTCTAGTTGTGTATCTCTAATAGGCCTAGAGTAATTCTGCATACTCATCGGATTAGGCCTTAAATCTGATTGCTGAGGAGGGAAAGGAGGCAGGTTAAAATGGGTCTGATTTGGATAATTTGGTCTTTGATTTTGATTTAGATCAGCCCAAGAAAAATTTGGGTGGCTTCTCCATCTAGGAATATAGGAATTTGAATAAGGGTTTTGGTCTTAAATTGTTTTCCTAGATAGCGTTTAATCCTAAAAGATATGGCGTGTTTTCTGCAATAGAAAAGGGTGGGGAAAAGGGTGGGTAAGATTGTGGGACAAAGGTCCCTCCTTGGGTTAGTGAAGGAGTAGATAGAAAACCCAAGGAAGATGGATCTCCAGAATCTAGATTATTCACAAATTCCCTCCCCGTGAGAATTTGCGAAATAGGTGAATACGCGGGATTCATAGCAAGTAAAGGCGTAAGAGTCTTCATTGTATTTCTAACCTCATCGAGATGCTTTTCTACGATATCTACTTTGTCTAGTTTTTCTGCAATAATCTCTAAATCCTTTGAACTGGATGGATTACCGATCTTGTGAATGCCCTTATGTGGATTTTGGTGATTCGCATTCGCTCCTCGCGTGAATTGAGACATTGATGCAAAATTAATCGAGTTTTCTGCCATCCCTTCAAATAATTCTGAAGTGGATTCTACGTCGCGATTTAGAAAATTCCCTCCACAAGAGGGATCAACTAGATTGCGAATGCCCTGTTGTAAACCATAATAAAAAATGTGCATGAGTTGCCAACGAGGGATGTCATGATGTGGGCATTTCCTTTGCAATTCATGAAAACGTTCCCACGCTTCATGAATTTGTTCTCCTTGATTGTTATTGAAAGTAGTAGTAGCTCGCCTTAAAGCATTGGTTCGACCAATTGGAAAGAATTTCTTCAAAAATGCGGATTCAAGTTCAACCCAAGTTGAGATTGGTCTTGCTATAGTTCTATACTAATATGTTGCTTTATCGTTAATGCTAAAAGAGAACATCTTCATTAGTAGGTTTTCCCTATTTTGATTTCGAGGACCAAGAGTTTGGGATAAATTTTTAAGATATTATATATGTTGAAACGGATCCTCAGATGCAAATCCATGAAAGTGGGGGATTAAACCTATAATGTTTGGCTTTAATTCTGGATCATTCTCCCCAATTGGTATCCTAACATTAGGCTCTACTTGTGCATTAAATGGGTTATAATAATCTCTAAGTAGAGGCCTTGGATGATGGATCGGTAAATTAGGGTTTTCAAAACCCACCTCAGGTCGAGGTGAAGGACGGGTTTGAAGATTCTGTAAATTATTTAAGGCAGCTATTAATAAATTGATTTGTCTTGTTTGCTCTAGCATCCTAAGGTTTTGGTTCAGGAGTCCCTCATGAACATCAAAAGGTGACATCTCCCCCTGACCAGAAGAAGAAGGGTCTCGGGATTAAGATTCTGCATTGGATCCATAGAAGTAGATGGATCAGATGGGAAAACCATTGGTTGCTTATCTGCAACCGGCCTAGGATCACCTGTCAACGGTGGTGCAAGAGGTGGATGTAAGGATCGCCTCCAGTCCATAAACAGAAAATAATGTGCAAAGGCACACGCACACCACCGATAAGACAACAACGGCAAAAAAAAACCTACAAAACACCGCAAAAGATGCGGGTTTTTCTCTTCTTTCAAAGGAAAGAAGAAATTACTAAGATAAGAAAAGTAATTTGACACAAACAAAAGGAGTAACAGTATCAAAATACGCATCCTAATTCATGACTACATAGGTGCATACCTTAAAGCTCAAAGGTCTAAGGTCTAGGATCGAGATTGCTTACTACTGGCTCCCCGGGGCTCTAGTAGTGAGATAGACTTGTTGATCTTCGGCCAAAGTCCTAAGAGGTGCAAAGAGGAGAGATAGAAAAATTGACTCGTGTGACTCTAGTGATCGCGCTATTTGACTCTGCTCCCCTAGCTAGACATTAGATTGAACAGTAGAAACAGACTAATCGAAAATAATCTCGTTCTGGGTTCTGAAGTGCGAGTCCAATCCTTAAGGCCAACGTCTACTCTGTTTTATTTAGGGCTAGGTTTGAATGTGCTTTGGAATGTGATGGGCCCTTTAAGTGGGTTGTGCCCTTAATGATTGATTGATTTGTGTGTGCATGCACAACTAGTGATTTTGAAGCAAGATTATTTTTTGATGTGGTGAATTTTAAGGTTCAAATCTTGCTTAGTAGCTTTTAAGATTCAACATTAGGTGTTTTCAATCAAGTTTCGTTGGCACACCAAGTTTTACAAGCACAGGTGAAGATGTTTTCCTTTAAAGTTTAAAAAGAATGTGGAGTGCCTGGTAAATCCCTAAGAGTTGAACCTAATTGGCAGCTACTTGATGAGTTGATTTTAATTGAAGTGGTGCAGCCCAAACAACTCAAAGAACTGGCCACATATGCACCACTAAGTTAGGCACATAAAGATGGTTAACCTAGAATGATTTCTACTCTTTTATGTGTTGCTTTATGTGTACCAGTTCCACAGATCAGAACCCGGTTGAGTAGAAACAAATCAATTTGGTTAAGTGCCTTTGAATGTGGGTGTACATTGTGTGTTTGTTGAAAATTGCCCCACAGAATTATCTTTTTATTTATTTTTTATATAAATGAAAGTGGAATGAATGTGAGTGAGAATCCAAACAACCAAACTATTCCTAGGATTTATGCAAACACCTAGGTTAATTGGAATTTGGATTCAATGTGGCGAATGAAATCTATGGAGGGGAAAAGAATAAGGGATAACTTACAAAACCTTCCACAGCACTTTACTCCAATCTACCGCTTTTGCTCGTCTCAAAAGAGTACCTGCAATTACAATAAGAAAGGAGAAAAGTGAGGTAAATGATTTGTAAGTTACAAAACGTGAAGAGAAATCAAAGAGCGTCGCCTCCTCGGCAACGGCGCCAAAATGTTGAACGTTATGTGAATCGCTACGCTTACGTGTTTGGTTTTGGAAAACCTATCATTGAAAGCGAAGAATTCGTGTTCAACAAATAAAATTTATACTGAAATTAAAATTCCAGGTCGAACACAGGGAGGCGGACGTTTGATTTAAAAACTACGCACTTCTTATTATTTGTCACAGAATAATTCAATTTAAAACTATCTAATTATTTACAAAAAATTGAAGAGAGAGAGAGAGTAAGAGAGAAAGAGAATATTACACAGAGAAATCAAAATGAGATGTAGAATAAACAAGGAATTTTTCATTGAGGAGATTGTTCATTACAACTAGAAAACATAAAATAATTACTCTAGAAAGCGATAAATTTACTCTAGAAAGCATTAAAAGAATGGAGGGAGAAATATCCTCCTCGACGGTCGCTTGGAGGATGAGTAGATTAATCTAAAAAGCAGCAAATCTATACTAGAAAGCAGTAAAAAGAATAGGGAGAGAGAAATCCTCCTCGACGGTTACTTGGAGGACGAGTCGGATGGGACGACGCCTGGATGAAGGAGAACGAAGCAGGATGAAGGAGGACGAAGTAGAAGAATAGGAATGAAGCAGCACGCCGTCTTCGTCGCGGGATCCACTTCCGAAGGGGAACAAAAATTGGACTTTATCTCGCGAGAAGCATCCCGGGTGTGGGATAAGCTTCTCTTGAGCTTTGGAGGGGTAGAGAGGAGAAAGAAGGGATGAGAATTTCGTATGGAGGGTCTCCTTTTATAGTTGCAAGGAGTGGGGGCAAAATGGACATTACAACTTCAAAATAATAAAAGAGGGGTCTTTAGTGACGGATAAATCCGTCACTAAAGCCTCGACGTGGGCGTAGCTTCCGCGGCCACGTGCCCTGCTTCAGCTGCCCATGCGCCCAATGTACACGCACGTCCAGCGATCCTCAGCCATCCGATCGCGAGATCGGATGACTTAAGTCGCGCCTTCTCCCGCTGCATTGCGCGCCCGCCCGCGTGTCCGATTGCGCGTCCGTGCCGCGCGTTCAATCGCGCGTCGACGCTATTGGGCGTACGCGGTCGTTGGATTGCGATCTAACGGTTGACGAACACATGCCCGCTCGCCTCAGAAATCGCTTGGCGAGGCTCGAACGCGCGCCAGCGTCTCGCGATAAGGCGCTGGACCGCTGCGCTGCCTTGCCCAAAAGGTCGCGCGAACGACTTTGAAGAGCCGCGTCCACAGCCGTTGGATCGAGATCCAACGGCGGAGAGGGCGCGGGTGCGCGATCTTCATAGAATGCAAGCAGTCGTTTGGGCGGCTGAGATGGCACCACGTGGTGCCATCTTGGCCGTCCATCTTCTGGAAGTTGTAGATGGTGCCACGGAAGTCGGATTGACTCAATTTTTGTGTTGTTGGGCTGTGATCGTCGATCCGAATTCATCCGTGCGGTCGGATTTGTCATCTGATGTGCAGATTTACACCATCCTAGCCCTTGATCTTCTAAGGTTCCCCGATCACTATCTGATGCTATGGATGTCTGATTAGGGCGATCTTGGAGTCGTTGAACTCCAATCGTCGCCCTGATCACATCCATATGGTTGGATCTTCGATCCGAGGTCCCGATAAAATGTTTACCCTGTCCAAGCACATAAAAGGAGACAATTAACCTCCATTTTATTCAAACTACTCTAAATGCAAGATGATGCATGTTATGCAATATTTATTTCATGAAATGCAATCCTATGCTTAAGAACATGCATAAATAGATATCTTAAGTAGTGTAAATGTGTTTACATCAGCAACAAAACAAAAGATTATGGAATACACACAAAAATAGCAATAAAATCCTACCTTCTCCTGAGATAACCCATGAAGGTAAACCTGAAAAGAAGATAGAAAATAAATACAAAAAAAAAACAAAATACAACTAATTAGAATAAAAACATTAAAAACAAAATTATATTTACAAAATACCTCCAAATTAGACAATTAAACCTTTTAAATTCTAGTGAATCAAAATATTACCCCTGGCAACGGCGCCATTAAAATGATCGGATGTGTTTCACTCAACTCAGTAATTACGTTAATTTCACTTAATTAACAGTAGAAGTCACTTAGGTTAACTCGAAATTGTGTCGGTTGTGTAGTACAAGGTCAAATTAACCCAACATTTTAGAAATTTTTACTAGTTGAGTGTAGGTCGTCCACTAGGAGGTATAATAATTTTTCAAATTCACCAATTTTCTTTTATTTCTCTATAAGTTTAAGAGGTATAACTTGGTTGATTTTTAAAGCATGAATTTTGCCAAAATATTTAAACTATAAAGAATATACAAAATTCCATATGAAAAACATATTTACTCAAAATGATGTTTGTTTATTAACAAGTAAACATGTTAATTTTCCAATTTTATTTCAAAAGAAAGTAAGGCAATAAAAGTTGTTCTATTAGAACATGCCTTTTTACATTCAAAACAAATCCAAAAAGTAATTAAAATGATGCAAGAAAAATAATATTCTTTCTTTACTTCTTCAGCCTCTCTCTTCTTCTTTCTTTCTTTTATTTTCTTCTCTCTCTCGAGCTCTCTTTCTTACCTCTTCTGTTGTTCCTACCTTCTTCTCTTCCCTTAGTCTTCTCCTGCCTTCTTCTCTTCCCTTAGTCTTCTCCTGTTCTTCCCTTAGTACCTATTCTTTAACACTCCTAAGCACCTGTTCTCCTCCTTTCCTTAGCCTTCAACACTTAGCTTAACAACCATCAGCTCTTCTTTTCCTTAAGTCCTTCAGCTGAACTGGGTTTTTCTACTTTTTAACCAAAATTTATTTTGTTTGCAGCGAGGACCTTTCAAGGATACACAGCACCCTGAGACTAGGGTGGGACCAGACCCTACTCGGTCATCTCCTAATCTCAATTAGGTTCGATTTTGGTTTATTTCATATCGGTTCATAGTCTCGAGCCAATTTGGCTCAAGTCAGCCTCCTAGGTCTCGCCCGCCTAGGGCAAACTTGCTCATGCCCACAAGGGTGCACACCCGTAGGCACACAAGCCTGCACACACACATGCGCATGCTCAGAATAGGTTCAAAATGCCCAGATAATCAGATCGGTAACCGATGCGCTGAGCGCTTACGACTGGTAAGCCCTTGTAACAAAATCGTTTTATCCCCATGCGCACGCTCAGAATCTGACGGTGTGGGACTATCCTAACCCCTTCCAGACCAAACTTCAAATGATCATAACTTCCAGCTCAAAGCTCCAAATCGAGTGATTCAAAGTTTGTTAGAAATCTCTAAAGTTGATCTACACAATTGCAGGGTCAATTTAAGGATTAGAGGATGTTATCCACCTCAATATGAAAGATAAAATCAGGGGTTCCTACTGGTTATTATTGCCTGGAAATGGTAATTATGTCGATAGAGTCCTCAGATGGACTTTTCTCTCTTAGTTAAAGGTCTGTACAAGTTCTACAATTAATTTCGCATCTGTTACAGTAAGTTTTATGCTCTCAAAAGCTTTAGGAAGAGCAGAGAAGCTCTTCACTTCTCTGAAAGCTTCACAGTTCAGATTTTCAAACTTTATTATGTGCAACAGACACTAAGGAATGTTTCTAATTGATTTAAACTAATTCTACAGGTTGTAATTAACTCAACTAGGCAAGATTTAAAATCAAAACTCAACAAAATGTTTCTCCTGTTAGTTTGGGTTTGAAAATAACCCAAATTGACAGAGTTCAAATTCTCACTGAATAATTCATCTGAGCCCATTTTCATCACTTTAAAACCATCAAACAAGATCCCAGAAACAACTTAATTGCATCAATTACTTAAATTGTGCTCAGAGCTCCATAATCACACTCAGTTTCACTGTGAAGGCACAAAAGTTTGACTTTCTGTTAAAAGCCTTCTCCCAAGAAATTAAAGCCTTGAATTGAGTCTCCTCAACACCAAGAACTTATTCAGATCTTCAGATAAGTGTTTTGACCCTGAATTCTACGGTTTCAAGCTCGTCGCCTGAGGTTCAAAAGATGTGTGTTCGTTAGAGGAAATGGAAGGTTGCTACAGTGATCTGAGAGCATAAACGTCTTCAGTGCATTGCACTGAAGCTTCTGAGTACCTTAAATTCCTCTTATATCTCTTTATTAGACTTCTCCAACTCCGCCAGAGTTGGAGAAGAAGTTCAATCTTTGGCTCAAGACACTAAATCCTCAAATAAACATCCTTAAAATAATCAGTGATCCACATTGTACCATGGAAAGTGATAGTAGTTGGTGGAGGCGAAATGTGAATTAGGCGATTAGGTGATCAATTAGGCAATTAAATGTTTTAGAAATGATCATGGAAGTTAAAGGAAGGTGGACAACGATTTCAAAAGACAAGATTAAAGGTCTGGCGAGCTCAAGGAGCTTGCCGGAGTTGGAGAAGATGAAACTAAAATCTGACATTATGACTATTCTAACTAACCACCTAACTAAACTAGTGTATTCCTACTCCTACTCCAAATCTACTGTTACCTGGACGAAGGGGTCAATGGGGTTCCGCCGAAGGTTCATAGCGGACGACGAAATCAAAGGGTGGAAGAAGGATCTCCGGTGGGTGGATTTGAGGTGGAGCGGAGAATTCTTTTGGTCGGTGCCTGTGTCAGAGACGCGGAAGACCATGGCGGATCTCCTCTGCTGATCAGAATGGATGGAGGAAGTCGAAAAGTGAATTGGAAAGTCGCCGGAGTTTTGGACGAATAGCCTATTGGGTCAGTTGCAGTGTTAGAAGAGGGAAGGGAGCCAACTTGAGTAAAATCCAAGGGGTGAGGTGGTATTTATAGTAGTTGGTGGCAAAGAGAATGGCGAGGTCTGGCCGAAGAAGGAGCTTGAGGTGCTTAACCTCCGTCGTTGTCTCCGACGATGGTGAGGTTATCTCCCACAGAAAAATAGGATTTCTGCTTAATCCATACTAGTGGATGAAGTGGAGGTGGTGAGCGCAAGCTGCAAGAGCTTGGACAAAGAAGGATGATGTCGGCAGGGAGGTGATCATGCGGTGGCGTGACTCTGTACTGCCAGCTGTTCATTCGGCTGAAGAACAAGAAGAAGAAGAAGAAGAGGAACTTAAAAGTAATAAAACTTAAGGACCTATGTGAGAAATAAGGGCCCAATTGTAGTGAATATTAAGAACCAAAATGTAAACTCAGGTTTGAAGGTTTATTTTAACTTAGATCATTTTCAACTTTTTATATATCTTAGTAAATAAGGTAAATATTATGTTTTCACCTTGAATTTACATTTTTGACCTTTTTAGGTTAATTTATTAGATTAAGTAAAATCACTTAAGTTATTACATACTTAGGTTTACATTAAGTTTAAGTTACTTAACTTATTAATTAAGGGATTGATTAATAGGATTTCGAGTGCAATTATTAATAGGATTATTAAGGGTTTGTTAATAATGTTAATTGAATGATAAAATGTCATTTTTAACTTATTTTAAGGTCCTTTAATAAATATCCCTTATTTTATAATTAACCCTTAGATGTTCATAACCTTAGCTAATTAACTTGGAAGACTAGTTAATTAGGGGTAATTAGAGATCATGATGAGTGTCTCATCAGGCATAAGATGAAATCTGCCTAATAGCTTCAAGCAAAGCCAACTTAATCTATGCTTGCTTGAAACTTTCCATGATCTCATCTGTCTTATCTTTGGCTCCAGATGAGCCAGTAGAAGTCTGCCCAGAGGTGGATAAACGCTTTGGAGAGGGCACTCTTGATGTCTGGGTGGAAGGGTTGTCATGTCGAGTAAGGGGTGGAATGGAGGCAACTTCCTCTGATGAGGTGATTTCAAGCGGAGAAGATTTGGGCAAGTCTTCTCCAGTGGGGGTGAAAGTCGGGGTGGATTGTTTTTTAGGGGGTGAGACTCTGAGAGCATCGGGTTTGGTAATTTCTTTCCCACTCCTCAGAATAGTCACCGCCTGAGCATGCTCCCTAAAGACAATCCCTTTTCCTTTAGGATTCTCCTCAGCAGCACTGGGGAGCTTCCCAGTTTCCCTCTGTCTAACGGCCTCAACAAGGTGTTCTATTTGTGATTTATCTCATGTATAGCCTTGTCATGAGATTGGATGATGGCACTTTGAATTTCTTGCATAGTTTTCAACATTGCCTTCAATTCATCCATCTCAGTGGTCATAGGTTGGGCAAAGGTCTGAGGTTGGTTCATTTGATGGTTTTGAAAGGATTGTGGTTTATAATTCCCTGAATTTGAGACATTTCCTTGTCTCCATGAAAAGTTTGGGTGGTTCCTCCATCCCTCATTATAAGTGTTGGAAAAAGGGTCATTACGAGGTATAGGATGGAACCCTTGAGCGGCATTCAGATCCACTTGTACAAGCTCATAGTGGTGTGGGTATTGCCTTGGCAAATTGAGCATTTGGAAGCTTGGGATGTAGAGGTGTTAGATACAAATGGACTCGGGTTTGACATAAGCCGTTCCATGTTTTGATTCAATAATGGAATCTGATAGGCTAAATTCTGGGTGTCCCTTGCCTCATTCACCTCTAGCTTTCTTTGCATGAGAGTGGGCTTTCTATCCATGCAGGCAGAATTCAAGTGAATAGAATTCTCACTCAAAGCATCAAAAAGGTTCCAAGCTTCATCCTCAATCTTAGATAAAAAGGTTCCTACACAGGCACCATCCATAGTTTGCCTATGCGAATCATTAAGTCCAATGTAGAACCTTTCAACCAGTTGCCATTTAGGGACCTGGTGATTTGGGCAAAGTCTCAGCAAGTCATTAAAGTGCTCCCACACATCATGGAAAGCTTCCCTATCCTTTTGAACAAAACTCATAATTTCCCTCCTAAAGTGATTGGTTTTGCTCATGGGGAAGTACTTCCTCAAAAACTCCTTCTTCAGGGCATCCCAAGTGTTAATATCATCAAGAGTGTGATACCACTACTTGGCTTTGTCCTTAAGGGAGAAGGGAAAGAGGGTCTGCATTTGAGTGTTATCAATAATGCCCTGTAGCTTCACAGTGGAACAAACCTTGGTGAATTCCTGTATATGCTTGTAAGGGTCTTCCCTAGCAGTACCATAAAAGGAGGATAGCAAGGATATGGTATTGCTTTTGATCTCATAAGGATTGTCCCCTCCAAGTCTACGTAATGCAGAGCCAGCTTGATTGGTTGGAATGAAACATTCCTTAAAGCTCCTTTGATCAGCCATTTCTATACTTGGAAGGTTTCTTCTTAAGATTCTTTTGGGTTCAGGATCAAACACAAGTTGTCTCCTACAAGAATGCCTACGAAGCATGCACTACAAGCACAATTCAAAAGGACTTGTTTGGCCTTTACAAATTTAGGCTTTTAACTTTAGTTCAAATTGTAAGTGACAAAGCAAGTTGCCCAATCAATTACATGCCTATTGTCAACATTCAAAATGCCTAGAAAGACCTTGTTCGAGCTTAGGTGTTCTTCCCTAAATCTCAAATGGTAGAGCAAATCCAAAGATGGAAGATCGAGGGATGCAAGTAGGCCTAAGCCTTCCTTCGAAGCTGTGCTTTCATGGTGCTTCTCAACTACCCCCAAAAATCAGTCACAGGGTATTCCCCTCTTTGGATTTACAAAACCTTTGATCTCAAGTTCTAAACACTTCAGAATCCAACGGTAGGAGGGCTCTTTTCCTAGTCATTCCAAGACTTAGGAGTGTCGAAATGCATGTCGTGGTGCAAAGGATATAACTGTGCATACACCGCAAAAAGATTTTGAATTTTGAATCGCACACCACATTTGAAAATCAAGTCCTTAATTTTTAAATGTCCCTCCTTTAATTAGTCCTTTTTGAACAATATATGTGACCACTTGTTAGATCGCTTCAAGACAGATTATGTGGTCTAAAAATTAACTCAAATACATTTGCATGACAGGTAGAAATGCGAAGTTAGAAATGCATACCTGATTCCAGCATTCTTCATGCAATATGCAAGACAGGAAATTAGATCTAGATGCTGCTCATTCAGTCCTAAATGATTCAACCTAAGGGCAGGCAGCTTCTAGTAGGTAACTCATTTTTTTTTTATTTTAGGTAATTATGCACAAACAAATTAAGGATAAACAATCACAAAGTAAAATAAAAAGCTAGATCTAAAGAAAAGGGAACAGGCTTCCAAAAATCAGCCCCAATTACTAGAAGGGCGACAAAACAAAAATAAAACTTATGAAATGGAGAATCTCCTATAGAGGTGGAATCCTGATCTCCTTCATCTTCCTCGCGTGTCAGCGTCACTCATGGTCGACGTCTTCTCCCCAATGTGCCTGTCACCTCTCTCAAATTCCTTGCATAAATTCCTCACACCGAAAAAATAATAAATGGTCAGATTAGCGTGCAATGAGAAATAAGCAGAAATGAAATCAGGTGAAATTATTGCGTTTGTTGCCTCCCCGGCAACGGTGCCATTTGATAAGATGGTTTTCACTTTCGAAATATGTATTAAGATGATTTATCATTATAGGATCAAAGTAGTGGAAAACTGCTTAACAAAATAATTAAAATTAAAATTAAACCACTCATAGAAGAGTGGGTCGTGTCCATAGGGAGGCAATGATACAATAAAATCACAAATATTTTTTTTCGTATCCGTTCAATTAAGTGCAAAATCCATCGTCAAATTTGACATGAAATGTGATGAAAAGAAGATACACAATAACTAAAAAATGTAAGGGTATATGTGCAATATTTCCTCACTGAAATATTCAATAAATATGTGATGAATCTATATAATTTCCAATTGACATGCATTAGAGAGAATTTGTGTACATCTAAACCCAAAACCAATGTCAAAAGATGTGAATAACAGAAGCCAAGCAATTATGAGAAAAGATGAGCATGAAGTTGCATTTTTACTCAATATTTCAAATATTAGAATAAAAATTAAAGTTTGGCAATGGCAATCAATTGTAAATATTAATTAACCCAAAAATAGAGGATTTCGTTCCTTTGTGCATGCATGAAGAGGAGGCGATGGTGGCTCACGGGAAGCTTGAAAAAGGATAAGCATGATGAGAGCTTTCCGATGGTGGTGGTGGCGCTCCGAATGGCTGTCAGTGGTCACCGGTCGGAGTGTAAGAGACCGCCGGCGGTGAGGCTCTCCGACCGACCGTCAGGTGGTCGATTGGTGCTACTGGAAGCATGGTTGTGCTCGGGGAGTTGGGGCAAGTCCAATAGAGTTCCTGACACAAAGTTTCGAAGCTGAATTTGATGGTTGCATTTGTGGTGGGTTTGGGTACCTTCATCAATAGAGAAGGAGGAGGACGAGCCGGGTGGAGTAGAGCATGCTACGCATGCGCTGCTAGTGGTGAGGCCGATTGCTACTGCTGGGTGCACAGCTTGGGCTACGAAGAGCGTGCAACAGTTGCTATGGGCATCGTGCGCACACAGTAGTAGCAGGCGTGGGAGGTGTTGGAGGGTGCGCTGCATGTGGCAAGGGGGGTGTAGAGGAATGCGAGCTATGCGCTAGCGAAGGTGGTGAGGAACGCGTAATGTGCGTGGGTGGCTGGTGAGGGCGGTAGTGGTGAGATGAGGGCATGCATGGGCAGATTGGAGATGAAAGCATGCAATGGTAGGTGTGTGCGCTGGAGGTAGTTGTGTTGGAAGTGGGTGCGCTGGAGGTGGGATGCGCAGAGGCTGGCGTGAGTTGCTGGCTGTGGTGAGGAGTTGCAGAGACTCTTGGTGGTGTGGGCTGTCGCCCTACACACCCGCGGTGGAGTCATTATGCCGTGGTGAGGCCAGTGGTATACAATGGAAGAGGAACAAGGTCCACTAAGCACAGTGAGGAACAAAGGGTGGTGGCCTCCCCCTGAATAGTAGCTCTTCCTTCCCCTTTTGTAGTCACGGCCACATTGATTTGAAATTAAAAATGCTGTAGAATGAATGTGATGCGCAGGACGAGGAGGTGGAGTAGGAGTTACCTATGCAAAGGAGAAGAATAAAAGAATAAAATAATTAGGGTTATTTATACATAACTCCTTAACTTCTTTGTTAATTAAAATAATGCACTTGATTAGTTAGCTAATTAAAAGTATGTAACCCTAGGTTAATTCAAAATGCATGAATTATGTACTTAAGATAAAAATATGAATTAATTTATTTACAACCTAATGTATGCTATCTAAATGTTAAAATTAATTTAATGTCTAGACAGTTAGCTACTTAAATAGCCCATGAATGTGGGCTAATCAGTGGCAACCAAAGAACCAAACTAAGCCTAGGGTTTTTGCAATCTCCTAGGTTAATTAGGTTTTGTGTTATTTGTGTGATGGAATGAAATCTTGTGGGTAGGAGGTGTGGGGTAAACTTATGGACCCTTCAGCAGCACTTTACTCCAATCTAACAGCTCTCTCTCCTCAAAAGAGTTCCTGCAATCGCTGTAAGAAAAGAGAAAAGTGAGGTAAAAGATCAGTAAGGTGAGAAATGCGGGAAATCAAAGAGCATCGCCTCCCTAGCAATGGTGGTAAAATGATGAATGATATTTCATATGGTAAGTTTGAGTTTGAAACCCTGTGGTTGTAGCCACGTAAAATTCTGGCAATTAGATAATTTTACCGAAACTCAATGTTAGTCCCGAGTCAAACATGGGGAGGTGAGCATTTCATTAAAAACCACATAGGAATTATTATCACGAAAGCAGATTAGCTAGTTGAAATTAATCTACGCTAGCTATTCTACTTAAAGAATAATTAATAGAAGAGAGAGATAGAATAATACAAATAGAGAGAAAATAGGGAGAGAGTAAACAAATGTTTCACAATGATAGAATCATGTGGATTACATCTACATGCTACACTAGAAAGCTAGAAATCTAAACGAGAAAGCGATAAGAAGAGAGGGATGAGAAAATCCTCCTTGACGGCTACTTGGAGGATGAGCCATGTTGATGGAGCACTCAAACGATGTGGATGAGATGCTGGACGAGGGAAAATGGAACTGAAGGAAGGAGGATGAAGTAGGGTGATGTGGCAGGATTTGCTTCCCGAACGATGATGAGAGGACAACCGCAGGATGCTCCACGTAAGGGGTGAGAAGATGGAAAAATTATTTTACTTTAACTCTAATGGAGTGATGGTAACACCATCATGATCCATAACTAGCTTTAGTTAGTCATAATCAAGTGAGAAATGCTCCTACATGATCTCTTGAGAGCCATAATTCCATACAATTCCATTCTGAGAGAACACTTAATCAGGGTTAATTCTACAGTTTTAACAACATATCATGAAAGCAGAGTAACAACGGGATTTGCTAGTGGTTAATCTAAGGTTAAATAAGCATTAAAGTATAATAAGTGGGTCCACATAGACAAAAATAGGATTTCACTCATTTTGAGAATCAATACACCACCCAAAATCCTAATTTTAGACCTGCTTAATATAAAGAGATCTATTCAGGATAAAATTCATCTAATCCTCTTAAAATTCATAGAAAAATATTCCTATAGTTTTTATACCCTTGGTTCGGCCATCTAATCCTATCTGACCTCAAGTAGAGTCATAATTAGATTTTTACCCTAATTTGGGTTTTTGTGCAAATTTCCTAGCCAAACTTGGTCAAAACTAAAATCTAACTTCACCATCAAATTCCTTGGGTACAAATTAGGTTGGTACCAAAATTTGGGCCCAATCAGAGTTCATCTTGACCTAGTTTGCATTTTAGTCTATTTAAACTCTATTCTTCACATGTACGCCCCTAACTTTTCAAATTCCTTGCATTTGGCCCCCTAAGTTTGTCATCTTCTTCACGAAAAGCCCCATTCCGCCGTTAGCAGTGTGAACCTAACGCACCATCCTTCAATCTAGGATTTCTCTCTGATTTCTCGACCAATTCCTCCCAAAATTGGAAGGAATGATTTTGAGGAAGTCCTCAATCATCTAAATCACATCTTGGACCTTGATTTGATCCATAGAGCTCGTGCAAACTCCTCAAGATCAGGGATCTTCTTCCCTAAAATTTCAAGCTTCTCAAGTTTGTTTCCTTGCCTAAAGCTTGCCCTAAGCTCTATAAAAGGTCCCCCATAGTGAGGCCATATTCCTTTGCTTGGTTTGGCCACATCTCTTCAACAAATCCCTCCCTCTGACCACCTCCACCGTAGCTCCAACAACATCCCTTCCTCTGACTTCCTCGTCCGCTGGCACATACCATAGGTAGTGGGATCATTTTCCTCACCTTCCTTTGCTCCTTGCCAGCCACTGTAGGAGCTCCCAGACCCCCTCGTCGTCGTCGCCTTTACAATCGAAGAGTTCGTCCTTTCTGATGCCGACCAATCAAAGCTGGCGTAGACCACCTTTCCCATTGTCCATTAGTCAACTCAACTTCTAACTCTCCCTCTCTAGAATAGGTTCAATTCCTTCCTCTCCTATTTCGACTGTCGACAAGCCCTCAACACCACCGTCTCCCCACGTCTGGCATGACCTTCCGCACTCCACACAGCACCAAATCACTCACCAACACTCCCAAAACTTACATCGTACCTCCATGACCAAAACCCCTCTTCCTATTTCACATTCCACCCATCCAAAACTCCCACCAAACCAACCCATCTCCGCACCACCTCCTCGACTCCGCCAAACCACCACACGAACTGACACACCATATGGACACTGCCACTACCTTCGTCATCCTCCGGCGATCCTCCTGAGCTCTATAATTGGGGCTTTTGAGCCCGTGTTCAACTTTTCAAGTCTCGCCATCACTTTCAGCATCTCCACCTCTGATCGCCTTGATCCAACCTACTACGACCTTGCTACCACGACCAAGTGTTGCGGATTCGCTCCAAGAGCATGCTTGCAACTGCAATTGAAGACACCAACTACTGTGGCAACATCAATTGAAGTGGATTTGTAGTTGAAGCCGTGAGCAAGGAAGGTAGGGACAATAGTCCCACATCGTTAGTTGAGGGGCTCGTGACTGGATGTAAATTGAATTTGTGATTGCTGCTTCCCTCCCAGGACATTGGGGTGTCAAGTCCCCCTTGCACATATCCAAGCACGCCTTGCCCGCAATCCACGTATGCAGGTTTGGCTACTGTTCATGGCCCGTTTACCAGCCTGTATAACCCAATTCATCCCGATTCTAACAGAGAAAGAGAATAGGATTTGTGAGAGGAGGGGCGAGAGTTTTGCTTCATCTTAAAATACCTTGGACATGTGCTAAAGGAAGAGGCTTATACTTAGCCTTTGAGAGAGTTGGCCCTGTGATTGTGAAGGCTTGAGGAGAGTTGGCCTTGTGATGTGCTTGAGAAGACTTGAGGAAGAGAAGATCGTTAGAGGCCATTACCTTCTATTATGTTACTTGCATTAGCTTCTACTAAGTCTTTGAGGTTGATTCTGCTAGTGCTGTGGGAACATTTAAGTATGTAAGTTGATTTAGAATAATTGATTCATAATACTACCTAGAAATTTAAATAATTTCATACTTGGGTATATGGTTAATTAGAAGGATAAAAATGGTGATCTAGATCACCACTTTTAGATAAATTACATTTTCCTCCCATGTTATTTCATGAGATACCTTGATCTATGTTTGACTGCTATTCTGACCAATTTATTCATTGAATATCTTCTATCTGATGCTCAATTTAATGTGCTCATTTATTCTAAATAGAGATTAGTACGTGAATTCTATATTTGCTCCCTATGAACGACCTCTGACTCTAATTAGATTTTGAGTATACAAATTTAAGTGTTCGTTGTGGGATTTAGGAGTGTACTACAATGACCATATCCTTAAACCTCCCTAGTTCACATACAACATGGAGAACCATGGGTATAGGACTAGCTTGTAGAGCCTTGAAGGAGGTGAGAGTACAAGAGAAGCGATGGTGAAATGAGTGGTAGGAGTGCCCTTTTCATAGGTGTACAAATTAAGAGCAAAAGGGTCTTTTAAGGCTTGGAATTAGTGCTGGGGTCTTTAGCGACAGATATAAATGTCACTATATGCGACCATTGCTGAGGCTACGCGATGGAGATCAGAGCACTTATAAGCAGCCACTTTGATGCCTTTCAGCCATCATGCGTTAAGCGATTTAGCGTAATCTCGACCATCCGATCAAGATCAGACAGCCATGATCGCGCCACTACCGCTTCCTCTTCGCACATTAAGTGGTGACGTAGCCTCTCTTCCTGCCATTCGATCAAACATCAACAACTAAAAACTCATGGTCGCATGCCTTTGCAACTCGTTTCTTTAGCGCAATTAATCAGGCATGAGATCGGGAGCCCAATCACGCATCCATCCGATTAGTTGATCAAACCTGTTGGCGCTTGATCAGATGGTCAAATTTCATTCTTTGCGCACCAAAATGATGAATGGTATTTCATACACTAAGTTTGAGTTTGAAAACCTATCATTGTAGTCGCGAAAAAATCCATTAACCAGATAATTTTACCAAAACTCAAAGTGAGTCCCAAGTCAAACATGGGGAGCCGAACGTTTGATTTAAAATCACGTAGGAAATATTGTCAGGAAAGCAGATTAGCTGGTCGAAATTAATCTACCATAGCTATTCTACTTAAAGAATAATTAATAGAAGAGTGAGATAGAATAATTCAAATAAATCGAAAATAGGAAGAGAACAAACAAATGTTTCCTAATGATATAATCATGTCCATTACATCTACGTGCTACACCAGAAAGTGATAAAAAGAGAGGGATGAGAAAATCCTCCTTGACGGCTGCTTATAGGATGAACTGCGTTGACAGAGCGCTCGCACGATGGGGATGAGATGTCAGATGAGGGAGAACGGAACTGGAGGATGAAGAACGAAGCAAGGCGATGTCCTAGTGGGATCCTCTTCCTAAACAACTATAAGAAGACAACCGTTGGATGCTCCATGAAGGGGGTGAGCAGATGGAAAAATTATTTTGCTCTAGCTCTAATGGAACATCCCGAGTATAGGACCAGCTCATAAAGCTTTGGAGGAGGTGAGAGACGAAGAGAATGGAAGGTAAAATGAGTGGTAGGGGTGCCCCTTTTATAGGTGTGCAAATTGACGACAAAAGTGTCTTTTAAGGCTTAGAAATTAATGATGGGGTCTTTAGTGACGGATATAAATGTCACTGTAGGCGAGCATTGCTAAAGTCGTGTGTGCAATGTTGGTCGTGCGATGGAGATTGGAGCACTTAGAAGAGACCACGTCGACGCCTCTCAACCTTCTTGCGTTAAGTGGTTTCACACAATCTCGACCGTTCGATCAAGATCAGATGGCCACGATTACGCTGTTGTCGCTTCCTCTTCGCACGTTAATAAGCGATGTAGCCCCTCTTCCCACTGTTCGATCAAGCATCAGCGGCTAAAAACTCACATTCGTGCACCTTTTCCAAGTCATGCCTCCACCACGGGTGATCGAGCATGAGATCGGGAGCCCAATCAGCCGTCCATCCGATTCGTTGATCAGAGCCATTGGTGCTTGATCAGACGGTCGAATTTCGATCTTCGCATGTGAGGAGGAAGCACGGAGTGGAGGCTCGATTGCGTGACTTTGGATGGTGTAGCACCCTACCCTCTACGCTATGGGGCTTCTTTGGTCATGTCTATGATTTAATGCTTAAGCGCCCTCGGCCGTTGGATGAAGATACAATGGCTGGGATGTGTTAGTGTTTAACTGCAGACGAAAATGAGGCATGACCTTGAGTGAATCTCAGCTATTGGATCGAGATCCAATGCTTGGGATTGATTATAATATGAAGAGGAGATGCTACTAGGGATGTTAGGCAGCTGTAATGGTGCCACATGGCGCCATCGTGGCCGTCCATCTTCTTTGACTTGTAGATGTGCCACAGATGTCGGATTGGGTCGATTTTTGTGCCGTTGGGTAGCGATCGACGATCCAAACCCATCCAGGCGGTTGGATTTTTTGTCTGAAGTTTGGATTTTACACCACCTTCCCCTTCTCCTCTGATCTTTCTCGGATTGCATCTGATGCTATGGAGTTGATCAGGGCAATCTCAAAGCCGTTGAACTTCAATTGTCACCCTAATCAGATCCGTACAGTTGGATCTTCAATCTGAGGCCTTGAAATGATATTGCCCCATTCCATCGCCACAAAAAGGATAAATTAACCTATAATTTGTACAAACTAATCTAAATGCATGATGATGCATGTTATGCAATATTTATAATGCATGATGTTTCTACGGACCTACGAACATGCACAAATAGGCTTTTTAGGCCAATTAGATGTGTACACGTCACCTGCCACCCCCTTGACATCAATTCTATCTACCCTTCCATTCAACAACCCCTTGTCCCTTGCTCCCCTCTCTCAACTATCCCCTTAATGGCCTCCACACCACCCTCCCTACTCTCAACAACCCACCCCTGACTGACGACGTCGAACCACCCTCAGCGTAGGATTAATATCAGAAAGCACCAGAGGTCGTTCCCGAAGCAAGTGTTGCCTCCTAGGATGCCTATCCCAACACAAGCGCAATAGATGAGAGCCTCATCATGAGCCCTAACTAGCCCAGTTTGACTTACGAAATAGAATAAGAGCTCCTACATAACCTAGAGAAGGACTTAATTCAAGGAATTAATTTTCTAAGAAGAAAACATGAAACAAAGGTTAAAACTGTAAATTTACCATTGCAGTACATAAATAGGATTTCTCAGAGGCAAAACATAGGATAAATAGTCTGAATAAGATAAAAAGTGGGTTGGTTCAATCAGAAATGGGTTATTGTGCAATCCAAGAATTAAATGACATTCTTTAACCCAAAAATAGACCCGCTTAATTCAACAAGGTTTTGGCCAAGATAAAAATCAAGTTAACCCTCTAAAATTCATGGAAAAATATCCCCAAGGGTTTAGAACCTTCAAATTCGCCTTTGGAACCTGTTTTGACCAAGATTGGTGTCCTAGCTCATTAACTGACCTAATTTGTGTTTTCGTGCAAAATGTCTAGTCAAACATGGTCAAACCTAAAATCCAACTTCACCACTGAATTCCTTAGGTCCAAATTAGTTTTATACCAAAATTTGGACCTAAAGGAAGGTCATCTTGACCTACTTTGCAAAATAGTACACCCAATTACATTTTTGCCCCTATCTTTTGAAAATCATTGCACAGACCCCAATAACTTCCTCGCCACTCTTACAAACAGGTCACTCCTGTAGTTTTCCCTTCGAAGAGGGGTGACGTAATAAACGTGGAAATAAAATATAAAGCAATCTCACCAAAGAAAACCAATCACACAATATACACAATTGTTTTTAGGTGGAAACCCAAATCGGGTGAAAACCACCACCTAACCCTCTCGAGTTAGGATTTTTCGATCAACCTAGTTGATCAAATCCACTAACCGAATCACTTTAAACGAGGGTGATTCAACCTCAATTACAACCACGCTACAAGTACGAGGGTAGCGTTCCTCAACCCCTTCTCTCCACTAGAAGGATTTTGTCCCACGAAGGAGACGGGAATTCGCAAAGCGAATACCCAACTAAATAACAAAGAAAAAATAAACAACAATCCTATAGAGCCAAAAAAATAATTATGAACCTAGCTTCTATAGGAAATAGGAAACTCCCCTTTGAAAGGAGTGCGTCGAGTTGATGACACGATGCGTGAGCCACGCGATGGTGCAACTTCGCTCTCGTGAACAATGGCAGGAGAGCGGGTGCGTAACAGTTTGATGCTCTCAAGAGAATGGAACGTGAGCTTGGAGAGCAAGAGCTAGCTAGGACACAAGAGAGTGGAAAGTGTATTACAAAGTGTTTCTTGTGTATCTTGTTCTCTCTAGGTGTATATATATATGTATATAGGTGTGTAAAGGCTCCCTTCTATTTATAGAGGCCTTAGGAAGGCTTTAGAAGGCTTAGAAAAGCTTCCATAGCTGTTGGGAACAAAGCCCAAGAGAATCAGGCCGAAATCAGGATAATGATTGTGCTTGACAGGGTAATCAGACGTCTAACTCTGGCATCAGATGTCTGGAAGGCCACTTTAAGACGTCTGATTTCAAGGTCAGATGTCTGATTTTGGGCGGGTCTCTTCCTAACTTGGATCAGATCTAAACAGGGTTTTTGCTCAAGTCCATCAGACGACATATAGGACGTCTGGCAATATGTCTGGACGTCTGGAAACCTACTTTTACTGTGGGAATGGATTTTCCAAATGTTGCAACGGCTAGAAAATCTCTGAGAAGAGATTTTGGGCCAGCCGAGGCAAAACAGTCATTTATCAGACGTCTGGAAAGGCCTAAGGACGTCTGATAAGGCTCTAACGGTCATAATCTTGAGTGCCTGCTAAGCTAGCCAACGGTCCACTATCTGGACGTCTGGTATAAGGTCTGGACGTCTGATTTCATTAGACAGAACTAGCAATGTCTAGCCTAACAGATATCAGACGTCTGAAACAATAGTCAGATGTCTTAAAATACTTTATCAAACGTCTGATTTTAGAATTAGACGTCTGGAAGTGCTGTTTGAACCCTATATTGGTTTTCTAAGTGTTCTACAGAAAACCTTAGTATCCTAGGGTTGTGCAGGTGTTCCTAGGACTACTGTTAGGGTACCTTGAGGCTCTTTAACATAATATTCTAAGAAAAATAAAAAGAGCAAGAAAATAAAGACAAGAGATACAAGAAAGGATTAAAAAGAATCTATCCTATTCTTCTTGTCTTCTATCTTCAATCTGTCGCTCCACGCGAACCTCCTCTGTTTTCCGTCAAGCTCCTCCAATCTTTCCTGGATGCGAGCTCGAACTCCGTTTAAGCACGTCTACATTTGCAATTGACCAGAAATCTAGGACTCAAATTGCAAATGTTAAATAACACGTGTTTTGTTATCATTAAAAGAAATGATCGTGGTGCTCAAGCACCAACAATCTCCCCCGTTTTGATGATGACAAAACCATAGATAATAATGCAAAAAATCCTCCCCCTTTTTGACATTATCAAAAAGGTTTAATTGATTTTACATTTCCTATAACTCCCCCTTAAAATGTGCTCTTCTACGAGTTTCTTTTAACAAAGGTAATGTCCTCCCTTTTTTTCTTATAACAACAAGATAGCTATTATTTTTCTCCCCCTTTCTAAAGGAAATTTAGCTACCTTATATCTCCCCCTCAAAAATTGACAATTAGCTCATAAATTTTAACTCCCCCTATCTAAATGCTACTGATAAAAAGATAGGGTAAAGGGTTTTACCTCACCTACCATGGCCAATAAAATGGCCCAAAGGGTGGTGGTGGATGCCACATCGGATGGGGCTCCCATCCGTAGCTTGGAGGCCCGGGCATTGGCGCCGGTCTCCAATCTGGTGGTCGACGTGCGGCGGGTCCGTCGTTTGTTCACCGTCTCGTCGGTCTTTTTGTTCTCCTCCTTGGTCTACTCCTTGGTTCTCCCAACTTGAGTTGACCAGCTTTGAGTTTGTAGGTCCAGTCCTTTGTTTTATAATTATCCCTAAACCCTACAAAACAAGATTCTAATTCTTTCTTCGGTATCCAAGTGGTCTTGGATCCGGATCTGTTAGCGAGTCTCCTTGATGGAGATCCTTTCTCAATCTTAGGGCTATATAAATCATCTACTTTGTTGATTAGTTTGTTAGAGTTTTCCCTAAGACATGCAACTTCTTTTTCTATATTGTGCATCTTAGTCTGTAAGTCATAAATTTCTAATTTTAAACTATCATTTTCTTCAATCAATTTATTATTTTCATTGATGAGGTTATGATTTTCTAATAATAGGTTATTATCCTTAGGACTAGTTTCTATGTCCTTAAGTTATTTTTCTAACCTATCATTTTCATTTCTAAGAAAACTAAGATTCTTTTTAATGCTATTATTTTCTCTTTTTAGTGATTTACTAACTTCAAAAAGTTCATTAAAAGCTTCTTGTAGATCTAGATTTACCTCGTCGTCAGAGTCTCTTCCGCTTTCACTGTCGCTATTGGTTCCTCTGGCCATGAAACCAAAGCAAGCGGTTTCTTCTTCTTTTTCTTCTTCTTCTTCCTACGAGCTCATCTCTTCATGAGTGTCTTCTAACTTCCTCCATATCTCATGGGCGGTAGTGCACTCTTGGATTTTCTCGAACTCTTTCGGACTCAACGCGCAATATAGGGCATTCATTGCCTTTGCGTTGAGTGAAAGCTCTTGAATATGCAGCTGCGAGTAGCCTCCCGTGGGTTTTTCTGGGATCTCAAATGGCGTCTCGCATCTGGCCCAGATCGTGAAGTCGGTGGCTTGAAGCCAGATCTTCATCCGCAACTTCCAGTAGGGGTAGTTGCTCCCGTCGAAGAACGGCGGATGGGTTGTAGACTGCCCCTCGGAAATCCTACTTGTGGAACAGCTTCCCTCCATGATCTTCTTGCCAGGTGTTACTCCGATCTTGTAAGAACCTGCTCTGATACCAAATGTAGTTTTCCCTTCGAAGAGTGGTGACGTAATAAATGCGGAAATAAAATATAAAGCAATCTCACCAAAGAAAACCGATCACACAATGTACACAATTATTTTTAGGTGGAAACCCAAATCGGGTGAAAACCACCACCTAACCCTCTCAAGTTAGGATTTTCCGGTCAACCTAGTTGATCAAATCCACTAACCGAATCACTTTAAAGGAGGGTGATTCAACCTCAATTACAATCACGCTACAAGTACGAGGGTAGCATTCCTCAACCCCTTCTCTCCACGAGGAGGATTTTGTCCCACGAAGGAGACGGGAATTCGCAAAGCGAATACGCAACTAAATAACAAAGATAAAACAAACAACAATCCTATAGAGCCAACAAAATAATTACGAACCTAGCTTCTCTAGGAAATAGGAAACTCCCCTTTGCAAGGAGTGAGTCGAGTTGATGACGCGGTGCGTGAGCCACACGACGGCGCAACTTCGCTCTCGTGAACAACGGCGGGAGAGCGGGTGCGCAACAGCTTGATGCTCTCAGGAGAATGGAACATGAGCTTGGAGAGCATGTGGTAGCTAGGACACAAGAGAGTGGAAAGTGTATTACAAAGTGTTTCTTGTATATCTTGGTCTCTCTAGGTGTATATATATACGTATATAGGTGTGTAAAGGCTCCCTTCTATTTATAGAGGCCTTAGGAAGGCTTTAGAAGGCTTAGAAAAGCTTCCATAGCCGTTGGGAACAAAGCCCAAGAGAATCAGGCCGAAATCAGGATAATGGCTGCGCTTGACAGGGTAATCAGACGTCTAACTCTGGCATCAGATGTCTGGAAGGCCACTTCAAGATGTCTGATTTCAAGGTCAGATGTCTGATTTTGGGCGGGTCTCCTCCTAACTTAGATCAGATCTAAACAGGGTTTTTGCGCAAGTCAATCAGACGACATATAGGACGTCTAGCACTATGTTTGGACGTCTGGAAACCTACTTTTACTGTGGGAATGGATTTTCCAAACGTTGCAACGACTAGAAAATCTCTGAGAAGAGATTTTGGGTTAGCCGAGGCAAAACGGTCATTTATCAGACGTCTGGAAAGGCCTAAGGACGTCTGATACGGCTCTAACGGTCATAATCTTGAGTGCCTGCTAAGCTAGCCAACGGTCCACTATCTGGACGTCTGGCAAGTCCATCAGACGTCTCCTAAGACGTCTGATATAAGGTTTGGATGTCTGATTTCATCAGACAGAACTAGCAATGTCCAGCCTAATAGATATCAGACGTCTGAAACAACAGTCAGACGTCTTAAAATACTTTATCAGACGTCTGATTTTAGAATTAGACCTCTGGAAGTGCTGTTTGAACGCTATATTGGTTTTCTAAGTGTTCTACAGAAAACCTTAGTATCCTAGGGTTGTGCAGGTGTTCCTAGGACTACTGTTAGGGTACTTTGAGGCTCTTTAACATAATATTCTAAGAAAAATAAAAAGAGCAAGAAAATAAAGACAAGAGATACAAGAAAGTACTAAAAAGAATCTATCCTATTCTTCTTGTCTTCTATCTTCAATCTGTCACTCCACGTGAACCTCCTCTGTTTTCCGTCAAGCTCCTCCAATCCATCCTGAATGCGAGCTCGAACTCCATTTAAGCATGTCTACATTTGCAATTGACCAGAAATATAGGACTCAAATTGCAAATGTTAAATAACACGTGTTTTGTTATCATCAAAACAAATGATCATGGTGCTCTAGCACCAACAATCTCCCCCTTTTTGATGATGACAAAACCATAGATAATAATGCAAAAAATCCTCCCCCTTTTTGACATTATCAAAAAGGTTTAATTGATTTTACATTTCCTATAACTCCCCCTTAAAACATGCTCTTCTATGAGTTTCTTTTAACAAAGGTAATGTCCTCCCCTTTTTTTTTATAACAACAAGATAGCTATTATTTTTCGCCCCCTTTCTAAAGGAAATTTAGCTACCTTATATCTCCACCATAAAAATTGACAATTAGCTAATAATTTTAACTCCCCCTATCTAAATGCTACTGATAAAAAGATAGGGTAAAGGGTTTTACCTCACCTACCATGGCCAATAAAATTGGCCAAATGGTGGTGGTGGATGCCACATCGGATGGGGCTCCCATCCGTAGCTTGGAGGCCCGGGCATTGGCGCCAGTCTCCAATCTGCTGGTCGACGTGCGGCGGGTCCATCATTTGTTCTCCGTCTCGTCGGTCTTCTTATTCTCCTCCTTGGTCTACTCCTTGGTTCTCCCAACTTGAGTTGACCAGCTTTGAGTTTGTAGGTCCAGTCCTTTGTGTTGTAATTATCCCTGAACCCTACAAAATAAGATTCAAATTCTTTCTTCGGTATCCACGTGGGCTTGGATCCGGATCTGTTAGCGGTCTCCTTGATGGAGATCCGTTCTCAATCTTTGGGCTATATAAATCATCTACTTTGTTGATTAGTTTGTTGGAGTTCTCCCTGAGACATGTAATTTCTTTTTCTATAGTGTGTATCTTAGTCTGTAAGTCAGAAATTTCTAATTTTAAACTATCATGTTCTTCAATCAATTTATTATTTTCATTGATGAGGTTATGATTTTTTAATAATAGGTTACTATCCTTAGGACTAGTTTCTATGTCCTTGAGTTATTTTTCTAACCTATCATTTTCATTTCTAGGAAAACTAAGATTCTTTTTAATGCTATTATTTTCTCTTTTTAGTGATTTACTAACTTCAAAAAGTTCATTAAAAGCTTCTTGTAGATCGAGATTTACCTCGTCGTCGGAGTCACTTCCGCTTTCACTGTCGCTATTGGTTCCTCTGGCCATGAAACCAAAGCAAGCGGTTTCTTCTTCTTTTTCTTCTTCTTCTTCCTCCGAGCTCATCTCTTCATGAGTGTCTTCTAACTTCCTCCATATCTTGTGGGCGATAGTGCACTCTTGGATTTTCTCGAACTCTTTCGGACTCAACGCGCAATACAGGGCATTCATTGCCTTTGCGTTGAGTGAAAGCTCTCGAATATGCAGCTGCGAGTAGCCTCCCATGGGTTTTTCTGGGATCTCAAATGGCGTCTCGCATCTTGCCCAGATCGTGAAGTCGGAGGCTTGAAGCCAGGTCTTCATCCGCAACTTCCAGTAGGGGTAGTTGCTCCTGTCGAAGAATGGCGGACGGGTTGTGGACTGCCCCTCGGAAATCCTGCTTGTGGAACAGCTTCCCTCCATGATCTTCTTGCCGGGTGTTACTCCGATCTTGCAAGAACCTGCTCTAATACCAAATGTAGTTTTCCCTTGGAAGAGGGGTGACGTAATAAATGCGGAAATAAAATATAAAGCAATCTCACCAAAGAAAACCAATCACACAATGTACACAATTGTTTTTAGGTGGAAACCTAAACCGGGTGAAAACCACCACCTAACCCTCTCGAGTTAGGATTTTTCGATCAACCTAGTTGATCAAATCCACTAACCAAATCACTTTAAATGAGGGTGATTCAACCTCAATTACAACCACGCTACAAGTACGAGGGTAGCGTTCCTCAACCCCTTCTCTCCACGAGAAGGATTTTGTCCCACGAAGGAGATGGGAATTCGCAAAGCGAATACCCGACTAAATAACAAAGATAAAATAAACAACAATCCTATAGAGCCAACAAAATAATTATGAACCTAGCTTCTATAGGAAATAGGAAACTCCCCTTTGCAAGGAGTGCGTCGAGTTGATGACACGATGCGTGAGCCACGCGACGGCGCAACTTCGCTCTCGTGAACAACGGCGGGTGCGCAACAGCTTGATGCTCTCAAGAGAATGGAACGTGAGCTTGGAGAGCAAGAGCTAGCTAGGACACAAGAGAGTGGAAAGTGTATTACAAAGTGTTTCTTATGTATCTTGGTCTCTCTAGGTGTATATATATATGTATATAGGTGTGTAAAGGCTCCCTTCTATTCATAGAGGCCTTAGGAAGGCTTTAGAAGGCTTGGAAAAGCTTCCATAGCCGTTGGGAACAAAGCCCAAGAGAATCAGGCCGAAATCAGGATAATGATTGCACTTGACAGGGTAATCAGACGTCTAACTCTGGCATCAGACGTCTGGAAGGCCACTTTAAGATGTCTGATTTCAAGGCCAGACGTCTGATTTTGGGCGGGTCTCTCCCTAACTTGGATCAGATCCGAACAGGGTTTTTGCGCAAGTCCATCAGACAACATATAGGACGTCTGGCACTATGTTTGGACGTCTGGAAACCTACTTCTACTGTGGGAATGGATTTTCCAAACGTTGCAACGGCTAGAAAATCTCTGAGAAGAGATTTTGGGTCAGCCGAGGCAAAACGGTCATTTATCAGATGTCTGGAAAGTCCTAAGGACGTCTGATAAGGCTCTAACGGTCATAATCTTGAGTGCCTGCTAAGCTAGCCAACGGTCCACTATCTGGACATCTGGCAAGTCCATCAGACGTCTCGTAAGACGTCTGGTATAAGGTCTGGACGTCTGATTTCATCAGACAGAACTACCAATGTCCAGCCTAACAGATATCAGACGTCTGAAACAATAGTCAGATGTGTTAAAATACTTTATCCGACGTCTGATTTTAGAATTAGACGTTTGGAAGTGCTGTTTGAACCCTATATTTGTTTTCTAAGTGTTCTACAGAAAACCTTAGTATCCAAGGGTTATGCAGGTGTTCCTAGGACTACTGTTAGGGTACTTTGAGGCTTTTTAACATAATTTTCTAAGAAAAATAAAAAGAGCAAGAAAATAAAGACAAGAGATACAAGAAAGGATTAAAAGGAATCTATCCTATTCTTCTTGTCTTCTATCTTCAATCTGTCGCTCCACGCGAACCTCCTCTGTATTCCGTCATGCTCCTCCAATCCGTCCTGGATGCGAGCTCGAACTCCGTTTAAGCACGTCTACATCTGCAATTGACCTGAAATCTAGGACTCAAATTGCAAATGTGAAATAACGCGTGTTTTGTTATCATCAAAACAAATGATCGTGGTGCTCTAGCACCAACAACTCCACCATTAATGTGGAGAAATCCTACTCCGACGTGGAATGGAGGGGGAGTACTCTCCGTTCCCTCAGAGATCTCCTCCCAGATTTGGAAGGGAGATTCTATGATGAATTCCCTTCCATCTTAGCTTGATTGCAATCTCTGATTTGCACCCAATCTCTCGTGCGAACGCACGAGAGTTTTGGGTCTCCAACTGATTCCTTCTCCAGCGAGGACTCTTGCGCTTGGAAGCTTGTCTTCCAAGCATAGGAGCCCCTGCTAGCATCTATGAAAGGATCCTCAACCCTGGCTGCATCTCTTCAGCTCGACTTGGCCAGAGATCGAACCCAATTTCATCTTCTTCTCCTTCGTTCAGGAAGTCCAACGAGCTCTGGCTGGCGCCCCTCCTCTTTCTTGTCGCTCTGCCACACTACTAGTGGTAGAGTTGCCCTCACCATCTTCCTCCCCATCATGCAACACCCGAGTACGCACCTTTAGGCCCTTTGTCATCGTCACTCTCCCTCCCTTGGAAATCTTCTTCTCCGACGATAGTAGGTACAACTAGTAGCCACCTCTCCCCCTTCATCCACTCAGTTAGGTTGGAATTACTCCTCTCTATCCCCTTTAAAATTCCCCTCTCTCTATTTTCCCCTTCGACCCCTCGTAGGTACTATCCACTGCCATCTTCTCCATCTCCGACCGCCCATCGGCGAGGTGCCTCCACTACACCACACCTCCACACGCCTCACCAGATACCTCACAACCTCCGCCGCAGTCCGCTGATCACCTCACCATCCATCGACCTCCATCACCACCCTAAACGTCCCCCAAGCAAACCCATAAGCACAGCCACAGGTTGACCTAGGCATGCACTCCTAGGCCACCCCGCAGCCTGCCACCCACTGTCCCACCTTCCCAAGACATGGCGAAGCTCCTCTGGTCTTTTAATGCGACTGATAGGCCGCATTAATTGAAATGCAGATCGACCCCCCTTCTGCCATTGATGCTGAAGCAAGAAGGTTGCAAGGTCGCTCCAGGCCGCATCCACCCAGGTGTTGCGCTCCAGGACGTGCGGATTGGTCTTGTGCATCCACGCAGCTACGCAATTGGTTGGAGAGCAACTGCAGTTGTGGCAATTGAAGGCGACACCCTATGGGTGCGGGAGTGAAGCGGGTGGGACACTTTAGTCCCCCCTCGAAAATCTTTAGGGCAGGTATGTAGTATAAATTGAATTTGTGTTTTGCAGTAGTTGCCTCAAGTCACACAGGGGTGAGGTCCCTCGCCCTCACACGTCGTCTGCAACCTACCCCTATTGTTCTGGCACCCTACCCGTTTACCCAAACCTAGTACTCCTCACGCATCACACCCACGCTGGTGCATCTGGACCCGGGTGCGAAATACCGGACCCGATTGCTTGGCTCTAGGAGAGCATACTGAAGAGAGAAATAGTGAGAGAGGGACATGGGGAGGGTAGGGGGTAGGTTTTGCTCTGTGGTGTTGTGTAGGGAAGAAGAAGGAAGAGGAAGGCACAGCTAAGGCAAAGCTGAGCAGGGAAGGAAGGATACCTAGCCACAGAAAGGAAGAAGGAAGGAAGGCCAAAGAGAAGAAGAAAAAGAGGAGAGTCTAAGGAAAAGGCTGAAGAAGGAAAATCAAGGCAAGGAAGGAAAAGGAAGAAGAAGAAAGGCAGAAGCCAAGGGAAGGGACAGCACTGTAATAGAGGTGTGACTGAAGAGGATAGAAGAAAGAAGGAAGAAGAGAAGTAAAAGAAGAACAAGACGGAGGAACATAAGAAAGAGCAGAACTAAAGAGACGAAGAAGAAAAGTGCAGAAGAAAGAAAGCAGAAATGAGAAGACTCAAGAAGGAGAATGAAATAAGAGCTTAAAAAGAAATATCTTTTTAGGACGTTTGATTATAGAATCATATGTCCAATTTTTCTATTTTTGTTATAATTGATTCTTAAATTCTTGCATTTATATTCTAAATTAAGTTTTGAGTAACTCTAAGTGTTCAATTACATTATTGAAATTAGTGAATAAATTCCATTTGCTCCCTGTGTTCGACCTCGGATACTTTGATTTTCGAGTAATAAATTCTAATTTGTTATCAACACTTGGTCACCTATACTACATCATGACTGACTTTATACTCGTCTAAAAAGCCTGACAAAGCGTTATAACATTTTGGTGCCGTTGCCGGGGAGCAACGCACAATTTATCACTAATCTCTACATTCTTTTTTACTATATTGAACACTAACTTGCCCTATTTATTTTATTGTGATCTTGCTAGGTGTTTCAAGAGAAGAAATCTCCCATGCAAGTCAACCTTTCTAGGGCAGGTAACCTCTCCTCTTCTCTACAATCCATCGCCTAACCCTTGAAAGATGAAAGGAAGAAACCAACTTAGGATTCAATTGCCTTCTTTTTGTAGTAATTACCATATTTAAGGCAAAGGTTTCCTGATTTTGAGAAAATTTTTAAAAACGTATTGAAGTGGAAGTGATTTCTTAGAGATCCTATCCCATAAAATTCCTGTGCCTAATAGAAATCACGCTTAATCACTGTGGACAACACACTTCATGTTTTTGAGTCCAAAGAGAATTTTTGTGAAAAAGAGGATTGGAAATAGAACTAAATTAGGGTTTCAATAGTAGGGTTTTTTGAGTGCTAGTCACACATGCTTGTATAAAAGGAAATGAACCCTCTCACATCAGTGTGCTACCCAAGCCCTTGATTGAAGAGATCTAAACAAGACAAACCCTAAAAATTGAGCTTTAAAATCACTTGAATCTTAAAATCTTGCACCTAATAAACGGGGAGTCAAATCAGGGTGGTCTCTAGGTCCTAAGCCTAGAATCATTCTGCCATGTTTAGGATAGGTCAGGTGAAGTTGTCCCCTTGGGTCAACCAACCTTCAAATTAGGTCACAACATCAAAACATCTAAAGCTCAAGTGAAAACCATAAAGCACCTTTGAAATAAAAGTGGTAGGCTTAAGAGGTCAAGGTCCCCATTCTGGTCTACCTGTAATATCAATGACAAGAGAAGTTGAGTGGGGGAAACCCCGTAACCCGTGGGGATGCTCTACCATGTAGGGATCTTTGCAGGACTCTCCCTCTCTGGCTGCCTGGGTAATCCTCAGGTGGATGACCTTCTGATCCAAGGATATCATCAGCCCCGAACCTCCATAGTGATCCAACATTTTTGGGTGCCTTGATTGGGTCAAAAATATCTCCAGTCACTCATATTTTCTCTTTGGAGCACACATATACATTTTCAATGGGACTCTTTATTCAGATTTAATCACTTCATAACTTGATTCTACATCTTGATTCAAACTTCGATTCTACATCTTGATTCCTCCACCTGATCCAAATATGCAGCCGAACCACTTAGGACTACCATTCAAGAAACCTGAATATCAGAGATCCATGAGAGATAGGATGATTCAGGATGCCCTGAAATTCTATGAAAAAGAAGACAAAACCACAACACCAGTAGAAGACATTTAGGTTGATGTCCCAACAACCACAACCTTCATCATAACTTATGCCGAAGTGCTATTGTCAGAAGCCACAAAAGGATCAACCCGAGACATGCTCATCACAAGATACATTGAGATAGAAAAATTGCACAATCTTGAATACCTTCAATGCATGACAATTCCTGTACTTTGGGAGCAACACCAAGATGATCTTGAAAAATGGGAAGAGATAATGAGATTATTAAAATAAATTATCAACCAGAAATACCCGTATATGCCACAAACAGAGGATGAACCATCTAGGGACAACATCGAGGATCAATCTAATCTTGGGTTTGAGGCACAAATGGTTGTGGATTCCAAACCTAGATGGAGTACAATGTGCCTGATATTGAAGAAGGTTGGGAAGTTCCAATTGCAGGAGAACACAATGTTGAACCAACCCTAGACCATGAATTACCAGGCGTAGAATTCCAAAACTCTTGCAATCTTGAGATTAGAACTGAACTTCTTGACGGTGTAAATTTTGCCCCTTGTTCTGATAAGGTGACCCTCAAAGGTTATTCGGACCTAGATTCTAGTGATTTAAGCCACATCCTAGGTCCAGAATCTAGATCTGAAACCTATTGGGAAGATTTCGAGGCCCCATATGAGGAAGATCAATCTTTCAATGAAGAATATGATTTTGGGCCTCTATTTGATGAATATCCCTCGCCAACATCCTCAGAGAAACCAATCGATTTTTTGGAAGTCATGCTAATTTTTGATATAGAATCTGAGTTAGATGAGTGAGGTTTCAATTGGGTCTGTCCTACCAGCTTGGAACCTGAGCCTCTACCAGATAGGGACACCTTTTCAAGCTCGGAATTGACATCTAAGCTAGACACCAGTCACGCTACTGAATCTATAGCGTATGATTTATTCTATGGTGGAACTCATGATCTTGAATCTCATTCAGATTTTGATTTTCACAAACTCTCTAACGATTTCGAATTTGACATAACATCGGAGAAAATTTGCTTCCTGATTATAACAAGCCAATCTACGACCTCAACTCACATGACTCATTCTCTAACTCTGATTCTGAGGTTTTGGTTCCCGAGATCACTGATTTCAGTTCAGGTTCCAGTAACATGGAATCATTTCTTTTCTATCCTCAGGAATAAGAACCAGCAAATGCCGAGAGTGATTGTGACCTAGAATATGAATCCTTTCCCTACTCCGATTTCCAGTATCCCATAGACACTCTCTAGGAATTCGCTTTTGATTTTGAAAGTTACTATGAGGACTCTCTACATGAGACCACCTATCATTCCTTTCTAGAAGAGCCCTCATACAAAATTCTCATTGAAGCCACCTCTTCCACACATACAAAATTGATCAAAACCCGTTCTCTACCCCGACCCACAACCGGACTCAATTTCTATTCTGATTCACCTCTCACTAAGCCATTTGCAGATGATTCAACTCCACATCTATACCAGGCATCAGGTATCAATCATCCAGAAAAACATGATCCATCATTCTCTGATCACCCCTGTAGGGTTTCCACACCATGCACTGATTATTTTTCAGAACCCTACTCTGACCAAGCTGATTCGACTCAGCCTAAACCCCAGTTTTCATTTCCACATCCATCAGAACTTCATTTCATATGGTGGGTTCTGCATCTGTTGATCTACATATATCAACCCACCAGACTGATTGGGTTTGGGCTGCATCATCAGCCTGTTGATCTTAACAAGCACTTAGTTGGACTAACCAGGCTCTTAATCAAGGTGCTTTTTTTATGAAAATCCGCTGAGTTGACCACTCCCTGACCACCCCATGTTCCACGTGGCTGAAGACGTTGAATTTAGCAGTTAACGGGAGGCAACCCGTCATTCCAAAAATAGAGACCCGTTCGATTATACGTCTGTACCCACATCCATTGCACCTTGAGTTCAGCCTTAGACAGTTGATCCCACCTCTCGTACATGTACCAGAGCTTGAAATCATCCACATCAGTCACTTCCCGACCCAGTCACCCACCTGATGTATCCTGTTCTAAGTCCGTGACCTCAAGACTATTTCACACCCTCCGTTTACAATGAGGACATTGCAAAATTTAGGCATGGAGGGGTGGTAAAATGCATACATACAAAGCCAAGAAAAAGTCAGAAGGATTCTCATAAAAAAATTCACATACGTCAAAAACACAAAAAAATGCAGGGAGGAAATTTTGTGAGCCACATTATCATGAGGAGGAGGAAAATAGCAAAATGACAAAAAGGAGCACAAAATAAAAAAGAAAAAAAGAATGGAAATTAGTAAAAGATTAAGGGATTAACTGAAGTTGTAGACCACATCAAGAAAAGAGAAAAATGAGAAAAATAGTGCTAGGGAGATACAAAAGAGATTAGTGGGAACGTTGACTTTAGGCCTTTTGGGCTAGACTCTTATGCTTAAAAATTCAAGTACTCGCTAAAATCTGGATACTCAAGAGGTTAGGGAAAATGCGAAGCTTAAGTATTAGGTCTAAGGCTTAGAGAGTATTCGGCCTCGTTAACTGACCTTCGATTTGTGGGATTTGGTAACCTAAGCACCCACATCCACACATAGTCTGGTTCAGTGCGCATAAATATCAAAATCACGCAAAAGCGTTTTAATGCTCTAAAAAAGTTGCCTAGATTAGGAGTGGCCGATCAACACAAGTTGATTTGGATGAGTTCCCGGTGCGGAGAAGTGGGAAATTCCCTTCGAAGATGCATAATAGCTTATCGTCTCCTCGATGCTTGTCTCTTAGGATATTTAAAAATCCTATCGATGGCATGAAAGCACTCTGCTAGTTCAGATACCATGGGCGGCATTATCATGAAATGTCGATTGCCAGGGTCCGGATTCGGCCACAGAATGCCATGGGTCGGATTATCTCGAAGTCTCGAATGCCAGGGTTCTGGGGGTTGCCATGGGCGATGCTATCATGAAGCATCGATTGCCAGAGACCTTTATGGATTGATGATGGGGATGAGGAATCCGATATAGACCGTGTTGGGAAGCCAATCCGAAGCTAGAAATAAAAAGAAAAGAGAGAGAAAACTCTCCAAACAAATAAATCCTCTGTCTCTCCGTTACAAAAATGCACGGCAATCTGATCCTAGGCTAAAAATGTCTCAAGAATGGGTGCTTTAACCGCGGAGTCCAACAAACCGTAGCATAGTTTATGCGAGCCTTAAAAACCTTTGCGGACGACTAAGGCTAAAGCTGTTTAGGTCTGGATTTTGGTTGATACTTGATTACCTCTAGGCCTATTGTCAGCATTCTTAACCTAATTAAAAGAAGAAGAAAAGCACTTATCATAATTGGTGACAGACACTCAGGGTCTAGAACAGAAGTTAAAACCTTAAAATTTTGTTAAGGATCTAGCAAAAGCTAGGCATGGGGGTATGATGAGAGCCTCATCATGTGCCCTAACTAGCTTGGTTTGATCTAATAAAGAGAATAAGAGCTCCTACATAACTTGGAGAAGGACCTAATTCAAGGAATTAATGTTCTGAGAAGAAAACATGAAACAAAGGTTAAAACTATAATTTTACCATTGCAGTACATAAACAGGATTTCTTAGAGGCAAAACATAGGTCAAATGGTCTGAATAAGGTAAAAAGTTGGCTGGTTTAGTCAGAAATGTGTTATTGTGCAATCCAAGAATGAATTAAATGACATTCTGTAACCCTAAAATAGACTTGCTTAATTCAACAAGGTTATGGTCAGAATAAAAATCACGTAAAGCCTCTAAAATTCATGGTAAAATATCCCCAAGGGTTTAGAACCTTCAAATTGGCCTTTGGAACATGTTTTGACCCAGATTGGGGTCCTAGCTCATTAATTGACCTAACTTGGGTTTTTATGTAAAATGTATAGTCAAACGTTGTCAAACCTAAAATCTAGCTTCACCATTGAATTCCTTAGGTCCAAATTAGGTTTGTACCAAAATTTGGACCTAAGGGGATGCCATATTGACCTACTTTGCAAAATAGTACACCTAATTACATTTTGGCCCCTATCTTTTGAAAATCGTTGCACATACCCCACTAAGTTCCTCGCCACTCTTACAAATAGGTCCCTCCACCATTAATAAGGAGAAATCCTACTCTGGAGTGGAATGGAGGGGGAGTACTCCCCGTTCCCTTAGAGATCTCCTCCCAGATTTGGAAGGGAGACTCTCTAAGGAATTTCCTTCCAACTGAGCTCGATTGCAATCTCTGATTTGCACCCAATCTCTCGTGCTAATGGACAAGAGATTTTGGTCTCCAATTGATTCCTTCTCCGATGAGGACTCTCAAGCTTGGAAGCTTGTCTTCCAAGCACAATAGCCCCTACCAGCATCTATAAAAGGATCCTCAACCGAAGCCGCATCTCTTCAGCTCGACTTGGCCAGAGCTCCATCCCAATTTCATCTTCTCCTCCAGTCAGGAAGTCCAGTGAGCTCTGACGAGCCCCCCTCCTCTTTCTCGTTGCTTTGCCACACTACTAGTGGTAGAGTTACCATCACCATCTTCCTCCACATCCCGCAACACCTACGCATGCACTTCTAGACCCTTCATCATCACCGCTCTCCCTCCCCTAGACACCGTCTTCTTCGGCGATAGCAGGTATAGCCAGTAACCACCTCTCCCCCTTCGTCCACTTAGTTAGGTTAGAATTAATCCTCTATATCCCCTCTTAAATTCCCCTCTCTATATTTTCCCTTTCAACCCCTTGCTGCCACTATCCACCACCATCTTCTCCATCTCCAGCCACCCATTAGCGAGGTGCCTCCACCGCTCCACACCTCCACATTCCTCACCAGATACCTTACTACCTCTACCACAGTCCACTGATCACCTTCCACCCATCCATCAGCCACCTTCACCTCCCTAAACGTCCCCTGACCAAACCCATAAGCACGGCCACAGGGTGACCAAGGCATGCACGCCTAGGCCACCCCATGGCCTGCCACCCACCGTCCCAACTTCGCCAAGACACGACAAAGCTCCTCAAGTATTTTAATGGGGCCGACAGGCCGTATTAAGTGAAATGCAGGTCGACCCCCCTTCCACTATTGACGTTGAAGCAAGAAGGTTGCAAGGTCGCTCCAAGCCTTATCCACGCTGGTGTTGTGCTCTAGGATGTGCGGATTGGTCTTGCACATCCACGTATGTAGGAAATTGGCTGGAGAGCAACTGTAGTTGTGGCAATTGAAGGCGACACCCTGCGGGTGCGTAAGTGATGCAGGTGGGACACTTTAGTCCCACCTCGAAAATCTTTAGCGCAGGTATGTAGTACATATGGAATTTGTGTTTTGCGCTAGTTGCCTCAAGTAACATAGGAGTGAGGTCCCTCAGCCTCACACCTCGTCCGTGAGCTGCCCCCGCGGATCTGGCACCCGACCAGTTTACCTAAACCTAGCACTCCTCGTGCATCACTCTCACGCTAGTGCGCCTGGACCCAGGCATGTGATACCCAACCCGATTGCCTGGCTTTGGGAGAGCATACCAAAGAAAGAAATAGAGAGAGAGACGTGGGGAGGGTAGGGGGTAGGTTTTGCTGTGTGGTGTTTTGGAGGGAAGAAGGAAGAGGAAGTCGTAGCTAAGGTGAAGCTGAGCAGGGAAGGATGGATACTTTGCCGTAGAAACGAAGAAGGAAGGAAGGCTAAAGAGAAGAAGAAAAAGAGGAGAGTCTAAGGAAAAGGTTGAAGAAAGAAAATCAAGGCAATGAAGGAAAAGGAAGAAGAAAGGTAGAAGCCATGGGAAGGAGTAGCACTGTAGCAGAGGTGCGGTTGAAGAAGAAAGAAGAAAGAAAGCAGAAGAGTAGTAAAAGAAGAACAAGACAGAGGAACATAAGAAAGAGCAGAACTAAGGAGACGAAGAAGAAAAGTGAAGAAGAAAGAAAGTAGAAATGAGAAGAATCACGAAGGAGAAGGAAAAAAGAGCTTAAAAAGAAATTTCCTTTTACGATGTCTGATTATAGAAACAGACGTCCGATTTTTCTATTTTTGTTATAATTGATTCTTAAATTATTGCATTTATATTCTGAATTAAGTTTTGAGTAACTCTAAGTGCTCAATTACATTATTGATATTAGTGAATAAATTCCATTTGCCCCTGTGTTCGACCTCAGATACTTAGGTTTTTGAGTAATAAATTCTTATTTGTAATCAATGCTCGGTCTCCTATACTACAACGCAATTGACTTATACTCATCTAAAAAGCTCGACAAAGCGTTATAACAGCAACCAAAGCAAAATATACCTCACACCCACCAAAGGTGGAGATCGCCCCTTTTAAGTAGGTGTGTGATCAAAGATTCTCCGATGGAGTTGTCTAGTGAGGAGAACGTGCACCTAAAGAAGGTGATGGAGCAAGCAAAGAGATACGAGGAGATGATAGAGATCATGGAGAAGGTGGAGAGTGTGATGAAGGCAAAGGAACTCATCGTGGAGATGACAAGAACCTCTTGTTAGTGGCATAGAAGAAAATGATTTGGGCAAGGAGGAACTCTTGGAGGATTATGTCCTCCATTGAGAAGAAGGAGAGCTGAGGGAACGAGGAGCACATGGCACTCATCAAGGACTACAGGATGAATATTGAGGCTAAGCTCACCAAGATCTGCGATAGCATCCTTAAGGTCCTTGATCCTCCCTCATCTCCTTCACCATTTCCCCCAAGTCCAAGGTCTTCTATCCCAAGATGAAAGGTTACTACCATAAGTACCTTGTGGAGTTCAAGACTAGAGGGGAGAGGAAGGAGGCTACGGATAACACACTGTCAATGTACAAGTCTGCGTAGGATATTGCTCTGGTGGAGCTTGCATCCGCACACCCAACCTGGTTGAGGCCTGCTCATAACTTCATGATCTTGTATTATGAGATCTTGAAATTGTCAGATAAAACCTATAGCCTTGCAAAGCAAGCTTTCGACAAGGCCTTTGCTAAGTTGGATACATTGGTTGAGGAATCATATAAGGACAAAAATACATTGGTTGAGGAATCCTACAAGGACAACACATTGATCATGCAACTTCTCAGAGACAAATTGACCCTTTAGACTTCTGACATTTTTAAAGACGCTGGTGATGAGATTAGAGAAGTGCCTAAGAGGGAATTTGGCAAGGGTTACTAGTAAGTTGGAACTGATTTTTCCTCCCTATTCAGCATAAAGCAACAACAAGACATCTGCAGGGTTCTTGTGCTTCTTCAACCCCTCCCGTGCTAAGTTCTCCTCGATTATGACATGTTAATCAGATATAAGGGATGTCATCTAAACATAAATATCCTTTCCATCTACCTTCTAAAACTCACTTTGAACTCTTAAAATGATCCTTGAAAAGATGTTACTGAAGGTTGAAAAGTTCAAGTCCGTGTTGATTGCTATATCCCACATTTGCGAGAATGGCTTATTTCATTTAGGGTTCTTCACTCTCATGCACGCTTTATCTTGTATCATGACTATTTTTCTTTTGTAGGTGTGAACTGGCTTGTCTTTAAAAAAAAATTGTTGCCACCTAGATTTTTAATATATTTAGCAAATTTGGAGTTCACACCAAGGCATGATCCTTATTTCAACACTAGCGAAGGTAAGGCTTTTAGTTTCCACCTATACTTTGGCGTGTTTATCATTGGAAGAAGACTTAGACCAGGAGGGGGTTTACTGATGGTTGCCTCCATTGTTTCCCATACTTGGTAAAAAATAAAAAAATATGGTAAGAGATGGTATTTTAATCCACCCATATTTGTTATAGTCAACATTTATTTAACATTAGCAGAAATATTTTAGGTGATGTTTAATTTTTGACATCGATATAGACATAAAATGACACACCCAAGGAGACGTTTATGGTGACATATTTTTAACATCTGCAAAAACTTATGGTGACATTTATTTCACTTGTAGTGATGTTAAATAAACATCACATTAGGTCATTTTTGTTCTAGTAGGAGAAGGGGTGAGAGAGAAGAAAGATGAATTGAGTTGATGTGGCTCTATAAGTTCTCTTGCTATGTCTTTTCTAAAAAACATGTCACCCATTATGTGAATTTCTTGTGGTTTGTGGTTTACCTATAAACCTAGTTTCTATTTAGAATTAACCTGCAATTGCAATCTTTAGTTATCTATGATTAAGCCACATTTCGGGTTGTAACTTGTAAATGTTAGGATGCAATAAATAGAATTGGAAGGCATATTTTTGAATCTTAACATTTTTGTGTAAATAATCCAATTAATCTAACAATAAAGGCAATGCACTCAGGAACAAATTGCCATGCCTAAACGAAAGCCTAGAATTGCAATGCTAGAAATCAACATGGGTATCGCAAAAATTTCTACTTCCCTTGTAAACACCTTGTTGTAGGAATGATGTTGCAATTTGGAAGAGATGAGGCACATGCTCAAACTAGCAATTTGGTACATGAATCCTTCATCTTTACATTCACAAGGACAATTGTTGTTTTTCCTATAGCTCTTTATTCCAGATCATTACTTCGTACATATTTGTTCATGATGTGTTTTCAATTTTTTTTCATGATGTATGGGTTTCTCATATACATAAAATTTCCATAAGTCTATGCTTTAGAAATTTGATCTTGAATCAGCATGTAGGGCTATTGCGAAGTTTACATCGTAATGGTTATGTGTATTTTGATGATTCTTTTTCTTTTCTTTCTTAGGTAAGCTGGGAGGAAAGGGAACTATAAAGTGGTTGATACATGAAAAGGAAAAAAACTTGCAATTGAAAGGGAGCAATTTGATGATGACATATCAACTTCTATCTCATCACCAAGTGTTGCATCCAAGTGTCATCGAAAGATGTCTCAAAGTTAGGTCAATTTGTATTTTTAACTTTTGGTGTGCATTTAGAATCCTTTTCTCAAATTCTTTTGAAGAAAAATATATACGATGCTAATCTACTTTTTTACTTAACCTACATTTTCCTCTTTATTGTGATAGGAATAGCTTTATGGCAATCAAACAATATGAGAGGACCAACCTTATTGAATGAAATTCGAGTGTTGGAAGATGGCGTAAAACCAATAGGATATGCTAGTAGGATGTGCATGGAACATCAATATAAGAGAGAAATTAGAGAGGCCATTCAAATTTAAGAGGTAGTCATAGTTCATCTCTTTTGTTAACTTCCTTGTTAATGAAAGTATTTCCAATAATATTATAAGTTTTGTTGGAGAAGAATGTGTTTTGGCCATGTTGGAATGAAAAAAAAAAACTATGCAATGTGTAGTGCTGCTACAAAATGGAGGACAAGGAGGAATGAAATTAAGAGCAAAGAATTTGACAAAAGGTAATCCTCAAAAGAAATTTTGGATATAGTTGAAGATCCTCTGATTGAAACATAATAATTTCTTACACTTGCACATATTTGGCTTAGTGATGAACATTAGGGATTGTCTTGATGTAATTAATTTGTACTTTTCTCAATGTTTTTATGACAAATACATTACTTCCTTTTTACCTGAATGCCCTTGCATCTTTCGAATATGTGGGAGAAAAATAGGAAAAATCATCTAAAACGTGACTCCCATTGCACTAGAACAAAGATGTTTGTTAGGATTATCAATGAAATGGTAACATATTTTTATTTAATTTCAATCTATTGACATTGGAATAGTTTGTTAATGCTTACCTCCTGAGACAAATATATGCAACATTAGACACAAGTAGATGCACTAATTCCAACTAGGGCAGACATTTGCATGACTAGCCGAAAACACAAGGATCGAATTTTAGTGGATGAAAAGGTAAAGGACCTAACGGTACTTTTTAGATGGCTTCATTGATTTACTAGGATGGTATATTTTTCTTGCTACAAATTTTCTTTTTAGCATACATCATCATGAATAACAACCCACTGTTGCCCATAATACCCTAACTTCCCATTCTTTTGCCACTACTTTTGACCAATTTGCTGTTGCCTAAAATTATTCTACAACTCAATTGCTTTTGTCACAATTTTTTGCTGATTCCCTATCCCAACGGGTTATTCTTTGATGGATTTAGCTATTACAACTATTTTTTGGATCCAATAGACTTACGGATTTCCATTAGACTTGATGACAAATCCAAGATGTGAATAGACGATAACGAGGGGAACAAATTTTCTTGAGATTGCACTCATCAATATCTTCTTATTATGTTGGAGCCTGAATATTAGTGGGTTTCTGTATGTAAGGGAGGCTTTGATTGTGGATGTACTATGTATGTTTATCTAGAAGTGATGAGTAAGCATTGGTTGGTTTATATTGATTGGAAGAGTGGTCACTAAGAAAAGTTTGAGAGGAGGGGAGTAAAGCCACCACTGCACTTTGCAACAAGTGAGGTAAAGTTAAATAGAGTAGTATGGAGGACATTTGAGTGCTCTTTTGTGGTTGTATACATGGGAATTCCATCTTCAAAACTAAGATATTATTATTGTTGAGCAATGGTGAGTTCGAGCAAGCTAGCAAGCTAAATTAGGAAGATTTAGGTGTGTATTTTCAGTGGTCATTCTACCTCATTATTGAGTCATGTCACCTGAGACACCTTTTTGTTGAGATGGGAAGATGCTATCTTAGAAGCTACTTTTGGTGTTTAGCCCTTTGTTATGTAGTGCGAGCATATTCTAACTAGTTACAACTTGAGATTTGGGTCCAAACCAGATCAATGTGGTCTGTTCAGGGTCTTGACTAGACAAGCTCATTATAGATATGCGCATTTTTACTTATTTATCAATCAAATTCTATTCGAGAGATCTAAAGGAGGTTTATGATTTTTGGATGGTTATTATTATCAAAGATAACCATGGAGTTGCCAACAAAAACATTATGATAATATTAATAACAATAATAATAATAATAATAAACAATGGTGAAGATGTATGGAGCACCATATTGTTGGAAATATACATGGATTCGCTTCATAACATAATTTTTTGTAGAATTTACTCAGGTAAGTTTAATGCTTTCTTTCATGGATAATTTCCTACTTTTATTAAATTAGTAAGTGGCAATTGGATAACAAGTGGAGAGGTGAAGACGACAAGAGTCACAAAAGAAGCATTGTACATGTTCATTGCTAATTAAGAAAGCCATCTAATTGATTGTTATATATCATTTATTTTTTGCTATATGAATCAAGCTGTTTGATGTGCTACTTTGATGACATCAACAAGTGACACTGATGGGGCGAAGATTCATCGCAAAAAGATTTGAGTTTGAAAACCCATCGTTGTAGTTTAATTCATAAGAAAATCTATGAAACAGATAATATTTATTACTGAAACTTGAAATGGAGTCTTGAGTCGAACATGTGGAGGTGAACATTTGGCTTGAGAAAATCTACGTTTCGCTTTTTATTTGTTTTTGTCATTTTTATCTTTTGTAATTTCTTTTGGTGTTTTTATCAAGCAAGAGATCAGATCGATGAAAACATGATTTAACTAATCTACTTGCAAAATATAAGAGAGTGAGAGAGAGAGAGAAAATATCAATATATTGATGAACAAATGTTTCCTATAGCTATGAAAGCAGAAAACCTATACTAGAAATAGTACACATAGATGGAGATGAGAAGAGTCCCCCTCAACAGTCGCTTAGAGGACAACTCGCTCTAATGGCACCTGGATGAAGGTGGTGAGGAGTGGGACGAGGGAGAACGGTGGTGGAGGAAGGAGGATAGGGTAGGAGGTCATCGCAGTGAGAATCTTCTTCCCGAAAGAGGTGAGAGGATGGCTGCAGGATGCTCCATAAATGGGGATGAGAGGTGGGAAAATAAATGATTCTACTCTAGAGGAGCATTCTGAGCTTAGGACAATCTCTCTAGAGCCATGGAGGTGGTATGGAGAAGAAAGGAAGAGATGATGAAGAATGGAGGGGGGTAGGTCCTTTTATAGTGGAAGGAAGAGGAGGAATTTGTGCATAGGGCATTAGTGGCAGTTGCAATCATCGATGAAGATCCACCCAACTGTCATTGAAGATTCGTGCCAACCCTCGCCCCCATTGGAATGCGCATCACGCACTTGTGCCCCTCGCATTTTGCTGCACCACATGTGCTGGCATTCGCTGCCTGTAGCTATGGCTATGCGCGTTGCTTGTGCAAGCATGTGTGTTGCAGTGCAACCGGCGGTGCTCCTCCAATCCTCAATTTGGGGGGGCTACAGGGATTCGAACCCACTCCCCTCCGATGGGAACGTGCTCCTTCACCACTGTTCTACGTTGGCACTTGTGTTGAGAAGGAGGGTCTTGGCAGCAGCAACGTGGAGATTTCCTAACCGTTGGATGATGATCTAATGGTTAGGATTTGAAGGTGAAAATGACGAGGGGGTGCCATCTAGTTGTCGCTGGCTGGTGTTGGGCAGCCTAGATGGCACCACGTGGCACCATTTGGACTGTTCATCTTCTTTCTGTTGCAGAGGATGATACGGTGCTCGGATCGAGATGATTTCCACGTTGCCAGACAGCAATCATCGCTCCAGATCCATTCGTATGGTCGAATTTTTCATCCGTAGCCTATAAGGATGTCGTATTGCCCCCTAACTATTGATCTTCTTCCGACTGCCTAAGGTGCTACGAGATTCTGATCAAGATGATCTCGGAGGCGTTGGACTCTAATCATCGTCTTGATCAGATCCATACATTTGGATTGTCAATCCGAGGCCTTGAAATAAATCTCCTTCCCTCCTGGCCATAAGGAGGATGTAATTAATCAAAAATATTTACAAGTACTCAAAATGCAGAATGATACATTCTATGCAATTTTTATAATATGAAATGCAAATCTAATCATAGGAACATGCATGAATAGGCATTTTATACTCAATAATTGTGTCTACATCATACCCCCATGCCTATCTTTTGCTAGTCCGTAGCAAAATTAGGCTACATGTTTTGTATAAAAATAGAATTAAGACTCGATCGCTTCGCCTAAGTTGTTTATTAACAATAGATATTTTCAACAAAGGTCCTAAACTATGAAAACTCAACAATACCCAAGTGTCTGCTAAAATGCAAACCGCCCAAGTCCTCGCCTTATTTGAAAAAGGAAGATACATTTGTTTTATTCTTCTTTTCTAATTTATTTTAGATTTTTGAGTTTAGGGTTTTAGGGCAGCTTTCTACGGCTACGCAACTCACCCAAAACTCGAAAAGCACTTTAAGTTCTAAGCATCTTTGTAAATGTGATACACTCATTGAGTGGCCATTAAAACAAACTTCAGGTTTCTACAACCGTAGGTGACCTTAGGAGTTTCTACCTAAAGGTTTATCTCTCTAATCCGTAGCTTTCTCCCTAGTTTTTTTATTTTTTATGGGGTCAACACAAGGGCGAACCTAGTGCATATCTCTCTGGTTTATTCTACTTCCCTACTTCTTCCTAAGTGTTTAGGAATTATTTACACATTTCTGGAAGCTGGGCTTTGGACAATCATCCAATAGGTTGTTACATATGGCAACTTGCTAGCCATACTCGTGCGGTGAAGTATGGTTTATTTTTCTATTTTTATTTTTCTTTTTTTCTATCTTTCTATTTTTTTATTTTTGAGTAATATTTTTTTTTCTTTTTTATGTAGGTGGCTTCCTTAATCTAAGATTTACCTAAAAGCAGTAGAATGAGTGTGGTCATATAGCTGGACTTTGGACAACTGGCCAATGGGCTATTACTACGACAACTTGCCAGCCATACTACCCTAGAAAGTTCATTAGCTACCTAATTTCTGTAAAAATCACTAAAAAGTTAGTCAGTGAAAATAATGTGTACATGCTTTGACTTACAGTCCCCTCAAATTAGAGGACGGGTTGATAAGTCATGTACTTATCACCCCAATTTATTGGCCAAATTAGAATAAATTACTTGGCGAGGACTCAAGACCAAGTCCACATTTTAGTGGATACCTGGGTTGATTAAGCTCGAAGACCTGAAGAGTCTAAGTATTTAGGTCTTATCGTATCATTTCCTAAAGTTAATAACGTTTAATGACTAAGTTCTCTTCTCTTAATTCTATTTTTTTCTTTTTCTGTCTTTTTGAATTTGTATTTTTATAGTGAGTATAAAAATAAAGAATTTCCATGGAGTTAACAAAATGATTTCAAGAATTAATTATCCACCCTTGCATGCCTAAATGATGCAATGTCCTCATTGTAAAAATAAAGACAAAAAATGAGTGGAGTAAACAGAATATCACCTAAATTTTGTGAAAATCCGGTCAGCTCCGTAGAGAAAAGCGAGTATACACACATGCTAAGTTTAGTGCCATTAGCTAGGCATAAAATACAGACAAGGAAGAAATGGAAAATTCACAAGTACAGGTCAGAATCACAATCAAAAGATTAATTATCAAACCCACCAGCAGAGGATGTCCACAGATGTGGACCAAGTTGTGGTGTAGACCCATGCCCCAGGGTCGAGTCGTTCTAAAGTTCTGGATGAAAATCACTTAGAATCGAAGAATTTTGAGCTTGCGAGGTCAGGCTTATGGTTTGGTGGTGTGCAACCCAAGACTAAATTATTGGACAAATGGTAGATTTGATTCACTAGGTTCAAATGTCCACTTAAAGTTTAGCTCAGAAAGATAATCAGTTATTCCAAGCTTAGGTTGCATGTCGAAGAAATCGTAAGGGTCCTGGTAAGAAGTTGGTTGTTTTAGGTCAATGGGAACCCTCAGATCTAAAATTGTGTTTCCCTCATAATTAGCCTCCTAGATTTTCATTTTCACAATTCTATCCTCCAAAATCAATGTTTCCAGGACCTCCAAATCATTGCACACCCCTTCTAAAATACCCAAGTCCAACAATTGTGGCTGAATCGAATCAGGATTGACTTGGGTCTGGTGATCTCAAGAATATCATAATTCGGCTCTTCAGGGTGTGGCTGAGAAATGGGGCTACTGATTGAATCATTAGTATTCGGATCATCCAAGTTAGCCCCAGCATGATCATAATCTTAAATAATCGGGGTATCAAAAGGTTCGTCATGCTCCTCAAGCCTGTTCATCTCACTAAAATCCTCCTCCTTAAGCTCAAGTGAGACTTCACTTAAAGATTCTTTACCCTCATAGTCAAAGAATTGTTGATCCTCATTTCCATATGTCTCAAAATTGTATGCCATTTCTTGGTCCATAGAGACATATTTTTTCGCGCTCCCTGGCTCAGGCATCTCAAGTGAAGCAATCGGTTCATCCTCAATGGGTTGCTCTAGACTGACTTGGTCATCTCAGGTCTTAGAAAATGTATCCCCCTAGATAGGCACCTGAGCGGTTTAGACATTGGCTCCCCTAAAGAGGGTTCATCTTCAGAATCATCCTAAGACTGGACTAGGGCAACCACGAATTTCAACCTCAATCTCGACAATTTCCCAAGTAGAAACTCACCCGAGCCCCTATCCCTAACATCTTGGAGTAAATCCAATAAAGAGCTATTTAGCTCATCAATCATTTTGATCATGGGCTCCAATGCTTCAGTGCATGGTGTTGGCTAAGCTTCTAAAGATTGTATGGTGTTCCTCAAGTTGGCCAACACCCTGTCTTAGACCTGGTTCACCTGAATCGAATGGTTCTATTCAAGGTTGGGTGGGTTCAGGTTAAATCTAGGGGAGTCAAGATATTGAGGTTGTCAGGGTCCTCCCTGATAGTAGGTTATTTTGGGTTGTTCAGAAAATGGTGGTGACCTATATTCAGTGGAATACTCAGGAGGGTAGGTGTTATAATCATCATATCCTTCCTGATTGTAGATCGGATTGTTTTGGTCATCAAAGGGTGGAGATCTATAATCATTGTAGGCATGAGAAGGATAATAATCATATTCTTGTTGTCCAAGGTTAAGCCCTAGACTGAGGTCCGAATTCATATCCCCAATCAAAGTTATCCTGACTAAGAGATGCGTAGTCATAAGTCGAGTTGGGATAGTAATCATTTTAAGGATAGGCAGTGGTAGGAGGGTAGGATTGGAATTGTGTGTATGGTGTGGAAGCATACATGGTGGAGTAGGAGGGAAAAAAGAGGAAAGGTGCCCTATAGTAAAATCAACCAAACCTATCCTTAGGTGGATATCCTAAAGATCTACAGACTCTCAGAACCCATCCAAAGATTATAAACGATTTAGTGTACTTTTTTCTGACCAATCCAACCAGTTAGAGGAAGGGGTTGGGGAGAAGGTTCTTCCTTTGGCTTGCACCTTCGGTTCCTTTAATACCCCCCAACCATGGTCGTTTGACGCTACTCCCATAGCTTGACATCAGATATACCAGTAGACGCAAATTAATTGAAAACAATCTCAATCTGAGTCCCAAAGAGCGAATAAATCCTTATGGCCAATGTCTACTCAGTTTTAATTAGGCTTAAGATGATTATGCTCTTAGAATTTGATGGACCCTTTAGATTGGTTGAGTCCTTAATGATCGGTGAATATGTGTGTGCATGCACAACTAATGGTTTTCAGGCAAGATTTTGATGATGTGTCTTTCAGGGTTTAAACTTGTTTAGTTTCTTTTAGGGTTTAATCTTAGTTGTATTGTTTGAGTCGAAGACCTATGCAAAAAGGGATTGGATTTTGAAAAGCCCATCATCGTAGTATGATTTATGAAGAAATTCATCAACAGATAAATTTATACCGAAATTCATAAAGAGATTTTGGGTCGAACACAGGGAAGCTATATCGATCTAAAATCCATGATTGTATATTTTGGTATTTTTGTTTTAAAGCAAGATAATCGCAATGAAATTGATATTAACACTAAGAGAGAGAGAATAATCACTTTGTAGCTGAATACTATTTTTACAACTAGAAAGCAGGAAATGATACAGCAAGAAAGCGGAAAATTATGTTTTAGAAAGCAATAAAGAAGGGAGAGAGATGCTATCCTCCTTGACGATTGCTTGGAGGACGAGTCAGACGAGGCGATGCCTAGAAGATGAACGATAAAGATGGAAGACGAAGAACAGAGCAAGAAGAATCGTGGGCAAGGAAGGGCATCGTCGTTGTTGCGGGATCCACTTCTGGAATGGGGGAGAGGAAACTTTGATTTTGACTTTAAAGGAGCATCCCGGGTTTGGAACCAACTCTTTTAGAGCTTTAGAGAGGGAGAGAAGTGAAGGGATGATTGAAATGTGGGGGCTATAGGCCTTTTTTTAACTGTAGAGGTTAGGGTCAAAAAGGTCATTTTATGTTAAAAGGATTAACGCAAGGGCTGTTAGTGATGGATAAAACCACCACTAAAGCCCAGATCATGGGCAACGTGCAAGCCACCCATGCGTGCCTCATCTTCTTTTCTGTGCAAATGGGTTACGCACGTTCTCGTGATTTTACCCATCCAATCATGAGATCGGACGGCTTTTAAGCTGCTACGGCTCATCGCCCACCAACGTCAAATCGCGCGTGCGATTACGCATTGGATAGAACGTGCGCGATCCGTGCACTCTTGGTGCGCCATGTCTCCCACATCTACACTTCCCACTCGACATCCAATGGCTCAATTAAGCCCGTACCTGCATCCTCGGCTGATTTTGTGGTGCGCAGGGCTTGATCCCGTGACCTTTGCTTCGGCCACAGCTACGCAATCAATGCACTATCGTGGTGGATTGTCGAGAAGATAACTTTGGCTCCATCCTCACAGCCTTGGATCTTGATCCAACGGTTGAGAAGTGATGGCACGTTTGAGCAGAGAGAAGGTGCGGCGAGTCCTCATGTATTAGCTGGGTCGGTTTGGGTGCCTGGACGTCTGATTGGGTCGATCTTGCACCGTTAGGCTGCGATCATCGATCCGAACCCATCCTTGTGGTTGGATTTGTCATCTGAAGTGCGAATTGACACATCTTGGCCCTTGATCTCTGACCTTCCTCGAATTATATCTGATGCTACGGATGTTCGATCAGGGCAATCTTGGAGTTGTTGAACTCCAATCGTCGCCCTAATCAGATCCGTTTGGTTGGATCATCAATTTGAGGCCTCGATTAAAAGTCACCCTGTCCCTGGCCACCAAAAAGAAGAAATTACAATACAATTTGTACAATTTGGCCTAAATGCATGATGATACATGTTATGCAATATTCATAATGCATGATGCTAATATGATACTAAGAACATCCATTAATAGATATTTTTTGGCTATTCAGATGTATGCACAGCACACCCCCATGCCTATCTTTTGCTAGTCCCTAGCAAAAAGTATATGCTATTTATAAAAGAATTAGGTCAGATTTCTTGGGCAAAAGTTATTCTTCAACACTAGGAGATTTTTACTAAGAACCTAAACTACAAGGACATAACAACGCTCGGATGTTTGCCAAAATGCAGACCGCCTCAAGCCCTCGCCTTATTAAAAGGAGGATCTTTTCCTTCTTTCCTCTTTTCCTTTTTCTTTTTTGATTTTTGAGTTTAGGGTTTCGTTGCAAAAGATCTATGCAAAAGGGATTGCATTTTTAAAAGCTCATCGTCATAGTATGATTTGCGAAGAAATCCGTCAATAGATAAATTTATACCCAAATTTGTAAAGAGATTCCAGGTCGAACACAGGGAGGCTACGTCGACCTAAAATCCACGATTATATTTTTTGGTATTTTTGTTTAAAAAGAGAGGTAATAACAATGAAATTGATATTAACACTAAGAGAGTGAGAGAGAGAACAATCACTTTGTAAGTGACTATTGTTTTTACAACTAGAAAGCAGGAAATGATTACAGGTAGAAAGTGAAAAATTCGATTCTAGAAAGTGATTGCACAGCAAAAACACACCAACAATTATGCCATCTTGTGTTATTTCCTAGCATTGCTTTTGCATATTAGGTAGCCATAGTGCATTTGTAAAAGTACACGCATGCGTGCATTTATTTGAGAGGGGAGGAAAATGAATAAATTGGCCTTGTAATTAACGTATTCCTCAAGTGCTGCCTCGCAAATTCACCATCTGCATTTTTTTATTTGGCTTTGAATTTCTTCTTCTTCACACAGTTATAGGGCATGGCTGCTTCTTCGCGCCGCTCTTTGCAACAGCATCTCGACCAGCCGCATGCTTCGTCATACGCAGCCCAGGGCATGGCTGAGCTTGTCTCCATCTTCTTTAAAAAGGCCCAGCCATCTTCATTGCGGAGGCGAGCCTGGTCGATACAACAACACATAGCAGCCCCTTCCACCAGATCGTCTCCTCCCCTCTCCGCTCCATACTGAGCACCTCTTCCACTGAAGAGATATGCTACGAGCAGGAGTATCTAACAATGGTCCACGACCACCACTGTGAGTCCCACCACCGCCCAGCTCATCAAAGAGCCGGTGGGCATGGTGGTTCACTTCTCTGTTTCACCCGCTCAATGCTCTTCACGCCATTGCTACAGACTTAGCTCCGAAGCTCAATTGCAGCAGCATCACGGCACCAGCAGCTCCACGCAGCACGCAAGCCCCTGCGCACATGCCAACAGCCGGCGCCATATCCTTCCGCACGTGCAGGCTTGCTCCACAGAGCCCGCATAGGCAGGACCGGCCGTAGCCGGTCGTCGGAGCCGCGCGCACACGTAGCTACTGTTCACCCGTTTCTACATAACACTGTAGCTACAGTGCGGTGACTGGAAAGTTTCTCACCTATCTGGTCACTGCGCACTCTCTCTCTATGCCGCAACCATCTCCAGCCCATCCACACGCCTGCTCCTGCGTACGCTAGCACCTGCGCTCGTCGGCGCGCATGCCCGCATCTACGTCTGCGTCCATGTTGCCCCAGCCCGCAGCGCGCTGCGTTGCAATCTCCTTCATGCCTGCAGCATCCAGCACGTGTACGCATCCTTGCGTGCCTGCGCATGCATGCACCTGCACACATCCACGCCATCAAACATCTATTGTGTGCACCGGATGACTTAACTCTCCAGCCGTCTCTCCCACTCACTCTCCAGCAGCCACTCTCTCACTAATAGACACACACTCTCTCGTGCACACACAAACTCACTTGTACACGCCTATATACATACTCATATATATATATACTTATAGATATTTATATATATATATATACATATATGTATATATATAGATATTGGCACCTATACAACAATATATAAGTATATATACATACATATATTCATATATATATATATATATATTTATACACATATATATACAGATATACATACATTTATACATATATATATATAGATATGAATACGTACATATATATATATATATCTACATATATCTATATACATATATACATATATATATCTATATACATATATTGCTATATATATATGTATATCTATATAGTTATATATACATAAATATATATCTAATTTTAAATATATATATATACATACATCTATCTCTATAGATATATTTACATATCTATATATATATATACATATACATATATATATATAACTACATGTACACCAATATAATTATAACCCTATCTATATATATACGTATAAATACATGCTTACCTTCATATCTCCTACCAAGCATTATATTGTGGGAATATCTGCACCAGTTTCTAATATTCCATGATACCTGCATACAGAAAGCATCTCTGCAAACACCTTCCACCATCCATCCAATACTCCATGCAGCACTTCGTCCTATTGATTTCGTCTTCCTAGACGACGATCAACTCGACATCGTGCTACAAGCCATTTCCACCTCCACCCCCACCCCTATATATATATAATATATATATCTTTATATATATATTCTATATTTATCTTATTTCTATTTCTCTTTCCTGCTATTAAAATGAAAGAAAAAAATAGTGAAAGAGAAAAGTTAATCCTTGTCTTGCAAATACTCGGTCTTGCAAATAGCAAGACCAATTTTGGAACCCTAATTTGGCTCTAAGCCAAGGACCTGATTTTGAGGGTGTACCTCAAGGACAAAAGTATTAGAAAAAAAATCTTAAATAGAGAAATACCAAAAACATAATAAACGAACAGAAGAGTTTCATTGTAGGAAAGGCGTAGAAACTTATTCACCTCTAATCCCGCCTCCCTGAGTTCGACCCCAGGCCTAAAAGTGACCAAGATAAAATAAAGTAGGCCAGGTTAAAAAAAAATATATATATATTTTGTAGAAAGATGGTTAGGCTCGATTTAGGTTAACCACTATACTCATTTCGATGATTAAATCACTATATTAACACAACCTATCCGGGTCTACACCATACTTTTTCTGGCACTTTTGCTGGGGAGGTATGCATTCAAGTAAGTTTCTACTCCATTCCTTTAGTTTTCTCTTCTCACACCCTTCTCTTCACGGGTGTTTTTGTTTACTGGTGTGCAAGTGAACCAGTTGCAAGGAGGAGGCAAGCAGAGGAATTCTGAGATGTGGGCAGATCCAAGGCGGGAACGAGAGCGTGAAATCACCGGCACTGCACTGGAGCTTCGTGCACATTGCTAAACAGGTAGGTCTCTCTCTTAGCAACATAGGTCAACTTGTCAACTTAATAATAATAAAAAAAAAGACTAAAAACACTCCTTGGGATCTCTTGGGGCAAGTGGATTAAAAATCACTTGCTTGATTGTTTGCCATCACTCCCACCGCCCAGAGATTTTTCGCCAAACTTCGCATAGCGATGATGCAAGAATCTTGATTCTTGAATCTTCCACCGTGGGAAGTATTCTTTGAGGCAAAAATAAATAGATTGATTGCCATCACTCGTTGCCTCATTTATTTGCAATTTGGGATCACATTTTCGGTGGGGAGACTTGGAATTAAGTTGATTCCAACCCGACCATGACCTTTCACAAGCCTAAGATTTGATGCCAAATACTTCAACCGCAACACTTTGATTTTCTTTACCTTGTGGTTGTGCCTTGTGTGTGGAAAATCATTTTGGTGATTGGGAGCACTTGAATTGAAGTGCTTTGGCTCCCTTTCACATTAACTTAAAATTGACTTGTGCATCAACACATAGAAATCTCCATCTAGGGAAGCCCAGTGCATTTTCTGCATGCATTAACTAAATCACATTGAAGAAGGGTTTGTTGGGCTTAGAAAAAAACATGTATTCGCTCAAAACCCAGAGATTGGTTGAATTGGTATTTCAACGATATTCTAAAATCCATACTACTTAAGGCTGAATTCTAAAAACCATTCACCAATTAAAACTTCAATTCAGGGAGATTTCCTCGTTGCATGCTTGGTTTACACACTTTATAAAATTAACCACTTGGGCATTACCCGTATATAATGCCCTTCACATTCCAGAAGCACTTGATCCTAATCCTCTAACTAAAACTGGTGGCAACTTGACCCTTATTAAGGATTGGAGGTCTAAGTACCTGCGTGTAGCGCCTACGTCCTGGTGAGGCTTCCTGTGTGCTATCGGGTGTCTAAGACTGGGGCAAACGGCCTTTCAATCTGGCCCAGTGGTTCCGCGATGCTCGCATTCGATTCTGTAGGTCGTGATAGTAGGTAACTTAGATCTTCAGGTCTAAGGGCACACTACATAAGTTAGGAATTTGATTGTATTGATTTGTCATCAAGTGTACCTTTGTGGCATCATTTCTCTCATCTCCTTTTCCCTTTGTATCCCCCCAATTCTTCCTGCGGTAGTGCATGTTTGTGAGGAGGTTACAAAACCCTGAACTGTTTGAATTGTCTGATAATTTTAGGAAAGAAACCGAATCGTCATCCTCCTCCACAAACATGGTTGCACGCCCAACCCTAAATCTCGAGGGAGGAAATCGCCCTCAAAACCCACCAGGTGGTGGAGCCTTGGATTGCATAACCCACCTCCAAGCCCAAATGGAAATGTATAATGAACAAATTGAAGCCATTAGGGAAACATTAGAGGAAATGCAAAACCCTCCCGAACGGGAGGAGCCTAGGTCTCTTAGCTCCTATCAGAATCCCGTTACAATAGAGACCATAGGACAAATTTGGGTCCCCATGGGCTGGGACGATTTTCAACTGAAACCAAATGTAATTGGCCTGATTAATTTCCACTTCCATGGTCTTGCAAGTGAAGATCCTTTTCTCCACTTGGAAGATCTAAACCGATTGGCTAAGACTGTTAAACAGAGAAATATCGGGTTACCAATAGTCCTCATGAAAATGTTCCCATTTTCATTATGGGATAAAGCGTCGTAGTGGTTACGCACCGTTGGGAGAACCATCCACTCTTGGGAAGAGATGTGAACAGTTTCTGAAGAAGTTCTTCCTAATCGGGCGAACCTATGTGCTTCGCCATGCTATCACTTCCTTTAAGCAACAAAACGACGAACAATTCATGAGGCATAGGAGAGATACAATGACCTCCTCAGAAAGTGTTCGCACCACGGTCTGCCTAGTGGCATATAGCCTAGATTTTCTATTATGGGCTAAATGAGACTTTGAAGCAGATTGCAGATGCTTCCAGCGGAGGGAATTTCATGAATAAGGACGAGAATGGAGCATTCGAATTATTCGAAAATATGAGCGAAAACTCAATGAACAATGCTTCCATTATCACCTTTAATCGTACCAGCCTACCCCGTAATGTTCATGAAGTTGACATGGGACCCTCCCAGTCATCCACTGATCTTAGCCTTATCACACAGAAATTGGATGAAGTCTCTGTCGTGCACAAGAAGCTGGACGAGCTTCTGGTCAATCCTACCCGTTCTATGGCAAACACCCCCACCTCACTACTTCGTCACAATCCCAATTCTTCCAACACTAGGCTTATCTCCAGAAACCCTGTGAGACCTCCCTTACCAAGTGTCGCACCGAGCGATTCGGTAAGTCATGTTGATCTGGCTTCTGCAAGCCAATATTTTGACACAGAGGACCAAGCCTCCGTGTGCTTGGAAGCATATTTACATGCGGACTCGTCTTCTGCCTTAGAAGATGCTTACACCCTGATAAACCCCAGTTTATCATCATTCTTATGCATTAAAACTAACCTAGCTCTTAGGATTTTACTCCGCAAAAGGGTTTTGGGCTGCATTTAGGCATAAATTAGGTTAGGCATACATTGCATTTTTATTTTTTAATATGTTTTTGTGAGTGTTAGGGATGTACAGATATACAGATCCTTAAAACCCTAGCACTCAAGAAGGCAAATGGTGAAGGAGAAGCCCATACTAGTTGGAACTCAGCTCGATCCAGCTCACCACAGCCGGAACCTAGCTCACTTGAACTAGGGTTAGCTTGTCCCAGCTCCATTCAGCTAATCCCAGCTGGTTGGTAGCTCAAGAGAGTTCACCTTAGCTCACCCTAGCTCAAGTCAGCTCAGATCCAGCTCAACTTAGCTGAGTCTAGCTCATCTCAGCTCCCACTAGTCCACAGGGAGCTTTAGCTAGCTCAGCTGACTTGACAGGAGTTCACCCCAGTTCAGATCCAGCTACGTCCAGCTCCACTCAACTCCAGCCAGCTGAAGAGGAATTCATCTCAGCTCAGGAAGCTCAAGTCCAGCTCCCGGGGATTCAGCTTAACTCATCTCAGTTGAGCTAAGTTACCTTAGCTGCCTTAACCAGCTTGATTCTCCCCGGGAGCACCAGACCTAGCTCACCTCAGCTCATTTTGGTAGAAGCTAGCTCACTTTAGCTTGGCTTAGCAACTAGCAAAGAACTAGCAAGCTAGGCCAGCTAGAGTAGCCCCATGCCAGCCTCATCAGCAGCAGCCAGCTCCAGCTCCAGCTCCAGACTTCTTCCCCTCAGCTCCTTCCTCCAAACCCTAGCTCCAACACCTTCTCCTCTACTCCTCCATTAGCTAAGCTAGCTTAGCTTAGCTTAGCTTAGCTTATCTATGCTCCAACTTCCTTGGCTTGTACCACCCCAAAAACCCACCTACCAACTCCACCCAACTAACTCCACCTAAGCTCCACATAAGCTAACCGACTTGGCACCAACCTAACCTACCCACCACCTCCAAAAGACACCTAAAAGTGGCGCCAAAAACTACCCATAACCACCCCTTAATGGCGCCACTTTTCCCTCCAAAATCTCCCCTCATCTCCACCACACAATCCCCCTTGAACCCATCTCCACCATCCACCTAACCCCCCTTCTACAAGACCCCATGTTGGCGCCAACATGGTGGTGTCTCTCTACCACCAAAAGACACCAACACCACCATAACTACCCCCTTTAACACCTCTTGGGTTGGCGCCAACTCTCCTTAGCCATAGGATCACCAACCACCTCCATTCTTCCATCCTAGCCCTCCAATTCAAGGGGCACCTTAACCCCCCATCCTACCCTATAAAAAGACCACTACCCACCACCATTCAAGCCATCCTTGGCTAGCAATTTCACTCTCATATTCCACCAAGAAGCCCACGTCCAAGAGAGAAGAAGAAGAAGATTAAGGGGATATTCTGTCCCCTTGGTGCCTTCCCCTCTTCCCTTCTCTCTTGAGTCACGCCAGCCAAAGGAGAAGCCAGGCAAGGAAGATCTTGGAGGAGATCTTGAAGGTGGTCACACCACCTTGGAGGAGTTTTTGAGGGTGGTGCACGCCCACCCCTTGGAGAGAGAATTAAAGGTGGTAGCTTCCACCTTGGAGGAGCTCTCAAGGAAGGAGAAGAAGGAGGCCCTCTTTTCAAGCCAAGGAGCAGCTAGGCTTGGAGCAAGAAGACGCCCTTCTTCACCATTGTTGCAAGAGGATTTGTGTTTCTTTTCTTGCTTTTAGATTTGTTTAAGTTCTAGTAGAAGCATTCCTCTACTTGTCCTTGAAAAGAACACTCATTCTACTCAATCAAATTGCCTTCTTTTAGCTTTTTATTGCAGTTGTTACTTTTGGTTCTAGCACTTGTTTCACCTCTTCTTCCTAATTACTCTAGGCCTCCACTTGCCTAGAGTGAGCTTAGGAAGAAGATATTTCTATCTTTTAAATTTTAGTTAAGCATTTGTTGGTGTTAGTACTTTTTGTTACAATTTGCATTTTGCCCTCGTCTTTTCAAAATACAAAAAAAAATTACATATTGAAAAATATCAAAAAGAAAGTTGAGATCTATCTATAAGCAAGAGGATTAATTTTGCAATTTTTGCCTCCTTGGACGACCCTAGATACTCCCCTATCTAGGATATAAATTTTAAAAGCGTAAGCGGATTCGCGTGTTACAACGACGTTAAAAACCCACTTTTACAAATCACGCGCAAATCGCTATCACTTTTTGGCGCCGTTGCCGGGGAGGCACGGCTTTGCATTAACTCATTTTCTCTTGCTTGAAGTGGATCTCATCCCCTTCTCTTTCTTTCTTTTGTGTGTGCAGCAACTACAGCAGGAAGGCGGGAATCTGGAAGAGAGAGCTCAAAGGTCCTTTTCTTCCCACGAAAATTCAGGTTGGTTCCTCTTTCTGGTCACAAATAATTAAAACTACCAAAAATATATTAAACTTGGCTTTCAGGACCCTAAACACTTAAATTAAGCGGAGTGGTGCATTTTAAAATCCATTGTTTGCTTGTATGCTTCTTTAACACCACTCCATTGCAAGTATTGGTGTTCTATTTTTTGGGTCCAGATTTCTATCCAGACTTGAAAAATCGATTCCTAACATCACAGGCCTCCTAAAATCATAAAATTTCATAGAGTGATTCCCAATTAAGTTTGGAACATCTTTTCAAAATTTCAGATCAATTGGATTTGTATTTAATTTTTGAAAATTCATGGATTGCAGAGGGGTCATACCCTCTAATCTTCCTGTTTTGCTACTATCCGCGAATTTTTAAATTTTTTATACTCATCCAATTTTGTGAATTTTAGCTTGCTGGAATTCTTGTGAAATTTTACATATCATATAAAATCATAAAAATTTTCTAAGGTCGGTGGTAATACTGAAAAGTCCAAAATACCCGCAGGTATCACTTCTGGACTTTGACACCAGTACAATTAAAAATTCAAAACAATTATCAACCAAATTCCTAAAATCTTACAAAAATCTTTTCTGGAATCCTTGTTTGATTTTATTCAAAGTAGTGGTGTTGTTTGACTTGTTGGGACCACTACTTAATTCAGAAAGCCAAAAATCAATTCACTGGTAGTAATTTTCTGTCTTAGGGATAATTGGCTTAGGGTTTCTTTCTCTCTTTAGAGACGCAATTAAAAGGAAATATACAATCACCCATACAACTTGTTTTCCTTTGATTGTGGGTTTTCAAACTTGTTTGAAAATTTAACTAAAGAAACCCTAAAATACATTCAATTAAATCAAATCCTAAAAGACAAAAATATAAAAAAAAATTTTGTGTGGCAACTTGATTTTCATTGGAGCCACTCTCCAATTCCTGCACACACACAAAAAAATCAAATAACAGGGCAACGACCCAATAAACGCCCTCCACATTCCGTGTGCACTATAGCATCCTAGACCTAATTAAAATTTGTAGCAACTTGACCCCTAAGGCCTTATCAACTCAGGCTTGCTATTTAGGTCTTAAGTTTTCTTTAGTTGATACCAATTCTATCATCTGTATCTGGTGTTCAGGCTGAGGGGCCGTGTCAAACGACCAGGCGCGGGTTTGTACAAGCACCTGGGGTTTTCCCTGGGAAACATTTGGGCCCAAACCTCCCCTTAAGCAACTTGGCTAGATTTGTTGATAGAACGGGTATTCACTATTGACTACTTATTTCCTATATAGACCAAGTCTTAGGTTATTATTAGGGAGTCACATTTAAGTTAGGTCTAGTTTGTTTGTTTGATTTGCACACTTTCTCTCATCTCTATCTCTTCTCCTCCCCTCCAAGTCTTCCAAGTAGTGCATGCACGGGCGACGGTCCCAAAAGCCACACCTCGAGGGACCATCGGATTTCGCCCCCCGCAGCAAGAAATCACTGTTTCCTTCCCCCTCGTATTCTAAAAAAATGGAAAACCCAGGAAGCCGTCAAAAAAATTCTGCTTCCACTTCTAACCCGTCAGCCGACCCACAAGCTGACTCCACCTTTCCTCACCTTCCTAACTTGGAGCAACCAGAAATACCAGCAGGGCCAGGTGGCCCTCCAATTATAACCCACAATACAAATCCCTTTGCATTAATGGTCGACCATTTGGCTCGACTACAACAAAATCAAGAAGATCTAGCTAGGATTGTCACGAACCTAGCTAATCAAGGACAAAATCCACCACCTCGCCAACAGCCTGTCGTTCCTCTTAAGGATTTCTATGATCCTTCCAATTATAAGGAAAGACCAGGGGTGGTCATACCACAAGGGGATTTTGAAATCAAACCCGCTATTCTAAACCTTATCAAGCATTTTCATGGTCTTCCAAGAGAGGACCCTTTTCGTCATCTCGAGGAATTAACTGTCCTCGCTCAAACCACTTGTTCCCGCAATGTGCAGGAAGACATGTGGTTAATGAGACTCTTTCCTCTCTCTCTTAAAGACAAAGCATCACATTGGTTTAGAATAGTTGGGCGTCCTATTACCACCTGGCCCCAATTAAAAAGTGCTTTTCTTAAAAAAATTTTTCCGATCGGTCGAACAAATGCATTAAGAAGATCTATAACGACCTTTCAACAAAAAATTGGTGAACCCCTCCATGAAGCTTGGGAAAGATTTCAGGAACTTCTAAGAAGTTGTCCCCACCATGAAATTCCACAATGGCAGCTAGTGCAGATCTTCTATCATGGATTAGAAGATCAATTAAAATGATTTGTGGATGCCTCATGAGGGGGCAATTTTCTTAACAAAGACGCTTTAAGTGCCTATCTTCTCTTTGAAGAAATGAGTGAAAACTCATTTAACATGACTTCAATGGACACTTTTGGCATATCACAAAACCCCAGACACGGAGTCCATGAAATTGACTCCAAAACCACCTCTGTTCCAGTCACACAAGATGATTTATATATGTTAGCTCAACGACTGGACCAGATGCAAATTCACTAAAAGAAAATAGAAGAAAAGCTCACAAACAAACAAGCTCCACACGTCCACTCTCCACACACTAACCCCCCACACATTCTCCGAAGAGAGAATCTACACAATATCGATGCCACATCTGCTGACCAGCAATTTCCGGCTGATTTCCAGCAAGATTTAACCGGGAATTTTGACCAAAATATTTTTGATTCCACCTCGGAAAATATTTATGCTCTCCAGGAGCAATTTAGAAACCCCTCTAACATTTCCAATCAAAATTGGAGGACTAACCCGAATCACTCCTGGAAAAACCCGAATCCCATTCCTTTTCCCAAACAAAACTATTTTGGGAATTATGGGCAACCTTTGTGTCAACCCGGACCATCCCAGGATGATATTAATAATCAGGTCATGAAAACTCTGCAAGGAATGCAGACTCAAATGACAAAAGTAACCCGCATGGTTACCAATTTACAACAACAAGTTAAGGTTACTCCTGATCATCGACCTATTGGGAATTTACCATCCCAACCCATGCCCAACCCAAATAATCAAAGGAATCAATTCCAAGGTGGATATCACAGTCAACCTATTCTGCCAGCACCTCAGCATCCGCCGGGTTTCAATAACAGCCAGGCCCCCCGTCCTCATCCTAGAAACAACCAGACTGCAAATGCAGTTACCTTGAGGAATGGGAAAACCACTCAAAATACCCTGCCTATTAAAGAAACCCGCTCTAATGACACACAGATTAACTCTTCCCCTCCTCTTGTTCAGGAACCAATTCACGCAAAACAGGGCAACCCTGCCCCATTTCCACAAGCCCTCCACTCTTCAAAAAAGAAAAAAACAAAATCTGAGCCCACTGAGAAGGAATTAATGGATTTATTTGGGCAAGTAGAAATTAATATCCCTATTCTAGATGCCATTAAGTATATCCCTGCCTATGCAAAATTCTTAAAAGATTTATGTACTCCAAAAAGGTAGCCCAAGAATTTAGGAAAGGTAATTCTTCCAGAGATAGTCAGCTCAGTTGTGCAGAGCCGACTGCCTCTTAAGAGAAAAGATCCCGGCGCCCCCCTAATCCAAGTTATCATTAATGATACCTCATTTGATCATGCTCTGCTGGATCTTGGTGCCTCAATTAATCTTATCCCCACAGTTATTTTTGAGGAATTTAAGATCGGTGAATTGAAACCTGTTGAGGTTACTCTCCAATTAGCCGACCGATCTACGATTAAACCAAGGGGAATTGTTGAAGATGTTCTTGTCCGGGTCAAAGATTGTCTATTCGCAGTAGACTTTTTAGTCCTGGACATAGAGGTACCTGAAGCACTTAAGTTTGCCCCCATTATTCTTGGAAGACCATTCTTAGCCACTGCCCGCGCCGATATTGATTATGATTCTGGAAAGATGAAGATCATGTGTGGCGGTGAATCTGTAACCCTAGACATTTTTCAAGCCTCTAGGCGATTCCAGGAACCAGATTTCTTTGATGATTCGGATTTAGAAATAGAAAACATTGTGGAGGAAACATTGCAGATTTCCCAATTAGGTTCCTGTTTTGCTGTAAATACGGTTCCTGAACAATCTATTTTTTCTCACCCTTCCACCTCAACCACACGACCAGCTAACATTCTAGCTGACCCTTCCACTCTCACCTCACCTCTAACCCACAAAGCAGAAACTCTTTCGGAGCCGGGCATACAATTGGAATTAAAACCTTTGCCCAATTCACTTAAATATGTTTTCCTGGGTCCAAATCAGACCCTGCCCCTGTTTATAAATTCTGGACTCACCGGGGCACAAGAGCACAAACTTCTCCAGGTTTTGAGTAAATATCGTAAAGCTATTGGCTGGACCCTTTCTGATCTTAAAGGCATTCATCCGTCCTATTGTACGCACCGTATATTTTTAGAGAACGATTCTCGCCCCTCTCGCCAACCACAAAGGCGCTTGAATCCTATTATGCAGGAGGTGGTAAAAAAGGAGATTATTAAGTGGCTGGATGCTGATATCATCTACCCCATTTCTGACAGCTCCTGGGTTAGTCCAACTCAAGTTGTCCCCAAAAAGGTTGGACTAACAGTTGTCACCAATGAAAAGGGGGAAAATATAGCCACTCGAACCGCTTCTTCTTGGCGCGTGTGTATAGATTATCGAAAATTAAACACCGCCACCAAGAAGGATCATTTCTCGCTCCCTTTTATTGATCAAATCTTGGAGCGGTTAGCCAGATGGGAATTTTACTATTTTTTGGACGGTTATTCCGGCTATAATCAAGTAGCGGTTCATCCTGAGGACCAGGACAAAACAACTTTCACCTGCCCCTTCGGAACCTTTGCTTTCCGAAGAATGCCCTTCGGTCTTTGCAACGCACCTACGACTTTTCAAAGGTGTATGCTTGCAATTTTTTCAGACCTGGTAGGTGAATGTCTAGAAGTTTTTATGGATGACTTCACTATTTTTGGAGATTCTTTTGACCATTGCCTCAAAAATCTGGAAAGAACCCTCCAAAAGTGTATAGAAGTTAATTTGGTCCTCAGCTGGGAAAAAAGTCATTTCATGGTCCAAGAAGGTATTGTCTTGGGCCATGTTATTTCTAAACAAGGAATCGCAGTAGATAAAGCAAAAATAGATGCTATATCTAAGCTCCCAACGCCCACTATTGTCAAACAAATCAGATCCTTTTTGGGTCATGTGGGTTTCTATCGTCGATTCATACAAAACTTTTCCCAAATCTCCAATCCTTTAAGTCAGCTTCTTACTAAAGACCAGCCATTTGATTTTAATAATAAGTGCCTGGAGAGTTTTTTGAGGTTGAAGAAGGAGGTTACTGAGGCGCCAATATTGCAGGGACCTGACTGGAATAGTCCCTTTGAATTAATGACAGATGCCTCAGATTTTGCTGTAGGGGCCGTTCTAGGGCAAAGAATTGGCAAGAAGCCCGTTGTGATCTATTATGCTAGCAAAACCCTTGATGATGCACAACGGAATTACACGGTTACTGAAAAGGAACTTCTTGCCATTGTATTTGCCTTAGAAAAATTTAGATCTTATCTGTTGGGGTCATGTGTCACTGTTTATACCGACCACTCAGCAATTAAATATTTGCTGACAAAGAAAGATGCGAAACCCCGCCTTATCCATTGGATTCTGCTGCTCCAGGAATTTGACCTGGAAATCAAGGATAAGGCGGGATTGCACAATGTAGTGGCCGACCATCTCTCTCGTCTTATGACGAATGACATAATGACCCCGCCAGATCAGTTCCCTGATGAAAGTATTTTAGCTGCTACAACCCTCGGTTTGCACCCATCGCAAACTACTTAGCAACAGAACAAATCCCCACTGATTGGCCAAAAACAAAATGGGATAAGTTCTTTGCTGATATTAAATATTATTTTTGGGAGGAGCCCGACCTTTTCCGCATTTGTGCTATTCAGGTCATTCGTCGATGTGTCCCTGATTCTGAAATCCATGATAACACATTGTCACTCAATGGCCTGTGGTGGACATTTTTCGGGCAAGAAAACTGCAGCTAAAATCCTTAATGCAGGATTTTATTGGCCCAGCTTGCACAAAGATGCTCATGACTTCGTTCGGTCCTGTGTGCGTTGCCAAAGCATCGGCAACATGACTCGAAAGGATATGATGCCCCTTAATCCTATTTTAGAGGTTGAAATTTTCGATGTTTGGGGCATCGACTTCATGGGACCGTTCATCAAATCTGGTGGCTATTTGTATATATTAGTCGCAGTAGACTATGTTTCTAAATGGATAGAAGCAATACCCACTCGCACAAGTGATCACCGTGTGGTTGTCGAATTTCTTAAGAAAAATATTTTCTCAAGATTCGGCATACCAAAAGCCATTATCAGTGACGGAGGCTCACATTTCACCCACTCACAATTCCGTCACCTCGTTTCTAAATACGGGGTTAATCATAAAATTTCCACACCATATCACCCCCAAACTAATGGCCAAGCTGAAGTTTCTCACCAGGAAATTAAAAATATTCTACAAAAGACGGTTAGGCCCGACTGTAAAGATTGGTGCACCAAATTGGACGACGCTTTATGGGCCTACCGCACTGCTTTTAAAACTCCACTTGGCATGTCTCCCTTCCGTCTGGTTTTCGGGAAGGCATGCCATCTCCCGGTAGAATTAGAACATAGGGCTTTTTGGGCAATAAAACAACTTAATATGGATTTATCTGACGCCGGTAACCATAGAAAATTACAATTAACTGAATTGGAAGAATTACGTAATTTTTCCTATGAAAATGCGAGGATTTATAAAGACCGAACAAAGAAATTTCACGATAAATATATTATTTGGAAACACTTTGAAATTAATCAACGTGTTTGGCTTTTCAATGCGAGATTACGTCTTTTTCCTGGCAAATTAAAATCTAAATGGACCGGCCCCTTTATTGTCCATAAAACATATCCATACGGCGCTGTTGCCCTTTTTGATCCAAAAACTAATTCGATATTTCAAGTCAATGGCCAGCGTTTAAAGCCCTATTTTGACCATACGCCTAAAATTCCATCTGAATCTTTTAATTTTACTGAGCCAGCCACCCTTGATCACTAGTGCACATCACGCCCGGCTGAATGGCGTAAAAGATAGCACTGGATGGGAGGTAACCCATCATTTTCTTGCTTTCCTTTTTTTTTCCTTTTCCAGGTTTTGTTCATCCCAAACCCGACCATCATCACTAAGGTGGTCCCTTTTCCCTCCTAATGCATGAGGACATGGCATATCTTAAGCATGGGGGGGTGTTTTTAAAATTTTTACGATCGATTCAGGATATTCAAAACCTAAAAACATGCAATTTTCTTTAATTTATTTCCTGCTTTCATACAAAATATATATATATATATATATATTGAAAACTTTTTGAGGAAAAATTTTGAAATCAAGACTAAGGTTGAAAAATTCACTTCTGGTACAATGGGATTTAATCTTTAACAAACTAAGGATGAGGATTTGGATCTGATCATTAGAATTCTAGGGTCTATTTTAGACTAGATCAGATATCCTTCTTTAAAATACCACCTAAACTCATGATAGTTCAGGTGACTTGATCCTATTTTGTAATATGGAAAGTATTTGACTTAGTTTTGACTCAAAAACTTGCGGTTCTCGAGAAACTTTTTGTGTCTATTTTCACATACAAGCCGACACTTAAAAACAACTAAAAATTTGAAAAACTCCCTTGTTTGGATTTAGTAAAAGTCTGAAGCAGATCATTGGTTTGAGTTCCCACCGCCGAAAAGAAGGAAAATACCTTCTTTGAGGACGCGATGTCAACATGTTACCGCCTCGGCGCTGCTCTATATCTATATTTCATATCTTTAGATGGAGCATTAAAGCGCATTTTAGCAGCTCAAGTGTCATGGACGGTGCTCTACCTATAGCGTCGGAGCAAGAGCTTGAGTTTGCTTGGAGCGCCCCTTTACACCGCATCGTGTTTTGGGGTTGTGAGCTCCTGGGTGGTGTCATGGACAGTGCTATCCCGAAGTACTGGTGCCAGAGCCCCCTCGAGGAATGGTAATAGGAATGATGATCCCGACACATCTGTTGTAAGACTAAGCTAAAATAAGCTTGGGGGAGAAAAAATAAATAAAATAAAAATAAATAAATATATATATATAATAACACGTCCTTATAAATGTTGGCTTTTCACAATCACAGACACAAGGTTTCAAAGGAAGTTGCAAGTTGCGAATCAGATTCACAAGCCAGAAAAATCCTAAAAACAAACATTTCAAGTCATCTGAATTAACAAGGGGTTAATTTGTGAATTTTCTGGAGGATATTTTGATCCCGTTCTATCTAATTGTTGGATCCAAAAACAAATCCTGATGTTTATCTTCAACAAATCTCGTACCTCCTGTGTTGTAATCTACCAAGGTCCCTTAATCTCTTTTTCTCCTCAAAAGTCAAAAAATTAGATTTCCCAAAAATTCCATTTTCCAAAAAATTAAAGTTTTGCTAAGAGACTAGCAAAAGATAAGCATGGGGGTGTGATAAACCCCAGTTTATCATCATTCTTATGCATTAAAACTAACCTAGCTCTTAGGATTTTACTCCGCAAAAGGGTTTTTGGGCTGCATTTAGGCATAAATTAGGTTAGGCATACATTGCATTTTTTATTTTTTAATATGTTTTTGTGAGTGTTAGGGATGTACAGATATACAGATCCTTAAAACCCTAGCACTCAAGAAGGCAAATGGTGAAGGAGAAGCCCATACTAGTTGGAACTCAGCTCGATCCAGCTCACCACAGTCGGAACCTAGCTCACTTGAACTAGGGTTAACTCGTCCCAGCTCCATTCAGCTAATCCCAGCTGGATGGTAGCTCAAGAGAGTTCACCTTAGCTCACCCTAGCTCAAGTCAGCTCAGATCCAGCTCAACTTAGCTGAGTCTAGCTCATCTCAGCTCCCACTAGACCACAGGGAGCTTTAGCTAGCTCAGCTGACTTGACAGGAGTTCACCCCAGCTCAGATCCAGCTACGTCCAGCTCCACTCAACTCCAGCCAGCTGAAGAGGAATTCATCTCAGCTGAGGAAGCTCAAGTCCAGCTCCCGGGGATTCAGCTTAACTCATCTCAGTTGAGCTAAGTTACCTTAGCTGCCTCAACCAGCTTGATTCTCCCCGGGAGCACCAGACCTAGCTCACCTCAGCTCATTTTGGTATAAGCTAGCTCACTTTAGCTTGGCTTAGCAACTAGCAAAGAACTAGCAAGCTAAGCCAGCACGAGTAGCCCCATGCCAGCCTCTTCAGCAGCAGCCAACTCCAGCTCCAGCTCCAGACTTCTTCCCCTCAGCTCCTTCCTCCAAACCCTAGCTCCAACACCTTCTCCTCTACTCCTCCATTAGCTAAGCTAGCTTAGCTTAGCTTAGCTTAGCTTAGCTATGCTCCAACTTCCTTGGCTTGTACCACCCCAAAAACCCACCTACCAACTCCACCCAACTAACTCCACCTAAGCTCCACATAAGCTAACCTACTTGGCACCAACCTAACCTACCCACCACCTCCAAAAGACACCTAAAAGTGGCGCCAAAAACTACCCATAACCACCCCTTAATGGCGCCACTTTTCCCTCCAAAATCTCCCCTCGTCTCCACCACACAATCCCCCTTGAACCCATCTCCACCATCCACCTAACCCCCCTTCTAGAAGACCCCATGTTGGCGCCAACATGGTGGTGTCTCTCCACCACCAAAAGACACCAACACCACCATAACTACCCCCTTTAACACCTCTTGGGTTGGCGCCAACTCTCCTTAGCCATAGGATCACCAACCACCTCCATTCTTCCATCCTAGCCCTCCATTTCAAGGGGCACCTTAACCCCCCATCCTACCCTATAAAAAGACCACTACCCACCACCATTCAAGCCATCCTTGGCTAGCAATTTCACTCTCATATTCCACCAAGAAGCCCACGTCCAAGAGAGAAGAAGAAGAAGAAGATTAAGGGGATATTCTATCCCCTTGGTGCCTTCCCCTCTTCCCTTCTCTCTTGAGTCACGCTAGCCAAAGGAGAAGCCAGGCAAGGAAGATCTTGGAGGAGATCTTGAAGGTGGTCACACCACCTTGGAGGAGTTTTTGAGGGTGGTGCACGCCCACCCCTTGGAGAGAGAATTAAAGGTGGTAGCTTCCACCTTGGAGGAGCTCTCAAGGAAGGAGAAGAAGGAGGCCCTCTTTTCAAGCCAAGGAGCAGCTAGGCTTGGAGCAAGAAGACGCCCTTCTTCACCATTGTTGCAAGAGGTTTTGTGTTTCCTTTCTTGCTTTTAGATTTGTTTAAGTTCTAGTAGAAGCATTCCTCTACTTGTCCTTGAAAAGAACACTCATTCTACTCAATCAAATTGCCTTCTTTTAGCTTTTTATTACAGTTATTACTTTTGGTTCTAGCACTTGTTTCACCTCTTCTTCCTAACTACTCTAGGCCTCCACTTTCCTAGAGTGAGCTTAGGAAGAAGATATTTCTATCTTTTAAATTTTTGTTAAGCATTTGTAGGTGTTAGTACTTTTCGTTACAATTCGCATTTTGCCCTCGTCTTTTCAAAATACAAAAAAAAATTACATATTGAAAAATATCAAAGAGAAAGTTGAGATCCATCTGTAAGCAAGAGGATTAATTTTGCAATTTTTTTCCTCCTTGGACGACCCTAGATACTCCCCTATCTAGGATATAAATTTTAAAAGCGTAAGCGGATTCGCGTGTTACAACGATGTTAAAAACCAGCTTTTACAAATCACGTGCAAATCGCTATCACACCCTGGGGAACAACCCGTTCTCTGCCACTTATAACCCAGGGTAGTGAAATCATCCAAACTTTGCATGGTCTAGCAACCCACAGCGTCGAAACCCCACGGGTGGGCCAATGCAACCGTCCGCACCCGTCATCCCAAGGGCCCAGCCTAATCCTGTGGAAAATCCTCCATCGGGTCCTTGCATATCGCAAACAGAACATGCATTAAGTCCTCTTGAGAAATTGATGCGAATGATGACGAAAATGTCAAAGCGCTATGAAGAGAACATGACCTCTCTTCAGCACCAATTGGCGCAGCAGAATGCTGAGATCAGTCAACTATGCATGGCGACTCGATCTCAGGGCACTCTCATAGCCCAACCTGTTCCCAACCCATGAAATTTCGTACCCCGTGGTCCTCAACCAAAGGTACGACCTTCTCAGGGGCAGGTTCATCAGATTCTGCAGACTCCGAGTATTCCACTGGGATTTCAGGCTAATCCCGCAGTAGCACCACTCTTATGTCCCTATTGCAAACCCTCCTCCGCCTTATGATCCCACTGGACTGGCATCGTCCAATGCGATCACTACAAGGAGCAGTAAGCAGACCGTCGATCCGCCTCGACCTGATCCTGGCCCATCTTCTTCATCGCCCTCTCATTTGGGATGCACACCGCATTTACGAGAGGACGATACATCCAAATTGGTTCCAGAATCAGTCCCATTCCCTGAGGCTCTACTAAGGGAGCCAAAAGGCAAGAAGAAGGATACGCAGGCCTTTGATAACCTACGTAATTTATTCAGGGATGTTGAAATCAAGGTAACCCTACTAGAGGCTATCGACTACATACCTATTGTCGCCCGATTTTTTAAAGACTACACAACACCCAGGCGACAGTCAAAGAAAACTAAGAATCCTGTGGTTCTCTCACCTCATGCGAGTTCTGCTATACTGTCAAATCTACCACTGAAGCAGAAAGATCCAGGCACATCGCTTATTTCCTGTAGCATCCAAGGCTGCAATTTTAACTGTGCCCTGCTTGATCTAGGATCTTCCATCAATCTTATACCAACCATCATGCTCGAAAAATTTTCTTTGGGAAATCTGAAACCCACCCCTGTCACGTTGCAGTTGGCAGATCGTTCTGTCAAAATTCCAAAGGGTCTGGTGGAAGACGTGGTGGTTAGAGTCAACAGTCTCTATTTTCCTGTTGACTTTCCTCTTTCGGGTATGGAAGTTCCTAGCTCACTTTCTGGTTGTCCGATCATCCTTGGTCGACCTTCCTTGGTCATAGCCCGTGCCCATATCGACTACGAGTCAGGCTGTATTGAGATTGCCGTTGGATCTGAGAAGCTCAAGCTAACATCCTCAAGGCAGCCAAGAACTTTGATTGCGATTGCATTGAGGATGACACGTCTGACGAGGACACGGCCGTCAGTGCATGTATCGGACAAATTGGGACTTATTCTGATTACTGCGGACTACCTTCAAACACTGATGATTGCCTGACCGACACATATTGTGATGTTCCCCCATCCCTCCCTATTCCCGTACCTTCTCCTGACCGGACTTCTAACTACACACCACCGGTTCACACTCTTGAAGACTGGATTGCCCTTTCTTCCTCGCCAAATCAGGCAGAGTTGCAACTCCACACTAGGCCCTTGAGCCCACATATTATTCACTGGGGCTATTCCTTTTTGGATCCATCTATCCAAGAAGCCCCTCTTCTTGGCAAACCTGAGGGTCAACTTCTTCCTCTTGACTTATTTTCTGATCCGCTTGGGACACTCTCATCCCAAGAAATGCCAGATCTTTCACCATCCACTCCCGAGCAGAAAGAGCTACCTAGTACACTTAAGTGTGTTTTCTTGGGACCAAATGAAATGCTCCTTGTAACCATCAGTTCAAAATTGACTAGGGAGCAAGAGTGTAAACTAACGAAGGTCCTTATGGAACACAAGGCAGCCATTCGATGGTCTTTATTAGACTTAACTGGCATTAGCCCCTCCTACTGCACTCACCGTATATATACGGAGGAGGAGGCTCGACCTTCCCCCGAGATGCAACGACGTCTCAACCCTAACATGCAGGAGGTTGTTAAGAAGGAAATTATTAAGTGGCTGGATGCGGGTATAATCTACCCGATCAGCGATATTCCCTGGGTGAGTGCGAATCACGTCGTGCCCAAAAAGGCGGGACACACCATCTGTGTCAATGACAGGGGCGAATCCATCCCTACATGCACTCCTACATCTTGGAGAGTGTGTAGATCATCGGAAACTCAATGCTGCAACTAAGAAAGATCACTTCCCGCTACCTTTCATTGACCAAATCCTGGAGTGGTTAGTGGGAAATAAATTTTTCTATTTCTTGGATGGACTCTCAGGATATAACCAGGTGGCAATTGACCCTCGGGACCTAGAGAAAACCACCTTTACCTGGCCCTTCGGCACCTTTGCATTTAGAGGGATGCTGTTCAGATTTTGTAACGTGCCAGCAACTTTCCAGAGATGTATGCTGGCGATATTCCATGACATGGTGGGTGACTTTCTCGAGGTCTTCATGGATGACTTTTCAGTCTTTAGACCCTTTTTTGATGACTATCTTGCCAACCTGACCCGTATCCTTAGGAGATGTATTGATGTGAACCTCGTGCTTTCCTAGGAAAAAAGTCATTTTATGGTACACGAGGGAATTGTTCTCGGGCATATCATCTCCGACAGGGGTATCGAGGTTGACAGAGCTAAGCTTGGTGTGATTGCTGATTTACCTGTGCCTTGCTCTGTCAAACAAATCCGCTCCTTCCTATGTCACGTTGGTTTCTATAGGAGATTCATCAAAGACTTCTCCAAGATTTCTTGACCTTTAACTCATCTCCTATCGACCGACGTACCCTTCGATATGGGCCCCAATTACATACGAGCATTCACGCAGCTGTGTAACGCTGTCACCAAGGCACCTACTCTCCAGCCACCTGATTGGTCCCTCGACTGTGAACTCATGTGTGACGCTTCCAACCTTGTAGTCGGAGCCATCCTGGGACAAAGATGCGATAGACACGCCTTCATGGTGTACTACGCCAGTAAGACATTGGACGAGGCCCAGCGTAATTATACTACCACTAGGAAAGAACTACTGGCGATCGATCGCCTTTGGGCTGGAGAAATTCCGCTCTTACCTTCTGGGCTCACATGTTATTGTTTTCACTGATCACGTGGCCATTCGCCATCTCATGCACAAGAAGGATGCAAAGCCTAGACTAATTCGTTGGATCCTTCTGCTCCAAGAATTTGACATTGATATCTGTGATAAGGTCAGAGCCTAGAATGTTGTGGCTGATCATCTTTCTAGACTGGACCCTGATCATATTGGACTTACTTTGCCGATTAATGAGATTTTTCCCGATGAGCACCTATTGGCAATTAATGTGGCAAGTGGACCTTGGTATGCCGACATTGCCAATTACCTTACTTCTGGATCCGTTCCACATGGCTGGCCTAAAAACCAGCGCGAGCGTCTCATGGCAGAAGCAAAGTATTATTTCTGAGATAATCCACTTCCTTTTCAAATAGGTGCTGATCAAATCATCCGTTGCTGTATTCCTAACAGCGAATTCCCCAGTGTGCTATCTTCTGACACGATCAACCCTGCTGAGGCCATTTCTCTGGGAGGAAAACTGTAGCCAAGGTGTTGCAGTGCGGTTTCTTTTGGCCCTTCCTTCACCAAGATGCACACAATTATGCCAAACATTGCACTAGGTGCCAGTCGTTATGGTCAATGTCACGTCATGACAATATGCCCTTGCAACCCATCCTAGCTACGGAAATCTTGGACATTTGAGGAATTGATTTCATGGGTCCCTTTCCTCCTTCCAACGGCTTCAAATATATCCTCGTAGCTATTGATTATGTTTCGAAATGGATCGAGGTTATTCCCACGCGCCATGCTGACACTGTTATATCCACTCGATTTGTCAAAGACCACATTTTTGTGCACTTTGAGATCCCTCGAGCCATTATCTCAGATGGAGGAAGCCACTCTACCCATGCGTCTTTTCGGGCACCTTTGAGGAAATACGGAGTCCACCATTGTATCGCATCTCCATATCATCCTCAGACGAACGACCAGGCAGAGGTGTCGAACTGGCAAATCAAGCAAATTCTCCAGAAAATGGTTCGACCTGACCGTAAGGATTGGTCCGATAAGCTGATTGACGCACTTTGGGTGTATCAAACCGCCTTCAAGGCTCCCCTTGGTATGTCTCCTTATAGAATCGTTTACGGGAAGCCTTGCCATTTGCCCATGGAGTTGGAACATCGCGCTTATTTGGTGGTTTGCCAATGTAACCTCGACCCAGACCTGTGTGGTCGAGAAAGGAAACTCCAACTCCAAGAGCTAGAAGAGCTCCATCGTGAATTCTATGATTCTGCCTTAACTTTAAAGCAACACACTAAGGCTTTTCACGACATCCATATTCGGTGGAAGGAATTTGAGCCATCTCAACAATTTGGCTCTACAACGCCCGGCTCTAATTCTTTCCTGGGAAATTGAAGTCCAAATGGACTGGTCCTTTCCTAGTCTCGAGACCATTTACCAATGGGGCCATTGAAATTGAAGATCCCAAATCTAGGCATAAATTTACGGTCAATGGGCAGTGTTTGAAACCCTATCTTACTCATGAACCTACCCCAGTTGGAGAAACTGTTGCCCTGCTGGAGGGTAACTAATGTTGTGCCTCATTTTTAGTCCAGCTGGGGACGTTAAATTCAACGCTCGTTGGGAGGCACCCCAACAACACTCCGCCACTATCACGCTCACTTCACTTTTCACTTCACCACCCACCATCCACCCACCCTACCACCCTGCTGTATACCCTGCACCTCAGCTCTTGTTACCCGATCTTTGGTCCTTCCTCTACCCTAGCTTGCAAGCATATGATGACATAGCATTGTTTGGCATGGGGGGTGGATAGGCATCCATAAGATCTGGGTATTTTATGGTATCATGCAGTCTCCATCTATCTATAAATATGTAAAAAAAAAAAAATGGTGTTTAGTAATGATCTGAAGGCTGAAACAAAAATACAACTGTTTATGGATATTCAACCACTGTTTTGAAGACTTTCCAGGCCACAGAAGCTTGATTTGCTCAGGCTCAGCTTAATTAACTTAACCATTGATAAGATAGATCAGAATCTCTCCTAACTAAGGACATATTCTTATACCTTAGACACCAGTACAGGATCCGTTGATTTGCTTCTACTCGAGAGCCTAAGTAATCTTGGTTCACACTACACATATCAAGAAAGACCAGGTGAACATAAGATCCAACCCAAGTGTTCATTATGCAAGGTGGAGTCCTTACCTACGCGCATAGGTAGACATTTTATCCCAGGCTTTAGTCTTGCATTTATGAGAGACTCTTTCCACCAAAAAGGAACTCTCCCATCGAAAGAAAAGTATGCTCCTCAAAATAAAGTTGTAAGAGATATACTGACACGTGTTTCAAAAAAAAAAAAAAGTCAGTATATCTCGCAAATGTCTGTAAAATCTTCTTCCTACAAAAAAGTTCTTCAGGGCAAGTTACAAATACCCTGTTTTCTTTGAGCCACAAATGTAATAAAATGGGAGTTGAGTTTTTCATCATCTTTTTAAGGGTCAATCCAAAGACACGAGCTGAAACTGGGACCAACCTGCACTTAAAAATTCGTGAAACCCTGGGCTTGAGACTTAATGTTCATCTGGTCAGTCTTGATCCTCCACTAAGCACAAGCCATAATCTCTTGAGCTCTCGAGTACGGCAAAAACCTCCTGAGTCCTAGAAATCGTACTTAAGGTTTAAATATCAAGAGTGCTGGTTAGTCGAGAGATGGTCTATGTCACATAAGACTTAAAGTACCGGTAGTCTTCTCTGCATTTGGTTCACACAATATCCAATAAATAAACACACCTATGTCGCCTTAGAAGAAAATCTTCAACTTAAGATCATTTCCAAATACAATACAAAAAAATGTTTTGCTAGGGACTAGCAAAAGATAGGCATGGGGGTGCAATTGCACAGCAAAAACACACCAACAATTATGCCATCTTGTTCTATTTCCTAGCATTGCTTTTGCATATTAGGTAGCCATAGTGCATTTGTAAAACTAAACGCATGCATGCATTTATTTGAGAGGGGAGGAAAATGAATAAATTGGCCTTGTAATTAACGTATACCTCAAGTGCTGCCTCGTAAATTCACCATCTAAATTTTTTTATTTGGCTTTGAATTTCTTCTTCTTCGCACAGCTACAGGGCATGGCTACTTCTTCTTCGCGCCACTCTCTGCCACAGCATGCTCTGCCAGCCGCATGCTTCGTCATGTGCAACCCTGGGCATGGCTGAGCATGTCTCCATCTTCTTTAAAAAGGCCCAGCCATCTTTGTTGCGGAGGCGAGCCTGGTCCATTCAACAACACATAGCAGACCCTTCCTCCAGGCTGCCTCCTCCCCTCTCCCCTCCATACGCAGCACCTCTTCCACTGAAGAGATACACTGCGGGAAAGAGCAGCTGACAGTGGTCCACGACCACCACTGTGAGTCCCACCACCGGCCAGGTCATCAAAGAGCCAGTGGGCATGGTGGTTCACTTCTCTGTTTCACCCGCTGAAATCTCTTCATGCCATTGCCGCAGACTTGAGCTCCGAAGCTCAACTGCAACAGTAGCACGGCATCTGTTGCTGCCATCTCCTTCCGTGCATGTAGGCTTGCTCGACAGCACCCGCGCACGCAAGACCGGCCGTAGCCAGTCGTCCGAGCCACGTGCGCACTGTAGCTACTGTTCACGCGTTTTTGTGGAACACTGTAGCTACAGTGCGGTAACCACAAAGTATCTCACCAATCCGGTCACCGCATGCTCTCTCTCTGCGCCGCAAGCATCTCAAGCCCATCCGCTCCCCTACTCTAGCGTACGCTAGCGCCCGCGCCCATCTACGCCCATGCCCGTATCCGCATCTACATCCGCGTCACTCCAACCCGCAGCACGGTGCACTGTGCTACGCAGAGCGCTGCGTTGCGATCTCCTTCACGCCTGCAGCATCTAGAGCATGCACTCATCCTTGCGCGCCTACGAGCATCCGCACCATCAGACGTTGGCTGTGTGCACTGGATGACTTAACTCTCCAGCCCTCTCTCTCGCTCACTCTCCAGTAGCCATTCTCTCACTCATACACACGCACACTCTCGTACACACACAAAGTCACTTGTACACGCCTATGTACATACTCATATATATATACATATATATATATATGTATATATACATATTAGTACCTATACAACTATATATAAGTATATATACATACATACATATATATATATACCTATATACTTATATATATATTTATACACATATATATATAGATGTACATACATATATACATATATACATATAGATATAAATACATATATATATATATATATATGTATCTATCTACAAATATCTATATACATAGATACTTATACTAATATATCTATATACATATATTACTATGCATATATAAATATATATATCTATATCTACATAGTTATAAATACAAATATATATGTCTATCTACATATATCTATATACATAGATACTTATGCTAATATATCTATTTACATATATACATATATATATCTATATACATATATTACTATTTATAAATATAAATATATATATGTATATATATACATATATATCTAATTATAAATATATATATATATACATACATACATCTATCTATATATATATTTACATATCTATATATATATATACATATACATATATATATATATAACTACATATACACCTATATAATTATAACCCTATCTATATATATACGTATAAATATATACTTACCTTCATATCACCTACCATGTGTTATTTTGTGGGAATAGCTACACCAGTTGCTAATATTCCCCGATACCCGCATACAGAAAGCATCTCCGCACACACCTTCCACCCATCCATCCAACACTCCATGCGACACTTCATCCTATTGATTTCGTCTTCCTAGACGACGATCAACTCGACACCGTGCTACACGCCATTTCCACCTCCACCCCTACCCCTATATATGTATGTAATATATATATATATATCTATATATATATACTATATTTATCTTATTTCTATTTCTCTTTCCTACTATTAAAAAGATATAAAAAAAGGTAAAAGGGAAAAGATAATCCTTGTCCTGCAAGTACTCGTTCTTGTGAATAGCAAGACCAGTTTAGGAACCCTAATTTGGCTCTAAGCTAAGGACCTAATTTTGAGGGTGTACCTCATGGACAAAAGTATCAGAAAAAAAATCTTAAATAGAGAAACACCAAAAACATAATAAACGAACGGAAGAGATTTATTGTAGGAAAGGCGTAGAAACTTATTCACCTCTAATCCCGCCTCCCTGAGTTCGACCCCAGGCCTAAAAGTGACCAAGATAAAATCAAGTAGGCCAGGTTAAAAATATATATATATATATATTTTGTAAAAAGATGGTTAGGCTCGATTTAGGTTAACCACTATACTCATTTCAACAATTAAATCACTATATTAACACAACCTATCCGAGTCTACACCAGAAAGCAATAAAGAAGGGAGAGAGATGTTATCCTCCTCGAGGGTTACTTGGAGGACTAGCCAGATGGGGCTACGCCTGGAAGATGGAGGACAAAGATGGAAGACAAAGAACGGAGCAGGAAGAATCAAGGGCGAGGTAGGGCATCGTCATCATCGTGGGATCCACTTCCAGAATGGGGGAGAGAAAACTTTGATTTTGACTCTGGAGGAGCATCTCGGGTTTGGGACCAGCTTCTTTAGAGCTTTGGAGAGGGAGAGAAGTGAAGTTAGGGGTGATTGAAATGTGGAGGGCGTAGGCCCTTTTATAGGTGTAGAGGTTTCAGGCAAAAAGGTTATTTTATGTTAAAAACATTAATGCAAGGGCCTTTAGTGACAAATAACCACCACTAAAGACTAGATCATGGGCGACATGCAAGCTTCTCGCACGCACCTCTTCTTCTTCTCTGTGCAAATGGCTCACACACGTTCTCGCAAGTTTAGCCATCCGATCGTGAGATCAGACGTCTTATAAGCCATGCGCCTTATCGCATGCCCATGTCAAATCATGCATGCAATTATGTGTCGGATAGAGCATGCGCGATCTGCGTACTCTAGGTGAACCACAAATCCTGCATCTGTACCACCCGCTCACCATCCAACTGCTCAATTGAGCCTGCACTCGCATCGTCAGCTGATTTTGCGGTGTGTGGGGCTTGAACCAGTGACCTTTGCTTTTGCCACGAGAATGCGACCAATGCACTATCATGGTGGATTGTCGAGAAGATAACTTTGGCTCCATCGCTCACAACCATTCGATCTTGATCCAACAGCTGAGAAATGATGGCACGGTTGAGGAGAGAGAAAGCATGGCGAGTCCTCATGTATTAGCTAGGATGGTTTAGGCGACCAAGATGGAGCCACGTGGTGCCATCTCAGCTATCCATCTTCTGTGACATGTAGAAGGTGCCATGGATGTCAAATTGGGTTGATTTTCACGTTATTAGGCTGCGATCATTGATCTGAACCCATCCGTGCGGTTAGATTTGTCATCTGAAGTGTGGATTGACACCATCTTACTAATTGATCTCTGACCTTCCTCGAATTATATCTGATGCTACTGAAGTCTTATTGGGGTGATCTTGGAGTTGTTGAACTCCTATCATCACCCTGATCAGATCCATAAGGTTGGATCTTCGGTTCGAGGCCCCAATTAAAACTCTCCTTGTCCCTGGCCACCAAAAAGAAGAAAGTACTATACAATTTGTACAAGTTGACCTAAATTCATGTTGATGCCTGTTATGCAATATTTACAATGCATGATGCTAATGTGATACTAAGAACATGCATTAATAGACATTTTTAGCTATTTAGATGCATGCACATCATTTATTCAATCAAGTTCAAGAGAACACTCCATGTTTTGCAAGCATTGTTGATGATATTTTCCTTTAAAAATTAGAGAAAAAAACTGGAGTGCCTAGTTCAACCCTAAAAATAAACCCTATGGCAAGCTACATGACGAATCACTTTTAATTTGAGTGGTGCGGCCCAAACAATTCAAGCAATTGGCTTGTTGCACAACTTGATTAAGGCACACAAAAGTCTTAACCTAATCAGATTTCTACTCACTTATGTGTGCGTTAAGTTAAGGTGTACCGGATCCACAGGTAAGATCTTAGTTATGTGGTAGAATCAAAGTGATTATGCACCTTAGGATGAGAGTTGTGGGTGTTAAGTGTGTAACTTCCAGTTTAATCCCATAAGAAGAGAAGAGTAATTTTTTTTTTTGTATTTTTAGTTTGTACGGATGGGTGAGGTGAGGTGAAGTGACAATCAAACAATCAAAATCTAACCTAGGGTTTATGCAAGCACCTAAGTTGATTTGAGTTTGAGTTATTAAGTGATGGAATGGAATCTAAGGTGGGGGTGGTGGGGTACACTTATTGAACATTCATCTACACCTTTCTCTGATCTAATTGCTCTGGCCCACCTCAGAAGAGTAACTGCAATCACAGTAAAATCAGAGAAAAGTGATATAAAAGTTTAGTAAGATAGAAAAGTGCAAGGAAAACCATAGAGCGTTGCCTCCCCAGCAACGACTCAAAAATGATGCGGTCAAGATTCGTTGCAAAAAGATTTATGTTTCAAAACCCGTCGTTGTAGTTCGATTCGCAAGAAAATCCATCGATTAGATAATATTTATAATCGAAACATGAAATGGAGTTCCAGGTCGAACACGGGGAGGCAAATGTTTGATTTGAGAAAGTCCACATTTCGGTTTTTATTTGTTTTTGTTGTTTTTATCTTTTACGATTTTTTTTTCTTATTTTTATCAAGGAAGGGATCAAATCGATGAAAACATTATCTAACTACTTTGCTTGCAAAATATAAGAGAGGGAGAGAGATAAAATATCAATATATTGATGAACAAATGTTTCGTACAGCTATGAAAGTGGAAAAACCATACTAAAAGGTAGTAAAAAAAAATGGAGATGAGAAGAGTCCCCCTCGATGGTATCTTGGAGGATGACTTGCTCTAACGGCACACAGATGAAGGTGGTGAGGAGTAGAAAGAGGGACAATGGCAGCAGAGGAAGAACGACAGGGCAAGATGTCATCGTGGTGTGGATCTTCTTCTTGTAGGAGGTGAGAGGATGGCTGTGGGATGCTCCACAAATGGAGATGAGAGGTGGGAAAATATTTGATTCTACTCAACTGGAGCATCCAAGGCTTGGACAAGCTCTCTCTAGAGCCTTGGAGGTGGTGAGGAGAAGAAAGGAAGAGATGATCAAGAATGGAGGTGGGTAGGTCCTTTTATAGTGGATGGAAGAAGAGGAATTCGTGCGTAGGGCATTAGTGACAGCTACAATAGTCACTGAGGATTCACCCAACTGTCGCTGAAGATCCACACCAGCCCTTCCCCTACTGGCATGCCCATCACGTGCGTATGCCCCTCGAGCTGTGTCGCATGTACATGCACTGACATGCACTGCACTACGCTGTGTGCGTTGCTTTTGCACTCCAATCCTCAATTTGGTGGGTGCTATGGGGATTCGAACCTGCGCCCCACCTATGGGAACGCACTCCACCACTGTTCTATGCCAGCACTTATGTTGAGAAGGAGGGTCTTGGCAGTAACAGCGTGGAGATTTCCTAACCGTTGAATGATGATCCAATGCTTAGGATTCGAAGGTGAAAATGATGAGGGGGTGCCATCTGGTTGTTGCTAGCTGGTGTTAGGTGGTTGAGATGGCACCACGTGGCACCATCTGGGCCATCCATCTTCTTTTTGTTGCAGAGGATGCCACCGTGCTAGGATCAAGATGATTTCCAGATGGCCGAACTACGATTGTCACTTCGGATCCATCCGTATGGTCAGATTTTTCATCTGAAGCCTGCAAGGATGTCGCATTGCCCCCTGGTCATTGATCTTCAGACTGCCTAAGGTGCTACAAGATGCCAATCAAGAGGATATTGGAGGCATTGGACTCCAATCATCGTTCTGATTAGTTTCGTACATTCGGATCATCAATCTAAGGTCTTGAAATAAATCTCCTTCCCTCTTGGCCATGAAGAGGATGCAATTAACCTAAAATATACACAACTACTCTAAATGCAGAATGATACATGCCATGCAATATTTATAATAAGAAATGCAAATCTAGGCCTAAGAACATGCATGAATTGGCATTTTAACCTCAATAATTGTGTCAACATTAGACACCAATTGTGTAAGAAGTTGGAAGTCATCACTAGATTGCTTATTATTTTATATATTATATTTTTCTTCATCTTCAGGTTTTTATGATTCTTTTCATTTGATTGATCACTAAAGTAACTATTATTCCTTCCCCTTTGACATCCTTCTTTCATCAATCAAGAAAGAAAGTAACAAAGATGGGTCAAACAAAGAAGTATGTACTTTTTTTTTGAGAAGGAAAGGAATGCTATCGAATCATCGATAGCAAACCAGGAGGGCTTTTATTAATAAAAAATAATGAAACAATTACATGGTCGAACCTCATTGATGTATGAGATTCCAGCAGCTATTGACAATCTTATCCACATTCATTGGACTCTCCTGAAAAGCACACTCATTCCTAGCCCTCCAAATAGACCATAAAATAGCCACCGTAGACAAACATGTCTTATTCACCCTCACAAGAGAACTCAGAGATTCTCCCACGTGAGAAGAGAGTCTCTACAAACCCTCCTCTAGACATAATCTATGATCACACACGAAGAAAAAATATGAGTGTTGGAATCGTTATTCATCCCACATAAATGGCAAACTTGGGTAGGAGTTCCAATTCTCCTGTGCCTCAGATCACTAGTAATCAGACCATCCCTTCTGCATAACCACAAAAGAATTTGTACCTTCAGTGGTACCTTCAATTTCCCTAACTTTTTTCCCACCTCATCAACTTCTGCCATCCTGGATGAGTTAACCAGCTTGTCCTATGCAACTGCTGAAGAAAACTTACCCTCCCACTTGTATGTGTCATATTAATCAGGTGTGGGTTTGAAGGCAGCAAGTTCTTGCATTGCTCGTGTTCTTGTTTCATGGTTTTTCCACATTGCATTGCTTAAAGACTACTTTTCAGAAGCCACGTCCCAATAATCAGAAACCACAACATTCATATCAGAAGTAGCTGCAAAATCAAGGGGGTACCTATCTTTAATCACCCCCCCACGCAACCAATTCTCCAGCCAGAATTTAAAGCCTTTCCCATCACCTAAAATAGATTTGAACAAATTCCAATTATCTGCCAAGGCATGCATCACAGAACACCAAAAAGGAGAGGGTTTGTGGGGATTTAGGTGGTTCTTCTCATCATTGGCAGCCCCATAGCTATCCTGAACGATCTCTGTCCACATTTTCTTTCCCGTTGCAGCAGTTGAACAGCCCACTTCAACAACAGACCATCATTAAAATCTTTGAGGGATCTAATACACATGCCACCAATCTTTTTTGGCCTATAGATCGAATCCCATTTTATTGGTTGGAGGGAAGCCCCTTGGTGAGAGGCCCCTTTTCAGAAGAATCTTTTGCTCATCACATCAAGTTTTTTCCGAATTGATTTTGGGACTGTGAGAATAGGAAAGAAGAAAACTGGAATCGATGTAATGACCGAGTTTAGTAAAATATACCTCCCACCTTTTGATAGGTAGCGACTACTCCAACCCTCTAATTTCATAGCCACCTTCTCATATAGTATGGACCAGTCTACTTTCCTTAGTTTAGTGCACTTCAGAGGCAACCCCAGATATTTGATAGGCAATGTGACCACAGGCATGCCCAAGATGGTAGAAATGTCATTCTGGATCATTCCATTCATACCAAAATAGACCAAGGAAGATTTGTTTCCATTAAGTCTAAGACCAGAAACCTCACCAAGAATCTTTACTAAATAAAATAACACTTATGCTTCTCTCTTCCCCCCTTCCAAAAAAAAAAAATAGTGTCATCTGCATATTGGAGAGTGGGAGTTGAGGCCCTGTTATTAGATATTGAATACCCCCTTATTAGTCCATCCGCTGCTAGTTTGCATGCATATCTTACCAATGTATCCATTGCAAGATTAAATATCAAAGAGGCAAGTGGGCACCCTTGCCTAACCCCACATTGAGGTTGGATCCATGTTTGACATGGTTTCCCATTTTGCAATGGGCAAAAGGAGGTAGTCGTGATACACCTCTTTACCCACTGTATCAACTGAGGTGGAAATTTTCTCCTTTTGAGGATTTCCCACAGGTACGGCCAGGAGACTGAATCATAAGCCTTGGAGAAATCAACTTTCCATAGAAAGGCCTTGGTCTTTCGCTTGTGCCATCCCATTACCCTCTCTTGCGCCATAATGAAGGATTCCTATAGTGACCTCCCAGGAAGAAAGGCAGACTAGACTGGCATTATCAAAACCATTAGTACCTCCCTCAATCTGTTGGCTATAATCTTACTGATAATACGATAAATAGAATTTGATAAGGCAATGTGTCTATGATCAGAGAAATTCTCTACACTTGATTCATTTGGTAATAGGAACAAATAGGGCTTATTCAATCTGTCAAACCTAGAGTTGCCCAATTCAAATTCATGAGTAACATTCATTACATCCATTTTGACAACACTCCACATTTCTCTGTAGAAGAATACCTGAATCCCATCCGGTCTAGGAGCCCCCTCATTATTTAAGTCTTTAATTCCTTTCAATGTTTCTTGTTTAGAAATAGGAGCAACTAGCATGGCCCTCTAATCACAATTGACACTTGGGAAATTAGCCGATTCCATCCTCCAAGAACCCCTTGGTGTAGCCTTGGCAAGTTCTTTGAAATACTTACCAGCTTCACTTATGGTTTCGTTAATAGAAGTAATAGTTCTCTCACCCACTTTAATTGATGAGATTAGATTGAACCTTCTCCTAGCACTGGCTGCTAGATGAAAAAACTTCGTGTTAGCATCACCTTCTTTGAGCCATAGTTGTCTAGATCTTTCACGCTAGTCCTCTTCTTTTTTCAAATCTTCCTCCCCAACTACTGACTGCATCTACTGTCTTTGCTGCTGTTCTTAAGGACTCAAAGGCTGCCTGCACTCCTTCAAGTCCAGCTCTCTAATCACTGCCAATGCCTCCACCCTCTTTTGTTCCCTAATCAGTTCCACTACCTGTCCATATTCTTTCAACATGGAGCGTAGAAATGTCAGCCTTGAAGCCAGCTGTTGTGTGGCAGATCCTTGCACTGCGTTGTTCTGCCACTAATGAGTTACCATCTCCACAAAGCCCTCCTCCCTAAACCAGGACTTCTTGAGTTTGAAATACAACCCAATGTTAGAATTCGTCCCACTGACCCACAGAAGTGGAGTGTGGTCAGAAAAGGGCCTATGAAGGCTCATAACTACCGATAATTGATGCCTCTCCAGCAGGCTTGGACGACCAAAGAATCTGTCCAACCTAGATGATTGTCCACTACTGTTTCTCCAAGTGAATTCAATTCCACTGATAGGATACTCTGTGACACCCAGACTCTACACAGCCATCTGGAAACCAGCCATTGAACTGTCCATCCTACCCCCAGGTTTGTCATCACTTCATAGACGACAATTGAAGTCGCCTCCTATATGACAAGGTCCCTCCTGCACACCTTGATGCACTGCAGATAATTCATCCCGCAGGCCTACCCTGTCTGCCGCAGCACATGGGCCATAAATGCACGAGACATACCATTCCAAATCTCCTTGAGGGGATTGGCATCTGCAAGTAAACACATGCCTATCACCAAAGACTTCAATTACCATGGGATAGGATTTTCTCCACCAAATAGCCATTCCACCAAGCCTTCCAATTGCACCATTCACCACAACATCTACCTGTCCAGACTGCCTAAAAAAGTCCCATACATGACCATTCACCTCCTTCACATGTGTCTCTTGGATGAGAGCATAATCAATTTCCCATTTAGAAAGGTATCTACACAAGGAAGCCCTTCTTACCTTATTGTGCAGCCCACACACATTCCAAGTTAACACTCCCATTCCTTGCCTGGTTGATCCCCTTGAGCCAAACTGCCCACATACTCAACCGTGATCAACTTTTCAATGGTCTACTCCACGATGGGGGTCAGGTTCTCCTTCCTTCTCCTTCTGAGAATGTAAGGCGATTGACCCACCCCCCTTTTCTGGTTAGATCCACTACCAAATTTCATATTAGTTGGGGCAGTGAACTACACCTGATTCACCTCCTTGAGGGCTCTGCTGTCACTATTGAGCACAATTTCCATGCCTGTCTTCCCCTCCTCTTTACTACCAGGAACCTCTGATTCTTTCTCAAAAGCATTAGCATCATCCATAGAACCAACACCTTTGGCTATTAAGACTTGGCTGCAACCTCCTAAAGCACTAACATCTTCCATATGCATCAAGTCCTCTGCATGGCCCTGATGATAGTCCTTGCTCTTTTTGGACCCAGGGGCTTCATCTGGTAAAATGCGGCCCACCCTTTCATCTTGTTGCATCTCCTCAGAGCTAGCCACAGACGTATTAACCTACCCCTACTCTGGATGCACAGACATTTGTCCTGCCATTGTTAAGCGAATAAGCCATGAGGAGCCCCCACATCTGATCGTAACCCTGCCAGGAACTGAGCCAGACTGAAAGACATCAGCCTCAATTCTAAGTGATCGGATGTCCACTTCTCCAATCATGACTTCATATCCTTCACAGATGGAAGTAAAGCCTGCAACCATCTTAGCAACAACTCCCTTAGATCTTAAGTGCAATGGCAGTCCCTTGATCTCAAGAATCACCCTCCTAGAACCCATTCTTTGAGGAGGTCGATCATGGAGAGCCCCATCGAAGGGGGACACTATTCTCCAGACCACATTAATATCTTCAAAAGAACTCAATCGAAATATCAGCCTTTCCACATCCATCTTCCCCAAACCAAAGACTACAAAGCAAGATTGAGGCAGCATTACAACCTTCCAGCTCACAGACAGAGGTTGTAGGGAACATACTAGATTTTGAAATCTTTTGATGGAGGGTTTGCCTACCATAATCTCACCAATCAGAGAACCCTGCAACATGATCTCCATAGAAGAGATCTCCTTAGATTGTGGGATCTCCACTTCAATTGAATGTCTGCCAAGCACCGGTAGTGGTGGCAGTCAGGGCTCCTTCATCGTTACCTAGCTAGGGCACAGAGAGGCCATCTTTGTATGTGGCAGCTTCATCCTAGGGCGGGAGTCACGTTTGTGTCCTTCACCCTTGCACGCCTGGAAGATTAGAGGGTTTCTGTAGATGACAGCCAAGTGCCCCCTTTATCGACATTTGAAGCACAAGACATCACCATTAGCTTTCCTCCAAGGCCTTCCTGGGAAGTTATCGGCCATCCTACCAACACGCTCCTACCAGACTTTCTCCCTTCTCCACCAGTTCCTTGACCTCCATGTCTTCCATTCACCACCTTTCTCAGCCCTAGCTGCTTCCACATTGCTGCCGCCTACCACCCAACGCCATCCACCCTCTCTTCCTTTCTCTCTCATTTTCTCCCAATTAGTTTCACCTCAAGAACTTGAAAAGATTAACCATAAGAAAAGAAATTATATATATAGTGATAAACACACAAGAATTTATGATAAAATGCTTATTTATGATAGTTCATAGGCCTAGCATTGCATTTCAAAGTATAAATATTGCATAACAATCATTGCATTGCTTTTACGATAGTTTGTGCATCCTATATATTAATTCCAACATTTTATATGGCCAGGAAGAAGTGTGACAACTTTACGGGCTTCGAATGAAGAATCCAACAATATTGATGGATTCGGAAAGATGATTGCAACCCATCAATGGAAAAATCACTTCGATCAAAAAACCATAGCACTCTATACAAGAAGAAAATGGATGGCCTAGATGGTGCCATGTGATGCCATCTAGGCTGCCCTCCCCAGTCTCAATGAAAGAAAAGATCCTAGCCATTGGATCTTACTCCAACAGCTGAGAAGCACCCAACCTCACCCATCCTCCTTCAAAGCTCAACAAGGAAGATCTGATCACGATTGTTGGATCTTCATCCAACAGTCAAGGCTCATAGCAGCACTTAATCTCCATGCAACCAACCAGCGTCTATGGGCAAGTGGTAGTGTGCCCACTCTATAAACGAAGGATGTGAGTTCTAGCGGTGATACGCTACAACTGCCTCAATGCCAGAAGAAATTCGACCGCTCAATCTTGATCGAGCAGTTGAGGTTAGTCATGCAGGATCAGACGTCACATACTGACGTATAAATGCACTCCAGCTTAGATGTGCCTCATCAGAGGCACTCATTCAAGTCATCCATGCACACTCTCCGTCGTCTGATCGTGGAGAGGTGCAATGTGTGTGATCTTCAGATTTTACGAGGGTGCGATCTGCGCATGCTCCTCAGCGACGCGATCAGGATTAGAGGGTGGAGATGCATCCTTGCTAGCGAGTGCGAGATTCAAATCCCAGCGAGCACATGCGATCTCCTTGCGATCCCAACAATCCACTCATGATCCAATGGCTAACGCTCTCCCCAAATTGTGCCAGTTGCAGCGGCTCCACCTCACGCCAAAGGAGGCAAGTGAAGGCTCTTGCAAGAACCCCAGTGGGTCTTCAGTGACATATTAAATGTTGTTGAAGACCTATGCACGTAGAACACATCCCCTCCACCACTATATAAACCTCATGACTCTCTCCCTTCCAACTCCAAAGCTCTAGAAGACCCTTAAAGCTACCTAAGAGCTCACTTCGAAGCTCCAAAGGCCTCCTACTAGTGTAGCGCTCCTATACCCCACCAAATAATCCTCCTCCATCTCACCACCTTCATAGGAAGCCTTGGAGCCGTCCTCCCACCTCCATTCCCATTGAAGATCACCTCCACCTCCTCATTCCTGTTCCAAGAATTGTTGAAGCATTTCTCTACCCAGCGTCCTCCTGCATCTCACCCCCGTCATCTAGCTTTTCACCTCCTCCATCCAACCTACAACCATGTGTCGTCGTCTTGCCAAACAGCCATTTTGGGAGATTCTTTCTCGCCCCTTGATGATAAATTCATCACCAACCATATCTATCTTTAATTGGACATAATCCATTGATAAATGCTCCTACATAACTGCCAAAGAGCTATAATTTAATGCATATTCATTCTGAAAGAAATGCATTAAAATAAGGTTAAATATATAGTTTTAGTAGAATAACCAAAATTCAGAGTAATAATGGGTTTTTCAGGGGTTAAGTAAAGGTCAATTGTTCGTAAATTTCTAATTAGATTGTCCGTGCAGACAAAAATGGGTTTTTACGCATTTCAGGAATCTATGGACATCTGAAACCCTAAAAATAGACATGCTTAATTAGCGGAGGATCTGGTCAACATAAAATTCACCTAAACCTTCTAAAAATCATAGAAAAATATTCTCTAGGGTTTGGTACCTTTGATTTGACCATTGAAACCCATTTTGACTTAAAATAGTCTCAGATAGATAATTTCCCTAATTTGGGTTTCTTTACTGTTTACACAGTCTAACCTCGTCAAAACAAAAATCCGACTTCACCATCAATCTCCTTGGGCCAAAATTAGGTTTTTACGAAAATTTGGGCCTAATTAGAAATCATCTTGACCTAGTTTACATACTAGTCAAGTTTGACTCTTTTTATCACATACGCACCCCAAGCTTCTTGAATTCTATACAAATGGGTCCATATGTTTGTCATATTCTTTGCAATCTAGTCCGTACACCAATATTGTAGAGGAAGTCCTATTTCGACAACCTTCAACTACGGATTTCTCCCTTATTGATTGGCAGATCTCATCCGAAATTTGAAGGGTGACTCTTGAGAGAATCCTCTACGATCTAAACCTAATCCTAGACCATTATTTTTTCCCAAAAGATCAACTGAATCCTTTGAAATTTAGGGTTCCTTAGTGTGCAAGGTTCACGTGCTTCCATGCTTGGTTTCCAAGCTTGGAATGCCTTCCTATGCCCATTAAAAGGACCCAGGTAGCATTGCCAACCTCCTTAGCAAGGTTTGGGGCCAAAAACCCTCTTCAAATTACTACCTTCAGCCCTTCTCCAACCTAGATCTTGTGGCCTCTTTTCCCATCTTCCTAAGGATGGCCTATGTCCAAATTGGCCTATCCATCTTTGTCATCACATTTGTCTATGCCTCGCCAGCCACAGCGAGGGCATCCTCTCCCTTTCCTCAACGCCATCTCCTTCAACAGAGAATTCCCCTTCTCCAGCGATAGCAAATCAAAGTCGACGCCTCTCCGTCCCTTTCATCCATTAGAGTAGGTTAGCTAGGTCTGTTTCTCCTTCTATTGCAAACCTAGAAACAACTCCTCAACACACCGTTCACCATCATCTCGATCTCCAGCCGCACCTCTGGTGAGGTTCACTGCACGCCACACACCTCCAACCACCTCGCCACCTACTCCACAACCTCCGCCACACCACCATGAACAAAATCCCTAACCTATTCCACCCTATTGTCCACCCAAGCTCTCCACCGAACAACCCATTATTTGACCACCTTCTCACCTTCGTCCGACCACCTCACGCCCTCACACGCCACGAAACTACCACCATCACACTCACCAACACTTGGTAATCCTCCTGAAGTGTTTTAACACAGCTGTGAGGCTCTAATTTTTGTTTCAGGTGTTCGCTGCCCTCCGCTACCACCACGCCATCTTCTTCGGTCTGTTCTTCTCACCACAACCCTGTTCTTCACAGAGAACCGTCCCAGGGTATTCAGGTGCATCCTAGGTTCATGCCCAGGTCCTCAATTGAGGATCCTAGATGCAGTGGCTGCTCCAACTGAAGACATCTTCATTCGATAGCTACATGAGAAGGAGTGGCTTTATTGACACATCATGAACAGCAAAGCACCCGCCTTCGAATAAATTGATTTTGTGCTTTAGGCTATTCGCACAAGCACACTGTGGTTGGGTCCCCAGCACCTTACTCGCTTAACCCAACTGCCTAAACCCTCACTCCTCGGTTGTGACACCACGCACGTAGCCCTGAACCTATTACTGCATGACCTGTGTACTCGATTACAACCTGAATATTTGAGAGAGGAGAGAAAGAGAGAGAGTGTGAGGGAGGGGGTTTTGCTCCTCTATGTTGACTCTCGACACTTAGTCATTGCAGAATTGAGAACCCCTTGTGCATGAAGAGGAAAGGCTAAAAGAAGAGAAGAAGAAGAAGAGGCTCTGCAAAAGAAGAGAAGAGAAGAAGGCTCGTTAAAGAAGGAAAGAGAGACAAGAGAACAAGGAAAGCATAAGAGAAGAAACAAAGAAGGCTTTGAGAGCCTTGATCATTTAAGTCGTCTAATACACAAACTTGACGTCTAATCACTGTATCATTCAAGTTACTGTTGGGTTATTTGGAATAATTGGGATATTTGTGATGCATGCTTAGAGGTTTTATTTGGTGATCTAAATCACCATTTTTTGGGCTAATTCTTACTTTTTGTCTCTAGATACATTGATCTTCATTGAATATTTAATGTGATAGGTTATTATTCACTAAAAATCTATATTCTGCTAATTTCCTGTGTTCATTTATATTTTAATTAAGATTAGTGCGTGAATTACAATACTTGATCCCCTATGTTCGACCTCGGATTTCATTTTTAGATATTCGAGTTATAAATTCTATTTGTAGATTGAGTTATTTTGGAGATTTTGCTACAACGAAGCATATTCTAAAACTCCTGAAAATCCTCATCAACAGCCCTATCTCTTTCTTTATTTTCCACTTGTTGTAATAGGAATTTGAACATGTTTTTGATATATCCAATTTGTTTTCTTTCATATTGTGAGCTATCCTATTTGTTTCTTTGCCATAAAAACACAAAAAAATTATCAAAGCCCTAAAAATACCAAAAAGAAACAACACGAACCACGGATTTCAACATCTCGTTAAGATTACCTTCTGGGGAGCCTAATCCCGTGAATGCCCCTTAGGGGAAGATTGACAGGTTGATGAACCCTAATGGGATTCTGTATCAATGATAGATTGCTGGCCTTCCATAGTACTCCAGTAGGAGCTATGCATCGACTGACCTCACTTCATCAACTTGGCTCTTAGGTCTCCGCATCGAACCTGAATGCCTAACCACCCTGGCTGGCAATGTCATGAGGAATTCCTAGATAGAGATTTGCGTAGTTCTCTTCTATCAAATGGTTGGCCACGTCATACTTGAGGATGATAGATGGTTGTGTAGCAGTTTTGAAAGGTAGACGTAGAGGTCAGCACCTGGCCTAGTGTGTGTATAGTGGTAAGTAGCTTTCCCATGAGCTCTGAATGACCATTTCATTCCTAACTAAATCGTAGATATCCACACCTTTCTATCCTGGAGGCTTACCCCACGGGTGAAAGTGACAGGTTCCTACTTCTATCCAAGTGCTTCATCTCTTGAAGTTGCAGTTTTAGTTTTTGGATACTATTTATAGATAGTAGTTCCTGAAACTACCATTCAGATTTAGCTTCTTCACGATTACAATGCAACCCCCTTCCCATGAATTCCTACTAATAGACATACAAATAATAGACATACGAATAGAATATCAAAATTCCTAACGAACTTGTATCATATTCATACAATTTCATTCCATCAAAAATCCATAAACTTCATTGCTTTCCATGGCATCAATTCCCAGCTGTACCATTTAGGTGTTGGAGAGACCATTTCCTAATTTGTGCCGAAGCATACCCATCTTGAAAGTGCAAGCCGAAATAAGTGAAAATTGGACTTTCATTTCATCACTCCAGAATCCAAATTGGTAGAACATTTGATACAAGAAAGAACATAATAAAATCAAGAAATAAAGGATTGTATTATCAAGGTCCACGAATGAAAAATATTCGACCGGCCTGGTGCATTTTTAGTAGTAAGGCATTTCCTTTCTAGCAAGGGATTTTGTTCCCTCTTTTTTTCTGAGAAGTATTGATTATTTATATCCACTATTTGAAAACATGTATGAAATTTTGGAGAATCTATCCTTTTCTAGATATGTTCACAATAAATAAAGATCCAATACACTTTCAGTTTGGTTTCCAGAAAGATGGTAGTACTAGTCGTAGATGTCTAACCTGGCTAATTGATTCAGTGAAGGGTTCATTCCAATACTGCATAATTAGGGTAATGGATTGCCCAGTCAGGTAAGATGTTTGTAGTTCCCCTGTAATACTACTCCATAGGAGTGAATATATAGCTTTTCATTAATAAAGATACGGAAGCTGCGAGTAATAGGTGCGAGTCAGCAAGTTGAGCAAGCAAGTCGTATGTTTTTGTAGTCGATGAGCTAGCTTCGTGTCCTTCCACTCCACTCGTAGGGTACTACAAGTTGTATGTTAAGGAGACGCACAGGTAGTTGAGTTAGCAAAGTGATCAACATGCAAACACATATAAACGGACTTCTCTACCAAACTCAAAGAATAGGTAGCTTCCCGTAACGAGGTCAATTTAGTTATGATGATTTGAAAACAATGATATTCTCTTTGTTTCCCGAGCCTCTAGGGAATTCAAGACAGAGTTAGAAAGGATCAAATCTTTGGTGATTCCATCCTACATAATGTTGTTGCAAATACTTTGGGATCAATATCCCCCATCTGAACCTCTTTCTTTTTCTATTTCATAACTGGATCTTCCCCTCCACACCAATCTTGAGTTTTTTGTCGTGGGGGGCCAGAGAATAACTCGACCCATAGAATGCAAGGGGTGATGAGGGCCGTCCTTAGCCCGAGAGGGGCTTGTCCTCAAGCCCCGTTCGCCCCACTGCGTTCATCAGAAGTGAGCTACTTATTCGAATTCCTTAGCAAAAATAAATAAGTTGAAATTCGAATAACGTAGCAAACCCATAATTAACTCGTGAAATAAGTTGAACGAGTTTCCCATTCAGGATGGGAAACGAGTGAAACGAAATGTAACGAGTTAATTACATATAAAAGTAACACATGTGTGTGCATGCACGTGTGTGGCATATTATGTATATTGAAGTGAGACCCCCGCTGTGTTTTCTTTTTATAACATACCTATATGTCTGGTACGAAGCCCAAGCTACCCCATCCACTTGGGCGAGCATCCCGATTAACCCTAATATAGACCTTGTAACTACCTAGTGAACCGCGTATCACGTAGGCTGCTGAGTTGTAAATACCCTCTCAAAGGGCATTATAAGCAAGCACCCCCCTAGGTGCTTGCAGGTTATAGATAGCCGGTGCGACGCTTGAAGCATGGTAACCCATCTTTCTTTAGATAAATCTCTCCCTAATGGAGGAAGGGTACCGACCGAGAAGGGCGCCTGGGGGGTTTTCCCACCAAATTCCTTATTGGAGTTAGGAGGTAGCTATGAAAATAGCATGCCTCAGCATGTGTCATATGGAGGGTGAGGGTCACAGGGAGAGGGAACCACCACCCCTTGGGATGAAGTGGTTCTACCATAACAACATACATAAGACCTCACCCTCTTATGGGTGTAGGTGGCTCTGGAGTCATTGGGGGGAGGGCAGCGCCCGACCAGGAAGGGGTGCATGGGTGGTTTTCCCTCCAGATTCCATCTTTAAAAAAATAAGGAGGTGAGCCCCAGCGAGCCGATCAACAGTAGCATGCCTGAGCGTGCATCATAAGGGGGTGAGGTTCATAGGTAGAGTTAACCACCACCCCTTAGTGTGAAGTGGTTATACCATAATCATTACACCTCACCCTCCCCTAAGTCAATAACCATCTTTACCAAAAGATGGTATTAAAAGGTGAATGAGTGCTACCTTGGCCAGGTAGCATGAGTGAGCCGAGTAGCATGCTTCCAAAAGCATGCATCATAAGGAGGTTGAGGTTTCAGTCCAGTAAGTTGAACCACCTCAACCCTTAGGTTGGTGGCTATATCCTAAAGACAGTAATGCCCTCAACCTCCTATAATAGAAGATCCATCTCCTGATACCAGGGTGCCATCCCCTAGAGAGGAGATGGTGATCAAAGGAGGCCTCAAATCGATCTCAAATCGAGTTGAGCTATCCTATACCATCTGAACCAACAATCGATGCTTTTAGCTTGATTGTGGTGAAGACATTCCCCCACATTTCGAGGTGTGCATAACCTCAAAATCAAGGTATAAAAGCCCCCATGGGCCAAGTAGGTATCCCAGCCCATGGGATACAATAAACCCTGCTTCTAGGTCGATTCTAAGATCAACTCCAACTAGAAGTAGGACAGGATAAAGCATGAGTGGAGGGAACCGAAATAAAACAGATAAAAAACCACCCACGAAAAGCCGACCTTTGGCAGGACCGACCTCAAGGGTGGAACCCCGACCTCCAGGGAGGAAAACATACCTATAAAGCTAGCTAAAAACACCCTTTTCTCTTTGGTTTTGTCTCTTGTTTTATAGTATTTATCTTCTTTCTGCTAAGGGCTTGTCTCACTCATACTTTATATATGATTTAGTTTTGAATGTATGCGATATTGTTTCCTATAAACCTAGCTAGCATTATAGGAAGGAGACCAATATACTAACCTTAAGGATGGTTAGTATATTGGGAGGAGCCTGTAAAGCATTCCATGGAAGGTTTTCTTCGGTGTAATGGAATGAGTTAATTACGTTATTTATTATATTAAGAATAATGCACGTGTGAGCATGCACGCATGTAGGATTCTATATATAAGAAAATAAGCAAGTAATAAGAAAACCTAGTGTTCGACATGTTTTTCTTATTAATATAAACCTAATAACGTAATGAGTTATGAGTTGTACGAAGCCCAAGCTACCCCATCTGCTTGGGCGAGCAACCCACTAACATTTCATATAGACCTTATGAATACCAAGTCAATCGTGTATCGTGTAGGCCACTGAGTTATCAATACCCTCTTAAAGGGCATTACGAGCAAGCACCCCCTTAGGTGCTTGCAGGTTAAAGAGAGCCAGTGCGGCTATTGAAGCACCCGATTATCTTTCTTTTAAAATAAAACCTGAGTTAAAAAGGAGGGTGAGGGTCACAGGGACAAGGAACCACCACCCGTTGGGGTGAAGTGGTTCTACCATAAAAACATACACAAGACCCCTCAGAACCTTTCCAAATCACATAATCCATCTTGGGAAAAACATTTTCCCAATCTGATGAAAACTTATACTGATTGAATCATCATTGTGAGTCAAATCAATTGATATCTGTTTGCACCTCAAAACACGCCTATAATAACGCCTTCTTATGCTATTTTCTAGCATTAACTATGTATATTATAATCCTATAGCCACATTTGTAAAAACGGTTGCATGCATGCATTTAATCAAGAGAGGAAGAGGAGTGAAACAATCGCCTGCATAGTTACATTTTTCTTCAAGTGCCTCCTTGCAAAATCACCCTCTTTTTATTTTTCCTCTTGATTTCTTCTTTTCTCTCCTTCCCGCAGCTGCACTCTTCCCGCAGCTGCATGCAGCAGCCATGCAGCACTTCTTCCCGTCACTTCTCCCTGCCAACGCCGCTCCCTATAGCTGCAACTTGCGCACCCTCTCCCTGCTGCAGCCGGCACGCCACTCTCTCCTCCTCTATAAGTAGCTGCAGCTTCATCCTCGCAACGGGAGCGGCTGAAAAGACCCCACAGCCACCACCTTCCTCTCCACCGTTCTCCCCTCCCATACGCCGGCCCTCCGTCGAGGAGGCACCCGGCGAGCAGGAGAACCCACTGTGGTGCACACCAACACAGTGGGAGCACCACCGCCCAGCTCTTCAACGAGCCGGTGGGCGTGGTGTTTTCTTTTCTCTTCGTTTTTGTCTCCACGACATTGCTGCCGCTTCAAGCTCCGGAGCTTGAAGCAGCAGCAGCAGCAGCTGAACCGCGGCGACAGCAGCAGCAGCAGCACCCCCCGCCTCCTCCGCGACCTTCCCCGCAGGCTCGCAACCCTCCGCGCGCGCCTGCAGGCCCGTTCCCCTCCTCCGTCTCCGCTCTGTCCACCCAGCATTGCACCCGCAGCCGGCCGCCGAGCGCACTGCAGCGGCCGGTTACGGCCTCGCGCCGACCCCTACCCTCCTCCGCAACCCTCTGCGACCGACTGCAGACTCCCCGCCGCCTTCTCGGAGAGCGCCATCACCCACTCTCTGTCCTTGCACTCGGTCTGCAGGAGACGCCTCACGTCCTCTCCGCGAAGGCACGGTGCACCACGACGGTCAGATGTCCGCCTTCGCCTTCAGACGACGCGGCGTCAGACGTCCGCCACCTCTTGCAGACGTCTTAACTCGCGCGTCCGCGATCTCCCTCTCTCTCTCTGTCTGGTGCTCTCTATCTCTTTTATTTAACTCACAGCAACACACACACACACATTCACCGACGCGCACACACATTCACCGACACACACACACACACACACTTATAGTAACATATATACATATATATATATATACATACATATATCTATATATATATACTTATATACATAGTATATCTATATAGTTATGTATACATACACATATATATAATATATATACATAAATATATAATATATATATATATATCTACTTATATATACATCTATATACTTATACATATACTTATATATATATAGACATATATACTTATATACATATATATATATATACATATCTATATGCATATATATATACATATATATAGTAATATATATATATATACTTATACACATATATATACACATATATATCTATATATATATATCTATACATATATAACTATACATTTATATATATATAGATATATTTACTTATATACATACATATGTACATATATTTTCATGTTATTTATTACACGCTGTATCGCGGGAATATCTGCACCAGTTGCTGATATTCCCTGATACACGCGTACAAAAAAAGTGTGATACCATACATCATCCATCCTCCATCCACACTCCACGCGGCACCTAGTCGTGTTGGTTGCGTCTCTCTAGACATCGACTGACTCGACATAGTGCTACACTCCATCGCCACCTCCACCCCCACCCCTTTATATATATACTACATATATATATATACATACTATATTTACTTTCTGCCTATTTGCTTTTCTGTTAGTAAAAAGATAAAAAAAATACATAAAAAAGAAAAGATAATCTTTGACTTGCAGGTACCTCATCTTGCGAGTAGCAAGACTTGTTTTGGGACTCTGTTTGGCTAAAAGCCAAGGACACAATTTTGAGGGTGTGCCTCAAGAACAAGGATTACCATAAAAAAACCTAAATAAGAAAAACACCAAAAACACAATAAACGAACGGAAGAGACGCGTTTTAAGGAAAACGTAGAAACTTGACTTTAACCCCACTTCCCTGTGTTCGACCTTGGGACTAAAATTGACAAGATAAAATCAATTAGACCAGGTTAAAAATTTTGTAAAGCGATGGTTAAGGCTGAATTAGGTTAACCACTATACACATTTCAACGATAAAAATATCATATTAACAACCTATTCGGGCTGACCCATCATAACTTTTCTGGCGCCATTGCCGGGGAAGGTCGCGAAGGAGGCGGGGGGTGCTGCTACTGCTGCTGCTTCAAGCTTCGGAGCTTGAAGCGGTAGCAATGGCATGGAGACGAAAACGAAGAGAAAAGAAAACACCACGCCCACCGGCTCGTTGAAGAGCTAGGCGGTGGTGCTCCCACTGTGGTGGTGTGCACCACAGTGGGTTCTCCTGCTCGCCGGGTGCCTCCTCGACGGAGGGCCAGCGTATGGGAGGGGAGAATGGTGGAGAGGAAGGTGGTGGCTGTGGGGTCTTTTCAGCCGCTCCCGTTGCGAGGATGAAGCTGCAGCTACTTATAGAGGAGGAGAGAGTGGCGTGCCGGCTGCAGCAGGGAGAGGGTGCGCAAGTTGCAGCTATAGGGAGCGGTGTTGGCAGGGAGAAGTGACGGGAAGAAGTGCTGCGTGGCTGCTGCATGCAGCTGCGGGAAGAGTGCAGCCGCGGGAAGGAGAGAAAAGGAGAAATCAAGAGGAAAAATAAAAAGGGGGTGATTTTGCAAGGAGGCACTTGAAGAAAAATGTAACTATGCAGGCGATTGTTTCACTCCTCTTCCTCTCTTGATTAAATGCATGCATGCAACCATTTTTACAAATGTGGCTATAGGATTATAATATACATAGTTAATGCTAGAAAATAGCATAACAAGGCGTTATTATAGGCGTGTTTTGAGGTGCAAACATATAACCCCATGCCTATCTTTTGCTAGTCCCTAGCAAAATAGTATTTAGAAATAATCTTAAGCTGAAGATTTTCTTCTGAGGTGATATAGGTGTGTTTATTATTGAATATTGTGAGAACCAATTGTAAAGAAGACTACCAGTACTTTAAGTCTCACATGACATAGATCATCTCTCAACTAACTAGGACTCTTGATATTTAAACCTTAAGTACGATTTACAGGACCTAGGAGGTTTTTGCCATACTCGAGAGCTCAAGAGGTTATGGTTTGTGCATTGTGAAGGATCAAGACTGACCAGATGAACATTAAGACTCAATCCCAGGGTTTCACGAATTTTTAAGTACAGGTTGGTCCCAGTTTCAGCTCGTGTTTTTGGATTGACCCTTAAGATGATTACGGAAAACTCAACTCCCATTTTCTGATTTTTTTTGTGGCTCACCGAAAAACAAAGTATACAGACATTTATGAGATATACTGACTCTTTTAAAACATCTCTTCTTTTTTTTTTTTTTTTTTTTTGAAACACGTGTCAGTATATCTCTAACAACACATTTTGAAGCACACTTTTTTTCTTTTTGGTGGGAGAGTTTCTTTTTGGTGGAAAGAGTCGCTCCTAAACACAAGACTAAAGCCTGGGATAAAAAGTCTACCTGCGCGCACAGGTAAGGACTCCACCTTCCCTAATGAGCACTAGGGTTGGATCTTATGTTCACCTGGTCTTTCCTGATATGTGTAGTGTGAACCAAGTTTACTTAAGCTCTCAAGAAAAAGCAAACCAACGGATCCTGTACTGGTGTCTCAGGTACAAGAATACGTCCTTAGTTAAGAGAAATTTTGATCTATTTCGTCAATACTTTAAGTGAATTAAGCCGAGCCTGAGCGAATCAAGCTTCTGTGGCCTGGAAAATCTTCAAAAACAGAGGTTGAATATCCATAAACACTTATTGTATTTTTGTTTCAGCTTTTAGATCATTACTAAACACCATTTATTACTAATATATATATATATATTTTTTTTTCTTTTCTTTTTTCTTTTTCTTGCATATTTATAAATAGGTGGTAATTGTCTGATACCATAAAATACCCGGATCCTATGGTTGCCTATCCACCCCCCCATGCCAAACAATGCTATGTCCTCATATGCATGCAGGGAAAGGCAGAGAACGGACGACAGATCGGGTAACAGGAGCTGAGGTTCAGGGTATAAATCAGGGTGGAAGGGTGGGTGGATGGTGGGTGGTGAAGAGAAAAGCAAAGTAATCGCGATAGAGGCGTGAAAAGTAATGGTGGATGGTGAGAGATTTGGCATTTTCTGGGACGAGAGTGTCCCAGGCGGATCAGAAAACAAATCAGGAAGAGGAAGTTGGCCCTTAGATTGGCCAAGAAGGGGGGCTTTTTGGATAGATGGATCCAAAAGGGAATAGCCCCGGTGAGTAAGATGTGGGCTCAAGGTCCCAGCGTGGATTTGCAAATCCGCCTGATTTAGCGGGAAAGAAAGGGCAATCCGGTCTTCCATAGTGTGGACCGACGGTGAGCAGCCCGGCGATGACTCAGACCACAAGGTATGGGAAGCGGAAAAAACCTCGTCAGAAGTCTGGTCAGGAGAAGGTATAGGAATAGGGAGGGATTAGGGAACGTCACAGTTTGTGTTGGTCAGGCAGTCGTCAGGTAATTCGCAGCAGTCTGAATCGGCTCCAATTAGTTCGATACACGTAATGACAGTCATGTCCTCGTCAAATGTGTCATCTTTGATGTAATCACTATCAGCATAAGAGTGCGGTGTTGCAGTGGGATTAACCTGAAATCCCGGAGGAATACTCGGAGCTTGCAGAATTTGAACCTGTTCCTGAGAAGGTTGTACCTGTGGTTGCGGATCACAGGGTACGAAGTTTTGCGGGTTTGGAACAAGTTGGCCGGGAAGAGTGCCCTGAGATCGAGTCGCCATGCTTAGTTGACTGATCTCAGCATTCTGCTGCGCCAAATGCTGAAGAGAGGTCATGTTCTCTTTATGGCGCTTTGACATTTCCGTCATCATTCGCATCAATTTATCAAGAGGTTTTGATGCGTGTTTGGTTTTCTGCACACAAGGGCCTGATGGCAGATTTGCCATAGGATTAGACTGGGCCCTTGGGATGACGGGTGCGGACGATCACATTGGTCCACCAGCGGGGTTTCGACGCTGCAGGTTGTTGGACCATGCAAAATTAGGATGATTGTGCCACCCTGGGTTATACGTGGCAGAAAATGGGTTGTTCCCCAGGGTGTAGGCATCTTCTATGCCAGAAGACCTGTCCGCATATGTGTCCGAGTACACGGAGGCTTGGTCCTCCATGTTGAAATACTGGCTCGCAGAAGCCAGTTCCACATGACTTACCGAGTCGCTTGGCGCGACACTCGATAAGGAAGGTCTTGCAGGGTTTCTTGGGATAAGCCTGGTGTTGAAAGAATTGGAATTGTGACGAAGTGGTGAGGCGGGGGTGTGTGCCAAGTTTGTGGAGGAGGAGGATGATTCGGCTCTTTTTCTAGATTTATCAGTCAATACAAGCAATTCAGGGTTTTGTGACCTCCTCCCAAACATGCACTACCGGAGGAAGAGTTGAGGAGATGAGTAGGGAAAAGAGATGAGAGAAATGACGCCGCAAAGGTACACTTGATTACAAATCAATACAATCAAGTTCCTAACCTCGACAGTGTTCCCTTAGACTTAAAGATCTAAGTTACCTACTATCACGAACTATGGAACCAAATGCGAGCACCGCGGAACCACCGGGCCAGATTGAATGGTCGTTTGCCCCAGTCTTAGACACCCGATAGCACGCGGGAACTCTCACCAGCACGTAGCCGCTACACGTAGGTAGTTAGACCTCCAATCCTAAAAAAGGGTCAAGTTACTACCAATTTTAATTAGAGGCTTAGGGTCAAGTGCTTTTGGAATGTGAAGGGCGTTGTTTACGGGTAATGCCCAAGTGATTGATTTTAAGAGTGTGTAAGAACAAGCATGCAAAAGGGAAATCTCCCTGAATTGAAGTTTAATTGGTGAATGGTTTTTAGAGTTCAACCTTAAGTAGTATGAATTTTAGGATTTTGCTGAATTACCAATTCAACCAATCTCCCGGTTTTGCAAGAATACAGGTTTTTTTCTAAAGCCCAAGAAACCCTTCTTCAATTATCAGTTAGTTAATGCATACTAAAATGCAATGGGCTACCCTAAATGGAGATTTCTATGTGTGGATGCGCGAATCAATTTTATACCAATGTGAAAGGGAGCCAAAGCACTTCAATTCAAGTGCTCCCAATCACCAGAAAGGTATCCACACACCTGGCTTCAACCAACAGATAAAGAAACTAAAATTGTTGGGGTTGAAGTATTCACGATCGAATCACAGGCAAGTTTGAAAAGTCGTGGTGGGGTTGGAATCAACTCAATTCCAAGTCTCCCCACCAAAAATGTGATCCTGAATTAAAGATAAGTGAGGCAAAAGAGGGATACAAGCAATCTTTTTCTTTGCCTCAAAGAATACTTCCCACGGCGAAAAATCTAAGAATCAAGATTCTCAGATTTTCGCTTTGCGAAGTAAGGCGGGAAATCCCAGGGCAGTGGGAGTGAAGACAACCAATCAATCAAGTGAATTTTAATCCACTTGCCCTCAAGAAATCCCAAGAAGTTTTTCTAGTTTTTAGCTTTAAATTTTTTTTTTTTATTGTGGTGGCAAGTTAACCCTAATTTGATGAGAAAAGAAAACCTACTTGTTCGGCAACGTGTGCGATGCTCCAATGCGATGTCGGCGTCTTCACGCTCTCGTTCCCGCCTTGGATCTGCTCACGTCCTCGACTTCGTCAGCCTTCTTCTCCTTCCACCAGGTTCACCTGCACACCAAAAACAACAATACCCGTGAAGAGAGAACACGCCTATAATAACGCCTTCTTATGCTATTTTCTAGCATTAACTATGTATATTATAATCCTATAGCCACATTTGTAAAAACGGTTGCATGCATGCATTTAATCAAGAGAGGAAGAGGAGTGAAACAATGGCCTGCATAGTTACATTGTTCTTCAAGTGCCTCCTTGCAAAATCACCCTCTTTTTATTTTTCCTCTTGATTTCTTCTTTTCTCTCCTTCCCACGGCTGCACTCTTCCCGCAGCTGCATGCAGTAGCCACGCAGCACTTCTTCCCGTCACTTCTCCCTGCCAACGCCGCTCCCTATAGCTGTAACTTGCGCACCCTCTCCCTGCTGCAGCCGGCACAGCACTCTCCCCTCCTCTATAAGTAGCTGCAGCTTCATCCTCGCAACGGGAGCGGCTGAAAAGACCCCACAGCCACCACCTTCCTCTCCACCGTTCTCCCCTCCCATACGTCGGCCCTCCGTCGAGGAGGCACCCGGCGAGCAGGAGAACCCACTGTGGTGCACACCACCACAGCGGGAGCACCACCGCCCAGCTCTTCAACGAGCCGGTGGGCGTGGTGTTTTCTTTTCTCTTCGTTTTCGTCTCCACGCCATTGCTGCCGCTTCAAGCTCCGAAGCTTGAAGCAGCAGCAGCAGCAGCTAAACCGCGGCGACAGCAGCAGCAGCAGCACCCCCCACCTCCTCCGCGACCTTCCCCGCAGGCGCGCAACCCTCCGCGCGCGCCTGCAGGCCCGTTCCCCGCCTCCGTCTCCGCTCTGTCCACCCCGCATTGCACCCGCAGCCGGCCGCCGCGCACACTGCAGCTGCCAGTTACGGCCTCGCGCCGACCCCTGCCCTCCTCCGCAACCCTCCGCGACCGACTGCAGACTCCCCGCCGCCTTCTCGGAGCACGCCATCGCCCGCTCTCTGTCCTCGCACCCGGTCTGCAGGAGACGCCTCACGTCCTCTGCGTGAAGGTGCGGTGCACCGCGACGGTCAGACGTCCGCCTTCGCCTTCAGACGACGCGGCGTCAGACGTCTGCCACCTCTTGTAGACGTCTTAACTCGTGCGTCCGCGATCTCCCTCTCTCTCTGCCGATCTCTCCCGCGCGCGTCCGCTCGATCTCTCCCGCCCGCTCTCTCTCTGTCTGGTGCTCTCTCTCTCTTTTATTTAACTCACAGCAACACACACACACACATTCACCGACGCACACACACATTCACCGACACACACACTCACACACACTTATAGTAACATATATACATATATATATATATATACATACATATATCTATATATATATACTTATATACATAGTATATCTATATAGTTATGTATACATACACATATATATAATATATATATATATATATATAATATATATATATATATCTACTTATATATACATCTATATACTTATACATATACTTATATATATATAGACATATATACTTATATACATATATATATATATACATATCTATATACATATATATATACATATATATAGTAATATATATATATATACTTATATACATATATATACACATATATATCTATATATATATATCTATACATATATAACTATACATTTATATATATATAGATATATGTACTTATATACATACATATGTACATATATTTTCATGTTATTTATTATACGCTGTATCGCGGGAATATCTGCACCAGTTTCTGATATTCCCTGATACACGCATACAAAAAAAGTGTGGTCCCATACATCATCCATCCTCCATCCACACTCGACGCGGCACCTAGTCGTGTTGGTTGCGTCTCTCTAGACGTCGACTGACTCGACATAGTGCTACACTCCATCGCCACCTCCACCCCCACCCCTTTATATATATACTACATATATATATATATATATACATACTATATTTACTTTCTGTCTATTTGCTTTTCTGTTAGTAAAAAGATAAAAAAAATACATAAAAAAGAAAAGATAATCTCTAACTTGCAGGTACCTTGTCTTGCGAGTAGCAAGACTTGTTTTGGGACTCTGTTTGGCTAAAAGCCAAGGACACAATTTTGAGGGTGTGCCTCAAGAACATGGATTACCATAAAAAAACCTAAATAAGAAAAACACCAAAAACACAATAAACGAACGGAAGAGACGCGTTTTAAGGAAAACGTAGAAACTCGACTTTAACCCCACTTCCCTGTGTTCGACCCTGGGCCTAAAAGTGACAAGGTAAAATCAATTAGGCCAGGTTAAAAATTTTGTAAAGAGATGGTTAAGGCTGAATTAGGTTAACCACTATACACATTTCAACGATAAAAATATCATATTAACAACCTATTCGGGCTGACCCATCAATATCCAACATGTCTCAAAGATCATGGAATTCAACATAATTATCAATGAAAGTGGAAACAATTTCAAGATTTATTGAAAGAAACACAAACTTTCTGCCATGCTTTTTGGATTGGTAAGGTAGGAATAATTAATAACTCGCTTTACATTCATAGTATTGATGTTGTTACGAAATCGATGTAGTTAAGGAAAATCACATTGACTGAGGATGTCTGATATGAAAAGAAGGAAACACCATCCAATTGCCAAAGAATGGTAGTTATGCAGTTCATTGATTGATCCGAACCAAGACTCTTTACTTTAGCCAACCAGCGAGTGGAGTATACGAAGCAATCGGGAAGAGCATAGTCATTGAAGCGAGCTTATCGACTCCTCGAACGATACTGCCAAATCAGAACCAGTATTGAACATCCCCCCTGTAATAGTAGCTTAGCAGTAGGCACCCATAGCAATGACATATTTTGGTTTAGGCATTTGCTCATATAATCTCACTAAAGAGGGAGCCATTTTCATTGTGACTGTCCTAGCTTTTCAAATAAGGTCTTCTTGCCAAGGACTCGATCTTAGTTCCAATCCATAACGATCAATGTCGAATCGGGAACCTAGCAGCAATTCAATGAAACAATAACTGGTACCACTCCATATAGTGGTACGTGGCCATAAACTAGATAGTCTTGACCCAAAGATCGTTCTTAACTGGCATTTTGTAGCAGTTGAAATCATAGAATTGGGGATTGCTTCATCAACGAACGGAAACACAATCAAATTCCTAACTATCTCAATGTTATCTTTTCCTTTCTTTGGATTTGGATTTTCTAAATATCTAAGAGCTAATACCATGAAAATGCCCCTCCATGCATAAACTGAACCCATAATTGGGATAAGCACAAAAAGGAAAGCTTCTATCAATACGTACGTTGCCTCCTTGTGTTTGACTTGGGTCTCCCTTGGAGTTTCAGTAAAATTGTATTTAATAACTTGTTTTGCGACTACAGCAATGGGTTTCTCCTAACGAGAACTTTCCATTTGCGAAAGAATGTCGATTAGTTTGGCGTCGTTGCTGGGGAGGCAACGGAATATACTTTCTTGTTTTCCATGTTTCTTTGCATTTAGTTATTACTAACCCTACTTGCCTTTGATTTATTGTCTTGCAGGTACCCTAGCTAGGAGATCCAAGTAGAGTAGATCAGAGTAAAGTGTGGGTAGAGTGGTTTGTAAGTGCCCCAACATTCCCCCCACTAGTTTCACTTTAGCCACATCAATAACCAAGACCTAATCTACTTAGGTGTTTGCATAAACCCTAGGATAGAATCTGTTTGTCTTGTTTGCCACCTGCACTCATCTCACCCTCGCATATAAAAAAGACAAAGAAGTATCTTCTGATTGTGGGACAAGTCAGCATACACAACACATACACCCACATTTGAGGCACATAAACTTCTGTGATTTAATATACTCAACCGAGATTCTGACGTGCAGAATCGGTACACATACAAATCAACACATAACAGACTAGAAATCAGACTAGGTTAATCACCTTTTTTGTACCTTAATTGGTGGTGCATCTAGGCCAGTTGATTGAATTGTTTGGGCCACACCACCTTATCAAAAAGATATTCATCTTGTAGCTACCCCATAGGATTCAATAGTTAGGTCAAGCCAAGCACTCCATATTTTCTTAGTCCATAAAGGAAAATTCTTCAACACATGCTTTCAAACATGGTTTGCCTCTCGAACATCCTTTTGGTTGAATATAACTAATACTTGAATCCTAAAAGCTACTAAGCAAGATTTGAATCTTAAAACTCACTTCATCCTCAATAATCTTGCTTGAAAACTTTTTCGTTGTGCACATACACACATTCTCGAACAAATCATTAAGGGCACAACCCATTAAGGGCCCATCACATTCCGAAAGCACTACCATCCCAAGCCTAACTAAAATTGAGTAGACATTGGCCCTAGGATTCACAGGTCCATTTCAAGGTACTCTCTTGAACACGCTTCGAATTAGTGACGTCTGCTTACTCCAAAAGGTGCTAAGCTGGGGGGCTCGATTGTTAAACGACTTAGGTAAGTAGGGGTTTGAAATAATTAGTGGCCTACGGAAAATGCTCCCCCTACATTGCTAGCCCAACTTTACCACCTTCGGGAGTAAGGACAATACTAAATTCGTTGTGTGGTCAGAGTTTATTCCTGAGACATAGGTCCTTAGGCTACCCAATCTAAGGATAGGCTTGCATTTTTTTGTGTTGCAAGGTTTCCTCTTTTCCTTGTCCTTTCAACTTCCTTCCAGTGTATGCTTGGAAGGAGGTCATTGAACTCTCATTTGGAAGGACCTTTAGACCTTTCTTGAAGGCGGAGGTTGAGTTATAGCCAAGCAGATCCCATGGCAGATCAACAACCACCACCCCCACCATCAAACCGGTAGGAGCTGATTTAGAGGCAGTTCAACCAATTGCAGCAGATGCAATAATGGTTCCAACGAATGAATGATCAAGGCGCTTGGCCCTTGAGGGATTTCTATGATCCTTCAAACTATGTGGAATGTCCCGACGTCATGATTCCCGCCGGAGACATAGAAATCAAGCTCCATGTCTTAGGTTTGATTAAGCATTTCCATGGGCTTGGCTCGAAGGATCCATTCCAGAATTTGGAGGATCTGACCACTTTGGTTTAGACCATGAAAGCGAGGAAAGTGAACGAAGAATAGATGATCATGAGGCTCTTTCCCCACTCTCTCAATGATAAGGCCACACATTGGTACTGGACCACTGGAAGGTCGATAGAGACATGAGCTGCTCTTAAGTCGACTTTTCTGAAGAAATCCATCCCAATTGGACAAACAAATGCCTTGTGATGGGCGATTACCACTTTCGCCCAGCGGCCAGAGGAACCGTTTCATGGTGCCTAGGAGCGATTCTAGGATCTTTTAAGTAATCAAACCCTGATTCTACTTTTACACATAGCATTCAGGTTTATTTTTCTTGGTACTAGCAAAAAGTAAGCAGGGGGTTTTGATAAACATTCATGAATTCATGATAAAATTCTTATTCATGATAGTTCCTAGGCCTAGCATTTGGATTTCATAGAATAAATATTGCATAACATTCATTGCATTGCATTTAGGATAGTTTGTGTATTCTGTATATTAATTCTGACATTTTATATGGTCAGGAGGCTGTGCAACATCTTTATGGGTTTTAGATGAAGAATCCAACCATACGAATGGATCCAAAGAGAAGATTGCAATCCGTCAGCGTGAAAATCATGTTGATCAGAGCATCGTAGCACCCTCTACAAGAATAAGAAGATGGATGGCCTAGATGGTTCCATGTGGCGCCATCTAGGCCACCCTACATTAGCTGCAGCCTCCCCAATCTCACTGTAGGAAAAGATCCCAGCCATTGGATCTTAATCCAACATCTGATAAGCACCCAACCTCTGCACCGCAATGGAAGGATGCGAGTTCGAGCTATGATTCGCTACAACTGTCTTAGTGCCAGAAGAAATTGGACTGTTCGATCTTGATCGAGTGGTTGAGGTGACTCACACACGATCAGATGCCACCTAATGACATGCAAACACACTCCAGTGCAGACACGCCTCATCCGAGGTGCTCATTTAAGTCGTCCACGCATGCTCTCTGCTGTCTGATCACAGAGAGGCACAATGTGCACGATCTTCAGATTTCACGAGGGCACAATCCACACGTGCTCCTCAGCTGCACGATCAGGATTGGATGGTCGAGATGCATCCTTGCCAGCGAATGTGAGATTCAAATGACAGCGAGTGCTTGCGATCTCCCCGTTATCCCAACTATCCGATGCGATCCAATGGCTGACGCTCTCCCCACACTATGCCAGCTATAGCAGCTCCACCACACGACAGCGGAGGTGAGTGAAGGCTTTAGCAACACCCCCGACAGGTCTTCAATGATGTTTTAAATGTCATTGAAGACCCATGCATGCAAAACACATCCCTTCCACTACTATATAAACCCCATGACCTTCTCCCTAACAAGCCATCTCTACCTATGCTATTCCCACCTACTCCAAAGCCCTAGAAACCCCTCAAAGATACCCTAGAGCTCATTCCCAAGCTCCAAAGGCCTCCTACTAGTGTAGTGCTCCTATACCCCACCAAATATTCCTCCTCTATCTCACCACCTTCATAGGAAGCCTTGGATCCGTCCTCCCACCTCCATTCCGATAGAAGATCAACTCCACCTCCTCATCCCTATTCCGAGCCTTGGTGAAGCATTCCTCTACTGGGCATGCTCCTGCATCTCACCTCCATCGTCCAGCTTCTCAACTCCTCCATCCAAGCTGCCGCCAAGCGTCGTCGTCTCGCCAAATAGCCATTTTCGGAGATTCATTCTCACCCCTATCTCCTTTATTTTCCACTTATTGTAATAAGCATTTGATCATCATTTTGATATATCCAATTTGTTTTCTTCTATATTGTGAGCTATCCTGTTTGTTTCTTTACCATAGAAACGCAGAAAAATATCAAAGCCCTAAAATTATCCAAAAGAAACAACATGAAATGTGGATTTCAACGAAAAGAAACGTTGCCTCCCTGTGTTCGACTCGAGACTCCCTTGGAGTTTCGGTAAATTGTATTTGATAATGTGTTTTGCGACTATGGTGATAGGTTTCTCCTAACCCCAACTTTCCATTCTCCGAAACATGTCCATCATATATTCATCATAAATAAAAGCATAGTTGAATTTCCAATTATCATACAATTTTGATACGTAAACCAGCTTATTCCTTTTAATGATTAAATTAACCCAAGTTTCATTTCCATGTAAGATCCTTCTTTCACAAAATTAGAAAGTATAAAGGTGATAAGATAGGGGTAAGAACTGGTGGGGGTAAGATTACTATAATGATGAGAAAATAGATATATACTATGCTTGTTTAAAAGAGATGTCAATTACACTACCCAGTGGGAGATATACAGTATTTCCTTTTAGGATAAGAATATCTCTATTGTTGTGTGTGAATGTGAATTTTATCTTTGCAGCTTTTGCTTCACATACCCTCCTCTTCTCAAGCTGCTATTGCAATGAGGGGGTAGGGGAGCATTATATTGGTCAGCTGGTTCATGCATCCCTATGATAGGTAGAGAGAGTATTGTGCAATAATAAAAATAACGTGTGTCAATAGTAGGAGTTTCAAATTGATGACGCTACCCTATACCATTCTATTACGCAAATGCATATTCAAATATGGCAAACCAACCAAATTGATATCAGTTCGTCCATTTACATTTCTTTGTAAAAGCCTTTTACGGATATGATGGTATATGTTTTGTTTTGAGTTTCTTCTTGTTGCAATCATTAGGACCTCATGAAGATGTATCAAAGGGAAGCTAGTAGCTCAACTTCCACGGGTGTTACTTCTTAGCAAGGAGATGCCTACTTGACGGTGAAAGGTGTTGAGAAGAAAGATAGAATTCATTGTTTGGGAGCAGTTGCTCCTTCCAAAAGCTTCAGGATCACAACATTACTTGAAACCTAATATCCATGAAACTTTGAATGGAGTTTTCGGTATTATTTCTAGGATGGTCTAGACATTGAAAGAATAATTTCCCAATGCTAACATGGATGATATTATGCAACATGAATGACAATTAGCTATGTTGTTATGATTTAATACATTTATTTGACATTGAAGTAAATTTTAATTAGATTTGAATGTTTGTTTTGTATAGATAGGTTGGGATGGGACAAGCAGAAGTAGTTCATTATTTATTTGTATAAAAGACATGAAAGTTTTGTTATGTAATTATATAATTTGGCCATGTTGGTAATCATCTATTACTTCATAGGCTCCTCACACAAGAAGTGTACCTAGCAACTCACGTAGAAAAAAAGGGCCTTCATAATATAGCTACCGACTATAAGGTATACTATTCAAATTCCATATGCTTCCAACCATTTCATGACTATTGTTCTTCCATATGCTTATCTCACATAGGATTTAGAATTTTTAAATTATTCATCAAAAGAGATAACTACTTGTACAGAATTTAAACAAAATGAGCAGTCAGTAATAATCAGGCCTAAGCCCACTGTTTATACACTACATTGAAGATAGCTACCAATTTGCTCCATTCCTGAAAGCATTCACAGAAAGGCTTCACCCAATTGTTATCATTCCCAAACTTTTTTACTGAGGAAATTGTTGCATACTGGAAAGTAGGTCATTTACCCCATTCTTGACTTTATGGATTTTTTTTGCCTCCATTCAGATCTATCCTGAACCATTCCTAGAGTCAAATCCAAGTAACCAAGATTATACCTTATAGTTTAAAGCATGTGGAGGGAATGACACAAAGGATGACTATGATATCACAATGCCAAGCACAATTGAGGTTACAATCTAGAATAAAATATGAAGGGAATCTATTTTTCCAAGATTCCAGACATCACATTGTTCACTACAGCATATCATGATAATCCATCATACCATTTTAGTTGTTTTTGTGCCTTGGCTTTGACTAAGCCATTGCCTAATGATTGGGGAGAATGGGGAGGGTAAGATGAAGAGCATCTCTGTCATGGGGTCACCCTCACGAATGATATATGTGCCTTTGGTGCTCAGGCTGGATACTAGATGCTCGCATATGCCATCAAGAAGCTGGTCATCAATTTGCGAGAAAAATGGGGCCTGCACTGCGGAAACCTTGGGGATAAAAACATGAATAAAGACAACGATAATTGTTGCTGGAAACAGTCGTGTTTCACCTACCAATTGTACAGTAAACGTATAAGATAAAAAATGTTTTGTCGATTTGGCAGTAGGTTTGGTAACTTTCTTCCACTTCGAAGGAGCAGGTACCCACTTTTTAACTCATTTGGGTTTGTTTTGTCTAAGAGGTCGTTTGGGTTAGAGAAAAAGATGCTTCCTTTTGTTTTTCTTTACTGTTTCAAGTAGGGATTTTTTTCCCTCCCCTGCCTTTTCCTAGTTTTGCGTAAGGATGGTTGTTTCGATTAATGGACTATGTGGAGGCCAACTTGGCAGCCATTTGTGGGAGAAACCGGCTGGGGCCTTTTCCAAAGGCATGTCTAAGTGAGAACGGATGGGAGGGATTGGTTATTTATCCAGCTCTTGCTTTCTTACTACTGTGTGCATATATTGGGAGTTGATCCCTACGAAAGAAGTTTTTTTGTTTTATTGTGTTATTCATGCTATGAGATTGGAAAAAAAAAAAGCCCATGATGGTTTTTGGTTCTATATCACAAAGTTTGACAAATTTTGAGTAGTTCTAGTTATTGGCAATGGGTGGATTAAGATATAATTGTTGAATTCTGGGTGTAAGGAGAATACATGTAACTTTTATAGGTCAAAATTTCTTTTGGGATGTTATGTATGTTGATTAGTAGAACCAACATTTAGGTGTGCACGATTTTGGCGATGTTATAGATCAGTGGTTGGCAGGTTGCTCGAATAATGGCTAGAATTGGTTGTAGTTCCATGGAAGATTCTCCGCAACTAGAAGAAAAAGGCTATTTTGGAAGATATTCTATGAGATGCTATAGGCAAAAGAGGTCGGATGGATCCCCTATTGGGCTAAGCTACTTCGTTGAAAAATATTGTCCTGAACCGGTCGTGTTGCACACTCCTTTCACTTAAAATCTACCTTCTCACTGCTCAAGGAGTGGTGGGAAAGGGACACCGCTCTCGATTGTGTGGATTTTATAATATTGAGGTGAAAGACAGATCATATTTGTTTTTTAAATGCCGAACAGATTCTTCTATTTAGAACGAGAAATATCAAAACTTTGGAGGTTTGGAAATCTGGTCTGGCGATATAAAAGGATCTATTGAATGAATTTCAGTTGTCAGTGATTACCAAAGTAGTTTATTTTGCTAAGGCTTTGGCAGTAATGATTTGGAGGATTTGATTGCATATGAACTCTGGCAAAATTGGATTGTACTATGGTACATTTTGTTGTTTCAAGAGCTAATTACTTGGCAAACTATTTTTGGAGAGAGTTCTTTTTCATGGTTATATAAATACCAATGGGAATGTGCAGCTTTCATCCTTCTAAAGATCAAATTCTGCTTAAAAGACAAGTTCAAGATAGTAAATTGCTAGACACTTACCTAGCAAGATTTTTATATTGTTTTACATATGAATTTTATTAAAATGGACACCACAAGTTATTTGCATGTCGCACTGATTAGTAGCCCTATTTAGTACTTTTTGAGAGAGGGGTTTATTATACAAATTTTACTTCTGCAACGAAGCACATGTTACCAACTAGTGGATTTCTATTTTATGATTCATTTCCTTTTTTTGGTTATATTAGCATGCTGCATTATTGTTTCATAGTTATGTAAAACTAATTTAGGCATTTGTTTTTTCCTTCGCTTTTATTTTCTTTGGTAAGTATCTTTTTTTTTATCTTCTTTCCTAGTACTTTTAATAATAATACTTAATGGTGATTTCTTCCTTACACCGCAACTGTCTGCACCTACATCAACGGTCAATAACTGTCGGTATAGGTAAAAATGGCTGTTGCTATAGATCTAACGTCCTATTCCGATGGTCATTTTAGCTATTTTGTTAAGAGGCATCGCTGTAGGCATCAATGATAGTAAAAACCTTCGGTTTTGTACCTTGAGCTATAGTGATAGTCACATTTTCAAAGCCAATTAGTTTTTATGATAGCAGTAACAGTGACGATTTTATCCATCAATGTAGGTTAAAAAATGTTGGTAAAAGCATGCCCATAGGTAATAACTACTACTTTTTTAACGTAATACCAACATAACTATCTATCACTAGATCTATTAATATAGATATCAAAATCTTCACTATTAAATCATGTATAATTTTGTGACCTCGCAAAATCTTGATAGATTTAAGATTTAACCCGATCATCAATAATAATGTTTATCTACATTCAAGTAAGATTAAAGAAAACCATACAAGATATAACTCTTTTGAAATAACAAATTGAATTATTAATAAAACCATACATATACATCCAATGGAATAATTTTTTCATATAATTCTAAAAGAAAATTGTCATCTACAAGTACTATAAGTGGCATGAAACACAATTATCCATCAATCTCTCTTTCTATACACAAGTATCTTACTGCTCTAATAGTTTGTTAGTTGTTAGTCAGTACTTCAACTATGAGATCTTGCACAGCTCGTAATGGTTCTTGATCAACTTAAAGTGATGCACAACTACAAATCATTAAACAAAATGTTATAGCTCCTAAAAGAAAAGATGATATTATAATTTACCTATACAGAGATGAGAAAAGGGGGAATTAGTTGAAGAGATGGAATCCATGGCAAACCCTAAGGCGACAAGAGAGAGAATCCATGGCGATGGTGGGTGGACAACCTGGAGATCTAGGGCTTGGAGGAGGAAGGAGAGAAGCTTCCCAGTGGCTGATGGAGCTAAAGCTGTAGGCAAAGGATGGGCTAACAGTGGTAGGCCATGGGGCAACAAGGAAATCGTGTGGTTTCGTTGTCGGTGCCGAGGGCATATGGCATCGGTGTGCTGCTTCCCTTTGGTCTGTCTAGCTTGTCGGGGACATGACCACAAACAAGACACCTGCATGGCCAATAATGGACAACCAAGGGAAAGGACGAGCATGGGTAATAGGGTAAAGAGGGCTGACACGTAGCCACCTCTGCCTTTACCTCCATCTATCTATGGGGGACACACGGTGGATGTGGAAATCCCTATGAACGATGACATGAGGATGGCGGAGATGGTGTTACGAGGGGCCTTAATTGGAGAGGTGATGACGAGCAACCCCTCCTTGGAAAGGGTTCATCAGCTGGTAAGCTCCATATCTTTGTCGACTAGTGGTTAGAAGATTACGTCCCTCTCCGCTACGCGGTTTGTGCTTTTGGGTTTGGGGATGATGGATGTAGAGCATTTGCATTTTCGCTCGAGTGATTTGGATGGACTGATGGTGATTTGGAGGTTGGTGTCTCCCTTTGATGGCTCACTGCCTAAACGATCGCCCCAGAGAGCAGCCTTAAGATTGGGTAAACTAGGAATCAGGGGTCTACCGTTGCATCTAAGATCAAAAGAGGTGGTGGCAACTATGATAGCATGGTTTGCTACATTGGCTGATGATGCTGTGGTTGGACTGCTGGAAGGAGATGGCCGTGAGCTGAATGTCTGGGTTGATGTTTTCAGAGTAGGTTCTGTGCCTGAGAAGGTGATCCTCCGATGTGGGGGGAGCTCTTGGTTGTTGATTTTGAATTTTTCAAGGGACAGTATGGATGGGGTTTACATCCAAACAATCCATCTTATGTAGAGGTGTTGCAACCTGAGACAGCCTCATTGTAGCCAGGACATGTAACACCTAATGAGGTGCCTGAGCCTAAAAAGTGCAAGGACCATCACTGCACATAGGAAATGGAGGAAGAGATGGAAGTGGCATTGGTAGAAGATTGTATGGCTAAGAAAATGGAGGAATGGATGGATGTAGCATTGGTAGGAGGTGGTATGGCAAAGAAAAAGAAGGAAGGGATGGATGTGGCATTGGTAGAAGGTGGTATGGCAGATAATAAGAAGGTAGTTGTACCAAGGGCCGATACACCTGATCAGTGCTTGTTACAAGAGATTTCTGTAAACTCCTTGAATCTGCAAACTAGCTTACCTTCAGTTGAGGGCCTGAAGATTGGTTCAGGGATAGTCTCCAAGACCAGTGCCGGTAGACTTCCTTATAAACGCAGATAGAGGAAACAAAACACTTTGTAGAAGTTTGATGAAAATTCCATTGCAGCTATGATGAAGGTTAGCAGAGTCTCGACTGCAAAAAAGGGGGCACCCAAGAAACTAAATGAGGCTTCTATCTTGGAGCATGCGTGGGCTGTGTGATAGAAGTCAGAGGGCTTCTCTATTGAGGTATATGAGAGAATGGGAGATTGAATGAGCCATTATTCAAGAGACACACAAAGAAATTGAAGATGATAGGGCTTGGGCTGATATGAAGGTTGGGGATGCGAATGACTGTGTGATGCTTAATTCACATGGCAGGTCCAGGGGTGTTGCTATGGGGTGGAAGAAAAATGTGTTACAAGTGGTTGAGGTCTCTATTGCTAGACACATGCTGACTTGTAAGTTTGAACGAACTCAGGGGGGTGTGACTTTTACATTACTAGAGTCTACGGCCCATGTAACCCCTATAGAAGGCAAGAGTTGTGGGATGATTGGAGTGTGGCTGCTGACTTTGTGAATGGGGCTGCTTAGGTTGTAGGAGATTTTAATTGTGTACTAATGGGGAGAGACTGATAGCGAAATGCACGTGATTAGTAAAAGTGGGTTTTTAACGTCGTTGTAACACGCGAATCCGCTTTCACTTTTAAATTTATATCCTAGATAGGGGTGTATCTAGGGTCGTCCAAGGAGGCAAAAATTGCAAAATTAATCCTCTTTCTTACAGATAGATCTCAACTTTCTTTTTGATATATTTCAATATATAATTTTTTTTTGTTTTGAAAAGACAAGGGCAAAATGCGAATTGTAACGAAAAGTACTAACACCTACAAATGCTTAACTAAAATTTAAAAGATAGAAATATCTTCTTCCTAAGCTCACTCTAGCAAGTGGAGGCCTAGAGTAATTAGGAAGAAGAGGCGAAACAAGTGCTAGAACCAAAAGTATCAACTGCAATAAAAAGCTAAAAGAAGGCAATTTGATTGAGTAGAATGACTGTTCTTTTCAAGGACAAGTAGAGGAATGCTTCTACTTGAGCTAAACAAATCTAAAAGCAAGAAAAGAAACACAAATCCTCTTGCAAAAATGGTGAAGAAGGGCGTCTTCTTGCTCCAAGCCTAGCTGCTCCTTGGCTTGAAAAGAGGGCCTCCTTCTTCTCCTCCCTTGAGAGCTCCTCCAAGGTCGAAGCTTCCACCTTCAATGCTCTCTCCAAGGGGTGGGCGTGCACCACCCTCAAAATATCCTCCAATGTGGCGTGGACAACCTTCCAGATCTCCTCCAGAGATCTTCGTTGCCTGGCTTCTCCTTTGGCTGGCGTGACCCAAGAGAGAAGGGAAGAGGGGAAGGCACCAAGGGGACAAAATATCCCCTTAATCTTCTTCTTCTTCTTCTCTCTTGGACGTGGGTTTCTAGGTGGAATATGAGAGTGAATTTTCTAGCCAAGGATGACTTGAGTGGTGGTGGGTAGTGGTCTTTTTATAGGGTAGGATGGGGGGTTAAGGTGCCCCTTGAAATGGAGGGCTAGGATGGAAGGATGGAGGTGGTTGGTGATCCTATGGCTAAGGTGAGTTGGCGCCAACCCAAGGGGTGTTAAAGGGGGTGGTTATGGTGGTGTTGGTGTCTTTTGGTGGTGGAGAGACACCACCATTTTGGCGCCAACATGGGGTCTTCTAGAAGGGGGTTAAGTGGATGGTGGAGATGGATTCAAGGGGAATTGTGTGGTGGAGATGAGGGGGAATTTTGGAGTGAAAAGTGGCGCCATTAAGGGGTTGGTTAGGGGTAGTTTTTGGCGCCACTTTTAGGTGTCTTTTGGAGGTGGTGGGTAGGTTAGGTTGGTGCCAAGTAGGTTAGCTTATGTGGAGCTTAGGTGGAGCTAGTTGGGTGGAGTTGTTAGGTGGGTTTTTGTGGTGGTACAAGCCAAGGAAGTTGGAGCATAGCTAGGCTAAGCTAAGCTAGCTTAGCTAATGGAGGAGTAGAGGAGAAGGTGTTGGAGCTAGGGTTTGGAGGGAGGAGCTGAGGAGGAGAAGTCTGGAGCTGAAATTGGAGCTGGCTGCTGCTGAAGAGGCTGGCATGGAGCTACTCTAGCAGGCTTAGCTTGCTAGTTCTTTGCTAGCTACTAAGCCAAGCTAAAGTAAGCTAGCTTCTACCATAATGAGCTGAGGTGAGCAAGGTCTGGTGCTCCCGGGGAGAATCAAGCTAGTTGAGGCAACTAAGGTAGCTTAGCTCAACTGAGCTGAGCTAAGCTAAGTCCCTGGGAGCTGGACTTGAGCTTCCTGAGGTGGGATGAGTTCTTCTTCAGTTGGCTGGAGTTGAGTGGAGCTGGATGTAGCTGGATCTGAGCTGGGGTGAACTCCTGTCAACTCAGCTGAGTTAGCTAGAGCTCCCTGTGAACTAGTGGGAGCTGAGATGAGCTAGACTCAACTAAGTTGAGCTAGATCTGAGCTGACTTGAGCTAGGGTGAGCTAAGATGAACTCTCTTGAGCTACCATTCAGCTGAGATTAGCTGAATGGAGCTGGGATGAGCTAACCCTAGTTCAAGTGAGCTAGGTTCCAGCTGTGGTGAGCTGGATCGAGCTAAGTTCCAACTAGTCTGGGCTTCTCCTTCACCATTTGCCTTCTTGAGTGCTAGGGTTTTAAGGATCTGCATATCTGTACATCCCTAACACTCACAAAAACATATTAAAAAGATAAATAAAAAAATGCAATGCATGCCTAACCTAATTTATGCCTAAATGCAGCCCAAAAACCCATTTGCGGAGTAAAATCCTAAGAGCTAGGTTTGTTTTAATGCATAAGAATGATGATAAACTGGTGTTTATCACACCCCCATGGTTATCTTTTGCTAGACTCTTAGCAAAACTTTAATTTTTTTGGAAAATGGAATTTTTGGGAAATCTAAATTTTTTGACTTTTGAGGAGAAAAAGAGATTAAGGGACCTTGGTAGATTAAAACACAAGAGGTATGGGATTTGTTAAAGATAAACATCAGGATGTGTTTTTGGATTCAATCATTAGACAGAACGGGATGAATATATCCTCCAGAAAATTCACAATTTAACCCCTTGTTAATTCAGATGACTTGAAATGTTTGTTTTTAGGATTTTTCTGGCTCATGAATCTGATTCGCAACTTGCAAAATCCTTTAAAACCTTATGTCTGTGCTTGTGAAAAGCCAACATTTATAAGGACGTGTTATTATTATTATTATTATTTTTTTTTTCACCCCCATGCTTATTTTTAGCTTAGTCTTACAACAGACGTGTCGGGATCATCATTGCCGTTACCATTCCTCGAGGGGGCACTGGCGTCAGTACTTCGGGATAGCACTGTCCATGACACCACCCAGGAGCTCACAACCCCAAAACACGATGCGGTGAAAAGGGGAGCTCCAAGCAAACTCAAGCTCTTGCTCCGACGCTATAGGTAGAGCACCGTCCAAGAGACTTGAGCTGCTAAAATGCACTTTAATGCTCCATCTAAAGATATGGAATATAGATATGGAGCAGCGTCGAGGCGATAACATGTTGACATCACGTCCTCAAAGGAGGTATTTTTCTCCTTCTCGGCGGTGGGAACTCAAACCAATGATCTGCTTCAGACTTTTACTAAATCCAAAGAAGGGAGTTTCTCAAAAATTTTTTATTCTTTTTAAGTGTTGGCTTGTGTGTGAAAATAGACATAAGAAGTTTCTCAAGACACGCAAGTTTTTGAATCAGCAACTAAGTCAAATACTTTCCATATTACAAAATAGGATCAAGTCACCTGAACTATCTTGAGTTTAGGTGGAATTTTAGAGAAGGATATCTGATCTAGTCTAAAATAGACCCTGGAATTCTAATGATCAGATCCATGTCCTCATCTTTAGTTTGTTAAAGATTAAATCCCATTGTACCAAAAGTTAATTTTTTCGACCTTAGTCCCGATTTCAAAATTTTTCCTCAAAATGTTTTCAACATTTTTTTTTTTGGGTATGCAAGCAAGAAATAAATAAAAGAAAATTGCATGTTTTTAGGTTTTGAACATCCTAAATCGATCGTAAAAATTTAAGAACACCCCCCCATGCTTAAGATATGCCATGTCCTCATGCATTAGGAGGGAAAAGGGATCACCTTAGTGAAGAACGGTCGAGTTTAGGATGAACAAAACTTGGAAAAAGAAGAAAAAGGGAAAGCAAGAAAAAAAATGATGGGTTACCTCCCATCTAGTGCTGTCTTTTATGCCATTTAGCTGGGTGTGATGTGCATTAGTGATCACGGGTGGCTGGCTCAGTAAAATTAAAAGATTCGGATAGAATTTTAGGCGTATGGTTAAAATAGGGCTTTAAACGCTGGCCATTGACTTAAAATGTAGAATTAGTTTTTGGATCAAAAAGGTCAACAGTGCCGTATGGATATGTTTTATGGACAATAAAAGGTCCGATCCATTCAGATTTTAATTTGCCAGGAAAAAGATGTAATCTCGCATCGAAAAGCCAAACACGTTGATTAACGTCAAAGTGTTTCCGAACAATATATTTATCATGAAATTTCTTTGTTCGATCTTTATAAATCCTCGCATTTTCATAGGAAAAATTACGTAATTCTTCCAATTCAGTTAATTGCAATTTTCTATGGTTACTGGCGTCAGATAAATCCATATTGAGTTGTTTTATTGCCCAAAAAGCCCTATGTTCTAATTCTACCGGGAGATGGCATGCCTTCCCGAAAATCAGACGGAAGGGAGACATGCCAAGCGGAGTTTTAAAAGCGATACGGTAGGCCCATAAAGCATCGTCCAATTTGGTGGACCAATCTTTACGGTCGGGCCTAACCGTCTTTTGTAAAATATTTTTAATTTCCCGATTAGAAACTTCAGCCTGGCCATTAGTTTGGGGGTGATGTGGCATGGAAATTTTATGATTAACCCTATATTTATAAAAGGAGGTGACGGAGTTGTGAGTGGGTGAAATGTGAGCCTCCGTCACTGATAATGGCTTTTGGTATGCCGAATCTTGAGAAAATATTTTTCTTAAGAAATTCGACAACCACATGGTGATCACTAGTGTGGGTGGGTATTGCTTCTATCCATTTAGAAACATAGTTGACTGCGACTAAAATATACAAATACCCACCAGAATTGATGAACGGCCCCACGAATTTGATGCCCCAAACATCAAAAATTTCAACATCTAGAATCAGATTAAAGGGCATCATATCCTTTCGAGTCATGTTGCAGATGCTCTGGCAATGCACATAGGACTGAACGAAGTCAAGAGCATCTTTGTGCAAGCTAGGCCAATAAAATCCCGGATTAAGGATTTTAGCTGCAGTTTTCTTGCCAGAAAAATGTCCGCCACAGGCCATTGAGTGACAATCTATTAAGATATCATGGATTTCAGAATCGGGGACACATCGTCGAATGACCTTATCGGCACAAATGTAGAAAAGGTCGGGCTCCTCCCAAAAATAATATTTAATATCAACAAAGAACTTATCCCGTTTTGTTTTTGGCCAATCAGAAGGGATTTGTTCTGTTGCTAAGTAGTTTGCGATGGGCGCAAACTAAGGGAGGGTTGTAGCAGCTAAAATACTTTCATCGGGGAACTGATCTGGCAGGGTCATTATGTCATTTGTCATAAGAAGAGAGAGATAGTCGGCCACTACATTGTGCAATCCCGCCTTATCCTTGATTTCCAGGTCAAATTCCTGGAGCAGCAGAATCCAACGGATAAGGCGGGGTTTCGCATCTTTCTTTGTCAGCAAATATTTAATTGCTGAGTGGTCTGTATAAACAGTGACATGTGACCCCAATAGATAAGATCTAAATTTTTCTAAGGCAAATGCAATGGCAAGAAGTTCCTTTTCAGTAACTGTGTAATTCCGTTGTGCATCATCATGGGTTTTGCTAGCATAATAGATCACAACGGGCTTCTTGCCAATTCTTTGCCCTAGAACGGCCCCTACAGCAAAATCTGAGGCATCTGTCATTAATTCAAAGTGACTATTCCAATCAGGTCCCTGCAATATTGGTGCCTCAGTAACCTCTTTCTTCAACCTCAGAAAACTCTCCAGGCACGTATTATTAAAATCAAATGGCTGGTCCTTAGTGAGAAGCTGACTTAAAGGATTGGAGATTTGGGAAAAGTTTTGTATGAATCGATGGTAGAAACCCACATGACCCAAAAAGGATATGATCTGTTTGACAATAGTGGGCAGTGGGAGCTTAGATATAGCGTCTATTTTTGCTTTATCTACTGCGATTCCTTGTTTTGAAATAACATGGCCCAAGACAATACCTTCTTGGATCATGAAATGACTTTTTTCCCAACTGAGGACCAGATTAACTTCTATGCACTTTTGGAGAGTTCTTTCAAGATTTTTGAGGCAATGGTCAAAAGAATCTCCAAAAACAGAGAAGTCATCCATAAAGACTTCTAAACATTCACCTACCAGGTTTGAAAAAATTGCAAGCATGCACCTTTGAAAAGTTGCAGGTGCGTTGCAAAGACCGAAGGGCATTCTTCGGAAAGCAAAGGTTCTGAAGGGGCAAGTGAAAGTTGGTTTGTCCTGGTCCTCAGGATGAACCGCTACTTGATTATAGCCAGAATAACCGTCCAAAAAATAGTAAAATTCTCGTCCAGCTAATCGCTCCATGATTTGATCAATAAAAGGGAGCGGGAAATGATCCTTCTTAGTGGCGGTGTTTAATTTTAGGTAATCTATACACACGCACCAAGAAGAAGCGGTTTGAGTGGCTATATTTTCCCCATTTTCATTGGTAACAATTGTTAGTCTAGCCTTTTTAGGGACAACTTGAGTTGGACTAACCCAGGAGCTGTCAGAAATGGGGTAGATGATATCAGCATCCAACCACTTAATAATCTCCTTTTTTACCACCTCCTGCATACTAAGATTCAAGTGCCTTTGTAGTTGGTGGGAGGGGCGAGAATCGTCCTCTAAATATATACAATGCATACAATAGGATGGATGAATGCCTTTAAGATTAGAAAGGGTCCAGCCAATAGCTTTTCGATATTTACTCAAAACCTGGAGAAGTTTGTGCTCTTGTGCCCAGGTGAGTCCAGAATTTATAATCAGGAGCAGGCTCTGATTTGGACCCAGGAAGACATATTTAAGCGAATCGGGCAAAGGTTTTAATTCCAATTGTAGGCCCGATTCCGAAAGAGTTTCTATTTTGTGGGTTAGAGGTGAGGTGAGAGTGAAAGGGTCAGCTGGAATGTTAGTTGGTCGTGTGGTTGCGGTGGAAGGGTGAGAAAAAGTGGATTGTTCAGGAACCGTTGTTGAACGATTACGAACCTACGATAACGAGATTGGTTTTGGAAAACCTGTCGTTGTAGTTCGAAAGCAAAGAATTCGTGTTCAACAAATAAAATTTATACCAAAATTAAAATTCCTGGTCGAACACAGGGAGGCGAACGTTTGATTTAAAAACTACGCGTTTCTTTTTATTTGTTACAGAATAATTCAATTTAGAACCATCTAATTATTTACAATAAATAGAAGAGAGAGAAAGAGTAAGAGAATATTACACAGAGAAATCAAAATGAGATGTAGAATAAACAAGGTATTTTTGTATTGAAGAGATTGTTCATTACAACTAGAAAGCATAAAACAATTACTCTAGAAAGCTATAAATTTACTCTAGAAAGCATTAAAAGAATGGAGAGAGAAATGTCCTCCTCGACGATTGCTTGGAGGACGAGTAGATTAATCTAGAAAGCAGTAAATCTATACTAGAAAGCGGTAAAAAGAATAGGGAGAGAGAAATCCTCCTCGACGGTTGCTTGGAGGATGAGCCGGACAGGACGACGCCTGGACGAAGGAGAACGAAGAGGGATGAAGGAGGACGAAGCAGAAGAACGGGAATGAAGCAGCACACCGTCGTCGCTGGATCCACTTCCGAAGGGGAACGAAAATTGGACTTTATCTCGCAAGAAGCATCCCGGGTGTGGGACAAGCTTCTCTTGAGCTTTGGAGGGGTAGAGAAGAGAAAGAAGGGATGAAAATTTCGTATGGAGGGGGTCTCCTTTTATAGTTGCAAGGAGTGGGGGCAAAATAGACATTACATCTTCAAAATAATAAATAAGGGGTCTTTAGTGACAGATAAATCCGTCACTAAAGCCTCGACGTGGCCGTCGCTGCCGCGCCCACGCGCGCCCGCTCGGTTGCCCGCGTGGGTAACGCCTACGCACGTCCGCGAAGTCTCAGCCGTCCGATCGCGAGATCGGACGGCTTAAAACGCGTCTGCACCCGCTGCAACCCACCCGCCTGCGCGTGCGATCGCGCGTTACGCGGGGTGTCCAATCGCACGTCGGCACTATCGGGCACCCGTGACCACACGATCTCCATCCGACGCTCCACGTGCCTCAATAACCGGCGTCTCCAATCCACTTACCGCGGCTCGAACCCGCGCCTCGCGCTCGCGTAAGTGCGCTTGACCGCTGCGCTGCTGGGCGCGGATGGTCGAGCGTACGTTTTAAGCGCCGGGTGGCCACAGCCGTTGGATCTCCATCTGACGGTAGAGAGCGATCGGGCGGGGGCCTTCACAAAATGCCAGGGGCCGTTTGGGCGGCTGAGATGGCACCACGTGGCGCCATCTTGGCCGTCCATCTTCTGGAAGTTGTAGATGGTGCCACGGATGTCGGATTGACTCGATTTTTGTGTCGTTTGGCTGTGATCGTCGATCCGAATTCATCCGTGTGGTCGGATTTGTCATCTGAAGTGTGAATTTACACCATCCTGGCCCTTGATCTTCTAGGGTTCCCCGATCTCTATCTGATGCTACGGATGCCTGATTAGGGCGATCTTGGAGTCGTTGGACTCCAATCGTCGCCCTGATCATATCCATATGGTTGGATCTTTGATTCGAGGCCCCAATAAAATATTTACCCTGTCCAAGCACATAAAAGGAGACAATTAACCACCATTTTATTCAAACTACTCTAAATGCAAGATGATGCATGTAATGCAATATTTATATCATGAAATGCAATCCTATGCTTAAGAACATGCATAAATAGACATTTTAAGTAGTGTAAATGTGTTTACATCATACCCCCATGCCTATCTTTTGCTAGTCCCTAGCAAAAACTATATGCTATTTTTAAAAGAATTAGGTTAGATTATTTGGACCTGAGTTATTTTCAATCATTAAGAAATTGTCTACTTAGGAACTAAACTTTCAAAGACACAACAGTGCCCGGGCATCAGCCAAAATGTAGACTGCCTCAAGCCCTCACCTTATTCAAAGAAAAATTTCTTTTTCTCTTTTTACTCTTTTCTAATTTTTTTTTGGATTTTCAAATTTTAGGGTTCAAGAGTGGCTTTCTACGACCATTCAACTCACCCAAGATTTGATGAGGACCCTAAGTTTTAAGCATCTTATTCTGATTGTGATAGACTCGTTGACCGGCAATTAGAACGGACTTCGGATTTCTACGCCTCTAGGTGACCTCAAAAAGAATTCTGCCTAAAGTTGCATCTTTACAACCGGTAGCTTTCTCCCAACTTTTATTTTTTAACAGGGTAAACACAAGGGTGAATCCAGTGTATATCTCCCCGGTTTATTCTACTTCTCCGCTACTTCCTAAGTGTTTTGGGAATTTTTAGTGCATTTTCTAAGCTGGGTTCTAGACAACCGGTCGATGAGCTGTTACCACCGACAACCGTGTTCAGCAGATACTTCCCGCGTAGAGCACTGGAGGGTGTGCAAGAGACCGTGGTTCCCAGGTGCGAGGAGGAGGACAGCAATCGCGAGGAGGGTACCGGCCAGCACCTACCCGTCCGACGTAGAGTGTGGCTACTTCGTCCGCACCTAGAGCTGAGGGGCATATCAATGCCCTGACACACAGGGACGAGCTTCGGGATCGGTGGTAGCAGGTATGGTTTCAGTTTCCGGTAGACTCGTTTACATGCTTTTCGATTCCGGCGCTACGCACTCTTTTGTCGCTGCCAGTTTCGCAGTTAGTTTGGACCAGGATTATACACTGTTAGAGAATCCGTTCATAATCAGAGGTCCGAGTGGTCAGCTATTTGTAGTTGAGGAGGTGTACACGGATTGCGAGGTCAGCATCGGGGGACATAGCCTTCCAGCTGACCTGATTATGATACAGATGGAGGACTTTGGAGTGATTCTGGGGATGGATTGGTTGTCCACTTACCACGTCTTGGTGGACTGTTTTGAGAGGAAGATCGTCTTCTCCATTCCGGAGTTGCCTTCTTTTGAGTTTCACGGACAGCCAGTGGACGGAGGTTTCAGGTGCATTTTGGCACTTCGGGCGGCGAGACTTTTGAGCCAGGGGTGTGAGGGTTTCCTAGCTTGTGTAGTGGCAGAGCCCAGCCCTGTGGCAGACTTCCAGTGCATCCTGGTGGTCAGAGAGTACCCTGACGTGTTTCCAGACGAGTTACCAGGACTACCGCCTGAGTGTGAGATCGAGTTTCAGATCTCACTAGTACCAGGGATGAGCCCCATCTACACTACGCCGTACAGGATGGCACTGCTTGAGCTACGAGAGCTCAAGTCTCAGTTGCAGGACCTTTTGGAGAAAGGTTTCGTGAGGCCCAGTGCGTCTCCCTGGGGAGCCCCGGTACTATTTGTGAAGAAGAAGGATGGGACCTTACGCCTTTGTGTGGACTACCGACAGCTGAATAGGGTCACCATCAAGAACAGATATCCACTGCCGAGGATCGACGACTTGTTTGACAAGTTGTGGGGTGCCACGGTGTTTTCCAATATCGACTTGAGGTCTGGATACCACCAGTAAGGGATCAGGGAGACCGACGTCTCCAAGACAGCTTTTCGCACCCAGTACGGACACTACGAGTTTTTGGTCTTACCGTTTGGGCTGACTAATGTCCCTGCTGCTTTCATGGACCTGATGAACCGGGTGTTTAGACCGTACGTGGACCAGTTCGTGGTGGTTTTCATAGATGATGTACTCAACTATTCTAGAGATCAGACGCAGCACGGACAGCACTTGCGGAGGGTTCTGGACACTCTAAGACGACGTAGGTTGTACGCCAAATACAGCAAGTGCGAGTTCCGGTTGAGGGAGGTGACCTTCTTAGGTCATGTGATCTCTGGAGACGGCTTGGCGGTGGACTTAGCCAAGGTCGAGGCAGTACTCAGGTTCAGTCATTGAGATTCGCAGTTTCTTGGGACTGGCAGGCTACTACAGACGATTTATCAGAGGCTTTTCACAAATCGCGCGTCCTGTGACATTGTTGACCCGGAAAGACTTGCCCTTCGCTTGGACAGACGCCTGTGAGGCGTGTTTTCTGGAGCTGAAGGAGAGGTTGACCTCGGCTCCCGTGCTCACCATCCCTGACAGTAGTGGCGGGTTCGTTGTGTACACGGATGCCTCCTTGCAGGGGTTAGAAGGTGTGCTCATGAAGAGGGGTCACGTTGTCGCTTACGCTTCGCGGCAACTGAAGCCCCATGAGCATACCTACCCTACCCACGACCTGGAGTTGGCAGCTGTTGTCTTCGCGCTGAAGACTTGGAGGCACTACTTGTATGGTGAGACCTTCGAAATTTTCACAGATCACAAGAGCCTCAGATACCTTTTTGATCAGAAGGAGCTCAACATGAGACAGAGACGTTGGTTGGAGCTCCTGAAGGACTACGACTGCAGCATCTCCTACCACCCGGGAAAGGCCAATGTGGTGGCTGACGCCTTGAGCAGTAAGGCGCCCACACACCTGGCCAGTTTACAGTTACAGAGTTGGAGCCTTTTGGAGGAGGTGGGCAGTTGGCGACCCCTGGAGTTACGGGGGCACTGTGGGGCAGTGACAGTGACACGACAGACTAGGCCAGAGCTGATAAACCGCATCATCACAGGATAGATGGCCGATCCGTACTTGCAGTCCTTGCGCGACAAAGTACTGTCGGGAGACCCGGGGGACTTATCTTTCACAGACCAGGTGCTGCGCTTGAGGGGACGGTTGTGCGTTCCCAGAGACGAGGAGCTGTTGAGAGAGCTCCTGACTGAGGCACACAGTTCCAGGTTCACCATATATCCCGGAAACACGAAGATGTTCCACGACTTGAGACACGAGTTTTGGTGGAGGGGGATGAAGTGGGATGTGGGTGAATTCGTGCAGTAGTGCTTAGTGTGCCAGCAGGTGAAAGCCGAGCATCAGAGGCCTGCAGGGCCACTACAGCCGCTTCCTGTGCCAGAGCGGATGTGGGAGAGCATCACCAGGGACTTGGTGGTGGGCTTACCTGTTACCCAGTGAGGACACGACGCAGTCTGGGTAATAGTGGATAGACTGACGAAGATGGCACGATTCTTGCCGATCCGAGTGACTTTGGGACCAGCACAGTTGGCAGAGAGGTATATCTGTTATGTGGTACGACTACACGGAGTTCCGCGGGAGATCGTATCCGACCGGGATACCTTCTTTACATCCCAGTTTTGGGCTGAGTTTCAGCAGGCTTTGGGGACGCGGTTGAGGTTTAGTACGGCTTACCACACCCAGACTGACGGACAGTCTGAGCGCACGATACAGACACTTGAGGACCTTTTGCGTGCCTGTGTACTGGACTGGAGGGGCTCTTGGGAGGAGCACCTGCCCCTAGCGGAGTTTGCATGCAACAACAGCTATCACTGGAGTATCGGCATGGATCCCTAAGAGGCTCTGTACGGACGGAGGTGTACGACACCCTTGAGTTGGGTTGAGGTGGGGACCAAGTGGGAGGTCGGCCCCAGGTTGATCCGGCAGAGTCAGGAGGTAGTTGAGTAGATCCATAGGCGACTTCGCACTATCAGGAGCAGACAGAAGAGCTACGCAGATCGGAGACGCAGAGAGGTGCAGTTTGATGTTGGGGACCACGTCTTTCTTCGTGTTTCGCCCATGAAGGGCCTGCAGTGGTTTGGGGTGAGAGGGAAGCTCGCGCCGAGGTTTGTGGGGCCCTTTGAGGTCCTGGAGCGGGTTGGACCCGTTGCTTACAGGCTTGCCCTCCCCCTGCAGCTTTCAGGTGTGCACGGCGTGTTCCACGTGTCCAACCTTAGGAAGTACGTAGCCGATCCCAGTCACGTACTGAGTCATGAGAGCGTCGAGGTGGGCGACGACCTGACCTACCCTGAGCGGCCAGTGCAGATTCTAGACCGATCTGTCTGCAGTTTGAGACGAAAGCAAGTACCCCTGGTAAAGGTTTTGTGGAGGAGCCAGCGGTACGAGGAGACTACCTGGGAGCCTGAGGCAGCAATGCGGGGCCAGTACCCGGAACTCTTCGTGGGTACGTCTTCTCGAACCGGCTTCAGTCCTCTTTCAGTTTGTTTTGGTATTTATGATGTTTTCCCGCACCCTAGTTAGCGCAAGTTTCGGGGACGAAACTTCCTTTGAGTTTGTTATATTGTAACGAACGCGTGCTTCAGACGTCTTTTAAGATGTCTGGGAGGTGGCCCAGACGTCCAACCAGACGTCTGGAACCACTTCCAGACGTCTGGGAATTGGTTATTTTTGGCATGCGCGATTCGTATGCGCGCTTGAGAGCGCAGACCTGTGTACGCTCTCTCTCCCTCTCTTTTTCCCTCTCTCCTGCGGCGGCAGACCCACCCTGTCCCGCTCTCTCTCCTCCTCGCGCGGCCTTAAAAGGCCATGCCCTCCCCCTCACTCCCGTCACCTCCGCCCCCTTCCTCTTCTCCTTCCAATCGGTGCGCGAGAGTGAGCACGAGTGAGCGGCTGCGGCGACAGCTGCGGCGGGTGTGGGAGGAGGTGCTGCGTGGGTGTGGAGGAGTCGGCCGTGAGGGTTCGAGCCTGCCGGGGCAGCGGGAGCCGATTGGCAGGGGCGCAGCAGATGTGGGGTGGCGCAGTAAGCCTGCTGCAACTCGAGCAGCAGGCGGAGCACTCGCAGTGCAGCTGTGCGTCGCGAGCGGAGGGTGAGTGGCGCCCTGATTCTAGAAAATTTTCCAGAATCAGACGTCTAGGATTCCAACCAGACGACGGGGAAGACGTCTGGAGGACTATCCATAAGTCTGAAAGGTGAGTTATTTTCATACCTTCTTCCTTTCCTACGACCATCCGTACTGAGAGAGAGAAATGGGTACGTGCTGGTTCGGGGATTCGCATCCAAGCGAATCAGACGTCTGTCTGCAGTTCCAGATGACGGGAATGACTTCCAGACGTCCTGGGTGACCATCGGACGTCTTGGAACTAGGCCATATGCCCCCATAGGCTTCTGGATGTCTGAGAGACCACGCGGAGCAAGGTAACCCCTGATCCACTTTTTAAGACGTCTGGAATAAGTTCTAAATGTCTGATTTTGCACTGTTTCGTCGTTTTCGACCCGTTTAGGGCCCATTTGGAGTCCGTTTTTCGCGTTTCGAGTTGTGTGCTTTTCAGAATTACATCCTCTACCCATCTACAGTAGCTATGTACTATTTTGAGAAACTCCGTGTGTTCGATCCTTGTGATAGGACCCCATTCCGTTGCAATCTCGGGGGTTGCGGAGGCACGCGGGATTCTTGACCACGCCCCCAGTTCGCCTGTTGTAATCGGTAGAGTGGCATTTAAGTTTATTAGCATAATCTGTTAAATTATGGAACCATAAATAGAACCTAGGGCATTGCATGAATCCTAGGAATGAGAAACGAGATTGAATGATAGATCCTAGGGTGTTGCATAAATCCTAGGGCTGGAAAACTAGATTGTATGATAGATCTTAGGTTATGACATGAATCCTAGGATGGGAAAACTAGTGGAATATGTGAACACTGCAGTCTTGAAAATGTGGGAAAGAAATAATAGCTGCCTGTAAATTTTTTAAACAGCTGCCTGTTATGAATAAATGAACATGATTAAGAATATGGGATGTATGAACGTGAAACTGGAAAGGTGAAATCGGAATGCGCTGAGTTAAAGAGCTGGAACCCTAAGGGGAATTAGGAGTAGAACTCCTGGAAAGTGAATGGAATAGAATTGGGGAAGTGAGCTGGCCCTTGAGTACGGAGTACCAAGGAGAGCGACTGTCCCCCTGTTTAGTACAGAGTGGAGCCAGCCGCCCCAGGGACCCGGGGTTAGGACTGGCCACTCTATACCGACTTGCTGGCCCTCGTGTACGTAGTACCGAGGAGAGCTACTAGTGTAGGGAGGTACTAGCTACCCCACGGGCCCCGGGGTTCTGCTAGCCTCCTACACCGACTTGTTAGGCCCACTGGGGCAAACCAGGGTAGTCAGGCAATGGTGCACGGACTGTGGAGGGGCAAGGCCCCTGTTTGGTTACTGTGGAGGGGTTGGACCCCTGTTACTGAGAGGGCTCTTCCCTGTACTGGTTTCGTGCTGTGCTTTGGGGGCACCCGTTAACGGAAATGACTGACCGCGTGCCAGTGCGGGTTAGCTACCCGTGCATTTACCACGTGTGTTGTAGTCACCATTACGTCTGTCAGTGACCTTGGGGTGGTTGACTGAGAGTAGGATCACCATGGGGGACTCTCCCGACTAGGAGAGCACCACGTGCTACTTCTTCGAAAAAGACTGCAATCAAGATCGTTCCCACGAGGAACATTCGAGATCAAGTGAAGGATCTGAGAAATAGATAAATTGTGAAACAATAGAAAGACGTAAATAAAGGAAGAGAGAAAATTAAAATAGCTACTGTACACTTTACTGTTTCTTTAGTTTAGCTGCCACTCTACTCAACGTTTTGCTGACGTGTTACACTCGTTACCTTTCAGGACCAGGTGTTGAGCAGCCAGGGTCAGCGGCTGCAGAGGATGCTGGGCCGAGTAGGGTCCAGTAGAGTTACCACTGTTCTCTTGTACCACTTTTTTTTTGGTTCCACTTTAGTGAGTAGTTCTTGTTTCTGCTGTACTTTTCCTTACCTGCAGTTCATATTATGTTATGAATGTTGTTCTACTGTTGTGGTAGTACATACTGTTGTGGTTTCTTTCCTTACTGTTGTATTTTCTTACTGTTAGTTATATTCATGTTGAATGTGGTTTATTTTACTGCTCTTTTGGTTACTTCCTCGTTGGACGACCAGGTCTTGGGTTTAGTCGAGTCGGTTTGGTTCTCGTGTCTCGGAGGGACTCGGGAATCGGGTTGTTACATACCTCTATGTCCAAGACTAAAAAGTCTACTGCGAATAGACATTTTTTGACCCGGACAAGAACATCTTCAACAATTCCCCTTGGTTTAATCGTAGATCGGTCGGCTAATTGGAGAGTAACCTCAATAGGCTTCAATTCACCGATCTTAAATTCCTCAAAAATAACTGTGGGGATAAGATTAATTGAGGCACCAAGATCCAACAGAGCACGATCAAATGAGGTATCATTAATTAAAACTTGGATTAGGGGGGCGCTGGGATCTTTTCTCTTAAGAGGCAGTCGGCTTTGCACAACTGAGCTGACTATCTCTGGAAGAATTACCTTTCCTAAATTTTTGGGATGCCTTTTTGGAGTACAAAAATCTTTTATAAATTTTGCATAGGCAGGGATATACTTAATGGAATCTAGGATAGGGATATTAATTTCTACTTGCCCAAATAAATCCATTAGTTCCTTCTCAGTGGGCTCAGATTTTGTCTTTTTCTTTTTTGAAGAGTGGAGGGCTTGTGGAAATGGGGTAGGGTTGCCCTGTTTTGCAAGAATTGTTTCCTGAACAATAGGTAGAGAAGAGTTAATCTGTGTGTCATTAGAGTGGGTTTCTTTAACAGGCAGGGTATTGTGAGTGGTTTTCCCATTCCTCAAGGTAACTGCATTTGCAGTTTGGTTGTTTCTAGGATGAGGACGGGGTGCCTGGCTATTATTGAAACCTGGCGGATGCTGAGGTGCTGGCTGAATAGGTTGACTGGGATATCCACCTTGGAATTGATTCCTTTGATTGTTTGGGTTGGGATGGTAAATTCCCAATAGGTCGATGATCAGGAGTAAACTTAACTTGGTGTTATAAATTGGTAATCATGCGGGTTACTTCTGTCATTTGAGTCTGCATTCCTTGCAGAGTTTTCATGACCTGATTATTAATATCATCCTGCGATTGTCCAGGTTGATACAAAGGTTGCCCATAATTCCCAAAATAGTTTTGTTTGGGAAAAGGAATCTGTTTTTGGTTTTTCCAGGAGTGATTTTGGTTAGTCCACCAATTTTGATTGGAAGTGTTGGAGGGGTTTCTAAATTACTCCTGGAGAGCATAAATATTTTCCGAGGTGGAGTCAAAAATATTTTGGTCAAAATTCCCGGTCAAATCTTGCGGGAAATCAGCCGGAAATTGCTAGCTAGCAGATGTGGCATCTATATTGTGTAGATTTTCTCTTCGGAGAATGTGTGGGGGGTTAGTGTGTGGAGAGTGGACGTGTGGAGCTTGTTTGTTTGTGAGCTTTTCTTCTATTTTCTTTTGGTGAATTTGCATCTGGTCCAGTCGTTGAGCTAACATATATAAATCATCTTGTGTGACTGGAACAGAGGTGGATTTGGAGTCAATTTCATGGACTCCGTGTCTAGGGTTTTGTGATCTGCCAAAAGTGTCCATTGAAGTCATGTTAAATGAGTTTTCACTCATTTCTTCAAAGAGAAGATAGGCACTTTCAGCGTCTTTGTTAAGAAAATTGCCCCCACATGAGGCATCCACAAATCGTTTTAATTGATCTTCTAATCCATGGTAGAAGATCTGCACTAACTGCCATTGTGGAATTTCATGGTGGGGACAACTTCTTAGAAGTTCCTGAAATCATTCCCACCTAATTTATACTAAATAAATGTTAGAATTAACCTAATGTGTAGGCACTTAAATACTTAAATAGCCCACAACTATGGGCTAATCAAATACCCCCATGCCTAGTTTTTGCTAGTCCCTAGCAAAATTAAGCGAAACCTAGCACTCTAAGTAGACTAGTCAACTCACTTAGTCTTCCTTCAGAAGCATATTAAGTTCAGGCTCTAAACCCAAGGTTCCTAAGTAGTTGCTAAGTTACAGACTAGGTCGGCTAAAGACGAGTTGCCAACACAAGTTTCCCTGATTTCTGACTCTACCCTAAAGTTTATTGATCCCTGAGATTAAAGCATCCGTGCTTGTGCATTGGTCTGAGTTATTTGAGTTAAAGGAAATTTTTTTTTTTTTTTTTTTTTAATATATATACTTTTTTTTTTTTTTGTTTGATTCTTCTAAGTCTAACCTCAGATCAGCTATCAACACGGTCTGTGTCGGATTCATTGTCCCCATTACCATACCTCGAAGGGTGCCTGGCTTTCGATACTTCGAGATAGCACCGCCCATAATGACCCCAAGAACTCCTGGCAATCGACACTTCGAGATAGTATCGCCCATGGATTTCTTAAGCGAATTCAGGCCTATGGCAATCGGCACTTCGAGATAGGGCCGCCCATGGTACCTGAACCGCGCAATGCGCTTACATGCCCCCAGTAGGATGGATATCCTAAGAGACAAGCGCCGAGGAGGTAATATGTTATCATCGCATCCTCAAGGTGAGTATATACTCGACCTCTCCTGCGGCGGGAACTCTTCCAATCAAAATGTGTTTTCAAGCCTCTCTTAAGCCAAAACTAAGAGAACCAAATCTCTTTTCAGAAATTAAGTTAATTACCAGACCAAGTGTGAAAAATTTGGATGCTTGGGTTACCAGGACCCGTAAACCAAAAGGTAGAATAAGACTCCAGGTACTACCCCACCTTTTAACTCAAACCCTAGCTTCCCTTCCTCAACCTCTTGAAGAATGGTCCGCAACTTAACTCCTACTTAAGTTTTTAAGTCCACAAAGGACCCTAAAGGTCTAAAGCTAGTAGCTTATTTAGCTTCTAAAGTTTGACCCTAGAATTAATTTAGTCTACGCTAGAGTTCTGATTTGCTTAAGAATGCAGGACTTAGCCAGTTAAGCTCAAAACTTTTTTTTTTTTTATATGTACAAATGTATGCAATTATGCTATGTATATCCCCAAGTACACCCCCCCATGCCTAAAATCTGCAATGTCCTCATTGCATAGAAGGATATTACCTGGGTCAAAGCTGGGCTGAATAGCCGAAGAACCTGCAGATCAGGTTCAAGAATTGCAGAAATAGGCCCTAAAAATGAGGAAAGCAAAGTTGGCCTAGAAAATAGGTAACCTAGGATGTTGGCGAGCTGATGATGAATCCCGATAGCAAATGCTCGCCCAACTAAAATGGGAATGAAATCTTCCCAGGTCACCAGAAGAGGTTCTAAAGGATAAACAGTTAAAATAACCTCCAAAGGGGTAGGGGTAGGATGACAAGGATCCTCCAAAAAGAATGGGGAAGGAATGGTATAGAGATAAACCCCCAGGGTAATGGAATGACTAAAGAAATCATCAATCCATACCCGATACTCCATTACAGAAAATATTGGTCTGTTAAGCCCCCTAGTCAGAACAAAACTGAGCAATTCTCTAAGGCAAGGATCGTCTAGGGTGTCCAAGTTACGAGGTTGTGGGATGGCCATAAGATCTAGATTGGGTTTAATCAGCTTGGTGTCCATCCCAAACACTCTTTCTAAATCCTCAATTTCATCCCTAGCATTCCTTGCACCATCACGTGGATCTTCCTGCTCTTCATCAGGAGTCACAATTTCGCTTTCAGTTATAAGAGAATCAGAGGGTGACTTCGAAGTGAATGAAGGCAGGTTGGAAGCAACAGATCTAGGGATTATCCTATTAATGTCATCCCCGGGTTTTTGTTCTTTACTCACATCTTCCTCGGAGTCTATATGTGAATCCACATAAATCTTAGAAATTGCTTCCAAATTTTCCATCATTTTATCATGAGGAGAAATATCATCAATGGGTGTGCCAAGGAAACCTAATTTGGTCAAATTTGTGACATCCTCAGGGGTTAACTCTTCAAATAATACATAATCACCCTTAGTGTCACTCCAAATCTTGAATGTAGGTTCCTCATATAATTCATCTTCCTCCTCATCACACAATTCATCATGTACCCGAGGTCTAGAATCATTTAATATATCAGCAGATCCCCTAGGGTGCTCTATCTGAGGTAAATTATTTACATTGGTTACATCAGACTCCTCAGATAGGTCAATTTCTTTAGGGTTAGATTCCCTAAGGGTGGGTTTGAGTTCCATATCGTGATCAGAAGGGAGGGTAGGATTAACAACTTGACTTTGACCCACTTCATCAAATGTCACGAAAGTACTATCATCTGGGTCGAGGTCTTCCAATGGTACCATCATTCCCTTCTTTTGACTCCAATATAATTCAGGTGGATACTCAACCTTATCATCATCTTCCTCGGGTTGCCACCTTTCTTCATCCAATGCATAGCTACTTTCATGTGTATTTTCCTCCCACCTAAAGTGTAGATCTCTCAAGGAAGTGTCATCTAATGGGGAGGTTTCAAAATCGATCCTCGAAAAGTAGCTATTCTCCCCAGAATTTCCCTTCAACTTAAAGTGTAGCTTTCCCACGGGAGATGCATCTATTGTAGAGGGGTGTACGTCATTGTCAATGGGGCAGATTGGGTGGCTAATTTCATCTCTTTCTTGTTGGCCTGCTCTCAAAGATTCTCCTAACAATTCACTCATTTCATTTTGCATTTTCTGTATTTCCATCTTCAAAGAGGAGAGGTCATTTTTATCGTAAGAGAAGTCAGGCTCAGGCTTATAGTACCCAGGAGTGCTTGTCCAACCATTATAAGTTTTCAGGGAGGGTGGGTTGGGTATTTCTTTGGTATGTGGGATATTGGGCAAAGCAAATCCCGCTCCTGAGTTCTGCTCACTAATTTGGGGCTTAACTAGGCCAATACTCCTATAATAGGAGTAAAACGGATCCCAATGATTGTCATTATGTCCATCAAGGAATGGACCATCTCGGCATCTGGGATCGAAGGATGCAGAGTGGGGGTGAGGGTGTGGGCAAGATGTGAAAGGATGAAAATCAATGTGGTCCATTCTAACTCACACTTCAATCAGAATTCCCCAAGCAAGACACAATTCAAAAAGGACCTTTTAGGTCTTTCCCAATTTAGGCTTTTGATTTTAAGTCAGATTGCAGGTGACAATACAATTTGTTCAATCAATTTACGTGCCTATTGTCGACCTACGGCTCGCCTAAAAAGACCTAGTTGGAGCTTAGGTGTTCTTCCCTAAATCTCAAATGGTCAAGTAAATCCAAAGACGGAAGATCGAGGGATGCAAGTAGGCCTAAGCCTTCCTTTGAAGCTGTGCTTTCGTGGTGCTCCTCAACTACCCCCAAAAATCCGTGACAGGGTATCTCCCTCTTTGGATTTACAAAACCTTTGATCTCAAGTTCCGAACACTTCAGAATCCAACAAAAGGAGGGCTCTTGTCCTAGTATTTCCAAACCTAAGGAGTGTCTAGAAGCGTGCCGTGGTGCAAGTGAAATAAGTGTGCATACACCGTAAAAGATTTTGAACTTTGAATCGCACGCCAAGTTTGAAAATGAAATCCTTGGTTTTTAAAATGTCCTTCCTTTAATTAGTCCTTTTTCTAAAAAAATGTGACCACTTGTTAGATTTATTCAGTACAGATTAGGTGGTCTTCGCGTTAAATCCCACATGCAATGCGTGATCAAAAATAGGATGCAAAGTAAGAGAATGCGTACCTTGCCTCCAGCGATCTTCGATGCAAAAATGTACGCAATGCAGAAAAGCAAATCTAGAGGCTGCTCATACAGACCTAAATGGTTCGTCCTAGGGCAGGCAGCTTCTAGCAGGCAGCTCGTTTTTTTTCTTTTTCTATTTTTTTTTTAGAACTACTTATGCACAAGCAAATAAAAGAAATAATAATAATAAAAAAAATAAACCTAAATCTAAAGAAAAGGGAACAGGCTCCCAAAAATTACCCAACACGGGTCCAAAACAAAATCAGGGAACAAACCCCTCAAAATTTGCCCCAGAACAAGGGTTTCAAACTAACTGTAATGAAAAATTAAGTCTTCAGTCCTAATTCTATTCTAATTAAATTAGCGATTAAATACAGTGGTGTCCGTCGCATCCTCGTCCTTCTCCTCCTTTCAAAATTGCTTGTCCACTTCTCGTCTGGCGACGTCAAGGGTCGCCTCTCACAGTGGCTGATTCTTGCACAAAATTTCTCGCACAGAAAAGAAAATAATAGATGGTCAAATCTCTATGCAATTGACAAATAATCAAAATAAAATTAGGCAAAATTATTGCGTCTGTTGCCTCCCTGGCAACGGCGCCATTTGACCGAGTCGATCTTTCGCTTTTAAGTCGTTTGTAATTTAATGTGGTGGAAAAATCGACTAATCAATTTTTAACAAGAAATAACCACTCGCAGAGGAGCGGGTCGTATCCACAGGGAGACAATAACGTATTAAAATTCGCGCCACTTAAAAATGTTTGTTCGGAGTCAATTTGGACAAGAACCAAGCCAAGATTGCCTTTAGATTAAGGTTTAAGCAAGAAATAATGCTAAAATGGCAATTATGAGAAACTACAGGATATTTTCCGCAATGCAGAGTGAATAGAATATGAATAAAATCTAGCAATGGCAGAAAATGTAAATTTTAATCAACGATTTACTGTAGCAAAACAGGGGAATTTTTCCCCGTTGTCTTGCGCGACGAGGAGCTGATGGCCGGGCGCGGGAAGCTCGGAGGAGGTCCCTTGGATCAAGGGCTTCGAATCGGTGGTGGCGGCGAGTCGCGCGGCGGCCGGAGGTGGCCGGACGAGCTCCGGCGGAGGTGCTGCAGGCGGTTGTGCGTGGGCGCGCGGAGGGTCTGCGGAGGGCGCTGGCGCGCGGAGGCGTGGCTGCGGTGGTCTGCAGGCAGGCGCTGGCGTGTGCGGTGGAAGCTGCAGAGGTCGGTTGCTGGCGGTTCTGCAGGCGAGCGCTGGCGTGTGCGGTGGAAGCTGCAGAGGTCGGTTGCTGGCGGTTGTGCGTGGGCGCGCGGAGGGTCTGCGGAGGGCGCTGGCGCGCGGAGGCGTGGCTGCGGTGGTCTGCAGGCGGGCGCTGGCGTGTGCGGTGGAAGCTGCAGAGGTCGGTTGCTGGCGGTTCTGCAGGCGGTTGTGCGTGGGCGCGCGGAGGGTCTGCGGAGGGCACTGGCGCGCAGAGGCGTGGCTGCGGTGGTCTGCAGGCGGGCGCTGGCGTGTGCGGTGGAAGCTGCAGAGGTCGGTTGCTGGCGGTTCTGCAGGCGGGCGCTGGCGTGTGCGGTGGAAGCTGGCGTGGGCAGAGGGTCTGCAGAGGTCGGTTGCTGGCGGTTCTGCAGGCACAGTGGTGAATGGCGTGGACTGCAGGCGGTTGTGCGTGTTTGAGCTGAAGGTTGACGGACGTGGGTGCGCTGAAGGTTCTGAAGGTGCGGGAAGGGGTCTGCAGGCGACTTCAGGCGTGTGCGGTGAAGTGAGCGGGTAACTTCAGACGTCTGGGAAATTTCCCAGACGTCTTAAGTTACTGAGAGTGTGGCTGATCAGTAGGTTGGTGACGGTGGTCGGCGATGACGGCGAGGGAGTTGCACGCTAAGGTGCTCACGGTAATGCGGGCGAGCTCCGGATGGCGGTGTGGCCTGTCACACAACACGCCCACGGTGGTGGAGACTCGCCGCCACGGTAGAGGCCGGCAGTGTGGAGTGGAAGAGAGAGGATCTCTCTGCACAGTGGTGGGTCGGTGGCGGAGGCCTCCTGAGCTCGGCTGCCTCCGTGCTCCTTTTGTAGTGTCATGAACAATTTTGAAATCAGCCGCCGACCAGATCCACCGTATCCGCTCCCCCTTGAATGGCTTTCACTGCATCACGCGGGCGTTGGAGCGGCACCCAGCCGTTCTGAAAGAAGACGAATAAAGAAAATATTATTAAAATATTAGGGTTATTTATGTATAGACCCTCAACTTCTATGTTAATAAAAACAATATACCTAATTGGTTATCTAATTAGATGAATGCTATTCTAAGCTAATTCTAAATGCACTTAAGATATGAATGCCATGTATGGATTATGTAATTAGATTAAAACTATCAATTAATCTATTTACATCCTAATTTATACTAAATAAATGTTAGAATTAACCTAATGTGTACGCACTTAAATACTTAAATAGCCCACAACTATGGGCTAATCAGTGGGGTTCACCAATTTTTTGTTGAAAGGTCGTTATGGATCTTCTTAATGCATTCGTTCGACCAATCGGAAAATTTTTTTTAAGAAAAGCACTTTTTAATTGGGGCCAGGTGGTAATAGGACGCCCAACTGTTCTAAACCAGTGCGATGCTTTATCTTTAAGAGAGAGAGGAAAGAGTCTCATTAACCACATGTCTTCCTGCACATTGCGGGAACGAGTTGTTTGAGCGAGGACAGTTAATTCATCGAGATGACAGAAAGGGTCCTCTCTTCGAAGACCATGAAAATGCTTGATAAGGTTTAGAATGGCTGGTTTGATTTCGAAATCCCCTTGTGGTATGACCACCCCTGGTCATCCCTCATAATTGGAAGGATAATAGAAATCCTTAAGAGGAATGACAGGCTGTTGGCGGGGTGGTGGATTTTGTCCTTGATTAGCTAGGTTTGTGACAATCCTACCTAGATCTTCTTGATTTTGTTGTAGTCGAGCCAAATGGTCGACCATTATAGCAAAGGGATTTGTATTTTGGGTTATAATTGGAGGGCCACCTAGCCCTGCCAGTATTTCTGGTTGCTCGAAGTTAGGAAGGTGAGGGAGCGTGAAGTCAGCTTGTGGGTCGGCTGACGGGTTAGAAGTTGAAGCAGAATTTTTTTAACGGCTTCCTGGGTTTTCCATTTTTTTAGAAGACGAGGGGGAAGAAAACAATGATTTCCTGCTGCAGGGGGCGAAATCAGATGGTCCCTCGAGGTGTGGTTTTTGGGACCGTCGCTCGTGCATGCACTACTTGGAAGAATTGGAGGGAGGAGAAGGTGTTGGAGCTAGGGTTTGGAGGGAGGAGCTGAGGAAGAGAAGTCTGGAGTTGAAATTAGAGCTGGCTGTAACTGAAGAGGCTGGCATGGAGCAACTCTAGCTGGCTTAGCTTGCTAGTTCTTTGCTAACTACTAAGCCGAGCTAAAGTAAGCTAGCTTCTACCATAATGAGCTGAGGTGAGCTAGGTCTGGTGCTCCCAGGGAGAATCAAGCTGGTTGAGGCAGCTAAGGTAGCTTAGCTCAACTGAGCTGAGCTAAGCTAAGTCCCTGGGAGATGGACTTGAGCTTCCTGAGCTGGGATGAGTTATTCTTTAGCTGGCTGGAGTTGAGTGGACTTGGATGTAGCTGGATCTGAGCTGGAGTGAACTCCTGTCAACTCAGCTGAGCTAGCTAGAGATCCCTGTGAACTAGTGGGAGCTGAGATGAGCTACACTCAGCTAAGTTGAGCTAGATCTGAGCTGACTTGAGTTAGGGTGAGCTAAGATGAACTCTCTTGAGCTACCATTCAGCTGAGATTAGCTGAATGGAGCAAGGATGAGCTAACCCTAGTTCAAGTGAGCTAGGTTCCAGCTGCGATGAGCTGGATCGAGCTGAGTTCCAACTAGTCTGGGCTTCTCCTTCACCATTTGCCTTCTTGAGTGCTAGGGTTTTAAGGATCTGCATATTTGTACATCCCTAACACTCACAAACATATTAAAAAGATAAATAAAAAAATGCAATGCATGCCTAACCTAATTTATGCCTAAATGCAGCCCAAAAATCCATTTGCAGAGTAAAATCCTAAGAGCTAGGTTTGTTTTAATGCATAAGAATGATGATAAACTGGCGTTTATCAGAGACAGACCAAATGGCATGGTGGACAATGCCACCACTGGATTCCAACTAATGGTTCAGACACTAGGCTTGAGTGAGTACCTTCTTCTGGCACTGAATTCACATGTAGAAATGGTAGTGGCCTCATGTCCAAAATTGATAGATTCTTTGGTAATGCTGGGCAGTTGGATATGTTCCAGTTATCCTCTGTGTGTGAATTGGAACGCCCCTTTTCTGATCACACACCATTGGTCTGGGATTGTAGGGAATAAGTGCTTGCTGGCTCTTATTTCAAGTTTAAAAAATCTTGGTTGAGAGAACCGGGATTCAGAGAGATGCTTGAAGGCTGGTGGAGGACCAAACATGTAGATGGCACGACCACTATGAAGCTTGCATCCAAGCTGACTGCTATGCAAACAATGTTAAAGGAAAATGGTGCTGATGTATCTACTGTGAGACATTAGAGGTGCAATGAGGCATTGCTAGAAATCCAAGGCATTGATCCAAAAGAAGCTATTGGCCCTCTAACAGATCAGGAGCTCAAAACCAGAAGATGGTGGTAGGATGTGGTGGCTTAAGAAGATCTGATTTGGAGATGGATTGGAGGGAACATTCCAGCAATTATGGCTTAAAGAGGGGGATGCCAACACCAATTTGTTTCACTTGGCTGCCAGCTCTCACAAAAGGTTCAACTTAATCTCATTAATACACAAGGATGGGCAGAGAATCTCATCAATGTCAGACATTAGAGCTGAGGCCATCAAGTACTTTAGAGACTCATCAAAGGCTACAGGGAGAGGCCAATGGAGAATGGCAGTGAGTGATTCACCAAAAATATCTAGGGAACAAGTATTTAGCTTGATAGCAACTATCACTGAGAAAGAAATAGTGGCTACCATCAAAGACCTAAACAATGAAGGTTCTCCTGGTCCTGATGGTATCCAGGTTTTCTTCTATAAAGAGATGTGGGGTGTAGTTGGCAAAGAGGTGGTGGATGTTATTAAGAAGTTTGAGGAGGGCAATTCTGGCTTTAATAAAATCAATAGATCCTTCCTCTTCTTGTTGCCAAAGACACAAGCTGCAGTGACATTTCAGGACTTCAGACCTATAGCTCTCTCGAACTCTATTTATCTGGTGATTAACAAAGTATTGGCAAATAGACTATAGCCAACTTTGCACAGTGTGATTCATCCAGTCTAATCTTCATTCCTTCCAAATAGATCATTACAAGAGTCTTTCATCATGGCCCAGGAGATGGTGTGTGGTTGGCAAAAAAGGAGGTGCAGAGCCTTTATGTGGAAAGTTGATTTCCGTAAAGCATATGATTCTATTTCGTGGCCCTACTTGTGGGAAGTTTTCAAGAGAAGAGGATTTCCCTCTCTCTTGATTCAATGGATGAAATGGTGCATTACAACTACTTCTTTCACTCCTTTAATCAATGGGAAGACTTGTGGGGCTTGGATCCAACCACAATGTGGGGTGAGGCAAGGATGCCCTTTGGCCCCTTTGGTTTTTAATCTCGCTGTTGATAACTTGGCGAGGTATGCTTGCAAACTTGCTGAGGTAGGTATTATCAGAGGTTACTCCCTTTCTAACAGGAGTGATATAGCTCCTATTCTTCAGTATGCGGATGATACAGTCTTTCTTGTGGAAGGATCAGATGGTGAAGCACGTGCACATAGCCATATGGTTAACATATTTGGGGATATCTCAGGTCTGAGACTAAATAGAGTGAAGTCCAATTTGGTGTGTTTTGGATTAAATGAGATAGAGCAAGAAGCTACTTCTGCTACTTTGGGGAGCCCTCGCATTAATCTCCCCATTAGATATCTAGGGTTGCCCCTGAGATGCTTAAGAATGAAAAAAAGTGACTGGAACATTCTGTTTGATAAGATTTCTGTGAATCTAGCTGGATGTAATAGCAGATTTTTATCTAAGGGTGGCAAACTCATTTTGCTAAACTCTGTTATTTCCTTTGTCCCTGTCTTCTATTTCTCTCTATTCAAGGCTCCAAAATCTATGTGGAAGCGCATGGATTTAATGAGAAAGGGGTTCTTCAGGAAAGGTTCCAAGCATGAAGGTAGATTTATGCAACCTTTAAATTGGGAGCAAATCTGCCATCCCAAGGAAAGTAGGGGTTTGGGAATCAAATCCTTAAAAGAATTCAATGAGGCTTTGTTGCTCAAATGGGTTATTAAAATTATTCAAGGGGAAGAGAAACCTTGGACTGAGCTGATTAAGGATAGTTATGGTTAGTCCAATAATGCGCTAAAGAGATTGTTTCCTATCAGACCATCACCTTTCTAGCAGTCTGTGATTCGAGCATTGAAAGAAAATTAGCATCTGCTGCAGCCAGTATTAAGAGATGGTAGAACATTTAACTTTTGGTGTGAACACTGGTCTCTACTGGGCTCTTTGATGGAGTCTTACCCAAGGGTCTTTGCTGCAGCAAGAGACAAAGTAGGGATTGTTAGTTGCTACTAGTCTGAAACTAGGGCCTGCTGGCAGCTCAATGAAGATGAGTCCATTAGGATGGGCACCCAGCTGTGGGAAGAAAGAAGAAACCTGATTTCAGAACTGGAAAGGTTCAAACCCAGGCCTGGAGTGGATGATAGCTATGTTTGGGATGGGATATATACAGTGCAGTGTGGGTATAGAAAAATTATGGAAGGTGGCAGATGTGGGAGCTATGATCGCATTGACAAAAAAATATGGCTCTTGAAGATCCCCATCAAGGTGCAAATTTTTCTTTGGCTATGTAGGAGGGAGGGCTTCATAACAGGTGATCTAAGGCACAAAAGAATGGGAGCTGCTCGTCATGAATGTCACCTATGTGGAATGCACAATGATAATCTCAGCCACATTTTTTCCTCTTGCTTGATTACTGATGTAATTTGGAGGACTTGCTAGGAACCACTCCCCTCGTGGGAATCTTTGTGGCATAACTTTGTAGTGGTGGAGAGACCATACCTATGCATGGCTGCAACTCTCTGGTGTGTGGAGGGCATGGAACGAGAGGCCTTTTCAGGAGAGACTGGTTTGCTGTGAGCAAATTGTAAATGAGTGCTGGTCCCTCATACATAGATGGGGATCTGATTTGTAATTTTTTATTCATTTATCAGTAAATTGCCCTCCCGGATTACTATCGTACGATGATAGCTTTCCTTTTGGTTTCAAAATAATAATTTACCTATACACAAATAAGATTATCATTAACCTATCAATTAAGATAAAAAAAAGATGGATAACATCTTCTGCTAGCAATCTTCTACTAGCAAATATTAAATGAAGCCCTTAAATATGATGCAAGGCAATAATAGAGGCAGGATTGGCAAAAATAAAATGACCCATAGGCAATTATAGCTCAAATCCCTCGTAGCTTTTGTGGAAATTAAGGAAACAAAGTAAACAACTAATTAAGATTAGATAAACGAAAAGAAATAGGAAGCAACAAATAAAAATGGAAAGTAGAGGACTATCTCCAAATCAAGCAGCTTTTTCTTTTTTTTTGAAAAGAAAAGGAAAGCTATCGAATCGCCAATAGTAATCCAGGAGAGCATTATTGATTATATGAAACAAGAGGATTGCAAAATTGAACCCCAGATATGTATGAGATTCCAGGAATGGCTTACAATATTATCCACACTCACTGGACTCTCCTAAAATAATTTCTCCTTTGTAGCTCCCCATACCAAACATAAGATGGCCACCATGGGCACATATGGCTTATTAGAAACTAAAAAAGAGCTCCATAGATTGTCCCACATGGGAATTGAATCCCTGCAAATCTTCCTCCAAACACTACCTATTATTAGGCATGTAGAAAAAATATGATGACTGCAGTCATTATGTAAACCACACAAATGGCAAAGTTGAATTGGAGTGCCCATTCTCCTATGCCGCAGATCTCCTGTTATCAAACCATCTCTTCTACATGGCTACAAAAAGATTTGCACCTTCAATGGGACTTTGAATTTCCATATTTTCCTCGCTACTTCATCGACCTCCGCTGACCTTGATGAAAAGATGAGTTTCTCATAGGCAGCCGCTGACGAGAAAGTCCCATCCCATTTGTATGTGTCACATTCCTCTACGTAGGTCTAAAAGCAACAAGTTCCAGTAGGAGACGTTCATTTTCTGCTCATGTTCTAGTTCCATGGTCGTTCCCCACCTCACTGTTTATCATCCAATTCTCTGAAGTCATGTCCCAATAATCACATACCACAACATTCTTATCATAAGTAGCCGAATATGCAAGAGGGTGCTTGTCTTTTATCACCCCTCCAGGAAGCCATTTATCCAACTAGAATCTAAAGCTTCTTCCATCTCCCAAGACAGATTTGAAAAGATTCCAATTATCAACCAATGCATGCACCACAGAAGCCCGAAAGGGAGATGTCTTATGAGGATTCAAATGGCTTTTCATCATTTACCACCCCATAACTATCATGTAGGATCTCTGTCCAAAGTTTTTGTTCACTGTGAGGCAGTCGAATAGCCTATTTCAACAACAGAGCATCATTGAACTCTTTGAGAGATCTGATACCCATACCACCATACTTCTTAGGATTACAAATTGTATCCCATTTAATAGGTTGGAAGAAGGTACCTTGGTGAGCAGCCCCTTTCCAGAAGAACCTTTTACGCATAACATCAAGTTTTTTCCAAATTAACTTTGGAGCTCAGAAGATGGAGAAGAAGATTGGAAAAGAAGTGATACCTGAATTTAGTAGGATAAGCCTCCCCCCTTTTGATAGGTAACGGCTGCTCCAGCCTTCAAGCTTCGTAGTCACCTTCTCAAAAAGAAATGTCCAATTAGTTTTCTTTACTTTTTTGCATTTCAATGGCAGACCCAGATATTTAATTGGCAATGATACCACAGGCATGCACAAGATGTTGGAAATGTCATTTTGAACACTACCATTCATACCAAAACAAACCACGGAGGATTTGTTTCCATTTATTTTCAGCCTAGAAATTTCATCGAATATATTAACCATGTAATATAACACATGTGCTTCCCTCTTCCCACCTTCCAGAAAAAAAACTGTGTCATCTGCATATTGGAGAATTGGGGCTTATGCCCTTCTATTAGTCATCGAGTAACCCTTTACCATCCCGTCTACTGCCAACTTGCGTGCATATCTTGCTAATGTATCTACTACAAAATTAAAAATCAATGGTGCCAAGGGGCAACGTTGCCACACCCCACACTAAGGCTGGATCCAGGCTCGGCAGGGTTTCCCATTTATCAAGGAGGAATAGGAGGCAATCGTGATGCACTGTTTCACCCATTGGATCCAAAGGGGAGGAAATTTTCTCCTTTTAAGAATTTCCCAAAAGTATGACCATGATATTGAGTAATACACTTTAGAAAAGTCTACCTTCCAAAGGAAGGCCTTAGTCTTTCTCCTATGCCACCCCATAACCATTTCTTTTTCCATAATGAAAGATTCCAGTAGTGACCTCCCAGGTAGGAAAGCAAACTGGACAGGCATAACCAGATCTTACAACACATCACGAATTCTGTTGGCTAGAATTTTGCTGATGATGAGATAATAGAATTCAACAATGCAATAGCGCTATAATCTAAAAATTTCTCAGCACCAGACTTCTTTGGTAACAAGAACAAGTAAGACTTGTTAGGTCTTTCAGATATGGGGTTACCCCTTTCAAACTCATGTACAACATCCATCACATCCTCCTTAAGGATGCTCCACACTTCCTTATAGAAGAGAACTTGAACCCCATCCGGTCTAGGAGGTCCCTCATTATTCAAACCTTTGATAGCTGCTTCATCTTCTTGTCCAGTGAAGGGGGCAGTCAACATAGTAGATTGTTCGTCATTGACACCTGGGAAACTAATGGAAGCCATCCTCCACGAGCCTCTTGGTGCTGCCTTAGCTATTTCTTTAAAATAATGAGCAGCTTCAGTTCTAATCTCGCGAGTGGAGGTAATGGTTCTCTCACCCACTTTGAAAGAGGAGATGAGGTTGACTCTTCTTCTAGCATTAGCAGCAAGATAAAAATATTTCATGTTTGCATCCCCTTCTTTGAGCCAAAGTTGTTTGGACCAATCACGCCAATCCTTCTCTTTCTTTAGATCCTCCTCCCCAATAACCTACTACCAAGATTTCCTCAACTCCTGCTCCTGGGAACTAAGAGCCACCATTCATTCTTTCGAGTCCAACCTTTGAACCTCAGCCAACGCCTCAACTCTCTTCAGCTCCCTGATAATCGTCACAATCTGCCCATACTCCTTTAACATTATACACATATCTGCCAACTTAGATGCGAATTTTTGAGTAGCCGAACCAGTAACAATCTTGCTTTTCCACTAGTTGGACAGCATGTCTTTAAAACCTTCTTCTCTGAACCATGACTTTTTGATTTTGAAGTAAGAACCAACATCAGCACTCACCCCACAATCCCAAACAATTGCATATGGTCAGAGAATGGCCTATCTAGGCTCATGGTAGAGGACAATTGGAACTTATCCAAGAGCCTAGAATTGCCAAAGAACCTATTCAACTTTGATAACAACCCACTGCCATTTCTTCAAGTAAATTCCACCCCACCGACTAGATATTCAATGACAGTAAATTGAAACCCTGCCATACATCCATCTGTGTTGCCACCAGGTTGGTCCCCACTTGACAGGGAATAATTAAAGTCTTCGCCGACAAGCCATGGCACCTCTTTGACCTTCTGATGTATTGCAGAGAGGTCTTCCCACAGTTCCACCCTACTTGCTGCTGAACATGGTCCATAAACACATGAAATGAACCAATCTAATCCACCCTGATGACTTTGAAATCTACAAGTAAGCACATGTTTGCCCCAGTGTATTTTAAACAATTTAAGGTTGGATTTTCTCCACTAAATAAGATCCCACCTGATCTACCATTTGCTGCGATCCCCACGCAATCAGCTCTCCCAGAATGCCTCAAAGAATTCTAGACCGGGCTATTTTCGTCATCAATGTGTGTCTCTTGAATAAGAGCACAATCAATCTCCCACTCCACAAGGTATTTGATAAGGGAAGATATTCTCACTTTGTTGCGCAGCCCACGTACATTCCATGTTAAGACTCTCATCCCATACACTACTGATCTCCCTGAGTCAAATTTTCCACAAATTCAACCATAATGGATTTTGCAACTGTCTCCTCCACAATGGGACTCAAGTTCTCCTTCCTTCTTCTCCTAAGCATGTAAGGAGAGTGCCCAACCGCCCTCTTGTGGCTGGCTCCTTTCCCAAATTTCATATCTTCAGGTGCAAGGAGAGGCATTTGATTCACATCCCTAAGGACCATTCTGCCACTGCTGACTACTATTTGAGTCCCCGTAATCACATCCATGCAATTGGAGGAATTACCAGGGTCCTCATGTGGATGGCTTGCACTTCCCAGAGTAGTGTCATCAGCCATAGTCATCATATCACCCTCCAAGACTTCTTTGTGGCAGTCTTTCCTTTTCTTTCGCTCAGGTGCCTCATCTGAAGGCTTACGACCCTCCGACTCCTACTGTATCTCACCAGATCGTTCATCAGACACCTTATGCTGACCAAGTTTTGGAAGTATATATTCCTACCCTACCACTGACAAATGAATAAGCCATGAACACCCACCACATCTGAGGATGATTTTTTCAGTCAACGACCCACTTCTAAAAACCTCAACACTGATTTGTAGTATATGGGCATCACCTTCCCCAAGTGTGATCTCAGTATCGTCAAGAATGGACGCAAAGCCTACAATCATCCTGGACACCAACCTTCTAGATCTAAAATGTAGAGGCAAACCCTTGATCGCTAGCGTCACCCACCTAATGCCCAATCTCCAGGGGGCAATTAGGGAGTTCCCCATCAAAGGGAGAGACTAGCCTCCACAACACACTGATGTTCTCAAAGGTACTCGAGTGAAAACATAGCCTCTCCACATCCAACATTCCCTGACCAAAAGCAAGAAAATGGGTCTGGGATAACAATGCAATCTTCCAACCCGATGAGATAGGGGACAAAGAACTCACCAATTGATGGAATCTTTCAACAGTAGGGTTGCTAGTCATAACTTCATCGATCAATGCACCCCTCATCATCATCTCCACAGATAGGATATCCTTAGAGAAGCGGATCTCCACATCAATCGTATGGCCAACCAACGCTGGCGGCAGCAGTAGTCAAGGCTCCTTTGTACCTCCTGTTTCGGGTGCGGAGGGTCTATCTTCATAAGTTGCAATTGTACCCTTGTGCATGTCTCCCCCACATGCCAAACACACAAGGAGATTTCTACACATCACCGCCATGTACCCTCTTCGTCTGCACCTATAGCATAGAACCTCCCTGTTTGTCCTCTTCCAGCCCTCTCTCGAAACAAATCTAGTTGCCCTACCCTCGTGAGTTTGCCATCTCCTCTCCCTCCTTCGCCAATTTCTCGATCTCTATGTCTTCCAGTCACTCTCATCTCCAACCCTAGCCGCACCCTCACCGTCGCCTCCCATCTGCAATCGCCACACTCTCACCATTTTTTTTCCAAAATAAAAGCAGACATGGTAAATCACGGTGAGAATATGAGGTTATGGATGTGATAGGGTGATGTCAGGGGTGAACGCGGTCGATGAAGTGTCATCCAAATCAAGTAGCTTTTCAAAGGAAAAAATACATATCAATTAGGAATCTTTAATCATCATAACCCTTCTCCATCATTTTGGGAAAAAAGAAAGAGAAAACATATTGCCTACTGTTCTTTTTTCTTTTAATAAGAGAAGGCACAAGAATCTCGTTATTCCGAAAACTATATGTACAAAAAGGAGAGGAATGAAATCAAAAATTAGATTAAAATTTGAGAGGGGTAAATCCCATGAACTTTGCATGCCCATGTGGTAGGGAATTCACCTTTTACATGAATAGTTATCGGGGTCAACAAAGGTATTTCACATGCCTGTTTCAAAATACAAGCTCTATTTACATGGAAATGTAGAACAACATATATTGACCATCTTATTAAATTTTACACTGTCAAAATTTCTTGTAGGGGAGACCCTCCACAAACTAATCAATATTTAACATCGTAGAAATGCAAAGCTATAGTTTGAATAATTAATAGAGAGGATATTCCTCAACAATCAAATAATGCTTGCTGCAAGCCACGATGCACATTCATAGTCGTCACCAGTTAAAACTACATGACATTATCTTGTAGTATAGGCCTTATAGTTTCTTCCTATACCTTACTTAAATGGACAAATGGTTCCATTCAAGCAAAAAATTTTGATCATCAATTGTATCACAAAAATGTAACTTTCATATACTTATCTAATGTAACCAACTAACCTGATTTAGGGAATTCTGATTTTGACTTGATCATTTGTTATTGAACTCATCTTTATCTGCTTTGATTGTTATGGCCGTGTAGGTTCATCTTCTAAGGTACTTGACGAAGACAAAGATGAGAAACTCCAACAACCTTATGTTGCAAACATAGAGGTATGTAAATGCCGTTGTATTGAAAAGGTCAGGATTGAAAATTCTTATTCACCTACATGCAACAATAGTGGGGTAAAAGAATATGATCTTGTCAAGGAGCTTTTAGCATTCGAGAGACTTGGTTATATCTCAATGACAAATCATGATATATACAATGAGAGCCTCATTCAATATGGTGACAAATTTAGCCTCTCAGTTATAAATGATTTCTTAGGATTCTTCAAGCTTGTACCTTAGCACCCTCATTATGGCTAAATAACACTAGATCATGTAAGTGAAGCTAATGCTGAAAATTACTGGGGTTTGTTCATGCCTTTGATTCATAGAAGATTATCTGTTGTTCAAAACAATAACAAGAAAGAAATTACAGCTACCAAGCTTAGAATTACTCACTTCAGCAGTCAGGGTTTCAATTTGAGGCATCTTCAAGCATATATAAATGTTTCTCATCGTGTGCAATAGGACTAGTCCACACTTATATGTGCAGTCATTAAAGTCAATTCCAAGATTTTGACTAAGAAGAGAAAGATGAGATTATTGTCGGCAAATCTGTAGTAGGGGAGATTGAGGGCTTAGAAGTGGAGAAAGCTAGATATTAGAAGCTTATTGCTGGCACAAATTTGTTGTTGATCAGTAAGCAAAAATTGCTAGAGGAGGAGAAGTCCATCAGGGCAACATCCACCACTCCTACTTATGACACACTTCTTACTACCAAAGGGGATTTGGACAAGAGGATAACATAGATGGAAGACAAGGCCAAGGCCTTAATGATTGAAGATGCTATCAAATCCATATCTAGATAGTAGTTGGGACCTTAATACGAGCATTTTAGGTTATGTTGTATCAATTTCATTTTTAACTCACCACATTCTGAAATGAACGAGATGGTGTACATGCCAATCGGGCTTTTCTTGCAAATTACCAAAAATCTGTCTGTTGGTCAACTTTTCTCCGCCTGTTTGTCTATCACAAAAACTATGACTTCCATATACTTATCTAATTCGAGTAGGCAATATTGTAAATTCATAATGACCTAAGTTTAGCTGTACATCTTAGGAAAAGGTATATGAAAGTTGAGGACTACCACCTGGTAAATTGAGCTTCAAGATTTGAAGGTGTTTAATTGGTCTAATCTGGATCTAGATAGAAAATGTTGCTAGCAATTATTTTTTGAGAATTGATCCCTTTTTGGACTTTGCCTTTTACTGTAACCCTCACCTTCATAAAAGGTCTATGTCTGGATCAAGCTTGATATTTGCATCCTTCTTTCTTTTGAACAGTTCCATCAACATATCTACACCACAATTACCAATGTTAAAGGACATAATGAACCTCGAACAAGAAAGGGAAATAATACATGTAACTAAGCATATTCTATCCTCATTTGTTTTCTTTTTCTGTTTATGTATATATATGTATACCATACCTGGTCCCAATTCCCTGGCATCTTGCAGTAAAGGCCAACATCTCTCTTAGTGTCATTTGTCCAATGTGAAGATCATTATGAGATATGTATTTTGAAGTCGTCTGTGGAAAAAATTTGTTCATGCTATGCCCATTGTATGTTACTTTTCCAGACACCTGATTTGAGGAAGTTTCAGCATTCAAAATTTCCAATTGGAGCCCTAAAGGCAAAGTAAAAAAATTATTAGGCTTGGTTGGTACCTTAAGTGAGGATTCAAGTTTCTCTACAAGAGCTAACAATAAAGTGGTCTTTCCTGAGCCTGGTGGACCTAGAAGCATGTCATCCTGCATTTGAACACAAAAATGTTTTTCTTTTTATTCCAATCCAAGCTATTTCTCTTTTCAAGAGGAAATTCAAATTCATCAAAGACTTGTACATGCTTAATAATGCATGTACAGTCTCCCAAGGATAGATAATTTGCAGCAAGAGGAAGCCCTCCATATTCAAAAAGCCTCAAAAGATTAGTATATTGCACATGAATATCACCTTCATGAAGGAGAAAAGATAAGAAAAAGAATCATGACTACATTCAGCTGGTTGAATCGTATGAAGAGATGGGTATGAATAAAAAAGATGTTAAACCTCTATAGTTGTTTTAAATCAATAAAGTAGCATGAGAATTGAATGGAGTAGTTTAACATGAAAACAAGATAATAATTTGGCCAAGCCGAACATGATTGGGCCTAACTTGGATAGACAATTTGGTTGTCAACAAGATAACAAGTTGGCCAAGCCAAACCAACTAATAAATGGGCATGGATTTAGATATCAAACTTTTACATGAAGGCCTGCTTTGGCCCAATTTAGCCCAAACCAATCCATGAAATACGTAAGAAATATAAAAATAATAAACTCTTCATTATAACTATAAATATCCTGACATGGATTATATATAGAAATAACGTAGCATTTACTTGATTTGGAGTTGCCGAAACGGGTAATAAAAGCGTATATTTGTCTGAGGTTAGATTACAACTTTGATAATTAAAAACCAAACATGGTGTTAGCATGTCTGTCTACATGCATGGGCTTATCTGCAATGCTTCTACATGTTTACAACCTTGATATTTATTAGCAAAATCACATCCCATAATAGAATGATTGCTATCTGCATAAGGTGTAAGTTGGACCTGTAATATATGATTAATTGCATTCCTGCCATTTAGCTGATGTTGAGTTAGTTCATCCTCCCTAAGAACTCTACAATCTGTCTACTTTTTGGTCATTTCCACCAATGCCAAGCAGATCAGGATCAGGAAACATTCAATTAAGAGGGCTCCAAGCATACAGTAATTGTCAAACCTAAAAGTTCCAATTAGCTCGGATTGTATGTAGCCAGTCTTGAGCTTTTTGAGTCCAATTGGAAGTAAGCTTTGCTTGGCACGTTAAGATTAACATACAGCCATTTTTGCAAATCCTTGCTGTTATAAGTATCAGATAAACATTCTTTATGTTTTTATTGAAGGAATATCCCATGCAAGAATTTAACATAAGATCGGATATATACAAAGTTGCAAGAATCCATATATTATTAGTTACAAAATCCAAACAAGTAGTTGATTATTGCACTTACAGCATTTATAAATGGATCACATGCTTGGTCTACCAAGTAAGCCAATGTTGTCCCATAATCAATTACAGTTCCTTAGCTACTTGATGTTGTAAAGATTGATGGATCAATGGGCAAAATTTGTCCATTAATGACAATACTCTAGAGGTTTAAATTATAATGTGGCATGCAATGAAATATCAAGAAGATATTAAAGTTTATAAGCAACGTTTTCAAGTAAAGGATTAACATTTTTTATCGTGGATAAATGGCTAAATGTCAATTACAAGATTAGTAAGTAGCAAACATAGAATAATTTTTCCCATTACACTCTCAAAGGAAAAAAAATGGTTTTTTCTATTACACAAATTAAGACGAACTATTTTGAAGTATCCCATGCAAGATGAACTTTTTTCTAAGTGTCTATGTATAATATATTTATATGCATATGGTGCAAGTTATGTGTGTCTGTGTATTATATTAATATTAGGTATGGAAAAAAATCTATTTAAAATTTTATGAATTTAATGACAGTACTCACTTCCAATTCTTCCCAATTCTCCTCCAATGGAGAACAAGGGGGCCACGATTATTAGTCACTTGATTAATGTTGACACAAGGCTGAGATCCATTAGTGAAGCCATCAATAGAAATATAGAGGAACAAGTTAAAATTTAGAAACTTTGGAACAAATCATGTGATAAGCTAATGAGGATGCTAGGAATATCCTGTGGATAACAACTAAATGCTAGAGGGGAGGGGTGAAAAGTATTTCTTAAAAAAAATGTATGCACAGATCAAAAAAATTAAGCACCAAGAATATAAGCACAAAGTACACATGATTTATAGTGGAAACCTGTTCTGGGTGAAAACCACTACCTAAGTCTCCTAGCTTTGGATTTCTCCAACAAGGCAATGCTAGTCAATCCAATAAATCATACCACTTGAACGAGGGTGGCACAACCTCTAACAATACACTTCCCTTTTATCATGAAGAGAAGTAGAAACAACACGGATCATGCAAATAGACTTGGAATCTGCAAATCAAAATAACAAAATAGTATAGCAATAAAATGAATTCTATGGAACCTCAATAAATAATTAAATCGATTTTTTATAGAGGTTCTAGGCATCGTGATTTCGAAGAGCATGAAAGCCTTTTGAATTAAGCATGAGAAGCTCTACTTGTGAATTGTTGTTCAGGGCGTAGATCGCGTAAAAGATAATGCGTTGTAGTATAGTGTAAAATATGTCTCTACAAAAAAATTAATGGAACTAGTGATTCCCAGTCGATCACTGGTGACAGAGGCCGTTTTCTTGCATTTTAAAGTCATCGGAAACCATAGTATAGTCAAGCTAAAATGCTCATCAAAAAAAGTGATTTTGTAAGGATAATGAGACTTGAGTTCCGATCGTTCGTCTCTGGGAGACGTTTATGCAAATTTGAAATTGATCTTTCTCACTCTACTTGTTTAAAATCGCATGTCGATTTCTAATTGTCGGATCAATGTTTTGCCACTTTCATTATGAAACCAAATTACGTGCGCATGTGTTAGATAAATGACAAATGTGAAAGTATGAGTTTCAGTACGCATAATTCTAGTTATGTGGTGGCTGTTTGCAGAAAATTCGTTAATCGTTAGATCCTCAATATTTTCTGGTACTGACATGCTGGTTCCAAAAGATAATACTTAAAAGCAAGCAACTTTAATCACACAAAATATATTGCAATCAATAAGCTCATGGTGATTCTCAACATGGAGATGTATATATAAAGAAAGTTCTTTCATTCATTTAGGAGGGTGTTTACAACATGGAACTAGTGGAAAGCTTATAGAGGAAATCTTGAAAACATAAATCTAACTAACAGAAAATGATCGCATACATGAATCTATGGCGGGATTTTGCATGCATCATTGGGGGAGAATAAAGAGCTACACTACAAGAAATAATAAAAGCATGTAAATATGAAGAACTAAGCTAATCTAGCAGAAATAAGGGCATTCGGAGGTGGTCTCCGATGGCCTTTGAGTGGTTGAGAGGAAGAGGGGCTACCAATGGTGCTTAAGCCGACCCTTGGAGGGAGGTTGGAGAGGTGATCCAGCATCCTGGTGATTCTACAACAATCATAGGTCATAAATGACCTAAATTAGGCTAGGACTTAGCATAAGTTAGGGTAATTCATGCATGCATAAGCATTACTAGCACCTTTGCTACTTTCTTTTAGCTATGCATAAAATAAAGCTATAATGTACTGATTAGGTGCATTATGTCAATTACAGGTAGTAAGCTGATCAGAAGCTAGATCTAAAGCTGCATCTAAAGCTGGGTCTAAAGAATAAAGAATAATTGGAGTTGCAATAGTGTTGGAGCAGAAGACCTAGAATAAGATGTAGCAACAAAAATGTAAGGGGTTGAGGTATGCTATTCTATTTAAGTAGGAATAAAGCAAAAAATTTTGAAGAACTTAGGACCATCCTAGCCCTAGGATAGACTAGAAGCTTCCCCAAGCCTTAGCCACCCTTAGACTAGGTCACCACACCCTAGGAAACCTTAAAACCCTAATTTTAGCCTCTATCTCGATGTCCAGATAAGTTATAGGAAGTCCAAAACCCTTAGCCAACTCCCGCACACCTTAAACCCACTTCTGCAGTGTTATTGGGCATCCAGACACTTAGTCAGACGTCCAATTTCTACATAATAGCCAAGATAGAACCTACAATCCCTCTTGACTCTGATTAGAAGTCTAGACAATAAGTCTGGAATTTTGATTTTTCACTATAGGATGTCTGACACTATTATTGGACGTCCAGAACTGCCCTCTAGATTTTGTTTTGAGATTCAAGCCTTAATCTTGGATCTCTAGGTCCCTAAACCCAATTCCAACCATATAGGAACCTAAATTAAGGTGCCCTAACCCTAGTACATCACCTCTAGACCTCTCTAAGGACATAATTAGGTCCTCACTAGACCTAATTGACATGGATCTTAGTCAATTCCTTCAGTATATTCAATTGGACTCATTGAGTCCAATTGAGACCTGATCTCAGCACACACTCTCCAATTGGACTCAGTGAGAGTCCAATTGACCTAGACCTAACTTAATTGAGTTATTTTACTCTCAATTAGGTTTCCACAGATCGAATTAAACTTGTATTAAGTTTAATTGCACTTTACCTTAGTGAATTAGGGTTTACAACCCTAATTTGAGACCTACCTTGACAAAACCCACTAGAACCTAACCTAATCAACCTAGCCACATAAGTTTCAACCCACACACACCCACACAAACCATCCTCATGAAAATACCTAGCCTAGGGTTCTCTAGAACTCTCTACAATGTGTTGTTGCCTTGGTTGGTAAAATTAGCAACTAAGAGCCATTAAATTTTTGATCCACATTTGGTGGATGTAAAAACCACCATCCATCCTCTCTCTCTCACTCTCCCACGAGCTCCCACCTTAGGCCTCTCTAGGGAATTCCATAATTCTCTAGAGAGCTTCCCTTAGGTCTATAAAAAGACCTAAGCGGTTGCCATTTGCACCCATCCACTCTTGATTCCATTTACCTTAGTTTCATTCCACATCCACTCCATCTCCATGTTCATGAGTAGCTTCACCATGGCCACCACCACTTCCATGCCAAGATGTTGGATCACCTCTCCAACCTCTCTCCAAGGGCCAGCTTAAGCACCACTGGCTACCCCTCCTTCTCCTCTCAACTAGCTAAAAGGCCATCAGAGCCACCTTTGAATGCCTTATTTCAGTTAGATTAGATTATAGTTCTTCTTAGATTTACATGCTTTATTTACTGCTTAATAGTATAGTTCCTTACTTCTCCCCCAATGATGCATGCAAAATCCCCCCAAAGATTCATGTATGCAGTCATTTTCTGGTAGTGAGTAGTTTTATTTCCCTGTACAAGCATTCCTCTACCTGTGCTCTGCAACTCTGATATCATCATCTTTTATACAAATATATATGTTGAAAATAACCATTTGCCAAGTTTTCATCTTTTGGTGTGATTGAAGTTGCATGTTTTAATTAATATCTTTTGGCAACTAGCATGTTGTACATCAATACGTAATGACCATAAACTGACATACAATTTTTAAGTAAGTAGAGAGAGTGAGATTGATTTCAAATCTGCATATTTATAAACACCTCCAGAGACAAACGATTGGGACTCAAGTCTCATTATCTTATAAATTATTTTTGTTGATCGTATTTCACACTACACTATAATGCTTTTTGTTATCAAATACGTGCTTTACAATCCCCAACAGATGGCTCCATTGTTGGGGAGGTAACATCATTTTTTATTTCGATCTTTTGAGCTATCATGACAAATCTTCCTCTGCTTATCTTTTGACGTGTAGGAAAATCGGAAAAACGAGAATTTGCACACATAACGTGCACAGATTAAAACAAAAATCAGGTGCACACCTCATCTTAGATTAGGATTTCCCTCTCTGAATCCTAGGTTAGATTTATTTGAAAAAAAAATAAAAAAAATGCCTATATGCTTTCGTAAAAGAGAAAAAAAATCAAAGAAAAAAATCTAGGTAGTTAGATTAGGTTTCTTTTTGAATGCTAGGTTAGTTTTGAAAAAGAAAAAAAAATGAATTTGAAAATCCTTTGAAAAAAAATTTCAAAATTTTTTGAAAAGAAAAAATGTTGGAAAGTTTGAATTTTAAACTCAAACACCTTTTAAAAGCTTCTCCACCACCCTCTGATTTTTGGTCATATTTCAAATTTTGATTTGAAAATTAAATTTCTAAAAAATTAATGAGCGAAATATTCTGAAATTCGGGCTATACCTTCATTTTCAAACCATCTTTCAAACGGCTTCAATTTTTGAAAAATTTCTTAGTACAAAATTTTTAAAAATTTGCGAAGTACAGGGGGTCAGACTGACCTAGATTTAATATTTTTTTAAATTTAAAAAGAAATTTCGAGCAATCCACTAATTGTTTTTGACGAAAAATGGTAGGATTTGAAAGCTAATCTCATTGTCTTTAATTTTCATATTTTTTCCAAATTTTTCAAAATCATTTGATACTGTTTCAATTTGAAAAACTAATCATGGTTCAAAATTACAGATCTGACCCTTTGACATTTAAAAATCTCTATAAATTCAGTTGAAATAGTAAAAATTATAAAAAAATATTCTCTGAAAATATAATTGAGAAAAGAATCTACTTGCTAAATTTCAACTTATTCTGATTTCAATTTTTATCAGAGAATTGGTCTTAATTTTGTGCTTTGCCGAAGAAGGAAGAAAAACAAAAAACCCTAGAATTGCATGAACCCTAGGTTTCACCTTTATGGTTATAATCTAGTGACCACATTTGGGCTAAACTAGACTTAGCCAAGTCTAGTATTTAGCCTGTGAGCTTGGTCACCTTGTGGGCCACTCACCTTAAACCCCAACTGAAGAAAAACATGCTAAAATTAATTTTAAAACACATAAGCAACCCGAATTAGTTGTCATACTACTAGGTATTTTGAATCTCTCTTACCAAACCTGGTGACTAAGTCTGCATGGTAGTGTCAAACGACTGCAGCTAAGGGGTAACGAAACCAGAGGCTTGAGCCGAAGGAAGAACCATCCCCTTAGTCCCCTCATAACCGGACTGGTTGGGTTAGCTTTGAGAGGGGGGAATCACTTTCAGTCGGTTGCACGATGAATTTTTTTTAAGAATTCAAACTTAAAACGAAAAATCTAGTCATCTGATCATAAGGACCATCTAATTGACAGGGCCTTAGCCTTGTCTTGCTTAGCTACACTAACCGAGGGGTTGGGTGGTGTATGCGAGGAAGGAGGTCACTCAGACCTCGACTGGTTGGACCTTGGGAGCCACTCCTAAGGAGGCAAGTCACTTCTCCTAGGCCATCTTCTCCCCCACCCTCTTCTTCTATCTGCTTAGCCGTAATGGCTAACCCTAGATCTGGACCTAATCACGATCTAGAAGAGTTGCACCCACGAGCTTATTTGAGAGCCCGGGTCACTGAATCAGCTCAACCTTGGGATCAGAACACAAGGTGGTGAAGATGAGTTTTCACTTCACCTGATCCTTCCCCTCAGGTTACCAAAATGGTTAACCCATATTCTAACATTGGATATTATGACCCATACTAGCCGGTCCCTCAAAGGACCACATCTTATAATCCAGGATATGGATTTCACACTCCTACTTCTCACCCATGGAATATGCGTGGACTTGATTCACCCACCCGGAACCCCTGAAGAACTACCAAAGCATATGCGACCGCAATATAGAATACAGAGAGCTTGACGAATCGACTTTCCGCTTTGTGTTGTAGTATCTAAGTGGTGGATAATTCGACTAATAAAAAAAATTGAAAATAACCACTCATAGAAGAGCGGGTCATGTCCATAGGGAGGTAATTATGCAATAAACTCTTAATTATTTTATATTCTTTCGGATAAGTGTGAAATCCCTATTCAAATCTGACATAAAATGTGAAGGAAAGTAGATTAAAAAGATAAGGGTATATGTGCAGTTTTCCCTCACTGAAATCTTCAATAAATATATGATGATTTTGTGTAATTCTAATGTGTCATATACTAAAAAGAATCGGTGCATGTGTTGATCCCAAAATCAATCTTAAAACAAGTGAATATGAATAACATGCAAATATCAGGAAATATGAGTGTGCATGCGTAATTCTGCCATAATAAAATAATAATAAATAAAAAATCAAATTATGTGGCAATGGCAGTGAATGTAGATTTTAATTGACTTCAAAACACAGCATTTGCTCTCTCTCCTCCTCGCGAGAGAGAGAGAGAGCATCGATGGGCGGTGGAGAGGCTAGGGAGGTCAACGAGGATGAGGGCTCTCCGATGGAGCCTGTGGTGTCGATGGAGATAGCTGGAGGTGGCCGGCTGGCGGAGGAGAAGTGGTTGGAGGAGGCTACCTGCTGTAGCCGCTGTCCTGCTGTGAAGGTGCTGGAGGATCAGGCGCATGCCTGCGGTGGCGTGGCGGTGGCTAGTGAGCATGCAGGGTGCTGGCACTGGAGATTGAGGCACGCCCGGTTGCCTGAAGGAGGGAGCACGGGTGAGGTGGTCTGCAGATGCTCCTGCAGAATGGATGCGAAGGCAGGCGCTGGAGTGTCTACGGGTGCGTGCAGAGGGCGTCAGCACACTGCAGTAGGGCACGTGTGAGGGCAGTGCAGTGGAGGACCAGGCGCCAGGTAGTGTGCCTAAAGGCTGTGAGGCTGAGGCGCACCTGCAGAGCACTGGAGGTGCTTGGCTTGTGCGCCTGCAGGGAATGGTGGTGGTGCTTGGCTTGTGCTCCTGCAAGGAGTGCTGGAGGTGCTTGGCTTGCGTGCCTGTTGGGAGAGAGGGCGCTCTGTAGGGAGGAGGGGGCGTGCCTGCGGATGATGCGGGCGTCTGGTGGCATGGGCAGTGCGGTGCAGGGGCAGGAGAGAGGATGTGCTGGAAGGGAGATGGGTGCTTGAGATGGTGCTGACAGGTGCAGGCTTGGTGCTGCACGGCTGCAGGCACAAGCAAGGTGAGGCGATGCAACTTTGGGTGCGCGGGGAGGAGGCTTTGGCAGTGGTAATGGACAGGTTGTGCATAGTGCACGCTTGGGGTTGTTCCCCGCAAGGGGGAAGATGGTGAAAGTTCTCTCCCTGGATGATCTCCTCTCTCCTTTCTCCGCCTCTTCTTTTTAACTTCTCGTTTGCTCCTGCGAGAGTTAAGGGATTTTCAAATCCCTTAACTATTTCTAGCTGGTGGTTGTTGAGGGTTCCCAGAGGATGGGGAAAAGAACAGCCACCGATTATTTGGAAAAGGGTAATTTATCCTTTTCTCCTCATTCTTTTGCCAATTATTTTTCCTGCACATAAAAAGAACATATCAAATTATAGAATAGATGTAAACCTAAATCATGATGCATGCAAACATTCTATAACTTAATATAGTTATTAACAACCCTAAAAGATACAATTAGAGTTACCTAGGCGTAATATTAGTCCATTAAAATGGACTCATCAAATACCCCCAAGCCTAAGATTTGCTAGTCCCTAGCAAAAATGAAAAATAACAGAAGTAATAAGAAGATTTCTTCTTTTCTTACTTCAAAACTTTAGAAATCCAGAAAAATGTGAAGTGCTGATAGCCTAGGTAAGAGATCCAAGTGAAAGAGCCAATTCGCATTAGATGTTCGTACTTCACCCTTTGTAAATATTGCGTCGGGATTGGCAACTACTTCCCTTGGGGATAAAGCAGAGGATAATCTGTTATTTGACCCAGGCGTTTGGCTTAGGTAGGAGATATCGAGTTGAATGGATTTATATTTGGTGGCACATACACATCTGGTGCTACATATAGTCTAGCACTGCAGACTCTAGATCTCTAGACTATTAGACAAGTCAACTCTGAGAGAGGCTATACCACTGTGCTCTCTTGATGTTTCTAGGCACTCCCTCTCCTTTTTCCTTTTGAGATCACAAATCTTGCTAGATATAGAAATTGTACTCACTATTTGGTGGCCTCAAATGGCATCCGCACCTCAATTAAAGTGCTAATAACTCTACAACTAAGTTAGAGTCCTCAACTAGTATTCGGGCGATCAGAAATACTAGAAGGTAGGTATGGGTCATATTTGGTGGAACGCGATAGGTGTTCTGTTGCCTCAGAAACAGTGTTACATCATAAACTTGGACTTTTTTTTTGTATATAACTATTTCTTCTTTTCTTCTTTTTTTTTTCTTCTTGTTTTTGTTTCTTTTTCAATCAACACAACACGATACGTACTTTTATTTACGAGGCATTATTAGGGATGATGATGGTCAAGAGGAAGTTGTGTGGCTTATTTGGTGGAAGTGCCTATTCTCAGCACCGAGAAGGAATGGATAGGACAGGCGTATTTCTGACCATTGACACTATTACCCTCATTCAGCCGAGGACCCTATGAAGGACGGTCGTAACCATCCACCATAGTCATAGCTTTATTAAGACTTAATCTCTGTGTATCTGCCTTATTTGGTGACTCTCAGGAATTCACACAAAATACACACACAGGAACAGAGAGTGAAAACTACGCCTAACTTTGAAGTATCATCATCTAATTATCCAAAACATAAGAGTCCTTGCACTAGACTTAGTGCACCAGTAATCTCTCTACTTTCTTCTCACAAATATGAGGTGGATCTACTAGAAGATAGTATGCTTGACTCCCTATTAACTGTCCAAGGGTTCAGTGGACTACAAATGCTTATTGGTTTTCCTCAAGGATCCATTATCCAGTCTACGTACACGTGAAATAAATGTACTGGATTCTAAACATAAGAAATAATACAGAAGAAAAACCTCCACTGACAAATGTATTTTACTAGGGACTAACCCATTCAGCTTAAGAAAAGGGGAATTATATATATATATATAGATAAATAAGTATGCAAATATTCATAAATGCTTTAAATATTCTCAGGTTATACCCCCCCATGCCTAAGACTGACAATGTCCTCATTGAAAAAATACAGACATAGAAGAATATCACTTGAGGAGAGTGGGAGGAGCTAAGGCTCCTTAAGCCAAAGTGCATCCAAAACCTAGCCATCTGAAAGAGTAATATATGGTTTAACTCGCTGGCCATTTACTTTAAAGCTCGAACCTGAAATAGGGTTCCTAATCTCTACAGCTCCATGAGGGAAAGTATTGATAACAACGTATGGCCCATCCCAGCAGGACTTGAGCTTTCCAGGAAATAATTTAAGTCTAGAATTGAAAAGCCAAACCCACTGGTTGGGCTCAAAAGTCTTTCTAATGATGTGCTTGTCATGGAAGAGTTTTGTACGTTTCTTGTAAGCTTGAGAAGTTTCATAAGCTTCATTACGAAGCTCCTCAAGCTCAGTTAATTCTAACATACGTGCTTTTCCCACTTTATCTAGATTTCGTCCTTGGGCGCCCATACCGAGAAATGATTTTAGCCTTAACAAAGTCCAAGACAACGGAATGGTCATTGGTTCGTGTGGGTATGGCTTCTATCCATTTTGATACATAGTCATCAGCCACAAGGATGTATTCATATCCAAAGGACACAAGAAAGGGACCCATGAAGTCAATGCCCTAAATATCAAAGATTTCAACAGGGAGGAGAGGTTGTTGGGGCATCTCATCCCTTTTTCCAATGGTTCCCGTCTGCTAGCAATGTAGACATGCGCCCACATACGTATGTGCATCTCAGAATAATGTGGGCCACCAAAAACCAGACTGAAGAACCTTATGGGCAATCTTCTTCCCACTAAAATGTCCCCCACAGTGGAGGTCATGGCAAAAACTCAGAACACTTCTTTGTTCTTCATCAGGGATGCAACGGCGAAACAACTGGTCAGGGCCTATTCTAAAAAGCTCAGGTTCCTCCCAGTGATAAAATTTAGCATTGGTGAGAAACCTGCCTCGCTTCTGCTTGTCCCACGTACTGGAGGTAATGCCCGTGACTAGATAGTTCACTATGTCAGCGAACTAAGGAGTTTTAGCTTCCACGGCCATTAGAGACTCATCAGGGAAAGTCTCTTGAATACCACCTGCAGGGTTTGATGCCTCAATAGGGATCCTAGACAAATGGTCCGCTACCACATTCTCAACACCTTTCTTGTCTTTAATTTCCAGGTCAAATTCTTGGAGTAGCAGAATCCAACGAATTAGCCGAGGTTTGGTGTCCTTTTTAGCCAGAAGATGCTTAAGGGCTGAATAATCAGTGAACACCACAACCTTGGATCCCAAAAGATAAGATCGAAACTTTTCCAAAGCAAATACTATAGCAAGTAATTCATTTTTAGTGACCATGTAGTTTTGCTGAGGATCCGTAAGGGTCATGCTGGCATAATGCAGCACATGAGGCTTGCCATCAACCCATTGACCTAAGACCTCTCCCACTGCAAAATCAGAAGCATCGCACATAAGCTCAAATGGGAGGATCCAATCTGGTGCTTGGAGAATCGGTGTGGTAATTAGGGCTTCCTTCAAAGCTTGGAAAGCTCGCCACATCTATCATCAAAATCGAAGGTGACATCCTTCGCTAACAGGTTGTAGAGTGGCTTAGAGATTTTACTAAAATCTCTAATGAAGCACCTATAAAATCCAGCATGGCCAAGGAAGGATCTAACCTAACGAACATTGGCGGGCAGTGGAAGCTTAGCGATGGAATTGATTTTTGCGGTGTCCACCTCTAATCCTCTCTCAAAAACTATATGCCCCAACACAATGCCCTGCTAGACCATAAAGTGTTTTTTCTCCCAGCTAAGCACCAGCTTTGCATCTTCGTAATGGGTAGTGCCATAAGGACTCGTGAAGGTGGTACGCTCCTGATCATCAGGAAAAATGGCTATCTGATTGTACGCAGAGTACCTGTCAAGAAAACAAAAGTACTTGTTCCCCGCCAATCATTCCAAAATTTGATCGATAAATGGTAAGGGGAAATGGTCTTTCTGGGTAGCCGTGTTTAAACGGCGGTAAACAATGCAGACCCTCCAACCAGTTGAGGGCCTAGTGGTCACCAATTCTCCTTGGTCATTCTCCTCCATAGTGATTCCTGCCTTTTTCGAAACTACGTGAATAGGATTGACCCATTTACTATCTGAAATGGGATAGACAATCCCTGCATCCAGCCATTTCAGAATCTCCTTTTCAACAACCTCCCGCATATTTGGATTGAGCCTTCTCTGCATGTCTCGGAAAGGCTTCATGGACTTGTCCGTGTATATATGATGCATGCAAACAGAGGGATCAACACCTTTAATATCAACAATTGTCCAGGAAATTGCTTCCTTGTGCCTTTGTAAACACTCAAGTAGAGCTCCCTCCTGCAATTCAGATAATGTAGATGAGATAATAACGGGGAGCGTGTTATTAGGGCCAAGGAAAGAATATTTCAATGTGCTCGGGAGGGGTTTCAACTCCAATTCTGGAGCCTTCTGGATTAAGGGTTTTAGCTGAGATGTCCCTGCCTTAGGCAGCGGATCTACCTTCACAGTCCAGGGTGGGGACAAAGACTCAGTGTGCATCCCCAGCAACTCTTCTAGTTCGGGCATTTTCCTTTCAATTTCTTTAATAATTGAGGGATGGTCCTAAGATATGCCCTTTTGAAGGGGATCTCTACATAAGAGTGCTGGAGTAGTCTCTTCAATTATTTCATCAACGACCTCAATCTGAGAACAATCTTCAAATTCGGGTTGCTTGTAAGTATCAAAAACATTCAATCGAATATTCTTGTTCCCAAAGCCCATTTTAAGTGCCCTAGATCTACAATTTATAGAGGCATCAGCTGTGGCCAAGAAGGGGCATCCCAGAATAATGGATGGCTTTGTGGGCTTATTAGATGGGTCAGTATCAAGTACCAGAAAGTCAACGAGAAGAAGAAATCCTCCACTCTCACATGGACATCTTCCAACAATCCCCGCGGTGTCTTAAGTGATCTGTCTGCAACCTGGAGAATTACTGGACTAGGCTTCAGCTTTCCTCCTCCCAAAAGGTCATAGACAGAGCTCGGTAGAATGTTTACCCCTACACCTAGATCGAGCAGAGCCTCATCAATGTGTTGGTTACCTATAACCACTGAAATATACGGGGCCCTTGAGTCTTTCATTTTGGGGGGTGTTCCAAGCTGAAGAATCGAGCTAACATGGTTAAGCAGGATGACTTTGGTTTGGACCGGTTTCGTAGATCGACGCTTCTAGGTGAACAGGTCCTTCAGAAAATTGGCATAGGACGGAACCTGTTTAATCGCTTCCAACAGAGGCAAGTTAATCTGGACTTGTCTAAAAGTATCCATAATCTCTTCCGTCCTATCCTTTGCTCCAGACGAGCCAACAGAAGATTCCCTAGGAGCAGATAGGCACTCTGGATTGGGCACCCTCGGCTTCTTGGTAGAGGAGTCGTCATGGTGGGAAAGGGGTGGTGGAAGGATGGCATCCTCATTGTGGGTGATTTTGCTTGAGGGAGAGTGGTGTGGCTCTTCCTCAGGTGAGATGGAAGTTGGGTCAAGTGTGGAAGGGGAATTATGAGATGTAACCGTAGGAGTGTTATCGGGCTTGTCAATCTTTTTTCCACTCCTCAACACGGTCACTGCTTAGGCGTGCTCCCTGAATACAACCCCCTTGCCCTTGCGGTTCTACTCAGAACAGCTAGGTAGCTTCCCTGGATCACGTTGCCTAATTGCCTCAGTAAGATGACCAATTTCGGATTGCATATCAGTAATCATCTTATTCTGAGATTGGATAACCATATTCTGATGCTCTTGCATTGCTTTCATAATGGCCTTCAATTTATCCATCTCAGAGGGCTTATTCGAAGGAGGGTTTTCATAAGAAGGTTGGTATGTGGGCTGGGGAGGTAAGGGTCTTGTATTCCCTGAGTTGGAAGCATCAGCTTGCTTCCAAGAGAAGTTTGGATGGTTTTGCCACCCTGGATTATAAGTGTTGGAGTAAGGGTTATTACGAGGGGGCAGAAACCTTGGGCCGTGTTCAAGTCGGCCTGAATCAACTTAGGGAATTGGTTTGCCTGATGGCACTCCGCAGTGGCGTGCATTGTGCTTTGGCAAATGGAGCATTCTCTTGAAGCCTGAAAAATGGAGGCTGCTTGCAGATTCATGCCGGGGTTTGCGAAAAGCCTATCAAAGTTTTTATTCAATAGTTGAATCTGATAAGCCAAATCATGAGAAGCCCCAGCTTCATGGGCCTCTATCTTCCTCTGCAAGATTGATGGTTTTCTTTCTTGATAGGAAGAGGATAGATGTATGGAGTTGTCGCTTAAAGTTTCAAATAATGCCCAGGCTTCATCATCAGTTCTAGTCATGAAGGTTCCTGCACAGGCTGCAACAGTGGTTTTCCTATGCCTTTCAGATAATCCGTTATTGAACCTTTCGACCAATTGCCATCTTGGCACTTGATGGTGGGGGCATAACCTAAGAAGGTCATTAAAGCACTCCCAAGTCTCATGAAATTGCTCCCCTTCCTGTTGAGTAAAACCCATAATCTCTCTTCTGTAATGGTTGGTTTCACTCATAGGAAAATACTTTTTTAAAAATTCTCCCTTAATGGTGGCCCAATCATTTACCCTTGCATCGAGGGTATGATACCAGTGCTTGGCCTTATCCTTTAGGGAGAAAGGAAATAGAGTCCTCATCAGGGCTTCATCAGTAAAGCCCTGGAGCTTCACCATGGAACAGACCTCAGTGAATTCCTCCAAATGCCAGTAGGGGTCCTCCCTAGTAGTACCATAAAATGAGCGCAATAAAGATATAGTACTGCTCTTGATCTCATACGGATTATCCCCTACCGGTCATCTTAGTGCTTGTGCAGGTTGGTTAGTAGGAATAAAATAGTCCCTTAGGGTCCTTTGTTGATTTTCCCCTTGCTCAGCCGTTCCTTCTTTTTCTTCTCCTAGCTGAGCTCTCGTAAGAATTCTCTCAGGCTCAGGATCAAACACTAGACTACCCTCAAGAGAGCATCTACCAAGCATACAAAACACAATTCAGATTTTTTTATTGAGTAAGTTAAACCTCCACTCCAAAGATAAGCCAAAAGATCAAGATGTATCCCTCCATTCCCACGTAAGTGGTATAAGAGGGGTGTGGACTTGAAATCTTAACCTTCTTTATTGTGGATGTCGAATTAGTTAATATAAATGGCCAAACATGTTTTTCACTGCAATTACGTGCCTTAATTCAACCTTCAAGTGCCATAAGACCTATACTTTGCTTGGATGATACTCCCAGGTGATCAAGTGAGAAGTTACTCCAAGGATGAACAAAGGGGTGCAAGTAGGGCGAACCCTTCCTTTGAGGGGATGCATATGCAGTGCCCCTTAACTACCCTTTTGCTCCATTAAGGGGTATCCCCCTCCGTGGAGTATCAAAACACTTGGTCAAAAGATAGCATCACCACCACCACAAAGCACAATAGGAGGGTCTGCACCGATAAAGAGATCGGTGCCTATAGCCTTAAGGGATGAGGCCTTAGTGAGGTGCCTAATGTGCGTGCTCAGTGTCAGAAGTGTGCAACACACCGCAAATCTTTGTAAGTTCTTTTGAAATCACAGACAGGTCCCTTAGAATCAAATCAAATTTGAATTGCATTTAGGGTTGAATCTGATTATTAGTTCCACTTTTAGTTATGTGACCACTGAATTAGTAAATTCAAACAACTTGGTGTTCTTGAATTTAAATTTGAATGCAAATGCATGAGTAGGAGTTGGATGCAAAAGTTAGAAAGATGTACATGTCTCCAACGATCTTCGTGCTAATATGCTTGCAATGCAATAATAACATCTAATGTACTGCTCAATCACCCCTAAATGCACACACTTAAGGGCATGCAACTTCTAAATAGGCAGCTCGATATTTTCTTTGTTGATTTTAAGAGCAGGCAAACAGAAAATAGAATCATGCGCGCACCAAAAATATTATAAGCCTTAGTAGCTAAAAAATGCGGGGACAAACCCCCAAAAATTCAGCCCCAAATTGCTACAAGGGTGAAAAGACAGAATTAAATTTGTGACGATGGAGAATCCTCTGTGAAAATAGGATTTTTGTCTCCTTCGTCTTTTACTTGTGTGGCTTCACTCGTGGTTGCTGTCACCGCTCTGTTGCACCTCGTCGCCTCTTCAGATTCCTCGCACAATAAAAAAAATTGATCAGATAATTTTGCAACTCAGAATATTTAAATATAATGAATTAAATCTAGTGCATCTGTTGCCTCCCCGGCAATGGTGCCAATTTGACGAATCGACTTTCCACTTTGCGTTGTAGTATTTAAGTGGTGGAAAAATTGAGTAATAAAAAAAAATGAAAATAACCACTCACAGAAGAGCAGGTCATGTCCACTGGGAGGCAATTATGCAATAAACTCCTAATTATTTTATATTCTTTTGGATAAGTGCAAAATCCCTATTGAAATCTGACATAAAATGCGAAGGAAAGTAGATTAAAAAGATAAGGGTATATGTGCAGTTTTCCCTCATTGAAATCTTCAATAAATACATGATGATTTTGTGTAATTTTCATGTGTCATATACTAGAAAGAATCGGTCCACGTGTTGATCCCAAAATCAATCTTAAAACAAGTGGATATCAATAACATGCAAATATTAGGAAATATGAGTGTGCATGCGCAATTCTGCGATAATAAAATAATAATAAATAAAAAATCAAATTCTGTGGCAATGGCATTGAATGCAGATTTTAATTGACTTCAAAACAGAGCATTTGCTCTCTCTCCTCCTCGCGAGAGAGAGAGAGCACCGGCAGGTGGTGTAGAGGCTAGGGAGGTCGGTAAGGATGAGGGCTCTCCGATGGAGGCTGCGGCGTTGACGGAGATAGCTGGAGGTGGCCGACCGGTGGAGGAGAAGTGGCTGGAGGAGGCTGTCTGTTGTAGCCGCGGGCATACTGTGAAGGTGCTGGAGGTTCAGGCACGTGCCTGCGGTGGCATGGCGGTGGCCGGTGAGCGTGCAAGGTGCTGGCGCTGGAGATTGAGGCACGCCCGGTTTCCTGAAGGAGGGAGCACGGATGAGGCGGCCTATAGATGCGCCTGCAGGATGGATGCGAAGGCGGGCGCTGGAGTGTCTGCGGGTGCGTGCAGAGGGCATCAGCGCACTGCAGTACGGCGCGGGTGAGGGCAATGCAGTGCAAGAGTGGGTGCTAGGTAGTGCGCCTGAAGGTGGTGAGGCTAAGGCATGCCTGCGAGAGAGCTGGAGGTGCTTGGCTTGCGTGCCTGCAGGGAGAGCTGGAGGTGCTTTGCTTGCGCACTTACAAGGAGCACTGAAGGTGCTTCGCTTGCGTGCCTGCTAAGAAAGAGGGTGCTCTGCAGGGAGGGGGGCGTGCCTGCAGATGGTGCAGGCGTCTGGCGGTGTGGGCGGTGCGGTGCAGGAGCGGGAAAGAGGAGGCACTGGAAGGGAGATGGGCGCTTGAGATGGTGCTAGTAGGTGCAAGCTTGGTGCGGCGCAGCTGCAGGTGTGCTCAAGGTGAGGCGATGCAACTTTGGGTGCTCGGGGAGGAGGCTTTGGCAGTGTCAATGGAGAGGTTGTGCACAGTGCATGCTTGGGGTTGTTCCCCACGAGGGGGAAGATGGCGAAAGTTCTTCTCTCCCTGGATGATCTCCTCTCTCCTTTCTCTGCCTCTTCCTTTTAACTTCTCATTTGCTCCTACGAGAGTTAAGGGATTTTCAAATCCCTTAACTATTTCTAGCTGGTGGCTATTGAGAGTTCCCAGACGATGGGGAAAGGAACAGCCGCCGATTATTTGAAAAAGGGTAATTTATCCTTTTCTCCTCATTCTTTTGCCAATTATTTTTTTTGGACATAAAAAGAACATATTAAGTTATAGAATGGATGTAAACCTAAATCTTGATGCATGCAAACATTCCATAACTTAATATAGTTATTAACAACCCTAAAAGATACAATTAAAGTTACTTAGGCGTAATATTAGTCCATTAAAATGGACTCATCAGAGCTATAGCTAGTGCTATGGAGAATGCTGCATTCTATCTACATGAAATCCAAGCTATCATTGAGCCAAATGAAAGACAAAGTTGGATTCCGTATCAACAAGCTATGATGGAGCTCCCTCATGGAACAACAGGGATAACAAGGGTAATTGGACAAAATCGAGAAACTCAAGAACTACTGCTTTTGAGATATCAAGTGGCAAATAGCCTTGAAGACCTTGAAGAATCTGAAACAACTATGTCGGAAGGACACACAAAAGATTCTCAGGGGCAGATGCCAGAAGATAATTCTGGGGAAGAAGAATCTAGCTTGGATATGAGATAGGATCTTGAAATGCTCCGAATGGGTTCATCTGAGAATTCCATTTAGGAAACTGAGGAGGAAAGGACTGATATCTCCAGGACTGAGCCACAATTGGATTATCCTGAATCTTGGTAGATACCGCTTGGGTTAGATAACCCAATCGTGATAAGGGAAGTAGATCCATTTGAGGATATGGATCTTGAGGCAAACATTACATGCGACACTACTGATCAATCTAGGACACTTCCCAATATAGGTGAACCTTTGCTAAAACCAACATCTTCTGATCTACACTCTTCTTCTTTCACCTACATACCTAATTTGGATATTAGAGATTATGAGATGACACTTTTTATCCCTGATCCGGACATCCGAAGACCAGAAGTAGCTATGGATGACTTGAACGAAGAAATAAATATGCTACCTGAGGTAGAAATTACTGAGGAACCTAATGCATATGAGGGTGAAACTTTGAGCGGAATGAGCTAGGGACACACCTACCATCCTAGTCAACCTAATGAATGGCTTGACTCTAAGCCTGAAGAGTCAGCCTCCGACGAACCAGAGATGAGTACTGATGAGGTCGAAGTAATTTCTGACGAGGATTTCAGTGACCTCCCCAAAGATCTTCTACTTTCACTGATACCCCCATATGATCCAAAGCCTGGAGAGGGTATGATCTTTGATGTTGATTATCATTATGAGGATCCTTATGGCTTAGATTCTGGTTCTGCAATACATTTTGATCTATGCCCTCAACAACTTCCAGTTGAATTGTGGGCCATGATAAATCAGCTGAATCGACATCATGATCCTACCTCTGATTATCCTCTATTTTCCACCACCACTCCACACTTTCTTATAGCCAGAGTTTTTGGAGTAGGGCTACACAATAAGTTGGTTCGCATCTCCGGACCAATGATTCTAGGAGCGTACGAGCACATCTTTCTCTTAATCTTGACCGGCTCCTATGCTAGAACAGATATATCTGAGTAAGTTCTTGCCAAGCTGGAGGCGTTAAACTCAACACGTATAGATAGCATATCCCACATTCTACCATCATCTATACATAACCATTTTTATACATAGCATATTTTTCTTTAAGCATATTAACTTTTCGGATATTGCATACTGTCAGGTTTGCCGATGCTGAATGTTAAACTTCAGGAGCAATTCTAAGTGATTTCTTCCAATTTACTCCCTGTTGCATTTATTTTCTTTTACATTCATGCATGAGGACATGCAAGAACTTAGGCATGGGGGGGTAGATACAACGAAATTGAAAATTTTTATGCCAACATTTAGGAAAACCTCGGAGCTACATGTCAAACGTACTTTAGCATCCTAAATAAAAGAACAACCAACTCTACCTCCAATGCTTGCATTGGAGATAGAAATCATTCGCAACAGCCATTTCCGACTCACCCGTTCACCCTTCCTGTTATGAAATTTTGGATCAGCTGAATGTAACCCAATAGGGGAATTTTACGAAGTACAAATTATATACGTAGTGCATCCATGAATAAGATTATCTTATTGAGAGAATGCATTTGGGTTTTTATCCTCTAGTTGATTCTTGTAATCTGGAATCCAATATAATTTTTCACACACACCTAGAATTTGCAATGGATTCACGGTGAAGGCTAATAAACGTCTTTAGTTGTTGAGAAGAAGTAATGCTTCTTCTCATGAATCCTTGGACAATGTTTTGGGAGTAAGGTAGATTTTCTTTTAAAAATCCACCAAATAGTGTGAGATGAGAATAGAGAGTACTAGTGCTCTAAGATTAGTACAAGGAATCTAGAATCCTAGATAGTTAGGTGATGATACTCAGAGATTAGGCATAGTTTCCTCTCTCAGTTCCTGAGCATACATTTTTGTGTGAAATATTGAGAGCCACCAAATAAGGAAAATACGCAGAGAGCGAGTTTTCGTAAAACTAGGGCTAAGGTGGATGGTTATGACCATTCTTTATGGAATCCTTGGCTGAAGGAGGGTATTGATGTCAAGGTCAGAAATACACCATCCTATCCGTCTCTCCCGGTGCCGTGAGTAGGCACTTCCACCAAGTAAGCCATCCAATGTCTCTTGAGTACCACCAATCCCTAATAATGCCTCCTCAATAAAGTTCATGGATATGTGCTAGTTGTGTTGTGTTGAAAGAAAAAAAAAAGAGAAAAAATTGAAAAAAGGAAAAAATGAAAAGAAAGAAAAATTTAAAAAATAAAAGAAGAAAAAGCAAAGAAAAAAAAAGAGTGAATATTTAGTGTTTATTCCAGTTGCATTGAGGCAATATCACCAAATAAATTTAAGATCCACCAAATATTGCCTTAACCTATCTTTCTGTGTTTCTGACTGGTCAAATACTTGCTGAGGAATTCTGACTTAGTGTTAGGGTTATGGAACTCAATTCAAGTGTTAATGTCAAGTGAGACCACCAATTGCAGATCATGCGTGAGAATTTTGTGAGATTGTGAGCTCTAAGAAAAAGAAAGAAAAGAGAAGATGAAGAAAAAGAGAGAATCAATACAAAGGAACCAAAAGGGAGCATAGTTTTTCTCATCTTTCTCTGAGTTGAGTTACGTAAAAATTTGGGAATCTTGACTCCGTAGTACTAATCTTTATGTAGCACCAAGTGAGAGTGAGCCACCAAATAAACACCCGTACCCCTCAGAGATTCTCTACCTAAGCCTAAAGTCAGGGTGAAATTCATAGAATATCTTGAATACCCCGAGGGACGAAGTCCACCTATCCCACTAGAAATTTTACTAGTGGTCAAGTACACGCTTTAGAGGTGAATTAGTTTTTCACTCAAATTCGTTGCAAAAGCTACATAGCTATACTTTCACGATTGTCTGGATTTCTACAGCATAGGATGGAAATAAAAAGGCGAAAAATCTCTAGGCATACACTTGATAAAATAATCAATCCTTTAGGGACCCTTATGTGAATAATTTAGTCTTACATTTGTTAGGGGCTAGCAAGATTTAGGCATGGAGGAATGATTGTGCAGCAATCAAAGGTCTTAATTGACCTAAATTAGGCTAGGACTTAGCATAAGTTAGGGTAATTCATGCATGCATAAGCATTACCAGCACCTTTACTGCTTCTTTTTAGATATGCATAAAATAATGCTATAATGTATTGATTAGGTGCATTATGTCAATTCCAGGTAATAAGCTGATCAGAAGCTAGATCTAAAGCTGGATCTGAAGAATAAAGAATAACTGGATTTGCAGTAGAGCTGGAGCAAAAGTCCTAGAATAAGATGTAGTAGACAATAATGTAAGGGGTTGTGGTATGCTATTTTATTTATGTAGTAATAAAGTAGAACATTACAAAGAACTTAGGACCATCCTAGCCCTAGGATAGCCTAGAAGCTTCCCCAAGCCTTAGCCACCCTTATATTCGGTCACCACACCCTAGGAAACCTTAAAACCCTAATTCTAGCCTCTATCTAGACATCCAGATGTCCAAAACCCTTAGCCAACTCCCACACACCTTAAACCCACTTCTGTAGTGTTATTGGGCATCGAGACACTTGGTCAGATGTCCAATTTCAACAGAATAGCCAAGACAGAACCTAAAATCCCTCCTAACTCTAATTGGACGTCCAGACAATGAGTCTGGACTTCTGATTTTTCACTATAAGACGTCTGACACTATTATTGGACGTCCATAACTACCCTCCAGACCCTATTTTGAGATTCAAGCCTTGATCTTGGATCTCTAGGTCCCTAAACCTAATTCCAGCCCTATAGGAACCTAAATTAAGGTGCCCTAACTCTAGTACGTCACCTCTAGACCTCCATAAAGACCTAATTAGAACCTCACTAAACCTAATTGACTTGGATCTTAGCAAATTCCATCAGCCTATTTAATTAGACTTATTGAGTCCAATTGAGCCCTTATCTCAGCACACATTATCCAATTGGACCCAGTGAGAGTCGAATTGACATAGACCTAACTTAATTGAGTTATTTTACTCTCAATTAGGTTTCCACACACCAAATTAAGTTTGTATTAAGTTTAATTGCACTTTACTTTTGTGAATTATGGCTTACAACCCTAATTTGAGAGCTACATGACCTAAACCCACTAGAACCTAACCTAATAAACCTATGTTTCAACCCACACACACCCACACACATCCACACACACCATCAACATGAAAATACCTAGCCTAGAGTTCTCTAGAACTCTCTATCATGTGTTGTTGCCTTGGTTGCTAAAATTAGCAACCAAGAGCCATTCAATTTTTTGATCCACATTTGGTGGATATAAAATCCACCATCCATCCTCTCTCTCTCACTCTCTCATGAGCTCCCAACATATGCCTCTCTATAGAATTCCATAATTCTCTAGAGAGATTCCCTTAGGCCTATAAAAAGACCTAAGGGGTGGTCATTTGCACCCATACACTCTTGGTTCCATTTAACTTAGTCTCATTCCTCATCCACTCCTCCTCAATGTCCATGAGAAGCTTCACCATGGCCACCACCACCTCAATGCCAAGATGCTGAATCACCCCTCCAACCCCTCTCCAAGGGCCGGCCTAAGCTCCATTGGCCGCCCCTCCTCCTCTCAACCAACTAAAAGGCTATCGAAGCCACCTCTGAATGCCCTTATTTCTACTAGATTAGATCATAATTCTTCTTAGATTTACATGCTTTATTTACTTCTTAATTGTGTTGTTCCTTACTTCTCCCCCAACGATGCATGCAAAAGCCCCCTAAAGATTCATGTATGCAATCATTTTCTGGTAGCGAGTAGTTTTATTTCCTTGTACAAGCATTCCCCTACCTGTGCTCTGCAACTTTGATATCGTCATCTTTTATATAAATATATATGTTGAAAATCACCATGTGCCTAGTTATCATCTTTTGGTGTGATTGAAGTTGCATGTTTTAATTACTATCTTTTGGCAACTAGCATGTCATACATCAATACTTAATAACCATAATCCGACATATGATTTTTAAGCAAGTAGAGAGAGCGAGATCAATTTAAAATCTGCATTTTCATAAACGCCTCCCGGAGATGAATGACCGGGACTCAAGTCTCGTTATCTTATAAATTATTTTTGTTGATCGTATTTCGCACTATACTACGATGCTTTTTCTTATCAAATATGCGTTATACGATTCCCAATACCTGGCGTGGAGATGGTGGTAGCCATGGTGAGCAACTCGTGGAGGTGGAGTGGAAGTGAATGTAGCTAACCTAAATGGAAGTGAATAATGCCAAGAGATCGGTAGGTGTAAGTGGCCACCCTTGGGTCTTTTCATAGACCTAAGGGAAGCCCTCTAGAGAATTGTGGAACTCTCAAGAGGGAGCTCCAAGAGTGGTCGGCTAAGGAGAGAGAGTGGTGGTTCTTAGATCCACCATTTGTGGATCATAATTTGAATGGCTCTTGGTTGCTAATTTTGGCAACCAAGAGTGGCACCACCTTTGGAAGAACCTAGAATACCATAGGTTGTGTGGGAGTGCGTGAGTGGGTGTGTGTGTGTGTGTGTGTGGTCGTGCCATAGGTGTCTAAGTGATATAGGTTAGGTCTTAAGGGTTTATGTTGGTGTAGGCCTTAAATTAGGGTTGCAAGGCCTAATTGCTAAGGAGGGGATGCAATTAAACTTAACACAAGTTTAATTGAATGGGTGTGAACCTAATTGAAAGTTAAATAACTCAATTAGGTTCGGCTTAGGTCAATTGGACTCTCACTGAGTCCAATTGGACATGTATGGGTTGAGATCTAAGCTCAATTGGACCCTATGAGTCGATTGAGTAGGCAATGGTAATTGACTATGATCTAAGTCAATTAGGTTTAGTGTGGACCTAATTAGGTCCTTAGGGAGGTCTAGAGGTGATGTACTAGGCTTAGGACACCCTAATTTAGGTTTCTATGGGGTTGAAATTGGGTTTAAAGAGCTAGAGATCCAAGATCAAGGCTTAAATCTCAAAATAGGAACTGGAGAACAATTCCAGACATCCAATAATAGTATCAGACGACTTATACTCAAAAATCAGAAGTCCACACATCAAGTCTGGACATCTAATCCGAGTCAAGAAGGATTTTGGGTTTTGTTTTGGGTATTCTGCAGAAATTGGACATCTGACCAAGTGTCTGGACGTCCAATAACACTGCAGAAGTGCGTTTAAGGTGTGCTGGAGTTGGCTAAGGGTTCTGGACGTCCTATAAATCATCTAGACATCCAGATAGAGGTTAGAATTAGGGTTTTAAGGTTTCCTAGGGTGCGGTGACCTAATCAAAGGGTGGCTAAGGCTTGGGGAGGCTTCTAGGCTATCCTACGGCTAGGATGGACCTAAGTTCTTCACAATTTATTGCTCTATTCGTACTTAATAGAATTGCATACCCTAACTCTCATAGATTATTATCTACTAGATCTAATCTAGGTCTTCTACTCCAGCTCTACTGCAACACTAGTTATTTTTTATTCTTCAGATCCGCTTTAGATATAGCTTCAGATCTACCTTCTGTTCAGCTTATTACCTGGAATTGACATAATGCACCTAATTAGTACATTATAGCATTATTTTAGGCATAGCTAAAAGAAAGCAGTAAAGATGCAAGTAAAGCTTTTGCATGCATGAATTATCCTAACTTATGCTAAGCCCTAGCCTAATTTAGGTCAATTAAGACCTATGATTGCTACGTAATCATACCCCCATGCCAGAATCTTGCTAGTCCCTAGCAAATGGGAGACTAAATTATTCACAAAAGGGTCCCTAAGGGATTGATTGTTTTATCAAGTGTATGCCTAGAGATTTTTCTCATTTTTGTTTTCATCCTATGCTCTAGAAATCCAGACAATCGTGAAAGTGTAGCTATGTAGCTTTTTGCAACGGATTCGAGTGAAAAACTAATTCACCTCTAAAGCCTGTACTTGACCCCTAGTAAAAATTCTAGCGGTATAGGTGGACTTCTTCCCTCGAGGTATTCAAGATATTCTACAAATTCCACCCTAGATTTAAGTAGATGATGTCTGAGGATACGGGTGTTTATTTGGTGGCTCACTCTCACTTGGTGTTACATTGAGATTAGTACTTCAGAATCTATATTCGCAAATTATCAAGTAACTCAACTCAGAGAAAGACGAGAAAAACTATGCTCTCTTTTGATTCCTTTGTATTCATTCTCACATACTCTTTTTCTTTTTCTTTTCTTTTCTTTCTTTTTCTTAGAGCTCACAATCTCACCAGATTGACACATATGATCTATATTTGGTGGTCCCACTTGGCATTAAAACTTTAATTGAGTTTCCATAACCCTAACACTAAGTCGAAATTCCTCAGCCAGTATTTGGGCGGTTAGAAACACAAGAAAAATAGGATAAGGCCATATTTGGTGGATCTCAAATTTATTTGATGGTATTACCTCAATGCAACTGAAATAAATACTAAATATTCATTATTTCTTTTCTTTACTTTTTGTTCTTTTTCTTTGTCTTTCTTTTTTTTTTTTCTTTTCTCACTTTTTTTCATTTTTTGTATGAATTTTCTTCTTTTTTTTTTCAACACATCACAACTAGCACACATCCATGAACTTTATTGAGGAGGCAATATTAGGGATTGGTGGTACTCAAGAGACATTGGGTGGCTTATTTCGTGGAAGTGCCTACTCACAGCACCGAGAGGGATGGATAGGATGGTGTATTTTTAACCTTGACATTAATACACTCCTTCAACTGAGGATTCCGTAAAGAATGGTTGTAACCATTAACCTTAGCCCTAGTTTTATGAAACTCACTCTTCGCGTATTTGCCTTATTTGGTGGCTCTGACAATTCGCAAAAAAATGTATGCACAGGAACTGCAGCGAAAAGTTTGCCTAATCTCTGAGTATCATCACCTAATTATCTAGGATTCCAGATTCCATGCACTAATATTTGAGCACCAGTACACTCTACTCCAATCTCACACTATTTGGTAGATTTTTGGAAGAAAATCTGCCTGAATCCCAAAACACTATCCAGGGGTTCAAGGGAGGAAGCACTACTTCTTCTGTATAGACTAATGACGTTTATCAGCCTTCACCGTGAATCCATTGCAAATTCTACGTGTGTGTGAAAAGTTGTACTGGATTCCATCTTACAGGAATCAACTAGAGGATAAAATCCCTAATACATTCTCTTAATAAAATAATCTTATTTATGAATGTAATATGTATATATGCTATAAACAAGCAACCTCTTATATTTGTACTTCATGAAATTTTCCTTTTGGGTTACATTCAGCTTGACCCTAAATTTAAAACAAAAGGTAAGTGGTTGAGTCGGAAATGGCTGGTGCAGACGATTTCTAGCTCTAATGTGAGCATTGGAGGTGGAGTTGGTTGTTCTTTTATTTAAGGTCCTAAATTACGTTTGACATGCAGCTCTGTGATTTTTCCTAAATTTTGGCATAAAAAATTTTCTCAGTTTTACTGTATCTACCCCCCATGCCTAAGTTCTTGCATGTCCCCATGCATGAATATAAAAGAAAATAAATACAGCATGGAGTAAATGGGTAGAAATAAAGAGGAATTTCTCTTGAAATTTTACATTCAGCACCAACCAACCTGACATTATGCAATATGCAGAAAGAAAATATGCTTAAAAGAAAAATATGCTATGTATAAAGCGAGTATGTATAGCGTGATGCTAGAATGTGAGGTAAATGTTGAGTTTAACGCCTCCAGCTAGCCGAAAACTCAATCAGATGATCAATTCTAGCATAGGATTCGGTCAAGATTAAGAGAAAGATACGCTCGTATGCTCCCAGAATCAGTGGTCCGAAGATGCGAACCAACTGATTGTGCACCCCTACTCCAAAAAGTCTAGCTATAAGAAAGTGTGGAGTGGTGGTGGAAAATAGAGGATAATCAGAGGGGGGATCATGATGCTGATTCAACTGATTTATCATGTCCCATAATTCAGCAGGAAGTTGCTGAGGGAGTAGATCAACATGTATCTCAAAACCAGAATCTGAGTCGTAGGGATCCTCATAACGAAAATTGACATCAAAGATCATGCCCTCTCTAGGCTCTGGATCATATGGGGGTATCCGTTAAAATAGATCTATGGAGAGGTCACTGAAATCCTCGTCAGAAATTACTATGTCCTCATCAGTACTCATCTCTAATTCATCGGAGGCTGACTCTTCAGGCTTGGAGTCGAGCCATCCATTAGATTGAGTAGGATGGCAGGTGTGTCCTCAGCTCATTCTACTTAACGGTTCACCCACGTATGCATTGGGGCTCCTCAATAATTCCTGCCTTAGGTAGCATATCCATTTCTTCGTTCAAGTCATCCATAGCTACTTCTGGCTTTCAGATGTTAGGATCAGGGATAGAAACTGTCATCTTGAAATCTCTAACATCTGTATTAGGGATGTAGCTGAAAGAGGAAGAGTGCGGATCAGAAGATGTTGGCTCTAGCACAGGTTCACCTACAATGGGAAGTGGCCTAGATTGATCACTAGTGTCGCATGTAATGTTTGCCTCAAGATCCATATCCTCAACTAGATGTACTTCCCTTATCTTAGTTCGGTTATCTAACCCAAGAGGTATCTCCCCGGATTTAGGATAATCCGATTGTTGCTTAGTTTTAGAGATATCAGTCCTTTCCTCCTCAGTTTCCTGAATGGAGTTCTCAGACGAACCCATTCTGAATAATTCCTGCTCCTGTCTCACATCCAAGCTGGATTCTTGTTCCCCTGAATTTTCCTCTGACATCAGCTCCCGAGAATCTCCTATGAGTCTGTCCTGTGTAGTCGTTTCAGATTCTTTGAGGTCTTCAAGGCTATTTTCCACTTGATATCTCAAAAGAAGTAGTTCTTAAGTTTCCCAATTTTGTCCAATTAGCCTTGTTATCCCTGTTGTTCCAAGAAGGAGCTTCATCACGGCTTGTTGATGGGGAATCCAACTTTTTCTTTTGTTCAGTTCAGTGATAGCTTGGATTTTGTTTAGATAGGATGCGACCTTTTCCATAGTGCTAGCTGTAGCTCTCTGTATTCTGCAAAGCGATTCCAGGGGGGAATCAGGTCTACCCATATTCCATGGGTGAGAAGCAAGAGTATGAAATCCAAATCTGGAGTTATAAGATGCGGTCTTTTGAGGGACCGACTGGTATGGGTCATAATATCCAGGGTTTGGATGTGGGTTAACCATTTCGGTAACTCGAGGAGAAGGATCAGGCGAAGTGAAAAGTCATCTTCGCCACCTTGGGTTCTGATCCCAAGGCTGAGCTGGTTCAGTGACCTGGGCTCTTAGATAGGCTCGTGGGTCCAGCTTTTCTGGATCCTGATTAGGTCCAGATCTAGGGTTAGCCATTGTGGCTAAGAGAGTAGAAGTGGGGGAAGAAGATGGTCCAAGCGAGGTGACTTACCTCCTTGGGAGCAGCTCCCAAGGTTCAACCAGTCAAGGTCTAAGTGACCTCCTTCCTTGCATACACCACCCAACCCCTTGGTTGGTGTAGCCAGCAAGACAAGGCTAAGGCTTTGTCAATCTAATGGTCCTTATGATCAGATAACCAGATTTTTCATTTTAAGTTTGAATTCTTGAAGAAAAATTCATCGTGCAGCTGACTAAAAGTAATTCACGCCTCTCAAGATAACCCAGCCAGTTTGGTTACGAGGGGACTAAGGGGAAGGTTCTTTGGCTTACACCTATGGTTCCGTAACCCCTTAGCCGCGGTCGTTTGACACTGCCTTGTAGACTTAGTCTCTAATAACACTACATAAGGGGGTGATAAGTATGTTGAATATGGCCCATCTTAAGAATAAACGGAATAACATAAGTAGAATGGGAGCATTGCATGCATCATGTACCAAGATTGCTTATAAAACTGTATTAATGGCCATTTGTGTAAGCATTTGTCAAAGCAGGCCTTAGATGAGCAATCGAACCGCACGGATGGATTCAGAACGATGAACGGAGTAGAACACACTCAAGATCGGCCAAATTCGACATCCGAAGCTCCTACAATGGGCCCAAGAAGTTCTAACCGTTGATCTGGAGATCAACAGCCCAGATTGCACCACGTTAGCCCCGCCCCACCGCGCGCCGCACCTTTAGCCAGCTGAGATCAAATGTCAGCCATCGATCTTCGATCGAACGGCCGAGGCTAGCGCGCCCGCCCGCGGTCGTCGAGACAAAGCGCGGACGTGGCGCAACTGTTAGCACCCACACCTGCACGCAGGCGAAATTGAAGACGGGAGACAAGCGCGGAGAAATTGGTCCACCCGATCAGCAGCAGGTAGCCAGGATCCTGCCACGCGGCATGGCCGTAGCTCACACATATCCACGCACGCATGCACGCCGGGCGGAGACGCGTGCGAACACGCGCGCCCGAGGTGCGATGCCAGCGTAGCCGAGGAGGATTCTCAGCCGTCTGATCTTCGATCGGACGGCTCTAGTTCAACCGCCACGGATCGCACGAAGAGAAGAAACGAGGTGGTCAGCTGACCGGCGGTTGGAGGGCTTCACCAACGTTTTTGGGAGTGGTTTTAGCGACTCTCTGGATGTCGCTAAAGCCCCTTCTTCTTTTAGGAAGCCCTTAACTCTATTTAAACCCCCTCCAACCACCATTCATGGCATTCACTCCCCTTGCAACTACTCCACCCCTCTCTTAGCTAGCTTTAGGACCTCTTATAATCGCCAAAGATGACAAGCCGTCGACGGAGCCTCCTCCACCACTGTGGCTAGCTTGTCGCTCTCCACTCTCTCTCTCTCTCTCTTTTTCTTTTAAAGTTTTCTATTACTTTTGTTGAAGCATGTTTTTAACGTTGCAAGCGATGAACTACAAGTGCATGATTAATGAAGTTATTTTCCGTTCAGTTGTCATTTTAATTTCCATTCAAGTTGCATGATCAAACAAAGAACTTTCTAACCTTAAACCCTCTCTCTCTATCACTCTCTCGCTTTTCAAAATCGCATCCTTCGCAAGCCAACCTCCTCACTTTTCGTGACAACAAGTGATAAGCAAAAATCCGATTTTCACGCCTCCCTGAGACCAACACTCGGACTCACCTCCGGTTACTTATTTTAAAATTGACGTTGCATGAGCGACTATAACGACACTCCTTTACACACACGCACAACGACACATCAGTTTTTGGCGCCGTTGTCGGGGAGGCAACGGATTTGTTTTATCACCTCCATTTCACATTCATTCTCACATTGTCTAATGCCCTATTTTCATTTTTACTTGGCGGTTGCAGGAATTCGGCGCATGGACGGCGAAACGACTCATCCCACGATGGTAGCAAGGGAGTAGGCGCCACGAGGACCGATAGTGAGTAGCCTCTCTCTCATTGTTTGCTTGCTTGGAAAAGCAAAAAAAAATTTGTAAAAACTAAAAAAAATGGGCGTGGTGTATGATTGCTTGACCCACATCCTTAACACATCACCCCATAAAAAAATGTACACTCTAACATTTTGAATAAATTCTTGGAGTGTTCTTTTCTTTTTCTTGAGTGGTGTTTGCGAAGCCACCATGAGTTGACCTGGGCCGCACCGCTCAACCCTAAACTGACTCATCCAATAGAAGCTACATGATCATTAGGATGAGTACACTAGGGTTTTAGAGCCTTTACAGAATAAAAAGGAAATCTACTTTCATCGAATTGTGTGTAGAACTTGATGTGCCCACTGAAACTTGGTTGAAAACATTAAGACACGTCAACCCTAAAAAGTACTAAAGTAAAGATGAAACACTAAAAGACACCACATCTTAACAAATCCTTGCTTGAAAACCAGGTTTTGCTAGAAGCGCACACCTTGAAAAGTGGAAAATTAAGAGGCACCACCCCAATCAATGCCTCATCACATCACCCTAAGCACAAGCACTGTCCTAACCCTTTAAAACTTAGTAGACGTGCCCTAGGCAGGACTGAGTTAAGTCTCAAAAGGCGAGGTTTTTTTCGCTAGGCACTTGGCTTTCATTCCCCTGGTAGAATCTAGTGACTAGGCTACGGGGCAGTGTCAAATGACCGCGGTTGTGGGGTCTATGGAATCGGAGGCACAAGCCAAAGGAAGAACCTTCCCTGCAATCCCCTCGTAATCAATCTGGCCAGATTAGCCTTGGGAAGGGGAGTCCAGTGCTTACGGACTTAATCAACCTTTGTGAGATTTCTAGGTCTCCTAAGGAATACACCATAAGGACTAGGTTTGTTTGCTTGGTTGAGTACACAACTCTCTCTCATCTATTCTTCCTGCATCCCTCCATTTCTTCCAAAACATGGATTTCATTGCCTCTCCATCTTACCCAAACTACCCCCAACAGGATTTGTATGCTAACCCAAGTGGACCAAACCCACAACCTACTTGGGCTAACCAACCACCAAGTTGGGGATACAACCTTGAATATCCCTCTTGGCCCAACTATGACCAAACCGCACCAACGTCTTATTGGAATACACCCAACATAGCTACCCAAGGGTACGATTCAAATTGTAGGGCTCCATATCTCGATTCTCCTCACGATGCCTCCTCATTTAGGTCCGACCCGCTCTACTTTTATAGGACCTACACTTTTGGAGAACACCAAGAACCCTACCCTTCCCAGGATAATAACCAAGAAAGGTCATCTGAATTCAACAACCTTTCCTACTTGACCTCTGGATTAGAAGGAGTTCTAGACAAATTGAAATCAGAAAATGATCAGAAGTCTAGGCAAGCCCAGGATCATCAACCTTTGATTTGGTCCCCTGATGAAGAATCTGACTGGGAGGAGAACTTAGAACCTCAACTATTCTGGAGTAGGACCAAATAGAGAATGGTTCCTCTTGAAGAACTAGACCCTGAACATGATAGAATAGAGGACCCACCTAAGAACCTAAACACTATTGTTGGTTTTGATCCACAACCTCAACCATACTCTCTTAACCTGGATTCCAAGGAGGAAATCCAAAGGACACCAAATGACACCTTGTAAATTCTTGATAACCTCCAATTAGAACTACACAGGCAGAATCAAGAATTGGTTAAAGGGCAACATGCCATGATGGATTTGTTCCAGCATTTGGGGGAAGAAGGCCAGAGAAAGCTGTTGCACACAACGCCATTCATGGAATTCATAAAGCAAGGACATACCATGATCAATTGGACTACACCTAGTCATCGTGATTTGGTCCAGTCCACCATTGATACCCCTCAGGAGTTGGACAGCTCAGTGGATAAGGACAGTAAGGATTCCTCGGAAGACAATTTGGGGAGCATTGAGAACAAACATCAGGAGGAAACTAAGATTGTGAGGGGAGAGGACTTGGAATCCGAATCTAATCGGCCCAAGAGAAGCAATCCGGTGGGAGAAGCAGCCAACATCATAGATGGAGAATGGAGTTACAATTTCAAAGAAATTGATTATGAATCGAGTGGAATACCCATCACAAATTTGGAGGAGGGCCGAGAGAAAGAATATGATCTAGAGGATGAAACTGACCCTACCTCTAATGCAACCCCAAACAGTGAATCTGATACAAAGGAGGTTGAAGAAAATATTCTTGAGATCAAGGGCTTAGAGGGAATGAGCAATGAAACCATAGTTGCGGAAGAGATGGATTTGTCTTTGGAGAGAGGCCTCATGCTTTATTGTAGGGCTCATTATGAAACTCTGGACTTTGTTACCTGCCCTACCAGAATAAAGATCCTGCAACCCGAATGCACTGGAATTGATACACTTTTGATAGATTACAATTTTATGGGGACACAGGCTGAGTATAAAACCTACATCTTTAGTATCTGGCATGTCGTATTTGGGGTGCGTTCGTCCACAGCAACTTGTTTGCATACCCACAGACTAAGCGAGGATCTGACACGGGCATGCATTGTACAGAATTCCCGACCCTTAGGAACGGGACTCCACCACAACCTTGTTCGCATCTGTGGACTTCTGATTTTGGGTCTGGTTGATTTTGTACAGACCTCCTTGACCCAAGCCATTCCTGTTTGTGCACCGCCCAGTTGGAGGCGTTAAACTCAGCGCTTCCTGGGAGGCAACTTAGAAGATTCAGATTGATCTGGTAGTTTACGTCACTCAGGTACTATCTTTTTGAACCCTTTTGCATCCATGTATCTGCCAATGATGACATTGTCCAACTTAAGCATGGGGGGGTGGTAAATTGCATAATCCTGAGCTCAATTAATCAGTCTGAATGAATAAATAAATTAAAAAAAAATTGAATTTAGGAAGAAAACTTAGGTATTAGAAACTTGTCAATAGTGGGAAATAATACGAAAAGAACTTAAACACTTAGACTTTTCAGGCCTTCAAGCTTAATCAACCCTGGTATCCGCTAAAATATGTATTTAGCAGTGAATCCTTGCAACCTTAAGCTATTTTAATCCACCTACTAAATAAGGTAATAAGTATATGACTTATCAACTCACCCTCTAACTCAGAAAAGCTTTAAGTCTAAGCATCTGCACACATTTTTGCACAGACTCACTTCTCGGAGATTTTGACAGAAATTGGGTAGCTAATGAACTCTCTAGGGTGGTATCGCTGGCAAGTTGTCGTGGGCAACAGCCCTTTGGCAGGTTGTCCAGAACCCAGCCACAGGCCATTTCTTTTTCATTGCCTCTAGGTACATTTGATATAAGGGAAGCCACCTACGAAAAAAAAAAGGGAAGAAGAAGAAAAGAAAATAAACCACACTTCACCACACAAGTATGGCTAGCAAGTGATCGTGGGTAACAGCCCATTGGTTGGTTGTCCAGAGCCCAGCTCAATAATTGCACAAAAAAGACCAAAACACCTAAGGAAGAAGCGAGGAAGTAGTACAAGCCAGGGAGATATACACTGGAAAAATCCTTGTGTTGACCCCAATTAAAACAAACATAGGGAGAAAGCTACCAATCGAACAAATACACCTTCAGGCAAAATTTATTTTTCGTTCACCTAGAGGTGTAGAAACTCGAAGTCTATCTCAATTACCGTTAAGTGAGTCTATCACAACATTCACACCAAGATGCTTAGCACTTATGGTTTTGACAGAGTTTTTGGTGGGTTGGGTAGCCGTAAAATGTTACCAACACACACTGAATTTCGAAAAATTCTAAAAGAATATATATATACATATACATATGTATAGTTATATACATTAAAGCAAGGATTCGGGCGATTTGTATTTTGGCAGACACCCGGGCGCTGCTTAGTCTTCGTAGATTAAGTTCTTTGTATATTTTCTCTTATTGACAAGTAACGAAGTGTCTAAGCAATTACTTCTTAAATTCTGAAACGAAATAAAAGCTAGAATAAACCTTGCTAGGGATTAGCAAGGAGTAAGAATGGGGGTATGATAACACTGCATAAGGGGGTGATAATTATGTTGAATATGGCCCATCTTAAGAATAAAATGCATAACATAAGTAGAATAGGAGCATTGCATGCATCATGTACCAAGATTGCTTATAAACCTGTATTAATGGCCATTTGTGTAAGCATTTGTCAAAGCAGGCCTCAGATGAGCAATCAGACCACACGGATGGATTTAGAACGACGAACGGAGTCCAACAGACTCAAGATTGGCCAAGTCCGACATCCGAAGCTCCTACAATGGGCCCAAGAAGTTCTGACTGTTGATTTGGAGATCAACGGCCCAAATTGCGCCACGTCAGCCCCGTCCCCCCGCGTGCCGCGCCTTTAGCCAGCCGAGATCAAATCTCGGCCGTCAATCTTCGATCAAACGGCTGAGACTCGTGCGCCCGCCCGCGGTCGCCGCGACAAAGCGTGGGTGTGGCGCAAAGGTTAGCGCCCACTCCCACACGCAGGCGACGTGGGTTTGAGCCACGCGGAGGCGAAATTGAAGACGGGAGACGGATGCGGAGAAATTGGGCCGCCCGATCAGCAGCAGGCGGCCAGGATCCTGCCACGCGGCGCGACCACAGCTCACGAGCATCCACGCGCGCGCACATGCGCCGTGCAGAGACGAGCGCGCACATGCGCGATCGAGGCGCGATCCCAGCGCAGCCAAGGAGGATTCTCAGCCGTCGAATCTTCGATCGGACGGCTCTCGTTCAATAGCCATGGATCGCGCGAAGAGAAGAAACGAGGCGGGCGGCTGACCGGCAGCTGGAGAGCTTCACCGACGTTTTTGGGAGTGGTTTTAGCGATGCTCTAGATGTCGCTAAAGCCCCTTCTTCTTTTAGGAAGCCCTTAACTCTATTTAAACCCCCTCCAACCACCATTGAAGGCATTCACTCCCCTTGCAACTACTCCACCCCTCTCTTAGCTCGCTTTAGGACCTCTTGTAATCGCCGAAGACGACGAGCCGCCGACGGAGCCTCCTCCACTGCCATGGCTGCCTCGTCGCTCTCCACTCTCTCTCTCTCTCTTTTTCTTTTAAAGCTTTCTTTTACTTTTGTTGAAGCATGTTTTTAATGTTGTAAACTATGAACTACAAGTGCATGATTAATGAAGTTATTTTCCGTTCAGTTGTCATTTTAATTTCCGTTCAAGTTTCATGATCAAACAAAGAACTTTCTAACCCAAAACCCTCTCTCTCTCTATCTCTCTCTCACTTTTCAAAACTGCATCCTTCGCAAGCAAACCTCCGCACTTTCCGTGACAACAAGTGATAAGCAAAAATCTTATTTTCATGCCTCCCTGAGATCGACACTCGGACTCACCTCCGTTTACTTATTTTAAAACCGACGTTGCAAGTGCGACTATAACGACACTCCTTAACACACACGCACGACACATCAGTCACCAGGTTCGGCAAGAGAGGTTGAAGCCACCCAGTAGTATGACAACGAATTCATGTTTATTTACATGTTTTAAAATTGATTTTAGCCCATTTTTCTTCAGTTGAGGTTTCTGGTGAGTGGCCCACAAGGTGACCAAGCTCATCGGCTAAACACTAGACTTGAATAAGTCTAGGTTAGCCCAAATATGTTCTCTAGATTGTAACCCTAAAGATGTAACCTAGGGTTCATGTAATTCTAGGGTTTTTTTTATTGTTCCTTCTTTAGCAGATTAACGAAATTAAGACCAATTCTTTGTTACAAGTTGGAATCAAAATAAGTTGAAATTTCGCAAGTAGATTCCTTTTTCAATTATCTATCCAGGGAATATTTTATAAAAAGTTTAACTATTTCAATTGAATTTATAAATATTTTTAAATGTCAAGGGGTCAGATCAGGAATTTTCACCCCTAGTCAATTTTTCAAATTGAAACAGTATCAAATGATCTTCAAAATTTCATAAAAAATATGAAAATTAAATCCAATGAGATCAGCATTCAAACCCTACCATTTTTAGTCAAAACAGATTCATGGATTGCTTGGAATTGCTTTTTCAATTTTGAAAATTCTCAAATATGGGTTGGTCTCACCCCCTTGCACTTTGCGAATTTTTAAAAATTTTTACATGGAGATTTTTTAAAACGAATGGTGTCAAATGAAAGAAGGCTTGAAAATGAAGATTTATCCCAAATTTCAGAATTTTTCGCTCATTAATGTTTTGCCAATTGAATTTTTAAATCAGAATTTGAAATCTGGCCGAAAATCAGAGAATGGTGGGAAAGTTTTTAAAAAGTGTTTGAGTTTAAAATTTGAACTTTCCACCAAATTTTTTTTTTAAAATATTTTGAACTTTTTTTTTCAGGAAGAATTTTTTTTAAAGGTTTTTTAATTTTTAATTTTTGTTTTTCAAAACTAACCTAGGATTCAAAAAGAAACCTAATCTAACTACCTAGATTTTTTTCTTTGATTTTTTTTCTCTTTCTCAAAAATAAATAGCCTTTCTTGTTCTCAAATAAATCTAACCTAGGGTTCAGAAAGGGAAATCCTAATCGAAGATTAGATGTGCACCTGAATTTTTTAATCTACGCTCGTTGCATGCACAGATTCTCATTTTTTTTAATTTTGTGCACATCAGAAGAAAGTAGAGGAAGATTTGTCAGTGATAGCTCAAAAGATCAAAATAAAAAAATGACGTTGCCTCCCTGGCAATGGTGCCATTTGACAGATGCCATTTTTGCTCATTTTAAAGTCGTCGAAAATCGTAGTATAGTCACGCTAAAACACTCGTAAAAAAAAGTGATTCTGTAAGGATAACGAGACTTGAGTCCTAGTGGTTCATCTCTGGAAGGCGTTTATGCAAATCTGAAATTGATCTTTTTCGCTCTACCTTTTAAAATCGCATGCCGGTTTCTGATCATCGTATCAATGTTTTTCCACTTTCATTATGAAACCTGATTACGTACGCATGTCTTAGATAAATGAAAAAAGTGAAAGTATGAGTTTCAGTAAGCACAATTCTAGTTATGTGGGGGCTGTTTACAGAAAATTCGTTAATCATTAGATCCTCAATATTTTTTGGTACAGACATGCTGGTTGCAATAGATAATACCTAAAAGCAAGCAACTTTAATCACACAAAATATATTGCAATCAATAACCTCATGGTGATTCTCAACACAGAGATATATATATAAAGAAAATTCTTTCATTCATTTAGGAGGGTGTTTGCAACATGGAACTAGTGGAAAGCTTATAGAGGAAAGCTTGAAAACATAAATCTAACTAACAGAAAATGATCGCATACATGAATCTATGTGGGGATTTTGCATGCATCATTGGGGGAGAATAAAGAGCTACACTACTAAGCAGTAATAAAAGCATATAAATATGAAGACCTAAGCTAATCGAAACGAAATAAGGGCATTCAGAGGTGGTCTCCAATGGCCTTTCAGTGGTTGAGAGGAGGAGGGGTGGCTAATAGTGCTTAGGTCGGCTGTTGGAGAGAGATTGGAGAGGTGATCCAGCATCCTGGCATGGAGATGGTGGTAGCCATGGTGATCAACTTGTGGAGGTGGAGTGGAAGTGAATGTAGCTAACCTAAATGGAAGTGAATAATGACAAGAGATGGAAGGGTGCAAATGACCACCCCTTGGGTCTTTTTATAGACCTAAGGGAAGCTCTCTAGAGAAGTGTGGAACTCTCTAGAGAGAGCTACAACAGTGGCCGGCCATTGAGAGAGAGAGGTGGTTCTTAGATCCACCATTTGTGGATCTCAATTTGAATGGCTCTTGGTTTCTAATTTTGGCAACCAAGAGTGGCGCCACCTTTGGAAGAACCTAGAATACTCTAGGTTGTGTGGGAGTGCATGAGTGGGCTTGTGTGTGTGTGTGTGTGGTTGTGCCCTAGGTATCTAAGTGATATAGGTTAGGTCCTAAGGGGTTTAGGTTGGTGTAGGCCTTAAATTAAGGTTGCAAAGCCTAATTACTAAGGGGGAATTGCAATTAAACTTAACACAAGTTTATTTGAATTGTTGTGAACCTAATTGAGAGTGAAATAACTCAATTAGGTTTGGCTTAGGTCAATTGGACTTTCACTGAGTCCAATTGGACTTGTATGGGTTAAGATCTGATCTCAATTGGACCCTATGAGTACAATTGACTAGGAAATGGTAATTGACCTTGATCTAACTCAATTAGGTTTAGTGATGACCTAATTAGGTCCTTTGGGAGGTCTAGAGGTGATGTACTATGGTTAGGGCACCTAAATTTAGTTTCTTATGGGGTTGGAATTGGGTTTAGGGAGCTAGAGATCCAAGATCAAGGCTTAAATCTCAAAACAAGAACTGGAGAACAGTTCCAGCATCCAACAATAGTATCAGATGACTTATACTCAAAAATCAAAAGTCCAGACTTCAGGTCTGGATGTCTAATCAGAGTCAAGAAGGATTTTGGGTTCTGTTTTGGGTATTCTGTAGAAATTGGATGTCTGACTAGGTGTCTGGACGTCCAAAAACATTGCAGAAGTGGGTTTAAGGTGTGTGGGAGTTGGATAAGGGTTCTGGACATCCTATAACTCATTTGGACATCTAGATAGAATCTAGAATTATGGTTTTAATGTTTCCTAAGGTGCGGTGACCTAATTTGATGGTGGCTAAGGCTTGGGGAGGCTTCTAGGCTGTCCTAGGGCTAGGATGGACCTAAGTTCTTCACAATTTATTGATTTATTCCTATATAGTAGAATTGCATACCTTAACTCCCATACATTATTATCTACTACATCTAATCCAGGTCTTCCGCTCCAGCTCTGCTGCAACACCAGTTATTCTTTATTCTTCAGATCCAGCTTTAGATCTAGCTTCAAATCTACCTTCTGATCAGCTTATTACCTGGAATTGACATAATGCACCTAATCAGTACATTATAGGATTATTTTATGCATTGTTAAAAGAAATCAGCAAACATGCAAGTAATGCTTTTGCATGTATGAATTATCCTAACTTATGCTAAGTTATAGCCTAATTTAGGTCAATTAAGACCTCTGATTGCTGCACAATCAACAGGGTGGCAAGGTGCACTTTTGATTTCATGCATTTGTTCAAAATATAATTATTAAATGGCATAGACAAAATATCGTAGTATGTATCTCAATTAGAGAGTTTGGACATTAATTGCATTAATCTAACTAAGAAAATTCTATCATAAAAAAAAACTATTTATTAGTAGAACAAGGGCACCACGAGTGGTTCATGGTGGCCTTCTAGAGAGGATGGGAAGAGCAGCAACGATCCGCTGAGGTGGCTCAATGGACGCTTCAGAAGGAGATGTAGAGACGGAGGCAGAGAAGATGGGAAGAAGAAGGGATAGGAGTTCTAGAAGGAGGAGGAAGAGGAAAACTATGGAATGGCCTTCAAATGGGACACTTAGGCCTCCTTTTATAGCTTTTGTGAAGAGTATTTATGGTATTACAGCCCTTAATTCCGTGCAAAAGCTTTAGGTTAATCAAATCCGTTGATTGGGAGATCAACAATTATGATTAAACCTTCTAAATCCTTCTCTATTCCCAATTTTAATCTAGTGCTGACATGTGGCGCAACGTGCACCCTTGGATCTGCATCTGATGGCCTTTGCTCGCTAGCTGTGCATCGCTGCCTCCGCACGCCCACCGCACAATGCTTAATCGGGTCTCAAATCCTAAGAGATCAAACAACTTAAAAAGCATGCACCACTCCTGACGACTCCTAACGCACACGTCATCACACATGTATTCATCTTACACTCCTACAGACGCCATGCGTCCATGCTTCCACCACCCGATGAAGAACCTGCGATCAATCATGCCCTCACTCACCGCTCTCCCTGATTTCAGGATGGGCACTTCTCGAACCCACGTCAGTTTCATAGGTGCGAAGGCCCTAACCAACTCGCTGTGGATGAGTTTCTGTCGGGTTTTCAAATCTCCGCACTTCCATTCTCAATCGTTGGATAGATATCCAACGATCGAGATCACGTCCTCATCTGATGAAGTGGTTGGAGCTGGTTGATGTGGATGCATCACAACCATTGGATGACGATCCAATGGCCCATGTCTTTCCTTCGAAGAGTGGGGCATGGTGAGGGGCGGCTACAATGGTGCCACGTGGTGCCATCATGGCCATCCATCTTCCTCTCCTTGTATCTGATGATGTAGTCCTTCGCTTGAGTTGATTTTTGTGCCATTGGACTACAAACATTGATCCGGATCCATCTGTGTTATTGGATTTGTCATCTGAGGTTTGAATATTCTTCAATTTGCCCCTTGGCTCTTGCTTCTTTTGCGAACTCCTTAGGGTGCTACAGGAGTCTGATTGATGCGCTCTTTGGAAGCATTGGTCTCCCGTCACCATTCTAAATAGATCCATAAGGTTGGATCGGTCATCTGCAACCCTGAATTACATACAATTATTAATACCTCTCAAATATCACATTATTATGTATAAAACATACAAATCATCTAGGATACAACGTATGATGTGTATGCTTGTATAATGCCCATGTTAAGCAAGGTTCTACCTTAATTCAGGCAAATTAGGGCCTATGATTGCTGCGCAATCATACCCCAATGCCTAAATCTTGCTAGTCCCTAGCAAGTGCAAGACTAAATATATTCTATCAAGAGTTTAACTAAAGGTTTATTTCTTTTTGTTTGATCCAAAAATTCACAATCCAGATAACCATGAATATGTAATGTTGTAGCTTTTGCAACGGATCCAAGCGAAGAGTCAATATACATTAAAAGCTCGTACTTGACCCCTAGTAAACTTTTGTTGGGATAGGCAAACCTCTTCTCTTAGGGATATAAACTATTCTCTGATTTTAGCCTTGGCTTTTGCCTTAGGTAAAAGATGTCTGAGGTAACTGGATTTGTATTTGGTGGCTCACTCTCTTCTGGTGTAACATAGAGACTAGTATTTCAGAATCTAGATTTCTAAATAATTGAATAAATTAACTTAGAGAGAGGCTAGAAAACTGTGCTCTCTTTAATCTTCTGTACCTTTTCTTTTCTCTCTTTATCTTTTTTCTTCTTTTCTTTTTCTTTTTCTTCCTGAGCTCACATCTCACTAGATTTGCAATTGTATTTGGTGGTTTTGCATGGCATCACACTTTAATTAGGTTCTAATAACCCTACGACTGAGTCAGATCCCTCAACCCGTATTCAAGCGGTTAGAAATACAAAAAAAAAGGGTTAAGGTTGTATTTGGTGGTTTGTGTCGATGGTAGGTGTTTTTGCCACAAAACACTTTGACCCAAACTTCTTAACATAACACTTTTTTTTTTCAAGCAAATGCCTCTTTTGTGTGCTTTTTTTTTTCATATCTACTGGAACAATGCCATTACCAACATGATATAATGCAAAAATGCAACACGACATACATACTTTTATTCATGATGCATTATTTGGGATTTTTGAGGATGACCGAGAGGATCTCGGGTGGATTATTTGGTGGAAGTGCCTACTCTCAGCACTGGGTAGGGAACGAATAGGTCGGTGTATTTCTGAGCTTGACATCAGTACCCTCCTTCAACCAAGGATTCCATAGAGGACAATCGTGACCATCCACCTCACTCTTAGTTTTATCAAAACTTGCTCACTGTGTTTTTGCCTTATTTGGTGGCTCTCGTATGGAATTTCTCACAGAATTAGTATGCAACTCTGAGTATCATTATTCTATTATTCAAAATTAAAGATTCCTTACACTAGCCTTAGAGAACTAGTAGACTCTCTACTCTCATCTAATGTATGTTTTGGTGGATCTACTAGAAGATGGTTCACCTGACTCCCTGATTGTTGTCCAAGAGTTCAGGAGAAGAACTAATGCTTCTTCTTGACAAACTAGGGATGTCTATTGATTTTCACAGTGGATCCATTGCAAATTCTTCATTCAGATGTGAGGTTATACTGGATTTTATGCTTAGGAGTCTACTAAAGAATAAATCTTCAATAAAACCTCTTGATGAAATGATCTAATCCACCACTTGTTGGTAGAAAATTTTCAATTTTTATGGACTACCCCTCCTATTCCTAAGTGTTTGCATGTCATCATTCATGAATAAAAGAAATTGGAATAAGGTAGGGTGTATATGGATAGAAATCACCTGAGACTTCTTATGAGTTGTCGTTCAACCCATGCCATCACTGAAATTCCATACACAATATGCAAAACAATATGCGATAATGAAATATGCTATGTATATAGTATGTATATATGTATACGTGCTGAGTTTAATGCCTCCAGCTGGGCAACTCATCAGTTGCACATCCTCGAGAAGATGTATCATTTTGTCAGCAGGAGGAGGTTCCTGGGCAACGAATGGTTTGAGGCACAGGCCATTAATAGTAAAAACATGCCTAGATTTTGGGTCTCTAATTTGGATTGTCCCGTTAGGATATAGCTGGACCACCAGGAATGGCCCAGTCCACTTGGACTTAAGCTTTCCCTCAAAGAATTTGAGTAAGGAGTCAAATAACCAAACCTGCTAGTTAGGTGTGAACTCCTTCCTCTGGATGCGTCAATCATGGAAAGCCTTTGTCTTGCCTTTGTATATTTTTGCATTCTTGTAAGCTTCCTGCCTAATCTCCTCTAACTCACTGAGTTGGAGCACCCTTTCATAACCTTTGGCCTCGAGGTTAAAATTACACTTCTGCACTACCCAAAAGGCATAGTGCTCCAGCTCTACAGGAAGGTGATAGGCCTTTCCATACACCATGTGGTAAGGTGACATTCCAAGCGGGGCTTTGTACGTGGTGTGATGTGCCCATAGTGAATCAATCAACCAATCGGACCAATCCTTCCTATCAGGTCTAACCATCTTTTGAAGGATAAGCTTGACTTGACGGGATGATACTTTAGCTTGCTCATTGGTCTATCGATGGTGCAGGGTAGCAATGAGGTGCTGCACCCCGTATTTCTCTGATAATGACATGAAATGGGCATGGATGAAGTGACTACCCCCATCGCTTATCGAGGTGTAGGGAACTCCAAATCTCGCAAAAATGAATTCCTAGATGAACGATATAACAGTCTTATGATCAGCTCATCCTGTTGGGATAGCTTCTACCCACTTTGAGACATAGTCTACTACGAGGAGTATGTACTCAAAGCCATGCGAGTTCAGGAAGGGGCCCATAAAGTAGATGCCCCAGACATCGAACACTTCTATGATGAGAATAGATTGGAAAGGCATCACATCTCTCCCGGTCGTAGAACTAACCGACTGGCATTGCTTATAGCACCTGGCAAACTCGAGTGTATCTCTGAAATTGGTTCGCCAGAAAAATCCTGACTGCAAAATCTTTGCAACAGTCATTCAGCCCAGGAAATGACCCCCATAAGCATTGTTGTGGCAGAAAAATAACACACTAGAGATTTTCGAATCAGGGATGCATCTATGGATGATATGATCAGCTCCAACGCAAAAGAGCAGTGGGTCATCCCAAAAGTAGAATTTAGCAACTGATATAAATTTGAGTTTCTGATCCTTGGATAATCCCACAGGTAGCCTACCTGCGACGAGATAGTTTGCTTTATCAGCGTACCAAGGGAAATCAACAGAGTTAGTAGATAGCAATGACTCATATGGGAATTGGTCTGATATTGGCAGGATGTACAGAATATAGTCTGGGTCTAGCTGAGACAAGTAATTCACCACAAGATTATGTCCTCCGGTTTTGTCACGGATCTCGACATCAAACTCTTGTAGAAGGATCCATCTAATAAGGTGGGGTTTGGCATCCTTCTTTCCCAACAAATGTCGGAGGGCAGAATGGTCAGTGTAGATGATAACTTTTGACCCGAGTAAGTATCACCTGAATTTCTCCAACCTGAATACCATAGCTAGCAATTCTATCTTAGTGATTGTATAGTTATGGTGAGCCTCATTCAACATTTTGCTAGCATAGTATATTATGAAAAGATGGTGCTCCCAATGCTAGCTAAGAACGACTCCGACAAAGAAGTTGGAGGTGTCACACATCATCCCGAAGTCGAGTGACCAGTTGAAAGGTTGGAGAAAAGGTGCACTTGAAATAGCACTTTGCAAGGTCTCCAAAGCACTGAGACACGAGGAGTCGAAACCAAAGGGAGTGTCAGTTACCAAAAGATTCATTAATGGACGAGAAATTTTTTGAAATCTCGAATGAATCTTCGATAAAATCTGACATGCCCTATGAATGATATGATTCACCTAACCGAGCTAGGCGGAGGTAATCGTAAAATAATTTCGGACTTAGCTCGGTTGACCTTGAGTCCATTAGAGGAGATCCTATGCCTAGTACGATGCCATCCCTTACCATAAAATGACTCTTTTCCCATGAAAGTGCTACGTTAACTTCTATACATCTCCTCAAGATCTTTGTGAGGTTGTCAAGACAAGATGAAAAATCATCTCTTAACCGAGAGAAGTCGTCCATGAACACTTCTACACTGTCCCCGATCATGTCTGAAAAGATGGCCATCATGCATCACTGAAAAGTAGCTGGTGCGTTGCAGAGGCCGAAAGGCATCCGCTTAAAAGAGAATGTTCTGAAGGGACATGTAAAAGTCATCTTGTCTTGATGTTCCAGGTTGATTGCTACTTGATTGTACCAAGAGTATCCATCCAAAAAGCAGAAGAAACTATGCCTGGCCAGCGATTCTAAAATCTGATCAATAAAGGGTAAAGGAAAATGATCCTTTTTGGTAGCTGAGCTTAGCTTGTAATCAATGCAGACCCGCCAAGAAGTCATGCTGTGGGTCGGGATGGATTCGCCCATATCATTTTTTATCACAGTAAGTTTCGCCCTTTTGGGCACAATCTGAATGAGACTCAGCCACTGGCTATCTGAAATTGGATAGATAATGTCCAACATATTTGGATTTAGGCACCTCTGAGGTTGTCTCGACAGTCTCACTCCTTCTACAGTGTAGATATGGTGAGCATAATATGAGGGGCGAATCCCGTGGGGATCAGCAATGCCCCACACAATAGCAGCCCTATGTGCTTGCAGAATAGAGATCAACTAGTGTTCCTGGTCTGGAGTCAAGTGAGCATTGATAATCACGGGATACATCTCATTTTCTCCCAGAAACACGTACTTGAGTAAATTAGGTAAGGGCTATAACTCTAGTGGCGGAGGGTGGGGAGAGGGTTTATGTAGGGGAGGAGAGGAAATAGTAGTGGAAATCTACTGATCTTGACTAATGGAGAATCCATCTGTAGTCGTCATGTAATGCTGTCTTAAGATATTAGTGTTAGATAGGACAGGATAGTCAGGATCAGGGGTATTGGAAGTAGATGAACACCCATGATGGCCAGATCGACGGGATGAAATGTGTATGTCATTGGTCTCTGTCCCATGTGGATCGTGATCTAAGACCGCTGATAGTGAAGATGAATGTACCATTGGGTCACAGTAGAGGAGCCCAATGTTCCCACTGAAAGTAAAATCTTCATCTTCATTATCCTCCTCTATTTGATCACAATCGAAGTTCTTTGATGCCTTGAAAATGTCCAGTCTAAGCTTTTCATTCGCTAGGATAATCTCCATGCACCTTGATGCACAGTCAATGTTTGCATTGGCCGTTGGTCAAGAACTAGTGACCTAGAATATTTGGTGCATCGCGGAGATTAGGAGGAACCTCCATATCAATAACAAAAAAGACCGCTGGAAAGCAGAATCCTTGGACATTCACGATCACATTTTCAACCACCCCCCAAGGCATTTTCATAGATTGGTTAGCCAATTGTTTGGTAACCGAGGGGGCTTTAACTCCCTAAATCAAAATCGATCAAATACTGCGGTGGGAGTTAGGTTGATGGATGACCCCAAGACCAGAAGGGACCTATCAAATGGGGAATCCTGCAAAAAGTAGGAAATCAGTGGTGTGCCTAGGTCCTTTTTGGCCGGTAAGTCAACTAAGATAACAGTGCTGGCTTCCTCAGATAATACCGCCTGTCATTTGATTTTTTGTTGTCACTTTGGAGCACAGAAGTCCTTGAAGAACCAAGCAATAGTAGGGATGTGATCTATTGCTTCGAGGGGGACCTGAATGTGAACTTCCTTAAACATAAATTCTAGGTCCTCGAAAATCAACGTATCATTTTTCCGTGCTGAATCTCAGGTTAGAGCTGCGGGTAAGGGGATAGGAATCTCAGGGTCTATGGGCTTCTTTCATTTATATAACAAAGATGGCTTATGAGAGGAATAGGTTTGTGAGCCATCTTGTGGTAGAGCGCTGGAAAAATCATTACCAGCATGCCTAGGTAGCAAGTCCTGTGTAGTCTTTCCACTCTTTAACGTGACAACTTTTGCATTGGCGTGCTGTCCATGAAGGGTGATGTGCATACATCTAAATAGCCAAAAATGTTTATTAATGCTTGTTCTTAGTACCATATTAGCATCATGCATTGTAAATATTGGATAACACGCATAATCATGCATTTAGGTCAAATTGTAGAAATTGTATAATAATTGTCTCCTTCTATGGCCAGGCACAGGACGACTTTTAATTGGGGCTTCGAACGAATGATCCAACCACACAGATCTAATCAGGGTGATGATGGGAGTTCAACGACTCCAAGATCTCCCTGATTGGACATCTGTAGCACCAGATATAGTTCAAGGAAGCCTAGAGATCAAGGGCCAAGATGGTGTCAATCCACACTTCAGATGATAAATCTGACTGCATAGATGGGTTCAGATTGACGATTGCATCCTAACAGTGCAAAAATAAGTCCAATCCGACATTTGTGACACCTTCTGGAAGTCACAAAAGAGGGACGGCCAAGATGATGCCATGTGTCGCCATCCTAGTGGTGTCGGACCCAGATAGGTTGTTAATATGGTGATTTTATCGTTGAAGTGTGTATAGTGGTTAACCTAAATCGGACCTAACCATCTTGATTGCGCAGCAATCATACGTCTTAATTGACCTAAATTAGGCTAGGACTTAGCATAAGTTAGGGTTATTCATGCATGCATAAGCATTATCTGCATCTTTACTGCTTTCCTTTAGCTATGCATAAAATAATGTTATAATGTGCTGTTTAAGTGCATTATGTCGATTGCAGGGAATAAGCTGATCAGGAGCTGGATCTGAAGCTGGATCAGGAATAACAGGAGTTGTAGCAGAGTTGGAGCAGAAGGCCTAGTTTAGATGTAGGAATAATAATGTAAGGGGGTTAAAAGTTTGCTATTCTATTAAGTAGGAATAAAGCAGTAAAATGTGAAGAGCTTAGGTCCATCCTAGCCCTAGGATATCCTAGAGACTTCCCCAAGCCTTAGCCACCCTTAGATTAGGTCACAACACCCTAGGAAGCCCTAAAACCCTAGTTCCAACCCTTCTCTGGACGTCCAGATAAGTTTTAAGACGTCCAAGACCCTTAGCCAACTCTCACACACTTCAAACCCACTTCTGCAGTGTTATTGGACGTCCAGACACTTTGTCAGATGTCCAATTTCTACAGAATACCCAAAATAGAACCCGAAATCCTTCTTGACTCTGATTGGACGTCCAGACAATAAGTCTGGACTTCTGATTTTTGAGTATAAGACGTCTGATACTACTCTCCAATTCCTGTTTTGAGATTGAAGCGTTGATCTTTGATCTCTAGGTCCATAAACCCAATTCCAACCCCATAGGAACCTAAATTAAGGTGCCATAACCCTAGTACACCACCTCTAGACCTCCCTAAGGACCTAATTAGGTCCTCACTAAACCTAATTGACTTGGATCTTAGTCAATTCCATCAGCCTATTCAATTGGACTCATTGAGTCCAATTGAGCCCTGATCTCAGCACACACTGTCCAATTGAGCTCAGTGAGAGTCCAATTGATCTAGACTTGACTTAATTGAGTTGTTTTACACTCAATTAAGTTTCCACACACCCAATTAAACTTGTATTAAGTTTAATTGCACTTTACCTTAGTTAATTAGGGTTTATAACCCTAATTTGAGACCTACCTTGACCTAAACCCACTAGAACCCAACCTAATCAACCTAGCCACCTAAGTTTCGACCCACACACACCATCCACACGAAAATATCTAACCTAGAGTTCTCTAGAACTCTCTACCATGTGTGGTTGCCTTGGTTGCCAAAAATAGCAACCAAGAGCCATTCAATTTTTAGATCCACATGTGGTGGATCTAAAAACCACCATCCACCCTCTCTCTCTCACTCTCCCACGAGCTCCCACCAAAGGCCGCTCAAGAGAAGTCCATAATTCTCTAGAGAGCTTCCCTTAGGTCTGTGAAAAGATCCCTTGGGTGGCCATTTGCAACCATTCACTTCCTTGGCATCCATTCCACTTAGGCTAGCCACTTCCATCTCCATTCCACCTCCACGAGTTGAGCACCACCATGGAGGCCACCTTCTCCACGCCAAGAAGCTGGATCAGCTCCCGAACCTCTCTCCGAGGGCCGGCCTAAGTTCCATTGGCCGCCCCTCCTTCTTCTCTCAACCACTCAAAGGCCATCGGGGACCACCCCTGAATGCCTTTCCATTCTACTAGATTTAGATTATGCTCTTCGTATATTTACTGCTTTTATTTACTGCTTAGTAGTGTTGTCTTATTTCTCCCCCAATGATGCTTGCGAAATCCCCCCATCGATTCTTGTATGCGATCTTTTTCTAGCAGCTAGATTTAATTTTCAAGCATTTATGTATAAGCTTCCCTCTACGTTTTATGTTGCAAACGACTCTCCCGCTGATTGAATGAAAAATGCTTATATATATATTTGTCTTTATATGTTTGAAATCATCATGAGCTTAATAATTGTCATTCTTTTTGTGTGATTCAAGTTGCCTGTTTCCGATTCCTAATGTTCTTGCAACTAAGCATGTCATACCTAAATACGTAATAATCATGAATTGGCTTGCGATTCTAAACAAAGTAGAGAGGCAAAAAGATCGATTTCAAAAGTAAAAGCAATGCCTCCTTGAGACGAACGACCGAGACTCAAGTCTCATTATTTTTATAAGAAAATATCTTTATTGGATCGTATTTCGCAATTATACTACGACACTTTTATCAAATATGCGATCTACGACCCTCCAACAAATGGCGCTGTTGCCAGGGAGGCAATGTCATTTTATTTTATTTCGATTTTGGAACTATCACTAACGAATTGGCCTCTACTTTGTTCTTGATGTGCAGGACAACACGGAAGAAAAACGGGATCTGCGCACACAACGAGCATGGAAAAAAAATCAGGGGCATATCATATTCTCTTAGATTAGGTTTGTTTTCTGAACCCTAGGACAAGATCTACTTCCTCCAATTTCTTTTGAAAAAAAGAAAAGGGGAAAAAAATGGAGATTTTTCTCATTTTCGTAAAAAAAAGGAGAAAAATTTTGAAAAAAACTACAGTAGGTTCTCTTTTCAGTCTAGGTTAAAAAAAAAAAGTGATATTTTCATTGAATCTTTTGAAAAAATTATTTTTTTTTTTAAAAAAAAAGAGTGCAAAAGATTTAAAAAAAAAGCATTTTTGGTGGAAGGCTTGAATTTCAAGTTCAAACCTCTTCAAAAGCTTTTCCTCCACCTTCTGATTTTCGGCCAGATTTCAAATCTCACTTAAAAATTCAATTGCCGAAAAATTCGTCAGCGAAAAATTCTAAAATTCAGGCTAAACCTTCATTTTCAAACCATCTTCCAAATGCCAATGTTACTTTGAAAAACCTTTAAGTATAAAATTTTTAAAAATTTGCGAAGTGCACGAGGGTCAGATTAACCCAGATTCAAAAATTTTCAAATTTCCAAAAACTATTACGAGCAATCTGTAAATCTATTTGGACTATAAATGGTGGGGTTTGAAAGCTGATTTAATTGGCTTTATTTTTCATATTTTTCCCAAATTTTTGAAGATCATTTGGTACTGTCTCAAAGAGAAAAACCATCCAGGGGTCAAAGTTACAAATCTGAGCCTCTGATATTTAAAATTCCCTAAAAATTTGATTGAAATTGTAAAATATTTCAGAAAAATATTCTATGAAAAACTAATTGAAAAAGGGATCTACTCGAAAAATTTCAAATTAATTGGATTGCAATTATTATTAGAGAATCAACATTATTTCTGTGGTCTGTTGAAATAGAGAAAAATCATAGAACTGCATGCAACTTAGGTTGAACCTTTAGGGTCACAAACAGCGACCACACTTTTGGCTAACCTAGACTTAATCAAGTCTAGTTAGCCAGTGAGCTTGGTCACCTTGTGGGCCACTCACCACAAACCCCACTGAAGAAAATAGGTTAAAAACCAATTTTAAAACACGAAATCAACCCGAGTTCGTTGTCGTACTACTGGATGAGTTTAATCTCTCTTGCCAAACCTGGTGATTAAGTCTGCAGGGTAGTGTCAAACGACCGCGGCTTGAGGGTCAACGAAACCGGAGGCGTAAGCTAAAGGAAGAACCTTCCCCTTAGTCCCCTCGTAACCAGACGGGCTGGGTTAGCTTGAGAGACGGAATTCACTTTCAGTCGGTTGTACGATGAACTAATCTTCATGAATTCAAATCCCTAACGAAAAATCTGGTCACCTGATATATAAGGACCACTTGATTGACAGGGCCTTAGCCTTGTCCTGCGTGGCTACACAAACCCAGGGGTTGGGCGGTGTATGCACGGAAGGAGGTCACTTCGACCTCACTTGGTTGGACCTTGGGAGCCACTCCCAAGGAGGCGAGTCACCTTGCTCGAACCATCTTCTCACGACATTTCTTCTACTCCAAGAGCCACCATGGCAAATCCTGGACCTAGACCTAGACCGGGTCAGGACATTGAGAATCTGTACTCGATGGCTCGTTGGAAGCCTGGGTCACTGAATCTGAGGAAGGGCATCAGCAGAGCATGGATCATATTCTGACGGCGCTTGACAGGATGCAGCACCCGCCACGAGGAGAACAACTACGGGATTTTTACGACCCAGCCGCACCTATCGTCGCACCGCTAGTCAGAATTCGCACAAGCGGAGACGCGTTTGAGCTCAAGCCCAATGTAATTGTGTTGATCAGCACTCATTTCTACGGGAACTCAAGCGAAGATCCATTCCAGCACCTTGAGTACTTGAGTCGACTCGTTGAAATGATCCGACCCAGGAATATTGATCTCGGGATCATTCTGATGAAGCTCTACCCGTTCTAAGGGACAAAGCTTCATACTGGTTCAAGACTATTGGGAATCCAATTGGAACCTGGTCGGAATTACGACGAGAATTCCTGCAAAAGTTCTTCACAATTGGTCGAACAATTGCAATGCGACGTGCAATCACAACTTTGTCCCAGGGAGCTGGGGAGAAATTACATGAGGCGTGGGATAGATTTCATGACCTTCTCCGAAATGCCGACATCATGGTATACCCAGATGGCACTTTGCTCAGATTTTTTACCATGGGCTAGATGACACACATCGGTATCTGGCCGATGCATCTACCAGCGGGAATTTTCTCGCAAATGACAAGAACGACGCATTTGAGCTGTTCGAATAATTAGCGGAGAACTCAATGAATGCCGCATCTATGAACCAGTTCCAGCAGCCTAGTCAGCAGCGGGTTGGTGTCCACGAGGCTCACACCGATTCTATTCGAGCCGACATGGATATCACCGTCAAGCAGCTGGATAGAATGAACCTGATTGAGAAGAAGATTGACCAGATCAGTCAAGGTGAATCCGACTTGAGCTCTTTCATCACAAGATCCTCCTGTGCACCCCGAGCTCCACCTGCTCAAGTTAATCTACACACTCGGGATGCACCTTCTCCGTATTTACGAGATCCCGCATATCAGGATCCCGTGATTAATCCAGATCTGGCACCCTACGATCGGGGTCACGCACCACCCACAGATTATAATGCGTATCCCTTTGACGGATATACGTCTCAAACATCTTCAGCCTACGAGGACGTCAGCGCTATCCAAGGATACAGGCGTAATAACCCATATTCAGAGACATATAACGCTGGTTGGCACTAGCATCCAAACTTCTCCTGGTTTGGTAATTCATAGAGACCACATTAATATCCACACCACCAGACCAGGCAATACAGGAACGCGCAAAACACGTATCCTAGGTAGCAGCCATTCCCGCCTCAACAGCAGCAACCCTGCTTGTTGTACTAGCTGCTGCACCAAGCTGCCAACCACCCTCCAAAGCGGGTCGACCCTTTGGAGGCGCTGAAAGAGGAGCTACAAGAATCGATGAGGAAGTCTACACAAGACAGCTTACAGATAATGAAGGCTATGGCTGATCAGATTCAGACCATACAAAATACATAGAACCAGCTGTTGGAGGAGCATAGGACTCAGGGAGCCTTGCCCTCCCAACCCGTCCTGAATCCTCGATATGTGCAGAAACAGGGCGCCCTGCCTAGGTTTCAGGTACCGCAGGGACAGGCACACGCCTTACTACAGGCGCCTCCTGCACCACTCGGTTACGTGCAAGGCCAGCCGCCTTTGCAGAATCCCACGTATTCTACCCCATCCGCTCCCCCACCACCTCATGGACAGCAAGCCGATGCACACGCTTCTCATTGCGGAGCGGAATGAAGACATTCCACCCACCACTTAGGCAGCGGGTTTTGATTTTTCCCACCCTTCGCCATAGGCGGATTCGACTCCTTCAGCATCTCAGGAGCCACCTATGGTAGATAAGGGTAAGAGGCCACTTAACCCTGATATTCCCGTCCCTTTTCCTGAGGCTCTGACATGAAATATAGTTTGGAAAAAGGACACACAAAATTTCGAGGACCTGAAATCGATGTTTAAAGAAGTACATATTCAGGTCCCCCTCCTCGAGGCTATCGATCACATTCCCGCTATCGCTAGGTTCTTCAAGGACTACTGTACCCCGAAGTGACAGCCGAGAATTGGACGACAGGTGGTACTGTCGAAAGAAGCTAGCGCCGTGATTCTAGCTGACTTACCACCGAAGAAGAAAGACCCTAGCACCCCACTCATATCTTGCTTTTTGCAGGATTCTCCATTTGATCGGGCCCTTCTAGATTTGGGTTCGTCCATCAACCTAACTCCCACCATTCTATTTGATAAATTTTGATTTGGGGAGTTGAAACCTACCACGATTACAATTTAGCTGGCTGACAGATCAGTCAAAACACCGAGGGGGATGGTTGAGAACGTGAACGTAAATGTCCGTGGGTTCTGCTTTCTCGTAGATTTTTTCGTTCTCGATATGGAAGTTCCCCCTAATCTCCGAGATGCACCAATTATTTTGGGTCGCCAGAAAAGATCGATTGTGCATCCAGATGTATGGAGATTTCCCTGGGCAATGAGCTACTTTGACTAGACATATTAAGGGCAGCAAACAACTTCGACAGTGATCGAATAGAGGAGGATGGTGAAGATGAAGATTCGGCTTACTGTGGTAACATTGGGCTCCTTTGCGACGACCCAATGTCTCAATCATCGACACTATCAGGTTTCTCGGACCTCTATCCATGTGGGATTGAAACCACTTCATTACACATATCTCCTCGAGGATCTGACTATTTGGGGTGTGCTTCTGACCACAGCACCCCTGAATCCAGCTATCTTGATTCATATATTACTGAATCACCCCTGCTATTACAGGAAGACATGACTACAGCTAAAGGGTTTCCCGTTAACGTAGTCACAACAGATTTCACAGGGAGTGACTCAGCGGGAATTCACGTGTACATGGATCAATAGATTCCCACCCTTGATTCTATTCCTCCCACTCTCAGTTCTGATTCTTACCCACCCGTAATTGAATTGAAGCCCTTACCTGACTCACTCAAGTTCGTGTTCCTGGGCGAAAGTGAGACATCCAGTCATTATCAGTGCCCACTTAACCCAAGAATCGGAGCATCAATTAATTTCTACACTTCAAGACCATAGGGATGCTATCGGGTGGAGTGTTGCTGATCTCCGCGGTATTCGCCCCTCGTATTGCACTCATCACATTTACACGGATGAGGGGGTGAAGCCTTCAAGACAACCTCAAAGATGGCTAAACCCGAATATGCTAGAGCTTGTTAAGAAGGAGATCATCAAATGGCTGGATGTAGGCATTGTATATCCAATCTCAGAAAGCCAGTGGGTGAGTCCGATTCAGATAGTGCCCAAGAAAGCAGGACTCACTATTATAAAAGATGATAACGGCGAATCCATCTCGACCCACACTGCGACATCTTGGCGGGTCTGAATTGACTAAAGGAAACTGAACACGGCTTCCCAGATGGATCACTTTCCTTTGCCGTTCATTGATCAGATCTTGGAATGGTTAGCCGAACATAGTTTCTTCTACTTTCTGGATGGATACTCCGGGTATAATCAGGTATCAATTAGCCCGGAAGATCAGGACAAGACCACATTCACATGCCCCTTTGGAACATTCGCCTTTAGGCGGATGCCCTTTGGCCTCTGCAATGCACCAGTGACATTTCAGCATTGTATGAAGGCTATATTCTCTGACATGATTGGGGATTATGTGGAGGTATTCATGGATGATTTCTTTATTTTCGGAGATGATTTCGCGTCTTGTCTTGATAACCTCACAAAGATCCTGAAACGATGTATTGAGGTAAACCTAGTACTATCCTGGGAGAAAAGCCATTTCATGGTGAGGGATGGTATAGTACTAGGGCACAGGATCTCCAAAAATGGACTCGAGGTTGACCGAGCTAAATCAGAGATCATCTCCCACTTACCGCCACCTAGCTCGGTCAAGCAGATTAGATCATTCTTGGGCCATGTCGGCTTTTATCGAAGATTTATCCACGATTTTTCAAAAATTGCGTGGCCTTTGACGAATCTCCTGGTTACCGATATCCCATTTGAATTTAATACCTCGTGTCTTAGCGCCTTCCAGACTTTACAAAGCGCTATTTCCAGCTCCTTGATTCTCCAACCACAAAATTGGTCGCTTGATTTCGAAATGATGTGCGACGCTTCTGATTTTGTCGTTGGTGCTATTTTAGGCCAGCGTTGGGAGAAACAACCTTTTGTCATATACTATGCTAGCAAGATGCTGAATGAGGATCAGCGCAATTATACTGCCACAAAGAAAGAACGGCTAGCAGTAGTATTCAGGTTGGAGAAATTCAGATCATATTTATTAGGGTCCAAGGTCATCATCTTCACTGACCACTCTGCCCTCCGGCACTTGTTGGCAAGGAGGGATGCCAAACCACGACTCATTAGATGGATCCTTCTATTACAGGAATTTGATATCAAGATCCGTGACAAAGCCAGGAAACAAAATGTTGTGGCAGATCACCTATCCAGATTGGACCCAGACCACATTCCTTACTCCTTAACTATCCATGAACAATTTTTGGATGAATCGCTTTTGGCAATTCATTCTGTTGAGTTTCCTTGGTATGGGGATTTCACGAACTACCTTGTTGCAGGCAAATTTCCGCGAACCTATCCAAAGACCAGAAACTCTAATTCATTGCAGAGGCCATATACTATCTCTGGGATGACCCACTGCTCTTCCGCTTTGGAGCGAACCAGATTATCTGCAGATGCATCCCAGACTCTGAGATCCCCAGTGTGTTATCTTTCTGCCACAATGATGCGTGTGGTGGCCATTTCTCAGGATGGAAAACTGCTGCAAAAGTTTTGCAGTTGGGATTTTTCTGGTGAACCATCTTCAGAGATACACATGATTGCACCCAACGCTGTAAACGATGTCAATCGATCGGTTCTATGACCAGGAGAGACATGATGCCATTCCAATCCATCATGGTCATAGAAGTGTTCAATGTCTGGGGCATAGATTTTATGGGCCCTTTTCCGAACTCGCATGGCTTCGAGTACATATTGCTAGCCGTTGATTATGTCTCGAAGTGGGTCGAGGCCATCCCGGCAAGATGGGCTGACCACAAGACTGTCATTTCTTTCGTACGGCAAAATATTTTCGTGAGATTCGGAATACCCCGTGATCTGATTAGGGATGGGGGAAGCCACTTCATCCACACCCATTTCTGGTCGTTATTAAAGAAATACAGGTACATCACTGCATAGCCACCCCGTATCACCCACAGACCAATGGGCAGGCTGAAGTGTCTAACCATCAAATCAAGCTGATTCTCCAGAAGATGGTTAGACCAGACAAGAAGGACTGGTCTGACAAATTAATCAATGCACTCTGGGCATATCGGATCGCATACAAGGCCCCACTCGAAATGTCACCATATCGCATGGTATATGGCAAGGCCTGTCACCTTCCTGTAGAGCTGGAACACCGTGCCTTTTGGGCGGTGCGAAAATGCAACCTCGACCTCGATGCAGGAGGTCGAGAACAGAAACTCCAGCTCAGCGAATTAGAAGAAATCCAGCGGGAGGCCTATGAGAATGCATTAATATACAAGGACAAGACCAAAGCCTTTCACGTAAGTCTGGTTATTTGATTCAAGACTGAAACTATTTGCGGGGAAGCTTAAGTCCAAATGGACTGGCCCGTATGTTGTGATGCAACCATATCCTAATGGGGCAGTCCAGATCAAGGACCCCAAATCTGGTCATTTGTTCACGGTAAATGGCCAGCGCCTCAAGCCATTTTTGACCCAGGGACCTCCTCCACCTGACGAGAACATTCATCTTAGTAAGGACGTGTGATTGAGTGCTCGCCCAGCTGGAGGCGTTAAACTCAGCACATATAGATACCATTCACCACACATTCCACCATCATTTATATATAACCATTTTTATACATAGCATATTTTTGTTTTAGCATATTTCCCATTTATATTGCATATTAACAGGTTGGCCGGTGCTGAATATAACTTCAGGATCAATTACAGGTGATTTCTACCCATTCACTCCCTGCAGCATTTATTTTCTTTTATATTCATGCATGAGGACATGCAAGAACTTAGGCAAGGGGGGGTAGATACCGAAAAAACTGAAAAAATTTTATGCTAACACTTAGGAAAACCTCGAACCTGCATACAAAACATACTTTAGGAACTTAAATAAAAGAATAACCGACTCCACCTCCAATGCTCTCATTGGAGCTAGAAATCATTCGCAACAACCACTTCCGACTCACCCGCCCACCTTTTGTTCTAAATTTAGGGTCAAGCTGATTGTAACACATATGGGAAATTCACGAAGTACAAATTATATGAGGTTACATCTTTATAGCATATATAGATATTGCATTCATGAATAAGATTATTTTACTAAGAGAATGCATTATGGATTTTATCCTTTAGTTGATTCCTGTAATCTGGAATCCAGTACAACCTTTCACACACACGTAGAATTTGCAATCGATTCATGGTGAAGGCTAATAAATGTCTTCAGTCTATCGAGAAGAAGCAGTGCTTCTTTTCCTGAACCCCTGGACAGTGTTTTGGGAGTCAGGCTGATTTTCTTCCAAAAATCCACCAAATAGTGTGAGAGAGTAGAGTGTATTGGTGCTCTAAGATTAGTGCAACGAATCTAGAATCCTAGATAATTAGGTAATGATACTCTGAGATTAGACATAGTTTCGCTCTCGGTTCCTGTGTATACATTTTTGTGCGAAATTGTGAGATCCACCGAATAAGGAAAATACGTGGAGAGCGAGTTTTCATAAAACTAGGGCTAAGGTGGATGGTTACAACCATTCTTTACGGAATCCTCAGCTAAAGGAGGGTATTGATGTCAAGGTCAGAAATACACAGTCCTATTCGTCTCTCCCGGTACCGTGAGTTGGCACTTCCACCAAATAAGCCACCCAATGTCTCTTGAGTACCACTAATCCCTAATAATGCCTCCTCAATAAAGTTCATGGATGTATGCCAGTTGTGTTATGCTGAAAAAAATAATTATTAAAAAAAAATTGAGAAAAAGAAAAAGAATGATGAAAAGAAAGAAAAAAAAGAAATTAGAAAAAGAAGAAAAAGCAAAGAAAAGAATGAATATTTAGTGTTTATCAAGGCAATACCACCAAATAAAATTGAGCTCCACCAAATATGGCCTTAACCTATTTTTCTTGTGTTTCTGACAGCCCGAATACTGGCTGAGGAATCCCGACTTAGTGTTAGGGTTATGAGAACTCAATTAAAGTGTTAATGCCTAGTGAGACCGCCAAATATAGATCCTATGTGTGAATCTGGTGAGGTTGTGAGCTCTAAGAAAAAGAACAAAAAAGAGTAAGACAAAAAGAATACAAAGGAATAAAAAGGGAGAATAGTTTTTCTCGTCTTTCTCTGAGTTGAGTTACTTAGTAATCCGGGAATCTAGATTCTGTAGTACTAGTCTCTATGTAGCACCAAGTGAGAATGAGCAACCAAATATATAATCCTTTCCCTCAGAGATTCTCTACCTAAGCCCAAAGTTGGGGTGAAATTCATATAATATCTTGAATACCCCGAGGGAAGAAATCCGCCTATCCCGATAGAATTTTTTTTAGGAGTCAAGTACAGGCTTTAGAGGTGTATTAGTTTTCACTCGAATTCATTGCAAAAGCTACATAGCTGCACTTTCACGATTGTCCGGATTTTGAGAGCGTAGGATGAAAACAAAAAGGAGAAAAATCTCTATGCAAACACTTGATAAAATAACCAGTCCCTTAGGGACCCTTGCTGTAAATAATTTAGTCTTGCATTTGCTAGGGACTAGAAAGATTTAGGCATTGGGGTATGATTACCTAGCAATCATAGGTCCAAATTGACCTAAATTAGGCTAGGACTTAGCATAAGTTAGGGTTATTCATGCATGCATACACATTATCTGCATGTTTAATGCTTTCCTTTAGCTATGCATAAAATAATGTTATAATATGTTGATTAAGTGTATTATGTCGATTGCAGGTAATAAGCTGATCAGGAGCAGGATCTGAAGCTGGATCAAGAATCACAGGAGTTGTAGCAGAGCAGGAGCATAAGGCCTAGTTTAGATGCAGGAATAATAATGTAAGGGGGTTAAAAGTTTGCTATTATATTAAGTAGGAATAAAGTAGTAAAATGTGAAGAGCTTAGGTCCATCCTAGCCCTAGGATATCCTAGAGACTTCCCCAAGCCTTAGCCACCCTTAGATTAGGTCACAACACCCTAGGAAGCCCTAAAACCCTAGTTCCAACCCTTCTCTGGACGTCCAGATAAGTTTTAAGACGTCCAAGACCCTTAGCCAACTCTCACACACTTCAAACCCACTTCTGCAGTGTTATTGGACGTCCAGACACTTTGTCAGATGTCCAATTTCTACAGAATACCCAAAATAGAACCCGAAATCCTTCCTAACTCTGATTGGATGTCCAGACAACAAGTCTGGACTTCTGATTTTTTAGTATAAGACGTCTGATTCTATTATTAGACATCTGATACTGCTCTCCAATTCCTGTTTTGGATCTTGGATCTCTAGGTCCCTAAACCCAATTCCAACCCCATATGAACCTAAATTGAGGTGCCCTAACCCTAGTGCACCACCTCTAGACCAACCTAAGGACATAATTAGGTCCTCACTAAACCTAATTGACTTGGATATTAGTCAATTCCATCAGCCTATTCAATTGGACTCTTTGAGTCCAATTGAGCCCTGATCTCAGCACACACTGTCCAATTGGACTCAGCGAGAGTCCAATTGACCTAGACCTGACTTAGTTGAGTTGTTTTACTCTCAATTAAGTTTCCACACACCCAATTAAACTTGTATTAAATTTAATTGCATTTTACCTTAGTGAATTAGGGTTTATAACCCTAATTTGAGACCTACCTTGACCTAAACCCACTAGAAACCAACCTAATCAACCTAGCCACCTAAGTTTCGACCCACACACACCATCCACACGAAAATATCTAACCTAGAGTTCTCTAGAACTCTCTACCATGTGTGGTTGCCTTGGTTGCCAAAAATAGCAACCAAGAGCCATTCAATTTTTAGATCCACATTTGGTGGATCTAAAAACCACCATCCACCCTCTCTCTCTCACTCTCCCACGAGCTCCCACCATAGGCCTCTCCAGAGAATTCCATAATTCTCTAGAGAGCTTCCCTTAGGTCTGTGAAAAGATCCCTTGGGTGGCCATTTGCAACCATTCACTTCCTTGGCATCCATTCCACTTAGGCTAGCCACTTCCATCTCCATTCCACCTCCACGAGTTGAGCACCACCATGGAGGCCACCTTCTCCACGCCAAGAAGCTGGATCAGCTCCCGAACCTCTCTCCGAGGGCCGGCCTAAGTTCCATTGGCCGCCCCTCCTTCTCTCAACCACTCAAAGGCCATCGGGGACCACCCCTGAATGCCCTTCCATTCTACTAGATTTAGATTGTGCTCTTCGTATATTTACTGCTTTTATTTACTGCTTAGTAGTGTTGTCTTATTTCTCCCCCAATGATGCTTGCGAAATCCCCCCATCGATTCTTGTATGCGATCTTTTTCTAGCAGCTAGATTTAATTTTCAAGCATTTATGTATAAGCTTCCCTCTACGTTTTATGTTGCAAACGACTCTCCCGCTGATTGAATGAAAAATGCTTATATATATATTTGTCTCTATATGTTTGAAATCATCATGAGCTTAATAATTGTCATTCTTTTTGTGTGATTCAAGTTGCCTGTTTCCGATTCCTAATATTCTTGCAACTAAGCATGTCATACCTAAATACGTAATAATCACGAACTGGCATGCGATTCTAAACAAAGTAAAGTGGCAAAAAGATCGATTTCAAAAGTAAAAGCAACGCCTCCCAGAGACGAATGACTGGGACTCATGTCTCGTTATTTTTACAAAGCAATATCTTTGTTGGATCGTATTTCGCAACTATACTACGTCATTTTTATCAAAAATGCGATCTACGACCTTCCAACGCATCTCTTTATAAAATTTTTAACCTGGCCTACTTGATTTTTTCTTGGTCACTTTTAGGCCTAGGGTCGAACTCAGGGAAGTGGGGTTATAAGTCAAGTTTCTACGCCTTTCCTACAACAAATCTCTTCCGTTCATTTATTGTGCTTTTGGTGTTTCTTCTATTTCAATTTTTTTTCTGGTAAACTTTGCCCTTGAGGTACACCATCAAAATTAAGTTCTTGGCTTTGAGCCAAAATAGGGTTCCCAAACGGGTCTTGCTATTCGCAAGATGAAGTACCTGCAAGTCAAGGATTATCTTTTCTCTTTTATATAGTTTTTTATCTTTTTATGGGCATGCAAGAGAAATAGAAGTAAAGTAACTATAGTATCTATATATATATTTATATCTATACTATATGTGTATAAAGGGGTGGGGGTGGAGGCGGAGATGGAGTGTAGCACGGTGTCAGGTCGGTCATCGTGTAGAAAGACGCAACCGACAGGACGAGGTGCCACGTGGAGTTTAGGATGGATGGTGGAAGATGTATGTGACCACGCCTTTTGTACGCGTGTATCGGGGAATATCAACAACTGTTGCAGATATTCCCGCGTTACCACGTATGGTATGTAATGTGAAACTATATATATGTATATATGTAAATATATCTATATGTATATATATATATGGTTATAAATATATAGGTATTTATATGTAGTTATATATGTATATATATGTGTATATATATATAGGTATGTAATGTAAGTATATGATACTATATAGACGTATATATATATATGTATATATATATAGTAATATTTGTATATATAGATATATGTAGCTAGATATGTATATATATGTATATATGTATATATAGTTATATAGATATATATGTATTTATGTATGTATAAATGTATATATATATATATGTATAAAATTATATGTATATATATATAAGTATATGGATATATATATATATATGTATGTATCTATGTATATAGACTAATACATAGTTATATAAGTACTAATATATATATAGATATATGTATATATCTATATATACATATATAAGTTTACATATATAGGTAAATATATATGTATATATATACATATATAAGTATACAGATATATGTATATATATATATGTATACTAATACTTAGTTATATACATGCTACAATATATATGGATATAAGTATATATATATGTATGTATATGTATATAAATATATGTATATATATCAATATATATACGTATACGTATATATATATATATATGTATATAATAGTGTATAGGTGTGTGTGTGTGTATGAAAGTGTGATTGCAGGTGTGTAAGTGTCGGTGAAGAGAGTGAGAGAGTGTTGTGAGAGAGAGAGAGAGAGAGCGGGAGAGAGAGCGCTGCTGAGGGTTAAGGCATCTGAAGGAGCAAGCGTCATCTGGAGGCTCCACGCACGAGCGTAGGCGTGTATGCGTGGGTGGAGAAGAGGCCGCAGCACACAGACTGGAGTGGGTGCGAGGAGAGGAGGCCGCAGTGCACCGCATTGCACGAAGGGTTGGAGCTGGCGCTGGAAGGCGTACGCGATGAAGGGAGCAGACGAAGGTAGGCGCTGGGAGAGGCAAGCGCGCGCAGATGTACGCAGGCAGGCGACGCGGGCCGGGATGGTCGCTCGGGCGAATGGCGATAGCAGCGTGCTGGGTGACTGGTGAAGTGAGAAACTCACCGGTCACCCCACTGTAGCCACAGTGTTCCTCAGAAACGCGTGAACAGTGGCTACAGTGGTCGGGCGAGCCACGCAACCTCCTGCTGCAAGTGCTGTGAGTGCGAGCAGCTTACGACTGGCCCGCACAAGCTGGTGTGCGCGTGGAAGGGTTGCGCCGGCCGGTGGCTTGCGGGAGGAATGTTGCGACAAAGCATGTAGTGTGGGCTGCTGGCGTGTGCGGTGGAGGACGAGGGCGACCTGCTGCTTGCACGGAGGCTTGCGGGTGCTTGCTGGGGTGCGCGATGAGGCTTGGCCGGCTGCTGCAGAGGCATGTGGTGGCCGATTGAGGGTGAAGGAGCACGAGTGCAGTGCGAAGAAGCAGGAGGTGAGGGCGCCTGCAGGTTCGCGCGGAAGGGGATTGGGCTGCTGCTGCTGCCTTACTGCTGCGATTGTGCTGCAGCTACTGTGGGGCTCGGCCGGCTGCTGCAGGGTGTGCGGTGGCTGGTTGATCTTCACTACTGAAGCTTGGTGGTAATGGCTGAAGTGCTGGAAATTGAAGAAGTCAGGGAAGAGCCACCACGCCCACCGGCTCTATGGTGAGCTGGGCGGTGGTGGACTCACGGTGGTGGTTGTGCACCACCGTGAGGTGCTCCTATCCACCGGGTGTCTCCACAGAGGAGGAGGGCCGGCGTATGGAGGGAGTGGGGAGTGGATGGTGGCCTGGAGAAGAAGAAGCTACTGGGTTTTCTCTTGGCGTTGGACCAGGCTGTTTGAAGAAGAAGAAGACTCCCTGTTTTATAGAACAGGAAGGCATGGCTGCACATGGCTTGCATGCAGCTGCAGGGAGTGGCTGCTGCGGCTGTCAGGTAGAGCTGCGAGTATGGAATGGCTGAGCTGGAAGAGGTGATGGAGAGCATGGCGCGAGGAGGAAGAAGTCAATCCATGAAGCTGCGGGAAGCATTTCAAAATAATGTGCAAAAAAATAAAAAGAAGGTGGATTTTGCAAAGATGCACTTGAGGAAAAATGTTAATTGCAAGGCCACTTATTTCATTCTCCTCCCCTCTCAATTAAATCCATGCTTGCGTGTATTTTTACAATGCGACGATGGAAACCTAATATGCATTGGTAATGCCAGGAAATAGCACAAGATGGCACAATTGCAGGTGTATTTTTGCGGTGCAATCATACCCCCATGCCTATCTTTTGCTAGTCCCTAGCAAAACATTTTTGTAATGTATTTAGAAATGATCTTTAAGCTGAAGATTTTCTTCTGAGGCAACACAGGTGTGTTTATTGTTGGATATTGTGAGAACCAATTGTAGAGAAGACTACCAGTACTTTAAGTCTCACATGACAAAGATCATCTCTCGACTAACCAGGGCTCTTGATATTTAAACCTTAAGTACGATTTCCAGGACCTAGGAGGTTTTTGGCGTACTCGAGAGCTCAAGAGATTATGGCTTGTGCTTAGTGAAGGATCAAGACTGACCAGATGAACACTAAGAATCAAGCCCAAGGTTTCACGAATCTTTAAGTACAAGTTGATCCCAGTTTCAGCTCGTGTTTTCGGATTGACCCTAAAGAAGATGACAGAAAACTCAAGTCCCATTTTCTGACATTTGTGGCTCACAGGAAAATAGGGTATTTGCGACTTGCCTTGAAGAACTTTAGGGTAGAGATTTTACAGATATTTGCGAGATATACTGACTTATTTGCATCTTTTTTTTTTTTAATAGAAACACATGTCAGTATATCTCTTACAACATTATTTGGAGGTGCACCGTTTTCTTTTTGGTGGGAGAGTTTCTTTTTGGTGGAAAGAGTTTCTCCTAAACACAAGAGTAAAACCTGGGATAAAAAGTCTACCTATGCACACAGGTAAGGACTCCACCTTCCCTAATGAACACTAGGGTTGGATCTTATGTTCACCTGGTCTTTCCTGATATGTGTAGTGTGAAGCAAGTTTACTTAAGCTCTCAAGTAGAAGCAAACCAACGAATCCTGTACTGGTGTCTCAAGTACAGGAATACATCCTTAGTTAGGAGAGATTTCGATCTATCTTGTCAATGCCCAAGTGAATTAAGCCGAGCCTGAGCGAATCAAGCTTCTGTGGCCTGGAAAGTCTTCAAAATAGAGGTTGAATATCCATAAACACTTATTGTATTTTTGTTTCAACTTTCAGATCATTACTAAACACCATTTATTATTATTATATATATATATTTTTTTTTTCTTTTTCTTTTTCTTACATATTTTGAAATAGGTGGGAACTGCATGATACCATAAAATACCCAGATCCTATGGAAGACTATCCACCCCCCATGCCAAATGATGCTGTGTCCTCATTTGCATGCAGGGAAAGGTAGAGAAAGGGTGAAAGATCGGGTAATGAGAGCTGAGGTGCAGGGTATACAGCAGGGTGGTAGGGTGGGTGGATGGTGGGTGGTTAAGTGAAAAGTGAAGTGATCGTGATAGTGGCGTGAAAAGTCATGGTGAATGGTGAAAGGTCTGGCTCTTCATGGGATAGGAGTGTCCCAGGCGGATCGGAGAATAAGTCGGGAAGAAGATGTTGGCCCTCAAATTGGCCAAGAAGAGGGGCTTCTTGGATAGATGGATCCAAAAGGGAATAGCCCCAGCGAGTATGATGTGGGCTCAAGGTCCCAGTGTGGAGTTGCAAATTCACCGGATTTGGTGGGAAAGAAAGGGCAATTCGGTCTTCAAGAGTGTGGACCGGCGGTGAGTAGCCCGGATATGACTCAGACCACGAGGTATGGGAAGCGGAGAAAACCTTGTCAGAAGTCTGGTCAAGAGAAGGTATGGGAAAAGAGTGGGATGGGGGAACGTCACAATATGTGTCGGTCAGGCAATTGTTAGTGTTTACAGGTAATCCGCAGTAGTCAGAATAGGTCCAAATTAGTCCTATAGACACGTCGACGGCCATGTCCTTGTCAGACGTGTCATCCTCGTTCTAATCGCAATCAAAGTTCTTGGTTGCCTTGAAGATGTTAAGCTTGAGCTTTTTAGATCCAACAGAAATCTCAATATAGCCCGACTCGTAGTCGATAAGGGCACGGGCTGTGGCCAAGAAAGGTTGACCGAGGATGATCGGACAATCAGAAAGTGGCTAGGAACTTCCATATCTAAAATAAGAAAGTCAACAAGAAAACAGAGACTGCTGACCATAACCACCATGTCGTTCACCACACCCTTTGGGATTTTGACAGAATGATCTGCCAATTGTAACGTGACAAGGGTGGGTTTCAAATTTCCCAAGGAAAATTTTTCAAGCAAGATGGTCGGTATAAGATTTATGGAAGATCGTAAATCAATTAGGGCACAGTTAAAATTGCAGCCTTGGATGCTACAGAAAATAAGCGGTGTGCCCAGATCTTTCTACTTCGGTGGTAGGTTTGACAGTATAGCACAACACGCATGAGGCGAGAGAACCACCGGATTCTTGGTTTTCTTTGACTTTCTCTTGGGTGTTGTGTAGTTTTTGAAAAATTAGGCGACAGTAGGTATGTGGTCGATAGCCTTCAGCAAGGGTACCTTGAGAGGGTACCCTCAAGCAAGGGTATGTGTCGAGCCTCAAGGAATGGGACTGATTCGGGCACCAATTTGGGTGTATCGTCCTCTCGCGAATGCGGTGCACATCTTGAATGAGAGGGTGATGAAGAAGACGGGCCAGGATCTGGTCGAGGCGGATCGACGATCTGCTTACCGCTCCTCGTAGTGATAGCATTGGACAATGTGTGTTCAGTTTGCGGTACGCAAGGGCCTGATGGTGGATTTGCCATAGGATTAGACTGGGCCCTTGGGATGATGGGTGCGGACGGTCACATTGGTCCACCCGTGGGGTTTTGGCACTGTGGGTTGTTGGACCATGTGAAGTTTGGATGATTGCGCCACCCTAGGTTATACGTGCCACAGAACGGGTAGTTCCCCAAGGTGCAAGCATCTTCTATGCCAGAAGACGGGTCCGCATGTAAATACACTTCCGAGCACACAGAGGCTTGGTCCTCTGTGTTGAAATACTGGCTCGCAGAAGCCAGTTCCACATGACTAACCGAGTCGCTTGGCGCGGCACTCGGTAAGGAAAGTCTTACGGGGTTTCTTGGGATAAGCCTGGTGTTGGAAGAATTTTGATTGTGACAAAGTGGTGAAGTGGGTGTGTTTGCCATAGAATGGGCAGGGTTGGCCAGAATCTCGTCCAACTTCTTGTGCATGACGGAGACTTCATCCAGTTTTTGTGCGATAAGGCTGAGATTAGTGGATGAATGGGAGGGTCCCGTGTCAATTTCATGAACATTTCGTGGTTGGCTGGTACGATTAAAGATGACAACGGAAGCATTATTCATTGAGTTTTCGCTCATATTTTCAAACAATTCAAATGCTCCATTCTCATCTTTATTCATAAAGTTCCCTCCATAGGAAGCGTCTGCAATCTGCTTCAAAGTCTCATTTAGCCCATAGTAGAAAATCTAGGCTATAGGCCCCTTAGGCAGACCGTGGTGCGGACACTTCTTGAGGAGGTCGTTATACCTCTCCCATGCCTCATGAAATTGTTCATCATTTTGTTGCATAAATGAAGTGATAGCACGGCGAAGTGCATTGGTTCGGCCGATTGGGAAGAACTTCTTGAGAAACGCTGTTTGCATCTCTTCCCAAGAGTGGATGGTTCTCCGAAGGGTGCGTAACCACTGCGACGCTTTATCCCGCAATGAAAACTGGAGCATTTTCATGAGGACTATAGTAACCCGGCATTTCTTGGTTTAACAGTTTCAGCTAGTCGGGTTAGGTCTTCCAAGTGGAGAAAAGGATCTTCACTTGCAAGACCATGGAAGTGAAAATTTATTAGGCCAATTATGTTAGGTTTAAATTCAAAGTCGTCCCCGCACATGGGGACCCGAATTTGTCTTATTGTCTCTATAGCAGCGGGATTCTGATAGGAGCTAAGAGACCTAGGCTCCTCCCTTTCGGATGTGCTTTGCATTTCCTCCAATGTTTCCCGAATGGCATCAATTCGTTCATTATACATTTCCATTTGGGCTTGGAGGCGGGTTATGGGTTCTAAGGCTCCACCATCTGGTGGGTTTTGAGGGCGGTTTCCTCCCTCGGGATTTGGGGGTGGGCGTGTAGCCATGTTTGTGGAGGAGGAGGACAATTCGGCTTCTGTTCTAAATTTATCAGGCAATTCGCACAGTTCAAGGTTTTGTGACCTCCTCCCAAACATGCACTACCGCAGGAAGAATTAGGGAGATGAGAAGGGAAAAGTGATGAGAGAAATGACGCCACAAAGGTACACTTGATGACAAATCAATTCAATCAAATTCCTAACCTCTACAGTGTGCCCTTAGACCTGAAGATCAAAGTTACCTACTATCACGGACTACGGAACCGAATGCGAGCACCACGGAACCACCGGGCCAGATTGAAAGGCCGTTTTCCTCAGTCTTAAACACTCGATAGCACGAGGGAACCCTCACCAGCACGTAGACGCTACATGCAGGTAGTTAAATCTCTAATCTTTAATAAGGGTTAAGTTACTACCAATTTTAGTTAGAGGCTTAGGATCAAGTGCTTCTGCATTGTGAAGGGCGTTGTTTACGGGTAATGCCCAAGTGACTGATTTTTTAAGTGTGTAAAACAAGCATGCAACAGAGAAATCTCCCCGAATTAAAGTTTTTAATTGGTGAATGGTTTTTAGAGTTCAGCCTTAGGTAGTATGAATTTTAGGATTTCTCTGAATTACCAATTCAACCAATCTCTAGGTTTGCAAGAATACAAGTTTTCTTCTAAGACCAACAAACCCTTCTTCAATGTTAATTGGTTAAAGCATGCTACAATGCAATGGGCTTCCCTAATTGGAGATTTCTATGTGTGGATGCACGAATCAGTTTTAGATTTACGTGAAACAGAGCCAAAGCACTTCAATTCAAGTGCTCCCAATTACCAAAAAGATTTCCACACACAAGGCTCAATCAATAGATAAAGAAACTCAAATTGTTGGGGTTGAAGTATTCGGGATCGAATCTTAGGCCAGTTGAAAAGTCATGGAGGCGTTAGAATCAACTCAATTCTAAGTCTCCCCACCAAAAGTGTTATCCTGAATTTGCGGATAAGTGAGGCAAAAGAGGGGTGCAATCATTCTTTTTATGTTTGCCTCAAAGAATACTTCACACGACAAAAAATTCAGGAATCAATATTCTTGGATTTTTGCTATGCGAAGTAGGGCGGGAAATCTCGGGGCGATGGGAGTAAGGGAAATCAATCAAACAAGTGAATTTTAATACACTTGCCCCCAGAGATCCCAAGAAGTTTTTCTAGTTTTTAGTTCTTTTAGTTTTTTTTTTATTAAGGTTACAAGTTAACCTAGGTTTCTAAGAAAAGAAGACCTACTTGTTCGGCAATGTGTACGAAGCTCCAATGCGGTGTTGGCATCTTCACGCTCCCATTCCCGCCTTGGATCAGCTCACGTCTTCGACTTCGTCTGCCTGCCTTCTCCTTGCAACAGGTTCACCTGCAGAGCAAAAAAACAAAAACACCCATGAAGAGAGTAGAGAAAAATGAAAGGAATGGAATAGAAACTTACTTGCAGGTGCACTTCCCCAGCAACAGCACCAGAAAAGGTATGGTGTCAGACTCGGATAGGTTGTTAATATGGTGATTTTATCGTTGAAGTGTGTATAGTGGTTAACCTAAATCAGACCTAACCATCTTCCTACAAAATTTTTCACCTGGCCTACTTGATTTTATCTTGGTCACTTTTAGGCCCAGGGTCGAACTCAGGGAAGTGGAGTTACAAGTTAAGTTTCTACGCCTTTCCTACAACGAATCACTTCCGTCTGTTTATTGCATTTTTGGTATTTTTTCTATTTAGATTTTTTTCTGGTAATCTTTGCCCTTGAGGTACACCCTAAAAATTAAGTTCTTGGCTTTGAGCCAAAATAAGGTTCACAAACGGGTCTTGCTATTCGCAAGACGGAGTACCTGCAAGTCAAGGATTATCTTTTCTCTTTTTTTAGCTTTTTATCCTTTTATGGGCTTGCAAGAGAAATAGAAGTAAAGTAACTATAGTATCTATATATATATATCTATACTATATATGTATAAAGGGGTGGGGGTGGAGGCGGAGATGGAGTGTAGCACGCTGTCGGGTCGGTCGTCATCTAGAAAGGCACAACTGACAGGACAAGGTGCCGCGTGGAGTTTAGGATGGATGGTGGAAGATGTATGTGACCACGCTTTTTGTACGCGTGTATCGGGGAATATCAGCAACTGGTATAGATATTCCAGCAATACCACGTATGGTAAATAATGTGAAACAATATATATATGTATATATGTAAATATATCTATATGTATAAATATATATATACGGTTCTAAATATATAGGTATATATATGTACTTATATATGTATATATATATATATATATGTATATATATAGGTATGTAAATATATATGTATGTATATGTATAGATAGATATATGTATAGATCTATATATATATATATATAGTAAGATATCTATATATAGATAAATGTAGCTTGATATGTATATATGTATATATAGTTAAATAGATATATATGTATTTAAGTATGTATAAATGTAGATATATACATATATATATATGTATATAAGTATATGTATATATGTAGATATGTATGTATATATATATAATAAGTATATATATATATATATATATATATTTGTATGTAAGTATATAGACTAATACTTTGTTATATACATACTACTACATATATGGATATAAGTATATATATATATGCATATGTATATAAATATATGTATATATATCAATATAAATACGTATACGTATATATATATGTATATAATAGTGTGTAGGTGTGTGTGTGTGCATATGAAAGTGTGAGTGTAGGTGTGTAAGTGTCAGTGAAGAGAGTGAAAGTGTGTTGTGAGAGAGAGAGAGAGAGCGGGAGAGAGAGCGCTGCTGAGGGTTAAGGCGTCTGAAGGACCAAGCGTCGTCTGGAGGCTCCACGCATGCGCACAGGCATGTATGCTCACAGAGAGAAGAGGCTGTATCACGCAGACGAGAGTGGGCGCTAGGAGAGCAGGCCGCAGTGCACCGCGCTGCGCGAAGGGCTGGAGCAGGCTCTGGCAGGCATACGCGGTGAAGGGAGCAGGTGAAGGCAGGCGCTGGGAGAGGTAGGCACGCACAGACATATGCGGGCGGGCGATGCTGGCAGGTGACGCAGGCCGAGACTCCCGCGCAGGCGAATGGTGGTAGCGGCGCGTCGGGTGACCGGTTATTGAGAAACTCACCGGTCACCCCATTGTAGCCAAAGTGTTCCGCAGAAACGTGTGAACAGTGGCTACAGTGGTCGGGCGAGCCGTGCAACCACCTGCTGCTGGTGCTATGAGTGCGGGTGGCTTGCGGCTGGCACACGCAGGCTGGCACGTGCGTGGAAGAATTACGCCGGCCGATGGCTTGCGTGCAGAACGTCATGATAGAGCGAACGGTGAGGGCTACTGGCGTGTGTGGTGAAGGGCGAGGGTGACCCGCTGCTTGCGTGGAGGCTTGCGAGTGCTTGCTGGGGTGCGCGGTGAGGCTTGGCCCGCCGCTGCAGAGGTGCACGGTGGCTGGTTGAGGGCGAAGGAGCGTGAGTGCAGTGCGAAGAAGCGGGAGGCGAGGGCACCTACAGGCTCGTGCGGAAGGGGCTGGGGCTGCTGCTGCTGCTGTGGTGCTTGGTTGGCTGCTGCAGGGCGTGCGGTGGCTGGTTGAGCTTCACAGCTGAAGCTTGGTGGTAATGGCTGAAGTGCTGGAAAGTGAAGAAGTCAGGGAAGAGCCACCACGTCCCCCGGCTCTACGGTGAGCTGGGCGGTGGTGGACTCATGGTGGTGGTTGTGCACCACCGTGAGGTGCTCCTATCAGCCGGGTGTCTCCTCAGAGGAGGACGGCTGGCATATGAGGGAGAGGGGAATGGACGGTGGCCAGGAGAAGAAGAAGCTGCTAGGTTTTTTTTTGGCATTGGACTAGGCTGTTTGAAGAAGAAGAAGACACCCTATTTTATAGAGGAAGAAGGCATGGCTGCACATGGCTTGCATGTAGCTGCAAGGAGTGGCTACTGCGGCTGGCAGGGAGAGCTGTGAGCAGGGAGTGGTTAAGCAGGAAGAGGTGATGGAGAGCATGGCGCGAGGAGGAAGAAGTCAATCCGTGCAGCCGTGGGAAGCATTTCAAAATCAAGTGGAAAAAAATAAAAGGGTGGTTGATTTTCCAAAGATGCACTTGAGGAAAAATGTTAATTGCAAGGCCACTTATTTCATTCTCCTCCCCTCTCAATTAAGTGTATGCATGCGTGTATTTTTACAATGCGACTATGGAAACCTAATATGCATTGGTAATGCTAGGAAATAGCACAAGATGACACAATTGCAGGTGTATTTTTGCGATGCAATCACCTAGCTGCCTAATCATCCCAAGGAACCGCCACTGCCTTTCTCGCCTCAACAAATCAATCAATCTCAGACGTTGGATATTGATCCAAGGGCTGAGATCAATGCCCACCGCTCTCCATCTTCACACACCCTCTCTTTCTCTCCATCACATGCACAATTGGAACTGGGCCATTGGATCTTGATCCAATGGCCGTGAGAGTGTGTGCTTTGGTGAGAAACGTGACAAACTGCACGCACAGTGCAGCAGATGCGCATCTCTCCGTGAAGTGTAGGGCAAGCGTTCAAAATGCAATGCTCCCAAAATTAACTGAGGACATGAGTGTGGGCTCAATTGAGTCGTTGGATGGCAAGCGAGCAGTGTAGATGCAGGAGGCGTGGTCTCATCAGAGTGCTCGGATCACCTACATGCATTCGAATGCTCTATCGCACACACGGGCGCACGGTTAGGCAAAGTAGAAGCAGGGGACGAGTGATCCGAGTCGTCCGATCACTCGATCGGTTGCTGAGATTTCTTGGACGTGGGCAAGCATTGAGATCGAAGATGGTGTGGAGGTGGGCATGCACGCGAAGCTGCGGTGACATGGGGTCTTTAGTGATGTTTAAATCCATCACTAAAGACCCCCTTATTTAATGTTTTAACCGTGTAATGAGCAAGTTGCCCCCAATCCTTGCAACTATAAAAGGAGACCCTTACCCTACAAAATTCTCATCCCTTCCTTCACCTCTCTCCCTCTCCAAAGTTCAAGAGAAGCTTGTCCCACACCCGGGATGCTACTCTAGATCCAAATCTAAGTTTTCTCGCCCCCATTCCCAAAGTGCATCCCGCGATGGTGGCGACGTGCTGCCTCATCCTGCTTCTTCTTGCTCCGTCCTCCATCTTCCAAGCGTTGCTCCATCCGGCTCGTCCTCCAAGCATTCATCTAGGGGGATAACACCTGTCTCCCTTCTTTTTATCGCTTTCTAGAATAGAATTTCCTGCTTTCTAGTTGTAAAAATAGTATTATTATATGAAGTGATTTGTTCTTTCTCTCACTCTATCTCTCCTTCTCTCTTATTGTTTTTGTCTAGTCCATTGTAATTATCTCTCTTTTAAACAAAAATACCAAAAAAATATAATTGCGAAATTTAGATTGACATAGCCTCCCTGTGTTCGATCTGGAATTTCTTTCCAAATTTTGGTTAAATTTATCTATTGCTGGATTTCTTCGTAAATCGAACTACAACGACGGGTTTTCAAAATCCAATTCCGATCGCGTGGTTTTTCGTTCTCAACATTTTGGCGCCATTGCCAGGGAGGCAACAATTCTTGATTTTCTTTTCGCATTTCGCACACTTAATTGTTTTCTAACTTGATTTGTTTATCGTTTAATATTTTGCGGATACCTTAACAGGGAATCTTCAAGCGGTGGATCAGAGTAAAGTGCAGTTGAAGACGACTGTAAGCGCTCCCCATTCTTCCCCCTCCATAGATTTCATTTCACAACATTAATTGAAACCCCATTTACCCTAGGTGTTTTCATAAATCCTAAGGTTAGTTTGTTTGCTTAGATTTCCACATTCACATTCATTTCACCCTCATTTATCAAAAAATTTAACAAAAAGATATTTCTTGTGGGGTAAATCAACATACACACTACATACACCTACATTCGAGGCACTTAACCTAATTGATTTTTATCTACTCAACTGGACATTGATCTGTGGAACCAGTACACACAAATCAACATATAAAAGAGTAGAAATCAATCTAGGTCAATCATTTTGTGTGCCTAACTGAGTGGTGCAATTTTGGCCAATTGTTTGAGGTGTTTGGGCTATACCACTTAATCTAAAATTAACTCACCAAGTAGCTTCCCTTTAAGGTTTTCAATTTAGGTCAATCCCAGGAACTCCACTTTACTTTTAATTTCAAAAGGAAAAATATCTTTACCTGTGCTTGAAAATCTGGTTTGCCTTGAAACTTGATTGAATTAACCTAATTCCAAACCCTAAAAGCTACTTAAGCAAGATTTGAACCTTAAAATCCACTCATCAAAAATAATCTTGCGTGAAAGCCCTAGTTGTGCATGCACTCACACATATTCAATTGATGATTAAGGGCACAACCCATCTTAAATGCCAACCACATTCCATAAAGCACTACAATCTTAGGCTAAATAAAATCAGGTAGACGTTGGCCATAAGGACTGATTCGCTCTTCGGGGCCCAGTATGAGATTGTATACAATTAACCTACTTGTACCAATCAATCTGATGTCTAGCTATGGGAGTAGCATCAGATGACCACGGCTGAGGGAACACTAGGAACCAGAGGCGCAAGTAGAAGGAATAACCTTCTCCTCAGTCCCTCCTTCTAACTAGTTGGATGATTAGACATAAGTAGAGTAAATCATCTATAATCTTAAGGTAGATTATGATAGTCTTTAGATCCTTAGGCTACCAAACTTAAATATAGCCTTGTTTTGTTGTGCTGCAGGGTTCTTATCCCTAGTCCTTTCGACCTCTTCCAAGTTTATGCTGAGAAGGAGGTCATTGAATCCCTGATTGGAAGGACCACTAGAGTATTCTAGGAGGCGTAGATTTGATTTTGGACAAATTGATCCCATGGCCAATCAACAACCTCCTCTACCTCATAATCCACAGGAGATGTTTCAAAGGTAGCAGGAATAATTGCAGAGAATGCAAAAATGGTTCTAGAGAACGTAGGGTGCTCAGCCCTTAAAGGATTTTTATGATCCTTCAAATTACGGGGAACATCCCGACATCCAGATTCCTATAGGATACGTACAAATCAAGCCCTTGGTGTTAAGGCTAATCAAACACTTTCATGAGCTTGGCTTTGAAGACTCGTTTCAGCACCTGGAGGACTTGACAACTTTGATCCAGACCACCAAGGTGCAAAACGTGAATGAAGAGCAAATGATCATGAGGCTCTTTCCCCTCTCTGTTAGGGATATAACCACTCATTGGTACATGACCTTAGGAATGCCGATTGCAACATGGAATGATATGAAATTGACTTTCATGAAGAAATTCTTCCCTGTTAGACGTACCAATGCTCTGAGACGGGCGATTACTACATTCACCCAGCGGCACGAGGAGTAGTTTCATGTTGCCTGCCAGTGATTCAAGGACTTATTAAGGAGGTGTCCACACCACGAGGTGCTGAAATGGCAGCTCATGCAGATCTTCTACCACGGGTTGACTGAGCAACTCAGAAATCACGTTGATGCTTCTTGCGGAGGCAATATCCTCAACAAAGACACAGATAGCGAACACAATTTGTTTGAGGAGATGAGTGAAAATTCAATCAATCATGCCTCCATGGTTACTTTTAACCAGTCCCGACAATCCAGATCGAATGCCAATAAAGTCCACGACTCTCATTCATTCGATATGGAGCTTATTTGCAATAAACTAGACAAGGTGGACATGGTTACTAAAAGGATGGAGGAGTGGATGGCTGGAAACTCAATGAACAATTCTCGGTCCACTCAATCCCAGAATTCGGGATTCCATTCGGTGCAAGCTCCTTCTAGAAAAGAGTTCGTGAATCAACTTGATGCAACTCAATCTATGAGCTAGCATTATTCGGAACCCCACTGGTGTAGACCCGGATAGGTTGTGTTAATATGGTGATTTTATCATTGAAATCCGTATAGTGGTTAACCTAAATCGAGCCTAACCATCTATTTACAAAATTTTTTTACCTGGCCTATTTGATTTTATCTTGGTCACTTTTAGGCCCAAGGTCAAACTCAAGGAAGTGATATTAGAAGTGAATGAGTTTCTACGCCTTTCCTACAGTGAATCTCTTTCGTTCGCTTATTATGTTTTTGGTGTTTTTCTATTTAAGATTTTTTTCTAATAATTTTTGTCCTTGAGGTACACCCTCAAAATCTGGTTCCTGGCTTTGAGCCAAATTAGGGTTTCAAAACTAGTCTTCGCAAGACTAAGTGCCTGCAAGTCAAGGATTATCTTTTCTCTTTTATATATATTTTTTTATCCTTTTACTGGCAGGAAAGAGAAGCAAAAATAAAGTAAATATAGTATGTATATATGTATATATTATTTATGTATAAAGGGGTGGGGGTGGAGGCGGAGATGGCGTGTAGCACGGTGTCAAGCCGGTCGTCTTCTAGAAGGACGCAACCAACAGGACGAAGTGCCACATGCAGTGTAAGATGGATTGGTGGAAGATGAGTGCGAACACGCTTTCTGTATGCGTGTATCGGGAAATATCAGCAACTGGTGCGGATATTCCTGCGATACAATGTGTAGGATGAAAAAATATATATATGTATGTATATATGTAAGTATGTATCTATATGTGTACAGGTAGATATGGTTATAATTACATAAGTGTAAATGTAGCTGTATATGTATATATAAATATATATATATATATATATATATGTATATATATATATAGATATGTAGATATTTGTGTAGATAGATATATGTATAGATATATATATATAGTAATATATGTATATAGTTATATATATGTGTATATGTATATATATATATATTAGTATAAGTATTTTTGTATATAGATATATGTAGATAGGTATGTATATATATATAAAAATATATATGTATATATAGCTATAGATATATATGTATATATGTATGTATATTTGTATATATATATATATGTATAAGTATATGTGTATATATATGTATCTATACTAATACTTAGTTATATAGGTACAACTATATGTTTAGGTATAAGTATATATATATATGTATAAATATATATATATATAAATATATATGTATATATATAATATAAGTATATATTAGTGTATAAGTGAGTGGATGTGTGTACGAGACTATGTGTGTGTATGTGTCTGCTGAGGAGTGAGAGAGTGTTGAGAGAGAGAGAGAGAGGGGGCAAGAGAGACTGCTGGAGTGAAGGAGGCGAGCTAAGTGGTCTGAAGTTGCGGGTGACGTTTGGTGTTTCATTTGCATGCATAGGCGCGCGCTAGAGGGAGTGGGCGCGGGGAAGAGACCACAGCGCATAGCGCTGTGTAGAGAGGCCGATGCTGGCGAAGGAGCTATGCACTGAGAGGATGCTGAAGCGGGCGTTGAAGCGGGCTGGCGTACGCCGGTGAAGGCTCACGCGAGAGCAGGCGCGGGGTGAGACGCAGGCGTGCGGAGACGGGTTGGCACTGGTCGCGACCCCTCCGGGTGACCGGATAAGTGAGAAACTTACCGGTCACTGCTTGGTGGTTGGGCCGAGATAGGTGTGTTAATGTGGTGATTTTATCATTGAAGTGTGTATAGTGGTTAACCTAAATCGGACCTTACCAACTCTAATGTAAACACATTTACACTACTTAAAATGTCTATTTATGCATGTTCTTAAGCATAGGACTGCATTTCATGATATAAATATTGCATAACATGCATCATCTTGCATTTAGAGTAGTTTGAATAAAATGGATGTTAATTATCTCCTTTTATGTGCTTGGACAGGGCAAACATTTTATCAGGGCCTCGGATCAAAGATCCAACCGTATGGATGTGATCAGGGCTACGATTGGAGTTCAACGACTCCAAAATCGCCCTAATCAGACATATGCAGCATCAGATAGTGATCGGGGAACCCTAGAAGATCAAGGGCTAGGATGGTGAAAATCCACACTTCAGATGACAAATCCGACCACACGGGTGAATTTGGATCGACGATCGCAGCCCAACGACGCAAAAATAAAGTCACTCCGACATCCGTGGCACCATCTACAACTTTCAGAAGATGGATGGCCAAGATGGCAGCACGTGGCGCCATCTCGGCCACCCAAATGGCCGCACACATTCTACGAAGGTCCCGTACGCACTCGTTCTCCGCCGTTGGATCAAGATCCAACGGCTGTGGATGCGGCTGGCTAATTCGTCCGCGCGACCATTTCATCTGCGTAGCGCAGCGGAAACGAAGCGGTGGCCGAAGGAGAGGTCGTGGGATTGACTCCCGCGAGCTTCAAATCAGGCGCAAGTGAGCGGCGCGTGGAGTGTCAGATTGAGAACCAACGACTATGCACGCCCAATAGCATCGACGCGCGATTGGACGCGTAGCTTGGACGCGCGATCACACGCGGGCGGGCGTGTAGCGTAGCGGGTGAAGATGCGTTTTAAGCCATCCGATCTCGCGATCAGACGGCTGAGACTCAGCATGCGTGCGATGGCGTTGAGCGCGTGGGCAGCTGAAGCAGTGCGCGTGGGTGCGGAAGCTACGCCCGCGTCAGGGCTTTAGTGACGGATTTATTCGTCACTAAAGACCCCTCATTTATTATTTTGAAGTTGTAATGTCCATTTTGCCCCCACTCCTTGCAACTATAAAAGGAGACCCCCTCCATACGAAATTTTCATCCCTTCCTTCTCCTCTCTAACACTGCAAAGCTCAAGAGAAGCTTGTCCCACACCCGGGATGCTTCTCGCGAGATAATGTCCAATTTTCTTTCCCTTTCGGAAGTGGATCCCGCGATGACGATGGCGTGCTACTTTGTTCCCGTTCTTCTGCTTCATCCTCGTTTGTCCTGTTTCGTTCCCCTTCGTCCCATCCGGCTCGTCCTCCAGGCAACCGTCTAGGAGGATTTCTCTCTCCCTATTGTTTTTACTGCTTTCTAGTATAGATTTATTGCTTTCTAGTGTAGTTTTGCTTGTCCTCCAAACAATCGTCGGGAGGATATTTCTCCCTCCATTCTTTTAGTGCTTTCTAGAGTAAATTTATTGCTTTCTAGTGTAATTATTTTATGCTTTCTAGTTGTAATGAACAATCTCCTCAATGATAAATTCCTTGTTTATTCTACATCTCATTTTGATTTCTCTGTGTAATATTCTCTTTCTCTCTTACTCTCTCCCTCTCTTCTATTTATTGTAAATAATTAGATAGTTTTAAATTGAATTATTCTGTGACAAATAAAAAGGAACATGTACTTTTTAAATCAAACGTCCGCCTCCTTGTGTTCGACCCGGAATTTTAATTTCGGTATAAATTTTATTTGTTGAACACGAATTCTTCGCTTTCGAACTACAACGACAGGTTTTCAAAAATCGAACACGTTAGCGTAGCGTTCGAACGTTCAACAATCTCTTTACAAAATTTTTAACCTGGCCTACTTGATTTTATCTTGGTCACTTTTAGGACCAAGGTTGAACTCAGGGATTTGGGGTTACAAGTCAAGTTTCTACTCCTTACCTACAACAAATCTCTTTCGCTTGTTTATTATGTTTTTGGTGTTTTTCTATTTAGATTTTTTTTCTGATAATTCTTGTCCTTGAGGCACACCCTCAAAATTAGGTTCTTGGCTTTGAGCCAAAATAGGGTTCCAAAATGGGTCTTGCTATTCGCTAGACGAAGTACCTGCAAGTCAAGGATTATCTTTTCTCTTTTCTATATATTTTATACTTTTTTGGGCATGCAAGAGAAATAGAAATAAAGTAAATATAGTATATATATATATATTGGTATATATTCTATAAGTATAAAGCGGTGGGGGTGGAGGCGTAGATGGAGTGTAGTACAGTGTCGAGTCTGTCGTCGACTAGAAAGACGCAACCAACAGGACGAGGTGCTGCGTGGAGTGTAAGGTGGATGGTGGAAGATGTGTGTGACCACACTTTTTGTACGCGTGTATCGGGGAATATCGGCAACTGGTGCAGATATTCCCGCGATACAACATATGGTAAGTAATGTGAAAAAATATATATATATATGTATATTTTTAAATATATCTACATGTATATATATATATGGTTATAAATATATAGGTATGTATATGTAGTTATATATGTATATATATATGCGTATATATATATGTGTATATATAAATATATAAGTATATGTATACATAGATATATGTATATATATATATATGTATAAGCATGTATATATAACTATATCGATGTAAATATATAAATTTATATATAGTAATATACGTATATAGATATATGTAGATAGATATGTATATATATATAAATATGTATATATAGTTATACAGAGAGATATGTATATATGTATGTATATTTATATATATATATATATGTATATATATATAAGTATATAGATCTATATATATAGATATATATGTATGTATATAGACAAATACATAGTTATATATGTACTAATATATGTACAGATATATGTATATACATATATATGTATGTAAGTATATGTATATACGTAAATATATATGTATATATATACATATAAGTATATAGATATATATATATGTATGTATGTAGACTAATACTTTAAGTATATAGATACTACTATATGTATAGATATAAGTATATATGTTATATACTTATATATATATATACATATATATATTTATATCTATATATATTTATATATATGTATGTATATAAATATATATAGATATAAATATATATATGTATATATATATATAAGTATATAACAGTGTATAGGTGATAGTGTGTGTGTGCAAGAGTGTGAGTGTGTGTGTATGTGTGTTTGCAAAGAGAGACAGAGAGTGTGCTGTGAGAGACAGAGAGAGAAAGAGAGAGGGCTTCTGCTGAGGAAAAGAGAGGTGTTTAAGTCGTCTGCAGCAGTGGGGCCGACGTCTGAGGCTTCACGCACCGTGCTGTGCGTAGGCACGCAAGGACATGCACCTTGGGAGGAAGTGAGCGCGGAGAGGACCGCAGCGCACAGAGCTATGCGAAGAGCTGGAGCGGGTGCACGCAAACGTACGCAGGCTAAGGGAGTGGGCGACCCTGGCTGGTGTGGGCGACGCGAGCAGGCGCTGGAGCGGGCGCGGGGTTGGATGCAGGTGCGGGCAGTGGCCAGTAGCGACGCGTCGGGTGACCAGATAAGCTAGAAACTTACCGATCACCGCATTGTAGCCACAGTGTTCCGCAGAAATGCATGAACAGTGGCTACAGTGGCCGGGCGAGTCGCGCAACCACTTGCGCCCGGTGCCATGAGTGCGGGTGGCTTGCGGCTGACTCGGCGCGTGCGCGGAAGAGGTATGCATCTGCTAGGCTGCGGGCGGAACTCGCGACGGGGCGCGCAGAGAGGGTTGCTGGTGCATGCGCTGTAGGGCGAGGGTGACCTGCTGCTTATGCGGTGGCCTGCGGGTGTTGGCTAGCGTGCACGGAGAAGCCTGGCTGACTGTTGCTGGGGCGCACGGTGGCCGGTTGCGGGCGGAAAGGCAAGTGCAGTGAGAAGAAGTGGGAGGCGAGGGCACCTGCAGGTGCGTGCTGGAGGCGAGGGCGCCTGCAGGCCCGCGCTGGAGGCGAGGGCGGCCTGCAGGCGTACGCTGGAGGGCCGTGCAGCTGCTGTTGCTTGTGGAGCTTTGAGCTTCAAAGCATGATGCTCCTGCTCCAATGGCTGAAGTGGCTTGGACGTGAGACAAGGAAAAGAAGACCACCATGCCCACCGGCTCTTTGATGAGCTGGGCGGTGGTGGTCTCACAGTGGTGGGTGTGCACCATAGTGATGGACTCCTGCCCGCAGAGTGTCTCCTCAGAGGAGGAGGGCCTACGTAAGGGGGGTAGGGGAGGGGACGGTGTCCTGGAGGGAGAAGCTGCTGTTGGATTTTTGGCTTGGAGGACCAAGCTCTCCTCTTGCAAGAAGACAGCGATGCCCTTATAAGGAAGAAAGAGGCATGCACAGCCATGCCCTGGCTGTGCGTGGCTCAGCATGGCCGGTAGGGAGATCATGTGCATGTGGCTGCAGGGCTGGTAGGGAGAGGGGGAGCAGGACATGGTGCGAAGAAGAAGAGGTTGTTCCATGTAGCCGCGGGAAGAGTTTGAAAGTCAAATAAAATTAGAATAAAAGGGTGGTGAATTTTTGCAAAGCATCACTTGAGGAGAAATGTAATTTCACGACCAATTTATTCACTCTCCGCCCCTCTCAATTAAATGCATGCATGCATGTATTTTTACAAATGCGACTATGGAAACCTAATATGCATTGATAATGCTAGGAAATAGCACAAGACGACACAATTGCAGGTGTATTTTTGCGGTGCAATCTCCGCACTGTAGCCACAGTGTTCCGCTGACTAGTGTGAATAGTGGCTACAGTGCCGCTCAGCTTCGCGTGACCGGGTGTGCTCGATTTCGTGAGCATGGGCGCCGCTGCGCGAGCTGGTGCACGTGTTGAAGGTCTGCACCAACTGCTGGCGAGCATAGAGAGGGCTGGGCCGTGGGCGAAACTTCGCGATAGGGCACGCGGAGAGGGACGCGGGCGGCCTTCTGCCATGCATGGTGGCCTGAGTGTGGGTAAGCGATGGCCTTCGTGCGGGCGCGCGGTGGCCGGTTGAGCTTCAAAGCTTGAAGTTTTTGTGGTAATGGCGAGGTTGGCTTGGAACGATGAAACAAGGAAGAGAACTACCCCACACACCGGCTCTTTGATGAGTTGGGTGGTGGTGGGACTCACGGTGGTGGTTGTGCACCATAGTGAGGTGCTCCTGCTTGCAGAGTAGCTCCTCAGAAGGAGGAGAGGCTGCGTATGGAGGGGAGAGGGGAGGAGACAGCCTAGAAGGGAAGAGCTACTATGTGTTGGGTTTTTTTTTGTTGACCAGGCTCCCTTTGCAAAGAAGCAAGCCGAGCCTTTTTAAAGTGGAAGAAGGCATGCACAGCCATGCCATGGCTATGCATGGCTGTGCATGCGGCTGTAGGGTAAGCTGCTGCAGGGAATGGCGCGAGGAGGAAGAAGAGGCCTTGCCTTGCAGCCACGTGGAGAAATTCAAGGCCAAATAGCAATAAAAAATAAAGATGGAGATTTTGCAAGGTAGCACTTGAGGAAAACGTAAATTACTAGGCCATTTTATTCACTCTCCTCCCCTCTCAAATAAATGCATGCATGCGTTTACTTTTACAAATGTGACTATGGATACCTAATATGCACTGGTAATGCTAGGAAATAACGCAAGATGGTACAATTATTGGTGTATTTTTGCTGTGCAATCATACCCCCATGCCTATCTGTTGCTAGTCCCTAGAAAAATAATTTTTTGTATTGCATTGTATTTAGAAATGATCTTAAGCTGAATATTTTCTTCCAAGGCAACATAGATGTGTTTATTTTTGGATATTGTGAGAACTAATTGCAGAGAAGACTACCAGTACTTTAAGTCTCACATGACATAGATCATCTCTCAACTAACCAATACTCTTGATATTTAAACGTTAAGTACGATTTCCAGTACCCAGGAGGTTTTTGCCGTACTCGAGAGCTCAAGAGATTATGGCTTGTGCTTAGTGAAGGATCAAGATTGACCAGATGGACATTAAGACTCAAGCCCAGGGTTTTACGAATTTTTAAGTATAGGTTGGTCTCAATTTTAGCTTGTGTCTTCGGATTGACCCTTAAAAAGATGACGGAAACTTAACTCCCATTTTATGACATTTGTGGCTCAAAGAAAATAGGGATTTGTATTTTGCCCTGAAGAACTTTCGTAGGAGGAAGACTTTATAGATATTTGCGAGATATACTGACTTATTTGCTTTTTTTTTTGAAACACGTGTCAGTGTATCTCTTGCAACATTATTTGGAAAACCACACTTTTCTCTTTGGTGGGAGAGTTCCTTCTTAGTGGATAGAGTCCTTCCTAAACACAAGACTAAAGCCTGCGATAAAAAGTCTACCTGCACACACAAGTAAGGACTCCACCTTCCCTAATGAACACTAGGGTTGGATCTTATGTTCGCCTGGTCTTTCTTGATATGTGTAGTGTGAACCAAGATTACTTAGGCTCTCGAGTAGAAGCAAACCAACGGATCCTGTACTGGTGTCGCATGTACAAGAATACGTCGTTAGTTAGGAGAGATTCCAATCTGTCTTGTCACTGCTCAAGTGAATTAAGCCGAGCCTAAGCGAATCAAGCTTCTGTGGCCTAGACAGTGGTTGAATATCCATAAACACTTATTGTATCTTTGTTTCAGCTTTCAGATCATTACTAAACACCAATTTTTTTTTATATAGATAGATAGAAACTGTATGATACCATAAAATACCCAGATCCTATGGATTCCTATCCACCCCCCAATGCCAAACTATGCTATGTCCTCATATGCATGTTGGGAAGGGTAGAGGAAGGATGAAAGATTGGGTAACGAGAGGTGAGGTGCAGGGTATACAATAGGGTGGTAGGGTGAGTGGATGGTGGGTGGTGAAGTGAAGAGTGAAATGAGCATGACAGTGAAGTGAAAACTGATGGTGGATGGTGAGTGTCGTTGGGGTGCCTCCCAACAAGCGCTGAATTTAATGTCCACAGCTAGACTCAGGATGAGGCAGAACATTAGTTACCCTCCAGTAGGGCAACAGTTTCTCCAACGGGAGCAAGTTCATGAGTAAGATAGGGTTTCAAACGCTGCCCATTGACCATAAATTTATGCCCAGATTTAGTATCTTCAATCTCAACGGCCCCATTGGGAAATGGTCTTAATAGCAGAAAAGGACCAGTCCATTTGGACTTCAGTTTCCCAGGAAAGAATTTGGGTCAGGCATTATAGTGCCAAAGTTGCTAAGATTGCTCAAATTCCTTCCGCCGAATACGGTTGTCGTGAAAAGCCTTAGTGCGTTGCTTGAAAGTTAAAGCAAAATCGTAGGCTTCACGACAGAGCTCTTCCATCTCCTGGAGTTGGAGTTTCCTTTCTCGTCCAATAAGCGCAGTGCTCCAACTCCATGGGCAAATGACAAGGCTTCCCGTAAATGATTCTATAAGGAGACATACCAAGGGGGCCCTGAAGGCAGTCCGATATGCCAAAAGTGCGTCAATCAGCTTGTTTACCCAATCCTTACGATCAAGCCGAATCATTTTCTAGAGAATTTGCTCGATTTGCCGGTTCGACACCTCTGCCTGGCCATTCGTCTGAGGATGATACGGGGATGCGATACTATGGTGGACTTCGTATATCCTCAAAAGTGCGCAAAAGGAAGTATGGATAAAGTGGCTTCCTCCATCCGAGATAATGGCTCGAGGGATCCCAAAACACGCAAAGATGTGGTCTTTGACAAATCGAGTGGATATAACATGGTCAACAAGGCACATGGGAATAGCCTCGATCCATTTCGAAGCATAATCCACAGCACGAGAATGAATTCAAAGCCGTTGGAAGGAGGAAAGGGACCCATGAAATCAATTCCCTAAATGTCGAAGATTTCCGTCGCTAGGATGGGTTGTAAGGGCATCATGTCACGACGTGACATTGACCCTAACGACTAGCACCTAGTGTAATGTTTGGAGTAATTGTATGCATCCTGGTGAAGGGAGGGCCAAAAGAAACCACACTGCAACACCATTGCTGCAGTTTTCCTCCCAGAGAGATGACCTTCGTAGGACTGATTGTGGCAGAAGGATAGCACAGTAGGGAATTCGTTGTCAGGAATACAACGACGAATGATTTTATCAGCACCTATTCGACAAAGAAGTGGATTATCCCAGAAATAATACTTTGCTTTTGCCATGAGACGCTCGCGCTAGTTTTTAGGCCAGCCACGTGGAAGGGATCCAGAAGCAAGGTAATTGGCAATGTCGACATACCACGGTCCACTTGCCACACTAATTTCCAATAGGTGCTCATCAGGAAAAATCTCGTTAATCGGCAGAGTAAGTCCAATATGGTCAGGGTCCAGTCTGGAAAGATGATTAGCCACAACATTTTGGGCTCCGACCTTATCACGGATCTCAATGTCAAATTCTTGGAGTAGAAGGATCCAACGATTTAGTCTAGGCTTGGCATCCTTCTTGTGCATGAGATGGCGAATGGCCGTGTGATCAGTGAAGACAATAACATGTGGGCCCAGAAGATAAGAGCAGAATTTCTCAAGCCCAAAGACGACCAGTAGTAGTTCTTTCTCAGTGGTAGTATAATTACGTTGGGCCTCGTCCAATGCCTTACTGGCGTAGTACACCACGAAGGGGTGTCTATCCTGTCTTTATCCGAGGATGGCTCCGACTGCAAGCTTGGAAGCGTCACACATGAGTTCAAAGTCGAGGGACCAATCAGGTGGCTGGGGAACAGGGGCCTTGGTGATAGCATTACGCAGCTGCGTGAATGCACATATGCAGTCGGGGCCCATATCAAAGGGTACATCGGTCGATAGGAGATGAGTTAAAGGTCGAGAAATCTTGAAGTCTTTGAAGAATCACCTATAGAAACCGACGTGTCCCAACAAGGAGCGGATTTGTTTAATAGAGCCAGGCACAGGTAAATTAGCAATTACATCAAGCTTAGCTCTATCAACCTCGATACCCCTATCGGAGATGATATGCACAAGAACAATTTCCTTGTGTACCATAAAATGACTTTTTTCCCAAGAAAGCACGAGGTTTACATCAATACATCTCCTAAGGATACGGGACAGGTTGGTAAGACAGTCATCGAAAGATGGTCCAAAAATCGAAAAGTCATCCATGAAGACCTCGAGAAAGTCACCCACCATGTCATGGAATATCGCCAGCATACAACTCTGGAAAGTTGCTGGCGCGTTACAAAGTCAAAATGGCATCCTTCTAAATGCAAAGGTGCCGAAGGGGAGGTAAAAGTTATTTTCTCTTTGTCCTGGGGGTCAATTGCCACCTGGTTATATCCCGAAAATCCATCCAGGAAATAGAAAAATTTATTTCCCGCTAACCGCTTCAGGATTTGGTCAATGAAAGGTACCAGAAAGTGATCTTTCTTAGTTGCAGCATTGAGTTTCCTATAATCTACACACACTCTCCATGATGTAGGAGTGCATGTAGGGATGGTTTCGCCCCTGTCATTGACACGGATGGTGAGTCCTGCCTTTTTAGGCACAACGTGAATCGGGCTCACCCAGGGGCTGTCGCTGATTGGGTAGATTATACCCGCATCCAGCCACATAATAATTTCCTTCTTAACGACCTCCCGCATGTTAGGGTTGAGACGTCGCTGCATTTCGTGGGAAGGTCGAGCCTCCTCCTCCATATATATACGGTGAGTGCAGTAGGAGGGGCTAATGCCAGATAAGTTTGATAAAGACCATCCAATGGCAGGCTTGTGTTCCATGAGGACCTTCGTTAGTTTGCACTCTTGCTCCCTGGTCAATTTTGAACTAATGATTACATGGAGCATTTCATTTGGTCCCAGGAAAACATTCTTGAGTGTATTGGGCAACTCTTTCCGTTCGGGAGTTGATGGTGAAAGATCTGGCATTTCCTGGGACGAGAGTGTCCCAGGTGGATCGGAGAACAAGTCAGGAGGAAGAAGTTGGCCCTCAAATTGGCCAAGGAGAGGGGCTTCTTGGATAGATGGATCCAAAAAGGAATAGCCCTAGTGAGAAGTATATGGGCTCAAGGTCCTAGTGTGGAGTTGCAAATCCGCCTTATTTGGTGGGAAAGAAAGGGCAATCCGGTCTTCAAGAGTGTGGATCGGCGATGAGTAGCCCGGATATGACTTAGACCATGAGGTATGGGAAGCGAAGAAAACCTCGTCAGAAGTCTGGTCAGGAGAAGGTACAGGAATTGGGAGGGATGGGGGAATGTCACAATATGTGTCGGTCAGGCAATCGTCAGTGTTTACTGGTAATCCATAGCAGTCAGAATAGGTCCCAATTAGTCCGATACACACACTGACGGCCAGGTCCTCGTTAGACGTGTCATCCTCGATGCAATTGCAATCAAAGTTCTTTGCTGCCTTGAAGATGTTAAGCTTGAGCTTTTTAGATCCAATGACAATCTCATTACATCCTGACTCGTAGTCGATATGGGTGCGGGCTGTGGCCAAGAAGGTCAACGATGGATGATCGGACAATCAGAAAATGAGCTATGACTTCCATATCTATAATAAGAAAGTCAACAAGAAAACAGATACTGTTGATCCTAACCACCACGTCTTCCACCACACCCTTCGAAATTTTGATAGAACGATCTGCCAACTGTAACGTGATAGGAGTGGGTTTCAGATTTCCCAAAGAAAATTTTTCGAGCATGATGGTTGGTATAAGATTAATGGAAGATCCTAGATCAAGCAGGGCACGGTTAAAATTGCAGCCTTGGATGCTACAGGAAATAAGCAGTGTACATGGATCTTTCCGCTTCGGTGGTAAATTTGACAGTATAGCACAACTCACATGAGGCGAGAGAACGACTGGATTCTTAGTTTTCTTTGACTGTCGCGTGGGTGTTGTGTAGTCTTTGAAAAATCAGGCGATAATAAGTATGTGGTCGATAGACTCGAGCAGGGGTACCTTAATTTCAACATCCCTGAACAAATTATGCAGGTTAACAAAGGCCTGCGTATCCTTCTTCCTGCCTTTTGGCTCCCTCAGTAGAGCCTTAGGGAATGGGACTGATTCTGGCACCAATTTTGGTGTATCATCCCCTTGCGAATGCGGTGCGCATCCCGAGTGAGAGGGCGATGAGAAGATGGGCCAGGATTAGGTCGAGGCAGATCGACGGTCTGCTTACCGCTCCTCGTAGTGATCGCATTGGACACTGTGGGTCCATTGGGATCATAAGTCGGAGGAGGGTTCACAATAGGGACATAAAAGTGTGGTGTTGCAGTGCGATTAGCTTGGAATCCCGGTGGAATGCTCGGAACCTGCAGAATCTGATGAACCTGCCGCTGAGAAGGTCGTACCTGTGGTTGAGGACCACAGGGTACAAAATTTCACAGGTTTGGAATAGGTTCGGATGGAAGAATGCCCTGAGATCGAGTCGCCGAGCATAGTTGACTGATCTCAGCATTCTGCTGTGCCAATTGGTGCTGAAGAGAGGTCATGTTCTCTTCGTGGCGCTTTGACATTTCTGTCATCATTCGCATCAATTTATCAAGAGGACTTGATGCGTGTTCTATTTGTGATACGCAAGGACCCGATGGCGGATTCGCCATAGGATTAGATTGGGCCCTTGGGATGAAGGGTGTGGACGGTCGCATTGGTCCACCCACGAGGTTTTGGCGCTGCAGGTTGTTGGACCATGCGAGGTTCGGATGATATCGCCACCCCGGGTTATAAGTGGCAGAGAACGGGTTGTTCCCCAGGGCGCAAGCGTCTTCTATGCCAGAAGACGCGTCCGCATGTAAATATGAGTCCGAGCACACGGAGGCTTGGTCCTCCATGTCAAAATACTGGCTCGCAGAAGCCAGATCCACATGACTTACCGAGTCGCTTGACGCGACACTTGGTAAGGAAGGTCTTACAGGGTTTCTCGGGATAAGGCTGGTGTTGGAAGAATTAGGATTGCGATGAAGTGGTGAGATGGGGATGTTTGCCACAGAACAGGCAAGGTTGGCCAGAAGCTTGTCCATCTTCTTGTGCACGACGGAGACTTCATCCAATTTTTGTGTGATAAGGCTGAGATCAGTGGATGAATGGGAGGGTCCCGTGTCAACTTCGTGGACATTACGGGGTAGGTTGGTGCGATTAAAAGGGACAACGGAAGAATTGTTCATTGAGTTTTCGCTCATATTTTCAAACAATTCGAATGCTCCATTCTCATCTTTATTCATGAAATTCCCTCTGCAGGAAGTGTCTGCAATCTACTTCAAAGTTTTATTTAGCGCATAGTAGAAAATCTGGGCTATATGACACTTAGGCAGACCGTGGTGTGGACACTTCCTGAGGAGGTCATTATACCTCTTGAAAGATCCCTACTAGGAGGGGTGACGTAATAAAATGCGGAAATAAACAATATCACAGAATAAACAAACACACAAAGTACACAAAGAATTTTTAGGTGGAAACCCAAACCGGGTGAAAACCACCACCTAACCCTCTCGAGTTAGGATTTTCCGATCAACCTAGTTGATCAAATCCACTAACCGAATCACTTTAAAACGAGGGTGATTCAACCTCAGTACAACCACGCTACAAGTACGAGGGTAGCGTTCCTCAACCCCTTCTCTCCACAAGAAGGATTTTGTCCCACGAAGGAGACGGGAATTCGCAAAGCGAATACCCAACCAAAAGACAGAGATAAAATAAACAACAAACCTATAGAGCCAACAAAGTAATAAGCCTAAGCTTCTATAGGAATTAGGAAACTCCCCTTTGCAAGGAGTGCGTTGACGATGACGCGGGTGCGTGAGCCACGCAACGGCACAATGTCGCTCTCGTGAACAACGGCGGGAGAGCAGGTGCGCGATGGTTTGATGCTCTCAAGGGAATGGAGCTTAGGCTTGGAGAGCAAGATCTTTTCTGGACACAAAAGAGTGTGAAAGTGTGTAGCTAAGTGTATCCAAGTGTGTATCTTGTGTCTTTCTTTTAGTGTATCTCTTGTATGTCTAGGTGTGTAAAGGCTCCCCTCTATTTATAGAGGCCTTAGGAAGGCTTTGGAAGGCTTAGAAAAGCTTCCATAGCCGTTGGGTACAAAGCCCAAGTGAATTAGCCCGAAATCAGGAACAATCATTGTTCTGATAGGCTTATCAGACGTCTAATTCTAGCATCAGATGTCTGGAAGTTCACTTTAAGACATCTGATTCCAAGGTCAGACGTCAGATTTTGGGTAGGTCTCTCCCTGACTTGGATCAGATCTAAACAGGGTTTTTACGCAAGTCCATCAGACGACATACCGGACATCTGGCACTATGTCTGGACGTCTGGAAACCTACTTTTACTGTGGGAATTGATTTCCAAACGTTCCAATGGCTAGAAAATCTCTGAGAAGAGATTTTTGGTAAGCCGAGGCAAAACGATCATTTATCAGACGTCTCGAAAGGCCTAAGGATGTCTGATAAGGCTCTAACGGTCATATTCTTGAGTGTTTGCTATGCCAGCCAACGGTCCACTAATTGGACGTCTGGCAAAGTCATCAGACGTCTCCTAAGACGTCTGGTCTAAGGTATGGACGTCTGATTTCATCAGACAGAACTAACTATGTCCAGCCTAACAGTTATCAAATGTCTGAAACAACAGTCATACGTCTTAAAATACTTTATCAGACGTCTGATTTGGGAATTAGACGTCCGGAAGTGCTGTTTGAACCCTATATTGGTTTTCTAAGTATTCTACAGAAAACCTAAGTATCCTAGGGTTGTGCCGGTGTTCCAAGGTCTATTGTTAGGGTTCTTTGAGGCTCTTTAACATGAAATATCTAAGGAAATAAAGAGCAACAAAAGAAACGAAAAATACAACAAGTACAAAAGAAGGAAATCTATCCTATTCTTCATTTCCTTCCATCTTCAATCTGTCGCTCCACACGAACCTCCTCTGTTTTCCGTCAAGCTCCTCCAATCCGTCCTGGATGCGAGCTCGAACTCCGTCTAAACACGTCCACATTTGCAATTGACCTGAAATCTAGGACTCAAATTGCAAATGTTAAATAACATGTGTTTTGTTATCATCAAAACAAATGATCGTGGTGCTCTAGCACCGACAATCTCCCCCTTTTTGATGATGACAAAATCGTAAATAATAATGCATAAAAATCCTCCCCCTTTTTGACATTATCAAAAAGGTTTGATTGGTTTTACATTTCCTATAACTCCCCCTTAAAACATGCTCTTCTATGAATTTATTTTAACAAAGGTAATATTCTCCCCTTTTTGTAACAACAAGATAGCTATTATTTTTCTCCCCCCTTACTAAAGGAAATTTAGCTAACTTGCATCTCCCCCTTAAAAATTGACAATTAGCTCATCATCTTTTAACTCCCCCTATCTAAATGCTTATAAAAAGATAGGGTTAAGAATTTTACCTCACCTACCATGGCCAATAAAATGGCCCGAATGGTGGTGGTGGATGCCACATCGGATGGGGCTCCCATTCGTATCTTGGAGGCCCGGGAATCAGCGTCGGTCTCCAGTTTGGCAGTCGACGTGCGGCGGGTCCGTCTTTTGTTTGCCGTCTCGTCAGTCTTCTTGTTCTCCTCCTTGGTCTACTCCTTGGTTCTCCCAACTTGAGTTGACTAGCTTTTAGTTTGTAGGTCCAGTCCTTTGTGTTGTAGTTATCCCTGAACCCTACAAAACAAGATTCTAATTTTTTCTTCAGTATCCAAGTGAGCTTGGATCCAGATCTGTTAGCGGGTCTCTTTGATGGAGATCTTTTTTCAACCTTAGGGCTATAAAAATTATCTACTTTATTGATTAATTTGTTGGAGTTTTCCCTAAGACATGCGATTTCTTTTTCTATAATATCCATCTTAGTCTGTAAATCAGAAATTTCTATTTTTAGACTAACATTTTCCTCAATCAATTTATTATTTTCATTGATGAGGTTATTATTTTCTAATAATAGGTTATCCTTTTTAGGACTAGCTTCTAAATCCTTAAGTTTTATTTCTAACCTATCATTTTCAGATTTAAGAAAACTAAGATTCTTTTTCATGCTTTTATTTTCTATTTTTATTGATTTACTAAGCTCAAGTAGTTCATTAAAAGCTTCTTGTAAATCATAACTTACCTCATTGTCTGAGTCGCTTCCGCTTTCGCTGTCGCTATTGCTTCCTCTGGCCATGAAACCAAAGCAAGCGGTTTCTTCTTTTTCTTCTTCTTCCTCCGAGCTGGAATCGTCCCAAGTGGCTTGGAACGCCTTCTTCTTAGATCTCTTTTCCTTTTCCTTCTTCTTCTCCTTTTTGAGAGGAGGGCACTCTGGTCGTAGGTGCCCTTTCTCATTGCAGTGGTAGCAACGTCTCAGGCTTTCCTTCTTCTCCTTTTTCTCTTTATTTAATTCCCTACAAAACTTGGAAAAATTTTTAAGTAAAATTCTAAAGTCTTCGTCGTCGGAACTTACCTCACTATCCGATGCGGCTCTGAAGGTGAGAGTCTTCTTCAGTTTGGGCTCTAGTGTATCCTTCTTCTTCTGCTTCAACTTTGTCTCGTAGGCCATTAGATTGCCTAGGAGATCTTCCATGTTGAGCTCCTCTACTTCGTTCGCCTCCTCCATGGCGGTGACTTTCTGTTCCCATTCCGGTCCAAGGGAACGAAGAAGCTTCCCTTGAAGCTCCCCCTTGATGAAGGTCTTCCCTAATGCTTTCAAATTATTTACAATGAGAGTGAACCTAGTGTTCATCTCACTTAAAGACTCGTTAGGTTTCATAGAAAAAGATTCAAATTCTTGAGAAAGTAAATTAATTTTAGAAGTTTTTACCTTAGAGGTACCTTCGTGAGTTACCTCAAGTGTGTGCCAAATCTCGTATGCGGTGGCGCATTGCGAGATTCTGTTGAACTCCTCCGGGCTGAGCGTGCAATACAACGCATTCATTGCTTTTGCGTTGAGCGAGAGTTCCCGAATCTGCTGCTGCGAGTATCCTGCGTCGGGTCGCTCCGGGATCTCGTATGGGGCTTCGCAACGTCCCCATAGAGCGAAGTCCGTGGCTTGAAGCCACATCCTCATTCTCAGCTTCCAGTAGCAGTAGTTGTTCCCATCAAAGTAGGGTGGTCGGACGGTGGACTGCCCCTCGGATATTTTGATCGCTGATGTGCTTCCCTCCATTTGATCTCTTGTCGGGTTGTTACGCCGAAACAGCAAAACCTGCTCTGATACGAAATGTAAGTTCCATACTAGGAGGGGTGACGTAATAAAATGCGGAAATAAACAATATCACAGAATAAACAAACACACAAAGTACATAAAGAATTTTTAGGTGGAAACCCAAATCGAGTGAAAACCACCACCTAACCCTCTCGAGTTAGGATTTTCTGATCAACCTAGTTGGTTAAATCCACTAACCGAATCACTTTAAAACGAGGGTGATTCAACCTCAGTACAACCACGCTACAAGTACGAGGGTAGCGTTCCTCAACCCCTTCTCTCCATGAGAAGGATTTTGTCCCACGAAGGAGACGGGAATTCGCAAAGCGAATACCCAACCAAAAGACAAAGATAAAATAAACAACAAACCTATAGAGCCAAGAAAGTAACAAACCTAAGCTTCTATAGGAATTAGGAAACTCCCCTTTGCAAGGAGTGCGTCGACGATGACGCGGGTGCTTGAGCCACGCAACGGTGCAATGTCGCTCTCGTGAACAACGGCGGTAGAGCGGGTGCGCGAAGGTTTGATGCTCTCAAGGGAATGGAGCTTAGGCTTGGAGAGCAAGATCTTTTCTGGACACAAAAGAGTGTGAAAGTGTGTAGCTAAGTGTATCCAAGTGTGTATCTTATGTCTTTCTTTTAGTGTATCTCTTGTATGTCTAGGTGTGTAAAGGCTCCCCTCTATTTATAGAGGCTTTAGGAAGGCTTTGGAAGGCTTAGAAAAGCTTCCATAGCCGTTGGGTACAAAGCCCAAGTGAATCAGCCCAAAATCAGGAACAATCATTGTTCTGACAGGCTTATCAGACGTCTAATTCTAGCATCAGACATCTGGAAGTTCACTTTAAGACGTCTGATTCCAAGGTCAGACGTCTGATTTTGGGCGGGTCTCTCCCTGACTTGGATCAGATCTAAACAGGGTTTTTACGCAAGTCCATCAGACGACATACAAGACATCCGGCACTATGTCTGGACGTCTGGAAACCTACTTTTACTATGGGAATTGATTTCCAAACGTTGCAACAGCTAGAAAATCTCTGAGAAGAGATTTTGGGTCAGCTGAGGCAAAATGGTCATTTATCAGACATCTGGAAAGGCCTAAGGACGTCTGATAAGGCTCTAACGGTCATATTCTTGAGTGTTTGCTAAGCCAACTAACGGTCCACTAATTGGACGTCTGGCAAAGTCATCAGACATCTCCTAAGACGTCTGGTCTAAGGTATGGACGTCTGATTTCATCAGACAGAACTAACTATGTCCATCCTAACAGTTATCAGATGTCTGAAACAACAGTCAGACGTCTTAAAATACTTTATCAGACGTCTGATTTGGGAATTAGACGTCTGGAAGTGCTGTTTTAACCCTATTTTGGTTTTCTAAGTATTCTACAGAAAACCTAAGTATCCTAGAGTTGTGTCGGTGTTCCTAGGACTACTGTTAGGGTTCTTTAAGGCTCTTTAACATGAAATATCTAAGGAAATAAAGAGCAACAAAAGAAATGAAGAGTACAACAAGTACAAAAGAAGGAAATCTATCCTATTCTTCATTTCCTTCCATCTTCAATCTGTCGCTCCACGCGAACCTCCTCTGTTTCCGTCAAGCTCCTCCAATTCGTCCTGGATTCGAGCTCAAACTCCGTCTGAACACATCCACATTTGCAATTGACCTGAAATCTAGGACTCAAATTGCAAATGTCAAATAACATGTGTTTTGTTATCATCAAAACAAATGATCGTGGTGCTCTAGCATGAACACCTCTCCATGCCTCATGAAATTGTTCGCCGTTTTATTGCGTAAATGAAGTGATAGCACGGTGGAGCGCATTGGTTCACCCGATTGGGAACACCTTCTTGAGAAACGCTGTTTGCATCTCTTCCCAAGAGTGGATGGTTCTCCCAAGGGTGCATAACCACAGCGACGCTTTATCCCACAATGAAAACAGGTACATTTTCATGAGGACTATTGGTAACCCGATATTTCTTGGTTTAACAGCTTCAACTAATCGGGTTAAGTCTTCCAAGTGGAGAAAAGGATCTTCACTTGCAGGACCACGGAAGTGAAAATTTATCAGGCCAATTATGTTAGGTTTCAATTCAAAGTCGTCCCTGCCCATGGGGACCTGAACTTGACCTATGGTCTTTGTAGCATCAGGATTCTGATAGGAGCTAAGAGACCTAGGCTCCTCCCGTTCGGGAGGGTTCTGCATTTCCACCAATGTTTCCCGAATGGCTTCAATTTTCTCATTATACTTTTCCATTTGGGCTTGGAGGCGGGTTATGGGATCTAAGGCTCCACCACCTGGTGGGTTTTGAGGGCGGTTTCCTCCCTCGGGAATTGGGGGTGGGCGTGCAGCCATGTTTGTGGAGGATGATGCGACTTCTTTTCTAAATTTATCAGACAATTCACACAGTTCAGGATTTTGTGACCTCCTTCCAAACATGCACTACCGCAGGAAGAATTGGGGGGATACGAAGGGAAAAGAGATGAGAGAAAATGATGTCGCAAAGGTACACTTGATGACAAATCAATACAATCAAATTCCTAACCTCTACAATGTGCCCTTGGACCTAAAGATCTAAGTTGCCTATTATCACGAACTACAGAACCGAATGCGAGCACCGCGGAACCACCGGACCAGATTGAAAGGCCATCTGCCCTAGTCCTAGACACCTGATAGCACGCAAGAACCCTCACCAGCACGTAGGCACTACACGTAGGTAGTTAGACCTGCAATCCTTAGTAAGGGTGAAGTTGCTACCAATTTTAGCTAGAGGCTTAGGATCAAGTGCTTGTGGAATGTGAAGGGCGTTATTTACGAGTAATGCCCAAGTGATTGATTTTGTAAAGTGTGTAAACCAAGCATGCAATAGGGAAATCTCCTCGAAATGAAGTTTTAATTGGTGAATAGTTTTTGGAATTCAGCCTTAAGTAGTATGGATTTTAGGATTTCGCTGAGATACCAATTCAACCAATCTCCGAGTTTTGAGAGAATACAAGTTTTCCTCTAAGCCCAACAAACCCTTCTTCAATGTCAGTTGGTTAATGCATGCTAAAATGCAATGGGCTTCCCTAGGTGGATATTTCTCTGTGTGGATGCAAGAATCAATTTTAGATTAGTGTGAAAGGGAGCCAAAGCACTTCAATTCAAGTGCTCTCAATCACCAAAATGATTTCCACACACAAGGCTCAACCAAAAGATAAAGAAAATCAAATTGTTGGGGTTGAAGTATTCGGGATCGAATCTTAGGCACGTGAAAAGTCATGGTAGGGTTGGAATTAACTCAATTCCAAGTCTCCCCACCAAAAATGTGATCCCGAATTTGTAGATAAATCAGGCAAAGAGGGATGGCAATCAATCTTTATATTTTTGCCTCAAAGAGTACTTCACACGGTGAAAGATTTAAGAATCAAGATTCTTGGATCTTCGCTATGCGAAGTTTGGCGGGAAATTCTAGGGCTATAGGAGTAAAGGAAATCAATCAAACAAGTGAATTTTAATCCACTTTCCCCAAGAGATCCCAAGAAGTTTTTCTAGTAGTTTTATATATATAGATATATTCTTTTCTTTATTAAGGTGACAAGTTGACCTAAGTTTCTAAGAAAGGAAGACCTACTTGTTCAGCAATGTGTGTGAAGCTCCAGTGCGATGATGGTGACTTCACGCTCTAGTTCCCGCCATGGATCTACCCACATCTCCGACTTCGTTCTCCTGTCTTCTCCTTGCAACAGTTTCACCTGCACAGCAAAAAACAAAAACACCTGTGAAGAGAAGGGTGTGAGAAGAGAAAAATTAAAGAAATGGAATAGGAACTTACTCAAGTGCGCACTTCCCTGGCAACGGTGCCAGAAAGATTATGGTGTAGACCCAGATATGGTGATTTTATCATTGAAATGCATATAGTGGTTAACCTAAATCGAGCCTAACCATCTCTTTACAAAAGTTTTTTACCTGGCCTATTTGATTTTATCTTGATCACTTTTAGGCCCAGGGTCGAACTCAGGGAAGTGGGATTAGAAGTGAACGAGTTTCTATGCCTTTTCTACAACGAATCTCTTCCGTTCGCTTATTATGTTTTTGGTGTTTTTCTATTTAAGATTTTTTTCTGATAATTTTTGTCCTTGAGTTACACCCTTAAAATCAGGTTTTGAGCTTTGAGCCAAATTAGGGTTTCAAAACTAGTCTTCGCAAGACTGAGTACCTGCAAGTCAAGGATTATCTTTTCGCATTTATATGTATTTTTTTATCTTTTTACTGGCTGGAAAGAGAAGCAGAAATAAAGTAAATATAGTATATATATATGTATATATTATATATGTATAAAGGGGTGGTGGTGGAGGCGGAGATGGCGTGTAGCACGGTGTCGAGTCGGTCGTCGTCTAGAAAGATGCAACCAGTAGGACGAAGTTCCATGTGCAGTGTAAGATGGATTGGTGGAAGATGAGTTCGAACATGCTTTCTGTACACGTGTATCGGGGAATATCAGCAACTGGTGCAGATATTCCCACGATACAACTTGTAGGATGAAAATATATATATATGTATGTATAAATGTAAGTATATATCTATATGTATATAGGTAGATATGGTTATAATTATATAAGTGTAAATGTAGCTATATATGTATATATAAATATGTATATATATATGTGTATATATATATAGAAATGTAAATATATGTATAGATAGATATATGCATAGATATATATATATGTATATGTATTTATGTATATATATATATATATTAGTATAAGTATTTATGTATATAGATATATCTAGATAGGAATGTATATATATATATGTATATATAGCTATAGCTATATATGTATATATGCATGTATATTTGTATATATATATATATATTTATAAGTATATGTGTATATGTATGTATATATATATATGTATCAATACTAATACTTAGTTATATAGGTACTACTATATGTATAGATATAAGTACATATATATATGTATATAAATATATATATATAAATATATATGTATATATATATAAGTATATATTAGCGTATAAGTGAGTGGGTGCGTGTACGAGAGAGTGTGTGTGTCTGTATGTGCCTACTGAGGAGTGAGAGAGTGTTGTGAGAGAAAGAGAGAGGGCGAGAGAGACTGCTGGAGTGAAGTAGTCGAGTTAAGTCGTCTGAAGCCGCAGGCGACGTCTGGTGTTTCACGCACACGTGCAGGTGCGTCGGCGCGCGAAGAGGCGTGCGCTGGAGGGAGTGGGCACGGGGAAGAGACCACAGCACACAGTGCTGCGTGGAGTGGCGAGTGCGGGCGAAGGTGCTATGCACTGAGAGGACGCTGGAGCCGACGGGCGTACGTAGGCGAAGGCTCATGCGGGTGCAGGCGCTGGAGGGGTGCAGGGCGAGACGCTGGTGTGGGCGTGCGGAGATGGGTTGGCACCGGTCGCAGTGCGCCGGGTGACCGGATAAGTGAGAAACTTACCGGTCACGACACTGTAGCCATAGTGTTCCGCTGACTAGTGTGAACAGTGGCAACAGTGCTGCTCAGCTTCGCGTGACCGGGTGCACCCGATTTTGTGAGTGCAGGCACCACTACACGAGCTGGCACGCGCGCTGAAGGTCTATGCTGGCGAGCCTGGAGAGGGCTGGGCCAGGGGTGGAACTTCACGACAGGGCACGTGAAGAGGGGTGCTGGCGGCTTGCTGGCATGCACGGTAGCCTGCGTGCAGGGGAGCGGTGGCCTTCGTTCAGGTGCGCGGTGGCTGGTTGAGCTTCAAAGCTTGAAGATCCTACGGCAATGGCGAGGTTGGCTTGGAACGATGAAATAGGGAAGAGAACCACCACACCCACCGGCTCTTTGATGACCTGGGCGGTGGTGGGACTCACGGTGGCGGTTGTGCACCACAGTGAGGTGCTCGTGCTCGCAAAGTAGCTCCTCAGAAGTAGGAGAGGCTGCGTTTGGAGGGGAGAGGGGAGGAGACGGCTTGGAAGGGAAGAGCTACTGTGTGTTGGGCTTTTTTTTGTGCACCAGGCTCCCTTTGCGAAGAAGCAAGCCGAGCCTTTTTAAAGAGATAGAAGGCATGCACAGCCATGCCCTGCCTGTGCATTGCTATGCATACGGCTGTAGGGCAAGCTACTGTAGGGATTGGCACGAGGAGGAAGAAGAGGCCATGCCTTACAGCCGCGCGGAGAAATTCAAAGCCAAATAGAAATAAAAAATAAAGATGGAGATTTTGCAAGGCAGCACTTGAGGAAAACGTAAACTACTAGCCCATTTTATTCACTCTCCACCCCTCTCAAATAAATGCATGCATGCATTTATTTTTACAAATGCGATTATGGATACCTAATTTGCACTGGTAATGCAAGGAAATAGCACAAGACGGCATGATTGTTGGTGTATTTTTGCTGTGCATTCACCCACAGGTTCGAAATTGGGACATTTGATCCCAATTTCTCTGATCCCTCCATTTCTTTCTCTCCATCCTTACCCTATGATGATGTTTATGCCGTACAAGAGAACGTTTGGTCGAACCCTTACTTCAATGCTTACAATCCGGGTTGGTGGAACCATCCTAACTTCTCCTGGAAAATCTTGAGGAAGCAGACCCAATTCAGACCCAGCAACTATGCTCTGCAAAGACCATTGTGTTAGGGTCATGTTTACACTCAACTGCACAGAATTAGGTCAATCAACCAACTTGGAATGCCCATCAATCTGTAGGGCAGGTTGATTTTAACCGACAGATGGAAGAAATGCAAGGATCTACACTCAAGCTTATGCAACAAATGAAAACTTCATTGGATAACCTGCAAACCGTGTTGATGGCTAAATCTCGCCAACCTGGATCTCTACTAACTCAACCCATACCTATCCTGCGTAATATCCAAAATCTACATAGTCAAGCCCAAGGGTACACGGATGAGAGGGACCCGCATGCACATGCTCAGTTGGTTGAGTAGGGTTCTTCCACTTTTTCTTCTTCAAATCAAAGGTTTCTTGCTAATGAATCTCCTCTAATCTTTCCTAACTATCCCCAAGAACCAAACCCATATGCATCTGCTAGTTTTGTTACCTTGAGAGTGGAAAACAAACTCAGGATCCACAACCAAACTATTCTGATCTACTAAATGCTGGCGAGCCTGAGGAGAGAAAGGAGAACTCTGAAGAAGAAATTAAGTCTTAGGAACCTGATTCCAAAGATTTGAATCAAGTTCCTTTTCCTAAGACCTTTATTATGCCTAGGAAGAAGAAGCCTATTGATAGCAATGAGGAGCTCTTGAATATATTCAAGAATGTCAAGATCAATATCTCATTCCTCGACACTATCAAACACATATTGAGTTACGCTAAATTTTTAAAGGATTTATGCACACAGAAGCATAAGTCAAGGGAATCTGTTCCGAGGAAGGTGGTACATTCCAAGAAGGCTAGTTATGTTATCCTGCATCACCTTCCTCAGAAAAGAGAGATCCAAGTGCTCCTTTGATTTCTTGTGTCATTGGAGATTACACCTTTGGTAGAGCACTTCTGGATCCACGTGCATCTATTAACCAAATTCCAACTTCTCCTTACGAAAAGTTTAGATTAGGTGAACTTCGGTCGACTTCAGTAACGCTGCGGTTAGTGGACCATTTGGTCACAAATTCACAAGGTGTTATTGAAGATGTTATTGTCAAGGTTAAGGATTTCTATTTTCCTGTAGATTTCCTTATCCTTGACATGGATGTACATGAGAATTTAAGGAACACACCCATCATTTTGGGGCATCCATTCCTACCTATCGCTAAGGCCAATATCAATTGTGAGAGTGGTAGCATGGAAATCACCTTTCGGGATCAGAAATTGAAATTGGATATTTTTAAGGAGATTAACAAATTCGAGGATTGTAGATTTATTAAGGAACTTAAGGAAGACAACTTGAACATTGAAACAAGTATGGCATTTTTTGCAATTGAATGTTCCACCTGTTGTGATGGATCTAACCTACAGCCCCCTGTGGAAAACCCGCAACATTCTGAAGAGGTTATTGATTTTGTTTACTTTCAACCTCTTCCTTTTGATGAATCTTCATTAGCATCATCTTTACCTTCAATCCAAAACCCGCCCCACCTCGAACTAAAACCATTTCCTGGGAATTTGAAATAACAATTTTTGGGACCTCCAAAGATGCTCCCTGTGATTATCAGTGCTAGATTAACTATGGAGTAGGAGATTAAACTGATCAAGGTCTTAAAGGAACACAAGGAGGCAATTGGTTGGACTATTCATGACCTTAGGGGATCGAGCCATCTTGCTACAATCATAGAATATTCTTGGAAGATGGATCACGCCCTTCTCGCCAAATGCAGAGGAGATTAAACCCTAATATGCGAGAAGTGGTCAACAAGGAAATTATCAAGTGGCTTGATGCAGAAATCATTTATCCGATCTTTGATAGTCCTTGGGTAAGTCTCGTGCAAATTGGTCCCAAGAAAGCCAATTTTACTGTTGTGACTAATGAGAAAGGAGAATCTAGTACAACTCGTTCAGTATCCTCTTGGAGGGTTTGTATTGATCATAGGAAGCTGACCACAGCCACGAAAAAGGATCATTTCCCATTTCCCTTTATCGATCAAATCCAGGAAAGGCTTGGCAGGTAGATGTACTTCTATTTCCTAGACAGTTACTCAGGATACAATCAAGCCCTATCCATCCCAAGGATCAGGAAAAAAATACTTTCATCTGTCCCTATGGAACCTTTGCTTTCCGTAGGATGTCATTCGGCTTATGCAATGCAGCCGCGACTTTTCAAAGGTTTATGCTTGCCATATTCTCTGACATGGTGGAAGAGTTTATGGAAGCCTTCATGGATGATTTCTCTATTTTTGGAGAATCGTTTGATTCTTGCCTGGCTAATCTTGAAATGATCCTTAAATGTTGCATCAAAGCAAGACTGGTCCTTAGATGGGAAAAGAGTCATTTCATGACACAAGAAGGCATCGTCTTGGGTCACATAATCTCCAAATAGGGAATCGAACTTGACAAAGCTAAGGTTGATGCTATCTTTAAACCTCCTCCTCCTACATCTGTCAAACAAATTCGATCATTTCTTGGTCATGTCGGGTTCTATACGAGGTTCATCAAGGACTTCCCTAAGATTACTTGCCCTTTGAGCAATCTTCTTGCCAAAGATACACCGTTTGATTTCAACAAATCATGCCATACGACATTTGATTTTCTTAAAGTAGTTATCACTTGTGTGACAATGTTACAACTGCCAGTTTGGACAGGCACATTTAAGATCATGACCAACACTTCTGATTACGCGATCGGGGCTATTTTGGGTTAGAAGATTGACAGGAAGCCCTCTGTCATTAACTATGCTAGTAAAACTTTGGATGAGGCCCAGGGGAATTACATTGTTACTCAGAAGGAATTGCTAGCTGTAGTATTTACTTTGGAGAAATTCAGAGCATATCTCTTAGGGTCTCATGACATAAAATATACTGACAACTCGGCCTTGAGACATCTCTTATCCAAAAAGGATGCCAAACCTTAGCTTATTAGATGGATTCTTCTGCTTCAAGAATTTGATCTTAAAATCAAAGATAAATTCAGGGCACAAAATGTGGTGGCCAATCATCTTTCGAGACTTCTAGGTGATTCTTCTTGTCCGGATATTCCGATTGCTAATACTTTTCTGGATGGGACTATCCATGTAGTATCAGGTGTCAAAACTCCGTGATTTGCAAACATCGTAAATTATTTGGTTGTTGGTCAAATCCCTTAGGATTGGACCAAGCAACAACAAGGTAGACTCAAATCTGAGGCCAAATATTACTTCTTGGGGGACCCTGAACTGTACCGCATCGGCTCTGATCAGATTATTCACCGATGTGTTCCGAAGAATGCATTCAAAAGTATACTCGAGTTCTGCCATGCATCTCCATGTGGTGGTCATTTGTTAGGGAAAAAGGCAACTGCAAAGATTTTGCAATCTGGATTTTATTTACCGACCTTATTCAAGGATGCCCAGGAAATCTCAAGGCTATGTTCCCAATGCTAGGCATTTGGGAGCATAACCAAGAGAGACATGATGCCTCTAAACTCGATTCTTCCCATCAAAATCTTCAATGTTTGGGGCATCAATTTCTTAAGATCCTTCCTTCATTTGGACACTAGTACATTCTTGTCATTGTTGATTACATATCCAAGTGGATCGAGGCTACTCCCACCCAAACTAATGACCACAAGGTGGTCATCGATTTTGTCAAGAACATCTTCAGTCGGTTTGGGATTCTGGGGGCCATCATTAGCGATGGTAGTACTCACATCATTAATGCCTAGTTCCATAATTTACTGGGAAAATACAGGGTAAATCATAGAATCTTCACACCTTATCATGCCCAAACATATGGACAGGCTAAGATCTCTAATTAGGAGATCAAGAATATTCTTCAGAAAACGGTTAGGCCTTGATCGCACGTGTTTTGCCAGTTTGAAATCAGGGTTATGAGTAACTCGTTGTCGTCGTTGCAAAACTCGTGGTCAAATAAAATTTATATTGAAACTCAAAATGTGAGTCTCGGGTCAAACACGGGGAGGCGAATGTTTGGTTTTATGAAATCCGCACTACACTTTTTCTTTATTTTTTTCATTTTTGTCTTTTGAAACTTTTTTGGTATTTTTAACGAGCAAGCGATTCAGTCAATGAAAACTTTATCTACTTGCAAAAGTATATTAGAGAGAGGGAGAGGGAAAGAGAGAGAGAGAAACAATCATCTATTCCTCAAGAATAGTTTGTTACACTATGAAAGTGTAAAAAGATAGAATGGGGTGAGAGAAATCCCCCTTGACGGTTGCTCGAAGGATGACTCACTCTGACGTTGCTCGGAGAAAGGTGGTGAGGAGCGAAATGGAGGACAGAGCTGGAGGACAGAGGATGGGGTAGGATGGCGTCGCGGTGGGGATCTTCCTCCCGAGGAGTAGCAAGAGGATGGCCATGGAATGCTCCATGAATGGCGATGAGGAGAGGGAAAACTATTTGATTTTCTACTCTAGAGGAGCATCCTAGGCTTACGACAAGCTCCCTCTAGAGTCCTGGAGGTGGTGAAAGGAAGAAAGGGAGAGATGAAGAAAAATGGGAGGCATAGGGGTCCTTTTATAGTGGAGGAAAGAATCAAATTCGTACACAAGACATTTAGTGACAGTCATAAACGTTGTTGAAGATCCATCGCAAATGTCACCAAAGATGACCCACGCACCCACTCATCGCTATGCTAGCGTGCGCTCCATGTGCTCATGTTGCCCGCACACTCGTGATACGTGCTGCTGCCCCGCGTGCACGCTACGCTGCTACGCACGCCATTGCGCTTGCATGTGCATGTCTCTGCATGCGCTTGTGCACCCACACTGCTGTGTGCATGCAGTGGCACATGCGTGCACATGGGCGGCCTGGGTTGCGCCACGTGGCCCATTCTAGGTCATCCATCCTCTTTCCTTTGTAGGGGATGCTACAGAGGTCAGATTGAGTTGATTTTCATGCTGTTGGGATGCGATCGTCGACCAGAATCCATCTGTGCAGTCGGATTTGTCATTTGATGCTTTGGATTGCATCACCTAGTCCCTCGGCCATTCTTCCTTAGATTGCATATTGTGCTACAGGACTCTGAACAAGACAATTTCGGAGGCGTTGGACTCTGATCGTCCTCTTAATCTGATTCGTGTGATCGGGTCATCAATCTGAGGCTCCAAAATAAATATCCTTCTCTCTTGACCACAAAAAGGATGCAATTAACCTAAATTATATACAACTGCTCTAAATGCAGAATGATGCGTGCTATGCAATATTTATAACAAGAAATGCAAATCTAAGCCAAGGAACATGCATGAATAGGCATTTTGATTTAAATAAATGTGTCTACATCATACCCCCATGCCTATCTTTTGCTAGTCCTTAGGAAAATTAAACTATATGCTATGTATAAAAGTAGAATTAGGATTAGATCGCTTAGGCATAAGTCGTTTATTAACAATAAAAAAATTTAAACTAATGTCCTAAACTACGAAGACATAGCAACACCCTGGTGTCTGCAAAAATGCAGACCACCCAAGTCCTCACCATATTTAAAATGGGTGAATACATTTTTTACTTTTATTCTTTTCTATTTTTTTTGTACTTTTGGAGTTTGAGAGTTGAAGGATAACTTTTTACGGCTACCTGACCTACCCAAGACTCGAAAAGGACTCTAAGTGCTAAGCATCTTGTGGAAATACTGAAAGACTCACTAGGTGACTGTTAAAATGGACTTCGGGTTTCTACGACCCTTGGTGACCTTGCCTAGAGGTTTATCTTTTCGAACGGTAGCTTTCTCCCTACTTCTTATATTTATGGGGTCAACACAAGAGTGAACCCGGTGTATATCTTCCTAGTTTATTCTACTTCCCCGCTTCTTCTGTAAGTGTTTTGGGAATTATTGCGCATTTTTTTTATGAGCTGGGTTCTGGACAACTGGCCAATGGGCTATTCCCTACGGCTACATGTCAACTATACTCGTACGGTGAAGTGTGGTTTTGTTTATTTTTTTATTTTTTCTCCTTTTTCTATATATATATTTTTTCCTTTTTCTTTTTTTTTTAAGTAGGTGGCATCCTTGATCTAGGATTTACCTAAAGGTAGTACAATGAAAATGGTCCGGTGATTGGGTTCTAGACAACCTGCCAATGAGCTATTACCACTGACAACTTGCTAGCCATACAACACTTGATAGTTCATTAGCTACCTAATTTTCGAAGAAACCATCGAAAAGTGAGTCTGTGCAAAAAAAAGTGTGTAGATGCTTAAGCTTAAAGTCCCCCTAAATCCGAGGGTGGGTTGATAAGTTGCATACTTATCATCCTAATTTATTAGAGAAATTCAAATGAATTTGAATTGGCGAGGACTCAAAACTAAGTTCAGATTCGAGTGGACACCGGGGCTAATTAATCCCAAAGACCTGAAGAGTCTAAGTGTTTAGGGTATATCTTCTCCTAATTCTTCTTCTTCTTCTTTTTATCTTTTCGAATTTTCAATTTTATTTTCTTTTCTTTTTCGAAGAAACAAAAGAAATTCTACAGAGTTAACAAAATGATTTCAAGATTAAGTATCCAACCCTAATGCCTAAATGATGCAATGTCCTCATTATAAAAATAAAGACACGAAAGGGCGGACTAAACAGAAAATCACCTGAACATCGTAAGAAATCTAGTAAACACCGTAGAGAACGTGAAATATAAACACATGCTGAATTTATTACCTTCAGCTAGGCATAAAATACATACAGGGAAGAAATTGAAAATTCACAAGTACGGGTCAAAATCAAAATAAAAATATTGATTCTCAGACCCACCAACAAAAGATGTCAACAAACATGGACCAAATTATGATGCAGACCCAAGCCCCTGGGTCGAGTGGTTCTCTGGTTCTGGATGAAAATCGCCTAGAGCAGAAGGTTGTTGTGTTTGCGAGGTGGGACCTACGGTTTAGTGGTGTGCAACCCAAGACCAAAGTGTTAGACAACGGGTAAAGATGGTTCAATTGGTGCGGCTGTCCACTTGATGTTCAGCTCAGAAAAATAATCAGTTATTTCATGCTTAGGTTGCATGTGAAAGATCTCATAAGGGTCCTGGTAGAAAGTAGGAGGTTTTAGGTCAATAGGTACCCTTAGATCCAAAATCAAAGTTCCCCTAGAATTTGCTTCACAAATTTTTAATTTGAACTTCCTATCCTCCGAAATCAATGTTTCCGGGACCTCCAAATCGTTGTATAGCCCATTTAAAGTAACCAAGTCCAACAGTTGTGGTTGAATTAGGATTGACTTGGGTTTGGTGAGCTCAAAAATATCATCATTCAATTCTTTAGTGTGTGTTTGAGGAATGTGGCAACTGATTGAATCATCAGGACTCAAATCATCCAAGTTAGCCCCAACATGATCATAATCTTCAATGTTCGAGCTATCAAATAGTTCATCACACTCCTTGAGCCCGATTGTCTCACTAGAATTCTCTTCCTTGAGTTCAAATGAGGCATCACTAAAAGATCTTCACCCTTAGAATCAAAGAATTCATGATCCTCACTTATATATGTCTCAAAATCAATTGTCATTTCCTGGTTCAAAGAGACATATTTTTTCTCACTCCCTGGCTCGCGGATCTCGGGTGGATCAATCGATTCATTCTCAATGGGTTGCTATAGCCCAACCTGGTCACCCTCGACTTTAGAAAATCTATCCCCCAGACAGGCGCCTAAGCAGGTTCTGACATGGGCTCCCCTGAAAGGGGTTCATCTTGATAATCATCCCAACATTTGACTAGGGCAACCACAAATTTCATCCTCAACCTTGATAATTTCCCAAGTAGAAACTCACCCAAGTCCCTATCCCTAATATTTTGGAGCAAATCCATTAGAGAACTATTAAGTTCATCAATCATTTTGATCATGGGCTTTAGTGCTTTACAGCATGGTGTTGGCTAAGCTTCTAAAGAATGTATAGTGTTCCTTAAATTAGCCAACACCCTATCCTAGATCTGGTTCACCTGAATCAATTGGTTCGATTCAGGTTTGGGTGGGTGATGAGAAGATCATCATAGTCTCTAATTACCCTTAATTAACTAGTCTTCCTAGTTAATTAGCTAGAAATATGTAAATATATGGGTTAATTATTAAATAAGGTATAAATAGTAATGGACCTAAAAATAAATTAAAAATGCTATATTATTATCTAATTAATATTATTAATAATTAGACTCAAAATATTATCAGTAATTTATATAATTAATGTGATTAACTAACTTAAGTATAATTTATATCTAAGCATGTAATAACTTAACTAACGTTACTTAATTAAATAAATTAAGCTAAAAAAGTCAAAAATGTAAATTCAACATCTAAATATAATAATTATCTTATTTATAATCATATATAAAAAGTTGAGAAAGATTTCAATTAAAATAAACCTTGAAAACCTTAATTTACTTTTTAGTCCTTATGCTGTATTTCAATCGAGTCCTTATTCTTCACTTAGGTCATTAGTTTTCGTTACAAATAAGTCCCATAATCTTCTTCTTTTCTTCTTCAGCCTCCTCGACAGCTGATGATAGGAGGTGCTTTCACCAACCGATTACCGCATATCTGACGTCATTCCTTCCTCTCCAAGCTCTTGAAGCTTGTGCTCACCATCTTCTTTTCATCCATCGATCGGGATGAAGCTGCAACACTATTTTAGGGTTGAAGATAACCTCACCTGCATTGGAGAAGATGCCGGTGGTTACTCCACTCCCAGCCTCTTCTCCATCCAGATACACCCTCCTTCTCAGCCGTTGCAACCTATAAATACCCCTCTACACCCTTGATTTTAGCAAGTTAGCTCCCTTCCCTCTTCTTCACTGAGCAAACCGATAGGCTATTCTTTCCAAACTCCAGTGACCTTCCTCCGCATCCTCCGTCTTCCTCCATCCATCTTTGATCACTCTGGATCTCCGCCGACATCAGCCAAGTCTTCTAACGCAGTGCTGACACTTAGAGTTCCCCTGCTTCACTCCACATACACCAGTCGGACTTCTTCCCTGAGCCTCTGATTTCCTCCTCCGTTAAGGACCATCAGCAAAGATCTTCTACCCCCTTCGTCCAAGTAACAGTAGGTTAGGTAAGTAAATCAGTTAGAGTAGTTAGTTAGGTGGATTAAATAGGTGTAATGTTAGAATTGCATTCATCTTCTTCAGCACCAATGAGCTCGTTGAGCTTGTCTGGAGAAAATCTTTTGTCATTTAAATCATCAATCACCTTCTTAAACATTTCATGAAACATCCCTATCACCTTAATTCACTAAATTGATTACCTATTCACCTAAACCACCTCCACCTTCACCAATTGCTTCCACTATCCATGGTGGAAGTAGTTGAGCTTAATTCACCACCACTGGGGCCCTCCATCACTTAACCATCACTTAAGGGCCCCTATCCTCACTTCAATTTGAATAATAATCATCTATAACTTAAACGACTAATTTCATTTAATCTCCTGAGCTCGTTGTTAATGGTGGCTCAGGAGGAGTTCAGATCACTAATTAACCCTTTATAATCCATCGCAACTTCCTTTCGACTTGTTTTCTCTACTCAATTAAGTGGGAAAACAGGTTATAAGCCCAATCAAACTCAAAATTTGTTCACTAAGAATTCATAGCAGAATTTTTAATTTGATGGATAATTGAAGGAATTAATATGTTCCTAAGGTTCCTTGTGACCTCGGGAAGCTTTTCAAATCATCAATGGCACGATTTTATATCATTTGTATACTTTTAGCATTTTTCTGGACTCATCGGAGCTCTAGCGAGCTCCGACGAGTCAGAAGAGCTCTTCAGCCCATAGAACTTTGCATGAAGCTCCAAATCGTTGATTTGAAGGTCACTGATCATTCTGAAGAAATTTATTTATGGTTTTAAGATCTGGAGCTCCTGTTAGACCTTTGTCTTCTCCAACTTCAATAGAGTTGGAGACAACTGTTTGTTAGGGTTAAGTCACATTTGAAAGGTCTAGAAGCATCAGTAACATGCCCTGAGACCAATCTAATGTTTCAATCTCTGAGATAAACTTTGGTTTGTTCTATCGAGCAAACTCATCTAGAATCTCAGTTGACAGGCCTCGAACCCTAGGAATCCTAACTGAAACATCCTTCTGAGGTCCTAAATCTATTCCTGAGGTGAAAGAGAAGTTAACTAAGGCATTCATTCCCTCTGAAATGATTAAATTTAGAAAGTCAAACTTCAAGGCTTCTTGGTCAATCTTAAGTTTGATTCATGGATTTGGGACTCAATCAGAAGAATTGAGTTCATTCTGCTCCAGGGATGTTTCTAAATGATTTAAAATCAATTTGGATGAGCTCTGATCGATTTTATGGAAGAAATTGATTTCTGTTCAGTTTGGGTTATTTTTGAACCCAAACTGATGATAGTAAGCTTTTGGTGAAATTCAAGAGAGAAATCTACCCAGACAGATTCTTAACAACCTCAAGAGAGCTTCAAAACTTCAATTCAAGTTCTATTTTGTCCAACAGATGGCTAGAGGCCTATTTCATCAAATCAAACAACCTCTAGAGACCTATTTCATCAAACCAAACAACCTGTAAAGGTTGTTTGATTTGATGAAATAGGTCTCTAGCCATCTGTCGGACCAAACAGAACATGAATTGAAGTTCTGAAGCACTTTAGCAAAGTTTTTTAGCTTCTTCACCTTCCCGAAGCTTCTTAGAGTTTCCTTCCTTCACCAACAGCTATGGAAACACTCTCTGAATCTATTCAACACCTTATCTGGAGGTCAAAAGATGTTCTGCAAGACCTTAGAGCCAAAACACCCTTCTACAGGCAATATGGCCGTAGCGACCTAGGTCCTTTCGCCCTTCAAATTGAAGAGCTAAACCTTCCTAAGTATCAAATTGATACTACAATCATGTAGAGCAACCTTGGAGCCTTCCAGCAAGCCTTCATTTGCTCAAATTGGGGCTCCGTGCTGGCTGGAATCATCAACTGAAGTTTTGTCTGGGAGGGGATTATATAGTCCCACATCAGTGGAACTAAAACAACCACCTTAGTATAAAAGAAAAAAGTGATTATGGCCATTTAGTTGTCAGAGCAGGGTGCATGAATGAGCATATGGGTGTGTGTGTGGGTTCGTGTGGTGCGCGTGCCCAGGTGCGTGTGCACCTGTGGGCTTGCGATTGTGGGCCCGTGAGGGCGTGTGCATGTGGTCCTCGGAGGCCGTGGGCCTGATGGGCTCGAGACTATGCTGAACCAGAATTAAACCAAATCAAATAAAAACCAGGCTTGGACCTAGAAGGGTCTAGTCCCCCACTGAGAAGGGTGCTGTGTATCCCCGACCGGTCCAAGCCGCCAACCATAAAACCAAATTTTTGGTTCAAAGGATTAAACCAGTTCGGTTCAGAAGAGCTACAAAGGTTTATAAGAGTTAGAAAGGAAAGGAAGGGATACAAAGGAAGAGGAGGAGAAGGGGAGAGCTCATAAGGATTGAAGAAAGGTCGACAGGCAAAAGAGTTAAATAGAGGTAACAGGCAGAACAAATAAAAAGAAGGAAGAAAAGAAAGTGAAGATGACATGTACAAGAGAAGAGCTTGATAAAGATTAAGGAGAAGAAATAAGAGAAAAGAGAGAGAGAGAGAAAGGTAAAAGAAGGGAGGAAAGAAAAGCCTGATGACAAAAAGAAGAATAACTATGGGTTAATTTCTTGCATTCTACTAATTTCTTTTAAGCTTAATGTTCTAATAAGGCACATGTACATTAGAATTAATTTTTCTTGCCTTAATCTCTTGTAAATAAAAGAAATTAAAAAAAATAGAGATGTTTACTTGTTTGTAAAAGTAAATCATATGTGTAAATATGTTTCCTTATGGAATTTTGCATTCTTTTAATTCGAAATCCTTAAGCAAAACTCATATTCTTAAAGTAAATTTAATTATAATTCCCATAAGTAGCTTAGATTTAGTGGTGAATTTAAATTAAGTTATGCCTCCTAGCGAACGACCTGGACTCAACCAGTTAAAAAGAAATAAAATCTAAAGTGTTACGTTAACTTGACCCTATGCAACTTAATCAACATAAATTCAAGTTGACCTAAGTTACTTTCTTTCACACATAATTAAGCATAATTAACTTAATTAACTGTGTTGAGAGAGTTAACCACTAGTGGGTTTGGGTTAAATCTTGTGGAGTCAAGATGTCAAGGTTCTTGGGTCCCTCCGTGAAAGTAGGTCATTCTAGGTTGTTCAAAGGATGGTGGTGACCTATATTCAGCATAATTCTGGGGAGGGTAAGTGTTATAATCAGCATATCCTTGATGGTTGTAGATCTGGTTAGGTTGATCATCAAAGGATGGAGATTCATAATCATTGTAGCTCTAGGAAGGATAATAATCATAGTCTTGTTGTCCAGGGTTAGACCTTGGACATTGAGGTCCGGATTTATATCCCCAATCAAAGTTATACTGTCTAGTGGATGGGTAATTACAAGTCAAGTCGGGATAGTAATCATCTTAGGGATAAGTGGTAGCAGGAGGATAGGATTGGAAATGCGTGTAAGAAATCGAAGGATACATTGTGAAGTAGGAGGGAAAATGGAATAGAGAAAGGTGCCCTGCAGTACAATCAACCAAACCTATCCTTATGTGGGTAGCCTAAAGACCTATATACTCCCAGGACCCGTCTTGAGATTATAAACGATTTAGTCTACTTTTATCCGGTCAATCCAACTAGTTAGAAGGAGGGACTGGGGAGAAGGTTCTTCCTTTGGCTTTCACCTCCGGTTCCTAATGTACCGCCAAGCCGCGGTTGTTTGATGCTACTCCCCTACCTAGACATCGGATGGACTAACAATAGTAGATTAATCGAAAAAATCTCGATCTGAGCCTCGAAGAGTGAATCAATCCTTAAGGCTAACGTGTACTCAGTTTTATTTAGCCTTGGGAGGATCGTGCTCTTGGAATGTGATGGGCCCTTAATATGGGTTGTGGCCTTAACGATCAGTTAAAATGTGTGTGCTTGCACAACCAGGATTTTCAAACAATGTTATTTGATGATGTGTCTCTTAGGATTTAACCTTGTTTTGTAGCCTTTAGGGTTTAATTCTTAAGTTGTTTCAATCTAGGTTTAGTAGAACACTCCAAGTTTTAAAAGCATTAGTGATGATATGTTCCTTTAAAAATCAAAAATAATGTGGAGTGCCTGGTTCAGCCCTAAGAATCAATAGTAAGTGGCAAGCTATTTGATGGATCAGTTTTAGAATATGTGGTGCGGCCTAAACAGATCAATTAATTGGCCTGTTGCACAACTTAGTTAACACACACAAGGATGTTTAACTATTCAGATTTCTACTCACTTATGTGTATTGAGTTGAAGTGTATCAGGTCCACAGGTCAAATCCCAGTTAACTGGTAGAATCAAAGTGATTTTGCACTTTATGATAAGAAGTTGTAGGTGTTAAGTGTGTAGCTTTCAGTTAAATCCCACAAGAGAAGAAATTATTTTCTTATTTATGTGGATGGCGAGGTGAGTGGAGGTGGCGAACAAACAACCAAATTTATCTTAGGGTTTATAAAAGGCACCTAAGTTGATTTGGGTTTGAGTTATTAGGTTACGGAATGAAAACTAAGGTAGGGGTGGTGTGGGTGACACTTACAAAACATTCATCCGCACTTTTCTCCGATCTAACCGCGTTGGCCCACCTCAAAAGAGTACTTGCAGTCATTGTAAGATTAGAGAAAAGGTGAGATAAAAGTTACGTAAGGCGAAAAAAACACAAGAAAAAAAACCAAAGAGCATTGCCTCCCCAGCAACGACGCCAAAATGGTCGCACGTGTTTCGCGAGTTTGAAATCAGGATTACAAGTAACTTGTCGTCGTAGTTGCAAAACTCATGGTCAAATAAAATTTTTAACGAAACTCAAAAAGTGACCCCCGGGTCGAACACGAGGAGGCGAACGTTTGATTTTATGAAATCCATGCTTCACTTTTTATTTGTTTATTTCATTTTTGTCTTTTCCAATTTTTTTGGTATTTTTAACAAGCAAGAGATTGGGTCGATGAAAACTTTATCTACTTGCAAAAATTTAAGAGAGAGAGGGAGAGAGAGAGAGAGAGAAACAATCATCTATTCATCAAGACTAGTTTGTTACACTATGTAAGTGGGAAAAATCTACACCACAAAAGCGTAAAAAGATAGAATTGGGTGAGGGAAATCCCCTTCGATGGTTGCTCGGAGGACGAGTCACTCTAACGTCATCCAGAGGAAGGGGGTGAGGAGCGGGATGAAGGAGGATGGAGCCAGAGGACGGAGAATGGGGCAGGATGGCGTTGCGGTGAGGATCTTCTTCCCGAAGGGCGGTGAGAGAATGGCCATAGGATGCTCCATGAATGGGGATGAGGGGAGGGAAAACTATTTGATTTTCTACTCTAGTGGAGCATTCCAGGCTTGGGACAGGCTCTCTCTAGAGCACTAGAGGTGGTGAAAGGAAGAAAGGAAGAGATGAAAAAAAATGGGAGGGGTACGGGTCCTTTTATAGTGGAGGAAAGAATCAAATTTGTATACAGGACATTTAGTGACGGTCATGCACATCGCTGAAGATCCGCCACAAATTTCACTGAAGACAACTCACGCACCCACCTGCTGCTACATTGGCTCATGCTTGTGTCGCATGCGCCGCTGCCTCCACGCATGCGCTCCACTGCTGCGTGCGCTGCTGCGCTTACATGTGCGTGCCTCCATGTAGCTGCACGCATTCGCGCTGCTATGCACATGTGGTAGCACGTGCATTCTCATGGGCAACCTGGGTTGCGCCACATGGCGCAATCTGGGCCATCCATCTTCTTTCCTTTGTTGGGGATGCTACAGAGGTTGGATTGAGTCGATTTTCATGCCGTTGGGCTACGATCGTCTACTTGAATCCATTCGTAAGGTTGGATTTGTCGTTTGATGCTCTAGATTGCATCACCTACTCCCTCGGTTGTTGATCTTCCTTGGATTGCATATGATGCTATGGCACTCCGATCGAGACAATTTTGGAGGCGTTGGACTCCGATCATCGTCTTGATCAGATCCGTATGGTTGAATCTCCAATTTGAGGCTGTAAAAAAAATATCCTTCTCTCCTAATCACAAAAAAGGATGCAATTAACCTAAATTATATAGAACTACTCTAAATGCAGAATGATGCATGCTATGCAATATTTATAACTTGAAATGCAAATCTAAGCCTAGGAACATGCATGGCTAGGCATTTTATCCTAAATAGATGTGTCTATATCAGGCTTGATCGTAAAGACTAAACTCAAAAGCTTGAGGATGCTCTTTGGGGCTACCGTACGGCTTACAAAATGCCTATCGGCATGTCACCATTTCATCTAGTGTAGGAAAAGCCATGCCATTTACCCGTTGAAATTGAACATAGGGTGTTTTTGGCAATCAAGCAGTGTAATCTGGATTTAAGTTTAGTCGGAAAGACCAAGAAACTCCAACTAAGTTGGAGGAGCTTGGAAATGACACGTACGAGAATTCCAAGATCTATAAGACTCAAACTAAAGCTCTTCATGACCAATTAATATCTCGCAAGAGCTTTGAGTCGAACCAAAAGGTCTTGCCCTTTGATTCTCGACTTAGGCACTTTCCCAGCAAACTTAGGTCAAAATGGAAAGGCCCGTTCATCATTGATCAGATAGTTCCAAATGGGGCCATTCAGATCTCTGACCCAAAGATGGGTAATTCATTTAAAGTGAACAGTTAACATCTGAGGCCTTTTATTCACCGTATTGCTCCAAAACCCATCTGAGACACGGTTGCTCTAATCACATTGTGATTTCCTTCGCTAGACTTCACCTAGCTAATGGCATTAAACTAAGCAGTTGTACAATCTGACTTAGAGCTGACCCGAGCATCATATTCAGGTGATATCTTCTACATTCTACCCTTCCTTTCATGTCTTTTATTCGCAATGCGGACATTGCATCAGCTAGGCATGAGAGGGTGGATTCATTTCTGAATCAATTTATTAGCTCTGTGGAATTCTTCTAAATTCTACTTGTTTTCTTATATATATTTATATATAAATTTAAATTAGGAAAGAATACTTGGGCATTAGGACTTTTCAATCTTAGGAAATATTACAGTAGGATCTGAACACTAAAACCCTTTAGGTCTTTGGGCTTAATCCGCCCAGGTATCAACTAAAATGTGGGCTTGTCTATTGAGTCCTCGCCATCCTGAATTCCATTTCAATTTGATTAAATAAGTTTGGGTGATAAGTACATGACTTATCAACCCGCCATCTGATTTGAGGGAACTTTAAGTCTAAGCATCTACACACTATTCGTCACTGACTCGTTGTTCGGTGATTTTAACGGAAATTGGGTAACTAACGAACATTCTAGGGTGGTATGGCTGGCAATTTACCATAGGTAACAGCCCATAGGTAGGATGTCTAGAGCCCAGCCACTGGACCATTCTTTTCCTGCTGCCTTTAGGTAAATCTTTGACCAGGGAAGCCTTGTACTTAAAAAAAAAAGAAGAAAAGAAAAAAAAGAATATATATATATATATAAAAGGAGAAAAGAAAAGAAAAAAACATAAGTCACACTTCACTGCACGAGTATGGCTGACAAGTTAACGTGGGTAACAACCCATTAGTAGGTTGTCCAGATCCCAACTTAAGAAATGCATGTTTAATTCTTAAAACACTTAGGAAGAAGCGGAGAAGTAGAATAAGCCAGGGAGATATACACTGAATTCACCCTTGTGTTGACCCCATAAAAATAAATGTAGGGAGAAAGCTACGGATCGTATAGATACACCTTTAAGCAGAAATCCTTTTAAGGTCACCTAGGGGCATAGAAACTCGAAGTCTGTTCTGATTGTCGATCAATAAGTCTATCACATTCACAAGAAGGTGCTTAGAACTTAGGGTTCTCATCAAGTTTTGGGTGGGTTGAGTGGCCATAGAATGACGCTCTATAATCCTGAACTCAAAAATCCCTGAAAAAAAGAAAATTAGAAAAGAAGAAAAAGGAAAAACAAAGAGATCTTTCTTTGAATAAGGCGAGGGCTTGAGGCGGTCTGCATTTTGGCAGATACCCAGGCACTATTGTGTCTTTGAAAGTTTAGGTCCTAAGTAAAAATTTCTAAATGTTGAAAATGACTTTTGCCCGAGTAATCCAATTCTAATTCTTTCACAAATAGCATGTAGTTTATGCTAAGGACTAGCAAAAGATAGGCATGGGGGTGTGATGTGCATACATCTAAATAGCCAAAAATGTCTATTAATGCATGTTCTTAGTACCATATTAGCATCATGCATTGTTAATATTGCATAACACGCATAATCACGCATGTAATTGTATAAATTGTATAACAATTATCTCCGTTTATGGCCAGGGATAGATGACTTTTAATTGGGGCTTCGGATGGAAGATCCAACCGTACGGATCTGATCAGGGCAACAACGGGAGTTCAACGATTCCAAGATTGCTCTGATCGAACATCCATAGCACCAGATGTAGTTCGAGGAAGCCTAGAGATCAAGGGCCAAGATGATGTCAATCCACACTTCAGATGACAAATCCGACCACACAGATGGGTTTGAATCGGTGATCACAGCATAATGGCGTGAAAATCAATCTAATCTGACATGTGTGGCACCTTCTGGAAGTCACAGATGAGGGATGGCCAAGATGGAGCCATGTGGCGCCATCCCAGCTGCCCAATCAGCCCAACGAACAAGCACTACATTTCTCTCCTGAATGAATTGATCAATCTCAGCCATTGGATCCTGATCCAACAGCTGAGACCAACGCTCGCTACTCTCCATCTTTACGCACCCTCTCTTTCTCTCCATCGCATGCACGATCGGATCTAGGCCATTAGATCTTAATCCAACGGATGTGAGCATGCATGCTTTGGTGAGAAATGCGACAAACCGCATGCACAACATAGCGGGTGCACGTCTCACTGCGAAGCGTAGGTGCACGTTCGAAATGCAATGCACCCCAAATTAGTCGACGACGCAAGTGCAAGCTTAATTGAGTAGTTGGATGGTGAGCAGGTGGTGTAGATGCGGGACATGTGGCAGCATTAAAGCATTTGGGTCACCTATGCGCGATCTAACGTGCGTCTGAATGCTCCATTGCACACAAGGGCATGCTGTTTGGCAAAGCTGAAGCAGGCGAGGAGTGATCTGAGCCATCTGATCGCGAGATGTGGGCAAGCGTTGAGTGCATAGAAGGCGAGGAGGCGGGCATGCATGAGAAGGTACGTCGATGTGGGGTCTTTAGTGACGCTTAAATCCGTCACTAAAGACCTCCGCATTTAATGTTTTAACTACGTGATGATGAAATTGACCCCAATCCTTGCCACTCTAAAAGGAGAGCCCTACCCTATGAAATTCTCATCCCTTCCTTCATCTCTCTCCCTCTCCACAGCTCAAGAGAAGCTTGTCCCACACCCGGGATACTACTCTAGAGCTAAATCCAAGTTTTCTCTCCCCCGTTCCAGAAGTTGATCCCGTAACGACGACGACATGCTGCCTCGTTCCCGCTTCTTCCTACTTTGTCCTTCTTCCCACTCCATCCTTTGTTTTCCAGGCGTCTATTTGTCCGGCTCGTCCTCCAAGCATTCGTCGAGGAGGATATCATCGCTCTCCCTTCTTTTTATCACTTTCTAGATAGAAGTTTCTGCTTTCTAGCTACAGTCATTTCCCACTTTCTAATTGCAAAAAATAGTATTATTATATCAAGTGATTATTCTCTCTCTCTCGCTTCTTCTTTATATCAAGTCCATTGTAATTATCTCAGTTTCAAACAAAAATACCAAAAAACTATAATCGTGGATTTTAGATTGACATCGCCTCCCTATGTTCGGCTCAAAATTTCTTCACAAATTTTGGTTAAATTTATCTGTTGATGAATTGCTTTGCAAATCAAACTACAATGGCTTTTCAAAATCCAATTTCGATCGCGTAGTTTTCCGCTCTAAACAATGGGGCAGAGGAGCGGGTGGCTTGAATACATAGGGTTTGGCAATAGAGGTGGCTGATCGAGCCCATAACAAGGAGGTGTGGGAGGTGCTTGTAGAACAGCATGTGCCTGCCCCTATGGTTCTTGGAATCTCAGTGGGGCGTGTTTGGTCGGAAAATGTACGCAAATGGGATTAAGTTTTAATAACTCATCGATGTAGTATGATTTGCAAAGAAATACGTCAATAGATAAATTTACCGAAACTCGAAAGAATTTTGAGTCGAACACAGGGAGGCTACATCGATTTGAAATCCGTGGTTGTATTTTTTTTTTGTTTTTTTCAGAAAGTGAGATAATTATAGTGAACTCGATATAAACACTAAGAGAGAGAGAACAATCACTTTAATAAGCATGGAAAATGTCTTTATAGCTAGAAAGAAAGAAATTCTACAACTAGAAAGCAAGAAAATCTACTCCAAAAAGCGATAAAAAGGTAGAAAGAAGTTATCCTCCTTGATGGCTACTTGGAGGATGAGCCAAACAGGGAAACACCTGGAAGACGGATGATGAAGACGAATGAAAAAGAACAAGGTAGGAAGAACTGGGGGTGAGGTAGGGCATCATCGTCGTTGCGAGATCCATTTCCTGAATAGGGGAGAGAAAACTTTGATTTTAACTCTAGAGGAGCATCCCGGGTTTGGGACAAGCTTCTTTAGGATCTTTGGAGAGGGAGAGAAGTGAAGGAAGGGATGAAGAAGAAGTGGAGGGCGTAGGTCCTTTTATAGATGAGGTTTGAGGGGGCAAATGGTCATTTTAACATCAAAACATTAATGCTAGGTCTTTAATGATGGATAAAACCATCACTAAAGCCCAGATCGTGGGCGTAGGTCATGTGCACTCACTGCCCTCTCCTCTCCTTGCACCTCAATGTACGTGTACAATCTTTGATTCTAAGTCATTCGATCACTTGCTTAAAAGCCATCCATCTGCTTCTATTTCAACGTGCCCAATGACCGTGCATGCGATTGTGCCTGGGCTTGGGAATTCGATCTAGTGTGTGCCTGCCTACTTATCTAGTGCAACCATGTAGACATCATCCTAGCCACACACACTGCATCCAATAGCAGAAATCGGTCGCTCCATGCCTGTGCCTTGATTTGAGGTGTGCGAGGTCTCAAACTTGTGACCTGTGGTTTCCCCACAGGCGCGTGACCGCTATGCTATCTCCATGGATTGTCGCGGAGATGATTCAACTGTTACACCAGCTCAGCCATTGGATCAAGATCCAACAACTAAGTTCTTGCCTCACCCGTGCTTTCAGAGGTCAAGAAGAGGTGCTGCAGCTGATTTGGGCAGCTGTAATGGCGCGACGTGGTGCCATCATCACCGTCCAACTTCTGTGTCTTGTAGATGGTGCAACAGATGTCGGATTGGATGGATTTTCACGCTGTTGGGCTGCGATCGTCGATCTAAACCCATCCGTATGGTCGGATTTATCACCTGAAGTACAAATTAACAACATCTTGGCCCTTGATCTCTGATTTTCCTCAAGTTATATCTGATGCTACAGAAGTCTAATCAGGGCGATCTTGGAGTTGTTGAACTCCGGTCGTCACCCTGATCCTATTTGTATGGTTAGATCTTCAATCCGAGGTCTCTATTAAAAGTCTCCCTGTCCTTGGCTGATGCGAAATACGCGTGATTTGCAAAGGTGGGTTTTTAATGTCGTTGTAAAACGTGAATTCACATATGTTTTAAATTTATATCCTAGATAGGGGAGTATCTAGGGTCATCCAAGGAGGTAAAAATTGCAATTCAATTCTCTTGCTAAAAATACATCTCAACTTTCCTTTTGGTATTTTAAATATATGTATATTTCTTGTGTTTTGTAATAATACGGGCAAAGTGCGAATTGTAGCAGAAAGTACTAACACTTGTAATTACTTAACGAAAACTTAAGAGATACATATATCCTCTTGCTAAGCTCACTCTAGGCAAGTGGAGGTCTAGAGTAATTAGGAAGAAGCGGTGAAACAAGTGCTAGAACCAACACAACAATTGCAACAGAAAGTAAAAGGAAGGCAATTTGATTAACTAGAATTTGTGTTCTTTTTCCAGGACAACTAGAGGAATGCTTCTACTAGAAATGAAAAAATTTAAAAGCAATAAAAGAAACACAAATACTCTTACAAAAATTGGTGAAGAGGGGAGTCTTCTTGCACTAAGCCTAGCTGCTCCTTGACTTGAAAAGAGGGCCTCCTTCTTCTCCTTCCTTGAGAGCTGCTCCAAGGTGGATGCTATCACCTTCAAAGCTCTCCTCCAAGGGGTGGGCGTGCACAACCCTAAAAAGCTCCTCCAAGGTGGCATGGACCACCTTCAAGATCTCCTCCAAAGATCTTCCTTGCCTGGCTTCTCCTTTGGCTGGCATGGCTCAAGGGAGAAGGGAAGAGGGTAAGGCACCAAGGGGACAGAATATCCCCTTAATCTTCTTCTTCTTCTTCTCTCTTGGGCGTGGGCTCTAGGTAGAATATGAGAGTGAATTTGCTATCCAAGGATGGTTTGAATGGTGGTGGGTAGTGGTCTTTTTATGGGGTAGGATGAGGGGCTAAGGTGCCTCTTGAAATGGAGGGATAAGATGGAAGGATGGAGGTGGTTAGATGATCCAAGGGTTAAGGGTTGTTGGTGCCACCTAAGGGGTGTAAGGGGGGTAGTTAGGGTTGGTCAAGAGGCACAAAAAAGTGGCTCCAACCATGGAGAAGTGCCATGGGTTGGCGCCAACTTTGAGGTTTCTAGAAGGTGGGATTATGTGGAGGGTGGAGATGGGTTTAAGGGGAGATGTGTGGTGGAGATGAAGGGGATTTTTGGAGGGAAAAGTGGCACCAACAAAGGGGTAGTTAGGGTGGTTTTGGTGCCACTTTTAGGTGTCTTTTGGAGGTGGTGGGTAGGCTAGGTTGGTGCCAAGTAGGTTTAGCTTATGTGGAGCTTAGGTGGAGCTAGTTGGTGGAGTTGTTAGGTAGGGTTTTTTGGGTGGTACAAGGCAAGGAAGCTGGAGCAAAGCTAAGGTAAGCTAAGCTAAGCTAGCTTAGCTAATGGAGGAGTAGAGGAGGAGGTGTTGGAGCTAGGGTTTGGAGGGAGGAGCTGGTTCTGAAGAATCTAGAGTTGAAGTGGAGCAAGCAGTTGCTGAAGAGGTCAACATGGGGCTACTCTAGCTAGCTTAAGCTAGTTCTTTGATAGTTACTAAGCCAAGCTAAAGTGAGTTGGCTTCTATTGAATGGAGATGAGGTGAGCTAGGTCTGGTGCTCCAGGGAAGGAATGAGCTGGTTCAGACAACTAAGGTAGCTTAGCTCAATTAGCTTGAGCTAAGCTGGGTCCCCAGGAGCTGGCCTTGAGCTTCCTGAGCTGGGATGAGTTCTTCTTCAGCTGGCTGGAGTTGAGTGGAGCTAGATGTAGCTGGATCTAAGCTGGGGTGAACTCCATTCAACTCAGCTGAGCTAGCTAGAGCTCCCTGTGGACTAGTGGGAGCTGAGATGAGCTAGACTCAGCTAAGTTGAGCTGGATCTAAGCTGACCTGAGCTAGAGTGGGCTAAGATGAGCTCTCTTGATTTGCCATTCAGCTGAGATTAGCTGAATGGATCTTGGATGAGCTAACCCTAGTCCACGTGATCTAGGTTCCAGTTGTGGTGAGCCAGATCAAGCTGAGTTTCAGCTAATCTGAGCTCCTTCACCAATTTCCTTCTTGAGTGCTAGGATTTTGGGGATTTGTATATCTGTTCATCCCAAACACTCACAAAAACACATTAAAACAACAAAGAAAATGCAATGCATGCCTAACCTAGTTAATGCCAAAATGTAGCCCAAACACCTATTTGCGGAGTAGAATCCTAACAGCTAGGTTTGTTTTAGTGAATAAGAATGATGATAAACTGGCACTTACCACACCCTCAAGCTTATCCTTTGCTAGTCTCTTAGCAAAACTTCAAATTTTTTGGAAAATGAAACTTTTGGGAAATCTAATTTTTTTCGACTTTTGAGGACAAAAAGATTTAGGGACCTTGGCTGATCGAAACACAAGAGGTACGGGATTTGTTAACGATAAACATCGGGATTTGTTTATGGATCCAACCATTAGACAAAACGGGATCAATATATCCTCCAGAAAATTCACAAATTAACCCCTTGTTAATTCAGATGACTTGAAACTTTTGTTTTTAGGATTTTTCTAGCTCATGAATCTGATTCGCAACTTGCAAAATCCTTTAAAACCTTGTATCCGTGCCTGTGAAAAGCCAACATTTATAAGGGCATGTTAACTTATTTATTATTACTTTTTTTTTCCCCAAAGCTTATTTTTAGCTTAGTCTTACAACGGATGTGTCGGGATCATCATTCTCGTTACCAATCCTCGAAGGGGCTCTGGCGCCAGTACTTCGGGATAGCACTGTCCATGACACCACCCAGAAGCTCACAACCCCAAAACACAATGCGGAGTAAAGGGGCGCTCCAAGCAAACTCAAGCTCTTACTTCGACACAATAGGTAGAGCATCGTCCAAGACACTTGAGCTACTAAAATGCGCTTTAATGCTCCATCTAAAGATATGAAATATAGATATGGAGCAGTGCCGAGGCAGTAACATGTTGACATCACATCCTCAAAGGAGGCATTTTCCTCCTTCTCAGCGGTGGAACTTAAACAAATGATCTGTTATAGATTTTTACTAATTCCAAACAAGGGAGTTTCTTCAAATTTTTATTTGTTTTTAATTGTTGGCTTGTGTGTGAAAATGGACATAATAAGTTTCTCAAGATATGCAAGTTTTTGAATCAGAAATTAAGCGAAATACTTTCCATATTAGAAAATACGATCAAGTCACCTGAACTACCTTGAGTTCAGGTGGAATTTTTAGAGAAGGATATCTGATCTAGTCTAAAATAGACCCTGAAATTCAAATGATTAGATCCACATCCTCATCCCTAGTTTGTTAAAGATTAAATCCCATTGTACTAAAAGTGAGTTTTTTAACCTTAGTCCCGAATTGAAAATTTTTCCGCAAAAAGTTTCCAACATTTTTATTTTTTTGGGTATGCAAGCACAAAATAAACTAAAGAAAAATGCATGCTTTTAGGTTTTGAAAATCCTAAATCGATCATCAAATTTTAAAAACACACCCCCATGCCTAAGATATGCCATGTCCTCATGCATTAGGAGGGAAAAGGGATCACCTTAGTGAAGAATGGTTGGGTTTAGGATAATCAAAACCTAGAAAAAGAAGAAAAAGGAAAGCAGGAAAAAATGATGGGTTACCTCCCTTCCAGTGCTATCTTTTACGCCATTTAGCTGGGCGTTGTGTGCATTAGTGATCAAGGGTGGCTGGCTTAGTAAAATTAAAAGATTCAGATGGAAGGTTAGGCGTATGATCAAAATAGGGCTTTAAACATTGTCCATTGGCTTGAAAGGTCAAATTAGTTTTTGGATCAAAAAGATCAACAGCACCGTATGGATATATCTTATGGATAATAAAGGGGCCGGTCCATTTAGATTTTAATTTGCCAGGAAAAAGATGTAATCTCACATCGAAAAGACAAACGTGTTGATTAACGTCAAAGTGTTTCCGAACAATATATTTATCGTGAAATTTCTTTGCTCGATCTTTATAAATCCTCACATTTTCATAGGAAAAATTACGTAATTCTTCCAATTCAGTTATCTATAATTTTCTATGGATATCGACGTCAGATAAATCCATGTTGAGTTGTTTTATTTCCCAAAAGGCCCTATGTTCTAGCTCTACCGGGAGATGGCATGCCTTCCCAAAAATCAGATGGAAGGGAGACATGCCGAGCGGGGTTTTAAAAGCTGTACGGTAGGCCCATAAAGTGCTGTCCAATTTGGTGGACTAATCTTTATGGTGGGGCTTAAGCATCTTTTGTAAAATATTTTTAATTTTCCAATTAGAAACTTCAACCTGGCCATTTGTTTGAGGGTGATAAGGTGTGGAAATTTTATGATTAACCCCATATTTAGAAAGAAGGTGACGGAATTGTGAGTGGGTCAAATGTGAGACTCTGTCACTGATAATGGCTTTTGGAATGCCGAATCTTGAGAAAATATTTTTCTTAAGAAATTCGATAACTACACGATGATCACTACTGCAGGTGGGTATTGCTTCTATCCATTTAGAAACATAGTCGACTACGACTAATATATATAAATACCCACTAGAGTTGATGAATGGTTCCATGAAGTCGATGCCCCAAACATCAAAAATTCCAACCTCTAAAATAGGATTAAGGGGCATCATATCCTTCCGAGTCAAGTTGCCGATGCTCTGGCAATGCACACAAGACCGAACAAAGTCATGAGCATCTTTGTGCAAGCTGGGCCAATAAAATCCCACATTAATGATTTTAGCCGCAGTTTTCTTGCCCAAAAAATGTCCTCCACAGGCCATTGAGTGACAATGTGTCAAAACATTATGGATTTCAGAATTGAGGACACATTGTCGAATGACCTGATCGACATAAATGCGGAAAAGGTCGAGCTCCTCCAAAAAATAATATTTAATATCAGTAAAGAACTTATCCCATTTTGTTTTTGGCCAATCAGCGGGGATTCGTTATGTTGCTAAGTAGTTTACGATGGGTGCAAACCAAGGGAGAGTAGTAGTAGCTAAAATGCTTTCATCGGGGAACTGATCTGGTGGGGTCATTATGTCATTCGTCACAAGACGAGAGAGATGGTCGGCCACTATATTGTGCAAACCCGCCTTATCCTTGATTTCCAGGTCAAATTCTTGGAGCAGCAGAATCCAACGGATAAGGCGAGGTTTTGCATCTTTCTTTGTCAGCAAATATTTAATTGCGGAGTGGTCGGTATATACAGTGACATGTGACCCCAACAGATAAGATCATAATTTTTCTAAGGCAAATACAATGGCAAGAAGTTCCTTTTCAGTAACCGTGTAATTCCATTGTGAATCATCAAGAGTTTTGCTAGCATAATAGATCACAACGGGCTTCTTTCCAATTCTTTGCCCTAAAACGGCCCCTACAGCAAAATCTGAGGCATCTATCATTAATTCAAAGGGACTATTCCAATCAGGTCCCTACAATATGGGTGCCTCACTAACCTCTTTCTTCAACCTCAAAAAACTCTGCAGGCACTTATCATTAAAATCAAATGGCTGGTCTTTAGTGAGAAGCTGACTTAAGGGCTTGGAGATTTGGGAAAAATTTTGTATAAATCGATGGTAGAAACCCACATGACCCAAAAAGGATCTGATCTATTTGATAGAAGTAGGTGGTGGGAGCTTAGATATGGCATTTATTTTTGCTTTATCTACCGCGATTCCTTGTTTTGAAATAACATGGCCCAAGACAATACCTTCTTGGACCATGAAATGACTTTTTTCCTTACTGAGGACCAAATTAACTTCTACGCATTTTTGGAGAGTTCTTTCAAGGTTCTTATGACAATGGTCAAAAGAATCTCCAAAAATGGAGAAGTCATCCATAATGACTTCTAAACATTCACCTACCAGGTCTGAAAAAATTGCAAGCATGCACCTTTGAAAAGTCGCAGGTACGTTGCAAAGACCGAAGGGCATCCTTTGGAAAGCAAAGGTTCCGAAGGGGCAGGTGAAAGTTGCTTTCTCCAGGTCCTCAGGATGAACTGCTACCTGATTATAGCTAGAATAACTGTCTAGAAAACAGTAAAAATCCTGTTTGGCTAACCTCTGCAAAATTTCATCAATAAAGGGGAGCAGGAAATGGTCCTTCTTGGTGGTGGTGTTTAATTTTCGGTAATCAATACACACGCGCCAAGAAGAAGCGGTTCGAGTGGCTACATTCTCCCAATTATCATTAGTGACAACTGTTAGTCTAGCCTTTTTGGGCACAACTTGTGTTGGACTAACCCAGGAGCTGTCAAAAATGGGGTAGATGATATCAGCATCTAGCCACTTATTAATCTCCTTTTTTACCACCTCCTGCATAATAGGGTTCAAGCGCCTTTGTGGTTGGCAGGAGGGGCAAGAATCGTCCTCTAAATATATACAATGCATACAATAGGACAGATGAATACCCTTAAGATCAGAAAGGGTCCAGCCAATAGCTTTTCGATATTTAATCAAAACTTGGAGGAGTTTGTGCTCTTGTGCCCCAATAAACTAGAATTTATAATCAGGGGCAGGGTTTGATTAGGACCCGGAAGACATATTTAAGGGAGTCGGGCAAAGGTTTTAGTTCCAATTGTGGGCCCGGCTCTGAAAGAGTTTCTACTTTGTGGGTTAGTGGTGAGGTAAGAGTGAAAGGGTCAGCTAGAAGGTTACTTGGACGTGTGGTTAGGGTGGAAGGGTGACAAAAAGTGGATTGTTCAGGAGCCATATTGATAGCAAAATAGGATCCTAAATGGGAAATCTGCAAAGTTTCCTCCATAATGTTTTCTATTTCTGAATCCGAATCATCAAAGAAATATGGTTCTTGGAACCGCCTAGAAGCTTGAAAAATGTCTAGGGTTACAGATTCACCACCACACATGATCGTCATCTTTCTAGAATCACAATCAATATTTGCCCTGCCAGTGGCTAAGAATGGTCTTCCAAGAATAATGGGGGCAAACTTTAGTGCTTCTGGTGCCTCTATGTCCAGCACTAAAAAGTCTACTGCGAATAGACAGTTTTTGACCCAGACAAGAACATTGTCAACAATTCCCTTTGGTTTAATTGTAGATCGGTCGGCTAATTGGAGAGTAACCTCAACAGGCTTTAATTTACCGATCTTAAATTCCTCAAAAGCAACTGTGGGGATAAGATTAATTAAGGCACCAAGATCCTATAAAGTTTGATTAAATGTGGTATCATTAATGATAACTTCAATTAGGGGGGCACCAGGATCTTTTCTCTTAAGAGGCAGTCGGCTCTGCACAACTGAGCTGACTATCTCAGGAAGGATTACCTTTCCTAAATTTCTGGGCTGCCTTTTCAGAGTACATAAATCTTTTAGGAATTAAGCATAGGTTGGGATGTATTTAATGGCATCTAGGAGAGGGATATTAATTTCTACTTGTCGAAATAAATCCATTAATTCCTTCTCAGTGGGCTTGGATTTCTTCTTTTTCTTATTTGAAGAGTGGAGGGCTTGTGGAAATGGAGCAGGGTTTCCTTGTTTTGCATTAATTGGTTTATGAACAATAGGAGGGGGAGAGGGGCAAGAGTTAATCTGTGTTTCATTAAAGCAGGTTTCTTTAACAGTTAGGGGATTGTGGGTGGTTTTCCCATTTCTCAAAGTCACTGCATTTGCAGTCTGGTTGTTTCTAGGATGAGGACGGAAAGCCTGATTGTTATTGATACCTAGCGGATGCTGAGGTGCTGGTTGAATGGGTTGACTGGGATATCCACCTTGGAATTGATTCTTTTAATTATTAGTGTTGGCAATGTGTTGGGAAGGTAAATTCCCAATAGGTCGATGATCAGGAGTAACCTTAACTTGGTGTTGTAAGTTGGTAATCATGCGGGTTACTTCTGTCATTTGAGTTTGCATACCTTGCAGAGTTTCCATGACCTGATTATTAATGTCGTCCTGGGATGGTCCAGGTTGATACATAGGTTGCCCATAATTCCTAAAATAGTTTTGTTTGGGAAAAGGAATTGGGTTCGGGTTTTTCTAGTAGTGGTTCGGTTAGTCTTTCAATTTTGATTGGAAGTGTTGGAGGGGTTTCTAAATTGCTCCTAGAGAGCATAAATATTTTCTGTGGTGGGATCAAAAATATTTTGATCAAATTTCCCAGTTAAATCTTACAGGAAATCAGCCGAAAATTGCTAGCCAGCAGATGTGGCATCAACGATGTGTAGATTTTCTCTTCGGAGAATGTGTGGGGGGTTAGTGTGTGGAGAGTGAGCGTGTGGAGCTTGGGTGGAGCTAGTTTGTGGAGTTGTTAGGTAGGGTTTTTTGGGTGGTACAAGCCAAGGAAGCTGGAGCATAGCTAAGCTAAGCTAGCTTAGCTAATGGAGGAGTAGAGGAGGAGGTGTTGGAGCTAGGGTTTGGAGGGAGGAGCTAGTTCTGAAGAATCTGGAGCTGAAGTGGAGCAGGTAGCTGCTGAAGAGGTCAACATGGGGCTACTCTAGCTGGCTTAGCTTGCTAGTTCTTTGCTAGCTGCTAAGCTAAGCTAAAGTGAGCTAGCTTCTGTTGAATGGAGTTGAGGTGAGTTGGGTCTGGTGCTCCCAGGGAGGATTGAGTTGGTTGAGACAGCTAAGGTAGCTTAACTCAATTAGCATGAGCTAAGCTACGTCGCTGGGAGCTTGACTTGAGCTTCCTGAGCTGGGACGAGTTCTTCTTTAGCTTGCTGGAGTTGAGTGGAGATGGATGTAGCTGGATCTGAGCTGGGGTGAACTCTAGTCAACTCAGCTGAGCTAGCTTGAGCTCCCTATGGACTAGTGGGAGCTGAGATGAGCTAGACTCAGCTAAGTTGAGCTGGATCTAAGCTGACCAGAGCTTGGGTGAGATAAGATGAGCTCTCTTGAGCTACCATTCAACTGAGATTAGCTGAATGGAGCTGGGATGAGCTAACCCTAATCCACATGAGCTAGGTTCCAACTGTGGTGAGCTGGATCAAGCTGAGTTTCAGCTAGTCTGAGCTCCTTCACCAATTGCCTTCTTGAGTGCTAGTGTTTTAGGGATCTGTATATCTATTCATCCCTAACACTCACAAAAACACATTAAAACAACAAAAGAAAATGCAATGCATGCCTAACCTAGTTAATGCTCAAATGTAGCCCAAAAACCTATTTGTAGAGTAAAATCCTAAGAGCTAGGTTTGTTTTAATGCATAAGAATGATAATAAACTAGCATTTATCAATGGCCACCAAAAAGAAGAAATTATAATACAATTTATACAATTTGACATAGATGCATGATGATGCATGTTATGCAATATTTACAATGCATGATGCTAATATGATGCAAGAACATGCATTAATAGGCATTTTTGGCTATTAAGACGTATGCACATCACACCCCCATGCTTATCTTTTGCTAGTCTCTAGCAAAAACTATATGCTAATAATAAAAGAATTAGGTCAAATTTCTTAGGCACAAGTTATTCTTCAACACTAGGAGATTTTTACTAAGAACTTCAACTACATAGACATAATAGTACCAGGGTGTCTGCCAAATTGTTGACTACCTCCAGCCCTCACCCTATTCCAAGAAGGATCCTTTTCTTCTTTTCTTCTTTTCTAATTTTTGTTCTATTTTCGAGTTTAGGGTTTCAGAGTAGCTTTCTATCGCCACTCAACCCACCCAAGAGTCGAAGTAAACCCTAAGTTCTAAGCATCTTTGTGTGAAATGTGATAGACTCACTGATCGGTGATTAGAATGGACGTCGGGTTTCTACGCCCCTTAGAGACCTTGAAATGAAATTCTTCCTAAAGGTGTATCTATTTAATCGGTAGCTTTCTCCTTACTTTTATTTTTTTGTGGTCAAGATAAGGGTGAACCCAATGTATATCTCCCTGGCTTATTCGAGTTCTCCGCTTCTTCATAAGCATTTTGGAATTATACGTGCATTTCTTAAACTGGGTTCTGAACAACCTACTAATGGGCTGTTACCCACGATATCTTGCCAGCTATACTCATGCACTAAAGTGTGTCTTATTTCTTTTCTTTTTCTTTTCTTTTTTTTCTTTTTTTTCTTTTTCTTTCGCTTTTCTTTCTCTAAGTAGGTGGCTTCCCTGATCTAAGATTTATGTAAAGGCAACAAGAAAAGAATGGTCGTGTGACTAGTCTCTAAACAACCTACTAATGGGTTGTTACTCACGATAACTTGGCAGCCATACCACTGTAGCAGGTTCATTAACTACCCAATTTTCATAAAATCGCCGAAAAGTGAGTCAGTGCAAATAGTGTTTAGATGCTTAGTATTAAAGTCCCCTCAAATCAGAAAGCGGGTTGATAAGTCATATACTTATCACCCCAACTTATTTAACCAAATTGAAGTAAATTCAGAATGGAAAGGACTCAATAAACAAATCCACATTTTAGTGGACACCCGTGCTGATTAAGCCCAAAGACTTAAAGGGTCTAAGTGTTTAGATCCTACTGTATTATTCCTTATGGTTGAAAAATCTTAATGCCCAATTATTCTTTCCTATTTCAAATTTATTTATTTTTTTTCAATAAAGAAAAAAAAAGTAGAATTTACAAGAATTCCACAGAGCTGACAAAATGATTCAGAAATGAATCCACCCCCCATGCCTAGCTGATGCAATGACTTCATTAAAAATAAAATGCCTGAGAAGTAGGGTAGAATGAAAAAGATATCACCTGTATATGATGCTCTGGTCAGCTCTGAGTCAGATTATACAAATGCTGAGTTTAATGCCATTAGCTAGGAAAAGTCTACCCAAAGAAATCATGATATGATTAGAGCTACCTTGTCTGAGACAAGTTCTATAACAATACGGTCAACAAAAGGCTTTAGTCGTTGACCACTGACTTTAAAAGAATTACTTGTCCTTGGGTCAGAGATCTGAAAAGCCACGTTTGGAAATATTTGATCAATGATGAATGAGTTGTTCCATTTTGACCTAAGTTTACTAGTAAGGAGCTAAAGTTGAGAATCAAAGAGCCAGACCTTCTGGTTCAGCTCAAAGCTCTTGCAGGATATCAATTGGTCACGAAGAGGTTTGGTCTGACCCTTATATATCTTGGCATTCTCGTATGTGTCATTTCTAAGCTCCTCCAACTCAGATAGCTAGAGTTTCCTGGTCTTTTCAACTAACCTCAAATCCAAATTACACTGCTTGATAGTCCAGAATGCCTGATGTTCAATCTCTGCAGGTAAATGGCACACCTTTCCATACACTACACGAAACAGTGACATGGCAATAGGCATTTTGTACACCATACCGTAGGCCCAGAGAGCGTCCCCAAGCTTTTGAGTCCAATCTTTACGATCAAGTCTAACCATTTCCTACAGAATATTCTGGATCTCCTAATTAGAGATCTCGGCCAATCCATTCATCTGGGGTGGTAAGGTGTGGAGATTTTGTGATTTACCCTATGTTTTGCTAGTATAAAATGGAACTGGGCATTAGTGAAATGAGTACCACCATCGCTGATGATGGCTTTGAAAATCTCAAACCGACTGAAGATGTTCTTCTTAACAAAATCCACTTGGACACATAATCAACAACAATATGAATGTGTTGGTATCCAAATGAAGGGAGGAAGGGTCCGATGAAATCGATGCCCCAACCTTCGAAGATTTCGATGGGAAGAATCAGGTTTAGAGGCATCATATCTCTCTTGGTTATGCTCCAAAGTGCCTACCAGTGGGAACATGAGCTCGAGAATTCCTAGGCATCCTTGAATAAAGACGGCCAACAGAATCTAGATTGCAAAATTTTTGCAGATGTCTTTTTCCTAGAGAAATGTCCACCACATGTAGATGCATGGCAGAACTCTAGTATATTTTGAAATTCATTCTTTGGAACACATCGTCGAATAATCTGATCAGAGCCGATGCAATACACTTCAATGACCTCCTAGAAGTCATATTTAGCCTCAGATTTGAGTCTATCTCATTGTAGCTTGGTCCAATCCTAAGGGATTTGACCAACAGCGAAATAGTTTACTAAGTCTGCAAACCACGGAGTTTGGATACCTGATACTGTAAGAATAGTTTCGTTCGGAAAAGTACCAGTAATCAGAATATCCAGACGAGAAGAATCTCTTAGAAGTCTCAAAAGATGATCTACCACCACATTCTATGCCCCAAATTTATCTTTGATTTCAAGATCGACATTTTGAAGCAGAAGAATCCATTGGATAAGCTATGGTTTGGCATCCCTTTTGGCCAACGGATGACTCAAGGCTGAGTTGTCAGTGTAAATTATGATGTAAGACCATAAAAGATAAGCCCTGAATTTCTCCAAAGCAAATACTACAACTAGCAATTCCTTTTCAATAATAGTGTAATTCCTCTAGGCCTCATCTAGAGTTTTGCATGCGTAGTAGACGACAGAGGGCTTCCTGTCAATCTTTTGACCCAAAACAGCTCTGACTGCGTAATCAGAAGCATTGGTCATGATCTCAAATGTGGTTTAACCGATGGTTACAACACCGGAGCACAAGTGATTGCCGTTTTAAGAAAATCAAATGCCTTACAGCATGATTCATTGAAATCAAATGGCATATCTTTGGCAAGAAGTTTGCTCAGAGGGCGAGCAACCTTAGAGAGGTCCTTGATGAACCTCCTATAGAATCCCACATGACCAAGAAATGATCAAATTTATTTGACAGATGTGGGAGGAGGAAGTTTGAAGATAGCATCAACCTTAGCTTTGTCAACTTCAATTCCCTGATCAGAGATTACATGACCCAAGATGATGCCTTCTTGTGTCATGAAATGACTCTTTTCCCAGCTAAGGACCAATCATGTTTTGATGCATCTTTTAAGGATCATTTCAAGATTAGCTAGGCAAGAATCAAATGATTCTCCAAAAATAGAGAAATCATCCACGAAGACATCCATAAACTCTCCCACCATGTCAGAGAATATAGCTAGCAAACACCTTTGAAAAGTAGCAGGTGCACTGCATAAGCCAAATGGTATTCTACGGAAAGCGAAGGTTCCGTATGTACAAGTGAAAGTCATTTTTTCCTAATCCTCGAGATGGATAGGGACTTCATTGTATTCCATGTAACTGTCTAGGAAATAGAAGTACTTTTGCCCGATTAGTATTCCAAGGATTTGATTGATGAAGGGAAAAGGGAAATGATCTTTTTTCATCACTATGTTCAGCTTCTTCTAATCGATACAGACCCTTCAAGAGGAAGCTGGACAAGTTGTGACTGATTCTCCTTTCTCATTAGTCACAGCGGTAATCCTGACTTTCTTGGGAACAACTTGCACAGGAGTTACCCAAGGACAATCTGAGATCGGATAAATGATTCCTGCATCGAGCCACTTAATTATTTCCTTCTTGACTACTTCTCGCATATTAGGGTTTAGTCTCCTCTGCAATTGGTGAGAAGGGTGAGATCCATCTTCCACGGATATTCTATGATTGCAGTAAGATGGCTCGATCCCCCTAAGGTCATGGATGGTCCAACCAATTGCCTCCTTGTGTTCTTTTAAGACCTTGATCAATTTAATCTCCTAGTCCTTAGTCGATAATCACAGGGAGCATCTTTTTAGGTCCCAAAAATTGATATTTCAAACTTTTAGGCAATGGTTTCAATTTGAGCTGGGGCGGGTTTAGGATGGAAGGTAAAGATCATGCTGATGAAGATTCATCAAGACGAAGAGACTGAAAGTGATCAAAATCAATAACCTCTTTAGAATGTGGTGGGTTTGCCATAGAGGGTTGCAGGTTAGATTCATCAGGACAGGAGGAACGCTCAATTGTATAAACAACCATACATGTCTCAATATTCACGTTATCTTCCTCAAGTTCCTCTATAAATCCACAATTCTCAAATTTGTTAATCGCCTTAAAAATATCCTATTTCAATTTTTGATCCCCAAAGGTGATTTCCATGCTACCACTCTCGTAGTTGATATTAGCCTTAGTAGTAGCAAGGAACAGATGCCCTAGAATGATGGATGTGTTCCTTAAATTCTCAGCTACATCCATGTCAAGAACAAGGAAATCTACAGGAAAATAGAACTCCTTAGCCTTGACAATAACATCCTCAATAACGCCTCTTGGATTTGTGACTGAATAGTCTGCTAACTGCAGCAGTACTGAGGTCGGCTAAAGTTCACCTAATACAACATTCTCGTAAAGAGAAGTCAGAATTAGGTTAATGGATGCACTTAGATATAGAAGTGCCCTATCAAAGGTGTAATCTCCGATGACACAAGAAATCAAAGTGGCACCTGGATCTCTCTTTTTCAAAGGAAGGTGATGTAGGATAACACCCACTCGAAGAGTACCACCTTCCTCAGAATAGATTCCCTCGACTTACGCTTTTGTGTGCATAAATCCTTTAAAGATTTAGTGTAAGCTGGTATGTGTTTGATAGCATCGAGGAGTAGGATATTGATTTTGACATTCTTGAATATATTCAAGAGCTCCTCGTTACTGTCAACAGGCTTCTTCTTCCTAGGTTTAATCAAGGGCTTAGAAAAAGGAACATGAGTCAGATGTTTGGAATCAGGTTCCTGTGCCTTGATTTCTTCTTCAGAGTTCTCCTTTCTCTCCTTAAGCTCTCAAGCATTTGGTAGATCAAAACAAGGTTGTTGTGGGTCCTGGGTTTGCCTTCCACTCGTTAAGGTAATAGAGTTAGCAGATGCATATGTGTTTGGGTCTTGAGGAGGGTTAGGAAAGATTAGAGTGGCATCATTAGCCAGAAACCTGGGATTTGATGAAGCAGAAGAGGAAGGACCCTGCTAAACCATCTGAGCATGTACGTGTAGGTCCCTCTGATTCCCATATGCTTGGTCTTAATTGCTCGGATTCTGTATATTACGAGGGTTGGGTGCGAGTTGGGATGGCAGAGATCCAGGTTGATGGGAATTAGCAATGAACCTGGTTTGCAGGTTGTCCAGTCAGGTTTTCATTTCCTGCATGAGTTGGAGCATAGATTCTTGCATCTCTACCATCTGACTGTTCAAATCAACCTACACTACAGGTTGGTGGCATTACAAGCTGGCTGCTTGACTTGATTTGTGGGCAGTTGAGTATAAACATGACCGTGACCCATTGGTCTTTGCAAAGCATAGTTGCTAGGTCAGAATTGGGCCTACTACCCTGGGTTTTTCTAGAAGTTAAGGTGGTTCCTCCAACCCAGATTACAAGTATTGGAGTAAGGGCTGGACCTAACATTCTCCTGTATAGCATAAACATCCTCATAGGGCGAGGATGGAGAGAAAGAAAAGGAGGGATCAGAGAAACTAGGATCAAAGGCCCCAATTTGGAACTCGTAGGGTTCCAAACAATTTTGGCTCATAGATTAAGCAGCATCCAGTTGATTCACGAACTCCTATCAAGAAGGAGCTTGGGAAGAATGGAATCTTGAATTATGAAATTCCGTAGATCGAGAATTATTTGTAGAGTTTTCGGCCATCCACTCCTACGTCCTTTTGGTAACCAGGTCCACCTTATCCAGTTTATAACAAATCAGCTCCATATCAAATGAATGAGAGTCATGGACCTCATTAACATTCGATCTGGGTTGTTGGGACTAGTTAAATGTATCCATGGAGGCATGATTGATTGAATTTTCACTCATTCCCTCAAACAAATCATGCTCACTGCATCTTTGTTAAGGAAATTTCCTCTACAAGAAGGGTCCACGTAATTTCTGAGTTGCTCAATAAACCCATGGTAAAAGATTTGCATGAGTTGCCATTTCAACACCTCGTGGTGTAGACACTTCTGCAATAAGTCCTGGAATTGCTCCCAGGCAACATGAAATTGCTCCCTCGGCCTCTAGGTGAAAGTAGTAATCGCCCGCCTCAGGGCGTTGGTACACTTGGCTAGGAAGAATTTCTTAGGTAGTCGATTTCAGATCAATCCATGTTGCTATCGCCCTTCCTATAGTTCTATACCAATGAGAGGCCTTATCCCTAAGAGAGTTTGGAAAGAGCCTCATGATCATCTGCTCTTCATTCACATTTCACACTTTGGTGGTCTAGACCAAAGTAGTCAAGTCCTCTAAATGTTGAAACGGGTCTTCAGAGCCAAGCCCATGGAAATGCTTGATCAGGCTTAACACCTGGGGCTTGATTTCAACGTCTCTGGCCGGAATCTGGATGCCAGGACATTCCTCATAATTTGAAGGATCATAAAAATCCTTCAAGGGCTAAGTGCCCTGCATTATCTACATTCGTCCCAACTACTTTTGAAACATCTCTTGTTGATTCTGAGGTAGAGGGGGTTGTTGATTGGCATTGGGATCAATTTGGCCAAAATTCAATCTACACCTCCTAGAATGATCTAATGGTCCTTCCAATTGAGGATTCAATGACCTCCTTCCAAGCATAAACTAGAAAGCGGTTGGAAGGACCGGGGATAAGAACCCTGTAGCACAACAAAATAAGCTTGTCAATAAGTTTGATAGCCTAAGGATCTATAGACTCTCAGAATCCATCTTAAGATTATAGATTCTTTACTCAAATTGTATACAATCAATCCAGCCAGTTAGGAGGGACTAGGGAGAAGGTTCTTCCATCGGCTTGTGCCTCTGGATCCTAGTGTACCCCCTAGCCGCGATCGTTTCTCCCCTAGCTAGACATCAAATTGACTAGTAGAAGTAGGTTAATCATGAACAATCTCAATCTAGGCCCTGAAGAGTGAATCAGTTCTTAAGGCCAATGTCTAATCAATTTTAACTTAGGCTTAGGATTGTAGTGTTTATGGAATGTTGTGGGCCCAAAAAATGGGTTGTGCCCTTAATGATTGATTGAATATGTTTGAGTACGTGCACAACCAGGGTTTTCAAGCAGGATTATTTGGATGAGTGGATTTTAAGGTTCAAATCATGCTTAAGTAGCCTTTACAGTTTAGAATTAGGTGAATTCAATCAATTTTCAGAGACAAACAAGATGTTCAAACACAAGTGAAGATCTTTTCCTTTTGAAATCAAAAGGTATAGTGGAGTGCCTGGCATTGACCTAAATTTAAAACCCTAAAGGGAAGCTACTTGATGAGTTGATTTTAAATGAAGTGGTGCAGTGCAAAGAACTCAAACAAATGGCCAAAATGCACCGTTGAGTTAGGCACACTGATGTGTCTATCCTTTCTTTCGAATAAGATGATTTATCATATTTTAAAGTGGTGGAAAATCGACTAACCAAAGTAATTAAAGTAACCACTCAATGAGGAGTGAGTCGTATCCACAGGGTGGCAATTGGCTAATTAAACTTGTTAATATCACAAATGAAAGTTCATTATTGATTTTGTCAAGAAATCAAGCCAAATCTACCTTTAAATCAAGATAACAATGGTAAGTTATGCTGAAATTTCATTTCTGTGAAAGTGGAGGGGTATTTGCATAAAATCACATAATATATCTATTCCATTTAATGAAAAAGGTTGGCTTAGCAATGGCAATGTATATAAAAACTAATACAGTGCTACTGTAGCAAAATAGGGGAGATTCTTCCCTTTGCTCGCACGGACGATGGAAGGACAGCTGAATGGCGAGGCTAAAGGTAGATGTCGAGTATGCTGAGAGCTATTCGTCGATGGTGGTATCGTGGGCAATGGTGATCGAAGGCGGTGGTAGCGAGGAGAGGAGCGACGGAGGATGGTGGTGGCCACAGCTCTATTGTTGCTGCTGGTGTGGTGCTTGTGAAGGTGCGCACGTGAGGAAGTGCAAAAGCATGCATGCATGCTACTAGGGTCAGCGAGGGTGTGTGCAGGTTGTGTGGGCATGCGTGGAAGCTGCTGCGCGTGGCTGCAGGTGTTTCTTGATGAGAGCCTCATCATGATCCATAACTATCCCATTTTGACCTAATAAAGTGAATAAAAACTCCCACTTGACTTAGAAGAGGGCATAATTGGAGGAATAAGTGTTCTGAGAGGAAAACATGAAATAAAGGTTAAAACTGTAATTTTACCATTTTAGTACATAAATGGGATTTCTCAGTGACAAAACATAGGTGAAATGGTCTAAATGAGATAAAAAGTGGGTTGATTCAATCAGAAATGGGTTCATGTGCAATCTAGGAATTAAATGACATCTAGTAACCCAAAAATAGACCCACTTAATTCAACAATGTTTCGGTCAGGATAAAAATCAAGTAAATGCTCTAAAAATCATGGAAAAATATCCCCTAGGGTTTAGAAGATTCAAATTGGCCTTTGGAACCAAGTTTGACCTAGATTAGGGTCCTAGCTCATCAATTGACCTAATTTGGGTTTCTACGCAAAATGTCCAGTCAAACATGGTCAAACCTAAAATCCAACTTCACCATTGGATTCCTTAGGTCCAAATTAGGTTTGTACCAAAATTTGGGCCTAAGGGGAGGTCATCTTGACCTACTTTGCAATATAGTACACCCAATCACATTTTGGTCCCTATCTTTTGAAAATCATCACATAGACCCCCCAGAGCTTTCTCGCCAATCTTACAATCAGGTCCCTCCACCATTAGTGGGGAAGAATCCTTCTCGAGCGAGGAGGACAGGGGGGATACTCTAAGATCCGTTAGAGATCCCCTCCCAGAATTGGAAGGGAGATTCTCTGAGGGATCCCCTTCCATCTGAGGCAGATCATAATCTCTGATTCCTGTCCAATCTCTCATGCAAATGCATGAAAGACTTGGATCCCAACCACTTTCCTTCTCTGACGAGATGACGGTGGCTTAAGGCTTGCCCTCCATGCACCAGAAGCTCGTCCAGCAGCTATAAAAGGACCTCCGACCCTCTGCGCAATCTTTCAGGCTTGTCTTGGCTGTAGAATCCTCCAAATTTCATCTCTCTTCTCTCCGGCCAAGAAACCTTCAAGCTCCGATGGTTACCTCTCCTCCTTCTCGTCGCTCCGCTGCCATACCAGCAGCAGAGTCCACTTCGCCTCGTCTTCCCGCATCACGTCGCACCAAGGGCATGTCTCCCTGACCTCCTCCTCATCGCTGTTATCTCCCTCGGGGTTGTCTTCTCCGATGACGGCACAAATGAGCCGTTTGACTCCACTGCCCCCTTTCACTCCCAACAGTCTAGATAAGTCCCCATCTTCCACTCTTTCATTTCCCACACTTTATTTCACACAATCGCCCCTCGACCGACCCTGTCCACTACTACCTTCCACACCTTCGACCACCCTCCGGCGAGACGCTCCCATCGCTCTGCAGCCCCACACATCTCGCCGACCAATGCATAACCTCAGCCTCACCTCACTGAGCACCCTCCACTCATCCATAGTCCTGCTACACCACCATAACAACCCCCTGAATACACCCACCCATTTGACCACAGAGTGACCTAGGGACGCACACCTAGTGCTTCACCTTCGCCGTGACACGGTGAAGGTCCCCCGGTGATCTGATTTGGCCACGAGGCTATTTTTGTGTTAGACAGATTTCAAGCTCCGGCCACCATTGACGGCAACTCGAGGAAGCTCCACACTTGCTCCAATTCACAGGACTGCAGGATTCCAAGTGCTGCCAACTAGGGAAGGTTTTGCTAAGATAGTTGACCCAGCAAGTGGCGCCAATAGAGCCTACAGTTGTGGGAGTTGAAGGCACTGTCTACTGTGGGCGCGCGAGGGAAAGCGGTGGGCATTAGTCCCATATCGGTAAGTCACGACGCGTGCATATCTTTTATATTATTTTTATCATATAAGCCGGTTGCCTCCAGTCACACATGGGGTGAGGTCCCTTACCTTACCACTATGCCTCGTCCACGTGTTCACCACGCGGATCTGGTGCAACCCGACCCGACCCTGTCCTGAGCACTCCTCGCGCACTTCACCCACGCTGGTGCGACTAGACCCGGGTGCGCGATCCGACCCGTTTACCTAGCTCTAGGAGAGAGTGCTGAGAGTGGTTTACACAGATAGAGAGACGCATGGGTAGAGGGTTAGGTTTTGCTATGTGTAGTTGTGTGTAGGATGTAGGGACTTAGCTGCTGCAGTTGCTAGAGCTGTTGCTAGAGCTGGAGGACACAGATCGCACGTAGGGGAAAAGTGGGTGCTCGCTTGAGGTGGCGTGTTGTGCAGTGCAACTATGGCTGATGAAAGTGTTGGGTTTGTTCTTTCTAAGAGAAACAGTATTCTGGCATGGGGAAGTCACACTGAGGGGATGCATCAGACGTACATAAAATTTCCCAGATGTCTTAACTGGCGCGGGGGCGAGAAGCTAATGGTGGCTGCTGCTGATGGCGATGAGGGTGGTGCTACACGCTATTGTTGCAGCGTGGAGGGGTGCACGCTGAGGTGCTCACTGTAACGCAGCTGCTCCAATTTGGTGGAGCGTCCTGTCACAACGCATGCCTACGGTGGTGGAGCAAACTGCCGCAGTCGAGGTCAGTGCTGGTGGAATGGAGGAGAATTTGATCTCTACATAGTGGTGGGTCGGGGATGGTGGCCTACTGGTGATGGTGGAGCGGACTCTTTTATGCTGCAAGAGGAGTGCGGCCGTAGGTGGACGTTGGTTGAAGAAGAGGTGAAGTGACGCAGATTGTGGGAATAGAGATCCACAGTTGTCACTTGTGCATTGTCGTTCCTGCATGGATCTATTGGAGAAGAAATAAATAAGTTAAATAAAGAAAAGAAATAAGGGGTTATTTCCTGCAAACCCTTAACTTCTATGTTAAATCCAAAACACTCTATATAATGTACCTAAGTGGTTAACTAATCAAATTCATGTGATTCTAACTCAATTCTAAATGCATTTAATCATGAATGCAATTCGTGAATTATGCAATCAAGTCAAAAATCCAAGCTAACCTATTTTCATCCAAATGCATGCTAAATAAATGTTAAAAATAACTTAATCTCTAGGCATTGAAATACCTAAATGGCAAACAAATTTGGGCTCAACAAATGCCCCCATGGCTAGTTTTTGCTAATCTCTAGCAAATTCAAGCAATAACCCAACTCTTCAAGTGGACTAGCCAACCCAATCTATCTTCCTTCAGAAACAATTTAAGTTTCAACTTTAGACCTAAGATTCCCAAGTAGTTGCTAAGTTACAAACTAGGTCATCTAATGATGTGTTGCAGTCGTAGGGTTCCTTGATTTCTAACTCTACCCTAGGGTTTACTGGTCCCAAAGATTAAAGCATCCGTACATGTGTAATGGTCTGATTTATTTGAGGTTGGTATGATTGCCAACCAGGAAAGAGGATCTTTTTTTATTATTATAAATTTATAGTTTTTTGTTTGATTCCTCTAAGTTTAACCTTGGATCAGCTATCAACACGGTCTGTGTCAGATTCATTATCCCCATCACCGTACCATGAAAGGTGCCTGGCTTTCTATGCTTTGAGATAGCACCACCCATAGCGACCTAAGAACTCCTGGCAATCGACACATTGAGATAGTATCACCCATGGATTTCTAAAGTGAGTTCAAGCCTGTGGTAATCGACACCTCAAGATAGGGCAGCCTTTGGTACCAGAACTGCACAATGCGCATACATGCCACCAGTAGGATGGATATCCTAAAACACAAGTGTCGAGAAGGTGACATGTTATCAACGTGTTGTCGACGTTTTGGGCAGGTTTAAAGGATGTCATGTTGTAGTATAACCTACAAAATATCTAAACAAATATAAAGAATTTTATTACTCGAATACCGGAGTATCCGAGGTCGATCACAGGGAGCAAATGGAAATTACTACTAGTCAAAATGTAATAGAACACTCTAATTTACTCAGAATATCAACTCAAATGTGAATGTATGCAATTAAAAATAATTAGGACAAAAATATGAAATTGGACGACTGATCACAAGATCAGACATCTTAAAAGTATTTCTCCTTTTCTTCTTCTTCTGCAGTCTCTCATTTTCTTCTTCGTTTGCTTCTTTCTTGTCCTGCGAAGCCTTCTTCTTCTTCTTCTGCTTTTCTTCTTCTCCTGCGAAGGCTTCTTTCTTTCTTCTTCTTCTCTGTCTTGCTCCTTCTTTCGTTTCTTCTTTGGCTTGCCTTTCTTTCATCTTCTTCTGTAGCCGCCAAGTGCTTCTTCTCTTGCGTTCAGCCTGCCTGCAGAGGAGCAAAACCTAACCCTTCTCCCTCTACCCGCGCATCTCTCTCTTAAGCAGTTCGCTCATGGATGCTCTCCCAGAGCCACAGCCATAATCGGGTCGGATCGTACCCGGGACCAGGCGCACCTACAGGTGGTGTGATGCGCGAGGAGTGCGTGGGCTTAGGTCGGGTCGGATCCGCCAGATCCGCGTGGTCAAGCCGTGGACGAGGTGGGTGTGGGGTCAGTGAGGGACCTCACCCCTGTGCTTACGGAGGCAACCAGCTTAATGCACAAATACAATTTATAGCGTACCTGAGTGCTGCAATCCCACGATGTGGGACTAAACGTTCCGCCCTGATTTCACGTGCGCTCGCAGACTCTCGTATGCAGTTGCCCAAGTGGATGGCTCTGCTGGCGCTTCGTGCTGGGCTCACTCACCTCGCGACACTCGTGTGAGTCTCCTGCATCTACATCCTGGGAAGCCTGTTGCCAGGAGCTTCGTTGGAGCTTCATCAGAGGTCGTCCATGGCGGTAGGAGCTCAAACACTGTCATGCACAAAACAAGCCTCTTTGCCCAATCAGATCAGCTAGAGACCTTCGCCGTGGCACGACGAAGGTGGTGGACGATGTTGCAGGTTGCCGGTTGGCCTAGGCGTGCGTGCCTAGGTCAACCAGTGGCCGGAGATGGTGGGTTGTTCGGGGGGTGATTATGGAGGTCTGGAGTGGCCGTTGTAGGGTGGAGCGAGTTCTTGGTGGTGAGGCGGAACTCTCGAGGTGGTTGGCGAGCCGTGTGGGGGGCTGGAATGGTGGAAGCGGCTCACCGGAGGTCGGTTGGTGATGTGGAAGATGAGGGTGGTCAGCGTCGGTCGAGGGGTAATCAGATGAGATAATAGGGGGAAAAGAGAGAGGAGAGGATGGAGAGGAGTTCTAACCTAATTGTAAGGACGAAAGGGGATGGAAGGCGGACAGCAGTACCTGCTGTCGCTGGAGAAGATGATGCCTAGCGGGGGAGAACGGCGGTGACGACGGGGCTAAGGCGGTGTGCGCGGGTACTGCGCGACGCGGAGGGAAGTTAGGAAGCTAACTCTGCCACTGGTTTTGTGGCAGAGCGAAGAGGGAAGGGAGGGGGGCTCGCCGGAGGTTGCTGGGACTTTCGGCCGGGCAGGAGGAGACGAATTGGGGGTGGACACTCGGCCAAATCAAGCCCGGGTCCTGCGGTAGGGTCTGGGGGGTGTTTTATAGGTGCTGGCCGCTCCTGTCAGCGCGTGGAGAGCGCGCAATTAGGTCTGCCGGCTTGTCGGAGTTGGAAGGAAGGTGGATACCCAAATCTCTCGTGCGTTCGCACGAGAGATTGGGTTCACACCAGCGATTGTAATTCGCTTTATAAGGAAGGGAATTCCTCAGAGAATCCTCCTTCCATTTCTGGGAGGGAATCTCTGAGGGATTAGAGAGCAATCCCTCTCCGAACATCGTCGGAGCTCGGTTCTGCCTTAGCAATGGCGGCAGGACCGGTTTGCAATGGAGGCAAAGAACCTAGGGGGCTCTCTACAAAGGTATTCAAAAGATAGGGACCAATTTGTGATTTGGGTGTACTAAATTGCAAAGTAGGTCAAGATGACCTCTCCTTAGGTCCAAATTTGGTACAAACCTAATTTTGACCTAAGGAATCCAATGGTGAAGTTGGATTTTAGGTTTGACCTCGTTTGACTGGACATTTTGCGTAAAAACCCAAATTATGTTAATTGAAGAGCTAGGACCCTAATCTAGGTCAAACTAGGTTCCAAAGGCCAAATTAAGTGTTCTAAACCCTAGAGGATGTTTTTCCATGATTTTTAGAGGGTTTACTTGCTTTTTGTTCTGACCGAAACCTTGTTAATTTAAGCAGGTCTGTTTTAGGGTTACCAAGTGTTATTTAGTTCTTAGATTGCACATGAACTCATTTCTGATTGACTCAACCCTCTTTTTATCTCATTTATACCGTTTGACCTATGTTTTGCCTCTGAGAAATCCCGTTTATGTACTGCAATGGTAAAATTGCAGTTTTAACCTTTATTTCATGTTTTCTTCTCAAGGCACTTGTTCCTTCAGTTAGGCCTTCTTCTAGGTTATGTAGGAGCTTTTATCTCCTTTATTGGGTCAAAATGAGCTAGTTGTGGCTCATGGTGAGGCTCTCATCATACCCCCATGACTATCTTTTGCTAGTCCCTTAGCAAAATTTCAAGGTTTTAACTTCCATTCTTGACCCTGAATGTCTGTCAATAATGATAAGTGCTTCTTCTTTTGTGATTAGGTAGGAATGCCGACAATAGGCTTGGAGGTATTCAAGTACCAACCAAAATCCGGACCTGTTCCACTTTAGCCTCAGTCCTCCACAAAGGTTTCTCCGACCCACAAAAATTAACCTAGGGTTTGTTGGACTCCATGGTTAAAGCACTCGTGCTTGAGACATTTTTAGCCTAAGTTCAGTTTGCAGTGCGTTTTTTTTTCTAAGAGAGAGATAGAAGATTTATTTGTTTGTAGAGCTTTTCTCTCTCTTTTCTTTTTATTTCTAGCTTCGGATTAGCTTCTCAACACGGTCTGTATCGGATTCCTCGTCCCCATCATCAATCCTCAAGGGTCCCTGGCTTTCGAGATTTTGAGATAATCCCGCCCATGGCAACCCCCGGAACCCTGGCTTTCAAGATTTCGAGATAATCCTACCCATGGCGTTCCGTGGCCGAATCCAGACCCTAGCGATCGACATTTCGTGATAATGCCGCCCATGGTATCTGAACCAGCAGAGTGCTTACATGCCCCCGGTAGGATATTTAAATATCCTAAGCGACAAGCACCGAGGAGACGATATGTTGTTACGCATCTTCGAGGGGAATTTCCCGCCTCTCCGCGCTGGGAGCTCGTCCAAATCAATTTGTGTTGATTGACCGCTCCTAATCTAGGTGACTTTTTTAGAACATTAAACGCTTTTCGCGTGATTTGGATGTTTATGCGCACTGAACCAGACTGTGTGTGAATTTGGGTGTTTAGGTTACCGAATCCAGCAAACCGGAGGTCAGTTAACGAGGCCGAATACTTCCTAAGCCTTAGACCTAGTAGTCAAGCTTCGCATTTTCCTCAACCTCTTGAGGATTATCCAGATTTTAACGGATACGTGAATTTTTAAGCTAAAGGTACTAGCCCAAAAGGCCTAAGACCAGCGTTCCCGCTAATCTCTTGTTATAACTCCGTAGCACTTTTCTTTTCTTTTTGTTGATTCGGTCTAGAACTTCAGTTAACCCCTTAATCTTTTACTAATGACCATTTCTTTTCATTTTCATTTTGTGCTCCTTTTTGTCATTTTTCTTCTTTTTCTCCTCCTTATGCTTAAGTGGCTCACAAAATTTCCTCCCTCCCCCCATTTTTTTTTTATTTTTCTTAATTTTTTCTCAATGTTTTTGCATTTTTGACATATGCAAATTTTTTTGTGCGTGAGACTCCTGATTTTTTTCTTGGTTCTGTATGTATGCACTTTATCACCCCCCCATTCCTAAGTTTTGCAATGTTCTCATTGCAAATAGAGGGTGGGAATTAGTGTTGAGGTCAGGGCTTAGAACAGGATACATCGGGTGGGTGAATGGGTCATAAATGACTGATGCAGATGATTTCAAGCTCTGATACATGTACCAGAGGTGGGATCCTCTATCTAAGGCTGGTCTCAAGGTGTAATAGATGTGGAGTCCAGATGGATAATCAGATGGGTCTCTATGTTTTGGATGACGGGTTGCCTCCCATTAAACGCTAAATTTAATACCTTCAGCCGAGCAGAAAATGGGGTGGAGAGGGAGTGGTCAAACCAATGGAATTTTGGAAAACAAACACATTGATTAAGAGCCTGGTTGGTCCAACCAGGTGCTTGTTGCGATCAGTGGGCTGATGATGCAGCCCGAACCTAATAATTCTGGTGGGTTGATTGATGTAGATCAGCAGATGCGGAACCCACCATATGCAGTGACGTTCTGAAGGATATGTAAGTGAAAACTCGGGTTCAGGCTGAGTTGAATCAGCCTGGTGAAAGTAGGGTTCCGAAAAATTATCCATGTAAGGTGTGGAATCCCTACAGAGGTGATCAAAGGATGGAGGCTCCTGATTTGTGGTCTGATCAGTACCCGATACCTGGTCTAGATATGGAGTTGAATCATCTGCAAACGGCTCAGTGAGAGGTGAATCAGAATAGAAATTGAGTCCGGTTGCGGGTCGGGGTGGGGAACGGGTTTTGATTGGTTCTGTATATGTGGAGCAGGTGGCTTCAAAGAAGATTGACATGTTATAATCAGGAGCCAGATTTTCTCCGATGTTATGGTCAGATTCGAGATCGTTGGAGAGTTTGCAAAAATCAAAGTTTGAATGAGATTCTAGATCATGAGTTCCACCGAAGAATAAATCATATGTTGTATATTCAGCAGCCTGACTGGGATCTAGCCTAAATGTTAATTCTGAGCTTAAAAGGGTATCCTTATCTGGTAGAGGCTCAGATTCTAAACTAGTAGGGCAGACCCAATTGAAACCCAGCTCGTCCAACTCCTCGGTTTCTGTGTCGTAGATTGGCATGACTTCCGCAAAATCGATTCATTCCTTTGAGGAGGTTGACAAGGGATATTCATCAAATAGAGGCCCAAAATCATATTCTTCCTTAAGAGATTGATTTTCTTCATCTGGGGCCTTGAAATCTTCAAAATATGTTCCAGATCTAGGTTCTAGGCTTAGGATGTGGGTTGAATTACGAGAATTTAGGTCTGAATAACCTTTGAGGGCCACCTTATCAGAATAAGGGATGGAATTTACACCCTCAAGAGGTTCAGTTCTACTCTCATACTTGCAGGAGTCTTGGGATTCTAAAATGGGCTCATCATGCTCTTTTCCTGCATTTGGAGCTTCCCAACCTTCTTCAATATCAGGTGCATTATATTCCATCTGGGTTGGGAATCCACAACCATTTTGTGCCTCAAACCCGAGGTCAAATTTATCCTCGATGTTGTTCCAAGATAGCTCATCCTTTGTTGGCAGTATGTACGGGTATTTCTGATCAATCACTTGTTTTATTAATCTCATTATCTCTTCCCATTTTTCAAGACTATCTTGGTGTTGCTTCCAAAGTCTAGGATTTGTCATACATTGAAGGTATTCACTATTGTGCAATTTTTCTATCTCAATGTATGCAGTAATGAGCAAGTCACGGGTTGATCCTTTGTTGGCTTCTGCTAATAATACTTGGGCACAAGTTATGACAAAGGTGGTGGTTGTTGGGACATCAACCTGAATGTTTCCTACTGTTGTTGTGGTTTCTTCATTTTCATAAAATCTCATGGCATCCTCAATCATTTTATCTCTCATGGATCTCTGGTATTCAGGTTTCTTGAATTGTAGTCCTAGGTGGTTCAGCTGCATATTTGGATCAGGTGGTGGAATCAAGATGTAGAATCAGAATTTGAATCAAGTTATGTTATGAAGCGATCATATCTGAATAACGAGTCCCACCGAAAATGAGTGTGTGTGCTCTAAAGAGTAAAGATGCAGGACTGGAGATGTTCTTGACCCAATCAAGACACCCAAAAGATGTTTGGATGACTATGGAGATTCAGGGCGGATGGACCCCTTGATCCGAAGATCGTCCACCTGAGAATTACCTGGGCAGCCAGAGAGGGAGAGTCCCGCAAAGACCCCTACATGGTAGAGCGTCCCTACGGGTTACAGGGTTTCCCCCACTCGACCTCTCTTGTCACTGAGATTCCAGGTAAACCAGAATGGGAACCTTGACCTCTTAAGTCTATCACTTTTTATTTCAAAGGTGCTTTTAGGGTTCTCACTTCAACTTTAGATGTTTTTGGTATTGTGACCTAATTTAGAGGTTGGTTGACCCAAGGAGTCAACTTCACCGACCTGTCCTATAGATGGCAGAATGATTCTAAGCTCGGAGCCTAGAGATCACCCTGATTTGACTCCCAGGTTATTAGGTCAAGAAATTTTAAGATTCAAGTGATTTTAGAGCTCAATTTTAGGGTTTGTCTTATTTAGCTTTCTTCAATCAAGGGCTTGGGTAGCACACTGATGCGGGAGGGTTTATTTCCTTTTACACAGGCATGTGTGACTAGTGCTTCAAGACCCTAATGTGGAAACCCTAATTTGGTTCTATTTCCAATCCTCTTTTTCTTTTTCAAAAGTTCTCTTTGGACTTATAAACAAGAAGTGTGTAGTCCGCCGAGATTAAGCGTTATTTCAATTAGGCACAAGAATTTGTGGGATGGGAAAAAACATCACTCCAACATCAAGAATATTTGCAGAAATTTTCGCAAAATCAGGAAATGTTTTCCCTTACAGATGGTGATTACTATATAAAGAAGGCAGTTGATTCCTAAATCGATTTTCTTCCTTTTGTCTTTCAAAGATTAGGGGATGATTAAGGAAGAAAAGAAATTACCTACCTTGGAGTGGTTGACTTGCGGGAGAGATTTTCTCATGAAGTACCTGCAAGATCACATCAAAGCAAAGTAGGTCAAGTTAGTGTTCAATATGATAAAAAGAATGTAGAGACTAGTGGTAAATTGTGCATTGCTCCCCAACAATGGCGCCAAAATGTTGTCGACGTTTTGTGAGGGTTTAAAGGATGTCACGTTGTAGTATAACCGACAAAACGTCTAAACAAATATAAAGAATTTTATTACTCGAAGATCGGAGTATCCGAGGTCAATCACAGGGAGCAAATGGAAATTACTACTAGTCAAAATCTAATTGAACACTCTAATTTACTCAGAATATCAACTCAAATGTGAATGTATGCAATTAAAAATAATTAGGACAAAAATATGAAATTGGACGTCTGATCACAAGATCAGACGTCTTAAAAGTATTTCTCCTTTTCTTCTTCTTCGTTTGCTTCTTTCTTGTCTTGCGAAGCCTTCTTCTTCTTCTTCTTCTGCTTTTCTTCTTCTCCTGCGAAGGCTTCTTTCTTTCTTCTTCTTCTCTATCTTGCTCCTTCTTTCTTTTCTTCTTTGGCTTGCCTTTCCTTCTTCTTCTTCTGTAGCGGCCAAGTCCTTCTTCTCCTGCATTCAGCCTGCCTGCACAGGAGCAAAACCTAACCCTTCTCCCTCTACCCGTGCGTCTCTCTCTTAAGCAGTTCGCTCATGGATGCTCTCCCAGAGCCACAGCCATAATCGGGTCGGATCGTAACCGGGACCAGGCGCACCTACTGGTGGTGTGATGCGCGAGGAGTGCGTGGGCTTAGGTCGGGTCGGATCCGCCAGATCCACGTGGTCAAGCCGCGGACGAGGCGGGTGTGGGGTTAGTGAGGGACCTCACCCCTGTGCTTATGGAGGCAACCAGCTTAATGCACAAATACAATTTATAGCGTACCTGAGTGCTCAATCCCATGATGTGGGACGAAACGTTCCGCCCTGATTTCACGCACGCCCGCAAACTCTCGTATGCAATTGCCCAAGCGGATGGCTCTGCTGGTGCTTCGTGCTGGGCTCACTCAACTCGCGACACTTGCGTGAGTCTCCTGCATCTGCATCCTACGAAGCCTGATGCCTGGAGCTTCGTTGGAGCTTCATCAGATGTCGTCCATGGCGGCAGGAGCTCAAACACTGTCATGCACAAAACAAACCTCTCGGCCCAATCAGATCAGCTAGAGACCTTCACCGTGGCATGGCGAAGGCGGTGGACGATGCTGCAGGTTACGGTTGGCCTAGGAGTGCGTGCCTAGGTCAACCTGTGGCCGGAGATGGTGGGTTGTTCGAGGGGTGATTATGGAGGTCTGGAGTGGCAGTTGTAGGGTGGAGCGAGTTCCTGGTGGTGAGGCGGAGCTCTCGAGGTGGTTGGCGAGCCGTGTGGGGGGTTGGAATGGTGGAAGCAGCTCGCCGGAGGTCGGTCGGTGATGTGGAAGATGAGGGTGGTCAGCATCGGTCGAGGGGTAATCAGATGAGATAATAGGGGGAAAAAAGAGAGGAGAGGATGGAGAGGAGTTCTAACCTAATTGTAAGGATGAAAGGGGACGAAAGGCGGACAGCAATACCAGCTATCGCCGGAGAAGATGATGCCCAGTGGGGGATAACGGCGGTGACGACGGGGCTGAGGCGGCGTGCGCGGGTACTGCGCGACGCGGAGGGAAGTTAGGAAGCTAACTCTGCCACTGGTTTTGTGGCAGAGCGAAGAGGGAAGGGAGGGGGGCTCGCCGGAGGTTGCTGGGACTTTCGGCCGGGCAGGAGGAGACGAATTGGGGGTGGACACTCGGCCAAATCAAGCCCGGGTCCTGCAGCACGGTCTGGGGGGTGTTTTATAGGTGCTGGCCGCTCCTGTCAGCGCGTGGAAAGCGCGCAATTAGGTCTGCCGGCTTGTCAGAGTTGGAAGGAAGGTGGATACCCAAATCTCTCGTGCGTTCGCACGAGAGATTGGGTTCACACCAGCGATTGTAATTCGCTTTATAAGGAAGGGAATTCCTCAGAGAATCCTCCTTCCATTTCTGGGAGGGAATCTCTGAGGGATTAGAGAGCAATCCCTCTCCGAACATCGTCGGAGCTCGGTTCTGCCTTAGCAATGGCGGCAGGACCGGTTTGCAAAGGAGGCGAAGAACCTAGGGGGCTCTCTACAAAGGTATTCAAAAGATAGGGACCAATTTGTGATTTGGGTGTACTAAATTGCAAAGTAGGTCAAGATGATCTCTCCTTAGGTCCAAATTTTGGTACAAACCTAATTTGGACCTAAGGAATCCAATGGTGAAGTTGGATTTTAGGTTTGACTTCGTTTGACTAGACATTTTGCGTAAAAACCCAAATTAGGTTAATTGAAGAGTTAGGACCCTAATCTATGTCAAACTAGGTTCCAAAGGCCAAATTAAGTGTTCTAAACCCTAGAGGATGTTTTTCCATGATTTTTAGAGGGTTTACTTGCTCTTTGTTCTGACCGAAACCTTGTTAATTTAAGCGGGTCTGTTTTAGGGTTACCAAGTGTTATTTAGTTCTTAGATTGCACATGAACCCATTTCTGATTGAGTCAACCCTCTTTTTACCTCATTTATACCATTTGACCTATGTTTTGAATCTGAGAAATCCTGTTTACGTACACCAATGGTAAAATTGCAGTTTTAACCTTTATTTCATGTTTTCTTCTCAAGGCACTTGTTCCTTCAGTTAGGCCTTCTTCTAGGTTATGTAGGAGCTTTTATCTTCTTTGTTGGGTCAAAATGAGCTAGTTATGACTCATGATGAGGCTCTCATCACATCGCATCCTCAAGGTGAGTGTATACTCCACCTCTCCTGCGGAAGGAACTCTTCTAATCAACTTGTGTTTCAAGCTTCTCCTAAGTCAGAACTAAGAGAACCAAAATTTTTCTACATGAAAGGAATTAGGGTGATCACTATTTACACAAGACCAAGTGTGTGTGAAATGTGTATGTGGTGGTCGGGCCCGGATAGGTGTGGTAATATGGTGATTTTATCGTTGAAGTGTGTATAGTGGTTAATCAAAATTGAGCTTAACCATCTCTTTAACAAAATTTTTTTTTACCTGGCCTACTTGATTTTATCTTGGTCACTTTTAGGTCCAGGGTCAAACTCAGGGAAGTGGGATTAGAAGTGAAGTTTCTATGCCTTTCCTACAACGAGTCTCATCCATTAGTTTATTGTGTTTTTGGTGTTTTTCTATTTAGATTATTTTTTTCCTGATAATTCTTATCCTTGAGGAACACCCAGAAAATTAGGTTCTTGGCTTTGAGCCAAATCAGGGTTCCAAAATGGGTCTTGCTATTCGCAAGACGGATTACCTGCAAGTCAAGGATTATCTTTTATCTGTTATATATTTTTTTTACCTTTTTATTGGCAGGAAAGAGAAGCAGCAATAAAGTAAATATAGTATATATATATATAGGTATATATTATATATGTATAAAGGGGTGGGGGTGGAGGTAGAGATGGAGTGTAGCACAGTGTCGAGTTGGTCGTCATCTATAAAGACGCAACCAACAGAACGAGGTGCCGCGTGTAAGGTGGATTAGTGTAAGATGAATGCGAACACGCTTTTTGTATGTGTGTATTGGGGAATATTAGCAACTAGTGTAGATATTCCCGCGATACGACGTATGGTAAGTAATGTGAAAAAATATATATATATATGTATGTATGTAAATATATCTATATGTATATATGGTTATAAATATATAGGTATATTTGTAGTTATATGTATATATATATATGTATATGCAAATATACATAAGTATATATATATATGCATGTAACTATATGTTTAGATAGATATATGTATAGATATATATATATATATAGGTATATGTATGTATATATAACTATATAGATGTATATATATATATAGTAAAATATGTACATGGATATATGTAGATAAGTATGCGTATATATATATATGTATATGTATATATAGTTATATAGATATATATGTTTCTATGTATGTATATTTGTACATATATATATATATATATGTATAAGTAGGTGTGTATATATGTATATATATATATATATATATGTATCTATACATATACATAGTTATATAGGTAATAATATATATATAAATATATGTATATATATATATGTATACTAATACTTAGTTATATAAATACTGCTATATATATAGATATAAGTATATATATATGTATATAAATATATGTATATATATCAATATATATATGTATACGTATATATGTATCTATATAATAGTGTATGGGTGTGTGTGTGTGAAAGTGTGAGTGTAACTGTGTAGGTGTCGGTAAAGAGAGTGAGAGAGTGTTGTGAGAGAGAGAGAGAGAGCTGGAGTTGGCGTGGTTAAGGCATCTGAAGCTTCAAGCGTCGACGTCTGGAGGCTTCAAGTGTGCGCGCAGGCGCGGATGCACGCAGAGAGGCACGCGTCGGGAGGGAATGGGCGTGGAGAGGGATGCAGCGCACAGCGCTGCACAGAGAGCTGGAGCGGGCGCACGCAGATGTAGACGGGTGAAGGGAGCGAGCGGGAGCGGGCACTGGCAGAGGACCGCATGCAGACGTGCAGGCGGGCGCTAGAGCGGACTCAGGGCGAGGTGCGCACGCAAGCAAAGGCCAGTTGCAGCGCACCGAGTTACCGGATAAGTGAGAAACTTACCGGTCATCCAACTGCAGCCATAGTGTTCCGCAAAAACGCATGAACAGTGGGTACAGTGGCTGGGCGAGGCATGCAACTGGGAGCAGATGGTGCTGTGAGTGCGGACAGCTCGGTGATGGCATGCACGAGCTGGCACGCGTCTGGCAGGGGTGCGCCGGTTGGTTGCGGGCGTAGAGAGGTTCGCGACAGAGCGCGCGGAGAGAGAGGCAAGGGAGCCTGTAGGCACACACGGTGGGCTGCCTGCGGGTGCGCGGTGGCCTATGCGTCTGTTGCCGCCTTGCTGCTACTACTGTCACGGAGCTTCAGCCCTTGAACCCTGCGGCAATGGCGGAAGTGCTGGAAATGAAGAAGTCAGGGAAAAGAAGACCACCACGCCCTCCGGCTCTTTGATGAGCTGGGCGGTGGTGGTCTCACGGTGGTGGGTGTGCACCACAGTGATGGTCTCCTACCCGCAGAGTGCCTCCTCTGAGGAGGAGGTCCTGCATATGGAGGGAGAGAGGTGGAGGCGGCCTGGAGAAGAAGTCGAGCTGTTGTGTTTTTTTGGCTTTTTTTCTTCTCGTGGACCAGCCCTTTGCAAAGGAGCCGTGCTCTTTTTATAGAAGAAGAAAGCATGCACAGCCATGCCTTGGCTATCCATGGCTCTACATGGGGCTCGGTAGGGAGTGCCAGTGCTGGTCAAGCTTATCATGGAATGGTGCAAGGAGGAAGCTGCCATTCTTTGCTACTGCAGGGAGGATTTCAAAGTCAAATAGAAATAAAAATAAAGATGGAAATTTTGCGAAGCAGCACTTGAAGGAAATGAAAATTGGGAGGCCATTTTAGTCACTCTCCTCCCCTCTCAATTAAATGCATGTGTGCATGTATTTTCACAAATGCGATTATGGAACCTAATATGCACTGGTAATGCTAGGAAATAGCACAAGACGACTTAATTGCAGGTGTATTTTTGCGGTGCAATCATACCCCCATGGCTATCTTTTGCTAGTCCCTAGCAAAACATTTTTGTGTTGTATTTAGAAATGATCTTTAGCTGAAGATTTTCTTCTGAGGCAACATACGTGTGTTTATTGTTGGATATTGTGAGAAATAATTGTAGAGAAGACTACCAGTACTTTAAGTCTCACATGACAGATATCATCTCTCGACTAACCAGGACTCTTAATATTTAAACCTTAAGTACGATTTCCAGGACCCCGGAGGTTTTTGCTGTACTCAAGAGCTCAAGAGATTATGGCTTGTGCTTAGTGAAGGATCAACACTGACCAGATGAACATTACGACTCAAGCCCAGGGTTTCACAAATTTTTAAGTACAGGTTGGTTCAAGTTTTAGCTCATGTTTTCGGATTGACCCTTAAGAAGATGACAGAAAACTCAACACCCATTTTCTGACATTTGTGGCTCACAGGAAAAAAGGGTATTTGCGACTTGCTTTGAAGAACTTTTTTAGGGTAGAGACTTTACAGACATTTGCGAGTTTTACTGACTTTTTTGCATTTCTTTTCTTTTTTTTTATTTTTTTTTCAAATGCATGTCAGTATTCTCTTACAACATTATTTGGAGGAGCATACTTTTCTTTTTGGTGGAAAGAGTCGCTCCTAAACACAAGACTAAAGCCTAGGATAAAAAGTCTACCTGCGCGCATAGGTAAGGACTCCACCTTCCCTAATGAACACTAGGGTTGGATCTTATGTTCACCTGGTCTTTCTTGATATGTATAGTGTGAACTAAGATTACTTAGGCTCTCAAGTAGAAGCAAACCAATGGATCCTATACTGGTATCTTAGATACAAGAATACGTCCTTAGTTAGGAGAGATTCCGATCTATCTTGTCAATCCTCAAGTGAATTAAGCCGTGCCTGAGCGAATCAAGCTTCTGTGGCCTGGAAAGTCTTCAAAACAATGGTTTAATATCCATAAACACTTATTGTATTTTTGTTTTAGCCTTTAGATCATTACTAAACGCCATTTTCATTTTTCATTTTTTTTCCTTTATATATATATAAAGTAACTGCATGATACCTTAAAATACTCAGATCCTAAGGATGCCTATCCACCCCCCCATGCTAAACGATGCTATGTCCTCATATGCATGCAGGGTAGGGTAGAGGAAGGACAAAAATCTGGTAACGAGAGCTGAGGTGTAGGGTATACAGTTGGGTGGTAGGGTGGGTGGATGGTGGGTGGTGAAGTGAAAAGTGATGGTGGATGGTGAGTGTTGTTGGGGTGCCTGATAAACGCCAGTTTATCATCATTTTTATGCTTTAAAACTAACCTAGCTCTTAGGATTTTACTCCGTAAACGGGTTTTTGGGCTGCATTTAGGCATAAATTAGGATAGGCATGCATTGCATTTTTTATTGTCGTTTTAATGTGTTTTTGTGAGTGTTAGGGATGTACAGATGCACAGATCCCTAAAACCCTAGCACTCAAGAAGGCAAATGGTGAAGGAGAAGCCCAGACTAGCTGGAACTCAGCCTAATCCAGCTCACCTCAGCTTGATCCAGCTCACCTCAGCTTGATCTAGCTCACCGCAGCTGGAACCTAGCTTACTTGAACTAGGGTTAGCTCATCCCAGCTCCATTCAGCTAATCTCAGCTGGATGGCAGCTCAAGAGAGTTCATCCTAGCTCACCCTAGCTCAAGTCAGCTCAGATCCAGCTCAACTTAGCTGAGTCTAGCTCATCTCAGCTCCCACTAGTTCACAGGGAGCTCTAGCTAGCTCAGCTAAGTTGACAGGAGTTCACCCCAGCTCAGATCCAGCTACATTCAGCTCCACTCAACTCCAGCCAGCTGAAGAAGAATTCATCTCAGCTCAGGAAGCTCAAGTCCAGCTCCCGGGGACTCAGCTTAGCTCAACTCAGTTGAGCTAAGCTACCTTAGCTGCCTCAACCAGCTTGATTCTCCCCGGAAGCACCAGACCTAGCTCACCTCAGCTCATTTTGGTAGAAGCTAGCTCACTTTAGCTTGGCTTAGTAGCTAGCAAAGAACTAGCAAGCTAAGCCAGCTAGAGTAGCCCCATGCCAGCCTCTTCAGCAGCAGCCAGCTCCAGCTCCAGCTCCAGACTTCTTCTCTTCAGCTCCTTGCTCCAAACCCTAGCTCCAACACTTTCTCCTCTACTCCACCTTTAGCTAAGCTAGCTTAGCTTATCTTAGCTTAGCTTAGCTTAGCTAACAACCAGCTCCTTGGCCATTCATTACCTCCAAAATCAACCCTAGCTAGCTCCACCAACTCAAGCCTACCTAAGCTAGCTACCCTACTCAAGTTGGCACCACCTCCTAGCCATCCCTTCACCCCATTATCTCCACCAAAAGACACTTCAAGTTGGCGCCAAAGACCACCCCTAACCACCTCTATATTGGCGCCACTTTCAGCCCCTTAATCCACCCTACACCTACCCACATAAGCCATCCTAGCCATCCACCTAACCCCCCTTCTAGAATCCTTCTTGGCGCCAACTTAGACCCTCTTCTAGAAGCCATTTTGGCACCAATATCAAGGGGTGTCAACACACATAACCACCCCTTAGGTGTCCCTTAAGGTGGCGCCAAACACCCTTGGCCATTGGATCCTTAACCACCTCCCTCCTTCCATCCTAGCCATCCATTTCAAAGGTCACCATAGCCCCCCTCCTATTCTATAAAAGGCCACCACCTACCACCATTTTGGAGGCATCCTCCCTTAGTATATTTTCTACCTAAACCACCTATACCTACGGCCAAGAAGAAGGAGTAGAGAAGGAGATTAAAGGGGCACATCACCAGCCCTTTTGGTGCCTTCTTCTCCCCACTCTCTTCAACTTGAGCCACGCCAAGGAGGAGGACTCTTCCACTTCAAGGAGGACGGCCAGGCAAAGGAGGACTTAGGGTGGACGTCCACCCTTGGAGAAAAACTTAGGGCACGCCCCCCTAAGGCTTGCCTTGGAGGACATCACCTTGGCGGAGTACTGCAAGGAAGGAGTTGAAGGATTCTTTTCAAGCTTGGGAGCCACCAACCTTGGAGCAAGAAGCCCTCTTCTTCACCATCTATCTAGAGGATTTGTGTTTTATTTTCTTATTTGCAATTTTCTAGTAGTACAAGCTTTCCTCTACTAGACCTTTTGTAAAACACTTTATCAATTATCTAGTTGCCTTCTTTGCAATTTTTTTGTTTGCATTTCTATTTGCTTATTTTCAGCATTCTTCACTTCCTCTCCCTAATTATTCTAGGCCTTCACTTGCTTAGAGTGAGCTTAGGGAGAGGCTCTACTTGCCACTTTAGAGTAGTTTACTTAATTGGAAGTGTAAACACTTTTCCCGCCATAATTTCGCATGTTGCCTTAGTTCAAAAATAAAGAAAAATGGTATATTGAAAATTACCAAAAAGAAAGTTGAGATATATTCCAAGCAAGAGAATCAATTTTGCAACCATATTGCCTCCTTGGACGACCCTAGATACTCCCCTATCTAGGATATAAATTTTAAAAGCGAAAGCGGATTTACGCGTTACAACGACGTATTTTAACAAACCGCGTGAATTCGCCATCACTTTTTGGCGCCGCTGCCGGGGAGGCACGGCTTTGCATTAACTCATTTTCTCTTGCTTGAAGTGGATCTCATCCCCTTCTCTTTCTTTCTTTTGTGTGTGCAGGAACTACAGCGGGAAAGCGGGAATCTGGAAGCGAGAGCTTAAAGATCCTTTTCTTCCCGCGAAAATTCAGGTTGGTTCCTCTTTCTAGTCACATAATTAATTAAAACTACCAAAAATATATTAAACTTGGCTTTCAGGACCCTAAACACTTAAATTAAGTGGAGTGGTGCATTTTTAAATCCATTGTTTGCTTGTATGCTTCTTTAGCACCATTCCATTGCAAGTATTGGTGTTCTATTTTTCGGGTCTAGATTTCTGTCCAGACTTGAAAAATCGATTCCTAACACCACAGGCCTCCTAAAATCATAAAATTTCATAGAGTGATTCCCAATTGAGTTTGGAAGATCTGTTCCAAATTTCAGATCAATTGGATTTGTATTTAATTTTTAAAAATTCGTGGATTACAGAGGGGTCACACCCTCTAATCTTCCTGTTTTGCTACTGTCCGCGAATTTTCAGAATTTTTATACTCATCCAATTGTTGTGAAATTTATCTTGTTGGAATCCCTGTGAAATTTTACATATCATATAAAATCATAAAAATTTTCTGAGGTCGGTGGTAATACTGAAAAGTCTATAATACCCACGGGTATTATTTCTGGACTTCGACACTAGTACAATTAAAAATTCAAAACTATTATCAAACAAATTCCTAAAATCTTAAAAAAATCTTTTCTGGAATCCTTGTTTGATTTTCTTCAAAGTAGTGGTGTTGTTTGACTTGTTTGGACCACTACTTAATTCTGAAAGCTAAAAATAATTCATTGGTAGTTAAATTTCTGTCTCAGGGATAATTGGTTTAGGGTTTCTTCTTTCTCTTTAGAGACTCAATTAAAAGGAAATATACAATCACACATACAACTTGTCTTTCCTTTGATTGTGAACTTTCAAACTTGTTTGAAAACTTAAAGAGAAAAACCCTAAAAATTCATTTAATTAAATCACATCCTAAAAGACAAAAATATAAAAAATTTGTGTGACAACTTGATTTTCATTGGAGCCACTCTCCAATTCCTGCACACACACAAAAAAATCAAATAACAGGGCAACAACCCAATAAACGCCCTCCACATTCCGTGTGCACTATAGAATCCTAGACCTAATTAAAATTTGTAGCAACTTGACCCCTAAGGCTTTATCAACTTAGGCTTGCTATTTAGGTTTTAAGTTTTCTTTAGTTAGTACCAATTCTGTCATCTGTATCTGGTGTTCAGGCTGAGGGGCCGTGTCAAACGACCAGGCGCGGGTTTGTACAAGCACCTGGGGTTCTCCCTGGGAAACGTTTGGGCCCAAACCTCCCCTTAAGCAACCTGGCTAGATTTGTTGATAGAACGGGTATTCACTATTGACTACTTATTTCCTATATAGACCAAGTCTTAGGTTATTATTATTAGGGAGTCACAATCAAGTTAGGTCTAGTTTTTGTTTGTTTGAATTGCACACTTTCTCTCATCTCTTTCTCTTCTCCTCCCCTCCCCGTTCTTCCATTTTATGCACGGGCGACGGTCTCAAAATCCGCACTTGGAAGGACCATTTGATTTCGCCCCCCACGTAAAAAGACCACTTTTTCTGTCTTCTCCTGAAAAAATGGAAACACAACAAAATAGGTCCACTGACCGTTCCACGTCTACCTCTAACCCCACCTCTAACCCTAATTCTAACCCTTCCACCCAAAACCCAACCACCAGTAACTTTCCACACTTGGAGCTCCCCAATCTTGAGTTGCCCCACACACAACATCAAGACCCCCTACCTGATCTTTTAAAATTGATGGCCGATCAAATTAATAAATTAAATTCCAATCAACAAACATTGACTAGGAACATCCAAAACCTAGCCAATCCAAGGCCAAACCCACCACCCCGTCAGCAGCCTGTTGTTCCTCTAAAAGATTTCTATGATCCATCTTATTATGAGGAACGACCAGGGGTGGTCATACCTGAGGGGGACTTTGAGATCAAGCCAGCCGTCCTGAACCTGATTAAACACTTTCATGGCCTTCCTAGGGAAGACCCTTTCAGCCACCTTGAAGAACTAACTCTTCTTGCACAGACAACCCGTTCCCGAAATGTGCAAGAAGACATATGGCTGATGCGGCTTTTTCCATTATCTCTTAAAGATAAGGCCGCTTATTGGTTCAGGACTATTGGCCGACCCATTACAACATGGCCTCAACTCAAGAGTGCCTTCCTCAAGAAATTCTTTCCCATAGGTCGTACCAATTCCTTACGAAGATCTATTACGACCTTTCACCAAAAATCTGGTGAAACTTTCCATGATTCTTGGGAAAGATTTCAAGACCTTTTAAGAAGTTGCCCGCACCACGAGATTCCTTTATGGCAGCTCGTGCAAATCTTCTATCATGGATTAGATGATCAAATCCGACAGTTTGTCGACGCCTCGTGTGGCGGCAACTTTTTAAATAAAGATGCAGAAAGTGCCTATGACCTGTTCGAAGAAATGAGTGAAAACTCATTTAATCAAGCTTCCATGAACACATTTTGCAGAACCCAAAACCCGCAGTTCGGTGTTCATGAAATAGGCACTCAATCTATCCCTGTCACCCAAGACGATCTTCAATTGATTGCTCAAAAACTCGACCAGATGCATATTAATCAAAAGAAAATTGAGGAAAGACTAGCCACTTCAACTCAAGCTCCACACCCACATCTAACCCAACCTAACTTTCCACAAAGAGAAAATTTGCACAATCTCAACACTACCCCTGTTGATTATTCTGAGGTTGCCCATGATTCACTGGGGAACTACAACTATCCAGATCTTAACCCCACTCAAAATATTTCTGCCATCCAGGAGCCCTTTAAAAATTATTCCAATTGGAAAAATTACCCGAACTACTCCTGGAATAATCAAGTTTCCTCCCAACCATATCATTTTAATGGGTATGGGTCGAATCCAAATTTCCATCCTGGGCCATCCCAACAAGATATCAATGCCCAGATGCTACGGACCCTGCAGGATATGCAAACAAAAATGACGGAAGTAACCCGCAACATCACAAATCTGAACAATCAGATTGGGGTTGCTCCCATGCAAAGACCTGTAGGACATCTTCCGTCCCAACCCATACCCAATCCCAATCACCAAGGGAACCATTATATGGGCAGAAATCCACATTATCCAAATCAGCCTCCTCCTAATCCACCTCAGCAGCCGCCCAGGTTCCTGCAATCACAGGCCCCCCCACCTCCTCCAAATAATAATCCGACTGCACATGCAGTTACCTTGAGGAATGGGAAAACCACCACTGACCCCGAGCCTTCGCACGAACCTGGTAAGATACATGTGCAAGTTGACTCCCCACCTCCCCATCAGGAAGAAAAAGAACAACAACAATCTCAAGACAAGATTCCTATCCCTTTCCCACAAGCTCTCTACCCTACCACCAACAAAAGAAAGAAATCTGAGCCCACTACAGAAGAACTCATGGAGCTATTTGGGCAAGTTCATATCAACATCCCTCTCCTAGATGCCATCAAATATATACCTGCCTATGCTAAATTTTTGAAGGATATTTGTACTCCTAAAAGGCAGGCTAAAAATCTAGGACAGGTGCATCTTTCAGAGACAGTAAGCTCTGTCATACAGAGTAAGCTGCCTCCTAAGATGAAAGATCCGGGGGCGCCTTTAATTTCTGTAATTATTGATGACACTACATTTAATCGCGCCCTCCTTGATCTTGGTGCCTCTGTAAATATTATTCCCACAAGTTTATTCGAAGAATTTCAGATCGGTGAATTAAAACCCGTCGAGGTTACCCTGCAATTAGCCGACCGATCTACAATCAAACCTCGTGGGATTGTTGAGGATGTATTAGTCAAGGTCCAGAATTGTGTCTTCCCTGCAGACCTTCTGGTTCTTGACATTGAGGCACCCGAATCATTACTGGACTCCCCGATAATCCTTGGACGCCCCTTTTTGGCTACTGCAAAGGCAAATATCAATTGCCACACAGGCAAAATGGATATCAACTGTGCAGGCCAAACTATCACCTTAGATATTTTTAAATCCTCCAGGAGATTCCATGATGATAACTTCTTTGAGGACTCAGATACTGAAATTTCTAATATGGTGGAGGAGACAATGTTAATAGATACCCTTACCGACCACAGTTTTTTTGAGGACTCTGATTCAAACTCAGTGGTCGGAGAGATCTGTGATCCGGAAACTTGTCTTGACTCCAAATTTGTTCCTGATACCCCCCCTGACCCACCCACTATTAACGCACCTAATTTTTCCACACTAACTCACCATTCCTTCCCCGACCCCTTTCTTACAGACCTGCCACCAACCCCGCCCGAGTTTGGCACCCAACCTGAATTAAAACCATGGCCAGACTCGGGCCACACTTATCAATTTCCATCTCACTTTGATCCTAATATTATTTCTAATCAATTTTCTAGGGATCTAGACGAAGACACCTTTTTTGCGGGCATTCAAGTGTCCAATTATTTACATGATTTTCCGTCTTCTGTGCATACCTTCACGCCCGGCTGAATGGCGTAAAAGATAGCACTGGATGGGAGGTAACCCATCATTTTCTTGCTTTCCTTTTTTTTTCTTCTTTTTCCAGGTTTTATTCATCCTAAACCTGACCGTTCTTCACTAAGGTGCTTCCTTTTCCCTCCTAATGCATGAGGACATGGCATATCTTGAGCATGGGGGGGTGTTTTTAAATTTTTACGATCGATTTAGGATGTTTAAAACCTAAAAACATGCAATTTTCTTTAATTTATTTCCTGCTTGCATACCCAAAAAAATAAAAATAAAAATAAAATGTTAAAAACTTTTTGAGGAAAAATTTTGAAATCAGGACTAAGGTCGTAAAATTCACTTCTGGTACAATGGGATTTAATCTTTAACAAACTAAGGATGAGGATATGGATCTGATCATTAGAATTTCAGGGTCTATTTTAGACTAGATCAGATATCCTTCTCTAAAATTCCACCTGAACTCATGATAGTTCAGGTGACTTGATCCTATTTTGTAATATGGAAAGTATTTGACTTAGTTTCTGATTCAAAAACTTGCGGGTCTCAAGAAACTTCTTGTGTCAATTTTCACACACAAGCCAACACTTAAAAACAACTAAAAAAAAAATTGAAAAGCTTCCTTGTTTGGATTTAGTAAAAGTCTGAAGTAGATCATTGGTTTGAGTTCCCACCGCCGAGAAGAAGGAAAAAACCTTCTTTGAGGACGCGATGTCAACATGTTACCGCCTCGGCGCTGCTCTATATCTATATTTCATATCTTTAGACGGAGCATTAAAGCGCATTTCAGCAGCTCAAGTGTCTTGGACGGTGCTCTACCTATAGCGTCGGAGCAAGAGCTTGAGTTTGCTTGCAGCGCCCCTTTTCACCGCATCGTGTTTTGGGGTTGTGAGCTCCTGGGTGGTGTCATGGACAGTGCTATCCCGAAGTACTGGCGCCAGAGCCCCCTCGAGGAATGGTAACGGGAATGATGATACCGACACATCTGTTGTAAGACTAAGCTAAAAATAAGCATGGGGGAGAAAAAAAAAATATATATATATATATATAATAATAATAATAACACGTCATTATAAAAGTTGGCTTTTCACAAGCACAGACACAAGGTTTTAAAGGAATTTGCAAGTTGCGAATCAGATTCACGAGCCAGAAAAATCCTAAAAACAAACATTTCAAGTCATCTGAATTAACAAGGGGTTAATTTGCGAATTTTCTGAGGATATATTGATCCCGTTCTATCTAATGGTTGGATCCAAAAACAAATCCTGATGTTTATCTTCAACAAATCCCGTATCTCCTGTGTTTTAATCTACCAAGGTCCCTTAATCTCTTTTTCTCCTCAAAAATCAAAAAAAATTAGATTTCCCAAAAATTCCGTTTTCCAAAAAATTTAATGTTTTGCTAAGAGACTAGCAAAAGATAAGCATGGGGGTGTGATAAACGCCAGTTTATCATCATTTTTATGCTTTAAAACTAACCTAGCTCTTAGGATTTTACTCCGCAAACGGGTTTTTGGGCTGCATTTAGGCATAAATTAGGATAGGCATGCATTGCATTTTTTATTGTCGTTTTAATGTGTTTTTGTGAGTGTTAGGGATGTACAGATGCACAGATCCCTAAAACCCTAGCACTCAAGAAGGCAAATGGTGAAGGAGAAGCCCAGACTAGCTGGAACTCAGCCTAATCCAGCTCACCTCAGCTTGATCCAGCTCACCTCAGCTTGATCTAGCTCACCGCAGCTGGAACCTAGCTTACTTGAACTAGGGTTAGCTCATCCCAGCTCCATTCAGCTAATCTCAGCTGGATGGCAGCTCAAGAGAGTTCATCCTAGCTCACCCTAGCTCAAGTCAGCTCAGATCCAGCTCAACTTAGCTGAGTCTAGCTCATCTCAGCTCCCACTAGTTCACAGGGAGCTCTAGCTAGCTCAGCTAAGTTGACAGGAGTTCACCCCAGCTCAGATCCAGCTACATTCAGCTCCACTCAACTCCAGCCAGCTGAAGAAGAATTCATCTCAGCTCAGGAAGCTCAAGTCCAGCTCCCGGGGACTCAGCTTAGCTCAACTCAGTTGAGCTAAGCTACCTTAGCTGCCTCAACCAGCTTGATTCTCCCCGGAAGCACCAGACCTAGCTCACCTCAGCTCATTTTGGTAGAAGCTAGCTCACTTTAGCTTGGCTTAGTAGCTAGCAAAGAACTAGCAAGCTAAGCCAGCTAGAGTAGCCCCATGCCAGCCTCTTCAGCAGCAGCCAGCTCCAGCTCCAGCTCCAGACTTCTTCTCTTCAGCTCCTTGCTCCAAACCCTAGCTCCAACACTTTCTCCTCTACTCCACCTTTATCTAAGCTAGCTTAGCTTATCTTAGCTTAGCTTAGCTTAGCTAACAACCAGCTCCTTGGCCATTCATTACCTCCAAAATCAACCCTAGCTAGCTCCACCAACTCAAGCCTACCTAAGCTAGCTACCCTACTCAAGTTGGCACCACCTCCTAGCCATCCCTTCACCCCATTATCTCCACCAAAAGACACTTCAAGTTGGCGCCAAAGACCACCCCTAACCACCTCTATATTGGCGCCACTTTCAGCCCCTTAATCCACCCTACACCTACCCACATAAGCCATCCTAGCCATCCACCTAACCCCCCTTCTAGAATCCTTCTTGGCGCCAACTTAGACCCTCTTCTAGAAGCCATTTTGGCGCCAATATCAAGGGGTGTCAACACACATAACCACCCCTTAGGTGTCCCTTAAGGTGGCGCCAAACACCCTTGGCCATTGGATCCTTAACCACCTCCCTCCTTCCATCCTAGCCATCCATTTCAAAGGTCACCATAGCCCCCCTCCTATTCTATAAAAGGCCACCACCTACCACCATTTTGGAGGCATCCTCCCTTAGTATATTTTCTACCTAAACCACCTATACCTACGGCCAAGAAGAAGGAGTAGAGAAGGAGATTAAAGGGGCACATCACCAGCCCTTTTGGTGCCTTCTTCTCCCCACTCTCTTCAACTTGAGCCACGCCAAGGAGGAGGACTCTTCCACTTCAAGGAGGACGGCCAGGCAAAGGAGGACTTAGGGTGGACGTCCACCCTTGGAGAAAAACTTAGGGCACGCCCCCCTAAGGCTTGCCTTGGAGGACATCACCTTGGCGGAGTACTGCAAGGAAGGAGTTGAAGGATTCTTTTCAAGCTTGGGAGCCACCAACCTTGGAGCAAGAAGCCCTCTTCTTCACCATCTATCTAGAGGATTTGTGTTTTATTTTCTTATTTGCAATTTTCTAGTAGTACAAGCTTTCCTCTACTAGACCTTTTGTAAAACACTTTATCAATTATCTAGTTGCCTTCTTTGCCATTTTTTTGTTTGCATTTCTATTTGCTTATTTTCAGCATTCTTCACTTCCTCTCCCTAATTATTCTAGGCCTTCACTTGCTTAGAGTGAGCTTAGGGAGAGGCTCTACTTGCCACTTTAGAGTAGTTTACTTAATTGGAAGTGTAAACACTTTTCCCGCCATAATTTCGCATGTTGCCTTAGTTCAAAAATAAAGAAAAATGGTATATTGAAAATTACCAAAAAGAAAGTTGAGATATATTCCAAGCAAGAGAATCAATTTTGCAACCATATTGCCTCCTTGGACGACCCTAGATACTCCCCTATCTAGGATATAAATTTTAAAAGCGAAAGCGGATTTACGCGTTACAACGACGTATTTTAACAAACCGCGTGAATTCGCCATCAGTGCCTGCCAATGAGCGCTGAATTTAACGTCCCCAGCTGGACTTAGAATGAGGCAAAGAATTAGTACCCTCCAGTAAGGCAACGGTTTCTCCAACGGGGGCAGGTTCATGAGTCAGATAGGGTTTCAAACACTACCTGTTGACCGTAAATTTATGCCCAGATTTGGGATCTTCGATCACGACGGCCCTGTTGGGGAATGGTCTCGAGACCAGAAAAGGACCAGTCCATTTGGACTTCAATTTCCCAGGAAAGAATTTGAGGCTGGCATTATAGAGCCAAACTTGTTGCGATGGCTCAAATTCTTTCCACCGAATATGGCTGTCGTGAAAAGCCTTAGTGCGTTGTTTGAAAGTTAAAGCAGAAGCATAGGCTTCAGGACGAAGCTCTTTCAGCTCCTGGAGTTGGAGTTTCCTTTCTCGACCACACAAGTCTCGGTCGAGGTCACATTGGCGAACCGCCCAATTAGCGCGGTGCTCCAACTCCACTGGCAAATGACAAGGCTTCCCGTAAATGATTCTATATGAATACATACCAAGGGGAGCCTTGAAGGCGGTCTGATACACCCAAAGTGCGTCAATCAGCTTGTCGGACCAATCCTTATGGCCAGGTCGAACTGTTTTCTGGAGAATTTGCTTGATTTGCCGGTTCGACACCTCTGCCTGGCCGTTCGTCTGAGGATGATATGGGGATGCGATACGATGGTGGACTCCGTATTTCCTCAGAAGTGCCCGAAAAGAAGCATGGTTAAAGTGGCTTCCTCCATCAGAGATAATGGCTCGAGGAATCCCAAAGCGCATAAAGATGTGGTCTTTGGCAAATCGGGTGGATATAACATGGTCAGCATGGCATGTGGGAATAGCCTCGATCCATTTTGAAACATAGTCAACGGCCACGAGAATGAATTTGAAGCCGTTGGATGGAGGAAAGGGACCTATGAAGTCAATTCCCCAGATGTCGAAGATTTCTACAGCTAGGATGGGTTGTAAGGGCATCATGTCACGACGTGACATTGACCCTAACGACTGGCACCTAGTGTAATGCTTGGCATAATTGCGTGCATCCTGGTGAAGGGAGGGCCAAAAGAAACTGCACTGCAACACCTTGGCTGTAGTTTTCCTCCCAGAGAAATGGCCTCCGCGGCATGATCGTGGCAGAAGGATACCACACTGGGGAACTCGTTGTTAGGAACACAGCGACGGATGATTTGATCAGCACCTATGTGAAAAAGATGTGGATTATCCCAGAAAAAATACTTTGCTTCTGCCATGAGAAGCTCGTGCTGGTTTTTAGGCCAGCCAGGTGGAAGGGATCCGGAAGCAAGGTAATTGGCAATGTCGGCATACCACGGTCCACTTGACATATTTTTTGCCAATAGGTGCTCATCAGGAACAATTTCACTGATCGGCAGAGTAAGTCCAATATGGTTAGGGTCCAGTCTGGAAAGGTGATCTGCCACAACATTCTGGGCTCCGGCATTATTGTGGAGCTCAATGTCAAATTCTTGGAGTAGAAGGATCCAACGAATCAGTCTAGGCTTGGCATCCTTCTTGTGCATGAGATGGCGAATGGCCGCGTGATCAATGAAAACAATAACGTGAGAGCCCAGAAGGTAAGAGCGGAATTTCTCTAGCCCAAAGACGATCGCCAGTAGTTCTTTCTCAATGGTAGTATAGTTACGCTAGGCCTCATCCAATGTCTTACTTGCATAGTACACCACGAAGGGGTGTCTATTCTGTCTTTGTCCCAGGATGGCTCCGACTGCAAGGTCAGAAGCATCATACATGTGTTCAAAGTCAAGGGACCAATCAGGCGGCTAGAGAACAGGGGCCTTGGTGACAGCATTACGTAGCTGCATGAATGCTCGTATGCGGTTGGGGCCGATATTGAAGGGTACATCGGTTGATAGGAGATGAGTTACGGGTCGAGAAATTTTGGAGAAATCTTTGATGAATCTCCTATAGAAACTGACGTGTCCCAGGAAGGAGCAGATTTGTTTGACAGAGCTAGGCACAGGTAAATAAGCAATGACATCGAGGTTAGCTCTGTCAACCTCGATACCCCTATCGGAGATGATATGTTCGAGAACAATTCCCTCGTGCACCATAAAATGACTTTTTTCCCAGGAAAGCACGAGGTTTACATCAATACATCTCCGAAGGATATGAGTCAGGTTGGCAAGACATTCGTCGAAAGATGGTCCAAAGATCGAAAAGTCATCCATGAAGACCTCAAGAAAATCACCCACCTTGTCATGGAATATTGCCAGCATACATCTCTGGAAAGTTGCTGGCGTGTTGCAAAGTCCGAATGGCATTCTTCTAAATGCAAAGGTGATGAAGGGGCAGGTAAAAATGGTTTTCTCTTGGTCCTGAGGGTCAATTGCCACCTGGTTATATCCTGAGAATCCATCCAGGAAATAGAAAAATTTATTTCCCGCTAACCGCTCCAAGATTTGGTCAATGAAAGGTAGCGGAAAGTGACCTTTCTTAGTTGCAGCATTGAGTTTCCTATAATCTACACACACTCTCCAAGATGTAGGAGTGCGTGTAGGGATGGATTCGCCCCTGTCATTGACATTGATGGTGAGTCCTGCCTTTTTGGGCACAACGTTAATCGGACTCACCCTGGGGCTATCGCTGATCGGGTAGATTATACCCGCATCCAGCCACTTAATGATTTCTTTCTTAACGACCTCCTACATGTTGGGGTTGAGACATCGCTGCATCTCGCGGGAAGGTCGAGCCTCCTCCTCCGTATATATACGATGAGTGCAGTAGGAGGGGCTAATGCCAGATAAGTATGATAAAGACCATCTAATGGCTGCCTTGTGTTCTGTGAGGACCTTTGTTAGTTTGCACTCTTGCTCCCTGGTCAATTTTGAAATGATGATTACGGGGAGCATTTCATTTGGTCCTAAGAAAACATATTTAAGTGTATTAGGCAACTCTTTCAGCTCAGGAGTGGATGGTGAAAGATCTGGCATTTCTTGGGATGAAAGTGTCCCAGGCAGGTTCGAGAATAGGTCAGGAGGAAGAAATTGGCCCTCAAATTGGCCAAGAAGAAGGGCTTCTTGGATAGATGGATCCAAAAAGGAATAGCCCCAGTGAGAAGTATATGGGCTCAACGTCCCAGTGTGGATTTGCAAATCCGCCTGATTTGGCAAGGAAGAAAGGGCAATCCGGTCTTCAAGAGTACGGACCGATGGTGAGTAGCCCGGATATGACTCAGACCACGAAGTACGAGAAGCGAAGAAAACCTCATCTGAAGTCTGGTCAGGAGAAGGTACGGGAATAGGGAGGGATGGGGGAATGTCACAATTTATGTTAGTCAGGCAATCATCAATGTTTATAGGTAATCCGTCGCAGTTCGAATAGGTCCCAAATAGTCCGATACACATGCTGACGACCATGTCCTTGTCAGACATGTCATCCTCGATACAATCGCAATCAAAGTTCTTGGATGCCTTGAAGATGTTAACCTTGACCTTTTCATAACCAACGGCAATCTTAATACAGCCCGACTTGCAGTGGATATGGGCGCGGGCTGTGGCCAAGAAAGGTCGACCAAGGATGATCGGACAATCAGAAAGTGAGCTAGGAACTTCCTTATCTAAAACAAGAAAGTCAACAAGAAAACAGAGACTGTTGACCCTAACCACCACATCTTCCCCCACACCCTTCGGGATTTTGATAGAACGATCCGCCAACTGTAATGTGACAGGGGTGGGTTTTAGATTTCCCAAGGAAAATTTTTCGAGCATGATGGTTGGTATAAGATTTATGGAAGATCCTAGATCAAGCAGGGCACAGTTAAAATTGCAGCCTTGGATGCTACAGGAAATCAACGGTGTGCCCGGGTCTTTCTGCTTCGGTGGTAGATTTGACAATATAGCACAACTCGCATGAGGCGAGAGAACCACCATATTCTTGGTTTTCTATGACTGTCGCCTAGGTGTTGTGTAGTCTTTGAAAAATCGGGCAACAGTAGGTATGTGGTTGATAGCCTCGAGTAGGGGTACCTTGATTTCTACATCCCTGAACAAATTACGCAGGTTATCAAAGGCCTGCGTATCCTTCTTTTTGCCTTTTGGCTCCCTCAGTAGAGCCTCAGGGAATGGAACTGATTCTGGCACCAATTTGGGTGTATCGTCCTCTCGCGAATGCGGTGCGCATCCCGAATGAGAGGGCGATGAGGAAGACGGCCCAGGATTAGGTCGAGGTGGATCGACGATCTACTTGCTGCCTATCGTAGTGATAGCATTGGATGATGTGGGTCCAGTGGGATCAAACGGTGGAGGAGGGTTCTCAATAGGGACATAAGAGTGTGGTGCTGCAGCGGGATTAGCCTGAAATCCCGGTGGAATGGTCGGAGCCTGGAGAATCTGATCAACCTGCCTTTGAGAAGGTCGTACCTGTGGTTGAGGACCACGGTGTACGAAATTTTGCGAGTTTGGAACAGGTTGGTTGGGAAGAGTGCCTTGAGATCGAGTCGCCATGTGTAGTTGACTGATCTCAGCATTCTGCTGCGCTAATTGGTGCTGAATAGAGGTCATGTTCTCTTCATGGTGCTTTGATATTTCCATCATCATTCGCAACAATTTATCAAGAGGGCTTGATGCGTGTTCTATTTGCGGTACGCAAGGGCCTGATGGTAGATTCGCTGCAGGATTATACTGGGCCCTTGGGATGACGAATGCGGACAGTCGCATTGGTCCACCCATGGGTTTTTGGAGCTGCCGGTTGTTGGATCATGCGAAATTTGGATGATTTCTCCACCTTGGGTTATAAGTGACAGAGAAAGGGTTGTTCCCCAGGGTGTAAGCGTCTTCTATGCCAGAAGACGCATCCGCATGTAAGTATGCATTCGAGCACACGGAGGCTTGGTCCTCCATGTCAAAATACTGGCTCACAGAAGCCAGATCCACAGCTTACCGAGTCGCTCGGCATGACACTCGATAAGGAAGGTCTTACAGGGTTTCTCGTGATAAGCCTAGTGTTGGAAGAATTTGGATTGTGACGAAGTGGTGAGGTGGGGGTGTTTGCCATAGAATGGCCAGGGTTGGCAAGAAGCTCGTGCAGCTTCTTGTGCACGATGGAGACTTCATCCAATTTTTGTGCTATAAGGCTGAGATTAGTTGATGAATGGGAGGGTCCCGTGTCAACTTCGTGGACATTACGGGGCAGGATGGTGTGATTAGATGGGACAATGGAGGCATTGTTCATTGAGTTTTCACTCATATTTTCAAACAATTCAAATGCTCCATTCTCGTCTTTATTCATAAAGTTCCCTCCGCAGGAAGTGTCTGTAATCAGCTTCGAAGTCTCACTTAGCCCATAGTAGAAAATCTGGGCTATATGCCACTTAGGCAGACCATGGTGTGGACACTTCCTGAGGAGGCCGTTATACCTCTCCCATGCCTCATGAAATTTTTCGCCGGTTTGTTGCGTAAATGAAGTGATAGCACGGCGAAGCGCATTGGTTTGCCCGATTGGGAAGAACTTCTTGAGAAACGCTGTTCACATCTCTTCCTAAGAGTGGATGGTTCTCCCAAGGGTACATAACCACTGTGATGCTTTATCCCACAATGAAAACAGGAACATTTTCATGAGGACTATTAGTAACCTGATATTTCTCAATTTAGCAGTTTCAGCCAATCGAGTTAGGTCTTCCAAGTGGAGAAAAGGATCTTCACTTGCAAGACCAAGGAAGTGAAAATTTATTAGGCCAATTATGTTAGGCTTCAGTTCAAAGTCGTCCCTGCCCATGGGGTCCCGAATTTGTCCTATGGTCTCTGTAGCAGCGGGATTCTGATAAGAGCTAAGAGACCTAGGCTCCTCCCGTTCGAGAGGGTTTTGCATTTCGTCCAATGTTTCCTGAATAGCTTCGATTTGTTCATTATACATTTCCATTTGGGCTTGGAGGCGGGTTATGGGATCTAAGGCTCCACCACCTTGTGGGTTCTGAGGGCGGTTTCCTCCATCGGGATTTGGGGGTGGGCATGGAGCCATGTTTGTGGAGGAGGACGATTCGGCTTCTCTTCTAGATTTATCTGGCAATTCAAACAGTTCATGGTTTTGTGACCTCCTCCCAAACATGGACTACCGTTGGAAGAATTAGGGGGATAAGAAGGGAAAAGAGATAAGAGAAATGACGCCGCAAAGGTACACTTGATGGCAAATCAATTCAATCAAATTCCTAACCTCTACAGTGTGCCCCTAGACCTAATGATCTAAGTTACCTACTATCACGAACTACGGAACCAAATGTGAGCACCACAGAACCACCGGGCTAGATTGAAAGGCTATTTGCCCCAGTCTTAGATACCCGATAGCACGCGGGAACCCTCACCAGCATGTAGGTGCTACATGTAGGTAGTTAGACGTCCAATCCTTAATAAGGTTCAAGTTACTAGAAATTTTAGTTAGAGGCTTAGGATCAAGTGCTTTTGGAATGTGAAGGCTGTTGTTTATGGGTAATGCCCAAGTGATTGATTTTTCAAGTGTGTAAAACAAGCATGCAACTGGGAAATCTCCCTGAATTGAAGTTTTAATTGGTGAATTGTTTTTAGAATTCAGCCTTAAGTAGTGTGGATTTTGGGATTTCTCTAAATTACCAATTCAACCAATCTCTGGGTTTTGCAAGAATACAAGTTTTCTTCTAAACCCAACGAACCCTTCTTCAATGTCAATTGGTTAATGCATGCTAAAATGCAACGGGATTCCCTAAATGGAGATTTCTATGTGTGGATGCACGAATCAATTTTAGATTAGTGTGAAAAGGAGTCAAAGCACTTCAATTCAAGTGCTCCCAATCACCAACAAGATATCCACACACAAGGCTCAACCAAAAGATAAGGAAAAACAAATTGTTGGGGTTGAAGTACTCGGGATCGAATCTTAGGCAAGTTGAAAAGTCATGGTGGGGTTGAAATCAACTCAATTACAAGTCTCCCTACCAAAAATGTGATCCCAAATTTGCAGATAAGTGAGGGGTGCAATCAATCTTTTTATGTTTGCCTCAAAGAATACTTCCCATGGTGAAAAATTAAAGAATCGAGATCCTTGGATTTTTGCTATGCAAAGTAAGGCGGGAAATCCCAGGGCGGTGGGAGTGAAGACAATCAATCAAACAAGTGAATTTTAATCCACTTGTCCGAAGAGATCCCAAGAAGTTTTTCTAGTTTTTAGTTCTTTTAGTTTTTTTTTTTTTATTAAGGTCAGAAGTTAACATAGGTTGCTAAGAAAGAAAAACCTACTAGTTCAGCAACGTGTGTAGAGCTCCAGTGCGGTGTCGGCGTCTTCACGCTCTCGTTCCAGCGTTGGATCTGCCCACGTCTCCGACTTTGTCTGCTTGCCTTCTCCTTGCAACAGGTTTACCAGCACACCAAAAATAGAGACACCCATGAAGAGAGAAGAGAAAAAAAAATGAACGGAATGGAATAGAAACTTACTTAAAGGCACACTTCCCTGGTAACGGCACCAGAAAAGGTGGTGGTCGGGCCCGGATAGGTGTGTTAATATGGTGATTTTATCTTTGAAGTGTGTATAGTGGTTAACCTAAATCAAGCCTAACCATCTCTTTACAAATCTTTTTTTTTACCTGGCCTACTTTATTTTATCTTTGTCACTTTTAGGCCCAGGGTCGAACTCAGGGAAGTGGTATTAGAAGTGAAGTTTCTATGCCTTTCCTACAACGAGTCTCTTCCGTTCATTTATTCTACTTTTGGTGTTTTTCTATTTAGATTTTTTTTTTCAGATAATTCGTGTCCTTGAGGGAGAACCTCAAAATTAGGTTCTTGGCTTTGAGCCAAATCAGGGTTCCATAACGGATCATGCTATTCACAAGATGGATTACCTGCTGTAACGATCCTGTTCCCGAGTCCCTACGAGACACGAGAACCGGACCGACTCGACTAATCCCAAGACCTTGTCGTCCAACGAGGAAGTAACCAAAAGACAGTAAAATAAACCACATTCAGCATGAACATAACTAACAGTAAGAAAGTACAGCAGTAAGGAAAGAAACAACTACAGTAGGTACCACCACAACAGTAAAACAACATTTATCATATAACAGAAACTGCAGGTAAAGAAGGTACAGCGGAAACAAAACTACTCACTAGAACAGAAACAAAAGAGGTACAAAAGGCTGTGGTAACTCTACTGGACCCTACTCGGCCCAGTGTCCTCTGCAGCCGCCGACCCTGGCCGCTCAACACCTGGTCCTGAAAAAGGTAACGAGTGTAACACGTCAGCAAAACGCTGAGTAGAGTGGCAAACTAACTAAAGGCAACAGTAGAGTGTACAGTAGCTGTTATGTTCTATTACTTCCTTTATTCACATCTTTCAATTTTTCTCACTATTTCATTTATTTCTCAGATCCTTTACTTGATCTCGAATGTCCTCGTGGGAACGATCTTGATTGCAGTCTTTTCCAAAAGTAGAAGTAGCACGTGGTGCTCTCCTGGCCGGGAGAGTCCCCCGTGGTGATCCTACCCTCAGTCAACCACCCCAAGGTCACTGACAGACGTAACGGTGACTACGGCACGCGCGATAAACGCACAGGTAGCTAGCCCGCACTGGCACGCGGTCAGTCGTTTCCGTTAACGGGTGCGCCCAAAGCACAGCACGGAACCAGGGCAGAGCCCTCTCAGTAATAGGGGTCCAACCCCTCCACAGTAACCAAACCGGGGCCTTGCCCCTCCACAGCCCGCGCACCCTCGCCTGACTACCCTGGTTTGCCCTAGTGGGCCTAACAAGTCGGTGAAGGAGGCTAGCAGAAACCCGGGGCCCGTGGGGTAGCTAGTACTCTCCTAACACTACTAGCTCTCCTCGGTACTACGTACACGAGGGCCAACAAGTTGGTACAGAGCGGCCAATCCTAACCCCGGGTCCCTGGGGTGGCTGGCCCCACTCTGCACTAAACAGGTACAGGTACTTCCCTTTGGTACTGCGTACCCAAGGGACAGTACAAACTACATCTCAGTTCCGTTCCTTTTTCTTTCCAGGAGTTCCACTCCTAATTCCCCGTAGTGTTCCAGCTCTTTATCTCAGAACATCATATGTTTCACTTTCCAGATTCACGTTCTCAAAATCCATGATCTCAAAAATGTTTCTTTATTCATAACAGGCAGCTGTTAATTCAAATTACAGGCAGCTTTATATTCCTTTCCATTTTTCCAAGACTGTAGTATTATACATTCCACTAGTTTTTCCATCCTAAGATTCATGCCACATCCTAGGATCTAGCATACAACTAGTTTTTCAGCCCTAGGATTCATGCATCACCTAGGAGCTATCATTCCATACATTTCTCATTCCTAGGATTCATGCAATGTCCTAGATTCTAGTTATGGTTCCATACTTTAACAGATTTTAAAAAAATAACTTAAGCCACTCTACCAGGTACAACGGGAGTAATGGTGGCGTGATCGGGAATCCCGCGCGCCTCTGCGACTCTCAAGACTGCAACCGAACGAGGTCCTATCACAAGGATCAAACACAAGGAGTGTCTCAAAACAGTGTATAGCTACTGTAGGCGGGTAGAGGAATTAATTCTGAAACGAACGCAACTCGAATCGCGGAAAACAGAGCCCAAACGGGCCCTAAACGGGTCGAGAAAGACGATACTGTGCAAAATCAGACGTCTGGAAATCCTTCCAGACGTCTTAAACGGTGGATCAGAGAATTACCTGTTCATCTTGGTTCCCCGGACGTCCAGAAGTCTGCGGGGACGTCTGTCCTATACCCCAGACGTCCGATGGTCCACATAGACGTCTGTAGATCACTCCCGCGGTCTGGTACAACTTCCAGACGTCTGATTCGCAAAGGATGGCGAATCAGCAAACCTGCGCACAGCCAACCCCCCCTCCCTCAGTACGGTCAGTCGACAAGAAGGAAGAAGAAGGTGGAAACTCACCTTTCAGACATCTGTATGATCTTACAGACGTCGACCTTGTCGTCTGGCTATCAATCCAGACATCTGATTCTGGAAATTTTTCCAGAATCAGGACCCTACTCGGCCTCCGCTCGCGACGCCGCCCGCGTCGCGCCTCGTGCGTCCGCTGCTCCGACCGCAGCAGGTCCCTCTCCGCGTCGCTCCGCGCCCCCTGCGCCCTCCGCCAGCCGGCCAAGCCGCTCCGGCGAGCTCGCCCTCACGGCAGAGCCCCACCCTCGCACGCCGCACCTCCTCCGCGCTCACTGCGGCTGCCGCTGCCGCCCTCGCGTCCGCTCGCTCTCGCGCACAGGAAGGAGAAGAAGGAGGAGACGGTGGAGACGGGAGGGGAGGCGCGCCCTTTTAAGGCCGCGCGAGGAGGAGAGAGAAGGTGGTCGCAGTGCGCCTGCAGCCGCAGAGAGAGAGAGAGGAATTACAGGTCTGCGCGCACAGGCGCGCAGACGAATCTCCCATGCGAACATAACTGTTCTCCTGACTTCTGTAAACGATCCCAGACGTCTGGTCAGACGTCTGGATGTGATCCCAGACGTCTGGTCCGACGTCTGTGCCACCTCCCAGACGTCTTAAAAGGCGTCTGGGGCACGCGTTCGTTACAATGTAACAAACTCAAAGGAAGTTTCATCCCCGAAACTTGCGCCAACTAGGGTGCGGGAAAAAGATGTCCAAATAACCATAACAAACTCAAAGAGGACCGAAGCCGGTCCGAAAAGACGTACCCGCGAAAAGCTCCGGGTACCGTTCCCGCATTGCCGCCTCAGGCTCCCAGGTAGCCTCCTCGTACTGCTGGCTCCTCCACAAAACCTTTACCAGGGGTACTTGCGTTCGTCTCAACCTGCGGACGGCTCGGTCTAGGATCTGCACTGGCCGCTCGGGGTAAGTCAGGTCGTCGCTCACCTCGACGCTCTCGTGACTCAGTACGTGGCTGGGATCGGCTACGTACTTCCTGAGGTTGGACACGTGGAACACGTCGTGCACACCAGAAAGCTGCGGGGGAAGGGCAAGTCTGTAAGCAACGGGTCCAACCCACTCCAGGACCTCAAAGGGCCCCACGAACCTCGGCGCGAGCTTCCCTCTCACCCCAAACCGCTGTAAGCCCTTCATGGGCGAAACACGAAGGAAGACGTGGTCCCCAACCACGAACTGCACCTCTCTGCGTCTGCAATCTGCGTAGCTCTTCTGTCTGCTCCTGACAGTGCGGAGTCGTCTGTGGATCTGCTCAACTACCTCCTGACTCTGCCGGATCAACCTGGGGCCAACCTCCCACTTGGTCCCCACCTCAACCCAACTCAAGGGTGCCGTGCATTTCCGTCCGTACAGAGCCTCGTAGGGAGCCATGCCGATGCTCGAGTGATAACTGTTGTTGTATGCAAACTCTGCCAGGGGCAGGTGCTCCTCCCAAGAGGCCCTCCAGTCTAGTACACAGCCACGCAAAAGGTCCTCAAGTGTCTGTATCGTGCGTTCCGACTGTCCGTCCATCTGGGGGTGGTAAGCCGTGCTAAACCTCAACCTCGTCCCCAAAGCCTGCTGAAACTCAGCCCAAAACTGGGACGTAAAGTGGGTATCCCGGTCGGATACGATCTCCTGCGAAACTCCGTGTAGTTCGCACCACATCATGGATATACCTCTCTGCCAACTGTGCTGGTCCCAAAGTGACTCGGATCGGCAAGAATCGTGCCATCTTCGTCAATCTATCCACTATTACCCAGACTGCGTCGTGTCCTCGCTGGGTAACAGGTAAGCCCACCACCAAGTCCATGGTAATGCTCTCCCACTTCCACTCTGGCACTGGAAGCGGCTGAAGCGGCCCTGCAGGCCTCTGATGCTCGGCTTTCACCTGCTGGCACACTAAGCACTGCTGCACGAACTCACCCACATCCCGCTTCATCCCTCTCCACCAGAACTCGCGTCTCAAGTCATGGTACATTTTCGTGTTTCCGGGATGTATGGTGAATCTGGAACCGTGTGCCTCAGTCAGGAGCTCTCTCAACAGCTCCTCGTCTCTGGGGACGCACAACTGTCCCCTCAAGCGTAACACCTGGTCTGTGAAAGAGAAGTCCCCTGGGTCCCCTGATAGTACTCTGTCGCGCAAAGACTGCAAGTACGGATCGGCCATCTGTCCCGTGATGATGCGGTCTATCAACTCTGGCCTGGTCTGCCGTGTCACCGTCACTGCCCCACAGTACCCTCGTAACTCTAGAGGTCGCCAACTGCCCACCTCCTCCAAAGGGCTCCAACTCTGTAACTATAGACTGGCCAAGCGTGCGGGCGCCTTACGGCTCAAGGCGTCAGCCACCACATTGGCCTTTCCCGGGTGGTAGGAGATGCTGCAGTCGTAGTCCTTCAGGAGCTCCAACCAACGTCTCTGTCTCATGTTGAGCTCCTTCTGGTCAAAAAGATATCTGAGGCTCTTGTGATCTGTAAAAATCTCGAAGGTCTCACCGTACAAGTAGTGCCTCCATGTCTTCAGTGCGAGGACAACAGCTGCCAACTCTAGATCGTGGGTAGGGTAGGTATGCTCATGGGGCTTCAGTTGCCGCGAAGCGTAAGCGACCACGTGACCCCTCTACATGAGCACACCTCCTAACCCCTGCAAGGAAGCGTCCGTGTACACAACGAACCTGCCACTACTGTCAGGGATGGTGAGCACGGGAGCCGAGGTCAACCTCTCCTTCAGCTCCAGAAAACACGCCTCACAGGCGTCTGTCCAAGCGAAAGGCACATCCTTCCAGGTCAACTGTGTCATAGGACGCGCAATCTGTGAAAATCCTCTGATGAACCATCTGTAGTAACCTGCCTGTCCCAGGAAACTGCGAATCTCAGTGACTGAACGCGGTCTCTCCCACCTGGGCACTGCCTCGACCTTGGCGGGGTCCACCGCCAGGCCGTCTCCAGAGATCACATGACCCAAAAAGGTCACCTCCCTCAACCAGAACTCGCACTTGCTGTATTTGGCGTACAGCCTGCGTCGTCTCAGAGTGTCCAGAACCCTCCGCAAGTGCTGTCCGTGTTGCGTCCGATCTCTAGAATAGATGAGTACATCATCTATGAAAACCACCACAAACTGGTCCAAGTACGGTCTAAACACCCGGTTCACCAGGTCCATGAAAGCAGCGGGGGCATTGGTCAGCCCAAACGGCATGACCAAAAACTCGTAGTGTCCGTAGCGGGTGCGAAAAGCTGTCTTGGAGACGTCGGTCTCCCTGATCCTCAACTGGTGGTATCCAGAACTCAAGTCGATCTTGGAAAACACCGTGGCACCCTGCAACTGGTCAAACAAATCGTCGATCCTCGGCAAGGGATATCTGTTCTTGACACAAAGGCGTAGGATCCCATCCTTCTTCTTCACAAACAGTAACGGGGCTCCCCAGGGAGACGCACTGGGCCTCACGAAACCCTTCTCCAAAAGGTCCTGCAACTGAGACTTGAGCTCTCGCAGATCAAGCGGTGCCATTCTGTATGGCGCGGTGGAGATGGGGCTGGTCCCTAGTACTAGTGAGATCTCAAACTCGATCGCACGCTCGGGCGGTAGTCCTGGTAACTCATCTGGGAACACATCGGAGAACTCTCTGACCACCGGGATGCTCTGGAAGTCTGCCACGGGGCTGTGCTCTGCCACCACACAAGCTAGGAAGCGCTCACACCCCTGGCTCAAAAGTCTCGCCGCCCGAAGTGCCGAAATGCACCTGAACCCTCCATCCACTGGCTGCCCGTGAAACTCGAAAGAAGGCAACTCCGGAATGGAGAAGACAATCTTCCTCTCAAAACAGTCTACCAAGGCGTGGTAAGCGGACAGCCAATCCATCCCCAGAATCACTCCAAAGTCCATCTGTATCATAATCAGGTCAGCTGGCAGGCTATGTCCCCCGATGCTGACCCCGCAACCCGTGTACACCTCCTCAGCTACAAACAGTTGACCACTCGGACCTCTGATTACGAACGGATTCTCTAACAGTGTATAATCCTGGTCCAAACTAACTGCGAAACTGGCTGCGACAAACGAGTGCGTAGCGCCGGAATCGAAAAGCGTGTAAACGAGTCTACCAGAAACTGAAACCATACCTGCTACCACGGATCCCGAAGCTCTGGCGTCCTTGTGTGTTAGGGCGTTGATACGCCCCTCAGCTCTAGGTAAGGAACGAAGCGGCCACACTCTGCGTCGGACGGGTAGGTGCTGGCCGGTACCCTCCTCGCGACTGCGGTCCCCCTCCTCGCGCCTGGGAACCGCGGCCTCCTGCGCGCCCTCCAGTGCTCTGCGCGGGAAGTATCTGCTGACCTCCTGCCCTAGATGGGTAGTCCCTCCTGACGTGGCCCGGCTGGCCTCACTGGTAGCAGAGGGGAACCCGACTCCCGCCCTCGGTGAGTCCCTGCTGTCGGCTAGGCGGGGGTCCGGTGCTGGCGACTGGCCCCTGTCGAGGGCCCCCAAAGGCCACTGATGGCCCTGCACAACGTGACGGCTCTCCTGTGGACGCCACGTGTCTCCGTTCTCGCCGACCCTGTGAGAAGTCTGGCTGAAGGGGCCTCTTCCGCCCGCCGTCGGTCTCTCGCGCGGACGGGTTGGTCTCCTCGTAAGTCATAGCTGCCTCTACCACCCTCGAAAACGTCGGCAGCTTCAGGGGTTTGACATACCCCCAGATCGCAGGCCGGAGCCCCTCAGTGAACCTCCAAAGGCGCTCCTCCTCAGTGGCTACCGCTGTCGCTGCAAAGCGGGACAGCTCCAAGAAACGTGTGCGGTACGTGCTCACGGTCATCGTCCCTTGGCGGAGAGTGTGGAACTCCCGCCTCCTCTGGTCCTGCCATGTCTGGGGAAAGTACTGCTCGCAGAAGAGGGTGACGAACTGGTCCCACGTCGGCTCGTCCCTCTCCTGTCCCCGGACCGCCCTCCACCACCGGTGTGCCGCACTCTCCAGCTGGTACGTGGCAAAGGCCACGCGGCACTCCACCGGGGGGGCGAAGGGTGTCGAAGATCTTCTCCAGCTGCTCAAGCCAGTCCTCTGCCTCGGTCGGGTCCTCATCCCCCTTGAAGGAGGGGGGCTTCAGCTTCCGGAACTATCCGAAAAGCTCGAAGTGGCGATGTAGGGGAGGTGCTGGTGCACCTCCAGGCGAAGGTGCCTCGTGTACAGAAGTGTCGGAGGAAGGTGGGAGCGGCAGGGGCCCATCCCCTCCCTCGTGTCCAGCGTCGCGTCCGTCGCGTGGTCCCACAGAGGACTCCCCCTCTGCAACCCCAGGAGGAGGTGCTTGGGGTGGTGGGTGGAGCTCCTCTCGTACAATATCCCGTATCAGTCTGGCGAGGTCCTGGGCCTGGATGTCAGGGAGTGGTGGCTGGTCCACCGAGACGTCAACGACAGCACGTCCACCTCGCCGATCTTGCCCTCGGCTGCGCCCGCGGCCAGTCTCGCCAGTCCCGCGACGAGGCATCTCCTGTAAGGAGACGCGAAACAAAACGGAAACGTCAAAACAGACGGTACCTAACAAAACTTCTAAGAGCTCATGTCAAGAGATATGTTGAGGTGGCTACTCTAGCTATAAACATGTGAATTGGTTATTTTCCAGTCAGTTGATTCACTTCTCAGGACGACCTTGCTCTGATACCATCTTGTAACGACCCGGTTCCTGATTCCCTACGAGACACGAGAACCGGACCGACTCGACTAATCCCAAGACCTAGTCGTCCAACGAGGAAGTAACCAAAAGACAGTAAAATAAACCACATTCAGCATGAATATAACTAACAGTAATAAAGTACAGCAGTAAGGAAAGAAACTACTACAGTAGGTACCACCACAACAGTAAAACAGCATTTATCATATAACAGAAACTGCAGGTAAAGAAGGTACAGCGGAAACAAAACTACTCACTAGAACAGAAACAAAAGAGGTACAAAAGGCTGTGGTAACTCTACTGGACCCTACTCGGCCCAACGTCCTCTGCAGCCGCCGACCCTGGCTGCTCAACACCTGGTCCTGAAAAAGGTAACGAGTGTAACATGTCAGCAAAACGCTGAGTAGAGTGGCAAACTAACTAAAGGCAACAGTAGAGTGTACAGTAGCTGTTATGTTCTATTACTTCCTTTATTCACATCTTTCAATTTTTCTCACTATTTCATTTATTTCTCAGATCCTTTACTTGATCTCGAATGTCCTCGTGGGAACGATCTTGATTGCAGTCTTTTCCAAAAGTAGAAGTAGCACGTGGTGCTCTCCTGGCCGGGAGAGTCCCCCGTGGTGATCCTACCCTCAGTCAACCACCCCAAGGTCACTGACAGACGTAACGGTGACTATGGCACGCGCGATAAACGCACAGGTAGCTAGCCCGCACTGGCACGGGTCCGTTAACGGGTGCGCCCAAAGCACAGCACCGAACCAGGGCAGAGCCCTCTCAGTAACAGGGGTCCAACCCCTCCACAGTAACCAAACCGGGGCCTTGCCCCTCCACAGTCCGCGCACCCTCGCCTGACTACCCTAGTTTGCCCTAGTGGGCCTAACTAGTCGGTGAAGGAGGCTAGCAGAACCCTGGGGCCCGTGGGGTAGCTAGTACTCTCCTAACACTACTAGCTCTCCTCGGTACTACGTACACGAGGGCCAACAAGTCGGTACAGAGCGGCCAACCCTAACCCCGGGTCCCTGGGGCGGCTGGCCCCACTCTGCACTAAACAGGTACAGGTACTTCCCTTGGTACTGCGTACCCAAGGGACAGTACAAACTACATCTCAGTTCCATTCCTTTTTCTTTCCAGGAGTTCCACTCCTAATTCCCCGTAGGGTTCCAGCTCTTTATCTCAGAACATCATATGTTTCACTTTCCAGATTCACGTTCTCAAAATCCATGATCTCAAACATGTTTCTTTATTCATAACAGGCAGCTGTTAATTCAAATTACAGGCAGCTTTATATTCCTTTCCATTTTTCCAAGACTGCAGTATTATACATTCCACTAGTTTTTCCATCCTAAGATTCATGCCACATCCTAGGATCTAGCATACAACTAGTTTTTCAGCCCTAGGATTCATGCATCACCTAGGAGCTATCATTCCATACATTTCTCATTCCTAGGATTCATGCAATGTCCTAGATTCTAGTTATGGTTCCATACTTTAACAGATTTTAAAAAAATAACTTAAGCCACTCTACCAGGTACAACGGGAGTAATGGGGGCGTGATCGGGAATCCCGCGTGCCTCCGTGACTCTCAAGACTGCAACCGAACGAGGTCCTATCACAAGGATCAAACACAAGGAGTGTCTCAAAACAGTGTATAGGTACTGTAGGCGGGTAGAGGAATTAATTCTGAAACGAACGCAACTCGAATCGCGGAAAACGGAGCCCAAACGGGCCCTAAACGGGTCGAGAAAGACGATACTGTGCAAAATCAGACGTCTGGAAATCCTTCCAGACGTCTTAAATGGTGGATCAGAGAATTACCTGCTCAGCTTGGTTCCCCGGACGTCCAGAAGTCTGCGGGGATGTCTGTCCTATACCCCAGACGTCCGATGGTCTACACGGACGTCTGTAGATCACTCCCGCCGTCTGGTACAACTTCCAGACGTCTGATTCGCAAAGGATGGCGAATCAGCAAACCTGCGCACAGCCAACCCCCCCTCCCTCAGTACGGTCAGTCGACAAGAAGGAAGAAGAAGGTGGAAACTCACCTTTCAGACGTCTGTATGATCTTACAGACGTTGACCTTGTCGTCTGGCTATCAATCCAGACGTCTGATTCTGGAAATTTTTCCAGAATCAGGACCCTGCTCGGCCTCCTCTCGCGACGCCGCCCGCGTCGCGCCTCGCGCGTCCGCTGCTCTGACCGCAGCAGGTCCCTCTCCGCGTCGCTCTGCGCCCCCTACGCCCTCCGCTGGCCGGCCAAGCCGCTCCGGCGAGCTCGCCCTCACGGCAGAGCCCCGCCCTCGCACGCCGCACCTCCTTCGCGCTCACTGCGGCTGCCGCTGCTGCCCTCGCGTCCGCTCGCTCTCGCGCACAGGAAGTAGAAGAAGGAGACGGTGGAGACGGGAGGGGAGGCGCGCCCTTTTAAGGCCGCGCGAGGAGGAGAGAGAAGGTGGTCGCAGCGCGCCTGCAGCCGCAGAGAGAGAGAGGAATCGCAGGTCTGCGCGCACAGGCGCGCAGACGAATCTCCCGTGCGAACATAACTGTTCTCCGGACGTCTGTAAACGATCCCGGACGTCTGGTCAGACGTCTGGATGTGATCCCAGATGTCTGGTCCGACGTCTGGGCCACCTCCCAGACGTCTTAAAAGGCGTCTGGGGCACGCGTTCGTTACACTTGCAAGTTAAGGATTATCTTTTCTGTTTTATATATTTTTATCTTTTTATTAGCAGGAAAGGGAAGCAGCAATAAAGTTAATATAGTATATATATATAGGTATTTACTATATATGTATAAAGGGGTGGGGGTGGAGGCGGAGATGGAGTGTAGCACGATTTCGAGTCGATCGTAGTCTAGAAAGACACAACCAATAGGACGAGGTGCCGCGTGTAAGGTGGATTGGTGGAAGATGAATGCGAACACGCTTTTTGTACATGTGTATCGAGGAATATCAATAACTGGTGCAGATATTCCTGCGATACAACGTATGGTAAGTAATGTGAAAAAATATATATATATATGTATATATGTAAATATGGTTAGAAGTATATAGGGATATATGTAGTTATATGAATATATATATATGTATATGTAAATATATATAACTATATATATATTTGTATGTAGCTATTTGTATAGATAGATATATGTATAGATATATATATATATAGGTATATGTATGTATATATAACTACATAGATGTATATAAATGCATGTACATATATATATAGTAATATATGTAAATAGATATATGTAGATAGATATGTATATATATATATGTATATATGTATGTAAATTTGTATATATATATATATATGTATAAGTCGGTGTGTATATATGTATATATGTATATATGTATCTATACTTATACTTAGTTATATAGGTAATAATATATATAAAGATATATGTATATATATATATATATATGTATATAAATATATGTATATGTGTAAGTATATATGTGCATATAAATATATATAAGTATATAGATATATGTATATATATATATATGTATACTAATGCTTAGCTATATAAATACTACTATAAATATTGATATAAGTATATCTATATATATATATGCAAATAAATATATGTATATATATCAATATATATATGTATACGTATATATATATGCGGATATAATAGTCTATAGGTGTGTGTGTGTATGAAAGTGTGAGTGTAAGTGTGTAAGTGTCGGTAAAGAGAGTGAGAGAATGCTGTGAGATAGAGAAAGAGAGAGAACTGGTGTTGGCGTGGTTAAGGCATCTGAAGCTTCAGGCGTCGACGTCTGGAGGCTTCAAGTGCGCGCAAGCGCGTACGCGTGAAGAGAGGCGTGCACTGGGAGGGAGTGAGCACGGAGAGGGCTGCAGCGCACAGCGCTGCGCGAAGAGCTAGAGTGGGAGCACGCTGACGTACGCAGGCGAAGGGAGCGGGCGGGAGCGGGCGTTGGTAGAGGACCGCACGCAGACGTACAAGCGGGCGCTGGAGCAAACTCGGGGCGAGATGTGCACGCATGCGAAGGCTGGTTGCGGTGCGTTGAGTGACCGGATAAGTGAGAAACTTACCGGTCACCCCACTGTAGCCACAGTGTTCAGCAGAAATGTGTGAACAGTGGCTACAGTGGCCTGGCGAGCCTCGCAACTAGTAGCGGACGGCTCGGGGCTGGCACGCGTGAGCTGGCCCACGCGTGGATGGGGTGCACCGGTTGGTTGTGAGAGCAGAGACGTTTGGGACAGAGTGCATGGAGAGGGATGCAAGGGCGCCTACAGGCATGCGTGGTGGCCTGCGTGTGGGTGCACGGTGGCCTACGCACCTGCTGCCATCTTCCTGCTGCTGGGTTGCTGCTGATCCTGCGGAGCTTCAGACCTTGAAGCCTGCGGCAATGGCGGAAGTGCTGGAAACGAAGAAGTCAAGGAAGAGAAGACCACCACGCCCACCGGCTCTTTGATGAGCTGGGTGGTGGTGGTCTCACAGTGGTGGGTGTGCACCACAGTGATGATCTCCTACCTGCAGAGTGGTGCCTCTGAGGAGGAGGTCCTACGTATGGAGGGAGAGTGGAGGAGGCGGCCTGGAGAAGAAGTGGAGCTACTGTGTTTTTTTGGGTTTTTTTTTTCTCGTGGACCAGGCCCTTTGCAAAGAAGGAGCCGCGCTCTTTTTATATAAGAAGAAAGCATGCACAGCCATGCCTTGACTGTGCATGGCTTTGTATGGGGCTCGGCAGGGAGTGGCAGTGTTGGTCAAGCTTATCATGGAATGGTGCGAGGAGGAAACTGCCATTCTTTGCAGTCGCAGGGAGGATTTCAAAGTCAAATAGAAATAAAAATAAAGATGGTAATTTTGTGAAGCAGCACTTGACGAAAATGTAAATTGCGAGGCCATTTTATTCACTCTCCTCCCCTCTCAATTAAATGCATGCATGCATGTATTTTCACAAATGCGACTATGGAAACCTAATATGCACTGGTAATGCTAGGAAATAGCACAAGATGGCACAATTGCAGGTGTATTTTTGCGGTGCAATCAGTATGCCTAGGTTACAATGACCCGTAAACCAAAAGGTAAGAAAAGATACCAAGTACTACCTAGTCTTTGACTCAATCTCTAGCTTTCCTTCCTCAACCTCATGAGGAATGGTCTGCAACTCAACTCCTACTTGAGTTTTCAAGTCCACAAAGGACCCTAAAGGTCTAAAGCTAGTAGCTCAACTTAGCTTCCAAGTCAAACCCTAGAGTCAACTTAGTCTAACCTAAAGTTCTGGTCTAACTAGGAATGCAGGGCCAGGTAGTTAAGCTCAATACTGCAAAATGTTTTTTTCTCTTTTTCTTTTTTAACAATGCAAATGTACGTAATGCAGAATGTTTTAACTAAATGCATGAATGCACTGTGTATAAATGCTATGTACGGATGCCTCATGTCCTATTCCCCCATGCCTGGTTTAAACAATGCCCTCATTGAAAAAAAGATGGCGAAGGGAAGATATTACCTGAGGAAGAACATGAAGGAACTAAGGCTCCTCGAGAGTGACCTCGTCAACTAGATGGCCATCCAAAGTTACATAAGCTTTAAATCATTGGCCGTTGATGGCAAAGGGTGGTGCGGAAGAGGAAGGGCTCTTGAACTCCCAAGCCCCATGTGGAAATACTTTGGTGATAATGTAAGGCCCATCCCAACATGATTTCAATTTTCCTAGAAAAAGCTTAAGTCTGGAATTGAAAAGCCAAACTTGTTGGTTGGGCTCAAAGGACTTTCTAAGGATATATTTATCGTGCATGACCTTAGTTATCTCTTTATAAGCTTTGGAGGTATCGTAAGCATCATTCCTCAGCTAACCAAGCTCAGTCAACCCTAGTAAGCGTGCTTTACCAGCTTACTCTAAATCCAAGTTAGCACTTCGGATAGCCCAAAGTGCCTTATGTTGAAATTCAACAGGTAAGTGGCACACTTTCCCATACACAATCTGGATGGGAGACATACCCAAAGGGGTTTTGTTGGCCATTTGATCCATAAAGCATCATCGAGCTTTTGGGACCAATCCTTCCTATCTGGCCTAATAGGCTTTTCTGAAATGTTCTTTAGCTCCCTATTTGACACTTCAACCTGTGGACTTGTCTAAGGGTGATAAGGGGTAGAAATCTTATGAGTTACTCCCAAACATCTGAGTAGTTGATTAAAGTGATGGTTCCAGAAATGAAGTTCCCCATCACTTATAATCGTCTTGGGGCAGCCAAAGCGAGATATGATAGTGGCCTTCACAAATTTCAAGACCACAGAGTGGTCATTTGTGCACGTAGGACTAGCCTCTATCCACTTGGAAATGTAATCCACCGCCACCAAGATATACTCAAATCCATGGGATGAAGGGAAGGGACCGATGAAGTCTATCACCAAAACATCAAAAATTTCCAAAGGTTGGATAGGGTGTTGGGGCATCTCATTCCACTTCCCAATCGTTCCAATCCACTGACATCTAAAACAGGCCTTAACAAAGTAATGGGAATCTTTAAGTAAAGAAGGCCACCAAAAATCGGACTGGAGAACCTTAAAAGCTGTTTTCTTAGCACCAAAGCGTCCTCCACAATGAAGCTCATGGCAAAATCTCAACACGCTCTGTTTCTCTTCTTCAGGCACACATCGTCTCCAAACATGGTCTTGTCCAATATGAAATAATTCTGGGTCTTCCCAATGAAAGAATCTAGCTTGGGAATTGAATCGCTTACATTTTTGTGCATCCCAAGAACTAGGGGCTTCTCCAGTGACCAAGTAATTAACTGTATCCACATACCAAGGTGAAGTTTGTGTTACCGCCATAAGAGTTCCATCGGGAAATGTTTCGCGGATGTCTCTAGATGGAGAATCACCAAGGGGAACGTGAGACTGGTGGTCAACCACTGCATTTTCCACTCCTTTCTTTTCTCGAATTTCCAAGTCAAACTCTTGAAGGAGTAGAATCCATCTAATTAAATGTGGTTGAGTCTTTCTTGCCAATGAGGTGTTTCACTGCCACATGATCAGTAAAAATGACCACCTTGGACCCAAGAAGATAAGGCCTAGACTTCTCCAGAGCAAAAGCTACAGCTAGTAATTCCTTTTCAGTGACTATGTGGTTTTGCTATGGTTCAGTTTAAAGTCTTGCTAGCATAGTGCAACACATGTGGTCTTCCCTCAACCCTCTATCCAAGAACGTCTCCAACTGCATAATCCAAAGCATCATGCATCAGCTCAAATGGGAGTCTCCAATCAGGAGCTCAAAGAATAGGCATAGAGGTCAAGGCCTCCTTCACCGTAAGAAAAGCCTTGGCACACTTTGAATCAAAATCGAAGGAAGATTCCTTCGCCAATAAGTCCCAAAGTGGCCTACAAATTTTGCTGAAATTCTTAATGAATCACCTATAAAAGCCTGCATGGCCCAGAAAGGATCTCATCTTTTTGACATTCGTGGGTAGTGGGAGTTTGGAAATAGAATCAACTTTAGCCTTATCTACTTCCAAGCCCCCTTTACATAGCATGCCCAAGTACAATGCCTTTCTGTACCATGAAGTGACTTTTCTCCCAGCTAAGGACTAAACTAGTCTCCTTAGATCTTTTCAACACATTCTCTAAGTGTAGGAGACACTGGTCAAAAGATGAGTCATAAATGGAGAAGTCATCCATAAAATCCTCTACGCACTCATCAATCTTGTCGGAGAAAATCGACATCATACACTGCTGGAAAGTTGCTGGTGCATTACATAATCCTAATGGCATATGCCTAAAGGCAAAAGTGGCATAATGACTAGTGAAAGTTGTCTTATCCTCTCCATCAGGGAAGACTGCAACTTGATTGTACTTAGAATATCCATCTAGAAAGAAGAAATACCTGTTCCCTACCAATCTCTCTAGGATCTAATCAATAAAGGGGATGGGAAAGTAATCCTTTTGGGTGTCGGTGTTCAATTTGCGGTAGTCAATGCAGACCCTCCAACCAGTTGAGGGTTTGGCTCCCACTTGTTCACCTTGGTCATTTGTTTCAACCGTGAAGCCTACCTTCTTTAGCACCACTTGGATTGGACTAACCGATTTGCTATCTGCGATGGGATAAATGATCCTAGCATCCAACCACTTCAGAATCTCTTTTGTAACCACCTCCCTCATGTTGGGATTAAGATGTCTCTGCATGTCTTTAAAGGGTTTGATGGAATCATCAGTATAAATGTGATGCATGCAGAGCATAGAGTCTATACCTTTAATATCAGCATTCGTCCAAGCTATGGCTAACTTATGCCTTGATAAACAGTCTAACAAGGCTCCCTCTTGCACTTCAGATAGTGCAAATGAGATGATTATAGGGAGCATATCTTTTGGCCTAAGGAATACATACTTGAGAGAGTCTGGGAGGGGTTTCAATTCAAGGTCGAGGGCTTCGATGGTTGAGGTTTTCAAAATAGAAATCCCCATCCCAGGTAGCAGACCTACCTTAGGAGAACATGATGGGGAGAGACTCAATAGAAACTCCAAGCAATTTCTCAAGTTCTAGCACATCCCCTTCATATTCCTCCAAGAGATGAGAATGCTCATTTAGCATGACATGCTGAAGGGGGTCATCACATAAAATTGTAGGAGTTGTCTCTTCAATCAAATCATCTACCACCTCAACTTGGGAACAATCCTCAAATCCAGCTTGTTTAAAAGCATCAAACACATTCAGCTGAATTTTCCTGCTCCTAAAGCCAATTTTTAATGCCCCAGTGTAACAATTAATTGAAGCATTAGATGTCGCAAGAAAAGGGCGGCCCAAGATGGTTGAGGGCTTGGTTGGTTTATTGGTAGGGTCAGTGTCCAATGCTAGAAAGTCAATAGGGAAAAAGAAATCCTCCACTCCGTCGAGGACATCTTCCAGTAGGCCTCGTGGTGTCTTCAAAGAACGGTCTGCAACTTGGAGGATTACAGGGGAAGGCTTCAGTTTGCCTCCTCCAAGTTGTTTAAATACATAGCTTGGAAGGATGTTTACCCGCACACCCAGATCAAGTAGAGCCTTGTCTATATGTAGGTCGCCAACAACCACCGTGATGTATGGGGCTCCTAGGTCCTTAAGTTTCGTGGGTGTGCCATGTTGTATAATTGAGCTAACAGAATCAAGTAGGACAACTTTTGACTGGACTTGTTTCCTTAATTGCTGCTTTTTCATGCATAGGTTCTTTAGAAAGCAGGCATAGGATGGAATCTGTCTGATAGCTTCAAGCAAAGGTAGGTTAATTTGCACTTGTTTGAAAGTCTTCGTTATTTCTTCCGTCCTATCTTTGGTTCCAAATGAGCCAGCAGAAGTCTGCCCAGAGTCAGATAAACACTCTGGAAAGGGTGCTCTTGGTCTTTGGGTGGAAGGGTTGTCATGTCGGGTAAGTGGGAGAATGGAGACAACCACTTCCTGTGAGGTGATTTCAAGCAGAGAAGAGTTGGGCTACTCTTCTCAGGTGGGGTCGAAATTCAGGGTGGATGGTTTTTCAGAAGGTGGGACTATAGGAGCATTTGGTTTGAAAATTTCTTTCCCACTCCTCAGAATAGTCACCGCTTGGGCTTGCTTCGAAAAGATAATCCCTTTCCATTTAGGGTTCTCATCAGATGAACTGGGAAGCGTCCCAGTCTCCCTTTTACTCAAGGCTTGAATAAGGTGTCCAATTTGTGATTTCATCTCATTGATTACCTTGTCATGAAATTGGATGATCATGCTTTGATTCTGCTGCATAGCCTTCAGCATGGCTTTAAGCACATCCATCTTCGAAGTCTTGGATGGTTGGGAGGGAATAGCAGGTTGATGAGACTGTTGAGTCTGAAAGAGTTGGGGTCTGTAATTCCCTGAATTAGAGACATTCCCCTGTGTCCATGAAAAATTGGGGTGGTTCCTCCATCCCTCAAAAAAATGTTGGAAAAAGGGTCATTACGAGGTCTAGGTCAGAACCCTTGAGTGGCATTCAGGTTCGCCCATACAAGGTTAGGGAATTGGGATGCCAAATGACAATCCACAGTAGCGTCGGTATTGCGTTTGCAAATGGAGCATTCAGAAGCTTGGGAAGTAGAGGCATTTGGCATATGTTGGCTAAGGTTTGTAATAAGCCTTTCCTTGTTTTGGTTCAACAATTAAATCTGGAAGGCCAAATTCTAGGTATCCCTAGCCTCATTTGCCTCAATCTTTCACTGCATAAGAGTGGGTTTCCTATCAAAATAGGCAGAATTTAGGTGGATTGAATTCTCACTCAAGGTCTCAAAAAGATCCCAAGCCTCATCTTTAGTTTTTGTAAGAAAGGTTCCTGCATAGGCTCCATCGATTGTTTGCATGTGCTTGTCATTTAATCCAGTTTAGAACCTTTCTACAAGTTGCCGTCTTGTTACTTGATGATGGGGACATAAGCGTAACAAATCTTTGAAGCACTCCCATGCATCATGAAATTGTTCTCCATCTTGTTGAGCAAAATCTATGATTTCCCTCCTATAGTGATTAGTCGTGCTCATGGGGAAGTATTTTTTCAAAAGCTCTCCCTTCAAGGCATCCCAAGTATCCACTCTACCATCTAGAGTGTGATACCAATGCTTCGCCTTATCCTTGAGGGAGAAATGAAAGAGGGTTTGCATTTGGGTGTCTTCAGTAACACCTTGCAATCTCACCATGGAACAGACGTCGGTGAATTCCTCCGATGCCTATAGGGGTCCCCCCATAAAGTACCATAGAATGAGGCCAATAGAGATGTGGTACTACTCTAGATTTCATATGGATTGTTCCCCACAGGTCTTCTCAATGTATGGCATGGTTGGTTTGTAGGGATAAAATAATCTCTCAATGATTGTTGGCTCTCCACAATTCTATCTTCTCCTTCCTCGGCCATCACTCTTCTCTCTTGGTTGCCTCTCCTAAGGATTCTTTCAAGGTCTGAATTAAACACAAGTTGTCTACTTAGAGATCACCTACCAAGCATACACCACAAACACAATTAAAAATGACTTTTATGTCTTTAATCAATTAAGGCCTTTGAGATTTTAGTCCAGATGTAGGTGTCAATACAAATTACCCAACCAATTACATGTTTATTGTTGACCTATGAAATTCCTTAATGAATACATAATTGGAACGTAGGTGCTCTGCCGTAAAGTTCAACTAGTAAAGTACTCCAAGGATGGAAGATCAAGGGATGCAAGTAGGCCTAAGCCTTCCTTTGAAGCTATGCTTTTGCAGTGCTTCTTAACTACCCTCAAAATCCGTGACAGGGTATCCCCCTCCTTGGAGTTACAAAACTTTTGAACTTAAGTTTCAACCACTTTGCTATCCAATGGTAGGTGAGTTCTTTCCTAGTAGCTCAAAACCTAGGAGTGTCTAATTGCGTTCTTTAGTGCACAGTCATGCATGTGTGCATTCACCATAAAAGTTTGAATTTTTTAACTGCAGCACAATGTCTCAAATCAACTCCTTGGGTTTTATATGTTGCTCCTTTAATTAGTCCTTTTTCAGAAAATGTGACCACTTGTTAAATTGTTTCAAGACAACTTATGCTGTCTTGGAATTAAGTCCAAATGCAAATGCATGATCAAAATATGGATGCAAAGTAGGAGAATGCGTACCTTCCTTCCAGCAAATAACGATGCAAAAATGCACGCAATGCAGAGAAATAAATCTAGAGACTGCTCATACAGACCTGAATGGTTCATCGTAAGGGTAGGCAGCTTCTAGCAGGCAGCTTGTGTTTTTGTGTTTTTTTTTTAGCTACATATGCACAATCAAAGAAAAAAGAAATCAATCCACAAAAGAAAGTAAAAACCTAAATCTAAAGAAAAAGGGAACAGACTACCAAAAATTACATCGTACAGCCCTAAAACAAAATCAGAGAACAAACTCCTAAAACTAGCCCAAGAGTATACAGGCCAGAAAATAAACAACTCAACTAAACCTAAAGAGTCTATTCCAAAATGTTGAGTTAAAATTCTAAGAGGAAGACTCCTCCAAGATGGTCCTCTATGCATCTATATGAGTTTGGGGTCAAGGCCCACAAGCTCCTGTGATTATCTCGAAGGTGGCCGCAAGGTCCACCAAGATGCGAAGCTAAGCCCTCCTCCAAGTGGTGGAAACAAGGTCCACAACGGCATTACTAAGGCCAATGCGACAACTCGTATGTATTATACATACCTTACTCCATATCAGATAAAACAAGTTAAATATGCCTCAATTTAAATCAACATGAACAAATGAATAATTGCGAATTAATTAATCTTGTTGCCTTCCCAGCAATGGCGCCATTTGACGTGTCGATCTTCGCTTACAAATAAGATGATTAAGATGATTTTTCATTGTATTTTAAAGTGGTGGAAAATCAACTAATCAAAGTAATTAAACTAACCACTCAATGAGGAGGAGTCGTATCCACAGGGAGGCAATTGCCTAATTAAGCTTGTTAATATCAAAAATGAAAGTTCACTATTTATTTTGTTAAGAAATCAGGCCAAATCCTCCTTTAAATCATGATAACAATGAGAAGTTACGCTCAAATTGCCTTTGTGTGAATGTGGAGGGGTATTTGCATAAAATCACATAATATATCTATTCCATTTAATGAAAAATGTTGGCTTGGCAATGGCAATGGATGTAATAACTAATATCGATGCTACTGTAGCGAAATAAGGTAGATTATTCCCCTTGCTTGCATGCGCGGAGGAAGGAGAGCTGAATGGCGAGGCTGCAGCCAAAGGTTGAGTAGGCCGAGGTCTATTCGGCGATGGTGGTCTCGTGGCCAATGGTGGTCGGAGGCGACAGTGGTGAGGAGCAGAGCGACAGTGGATGGCGGTGGCTGCAGCTCTAATGCTACTACTGGTGTGGCGGTTATGAAGGCACGCACACGAGGAGGTGCAGTAGCACGCATGTGTGCTGCTAGGGTCGGCGTGGGCATGCAAGTACGCGCAGAAGCTACTGAGCGCAACCGTAGCTGTTGCTGCTGCGACCTGGCGGAGGAAAAGCTCACGTAGAGAATGCAGCTGCTGGTGCTACATGCTGTTGGCTGCACGGACACGTGGGGAAGCTATTGTGCACTGGGGGTGCAGCCCAGAGGTGTAGGAGGTGAGGGGGCTGCCCACGATGGATGGTTGGCCGGGGTGTGGCTGCTCACTGCTACTGTCCATGCGGAGGTGCAGCGAGGGGGTGATGGCCTGTGTATGCGTGCACGAGCGCGGTCTTGCGGGCTATGCAACTACTGCAGCTGGAGGATGCAGACCACATAGGTGCACGTGGGGTGGGGTACGACTGCTGAAGCTGCCAGCGAATGTAGCTACTGGAGCTGGAAGACGCTAACCGCACGAGGGGCAAAAATGGGTGCTCGCTTGAGGTGGGCTGTTGTGTGGTGGGAGCATGGTTGATGAAGGTGTTGGGTTTGTTAGTGGAAGAGAAACAGTGCGGAGGAGTGGGGAAGAAGTAGTGAGGGGATGCATTAGATGTCCGGGAAATTTCCCGGATGTCTTAACTGGCACGGGGGCGAGGAGATGGAGGTGGTTACTGGTGATGGCGGTGAGGGTGGTGCTGCACACTGAGGAGCTTACAGTGTCGCTGCTGCTCTGATTTGGTCGAGCTTCCTGTCACGACGCACGCTTACGGTAGTGGAGTAAACTGCCACAGTTGAGGCCGATGGTTGTGGAATCGAGGAGAATTTGATCTCTGCGTAGTGGTGGGCTGGGGATGGTGGCCAGCAGGTGATGATGGAGCAGACTCTTCTTTTATGTTGCAAGAGGAGTGTGGCCGCTGGTGGACGTTAGTTGAAGAAGAGGTGAAGTGATGCAGATTGTGGGAATAGAGATCGATGGTTATTGCTTGTACATTGTCATTCCTGCATGCATCCATTGGAGAACAAATAAATAAATAAAATAAAGAAAAGAAATGAGGGGTTATTTATGTGCAAACCCATAAGTTCTATGTTAAATCCAAAGCACTATATATAATGTAGCTAAGTGGTTAAGTAATCAAATTCATGTTATTTTAACTCAATTCTAAATGAATTTAATCATGAATGCAATGTATGAATTATGCAATCAAGTCAAAAAACCATACTAACCTATTTACATCATGATGCAGGCTAAATAAATGTTAAAAGTAACTTAATCTCTAGGTATTGAAATACTTAAATAGCCCACACATATAATTTATATCGAAACCCATCATTGTAGTTGCAAAAGTCATGACCAAATAAAATTTATGCCGAAACTCTGAGGGAGTCCAGGGTCGAACAAAGGGAGGCGACGTTTGCTTTGTATGGAAACTGTGCCTCGATTTGTTTCCTTTTGGTGTTTTATGGTTTTGCTATTTCTTTTTTCTTGAAATAAAATGACAGTCAATCAAAAGAGAGAGATAGAATTGAATCTGATATACTGCATGAATGTCGGTTACAATAATATAGAAAACATAAAAAGAGAGGGAGGTAAGAAGAAATCTCCCGAAGCGATTGTTCGGCAAGACGATGGCGCCTTACGGAAGCATGAATGAAGGAGTTGGGAAGCAGGCCAACGGAGGTGAGAAGTGGCAGGACGTCGAGTAGAGGAAAGCTTCATCGTAGCTCTAAAATGGAGGTGAGAAGGCGGAGATGATCTGCTGTCGGAATGGAGGTGGGAGGATAGCTCCAAGGTGACCTATGAATGGGGATGGGAAGATGGAGGAGTAATTGGTTGGGCAGAGTTCCATTACACTAATAGGCGCCTTGGGAGTTTGAGAGCAAGCTCTAATAGAGCGTTGGTAGGCTTGCTAAAGCTTGGGAGTAGATGGGAGTAGAGTAAGTAGAGACAGCTTGGAAGGGAGGGGGTGTGGTCTTTTTATAGTTGAGGAGAAGAGGCTAGAATAGGCATGGGACCATTAGTGATTTCCAAGTCCTTGCTGTAAGTGTCGCTGTAGGAAGCTTACCCCCACGGCTGGCCTTGCTGGCGTGTGAAGAATTAGCGACGGCCGTAAGCATCGCTGTAGGTCCAGCTTAGGCATCGCTGTAGGCTGGAGCCAACCGAGTATGCAACCCCCCGCAACTGGACCGCGCATCACGCACCCTAGTTGCACGTGCATGCTCTCGCACTGGCGCAGCATAGGCTTTGCACCCAATTTCTAATTTGGGGCATCCGTAGGTTTTGAACCCGCACCCCTTGATTTGCATAGAGTGCTCAGCCTCTGTGCTGGGCTCTCCCTTGAGTAGAGAAGATGCGTACAGTCCCCGCAAATAAAGGGGAGTGGGTTTGAGACCCGTAGATGCCCCAATTTAGAAATTGGGTGCAAAGCCACTACAAGCACACATGTGCACAAGTCCACGCATAGCCAGCGCACAGCCAACGCAGTGCGTGAGTGCACGCATGCAACTAGGGGCGCGTGATGCGTAGGACAGCTATGGACGGGAGTGTGATGCGTGGGCCAGCTATAGGCAAGCATGTGCTCGGTTGGCCTAGCCTATAGCGACGCCTGAGCTGGACCTTCAGCGTTGCTTACAGCTGTCACTAATTATTCTCATGCCAGCAAGGTCAGCTGTGGGAGTGAATAGGCATGAACTACCTACAGCGACACAGCAACGACTTGGAGGTCACTAGTGGTCCCATCCCTATTCTAGCCTCTTCTCCTCCACTATAAAAGGACCTACACCCCCTCCCTTCCAAGCCATCTCTACCTACTCTCAAGCTCTAGCAGGCCTACCAATGCACTGTTAGAGCTTTCTCTCAAGCTCCCAAGGTGCCTACTAGTGTAACAAAACTCTGCCTTAGCAAATACTCCTCCAGCTTCCCATCCCCATTCATAGTTCGCCTTGGAGCCATCCTCCTACCTCCATTCTGGTAGCAGAGAATCTCCACCTGCTCACCTTCATTCCGGAGCTGTACTGAAGCTTTCCTCCACCTGACGTCCTCCCGCTTCTCTCCTCCGTTGGTCTGCTTCCCAACTCCTTCATCCGAGCTTCTGCCAAGTGCCGTCATCTCACCGAACATCTGCTTTGGGAGATTTCTTATCACCTCCCTCTCCTTTTATGCTTTCTACATTATTGTAATTGACATTCGTGAAATATATTATATTCAATTCTATCTCTCTCTTATTGTAATTGACTGTTATTTTATTTCATAAATTAAAAAAAAAACAAAACCCTATATCACCAAGAAGAAACAAATCGAAGCGCGGTTTTCATACAAAGTAAACGTTGCATCCCTTTGTTCGACACGGGACTCCCTTGGATTTTCGGTATAAATTATATTTGATCACTAGTTTTGCAACTATGATGACGGGTTACTCGTAACCCCGATTTCAAACACGTAAAACCTGTGTGATCATTTTGGCACCGTTGTCGGACTGTGATCCTTGCTCTGGATCCATCCATATGATCTAATTTTTCATCCGAAGCCTATATGGATATCGCATTGCCCCCTGGCCTTGATCTTCCTAAAAATTCGTATAATGCTGTAGGACTCTAATCCAGACAATTTCGGAGATGTTAGACTCCGATCGTCATCCTGATCGGATTCATACTGTCCGATCGTCCATCCGAGGTCCTAAAATAAATCTTCTTCTCTCCTGATCATTAAAAGGACCTAATTAACCTAAAATATATACAACTACTCTAAATGCAGAATGATGCATGCTATGCAATATTTATAACATGAAATGCAAATCTAAGCCTAGGAACATGCATGATTTGGCATTTTAACCTAAGTAAATGTGTTTACATCATAACCCCATGCCTATCTTTTACTAGTCCGTAGCAAAATTAAACTATAAGCTATGTATAAAAGTAGAATTAGGATTCGATCTCTTAGGCGTAATTTGTTCGGTGTTTTAGGAACTTTCAACCCAAGTCCTAGTTATGAAGACTTGATAGTGCCCAGGTGTCTGCCAGAATGCAAGCTATCTAGGCCCTTGCCTTATTTGTGAAGAGAAGATACAAAAAAATTTTCTTGTTTTTCTTCTTTTCTAGTTTTTCTTTTTGTAGTTTTGGAGTTTGAGAGTTCCAGGATAACCTTTTACGGCTACCTGACCCGGCCAAGACTTGAAAACGACTCTAAGTGCTAAGCATTTAGTGAAAAGAGTGAAAGACTCACTAGGTAGTCGTTAAAACGGACTTCAGGTTTCTACGACCCTAGGTGACCTTGCCTAGAGGTTTATGTTTTAGAACGTTATCTTTCTCCCTACTTTTATTTATGGGGTCAACACAAGGGCAAACCCAATGTATATCTCCTCAGTTTATTCTACTTTCCCGCTTCTTCCTTAAGTATTTTGGGAATTATTGTGCATTTTTTTTTCTAAGCTGGGTTCTGGACAACCAGTCAATCAGTTGTTACCCATGTCAACATGCCAATCATACTCGTGCTATGAAGTGAGGTTTTTTTATTATTTATTACTTCTCCTTTTTCTTTTTTTTCTTCTTTCTTTTTTATTTTTTATGTAGGCGACTTTCTTGATCTAAGATTTACCACGAGGCAGTACAATGAAAATGGTCTTGTGACTAGGCTCTGGACAACCGACCGATGAGCTATTACCATTGACAACTTGTTAGCCACACCACCCTAGATAGTTCATTAGCGACCCAATTTCTAAAGAAACCGTCGAAAAATGAGTCAATGGAAAAGAAGTGTGTAGATGCTTAGGCTTAAAGTCCCCCAAAATTAGAGGGTGGGTTGATAGGTCACATACTTATCATCCCAATTTATTTACCAAATTAAAATGAATTTTAATTGGCGAGAACTCGATACTAAGTCTACATTCGAGTGGACACTCAGGCTAATTAAACCCGAAGACCTGAAGTGTCTAAGTGTTTAGGTCCTCTTGTATCATTTCCTAAAGTTAATAACTTCCAAATGCCTAAGTTCTCTTCTCCTAATTCTTCCTTTTCTTTTAACTTTTTGATTTTTCAAATTTTTTTTTAAAAGGATCAAATAGCAGGAAATTACTGTTACAACTGACAAAAAGGTTATAAAATATGTCCACCCCCCCATGCTTAGCTATTGCAATGTCCTCATTGCGAAATATGAAAGCATGCAAGAGAGTTGAATTGGAAGAATATCACTTGGTTTTCGTAAGACTCTGCTAAGCTTGGAACAGTCTTCACATGTGCTGAGTTTAGTGCCTTTAGCTAGGCGAGGTCCTCAATCAAATATAACTAACATTGGGGCTGCAATAGCACAATTTTCAGGCCCTAAGATTTAAGTACCAGAGAGTGAAAATGGACTTGCAAAAGAGATGATCAATGAAAGTGGCAAGCTGGTGGTGCTGGGAGAGCCCAAATGGTATCCAATAGGAGTTTTGTTGATTTATTACAAGGGAAGTGTGGTTGGGTATAGAATTTGTGCAATGATTGGGTGAAAAAGGATGATGAGGGTTTTGTGATGTGCAAGGGATTTGCGGGCACTCTTGAATAACAAATGTTTGAAGAGTTCTTCACCAATGTTCAATTTCATCCTCACACTCTGGGTTCTTAAACCAACCATCCTGATCCTCAGGATTCCCACCAACAAGTTGGATTTAAAACTCTAAGCATTCAGGATAAGGATGTTGTTGGGTGTTAGCTCAATCATGTGAATCATCGAACAAATTTCCGATTTCATATATATCTTCCTCATCCTGTGTTGCTACAATCGATTGCATTTTTGCTTTGTCCTCAATTATTTTCGCAACCGTGTGATCTTGTTCCTGAGTTTGGGTTGAGTTGGCCATTAAAAGGTTGTCAAAGGTATGTATGGCCATTCCTTCCTTTATTCTGCCAAGCTCCTCCATCTAACCACACTTAATTTTATTCTTCTTTGAGACCTTGAAAATATTGAATCAATTTGTCTTATCCCCTGAGGCCATTTCTATATTTCCTGGTTAATAATCAATCCTCACCTTCGCAGTAGCCAGAAAAGTTCTTCCCAAAATAATCAGGGTGTGGTTTAGCCATTTTAGGGCTTCCATGTCCAGGACCATGAAATCAGCAAGGTAATGCAAATCATTAACCTTGACTAAAACATCTTCCAAAATACTGCTTGGTTTTGTAATGGATCTATCGACTAACTGCAAGGTTATGTCAATGTGTTTTAGGTAGCCTAGACCCAATTCCATGTGTAGTGAGGTGGGCATTAATGGAAGCACCAATGTCGAGGAGGGCCCGATCAGAAATAATGTTCCCTATTGTGTAGGAAATCAGCGGGGCTCTCGAGTCCTGCTTCTTAGGAGGTAGCTTGCTTAGGATCAGTGTGCTTGTGCTATCAGACAAAACTACTCTCTTATTATTTTCAAATTTCACTCTATGCCTTTCTTTATATTCATTAAGTAAACCCATGGCATTGGCAGGGATTGATCCGATAGCCATGAGGAGTAAAATGACTGTCAATTTGAAAGCCTGAAGTAAGGGCATCCTTTCCACCAATTTGTCCTTGAACTCTTTTTGTTTGCCCATATAATAACAACATACTCCCAAATCAGACTCTGAAGTTTTGTTGATCACATTCTTAGTTGGAAGTCTAGAATTCTCGCTACGGGGCCTAATGGGGTTGACATGGGGTTGGGTAGGAACCTTATGTCTACTACCACTCCTCAAGGTGATGGTGTTTGCAACAGCAAAATGCTGTTGGTTAGTGTCTTGGGGAGGGTTAGGCAAAATAGGAGGCTCCCGGTTGATTATGCTACGAACATGGTTCGCTCCAGGAGGGGTTGGGGTAGCCAGATAGATAGCATGAGCTTAAGCATATGACTCCCCATTATTACGAAAACCTTGACGCCTAGCACATCAGTTTTATACATTCCCTAGGTTTGGCACAGGTTGTGATGGTAGAGATCCAGGCTGCCGGTTGTTTGCACCAAGTCTGGATTGCAATGTATCTAGTGATGTTTTCATTTGTTGCATGAGTTGAAGCATTGACCCTTGCATTTCTACCATCTTCAAGTTTAAATTAGCCTGCTTAGCGGGTTGTTGAGCATTCCACACTGACTAATTAACCTGATTCAAGGGAACTGAGTATATACATGACCCTGATTGATTGCATTTTCTGGTACATAGTTGTTGGGCCGATATTGGGTCTATTGCCCTTGATCATTCCAAGAGAAGTTAGGATGATTTTTCCAACTAGAATTATAGGAATTCTAGTAAGGGCTGAACCTAACATTCTCTTGCATAGCCTGAGCATCCTTATAAGATGAGGATGAAGAAGGATCAGTAAAACTGGGATCAAAGGCCCTAGTTTGGAACCCATAAGGTTCCGAGAAGAGTTTGTCCAAAGGTCGAGCTGACTCCAGCTGGTTCACAAACTCCCGTCCCATAGGAGCTTGCAAAGAATGGAGTCCCAATCCTTGGGATTGAGTGGATCTAGAAAAATTAGAGTTTGCGAACAACCACTCTTCGATTCGTTTAGCAACCAGATCCATCTTATCTAATCCATTGCAGATCAATTCCATATCAGATGTATGAGAATCTTTGACCTCATTGGCATTTGATCTAGTTTGTTGGGATCGGTTCAAGGTTTCTATAGAGGTGTGGTTTAAAGAATTTTCACTCATTTCCTCAAAAAATCATACATGCTATCTGCATCATTGTTGAGTAAATTGCCTCCACAGGAAGCATCCACATTATTATCGAGTTGATCATTCAACCCATGATAAAATATCTACATAAGTTGCCATTTAGGCACCTCGTGGTGTGGACACTTCCGCAACAGATCCCGAAATTGCTCTCAGGCCCCATGAAATGGTTCCCCCTACCGCTGGGAAAAAGTGGTAATTGCCCATCACAATGCATTGGTTCACCCAATTAGGAAGAATTTCTTCAGGAAGGCCGATTTCAAAGCTGTCCAGGTAGTAATCGGTCTTCCAATAGTACGATACCAATGCGCGGCCTTAACCCTAAGTGAATGGTGGAAAAGTCTCATGAGCATCTATTCTTCAACCACATTTTGAGATTTGGTGGTCTGAACCAGAGTGATTAGGTCCTTTAAATGTTGGAATGGGTCCACAGAGCCAAGCCCGTGAAAGTGTTTAATTAGACTCAAAACCTAGGGCTTGATCTCAACATCTCTGGCAGGGATCACAACACCGAGACGATCCTCATAATTTGAAGGATCATAAAAATTTTTCAAGGGTGGAGCACCCTGACCATTCGTTCTTTGGAACCATTGCTGTGTCTGTTGCAATTCTTCCAACTACCTCTGAATCTGCTCCTGCTGGTTCAGGGGTAGGGGAGGTGGTTGTTGATCAGCCATGGGATCTGCTTCGCTAAAGCACAACCTCTGCCTCTAAGAATGGTCTAAACGTTCTTCCAATCTAGAGTTCAATGGCCTCCTTCCAAGAGTACATTGGAAGGAAGTCAGAAGGATGGGGAAGAGAAGACACCCAACAACACAAAAATACAAACTTGTCCTTAGGTTAGGTAGCCTAAAGTTCTACGGACTCTCAGAATCTGTCCTATGATTATGGACGATTTACTCTACTTTTGGCCAAGCAATCCAACCAGTTAGAAGGAGAGACTGGGGAGAAGGTTCTTCCTTTGGCTTGCACCTCCGGTTCCTAGTGTATCTCCAGCCGCGATCATTTGATGCTACTCCCCTAGCTAGACATCAGATTGACTAGCATAAGTAGGTTAATCATGAACAATCTCAATCTGGACACCGAAGAGCGAGTCAGTCTTTATAGCCAACGTCAAATCAATTTTAATTAGGCTTGGGATATTGGTGCTTCTAGAAAGTGATGGATCCTTAATGATTTATTCAAAATGTGTGCATGTGCACAACCAAAATGTTTTGAAGCAAGATTATTGAGGATGAGGTGAATTTTAGGGTTCGAATCTTGCTTAGTTGCTTTTAGGATTAAATACTAGGTATATTCAATCAGGTTTTGTGAGGCAATCCAAGTTTTGAAAGCACGAGTTCAAGTGTTTTTCCTTTGTAAATCAAGAAAATATGTAGTGCCTAGCTTGACCTAAGTATTGAATCCTGTGGGCAGCTACAAAATGGATCTCTTCTAAATTAGGTCATGTGGCCCAAACAATTCAATCAATTGTACCAAATGCACCACCGATTAACGCACACAAAAAGGTGATTAACCTATTATGATTTGTACTTTTTTTTGTGTCGATTTAATGTACCAAGCCCACAGGTCGGAATCACAATTGGGTAGATGAAAATCAAGTTCGATTATGTGCCTCTGATGTGGGTGTATAGAGTGTGTAAATTGATTCGTCCCACAGAAAGTTTCTTTTTATTTTTATTTTTTTAAAAGCGGGGTTGAAATGGATGAAGGTGGCAAACAAGACAAACAATTCTTTCCTAGGATTTATTTAAGCACCTAAGTAGATTTGGTCTTAGTTATGAGTGTGGTGAAATGAAACTAGCGGGGGGGAATGCGGGGGACACTTACAAGGCACTCTACTCGCACTTCACTCTGGTCTACCACACTTGGATCTCCATGTTAGGGTACCTGCAAGACAGTAGATCAAAGACAAGCAGGGTTAGTGCTTTGTAAATGCAAAGAAGCATAGAAAACAATAAATTAAATTCGGTTGCCTCCCCATGTTCGACTCAGGACACCCTTGGAGTTTCGGTATAAATTATATTTGATCATGAGTTTTGGAACTACAATGACAGTTTACCTATAACCCCGATTTCAAACACATGAAACTCGTGCGATCATTTTGGCGCCGTTGCCGGACAACGATCATTGCTTTGGATCCATACATACGATCGGATTTTTCATCCGAAGCCCATATGGGTATTGCATTACCCCCGGGATGTTGATCTTCCTCGGACTTCATATGATGGTACAGGACTCCGATATAGATGATTTTGGAGGTGTTAGACTCCAACCAACGTCGTGATCTGATCAATATGGTCCGATCGTCCATCCAAAGCACTGAAATAAATCTTCTTCTCTCCTAACCATAAAAGGACCTAATTAACCTAAAATATGTACAACTACTCTAAATGCAGAATGACGTATGCTATGCAATATTTATAACTTGAAATACAAATCTAAGCCTAAGAACATGCATGATTAGGCGTTTTAACCTAAATAGATGTGTTTACATCAGGAGCACTTATAGTTGTCCTAAACTGTGCTTTACTCCTTTCTACCACTTGAAGATTCCCTATTGAGGTACCAGCAAAACAATAGAATAGAAATAAAAGCAAGCTAGAAAACAATAAAGTGCATGAAACGCAAAAAGAAAATCGAGAATCAATGCCTCACCGTCAACGATGCCAAAATGTTTAGTCGGAAAACGTGCACTAATGAGATTGAGTTTTGAAAACTCGTCGATGTATGATTTGCGAAAAAATCCACCAACAGATAAATTTATCGAAACTCGAAAGAATTCCGAGTCGAATACAGGGAGGCTGTGTCAATTTGAAATCCGTGGTTATATATATATTTTTTGTTTTTATTTAGAAAGTGGAATAATTACAAGGAACTCGATATAAGAACTAAGAGAGAGAGAACAATCACTTTAATGAGCTTGGAAAATGTATTCACAACTATAAGCAGGAAATTCTACGGTTAGAAAGTGGGAAAATCTACTCTAGAAAGCGATAAAAAGAAGATAGAGAGAAGTTATTCTCCTCGACGATTGCTTATAGGACGAGTCGAATAAGGCGACACCTAAAGGATGGAGGATGAAAATGGAAGAAGAATAACGGAGCAGGAAGAACCAGCGGCGAGGTAGGGCATTGTCCTCGTCATGGGATCCACTTTCGAAATGGGGGAGAAAAAACTTTGATTTTAACTATAGAGGAGCATCCTGGGTTTGGGACAAGCTTCTTTAGAGCTTTGGAGAGGGTGAGAAGTGAAGGAAGGGATGAGGAAGTGGAGGGCGTAGGTCCTTTTATAGATGAGGTTTGAGGGGGCAAATGGGTCATTTTAGCATCAAAACATTAATGTCAGATTTTTAGTTATGGATAAAACTGTCACTAAAGCCCAGATTGTGGGTGTAGGTCACATGCACATGCTGCCCTCTCCTCTCCCCATGCATAAACATACCTGCACGAACTCTGATTCTCAACCATTCGATCGATGGCCTAAAAGCCGTTAAGCCACCTCTGCTTCAACGTGGCCAACTCCCATGCATGCGATTGCACGTGGGCTTAGGCGTTCGATCTAGCATGTGCTCGCCTATGCATCTGATGGGGCCATGCAGTCATCATCCCAACTGCATGCGTCACATCCAACGGCTGAAATCAGTCGCTCCATGCTCACACCTTGATTTGAGGTGGGCGGGGTCTCAAACTCGCGACCTGTGGTTCGCCAACAGGTTCATGACCGCTGTGCTATCTCCATGGATTATCGCACAGACGATTCGATCGTTGAGCCAGCTCAGTCGTTGGATCAAGATCCAATGGCTGATATCTTGCCTCGACCATGCCTTCAGAGGTCAAGAGGTGCTGCGAACGGTTTGGGTGACTGTGGCGGAGCCACGTGGCGCCATCATCACCGTCCATCTTCTGTGTCATGTAGATGGTGCCACGGATGTCCGATTGGATCGATTTATCACCTTTGGGCTGCGATCGCCGATCTGAACCCATCAGTGCTATCAGATTTGTCATCTAAAGTATGAATTGACACCATCTTGGCCCTTGATCTCTGATTTTCCTCAGATTATATCCGATGCTACAGAAGTCCAATCAGGGAGATCTTAGAGTCGTTGAACTCCAATCTTTGCCCTGATCCGATCCGTATAGTTAGATCTTCAGTCCAAGGCCCCAACTAAATGTTGCCCTATCCCTAGCCACCAAAAAAATGAAATTACTATACAATTCATACAATTTGACCTAGATGCCTGATGATACATGTTATGCAATATTTACAATGCATGATGCTAATATGATACTAAGAACATTCATTAATAGACATTTTTGGCTATTCAAATGTATGCACATCAAGGCACCCTAATTTTGCACATATCTTGGGTTTAGGACAGGTTGGGAGGGCAAAGCTCCCTGTAATCTATGCTCCTGCATCTTCTAGTTTTGCATGTTTTGTATGCTCTGAAATTGGTCATCCATTGCCTTCATTATTTGTAGGTTGTCCTGAGTATATTTCCGAATTGATGTTTGGAATTCCTCCTTCAGAGACTCCAAAGGGTTGGCCAACTTTGGAGTATAGTTGGCAGCTTGGTGGAACGGGTGATAAATAGAATGGGTTTGTTGCTGTTGAGATGGGAACGGCTGTTGCCTAGGATGTGTTCTGTGCATTCCCGTATTGTCTGGTCTGGTAATGTGGAGCTTGACTCGATCTCTGTGGGGTACCAAACTAGGAGAAATTGGGATGCTGGGGCCAACTACGGTTATACGTCTCGGAATATGGGTTGCTACGCCCGTAACCTTGAACAGCATTGACTTATTCGTAGGTTGTAGATGTCTCCTATGTAAATTCATCAAAAGAATACATATTTGCATTATCTTGTGGTGCATGACCCAGATTGTACGACGCTGGATCAACATTGTTCACGGGTTCCTGGTATGCGGGATCCCACAGAGATGGAGACAAAACAACCCAAGTGAATAAATATGTATGAGCAGAGGGTGCTCGGGATGCCTGAGAGGAGTAAGATGGAGCAGTGCTGCCAGAAGATCCAAATCTCGCTCACATTAATTCATCGAGCTTCTTATTAAGCAGATCTACCTTATCTAGCTTTTTGGTGATAATGTCCATGTCAGCTTGGGCAGACTCGGCTTGAGCTTCGTGGATGCTGACTCGTTGCTATCCAGGTCACTGGAACTAGTTCATTGAGGCGACATTCATCAAGTTCTCTACTAAGGACTCGAACTATTCAAATGTGCTATTCTCATCCTTTGCGAAAAAATTCCCACCGCTAGATGCATCGGCCAGGTACCGATGTGTGTCATCCATCCCATGGTAAAATACTTGAGAAAGGTTCCATTTAGGTACACCATGGTGTGGGCACTTCCTGAGAAGATCTTGGAATCTATCCCAAGCATCATGCAGCTTCTCTCCAGGGCCTTGGGCAAAGGTGGTGATCGCATGACACATAGCATTTGTTCGACCGATCGGGAAGAACTTTTGGAGGAATTCGCAATGCAATTCCTCTCAGGCTCAAATTGGCCTCCCGATAGCCTTGAACCAATAAGTAGATTTATCATTGAAAGAAAAAGCAAAAAGCTTCATGAGAACAATTTTGATATCTACATTCCTAGGTCAAACTGACTCTACAATCCGACTCAGATGTTCAATGTGTTTGAAGGGTTCTTCATTCGAGTTTCCATGGAAATGAGTCTGAATTAGACTTATGCTATTTGGCTCCAACTCGATTGCATATCTACTTGTGGGAATCTGGACCTTAGGTGCTGTAATTATTGTCGCCGGATCGTAGAAGTCCCGTAGTTGTTCTCAGCATGGTGGATGCTGCATCCTATCAAGAGTTGTGAGAATCCTGTTGATGTTTTTCTCGTATTTCTATTCCGTTTCCTCGAATCTGGCTTCCAGACGAGCCATTGGATCCTAATTCTGTGGGTCTTGACCAACTTGAGGACTAGGATTAGCCATCTCAGCTAATCGAGTGGAAGAAGGTTGAGAAGAGAGCTCGGGCGAGAACCACCTTTGCCACCTTGGGTTCGGCTCCCAAGGCCCCACAAGTTTAGGTCCTAATGACCTTCTTCCTTTCATACACCAACTGAAAGGGTTGGTGTAGTCAACAAAACAAGGCAAACACCTTGTTAATCAGAGTGGTCTTTAAGATCAAATGACCGAATTTTTCATTTAAGTTTGTGTTATTAAAAAAAAAATTCAGTGAGAGACCGACTGCAAGAAATCCCCACCTCTCAGGCAAACCTGACCAGCCTGGTTACGAGGAGACTACGAGGAAGGTTCTTCCCTTGACTTTCACGTTTGGTTCCATTAACCCGTTGCCATGGTCGTTTGACACTATCCTGTAGGCTTAGACTCCAGGTTTTGCAAGACAGGTTGGAACTACCCAGTAGTTTCAAGACAAATGGAGGTTATTTGATACACTTTCGTAGATTTTAACCTGTTTCTTAAATTTAGCAGATGGTGGGCTTGCCTCACCGACTAACTCTTGCGCTCGTTGCAGTCCAAGTGAGTGTATGTGATCCTATTGGCTCATGCACTTTGAAGTTTTTTCAAATGGAAGAACACAATTCAAATATACGCTCTTAAGTAAGATGGAATCCAAATGATCTAAAATTTAGTAAGAAGATTCCTTTCTCAATAAGCTTTTCAGAGAGTATTTTTCCAAAATTTTTACATTTTCTAACTAGAAGGTATGAATTTTTAACAAATCAGGGGTCAAATCTAGGATTTAGACCCCCTGTTAGTTTTTCTATTTGAAACAATAGTAAATATTCTCCAAGAATTTTGTAAAAATATGATAATGAAAGCTAATTTGATTATCTTTCAAACCCTAGAAATTGTGAGTAAATTTGATTTGTATGTTGGTCAGAATTGATTTCTAAATTTCATAAAAGTTCTACTTTCAAGCAATCTGACCAGTATGTATTCCACAAATTTTTAAAATTCCACAGAAGGAATTAATTTCTTGGAAAGGTGTCATTGTAAAGGTAATTAGAAAACCTAGTTTCAGTCCAAATTTCAAGATTTTTGGAGCATTAAAAGCACGATTATTGAATTTTAAATATAATACTTAATTTCTGGCCGAGTTTCTGATAAGAATCTGTACACCTGATTTTCATAGTGCCCTCCTTGCCTTGTTCGCCGCTTCATGTCATTGCACCTGAACACAAAAATACTATGTTAGAGATGAAATCAAAAGTAGTCATGCCTCCCCAGCAACAACGTCAATTTGTTCTGGGCATAGATCACGTAAATGATAACTGCATTGTAGTATGGTATGAAATACGTCTTGACAAATAAATTAACGAAACTGATGAATCCTGATAGATCATAGAGAGGCAGGAAGCGCTTTTGATTTCATGCGTTTGTTCCAAATATAATTATCAAAAGGCATGGACAAAATATCGTAGTATATATATCAATCAACGAGATTAAAGATGAATTGCATACATCTAACTAAACAAATTCTAACATAAACATAAACAATTTATGTAGCAAAACAAGCTCACACAAGTGGTTCATGGTGGCCTTCTAGAGACGTTGGGAAGAGTAGCAACAATCCGCCAAGGTGTCTCAATGGACCCTTCAAATGGAGATGTAGAGATGGAGGCAGAGAAGATGGGAAGAAGAAGGGAGATGAGTTGTAGAAGGAGGAAGAACAAAACCATGGAATGGCCTTCAAAGGGGACCCTTAGGCCTCTTTATATAGCCTTTTTGAAGGGAATTTAGGGCATTAGAGCCCTTAATTCCATGCAAAAGCTTTAGGTTAATCAGATCCGTTGATCGGGATATCAACGGTCCAGATTAAACCTTCCAAATCCTTCTCTATTCGATTTTTAATCTGGTACTGAGACATGGCACAATGTGTGCCCTTAGATTTCCATTTGACGGCCTCCACTTAATCGCGCCTCAAATCCTAAGCCCTCTCAGCTATCCAACCTCTCGATCGAACGACTTAAAAAGTGTGCGCCAGGCTTGCCTGACTCCTAAGGCATGGGACATCACGCTTGTCTTCATCCAATGCTCCTATGCCCGCCATGCGTCTGCGCTTCCACTGCCTGATGAAGATCCTATGGTCAATTATGCCCGTGCTTGCCGCTCTCCCTGATTTCATTCAGGGAGCTCGAACCCACATCGAATGATTAGCTGTGAAGGCGCTAACCAACATGTTGTGGATGAGTTTGAGTCAGCTTTCCAAATCTCCGCATGGCCGCTCTCAGCCATTGGATGGATATCCAACGATCGAGATCGCATCCTCATCTGATGAAGCGGCTGGAGGCGGTTGACGTGGATGTGTCACGGCTGTTGGATGACAATCCGACAACCTACGTCTTTCCTTCCAAGAATGTGGTACAATGAGGGGTGGTTGCGATGATGCCATGTGGCACCATCATGGTCATCCATCTTCTTCTCCTTGTATCTGATGATGTAGGCCTCCGATTGAGTTGATTTTTCGGTCATTGGACTGCAAACATCGATCCGGATCCATCAGAGCTGTTGGATTTGTCTTCTGAGGTTTGGATATTCTTCAATTTACCCCTTGCCTCTTACTTCTTCTACGAACTCCCTAGGGTGCTACGGGAGTTTGATTGATGTGCTCTTGGAAGCGTTGGGCTCCCATCATCATTCCAAACAGATATATAAGGTTGGATCGGTTATTTGCAACCCTGAGTTACCTGCAATTATTAATACCTCTCAAATAGCAGATTATTTTGTATAAATCATATAAATCATCTTGGATGCGAAGTACGATGTGTATGCATGAAGAATGCCCATGTTAAGCTAGGTTCTACCTTAATTCAGGCAGATTAGGGCCTACGATTACTATGCGATCAATGGTGTTTCTATTAAAGTTGTAAAGGAATGGGTTGTGTGCAACCTCTATTCTTACAAAAAGTTTTGCCTGAATAGGAAATTAAATTGGTCGATCAATTATGGTTAATTGGTTGATCAAAAGGCAATTTGGTTGATCAGTTAAGAAGGTTGATTGAACACTGATTGATCGATCAATTAGCTTGGTTGGTCGATCAAGAGGATTTTCCTCAACTTCCTAAAATGGGCTATTTTGATTGGTGAATTAATTTGGTTGGTCGATCAAAGTGATTTGGTTTATCAATTATCTAGTTTGGTCGATCAATAACCCTAAATGTTTGGTTTTGAAAAAGATGCACGAAAAATTTGTGTTTGAGTTTTATTTGAGGTTCCTTACAATAATGTCCTACACTCAAATAAATGAAAAAGACGCACATCAGCAATTATCTTCTCTTATCTTTAAAAATGCTTTAATACTTTGATCCAAGATAGTCCTAAAATGTTATTCTAGCAATGAACATAATTTTGGTGTATCAAAACAAAGGTGCTTACATTATCCCCATTTTTACAACAACAAAATTATAATTATGAAATTTGAAAATAGTTTTGCAAAAAATATGCCCCTTTTTATTTCAGCAAAAAGTAAAACAAGTTGTTTGTGATTTTACATTTAACTCCCCCTTAAACAAATAATTCAAGAAAAATGTCATGCAATATAAGAGAGCTAGAGATAAACACAAAACTGAGAGAGATACATTATGCGTAAATAACCAATCTACATAAGCATTGCATAGAATATAAATTCTCTAAGAGAAAAATAAAGTTATTCATGCCAAACAACATGAACTAGAAAAGATAATCTAATCATCTAATGATGCCATGAAGGCATCCATAGTGCTATAAAGATCAGTGTCCAACTCGAGATCTAGTGAATCTGATCACTAAGAAGATGCAGGATGACTAAGGCAAAGGCGTCACTGAGATAATGAACATGGTGTCAAATTCCTAGATGTCCTGCAAGGAGGAGTAATGTGCTGGTCAGCTGGTTCTACTGATGCTGATGGTGCCTTTGGTGATGCTGATGTAGGAGGAGGAGGAGATGCTGAAAGCATTCAGGAACTCTGTTACCTGATGCCTATGCCTTATCATAACCATGCCAGTCTCCCACTGCCTATGCATCATCAAAGAAGTGCCACTAGTCACATCCTGAATAGTGACAAAGTCCCTGCTTGAAATCTGTCTGTCCAAAAGGCTCCAATCCTGGTCGTAGAAGGAGGGTGATGGTCGCACTAGAGGTGGACATGTTGCAGTGAAGTGCTCGTAAGGTGGGAACGGAGGAGGTACTGAAGTTTGCTCCTGCTGTTGCTGCTTCTATTGTGCTTCCTCACCATGGGCTCCCTGTGCTTGCTCCATCTTCGCATATGTGACTTTATCTAATATGGAGACATGAGTGATAAACTATTTATGATTGATCTCCATGGGCAAACTGAAGTGAAGAAAGATATGGGAGAGAAGTGTCCAAAACTGGAAGGAGCTGCTGGGTGGTTTACTCATGAGATAAAGAACCAAATGGTTCCAATTGAACCATTTGTTCATCATAAAAGCATAGATGGTGATCAGCATAATGGTAGGGTAGTTCTTGAATGATGTCGACTTAGACATGAAATTCCACAAAAATAAACAATTCAGAAAATGAGGCAAACATCGAAAATAGGGTGACTTGGAAGGACGTCCCAAGTCAAAATGAGAGGGAGTGAGCAGGGTCTCCCTGATGGTGTCAGACTGTGTCTACTGATGTAAGTCAAGAAAAGTAGGTCCAACAGAAGGACAACCAAGAATCTCAGTCAAAACATCCACATTGACCAGAACTTCTATCCCGTAGATGTTCGAGGTCAACTCGATGTTGGCACCTTCACCTATTTCTTTGAGATTGGCATAAAATAGGTGACAGGTCATGGGATCAACACCGGGAATGCAGCTATGTATGGAACCCACATAAAAGTTCCGCTCAAATAAATATAAAATATAATGGTATGCAAATTTCTCATAGATTCCAAGGAAAATAGACTCGAAGTAAGTGATGTCAATGGGTCTACCGACATGTGGAGAGAATTTTGCAAACAAAGAGAATCAATCATGGGCAACCTCGGTAATGAAAAAGTGATCGAAAGTATCATCACGATGACTAGAAGAACAACGTGCATGTTTGGGTTCCATGGTAAAGAGTTGGAAAACACGGATGGCCGATCAAATATTTTGATTGGTCGACCAAAAAAAGAATCGGACGTTTGGTCAATCAACTAAGGGATTTGGTCGACCAAAAGACATCAGACCGAAAGGAAAACTGTTTGATAGGATGTTAAACTCACGTATGCTACATGATTTCGCAAGAAAAATACATAATCAAGATCAAACAAGTGAGACTAAGTCAAACCACATTATAAACACAAGAAAATCCAAAGGAATGGACGTATTCAAGGTTTAGAATGTACCGAGATTGGACCAAAGTTGGTTAATCGAAACAGAGGTCGGATGAAGGGCATGTGAGGAGGTCAAAGTTATGCGAGCTCGAAGGTGCGAGGAGGCAACAAGCGAGCACACACTCGTGAGGACCAGTGCACGGATGACCCACGCATGGAGGTGGCCTGTGTAAGGAGGTCTGCAGTGACAGTTGTTGGTTGATCAAATGGTCAGAATAGAGGATTGGGAACGAGTGTCTTTCTGCGTTGTGGGGACCAAGTGAATTTGCAGAGTAAAAAGTAGGCGTTTGGGGTAAAAGATGAGGTGTTTTATAAAGAATGTGATTAGTAAAATAGGTAAATGCACTTAAGGCAACTAATCAATAGATTAGAAATGGTAAAAGTGGATTGCTAATGCAAAACGAGGAAAAAAGATCGCAATCTTCGAAAAGAGAAGCAGTTAGTTTTGGTCAATTAAGAATGGGTTTTGGTCGATCAAAACAAGAAGTGATCGATCAAAAGAAGTAATTGGTTTATTAGAGTTTGAATGTTTGGAGGGAAAATTCCCGCCCAAATAGATTGGTCGATCAAAAAATTTGATTGATCCATTAAAAGGATAGAGTTGCGGAGGGAGAATTCCTATCAGGCAAATTCAAATTTTGGTCAATCAAACAATAGTTTTGATCTATCAAAACAGTAAAAGAGTCATTTATTAGTCCACTTAATTAAGCTCATTTAATCTAGGTAAACTTAGTGAATGACAAATTTGATTAAACCTATCTTTTGGTAATGATTTTGTCAATATCTCAGCTAGCTAATTTTCTATGTTAACAAATTCTATGTTGATATCCCCTTTTAAGACATAATCTATAAGAAAGTGATGTCTAATTGATGAACACACATGAATTCATGATAAATTACTTATTTTTGATAGTTCCTAGGCTTAACATTGCATATCATGTAATAAATATTGCATAACATCCATTGCATGGCATTTAGGATAGTTGTATATTTTGTATATTAATTCCTTCATTTTATATGGCTAGGGGGCAATGCGACATCCATATGGGTTTTGGATGGAAAATTCGACTGTACAGATGGATCCAAAGCGACGATCGTAGTTCGGCATCGTAGGAATCATCTCGATCTGAGCACTATAGCACCCCCTAGAAGAAGAAGAAGATGGATGACCCAGATGGCGCCACGGGGTGCCATCCAGGTTGCCAAACACCGGCCAGCAGCACCACTCAACTCCTTCCACATCCATGCCGTTCAATCTTAGCCGTTGGATCAAGATCCAATGGCTGGGAAGCGGTTGCGCCAAATCGCTCCTCATGACACAAAGGAAGTACTGGTGCAATGGTTGGAGTGCTAGTTTGCAAAGGGGGGGCGCGGGTTCGAATCCCCGCAGCCCCTCCAATTCAAAATTGGGGGGGTCATGGAGCGGCAGCACCAGTGCAAGACAACGCGCGTGCATGTGCACGATAGCGCATGACAAGCGCACATGCCAACACATAGCAAGCGCGCACACAGCAGGGCCCGTGCGGTCACCGTGCATGATGAGTAGGGTAGTGCGGCGTGGGTGCAAAGGCGGTTGGTGCCAGCTTTCAGCGATAGCTGGGCTGACCTACAGCGACGCTTACAGCCATCGCTATTTTATTGCAAGCTAGCAGAGTAGCTAAGGGCGTGAGTGGAGGTAAGCTATCTACAGCAACATTTTTAGTGATGGTCTGGAAGTTGCTAAAGGTCCTTTAATCCATTTTTAGCCTCTTCTCCTCCACTATAAAAGGACCTACACCCCCTCCATTCAAAGCCATCTCTACCTACTCTACTCCCACCTACTCCAAAGTTCTAGCAAGCCTACCAACACTTCATTAAAGCTTGTTCTCAAGCTCCCAAGGTGCCTATTAGTGTAGCGAACCTCTGCCCCACTAAAAACTCCTCCAAGTTCCCATCTCCCTTCATTGGTCACCTTGGAGCCATCCTCCCACCTCCATTCTAGTAGCCGATCAACTCCATCTTCTCACCTCCATTCCGGAGCTACGTTGAAGCTTTCGTCAACCCAATGTCCTCCAGCATCTCCCCTTCATCATCCTGCTCCTCACCTCCTTCGATTGAGCTTTTTCCAGGCACCGTTGTCTAGCGGAGCAGCCGATTCGGGAGATTTCCACTCACCTCCATTTCTTTTTAAGCTTTCATAGTTCGTTGTAATCGACATTGAATTGATATATATATCAAATTTGTTCCATTTCTATCTTGTGATTCATTCTGCTTATTTTTTATTTCAAAAATACAAAAAGCAGATCAAAACCCTAAAATACCAAAAAGAAATGAATTGAAGCTCCATTTTCAACTAAAGTAAATGTTGCCTCCTTGTGCTCGACCCAGCACTCCCTTGGAGTTTCGGTATAAATTTTATCTGATCGACGTGTTTTGCAACTATGATGACGGGTTACTTGTAACCCCGATTTCTAAACATGCAAAACACACCCAACCACTAATATCTATATGTTTTTTCCTAGAGTGTTGTATTGGATTCTTTGAAAGGTTAATAGCACTTGTGTTGTCACACAAAATCTTGTTATTCTTACACGATAAACCAAAGTCATGTAATGTTTGTTTCATCCACAATAATTGTGAACAAGCTAAATATACTGCTACATATTCTGCTTCAGTTGTGGATAGTGATACAGTATTTTGTTTGATAGAGAACCAAGGGACTAGGGAATTTCCAAGAAATTGACAAGTTCCACTAGAGTTCTTATGATCTATGAAGCTATCTGCATAATCTACACCACAAAAGGAATATAATTCCAATGTGTCTGACTTCGAATAAAAAAATCCTATCTTCTGTGTTGTTTAGATATCTAAGCATTCTTTTAATAGCATGTAGATGTGATTCTTTAGGGTTTACTTAAAAGCGAGCACAGAAACAAGTATAGAATAGAATGTCAGGTCTAATTGCAGTTGAATATAATAGAGATCCTATCATGCTTTTGTATAGTTTTTGATCTACTAATTTACCTGTGTGGTCGATTTTTAATTAGGTAGAAGCTGCCATCGGTGTTTCCTTACCTTTGACTTTATCCATCGAGAATTTCTTCAGTATCTTTATTGTGTACTTTGTTTTAGATATGCAGATTCCAGAGGATATCTGTTCAGATCAATCTGAAGACCTAGGAAGAACATGAGTTCTCTTATCATGCTCATCTCAAATTGATCCTGCATTACCTTTACAAAGTCTTGGTAAAGTAGATCATTAGCGGCAGAGAAAATGATATCATCTACATATATTTGAATTATTAAGAGAATAATTTCTTTCTTTTTCGTAAATAAGGTTGGATCTTTTTCACCAATTTTAAACTCATTATTAACTAAATATACTTTTAATCTATCATACCAAGCTCGTGGAGCTTGTTTTAGATCATATAGTGCTTTGTATAATTTGTATACGTGTTCTGGATGATTTAGATCTTCAAAACCTGGAGGTTGCTTAACATAGACTTCCTCTTTGATGACTCTATTTAGAAAGGTACTTTTGACATCTGTTTGGAAATCATAGAGCACGTTTTGATAGGAAAAGCATCTTAGTGTAGTACGCAATACGATCAAATAAAGATATTTATAAAAAGATAATGAGACTTTGAGTCTCGGTCATTCGTCTCTGGGAGGCATTTGTTCAATTTTGAAATCGATCTTTCCGCTCTACTTGTTTATAGTCACATGGCTGTTTATGGTTATTATGTATTTCAACATGACTTGCTTAGTTGCAATAGATGATAAAGAAAAGCAGGCAACTTTAATCACATGAAATATTTTGCAATCAATAAGGTCATGGTTATTTCGAACACAGAGATATATATATATAAATATTTCTTTCACTCATTCATTCAGGAAGGTGTTTGCAACATGGAATGTAGAGGAAAGCTTGTAAAGGAAAGCTTGAAAACATAAAAATAGCTAACAAAAAATGATCGCATACAGGAATCTATGGGGGGATTTTGCATGCATCACTGGGGAAGAATAAGAGCTACAGTCCTAAGTAGTAAATGAAAGCAGTAAAACTACGAAGAGCTAAGTTACTAATCTAGCAGAAAGGAAGGGCATTTGGAGGTGGGCTCCAATGGCCTTTGAGTGGCTGAGAGAAGGAGGGGCAACCAATGGTGCTTAGGCTGGCCCTTGGAGAGAGGTTGGAGAGATGATCTAGCAACTTGGCATGGAGATGTTGGCCGTCATGATTGATTAGCCCATAGTTGTGGGCTATTTAAGTATTTAAGTGCCTACACATTAGGTTAATTCTAACATTTATTTAGTATAAATTAGGATGTAAATAGATTAATTCATAGTTTTAATCTAATTACATAATCCATACATTGCATTCATATCTTAAGTGCATTTAGAATTAGCTTAGAATAGCATTCGTCTAATTAGATAACCAATTAGGTATATTGTTTTTATTAACATAGAAGTTGAGGGTCTATACATAAATAACCCTAATATTTTAATAATATTTTCTTTATTCGTCTTCTTTCAGAACGGCTGGCTGCCGCTCCAACGGCCGGCTGATGCAATGAAGAAGCCATTCAAGGGGGAGCGGATGTGGTGGATCTGGTCGGCCGCTGATTTCAAATTTGTTCAAGACACTACAAAAGTAGCAGGGAGGCAGCCGAGCTCAGGAGGCCTCCGCCACCGACCCACCACTGTGCAGAGAGAACCTCTCTCTTCCACTCCACACTACCGGCCTCTACCGTGGCGGCGAGTCTCCACCACCGTGGGCGTGTGGTGTGACAGGCCACACCGCCATCCGGAGCTCGCCCGCATTACCGTGAGCACCTTACCGTGCAACTCCCTCGCCGTCATCGCCGACCACCGTCACCAACCTACTGATTCAGCCACCCTCTCAGTAACTTAAGACGTCTGGGGAATTTCCCAGATGTCTGAAGTTACCCGCTCACTTCACCGCACACGCCTGAAGTCGCCTGCAGACCCCTTCCCGCACCTGCAGAACCTTCAGCGCACCCACGTCCGTCAACCTTCAGCTCAAACGTGCCTCAACTCTCCAACAGCCACTTCTCCGCTCAACAGCCTGCAGAACCTTCAGCGCACCCACGCCTGCGCCCTCCACCGCTCACCGGCTGCAGACCTACGCACGCCTGCAGATCAGCACAACCGAGCAAGCCTCCTCCCGCACCTGCCACTTGTAAGCGCCATTCACTCGCGACTGCAGAGTCCTTCGCCCACGCGCCTGCACCCTCCAACAGCGCCTGCAGTCCACGCCGTTCACCACTACGCCTGCAGAACCGCCAGCAACCGACCTCTGCAGACCCTCCGCCCACGCCAGCTACCACCGCGCAAGCGCCCTCCTGCAGACCACCGCCCACGCACAACCGCGCGCCCTCCTGCAGACCCTCCGCACACCCACGCACAACCGCCTGCAGACCGCCCAACCGACCACCGCGCACACCAGCCGCACACGCCAGCCGCAGCAGCCACCCCCGCAGCAGCAGCAGGCGGCGGACTTCACGCCAACAGGCTGCGCAAGCTGCCGGCTGCAGCACCTCCGCCGGAGCTCGTCCGGCCACCTCCGACCGCTGCGCGACTCGCCGCCACCACCGATTCGAAGCCCTTGATCCAAGGGACCTCCTCCGAGCTTCCCACGCCCGGCCATGGGCTCCTCGTCGTGCAAGACAACGGGGAAAAATTCCCCTGTTTTGCTACAGTAAAACTTTAATTAAAATTTACATTTTCTGCCATTGCCACATTTTAATCATATTCTATTCACTCTGCATTGCAGAAAATATCTGGTAGTTTCTCATAATTGCCATTTCAGCATTGTTTCTTGCTTAAACCTTAATCTAAAGGCAATCTTGGCTTGGTTCTTGTCCAAATTGACTCCGAACAAACATTTTTAAGTGGTGTGAATTTTAATACGTTATTGCCTCCCTGTGGATACGACCCGCTCCTCTGCGAGTGGTTATTTCTTACTAAAAATTGATTAGTCGATTTTTCCACCACATTAAACTACAAACGACTTAAAAGCGAAAGATCGATCGGTCAATGATGGTGCTCCTCGTGGAGGTGGAGTGGAGATGAAATTGGCTAGCCTAAGTGGAATGAATGCTAAGGAGATGGATGGGTGCAAATGACCAACCCTTAGGTCCTTTTATAGACCTAAGGGGGTCTCTCTAGACAAGTGTGGAACTCTCTAAAGAGATCTCCAATGAGTGGCCATCCAAGTGAGAGAGAAGTGGTTCTTAGATCCACAAATAGTGGATCTAAGAATTGAATGCCTCTTAGTTGCTAAATTTGGCAACCAAAAGTGGTGCCACCTCAAGTGAGTTATAGAGAACTTTAGATGTGTAGGAGTGCGTGAATGGGTGTGTGTGTGGTCGTGCCATAGTTGTGCATGTGATATAGGTTAGGTCCTAAGTTGTTTGGGTAGGTGTAGGCATCAAATTAGGGTTGCAAACCCTAATTGCTAAGGGGGAATTGCAATTAAACTTAACCCAAGTTTAATTGAATGTGTGTGAACCTAATTGAGAGTGGAATAACTCAATTCGGTTGGGCTTAGATCAATTGGACTCTTACTAAGTCCAATTGGACTTGTGTCTGTTAAGATCTAAGCTTAGTTGGACTCAATGAGTCCAATTGGCTTAGGTTATGGTTCATGACCTTGATCTAAATCAATTGGGTTTAGTGAGGACCTAATTAGGTCTATAGGGAGGTCTAGAGGTGATGTACTAGGGTTAGGTTACCTTAATTTAGGTTCTTATAGGGTTGAAATTGGGTCTAGGGAGCTAAAGATCCAAGATCAAGGCTTGAATCTCAAAATAGGAACTGAAGAACAGTTCCAGACATCCAAAAATAGAATCAAATGACTTATACTAAAAAATCAGAAGTCCAAACTTCAGTTCTGGATGTCCAATCTGAGTCAGAGGGAATTCTAGGTTCTATTTTGGGTATTCTGCAGAAATTGGACATCTGACAAAGTGTATGGACGTCCAATAACACTGCAGAAGTGGGTTTGAGCTATGCGGGAATTGGCTAAGTGTTTTGGATTTCCTATAATTCATCTGGATGTCCAGATAAAGGTTGGAATTAGGGTTGTAGGGTTTCCATGGGTGCGGTGACCTAATCTAATGGTGGCTAAGGCTCAGGGAAGTCTCTAGGCTATCCTAGGGCTAGGATGGACCTATGCTCTTCACATTTTACTTCCTTATTCCTACTTAATAGAATAGCGTACCTTAGCTACCTTACATAATTATTCCCTATATCTAACGTAAGTTTTCTGCTCTGGTCCTGTAGCAACTCCCATTATTCCTAATTCAACTTCAGATCCACCTCCAGATTTAGCTCCTGATAATCTTATTGCCTGCAATTGACATAATGCACTTAACCAACACATTATAACATTATTTTAAGCATAGCTAAAGTAAAGCAATAAAGATGAAGATAATGCTCTTGCATGCATGAATTACCCTAGCTTATGCTATGTCCTAGCCTAATTTAGGTCAATTATGACCTATGATTGCTACGCAATCATACCCTCATGCCTAAATCATGCTAGTCCCTAGCAAATGCAAGACTAAATTATTTACAGCAAGGGTCCCTAGGGAACTGATTATTTTATCAAGTGTATGCATAGAGATTTTTCTCCTTTTTGTTTTCATCCTATGCTCTAGAAAATGAGACAATCATGAAAGTGCAGCTATGTAGCTTTTGCAATGGATTCAAGTGAAAAACAAATGCACTTCTAAAGCTTGTACTTGACCCCTAGTAAAAATTCTAGCGGGATAGGTAGACTTCTTCCCTCAAGGTATTCAAAATATTCTATGAATTTCACCTCAGCTTTAGGCTTGGGTAGAGAATCTTAGAGGGAAAAGATTATATATTTGGTGGCTCACTCTCACTTGGTGCAACATAGAGACTAGTACTACAGAATTTGGATTCTCAGATTACTAAGTAACTCAACTCAGAGAAAGACGAGAAAAACTATGCTCTCTTTTGGTTCCTCTGTATTCATTCTCTCTTTCTCTTTTTATTTTTTTTTTCTTTCTTTCTCTTAGAGCTCACACCCTCACCAAATTCATACATATGACCAGTATTTGGTGCTCTCACTAGGCATTAACACTTTAATTGTGTTCCCATAACCCTAATGCTAAGATAAAATTCTTCAGCCAATATTCGGGTGGTCAGAAACACAAGAAAGGTGGGTTAAGGCCATATTTGGTGGTTCTCAAATTTATTTGGTGTTATTGCCTCACTGCAACTGAAATAAACACTAAATATTCACTCTTTCTTTTTCTTTGCTTTTTATTCCTTTTCTAACTTTTTGTCTTTTTCGGTTCTTTTTTTTCGTCATTCTTTTTTCAACATATACACAACTAGCACACATCCATTAACTTTATTGTGGAGGCATTATTAGGGATAGGTGGTACTCAAGAGACATTGGGTGGCTTATTTGGTGGAAGTGCATACTCACGGCACCGGGAGAGATGGATAGGATGGTGTATTTTTGACCTTGACATCAATACCCTCCTTCAGCTGAGGATTCCTTAAAGAATGGTAGTAACCATCCACCTTGGCCCTAGTTTTATGAAAACTCTCTCTCCGCGTATTTGCCTTATTTGGTGGCTCTCAAAGTTTCACACAAAATGTATATGCAAGAGCCAAAAGCGAAAATTATGTCTAATCTCAGAGTATCAATGACGGACGTGGAAATCGCATATTTTAAAATCGTTGGAAATTGTAGTATAGTCGCGAAAACCACTCGTCAAAGATATTTGTGATAACGAAACTCTCATAGATCTTTATTCTTTTTAGAACTTGAGTCCCGGTCGTTCGTCTCTGGGAGGTGTGAAAATGAATCGAGATTTGGATCGGCTTTTATAACCTAAATCTAACCTAAGCTACTATTTTTGTCTTTTTGTGTTTTTGATTTTTTTTATTTCAAAAAGGGAATTGAAACCTAGATCTAGATAAACTAGCAAAAATCTAAGTGACTATGTGCATCTAAATGAGGCCAGGTGGCTGTGCATGGTGTGAACAAGCCAAACTATCATATAAGCAAGCAAACATGAGGACAATCAATCACAGAAACATTATTTATGCATAGAAATTTATCACACATCATCTACAATGGAAACCATATAAATAGAAGAAGATCCCCCACACCGGAAAGTTGCCACTAGGGCCATCGGCCTTGTGTAAGGGTGTAGGCTAGACCTTGGGTATGCAAACCCGTCTACACACCTGCCAAAAGAGATGGCCGGCCACAAGAGGCTATGGGTGAGCCTTCATGGCCATCCAAGAAGAAGAAGAAGATGGGGGCTAGTGCACCCAAGTGGAGAGAGTAGGGTGTTGCTCCCTTTCTCTACCAATGGCCATCCTTGAAGCTTTGGAGAGAAGCTTCTCTAGCTAGCCGTCCATGGAGCCTTGGAGGAGGATGAGGAGGACGGCCTTAAGGTTTTGGAGGGTGGAAGTAACTTTAGAGTGGAGAGTATGGATGGGAGAGTGTATGGAGAGATGGTCCAATTTCGTAGCTCTCTCTTTGCCCTTATGGAAGGCTGCATTTGGTTGCCACTTTTGGTGGCTCCAAAAATAGCAAATGCCACAATTTTTGGATCTAGGTTTGACACAAGTTTTTAGGGTTTCCAAGAGAGTGTGCGTGGGTTTGGTGGGAGCAAAATGGGAAGGTGTGTGTGTGTGTGTGGGTGTGTGTTTTTCGTAGGGCTAGGTTGTGGATTTCGGTAGGATTAGGTGCTAAATAGGTTGGGTCAATCTAGATTAAGTGGGTGTGGACCTAATTATGCTTAGGAAATTCTAATTGAGTAGGAGTGAACCTAATTAGGTCTAGGTCAAGTCTAATTAGATGTGTGCATGTGATTAGGCTAGGGTAACCCTAATAGGTATGGGTTAATTAGATCTTGGGTGGATCTAATTGGGCTCAGGTGCACCCAATCAACTGTAGATGCACCCAATTAGGTATGGGATGGTTCAATTGGGTTAGGGATAGGACAAGTAGGTCTATGGATAGTGGACTAGGCTTAGGATGTCTCTACCTAGGTTTCCTAGGGTGTCCGGTGGGGTTCCTAGGTCAAAATAGGCAAGCTAGGGCTTCCAACACCCAAAATCAGGAACCAGACAGCAGTATCAGACGTCTTATACTACAAAATTGGATGCCTTGACATTAAATTAGACATCCAATTTTGTGTCAGTATGAGTTTTGGCTTCCTGGATTGTTATTCTGCAGAAATCAGACGTCCAGCTAGATGTCTGGACGTCTTAAAAGATGCTGGAGAGTGGGTTTTGTGTTTTCTAAGGTTGGTTTTGGTTCCTAAGTGTTTGGGAGAGTGATAGTATCATGGATAGTGCTATCCATGTTTGGGTTTTGAGGCTAAGGTGCCCTAATGGAGGTTTTCTTGGGTTTGGGAAGGTTGTCCTAGGGTTTCTAAGGGTATGGATAAGGCTATCCTCCTCACTCCTCTTATCTAGATCAGTCTTCTTCTTTGTTTATTGCTTTATTCCACTATCTCCATCCTGGATCACTTTATTATCTGTAAATAGCAATAGAAGAAACATTAACTAGTAGGATATCTCATCTCATTCTAAATAGACTGATGCAATGCATGATATGCAAGATATGAGTGCAATATCCACAATTTAAGATAGGTTCAGACATTATTTAGGTTGATGAGGACCTATAATTGCTGTGCAACCATACCCCCAAGCCTAAACTTTGCTAGACCCTAGCAAATGCAAGAGTAAATTATTCACATAAGGGTACCTAAGGAGTGATTATTTTATCAAGTGTATGCTTAGAGATTTTTCTCCTTTTTGTTTTCATCCTATGTTCTAGAAATCCAGACAAATGTTAAAGGTAGCTACATAGCTTTTGCAACGGATTCGAGTGAAAGACCTGATTTACCCCTAAAGCCTGCACTTTGATCCCTAGTAAAAATTCTAGTGGGGTTGGTTGACTTCTTCTCTTGGGGTATTCAAGATATTCTATGAATTTCACCCGACTTTAAGCTTAGGTAGAGGATCTTAAAGTGAAAAGATTATATATTTGGTGGCTCACTCTCGACTGGTGCTACATAGAGATTAGTACTATAGAATCTAGATTCCCAAATTATTAAGTAACTCCACTCAGAGCAAAACGAGAAAAACTATGCTCTCTTTTGGTTCCTTTGTATTCATTCTCTCTTTTTCTTGTTCTTTCTTTTTCTTAGAGTTCACAACCTCACCAGATTCACACATAGGATTTGTATTTGGTGGTCTCACTAGGCATTAAAACTTTAATTGAGTTCTCATAACCCTAATACTAAGTCGGGATTCCTCAGCTAGTATTCGGGTGGTCAGAAACACAAGAAAAATAGGTTAAGGCCACATTTGGTGGTGCTCAATTTTATTTGGTGGTATTGCCTCGATGAAATAGACACTAAATATTCATTCTTTTCTTTTTTTTTTCTTCTTTCTCTAAATTTTTTCTTTTTCAGTTTTTCTTTCTTTTCATCATTCTTTTTCTTTTTCTTTTTTCTTTTTTTTTAATTTTTCTTTTCTGCATAACACAACTGGCATACATCCATGAACTTTATTAAGGAGGCATTATTGGGTATTGGTGGTACTCAAGAGACATTGGGTGGCTTATTTGGTGGAAGTGCTTTCTCATGGCACCGGGAGAGATGGATAGGACAGTGCATTTCTGACCTTGACATCAATACCCTCCTTCAGCCGAGGATTCCGTAAAGAATGGTCGTAACCATCTACATTAGCCCTAGCTTTATGAAAACTCGCTCTCTGCGTATTTGCCTTATTCGGTGGCTCTTAATATTTCACACAAAAATGTATACGCTGGAACCGAGAGCGAAAACCTTGCCTAATCTCAAAGTATCATCACCTAATTATCTAAGATTCCAGATTCCTTGCACTAATCTTAGAGCACCAGTACACTCTACTCTCATCTCACACTATTTGGTGGATTATTTTTTGGAAGAAAATCAGCCTGACTCCCAAAACTCTGTCCAAGGGTTCAGGTAAAGCAGCATTGCTTCTTCTCGACAGACTGAGGATGTTTATCAGCCTTCACCGTGAATCCATTGCAAATTCTACGTGTGTGTGAAAAGTTGTACTGGATTCCAGATTATAGGAATCAACTAAAGGATAAAATCTCCAATGCGTTCTCTTAATAAAATAATCTTATTCATGAATGCAATGTCTATATATGCTATAAACATGTAACCTCATATAATTTGTACTTCGTGAATTTCCCGTATCAGGTTACAATTAGTTTGACCCTAAATTTATAACAAAAGGTGAGCAGGTGAGTCAGAATTGGTTGTTGCGAATGATTTCTAGCTCCAATGAGAGCACTGGAGGTGGAGTCGGTTGTTCTTTTATTTAAGGTCCTAAATTACATTTTACACGCAGCTCCGAGGTCTTCCTAAGTGTTGGCATAAAATTTTTTCAATTTTTCTGTATCTACCCCCCCATGACTAAGTTCTTGCATGTCCTCATGCATGAATGTAAAAGAAAATAAATGCTACAGGGAGAGAATGGGTAGAAATCACCTGTAATTGCTCCTGAAATTATATTCAGCACCAGCCAACCTGTTAATTTGCAATATAAAAGGAAATATGCTAAAACAAAAATATGCTATGTATAAAAATGATGGTGGAATGTGGGGCGAATGGTATCTATATGTGCTGAGTTTAATGCCATCAGCTGGGTGAAAGTTTAAAAAGGATATACCAATACAGTATTGAGAATGGCGAGTAAAATGATAAGAATTTTAGTCTCATTTGCCAATAGCGGACCGCAAATGCGAACTAGCTGTCCATGAAATCCAAGTCCAAATAATCGGGAAAATATGTAGATGGGGCTTGGGATAATCTGCTACCAGATGCAACACAAGAAAGACAGATAAATACGGGTGCCTGGAAGGAATGAAGGTGAAGGCATCCCGAAGAGGTGATGGAGAATGTGGGTGGTAGGGGTATGGGTGGAGTTGTGTGGGGTGAAATCATATGGGTCCTGATAATGGTTATGAATGGAAGGCATGACCCACGTAGTGTGGTCAGATCTGGAAATCAAGGTCTAGTGATCAGTCTCTGTCTCTACCAAAGATGTTTGGGTCTCATCTTCTTCTTTTATCTCTTCCAAATTGTCCAATGCCAATTCGCAATTATCACATGATTCCCCAAAATTCCTAGCTTCCTCTGATAACTCATCATATGTTATTCCCAATAATCTTTCAATTTCTTGAATATCTATTTCATATGGGGATATTTCCTTCTTCTCACTTGGATGAAGTTGGCCATTAGATTTAGTAGTGAGTCCCTCCATGAAAGTGGAATGGGCTGAATCATTGATTGAGGAGTTGTTACAGTCTTTTTGATTTTGTTGCTCCGTGTATGAGATCATTTGAATTAATTCATCAATGTCTCCATTGGTATTCTAAAATACAACAAAATTATATTCAGGTCCCTTAATGTTTGGTTCCTCAAAATGAAATGATTGGTACTCAGGCCCTATATCAAGATCAAGATTCTCAAATAAATCTCCATTCTCAACTTCCATAGGGTTATCAATATCATCCACCTTGGGTGTTTGATCAACAAAATCCTGCATGACCACCACCGAATCGCAAATCGGTTGTGACCGTGTCGATCTTTCACTTTTAAGTCGTTTGTAGTTTAATGTGGTGGAAAAATCGACTAATCAATTTTTAATAAGAAATAACCACTCGCAGAGGAGCGGGTCGTTTCCACAGGGAGGCAATAACGTATTAAAATTCGCGCCACTTAAAAATGTTTGTTCGGAGTCAATTTGGACAAGAACCAAGCCAAGATTGCCTTTAGATTAAGGTTTAAGCAAGAAATAATGCTGAAATGGCAATTATGATAAACTGCAGGATATTTTCCGCAATGCAGACTGAATAGAATATGAATAAAATCTGGCAATGGCAGAAAATGTAAATTTTAATCAATGCTTTACTGTAGCAAAACAGGGGAATTTTTCCCCGTTGTCTTGCGCGACGAGGAGCCGATGGCTGGGCGCGGGAAGCTCGGCGGAGGTCCCTTGGATCAAGGGCTTCGAATCGGTGGTGACGGCGAGTCGCGCGGCGGCCGGAGGTGGCCGGACGAGCTCCGGCGGAGGTGCTGCAGGCGGTTGTGCGTGGGCGCGCGGAGGGTCTGCGGAAGGCGCTGGCGCGCGGAGGGTCTGCGGAGGGCGCTGGCGCGCGGTGGTAGCTGCAGAGGTCGGTTGCTGGCGGTTCTGCAGGTGGCTGTGCGTGGGCGCGCGGAGGGTCTGCGGAGGGTGCTGGCGCGCGGCGGTCTGCAGGCGGGCGTCTGCAGGCGGGCGCTGGCGCGCGGAGGCGTGGCTGCGGTGGTAGCTGCAGAGGTCGGTTGCTGGCGGTTCTGCAGGTGGCTGTGCGTGGGCGCGCGGAGGGTCTGCGGAGGGCGCTGGCGAGCGGAGGGTCTGCGGAGGGCGCTGGCGCGCGGTGGTCTGCAGGCGGGCGTCTGCAGGCGGGCGCTGGCGTGTGCGGTGGAAGCTGCAGAGGGGGCGCTTGCGCGGTGGTTTGCAGATGGCTGTGCGGTGGAAGCTGCAGAGGGGCTGCGGAGGGCGCTGGCGCGCGGAGGCGTGGCGGTGGTAGCTGCAGAGGGGGCGCTTGCGCGGTGGTCTGCAGGCGGTTGGCGTGTGCGGTGGAAGCTTCAGAGGCTGTTGGAGGATGCTGCAGGCTGGTCTGCAGGCGTTGGAGGAGAGCGCGGGCTGATCTGCAGGCGTGCGCAGGTCAGCAGCCGGTGAGCGGTGGAGGGCGCAGGCGATTTGGTGGCCGGTTGGAGAGTGCAGGCTGAGGAAGTGGAGGTGAGCGGGTAACTTCAGACGTCTGGGAAATTTCCCAGACGTCTTAAGTTACTGAGAGGGTGGCTGATCAGTAGCTTGCGTGGTGGTCTGCGACGACGGCGAGGAAGATGCACGCTGATGTGCTCACGGTAATGCGGGCGAGCTCCGGATGGCGGTGTGGCCTGTCACACCACACGCCCACGGTGGTGGAGACTCGCCGCCACGGTAGAGGCCGGCAGTGTGGATGGAAGAGAGAGGATCTCTCTGCACAGTGGTGAGTCGGTGGCGGAGGCCTGCTTTGCTCGGCTGCCTCCGTGCTCCTTTTGTAGTGGCATGAACAATTTTGAAATTAGCTGCCGACCAGATCCACCGTATACGCTCCCCCTTGAATGGCTTTCACTGCATCACGCGGGCGTTGGAGCGGCAGCCAGCCGTTCTGAAAGAAGACGAATAAAGCAAATATTATTAAAATATTAGGGTTATTTATGTATAGACCCTCAACTTCTATGTTAATAAAAACAATATACCTAATTGGTTATCTAATTAGATGAATGCTATTCTAAGTTAATTCTAAATGCACTTAAGATATGAATGCAATGTATGGATTATGTAATTAGATTAAAACTATGAATTAATCTATTTACATCCTAATTTATACTAAATAAATGTTAGAATTAACCTAATGTGTAGGCACTTAAGTACTTAAATAACCCACAACTATGGGCTAATCAAATACCCCCATGCCTAGTTTTTGCTAGTCCCTAGCAAAATTAAGCGAAACCTAGCACTCTAAGTAGACTAGTCAACTCACTTAGTCTTCCTTCAGAAGCATATTAAGTTCAGGTTCTAAACCCAAGGTTCCTAAGTAGTTGCTAAGTTACAGACTAGGTCGGCTAAAGACGAGTTGCCAGCACAAGTTTCCCTGATTTCTGACTCTACCCTAAAGTTTATTGATCCCTGAGATTAAAGCATCCGTGCTTGTGCATTGGTCCGAGTTATTTGAGTTAAAGGAATTTTTTTTTTTTTTTTTTTAATAAATATACTTTTTTTTTTTTTTTTATGTTTGATTCTTCTAAGTCTAACCTCAGATCAGCTATCAACACGGTCTGTGTCGGATTCATTGTCCCCATTACCACACCTCGAAGGGTGCCTGGCTTTCGATGCTTCGAGATAGCACCGCCCATAACGACCCCAAGAACTCCTGGCAATCGACACTTCGAGATAGTATCGCCCATGGATTTCTTAAGCGAATTCAGGCCTATGGCAATCGGCACTTCGAGATAGGGCCGCCCATGGTACCTGAACCGCGCAATGCGCTTACATGCCCCCAGTAGGATGGATATCCTAAGAGACAAGCGCCGAGGAGGTAATATGTTACCATCGCATCCTCAAGGTGAGTATATACTCGACCTCTCCTGCGGCGGGAACTCTTCCAATCAAAATATGTTTTCAAGCCTTTCTTAAGTCAAAAACTAAGAGAACCAAATCTCTTTTCAGAAATTAAGTTAATTACCAGACCAAGTGTGAACAATTTGGATGCTTGGGTTACAAGGACCCGTAAACCAAAAAGGTAGAATAAGACTCCAGGTACTACCCCACCTTTTAACTCAAACCCTAGCTTCCCTTCCTCAACCTCTTGAAAAATAGTCCGCAACTTAACTCCTACTTAAGTTTTTAAGTCCACAAAGGACCCTAAAGGTCTAAAGCTAGTAGCTTATTTAGCTTCTAAAGTTTGACCCTAGAATTAATTTAGTCTATGCTAGAGTTCTGATTTGCTTAAGAATGCAGGACTTAGCCAGTTAAGCTCAAAACTTTTTTTTTTATTTTATATGTACAAATGTATGCAATTATGCTATGTATATCCCCAAGTACACCCCCCCATGCCTAAAATCTGCAATGTCCTCATTGCATAGAAGGATATTACCTGGGTCAAAGCTGGGCTGAATAGCCGAAGAACCTGCAAATCAGGTTCAAGAATTGCAGAAATAGGCCCTAAAAATGAGGAAAGCAAAGTTGGCCTAGAAAATAGGTAACCTAGGATGTTGGCGAGCTGATGATGAATCCCGATAGCATATGCTCGCCCAACTAAAATGGGAATGAAATCTTCCCAGGTCACCAGAAGAGGTTCTAAAGGATAAACAGTTAAAATAACCTCCAAAGGGGTAGGGGTAGGATGACAAGGATCCTCCAAAAAGAATGGGGAAGGAATGGTATAGAGATAAACCCCCAGGGTAATGGACTGACTAAAGAAATCATCAATCCATACCCGATACTCCATTACAGAAAATATTGGTCTGTTAAGCCCCCTAGTCAGAACAAAAATGAGCAATTCTCTAAGGCAAGGATCGTCTAGGGTGTCCAAGTTACGAGGTTGTGGGATGGCCATAAGATCTAGGTTGGGTTTAATCAGCTTGGTGTCCATCCTAAACACTCTTTCTAAATCCTCAATTTCATCCCTAGCATTCCTTGCCCCATCACGTGGATCTTCCTGCTCTTCATCAGGAGTCACAATTTCGCTTTCAGATATAAGCGAATCAGAGGGTGACTTCGAAGTGAATGAAGGCAGGTTGGAAGCAACAGATCTAGGGATTATCCTATTAATGTCATCCCCGGGTTTTTGTTCTTTACTCACATCTTCCCCGGAGTCTATATGTGAATCCACACAAATCTTAGAAATTGCTTCCAAATTTTCCATCATTTTATCATGAGGAGAAATATCATCAATGGGTGTGCCAAGGAAACCTAATTTGGTCAAATTTGTGACATCCTCAGGGGCTAACTCTTCAAATAAGACATAATCACCCTTAGTGTCACTCCAAATCTTGAATGTAGGTTCCTCATATAATTCGTCTTCCTCCTCATCACACAATTCATCATGTACCCGAGGTCTAGAATCATTTAATATCTCAGCAGATCCCCTAGGGTGCTCTATCTGAGGTAAATTATTTACATTGGTTACATCAGACTCCTCAGATAGGTCAATTTCTTTAGGGTTAGGTTCCCTAAGGGTGGGTTTGAGTTCCATATCGTGATCAGAAGGGAGGGTAGGATTAACAACTTGACTTTGACCCACTTCATCAAATGTCACAAAAATACTATCATCTGGGTCGAGGTCTTCCAATGGTACCATCATTCCCTTCTTTTGACTCCAATATAATTCAGGTGGATACTCAACCTTATCATCGTCTTCCTCGGGTTGCCACCTTTCTTCATCCAATGCATAGCTACTTTCATGTGTATTTTCCTCCCACCTAAAGTGTAGATCTCTCAAGGAAGTGTCATCTAATGGGGAGGTTTCAAAATCGATCCTCGAAAAGTAGCTATTTTCCCCAGAATTTCCCTTCAACTTAAAGTGTAGCTTTCCCACGGGAGATGCATCTATTGTAGAGGGGTGTACGTCATCGTCAATGGGGCAGATTGGGTGGCTAATTTCATCTCTTTCTTGTTGGCCTGCTCTCAAAGATTCTCCTAACAATTCACTCATTTCATTTTGCATTTTCTGTATTTCCATCTTCAAAGAGGAGAGGTCATTTTTATCATAAGAGAAGTCAAGCTCAGGCTTATAGTACCCAGGAGTGTTTGTCCAACCATTATAAGTTTTAAGGGAGGGTGGGTTGGGTATTTCTTTGGTATGTGGGATATTGGGTAAAGCAAATCCCGCTCCTGAGTTCTGCTCACTAATTTGGGGCTTAACTAGGCCAATACTCCTATAATAGGAGTAAAACGGATCCCAATGATTGTCATTATGTCCATCAAGGAATGGACCATCTCGGCGTCTGGGATCGAAGGATGCAGAGTGGGGGTGAGGGTGTGGGCAATATGTGAAAGGATGAAAATCAATGTGGTCCATCCTAACTCACACTTCAATCAGAATTCCCCAAGCAAGACACAATTCAAAAAGGACCTTTTAGGTCTTTCCCAATTTAGGCTTTTGATTTTAAGTCAGATTGCAGGTGACAATACAAGTTACCCAATCAATTACGCGCCTATTGTCAACCTACGGCTCGCCTAAAAAGACCTAGTTGGAACTTAGGTAATCTTCCCTAAATCTCAAATGGTCAAGTAAATCCAAAGATGGAAGATCGAGGGATGCAAGTAGGCCTAAGCCTTCCTTTGAAGCTGTGCTTTCGCGGTGCTCCTCAACTACCCCCAAAAATCCGTGACAGGGTATCCCCCTCTTTGGATTTACAAAACCTTTGATCTCAAGTTCCGAACACTTCAGAATCCAACGAAAGGAGGGCTCTTGTCCTAGTATTTCCAAACCTAAGGAGTGTCTAGAAGCGTGTCGTGGTGCAAGTGAAATAAGTGTGCATACACCGTAAAAGATTTTAAACTTTGAATCGCACGCCAAGTTTGAAAATGAAATCCTTGGTTTTTAAAATGTCCTTCCTTTAATTAGTCCTTTTTCTAAAAAAAAAAAAAAAAAAAAAAAAAAAAAAAAATGTGACCACTTGTTAGATTTATTCAGTACAGATTAGGTGGTCTTTGCATTAAATCCCAAATGCAATGCGTGATCAAAAATAGGATGCAAAGTAAGAGAATGCGTACCTTGCCTCCAGCGATCTTCGATGCAAAAATGCACGCAATGCAGAAAAGCAAATCTAGAGGCTGCTCATACAGACCTAAATGGTTCGTCCTAGGGCAGGCAGCTTCTAGCAGGCAGCTCGTTTTTTTTTCTTTTTCTATTTTTTTAGAGCTACTTATGCACAAGCAAATAAAAGAAATAATAAAAAAAAATAAACCTAAATCTAAAGAAAAGGGAACAGGCTCCCAAAAACTACCCAACACGGGTCCAAAACAAAATCAGGGAACAAACCCTCAAAATATGCCCCAGAACAAGGGTTTCAAACTAACTGTAATGAAAAATTAAGTCTTCAGTCTTAATTCTATTCTAATTAAATTAGCGATTAAATACAGTGGTGTCCGTCGCGTCCTCGTCCTTCTCCTCCTTTGAAAATTGCTTGTCCACTTCTCGTCTGGCGACGTCAAGGGTCGCCTCTCACAGTGGCTGATTCTTGCACAAAATTTCTTGCACAGAAAAGAAAATAATAGATGGTCAAATCTCTGTGCAATTGACAAATAATCAAAATAAAATTAGGCGAAATTATTGCGTCTGTTGCCTCCCCGGCAACGGCGCCATTTGACCGTGTCGATCTTTCACTTTTAAGTCGTTTGTAGTTTAATGTGGTGGAAAAATCGACTAATCAATTTTTAATAAGAAATAACCACTCGCAGAGGAGCGGGTCGTTTCCACAGGGAGGCAATAACGTATTAAAATTCGCGCCACTTAAAAATGTTTGTTCGGAGTCAATTTGGACAAGAACCAAGCCAAGATTGCCTTTAGATTAAGGTTTAAGCAAGAAATAATGCTGAAATGGCAATTATGATAAACTGCAGGATATTTTCCGCAATGCAGACTGAATAGAATATGAATAAAATCTGGCAATGGCAGAAAATGTAAATTTTAATCAATGCTTTACTGTAGCAAAACAGGGGAATTTTTCCCCGTTGTCTTGCGCGACGAGGAGCCGATGGCTGGGCGCGGGAAGCTCGGCGGAGGTCCCTTGGATCAAGGGCTTCGAATCGGTGGTGACGGCGAGTCGCGCGGCGGCCGGAGGTGGCCGGACGAGCTCCGGCGGAGGTGCTGCAGGCGGTTGTGCTTGGGCGCGCGGAGGGTCTGCGGAAGGCGCTGGCGCGCGGAGGGTCTGCGGAGGGCGCTGGCGCGCGGTGGTAGCTGCAGAGGTCGGTTGCTGGCGGTTCTGCAGGTGGCTGTGCGTGGGCGCGCGGAGGGTCTGCGGAGGGTGCTGGCGCGCGGTGGTCTGCAGGCGGGCGTCTGCAGGCGGGCGCTGGCGCGCGGAGGCGTGGCTGCGGTGGTAGCTGCAGAGGTCGGTTGCTGGCGGTTCTGCAGGTGGCTGTGCGTGGGCGCGCGGAGGGTCTGCGGAGGGCGCTGGCGCGCGGAGGCGTGGCGGTGGTAGCTGCAGAGGGGGCGCTTGCGCGGTGGTCTGCAGGCGGTTGGCGTGTGCGGTGGAAGCTGCAGAGGCTGTTGGAGGATGCTGCAGGCTGGTCTGCAGGCGTTGGAGGAGAGCGCGGGCTGATCTGCAGGCGTGCGCAGGTCAGCAGCCGGTGAGCGGTGGAGGGCGCAGGCGGTTTGGTGGCCGGTTGGAGAGTGCAGGCTGAGGAAGTGGAGGTGAGCGGGTAACTTCAGACGTCTGGGAAATTTCCCAGACGTCTTAAGTTACTGAGAGGGTGGCTGATCAGTAGCTTGCGTGGTGGTCTGCGACGACGGCGAGGAAGATGCACGCTGATGTGCTCACGGTAATGCGGGCGAGCTCCGGATGGCGGTGTGGCCTGTCACACCACACGCCCACGGTGGTGGAGACTCGCCGCCACGGTAGAGGCCGGCAGTGTGGATGGAAGAGAGAGGATCTCTCTGCACAGTGGTGAGTCGGTGGCGGAGGCCTGCTTTGCTCGGCTGCCTCCGTGCTCCTTTTGTAGTGGCATGAACAATTTTGAAATTAGCTGCCGACCAGATCCACCGTATACGCTCCCCCTTGAATGGCTTTCACTGCATCACGCGGGCGTTGGAGCGGCAGCCAGCCGTTCTGAAAGAAGACGAATAAAGCAAATATTATTAAAATATTAGGGTTATTTATGTATAGACCCTCAACTTCTATGTTAATAAAAACAATATACCTAATTGGTTATCTAATTAGATGAATGCTATTCTAAGTTAATTCTAAATGCACTTAAGATATGAATGCAATGTATGGATTATGTAATTAGATTAAAACTATGAATTAATCTATTTACATCCTAATTTATACTAAATAAATGTTAGAATTAACCTAATGTGTAGGCACTTAAGTACTTAAATAACCCACAACTATGGGCTAATCAGGTTGTGACACACCTGACCCAGATTCAAACATTTCTAGTTTTTGTTGCTCATCCCGGATTTTATGAAGCTCTTTCCTTATATCATCATATTCTCTTACAGTAGGTTCTTTTATTTCATGAATCATTTTGATCAATTGAGTAATCTGGGATTCATTGCAAGGGGCAGGGGTTTGAATTGGGCTAGGTCGATCAAGATAGTCAACCATACTATCAATGATTTGATCTGGTAGGGAGGGTGACTTATGTGATCTAGTGGATTGTTGATTCGGGTCGTGTGGTTCTACCCAGGTGTCAATTGCCATAGTTTCTTCCGAATTACCCTCCGACTCACTTTCCATGTCATCCAGAAAGTACCCTGACTTTATTTTCTTAGTGGCTGCATACATATCAAAGTGAATCTTCTCATTGCCACTACTCACCTCCATACATCCTGAGTAGCAGTCAATCTGTGCATTGGCCGTAGCCAAGAAAGGTCGACCCAGAATAATGGGTGAATTACTTTACTTAGCTTGTCCGATATATTCATGTCCAAGACAATAAAATCGACTGGAAAGCTAAGACCTTGTACTTTAATAGTCACATCCTGAACTACCCCCTTCGGTAGTTTGATGGAGCCATCTGCCATTCTAATGGTGACAGGTGTGTGGTGCAGATCTCCAAGTTTGGTGTGGTCAAAAAGGGCGGTAGGAGAACTCGGGCTGATTGGAGGATGGGCGATCGGCGATGGGCGGAGCGAGGTAGTGGGGCGAATCCATCCAGGGTGGGCGCAGAAGATGAATGGAAGACATGGAGATCAAGGGCCTGGAGGAGAAGAGAGCGGTTGTGGCAGGAGAGGTTTTTTAGGTCGTCTGACCGTTCTCAAAGACGTCCTTGGAGGCGGAAGAATGGTGATGTTCTCTGCTTCAAATGCAGACAAAGGGGGCATGTGGCTGCGATATGTAAGAATGCTCAGATCTGCTTGGAATGCAGGGGCGAAGGACACAAAAGCTATTTGTGCCCTAGGAGGTTCCCTTTGCGACAATGGCGGGCAGTCTCACGTCCTGTTTGGAGGGTCAAAAATGAACCTCGGCCGCCACCACCACCGATTTTGGGCAGGCATACAATTGAAGTTGAGATCCCATCTATGAAAGAGATCTCGGCTGCAGAGATCACACTGAGAGGTGCTTTGATTGGGGAGATCATGTCAGGTAGGCCTTCGATAGAAATGCTTCAGAACCTGGTACTTTCCTTAGATCTTTTGTCTGCGGGCTGGAAAGTTGCTCTATTATCCCCTTCTCGATTCTTGGTGTATGGTTTGGGCATGCTGGATGTTGAGTGATTAAGATTTCGTTCAAGTATCTTTAAAGATTTCATTGTGATCTGGAGAATGGTCTCTCCTTTTGATGGGGCACTATCTGAACGGCCTCCACAAAGAGTGTCCTCCAGGAGGGTCATCCTTGAGATCTCTGGACTACCACTGCACCTGCAGGTAAAGGGTGTTGTCTCCAAGATGCTAGCAGGTTTTGCATCAATCTGTGATGGTTCTGATGTTCTGATTGGAGAAGGAGACATTAGGTCGTTAAGAATTGAGGTGGAAGTTGCTAATGCTGGTTCACTTCCAGATTCGATCATTATCAGATGTGGGGGCACCTCTTGGCTTGTTAGGTTAGCTATTATTGGGCAGGTTGATTGCTGTCAAGATAACTCTCGTAAGGAGAAACCAATGTTTGGAACCAAAAATGAGGTGAGCAAACAATGTGATAGCTGTGGATGCAACCCTGCAGCTGAGGCTTCTGATCTCACAAAGAGGAAGGAGTGCCACTGTGCTATGGGTGAGAAGGATCGGATGGAAGATGTTGCAACACCTGCTGAAAATAGATCAGTGTTGATAGGCAAAGAGGGTGACTGTCTGGAGGTTGCTGAGACTGAAGTGGTAAATTCTGAGATGATCTGTAGTATGGAGTTGGGCAGTACAGAAAGGGAGTTGAGGCTTAAAGAACCAAGCCAGATGCAGCACCTGAGTCCTCCTGCAGTTGAGGTTCCTGAGCCCAAAAAGAGGAAGGACTGCCACTGTGTTATGACTGAGAAAGACCAGATGGAAGATGTTGCAACACCTGCTAAAAATAGATTAGCTCTGATAGTCAAAGAGGGTGATTGTTTAGGGGTTTCTGAGACTGTTTTGGCAGAATCTGAGACGAACTACAGTGTGGTATTTGGCACTTTAGAAAGGGAGTTGAGGCTTAAAGGATGCAACCTTGCAGCTGTGGCTCCTGATCTCACAAAGAGGAAGGAGTGCCATTGTGCTATGGCTGAGAAGGATCAGACGGAAGATGTTGCAACACCTGCTGAAATTAGATCAGTGTTGATAGGCAAAGAAGGTGACTGTCTGGAGGTTGCTGAGAATGAAGTGGAAAATTCTGAGATGATCTGCAGTATGGAGTTGGGAAGTACAGAAAGGGAGTTGAGGCTTAAAGAACCAAACTAGATGCAGCACCTGAGTCCTGCAGTTGAGGTTCCTGAGCCCAAAAAGAGGGAGGACTGCCATTGTATTATGGCTGAGAAGGACCTGATGGAAGATGCTGCAACACCTGCTGAAAATAGATTAGCTCTGATAGTCAAAGAGGGTGATTGTTTAGAGGTTACTGAGACTGATTTGGCAGAGTCTAAGATGAATTGCAGTGTGGAATTGGGCAGTTTAGAAAGGGAGTTGAGGCTTAAAGAGCAGAGCCAGTTACAGTTTGCTACTCCAACTGATTTGCAGTATGGCTGTGGGTCCAAACAAAAGAGAGGCGTGGGCAGATCTCCTATGTGCTGCGAAGGAGAAGAAAGGAGCATCCTATTGTGGAGCAAGATATTGCTAAATCTATTATGGTAGAATATGTGGGCTGCAAGGTCAATGGGGATCTTTCAAGTGAGAAATGAGCGTTTTGTCATGGAATGTGCGTGGGCTACGCAACAAGCAAAGAAGGGCTTCTCTTTGTAGATATCTCTCCGAATGGGAGATAGACTGTGCCCTTTTACAAGAGACTCACTTGGAGAGGGAGAATGGTCAAGAATGGGACTGTTTCAAACAATCTGGCCATAGTGATATTGTGGCTAAGGGTGCTGCTGGTCGGTCTGGTGGTATGGCTTTTTGGTGGAGAAAGTCTGCCATTTCAGTAACTGAGATTTTTCGTGATAGGTTCTTAATTTCCTGCAGGTGTCAATCTCCCCAAGGTGATATGGAATGGTTTATATCATGTATTTATGGTCCTTGTGTGGCAGCAGAGAGGGTTGGCTTGTGGGAGGAACTTTATGCAATGCATCAAAGAGTGCAAGAGACTCCATGGCTGTTAGGGGGTGATTTCAATTGTTATCTTTCTGGTGATGACAATCCAGATGGGAGAATGGACAGTTCTTCAACAGGCTTCCAATTGGCTGTGCAGAACATGGGCTTGACTGAATTTCCCATCAGTGGTGTGGAATATACTTGGAGGAATGGAAGTGGACAGATTTCCAAATTGGACAGGTTCTTTGGCAGTCCTAGTTTGTTAGAGAGTTTTCAGTTATCAGCTGTTTTGAGCCTTGATAGACCGTTCTCTGACCACACGCCTTTGGTTTGGGACAGTGGGGTGAATGCAGACACGGGGTCATATTTCAAACTCAAGAGATCTTGGTTTAGGGAAGAAGGCTTTGTGCAAATGGTTTCTCAGTGGTGGCAGAGCAAGGATGTTCAAGGCACTGCCACACAGCAGTTGGCTGCGAAATTGGTTGGTCTGCGTGAAATGTTGAAAGAATATGGGCAGGCTGTGAACCTGATTAGAGACCAGAAGAGGAAGGAAGCCTTGACAGTCATCAGGGATTTAGATATGAAAGAGTGCAGGCTGAATTTGGACCAACAGGAGCAGCAATTGAGGCAGCAAATGCAAGCAATTGTGAGGGATGAAGACCTGAAAATTGAAATGGATTGGCGGGAAAAATCCAGACAGCTTTGGCTTAAAGAGGGTGATGCGAACACAAAATTTTTCCATCTTGCGGCCAGTGCTAGAAGGAGATTCAACCTTATTTCTTCTATTAAAGTTGATGAAAGAAATATTACCTCGGTTATGGAGATCAGATCTGAAGCAACAAAATTTTTTAAAGAAGCTTCCAAGGCAACTCCAAGAGGTTCATGGAGGATGGCAGCAATGGATTTCCCTTGTGTAAATAACGAACAGAGTGGCATGCTTGTGACCCCTATTTCTGAACAGGAAGTGCTAAAGGCCATTAAAGATTTAAATAATGAAGGGGCTCCAGGTCCAGATGGTGTTCAGGTGTTTTTCTACAGAGAGTTATGGAATGTTGTTAAGGTGGATGTAATGAAGGTCATCCATGAGTTTGAAGTGGGTAACTCTGGTTTTGAGAGGCTAAACAAATCCTACCTGTTTTTGTTGCCCAAGAAATCAAGTGCAGAAAGTTTTTCTGATTACAGACCCATTGCATTATCAAATTCCATCTACCTTATTATTAGTAAGGTTATTGCTAACAGATTGCGGGAGGTTTTAAAGGATTTGATTATGCCTGTTCAATCAGCTTTTCTTCCTGGGAGATCGTTACAAGAGTCATTCATTGTGGTGCAGGAAATTGTAATGGGGTGGCAAAGGAGAAAATCAAAGGATTTCTTATGGAAAGTAGACTTCTCAAAAGCCTATGATTCTATCTGCTGGTCATACTTGTGGGAGATCCTTAAAAGGAGGAAATTTCCACCCTTATTGATTCAATGGGTGAAGAGATGCATTACGACAGCCTCTTTTTCCCCATTGATAAATGGTAAACCGTGCCGTTCTTGGATTCAGCCCCAATGTGGAGTAAGGCAAGGTTGTCCTATTGCCCCTCTAATTTTTAATCTTGCGGTGGATACTTTGGCTAGGTTTGCCTGTAAATTGGCTGTGGATGGTTTTATAAGGGGTATTCAATGTCTAATCATAGGGCTCTAGCTCCTATACTTCAGTATGCTGATGATACTGTTTTTCTTGTAGAAGGGGGGAAGAGAGAAGCGCAGGCTTTGTTACATATGGTTAAATTGTTTGGAGAGGTTTCTGGGCTCAGATTGAATGGAAGTAAATGTTCCCTGGTCTGTTTTGGGATGAATGATGGTTTACAGAATGAGATCTCTGCCACTCTTGGTACACCTGTGGTGCCACTACCGATTAAATATCTGGGTCTGCCCTTGAAATGTTCTAAGCTGAAGAAAGCATATTGGTCTTTCCTCTTTGAAAAGATAGCTACAAAATTGGAGGGCTGGAGCAGTAGATACCTATCAAAAGGGGGGAGGTATATATTACTGAATTCTGTTGTCACATCGATTCCTGTTTTCTTCTTCTCTATCTTGAGAGCTCCAAATTCTATTTGGAAAAAGCTGGAGGTGATGCGGAAAAGATTCTTTTGGAAAGGGGCCTCCCATAAAGGGGCTTTCTTTCAACCCTTAAAATGGGAATTAATTTGCAAACCAAAGAAGCTGGGAGGCATGGGTGTCAGATCCCTTAAGGAATTCAATGAAGCTTTACTGTTGAAATGGGCTGTTCGGTTACTGCAGGGGGAAAAAAAAACTTGGATAGAAATTATTCAGGACAGTTATGGGAGTACCAATGATGAGATAAATCGTCTTAACCCACGTAAACCATCCCCGTTTTGGCTTTCTGTGGTGCGCGCCTTGAAGGAAAATTGGAACTTTTTCAAATCTGTTTTAGGTGATGGAAAAAGCTTTAAGTTTTGGCTGGAGAATTGGGGGCATGGAGGGACGCTTAAAGATAGGTTCCCCCTTGCTTATGCTGCTGCAGCAAATAAAAATGCAGTGGTAGCTAATTATTGGGATGTGGATTCGGAGCAGTGGCTGTTAAATATTGGCGGGAGGAATAATCATGAAACAAGAACACGCGTAGAGAATGAACGTCTCATGCAAGAGCTTGCTGCTTTCAAACCCATGCCTCATGAATATGATACATACAAATGGGAAGGTAATTTTTCTACTACGGCTGCCTATGACAAATTGATAATGTCCTCCAGGATGGCGGAAGATGAAGAAATGGGGAAAAAGCTTTGGAAGTTAAAAATACCATTAAAGTTACAAATTTTCTTATGGCTGTGCAGGAGGGATGGTTTGATTACTGGAGATCTGAGGCACAGAAGGATGGGGACCCCAACCCAGTTTTGTTATTTGTGTGGGTTGCATAATGATTCTATAGATCATATCTTCTCTTCATGTGCTATCACTGATTATGTTTGGAGGAGAGTATGCAATGAGTCCTTACCCACCTGGGGAAATTTGTGGAGCTGTCTGGTAGATGGGAATAAGCCTTATATACATATGGTGGCGGTTCTGTGGGCGGTATGGAGGGCTAGAAATGAGTGTGTTTTTCAGGAGACCCCAGCTCATGTGGAAAACATTGTAAATTTTTGCTGGAGGCTCATACAGTACTGGGAGTCGAACTTGTAAATTATTTTTTTATTATCAATAATAGCTCTCCTGGTTTGCTATCGGTGATTCGATAGCATTCCTTTCTTTCAAAAAAAAAAAAAAAAAAGGGCGGTAGGAATCAAGCTAATGGAAGACCCTAGATCCACAATGGCTTGGTTGAAGGTGAATCCCTTTATGGCACAAGATATGAAGGGTTTTCCAGGGTCAGTCATTTTGGGTGGTATAGTGCCAGAAACAAATGCACTTATGTTAGCTGATAAAACCACCTCTTTAGGTGTGCAAGTCATTTTTTTCTTTTGTGACACTTTCTTTAAGGCCTCAGGAAAGGGTAAATAGGTCAAATCAACTTCAGAAGCCTTTTTCTTCTTTTTGTCCCATGAGTCTGAGTCAGACCTGGATGTGGGTTTGGTCTTATGATTTTTGGTTGAGCCCAAATCAGGTCATTTGGGTGGGCTCTTAGCTTTTCTCTTCCTTTTAGAGGCCACAAATTTGACCCCTGCACAAGGGCATGTTTGATAGATTGGAGGAGGGGTCGGAAGAATAGGTGGAGAATAGGAGTGAAAAGGCATTTGCATTCGGGGATAGAGTGATTCTTGAAGTCTCTTGATTTGATCCGCTTGAGATTTCACATGATTTTCCAACTTAGTCAGCCTTTCTTCATTTTTCTTATCAAAGTCCAACAAAATGTTCATGATATCTTCAAGGGTGGTTGCAGGTTGGGCTGGACTAGATGGTTGCCCTAAAGTGGATTGAGTGGAGTATTGGGCTTGCCTAGATTGATGTTCAGTCTGAGTCGATCTCTGTGTTGGCCATGAAAGATTAGGATCATTTCTCCACTCAGGGTTATACGAATTTGGATATGAATCAATAGGTGTATCGCCATGAGTGGGGCTGACTACAGAGGGAGTTGATTGAGAACCTGTTATGTGGTCCTGTACTTGTGATCCATTATTCCAATTCATTAGAGATATCTCATCAGGTACTAGTGTATCAGAAATAGTTCATTCCTTAATTGATCTACCCAAATCATGGATTAGGTTCAAAGGTGCCTTTTGGGTTGGTTGAGTCCAGGATGCCTCCCCATGGTAGCAAGAAACAGTAGAATAGCTAGTGGTTCCAAATATGGGTCACTAGACCCACTAGGCTAGTTGTTCCAAGTCTCTTGTCCCTGGTAGGAGTGATAAGATTGAGATTGTGCCTGAGATCGTCTAATTTGGTCTACAAGCTTGGCACATTGATCTGTATAATCCTTTTTATATTCCTGGAATTCAGCAACTATGGCTTTCAATTGGTTCTGATCTAGATAAGGGTCAGATCCATGAGATTCAGGTTCTAAATAAGCTGGGGGATAAGGATAACCATATCTCAGTTGGTTAGGATGAGTCTCCCAACCAGAAGGAGTCGAAATCATGGTTGGGTTGGGAGATGGAGGACCCCTAGGGTCAAAAGAATGATATGGGTTCATGGATATTTGATAGAAGATGCGAATAAAGATAAGAGATAGTCTTCCTTAGGAAGACACAACCAGCTACAAGGGGCTGGTGGAATTAAGGCAAAGGCCTAGGAAGAAAGATGAAATCACACCCAAATCAGGCTCAAAAAGGTTTGTTTTGAGTCTCTCAGTTTAAACCCTAATGTGAATTACCTAGGGTTTGTGCTTCTTCTAAAATCTGCAGTCAGACCTTAGTAGGACTTGAAATCACTGCCCAAATCAATAACTAAAGAAAAATAATATGAAATTTGGTATAGATCTTACCTCTCCAATGAATTTTTCAGGGAATATTTTTTTAATATTTTTACTGTTTCGTGTAATTTTTCACGAATTTTTATGTTTCAGGGGGTCAAACAGACCAGATGGACCTCCTGCGAGAAGTGCAGTTTCAAACACTACCAAAAAAAATCCAAAAATTCTTGAAAATTAATAGAAAAGACTAGGTTTCAGTGGATTTCCAACCCCAGAAATGTCAAAGATATCTGATTTATGTAAAGGACAGAATTAACATTTAAATTTATAAAAAATTAGAGCACAGACTGTTATGACCCCCTTCCACTGTACGAATTTTTAAAATTTTTATGGTGATAATTTTTCCAAATAAAAGGTGGCGCTGGAAAGCTAGTTTGAAAACCTAATACCAGACCGAATCCCAAGATTTTTGGACTCCAAATTTCATAGCAACAAAATTTTGAAAATCATCAATATTTGCTGACCGAATTTTCAAATCTGATTTTGGTGTATTTAAATAGTTTCCAAGTTAAAACACACACCAAAGAAAATGAATTTTTTTTTTAATTCAGATCTGTAATTTTGTGTATGAATTTTTAAAATTTTTATGGTGATAATTTTTCCAAATAAAAGGTTGCACTGGAAAGCTAGTTTGAAAACCTAATACCAGACTGAATCACAAGATTTTTGGACTCCAAATTTCACAGCAATAAATTTTTGAAAATCATCAATATTTGCTGACTAAATTTCCAAATCTGATTTTGGTGTGTTTAAATAGTTTCCAAGTTAAAACACACACCAAAGAAAATAATTTTTTGTTTTAATTCAGATCTGAAATTTTGAATTTGAATTTATATCTAGATATATATTTTTTTTTCTTTTTTTTTCTAACCTAAGGAAGCAATAAACTAGAGGACGAAGAAGATACCTGCGGTCTTCACCACGGGTTGATGTGTGCGCAGATCCTCATCTTGACACCCTACAATCAAAACAAACAGAAGTTAAGAAAACCCAAATCTAAAATCACGTGTTACCTCCCTGGCAACGGCGCCATTTGACGGACGTGGAAATCGCATATTTTGAAATCGTTGGAAATCGTAGTATATTCGCGAAAACCACTCGTCAAAGATATTTGTGATAACAAAACTCTCGCTGATCTTTATTCTTTTTAGAACTTGAGTCCCGGTCGTTCGTCTATGGGAGGCGTGAAAACGAATCGAGATTTGGATCAGCTTTTATAACCTAAATCTAACCTAAGCTACTATTTTTGTCTTTCTGTGTTTTTGATTTTTTTTATTTCAAAAAGGGAATTGAAACCTAGATCTAGTTAAACTAGCAAAGGCCTAAGTGACTATGTGCATCTAAATGAGGCCAGGTGACCGTGCATGGTGTGAACAAACCAATGTGTCATATAAGCAAGCAAACATGAGGACAATCAATCACAGAAACATTATTTATGCATAGAAATTTATCACACATCATCTACACTAGAAAGCATATAAATAGCAGAAAATCCCTCACGCCGGAAAGTTGCCACTAGGGCCATCGGCCTTGTGTGAGGGTGTAGGCTAGACCTTGGGTATGCAAACCCGTCTACACACCTACCAAAAGAGATGGCCAGCCACGAGAGGCTATGGGTGAGCCTTCATGGCCGTCCAAGAAGAAGAAGAAGATGGGGGCTAGTGCACTCAAGTGGAGAGAGGTGGGTGTTGCTCCCTTTCTCTACCAATGGCCGTCCTTGAAGCTTTGGAGAGAAGCTTCTCTAGCTAGCCGTCCATGGAGCCTTGGAGGAGGATGAGGAGGACGGCCTTAAGGTTTTGGAGGGTGGAAGAAAGTTTAGAGTGGAGAGTATGGATGGGAGAGTGTATGGAGAGATGGTCCAATTTCGTAGCTCTCTCTTTGCCCTTATGGAAGGCTCCATTTGGTTGCCACTTTTGGTGGCTCCAAAAATTGCGAATGCCACAATTTTTGGATCTAGGTTTGACACAAGTTTTTGGGGATTCCAAGAGAGTGTGCATGGGCTTGGTGGGAGTAAAATGGGAAGGTGTGCGTGTGTGTGTGTTTTTCGTAGGGCTAGGTTGTGGGTTTTGGTAGGATTTGGTGCTAAATAGGTTGGGTCAATCTAGATTAAGTGGGTGTGGACCTAATTAGGCTTAGGAAAGTCTAATTGAGTAGGAGTGAACCTAATTAGGTATAGGTCAAGTCTAATTAGATGTGTGCATGTGATTAGGCTAGGGTAACCTTAATAGGTATGGGTTATTTAGATCCTGGGTGGATCTAATTGGGCTCGGGTGCACCCAATCAACTGTAGATGCATCCAATTAGGTATGGGATTGTTCAATTGGGTTAGGGATAAGACAAGTAGGTCGATGGATAGTGGACTAGGCTTAGGAGGTCTCTACTTAGGTTTCCTAGGGTGTCTGGTGGGGTTCCTAGGTCAAAATAGGCAAGCTAGGGCTTCCAACACCCAAAATCAGGAACCAGACAGCAGTATCAGACGTCTAGGGTAGTGGTCAGACGTCTTATACTACAAAATTGGATGTCTTGACACTAAATTAGACATCCAATTTTGTGTCAGTATGAGTTTTGGCTTCTTGGATTGTTATTCTGCTGAAATCAGACGTCCAGCCAGATGTCTGGACGTCTTAAATGGTGCTAGAGAGTGGGTTTTGTGTTTTCTAAGGTTTGTTTTGGTTCCTAAGTGTTTGGGAGAGGGATAGGAACATGGATAGTGCTATCCATGTTTGGGTTTTGAGGCTAAGGTGCCCTAATGGAGGTTGTTTTGGGTTTGGGAAGGTTGTCCTAGGGTTTCTAAGGGTAGGGATAAGGCTATCCTCCTCACTCCTCTTATCTAGATCAGACTTCTTCCTTTATTGCTTTATTCCACTATCTCCATCCTGGATCACTTTATTATCTGTAAATAGCAATAAAAAAAACAGTAACTAGCAGGATATCTCATCTCATTCTAAATAGACTGATGCAATGCATGATATGCAAGATATGAGTGCAATATCCACAATTTAAGATAGGTTCGAACATTATTTAGGTTGATTAGGACCTATGATTGCTGTGCAATCAATCATCACCTAATTATCTTGGACTATGGATTCCTTGCAATTATCTTAGAGCACCAATACACTCTACTCTCATCTCACACTATTTGGTGGATTTTTGGAGGAAAATCAACCTGACTCTGAAAACAATGTCCAAGGTTTCAACAAAAGAAGCACTGCTTCTTCTCGATAGATTAAAGGCATTTATCAGCCTTCACCGTGAATCCATTGTAAATTCTACGTGTGTGTGAAAAGTTGTACTCGATTCCAAATTATAGGAATCAACTAGAGGATAAAATCCCTAATGCATTCTCTTAATAAAATAATCATATTCATTAATGCAATATGTATATATGCTATAAATAAGTAACCTCGTATAATTTGTACTTCATGAAATTCCCATATTCAGTTACATTCATCCTGAGCCTAAATTTAGAATGAGAGCTGTGTGAGTGAGTCGGAAGTGGCTGTTGCAGAAGATTTCTAGCTCCAATGTGAGCATTGAAGGTGGAGTCGGTTGTTCTTTTATTTAGGGTCCTAAAGTACGTTTGACATGCAGCTCTAAGGTTTTTCCTAAATGTTGGCACAAAAATTTTCAATTTTGCTATATCTACCCCCCATGCCTAAGTTTTTGAATGTCCTCATGCATGAATATAAAAGATAATAAATACAGCTGGGAGAGAATGGGTGGAAATCACCTGTTGTTGCTCTTGAAAGTATACATTTAACACCGACCAACCTATCAGTATGCAATATGCTGAAAGAAAAATATGCTATATATAAAAATGGTTATGTATAGATGAAGGATGTGGAGTAGAAGCTGAGTTTAACGCCTCCAGCTGGGCGAAAACTCAATCAGATGTATCAGTTCTTGCATAGGAGCCGACCAAGATTAAGAGAAAGATGTGCTCATATGCTCCTAGAATTAGTGGTCCGGAGATGCGAACCAGCTGATTGTGCACCCGTACTCCAAAAATTATAGCTATAAGAAAGTGTCGAGTAGTGGTGGAGAATAGAGGATAATTAGAGGGGGGATCATGATGTTGATTCAGCTGATTTACCATATCCCACAATTCAGTAGGAAGTTACTGAGGGAGTAGATCAACATGTATCTCAGAACCAGAATCTAAGTCATAGGGATCCTCATAGTGGTAATTGACAACAAAGATTATGCCCTCTCCAGGCTCTGGGTCGTATGGGGGTATCCGTGAAAGTAGAAGATCTATGGGGAGGTCACTGAAGTCCTCATCAGAAATTACTTCATCCTCATCAGTACTCATCTTTGATTCAACAGAGGCCGACTCTTCAGGCTTGGGGTTGAGCCATTGACAAGGATGACAGCTACGTCCCCAGCTCATTCTTCTCAAAGCTTCACCCTCATATGCGTTGGGTTCCTTAGTAATTCCTGCCTCAGGTATTATATTTATTTCTTCGTTCAAGTCATCCATATCTACTTCTAGTCTTCGGATGTCAGGATCAGGGATAGAAAGTGTCATCTCAGAATCTCTAGCATCCGATTTAGGGATGTAGGTGAAAGAAGAAGAGTGCAGATAAGAAGATGATGGCTCTAGCACAGGTTCACCTACAATGGGAAGTGGCCTCGATTGATCAGTAGTGCTGCATGTAATGTTTGCCTCAAGATCCATATCCTCAATTTGATCTACTTCCCTTATCTCGATTGGGTTATCTAAACCAAAAGGTATCTCCCAGGATTTAGGATAATTTGATTGTGGCTCAGTCCTAGAGATATCAGTCCTTTCTTCCTTAATTTCTTGAATGAAGTTCTCAGATGAACCCATTCGGCATACTTCTTGCTCCTGTCTCATATCTAAGATGGGTTCTTCTTCCCCTGAATGCTCTTCTAGCATCTGCTCCCAAGAATCTTCTATGTGTTCTTTCGGTGTAGTCGTTTTAGATTCTTCGAGGTCTTCAAGGCTATTTTCTAGTAGATACCCCAAAAGCAGTAGTTCTTGAGTTTCCCGATTTTGTCCAATTAGCCTTGTTATCCTTGCTGTTCCCTGAAGGAGCTCCATCACAGCTTATTGATGCATAATCCAGCATTGTCTTTGGTTCGGCTCAGTGATAGATTGGATTTCGTGTAGGTAGAATGCGGCCTTCTCCTTAGCGCTAGCTATAGCTCTTTGTATTTTGTAATGCGATCGCATAAGCACCTGTAGTTCTTCTGGGGTTCCAGGGGGTGAATCAGCTCTACCCATATTCCATGGCAGAGAGGCAGGAGTATGAAATCCATATTTTGGGTTATAAGATGTGGTCCTTTGAGGGACCGACTGGTATGGGTCATAATATCCAGGGTTAGGATATGGGTTAACCATTTTGGTAACCCGAGGAGAAGGATTAGGTGAAGCGAAAACTCATCTTTGACACCTTGGGTTCTGATCCCAAGGCTGAGATGATTCTGTGACCTGGGCTCTCAGATAAGCTCGTGGGTCCAGCTCTTCTGGATCCTGATTAGGTCTAGATCCGGGGTTAGCCATTGCGACTACGGGAGTAGAAGAAGTGGGGGGAGAAGATGGTCTCGGCGAGGTGACCCGCCTCCTTGGGAGTGAGTGGCTCCCAAGGTCCAACCAATTGATGTCTAACTGACCTCCTTCCTTGCATACACCACCCAACCCCTGTGTTGGTGTAGCCAAGCCAGACAAGGCTAAAGCCCTGTCAATCAGATGGTCCTTATGAATCAGAAGACGAGATCTTTCATTTTAACTTCTAATTCCTGAAGAAAATTCATCATACAACCGACTGAAAGTGATTCCTACCTCTCGGCTAAGCTAGCCAAGAGGTTAAAAGCACCTAGTAGTATGACAACGAATTCAGGTTTGTTTCGTGTTTTAGACTTAATTTTTAGTCTGTTTTCTTCAGTTGGGGTTTTCTTTTGGTGAGTGGCCCACAAAGTGACCAAGCTCACCGGCTAAGTACTAGACTTGACTAAGTCTAGGTTAGCCCAAATGTGGTCTCTAAATTGTACCCCTAAAGGTGTAACCTAGGGTTCATGCAATTCTAGGGTTTTGTTCTTTTATTCTTTTTTTCTTCTTTAGCAGACCACAAAAATTACAATTAGTTCTCTGGCTACAATTGGAATCCAATTAACTTGAAATTTGGCAAGTAGATTCCTTTTTAGATTATCTTTTGGAAGAATATTTTTATTATAATTTTTAATATTTCAACCAAATTTTTAGTGATTTTTTAATGTCAGAGGTTTAGATCAGGAATTTCGAACCTTGGTCGATTTTTTGCTATGAAACAGTAAGAAATGAGTTTCAAAAATTTGGGAAAAATATGGAAAATAAAGCCAATGAGAACCGCTTTCAAACCACACCAATTTTAGTCAAAACAAATTCGCAAATTGCTCGGAATTGCTTTTTGAACTCTAAAAAATCTTGAATCTGGGTCAGTCTGACTCCCTTGCACTTTGTGAATTTTTAAAAATTGTACACTTAGAATTTTTTCAAAAAAATAGTGTCATTTGAAGGATGGTTTGAAAATGAAGATCTAGCCCAAATTTCAAAATTTCTTGTTCAATAATTTTTTAGCAATTGAATTTTTAAAAATTGATTTTGAAATGTGGTCGAAAATCAGAGAATGGTGGAGAAGCTTCTAAAGAGTGTTTGAGTTTGAAATCCAAACTTTCCACCAAAAATGTTTTCTTTTCAAAAAATGTTTTGAAAATATTTTATTTTCCTTTCAAAAAAGCTTTTTTTTTCAACGGATTTTCAGAAATATGTATATATTTTTCTTTGCTTTTTCAAACTAACCTAGTATTCAAAAAGGAAACCTAATCTAGATTACTTGTATTTTTTATTTTTAATTTTTCCCTTTTTGATGAAAATGAATAATTTTTTTTTCTTTTTTCAAAAGAAATTGATGGAAGCAAATCTAATCCTAGGGTTCAAAAGAAAACCAAGCCTAAGAAAAGATGTACACCTGATTTCTCTTTTCGTGCTCATTGTGTGCGCAGATCCCATTTTCCCTATATTGTCCTACACATCCAAAAACAAAGTAAAGGAAGATTTGTCAGTGACAGTTTAAAAGATTGAAATCAAGAAAAAAAATGACATTGCCTCCCCGGCAACGGCGCCATTTGTTTTGAAGTCGTAAAGCGCGTTTCGATAGGAAAAGCGTCATAGTATAGTGCATAATACGATCAAACAAAGATATTTATAAAAAGATAACGAGACTTTGAGTCCTTGTTGTTCATCTCTGGGAGGCAGTTGTTTAATTCTAAAATCGATCTTTTCACTCTACTTGTTTACAGTCGCATGGTGGTTTATGGTTACTACATATTTAAACAGGACATGCTTAGTTGCAATAGATGATAAAGAAAAGCAGGCAACTTTAATCACATGTAATATTTTGCAATCAATAAGCTTATGGTGATTTTTAACACAGAGATATATATATATATACAAATATTTCTTTCATTCATTCATTTAGGAAGGTGTTTGCAACATGGAATGTAGAGGAAAGCATATAAAGGAAAGCTTGAAAACATAAAAATAGCTAATAGAAAATGATCGCATACAGGAATCTATGGGGAGATTTCGCATGCATCATTGGGGAAGAATATGGGCTACACTACTAAGTAGTAAATGAAAGTAGTAAAACTACGAAGAGCTAAGTTACTAATCTAGCAGAAAGGAAGGGCATTCGAAGGTGAGCTCTGATGGCCTTTGAGTGGCTGAGAGAAGGAGGGGCGGCCAATGGTGCTTAGGCCGGCACTTGGAGAGAGGTTGTAGAGATGACCCAGCATCCTGGTGTTGAGATGGTGGCCTTCATGGTAGTGCTCCTCATGGAGGTGGAGTGGAGATGAAAGTGGCTAGCCTAAGTGGAATAAATGCCAAGGAAATGGATGGGTGCAAATGGCCACCCCTTAGGTCTTTTCATAGACCTAATGGGGTCTCTCTAGAGAAGTGTGGAACTCTCTAGAGAGATCTCCAATGAGTGGCAATCCAAGTGAGGGAGAAGTGGTTCTTAGATCCACAAAAACTGGATCTAAGAATTGAATGACTCTTGGTTGCTAGATTTGGCAACCAAGAGTGGCGCCACTTCAAGAGACTTATAGAGAACTATAGATGTGTGGGAATGCATGAATGGGTGTGTGTGTGTGTGTGTGTGGTCGTGCCCTAGGTGTCTAAGTGATATAGGTTAGGTCCTAAGGGGTTTGGGTAGGTGTAGGCCTCAAATTAGGGTTACAAACCCTAATTGCTAAGGGGGAATTGCAATTAAACTTACCGCAAGTTTAATTGAATGAGTGTGAACTTAATTGAGAGTGGAATAACTCAATTTGGTTGGGCTTTGATCAATTGGACTCTTACTAAGTCCAATTGGACTTGTGTGGGTTGAGATCTGAGCTCAATGGGACTCAATGAGTCCAATTGGGTTAGGTGATGCTAATTGACTTTCATCTAAGTCAATTGGATTTAGTGAGGGCCTAATTAGGTCCTTAGGGCGGTCAAGAGGTGACGTACTAGGGTTAGGATACCTTAATTTAGGTTCCTATGGGGTTGGAATTAGGTCTAAGGAGCTAGAGATCCAAGATCAAGGCTTGAATCTCAAAACAGGAACTGGAGAATAGTTCCGGACATCCAAAAATAGAATCAAAGGACTTATACTAAAAAATCAGAAGTCCAGACTTCAGTTCTGGACATCCAATCTGAGTCAGGGGGAATTCTAAGTTCTGTTTCATGTATTCTACAGAAATTGGACGTCTGACAAAGTGTCTGGATGACGAGTAGCATTGCAAAAGTGGGTTTGAGGTGTGCTGGAATTGGCTAAGGGTTTTGGACATCCTATAATTCTTCTGGGCTTCCAGATAAAGGTTAGAATTAGGGTTTTAGGGTTTTCTAGGGTGCGATGACCTAATCTAAGGGTGGCTAAGGCTTGGGGAGGTCTCTAGGCTATCCTAGGGCTAGGATGGACCTAAGCTCTTCACATTTGACTACCTGATTCCTACTTAATAGAATAGCATACCTTAGATCCCTTACATCATTATTCCCTATAACTAATCTAAGTCTTCTGCTCCACCCATTATTCCTAATTCAGCTTCAGATCCAGCTCCAGATTCAACTCCTAATCAGCTTAATGCCTGCAATTGACATAATGTAATTAATCAGCACATTATGGCATTATTTTATGCAAAGCTAAAGTAAAGCAACAAAGATGTAGATAATGCTCATGCATGCATGAATTACCCTAACTTATGTTAAGTCCTAGCCTAATTTATGTTAGTTAAGATCTATGGTTGCTGCGCAATCAACATCCATTTGGAAGAGTTTGAAATCCTTATGTGCTGGAAATGCTAGAAACATTCTAATAGATTCTTGTCGAGCAACAAAAGCATATGTTTCATCAAAATCATTCCTTCTTGATTATATCCCTTAGCCACAAGTCTAGCTTTATTTCTTATTACACTTCCTAATTCATCAAGTTTGTTTCTAAAAACCCACTTGGTACCAATAATGGTTTGTGATTCAGGCTTTGAAACAAGTTCCAAACCTGATTTTTCTTAAATTGGTTTAGCTCATCTTCCATAACAATAATCCAATAGTTATCTGAGAAGGCTTCGTTAACATTTTTAGGTTCTAATTGTGAAACAAAGACTATAAAGGCTAGTATGTTAAGGGAAGATCTGGTTTGAACTCCTTTTGACAAATCTCCTATTACCAGTTCTTTAGGATGATCTTTCACAAAAGAGATATCTTTGAGTACATCATTGGAAATATTCTCTTCTGGAATGTTCGATGGGTCATGTACTAATTCATCATCATCAATCGTAGAAGATTTAGGTTGAACTACTATTTCATCAAATGATACATGCATGTTTTTCTCAACAATAGAATTCTTCTTATTGAAGGCCCTATAGGCTTTACTTCTAGTTGAATAACCTAAGAAAATCCCTTCTATGATTTTAGCATAGAACTTATCAAGATTATCTTCAGTGTTAAATATAAAGCATCGACATCAGAAAATCTTAAATTAGGAAATTCTAGGTGCTCTCCCATGATAAAGCTCAAAAGGTGTCTTCTTTAGGATTGGTCTGATCGAGGTTCTATTTTGGATATAGCAAGCAGTGTTTATAGGCTCAGCATAAAAATATCGAGGTAGCTTTGATTTGCAAAGCATTATGCGGGCACATCTTGCGAAGTCCTATTTTCCTCTCAACTACACCATTCAGAGGTGCAGCTCTAGGGAAGGCAAACTCATGTTTGATACAAAAATTCAAAAAAGATTCATTTTCAAATTGTCTACCATGATCACTTCTGATCCTTTCTCATTCTGTAATCTTCTAACTAGTTTTCTAAATGCATCTATGGTTAAGTCTTTACTTTTTAAGAAGGATGCCCAAGTAAATATAGAGAAGTCGTCAATTATGAATAAACAGTATTTGCACCTGCTTAGGCTTTCAAATTTGGTTGGTCAGAATAAGTTTAAGTGAAGTAGCTCCAATGGTTGAGAAGTGCTAACCACCCTTTTTGGTTTAAATGGATTTTTGGTTTGTTTACCAACTTGATAAGAATCACAAACTTTTATTTTCTTGAAGTTGATCTTTGGCAGCCCCTTAACAAGCTCATGTTTCATAAGTTTACTAATATTTCCCATGTGAACATGACCTAGTCATTTATGCCAAAGTGTTGCTTCGTCGTCAGATATAGCTAGACATTCAAGACTATCGTATTTGTCGAAGTTTACAATGTAGATATCTTTATGTCTATTTCCTTTAAGAATAATTTGTTTTGTTTCTTTGTTACGAATTTGAAAACCTTCTAATTTGAATGTGATTTTATTTCCTTTATGACATATTTTCCTTACACATAATTGATTATGTTTTAAGCCTTTAACTAAATGTACATTATCAAAAGATGTAGAAGAGTTATCAATTTGGCAAGTACCAATAATATGGCCCTTGTGACTGTTCCCAAATGTGACCATACGACCTTCCTGACGATTGAGCTGCAGGAATAGGTCATCTTCACCGGTCATGTGCTTGGAACAGCCGCTATCCATTATCCACCTTCTTTCTTCTCTTTCCAGTCATTAGTTTGTGATTGTGAGGCTTTTTTTGATAAAGTGGCTTCAATGTTCCATTGATTTGTTGGCAAGTCCACTTCTTATAATCTATAGAATCTATAAAACAAGATTGCAAAATACTTTTTTCTATCCATTTTTGCTTAGGTCCACGGTGGTTAGTTCACACTGCCTGCTTTGGCAAGCTACCTTTCTCTTTGTTCTGGATGGAACTATATGCTTCATGGTTATTTTTTGGTATATAGCCTAACCAAAATTTTGTGCTACTCTCGGTTTGCGTTCCTACTAATTTATGCAAGTTTCTACTTCCATTTGTGAATTTAGTCAGATCATTTATTAGACTAGCAGAGTTCTCTTTTAATTTATCAATATCTAACTTTAAATTGTCTACCTGTAATTTTAGTGACATCATTTCAATAGATAATTCAATGTTTCGTTGAGTAAGTATATCTTTGTGTGTTCTGTCTTCTCTTAATGCCTTAGTTAGGATTTTATTGTCTACTTTTAATTACTTAGCTATGTCGTGAATATCAAAAAATGCCTCTAATAATTCATCTTGTGAAAAAGATGTTACCTTATCTTCTAGTGCCATTAGTCCTAGAACTACTTCTTCTTCTGAAGTTTCTTCTTCTTCTGAGCTTGAGTATGATTCATCCCATGTTGTCATGGAAGCTTTCTTCCTTCCATCTTTTCTGAAGACCTTCTTCTTCTTCTCTAATTCTTTCTTTAGAAGTGGACAATCTTTCTTGATCTATCCCTTTCTGTTGCAGTTGTAGCAGATGATTGTATCCATCTTTGATTCTTCCCTCTTCTTCCTCCAATCCCTCTTATTCTTGACGAACTTTCTAAATATTTTGGAGAGAAGAGCTATGTCTTCCCCTTCTTCTACACTTGATGATTCTTCAAATTCCTAATTTGCTGCACGGGTTATGATCTTCTTTCTGGTTCCTTCATCTTCTTACTCCTTCATGTGTTGGAGTTGAAGTTCATAAGCCATCAGACTTCTAATAAGATCATCCAGTTTTAGGGTGGACAAATCTTTTGACTGTTGAATGCTTGTTGTCTTGGTCTCCCAATCATTGGTAAGTGAACAAAGGATCTTCCTTACCAAAGCTTCATTCTTTATGTCTTGATCTAGATTCTGTAGGGAGTTTATGATCTCCACGAATCATGTGAACATCTCCTTAATAGATTCTCCCTTCTTCACCTTTAAAATCTTGTAATTTTGCATTAAGAAATTTACTCTAATTTCTTTTACCTTAGTTGTTCCTTGATGGGTGACTTCTAGTATGCTCCAGATCTCGTATGCCATTTTGCATGCAAAGACGCGGTTGAATTCTACTTTTGAAAGTCCACAGAAGATTGCGTTCATTGCTTTGGCATTGTGGGTTGCCATCTTCTTCTAGTCTGGTATCACCACCACTCCTTTCTTGATTTTATGATGAGTGTTTTTGGATGCAATGACATCCCACACCTGAAAGTCCATGAATTCATGGAAAATACGCATCCTAATCTTCCAATATCCATAGTTTGTTCTGTTGAAAAGTGGAGGACGAACAACAAATTGAACTTAGCTTATGTGTCGATAGAAGACTTTGACATCATTCTTGACAACTAAGCTCTGATACCAAGTGAGGATGCTAGGAATATCCTATGGATCGCAACTAAATACTAGAGGGGAGGGGTGAATAGTATTTCTTAAAAAAAATGTATGCACAAATCAAAAAAATTAAGCACCAAGAATACAAGAACAAAGTACATCTGATTTATAGTGGAAACCTGATTTGGGTGAAAACCACTACCTAAGCCTCCCAGCTTAGGATTTTTCCGACTAGGCAACGCTAGTCAATCCACTAAACCGTACCACTTGAAAGAGGGTGGCACAACTTCTTACAATACACTTCCCTTTTATCCGAAAGAGAAGCGAAAACAAAAATATGGATCTTCCCAACAAACTTGGAATCTGCAAATCAAAATAACAAAATAGTATAGCAAGAAAATGAATTCTATGGAACCTTAATAAATGATCAAATCGATTTTTCAGAGGTTAGTGGGGTCGTGCTTTCGAAGTGCATGAAGAACAGGGAATGAAAGCCGTTTGAAATAAGCATGAGAAGCTCTATTTTTGAATGGTGTTTCTATTAAAGTTGTAAATGAATGGGTTGTGTGTAACCTCTATTTATACAAAACATTTTGCCAGAATAGGAAATTAAATTGGTCAATCAAAAGGCAATTTGGTTGATCAATTAAGAATGTTGGTCGATCACTGACTGATAAATAAATTAGCTTGGTTGGTCGATCAGGAGGATTTTTCTCAGCTTCCTAAAATGGGCTGGTTTGATCAGTTAATTAATTAGGTTGGTTGATAAATTATCTAGTTTGGTTGATCAATAACCCTAAAAGTTTGGTTTTGAAAAAGATGCGCGAAAAATTCATATTTGAGTTTTATTTACGGTTCCTTACAATAATATCTTAGACTCAAATAAATGAAAAAGACACACATCAGCAACTGTGTTCTCTTGTCTTGAAAGATGCTTTAATACTTTGATCCAAGATAGTCCTTTAATGTTAGTCTAGCAATAAACATAATTTTGGTGTATCAAAATAGAGGTGCTTACAGCTGACACAAGCATAACAACTATGATCACCTATGGTTCTGATTGCTGATCAAGCTCAAAATTCCAAGAAATCAATTTGACAAAAAAGAAAAAGGAAAGACAATACCATAAGGAACATTGTGTTAACGAATAACCAGAAAGAACTTCAATCTGCATACTTAGTTGAATAAAAACAATTATGAAACTTCCGCTGTGGTTTGGTTGAAGCTAACCATCTTTTTCCAAAATGCATCTAAACCCCCCCCACCCTCTTGTGGAAAGAGAGAAATAAATAAATAAATAAAAGTCATTTCATCTTTGTGATAAAAATTAGCTGTCAAACCCTCTAGTTCAATCATTGTAAGAACAATCTAATTTAAATTCATAAGCTGGAATAAGATCTTATCATTCTAAAGAACATAAATACCTTTTCTATTTTGGAGAAAGTTTGCTTTAAATATAGGAGAAATTTTTTACCATAAAGATTCTCCAGAGTACAAGCAAATCCTTGCGGTCAACAAAATGTATTGTAAGTTGCACAATCTGTCAAACTCTAGCAGAGTGGCCATCAACAGGTACTTTGAAGAAGAATTCCATTTCTCATAAATGTGTTTCAGCACAAAAAAGTAGCAAAAGCGTAATGAAAATGCAACCAGAATATTACCAAAGGCAAGCCAGGATATTACCACAAAACATGGCTAGATGAAACTGTTGATAACATGGATAGAAATTTTGGTTCAGGATATTATGGAGATCTTGTAACAAAAGCATGGTTAGAGCATCACAAGCACCCTATCTTTGGATTCCCTACATTGGTGCACTTCAATTGGGGAACTTGTACTTCCTATATTAAGGATGGCATCAAGGATGTATGGGAGGCTAATAGAGAGGATGATGAGTCATTAGGGAGTGGGAGTAACAAGCACCAGATGAAATTGTTGAATCTTGGATTTACAGGATGCAAGAAGAGAATCAAGGAAATTAAATCCAGTGGTAAAGGTCACTATCTCAACTTCCCAAGGCAAGGAAAAAAAAGGGAACTTTGTGTATTTCAAGCCTCAAGGACATCAATGAGAAAAAAGGGTCCTTAGTTTTTTAGATGTCCATCATTCAATATAATCATTCTTAATGGTTGTGTAGCTTCTGGCTTGTTTATGACATTCATTGTATTTGCAATCTATTATATACATCCAACAAAATACCACATCCAATCTAGTACAACATTTAAAATTTTGATGAAAACAAATTGTCACAGATTATTTTTACTTTTTACAGTTGGATAAATAGGGAGGCCAACATCAAGATTAAATGAAGAGATTGTCAACGATAGTGAGGGCGACAAGAAGGTGAGATCAGCAATGGTGAGAATGTCCTTATTTTGATACCAATCATAGGACACTCTAGATATTTGGGACTGTTTGGTCTGACACACTTTTTTGTCTATAAGTCCCATCCTAGGAACACATATTTGAAAGCCATTCTTGTGGCATGCTTATCCTAACCCACTTCCCCACCCAAACCACCCTTTCAATTTGTAATATAACTTTCCTTCAACACAAGTAAAATGTTCATAGCAGTAACATATAGGGGCTTGCACCAAACTCTATGACTGCATTGTGGGGAGCATATTGGCTCAGAGAAGTAGTAGCAAAAACAATGAAGAGTGGAATGAAGATAGAGACTGATGACATGGATCTATAAATTAGAAGCCAGTGTAGGGGCATTGCTGTCCAAAAGACTCAGTTTGGCATAGTTAAAGATTTCAACAAACTTCTAGGATGCGAAATGAATTTCGGGGCACCACACAGGATAAGTTAAGCATGCTATGAAACCAGAGGTGTGCTTGTGTTGATTAACCAAGAAACAAGTAGGTAGGCCACATGAAAAAGGTAGGTTTGACATTGCAACAATAAGCCACTGTGTACAAGGTCATAGATCACTTTAAAAAAAATCATTTATCGAAACCTAATACCTAATAATAAGTCAAGATAGTGAGTAAATCAATACAAATTGAAAGAAAGATCAAGCATCGAGAAAGAGATTGAGCAGGAAAGTTGGAATGTAGATCTGAGCTCCAGATTGATCCCAAACAGTATTTGTGTGAAAAATCAAGTAACAGAGATCATATGAGAATGATTAATTAAAGGGGATCAATGTGGATGAGAGATTTAAGAGATGGATCTGGGGGATTGTGTTGTAGATTGTCTGAGAGATTGAACTTGATAAGTTATTGAGCATAGATCATGGGAAAGATAAGTTAAGATTTGACCTTGTTGAGTAATAGTGGTAATGCTTCGTGATGTAAACATGTTTATATCACATAAACCGTCTATTTGTGTGTGTTCTTAGGCGTATAGTTGCATCATACATTATAAATAATACATAACATGCATCATCTTGAGTTTAGGTTAGATTGTATAAAGTTTAGGTTAATTTTCTCTTTTTGTAGCCAGGGTACAGGGCAATATTTAATCTGGGCCTCGGATTTAAGATCCAACCAAATGAAACTAATCAGGGCGACGATCGGAGTTCAACAACTCCAAGATCACCCCGTTCGGACTTCCGTAGCATCAAATGCAATCCGAGAAAGATATGAGATCAAGGGGTTAGGTCGTGTAAATCCGTAATTCAGATGACAAATTCAACCACATGGATGGGTTCGGATCGACGATCAAAGCTGAACAACATGAAAATCGGTCCAATCCGACATTTGTGGCACTACCTACGAGCGTATGAAGATGGACTGCCAGGATGGTGCCACACGGCACCATCCTAACTGCCTAAACCAGCCCAAGAACACTCACCCCTCTCTCTCCTCAACTGCATGATCAGAACTGATCCATTGGATCTTCAACCAACGACCATGAGTGTGAGTGCCTCAGTTAGAAACTCGACAAAGTATGGAGATGACACATTGGTCATGACCTCGCATGCGAGGGAGAGGTCGTTGGTTTCGAGTCCCCCACACCTCAAATCAAGAGAGCAGGCATAGCACGACCAAATTCGGCTGTCAAATGGAGCGCAATCGCCTTATCAGGTGATGACGTGGCAACTGTGGCACCATCCTAACTACCCAAACCAACCCAAGAACACTCACCCCTCTCTCTCCTCAACCGCATGATCAGATCTAATCCATTGGTTCTTCATCGAACGACCATGAGTGTAAGTGCCTCAGTTAGAAACTCTACAAAGCAGGGAGATGGCACATTGGTCATGACCTCGCATGCAAGGGAGAGGTCGTGGGTTCGAGTCCCCCACACGCCAAATCAAGAGAGCAGGCATAGCACGACGAAATTCGGCTGTCAAATGGAGTGCAGCCACCTTATCAAGTGATGACGTGGCAGCACCGGGTGCATGCATTGCACATGCGCACGATGGTGTGCAATCACATGTGCCATCACATGTGCGAGCGCACGTTGAAGTAGAAGTTACTCTCGTTCATCTAAAGCCGTCCGATCTAGCGATCAGATGGCCAAGATAAAGTGAGCGTGATGCGTGTAGTTACAGCAAAGGAAGGAGAGGAGGTGGAGGCGTACACATCTTCAGCGATGTGGGATCTTTAGTGACGCTTAAATCCGTCACTAAAGACCCCCATATTAAATGTTTTAAGATGAAATGGCCTTTTTGCCCCTTTAAACCACACCTATAAATAAACCTACAAGCCCCACACTTTCTTCATCCCTTTCTCTCTTCTCTCACCTTCTCAAAGGCTCTACGAGCTGGTCCCAAACCCATGATGCTCCATTAGAGTTACAAAAACAATTTTTCATCCTCTTACCTCCTTCGTGGAGCATCCCGCGGTTGTCCTCTCACTGCCATTCCGGAAGCGGATCCCATTGCGACGTCGCCCTGCCCCGTCCTCCATCGTCCGTTGTCGTTCTCCTTTGTCTGCATCTCACCACGTTCATCCGGGACCTCTATCAACGTGGCTTATCATCCAAGCAATCGAGGAGGAGAATAACTTCTCTCCACCTTTTTTTTTATTACTTTTAATCGTAGATTTCTTGCTTTCTAGTGTAAAAACTAGTCGTAGCAAGTAGTTGTAATGAACATTATCCAGTGGTTATGAAATTCTTGTATATTCTATCTCTATTTTGCTCTTTATTTGTATCATTCTTTTCTCTCTCTTTGATTCATTATTCTTTAAGTAGATAGCTAACATAGGTTCAATTCAACTAGCTAATTTGCTTCGTTACAACAAATAAAATGCGGTTTTTGATCAAACATCTACCTCCCAATGTTCGACTCGGAATTCCTTTTGAGTTTCATTAAAATTATTTGTTGACGAATTTTTCTCACAAATTACGCTACGACGATGGGTTTTCCAAACTCAAATCTTTTTACAACAATTTTCACAACATTTTGGCACCATTATCAAGGATGTGGTGCTATTTGATTTTTCACGTTTTATGACTTACTGATCATTTACCTCACTTCTCTCCTTTCTTATTGTGATTGCAGGTAGTCTAACAAGGCATGCAAAAGTAGCAGATTGGAGGAAAGTGCTGTTGAAGGGTCCGTAAGTAACCCCACCCACTAGATTTCATTCCACCAACTTATAACACAAACCCTAGGAGCTTGCATAAACTCTAAGGTTAGTTTTGATTATTTGTTTGACACTTCCACTCGCCTCACCCTCCACATATAAAAGAAAAATTCTAAAAAAATCTCACAGAGGTACACAACCTCATCTGATTCTTCATAGTCAACCGGCAACCCAATCTTTAGGACCGACACACTCATCAACACAAAATTGAGTAGAAATTAGTTAAGGTAATCACTTTTGTGCCTAATTAAGTGGTGCATCTGGCCAATTCTTTAAGTTGTTTGGGCCACACCAACTCGACTAAAAACAACTCATTAAGTAGCTACCGAATAGGTTCAAGTTTTAGGGATTTACCAAGCACTCCACATTTTTCTTAAGCTTTAAAGAAGACATCTTCACTTGTGCTTTCAAAACCTGGTGTGTCAACTGAACTTGATTGAATATACCTAAAGTTGAATCCTAAAAGCTACTAAGTAGGATTTAAAACCTATAATTGACCTCATCGAAAAATATTCTTGCTTGAAAAGCACTAGTTGTGCACACACACACATATCAATTAATCATTAAGGGCACAACCCAGATAAAGGGTCCATCACATTCCAAAGCACATTCAAACTTAACCTTAATTAAAACAAAGTAGTAGTTGGCCTTAAAGATTGGACTCACTCTTCAAAGCCTAATGTAAACATGTTTATATTACATAAAATGTCTATTTATGCATGTTTTTAAGCATAGAATTGCATATCATGCATCATCTTGCATTTAGATTAGTCTGAATAAAATGGAGGTTAATTGTCTCCTTTTATGCTTAGGGATAGGGAGACTGTTTATCGTGGCCTCGGATTGAAGATCCAACCATACGGATCTGATCAGAGCGACGATTGGAGCTCAACGGCTCCAAGATTGCCCTAATCGGATATCCGTAGCATCAGATAGAGATCGAGGAACCGTAGAAGATCATGGGCCAAGATGGCAGTAATATGCACTTCAAACAACAAATCCAACCACATGGATGGATTCGGATCGACGATCACAAGCTAACGGCATGAAAATCAACTCAATCCGATACCCGTGGCACCATCTACATCACCCAGAAGATGGACGGCCAAGATGGCACCACATGGTTCCATCTCAGCAACCCAACCGGCTGCACACAACAACTGAAGCCACTAGCTCCATCTCCACACTGCCGTTGGATCAAGATCCAACGGCTAAGAGTGAATCTCAGACCAGTGCCTTCATCTTTTGATGCCAAAGGAGGATGTAGCCTCGACCGTTGGATCTCAATCCAACAGTCCAGATCATGCACCACAAAAACACACTACTCGGCCATCCATGCATGCAGCACAGTGGATACGGCGCTCGGTTGCCTCAAAACGTGGATCGAATCGCGAGGTGCTTCGATTGGGCATGGGCGAGTGGGTGAGCGGGCGCATTTGATCGCGCGATGGAGATCGAGCGGCTGTGCATGGCCAATCAGATCTACGCCCCATCTGACGTGGCAAGGAAATGCCTCATCGCACACAAGGAGGTGCACGGTTGAAGCGGTGGGGATGCGTTCTCCGCTGTTCAATCTCACGATCCATCGATCGAGATTGAAAGATTGTGGATAGGCGTTGAATGCGGGGAGGTGTGTGGGTGCACACGCACCACCCACTACGGCCACGTTCATGCCATTAGTGATGGATTAATCTGTCACTAAAGGTCCTAAATTAAAGATTTTCAACATAAAATGACCAAATTGCCGTCACACCTTGCAGCTATAAAAGGAGACCCCCTCCATACGAAATTCTCATCCCTTCTCTTCTCTCACCCCCTCCAAAACTCTAAGAGCTTGTCCCAAACCCAGGATGCTCCTCTAGAGTAAAAGTCTTTATTTTTCCACCTTCGTCCCCCTTCGTGGTGCATCCTGCAGTTATCCTCTTTCTGCATTCGAGAAGCGAATCCCACGACGACGACGACGTGCTACTTCATTCGCATTCTTCCCACTTCCTCCTTCTTCCTACTCTATTCCCCACCTTCTAGGCGTCGTCCCGTCCTGCTTGTCCTCCAAGTGGTTGTCGAGGAGGATATCTCTCTCTCCATTCTTTTTATTACTTTCTTGAATAGATTTACTTCTTTCTAGTGTAATCATTTCCCGCTTCTTAGTAGTAATGAGTAGTGTAATGAGTAATTTTTGATAATGAAATTCATGTTTATTCTACATCCCTTTCGCTTTTATTTGTAATATTCTCTTTCTCTCTCTTCTATTTATTATTTACCAAATAGTTTTCAACTAGCTATTCTATTTTGTGACAAATAAAATAAACACGCATTTTTAATTAAACATCCACCTCCCTGAGTTCTACTTGGGATTTCCATTCCGGTATAAATTTTATTTATTGAACACGAGTTCTTCACTTTCAAACTACAATGATACGTTTTTAAGAATATAGTAACCTGTAGCTTCAACATTTTGGTGTTGTTGCCAGGGAGGCGACGCTCTTCGATTTTTTTCACATTTTCCAACTTACGAATCATTTACCACACTTCTCTCTTTTCTTATTGTGATTGCAGGTAGTATTTTGAGACAAGCAAAAGTGATAGATTGGAGCAAAGTGCTGTTGAAGGTTCTATAAGTTTTCTCCTGCCTCCCACCGATTAGTTTTCATTCCACCACATAATAACACAAACATAAATCAACATAGGTGTTCTTATAAACTGTAAGGTTAGTTTTGTTTGTCTGTTTGAAACTTACACCTGCCACAACCTCCACATTTAAAAGGAAAAAAATTAAAAAATCTCACAGAGGTACACAACCTCATCTGATTTTCAAACTCAACCGGTAAACCAATCTTTGGAACTGGTACACACATCCAAACACATAATTGAGTAGAAATCGGATTACGTAATCACTTATGTGCCTAATTAAGTGGTGTAATAGGACAATTGTTTGAGTTGATTAGGCCACATGACTTCAATTAAAATAAACTCATTAGGTAGCTGCCACATAGGTTCAACTCTTAGGGATTTACCAGGCACTCCACATTCTTTTAAGTTTCAAAGGGAAACATCTTCACCTGTACTTTCAAAACATGGTGTGCCAACAAAACTTGTTTGAAAATACCTAAAAGTTGAATCCTAAAAACTACTAGGCAAGATTTGAACCCTAAAATTTACTGCATCAGAAATAATCTTGTTTGAAAACCACTGGTTGAGCATGCACACACACGCATCAATCAATCATTAAGGGCACAACCCAGATAAAGGCCCATCACATTCCAAAGCACATTCAAACCTAGCCCTAAATAAAGTAGACTAGACATTGGCCTTAAGGATTCGACTTGCTCTTCGGAGCCTAGAATAGGATTACTTTCAATTAGTCTGTTTCTACTATTCTATCTGATGTCTAGCTAGGGGAGCAAAATCAAATGATCTCGACAGGGGGTACACTAGAAACCGGAGACACAAGTCGAAGGAATAACCTTCTCCCCTGTCCCTCCTAACTGGTTGCATTGAACAGACATAAGTAGACCAAATCATTTCTTTATCTGAAGATGGGTTCTGGGAGTCTGTAGGTCTTTAGGCTAGCCCTCTTAAGGATAGTTTCGATTGCTTGTATTGCAGGGCACCGTTCTTCCTCCCGTCTATCATGAATCCTTCCACATTTTAGATAAATTCCCGCTCTTTTCCTCCTATTATGAGTTATCCTCAACATGATGATTATCCCGACTCATACTGTAATCAACCGTTGGTTAGTTGGGATAAATCGGATTGGGGATATAGTTCTGAACCTCCGTGTTTAGGCCTAACCCTGAACACCATAGTTGTGATTTCTATCCTTCTCATAGCCACATCGATTATAGATCGCCACCCTTTCATGGACAACCTAATACGATCTACAATCAAGGAGGATACATTGATCCTTACCTATCCTCTGATTACATAGCTTTTAGGTCATCACCACCTTTTGAACAATCGAAAATGACCTATTATCTGGAGGAGTATCACGAATCTCAATTTGTTAACTCCTCTGCACTGATCCCAAACCCGCCCAACCTTGGAACAAGTCATTTGGTTCTAGGTAACCAGGTTCAAGTTAAGGTTCTGGCCAACTTAAGGAGTATCATACAATATTTCGAAGTTCAGCCAATACCTTGCATTGGAAAATTGGAGCCCCTGATTGAGGTGATTGATGATTTGAACAAGTATTTGTTGGATTGGCTCTAGGATGGTAAGGATAAGAACTTGGGTGAGTTTCTACTTGGGAAGTTAGCAAAATTGAGAATGAGATTCATGGTTGCTTTAGTTTAATCATGGGATGATTCCTAGGATGCACCCCCTTCAAGAGAGCTTATGTCAGAACATGCTCAGGCACCTGTTAAAGGGGACACACGTTACGAGGCTAACCAGATTGAATTAAAGAAACCAATTAAGAATGATCTGATTTCTTCACCTGAGATCCTTGAACCGGGGTGCGAGGAAATGTATGTATCCACGGATCAGAAAGTGAAGGATGATTTTGGGACATACATTTATACGAATTTCGATTTCTTTGATTCTGATGGTGAAGATTCAGTTTGCAAAGTCTCACGTGAGTTTACAGAACACGATTTCTGTGAGACGATTGTGCCCGAGAAATCCGATAGATCATTTGATAGCCCAATAACTGAGGAAAATGATCTTATTGGGGCTCACATGACGGATCTAGAATCGCATTTTCTAGAGGATGCAATCCAAAGACCTGATTGTCAGTTACACCCCGTTGAATTTACTGATAATTCTATTTTTGAGATAATTAAACCCAAGTCAATTCTGATTCAGCCACATCATTTAGACTTGGAAATTTCTGATGGGGTGATTAAAATGCAAGAGATTCTGGAATTTGACACTTTCAAGGAGGATAGGAGCTGGGAAATTTTGATTTGGGAAGCAAACTCTAGAGGAAGTAGAAGACCAAGTCTAAGGGTTCTAATGAAGGTAAAATCATCAAACCAGGACCCTTACGGCATTTTGTTCTGAGGATGTCCAACCCAAGCACTGATAACACTGCATTTTTTTTTTGAAACTGTGAGGAGAGATATCGTGAAACGATAGCAATCTGGAGGGCAATATTTCAACTTAAACAAACATTACAAATTAGATCCCCAACTATGTATGAGGGACCAGTACTCATTTACAATTATCTCACATCGAGTTGGTCTATCCAGAAATAGCTTTTCATTTCTCTCCCTCCGTGCACACCACAATGTGGCAACCATACACCTGTGCGATCGTCCAGGTGTATCAAACCTCTGCCAAAGGGAGTCCTAGGTAGGTCGAGGTTCCTGGCAAATTTTCCTCCAAAGCTTGTCTGTGACCAAGCATGAAGAGAAAATATGAGACGCACTGTCATTGTGTAGTCCACAGAGATGACAGGCATTCAACATTGTCCCCATTCTTCTATGTCTAAGGTCACTCATGATCAAGCCTTCCCTCCTGCAAAGCCACAAGAATATAGCACAGCATTTTACAATGTTATTTCTGTGAAAAGGGATGGTCTTAAAGGTAAAATGCACTGAGGATACAACATAAATAGGAATAGGAGCACTGCAAGCATTGCACATCAACATTGCTTACAGTGCATTATTAATAGCCATTTGTACAAGTACATTTCAAAACAGGCCTCAAATGAGTGATCGGACCGCACAAATGGACTCAGAGCAACGAACAGAGTCCAACAAACTTGAAATAAGCCAGATTCGACATTCAGAGCTCCCATAATTGGCCCAAGAAGTTCTGACCGCTGATCTGATGATCAACGATCATAAGGCCACCACGTGTCAGCATCGCCAGGCTCCTCAACCAACCGCACTGCACAGTGCAACTTTAAGCTATTTGATCTTCAATTGGATGGCTGAGAAGCGCGCTCCTCGCTCCCCACAACTGTAGCACCCTCAACCGCAGCAGCTCACAACCGCGGGATCTTCATTTAACGGTTGCCTGCACCACGCCAGCACCTCATCTCCATGACAAAGTAGAGGGCGTGGTGCAGTGGTACGTGCCTCACCCCTGCACAGTGGGGCATGGGTTCGAGGCACCCACTGCAGCGCAAAATCAAGGTGATCGTAAGGCGTACGATTATTACCGTCGATGTGTGATTAAGTAGCTCGGCAATAGGCGACGCAGCGAAATCCCGTGCATCCGATGAGGAGGCCTGCGATGACACGCGGGGTGCGAGCACAGCAGGTGTGACTCAAAGGCACGACATACGAGTGATCTCGACCATCCGATTTATGATCGGATGGCCCACAGCGCACGCACACGAATCACATGTGAAGAAGACTGGCGTGTGTGTGAGATGTTAGGCAGGGGGCTTCACTGACGCTTTTAGCATGGGTTTAGCAACGTCCCGGACGTCACTAAAGTCCTTACTTAAAATGGAAACCCCTTCTTCCTATATAATCCCCTCCCAACCACCCATGTAAGGCATTGAATTCACTTAGCAAGTGTTGTAACACCCTCCTAGCCTCCTTTAGCATCTCTTGTAGTCAACGGAGTCGGTGAGCCGCCAACAGAACCTCCTTCCACCTCCGTGGCCATCTCGCCATCTCCCCTCTCTCTCTCTTTCTCTCCCTAAGCATTTAGCTATTGTTGTATTTGTAAAACTTTAATTTCTTGTTTAATATAGTATTGATGTTGTTCTCCATCTTGAATTGAGTGATTACTATGATTTTAAAGACTCTAACCCTACTCTCTCTCTCACTCATTTTTCCCCACGTCTTCTAGCAAGCGAAATCCTATTATTTTCATGACACAAAGTGACAAGAAATATCTGGTTTTCACACCTCCCTGTGATCGACACTCAGACTCACGTCTGGTTCTTCTTTTAAAACTAACGTTGCAAATGCGAACTATAATAATCTTTTCAAACAAACACATCTTTACCACGTCAGTTTTTGGCGCCATTGCCATGGTGGCAACGGATTTATTCTATCACTTCCATTTTACATCCATGCTCACATCATCTAACGCATTTTCTCCTACTTGATGGTTGCAGGAACTCGGTGCTTTGATGGCGAAGCAGTGCAACCCATAACAGTAGAGATGGAGTAAGCACAGCAAGGACCGATTGTGGTAATTCTTCACCCATCGTTGTTTTCTTGCCTATAAAAAAATATATAAAATCAAAACAAAATTGGCTTGGTGTTTGATTGCCTGATCCACATCCTCAACACATCACCCAACAAAAAAAAATTATACACTCTGACATCCTTGATGACCTAACCTTTTTGGAGTGTTCTTTCTTTTTCAGTGGTGTTTGCGAAGCCACCGTGAATTGACATGGGCCGCACCACTCAACCCTAAAATCAACTCATCTGATAGAAGTTACATGAATACTAGGATGAGCACTTTTGGGTTTTAGGGCCTCTTCATATCAAAGGAAATCTACTCTCACCAATTATGTGCAAAACTTGGTGTGCCCACTTGAAACTTGTCTGAAAACATTAAGACACATCAACACTAAAAGACACAAAAGTAAGGACGAACATTAAAAGATACCACATCTTAATCCTTGCTTGATAAACATGTTTTGATAGGAGCACACACAATGGAATTGGAAAACTAAGAGGCACCACCCCAATCAACACCTCATCACATAACCCAAGCACATGCACTATCCTAGGTAGGAATAGGTTACGTCTCAAGAGGCATGGTTTTCTTCACGGGGCACTTGGCTTTCATTCCCTTAGTAGAATCTGGTGACTAGGCTGCGAGGTAGTGTCAAACGACTGTGGTTGTGGGGTCTATGGAACCGGCGGCGCAAGCCAAACGAAGAACCTTCCCTACAATCTCCTCATAATCAACCTGGCCAGATTAGCTTTGGGAAGGGTAGTCCAGTGCTTATGGACTTGATCGCCCCTTTGGTGATTTGTAGGTCCCCTAAGGAATACACTATAAGAACTAGGCTTGTTTGGTTGGTTGTGCACACACACTTCTCGCATCTGTCGCTCTCTATATCCCCTCTTATTCTTCTCTAGTCTATGCATGGGGGACGATCACTTCATCCCGAGTTGTTTGTTTTGGGACAGGAATCTAGGAGACCTGACTTTGCTAGAAACATGGCCGAACCTAGAGTAGATGAGGTTGAGGACCAACCCCCACCAGACACAATGACCATCATCCAGGCCCAGATCAACTCAAACCATCAACTTCAGCAGCAAAAAATCCACACTATCATGCAAGCCATACATCAGTTGCAAAACCCACGGGGGCAACCACCACCAGCTTTCCAAGGCCCGCATGGACAACCACAGCTTGATCCAACACCAATCCAGGACCAACCTAGGCCCCTCCGTGACTTCTACAATACTTCTGTAATTCAAATCGAGCCACACCTTAAGATCCCCGAAGGGGGAGATGATTTTGAGCTGAAACCAAACGTGCTAAGTCTGATTCAGAGCACTTCCATGGAAGCTAAAATGAGGACCCCTTCCAGCACCTAGAGGATCTTGACCGAATTGCCCGGACTGTGAAACCTAGGAACATTAACCTTGACATTATTTTGATTAAGATGTTCCCCTTTTAGCTGAGAGACAATGCATCACACTGGCTTAGAACCCTAGGTAGACCCATTACCACCTGGGAAGAACTGAGGCATGCATTCTTATAGAAATTTTTCCCCATAGGAAAAACCAATGCCCTCAGAAGAGCCATTACTACCTTTACACTCCAGGGCAGGGAATAGTTCCATGAGGTGTGGGAAAGATTTAATGAACTATTGAGGAAATGCCCACACCACGAAGTACCAAGGTGGCAATTGGCCCAGATCTTCTACCACGGTCTAGACAACAACCTTTGTAACTTCGTCGATGCCTCATGCAGGGGGAACCTCCTATAGAAAGACGAGGAGAGTGCATTTGAGCTCTTTGTGTCTATGAGAGAGAATTCGCTCAACAATGCCTCCATGACCCAGTTTAGTCAATCCAATCAACCCTATGGTGGGATCTATGAGGTACAAGGAAATTCTGGAATAGTTGACTTCGATATCATTGCTAAGAAATTGGATCGAGTGGAATTGGTAGTTAAAAAGATAGATGAACAAATGAACTAGACCAGGAACCCGTTACAGACCTTCTCCGTAGCAAAGGGAGCTCACAACGTTGATTTGGTCCAACCACTGAGCCCAATTACCATGGAACAACCCCTGACCACATTCCAGGGAGGGACCTTTGCTTCCTTAACCCTTCATTACTCTCTTCCCTCTCCCTCAACATCTGCTATCTTTAAGATGTACAGGTTATCCAAGGTTATTCCAAACTTAACCCTTTCTCCAACACTTACAACATTGGCTAGCGTAATCACCCAAACTTTGCTTGGACAAACCAGAAACCGTCTCAGTTTCATAACCAGCCCAGGCCAAACCAACAGCCAAACCTGCCCCCTATAAACAAGGACCACCAGTTAGAACCCCATATAATTTGAATAGGGCAGCCCTTCCCCCAAAAAACCAAATGGACACACTAATAAAAATGATGGCTGAAATGAACCAAAAACACCAGGAGGAAATGGCATTAGTGAAGGAATAGTTAAGCCAGCTGTTGGACTATAAGCAACAAGGATCCCTACCATCCCAGCCACAACCAAACCTATGAAATATGATTAACAGAGGCCCCAATTCGCAAGGTTCCAAGGCAATCCTAGGTAGGCTCACATGGTCCAGCCAGCCCCACAAACACCCCCTGGGTTTGGTGCTTCTTCGTCCTTATCTTCTCAAGGATCAACCCATGGTCCCAATGCCTTTACAAATGCGGTAACCTTGAGAAGCAGCACGAAAACCCAGGATCCCAAACGGACGACTCTTCTAATGACTTCACCCTCTGAAATTCCTGACTCAGAAGAAGCACAGTAAAAACCTAAGGACCCAAAAATAGACCCTATCGACATACAGACACCATATCCCAAGGCCTTGGTGACAATCAAGAAAAAGAAAAGTGTTATTGAGAATAAGGAGCTTTTGGAGATCTTTAAGTAGGTTCAGATTAATATTCTTCTTCTCAAAGCCATCAAGCACATTCAGCCTTATGCCAAGTTCCTAAAGGATGCCTGTATACCAAAACGTAAGCTAAGACCTCAAGCGCCTAGGAAGGTTGTGCTCTCAGAGCAAGCAAGTTCCGCAATATCAAGCAACCTTCCTCTCAAGCGAACTGACCGAAGAGCACCCCTGATATCCTACAATATCGGGGACATGACATTTGATAGAGCAGTCCTGGACTTAGGTGCTTCCATCAATCTGATTTCGACAACCCCATACCACCAATTTGGATTCGGAGAGTTGACGACCACACCTGCTACCAACCAGTTGACTGATAGATCTTCAAAAACCCGAAAGGGGGTTGTCGAGGACGTAATTGTGTGAGTCAAGGACTTCTATTTTCCGGTTGACTTCTTGGTGCTCGACATGGAAGTCCCTGAACAACTACAGAACACACCCATCATCCTAGGCAGACCCTTCTTAGCTACGGCTAATGCAAACATCGATTGTGACACGGGATGCAAGGAAATCACCTTCAGAGACAAGAAGATGAAGTTGGATATCTTCCAGGCAACCAAGTCTTTTGATTGCAACTATATTGAAGAACCCGATCCCGTGGAGCCTTTGGTCGAGGAATGCCTCACCCTTAGCTCAGTCTAGGACTACCAATCCTGTAGCGACTGTTCTACCCCAACACCATCCATGCCCATGGACCTTTGTAGGGCTGATTATCATCAACCAACACCAATCGAGGAAATTGATGTTGATCAATGATTGCATTGCAAAAATACACCAGCAATTGTGCCTTCTTGTGCCATTTCCTAGTATTACCAATGCATATTAGGTCTCCAAAGTTGCATTGTAAAAATACACGCATGCATGCATTTAATTGAGACGGGAGGAGAATAAAATAAGTTGCCTTGCATTTAACATTTTTCCTCAAGTGCATCTTTCCAAAATTCACCATCTTTTCACTTTTTATTTCACTTGATTCTGAAATCTTTCCTGCGGCTGCATGGATTGACTTCTTCCGCCTCACGCCAGGCTCTCCATCACCTCTCCCTGCCAGCCGCATCCACACCTCTCCCTGCCAAGACCATGCATGAGCCATGCACAGCCAGGGCATGGCTGTGCATGCTCTCCTCTTCTTTAAAAATAGGGCACGTCTTCTTCTTGCAGGTAGCCTGGTCCTCCACGAAAAAACCCAGTAGCTTCTCCCTCCAGGCACCGCCCCCTCCCTCTCCCTCCATATGTAGGACCTCCTCCTCAGAGGAGACACCCTACGGGCAGGAGTCCTTCACTGTGGTGAACACCCACCGTAGTGAGACCACCACCGCCCAGCTCTTCGAAGAGCCGTTGGGCATGGTGGCCCTCTTTCCCTGTTTGAACGTCAAGCCATTTCAGCCATTACACCAAAGCTTCAGCTGTAAAAGTCAACCGGCCGCTGCACACCCAGCAGTAGCCGGTCGAGCCCCACAGCAGTAGCAGCAAGGATGCAGCAGCACCGGCAGGCCTTCCGCGCATGCCTGCAGGCATCATCGCCTCCAGCTTCTTCGCACTGCGCTCTCTCTTCCGCCCGCAACCGGCCACCGCGTGCCACTGTAGCGGCCGGGAAAGCCTCACCGCGCACCCCAGCCAGCACCCGCAAGCCTCCGCGCAAGTAGCAGGTCACCCTTGCCCTCCACCGCGCATACCAGCAGCCCTCTCCGTGTGCTCTGTCGTGAAAACCCGCCCGCAAGCCACTAGCCGGGGCCACTCCACCGTGTGTGTCGAGCCATCCACATTGATAGCACCTACAGCAGGCAGTTGCGTGGCTCGCCCGGCCACTGTTGCCACTGTTCACGCGTTTCTGTGGAACACTGTGGGTTTCTCACTTAACCGGTCACCCGACAGGTTGCAACAGGCCGTAGCCCACATTCGCGTCTCGGCCCACGTCGCCCGCACCCGCCTGCACCTGCCCGTGTGTCTGCCAGTGCCGGCACCCGCCCGCGTCGCCCGCTCTCTTTGCCCATGTGCGCCTGCGACCGCCCACTCCAGCCCTTTCGCGTAGTGCTGTGCGCTGCGGTCCTCGCCGCACCACTCCGACCAACGCACTCCTCTCTGCATGCATACGTGCCTGCGTGCACGCGTGGAGCCTTTAGACGACCCTTGGTCCTTCAGGCGCCTTAACCTCAAACAGCCTCTCTCTCGCTCTCTCTCTCTCTCTCTCATAGCACTCTCTTTACTAACACTTACACACCTACACTCACACTGTCATACACACACACACACACCTATACACTATTATATACATATATATATTGATATATATACATATATTTATACACATATATACATGTATATATACTTATATCTATATATATGGTAGTATTTATATAACTAAGTATTAGTATACATATATATATACATATATCAATATACTTATATATATATATACATATATATTTACATATATATATACTTATATACATATATATCTATATTTACACATATATCTATACATATATTAGTATCTACATAAATATGTATTAGTCTATATACATACACATATATATATATACATCTATATACACATATACTTATACATAAATATATATACATATATATATATATCTATACATATATCTATCTATACATATACTTATACATATATATATACATATACATATATACATATATAACTACATATATATACCTATATATTTATAACCATATATATATATATAGATATACTTACATATATACAAATATATATATATATTTTCACGTTACTTATCATACGTGGTATCATGGGAATATCTACACCAGTTGCTGATATTCCCCGATACACGCGTACAAAAAGCATGCTCGCATTCATCTTCCACCATCTATCCTGCACCTTACACGTGGCACTTCGTCCTGTTGGTTGTGTCTTTGTAGACGACGACCAACTTGACACCGTGCTACACTCCATCTCTGCCTCCACCCCCACCCCTTTATACATATATAGTATATACATATATATCTATGCTGTATTTACTTCTATTTCTCTTGCATGCCAGCAAAAAGATAAACAAAAATATATAAAAGAGGAAAGATAATCCTTGACTTGCAGGTAATCCGTCTTGCGAGTAGCAAGACCCATTTTGGAACCCTGTTTTGGCATAAAGTGAAGAACCCAAGTTTGAGGGTGTGCCTCAAGGACAAAGATTCCCAGAAAAAAATCTAAATAGAAAAACACCAAAAACACAATAAATCAACAGAAGAGATTCATTGCAGGAAAGGCGTAGAAACTTGACTCGTTACCTCACTTCCCTGAGTTCGACCCTTGGCCTAAAAGTGACCAAGATAAAATCAAATAGGCCAGGTTAAAAATTTTGTAAAGAGATGGTTAGGTCCGACTTAGGTTAACCACTATACACACTTCAATGATAAAATCACCATATTAACAACCTAACCGGGTCCGACACCATACCTTTTCCGGTGCCGTTGCTGTGGAAGTGTGCCTTCAAGTAAGTTTTTACTCCATTCCTGTAATTTTTTGCCTTCTCTATTAACGGGTGTCTCTGTTTTTGGTGTGCAGGTGAACTTGTTGCAAGGAGAAGGCCGGCAAACGAAGTCGAAGACATGAGCAGATCCAAGGTGGGAACGAGACCGTGAAGACGCTGACACCACATTGGAGCTTCGCACACGTTGCCGAACAAGTAGGATTTCTTTTCTTAGCAACCTAGGTTAACTTGTAACCCTAATAATAAAAAAAAAAACTAAAAACTAGAAAACTAGAAAAAGTTCTTGGGATCTCTTGGGGCAAGTGGATTAAAATTCACTTGTTTGATTGATTGCCCTTACTCCTACCGCCCCAGGATTTCCCGCCCTACTTCGCATAGTGAAAATCCAAGAATATTGATTCTTGAATTTATCGCCGTGTGAAGTATTCTTTAAGGCAAATAAAACGATTGATTGCCACACCTCTTTGCCTCATTTACCTACAATTCGGGATCACCTTTTTGGTGGGGAAACATGGAATTGAGTTGATTCCAACCCCACCACGACTTTTTCAACTTGCCTAAGATTCGATCCTGAATATTTCAACACCAACAATTTTAGTTTCTTTATCTGTTGATTGAGCCTTGTGTGTGGAAATCTTTTTGGTGATTGGGAGCACTTGAATGGAAGTGCTTTGGCTCCCTTTCACATAAATCTAAAATTGATTCATGCATCCACACATAGAAATCTCCATTTAGGGAATCCCATTGCATTGTAGCATGCATTAACCAACTGATATTGAAGAAGGGTTTGTTGGGCTTAGAAGAAAACTTGTATTCTTGCAAAACTCGGAGATTGGTTGCATTGGTATTTCAGCGAAATCCTAAAATCCATAGCACTTAAGGCTGAATTCTAAAAATCATTCACCAATTAAAAACTTCAATTCGAGGAGATTTCCCCATTGCATGCTTATTTTACACACTCATAAAATCAATCACTTGGGCATTACCCGTAAACAACAGCCTTCACATTCCAGAAGCACTTTATCCTAAGCCTCTAACTAAAATTGGTAGCAACTTGACCCTTATTAAGGATTGGAGGTCTAACTACCTGCCTGTAGTGCCAACGTGCTGGTGAGGGTTCCTGCGTGTTATCGGGTGTCTAAGACTGGGGCAAACAGCCTTTAAATCTGGCTCGGTGGGTCCGTAGTGCTCGCATTCGGTTCCGCAGTTTGTGATAGTAGGTAAATTAGATCTTTAGGTCTAAGGGCACACTATAGAGGTTAAGAATTTGATTGAATTGATTTGTCCTCAAGTGTACCTTTGCGGCATCATTTCTCTCATCTCTTTTCCCTTCTTATCCCCCCAATTCTTCTTACAGTAGTGCATGTTTGGGAGGAGGTCACAAAACCTTGAAGTGTTTGTATTGCCTGATAAATTTATAAAAGAAGCTGAATCATCCTCCTCCTCCACAAACATGGCCGCAGGCCCACCCCCAAATCCCGAGGACCATAGGACAAATTTGAGTCCCCATGGCCGGGGACGACCTTGAAATGAAACCAAAGATAATTGGCTTGATAAATTTTCACTTCCATGGACTTGCAAGTGAAGATCCTTTTCTCCACTTGGAAGACCTAACCCGATTAGCAGAAACCGTTAAACCAAGAAATATCGTGTTGCCTATAGTCCTCATCAAAATGTTTCCATTTTCATTGTGGGATAAAGCGTCGTAGAGGCTATGCACCCTTGGGAGAACCATCCACTCTTGGGAAGAGATGCGAACAGCGTTTCTCAAAAAGTTATTCCTAATCGGGCAAACCAATGCGCTTCACCGTGCTATCACCTCTTTTATGCAACAAAATGGCAAACAATTTCATGAGGCATGGGAGAGGTATAATGACCTCCTTAGGAAGTGTCCGCACCACGGTCTACCTAAGTGGCATATAGCCCAGATCTTCTACTACGGGCTAAATGAAACTTTGGAGCAAATTGCAAATGCTTTCTGGGAAGGGAATTTTATGAATAAAGACGAGAATGGAGCATTTGAATTATTTAAAAATATGAGCGAAAACTCATTGAACAATGCCTCCATTGTCGCCTTTAATCATACCAGCTAGCCCTGAAATGTCCACGAAGTTGACACGGGACCCTCCCATTCATCCACTGATCTCAACCTTACAGCACAAAAATTGGATGAAGTCTCCTTCATGCACAAGAAGCTGGACGAGCTTTTGGCCAACCCCGCCTGTTCTATGGCAAATACCCCCACTTCACCACTTTGTCACAATCCAAATTCTTCCAACACCAGGCTTATCCCGAGAAACCCCGTAAGACCTTCCTTACCGAGTGTCGCGTCGAGTGACTCGGTAAGTCATGTGGAGCTGGCATTTGCGAGCTAGTATTTTGACACAGAGGACCAAGCCTCCGTGTGCTTGGACACATATTTATATGCAGACATGTCTTTAGGCATAGAAGACGCTTGCGCCTTGGGGAACAACCCATTCTCTGCCACGTATAACCCAGGGTGGCGCAATCATCCAAACTTCGCTTGGTCCAACAACCCGCAGCGCCAAAACCTTGCGGGTGGACCAATGCGATCGTCCGCACCCATCATCCCAATGGCCCAGTCTAATCCTTTGGCGAATTCGCCATCAAGCCCTTGCGTACCGCAAACCGATCACGCATCAAGTCCTCTTGATAAATTGATGCGAATGATAAGGAAATGTCAAAGCACCATGAAGAGAACATGACCTCTCTTTAGCACCAATTGGCGTAGCAGAATGCTTAGATCAGCCAACTACGCATGGCAACTCGATCTCAGGGCACCCTTCCCCCCTACCTATTCCAAACCGGTGAAACTTTGTACCCCGTGGTCCGCAACCACAGGTACAACCTTCTTAGGGGCAGGTTAATCAAATTCTGCAAGCTCCGAGCTTTCCACAGGGATTTAAGGCTAATCCCACTGCAGCACCGCACTCTTATGTCCCCATTGCGAGCCCTCCTCTGCCATATGATCCCATTTGACCCACAACGTCCATTGCTATCACTACGAGGAGCAGTAAGCAGACCATCGATTCGCCTGGACCTGATCCTGGCCCGTCTTCTTCTTCATCGCCCTCTCATTCGGGATGCGCACCGCATTCGTGAGAGGACGATACACCTAAATTCGTTCCAGAATCAGTTCCATTCCTTGAGTCTCTACTGAGGGAGCCAAAAGGCAAAAAGAAAGAAACGCAGGCCTTTGATAACCTGCGTAATCTGTTCAGGGATGTAGAAATCAAGGTACCCCTGCTCGAGGCTATCGACCACATAACTACTATCGCCCGATTTTTCAAAGACTACACAACAACCAGGTGTTTACACCTCAAAACACGCCTATAAGAACGCCTTCTTATGCTATTTTCTAGCATTAACTATGTATATCATAATCCTATAGTCGCATTTGTAAAAACGCTTGCATGCATGCATTTAATTGAGAGGAGAAGAGAAAGGAATAAATGGCTTGCATAATTATTTTTTTTATCAAGTGTTTCTTTGCAAAAGTCCCTTCTCTATTTTTATTTTCATCTTTCTTTGTTCTCTTCCCGCGGCTGCAACTCCTCCCGCAGCCGCATGCAACGCCATGCGCCTCTCCCTGCTGTCCTTCCTGCGCCTCTCCCTGCAGCAGCCACTCTCCAACGCCTCTCCCTGCTGCTGCCATGCCTCCCCGCCAAGCTCTGCTCCTCTATAAAGCCGCAGCTCTTCCTCGCAAGGAAGGGGAGGAACGTTGCTGCAATACGCAGCTGCGGCAGCAACTCGAACCCGCAACCACCTTCGCACCCGCTCTCCCCTCCCATGCGTCGGCCCTCCGTCGAGGAGGCACCTGGCGAGCAGGAGAACCCACTGTGGTGCTCACCACCACAGTGGGAACACCACCGCCCAGCTCTTCAACGAGCAGGTGGGCGTGGTGTCTTCTTTTCTTTTCGGTTTCATCTCCACGCCATTGCTGTCGCTTCAAGGTCCGAAGCTTGAAGCAGCAGCAGCAGCAGCTAAACCGCGGCAACAGCAGCAGCAGCTGCGACCTCCGCCTCCTCCGCGACCTTCCCCGCAGGCACGCAACCCTCCGCGCATGCCTGCAGGCCCGTTCCCCGCCTCCATCTCCGTTCTGTCCACACCGTAGTTGCACCCGCAGCAGGCCGCTGAGCGCACTGCAGCGGCCGGCTACGTCCTCGCGCCGACCCCCGCGACCCTCCGCGACCACTGCAGAACCACCTGCACGCTCGCTCCTCTGCGTTTTCGCCTGCCCGTCGTCTTCGCGCGCGCCTGCAGGCCCGTTCCCCGACTCCGCCTCTGCTCTGTCGCCTCTGCCATTCCACCCGCGACCGGCCGCTGCGCGCACTACAGTGGCCGGCTAGGCCCTCTCGCCGCCCCCTGCCAACCTCCGCAACCCTCCGCGACCGACTGCAGACTCCCCGCCGCCCTCTCCGAGCACGCCATCGCCCGCTCTCCTTCCTCGCACCTGGCCTGTAGACGCCTTACCTTCTCTGCGCGAAGACGCGCCTGCATCCACGATCTTCAGACGTCCGCCTCCGCCTTCCGACGACGCGGCGTCAGACGTCCGCCGCCGCGAGCAGACGCCTTAACTCGCTGCCATCGTCCGCGCTCGCGATCTCTCCCGCCCGCTCTGTCTCTCTCTGCCGATCTCTCCGCCTGCTCCCGCTCTCTCTCCGTTCTCTCTCTCTCTCTCTCTCTTTCACTCACTCACAGACACACACTACACCAACACACACACATCTTCACCGACACACACACACACCCACACACACACTTACACTATACGTATGGTTATATATAGTAACATATATATACATACATATATATATTTATACATACATATATCTATTATATATATATACTTATATACATAGTATATCTATATAGTTATGTATACATACATATATATATAATATATCTCTATATATATATATATACACGTATATATATATCTATATACTTATACATATACTTATATATATATACATATATACTTATATACATATATATATATACATATCTATATAGTTATATATATACACACATATATATATATATCTAGATACATATATACCTATATACATATATATATATATATACATACATATAGTAATATATATATATACTTATATACATATATATCTATATATATATATATCTATACATATATAACTATACATGTATATATATATATAGATATATTTACTTATATACATACATATGTACATATACTTTCATGTTATTTATTATACACTGTATCGCGGGGATATCTGCACCAGTTGCTGATATTCCCTGATACACGCGTACAAAAAAAAGCATGGTCCCATACATCATCCATCCTCCATCCACACTCCACGCGGCACATAGTCGTGTTGGTTGCGTCTCTCTAGACGTCAACTGAGTCGACATAGTGCTACACTCCATCGTCACCTCCACCCCCACCCCTTTATATATATACTACATATAAATATATATCTATAGCTACTATATTTACTTTCTATCTGTTAGCTTCCTTCTTAGTAAAAAGATAAAAAAAAGGTATAAAAGTGAAAAGATAATCTTTGATTTGCAGGTACCCCGTCTTGCAAGTAGCAAGACGTGTTTTGAAACTGTGTTTTGGCTAAAAGCCAAGGACACAATTTTGAGGGTGTGCCTCAAGAACAAGGATTACCAGAAAAAAAACCTAAATAAGAAAAATACCAAAAATAGAATAAATGAACGGAAGAGACGCGTTTTAAGGAAAACGTAGAAACTCGACTTGAACCCCACTTCCCTGAGTTCGACCCTGGGCCTAAAAGTGACAAGATAAAATCAATTAGACCAGGTTAAAAATTTTGTAAAGAGATGGTTAGGTCTGAATTAGGTTAACCACTATACACATTTCAACGATAAAAATATGATATTAACAACCTATTTGGGCCGACCCATCATAACTGTTCTGGCGCCGCTGCCGGGGAGGTGCGCTTTCGAGTAAGTTTCTATCCAATTCCTTTAAATTTGTCTCTTCTCTCTTCACGGGTATTATTGTTTTTGGTGTGCAGGTGAACCTGGTGGAAGGAGAAGAAGGCTGACGAAGTCGAGGACGTGAGTAGATCCAAGGCGGGAACGAGAGCGTGAAGACGCCGACATTGCATTGGAGCTTCGCACACGTTGCCGAACAAGTAGGTTTTCTTTTCTCATCAAATTAGGGTTAACTTGCCACCACAACAATAAAAAAAAAAAAAAAAAATTTTAAAACTAAAAACTAGAAAAACTTTTTGGGATTTCTTGAGGGCAAGTGGATTAAAATTCACTTGATTGATTGGTTGTCTTCACTCCCACTGCCTGGGATTTCCTGCCTTACTTCGCATAGCGAAAACCCTAGAATCTTGATTCTTAGATTTTTCGCCGTGGGAAGTATTCTTTGAGGCAAAGAAAAAGATTGCTTGTATCCCTCTTTTGCCTCACTTATCTTTAATTCAGGATCACATTTTTGGTGGGGAGATTTGGAATTGAGTTGATTCCAACCCCACCACGCCTTTTCAAACTTGCCTGTGATTCGATCCTGAATACTTCAACCCCAACAATTTTACTTTCTTTATCTGTTGGTTGAAGCCTTGTGTGTGGATATCTTTCTGGTGATTGGGATCACTTGAATTGAAGTGCTTTGGCTCCCTTTCACATTGGTATAAAATTGATTCGCGCATCCACACATAGAAATCTCCATTTAGGGTAGCCCATTGCATTTTAGCATGCATTAACTAACTGATAATTGAAGAAGGGTTTCTTGGGCTTTAGAAAGAAAACCTGTATTCTTGCAAAACCCAGAGATTGGTTGAATTGGTAATTCAGCAAAACCCTAAAATTCATACTACGTAAGGTTGAACTCTAAAAACCATTCACCAATTAAAACTTCAATTCGGGGAGATTTCCCCGTTGCATGCTTGTTCTTACACACTCTTAAAATCAATCACTTGGGCATTACCCTTAAACAACGCCCTTCACATTCCAAAAGCACTTGACCCTAAGCCTCTAATTAAAACTGGTAGTAACTTGACCCTTACTAAGGATTGGAGGTCTAACTACCTGTGTGTAGCGACTACGTGCTGGTGAGAGTTCCCGCGTGCTATCGGGTGTCTAAGACTGGGGCAAACGGCCTTTCAATCTCGCCCGGTGGTTCCGCGGTGCTTGCATTCGGTTCCGTAGTTCGTGATAGTAGGTAACTTAGATCTTTAGGTCTAAGGACACACTGTAGAGGTTAGGAACTTGACTGTATTGATTTGTAATCAAGTGCACCTTTGCGGCGTCATTTCTTTCATCCCTTTTCCCTTCTCATCTCCCCAATTCTTCCTGCGGTAGTGCATGTTTGGGAGGAGGTCACAAAACCCTGAATTGCTTGTATTGACTGATAAACCTAGAAAAAGAGCCGAATCGTCCTCCTCCTCCACAAACATGGCTGCACGCCCACCCCCAAATCCCGAGGGAGGAAACCGCCCTCAGAACCCACCAGGTGGTGGAGCCTTAGATCCCATAACCCGCCTCCAAGCCCAAATGGAAATGTATAATGAGCAAATGGAAGCCATTCGGGAAACATTGGAGGAAATGCAGAACCCTCCCGAATGGGAGGAGCCTAGGTCTCTTAGCTCTTATCAGAATCCCGCTGCTACAGAGACCATAGGACAAATTCGGGTCCCCATGGGCGGGGACGACTTTGAATTAAAACCAAACATAATTGGCCTAATCAATTTTCACTTTCATGGTCTTGCAAGTGAAGACCCATTTCTCCACTTGGAAGACCTAACCCGACATGCTGAAACCGTTAAACCAAGAAATGTTGGGTTATCTATAGTCCTCATGAAGATGTTCCCGTTTTCATTACAGGATAAAACGTCGCAATGGTTACGCACCCTTGGGAGAACCATCCACTCTTGGGAAGAGATGCGAACAGCGTTTCTCAAGAAGTTCTTCCCAATCGGGCGAACCAATGCGCTTCGCCGTGCTATCACTTCATTTACGCAACAAAACGGCGAACAATTTCATGAGGCATGGGAGAGGTATAACGACCTCCTAAGGAAGTGTCCGCACCACGGTCTGCCTAAGTGGCATATAGCCCAGATTTTCTACTATGGGCTAAATGAGACTTTGAAGCAGATTGCAGACGCTTCCTGCGGAGGGAACTTTATGAATAAAGACGAGAATGGAGCATTCGAGCTGTTTGAAAATATGAGTGAAAACTCAATGAACAATGCTTCCATTGTCACCTTTAATCGTACCAGCCAGCCCCGAAATGTCCGCGAAGTTGACATGGGACCCTCCCATTCATCCACTGATCTAAGCCTTATTGCAAAAAAACTGGATGAAGTCTCCGTCGTGCACAAGAAGCTGGACGAGCTTCTGGCCAACCCCGCCCGATCTATGGCAAACACCACGTCTTCACCACTTCGTCACAATCCAAGTTCTTCTAATACCAGGCTTATCCCGAGAAACCCCGTTAGACCTTCCTTACCGAGTGTCGCGCCAAGCGACTCGGTAAGTCATGTGGAACTGGCTTCTGCGAGCCAGTATTTCGACACGGAGGACCAAGCCTCCGTGTGCTCAGACGCATATCTACATGCGGACACGTCTTCTGGCATAGAAGATGCTTGCGCCCTGGGGAACAACCCGTTCTCTGCCACTTATAACCCAGGGTGGCGTAATCATCCGAACTTTGCATGGTCCAACAACCCGCAGCGCCAAAACCCCGCGGGTGGACCAATGCGACCGTCCGCACCCGTCATCCCAAGGGTCCAGTTTAATCCTATGGCAAATCCGCCATCAGGCCCTTGCGTACCACAAACTGAACACGCATCAAGCCCTCTTGACAAATTGATGCGAATGATGACGGAAATGTCAAAGCGCCATGAAGAGAACATGACCTCTCTTCAGCACCAATTGGCGCAGCAGAATGCCGAGATCAGTCAACTACGCATTGCGACTCGATCTCAGGGCACTCTTCCCACCCAACCTGTTCCAAACCCGCGAAATTTCGTGCCCCGTGGTTCTCAACCACAGGTACGACCTTCTCAGGGACAGGTTAATCAAGTTCTGCAAGCTCCGAGCATTCCACCGGGATTTCAGGCTAATCCTGCTGCAGCACCACACTCTTATATCCCCATTGCAAACCCTCCTCCACCGTATGATCCCACTGGACCCGCATCGTCCAATGCTATCACTACGAGGAGCGGTAAGCAGACCGTCGATCCGCCTCGACCTGATCCTGGCCCATCTTCTTCTTCGCCCTCTCATTCGGGATGCATACCGCATTCGCGAGAGGATGATGCACCAAAACTTGTGCCAGAATCAGTCCCATTCCCTGAGGCTCTACTAAGGGAGCCAAAAGGCAAAAAGAAAAATACGCAGGCCTTTGACAACCTACGTAATTTGTTCAGGGATGTAGAAATCACGGTACCCCTGCTCGAGGCAATCGACCACATACCTACTGTCGCTCGATTTTTCAAAGACTACACAACACCCAGGCGACAGTCAAAGAAGACTAAGAATCCGGTGGTTCTCTCGCCTCATGCGAGTTGTGCTATACTGTCAAACTTACCACCGAAGCAGAAAGATCCGGGCACGCCACTGATTTCCTATAGCATCCAAGGCTGCAGTTTTAACCGTGCCTTGCTTGATCTAGGATCTTCCATCAATCTCATACCGACCATCATGCTCAAAAAATTTTCCTTGGGAAATCTGAAACCCACCCCTGTCACGTTACAGTTGGCAGATCGTTCTGTCAAAATCCCGAAGGGTGTGGTGGAAGACGTGGTGGTTAGGGTCAACAGTCTCTGTTTTCCTGTTGACTTTCTTGTTTTAGATATGGAAGTTCCTAGTTCACTTTCTGATTGTCCGATCATCCTCGGTCGACCTTTCTTGGCCACAGCCCGCGCCCACATCGACTGCGAGTCGGGCTGTATTGAGATTGCCGTTGGATCTGAGAAGCTCAAGCTTAACATATTCAAGGCAGCCAAGAACTTTGATTGCGATTGCATTGAGGATGACACGTCTGACGAGGACATGGTCGTCAGCGCGTGTATCGGACTAATTGGGACCTATTCGGACTGTTGCGGATTACCTATAAACACTGATAATTGCCTGACCAACGCATACTGTGACGTTCCCCAATCCCTCCCTTGTCCAGTACCTTCTCCTGGCCAGACTTCTGATGAGGTTTTCTCCGCTTCCCATACCTCGTGGTCTGAGGCATATCCGGGCTACTCACTGTCAGTCCACACTCATGAAGACCGAATTGCCCTTTCTTCCCCGCCAAATCAGGCGGATTTACAAATCCACACTGGGACCTTGAGCCCATATACTTCTCACTGGGGCTATTCATTTTTGGATCCATCTATCCAAGAAGCCCCTCTTCTTGGCCAATCTGAAGGCCAGTTTCTTCCTCCTAACTTGTTCTCCTACCCGTCTGGGACACTCTCGTCCCAAGAAATGCCAGATCCTTCCCCATCCACTCCCGAGCTAAAAGTGCTGCCTAATACACTCAAGTATGCTTTCCTGGGACCAAATGAAACGCTCCCTGTAATCATCAGTTCAAAATTAACCATGGAGCAGGAGTGCAAACTAACTAAGGTCCTCCTAGAACACAAGGCAGCTATTGGATGGTCTTTATCAGACTTATCTGGTATTAGTCCCTCCTACTGCACTCAACGTATATATACGGAGGAGGAGGCTCGACCTTCTCGCGAGATGCAGCGACGTCTCAACCCTAACATGCGGGAGGTCGTTAAGAATGAAATCATTAAGTGGCTGGATGCGGGTATAATCTACCCGATCAGCGATAGCCCCTGGGTGAGTCCGATTCACGTTGTGCCCAAAAAGGCAGGACTCACCATCCGTGTCAATGACAGGGGCGAATCCATCCCTACATGCACTCCTACATCTTGGAGAGTGTGTGTAGATTATAGGAAACTCAATGCTGCAACCAAGAAAGATCACTTCCCGCTACCATTTATTGACCAAATCCTGGAGCGGTTAGCGGGAAATAAATTTTTCTGCTTCCTGGATGGATTCTCAGGATATAACCAGGTGGCAATAGACCCCCGAGACCAAGAGAAAACCACTTTTACCTGCCCTTTCAGCACCTTCACCTTTAGAAGGATGCCGTTCGGACTTTGTAACGCGCCAGCAACTTTCCAGAGATGCATGCTGGCGATATTTCATGACATGGTGGGTGACTTTCTCGAGGTCTTCATGGATGACTTTTCAGTCTTTGGACCATCTTTCGACGAATGTCTTGCCCACCTGACTCGCATCCTTAAGAGATGTATTGATGTAAACCTCGTGCTTTCCTGGGAAAAAGGTCATTTTATGGTGCACGAAGGAATTGTTCTTGGACATATCATCTCCGATAGGGGTATCGAGGTTGACAGAGCTAAGCTCGACATCATTGCTGATTTACCTGTGCCTGGTTCTGTCAAACAAATCCGCTCCTTCTTGGGACACGTCGGTTTCTATAGGAGATTCATCAAAGACTTCTCCAAAATTTCTCGACCCTTAACTCATCTCCTATCAACCGACGTGCCCTTCGACATGGGCCCTGACTGTATACAAGCATTCACGCAGCTGCGTAATGCTGTCACCAAGGCCCCTGTTCTCCAGCCGCCTGATTGGTCCCTCAACTTTGAACTTATGTGTGACGCTTCAGACCTTGCAGTCGGAGCCATCCTGGGACAAAGACGTGATAGACACCCCTTCGTGGTATACTACGCCAGTAAGACGTTGGACGAGGCCCAGCATAATTATACTACCACTGAAAAGGAACTACTGGCAGTCGTCTTTGGGCTGGAAAAATTCTGTTCTTACCTTCTGGGCTCTCACGTTATTGTTTTCACTGATCACGCGGCCATTCGCCATCTCATGCACAAGAAGAATGCCAAGCCTAGACTGATTCGTTGGATCCTTCTGCTCCAGGAATTTGACATTGAGATTCGTGATAAGGTCGGAGCCCAAAATGTTGTGGCTGATCACCTTTCCAGACTGGACCCTGACCATATTGGACTTACTCTGCCAATTAATGAAGTTTTTCCTGATGAGCACCTATTGGCAATAAATGCGGCAAGTGGACCATGGTATGCCGACATTGCCAATTACCTTGCTTCTGGATCTCTTCCACGTGGCTGGCCTAAAAACCAGCGCGAGCGTCTCATGGCAAAAGCAAAGTATTATTTCTGGGATAATCCACTTCTTTTTCGGATAGGTGCTTATCAAATCATCCGTCGCTGTATTCCTGACAGTGAGTTCCCCAGTGTGCTATCCTTCTGCCACGATCAGGCCTGTGGAGGCCATTTCTCTGGGAGGAAAACTGCAGCCAAGGTGTTGCAGTGCGGTTTCTTTTGGCCCTCCCTTCACCAGGACGCGCACGCTTATGCTAAACATTGCACTAGGTGCCAGTCATTAGGGTCAATGGCACGTCGTGACATGATGCCCTTGCAACACATCCTAGCTGCGGAAATCTTCAACATCTGGGGAATTGACTTCATGGGTCCCTTTCCTCCATCCAACGGCTTCGAATTCATCCTCGTGGCCGTCGACTATGTTTCAAAATGGATCGAGGCTATTCCCGCGCGCCGTGCTGACCATGTTATCTCCACCCGATTCGTCAAAGACCATATCTTTGCGCGTTTTGGGATCCCTCGGGCCATTATCTCGGATGGAGGAAGCCACTTTACCCATGCTTCTTTTCGGGCACTTCTGAGGAGATACGGAGTCCACCATCGTATCGCATCCCCGTATCGTCCTCAGACGAACGGCCAGGCGGAAGTGTCGAACTGGCAAATCAAGCAGATTCTCCAGAAAACGGTTCGGCCTGACCGTAAGGATTGGTCTGACAAGCTGACTGATGCACTTTGGGCGTATCGGACTGCCTTCAAGGCTCCCCTTGGTATGTCTCCATATAGAATCGTTTACGGGAAGCCTTGTCATTTGCCTGTGGAGTTGGAGCACCACGCTTATTGGGCGGTTCGCCAATGTAACCTCGACCCAGACTTGTGTGAACGAGAAAGGAAACTCCAACTCCAAGAGCTGGAAGAGCTCCATCGTGAAGCCTATGATTCTGCTCTAACCTTTAAACAACGCACTAAGGCTTTTCATGACAGCCATGTTCGGCGGAAGGAATTTGAGCCATCTCAGCAAGTTTGGCTCTATAATGCCCGACTCAAATTCTTTCCTGGGAAATTAAAGTCCAAATGGACTGGTCCTTTTCTGGTCTCAAGACCATTCCCCAATGGGGCCGTCGAAATCGAAGATCCCAAATCTGGGCGTAAATTTACGGTCAACGGGCAGCGTTTTAAACCCTATCTGACTCATGAACCTACCCCCGTTGGAGAAACCATTGCCCTGCTGGAGGGTAACTAATTCTTTGCCTCATTCTGAGTCCAGCTAGGGACATTAAATTCAGCGCTTGTTGGGAGGCACCCTAACAGCACTCACCATCCACCATCACTTTTCACACCTCTATCGCAATCACTTCACTTTTCTCTTCACCACCCACCATCCAACCACCCTTCCACCCTGATCTATACCCTGAACCTCAGCTCTTGTTACCCGATCTGTCATCCGTTCTCTGCCTTTCCCTGCATGCATATGAGGACATAGCATTGTTTGGCATGGGGGGGTGGATAGGCATCCATAGGATCCGGGTATTTTATGGTATCAGACAATTACCACCTATTTATAAATATGCAAGAAAAAGAAAAAAGAAAAGAAAAGAAAAAATAAATAAATAAATATATATATATATATATTAGTAATAAATGGTGTTTAGTAATGATCTAAAAGCTGAAACAAAAATACAATAAGTGTTTATGGATATTCAACCTCTGTTTTGAAGAATTTCCAGGCCACAGAAACTTGATTCGCTCAGGCTCGGCTTAATTCACTTAAAGCATTGACGAAATAGATCAAAATCTCTCCTAACTAAGAACGTTTCTTGTACCTGAGACACCAGTACAGGATTCGTTGGTTTGCTTTTTCTTGAGAGCTTAAGTAAACTTGGTTCACACTACACATATCAGGAAAGAACATGTGAACATAAGATCCAACCCTAGTGTTCATTAGGGAAGGTGGAGTCCTTACCTGTACGCGCAGGTAGACTTTTTATCCCAGGCTTTAGTCTTGTGTTTAGGAGCGACTCTTTCCACCAAAAAGAAACTCTCCCACCAAAAAAAAGTCTGCTCTGTCAAAATGTGTTGTAAGAGATATACTGACAGGTGTTTCAAAAAAAAAAAAAAAAAAAAATCAGAAAATGGGAGTTGAGTTTTCCGTATTCATCTTAAGGGTCAATCCGAAAACACGAGCTGAAATTGGGACCAACCTGTACTTAAAAATTCGTGAAACCCTGGGAGTGAGTCTTAAGGTTCATCTAGTCAGTCTTGATCCTTCACTATGCACAAACCATAACCTCTTGAGCTCTCGAGTATGGCAAAACCTCCTGGGTCCTGGAAATCGTACTTAATGTTTAAATATCAAGAGTCCTGGTTAGTTGAGAGATAATCTTTGTCATGTATGACTTAAAGTACTGGTAATCTTCCCTACAATTGGTTCTCACAATATCTGATAATAAACACACCGATATCATCTCAGAAGAAAATCTTCAGCTTAAGATCATTTCTAAATACGATTTTGCTAGGGACTAGCAAAAGATAGGCATGGGGGTATATGTTTACAACACAAAACACGCCTATAAGAACGCCTTCTTATGCTATTTTCTAGCATTAACTATGTATATCATAATCCTATAGTCGCATTTGTAAAAACGCTTGCATGCATGCATTTAATTGAGAGGAGAAGAGAAAGGAATAAATGGCTTGCATAATTATTTTTTTTATCAAGTGTTTCTTTGCAAAAGTCCCTTCTCTATTTTTATTTTCATCTTTCTTTGTTCTCTTCCCGCGGCTGCAACTCCTCCCGCAGCCGCATGCAACGCCATGCGCCTCTCCCTGCTGTCCTTCCCGCGCCTCTCCCTGCAGCAGCCACTCTACAACGCCTCTCCCTGCTGCTGCCATGCCTCCCCGCCATGCTCTCCTCCTCTATAAAGCCGCAGCTCTTCCTCGCGAGGAAGGGGAGGAACGTTGCTGCAATACGCAGCAGCGGCAGCAACTCGAACCCGCAACCACCTTCGCACCCGCTCTCCCCTCCCATGCGTCGGCCCTCCGTCGAGGAGGCACCCAGCGAGCAGGAGAACCCACTGTGGTGCTCACCACCACAGTGGGAACACCACCGCCCAGCTCTTCAACGAGCAGGTGGGCGTGGTGTCTTCTTTTCTTTTCGGTTTCATCTCCACGCCATTGCTGCCGCTTCAAGGTCCGAAGCTTGAAGCAGCAGCAGCAGCAGCTAAACTGCGGCAACAGCAGCAGCAGCTGCGACCCCTGCCTCCTCCGCGACCTTCCCCGCAGGCGCGCAACCCTCCGCGTGCGCCTGCAGGCCCGTTCCCCGCCTCCGCCTCCTTTCTGTCCACGCCGCAGTTGCACCCGCAGCAGGCCGCTGCGCGCACTGCAGCGGCCGGCTACGGCCTCGCGCCGACCCCCGTGACCCTCCGCGACCACTGCAGAACCTCCTCCACGCTCGCTCCTCCTCGCCTTCGCCTGCCCGTCATCTTCGCGCGCGCCTGCAGACCCGTTCCCCGACTCCGCCTCTGCTCTGTCGCCTCTGCCATTCCACCTGCGACCGGCCGCTGCGCGCACTACAGCGGCCGGCTAGGCCCTCTCGCCGCCCCCTGCCAACCTCCGCAACCCTCCGCGACTGACTGCAGACTCCCGGCCGCCCTCTCCGAGCACGCCATCGCCCGCTCTCCTTCCTCGCACCCGTCCTGCAGATGCCTCACCTTCTCCGCGCGAAGACGCGCCTGCATCCGCGATCTTCAGACGTCCGCCTCCGCCTTCAGACGACGCGGCGTCAGACGTCCGCCGTCGCGAGCAGACGCCTTAACTCGCTGCCATCGTCCGCGCTCGCGATCTCTCCCGCCTGCTCTGTCTCTCTCTGCCGATCTCTCCGCCTGCTCCCGCTCTCTCTCCGTTCTCTCTCTCTCTCTCTCTTTCACTCACTCACAGACACACACTACACCAACACACACACATCTTCACCGACACACACACACGCCCACACACACACTTACACTATACGTATGGTTATATATAGTAACATATATATACATACATATATATATATATACATACATATATCTATTATATATATATACTTATATACATAGTATATCTATATAGTTATGTATACATACATATATATATAATATATCTCTATATATATATATATACACGTATATATATATCTATATACTTATACATATACTTATATATATATACATATATACTTATATACATATATATATATACATATCTATATAGTTATATATATACACACATATATATATATATCTAGATACATATATACTTATATACATATATATATATATATATATACATATATATAGTAATATATATATATACTTATATACATATATATCTATATATATATATATATATCTATACATATATAACTATACATTTATATATATATATAGATATATTTACTTATATACATACATATGTACATATACTTTCATGTTATTTATTATACGCTGTATCGCGGGGATATCTGCACCAGTTGCTGATATTCCCTGATACACGCGTACAATAAAAAGCGTGGTCCCATACATCATCCATCCTCCATCCACACTCCACGCGGCACATAGTCGTGTTGGTTGCGTCTCTCTAGACGTCAACTGACTCGACATAGTGCTACACTCCATCGTCACCTCCACCCCCACCCCTTTATATATATACTACATATAAATATATATCTATAGCTACTATATTTACTTTCTATCTGTTAGCTTCCTTCTTAGTAAAAAGATAAAAAAAAGGTATAAAAGTGAAAAGATAATCTTTGATTTGCAGGTACCCCCGTCTTGCAAGTAGCAAGACGTGTTTTGAAACTCTGTTTTGGCTAAAAGCCAAGGACACAATTTTGAGGGTGTGCCTCAAGAACAAGGATTACCAGAAAAAAAACCTAAATAAGAAAAATACCAAAAACTGAATAAACGAACGGAAGAGACGCGTTTTAAGGAAAACGTAGAAACTCGACTTGAACCCCACTTCCCTGAGTTCGACCCTGGGCCTAAAAGTGACAAGATAAAATCAATTAGGCCAGGTTAAAAATTTTGTAAAGAGATGGTTAGGTCTGAATTAGGTTAACCACTATACACATTTCAATGATAAAAATATCATATTAACAACCTATTTGGGCCGACCCATCACCAGGCGACAGTCAAAGAAAATGAAGAATCCGGTGGTTCTCTCGCCTCATGCGAGTTGTGCTATACTGTCAAACCTACCACTGAAGTAGAAAGATTCAGGCAGACCGCTTATTTGTTGTAGCATCCAAGGCAGCAATTTTAACCGTGCCCTGCTTGATCTAGGATCTTCCATAAATCTTATACCGACCATCATGCTCAAAAAATTTTCCTTTGGAAACTTGAAACCCACCCCTGTCACGTTACAGTTGGCAGATCGCTCTATCAAAATTCTGAAAGGTGTGTTGGAGGACATGGTGGTTAGGGTCGACAATCTATGTTTTCCTGTTGACTTTCTTGTTTTAGATATGGAAGTTCCTAGCTCACTTTCTGATTATCCGATCAACCTTGGTCGACCTTTCTTGGCCACAGCCCACGCCCATACCGACTGCGAGTCGGGCTGTATTGAGATTGCTGTTGGATCTGAAAAGCTCAAGCTTAACATCTTCAAGTCAGCCAAGAACTTTGATTGCAATTGCATCGAGGATGACACGTCTGACGAGGACATGGCCATCAGCGTGTGTATCGGACTAATTGGGACCTATTCAGATTGCTGCGGATTACCCGTAAACACAGACAACTGGCCGATCAACACACATTGTTATGTTCCCCCATCCCTCCCTTGTCCCGTACCTTCTCTTGGCCAGACTTCTAATGAGATTTTCTCTTGGCCATACCTCGTTATCTAAGCAACATCCAGGCTGCTCACCGTCGGTCCACACTCTTGAAGGTTGGATTGCCCTTTCTTTCCCGCCAAATTAGGCAGATTTGCAACTCCACAATGGGACCTTGAGCCCATATACTTCTCACTGGGGCTATTCCTTTTTGGACCCATCTATCCAAGAAGCCCTTCTTCTTGGCCAATCTGAGGGTGAACTTATTCTTCCCGACTTGTTCTCCGATCCACCTGGGACACCCTCGTCCCATGAAATGGCAAACCTCTCACCATCCACCATCACTTTTCACTTCACTGTCACGCTTACTTCACCACCCACCATCCACCCACCCTACCACCCTACTGTATACCCTGCACCTCAGCTCTCGTTACCTGATCTTTCACCCTTTCTCTACCTTTCCCTGCATGCATATGAGGACATAGCATCATTTGGCATGGGGGGGTGGATAGGCATCCATAGGATTTGGGTATTTTATGGTATCATGCAGTTTCCACCTATTTATAAATATGCAAGAAAAAGAGGAAGAAAAAAATATATATAATAATAATAATAATAATAAATGGTGTTTAGTAATGATCTGAAGGCTGAAACAAAAATACAATAAGTGTTTACGGATATTCTATCTCTGTTTTGATGACTTTCTAGGCCACAGAAGCTTGATTCGCTCAGGCTCAGCTTAATTCACTTGAGCATTGATAAAATGGATCAGATTCTCTCCTAACTAAGGATGTATTCTTGTACCTGAGACACCAGTACAGGATCCGTTGGTTTGCTTTTACTTGGGAGCTTAAGTAAGCTTGGTTTACACTACACATATCAGGAAAGACCAAGTGAACATAAAATCCAACCCTAGTGTTCATTAGGGAAGGTGGTGTCCTTACCTGTGCACGCAGGTAGACTTTTTATCCCAGGCTTTAGTCTTGTGTTTAGGAGCGACTCTTTCCCCCAAGAAAGAACTCTCCCACCAAAAAGAAAAGTGTGCTCCTCCAAATAATGTTGTAAGAGATATACTAAAACTTGTTTTAGAAAAAAAAAAAAGCAAATAAGTCAATATATCTCGCAAATGTTTACAAAGTCTCTACCATACAGAAGTTCTTCAGGGCAAGTTGCAAATACCTTATTTTCCGTTGAGCCACAAATATCAGAAAATGGGAGTTGAGTTTTCCGTCATCTTCTTAAGGGTCAATCAGAAAACACGAGCTGAAACTGGGACCAACCTGTACTTAAAGATTCATGAAACCCTGTGCTTGAGTCTTAATGTTTTTATGGTCAGTCTTGATCCTTCACTAAGCACAAGCCATAATCTCTTGAGCTCTCGAGTACGGCAAAAACCTCCTGGGTCCTGGAAATCGTACTTAAGGTTTAAATATCAACAGTCCTGGTTAGTCGAGAGATGATCTTTGTCATGTGAGACTTAAAGTACTGGTAGTCTTCTCTGCAATTGGTTCTCAGAATATCCAACAATAAACACACCTATGTTGCCTCAGAAGAAAATCTTCAGCTTAAATATCATTTCTAAATACATTAAAAAATTATTTTGCTAGGGACTAGCAAAAGATAGGCATGGGGGTGTGATTGCACAGCAAAAATACACCTGCAATTGTGCCGTCTTGTGCTATTTCCTAGCATTACCAATGCATATTAGGTCTCCATAGTTGCATTGTAAAAATGCACACATGCATGCATTTAATTAGGAGGGGAGGAGAATAAAATAAGTGGCCTTGCATTTAACATTTTTCCTCAAGTGCATCTTTCCAAAATTCACCATCTTTTAATTTTTTATTTCACTTGACTTTGAAATCTTTCCCGCGGTTGCATGGATTGACTTCTTCCTCCTCGCGCCAGGCTCTCCATCACCTCTCCCTGCCAGCTGCATGCACACCTCTCCCAGCCATGACCATGCATGAGCCATGCACAGCAAGGGCATGGCTGTGCATGCTCTCCTCTTCTTTAAAAATAGGGCACGGTTTCTTCTTGTAGGTAGCCTGGTCCACCACGAAAAAACCCAGCAGCTTCTCCCTCCAGGCACCGACCCCTCCCTCTCCCTCCATATGTAGGACCTCCTCCTCAGAGGAGACACCATGTGGGTAGGAGTCCTTCACTATGGTGAACACCCACTGATAAACGCCAGTTTATCATCATTCTTATGCATTAAAACAAACCTAGCTCTTAGGATTTTACTTCGCAAATGGGTTTTTGGGCTGCATTTAGGCATAAAATAGGTTAGGCATGCATTGCATTTTTTATTGTCTTTTTAATATGTTTTTGTGAGTGTTAGGGATGTACAGATATATCGGTCCCTAAAACCCTAGCACTCAAGAAGGCAAATGGTGAAGGAGAAGTCCAGACTAGCTGGAACTCAGCCTAATCCAGCTCACCTCAGCTTGATCCAGCTCACCTTAGCTTGATCCAGCTCACCGCAGCTGGAACCTAGCTTACTTTAACTAGGGTAAGCTCATCCTAGCTCCATTAGTCCAATCTCAGCTGGATGGTAGCTCAAGAGAGTTCACCTTAGCGCACCCTAGCTCAAGTTAGCTCAGATCCAACTCAACTTAGCTGAGTCTAGCTCATCTCAGCTCCCACTAGTCCACAGGGAGCTCTAGCTAGCTCAGCTAAGTTGACAGGACTTCACCCCAGCACAGATCTAGCTACATCCAGCTCCACTCAGCTCCAGCCAGCTGAAGAAGAACTCATCCCAGCTCAGGAAGCTCAAGTCCAGCTCCCGGGGACTCAGCTTAGCTCAACTTAGTTGAGCTAAGCTACATTAGCTGCCTCAACCAGCTTGATTCTCCCCGGGAGCACCAGACACAGCTCACCTTAGCTCATTATGGTAGAAGCTAGCTTACCTTAGCTCGGCTTAGTAGCTAGCAAAGAACTAGCAAGCTAAGCCAGCTAGAATAGCTCCATGCCAGCCTCTTCAGCAGCAGCCAGCTCCAAATTTCAGTTCCAGACTTCTCCTCCTCAGCTCCTTCCTATAAACCCTAGCTCCATTACCTTCTCCTCTACTCCTCCATTAGCTAGGCTAGCTTAGCTTAGCATTGCTTAGCTATGCTCCAACTTCCTTGGCTTGTACCACCCCAAAAACCCACCTACGAACTCCACCCAACTAGCTCCACCTAAGCTCCACATAAGCTAACTTACTTGGCACCAACCTAACCTACCCACCACCTTCAAAAGACAGCTAAAAGTGGCGCCAAAAACTACCCATAACCACCTCTTAATGGTGCCACTTTTCCCTCCAAAATCTCCCCTCATCTCCACCACACAATCCCCCTTGAACCCATCTCCACCATCCACCTAACCCCCCTTCTAGAAGACCCCATGTTGGTGCCAACATGGTGGTGTCTCTCCACCACCAAAAGACACCAACACCACCATAACTACCCCCTTTAACACCTTTTGGGTTGGCGCCAACTCTCCTTAGCCATAGGATCACCAACGACCTCCATTCTTCCATCCTAGCCCTCCATTTCAAGGGGCACCTTAACCCCCCATCCTACCCTATAAAAAGACCACTACCCACCACCATTCAAGCCATCCTTGGCTAGCAATTTCACTCTCATATTCCACCAAGAAGCCCACATCCAAGAGAGAAGAAGAAGAAGAAGATTAAGGGGATATTCTGTCCCCTTGGTGCCTTCCCCTCTTCCCTTCTCTCTTGGGTCACGCCAGCCAAAGGAGAAGCCAGGCAAGGAAGATCTTGGAGGAGATCTTGAAGGTGGTCCATGCCACCTTGGAGGAGTTCTTGAGGGTGGTGCACGCCCACCCCTTGGAGAGAGCATTGAAGGTGGAAGCTTCCACCTTGGAGGAGCTCTCATGGAAGGAGGAGAAGGAAGCCCTCTTTTCAAGCCAAGCAGCAGCTAGGCTTGGAGCAAGAAGACAACCTTATTCACCATTGTTACAAGAGGATTTGTGTTTCTTTTCTTGCTTTTAGATTGTTTAATTCTAGTAGAAGCATTCCTCTACTTGTCCTTGAAAGGAACACTCATTCTACTCAATCAAAATTGCCTTCCTTTAGCTTTTTATTGCAGTTGTTTGTTTTGGTTCTAGCACTTGTTTCACCTCTTCTTCCTAATTACCCTAGGCCTCCACTTGCCTAGAGTGAGCTTAGGAAGAAGATATTTCTATCTTTTAGATTTTAGTTAGTCATTTGTAGGTGTTAGTTCTTTTAGCTACAATCTGCAGTTTGCCCTCGTCTTTTCAAAGTAAAAAAAAATTACATATTGAAAAATATCAAAACGAAAGTTGAGATTTATCTGTAAGCAAGCGGATTAATTTTGCCTCCTTGGACGACCCTAGATACTCCCCTATCTAGGATATAAATTTAAAAGCGAAAGCGGATTCGCGTGTTACAACGACGTTAAAAACCCGCTTTTACAAATCACGCGTATTTCGCTATCATGCACCGCAGTGAGACCACCACTGCCCAGCTCTTCGAAGAGCCGTTGGGCGTGGTGGCCTTCTTTCCCTGTTTGAAAGTCAAGCCATTTCAGCCATTACACCAAAGCTTCAGCTATGAAGCACTACCGGCCACAGCATGCCCAGCAGCAGCTGACTGAGCCCCACAGCAGTAGCAGTAAAGCGGCAGCAGCACCCGCAGGCCTTCCTCGCAAGCCTGTAGGCGCCATCGCCTCCTGATTCTCTGCACTACACTCTCTCTTCTGCCTGCAACCGGCCACCGCGTGCCACTGCAGTGGCCGGCCAAGCCTCACCGCGCACCCCAGCTAGCACCTGCAAGCCTCCGTGCACGCCAGCAGCTCTCTCCGTGTGCTCCGTCGTAACATCCCGCCCGCAAGATACCAGCCGGAGCCACACCACTGCGAACGTCGAGTCGTCCGCACTCGCAGCACCTACAGCAGGCAGTTGTGCAGCTCGCCCGGCCACTGTAGCCACTGTTCACGTGTTTCTGTGGAACACTGTGGCAACAGTGGGGTGACCGGTGTGTTTCTCATTTAACCGGTCACCCGGCGCGCCACAACTTGCCGTAGACAGCGCACGTGTCTCGGCCCGCGTCGCCCGTACCAGCCTACGCCAGCACACCCCTGCGTCGCCCGCTCTCTTCACCCACGCGCGCCAGCGAGTGCCCACTCCAACCCTTCCGCATAGCGTTGTGCGCTACGGTCCTCGCCGCGCCACTCCCTCCAGCGCACTCCTCTCTACGCACATACGCACCTGCACATGGGCGTCGAGCCTGCAGACGACGCTTGGTCCTTCAGACGCCTTAACCTCCAACAGCCTCTCTCTCACTCTCTCACTCTCTCTCTCTCACAGCACTCTCTTTACCGACAGTTACACACCTACACTCACAATTTCATACACACACACACACCTTCATACACACACACACACCTTTACACTATTATATACATATATATATTGATATATATACATATATTTATATACATATATACATATATATATACTTACATCTATATATATGGTAGTATTTATATAACTAAGTATTAGTATACATATATATATATACATATATCTATATACTTATATATATATATATATACACATATATATTTACATATATATATACTTATATACATATATATGTATATGTATATATACATCTATATACTTATATATATAAATGCATATATATACACATATACTTATACAAACATATATATACAAATATTTATACATATATATATATATAAATATACATACATATATATATATATATATATGTAACTATATATACATATATATATACATATCTATCTTCATATATCTATATACATATATTACCATATATATATATATATTTACATCTATATAGTTATATATACATACTTATACATATATATATGCATATATATATCTATACATATATCTATCTGTACATATACTTATATATATACACATATATATATATATATACATATACATATATATATATAGAACTACATATATATATGTATATATTTATAACCATATATTTATATAGATATATTTACATATATACATATATATATATTTTTTCAAGTTACCTATCATACGTGGTATTGCTGGAATATCTGCACCAGTTGCTGATATTCCCCGATACACGCGTACAAAAAGTGTGCTCCCATTCATCTTCCACCATCCATCCTATACCTGACATGTGGCACTTCGTCCTGTTGATTGCGTCTTTCTAGATGATGACTGACTCGACACTGTGCTACACTCCATCTCCGCCTCCACCCCCACCACTTTATACATATATAGTAGATACATATATATCTATACTATATTTACTTCTATTTCTCTTGCATGAGAGTAAAAAGATAAAAAAATATATATAAAAGAGAAAAGAAAATCCTTGACTTACTGGTAATCCATCTTGCAAGTAGCAAGATCCGTTTTGGAACCCTGTTTTGGATCAAAGCCAACAACCCAATTTTGAGGGTGTGCCTCAAGGACAAAGATTACCAGAAAAAAATCTAAATAGAAAAACACCAAAAACACAATAAACGAACGGAGGAGATTCATTGTAGGAAAGGCGTAGAAACTTGACTCATAACCCCACTTCCTGAGTTTGACCCTAGGCCTAAAAGTGACCAACATAAAATCAAGTAGGCCAGGTTAAAAAATTTTTAAAGAGATGGTTAGGTCTGATTTAGGTTAACCACTATACACACTTCAATGATAAAATCACCATATTAACAGCCTAACAAGGTCTGACACCAATGAACTCCCGCCTTTCCCCTTTCCATCAAACATTGTTCCGCCCACAGCTGAACTGAAGCTGCTACCCGAGAATCTCAAGTATGTCTTCCTGGGAGGTGACTAGACCATTTAGGGTCGTCAAGCCCTACTCCAATGGGGCAATTGAAATCACTGATCCAAATACTGGGCACACTTTCACAGTCAATGGCCAGAGATTGAAACACTTCCTCGCTTAGGTTCCCCCAAAGGAGGTTGTCACCGCCATTGAAGGGTGACACGAAGCACCACCATGCTGGAGGCATTAAACTCAGCACTTCCTGGGAGGCAACCTAGAAAATTCAAATCGATATGGTATTTTACTTCACTCAGGTAATATCTTTTTGACCCTTATTACATCGATGTATTTGTCAATGAGGACATTGTCCAACTTAAGCATGGTGGGGATGGTAAAATGAGTGATTTCGAGTTCATTTAATCAATTTGAATAGAATAAAATAAAATAGAAAAAGAAAAAAAAATTGAATTCAAGAAGAAAAACTTCGGCATTAGAAATTTGTCAATAGTGGGAAATAATACGAAAAGAACCTGAATACTTAGCCTTTTCTGGCCTTGAGGCTTAATCGGCCCTGGTGTCCATTAAAATATGGATTTAGTTTCAAATCTTTGCAAACTTAATCTATTCTAATCTACCAATAAAATAAGGTGATAAATATACGATTGATCAACTCGCCCTCTAACTCAGAAGGACTTTTAGTCTAAGCATATGCACACATTTTTGCACTGACTCCCTCCTCGAAGATTCTTACAGAAATTGGGTAGCAAATGAACCTTCTAGGGTTGTTTGGCTGGCAAGTTGTCATGGGTGACTGCCCATTGGCCGATTATTTAGAGCCCAGCCACAGGACCACCTTCTTTTTATTGTCTTTATGTAAATTTAAGGTCTGGGAGGCCACCTACTAAAAGAAAAAAAAGAAGAAAAAAAGGAACAAAATAAGCCACACATCACTGGACAAGTATGGCTGGCAAGTGATCGTGCGTAATAGTCCATTGGTCGGTTGTCCATAACCCAGCTCAATAAAATACACAAAAAGACCCAAAACACTTAAGGAAGAAGCAGGGAAGTAGAGTAAGCCGGGGAGACATACAATGGAAAAATCCCTGCGTTGACCCCAAGTAAAAGAAAAGTAGGGAGAAAGCTACCGATCGGACAAACACACCTTCAGGCAAGACACTTCCTCTCCTGGTCACCTAGGGGCAAAGAAACCCGAAGTCTGTCTGAATTACCATTGAGTGAGTCTATCACAATCTTCACATCAAGATGCTTAGCACTTAGAGTTTTTTCCGAGCTGAGTGGGTTGGGTAGCCATAAAAGGTTACCAACACACTCCAAAGATCTAAAACTGAGTAAAGCTGAAAAGAAAAAGGAAAAATTTATATACATGCCATAACACAAGGATTCAGGCAATTCATATTTTGGCGGACACCCAAGCGCTATTTAGTCTCAGTGGATCAGGATCTTGGTATATTTCCTCCTATTGACAAGTAAGAAAATGTCTAAGTAATTACTTCTTGGATTCAGACTGGAAATAATGGCTAGAATAAATCGTGCAAAGGACTAGCAAGTTGTAAGCATGCAGGCATGAGAGTGTTGGTCTGGCCCGGATAGGTGTGTTAATATGGTGATTTTGTCATTGAAGTGTGTATAGTGGTTCACCTAAATCGACCTAACCATCTCTTTACAAAATTTTTAACCTGGCCTACTTGATTTTATCTTGGTCACTTTTCGGCCCAGGGTTGAACTCAGGGAAGTGGGGTTAGAAGTCAAGTTTCTACGCCTTTCCTACAACGAATCTCTTCCGTTCATTTATTGTGATTTTGGTGTTTTCCATTTAAGATATTTTTCTAATAATCTTGGTCCTTGAGCACACCCTCAAAATTAAGTTCTTGGCTTTGAGCCAAATCTGTGTTTCAAAATGGGTCTTGCTATTCGCAAGATGGAGTACCTGCAAGTCAAAGAATATCTTTCCTCTTTTATATATATTTTTTTTCTTTTTACCAACAGGAAAGCAAAACAGAAATAAAGTACATATAGTATATTTATATAGGTGTATATTATATATGTATAAAGGGGTGGGGGTGGAGGCGGAGATGGAGTGTAGCACGGTGTTGAGTCAGTTGTCCTCTAAAAAGATGCAACCAACAGGACGAGGTGCCGCATGGAGGTAGGATGGATGGTGGAGGATGTGTGTGACCATGCTTTTTGTACACGTGCATCGGGGAATATCAGCAACTGGTGTAGATATTCCCGTGATACCACGTATGGTATGTAATGTGAAGATTTATATATATATGTATATATGTAAATATATCTATATGTATATATATATGGTTATAAATATATAGGCATATATATGTAGTTATATATCTATAAATATATATATGTATATGTATATATATATAAGTATATGTGTAGATAGATATTTGTATAGATATATGTATATGTAAATATATATGTATAAGTATGTACATATAACTATATAGATGTAAATGTATATATATATAGTAATATATTTATATAGATATATGTAGATAGATATGTATATATGTATGTATATATATATATATATATATGTTTCCATAAGTATATGCGTATATGTTTGTATATATATATATAAGTATATAGATGTATATAGACATACATATTTATATAAGTACTAATATATGTATAGATATATGTATATATTTATATATATATATGTATATAAGTCTATGTATATATGTAAGTATATATGTGTATATATATATATATATATGTATGTATAATAATACTTAGTTATATAGGTACTACTATATATAGATATAAGTATATATATATAGATATAAAGATATATATGTATATATATATATATATGTATATATTAGTGTATAGGTGTGTGTACGAGAGTGTGAGTGTGTGTGTGTCTGCAGTGAGTGAAAGAGTTCTGTGTGTGAGAGAGAGAGTGAGAGCGCTTGTTGTGAAGAAGAGGCGGGTTAAGCCGTCTGAGCTTCAGGGCCGACGTCTGAGACTTCATACGTGCGCGCAAGCTCGTATGTGCGAGGAGAGGGGCGCGCTGAGAGGGAGAGAGCGTGGGGAGAGGAGAGGTCACAGTGGACTACGCTGCATGAAGAGTTAGAGTGGGCGCACGCAGATGTACGCAGGCAAGTGCGGTTGATGCGGGCACACGTAGACGAGTGGGCAGGCGCTGGAGTAAGAGCGGGGCTGAACGTGTGCGCGGGCAGTGGCTGGTAGCGATGCGCTGGGTGACCGGATAAGTGAGAAACTAACCGGTCACCCCACTATAGCCACAGTGTTCTGCAAAAACGTGTGAACAGTGGCTACAGTGGCCAGGCGAGCTGCGCAACCACCTGCTGTAGGTGTTGTGAGTGCAGATGGCTCGGTGCGCGCGGAAGAGTGGCGCCGCTGCTGGCTTGCGGCGAGGTGGTTCACGACAGAGCGTGCAGAGAGGGCCACTGGCATGCGCTGTGGAGGGCTAGGGCAACCTGCTGCTTGCGCGGTGGCTTGCAGGTGTTGGCTGGGGTGTGCGGTGAGGCTTGGCCGGCCGCTGCAAGGGATTGCGGTGGCTGGTTGTGGGTGGATAGGTGAGTGCAGTGCTAGGAAGCAGGAGGCGAGGGAGCCTACAGGCGCACGCGGGAGGCGAGGGCGGCCTGCAGGCATGCGGGAAAGGGTTGAGCGGCTGCTGCAGCGTTGCCACTGCTACCACCTTGCTGCTGCGTGTGGAGCTTTGAGCTTCAAAGCTTGAAGCTCCTCCTCCAATGGCTGATGTGGCTTCAAACGAAAAAACAGGGAATACCACCACGCCCACCGGCTCTTTGATGAGCTTGGCGGTGGTGGTCTCACAGTGGTTGGTGAGTACCACTGTGAGGTACTCCTACCCGCAGAGTGTCTCCTCAGAGGAGGAGGGCCTGTGTATGGAGGGAGAGGGGAGGGGATAGTGGCCTGGAGAAGAGCTGCTGTGATTTTTTTGTGTGGAGGCCCAGGCTCTTTGGAAAGGAAGAAGCTGCCCTCTTTTTAAAGAAGTGGAAGCCATGCACAGCCATGCGCTGGCTGTGCATGGCTCACGCATGGCTTAGCGGGGAATGGCTGCGTGCGGCTGCAGGGAGTGGCGAGCAGGGAATGGCTGAGCAGGGAATGGCGCAAGGAAGAAGAGGCTACCATGTAGCAATGGGAAGAAATTTCAAAATCAAGTAAAATAAAAAAAAAAATGATGGTGAATTTTGGAAAGATGCGCTTAAGGAAAAATGTTAATTGCAAGGCCATTTATTTCACTCTCCTCCCCTCTCAATTAAATGCATGCATGCATGTATTTTCACAAATGCGACTATGGAACCCTAATATGCACTGGTAATGCTAGGAAATAGCAAAAGACGACACAATTGCAGGTGTATTTTTGCAGTGCAATCATCCCCCCAAGCTTATCTTTTGCTAGTCCCTAGCAAAACTTTTTTTTGTTGTATTTAGAAATGATCTTTAAGCTGAAGAATTTCTCCTGAGGCAACATAGGTGTGTTTATTGTTGGATATTGCGAGAACCAATTGTAGAGAAGACTACCAGTACATTAAGTTTCACATGACATTGATCATCCCTCGACAAACCACGACTCTTGATATTTAAACCTTAAGTATGATTTCCAGGACCTAGGAGGTTTTTGCCGTACTGGAGAGCTTAAGAAGTTATGGATTTTGCTTAGTGAAGAATCAAGACTAACCAGATGGACATTAAGACTCAAGCTGAGGGTTTCACAAATTTTTAAGTACAGGTTGGTACCAGTTTCAGCTCATGCCTTCGGATTGACGCTTAAAAAGATGATGGAACTCAACTCCCATTTTCTGACATTTGTGGCTCAAAGAAAATAAGGTATTTGCAACCTGCCCTGAAGAACTTCTTGTAGGGCGAAGACTTTACAGACATTTGTGAGATATACTAACTTATTTGCATCTTTTTTTTTTTCTGAAACACGTGTCAGTATATCTCTTACAACATTATTTGGAGGAGCAAACTTTTTTTTGTTTTTGGTGGGAGGGTTCCTTTTTGGTTGAAAGAGTCTCTCCTAAACACAAGACTAAAGCCTGGGATAAAAAGTCTACCTGCATGCACAGGTAAGGATGCCACCTTCCCTAATGAACACTAGGTTTGGATCCTATGTTCACCTCATCTTTCCTGATATGTGTAGTGTGAACAAAGATTACTGAGGCTCTCAAGTAGAGGGAAACTAACAGATCCTGTACTAGTCTCTCAGGTACAAGAATACGTCCTTAGTTAGGAGAGATTTCGATTTATTTTGTCAATGCTCAAGTGAATTAAGACGAGCCTGAGCAAATCAAGCTTCTGTGGCCTGGAAAGTCTTCAAAACAACGGCTGAATATCCATAAACACTTATTGTATTTTTGCTTCAGTCTTCAGATCATTACTAAGCATCATATGTATATATATATTATATATATATATAGAAACTACATGATACCCTAAAATACCCAGAACATAAGGATGCCTATCCACCCCCCATGCCAAACGATGCTATGTCCTCATATGTATGCAGGGAAAGGTAGAGAAAGGACGAAAGATCGGGTAACGAGAGCTGAGGTGTAGGGTATACATCTGGGTGGTTGGGTGGGTGGATGGTGGGTGGTGAAGTGAAAAGTGAAGTGAACCTGATAATGAAGTGAAAAGTGATGGTGGATACTGAGTGTTGTTGGGGTGCCTCCCAACGAGCACTGAATTTAACGTCTCGAGCTGGACTCAGAATGAGGCAAAGAATTAGTTGCCCTCAAGCTGGGCAACAGTTTCTTCAATGGGGGTAGGTTCATGAGTCATATAGGGTTTCAAACGTCACCCATTGACCGTAAATTTATGCCCAGATTTGGGATCTTCGATCTCAACTACCCTGTTGGGAAATGGTCCTGAGACCAGGAAAGGACCAGTCTATTTGGACTTCAATTTCCCAGGAAAGAATTTGAGTCGGGCATTATAGAGCCAAACTTGCCGAGATGGCTCAAATTCTTTCCGCCAAATACAGCTGTCATGAAAAGCCTTAGTGCATTGTTTGAAAGTTAAAGCAGAATCATAGGCTTCACGATGGAGCTTTTCCAGCTCCTGGAGTTGGAGTTTCCTTTCTCGAACACACAGGTCTGGGTCGAGGTTACATTGGCGAACCGCCCAATAAGCGTGGTGCTCCAACTCCACGAGCAAATGACAAGGCTTCACATAAACGATTCTATATGGACACAAACCAAGGGGAGCCTTGAAGGTGGTCCGATGCACCCAAAGAGGGTCAATTAGCTTGTTGGACCAATCCTTACGGTCAGGCCGAACTATTTTATGGAGAATTTGCTTAATTTGTCGGTTCGACACCTCTGCCTGGCCGTTCATCTGAGGATGATACGGGGATGCGATATGATGGTGGACTCCATATTTCCTCAGAAGTGCCTAAAAAGAAGCATGGGTAATGTGGCTTCCTCCATCCGAGATAATGGCTCGAGGGATCCCAAAGTCCACAAAGATGTGGTCTTTGACAAATCTGGTGGATATAACATGGTCAGCACGGCATGCTGGAATAGCCTCAATCCATTTTGAAACATAGTCAACGGCCACGAGGATGAATTCGAACCCGTTGGAAGGAGGAAAGGGACCCATGAAATCAATTCCCCAAATGTCGAAGATTTCTACAGCTAGGATGGGTTGCAAGGGCATCATGTCATGGGTTGCAAGGGCATCATGTCACGACGTGACATTGACCCTAACGACTAGCACCTAGTGCAATGCTTGGCATAATTGTGTGCATCCTGGTGAAGGGAGGGCCAAAAGAAACCGCACTGTAACATCTTGGCTGCAGTTTTCCTCCCAGAGAAATGGCCTCCGCAAGCCGGATCATGGCAGAAGGATAGCACACTAGGGAACTCGCTGTCAGGAACACAGTGACGGATGATTTGATTAGCACCTATACGAAAAAGAAGTGGATTATCCCAGAAATAATACTTTGCTTCTGCCATGAGAAGCTCGCGCTGGTTTTTAGGGTAGCCACATGGAAGGAATCCAGAAGCAAGGTAATTGGCAATGTTGGCATACCACGGTCGACTTGCCACATTTATTGCCAATAGGTGCTTATCAAGAAAAATTTCATTGATCGGCAGAGTAAGACCAATATGGTCAGGGTCCAGTCTGGAAAGGTGATCAGCTACAACATTCTAGGCTCTGGCCTTGTCACAGATCTCAATGTCAAATTCTTGGAGTAGAAGGATCCAACGAATCAGTCTAGGCTTGGCATCCTTCTTATGCTTGAGATTGCGAATGGCCGCGTGATCAGTGAAAATAATAATGTGAGAGCCCAGAAGGTAAGAGCGGAATTTCTCTAGCCCAAAGATGATCACCAGTAGTTCTTTTTCAGTGGTAGTATAATTACGCTGGGCCTCATCCAACGTCTTGCTGGCGTAGTACACCACGAAGGGGTGTCTATCGCGTCTTTGTCCCAGGATGGCTCCCACTGCAAGGTCGGAAGCATCACATATGAGTTCAAAGTCGAGGGACCAATCAGGCAGCTGGAGAACAGGGGCCTTGGTCACAGCATTACGTAGTTGAGTGAAAGCTTGTACGCAGTTGGGGCCCATATCGAAGGGTGCGTCGGTTGATAGGAGATGACTTAAGGGTCGAGAAATTTTGGAGAAGTCCTTGATGAATCTCCTATAAAAAATGACGTGTCCTAGGAAAGAGTAGATTTATTTGACAGAGCTAGGCACAGGTAAATCAGCAATGACGTCAAGCTTAGCTCTGTCAACCTCGATACCCCTATCGGAGATGATATGTCCGGGAACAATTCCCTCGTGCACCATAAAATGACTTTTTTCCCAGGAAAGCACGAGGTTTACATAAATACATCTCCTAAGGATACGAGTCAGGTTGGCAAGACAGTCATAGAAAGATGGTCCAAAGACCGAGAAGTCATCCATGAAGACCTCGATAAAGTCACCCACCATGTCATGAAATATTGCCAGCATACATCTCTGGAAAGTTGCTGGCACGTTACAAAGTCCAAACGGCATCCTTCTAAATGCAAAGGTGCCGAAGGGGCAAGTAAATGTGGTTTTCTCCTGGTCCTAGGGGTCAATTGCCACCTTGTTATATCCTGAGAATCCATCCAGGAAACAGAAAAATTTATTTCCCGCTAACCGCTCAGGATTTGGTCAATGAATTGTAGCAAAAAATGATCTTTCTTAGTTGCAGCATTGAGTTTCCTATAATCCATGCACACTCTCCAAGATGTCAGTGTGCGTGTAGGGATGGATTCGCTGCTGTCATTGACACGGATGGTAAGTCCTACCTTCTTGGGCACAACGTGAATCGGACTCACCCAGGGGCTATCACTGATTGGGTAGATTATACCTGCATCCAGCCACTTAATGATTTCTTTCTTAATGACCTCCCGCATGTTAGGGTTGAGACGTCGCTACATCTTGCGGGAAGGTTGAGCCTCCTCCTCCATATATATACGGTGAGTGCAGTAGGAGGGGCTAATGCCAGATAAGTCTGATAAAGACCATCCAATGGCTGCCTTGTGTTCTATGAGGACCTTTGTTAGTTTACGCTCTTGCTCCTTGGTCAATTTTGAACTAATGATTACGGGGAGCGTTTCATTTGGTTCTAATAAAACGTATTTAAGTGTATGAGGCAGCTCTTTCAGCTCGGGAGTGGATGGTGAAAGATCTAGCATTTCTTAGGATGAGAGTGTCCCAGGAGGGTTGGAGAACAGGTCATGAGGAAGAAATTGGCCTTCAGATTGGCCAAGAAGAGGGGCTTCCAAGAAAGATGGATCCAAAAATGAATAGCCCCAGTGAGAAGTATATGGGCTCAAGGTCCCAGTGTGGATTTGCAAATCCGCCTGATTTGGCAGGGAAGAAAGGGTAATCTGGTCTTCAAGAGTGTGGAACGATGGTGAGTTGCCTAGAGATGACTCAGACCATGAGGTATAGGAAGCGGAGAAAACCTTGTCAGAAGTCTGGTCATGAGAAGGTATGGGAATAGGGAGGGATGGGGGAACATCACAATATGTGTCGGTCAGGAAATTGTCAATGTTTATAGGTAATCTGCAGGAGTCCGAATAGGTCCCAATTAGTCTGATACACGCACTGACGGCCATGTCCTCGTCAGACGTGTGATCCTCGATACAATCGCAATCAAAGTTCTTGACTGCCTTGAAGATGTTAAGCTTGAGCTTTTCAGATCCAACAACAATCTCAATACAGCCCGACTCACACTCGATATGGGTGCGGACTGTGGCCAAGAAAGGTTGACCAATGATGATCGAACAATCAGAAAGTGAGCTAGGAACTTCCATACATAAAACAAGAAAGTCAACATGAAAACAGAGACTGTTGACCATAACCACCACGTCTTCCACCACACCCTTTGGGATTTTGACAGAACGATCTGCCAACTGTAACGTGACATGGGTGGGTTTCAGATTTCCCAAGGAAAATTTTTCGAGCATGATGGTTGGTATGAGATTAATGGAAGATCCTAGATCAAGCAGGGCACGGTTAAAATTCCAGCCTTGCATGCTACAGGAAATAAGCAGTGTACCCAGATCTATCTACTTCGGTGGTAGGTTTGATAGAATGGCGTAACTCTCATGAGGTGAGAGAACCACCGGATTCTTAGTTTTCTTTGACTATCGCCTGGGTGTTGTGTAGTCTTTGAAAAATTGGGCGACAGTAGGTATGTGGTCGATAGCCTCGAGCAGGGGTACCTTGATTTCTACATCCCTGAAAAAATTATGCAGGTTATCAAAGGCCTATGTATCTTTCTTTTCACCTTTTGGCTCCCACAGTAGACCCTCAGGGAATGGAACTGATTCTGGCACCAATTTGGGTGTATGGTCCTCTCACAAATGCGGTGCGCATCCCGAAGGAGAGGGCGATGAAGAAGAAAGGCCAGGATCCTATGAAGGTGGATCGACAGTCTGCTTATCACTCCTCGTAATGATAGCATTGGACGATGCAGGTCCAGTGGGATCATACGGCAGAGGAGGGTTCGTAATGGGGACATAAGAGTGCGGTGCTGTTGCGGGAATAGCTTGAAATCCCGGTGGAATGCTCGGAGCCTGTAGAATCTGATTAACCTACCCCTGAGAAGGTCGTACCTGTGGTTGAGGACAACGATGTATGAAATTTTATGGGTTTGGAATAGGTTGGGCGGGAAAAGTGCCTTGAGATCGAGTCGCTATGCGTAGTTGACTGATCTCAGCATTCTACTGTGCCAATTGGTGCTGAAGAGAGGTCATGTTCTCTTCATGGCACTTTGACATTTCCGTCATCATTCACATCAATTTGTCAAGAGGACTTGATGCATGTTCTGCTTGCGGTACGCAAGGGCATGTTGGCAGATTCACAATAGGATTAGACTGGGTGCTTGGGATGACGGGTGCGGACGGTCGCATTGGTCCACCAGCGAGGTTTTGCCGCTACATGTTGTTGGACCATGCGAAGTTCGGATGATTATGCCACCCTGGGTTATAAGTGGAAGAGAACGGGTTGTTCCCTAGGGCGCAAGCATCTTCTATGCCAGAAGATGTGTCCGCATGTAAATATGCATCCGAGCACACGGAGGCTTGGTCCTCCGTGTCGAAATACTAGCTCGTAGAAGCTAGTTCCACATGACTTACCGAGTCGCTTGGCATGACACTCGGTAAGGAAGTTCTTACGGGGTTTCTCAGGATAAGTCTGCTATTGGAAGAATTTGGATTGTGACGAAGTGGTGAAGTGGGGGTGTTTGCCATAGAACGGGCGGGGTTGGCCAGAAGCTCATCTAGCTTCTTGTGCACGATGGAGACTTCACTGAATTTCTGTGCAATAAGGCAAAGATCAAGGGATGGATGGGAGGGTCCCGTGTCAACTTTGTGGACATTTTGGGGCTGGCTGGTTCGATTAAAGGCGACAACGGAGGCATTGTTCATTGAGTTTTCACTCATATTTTCAAACAATTTGAATGCTCCATTCTCGTCTTTATTCATAAAATTCCCTCCGCAGGAAGCGTCTGCAATCTGCTTCAAAGTCTCATTTAGCCCATAGTAGAAAATCTGGGCTATACGCCACTTAGGCAAACCATGGTGCAGACACTTCCTGAGGAGGTCATTATACCTCTCCCATGCCTCATGAAATTGTTCGCCGTTTGTTGCGTAAATGAGGTGATAGCACGGCGAAGCGCATTGGTTCGCCCGATTGCGAAGAACTTCTTGAGAAACACTGTTCGCATCTCTTCCCAAGAGTGGATAGTTCTCCCAAGGGTGCGTAACCACTACGACGTTTTATCCAGCAATGAAAATGGGAACATTTTCATGAGGACTATAGGTAACCCGATATTTCTTGGTTTAACAGTTTCAGCTAATCGAGTTAGGTCTTCTAAGTGGAGAAAAGGATCATCACTTGCAAGACCATGGAAGTGAAAACTTACCAGGCCAATTATGTTAGGTTTTAATTCAAAGTCATCCCCAGCCAAGGGGACCCGAATTTGTCCTATGGTATCTGTAGCAGCGGGATTCTGATAGGAGCTAAGAGACCTAGGGTCCTCCCGTTCGGGAGGGTTCTGGATTTCCTCCAATGTCTCCCTAATGGCTTCAATTTGCTCATTATACATTTCCATTTGGGCTTGGAGGTGGGTTATGGGATCTAAGGCTCCACCACCTGGTGGGTTCTGAGGGCGATTTCCTCCCTCGGGATTTGGGGGTGGGCATGCAGCCATGTTTGTGGAGGAGGAGGACGATTCTGCTTCTTTTCTAAATTTATCAAGCAATTCAAGCAGTTTAGGATTTTGTGACCTCCTCCCAAACATGCACTACCGTAGGAAGAATTGGGGGGATAAGAAGGGAAAAGAGATGAGAGAAATGACATCGCAAAGGTACACTTGATGACAAATCAATTCAATCAAATTCCTAACCTCTACAGTGTTCCCTTAGACCTAAAGATCTAAGTTACCTACTATCACGAACTACGAAATCGAATGCAAGCACCGTGGAACCACCGGGCCAGATTGAAAGGCCGTTTGCCCCAAACTTAGACACCCGATAGCACGCGGGAACTCTCACCAACACGTAGCTGCTACACGCTGGTACTTAGACCTCCAATCCTTAGTAAGGGTCAAGTTGCTACCAATTTTAGTTAGAGGCTTAAGATCAAGTGATTCTGGAATGTGGAGGGCATTGTTTATGGGTAATGCCCAAGTGATTGATTTTCAGAGTGTGTAAAACAAGCATGCAACGGGGAAATCTCCCCGAATTGAAGTTTTGATTGGTGAATGGTTTTTAGAATTCATCCCTAAAGTAGTATGGGTTTTAGGATTTCGCTGAAATACAATTCAACCAATCTCCGAGTTTTGCAAGAATAAAAGTTTTCTTCTAAGCCCAACAAACCCTTCTTCAATGTCAATTGGTTAATGAATGCCAAAATGCAATGGGCTTCCCTAGATGGAGATTTCTATGTGTGGGTGCACGAATCAGTTTTAGATTAGTGTGAAAGGGAGCCAAAGCACTTCAATTCAAGTGCTCCCAATCACCAAAAGATGTCCACACACAAGGCTCAACCAAAAGATATGGAAAATCAAATTGTTGGGGTTGAAGTATTCGGGATCGAATCTTAAGCAAGTTGAAAAATTCGTGGTGGGGTTGGAATCAACTCAATTCCAAGTCTCCCACCAAAAATGTGATCCCGAATTGCAGGTAAATGAGGCAAAGAGGGGTGCAATGAATCTCAAAGAATACTTCACACCGCGAAAAATTCAAAAATCAAGATTCTTGGATTTTTGCTATGCGAAGTAAGGTGGGAAATCCTGGGGCGGTGGGAATAAAGGCAATCAATCAAACAAGTGAATTTTAATCCACTTGCCCCAAGAGATCCCAAGAAGTTTTTATAGTTTATAGTTTTCTTTTTTATTAAGCTAACAAGCTAACCTAGGTTGCTAAGAAAGAAAGACCTACTTGTGCAGCAACGTGTGCGAAGCTCCAGTGTGGTGTCGACGTCTTCACGCTCTCGTTCCCGCCTTGGATCTGCCCACGTCTCTGACATCGTCTGCCAGCCTTCTCCTTGCAACAGGTTTACCTGCACACCAAAAACAGAGACACTGTTGAAGAGAGAAGAGAAAAAATGAAAGGAATGGAATAGAAACTTACTTGAAGGTGCACTTCCCCGGCAACGACGCCAGAAAAGGTGTTGGTCGGGCCCGGATAGGCGTGTTAATATGGTGATTTTATCATTGAAGTGTGTATAGTAGTTAACCTAAATCGGACCTAACCATCTCTTTACAAAATTTTTAACCTGGCCTATTTGATTTTATCTTGGTCACTTTTAGGACCAGGGTCGAACTCAGGGAAGTGGGGTTAGAAGACATGTTTCTACGCCTTTCCCACAATGAATCTCTTCCATTCATTTATTGTGTTTTTGGTGTTTTTCTATTTAAGATTTTCTTCTGATAATCTTGGTCCTTGAGACACACATTCAAAATTAAGTTCTTGGCTTTGGGCCAAATTATGGTTCCAAAACAGGACTTGCTATTCGCAAGACGGAGTACCTGCAAGTCAAAGATTATCCTTTCTCTTTTATGTATTTTTTTTATCTTTTTACTAACAAGAAAGCAAAACAGAAATAAAGTACATATAGTATATATATATATATAGGTGTATATTATATATGTATAAAGGGGTGGGGGTGGAGGTGGAGATGGAGTGTAGCACCGTGTCGAGTCGGTCGTCATCTAGAAAGACGCAACCAACAGGACGAGGTGCCGCGTGGAGTGTAGGATGGATGGTGGAAGATGTGTGTGACCACGCTTTTTGTATGTGTGTATTGGGGAATATCAGCAACTGGTGCAGATATTTCCACGATACCACGTATGGTAAGTAGTGTGAAAATATATGTATATGTATATATGTAAATATATCTATATGTATATATATATGTAGTTATATATCTATATATATATATGTATATATATATGTATATATATATATATATAAGTATATGTATAGATATATATATGTATAAGTACGTATTTATAACTACATAGATGTAAATATATATATATATATATTTAGTAATATATGTATATCGATATATGTAGATAGATATGTATATATGTTTGTATATTTATATAAATATATAAATATATGTATGTATAAGTATATGCGTATATGTATGTATATATATATAAGTATATACATATATATATATATATGTATATAAGTATATGTGTATATGTAGGTATATATGTGTATATATATATATATATAAGTATAATAATACTTAGTTATATAGGTACTACTATATATAGATATAAGTATATATATAGATATATCTATATGTACATAAATATATATCGATATATAGATATGCATGTATATATATATATGTATATATTAGTGTATAGGTTTGTTTACGAGAGTGTGAGTGTGTGTGTGTGTGTGGAGAGAGAGAGTGAAAGAGTTCCGTGAGAGAAAGAGAGAGCGCCTACTGTGAAGAAGAGGCGGGTTAAGCCGTTGAGCTTTAGGGTCGACGACTGAGGCTTCACGTGCACGTGCAAGTGCTTATCCGCGTGGAGAGGGGCGCGCTAATACGGAGAGAGCGTGGGGAGAGGAGAGGCCATAGCGGACCGCACTACGTGAAGAGCTAGAGTGGGCACACGCAGACGTACGCGGGTAAAGGGAGTGGGCGAGTGCGGGTGATGCGGGTGCACGTAGAAGCACGGGCAGTGCTGGAGCGGGCGTGGGGCTGAACGCGCGGGCGGGCAATGGCCAATAGTGACGTGCCAGTAGTGGCACGCCGGGTGACCGGATAAGTGAGAAACTCACTGGTTACCCCACTGTAGCCACAGTGTTCCGCTGAAACGCGTGAACAGTGGCTCAGTGGCTGGGCGACCCGCGCAACCGCCTGTTATAGGTGCTGTGAGTGTGGATGGCTTAGCTCGCACAGAAGAGTGGCGCCACTGCTGGCTTGCGGCGAGGTGGTTTGCAACAGAGCACGTGGAGTGGGCAGCTGGTGTGCACGGTGGAGGGCGAGGGCGACCTGCTGCTTGCGCTGGGGCTTGCGGGTGTCAACTGGGGTGCGCGGTGAGGCTTGGCCGGCCACTGCAGGGACCCGTGGTGGTCGATTGCGAGCGGATAGGCGAGTGCAGTGCGAAGAAGTAGGAGGCGAGGGTGGCTGCAGGCATGCGCTGGAGGCGATGGCAGCCTGCAGGCACACTGGGAAAGGGCTGAGCGGCTGCTGCTGCATGTTGAGCTTTGAGCTTCAAAGCTTGAAGCTCCTGCTCTAATGGCTAAATTGGCTTCAAACGAAAAAATAGGGAATACCACCACGCCCACCAGCTCTTTGATGAGCTGGGCGGTAGTGGTCTCACGGTGGTGGGTGTGCACCACCGTGTGGTATTCCTGCCTGCAGAGTGTCTCCTCAGAGGAGGATGGCCTACGTATGGAGGGAGAGGGTAGGGGATGGTGGCCTGGAGAAGAGCTGCTGTGATCTTTTTGTGTGGAGGTGCAAGCTCTTTGCAAAGGAAGAAGCTGCCCTCTTTTTAAAGAAGAGGAAGCCATGAACAGCCATGCCTTGGCTATGCATGGCTCATGCATGGCTTGGCAGGGAATGGCTGCATGCGGCTGCAAGGAGTGGCGAGCAAGGAATGGCACGAGGAAGAAGTGGTTGCCATGTAGCAGTGGGAAGAGATTTCAAAATCAAGTAAAATAAAAAATAAAAAGATGGTGAATTTTGCAAAGATGCACTTAAGGGAAAATGTTAATTGCAAGGCCATTTATTTCACTCTCCTCCCCTCTCAATTAAATGCAAGCATGCAAGTATTTTCACAAATTCTACTGTGGAACCCTAATATGCACTGGTAATGCTAGGATATAGCACAAGACGGGACAATTGCAGGTGTATATTTTTGGTGCAATCGGATAGCACTACATTTTACAATGTTAATTCTGCCAAAAGGGGATGGCCTTAAAGGTAAAATGCACAGAGGACACATCATAAATAGGAATAGGAGCATTGCATGCATTACACTTCAAGATTGCTTATAGTGCATTATTAACGACCATTTGTTCAAGTACATGTCAAAATAGGCCTCAGATGAGCGATCGGACCTCATGGATGGACTTAGAGCGACAAACGGAGTCCAGCAAACTCGAAATTAGCCAAATCTGACATCTGGGTCTCCCCTAATTAGCCCAATAAGTTCTGACCATTGATCTGATCATCAATGGTCATAAGGCCGCCATGTGTCAGCATCGCCGCTGGCCTTGACCAACCGCATTGCGCAGCGCAACTTTAACCTGTCCGATCTTCGACCGGACGGCTAAGAAGCACTCTCCTCGCTCCCCACAGCCATATCACCCTCAGCCACAGCAGCTCACAACCTTTGGATCTTCATCCAACAGTCGCCCACACCGCGCCAGCACCGCATCTCTGCGACAAAGTAGAGGGTGTGGCGCAGCAATATGCGCCTCACCCCCGCACAGTGGGGTGTGGGTTCGAGGCACCCAACGCAACGCCAAATCAAGGCGATCGTGAAGCGCGTGATTACGACCGTCAATGCGTGATCAAGCGACTCAGTAGCAAGCAACACAGCGTAATCCCAAGCATCCGATGCAGATGCCTGATAGCACCCCGGCAGCGGCGCCAAAATAATGGTGGCGGTGGCCGAAATGTGTGGTTGTAAATGTTTGTTGGTAATAATTGTTGATTATGTCGTTGTAGTACAGGGTGTACAATATAACATTAAGGATGTCGTATAGTGGTGAGTATGGGTGAGTTCCAGTCATTACAACCATTATTATCATTTGCTTATTTATCTAATTTTTACTGGTTTTGTTCCAGGTCGTTCACTGGGAGGCAATTTATTGAATTTAATTCGGTCACTCTTTGATTATCTCAAAATTGTCTTCTTATTCAAAAGAAACTTTACATTTTATTAAAGAATGAATGAATGTGTGTTTTATTTACCTAATTACTAAGAAATGCCTGCAAAAATACTAACTATGAACAAGCATCAAACAATCTATTATTATACTCTAAACTATGTATTTACAAGTTATCCTATTAGTACTATCATAATAGTATATAATACATTAGAATGCAATGGTGTAGAAATTTAACTTATTAGTCTGTTATGTACAGTAACATATACAGCAGTTTCAGTGACAGATATAAGCGTCGCTAAATCTCAGAAAACACTATATACAACCTAAAGAGGCAAAACTGAGATCTTTAGCGACGTTTATAGTGTCGCTTTATTCTGTTAGTAATTATATAAATTTACTTATACGTATGTATACTACTTATTCTTTGTTTCTCTTTCTTTCTTCATTAAGTCTCTGTTCTTTGTATTCTTAACTCCTGTTCTTCTTGTGTTCATATTTCTGTTTTAAGTATTCATCTTCTTCTTTCTCTTTTTATTACTCTTGATCTTTTCTCTGTTGTTCTTGTACTCTTTGCTTTTTTCTCTCGTGTTAACTCTTTGTTCACTCTTCTGTCTTAGAATATTTCAGAGGCTACGGTGGGGAGGGGATTAGGCTAATATCATTAGTTTAAAACGTGTTTAGTTTGTGGGCACGCTTTTCGAGGGATACACAGCACCCTAAGGGTGGGACCAGACCTCTACTAAGCGCGCCCTAATCTCAGATTAGGTGGCTTAATTATGTCTTTAATCTCAGCGCCAGGCCTTAGCCCAACGCCATATGCTCGCACACGCTCGGGCCCCCAGCCACACACACGCGTCACATACTAATCGCAAATCAGACAGAGTACTCAGACCAGCTCATTGGGTAATCGGGTAAAGGCAGTGTTTCGGGCGCCCGGTGCCCGTGACGACTAGCCTATAGGAAACACGAATTGCATTTATGTGGCTGCGCTTGACTTGCAGCACACGATGTGGCGCTATTCCAGCGCCACATCGTGCGCTGGAAATCAGGCGCAGCTGCGTCTGATCGGGCTTTTGGCCCTCTATTTGGGGGCCATAAATTATTAAATAAAATAAAATAAAATATGGTTAATAAAGTATTTACATAATACTACATAATTGATTAATTAATTTTGAATTTTAAATATGTTTACTATACAAATAAATTCGCTAAACTAGGCTGATTGTACAGGTTGATTTAGGTGATTAAATAGTTAATTACTTATAAAATAGTTAGTAAATGGTCTAATTGACCTTATACAGATTTAATTTACATACTTAAGTATTTTATACATATTTTTCTTGTATATTTACGAATTTATTTCTATTTTATTTAAGCTAAACTAGCTGTTCTGAGTGTTTTAAATAAAACTAAGTTACAGTAAGCTATACTAGGTATAATTGTACTTTAACTAACTTAAATTACTTACTATATATGTTAACCTAAGTCTATAGATTTATTTACTTAATTATAGCTCTAAATTATTAATTTAGCTAATTTATTCTACAATATAGCTACTGAATATGTACATATGAATCTGTATATATACATATACATATATCAGTAAATACATACATAATAGTTCAGTATTTATACATATATTTACATAGATTACATATGTATATAGATTTATGTACAAGTTTATACAGTATTTACAGTATATCTATGTATGTCTACGTACATAATCAGGCTGTATATTATAGTTATAATAGTATGGATATGTATATTTACAGTGTGAAATTAAGTATGTATAATTAGGTTTTAGTAGGAATTTAGGGAATGAGGGTTAATTAAGTTTTTATTTCATTTTAAACAGCAGCTAAGCTACTGTCAGAGAAGATGGAGAGGGAAGAGAATGTGCTGTTCAGGGTGTTTTAGCAGTGTCAGTGGCTTAAGCCACTGTCAAATGGGCTAACTGCTGCTGCAGTTAGTCCATTTGAAGAGGGGGAAAGTATTCACAGAGAAGAGGAGAATTTAGAGAAGAGGGGAATGTTGCTGCAGTTTGCAGCATTTTACTGCATAACTGGGAATAAGAGAAAATTCAGAACAAACTAAAAATTAAAGAGTTGAAATCCAAATCTGATAAGGGCATAAATCTCACGAAAATCACATAAGAATTCAGTTCAAATACCCACAAGGAAAAGCCCTTATCAAAAGCATCATTTCAGATCAAAACACAAATGGCATTGAGTTAGTCTTCCTAATGCCATAGACAGCATGAAGGAAGACTTAACTCAATCAATTAAAACCAAAAACATACAATCCCAGTTTCTTGCAACCTTAAGGAGTATGGAAAACTCCTTAGGTTAGAGAGTCACCATACAAAAATAATTATCAAACAGGTGGTGTATGGCAGTTCTGAAATGACAAATCAGAAAAAGAATGCATTAAAGGAATTTATAAAAGCTAGCGAATGCATTCAGATCAAGGCAGAAGCAAATTCATGAAAGGCTCTTCTGATTTGTTCTCTGTCACCAGAGAACTTCTCAGAATCCTTGCCCTCAAGGAAAACCAAAATCCCTTCAATTTGTCAGATCTGTCAAGACATTTCAGAAAGCAAAATCTCTTCAAAACCCATGTTAAAGTGAATCTGACAAACTGAGGCAATCAATCTAAAATAAAAGGGGCTTTTGTGAACACAAATTCGGTGAGTGAGAAGCCCCAAATGGTGCTTGTGACGCCAATTTCAGATCTGAGGCAGTACACCATCAGATCTGGAATTGGGTCCAGATGTGTGGGTGACAGATGAAAGATTCGTCGTTAAAAGGAACATAAATCAGAATTGGATGGTGGAAAAACAAAACATGAAGAGGGAGATAAATTGATTAATGAACAGATGATTCTTCCCCTCTGATCTGGACTGATCAGAGGAGGTGAGGGAGGGGATCTAATACTAATTCTACTCCTAAGACTAATCTAACTACAGCTAACATTAAACACTAACAATTAAAACTAAATCTATTCTAAACTACTGTAAACTAAATCTAACACTACTTGTGCAGAATTAAAAACTAAACTAACAGGAAGAATGGGACCTATGGGTCCTTAGCCGGCGGCTAAGGAGGAAGAAAGGAGGAGGGTGACTCCAGCGGAGGGAAGAGTCTGCTAGTGAGACTCCAGGGTCGTCCTCAGGTGCTACGAAGTCCTTAGCGACGAGGAGGGTCGAGAGCAGGCGATGATTCCACAGCCGGTGGCTGTGAAATCAGGGTCTAGGTGAGGAGGAGAGACTGGAGTGGAAGAATTGATCGCTAAGAGATGTAGGAGGGAGCGATCCCTCGCGCGCGACACCACTGAGGTGCTTAAATAGCAGCTCAGTGACTGAGATCACCGCAATGGTGAGGTTAATCAGAATCAGGCCGGCGGTGAGGATGAGATGGGTAGAGCGCGCGGCGAGTCAAGAGAGAAATCTGATCGTCAGATGAGATCTGGGAGGAGAGGTGAACGCATGCACCGAATCGCACGAAGGTTCCATTTGAATCCAGCCGCAGATCGAGATCAAAAGTGCGATGGACGGTCGAGAATGGCTGTGTTCTTCGCGCGCTACAGTGCGCGTGAAGAACACAGGCTTCTCTCTGAAATGAGGGAAAATTTGCAGATGGACCCTTAGAAGAAGGGGTAAAACATTTGCATGCAGGCCCAAAAGCGAGAAGAATAGCAGCTGGAAGGGCCCTGCAGTCTTATAAAAGGGTCCCTGCGGCTTGCAAATAGGTCCAAAAAGGAGTTTTGAAGGGTAGAAATGTAATGCATGAAGGACCTAATTGTAATCTATTTATTTCTAAGCCTAAATGATGTCCAATTGCTTTCAAATTTTTACATGTGCTTAATTGAACATTTACGACATTGATTTTACTTCTGATTTGGCTTTTCAAACTTGTTTATGTGTTCAATTGATGCATGGATCATCATTTGTTCTTTAGTTTTCAGAATATCCCATTTTTGTGACCTAATTAGGAGATTTTAACACACATTAAAAGTTTTAGGTCTTTTCTTTAATTCCCACACTTAACCCTTTTTATGTGTTAATTTGATATTGTTTTGCTTAGTATCTAGCTTAATTTCGGCCTTTTAGCTATGATGGGTAGCCACTCATCATACCCCCATGCTTACGTTTTGCTAGTCCCTTAGCAAACAATCTGTTGAAGTGTAAGGCAATTTAAGTATCAGCAAGGTAAGTGTGTAAAGATATCTTTTTCTTCTTTCAAAAATTTTTAAGTGTTTATGATGATGATCTTTAAGCTGAACCATTTTCCAATACCAACTGTGTTTTTGGACATTGTGAGAACCTGGTTACTGAGGATAACCTACCAGAACTCCAGGCTTAAATGACATAGACCATCTCTCAACCAACAAGGACTCTTGATATTTAAACCTTAAGTCGAATTCCAGGACTCAGGAGGTTTTTACAGAGACTCAGAATGCTATGAAGTTATGGCTGTGCTTTGTGATAAGTCAGGACTAACCAGGTGAATTCTAAGGCTCAATCCCGGGGTTTCACTTCTTTTTAAGTCCAGGTTGGTCCTAACTTCAGCTCATGTTTTCGGATGACTCTCAAAAATTGATGGTATTCAAACCCAACCCTTATTGTATTTGTGGCTCAGAGAAGATTTTTTTTGGTGGAAAAATAGGGTATTTGTTTTGAACCCTGAAAACATTTTTGGTGGAAGAGTTGTTTTTCAGACATTTTGGAGAACATACTTAACTTTTTTTTTTTTTTTTTTTTTTTAAACAGTATGTCTCCAAAACTTATTTGGTAGAGCGCACTGTATTTTGTGGGTGGATTTCTTTTGTGGAAAGAGCTTCTCCTAGACACAAAACTAAAGATTAGGACAAAGAGTCTACCTGCACGCACAGGTAAGGACTCCACCTTCCCTAATGAACACAAGGGTTGAGGCTTAGGTTCAAGTGGTCTTTCCTGACATTGTGTAGTGTAAGCCAAGGTTACTTAGATTCCTAAGTCAAAGCAAACCAACGAATCCTGTACTGGTGACTCAGGTACAAGAATTGTCCTAAAGTTAGGAGAGACTGTGGTCTATCTTGTCAAGGCTCGAAGTGTATTAAGCCTAAGCTTGTATCAAGCTCCTATGGCCCGATAGGTCAAACCAGTAATGGTTGAATGTCCATAGACACTTATTCTATTTTTTTGTTTTCAGCTATAAGATCACTTATCTTTTCTTTTTTTCTTTTTCTCCCTCCTCTCTTGAAATGAATATCCTCCTTTGACAAATAAAGTACATGTCCCTTATTGTATTTTTGGAATTTTTCTGATTTGTTATTTTTTTGTTTTTATAGCTTTGTAATTTTTTTTCAAAAAAATTTTCCAAAAAATTTTTCAATTTTTTTTTTTTGAAGTATATAATTTTTTTGATAATACTATATGTACTATAGTTGTGTCTACAATTGCATTTTGGTTTAAATGGTTTACCATTTACACCCCCCCATGCTTAAATGTTTCAATGTCCTCATTGAATGAAAGGGTGGATGCAAATGCATGCTCTGCTTTTCACTATCCTAGGCTGGGTGATGGAAGGAAGTCGGAATGAGGAGATAAAATCTCTGTGCGGACGATTTTAAGTCTGATCTAAGATCAGAGTGAACAGTCGGGCTAGGAAGTGAAATGCATGACATGTGTGTCAATGAATGTATGCTCAGAATGCAAGGGTAGACACTATATGCAAATAAAGGCAAGAGTAAGAAAGGTGTAAAACAGCTATATACAAGGGTAGGTGTTTGCTAAGTTTAACGCCTTCAGCTAGGCGAAAACTTACATGGTAATTCAAAATGTAGGAGCGAAATGGTGGAATTGACAAGTCTGAGATCCTGCGGCTCAATGAAAGGTTTCAGTCTTTGTCCATTAACAATAAAGGGTTCAGATTTGTCAAGTTCAGTGATCTCAACGGCTCCATTATCAAATAATCTCAAGATCATGTTGATTCAGTGTTATGCACTGGTTGTGAAATGTCATGTGTTTGGTTTTGCAGTGTTGGTCTAGGTTGGACATACCTTTGAGCAGGTATGTTCCTAGGGTTGGGTTGTGCTTGGGATGGGAGTGAATATGGTTGACGGGACTCCGTCAAGTGTGATAGCTGGGCTCTCATCTCAGCTAAGGCCGCGTCCTGTCTCTGCTGCATAGCAATATTCTGTTGTTGCATATCAGCAAGAGCTTTCATGATAGACCCCAACTGGTCATCTCGTGTAGGCCCAGATTGAGAGTATTGGGTGGGCCTGGGTTGGGGTTGCTGGTGGGTACGCGGTGGATATCCGTGTGATTGTGGAGGTGGTGCTCGGATCGGGTTGTGCAATGGTGGTGCAGAAGGTTGTTGAAAAGGAGGTCTTTGTGAATTTCCCGACCATGAGAAATTTGGATGATTACGCCATCCAGGGTTATAGGTTTGTGTGAAAGGATCATTGTGAATGGCATGAAGCTCCTCCGAAGCTCCAGAAGGTGCAGGGAAGTCAGTGAAGGGAGGAACAAAGGTTCCTCCAACCGGTGAAGGATATGGAAATGGAAAATCTGGTAATGCAGTTTGTGTCACAGAAAGGTTATTCACAGTTTCCCTCCCTGTGCGAAACTGAGAAGAAGTGTTTTGTGCTGGTGACTGAGAAGAAGAAGATGGGTGTTTTGAGAGAAATTTCCATACTTCATCTACTTTCTTCTCGATTAAGCCCACTTTATCCAGTTGACTAGCCACTATCTCTAAGTCTTTGCTACTGGATTGGGCTTCTTGTACCCCCGTGTGTGAGTGGGAATGTGAGGACTTTCTATTAAACACGCTCATTGAAGCATTGTTAATAGAGTTTTCGGCCATGCCCTCAAAGAGCTCAAAGGCTGAGTCCTCGTCCCGACACAGGAAATTGCCTCCACAAGCGGCATCTACAAAATTCCGTGTGTCATCATGGAGCCCATGGTAGAAGATCTGGACCTGTTGCCAGCGTGGGACACCATGGTGGGGACATTTTCTCAAAAGCTCATGGAATCTCTCCCAAGCCTCGTGCATAGGTTCTCCTAAATTCTGGGTGAAGGTGGTGATGGCACGCCTTAAGGCATTAGTGCGGCCTACAGGAAAGTACTTCTTTAAGAACTCATGTTCTAAAGAAGCCCAGGAATCTATAGGTGTAGTCCGTGCAAGTGTTCTAAACCAAAAGGCTGCCTTATCTTTTAATGAAAAGGAGAACATTTTCATCAAAAGCGTGTGCTGATCATGTCCTTGCGGACCCAAAGTTTGGGCAAGATTCTTCAGCTCCTCTAAATGCTGAAAAGGGTCCTCAGAAGCAAGTCCATGGAAGTGAGGAATGAGTGCTATAATGTTCGGCTTCAGTTCAGCAGCACGACCCCCAATGGGATAACGTACCACAGGCATTGGTTGGGCAACTGCGGGATTATAGTAATCTCGTAGTTGAGGTCTACGGGGTTGGGGTGGTGCCTGAGGATTTCTAAGTTGAAGTGGTTGTGGTTGGGGGTTAGCTAATAGATTTACAACTTGAGCAAGCTGTTGCACCTGTTGGGTTAAGGTATTCATTTGTAGTTGTGTATCGAAAAGGTGCTGAAGATGAGGCATAGGTCCTCTCTCCGGGGGTGGATTAGGATGATTAGGATAAGGTGGAGGTTGGAACCTAGGGATAGGTGGTTGCTGTGGTAGAGGATGTGCAACTGAGTCTGGAGGAAGTTCTTCAAAATCCTCAAAGTGTGAAGAATCAAGATCATCCTCTTGGCGAGGGGGATTGTGGAAAGTATTTTGAGACTCAGGAGGTAAGGGATTAGAAGTGGAAGGCAAAGAAGATGATGCAGTAGCTTGGGTAGCAGTACCCAAGGGGAGTACAAGTTCTGGGTTTTGGGATCTCCTACCTTCCATTGAGTTGATTTTTTTTGAAATCCCGTTTACTCTAATTCGATCCAACTCAATGGAAAAAAAAAATTTTAACGTTCACAATAAAACAGAAGAATCCCAATAAAATCTCAATTCAAGAAGACCAATCAATCGAAATGAATCGGAGAAAATTTTTCCTAGAGGCTGCTACGCAAAGTATGTTATACGCAAACAATTGTTTCAAGCAATTGTACGTATCCTAAGATAAACCTAGCGAAGTGCAGACCTCTAAAATCCACTGGGAATCTGGATAAGACTGAGCGTGCGGATCCAGATCCTGTGGTTGCAGAAAGATGAGGTAGAAACCCGTGTATTGTGGCCTTAAGTGATCGTGCTGTGTGCACGATAACATTCAACACAAGGCGATTAAAATCTCAAACATGGTTTCACCCAATTTTGCTATCTCCTTTTTGATTTAATTGAAGTGATTAAAATGTGTTTTCTATGCTGCTCGTTTCACTTTTTTACTAAATTCAGAACACGTAGTGGTCTTCTTTAATTTTAAGTCAAATGCAAATATGGCAGGAGTTAGGGTTAGGTAAGAAATGCGTACCTGACTCCAGCAATCTTCTAATGCAGATTTGACTTGAATTAAAATCTAGCAGGAATGAAATGCAATCCTAAAAATGGATGCCTGAGGTTATGCTGCTGCTAGATAAGTATGAGGTCTTTTTGATGATTTTTTTTTTTTTTTTTGAAAAATTTTATATGCAATTCAAAAGTAAGGAAAGAAATTAAGAAGATAAAGAAATAAAGTCCAGATAGTCCAAATTATTACAAAAATTGTGTGAGAACAAGCTCTCACAACTTATGACTAACAATTGCTCCTAATCAATAAACCTAAAACTATCTATACTAAAACTAATACTAAAATCCTACAGCGACTTCGAGGCAAAACTCCACCAGGAAGACGGATCTGGAGCGCAGCGACTCCACCAGGAAGACGACACTCCTCCTCAAGTGCTGTGGAAAAAACAAATGATTAGTAAAAGAATAAAGGAATGTATACACAATTAATTCAATGGAAAATAAAAGCAATTATAATGAATGAATGAAGAATTTCTATATACAAAAGAATGAAAAGAAAATTTTGGTGCAAAGAGCGTTGCCTCCCCGGCAACGGCGCCAAAATAATGATAGCACCCCGGCAGCGGCGCCAAAATAATGGTGGCGGTGGCTGAAATGTGTGGTTGTAAATGTTTGTTGGTAATAATTGTTGATTATGTCGTTGTAGTACAGGGTGTACAATATAACATTAAGGATGTCGTATAGTGGTGAGTATGGGTGAGTTCCAGTCATTACAACCATTATTATCATTTGCTTATTTATCTAATTTTTACTGGTTTTGTTCCAGGTCGTTCACTGGGAGGCAATTTATTGAATTTAATTCGGTCACTCTTTGATTATCTCAAAATTGTCTTCTTATTCAAAAGAAACTTTACATTTTATTAAAGAATGAATGAATGTGTGTTTTATTTACCTAATTACTAAGAAATACTTGCAAAAATACTAACTATGAACAAGCATCAAACAATCTATTATTATACTCTAAACTATGTATTTACAAGTTATCCTATTAGTACTATCATAATAGTATATAATACATTAGAATGCAATGGTGTAGAAATTTAACTTATTAGTCTGTTATGTACAGTAACATATACAGCAGTTTCAGTGACAGATATAAGCGTCGCTAAATCTCAGAAAACACTATATACAACCTAAAGAGGCAAAACTGAGATCTTTAGCGACGTTTATAGTGTCGCTTTATTCTGTTAGTAATTATATAAATTTACTTATACGTATGTATACTACTTATTCTTTGTTTCTCTTTCTTTCTTCATTAAGTCTCTGTTCTTTGTATTCTTAACTCCTTTTCTTCTTGTGTTCATATTTCTGTTTTAAGTATTCATCTTCTTCTTTCTCTTTTTATTACTCTTGATCTTTTCTCTGTTGTTCTTGTACTCTTTGCTTTTTTCTCTCGTGTTAACTCTTTGTTCACTCTTCTGTCTTAGCATATTTCAGAGGCTGCGGTGGGGAGGGGATTAGGCTAATATCATTAGTTTAAAACGTGTTTAGTTTGCGGGCACGCTTTTCGAGGGATACACAGCACCCTAAGGGTGGGACCAGACCTCTACTAAGCGCGCCCTAATCTCAGATTAGGTGGCTTAATTATGTCTTTAATCTCAGCGCCAGGCCTCAGCCCAACGCCATATGCTCGCACACGCTCGGGCCCCCGGCCACACACACGCGTCACATACTAATCGCAAATCAGACAGAGTACTCAGACCAGCTCATTGGGTAATCGGGTAAAGGCAGTGTTTCGGGCGCCCGGCGCCCGTGATGACTAGCCTATAGGAAACACGAATTGCATTTATGTGGCTGCGCTTGACTTGCAGCACACGATGTGGCGCTATTCCAGCGCCACATCGTGCGCTGGAAATCAGGCGCAGCTGCGTCTGATCGGGCTTTTGGCCCACGATTTGGGGGCCATAAATTATTAAATAAAATAAAATAAAATATGGTTAATAAAGTATTTACCTAATACTACATAATTGATTAATTAATTTTGAATTTTAAATATGTTTACTATACAAATAAATTCGCTAAACTAGGCTGATTGTACAGGTTGATTTAGGTGATTAAATAGTTAATTACTTATAAAATAGTTAGTAAATGGTCTAATTGACCTTATACAGATTTAATTTACATACTTAAGTATTTTATACATATTTTTCTTGTATATTTACGAATTTATTTCTATTTTATTTAAGCTAAACTAGCTGTTCTGAGTGTTTTAAATAAAACTAAGTTACAGTAAGCTATACTAGGTATAATTGTACTTTAACTAACTTAAATTACTTACTATATATGTTAACCTAAGTCTATAGATTTATTTACTTAATTATAGCTCTAAATTATTAATTTAGCTAATTTATTCTACAATATAGCTACTGAATATGTACATATGAATCTGTATATATACATATACATATATCAGTAAATACATACATAATAGTTCAGTATTTATACATATATTTACATAGATTACATATGTATATAGATTTATGTACAAGTTTATACAGTATTTACAGTATATCTATGTATGTCTACGTACATAATCAGGCTGTATATTATAGTTATAATAGTATGGATATGTATATTTACAGTGTGAAATTAAGTATGTATAATTAGGTTTTAGTAGGAATTTAGGGAATGAGGGTTAATTAAGTTTTTATTTCATTTTAAACAGCAGCTAAGCTACTGTCAGAGAAGATGGAGAGGGAAGAGAATGTGCTGTTCAGGGTGTTTTAGCAGTGTCAGTGGCTTAAGCCACTGTCAAATGGGCTAACTGCTGCTGCAGTTAGTCCATTTGAAGAGGGGGAAAGTATTCACAGAAAAGAGGAGAATTTAGAGAAGAGGGGAATGTTGCTGCAGTTTGCAGCATTTTACTGGATAACTGGGAATAAGAGAAAATTCAGAACAAACTAAAAATTAAAGAGTTGAAATCCAAATCTGATAAGGGTATAAATCTCATGAAAATCACATAAGAATTCAGTTCAAATACCCACAAGGAAAAGCCCTTATCAAAAGCATCATTTCAGATCAAAACACAAATGGCATTGAGTTAGTCTTCCTAATGCCATAGACAGCATGAAGGAAGACTTAACTCAATCAATTAAAACCAAAAACATACAATCCCAGTTTCTTGCAACCTTAAGGAGTATGGAAAACTCCTTAGGTTAGAGAGTCACCATACAAAAATAATTATCAAACAGGTGGTGTATGGCAGTTCTGAAATGACAAATCAGAAAAAGAATGCATTAAAGGAATTTATAAAAGCTAGCGAATGCATTCAGATCAAGGCAGAAGCAAATTCATGAAAGGCTCTTCTGATTTGTTCTCTGTCACCAGAGAACTTCTCAGAATCCTTGCCCTCAAGGAAAACCAAAATCCCTTCAATTTGTCAGATCTGTCAAGACATTTCAGAAAGCAAAATCTCTTCAAAACCCATGTTAAAGTGAATCTGACAAACTGAGGCAATCAATCTAAAATAAAAGGGGCTTTTGTGAACACAAATGGGGTGAGTGAGAAGCCCCAAATGGTGCTTGTGACGCCAATTTCAGATCTGAGGCAGTACACCATCAGATCTGGAATTGGGTCCAGATGTGTGGGTGACAGATGAAAGATTCGTCGTTAAAAGGAACATAAATCAGAATTGGATGGTGGAAAAACAAAACATGAAGAGGGAGATAAATTGATTAATGAACAGATGATTCTTCCCCTCTGATCTGGACTGATCAGAGGAGGTGAGGGAGGGGATCTAATACTAATTCTACTCCTAAGACTAATCTAACTACAGCTAACATTAAACACTAACAATTAAAACTAAATCTATTCTAAACTACTGTAAACTAAATCTAACACTACTTGTGCAGAATTAAAAACTAAACTAACAGGAAGAATGGGACCTATGGGTCCTTAGCCGGCGGCTAAGGAGGAAGAAAGGAGGAGGGTGACTCCAGCGGAGGGAAGAGTCTGCTAGTGAGACTCCAGGGTCGTCCTCAGGTGCTATGAAGTCCTTAGCGACGAGGAGGGTCGAGAGCAGGCGATGATTCCACAGCCTGTGGCTGTGAAATCAGGGTCTAGGTGAGGAGGAGAGACTGGAGTGGAAGAATTGATCGCTAAGAGATGTAGGAGGGAGCGATCCCTCGCGCGCGACACCACTGGGGTGCTTAAATAGCAGCTCAGTGACTGAGATCACCGCAATGGTGAGGTTAATCAGAATCAGGCCGGCGGTGAGGATGAGATGGGTAGAGCGCGCGGCGAGTCAAGAGAGAAATCTGACCGTCAGATGAGATCTGGGAAGAGAGGTGAACGCACGCACCGAATCGCACGAAGGTTCCATTTGAATCCAGCCGCAGATCGAGATCAAAAGTGCGATGGACGGTCGAGAATGGCTGTGTTCTTCGCGCGGTACAGTGCGCGTGAAGAACACAGGCTTCTCTCTGAAATGAGGGAAAATTTGCAGACGGACCCTTAGAAGAAGGGGTAAAACATTTGCATGCAGGCCCAAAAGCGAGAAGAATAGCAGCTGGAAGGGCCCTGCAGTCTTATAAAAGGGTCCCTGCGGCTTGCAAATAGGTCCAAAAAGGAGTTTTGAAGGGTAGAAATGTAATGCATGAAGGACCTAATTGTAATCTATTTATTTCTAAGCCTAAATGATGTCCAATTGCTTTCAAATTTTTACATGTGCTTAATTGAACATTTACGACATTGATTTTACTTCTGATTTGGCTTTTCAAACTTGTTTATGTGTTCAATTGATGCATGGATCATCATTTGTTCTTTAGTTTTCAGAATATCCCATTTTTGTGACCTAATTAGGAGATTTTAACACACATTAAAAGTTTTAGGTCTTTTCTTTAATTCCGACACTTAACCCTTTTTATGTGTTAATTTGATATTGTTTTGCTTAGTATCTAGCTTAATTTCGGCCTTTTAGCTATGATGAGTAGCCACTCATCAATGCCCGCGATGATGCACGCGGCGTGAGCGTAGTAGGTGCGATCCAAAGGTGCGACCCACGAGCGATCTCAACCGTCCAATTTGCGATCGAACGACCCACATTGAGCATAGAAGGATCTCCCATGAAGAAGAACAGCATGCGCAAGACCGTTGGGTAGGGGGCTTCATCGACGCTTTTAGCATGGGTTTAGCGACGTTTCGGACGTTGCTAAAGCCCATAAATAAAATGGAAACCCCTTCCTCCTTTATAAACCCCTCCCAACCACCCATGTAAGGCATTGAATACACTTAGCAAGTGTTGTAACACCCTCCTAGCCTCGTTCAGCATCTCTTGTAGTCAACAGAGTCGATGAGCCACCGACGGAACCTCCTTCCACTACCGTGGCTGCCTCTCCATCTCTCCTCTTTCTCTCTCTTTCTCTCCCTTTACTCTAGCTTTGCTTTCCTTTTGTTTAAGAATTTAGCTATCACTGTATTTGTAAAACATGAATTGCATGTCTAATATAGCTTTGATGTTGTTCTCCATCTTGACTTGAGTGATTGCTATGATTTAAAAGACTCTAACCCTACTCTCTCTCTCTCTCTGTTTCTCTCTCTCACTCATTTTTCCCCACGTCTTCTCGCAAGCAAGAGTCCGTTATTTCCGTGACACTAAGTGACAAGAGAAATTTGATTTTCACGCTTCCCTGTGATCGACACTCGGACTCACGTCGGTTTCTTCTTTTAAAATTGACGTTATGAATGCAAACTATAACGATCCTTTTAAGCAAACACGTGTTTAGCACGTCAAGCACACATTCATTGATTATCCTTTGGACCTTGATTTTTCTGTAACTCGACTCTTTGGTCTTAGGTTGCATCCTCATAAATCGCAGGCTCGACCCCACTTCAATGCTGAATTTAGATTTTGGGTAATTTTTATCGAGAACCTTAGATATTCTCGATCATGGGGTATGGGTCCGCACCACAATCTGGTCCACATTTGTGGACATCTGCTAGCAGGTCCGAGGTTTCATCTTTCTATTCTGATTCTGACGAGTACCTGTGAATTCTTTATTTCTCTTCTTTGTATAGTGTGCCAAGCTGAAGGCACTAAATTCAACATATACACAGTTTTTCCTTATCTCGGAGCAAAGCCATCATTCACGCAATTCAGGTGCTTTCTACTCTATTTCACTCAGTTTTATGCCTTTTTAATACAATGAGGACATTGCTTTAAATAGGCATGGGGGGGTGGATACTCATCGTTGAATTAATTCATCAGTCCCATAGATTCATTTTATTTTCTTTCCTTTATATATATAAAAAATGAAAAAGAAATTATGGAACTAGGGAAGAGAACTTGGGCTTAAGAAAATTTACAATCTTAGGAAATAAAACTATATGATTTGAATGCGAACACCCTTCAAGTCCTTGGAATTAATCAGCCTGTGTATCTACTAAAATAAGGATTTATTTCTTGAGTCCTCGCCATCTTAATTCTATTGTAATTTGATTAAATAAATTTAAATGATAAGTACACGACTTATCAACCCACCCTCTAATTTGAGGGAACTTTAAGTCTAAAGCATCTACACACTTACTTTTCGCTGACTTGTTGATTGACAGTTTTAACGGAAATTTGGTAACTAATGAACCTTCTAGGGTGATATGGCTGACAAATTATCGTGGGTAACAGCCCATAGGTAGGTTGTCCAAAGCCTGGTCACTAGACCATTCTCTTCTTGCTACCTTTAGGTAAATCTTAGACTAGGGAAGCCACCAACTTAAAAATAAAAGAAAAGAAAAAAAAAGAAAAAGAAAGTAAAAAAGGAAAGAAAAAGAAAAGGTGAAAAGAAAAATAAAAAAAAAGAAATAAGCCACACTTTTCCGCACGAGTATGGTTGGCAAGTTGTCGGTGGTAACAGCTCATTGACTGATTGTCCAAAACCCAGCCCAAGAAATGCACTTAAAAATCCCAAAACACTTAGGAGGAAGAGAAGTAGAATAAACTGGGGAGATATACATTGGATTCACCCTTGTGTTGACCTAATAAAAATAAAAGTAGGGAGAAAGATACCAGTTGTAAAGATACAACTTTAGGCTGAACTCGCTTTTTAAGGTCACCTAGAGGAGTAGAAACCTGAAGTCTGTTCTAATTGCCGATCAACAAGTCTATCACATTCACAATAAGATACTTAGAACCTAGGGTTCTCATCAAATCTTTGGTGAGTTGAATGGCCATAGAAAGCCACTCTTTAACCTTAAATTCGAAAATCAAAAAATTAGAAAAGAAGAAAAAGAGAAAAAGAAATTTTTGAGTAAGGCGAGGGCTTGAGGTGGTCTACATTTTGACAGATACCCAGGCACTGTCGTGTCTTAGCAAGTTCATATCCTAAGTAAACATTTTCTTAATGTTGAGAAGAATTTATGCCCAAATAATCCAACCTAATTCTTTTATAAATACCATATAGTATTTGCTAGGTACTAGCAAAAGATAGGCATGGGGGTGTGATGTGAACATGTTTATATTACATAAAATGTTTATTTATGCATGTTTTTAAACATAGAATTGCATAGCATGCATTATCTTGCATTTAGATTATTTTGAATAAAATGGAGGTTAACTGTCTCCTTTTATTGTCAGGGACAAAGTGACTGTTTATCGGGGCCTCAGATCGAAGATCCAATTGTACAGTTTTGATCAGGGCAATGATTGGAGCTCAACGACTCCAAGATAGCCCTAATCGGATACCATAGCATCAGATAGAGACTGAGGAACCCTAGAAGATCAAGGGCTAAGATGGTGGTAATGCGCACTTCAGATGACAAATCCAATCGCATGAATGGATTCAGACTGGTGATCGCAGCCTAACGATGCGAAAATCGACTCAATCCGATACCTATGGCACCATCTACTTCACCCAGAAGATGGACGGCCAAGATGGTGCCATGTGTCACCATCTCGACCGCCCAACTAGCCACACACAACCACTGAAGCCTCTAGCACCATCACCTCTTCACCGTTGGATCAATATCCAATGACTGAGTGTGGATCTCAGACCGGCGCCTTCATCTTCGGTAACCAAAGGAGGATGCAGCCTCGACGGTTAGATCTCAATCCAATGGTCCAGATCGCCCACCATAAAAACACACCGCTCACCCATCCACGCGCACAGCGCAGTGGATAAGGTGCTTGGTACCCTCAAGATGTGGGATCGAATCCGCGAGGCACTTCGAATGGGAGCAAGAGAGTAGGCACATTCGACTGTGCGATGGAGATAGGGTGGCTGTGCGCACCGAATCAGATCTATGCCCCATCTGGCACGGTATGGAAATGCCTCATCACACGTGAGGAGGCACGTGGTTGAAGCGGTGGGGATGCGTTCTCAGCTGTTCGATCTCATGATTGAATGATCGAGATTGAAAGATCGTGGATAAGTGTTGAATGAGAGGAGGTGACCAGGCATGCGCACGCCACCCACTACGGCCACGTTCAAGCCTTTAGAGAAGGATTTATCCATCACTAAAGGTCCTGAATTAATGATTTTCAATATAAAATGATCAAATTGCCTTCACTCCTTGCAACTATAAAAGGAGACCCCCTCCATACGAAATTCTCATCCCTTCCTCTCTTCTCTCACCTCGTCCAAAGCTCTAAGAGCTTGTCCTAAACCCAGGATGCTTCTTTAGAGTAAAAATCTTAATTTTTCCACCTTCGTCCCCCTTCGTGGAGCATCCTGCGGCTGTCCTCTCTCTGCGTTCGAGAAGTAGATCCCATGACGACGACGACATGTTGCTTCGTTCCCATTCTTCCCACTTCATCCTCCTTCCCGCTCTGTTACCTGTCTTCCAGGCATCGTCCTGTCCATCTCGTCCTCCAAGCGATCGTCAAGGAGGATATCTCTCTCTCTATTCTTTTCACTGCTTTGTAGTTGTAATGAGTAGTGTAATGAACAATTTTTGATAATGAAATTCATGTTTATTCTACATCCATTTTTATTTTATTTGTAATATTCTCTTTCCCTCTCTTCTATTTATTATTTGTTAAATAGTTTTCAACTAGTTATTCTATTTCATGACGAATAAAACAAACGTGTATTTTTAATCAAGCATTCCCCTCCTTGAGTTTAACCAGGGATTTCTATTCTAGTATAAATTTTATTTGTTGAACATGAGTTCTTTGCTTTCAAACTACAACGACAGGTTTTCAAAACCAAATTCGATAATGTAGTAACCCGTAGCTTCAATAGAGCCTAGATCAAGATTATTTTCAATTAGTTTGCTTCTGTTGTTCAATCTGATGTCTAGCTAGGGGAGCAGAATCAAACGATCGTAGTTGGGGGGTATCAAGGGAACCTAAGGCAAAAGCCATTTGAAGAACCTTCTCCCTAGCCCCTCCCTCTAACTGGTTGGATTGACTGGGAAAAAGTATATTAAATCGTTTCTTCATCTCAAGATGAGTTCTGAGAGTCTGTAGGTCTTTAGCCTAGCCCAGTTAAGGACAGGTTTTATTGTTTGTATTGCAGGACACCTTTCTTCCTCCCATTCTTTCATGGATCCTTCCACATCTTATTCACAATTCCACTCCTTCCCTCCTACCACTACTTATTCCTAAGATGATTATTATTCCAACCATACTTATTCTCATCCAATTTCTAGTTGAAATAATCCTTATTAGAGATACAATTATGGGCCACCGTGTTTAGGGTCGAACCCTGGGCACCATGATCGTGATTCTTATCCTTCTCTGAGCTACATTGATTATATATCACTACCCTTATATGGACAACCGAATATGATCTACAATCAAGAAGAATACGTTGATCCTTACCCTTCCCTAGATTACACAGCATATAGGTCACCACCTCTTTGTGAACAACCTGAAATGACCTACTATCATGGAGGGTATCAAGAATCTCAATTCGTGGACTCCCCTACGCTGAACCCAAACCCACCCTACCTTGAACCAAGCCATTTGGTTCAAGTTAACCAGGTGCAAGATTTGGTGTTAGCAATCTTGAGAAATACCATACAATCATTAGAAGCTCAGCCAACGCCATTCGTTGAAGAATTGGAGTCTTTGATTGAAATGATTGACGATCTTAACAAGTATTTGTACGATTGGCTCAAAGATGTTAAGGATGAGGACCCAGGTGAGTTTCTACTTGGGAAGTTATCGAAATTGAGGATGAGATTTGTGATTGCTCTACTCTAATCTTGGGATGATTCCTAGGATGAACCCCTATCAGGAGAGCCAATGTCAAATTCCGCTCAGGCACCAGTAGGGGGGACACATTTTACATGACCAAGGTTGACCAGGTTGTTCTAGAGCATTCAAATAAGGATGAACTGATTTCTTCACTTGAGATCCCTAAGCTGGGGTACAAGGAAACGTATGTCTTCATGGAACAAAAAGTGATTAATGATTTTGAGGCATACATTAATGCAGATTTAGAATTCTTTGATTCTGAAGGTGAAGAATCGTTATGCGAAGTCTCACTTGAGTTTATAGCACACGATTTCAGTGAGATGACTATGATAGAGGATCTGAAGATATGTAATATATGGCTATCTACATGCACAAAAGTACTTTAGCATAATGTTTGTAATAACAAAACAATTTGCACAAAATACAATCACAGAAATGGGCACAAGATATATAGTGCTTCCCCTCCCTTGGGTACTCCACTACCTAAGCATCCCAACTTAGGATTTTTAACCCTATTCTCTCAACCCCGAGAGAATCAATTTACTAACGAGGTAATCAAAGGATTACCTTAACCCAAGTACAATAATGGGTTTTTTACAACCCAATGAGCAAATGCTCAAATACAAAAGAAGTACAGGTGTAAGAAAGACTAATCTTACAACTAAGTTCCTAAGCCTCTCAATAATATATTGAGTAATATTATCATTTTGAGAGCATAGAAAGAACGTGATTCGCTTCGTAGATGCGTAAAAAAATGCATCGTTGAGCTTACAAGGATACTATGTGAGTGAATGACAAGCTTCTTCTTTCTCTCTTGAAAATATGGTGGAAATTTGGGAAATATAGCTCTAGGAATTTCCCTTGTATTTCTAATCTTTCTAGTATAAAAACAAAGAGTCCTAGGGTCATTATATAGAGTTTAGGACTTAGGATACTCGTCTACTAGACGTTGAGAATTAATTCCCAATGTTCACATTGTTGGAATTAATTTTCTAGCCGTTCAGTTCTGAGCCAATGGCTACCTGGTACCGGTACTTGTTGCTTCCAGATTTGGGTTTCAAACTCTTAACACAAATATGTAACCCACTTGTACTGGTAGTGATCATTAGTACCGGTACTCGTTACCTCCAGTACCGGGACTGATCATGAGTACCGGTACTTGTAGGGCACAGGTTTGTTTCTTGACAAAACCTAAACCTATAACTCACATGTGCCGGTACTAAACATTAGTACCGGTACTTGTGGGTTAACAAGTACCTTTTTAAAGTGATTTAATTCATTACGCACTTTGAAAATGTTCCCAATATAAATCCTAATTTATCTCTAATTGATTTTACGATCTAAGTTATGATTCTTTGTTAACAGGCATATAAAATCTATAAAAATAAAATCTAGACTAAATAAACTAGAGTTTGAAGATGATCTTCTTCACTCCGACTCATCCTTGTCATCTTGCCTCCTCCTTGCCATCATCTTCTCTTTCTCATCAAGCCTCCTTCTTATCATGATCTTCTCCTCCATCATTTCCTGTTTGCCTTGCTTCTTCACCTAAATTTGAAAACACTTAATGTAAACATTAATTCATAGTAATTTTGCTAACACCAAAACAAGATATGGAACAAGGTTCCAATAGACTAGGCCTGAGGAATTCGATGAATCATTTGATGGCCCTGAAATTAACTTGATCCTGTTGGTACTCACATGGTGGATTCAGATCCTCATTTCATGAAGGATTCAATTCAAAGCCCCATTCCTCAATCACACCCTGTTGCCATAATGTGATTCTGTTCTTGAGATCATTCGACCCAAGTCAATTCTGATTCAGTCACAACTTTTACACTTGGAAATTTCCGATAGGGTGATTAATATGTAAGAGGTCCTGGAATTCAAAATTTTGATTATGGAGTATAGGAAGTGGGAAATGATGATTTGGGAAGCTAATTCTGGAGGAAGTAGAAGATCGAGTCTAAGGGTTCCAATTTGCCTGAAATCCCCAACCTTCTATTAGGACCCTTATGACATTTTTATTCTTAGGATGTGCAACCCAAGCACAAATTCATTGATTATCCTATTAGGACAATTTCTCTATAATCCGACTTTTTGAACTTGAGTTGTATCGTTACAAATTGCAGGCCCGACCCTGCTTGGTTGTTGATCTTAGGTTTTGGATAACTTTTATCCAAAATCCTAGATATACTTAACCACGGGGCATGGGTCTACACCACAATTTGGTCCACGTCTATGTACATATGCTAGAAGCTCCTTAGGTGAATCTTTTTATCCTGATTCTGACTTCCACTTATGAATTCTTTATTTCTTCTTATTTGTATAGTGTGCCTAGCTGAAGGCACTAAATTCAGCATGTATACAGTCTCTTTTTCATCTCAAAGCCGACCTGCTAATCACGAAATTCAGGTGGTTTCTTCTGTACTCCACTCTATTTTATTTCTTTTTAATACAATGAGGACATTGCGTTAGATAGGCATGGGGGATGGATATCTCTATCTGAATCATCTTGTTAGCTCTGTAGATTCTTTTTATTTTCTCTTTATCTTTTGAAAGAAAAAAATTGAATTAGGAAAAGAGAACTTGGATCTAGAAATTTATCAACCATAGGTATGATACGATATGAACTGAACCCTTAGACACTTCAGGTCTTCGGGCTTAATCAGCCCGGGTGTCCACTAAAATGAGCACTTGTTTCTTGAGTTCTTGCCATTCTAAATTTAATTTTTAATTGGTTAATAAGTTGGGGTGATAAGTACATGAATTATCAACCTGCCCTATGATTTGAGGGGATTTTAAGTCTAAACATCTACACACTTTTCACACTGACTCATTGTTTGGCAATTTTTACGGAATTTGGGTAGCTAATGAACCTTCTATAGTGGTATGGCTAGCAAGTTATCTTTGGCAATAGCCCATTGGTTGGTTGTCAAGAGCCCAGCCACACGACCATTCTTTTCCTGCTGCCTTTAGGTAAATCTTAGATCAGGGAAGCCACCAACATAGAAAAAAAAGGAAAGAAAAATATCCAAAAAGATAAAAAGAAAAAAAGAAATAGGCCACACTTCACCGCACAAGTATGGCTGGCATGTTATCATGGGTAATAGCCCATTGGTCGGTTGCCTAGAACCCAGCTGATCACACTGGTTTGCATGTTTGAAATTTGGGTTACGAGTAACCCATCATCATAGTTGCAAAACTCGTGATCAAATATAATTTATACCGAAACTCCAAGGGACTCCCAGGTCGAACATACGGAGGCAACGTTTACTTTATATGAAAACCACACATTGATTTGTTTCTTTTTTTTATTTTGTGGTTTTGTTGCTTTCAATGTTTTTGAAATAAAATGACCAACAATCACAAGAGAGAGATAGAATCGAATATGATATATTGCATGTATGTCAATTACAATAATCTAGAAAACATCAAAGGAGAGGGAGGTGAGGAGAAATCTCCCAAAGCGGCTGTCCGGGGAGATGATGATGCTTGGCAGAGGCTCGAATGAAGGAGTTGGGAGGCAGGACAACTGAGGTGAGAAGCAGGAGGACGTCAAGTAAAGGACAGCTTCAGTGCAGCTTTGAAATGGAGGTGAAAAGGCAAAGATGATCTGCTACCTGAATGGAAGTGGGAGGATGGCTTCAAGGTGACCTGTGAATGGTGATGGGAAGTTGGAGGAGTATTTGGTGGGGTAGAGTTTCGTTACACTAATAGGTGCGTTAGGAGCTTGAGAGTAAGCTCTAATAGAGCGTTGGTAGGTTTGCTAGAGCTTGGGAGGTGGGAGTAGAGTAGATAGAGTTGCCTTGGAAGGGAGGGGGTGTAGGTACTTTTATGGTGGATGAAAAGAAGCTAGAATAAACATGGAACCATTAGCGACTTCTAGGACGTCGCTGTAAGTGTCGTTGTAGCCAGCTCACGCTTGCCCACGCAAGCAACTAGCCTTACTGGCATGTAAACAATTAACAATGGTTTTAAGCATTGCTGTAGGTCCAGCTTAGGCATTGTTGTAGCCTCGTCACCCCTGCCCATGACATCCAACACTATCCCTCCATCTTACGCACAGATTGTGCGGAGGGCTTGCTGATGTGTGCATTGGCATGTGCTGGTGTATGAGCACACGCGCATTGCTGGTGCATGTTGGCATGCCTACTGGTGCATGCTGGAGCTATGCTACCGCTGCTGCTACATGCTCGTGCACCCAATTGACGATGGGGGGCGCTGTGGGTTTCGAACCCACGTCTGGCATTTACAAAGAGGGCCACTCACTGTATGGCCAAGGTGTGCTTCTAGCCAAGTGTTGAGCGCTGGTGACGCATGGTTCGGGCACCCTCAGCCGTTGGATTGAGATCCAATGGCTAAGATCCCTCCATGTGGTGGTCTTGGGGACATGCTAGCTCAAGTGGGGCAGCCTGTATGGAGCCACGTGGTGCCATCTAGGTCGTCTATCTCCTTCTTGTGGATGGTACTATAGAGCTCCGATTGGGGTGATTCCCGAGATGACGAACTGCGATCGTCACTCTTAATCCATCTGAATGGTCAGATTCATCATCTGAATCCTGTAAAGATGTCTCCCCACCTCCTGGCCATGTAAAATGATGAAATCAATTTGCATAACATACAACTATCCTAAATGACATGCAATGGATGTTATGCAGTATTTACAACATGATTTGCAATGCTAAGCCAAGGAATTATCCTAAATAAATATTTAATCATGAATTCATGTGTGCTTATCATACCCCCATGCTTACCTTTTCCTAGTCCATAGCAAAATTAGACTAAATGCTATTTATAAAAATAGAATTAGGATTCGATCTCTTAGGCATAATTTGTTGGTTACTTTAGGAACTTTCAACCCAGGACCTGGTTACGAAGACTTGACAGTGCCAAAGTGTCTGCCTGAATGTAGGCCGTCCAAGCCCTTGTCTTATTTGAGAAGAGAAGATACAAAAAAAAATTTCTTGCTTTTCTTCATTTCTATTTTTTTTTTGTTTAGTAATTTTGGAGTTTGAGATTTCCGAGATAACTTTTTATGGCTACCCAGCCAACCCAAGACTCGAAAAGGACTCTAAGTGCTAAGCATCTAGGGGGAAAGAGTGAAAGACTCACTAGGCAACCGTTAAACCAAACTTCAAGTTTCTACGACCTGACATGTCAATTTTTCACTTTCGAAAATGACCACTAAGAAGATTTATCGTTGCATTTCTAAGTGGTGGAAAATTGACTAATCAAAATAATTAGAATTAAAATTAAACCACTCATAAGAGAGTAGGTTGTGCCCATAGGGAGGCAATGGCCTATTTAAACTTGCACAGGTTAAAAACAGATATTCACGATTAATTTCATTAAGAAATCGAGCCAAATTTGCCTTCAGATTAAGAAAACATCAAGAGGACATGCTGAAATGGCCTTTATGAGAAAAAGGGAGGTCACTTGCATAAATTAGCCATAATATTTAATTAATAAATTCAAGATAAAAAGAGTGGCCATGGCATGTGAATGTAAATATTAATACGATAAGAAATAGAGCATTTGCTCCCTTTGTGCATGCGCGATGAGGAGACTATGGTCGGGTGTGCGGACCTTGGAGGTGGTTGGCCATGATGAGGACTACGTGTGGGCAGTAATGACACATCGAACAGCCACCAGTGGTCTCACCGGCAACGACGAAGGCCAGCAATGGTGGTGGCAACTCGTCGATGCAAGCGAGCTGCTGTCAGCCTTCAAAGGGTGTGGCTGAGTTCCTGAGGTCGAGGCAAGTTCATTGATGTTGATAGCGTGAAGCTCCAAGGCTAGATGAGGTAGCTGCGCAGAGGAGGACCATGATAACTTTGTGTTTCGTTCGAGCTGTCAGAGGAGAATACGAGGAAGAATAAGACAAGCCCTTATGCTAGACGGTGTGCACGGCAGAAGAGGGCGCGGGCGCACGGGTAAGGCTAGTCAGCAAGGGCCGCACACGCTACCTGCTGTTCACGTTGGAGATATGCGCGGTTCTAGCTGCTGAAGGACATGTGGTCTGGATTTGTGAGGGTGCGTGCTCTGGGCGCAGGTGGAGCGGCTGCTATAGCGCATGCTCTGCACTCGCAGCCGAGGGCTGGTTGGTTGGAGGATGTGCAGCCACTGCTGCTGGGAGCGTCGACGAGACGCTGCAAAGAGTGCGAGCACACACAGGAGGCTTGTGGGTGCATTGAAGGGCGCTTGTGGGTGAGTTCCTACCGTGGTGGAGCTGGAGGGCGGTGCACGTAGCAAGGGCGTACGATCGTTGCTGTGGTGGAGCTAGAGGGCAGTGCAGATAGCAAGGTCGTGCTGTCGCTGCAGCGGTGGAGCTGGAGGTCGGTCGCGTAGGGATGGCGAGGGAGTGCATGCTAGAGGTTGCGCACTGCTGCGTCTAAAAGGCGAAGGTGCAGCAAGGAGGATGCGAGGATGCTTTTATTCTGAAAACAGACAAAGAGGAAGAAGAAGAAAAGGAAGAAGATGGTGTTGGTGGTGCGTGGATAGGGAGGGTGATCTGGTAGTTGCACGATGATGGCCATGCTCACTGGATTGGCGTGGCGAGCTATCACGTCGTCGACCCACGGTGTGGTGGAGCTCAACCTTGGAGACCACGGTGGTGGATTGGGGTGGTGTCTCCCGTTGCATGGTCGCTCCTCCCTTCGTAGCTGTGCACATGGGTTTGAAATTGAGAGGCGGAAGCAAATCCACTTCTCACGGCCATTAAGGAGGTATGGTTGGCGGAGGAGAGGCGGTGCCATTCCTGCAGAAGGAAAAGAATAATAAAAAATAATTAGGATTATTTATACATAACTCCTTAACTTCTATGCTAATTAAAACAATATAGGTAATGCACCCAATTAATTAACTAATCAAATGCATGTAATTCTATGTTAATTCTAAATGCATTTAGATATGGAAGCCACACATGAATTTTGCACTTAAGTTAAAAATATGAATTAATTTATTTACATCCTAGTATATGCTATCTAAATGTTAAAATTAACTTAATGTCTATGCACTTAAATACTTAAATTGCCCACAAATATGGGGAAATCAATGCCCCCATGCCTAGTTTTTGCTAGTCCCTAGCAAATTCAAGCAATAACTCAGCTCTTCAAGCAAGCTAGCCAACACAAACGGTCTTCCTTTAGAAACATGTTAAGTTCAGAGTTTGAACCTAATGTTCCCTAGTAGTTGCTAAGTTACAAACTAGGTTAGCTAAAGATGAGTTGCAGGCACAGGTTTCCCTGATTTCTAACTCTACCTTAGGGTTTATTGGTCCAAGAGATTAAAGCATTCGTGGATGTGCACTGGTCGAGTTATTTGAGGTTGGTATGATTGCCAACCTAGAGAGGAAAAAGGGTTTTTTTTTTTTTTGCAATATATATATTTTTGCTTGATTCCTCTAAGTCTAACCTTGGATCAACTATGAACACGATCTGTGTCGGATTCATTGTTCCCATCACCGAAACTCGAAGGGTGCTTAACTTTCGATGCTTCAAGATAGCACTATCCATTGTGACCCCAAGAACTCCTAGCAATCAACACTTCTAGATAGTATTGCCCAAGGATTTCTTAAGCGAATTCAGCCCTATGGCAATCAACACTTCGAGATAGCGTCGCCCATGGTACCTGAACCGCATAATGTGCTTTCATGCCCCCAGTAGGATGGATATCCTAAGAGACAAGCACCAAGGAGGTGGCATGTTATCATCGCATCCTTAATGTGAGTCTGTACTCCACCACTCTTGCATCAAGAACTCTTCCAATCAAATTATGTTTTCAAGCTTCTCCTAAGTCAAAACTAAGAGAACGAACTTTTCTTTAAGAAATGAATTAGGGTTATCATTATTTACACAAGACCAAGTGTGTGTGAAATGTGGATGCTTATGTTACGAGGAGCCATAAACCAAAAGGTAGAACAAGCGTCCAGGTAATACCCAACCTTTAACTCAATCTCTAGCTTTCCTTCCTCAACCTCTTGAGGAATGGTCCACAACTTAACACCTACTTAAGTTTTCAAGTCAACAAAGGACCCTAAAGGTCTAAAGCTAGTACCTCACTTAGCTTCTAAAGTTCAACACCTAGGATCAACTTAGTCTAACCTAAAGTTCTGGCCTGCTTAGGAATGCAGGGCGTAGCCAGTTAACCTTAATAATACAAAATATTTTTCTTCTTTTTCTTTTTCATTTTTTTTAATGCAATATGCATGAATGAATGCAAAATGTAGACATGCTATAAGCAGATGCCTCAGGTCCTCTCCCCATGCCTGGTTCAAACAGTGTCCTCATGGCAAACAAAATAGTTAAAGGAAGATATTACCTATGGCAGAGAATGACAAGAGCTAAGGCTCCTCAAGAGTGACCTCGTCAACCAGATGGCCATCCAAAGCAATGTATGGTTTTAACCGTTGGCCATTGACAATAAAGGGAGATGTTGAAGAGGAAGGGCTCTTAATCTCCACAGCTCCATGCAGAAAAACTTTAGTGGTTATGTAAGGCCCATCCTAATGAGATTTTAATTTCCATGGAAAAAGCTTAAGTCTGGAATTGAAAACCCAGACTTATTGGTTGGGGTCAAAGGCCTTTCTAAGGATATACTTATCATGCAAGACCTTAGTTCTCTCTTTATAATCTTGAGAGGTGTCGTAAGCATCATTCCTCAGTTCCTCAAGCTCACTTTATTCCAGAAGTCGTGCCTTACCTGCCTTTTCTAAATCCATGTTAACACTTCGAATAGCTCAAAGTTCCCTATGTTCTAGCTCAACGGGTAAATGGCATGCTTTCCCGTACATAATTCGAAAGGGAGATGTACCCAAAGGGGTATTATAGGCCGTTCGATATGTCCACAATGCATCATCGAGCTTTTGGGACCAGTCTTTCCTATCAGGTCTAATGGTCTTTTCTAAAATGTTCTTTATCTCCCTATTCGACACTTCAACTTGGCCACTCGTCTGAGGATGGTAAGAGGTAGCGACCTTGTGAGTCACTCCCAGATTCCTGAGTAGCCAATTAAAGTGGTGGTTTTGGAAATGATGTCCCCCATCACTTATAATGGTCTTGGGGCAGCCAAAATGAGATATGATATTGGAGTTCACAAATTTCAAGACCACAGAGTGATCATTTGGGTGCATAGGAATAGCCTCTGTTTATTTAGAGACATAATCAACTGCCACCAAGATATATTCATAACCATGGGACGAAGGGAAGGGGCCCATAAAATCAATTCCCCAGACATCAAAAATTTCAACAGATCGAATAGGGTGTTGAGGCATCTCATTCCTTTTCCCAATCATTCCAGTCCGTTGACATCTAAAACAAGCCTTAGCAAAATTATGAGAATCCTTAAATAACAAAGGTCACCAAAAACCAGACTGGAGAACCTTAAAAGTAGTTTTCTTAGCACCAAGTGTCCACAATCAAGTTCATGGCAGAAACTCAGCACACTTTGTTGCTCCTCTTCCGGTATGCATCGTCTCAATACTTGGTCTTGTCCAATTCTAAATAATTCATGCTCTTCCGAATGAAAGTATCTAGCTTGGGAAATGAATCTCTTTCTTTCTACTCATCCCAAGAGCCAGGAGTTTCTCCAGTGACCAAGTAATTGATTGTATCAGCATACCAAGGTGAAGTTGGTGTTACCTCCATAAGGGTTTCATCAGGAAATGTCTCGCGGATGTCTCCAGATGAAGAGTTATTAAGTGGAAGGCGAGATAGGTGGTCAGCCACACCATTTTCTACTTTCTTTTCACGTATTTCCAAGTCAAATTCTTGAAGTAGGATCCACCTAATCAGACGTCGCTTAGAATCTTTCTTAGCAATGAGATGTTTCACTATCGCATGATTAGTGAAAATAACCACCTTAGACCCAAGAAGATAAGACCTAAACTTTTCTAGAGTAAAAACTACAGCAGGTAGTTCCTTTTTAGTGACAGTGTAGTTCTGTTGTGGTTCGGTTAAAGTCTTACTGGCATAATGCAGCACATGAGGTCTTCCCTCAACCCCTTTTCTAAGGACTACTCCCACTGCATAATCCGAAGGGTCACCCATCAACTCAAATGTGAGTGTCCAATCAGTAGATCGGAGAATAGGTGTTGAGATCAAGGCCTCCTACAAAGTTTTAAAGGCCTTGGCACACTTTGAATCAAAATTGGAGGAAGATTCCTTCATCAACCGTTCACAAAGTGGCCTAGAAATTTTACTGAAATTTTTAGTAAAAGCCAATTGGACTCAGTGAGAGTCCAACTGACCTAGACATGACTTAATTGAGTTATTTTACCCTCAATTAAATTTTCACACACCCAATTAAACTTGTATTAAGTTTAATTGCACTTTCACTTTGTGAATTAGGGTTTACAACCCTAATTTGAGACCTACCTTGACCTAAACCCACTAAAACCTAACCTCATCAACCTAGCCAGCTAAGTTCGACCCACACACACCCACACACACCATCCACATGAAAATACCTAGCCTAGAGTTCTCTAGAACTCTCTACCATGTGTTGTTGCCTTGGTTGCTAAAATTAGCAACCAAGAGCCATTTAATTTTTAGATCCATATTTGGAGGATCTAAAAACCACCATCCATCCTCTCTCTCTCACTCTCCCACGAGCTCCCACCATAGGCCTCTCTAGACAATTCCACAATTCTCTAGAGAGCTTCCCTTAGGTCTATAAAAAGACCCAAGGGGTGGCGACTTGCACCGATTCACACTTGGCTTCCATTTAGTTTAGCTACATCCACCTCCACTCCATCTTCACGCCAAGATGCTGGATCACCTCTTGACAAAAACTTGTTTATATTACATAAAATGTCTATTTATGCATGTTCTTAAGCATAGAATTGCATTACATACTATAGATATTGTATAGCATGCATCATCTTGCATTTAGATTAGTCTGAATAAAATGGATGTTAATTGTCTCCTTTTATGTTCAGGGACAGGGTGACTTTTTATTGGGGCCTCAGATCGAAGATCCAACCAAACGGATCTGATCAGGGTGACGATTGGAGTTCAACGACTCCAAGATCGCTTTAATCGGATATTCGTAGCATCAGATAGAGACTGAGGAACCCTAGAAGATCAAGGGCCAAGATGGTGTTAATCCACACTTCAAACAATAAATCCAACTACACGGATGGATTCAGATCGACGATCGCAGCTTAATGGCATGAAAATTGACTCAATCCGATACCCGTGGCACCATCTACATCATCCAGAAGATAGACAGGAAAAATGCCACCATGTGGCGACATCTTAGCCGCCCAACTGACCGCTCACAACCGCTAAAGCCTCCAGCGCCAATGCCTCTCCACTGTTAGATCAAGATCCAACGGCTGAGAGTGGATCTCAGACAGGCACCTTCATCTTCTAAAGCCAAAGGAGGATGAAGCCTTTACCGTTGGATCTCAATCCAATGGTCCATATCACGCGGCACAAAATCACACCGCTCGCCCATCCACGTGCGCAGCGTAGTCGACAAGGTGCTCGGTCGCCTCAAGATGCGAGATCGAATACGCGAGGCACTTCAATTGGGCATGGACGAGCGGGTGCTATCAACCGCATGATGGAGATTGGGCGGCTGTGCATGCCTAATCAGATCTACGCCTAATCTGACACAGCAAGGAAACGCCTCATTGCATGAGATGAGTGGTGCAGTTGAAGCGGTGGGGATGCGTTCATAGCCGTTCGATCTCATGATTGAATGACCAAGATTGGGAGATCATGGATAAGCATTGCACACGGGGAGATGAGCAGGCGCATGCGTGTCACCCACTACGGCCACGTTCAGTCCTTTAGTGACGGATTTATCCATCGGTAAAGGTCCTGAATTAATGATTTTCAACATAAAATGACCAAATTACCCTCACTCCTTGCAACTATAAAAGGAGAGCCCTTCTATACGAAATTCTCATCCCTTCCTCTTCTCTCCCTCTACAAAGCTCAAGAAGAGCTTGTCCCACACCCAGGTTGCTCCTCGAGAGATAAAGTCAAATTGTCGCCCTCATTTCGGAAGCGGATCCTGCGACAATGATGATGTGCTGCCCTGTTCACATTCTTCCTACCTCGACCTCCTTCCCACTCTGTCCTTCATCTTCCAGGCGTCATCCTGTCAGGCTCGTCCTCCAAGCAATCGATGAGGAGGATAACTTCTCTCTCCCATTCCTCTTTCCAGCTTTCTAGAGTAGAATTTTTCTACTTTCTAATGTAATAGTTTTCCTGCTTTCTAGTGTAATTTCTCACTGGTTTAATTGTATAAACATTTTGAAATATTAGGCGAATGTTTTCTTTCTCTCTCTCTCTTATTCTGATTGTTTATATTGCTTCATTGTAACTACTCCGCTTTTCAACAAAAACCCTAAAAATATATAATTGCGAATTTAGATCGAAGTTGACTCTCTGAGTTCAACTCGGAATTTCTATTCTGATATAAATTTTATTCGTTGAACATGAGTTCTTCACTTTCAAACTACAACGAGAAGTTTTCTAAACCAAATACGGTAGCGTAGTAACCCTTAGCTTCAACATTTTGGTGCCATTGCTGGGGATGCAACGATTTTCGATCTTCTTTTCGCATTTCATGCACTTTATTGTCGTTTAACTTCCTTTCTCTTGTGTATATTGTTTTACAAAGACCTCCATTAGGGAATCGTCACGTGGTAGACCAGAGTAAAGTGCAGTTAAAGACAAGTGTTAGTGCTCCTCGTTCTTCACCCCTCCATAGATTTCATTTGTCACAATAAATTCAAATTCCAATTAACCTTGGTGTTTGCATAAACCCTAAGATTAGTTTGGTTGTTTCGATTTTCACACACTCATTCCACCCTCGTTTATAAAAATAAAAAAATAAAAAGATAATTTTGCTTGGGCATTTTCAACAGACACACAACATACACCCTCATTCAAGGCACTTAACCTACTTGATTTGCTTCTACTCAACCAGGTTCTGATCTGTGGAATTGATACACAAAAAACAACACATAAAAGAGTAGAAATCATTCTAGGTTAACCATCTTTGTGTGCCAAACCTAGTGGTGAAGTTGTGGCCAATTGTTTGAGTTGTTTGGGCCGCACCACTCAACCTCAAATCAACTCATCAAGTAGCTTCTCCTTAGGGTTTTCAATCTAGGTTTATTCGAGGCACTCCACTTTATTTCTGATTTTAAAGGAAAGCAATCTTCACCCGTGCTTGGAAACTTGGTTTGCCTCAAACTTGATTGAAATTAACCTAATTTTAAACCCTAAAAGCTACTTAAGCAAGATTTGAACATTAAAATTTACACATCACAAATAAACTTGCTTGAAAGCCCTAGTTGTGCATTCACTTACACAATTCTCAATCAATCATTAAGGGCACAACCCATTTAAAGGCCCATCACATTCCATATGCACTACAATCCCAGGCCTTAATAAAGTCGAGTAGACATTGACCTTAAGGACTGATTCACTCTTCGGGGCGTAGTCTAATATTATTTTTGATTAACCTACTTGTATCGATTAATTTGATGTCTAGCTAGGGGAGCAGCGTCAAACGACCGTGACTAGGGGGTACACTAGGAACCGGAGGTACAATCCGAAGGAAGAACCTTCTCCCCAGTCCCTCCTTTTAACTGGTTAGATTGAGCAGACACAAGTAGAGTAAATCATTTATAATCTTAAGGCGGGTTTTAGGAGTCTATAGAACCTTAGGCAACCCCACTTAATGGCAGGCTTGTTTTGTTGTGCTGTAGGGTCCTTATCCCTAGTCCTTCCGACCTTCTCCTAGTTTATGCTAGGACGACGGTCATTGAATCCCTGATTGGAAGGACAACTAGAGTATTCTAGGAGGCACAAATTGGGTGTTGGTTAAATTGATCCCATGGCCGACCAAGAGCCTCCTTTGCCTTAGGATCCACAGGAGGAATTTAGAAGGCAGCTAGAACTAATGCAGAGAAAGCAGGAATGGTTCTTGAGAATGCAGAGTGCTCAACCCTTGAAGGATTTTTATGATCCTTCAAATTACCATGGGCTTAGCTCTGAAGACGTCCCAGCATCCAAATTCTGGTCGAAGATGTAGAAATCACGACCTAGGTGTTAAGGCTGATCAACATTACCATGGGCTTAGCTCTGAAGACCCATTCAGCACTTGGAGGACTTGACCACTTTGTTCCAGACCACCAAGGCATGAAATGTGAATGAGGAGCAAATGATCATTGCGCTCTTCCCCTACTCTCTTAGGGATAAAGCCACTCATTGGTACAGGACTATAGGAAGACCAATTGCTACTTGGAATGAGTTGAAATCGACCTTTCTGAATAAATTCTTCCCTATCAGACGTACCAATGCCTTGAGACGGGCAATCACTACCTTTACCCAGTGGCCAGGGAGCAGTTTCATGTGGACTGGGAGTGATTCCAGGACCTATTGTGTAGGTGTCCACACAACGAGGTGTCGAAATGGCAACTTGTATAGATCTTCTACAACGGGTTGATTAAACAACTCAGAAACCACGTGGACGCTTCTTGCGGAGGCACTTTCCTCAAGAAAGACACAGATAGTGCACATGATTTGTTTGAGGAAATGAGTGAGAATTCAATCAATCATGCCTCCATGGATCGTTTTAACCGATCCAAGCAGCCCAGATGAAATGTTAATGAAGTCCATGACTGTCATTCATTTGATATGGAATTGATTTGTAGCGAACTTGATAATGTGGACTTCGTTGCTAAGAGAATGGAGGAGTGGGTGGTTGGAAATTCTATGAACAACACTCGATCCACTTAATCCCAAAATGCAAGATTCCATTCTTCGTGAGCTCCTTCTGGACGAGAGTTCGTGAATCAACTTGATGCGACTCAACCTGTGAGTCAGCATTATTCGGAAACCCACGGATTCTAAACTGGGGCCTTTGATCCCAATTTTTCTGATCCATCCCTTTCTTTATCTCCATCCTCACCCTATGAGGATGTCTGTGCTATACAGGAGAACATTAGATCCAACCCCTACTCTAATGCTTACAATCCAGGTTGGAGAAACCACCCTAACTTCTCCTTGGAAATCCTGGGGCAATAGACCCAATTCCGACCCAGCAACTATGCTCCGCAACGACCAATGGGTCAGGGTCATATGTATACTCAATTTCCTGCGAATCAGGTCAATCAGCCAGCTTGGAATGCCTGTCAACCCGTAGGGTAGGCTAATTTGAATCGACAAATGGTAGAGATGTAAGGATCCATGCTCCAGCTTATGCAGTAAATGAAAAACTCACTGCACAACTTGCAAACTATGCTCATTGCTAACTCTCATCAATCCGGATCTCTATCATCCCAACCCATACCCAACCTGCGGAATATTTTGAATTCGGGCAACCAAACCCATGGGTACGAAAATCAGAGAGACCCACATGCACATGCTCAGGTGGTTGAGTAGGTTCCTTCCTCTTCTTCTTCTGCACGTCAACAATTCTTGGCTAAACAAGCCCCTCCAGTCTTTCCTAACCCTTCCTAAGATCCAAACTCTTATGCATCGGCAAACTCTATTACCTTGAGGAGTGGTAAGCAAACTCAGGATCCACAACCACACTGTTCTGATTTATCGAATCCTAAAGAACCTGAGGAGAGAGAGGAGAATTTTGGAGAAGAAATCAAGGCTCAAGAACTTGATTCCAAAGATCTGACTCATGTTCCTTTTCCTGAAGCTTTATCAAATCAAAGAGGAAGAAGTCTGTTGATAGCAATGAGGAGCTTCTAAATACTTTTAAGAATGTTGAGATCAATATCCTGCTCCTTGATGCTATCAAGCATATACCGGCTTACGCGAGATTTTTAAAGGATTTATGTACACAAAAGCATAAGTCAAGAGAATCTGTTCCGAGGAAGGTGATACTCTCCAAGCAGGTTAGTTCTGTTATCCTACACCACCTCCCTTAGAAAAAGAGAGATCCAAGTGCTTCGTTGATTTCTTGTGTCATCGAAGATTACATGTTTGATAGAGCACTTCTTGATTTGGATGCATCCATCAACCTAATTCAGACTTCTCTTTACGAGAAACTTGGATTAGGTGAACTTCGGCCAGCTTCAGCAACGCTATGGTTAGCTGACCGTTCGGTCACAAATCGACGAGGTGTTATTGAAGATGTTAGTTAAAGTCAAGGATTTCTATTTTCCTTTAGATTTCCTTATCCTTGACATGGATGTAACGGAAAATCTAAGGAACATGCCCATCATTCTAGGGCATCCATTCCTAGCTATCGCTAAGGCCAACATTAACTATGAAAGCGGTAGCATGGAAATCACCTTTGGAGATCAACGAATGAAATTTGATATTTTTAAGGTGATTAATAAATTTGAGGATTATGGATTTATTGAGGAACTTGAGGAGGATAATGTAAACACTGAAACTTGTTTGATGGTTTCTTCAATTGAAAGTTCCTCCTTTGATGATGAATTGGACCCGCAACCCTCTATGGTAGACCTCCCATCTTCTGAAGGGGTCATTGATTTTTTTCACTCTCAACCTCTTCCTCTTGATGAGTCTTCAACATCTTCCTTACCTTCAATCATCAACCCACCCCAGCTTGAACTGAAACCATTGCCTGAGAATTTGAAATATCAATTTTTAGGACCACAGAAGACGCTCCCTATGATTGTTAGTGCTAAATTAACAACGGAGCAAGAGATTAAATTGATCAATGTCTTGAAGGAACACAAGGAGGTAATTGGTTGGACAATTCATGACCTTAGGGGGATCGAGCCATCTTATTGCAATCATAGAATATTCTTGGAAGATGAATCCCGCCCTTCTAGCTGGATGCAGAGGAGATTAAATCCAAATATGCGAGAAGTGGTCAAAAAGGAAATCATTAAGTGGCTCGATGTAGGAATTATTTATCCAATCTTTGATAGTCCATGGGTAAGTCTCATGAAGATTGTTCCCAAGAAAGTCGGGATTACTGTTGTGACTAACGAGAGAGGAGAATCTGTCACAACTCGTTCAGCTTCCTCTTGGAGGGTTTGTATCAATTACAGGAAGTTGAATACAACCACGAAAAAGGATCATTTTCCCCTACCTTTCATTAATCTAATCTTTGAAAGACTAGTCGGGCAGAAGTTCTTCTATTTTCTTTATGGCTACTCGGGATACAACCAAGTTCCTATCCATCCCGAGTATCAGGAAAAAACTACTTTCACCTATCCCTAAGAAACCTTTGCTTTTTGTAGGATGCCTTTCGGTTTAAGAAATGCACCTACGACTTTTCAATGGTGTATGTTAGCCATATTCTCTAACATGGTGGGAGAGTTTATGGAAGTCTTCATGGACGATTTCTCTATTTTTGGAGAATCGTTTGACTCTTGTTTGGCTAATCTAGAAATGATTCTTAAGCGATGAATCAAAACACGATTGGTCCTTAGCTGGGAAAGGAGTCATTTCATGACACAAGAAGGCATCGTCTTTGGTCATGTAATCTCTGAATGGGGAATTGAAGTGGATAAAGCTAAGGTTGATGCTATCTCTAAACTTCCTCCTCCCTCATCTATTAAACAAATTTGATCATTTCTTGGTCATGTGGGATTCCACAGAAGATTCATGAAGGATTTCTCGAAGGTTGCTCATCCTCTGAGCAATCTTCTTGCCAAAGAAACACCTTTTGCTTTTGATGAATCATGTTGTAAGGCATTTGATTTCCTGAAAATGGCAGTCACTTGTGCTCCAGTGTTACAACCATCGATTTGGACAACCCCTTTTGAGATCATGACCAACGCTCCTGATTTGGCAGTCGACGCTGTTTTGGGTAAGAAAATTGACAGGAAGCCCTCTGTTATCTACTACACTAGTAAAACTCTAGATGAAGCACAAAGGAATTACACTATTACTTAAAAGGAATTACAAGCCATAGTATTTGCTTTGGAAAAATTCAGGGCTTATCTCTTAGGGTCTCATGTTACCATTTATATTGACCACTCGGCCTTGAGACATCTCTTCGTCAAAAAGGATGCCAAACCCAGGCTTATTCGTTGGATTCTTCTGCTTCAAGAATTTGATCTTGAAATCAAGGATAAAACTAGGGTACAAAATGTGGTGGCAGATCATTTGACGAGACTTTTAAGTGATTCTTCTCATCCGGACATCCTAATTGCTGATACTTTTTTCGATGAAGCTATCCGTGCAGTTTCAGGTGTCCAAACCTTGTGGTTTGCTGACATTGTTAATTATTTGGCCGTTGGTCAAATACCCCAGGATTGGACCAAGCAACAATGGGGTAGACTTAAATCTGAGGCCAAATACTACTTCTGGGAGGACCCTGAACTGTATTGCATAGGCTTTGATCAGATTATTCCACGATGTGTTCCAGAGAATGAATTCAACAATATACTCGAGTTCTGCCATGCATCTGCTTGTGGTGGACATTTCTCTGGAAAAGAAACAACTGCAAAAATTTAGCAATCTAGTTTCTATTGGTCGTCTTTATTTATGGATGTCCAGAATTTCTCAAGGTCATGTTCTCGATGTCAGGCACTTGGGAGCAAAACTAAGAGAGATATGATGCCCCTAAACCCAATTCTTCCTGTCAAAATCTTTGATGTTTGGGGCATCGATTTCATGGGACCCTTTCTCCCTTCATTTGGACATCAGTGCATTCTTGTTGCTGTTGATTATGTGTCCAAAAGGATTGAGGCGATTCCCACCTGAACCAATGACCACAAGGTGATCATCGATTTTGTCAAGAAAAATATCTTCAGTTGGTTAGAGATTTTGAGGACCATCATCAGTGTTGGTGGCACCCATTTTACTAATGGCCAATTCCGTATTTTGTTGGCCAAATACGGGGTTAATAACCGAATCTCCACACCTTACCATCCCCAGACGAATGGACAGGCCGAGATTTCTAATCGGGAGAGCAAGAATATTCTGCAGAAAACGGTTAGGCCTGATCGCAAGGACTGGACTGAAAAGCTTGAGGATACTCTTTGGGCATATCGTATGGCATGTAAAATGCCCATCGGCATGTCTACGTTTCGTTTGGTGTATGGAAAGGCATGTCATCTACCCATAGAGATTGAACATAGGGCATTCTGGGTGATCAAGCAATGCAATTTAGATCTGAATTTTGCTGGGAAGACCAGGAAACTCCAACTATTTGAGTTGGAAGAGCTTAGAAATGATGCATATGAGAATGCCGTGATCTACAAGGCTTGGACCAAAGCTCTACATGATCAATTGATTTCCTGCAAGAGCTTTGAGCCGAACCAGAAGGTCTGGTTATTCAATTCTCGACTTGAGCTCTTTCCCGGCAAACTTTGATCTAAATGGAATGGCCCATTCATTATCGACTAGATTTTTCCAAATGGAGCATCAGATCTCTGACCCAAAGACGAGTACCATATTTAAAGTCAACGGTCAATGTTTGAAGCCTATAATTGACTGTACTCTTCCAGAACCAGTCTCAGACACGGTTACTCTAGACATATTGTGACTTGTTTGGCTGGACTTTGCCTAGCTGACGGCTTTAAACTCAGCAGTTGTACATATAACACAAAGCTGACCGGAGCTTCATATTCAGGTGATATCTTTCATACTCTACACTTTCTTTCATGTCACTTTTTCTTAATGTGGACATTGCATCAGCTAAGCATGGGGGGGTGGATTCATTTTTTAATCAATTCGTTGGCTTTGTGAAATTCTTGTATTTCTCATCTTATATATAGATAAAAAATAAAAAATAAAAAAATTTGAATTAGGAAGGAATACTTCGACATTAGGACTTTTCAATCTTAGGAAATATTACAATAGGATCTGAACATAAAGACCCTTCTGGTCTTTGGACTTAATCGGCCCGTGTATCTAGTAAAATGTGGATTTGTTTTTCGAGTCCTCGCCATCTTAATTCTTTTGTAATTTGAGTAAATAAGTTTGGGTGATAAGTCACAACTTATCAGCCCACCCTCTGCTTTGAGGGAACTTTAAGTCTTAAGCATCTACACACTTTCTTTTCACAGACTTATTGATCAGCGATTTTAATGGAAATTGGGTAGCTAATGAACCTTCTAAGATGATATGGCTGGCAAGTTATGGTGGGTAACAGCCTATAGGTAGGTTGTCTAGAGCCCAGTCATCACTGGACCATTCTCTTCTTGTTGCCTTTAGGTAAATCTTATACTAGGGAAGCCACCTACTTTAAAAATAAGTCAAAAAAGAAAAAGAAAAAAAGAAAAGGAGAAAAGAAAAAGAAAACAAAGGAAATAAGTCACACTTCACCGCACGAGTATGGCTGGCAAGTTGTCGGTGGTAACAGCTCATCGATCGGTTGTCCAGAACCCAACTCAAGAAATGCACTGAAAATTCCCAAAACACTTAGGAAGAAGCAGAGAAGTAGAATAAACTAGGGAGATATACACTGGATTCACCCTTGCGTTGACCCAATAAAAATAAAAGTAGGGAGAAAGCTATCAGTTGAAAAGATGCACCTTTTGGTAGAACTCACTTTTTAAGGTCACCTAGACGCGTAAAAACCCGAAGTCTATTCTAATTGTTGACTAACAGGTCTATCACATTTACAATAAGATGCTTAAAACTTATGGTTCTCATCAAATCTTGGGTGAGTTGAATGGTTGTAGAAAGGCACTCTATAACCCTAAACTCAAAAAAATCCAAAAAAAAAAGGATAAAATTAGAGAAGAAGGAAAAGAGAAAAAGAAAATTTTCTTTGAATAAGGTGAGTGCTTGAGGCGATTTGCATTTTGCCAGATACCCTGGCATTGTTGTGTCTTTGAAAGTTCAGATCCTAAGTAAACATTTTCTTAATGTTGAAAATAACTTATGCCCAAATAATCCAACCTAATTATTTTATAAATAGCGTATAGTTTCTTGCTGGGGACTAGCAAAAGATAGGCATGGGGGTGTGATGTAAACATCTTTATATTACATAAAATATCGATTTATGCATGTTCTTAAGCATAGAATTACATTGCATACTATAGATATTACATAGCATGCATCATCTTGCATTTGATTTATCTGAATAAAATGGAAGTTAATTGTCCCCTTTCATGTTCAGGGATTGGGTAACTTTTTATCAGGGCCTCGGATCGAAGATCCAAACTTACAGATTTGATCAGGTAGACAATTGGAGTTCAACGACTCTAAGATCGCCTTAATCAGATATCTATAGCATCAGAGAGAGACTAAGGAACCCTATAAGATCAAGGGTCAAGATGGTGTTAGTCCACACTTTAAACAACAAATCCAACTGCACGGATGGATTCGGATCGATGATTGCAGCCTAACGGCATGAAAACCGACTCAATCCATTTCCCGTGGCACCATTGACATCATCAAGAAGATGGACAGCCAAGATGGTGCCACATGGTGCCATCTCGACCGCCCAACCGACCACACACAACCGCTGAAGCCTCTAGTGCCAACGCCTCCCCGCCGTTGGATAAAGATCCAATGGCTGATAGCAGATCTCAAACCGGTGCCTTCGTCTTCTGAAGCCAAAGGAGGATGGAGCCTTGACCGTTGGATCTCAATCCAATGGTCCAAATCGCGTGCAACAAAATCACATTGCTCGTCCATCCATGTGTGAAGTGCAATTGATAAGGTGTTCGACCGCCTCAAGACGCGGGATCGAATCTGCGAGGTGATTCGATTGGGCGCGGACAAGCTAGTCTATCGACAGCATGATGGAGATCGGGTAGACATGCACGCCCAGTTAGATCTACGCCCCATCTAACGTGGCAAGGAAATGCCTCATCGCCCGTGATGCGGCTCGCAGTTGAAGCAGTGGGGATGCATTCTCAGCCGTTCGATCTCACGATCAAATGGCCGAGATTGGGAGATTGTGGATAAGCATTGCACATGGGGAGGTGAGTGGGCGCTCACGCACCGCCCACTACGGCCACGCTCAGGCCTTTAGTGATGGATTTATCCATCACTAAAGGTCATGAATTAATGATTTTCAAAATAAAATGACCAAATTACCCTCACTTCTTGCAACTATGAAAGGGGACCCCCTCCATACTAAATTCTCATCCCTTCTCTTCTCTCCCTCTGCAAAGCTCAAGAGAAGCTTGTCCCACACCCACGATGCTTCTCAAGAGTTAAAGTCAAATTTTTGCCCTCATTTCGGAAGCGAATCTTGCGATGACGACGACGTGCCACCCCGTTCTCATTCTTCCTACCTTGACCTCCTTTCCACTTCATCCTTCGTCTTCCAAGCATCATTTTGTATGGTTCATCCTCCAAGCAATCGTCGAGGATGATAACTTCCCACTCCCATTCCTCTTTCCAACTTTATAGAGTTGAATTTTCTTGCTTTCTAGTGTAATTTCTCGTTGGTTTAATTGTACAAACATTTTGAAATATTAGGTGAATGTTTTCTCTCTCTCTCTCTTATTCTGATTGTTTATATTGCTTCATTGTAATTACTCTACTTTTCAATAAAAACCCTAAAAAAATATAATTGCAAATTTAGATCGACGTAGCCTCCCTAAGTTGGACACGAGATTTCTATTCCGGTATAAATGTTATCTATTGAGCATGAGTTCTTCGCTTTCACACTGCAACGACAGGTTTTCAATACTAAATATGATAGCGTAGTAACTCGTAGCTTCAACACCTCTCCAACCACTCTCCAAGGGCCAACCTAAGCACCATTGGCCGCTCCTCCTTCTCTCAACCAACTCAAAGTCCCTAGGAGCCCACCTCTGAATGCCCTTATTTCTTCCTAGTTTACATGCTTTTATTACTGCTTGGTAGTGTAGCTCTATATTCTCCCCCAATGATGCATGCATATTCCCCCTTTAGATTCATGTATGCGATCATTTTCTGTTAGCTAGATTTATTTCTTCAAGCTTTCCTTTATAAGCTTTCCATGAGTTCCATGTTGGAAATACCTTGATGAATTAATGAAATATCTTTTTCTATATATATATATCTATGTGTTGAGAACCACCATGAGCATATTGTAATATATTTTGTGTAATTAAAGTTGCCTGCTTTTAATTTTTGATATTCTGGAAACTAAGCATGTCGTGCATAAATACGTAATAACCATAAATCGACATGCAATTTTAAGCAATTAGAGCGAAAGAGATCGATTTCAAATTTGTATAAATGGCTCCCAGAGACAAACAACCGGAACTCAAGTCTGGTTATCATTAGAAATTATTTTTGTTGATCATCTTGCGCACTATACTACGACACTTTTTCTTATCCAACATGCACTCTACGATCCCAACAATCCTAGCATCCAACCACATCAGGATTTCCTTTTTAACCACCTCCCTCATATTATGGTTCAGACATCTCTGTATGTCCCTAAATGGCTTGACGGAATCATCAGTATAAATGTGGTGCACGCAGAGTGTAGAGTCTATACCCTTAATGTCAGCAATGCTCCAAGCAATAGCTTCCTTGTGACTAGATAAGAATTCAATCGAGGCTCCCTCCTGTGCCTCAGATAGCACAGCCGAAATGATAATCGGAAGCATATCATTGGCACCCAGGAAGGTGTACTTGACAGTGTCTAGGAGGTGTTTGACCTCAAGGTAGGGGGCTTGTATGGTTGAGGGTTTCATAGTAGATGTCCCGATTTCAGGTAGCAGATCTTCCTTGGGCAGAGATGATGGGGAATGAGACTCAGCATAAACACCCAGCAACTCCTCAAGTTCTAGTATATCCCCTTCACATTCCTCCAAGAGATGGGAATGCTCATTTAGCATGACATGCTGAAGGGGGTCATTACATAACATTGCAGGGGTTGTCTCCTCAATCAGGTCATCTATCACCTCAACTTGAGAACAATCCCCAAGCCCAGCTTGTTTATAAGCATCAAACACATTATGATGGATTTTCCTATTCCCAAAGCCCATTTTCAATTCCCCAGTATTGCAATTGATTGAAGAATGTGAAAGGAATGGGTAGCCCAAAATGATGGAGGGCTTGGTTGTCTTGTTGCTAGGGTCAGCGTCCAAAACTAAGAAGTCAACAGGGAAGTAGAAATCCTCCACTCTCACGTGGACATCTTCCAAAATTCCCCACGATGTCTTAAGTGATCGATCAGCAACTTGGAGGATTACTAGGCTAGGCTTTAGATTGCCTCCCCATGTTGTTCAAACACGTATCTCCGATGGATGTTCACCCCTGCACCAAATCAAGTAGAGCCTCATGAATCTATAAGTCACCAATAACCATAAATATGTACGGGGCTCCTGGGTCCTTAAGTTTTGTGGGTGCTCCATGTTGAACAATTGAGCTAACAAAATTAGGCTGGACAACTTTTGATTGGACCTGTTTCCTAGATTGCCGCTTTTTCGTGCACAGGTCCTTTAAGAAGCAGGCATAAGACGAAATCTGCCTGATAGCTTCAAGCAAAAGCAGGTTAATCTACTCTTGGTTGAATGTTTCCATGATCTCATCCATCTTATCTTTGGTTCCAGATGCTTCATTGCAATTACTCCACTTTTCAACAAAAACCCTAAAAAAATATAGTTGTGAATTTAGATCGATGTAGCCACCTTGTGTTCCACCCAGGATTTCTTTTCCTGTATGAATTTTATTTGTTGAACACAAGTTCTTCGCTTTCAAACTACAACGGCAGGTTTTCGAAACCAAATGCAACAGCGTATTAACCCATAGCTTCAACACCTCTCCAACCTCACTCCAAGGGCCGACCTATGCACCATTGGCCGCCCCACCTTCCACTTTCAACTAACTCTAAGGCCATCGGAGCCCACCTCCGAATGCCCTTATTTCTGCTAGGTTTGTAGCTTAGTTCTTCATAGTTTACATGCTTTTATTACAGCTTATTAGTGTTGCTCTATATTCTCCCGCAATGATGCATGCATATTCCCCCTTTAGATTCCTGTATGCAATCGTTTTCTGTTAGCTAGATTTATGTTTTCAAGCTTTCCTTTATAATCTTTCAATGAGTTCCATGTTGCAAACACCATGATGAATTAATTAAAAATCATCTTCTATATATATATCTATGTGTTGAGAATCACCATGAGCTTTTGGCAATATATTTTGCATGATTAAAGTTGCCTGCTTTTAATTTCTAAAATTCTGGCAACTAAGCATGTCGTGCATAAATACGTAATAACCATAAATCGACATGAAATTTTAAGCAAGTAGAGCGAAAGACATTGATTTCAAATTTGCATAAGCACCTTCCAGAGATGAATGACTGGGACTCAAGTCTCGTTATCTTTAAAAATTATTTTTGTTGATCGTATTGTGCACTATACTACGATGCTTTTTCTAGTCCAACACATGCCCTACGATCCAAACAAAATGGCGATGTTGTAGGGGAGTCAATGTCATTTTTTATTCGATCTTTTGAGCTATCATTGACAAATCTTCCTCTACTTGTCTTTTGATATGTAGGAAAATAGGAAAAATAGGAATTTACGCTTGCAACGAGCACAGATTAAACAAAAATCTAGTGCACATCTCATCTTAGATTAGGATTTCCCTTTCTGAACCCTATGTTAGATTTATTTGAAAAGAAAATGAAAAAAATGCTATTTATTTTCATGAAAAAGAAAAACAAATCCAGGTAGTTTGATTAGGTTTCATTTTGAATCCTAGGTTAGTTTTGAAAAAGAATAAAAATGAAAATGAAAATCCTTTGAGAAAAAAATCCCTTTCGAAAAAGAAAATTTTCAACAATTTTTCTGGAAAAAAAATTCATTCAAAGTTTGAATTTTAAACTCAAGCACCTTTCAAAAGCTTTCTCACCACCCTATGATTTCTTGCCAGACTTGAAATTCTGATTTAAAATTTTAATTTCCATAAAATTAGTGAATGAAAAATTCTAAAATTTCAGATAGACTTTCATTTTCAAACCGTCTTTCAAACGCCATAGTCCATTTGAAAAAATTTTAAGAATAGAATTTCTAAAAATTTACGAAGTGCAAGAGGGTCAGACTGACCTAGATTTGAAATTTTTCAAAATTCAAAAAGCAATTTTGAGCAATCCAGAAATCCATTTTGAGGAAAAATGGTGGGGTTCGAAAGCTGATCTCATTGGATTTAATTTCCATAATTTTACAAAATTTTTAAGAGTCATTTCGTACTGCTTCAAAGCAAAAGCTTGACTAGGGGTAAAATTCCAAATCTGACCTCTTGACATTTGGAAATCTCTATAAATTCAATTGAAATAGTAAAAATTATCAAAAAATATTCTCTTAAAAGATAATTGAAAAAGGAATCTACTTTCCAAATTGCAATTTATTGGGATTACAATTTTCTTCAGAGAACTATTTTTATTCTTGTGGTCTGCTGAAAAGAAAGAAAAAAAACCCTAGAATTGCATGAACCCTAGGTTACATCTTTAAGGTTACACTCTAGAGACCACATTTGGGAAAACCTAGACTTAGTCAAGTCTAGTCTCTAACCTGGGAGCTTGGTCACCTTGTGGGCCAAGCACCATAAACGCCAACTGAAGAAAAATGGGTTAAAATTAATTTTAAAACACGTAAGTGCCCGAATTTATTGTCATACTATTGGGTGCTTTCAATCTCTCTTGCCAAACCTAGAGACTAAGTCTGCGGGGTAGTGTCAAACGACCATGGCTAAGGGCTAATGGAACCGAAGGTGTAAGCCAAAGGAAGAACCTTCCCCTTAGTCCCCTCGTAACTCGACTGGTTGGGTTAGCTTGAGAGGCGGGAATCAGTGTCAATCAGTTGAACGATGAATTTTTTCTTCAGAACTTCGAACTTCTAACGAAAAATCTGGTCATTTGATTCATAAGGACCATCTGATTTACAGGACCTTACCCTTGTTTGGCTGGCTTCACCAACCCAGAGGTTGGGTGGTGTATGCGAGGAAGGTCACTCAGACCTCGGCTGGTTGGACCTTGTGAGCTGCTCCCAAGGAGGTGAGTCACCTCGCCCAGACCATCTTCTCCCCCACCTTTTTCTTCCACTGGCTTAGCCACAATGGCTAACCCTGGATCTGGACCTAATCAGGATCTAGAAGAGCTGGACCCACGAGGTTATCTGAGAGCCCGGGTCACTGAATCAGCTCAACCTTGGGATCAGAACCCAAGGTGGCAAAGATGACTTTTCTCTTCGCTTGATCCTTCTACTTAACTTACCGAAATGGTTAACCCATATCCTAAACATAGATATTATGACCCATACTAGTCAGTCCCTCAAAGGATCGCATCTTATAACCCTGGATATGGATTTCACACTCCTGCTTCTCACACATGGAATATGCATAGACCTGATTCACCCCCTAGAACCCCTGAAGAACTACCAGTGCATATGCGATCGCATTATAGAATACAAAGAGTTGTAGCTAGTGCTAAGGAGAAGGCCACATTCTATCTACACGAAATCCAAGTTATCACTGATCCAAACCAAAGACAAAGCTAGATTCCATATCAACAAGCTCTGATGGAGCCCCTTCAGGGAACAACAAGGATAACAAGGCTAATTGGACAAAATCGAGAAACTCAAGAACTACTGCCTTTGAGATATCAAGTGGAAAATAGCCTTTAAGACCTTGAAGAATCTGAAATGACTACGTCGGACAAACACACAAGAGATTCTCGATAGCAGATGCCGGAAGATAATTCAGGGGAAGAAGAATCCAGCATGGATATGAGACAGGAGCTGAAAATGTTTCGAATGGGTTCATCTGAGAACTCCATTTAAGAAACTGAGGAAAGGACTAATATCTCAAGAACTGAGCCATAATCGGTTTATCTTGAATCCTAGGAGATACCACTTGGGTTAGATAACCCAACCATGATAAGGGAAGTAGATCCATTTGAGGATATGGATCTTGAGGCAAACATTACATGTGACACTACTGATCAGCCTAAGCTGCTTCCCATTGTAGGTGAACCTGTGCTAGAGCCAACATCTTCTGATCTGTAGTCTTCTTTCACCTACATACCTAATTCGGATGTTAGAGATTCTGAGATGACACTTTCTTTCCCTGATCCTGACATCCAAAGACTAGAAGTAGCTATGGATGACTTGATTGAAGAAATAAATATGCTACCCGAGGTAGGAATTAGTGAGGAGCCCAACGCATACGAGGGTGAAGCTTTGAGCAGAATGAGTTGGGGACTTACCTACCATCCTAGTCAAACAAATGGATGGCTCGACTCAGAGCCAAAAGAGTTAGCCTATGATGAATCAGCGATGAGTATTGATGAGGACAAAGTAACTTCTGATGAGGATTTTAGTGACCTCCCCATAGATCTTCTAATTTCACGGATACCCCCATATGATCCAGATCCTGGAGAGGACATGAACTTTGATGTTAATTACTATTACGAGGATCCCTATGACTCAGATTCTGGTTCTGAGATACATTTTGATCTACTCCCTCAGCAACTTCCTACTGAATTGTGGGACATGATAAATCAGCTGAATCAACATCTTGATCCCCCCTTTGATTATCCTCTATTTTCCACCACTACTCCACACCTTCATATAGCTAGACTTTTTGGAGTAGGGGTGCACAATTATTTCGTTTGCATCTCTGGACCACTGATTCTAGGAGCATATGAGCACATCTTTCTCTTAATCTCGATTGGCTCCTATGTTAGAACTGATACATCTGATTGAGTTTTGCCTAGTTGGAGGCTTTAACCTCAGCATCTACCCCACATTCTACCATCATCTATATATAACCATTTTTATACATATCATATTTTTCTTTTAGCATATTTCCTTTTTGCATATTGCTTATTGTCAGGTTGGCCGACGTGGAACATTAAAACTTCAGGAGCGATTCCAAGTGATTTCTACCCATTACTCCCTGTTGTATTTATCTTCTTTTATATTCATGCATGAGGACATGCAAGAACTTAGGCATGTGGTGGTAGATATAGTAAAATTGAAAAAATTTTATGCCAACACTTAGGAAAACCTCAGAGTTGCATGTTACACGTACTTTAGGATCCTAAATAAAAGAACAACCGACTCCACCTCCAATGCTCACATTAGAGCTAGAAATCGTTTGCAACAGCCATTTCTGACTCACCCGCTCACCCTTCCTGTTATGAAATTTTGGATCAAGCTGAATGTAACCCGATAGAAGAATTTTTTGAAGTACAAATTATACGAGGTTACTTGTTTATAGCATATATATACATAGTGCATCCATGAATAAGATTTTTATCATGAGAATGCATTAGGGATTTTATCCTCTAGTTTATTCCTGTAATCTGGAATCTAGTACAACTTTTCACACAGACATAGAATTTGCAATGGATTCATAGTGAAGGCTGTTAAGCATCTTTAGTCTGTCGAGAATAAGCAGTGCTTCTTTTCCTAAACCCTTGGACAGTATTTTCGGAGCTAGGTAGATTTTCTTCCAAAAATCCACCAAATAGTGTGAGATGAGAATAGAGTACTAGTGCTCTAAGTTTAATGCAAGGAATCCGAAATCCTAGAAAATTAGGTTATGATACTTAGAGATTAGGCATAGTTTCTTCTCTCAGTTCCTGCGTATACATTTTTGTGCGAAACATTGAGAGCCACCAAATAAGGCAAATATGTGGAGAACGAGTTCTCATAAAACTAGGGATAAGGTGGATGGTTACAACCAATCTTTACGGAATCCTCTGCTGAAGGAGGGTATTGATGTCAAGGTTAGAAATACACCGTCCTATCCGTCTCTCCCAGTGCCATGAGTAGGCATTTCCACCAAATAAGCCACCCAATGTCTCTTGAGTACCACCAATCCCTAATAATGCCTCCTCAATAAAGTTCATGGATATGTGCTAATTGTGTTGTGTTGAAAGAAGAAAAAAAATGAACAAAATAAAGAAAAAAAATGACAAAAAAAGAAGAAAAATTGATAAAAATTAGAAAAAGAAGAAAAAGCAAAGAACAAAAAGAGTGAATATTTAGTGTTTATTTCAGTTGCATTTAGACAATACCACCAAATAAATTTGAGATCCACCAAATAAGGCCATAACCTATCTTTTTGTGCTTCTGATCGCCCGAATACTGGCTGAGGAAATCTGACTTAGTCTTAGGGTTTTGGAACTCAATTAAAGTGTTAATGTCAAGTAAGACCACCAAATACAGATCATACGCGAGAATTTGGCGAGATTGTGAGCTTTTTTTAAAAAAAGAGAAAAAACTGAGAGAGTAACAGAGAATGAAAACAAAAGGAACCAGAAAAGAGCATAGTTTTTCTCGTCTTTCTCTGAGTTGAGTTACGTAATAATTTGGGAATCTAGGTTCTATAGTGTAAATTTCTATGTAACACTAAGTGAGAGTGAGCCACCAAATAAACACTCATATCCTTTAGACATTCTCTACCCATGCTTAAAGCCAGGGTGGAAATCATAGAATATCTTGAATACCCTGAAGGAAGAAGTTTGTCGATCCCACTAGAAGTTTTACTATGGGTCAATTACAGGCTTTAGAGGTGAATTAGTTTTTCACTCGAATCCATTGCAAAAGCTACATAGCTACACTTCCACGATTGTCTGGATTTCTAGAGCATATGATGAAAACAAAAAGGAGAAAAATCTCTAGGCATACACTTGATAAAATAATCAATCCCTTAGGGACCCTTCTGTGAAGAATTTAGTCTCACATTTGCTAGGGACTAACAAGATTTAGGCATGGGGGTATGATTGCACTGTAATCATAGGTCGTAATTGATGTAAATTAGGCTAGGACTTAGCATAAGTTAGGGTAATTCATGCATGCATAAGCATTGCGAGCACCTTTAATGCTTTCTTTTAGCTATGCATAAAATAATGCTATAATGTACTGATTAGCTGTATTATGTCAATTGCAGGTAATAAGCTAATCAAAAGCTAGATCTGAAGCTAGATCTAAAGCTGGATCTGAAGAATAAAAAGTAACCGGCGTTGCAGTGGAGCTAGAGTGAAAGAAGTAGATTAGATGTAGTATATATTAATGTAAGCGGTTGAGGTATGCTATTCTATTAAGTAGGAATAAAGCCTTAAATTGCGAAGAACATAGGTCCATCAAAACCCTAGGACAGACTAGCAGCTTCCCCAAGCCTTAGCCACCCTTAGATTAGGTCACCGTACTCTAGGAAACCTTAAAACCATAATTCCAACCTCTATCTGGACATCCAGATGAGTTATAGGATGTCCAGAACACTTAGCCAACTCCCGCACACCCTAAACATACTTTTGCAGTGTTATTGGACATCTAGACACTTGGTCAGACGTCCAATTTTTGCAAAATAGATAAGACACAACCAAGAATCCCTCCTGACACTGATTGGACATCTTGACAACAAGTCTGGAGTTCTGATTTTTCACTATAAGATGTCTGACACAATTATTGGATGTCCAAAATTGCCCTCCAGACCCTGTTTTCAGATTCAAGCCTTGATCCTGGATCTCTAGGTCCCTAAACCCAATTACAACCCCATAAAAACCAAAATTTAGGTGCCTAACCATAGTACATCACCTATCGACCTCCCTAAGGACCTAATTAGGTCCTCACTAAGCCTAATTGACTTGGATCTTAGTCAATTCCATCAGCCTATTCAATTAGACTCATTGAGTCCAATTGAGCCCTGATCTCGGCACACACTATCCAATTGGACTCAGTGAGAGTCTAATTGACCTAGACATGACTTAATTGAGTTATTTTACCCTCAATTAAGTTTTCACACACCCAATTAAACTTTTATTAAGTTTAATTGCACTTTACCTTAATGAATTAGGGTTTACAACCCTAATTTGATACCTACCATGACCTAAACCCACTAGATCCTAACCTAACCAACCTACCCACCTAAGTTACGACCAACACACACCCACACACACCATCCACACGAACATACCTCGACTAGAGTTCTTTAGAACTCTCTACCATGTGTTGTTGCCTTGGTTGCAAAAATTAGCAACCAAGAGCCATTCAATTTTTAGATCCACATTTGGTGGATCTAAAAACCACCATCCATCCTCTCTCTCTCACTCTCCCACAAGTTCCCACCATAGGCCTCCCTAGAGAATTCCACAATTCTCTAGAGAGCTTCCATTAGGTCTATAAAAAGACCTAAGTGGTGGCCATTTGCACTCATTCACACTTGGCTTCCATTTAGTTTTGCTACATCCACCTCCACTCCATCTCTACGAGTAGCATCACCATGGCCACCACCATCTTCATGCCAAGATGTTGGATCATCACTCCAACCTCACTCCAAGGGCCAGCCTAACCACCATTGGCTGCCCCTCCTCCTCTCAACCAACTCAAAGGCCATCCGAGCCCACCTCCGAATGCCCTTATTTCTGGTAGATTAGTAGCATAGTTCTTCATAGTTTACATGCTTTTATTATTGCTTTGTAGTGTAGCTCTATATTCTCCCCCAATGATGCATGCATATTCCCCCTTTAGATTCATGTCTGCAATCGATTTCTGTTAGCTAGATTTACATTTTCAAGCTTTCCACTTTAAGCTTTCCATGAGTTCCATGTTGCAAACACCATGATGAATTAATGAAAGATCTTTTTCTATATATATATATCTATGTGTTGAGAATCACCATAAGCTTATTGCAATATATTTTGTGTGATTAAAGTTGCTTGCTTTTAATTTCTGATACTCTGGCAACTAAGCATGTCGTGCATAAATGCATAATAACCATAAACTGACATGTGACTTTAAGCAAGTAGAGCGAAAGAGATCGATTTCAAATTTTCATAAACACCTCCCAGAGTCGAACAATCGGGACTCAAGTCTCAATATCTTTAGAAATTATTTTTGTTGATCGTATTGTACACTATACTATGACTCTTTTTCTTATCCAACATGGGCTCTACGATCCCAACAATCCCAACGTCCAACCACTTTAGGATTTCCTTTTTAACCACCTCCCTCATATTATGGTTCAGACGTCTCTGCATGTCCCTAAGTGGCCTGATGGAATCATCAGTATAAATGTGGTGCATGCAAAGTGTTGAGTCTATACCCTTAATGTCAGCAATGCTCCAAGCAATAGCTTTCTTGTGACTGGACAAGCATTCAATTGAGGCTCCCTCCTGTGCCTCAGATAGCATAGCCGAAATGATAACTAGAAGGGTTTGATTGGCACGCAGGAAGACGTACTTGAGAGTGTCTAGGAGGGGTTTCAACTTAAGGTCAGGGGCTTGTATGGTTGAGGGTTTCATAGTAGATGTCCCCATTTCAGGTAGAAGATCTACCTTGGGAAAAGATGATGGGAAAAGAGACTCATTAGAAACACCCAACAACTCTTCAAGTTCTAGTATATCCCCTTCACATTCCTCTAAGAGATGGGAATGCTCATTTAGCATGACATGTTGAATGGGGTCATTACATAACATTGCAGTGGTTGTCTCCTCAATCTGGTCATCTATCACCTCAACTTGAGAACAATCCTCAAGCCCAGCTTGTTTATAAGCATCAAACACATTAAGCCAGATTGTCCTATTCCCAAAGCCCATTTTCAATGCCCAATAATGCAATTGATTGAAGCATGCGAAAGGAAGGGGCGGCCCAAAATGATGGAGGGCTTGGTTGGCTTGTTGGTAGGGTCAGTGTCCAAAAGTAAGAAGTTAACGGGGAAGAAGAAATAATCCACTCTCACGAGGACATCCTCAAAAATTCCCCGCAGTGTCTTAAGTGATTGATCAGCAACTTGGAGGACTACCGGGCTAGGCCTTAGATTGCCTCCCCTAGGTTGTTCAAACACGTAGCTCTGAAGGATGTTCACCCCCGCACCTAGATCAAATAGAGCCTTATCAATCTGTAAGTCACCAATAACCGCAAAGATGTACGGGGCTCCTGGGTCCTTAAGTTTTGGGGGTGTTCCATGTTGAATAATTAAGCTAACAGAATTAGGTAGGACAACTTTTGATTGGACTTGTTTCCTAGAATGCCTCTTTTTCTTGCACAGGTCCTTTAAGAAGTGAGCATAAGATGGAATCTACATGATAACTTCAAGCAAAGGCAATGTAATCAGCACTTGCTTGAAAGTTTCCATGATCTCATCCATTTTATCTTTGGCTCCAGATGAGCCAGCTGAAGTTTGCCCAGAGGTGGATAAGCACTCTAGAAAGGGCACTCTCGATCTCTGGGTGGAAGGGTGGTCATGTCGAGTAAGGGGTGGAATGGGGGCAACTTCTCCCGATGAGGTGATTTCAAGCGAAGGAGATTTGGGCAAGTCTTCTATTGTGGGGGTGAAAGTTGGGGTGGATGGTTTTTCAGAGGGTGAGACTACAGGAGCATCAGGTTTGGAAATTTCTTTCTGACTCCTCAGAATAGTCACAACCTGAGCATGCTCCCTAAAGACATTCCCTTCTCCTTTATGATTCTCCTTAGCAGCACTGAGAAGCTTCCCAGTTTCCCTCTATCTAACAGCCTCAACAAGGTGTCCTATCTACGATTTCATTTCATTTATAGCCTTGTCATGAGATTGAATGATGGCACTTTCACTTTCTTGCATAGTTCTCAACATTGCCTTCAATTCATCCATCTCGGAGGTCTTAGGTTGGGCAAAGGTTTAAGGTTGGTTTATTTGTTGATTTTGAAAGGGTTGTGGTTTATAATTCCCTGAATTTTAAACATTCCCTTGTCTCCTGGAAAAGCTTGGGTGATTCCTCCATCCCTCATTATTAGTGTTGAAAAAAGGGTCATTACAAGGTGTAGGACAGAACCCTTGAGTGGCATTCGGGGAATTGGGAGGCCAAGTGGCAATCCACAGTGGCATGTGTATTGCCTTGGCAATTGGAGCATTTAGAAGCTTGGAATGTGGAGGTGTTACATACGAATTGGCCCGGGCTCAACATAAGCCTTTCCATGTTTTGATTCAACAATTGAATCTAATGAGCTAAATTCTGGGTGTCCTTTGCCTCATTCGCCTCCAGCTTTCTTTGCATGAGAGTAGGTTTTCTATCCATGTTGCAAGAATTCAAGTGAATAGAATTCTCACTCAAAGTATCAAAAAGGTTCCAAGCTTCATTCCAAGTCTTAGCTAAAAAGGTTCCTGCACAGGCACCATCCAGAGTCTGCCAGTGCGAATCATTAAGTCCGATTTAGAACCTTTCAACGAGTTGCTACTTCGACATTTGGTGATGTGGGAGAAGTCTCAACGGGTCATTAAAGCTCTCCCAGGCATTATGGAAAGCTTCCCCATCCTTTTGAACAAAACTCATAATTTCCCTTCTAAAGTAATTATTTTTGCTCATGGGGAAGTACTTCGAAAAATCCTTCTTCAGGGCATCCCAAGTGTTAATATTATCAAGGATAAGATGAAATTTCTGGCCCTACAAGGAGGGGTGACGTAATAAATGCGGAAATAAAATATAAAGCAATCTCACCAAAGAAAACCAATCACACAAAAAGACAATCACACAAAGAACACAAGAATTTTTAGGTGGAAACCCAAACCGGGTGAAAACCACCACCTAACCCTCTCGAGCTAGGATTTTCCGATCAACCAAGTTGATCAAAATCCACTAAACTGAATCACTTAAAACGAGGGTGATTCAACCTCAATACAACCACGCTACAAGTACGAGGGTAGCGTTCCGCAACCCCTTCTCTCCACGAGAAGGATTTTGTCCCACGAAGGAGACAGGAATTCGAAAAGCGAATACCCAACCAAAAGATAAAGATAAAATAAAACAAGTAATCCTATAGAGCCAACAAAGGAATTTAAACCGAGCTTCTATAGGAAATAGGAAACTCCCCTTTGCAAGGAGTGCGTCGAGTTGATGACGCAGTGCGTGTGCCACGCGACGGCGCAACGTTGCTCTCGTAGACAACAGCGGGAGAGCGGGCGCGCAAAGCTTGATGCTCTCAAGAGAATGGAGCTTGAGCTTGGAGAGCAAGAACTAACTAGGACACAAGAGAGTGGAACTATGTTGCTTAAGTGTGTCTTGTGTTTCTCTTAGTGTGTATCTTGTGTTTCTTAGTGTGTATCTTGGTGTGTGTATATGTTGCAAAGGTTTCCCTCTATTTATAGAGGCCTTAGGAAGGATTTGGAAGGCTTAGGAAAGGTTCTATAGCAGTTGGGAACAAAGCCCAAGAGAATCAGCCCGAAATCAGGAACAGTCATTGTTCTGACAGGCTAATCAGATGTCTAATTCTTGCATCAGACGTCTAGAACTTCACTTTAAGACGTTTGATTCCAAGGTCAGACATCTAATTTTGGGCTGGTCTCTCCCTGACTTGGATCAGATCTAAACAGTGTTTTTGCGTAAGTCCATCAGACGACATATAGGATGTCTGGCACTATATCTGGACGTCTGGAAGCCTACTTTTACTGTGGGAATTGATTTCCAAACGTTGCAACGGCTAGAAAATCTCTGAGAAGAGATTTTGGGTCAGCCGAGGCAAAACGGTCAATTATCAGACGTCTGGAAAGGCCTAAGGATGTCTGATAAGGCTCTAACGGTCATATTCTTGAGTGCCTGCTAAGCTAGCCAACGGTCCACTATCTGGATGTCTGGCAAGTCCATCAGACGTCTCCTAAGATGTCTGGTATAATGTCTGGACATCTGTTTTCATCAGACAGAACTGGCTATGTCCAGCCTAACAGATATCAGACGTCTGAAACAACAGTCAGACCTCTTAAAATACTTTATCAGACGTCTGATTTGGGAATTAGACGTCTGGAAGTGTTGTTTGAACCCTATATTAGTTTTCTAAGTATTCTACTGAAAACCTAAGTATCCTAGTGTTGTGCAGGTGTTCATAGGACTACTATTAGGGTACTTTGAGGCTCTTTAACATAATATTCTAAGAAAAATAAAAGGAGCAAGAAAATAAAGACAAGAGATAAAAGAAAGGATTAAAAAAAATCTATCGTATTCTTCTTGTCTTCTATCTTCAATCTGTCGCTCCACGCGAACCTCCTCTGCTCTTCATTAAGCTCCTTCAATCCATCCTGGATGCGAGCTCGAGTTCCATCTAAACACGTCCACATTTGCAATTGACCTGAAATCTAGGACTCAAATTGCAAATGTTAAATAACACGTGTTTTGTTATCATCAAAACAAATGATCGTGGTGCTCTAGCACCAACAATCTCCCCCTTTTTGATGATGACAAAATTGTAAATAATAATGCATAAAAATCCTCCCCCTTTTTGACATTATCAAAAAGGTTTGATTGGTTTTAAATTTCCTATAACTCCACCTTAAGACATGCTCTTCTATGAATTTATTTTAACAAAGGTGATATTCTCCCCCTTTTTGTAACAACAAGATAGCTATTACTTTTCTCCCCCTTACTAAAGGAAATTTAGCTACCTTATATCTCCCCCATAAAAATTGACAATTAGCTCATAAATTTTTACTCCCCCTCTATAAATGCTACTGATAAACAAAGATAGGGTCAAGAATTTTTACCTCACCTACCATGGCAAATAAAATGGCCCGAATGGTGGTGGTGGATGCCACATCGGATGGGGCTCCCATCCGTAGCTTGGAGGCCCGGGCATCGGTGCCGGTCTCTAATCTAGTGGTCGACGTGCGGCGGGTCTGTTGCTTGTTCGCCATCTCGTCGGTCTTCTTGTTCTCCTCCTTGGCCTACTCCTTGGTTCTCCCAACTTGAGTTGACCAGCCTTGAGTTTGTAGGTCCAGTCCTTTATGTTGTAATTATCCCTGAACCCTACAAAACAAGATTCCAAATTTTTCTTCGGAATCCAAGTGAGCTTGGATCCGGATCTGTTAGCGGGTCTCCTTGACGGAGATCCTTTCTCAATCTTAGGGCTATAAAAATTATTTACTTTGTTGATTAATTTGTTAGATTTTTCCCTAAGACATGCAATTTCTTTTTCTATAGTATGCATCTTAGTCTTTAAATCAAAAATTTCTAATTTTAAACTATCATTTTCTTCAATAAATTTAGTATTTTCATTGATTAAGTTTTTATTTTCTAATAACAGGTTATTATCCTTAGGACTAGTTTCTATGTCCTTGAGTTATTTTTCTAACCTATCATTGTCATTTTTATGAAAACTAAGGTTCTTTTTAATGCTATTATTTTCTCCTTTTAGTGATTTACTAACTTCAAAAAGTTCATTAAAGGCTTCTTGTAGATCAAGATTTACCTCGTTGTCGGAGTCGCTTCCACTTTCGCTGTCGCTATTGCTTCGTCTGGCCATGAAATCAAAGCAAGCAGTTTCCTCCTTCTCGCGATCTTCTTCCGAGCTTGTCTCCTCATGGGTGCCTTCCAACCTCCTCCATATCTCGTGGGCGGTGGTGCACTCTTCGATTTGCTCGAACTCTTTCGGACTCAACGCACAATACAAGGCATTCATTGCCTTTGCGTTGAGGTTGAGATTCCGAACCTGATCTTCTGAGTAACCTCTTGCGGGTTTCTTGGGAATCACAAATGCAGATTCGCATTTTTCCCACACCTGGAAGTCGTAGGCCTGCAACCACATAATCATACGATTTTTCCAATAAACGAAATCCATACCTGCAAAGTATGGTGGTCGCGAGGTATCGTGTCCTTCGGTGCACACGAATGCTTTTCCCTCCATATCTGGATCGTCGTCGGTTTGTAATGCCGATTTTGCGAGACCTACTCTAATACCAAATGAAATTTCCGGCCCTACCAGGAGGGATGACGTAATAAATGCGGAAATAAAACATAAAGCAATCTCACCAAAGAAAACCAATCACATAAAACGACAATCACACAAAGAACACAAGAATTTTTAGGTGGAAACCCAAACCGGGTAAAAACCACCACCTAACCCTCTCGAGTTAGGATTTTCCGATCAACCAAGTTGATCAAAATCCACTAAATCGAATCACTTAAAACGAGGGTGATTCAACCTCAATACAACCATGCTACAAGTACGAGGGTAGCGTTCCTCAACCCCTTCTCTCCACGAGAAGGATTTTGTCCCACGAAGGAGATGGGAATTCGGAAATCGAATACCCAACCAAAAGACAAAGATAAAATAAAATAAGTAATCCTATAGAGCCAACAAAGGAATTTAAACCTAGCTTCTATAGGAAATAGGAAACCCCCGTTTGCAAGGAGTGCGTCGAGTTGATGACGCAGTGCGTGTGCCACGCGACGGCGCAACGTTGCTCTCGTAGACAACAGCGGGAGAGCGGGTGCGCGAAGCTTGATGCTCCCAAGAGAATGGAGCTTGAGCTTGGAGAGCAAGAACTAGCTAGGACACAAGAGAGTGGAACTATGTTACTTAAGTGTGTCTTGTGTTTCTCTTAGTGTGTATCTTGTGTTTCTTAGTGTGTATCTTGGTGTGTGTATATGTTGCAAAGTTTCCCCTCTATTTATAGAGGCCTTAGGAAGGCTTTGGAAGGCTTAGGAAAGGTTCTATAGCCGTTGGGAACAAAGCCCAAGAGAATCAGCCTGAAATCAGGAACAATCATTGTTCTGACAGGCTAATCAGACGTCTAATTCTTGCATCAGACGTCTGGAACTTCACTTTAAGACGTCTGATTCCAAGGTCAGACATCTGATTTTGGGCGGGTCTCTCCCTGACTTGGATCAGATCTAAACAGGTATTTTACGTAAGTCCATCAGACGACATATAGGACGTCTGGCACTATGTCTGGACGTCTGGAAACCTACTTTTACTGTGGGAATTGATTTCCGAACGTTGCAACGACTAGAAAATCTCCGAGAAGAGATTTTGGGTCAGCCGAGGCAAAATGGTCAATTATCAGACATCTGGAAAGGCCTAAGAACGTCTAATAAGTTTCTAACGGTCATATTCTTGAGTGCCTGCTAAGCTAGCCAACGGCCCACTATCTGGACGTCTGGCAAGTCCATCAGACGTCTCCTAAGAAGTCTCGTATAAGGTCTGGACGTCTGATTTCATCAGACAGAACTAGCTATGTCCAGCCTAACAGATATCAGACGTCTGAAACAACAGTCAGACGTCTTAAAATACTTTATCAGACGTCTGATTTGGGAATTAGACGTCTGGAAGTGCTGTTTGAACCCTATATTGGTTTTCTAAGTATTCTACAGAAAACCTAAGTATCCTAGAGTTGTGTAGGTGTTCCTAGGACTACTGTTAGGGTACTTTGAGGCTCTTTAACATAATATTCTAAGAAAAAAAATATCAAGAAAATAAAGACAAGAGATAAAAGAAAGAATTAAAAAGAATCTATCCTATTCTTCTTGTCTTCTATCTTCAATCTGTCGCTCCACGTGAACCTCCTCTGTTCTTCATTAAGCTCCTCCAATCCATCCTCGATGCGAGCTCGAGTTCCGTCTAAACACGTCCACATTTGCAATTGACCTAAAATCTAGGACTCAAATTGCAAATGTTAAATAACACGTGTTTTGTTATCATTAAAACAAATGATCGTGGTGCTCTAGCACCAACATAAGATACCAATACTTGGCTTTGTCCTTGAGGGAGAAAGGAAAGAGGGTTCGCATTTGAGCATCATCAGTAACACCCTGCAGCTTCACTATGGAACAGACCTCGGTGAATTCCTCTATATGCCTATAACGGTCTTCCCTAGTAGTACCATAAAAGGAGGGCAGCAAGGATATGGTATTGCTTTTGATCCCATAAGGACTATCCCATCCAGGTCTACGTAGTGCAAGGCCATCTTGATTGGTTGGAATGAAATAATCCTTAAGGCTCCTTTGACTAGCCATTTCTTCCCTTGGGAGGTTCCTTCTTAAGATTCTTTCAGGTTCAGGATCTCCTAAGAGATTGGCTACCAAGCATGCACTACAAACACAATTCAAAAGGACTTGTTAGGTCTTTCCAATTTAGGCTTTTGACTTTAAGTCAAGTTGTAGGTGACAAAGCAATTTGCTTAATCAATTACATGGCTAATGTTGACCATCGAAATGCCTAAAAAGACATAGTTGGAGCTTAGGTGTTCTTCCCTAAATCTCAAATGGTAGAGCAACTCCAGAGATGGAAGATCGAGGGATGCAGGTAGGCCTAAGCCTTTCTTTGAAGTTGTGCTTTTGCAGTGCTTCTTAACTACCATCAAAAATCCACCACAGGGTATCCCCCTCTTTGGATTTAGAAAACCTTTGATCTCAAGTTCCAAACACTTCAGAATCCAACGGTAGGCGGGCTCTTGTCCTAGTAGTTCCAAGACCTGGGAGTGTCAAATGCGTGTTGCAGTGCAAGAGATACAAGTGTGCATACACCGTAAAATTTTGAGTTTTGAACTTTGAACCACAGCATCATGTCTCATTTCAATTCCTTGGATTTTAGTGTTCCTCCGTAACTTAAAGTTCTTCTTCAAGAAGATATGTGACCACTTGTTATATCTTTTCAATTCAATTAGGTTGTCTTGTAATTAAATCCAAATGCACATGCGTGAACAATATAGAATGCAAAGAAAGCAGACGTAACTTTCCTCTAGCAATCAGCAATGCAAGATGCACACAAATGCAAGCAAAATAAATCTATAGCCTACTCATTCACACATAAACGGTTGTCTTAAGGCCGACAGCTTCTAGCAGGCAGCTCATGTTTTTTTTTTTCATTTTTTTCTAGCTACTTATGCACAGGCAAAGAAAATGATAAACAACCAGAAAATAAAATAAAAACCTAGATCTAAAGAAAAGGGAATGGGCTCCAAAATATTATTACCCAACACGGGCCTAAAACAAAATCACGGAAAAAACCCCGAAAAATGTACCCCAAAACAAGGGTCTCAAACGAAATGTGCAATGAAAATTAAGCTCTAAAACCTAAATTCTATCTACTAAAAAAAAAATCGATGGAGATGGAGATGTTCATTCCAGATGTCCACCTTCGGTGCTGGAGACAAGGCCCACCACAGTGCATCGAGCTCCTACCTTCAGAAATGGAGCGCCCAATGTCCTTTCAGAAGTGGAAACAAGGTCCACCACGATGTAGCTAAGGCTGGTGCAATAACTGTAAGATCTGAAAATAGAGGAATATGGCTATCTATGCACACAAATACTTAAGCACAATGTTAGTAATAACAAGAAGATTTGCACTATCAATACAAACCACAAAGGACACAAAATGTATAGTGGTTCCCCTCCCTTGGGTACTCCACTACCTAAGCCTCCCAGCTTAGGGTTTTTCACCCGATTCTCTCAACCCCGAGAGAATCAATTTACTCAATCAAGGTAACAAAGGGGTTACCCCAATCCAAGTACAATAACAAGTTTGTTAGAACCCAACAAGCAACAAGCTCAAAATACAAATAAGAGCTGGTGTAGGAAAGAGAACTCCTACAAGAAGAATTCCTATGCCTCCCAACAATAATTCAAATGAATACCAATTTGAGAGCCTAGGATGGACGTGAATCACTTCGTAGATACGTGAGAAAAACACGTTGTTCAGCATGCAAGAATGTAGAGAAAGTGAATGGCAAGCTTCTTCTTTCTCTCTTGAAAAAATGGTGGAAATTTGAAATATATCTCTAGAATTTTTCTTCTCTATTTCTTACATGCAAACTAAGGGTCCAAGGGTTTATTTATGGAGTTAGGACCTAGTTGGGATGTCTACCAGACGTTGGGGTTTAAATCCCAACATTCATATAGCCAAAATTAATTTTCTAGCTATTCAGTTTTGAGCCAACAGCTACCTGGTACCAGTACTAGCAGCTCACTACCACCAGTACATGAGTACTGGTACCGGTACTCATCATGGGTACTGGAACTTGTGACTCCCAGGTTTGGAATTCCTTCGGCACAGTAACCTACCTGTACCGGTACTTGTAAGGTTCAGGCCAGAATTAAGCCTTCAACCTATGGCCAACATGTACCGATACTCATGGTTAGTACTGGTACTTCACAGTTTGAGATGAATTTTGGAATCTGTGCCTTGTAAATACCAGTACTGATGAACAATACCAATACTCGCTAACAAGTACCTGTTTTAAGTGTTTTAATACATTACGTACTTTGAAAATGTTCGCAATATAAATCCTAATTTATCTCTAATTGACTTTATGATCTAAGTTATGATTCCTTGTTAAGAGGCATATACAATCTATAAATATAAAATCTAAATTAGAAAAACTAAAGGTCGAAGATGATTTTCGCCTCCTTGATTCTTCCTTGTCATCTTACCACCCTCTTATCATGATCTTCTCCTTTTCTTTAAGCCTCCATCATTTCTTGTTTGCCTTGAAATTCACCTAAATCTGAAAGAACTCAATTGCAAACATTAATCCATAATAATTTTGTCAACACCAAAATAAGATAAGGAACAAGGTTCCAACAATCACTTCCTTTTTGGTGTTGACAAAACTACCTTGCAAATGGATAATTATCAAAATAAAAATAATTTTTAACAGTATTATATGAAGGAGAAAAGAATTTAATTAAATCCTCCCCCTCAAAATATGCTCCCCCTAAAATTATTACTATTTGCCCTCTATCTTTATCCCCCTTTTTGTCAATGACAAAAAAAATGAAGAAACATCATACCATAAAGTTTACCAATAGTAGTATGGAGGCTGAGAATACCAAGCATCTCTCGCCCAACATTCTTGCTCTTCATTCAACCTACAGAAAGGTTAAAGTGTTCCGTTATGTGCCTCGAACACCCATTGATTACTTTGATCTACTACTGCAAAACAAATATCTTTTCTAGGCACCCATTTTCTTGTCGGTCCTTGATGGTTAGTACCTTTCAAATCCTTAGTTTTATAGATCACTTTAGTGTTAGATCTATAGTTCTTTGGATTCTTGACCTTTTGATAAGTCTATGCATGTCTAGGTGCATGTGATTTATTTTGTGTGTTCTTATTATAGAACTTGGCTTTTAAATTATTACAAAATTCCGTATTCTGCATAGTTGTTGTTTTTTAGGTATTCAAAGTGTCCTCAAAGTATTCATAAATATCTTCTAATTCTACTATTTTTGCATGTAATTTATTGTTAGTTTCTTTGGGCATATTTAATTCTATTTCTACACAAGATTTCTCTATTTCTGGAGTTCTATAACTATCATGCAAAACCTTATTTTCCTTTTTAATCATCCTAGCCTTATTATATAAGTCTTCATATGCTTGTACTAATTCATTAAAGGTGACTTCAGAATCTACCTTATTTTCTGAGTTGTCATTGTTTTCTATTAAGCAAAGATGTGCAACTTCTGTTTCTTCAAATTCTTCGAAAGATGATTTTGTGTCAGAATCACTATCATCCCATGCTTCCTTGTATGCCTTTCATGAAATCTTCTTTTTCTTTTGATCGAGTTCTTTGTCCTTCTTGTCTTCCTTCTTATTGATAATTACACAATCTTTTTGTACGTGCCCCTTCTTCTTGCACTCAAAACAAATAATGTCATTTGAAAATTTATTGACCTTCTTACCTTATTTTCAGATGAATCTTTTGAATCTTCACGTTAGAAGAGCAAGCTCCTCCTCTTCGTCGGAACTGGAGTCATCAAAGTTCGATACCTCCTTTAAAGCTTTGAAAGCAAGCTCCTTTTTCTTGCTTATGGATTTTTCTTCATTCTTCTATGTATTTTTCAACTGGACTTCATATGCCATGAGGCTTCCAATTAACTCATCTAAGGAGAGAGTAGAAAGATCTTTTGCCTCTTGGATGGCTGTGGTCTTTGGAGGCCAATCGCTTGTAAGAGATCTCAAGATCTTACAAGCTGCTCTTCTTTCATCTTGACTCCTAGATTCTATATGTGGTTAACAATTTCCCCAAACCTCGTATACATATCCTTGATTTTTTTGCCTTTCTCCATCCTGAAACACTCATAATTTTCTATTAGAATAGGATACGAGTTTCCTTTACCTTACTTGTACCTTCGTAGGTGACCTCAAGAGTGTTCCATATCTCAAATGCTCACTCGCATGCTGAGATGCGGTTCAATTCCTCCCTCGATAATGCACATACAATGCATTCATCACCCTTGATTTGCTCACAATGTTTTTCTTCTGATCCATTGTCCATGCTACTCCTTCTTGCGGCACCGGATCTGAGTATTTTTCTTGAATGTGGGTCCAAGCCTCCTCATCCATTGCTTTGAGGAAGACTTGCATCCTCCTCTTCCAAAACCCATAGTCCATCCCATCGAAATAGGGAGGACGGGTGGATGACTGTCCGTCGGTGTGTCTTGATGTGGATGCCATTGTGAGCAAGAGTTTTTACTTCTTCTCGCTAGCAACTTTGATACCACTTGATAAAGCTCTGATACCACTTGTAGGATCTAAAAATAGAGGAATATGGCTATCTATGCACACAAATACTTAAGCACAATGTTAGTAATAACAAAAAGATTTGCACAATCAATTCAAACCACAAAGGACACAAAATGTATAGTGGTTCCCGTCCCTTGGGTTCTCCACTACCTTCGCCTCCCAACTTAGGGTTTTTAACCTAATACTCTAAATCCTGAGAGAATCAATTTACAAAATAAAGGTAATTAACTAGTTACCTCAACCCAAGTACAATAAAGGGTTTGTTACAACCGAACGAGCAACAAGCTCAAAATACAAATAAGAGCTGGTGTAAGAAAGAGAACTCTTACAACAAGAATTCCTTTGCCTCCCAACAATAATTAAAATGAATAGCAATTTGAGAGCCTGGGATGGACGTGAATCGCTTCATAGATGGTGAGAAAAACATGTCGTTGAGCTTGCAAGAATGTAGAGAGAGTGAATGGCAAGCTTCTTCTTTCTCTCTTGAAAAAATGGTGGAAATTTGAAATATAGCTCTGGAATTTTTCTTCTCTATTTCTTATGTGCAAACTAAGGATCCAAGGGTTTATTTATGGAGTTAGGACCTAGTTGGGACGTCTACTAGACATTGGGGTTTAAATCCCAACGTTCATATAGCCAAAATTAATTTTCTAGCTATTCAGTTTTGAGCCAACGACTACCTGGTACCGGTACTAAAGTACCTGTATCGATACTAGCAGCTCACTACCAGCGGTACATAAGTCCTAGTATGGGTACTTATCATGGTTACCGGTACTTGTGACTCCTACATCTGGAAATCCGTGGGCACAGTAACCTACCCATACCAATACTTGTAAGGTTCAGGCCAGAATTAAGCCTTCAACCTGTGGCCAACATGTACCGATACTCATGGTTAGTATCGGTACTTGTTGTTCTCAGTTTGAGACGAATTCTCAAACTTGTGCCTTGCAAATACCAATACTAATGAATAGTACTGGTACTTGCTTGCAAGTACCTGTTTTAGGTGTTTTAATACATTACGTACTTTGAAAATGTTCGTAATATAAATCCTAATTTATCTCAAATTGACTTTACGATCTAGGTTTTGATTCTATGTTAAGCGGCATATACAATCTATAAATATAAAATCTAAACTAGAGAAACTAAAGGTCGAAGATGATTTTCTCCTCCTTGATTCTTCCTTGTCATCTTGCCACCTTATCATGTTCTCCTTTTCATCAAGCCTCCGTCATTTCCTATTTGCCTTGATCTTCACCTAAATCTGAAAGAACTCAATTGCAAACATTAATCCATAATAATTTTGTTAACACCAAAATAAGGTATGAAACAACATTCCAACAATCTCTCATTCTTTGGTGTTGACAAAACAATCTTGTAAATAGATAATTATAAGAATAAAAAGTAATTTTTAACAATGTTATATGAAGGAAAAAAATTTTAATTAAATCCTCCCCCTCAAAATATGCTCCCCCGAAAATTATTACTATTTACCCTCTACCTTTCTCCCCATTTTTTTCAACCAGAAAAAAAATGAAGAAATATTATACCATAAAGTTTACTAATAGTTAAATGGAGGTTGAGGATACAAAGAATCTCTCGTCCGACAATCTTGGTCTTCATTCAACATATAGAAAGGTTGAAGTGTTTTGTTATGTGCCTTGAACACCCATTGATTACATTAACCTACTCCAGCAAAACAAATATCTTTTCTAGGTACCCATTTTCTTGTGGGTCCACGATGGTTAGCACCTTTCAAATCCTTAGGTTTATAGATCACTCTAGTGTTAGATCTATAATTGTCAGGATTCTTGACCTTTTGATAAATCCATTCATGTCTAGGTGCATGTGATTTATTTTGTGTGTTTTTCTTATTATTGAACTTGGCTTTTAAATTATTACAAAATTTCTTATTTAGTGTAGTTATTGTTTTTAAATTATTCAAAGTGTTCATAAATATCTTCTAATTCTACGATTTTTGCATGTAATTGATTGTTAGTTTCTTTGGACATATGTAATTCTATTTTTAAATAAGATTTCTCTATTTCTACAATTTTATAACTATCATGCAAAACCTTATTTTCCTCTTTGATTATCCTAGCCTTAATAAATAAATCTTCATATGCTTGTACGAATTCATTAAAGGCAACTTCAAAATCTACCTCATTTTCCGAGTTGTCGTTGATTGCTATTAGGCAAAGATGTGCAACTTCTGTTTCTTCAGATTCTTCGGAAGATGATTCCATGTCGAAATCACTATCATCCCAAGTTGCCTTGTATGCCTTTCTTGAATTTTTCTTTTTCTTTTGATCAAGTTCTTTGTCCTTCTTTTCTTCCTTCTTCTTCTTGATCAATGGACAATCTTTTTGTACATGCCCCTTCTTCTTACACACAAAACAAATAATGTCATTTCAAAATTTTTTGACTTTCTTACCTTGTTTTCAGATGAATCTTCTGAATCTTCTCGTTAGAAGAGCAAGCTCCTCTTCTTCGTCATAATTGGAGTCATCAAAGTCCGATACCTCCTTTAAAGCTTTGAAAGCAAGCTCCTTTTTCTTGCTTATGAATTTTTCATCTTTCTTCTTCATATTTACCAACTAGACTTCATATGGCATGAGGCTTCCAATTAACTCATCTACGGAGCGAGTAGAGAGATCTTTTGCCTCTTGCATGGCTGTGATCTTTGGAGACCAATCGCTTATAAGAGATCTCAAGATCTTACAAGCTGCTCTTCGTTTAGCTTGACTCCTAGATTCTTTATGTGGTTAACAATTTCCCCAAACCTCATATACATATCCTCGATTGTTTCACCTTTCTCCATCCTGAAACACTCATAATTTTCTATTAGAATAGAGATACAAGTTTCCTTTACCCTGTTTGTCACTTCGTAGGTGACCTCGAGAGTGTTCCATAACTCAAATGCTAACTCGCATGCTGAGATGCAGTTGAATTCCTCCCTCGATAATGCACAATACAGTGCATTCATCGCCCTCGCATTGCTCACGATGTTTTTCTTCTGATCCATTGTCCATGCTACTCCTTGTGGCACCGGATCTGAGTAATTTTCTTGAATTTGGGTCCAAGCCTCGTCATTCATTGCTTTGAGAAAGACTTGCATCCTTCTCTTCCAATACCCATAGTTCGTCCCATCAAAATAGGGAGGATGGGTGGATGACTGTCCTTCGGTGCACCTTGATGTGGATGCCATTGTTAAGAGGCATATACAATCTATAAATATAAAATCTAAACTAGAGAAACTAAAGGTCGAAGATGATTTTCTCCTCCTTGATTCTTCCTTATCATCTTGCCTCCTTATTTTGATCTTCTTTTCATCAAGCCTCCATCATTTCCTGTTTTCCTTGATCTTCACCTAAATCTAAAAGAGCTCAATTGCAGATATTAATCCATAATACTTTTGTTAACACCAAAACAAGATGTGGAGCAAGGTTCCAACAACAACTTGTCAAGTAGATGTGAGTACCTCGCACAAAAAAGATCAAAGTTAAATACGGCTCAAAAATAATGTGTGAACCAATAAATAAATGAATGCAAGTTTAATAGGCCCGTTGCCTCCCTAGCTACGGTGCCATTTGACGTGTCGATTTTTCGCTTTCGAAAATGATGATTAAGAAGATTTATAGTTGTATTTCTAAGTGATGGAAAATTGACGAATCGAAATAATTACAATTAAAATTAAACCGCTCATAGGAGAGTGGGTCATGTCAATAGGGAGGCAATGAATTATTTAAACTTGCACATGTTAAAAATAGATATTCACGATTAGTTTCGTTGAGAAATTGAGCCAAATCTGCCTACAGATTAAGAAAACATCAAGAGATCATGTTGAAATGGCATTTATGAGAAAGAGGGAGGTCACTTACATAAATTAGCCACAATATTTAACTAATAAATTCAAAATAAAAAGAGTGGCAATGGCATGTGAATGTAAATATTAATATAATACGAAATAGAGCATTTGCTCCCTTTGTGCTTGTGCGATGAGGAGGCCGCGATTGGGTGTGTGGAGCTCGAAGGTGGTTGGCCACGACGAGGGCTACACATGGGCGGTGATGGCGCATCAAATGGTCGCTGGTGGTCTCATCGGCAACGAGGAAGGCTGGCAATGGTGGCGGCGGCTCACCGGCATGGGTGGGCTGCTGTCGTCCTTCAGAGGGTGTGGCCGAGTTGCTGAGGTCGTGGCGAGTTCATTAATGTTGACGACGTGAAGCTCTTAGTCTAGATGCGGCGGTTGCATGGAGGATGACCACGATAACTTTGTGTTTCAATCAGTCTGTTGGAGGAGAAGACAAAGAAGAAGATGGGCACTGATGCTATACGGTGTGCGTGGCAAAAGAGGGCCTGGTTGCATGGTTGAGGTTGGTTGGGAAGGGGTGCACGTGCTACCTGCTACATGCATTGGAGATGTGTGAGGCTAGAGCTGTTCAATGACGTGTGGTCTAGAATGGTGAGGGAGCGCACACTGCACATGGGCGGAGCGGCTGCTATAGTGCAACTCTACGTGCGTGGGTGAGGGCCAGTGGGCTAGAGGACGTGCAGCCGCTTTAGTTGTGAGCATCGACGGTGCGCTGCAGGGAGTGCGGGCATGCATAGGAGGCGAGTGGGTGTGCACCTGCCATGGTGGAGCTAGAGGGCGGTGCTTGCAGTAAGGGCATACAATTGCTGCTACGGTGGAGCTGGAGGGCGATGCATGCAGCAAGGGCGTGTGGTTGCTGCTGCAGTGAAGCTGGAGAGCGGTCGCGTGGGTATGGCAAGGGAGCACGCACAGGAGGTTGCATGTTATTGCGTCTGCAGAGCGAAGGTGCAGTAAGGAGGACGCGGGGATGGTTTTGTTCTGAAAATAGTGGAAGAAGAAGAAGAAGAGGAAAAAGAAGAAGATGGTGTTGGTGGTGCGTGGATAGGGAGGGTGATCTGGTAGTTGCATGGTGATGGCTGAGCTCATCGGATTGGTGTGGCGAGCTGTCACCTCGCTGTCCCACGGTGTGGTGGATCTTGACCTTGGAGACCATGGTGGTGGAGTGGGGTGGTGTCTCTCGTTGCATGGTCGTCTCCTCCTCCCTTCGTAGCTGTGCACATGGGTTTAAAATGGAGAGGTGGGAGTAGATTTGCTTCTTACGACCATTAAGGAGGTATGGCCGGAGGAGGAGAGGTAGAGCCATTCCTGCAGAAGGAAAAGAATAATAAAAATAATTAAGATTATTTATACATAACTCCTTAACTTTTATGTTAATTAAAACAATATAGGTAATGCACCTAATTAATTAACTAATCAAATGCATGCAATTCTAGGTTAATTATAAATGCATTTAGATATGGATGCCACACATGAGTTATGCACTAAAGTTAAAAGTACGAATTAATTTATTTACATCCTAATGTATGCTATCTAAATGTTCAAATTAACTTAATGTCCAGGCACTTAAATACTTAAATAGCCCACAAATATGGGCTAATCACGACCCTAGGTGACCTTGCCTAGAAGTTTATTTCTTTGAATGGTAGCTTTCTCCCTACTTCTTTTATTTATGGGGTCAACACAAGGGGGGACCCAGTGTATATCTACCTGGTTTATTCTACTTCCCCGCTTCTTCCCAAAGTGTTTTTGGAATTATTGTGCATTTTCTGTGGGCTAGGTTCTTGACAACTGGCCAATGGGTAGTTATCCATGACAACTTGTCAGCCATACTCATGCGGTGAAGTGTGCCTTTTTTTATTTTTTTCTCCTTTTTCTATTTTTTCTATTTTTTTTTTTAAGTAGGTGGCTTCCCTAATCTAAGATTTACCTAAAGGCAGTACAACGAAAATAGTCTTCTAACTGGGCTCTGGACAACCGGTCGATGAGCTATTACCACCGACAACGTTCCAGCCATACGACCATAGATAGTTCATTAGCTACTCAATTTATGAAGAAACCGCCGAAAAGTCAGTCAGTGCAAAAAAGTGTGTAGATGCTTAGGCTTAAAGTCCCCCCAAATCAGAGGGCGGGTTAATAAGTGGCATACTTATCATCCCAATTTATTTACCAAATTAAAATGAATTTGAATTGACGAGGACTTGAGACTAAGTCCACATTCCAGTGGACACCCAGGCTAATTAAGCTCGAAGACCTGATGAGTTTAAGTATTAAGGTCTCAAAGTATCAATTCCTAAAGTTTGCAACTCCTAATGCCTAAGTTCTCCTCTCCTAATTCTAATGTTTTTTTTCAATCAAATAGCAGGAAATTACTATTACAACTGACAAAAAGATTACAAGATATATCCACCCCACCATGCTTAGCTATTGCAATGTCATTGATAAAAATGCAGGCATGTGGGAGAGTAGAAGTGGAAGAATAGCACCTGGTTTCCATGGGAATCTGATCAACTTGGAATAGTCTTTACACGTGCTGAGTTTAGTGCCTTCAACTAGGCGATGATTAGCCCGCGGTGGTTAAGGCAAGGTAAGAGCAACCTTGTCCGAGATGGGTTCATGGTGCATATGGCCAACAAAGGGTTTGAGACACTGTCCGTTGACCTTGAAGATATTACCTGTCCTTGGGTCGAAATTTTGATGCCCCCATTGGGAAAAATCCACTCAATAACGAACAGGCCATCCCACATAGACCTAAGTTTTTTGAGAAAAGCTTCAGTCGGGAATCGAAAAGCCAGACCTTGTGGTTCGACTCAAAGCTTTTATGTGAAATCATCTGGTCAAGGAGCGCTTTGGTCCTTGCCTTATAGATTATGGCATTTTCATAAGCATCACTTCAAAGATCCTCCAACTCAGATAGTTGGAGTTTCCTAGTTTTCTCGGCCAACTCAAGGTCAAGATTACATCTCTTGATGGCCCAAAATGCCTAGTGTTCAAGTTCTACAGGTAGGTGACACGCCTTACCAAACACCAGACGAAACAGAGACATACCTTTAGGCATTTTGCATGCCGTACAATAGGCCCAAAGAGCATCATCTAGCTTTTGGGTCCAATCCTTCCTATCAGGCCTAATGATTTTCTGCAAAATGTTTTAGATGTCCCGATTGGTGACCTCGGCCTGTCCTTTTGTCTGAGGGTGGTAAGGTGTGGAAATTTGATGACTCACCCCATATTTCCCTAGTTAATTCCCAAACTAGGCATGAGTGAAATGTGTGGCACCATCACTGATAATTGCCAAAGGAACCCCGAACCGACTGAAGATATTTTTCTTCACAAAATCGGTGACCACCTTGTGGTCATTGGTCTGGGTTGGAATTGCCTCAATCCATTTGGACACATAATCAATAGCGACCTGAATATATTGGTGTCCAAATGAAGGAGTGAAGTGTCCCATAAAGTCGATGCCCCAAATGCCAAAAATTTCAACAGAAAGCATTGGGTTCAAGGGCATCATATCTCTCTTAGCCATGTTCTCGAGTGTCCAGCATTGGGTGCATGACCTTGAGAATTCCTGGGCATCTTTAAATAATGACGGCCAGTAGAATCCGGATTGCAAGATTTTTGCTGCCATCTTTTTCCTGGAAAAGTGTCCACCAAATGCAAATGTGTGGCAGAACTCAAGTATGATATGGAACTCAATTCCAGGATGCATCGACGAATAATCAGGTCTGTGCAGATGCGATACCGCTCTGGATCGTGCTAAAAATAATATTTGGCGTTCCACACAAGTCTATCCTGTTGTTTTTTGGTCCAATCCTAGGAGATTTGACCAATGGCAAAATAATTGACAATATCCGCAAACCAAAGGGTTCGGATACCCAAGACTGTAAGGATAGTCTTATCCGGAAAAGTATCAGAGATCGGGACATCCAGATTAGAAGAATCAATTTGGATTCTCGAGAGGTGATCTGCCACTACATTTTGTACCTTGGCTTTATCCCTGATTTAAAGATCTATTTCTTAAAGCAGTAGAATCCAGTGAATAAGCTGGGGTTTGGCATCCTTTTTGGCCAAGAGATGTTTCAAGGCTATTTAAGTACCGGTGTAGTTCCTCTGGGCTTCATCTAGAGTCTTGCTAGCATAGTAAATCACAGAGGGCTTTTTCTCAATCTTCTGACCCAAGACTACCCCGACTGCATATTCTGATGTGTCTGCCATAATCTCAAATGGGGCTATCCAGACTGGTGGTTGTAACACTAGGGCACAGGTGATTAGCCTATATTTGTGGGCTATTTAAGTATTTAAGTGCCTAGATATTAACTTAATTCTAAAATTTATTTAGCAAGCATTAGGATGTAAATAGATTAATTTCATATTTCTGATTTAATTACATAATTCATGCATTGCATTCATTTTTAAATGAATTTAGAATTAAGTTAGAATTACATTCATTTAATAAGTTAACCAATTGGGTACATTGCATGCATTATTATAAGTTAACATAAAAGTTAAGGGTTTGTATATAAATAACCATAATATTTTACTATTATTTTATTCTTCTTCTTTCAGCAACGACTGCATTACCTCTAGCTGCCGCAGTCAAGGCCCCATTCATGGAGGAGCAGGTGTGTTGGATCTAGTAGGGACAGCTAACTACAAGAGAGAGGAGGAGACAGCCAAGCTAGGGGAGACACCGCCCGCCCATCATCGTGCACCCACTCCTGACTGTGGTCTCTAAGGCCAAGCTCCGCCAATCTAGTGAGCTTGGCCATCACCGTGGTTCTTCTTCATCAGCCTCGCGTGTTCCTCAGCGCATCCGTGCCTGATGAGTGGCTACTCATCATAGCTAAAAGGCTGAAATTAAGCTAGACACTAAGCAAAACAATATCAAATTAACATATAAAAAGGGTTAAGTGTGGGAATTAAAGAAAAGACCTAAAACTTTTAATGTGTGTTAAAACCTCCTAATTAGGTCACAAAAATGAGATATTCTGAAAACTAAAGAACAAATGATGATCCATGCATCAATTGAACACATAAACAAGTTTGAAAAGATAAATCAGAAGTAAAATCAATGTCTTAAATGTTCAATTAAGCACATGTAAAAATTTGAAAGCAATTGGACATCATTTAGGCTTAGAAATAAATAGATTACAATTAGGTCCTTCATGCATTACATTTCCACCCTTCAAAACTCCTTCTTGGACCTTTTTGCAAGCCGTAGGGACCCTTCTGTATGACTGCAAGGCCCTTCCAGTTATAGTTCTTTTCACTTTTGGACCTGCACGCTATTCTTCTACCCCTTCGTTCAAGGGTCTTCCTGCAAGTTTTCCCTCATTTAAAAGAGAAGCCTGTGTTCTTCACGCGCACTATAGCACGCGAAGAACACAGCCATTCTCGACCGTCCATCGCACTTTTGATCTCGATCTGCGGCTGGAATCAAATGGAACCTTCGCGCGATTCGGTGCGTGCGTTCACCTCTCTTCCCAGATCTCATATGACGGTCAGATCTCTCTCTTAACTCGCCGCACGCTCTACCCATTTCATCCTCACCGCCGGCTTAATTTTGATTAACCTCACCCTTGCGGTGATTCCAATCACTGAGCTGCTACTTAAGCACCTCAGTGGTGTCGCGCGCAAGGGATCGCTCCCTCCTACATATCTTAGCGATCAGTTCATCCACTCCAGTCTCTCCTCCTCATCTAGACCCTAATTTCACAGCCACCGGCTGTGGAATCATCGCCTGCTCTCGACCCTCCTCATCGCTAAGGACCTCGTAGCACCTGAGGACAACCCTGGAGTCTCACTAGTAGACTCTTCCCTCCGCTGGAGTCACCCTCCTCCTTTCTTCCTCCTTAGCCACCGGCTAAGGACCCATAGGTCCCATTCTTCCTTTTAGTTTAGTTTTTTAATTCTGCACAAGTAGTGTTAGATTTAATTTGCAGTAGTTTAGAATAGATTTAGTTTTAATTGTTAGTGTTTAATGTTAGCTGTAGTTAGATTAGTCTTAGGAGTAGAATTAGTATTAGATCCCCTCCCTCACCTCCTCTGATCAGTCCAGATCAGAGGGGAAGAATCATCTGTTCATTGTTCAATTTATCTCCCTCTTCATGTTTTGTTTTTCCATCATCCAAATTCTGATTCTTGTTTTTCCTTTTAACGACGAATTTTTCATCAATCACCCACACATCCTGACCCTATTTCAGATCTGATGGTGCACTGCCTCAGATCTGAAAGTGGCGTCACAAGCACCATTTGGGGCTTCTCACTCACTCCATTTGTTTCAGAAAAGCCCCTCTGTTTTAAATGGATTGCCTCAGTTTGTCAGAGCACTTTTGATTTGGATTTTAAAGGATTTTTACTCTCTGAAATGTTTTGATAGATCTGACAAATTGAAGGGATTTTTGGTTTTCATTGTGGGCAAGGACTCTGAGAAGTTCTCTGGTGATATAGAACTAATCAGAAGAGCCTTTCATGATTCTGTTTATACTTTGTTTTGAATGCATTCGCCAGCTTCCATTAAATTTCCTTAATGCATTCTTAGTCTCTTTTTGCTATATCAGAACTGCCATACACTATTTGTGTTGATGATCATTTCTATATGGTGATTCTCTAACCTAAGGAGTTTTCCATACTCCTTAAGGTTGCAAGAAACTGGGATTGTATGTTGTTGGTTTTAATTGATTGAGCTAAGTCTTCCTTCATGTTGTCTATGGCATTAGGAAGACTAACTCAATGCCATTTGAGTTTTGATCTGAAAGGATGCTTCTGATAGGGTTTTTCCTAATGAGTGTTTGAGCTGAATTTACATGAGATTTTCATGAGATTTAAACCCTTATCAGATTTGGATTTCAACTCTCAAAATTTTTAGTTTGTTTTGAATTTTCTCTTATTCCCAGTTATACAGTAACATGCTGCAACTTGCAGCTACATTTCCCTCCATCTCTAAATTCTCCGCTTCTCTACAATTCCCCTCTCATCTGTGAATACATCCCTCTCTTCAAGTGGACTAACTGCAGCAGCAGTTAGCCCATTTGGCAGTGGCTTAAGCCACTGCTGCTGCTACAAAACCCACCCTGAACAGCACACCTTCTCATCCCTCTCCATCTTCTCTGACAGTAGCTTAGCTGCTGTTTAAATTGAAATCAAAATTTAATTAACCATTCTTCCCTCATTTCCTAACTTCCTACTAAAACCTAATTTTACATACTTATTTTAAAACTGTAAATATACCAATCTATATCATTCTAACTATAATATAAAGACTAATTATGTAAGTATAAATACATAGATATACTATAATTACTGTACAAACTTTTATATATATATATATATCTATATACATATGTAATCTATGTAAATATATGTATATATACTAAACTATTATGTATGTATCAACTTAATTATGTTTATATATAGATACAGATTCCTATTTACATATTTAGTAGCTATATTATAGATTAACTTAGCTAAATTAATAATTTAGAGCTATAATTAAATTAAATACATCTATAAACTTAGGATAATATATATAGTAAGTAATTTAAGCTAATTAAAGTGTATTTATACCTAGTACAGCTTACTGTAACTTAGTTTTAATTATAAACTACACAGAATTGCTATTTTAGCCTAAATAAAACATAAATAAATTCGTAAAAATACAATAAAAATATGTATTAAATACTTAAGTATGTAAATTAAAACTGTTTAAGGTCAATTAGACCATTTACTAATTATTTTATAAGTAATTAACTATTTAATCACCTAAATCAACCTGTATAATCAGCCTAGTTTAGCGAATTTATTTGTATAGTAAAAATATTTAAAATTCAAAATTAATTAATCAATTATGTAGTATTACGTAAATATTTTATTTACCATATTTTATTTTATTTTTTTTATAATTTATGGCCCCCAAATCGAGGGCCAAAAACGTGCCCAGACGCAGTTGCGCCTGATTTCCAGCGCACGATGTGGCGCTGGAATAGCACCACATCGTGTGCTGCAAGTCAAGCGTAGCGCTTTATATGTTAATTTTGTTGTAGGCTTAATAGTCGTCACGGCGCCGGGCGCCCGAAACATTACCTATTCCGTTCGATCCGATTACCCGTTAACCAAGTATTGTCTAATTTGCGATGAATGGCCCGAGCGTGTGCGAGCTTGTGGCGTTTGGCTGAGGCCTGACACCGAGCTAAAAACGTAACTAAGCAACCTAATCTGAGATTAGGGCACGCTTAGCAGAGGTCTGGTCCCGCCCTCTGGGTGCAGCGTATCCCTCGAAAAGCGCACCCGCGAACTAAGCACGTTTTAAACTAATGACATTAGCTTAACCCCCTCCCCACTGCAGCCTCTGAAGTATCTTTAGACAGAAGAGTTAACACAGAAGAAAAGAACAGACGAGTTAAGTTAACACAAGAGATAACAAGAACAGAAAGACAGTAGAATAAGTAATATACAAACGTATAAGTAAACCCACATAATTACTAATAGAATAAAATGACACTATAAACGTCGCTAAAGACCTTAGTTTGCTTCTTTAGGTTGTATATAGTGTTTTCTGAGATTTAGCGACACTTATATCTGTCAATGAAACTGCTGTATATGTTACTATAAATAACAAACTGATAAGTTAAGCCTCTACACCATTGCATCCTAAGGTATTGTATACTATTATGTTAGTATTAATAGTATAACTTGTAAATACATAGTTTAGAGTATAATAACAGATTGTTTGATGCTTGTTCATAGTTAGTATTTTTGCAAGCACTTCTTAGTAACTAGGTAAATCAAACATTCATTCATTCTTTAAGTGTAAAGTTTCTTTTTGAATAAGAAGACAATTTTGGAGATAATCAAAGAGTGACCGAATTAAATTCAATCAATTGCCTCCCAGTGAACGACCTGGAACAAAACAAGTAAAAATTAGATAAATAAGCAAATGATAATAATGGTCGTAATGACTGGTACTCACCCATACTCACCACTATACGACATCCTTAATGTTATATTATACACCCTATACTACAACGACATGATCATAACAATAATCATTCATCATCACACAACCATTGTGTTATATACACATTGTAGATCATCGGTGTCATTGTTATCATTGTCATACACACATTACACCATTACATCATCAGTGCCTACATACCCTGCCCGCACCTTCATCTCCAATCCACTGCACGCACTTACCTGCCAGCGTGCAGCACCTTCCACAGCTCCACCGCGTGCACTCATCTCCTGCAGCACCGCCATCCCCGCGCACGCCCTTGCTATGTGCACCATCCTCCATGCACCAACCCCTAGCGCACGCCCACCAGCTCCCCTCGGCGTGCCTCACCTCCTGCAGCAGCACCACTCCAGCCCACACGCACCCCTACCGCACACCCAGTAGCAAACGTCCTCCAGCCGCGCACGTAGAGTGCGCTGCACTTCCGCCGCACTCCTTGTAGCATGCCGTCGACGCTTGCAGTGTGCGACCAGCAGTACGCCGTAGCAACAGCAGCAGCCGAGCCTAGCCGTCCCCACGCACGCCCGCACGGCCTGTGCGTTCTCTACGTGAAGCACTTCAGTAGCCACTGGAACCCACCACCATCGTACCTCTGTCCGGCCACCTCGAGCCACCTCGCACTTTGCCGTGACCGCCATCATGGAGCCCTCGGTCAAGCGACCCTCCTCGGAGCTTCACACCTCCGGCCATTCCCTCCTCCTCACGCATGGACAAGGGGAAAAAGATCCCCTACTACAGTAAGGCTTCTATTAATATTTACATTCTATGCCATTGTCAACTTTTACTATTATTTTATTAAGCTGCATTGCAAAATATATCCTTTAGTTGTGCAAAATTGCCATTTCAGCATGTTCTCGATGTTTTCTTAATCTGAAGGAAAATTTGGCTCGATTTCTCAACAAAACTAACTATGAACTTATGTTTTTAATCGGTGCAAGTTTAAATATGTCATTGCCTTCGTGTGGACACGACCCGCTCCTAATGGGTGGTTATATTAATTATTGATTAGTCGATTTTTCCATGACATAAAACTACAAACGATGCGTCATTTTATGTGACAAACGACTTTAAAAGTGAAGAATCTACTCGTCAAATGGCGCCGTTGCCGGGGAGGCAATAGACGCAATAATTTCACCTGATTTCATTTCTGATTATTTCTCATTGCATAATGATCTGACCATTTATTATCTTTTCTGTGAGAGAAATTTATGCGAGGAATTAGAGAGAGGTGAGTGCAACGATCTGCGACACATATTCTATGACTAGCAATCACAGCAGCCATCGTGAGAGGCAACCCTTGACGTCACCAGAGGAGAAATTGATCGAGCTACCTTGCAAAGGGGGGGAAGGATGAAGATGCAATGATCATCTCTGTACATTTAGTCACTAATTTGATTAGAGTAGGATTAAGACTTTAGACTTAATTTTTCATTGCACATTTGGTTTGAAACCCCTATTCTACGGTATATTTTGAGGGGTTTGTTCCCTGATTTTGTTTTAAGCCCGTGTTGGGTAATTTTTGGGAGCCTGTTCCTTTTAATTATATTTTGGTTTTTAGTTTATTTTTTGGATTGTTTACCTTTATTTGCTTATGCATATGTAGTTTAAAAAAAATAACATTAAAAAAAATGGGCTACCTACCCTTAGGATGAACCATTTAGGTCTGTATGAGTAGCCTCTCGGTTATTTCTCCACATTGCTTGCATTCTCGCATCGTTGATTGCTGGAAGCAAGGTACACATTCTCTTACTTTGCATCCTATTCTTGATCGCACATTGCATTTGGACTTAATTCGAAGACCACCTAATCTGTATTGAATAAATCTAACAAGTGGTCACATATTTTCTAGAAAAAGGACTAATTTAAGGAGGGACATTTTGAAAACCAAGGATTTGATTTTCAAACTTGGCATGTGATTCAAAATTCAAATTATTGTGCGGTCTATGCACACTTATTTCGCTTGCACCACGGCACGCTTTTAGGCACTCCATAGGTTTGGAAATACTAGGACAAGAGCCCTCCTCTCGTTGGATTCTGAAGTGTCTAGAACTTGAGATCAAAGGTTTTGTAACTCCAAAGAGGGGGATACCCTATCACGGATTTTGGCGGTAGTTGAGAAGCACCGCGAAAGCATAGCTTGAAAGGAAGGCTTAGGCCTACTTGCATCCCTCGATCTTTCGTCTTTGGAGTTGCTTTACCAATTGAGATTTATGGAGGAACACCTAAGCTCCAACTAGGTTTCCTTAGGTGAGCCGTAGGTCGACAATAAGCGCATAAATTGATTGAACAAATTGTATTGCCACCTAAAATCTAACTTAAATCAAAAGCAAAAATTGGGAAAGACCTAAAAAGTCCTTTTTGAATTGTGTTTTGCTTCGGGAATTCTGATTGAGGTGTGAGTTAGAATGGACCACATTGATCTTCATCCTTTCACATCTTGCCTACACCCTCACCCCCACTCTGCACTCTTTGATCCCATACGCTGAGATGGTCCACCCCTTGATGGACATAATGACAATCATTGGGATTTGTTTTACTCCTATTATAGGAGTATTTGCTTGGTTAAGCCCCAAATCTATGTGCAGAACCTACGAGCGGGATTTGCTTTGCCCAATGTCCTACACACCATAGAAATACCCAACCTACCATCCCTGGATAATTATAAAGGTTGGACAAACACTCCTAGGTACTATAACCCTGAGCCTAACTTCTTTCATGATAAAAATGGCCTCTCGTCCTTGAAGATGGAAATACAGAAAATGCAAAACGAAATGATTGAATTGTTAGGAGAATCTTCGAGAGCAGGCCAACAAGAAAGCGATGAAATTATCCACCCAATCTACCCCATTGAGGATGACGTACACCCCTCTACAATAGATGCATCTCCCGTGGGAGAGCTACACTTTAAGTTGGAGGGAAATTCTAGGGAGAATAGCTACTTTTCGAGGATCGATTTTGAAACCTCCCCATTAGATGACACTTCCTTGAGAGATCCACGCCTTAAGTGGGAGGAAGATACATATGAAAGTAGCTATGCATTGAATGAAGAAAGGTGGCAACCCAAGGAAGATGATGATAAGGTTGAGTATCCACCTGAATTTTATTGGAGTTAAAAGAAGGGAATGATGGTATCATTGGAAGACCTCGACCCAGATGATAGTATTTTCGTGACATTTGATGAAGTGGGTCGAAGTCAAGTTGTTAATCCTACCCTACATTCTGATCACGAGATGGAACTCAAGCCCACCCTTAGGGAACCTAACCCTCAAGAAATTGACCTATCTGAGGAGTCTGATGTTACCAGTGTAAACCATTTACCTCAAATAGAGTACCCTAGGGGACTTGCTGAGATATTAAGTGATTCTAGACCTCGGGTATATGATGAATCATATGATGAGGAGAAAGAAGAATTATATAAGGAACCTACATTCAAGATTTGGAGTGACACTAAGGGTGATTATGTCTTATTTGAAGAGTTAGCCCCAGAGGATGTCATAAATTTGACCAAATTAGGTTTCCTTAGCACACCCATTGATGATATTTCTCCTCATGATGAAATGATGGAAAATTTGGAAGTAGCTTCTAAGATTTATGTGGATTCACATATAGGCTCTGGGGAAGGTTTGAGTAAACAACAAAAACCCAGGGATGATATTGATAGGATAATCCCTAGATCTATTACTTCCAACCTACCTTCATTTATTTCGAAGTCACCCTCTGATTCGCTTATGTCTGAAGGCGAAATTGTGACTCCTGATGAAGGGCAGGAAGATACATGTGATGAGGATTTGGAAAGAGTGTTAGGGATGGACATCGAGCTTATTAAACCCAACCTAGATTTTATGGCCATCCCGCAACCTCGAAACTTGGACACCCTAGACAATCCTTGCCTTAGAGAATTACTCACTTTTGTTCTGACCGAGGGGTTTAACAAACTAATTTTTCCAGTAATGAGTATTGCGTATGGATTGATGATTTCTTTAGTCAGTCCATTGCCTTGGGGGTTTATCTCTGCACCATTCCTTCCCCATTGGAGGTTGCTATACCAATTTATTCTTTAGAATCTCCTCTGGTGACTTGGGAAGATTTTATTCCCATCCTAGTTGGGCAAGCATTTTCTATTGGGATTCATCATCAGCTCGCCAACATCCTAGGTTACCAATTTTCTAGGCCAGCATTACTTTGCTCATTTCTAGGCCTATTTCTGCAATCCTTGAACCTGATTTGCAGGTTCTTTGGCTACTCGGCTGGTAGCAAAAGAACGGTAGCCCAGCTATGACCCAGGTAATATACTTCTATGCAATGAGGACATTGCAGATTTTAGGCATGGGGGGGTGTACTTGGGGATATACATAGCATAGCGCATTCATTGCATACATTTGCATTAAAAAAAAAAATCTAAAAAAATAAAAATAAAAAAATAATTCAAAAAAAAAAGAAGTTTTGAGCTTAACTGGCTAGGTCCTGCATTCTTAAGCAAATCAGAACTCTAGGTTAGACTACGTTAATTCTAGGGTCAAACTTTAGAAGCTAAGAGAGCTATTAGCTTTAGACCTTTAGGGTCCTTTGTGGACTTAAAAACTTAAGTAGGAGTCATGTTGAGGATCATTCCTCAAGAAGTTGAGGAAGGAAAGCTAGGGTTTGAGTTAAAAGGTGGGGTGGTATCTGGAGTCTTGTTCTACCTTTCGGTTTACGGGTCCTTGTAACCCAAGCATCCAAATTTCACACACTTGGTCTGGTGTAAGTAATCAACTTAATTACTTTCTTAAAGGGGATTTGGTTCTATTATTTTTTACTTAGGAGAGGCTTGAAAATACAATTTGATTGGAAGAGTTCCCCTGTAGGAGAGGTGGAGTATATAGTCTCCTTGAGGATGCGATGATAGCATATTACCTCCTCTGTGCTTGTCTCTTAGGATATCCATCCTATTGGGGGCATGTAAGTGCATTGTGCAGTTCTGGTACCATGGGCGACCCTACCTCGAAGTGCTGATTGCCACTGGCCTAAATTTGCTTTAGAAATCCATGGGCGATACTATCTCGAAGTGTCAATTGCCAGGAGTTCTTAGGGTCGCTATGGACGGTGCTATCTCGAAGCATCAAAAGCCAGGCACCATTCAAGGTACGGTAATGGGGATAATGAATCCGACACAGATCGTGTTGATAGTTGATCCGAGGTTAGACTTAGAGGAATAAAAAAAAATATTTATATACATTATTAAAAAGAAATCCATTTTCCTTTAATTCAAATAACTCAGACCAGCGCACATGCATGGATACTTTAATCTCAGGGATCAATAAACCTTAGGGTAGAGTCAGAAATCAGAGAAACTTGTGCTTGCAACTTGTCTTTAGACAACCAAGTCTGTAACTTAACAACTACTTGGAAACCATAGGTCTAAAGTCTGAACTTAACATGTTTCTAAAGGAAGATCGGTTGGGTTGGCTAGTCTACTGGAAGTGCTAGGTATTGCTTGGATTAGCTAGGGACTAGCAAAAATTAGGCATGGGGTTAATTGATTATCCCATATTTGTGGGCTATTTCAGTATTTAAGTGCCTAGATATTAACTTAATTCTAACATTTATTTAGCATGCATTAGGATGTAAATAGATTAATTCATATTTCTGATTTAATTACATAATTCATGCATTGAATTCATATTGAAATGCATTTAGAATTAACTTAGAATTACATTTATTTAATTAGTGAACTAATGAGGTGCAATGCATGCATTATTTTAAGTTAACATAAAAGTTGAGGGTTTGTATATAAATAACCATAATATTTTATTATTATTTTATTCTTCTTTCAGCAATGACTGCATTTCCTCCAGCTGCCACAATCAAGGCCCCATTCATGGAGGAGCGAGTGTGTTGGATCTAGTCAGGGCAGCTGACTACAAGAGAAAGGAGACAGCCGAGCTTGGGGAGACACTGCCTGCCTATCACCGTGCACCTGCTCCTCACTGTGGTCTCCAAGGCCAAGCTCCACCACACCGTGGGTCAGTGAGGTGACAGCTCACCGTGCCAATCCAGTGAGCTTGGCCATCACCGTGTTTCTTCTTCATCAGCCTCGTGTGTTCCTCAGCGCATTCGTGCCTACTTACCCTACCCACACCTTCATCTCCAATCCATTGCACACACCCACCAGCATGCAGCACCGTCCATAGCTCCACCGCGTGCACTCATCTCCTATACCACCGCCATCCCCGCACACGCCCTTGCTGCATGCACCATCCTCCACGATCCAGCCCCTAGTGCACGCCCACCATCTCCCCTCAGCGTGCCTCACCTCCTGCAGTAGTGCCACTCCAGCCCACACGCGCCCTAGCAGCACACCTGTAGTAGCAAACGCCCTTCAGCCATGTGCGTAGAGTGTGCTGCACTTCCGCCGCAGTCCTTGCAGCATGCCGTCGACGCTTGCAGCTTGCGGCCAGCAGTGCGCAGCAGCAGCCACTGCGGCCGAGCTCAGCCACGCCTGCACTCCCCTCCACAGCCTGCGCATTCCCCGCTTGAAGCACTTCTGCAGCCGTCGGAACCCACCACCACCGTACCTCCATCCGTCCACATTGGGGCACCTCGCACTTCACTGCGATCGCCATCATAGAGCCCTCAGTCTAAAGATCCTCCTCCGAGCTACACACCTCCGACCATTCCATCCTCCTCGCGCACAGACAAGGGGAAGAAGTTCCCCTGTTTTGCTACAGTAAAGCCTCTATTAATATTTACAATCTATGCCATTTTCAACTTTTATTATTATTTTATTAAGTTGCATTGCGAAATATATCCTTTAGTTGTGCAAAATTGCCATTTCAGCATGTTCTCTTGTTGTTTACTTAATCTGTACGTAGATTTCGCTCGATTTCTCCACAAAAATAACTATGAACTTTTGTTTTCAACTGATGCAAGTTTAAATATGTCATTGCCTCCCTAAGGACATGACCCACTACTAATTAAGTGGTTTAATTAATTGTTGATTAGTCGATTTTTCCACCACATAAAACTACAAACGATGTGCCATTTTATGTGACAAATGACTTTAAAAGCGAAGAATGAACTAGTCAACATGTGACTGCTATTTTTAATAAATCAAATGCCTTCTGGCATGGTTCATCAAACTCGAATGGCATGTCTATGGGCAAAAGGTTACTCAAGTGCTGAGCAACCTTTGAGAAGTCCCTAATGAATCTTCTATAAAAACTTACATGCCCAAGGAAAGAGCGGATCTATTTTACGGAAGTGGGAGGAGGAAGTGTAGAGATAGCATCCACCTTAGCTTCATCAACCTCAATACCCCAACTTGAGACCACATGACCCCAAACAATGCCTTCCTGAGTCATAAAGTGGTTTGTTTCCCAGCTAATGACCAGCTATGTTTTGATGCAAATCTGGAGGATCAATTGCAAGTTAGCTAGGCAAAACTCAAAAGAATCTTCGAAAATGGAGAAATCATCCATGAAAACCTATGACAATCTCCCACCATGTCAGAAAGGATGGCCAACATGCACCTTTGAAAAGTCGCAAATGCATTGCAAAGCCAAAATGGCATTCTACAGAATGCAAAAGTTCTGTAGGGACATGTGAAGGTTGTCTTTTCCTAGTCTTCAGGATGGATAGGGACTTGGTTATATCCTGAGTAACCATCCAAGAAGCAAAACTATTTTTGCCCAACTAACCTTTCAAGGATTTGATCAATGAATGGCAAGGGAAAGTAATCCTTTTTAGTGGCTATGTTCAGCTTCCTATAGTCAATACAGACTCTACAAGCAGAAGCAGAACAAGTGGTGAAGGTTTTCCCTTTATCATTAGTCGTAACGGTTATTCCTGCCTTCTTGGATACAATCTGAATGGCGCTAACCCACGGACTATCCGAGATTGGGTAAATAATCCTAGCATCCAGCCACTTGATTATCTCCTTCTTAACTACTTCTCTCATATTCAGGTTTAGTCTCCTTTGCATCTTGTGAGAAGGGTGGGATCCATCTTCCATAAAAATACGATGATTACAATAAGATGGCTCGATCCCCCTAAGGTCATGGATGGTCCAACCAATTGCCTCCTTATTGTTGTGAAGGACCTTAATTAACCTCGATTCTTGCTCCTTAGTCAAATTAGCATTAAAGATGACAATGAGCGTGTTTTCAAGTCCAAAGAACTCATATTTCAAATTTTTGGGCAATGGTTTCAATTCAAGCTGAGGTGGGTTTAGAATAGAAGGTAGAGAGGATGCTGATAAAGATTCATCAGGACGATCTAGTGGAAGAGGCTATGAATGAACAAAATCAACAGCCTCTTCAGGATGTGGCAGGTCTACCATGGAGGGTTGTGGGTTGGGTTTGCTAAAGCTAGTGGAGTCCTCGAGTGCACTGATTATCATACAAGTCTCAAGATCCTGATCCTCGATCTCCTCAATGAATCTACAATCCTCTTATCGCCTTAAAAATATCTACAGTTAGCTTCTTATCCCCAAAGTGGATCTCCATACTACCGCTTTCACAGTTTATGTTGGCCTTGGCGGTAGCTAGCAACGGATGCCCCAGAATGATAGGCATGTTCCTCAAATCGTTAGGTACTTCCATGTTAAGCATGAGGAAATCTACAAGAAAATAGAAATCCTTGACCGTGACAATTACATCCTCAAAACGCCCCTCAGTGTGGTGACTGAACAATCAGCTAATTGTAGTGTTACTGAGGTTTGCCTAAATTCACCTAACCTAGACCTCTCATAAGGAGAAGTCGGGATTAAGTGGATGGATGCACGATATGGACATTTCTATCTAGGTTAAAATGCCTGTTCATGCATGTTCCTAGGATTAGATTTGCATTTCATGTTATAAATATTGCATTACATGCATCATTTTGCATTTAGAGTAGTTGTATATATTTTAGGTTAACTAGGTCCTTTTTATGGTCAGGGGAGATGAAGACTTACTTCAGGGCCACAGATGGGTGATCGAACCATACGAATCTAATTAAGATGACGATCAGAGTCTAACGAATCTGAAATCATCTAGATCGGGGAACCGTAGCATCATACGAAATCCAAGGAAGATCAATGGCTAGAGGCAATGTGACATCCATATGGGTTTCGAATGGAAAATCGAACTATATGGATGGATCCAGAGCGTCGATCGCAGTCCGACAACGTAGAAATCACCTCAATCTGAGAACCGTAGCATCCTCTGCAAGTAACGAACTGTGGATGGTCCAGACGGTGCCACATGTAACCTGATAACACTACATCTTAGGGTGATAACTTTGTTAAATGGGGTTTATCTTAAGAACAAAATGCATAAATAACACATCCTAAATAGGAATGGGAGCATTGCATGCATCACACATTAAGATTGCTTATAGAACAGTATTAATGGCCATTCATATGAGCACTTGTCAAAACAGGCCTCAGATGAGCAATCGGACCACACGGATGGATTCAGAGTAACGAATGTAGTCCAACAGACTCGAAATCGACCAAATCCGACATCCGGAGCTCCTGCATTGGACCCGAGAAGTTCTGACTGTTGATCTGATGATCAACAACCATGGGGCCGCCACGTGTCAGACTCGCCGTGCCTACATCTACCCTTCATCGTGTAGCACCATTTTAAGCTATTCGATCACCCATCAGACGGCTGAAAACTATGCATCTGCGCACAGCATACTCCCTCTTCCTCCACCAAGGGAGACATCTCGATCGTTGATCCTCCATCGGATGGCTCCACAGCGCTCCACACCCGTGCGCCTCGCCTCCTCTGCATGACAATTCGGCCCAGTAGCTCAGCGGGCAACACGCTGTTTGCAAAGGCAATAGCGAGCGTTCGAGACCTCGCGCGCTGCCTAATTTGCTGCTCGAGCGGGCATGGCTGATTAAGGCTGTAGATCCACGTGTGAAGGGTGAGGATCACGCCACACGACACGTCCTTAGGCGGCAATCATCCACGTGCACGCTTATGCCGGGCGATAATGCCCGCACGCACGCACACTCAAGGTGCGATCCGAGCACGCCCGTGGATGATCGCATCCTGAGGATGCGTCGCGTAGCGTGATCGTCAACCTTCACGCGCGGATCTACAGCCTTAATCAACCACGCCCGCTGGAGCAGCAAATTAGGCACCGCACGGGCTCTCGAATGCTTGCCGCTGCCTTTGCGAACTGCGTGCTACCCGCTGTGCTACTGGGCCGGATTGTCGCGCGGAGGAGGCGAGACACGCGGGTGTGGAGCGCTGTAGAGCCATCCGATGGAGGATCAATGGCCGAGATGCATTTGATGAGTCCATTTTAATAGACTAATATTATGGCTAAGTAACTTTAATTGTATCTTTTAGGTTTGTTAATAAATATATTAAGTTATAGAATGTTTGCATGCATCGTAATTTAGGTTTACAACTATTCTATAAATTAATATGTAATGACTTTATGTTCTTTTAATGTGCAGGAAAAATATTGGGCAAAAGAATGAGAGGAGGGTAAATTACCCTTTCAAATAATCTGTGGTTATTCTTTTCCCCATCCTCCGGGCACCCTCAACAGCCGCCGGCCAGAAATAGTTAAGGGATTTGAAAATCCCTTAACTCACGCACGTGCAAAGGAGAGGAGTTAAAAGAAGAGGCAGAGAAAGGAGAGGGAAGATCATCCATAGAGTGGGTAACTCCAGTGTGCACTGTGGTTCTGCATCTTTCCCGCGCACCCAAAGCTGCAGGCTCCCAACTGTGCGCCTGTTGCCGTGCCCTAGTAAGCCTCTCCACAGCCTGCAAGCACTACTCACGCCCTCACCTCTGCTTGCTCCAGGCAACGCGCACACCACAGTGCCCCCTCCTGCAGGCACCTCCCTCGCTCCTCAGCGCCCACAGATGTTGTTCCGTACCTCCACCTACACCAGCAAGCATGCCTGCCTTCATCCTCCAGCCATGCCAGCAGGCGCGTCCACCCTCTAGCGCCTCGCTGCAGGCGCGCCCCCTACGGCAGCACGCTAACGCCCGATCACGCACCCGCTACAGCACATGCGTTCCTCCTCCTCCAATGCTCTCCACTGCAGAGCGACCCGCAGACGCCCCACCGCGCCCTCCAACCAGCCCACAGGTGCTTGCTGCTACCTCGCACGCCCTTGCCAGGCCGCGCCTACCCTCGCGCACCCCTGCAAGCACCACTCCCACTTCACCTTGCACGCTCCCTCCTCCAGGCAGCCAGGCCGAACCCACACTCTTGCAGGCGCACCCGCAGACACCCCACCACGCCCTCCTTCCAGCTAGGCAAACCCCTCCCCAGTGCCAGCACCCTGTGGGCTCACCGGCCACTGCCACGCCACCATAGGCACTTCGTAGTTGCAACACCACTCGCTGCTGCGTGCCATCTGCAGCGCTCGTCTCTTTCAAGCAGCACCTTCATGGCAGCAGCAGCCTCCTCTAGCGCTCTTCTCCTCCGATGGCAGGCCACCTTCGACCATCTCCGTCGATGCTGCGGCCTCCATCGGATAGGCCTCATCCTCGCCAACCTCCCTAGCTCGTCCACAGCCCGCTGGTGCTCTCTCTCTCGCGAGGAGGAGAGTGAGCAAATGCTTCGTTTTCTCTGATATTAAAAATTACATTCACTGCCATTGCCACCAGAATTTGATTTTTACTTATTATTATTTTAATGTGGCAAAATTGCACATGCACACTCATATTTTCTGATAATTGCACGTTATTGATATTCAACTATTTCAAGACTAGTTTTGGGCTTAACCTGTGCACTAATTTTCTCTAGTATATGTCAAGTGAAAATTACATAAAATCATCATATATTTATTGAAGATTTCAGTGAGGGAAAACTGCACATATACCCTTATCTTTTTATGTTATTGTGAATCTACTTTCCATCGCATTTTGTGTTAGATTTGAATAGAGATTTTGCACTGTACCGAAAGAAAATAAAATAATCGAGAGTTTATTACATAATTGCCTCCCTATGGACACGACTCACTTTGCTATGAAAGGTTATTTTTAGTTTTTTTTATTAGTCAATTTTTCCACCACTTAAATACTGCAACGCAAAGGGGAAAATTGGCTCGTCAAATTAGTGTTGTTCTCGGGGAGGCAACAGACGCAATAGATTTACTTCATTGTTTTTGAATATTCTGAGTTGTGAAATTATCTGATCAATTTCTTTTTACTGTGATAGGAATCTGAAGAGGCGACGAGGTGCAACAGAGTGGCGACAGCAACCACGAGTTAAGCCACACGAGGAAAAGACGAAGGAGACCAAGATGTTATTTTCGTAGAGGATTCTCCATTGTCACAAATTTATTTCGGTCGTTTCATCCTTATAGTCATTGCGGCTGAATTTTTGGGGGTTTGTCCCCGCATTCTTTAGCTACTAGGCCTTACCATATTTTTTGTGCATGCGTGATTCTGTTTTTTGCTTGCTTGCTTTTAAAACCAGCAAAGAAAATATCGAGCTGCCTATTTAGAAGTTGCATTCCCTTAGGTGTGTGCATTTAGGGGTGATTGAGCAACACATTAGATCTTATTATTGTATTGCAAGCATATTAGCATGAAGATTGCTGGAGACAGGTACATCTTTCTAACTTTTGCATTTAGCTCTTCTTCACGCATTTGCAATCAAATTTAAATTCAAGACCACCAAGTTGTTTGAATTTACTAATTCAGTGGTCACATAACTAAAAGTGGAACTAATAATCAGATTCAACTGTAAAAGCAATTCACATTTGATTTGATTCTAAGGGACTTGTCTGCGATTTGAAAAGAAATTACAAAGATTTATGGTGTGTTGCACACTTTTGACACTGAGCATGCACATTAGGCACCACACTAAGGCTCAATCACTTAAGGCTATAGGCACCGATCTCTTTATCGGTGCAGACCCTCCTATTGTGCTTTGTGGTGCTGGAGATATTATCTTTTGACCAAGTGTTTTGATACTCCACGGAGGGGGACACCCCTTAAAGGAACAAAAGGGTAGTTAAGGGGCACCGCATACACATCGCCTCAAAGGAGGGGTTCGCCCTACTTGCATCCCTTTGTTCATCCTTGGAGTAACTTCTCACTTGATCACCTGGGAGTATCATCCAAGCAAAGTATAGGTCCTAGGGCACTCGAAGGTTGAATTAAGGCACGTAATTGCAGTGAAAAACTTGTTTGGCCATTTATATTAACTAATTCGACCTCCGCAATAAAGAAGGTTAAGATTTCAAGTCCACACCCCTCTTATACCACTTACGTGGGAACGGAGGGATAAATCTTGATCTTTTGAATTATCTTTGGAGTGGAGGTTTAACTTAATAAAAAACCTAAATTGTGTTTTGTATGCTTGGTAGACGCTCCCTTGAGGGTAGTCTAGTGTTTGATCCTAAGCCTGAGAGAATTCTTAGGAGAGCTCACCTAGGAGAAGAAAAAGAAGGAATGGCTAAGTCAGGTGCAAATCAACAAAGAACCCTAAGGGACTATTTTATTCCAACTAACCAACCTGCACAAGCTCTAAGACGACCGGCAGGGGATAATCGGTATGAGATCAAGAGCAGTAACATATCTCTATTGCCCTCCTTTTATGGTACTACTAAGGAGGAACCCTACCAGCATTTGGAGGAATTCACCGAGGTCTGTTCCACGGTGAAGCTCCAGGGCTTTACTAATGAAGCCCTGATGAGGACTCTATTTCCTTTCTTCCTAAAGGATAAGGCCAAGCACTGGTATCATACCCTCGATGCAAGGGTAAATGATTGGGCCACCCTTAAGGGGGAATTTTTAAAAAAGTATTTTCCTATGAGTAAAACCAACTGTTACAGAAGAGAGATTATGGGTTTTACTCAACAGGAAGGGGAGCAATTTCATGAGACTTGGGAGCGCTTTAATGACCTTCTTAGGTTATGCCCCCATCATCAAATGCCAAGATGGCAGTTGGTCGAAAGGTTCTATAACAGATTATCTGAAAATCATAGGCAAACCATTGATGGAACCTGTGCTGGAACCTTCATGACGAGAACTGAGGATGAAGCCTGGGCATTATTTGAAACATTAAGCGACAACTCCATACATCTGTCCTCTGCCTATCAAGAAAGAAAACCATCAATCTTCCAGAGGTAGATAGAGGCCCATGAAGCTGGGGCTTCTCAAGATTTGTCTTATCAGATTCAACTATTGAATAAAAACTTTGATAGGCTTTTAGCAAACCCCGGCATGAACATGCAAGCAACCTCTATCTTTCAGGCTTCAAGAGAATGCTCCACTTTCCAAAGCACAATGCACCCCACTGTGGAGTGCCATCAGGCAAACCATTTCCTTGAGTTCATTTTGGTCGACTTGAACGTGGCCTAAAGTTTCTGCCCCCCTCGCAATAACCCTTACTCCAACACTTATAATCCAGGGTGGCGGAACCATCCAAACTTCTCTTGGAAGCAAGCTGATGCTTTTAACTCAGGGAATACAAGACCCTTACCTCCCCAGCCCACATACCAACCTTCTTATGAAAACCCTCCTCCGAATAAGCCCTCTGAGATGGATGAACTGAAAGCCATGATGAAAGCAATGCAAGAGCATCAAAATATGGTTATCCAATCTCAGAATAAGATGGTTACTGATATGCAATCCCAAATTGGTCATCTTACTAAGGCAGTTAGGCAACGTGATCCGGGGAAGCTGCCTAGCTCTTCTTAGGAGAACCCTAACAGCAAGGGGGTTGTATTCAAGCAGAACGCCCAAGCAGTGATAGTGTTGAGGACTGGAAAAATGATTGACAATCCTGATAACACTCCTACGGTTACATCCCAGAATTCCCCTTCCACACCTGACCCGACTTCCATCTCACCTGAGGAAGAGCCACACAACTCTCCCTCGCACAAAATCACCCACAAAGAGGATGTCATCCTTCCACCACCCCTTTCTCGCCATGACGACCCCTCTACCAAGAAGTCGAGGGTGCCTTATCCTAAGCACCTATCTACTCTTGGGGAATCTTCTATTGGCTCGTCTGGAGACAAGGATAGGATGGAAGAGATTATGGATACTTTTAGGCAAGTCCAGATTAACTTGCCTCTGTTTGAAGCGATTAAACAGATTTCGTCCTATGCCAAGTTTCTGAAGGACCTATGCACCCAGAAGAGTCGATCTAGGAAATAGGTCCAAACCAAGGTCATCCTGCCTAACCATGTTAGCTCGGTACTCCAGCATGGAACACCCCCCAAAATGAAAGACCCAGGGGCCTCTCATATTTCAATGGTCGTAGGTAACCAACACATTGATGTGACTCTGCTCAATCTGGGTGCGGGGGTAAACATTCTACCAAGCTCTGTCTACGACCTTTTGGGAGGAGGAAAGGTAAAGCCTAGTCCAGTAATCCTCCAGGTTGCAGACAGATCACTTAAGACATTGCGGGGATTGTTGGAAGATGTCCTTGTGAGTGTGGAGAATTTCTTCTTCCCTGTTGACTTTCTGGTACTTGATACTGACCCATCTAATAAGCCCACAAAGTCGTCCATTATTCTGGGATGCCCCTTCTTGGCCACAGCCAATGCCTCTACAAATTGTAGATCTGGGGCACTTGAAATGGGCTTTGAGAACAACAAGATCCGGTTGAATGTTTTTTATACTTACAGGCAACCTAGATTTGAAGATTTTCCTAAGATTGAGGTCATTGATGAAATAATTGAAGAGATTACTCCAGCACTATTTTGTAGAGATCCCCTTCAGAAGGTCATATCTCAGGACCATCCCTTTTTTTTTAAAGAAACTGAAAGGAAAATGCCCGAACTAGAAGAGTTGCTGGGGATACACACTGAGTCTCTATCCCCACCCTGGACTGTGAAGGTAGATCCGCTGCCTGAGGCAGGGACATCTCAACTAAAACCCTAAATCCAAAAGGCTCCGGAATTGGAGTTGAAAACCCTCCTGAGCACATTAAAATATGCTTTCCTTGGCCCTAATAACACGCTCCCCATTATTATCTCGTCTACATTATCTGAATTGCAAGAGGAAGGTCTGCATGAGTGTTTACAAAGGCACAAGGAAGCAATTTCCTGGATAATTGCTGATATTAAGGGGGTTGATCCCTCTCTTTGCATGAATCATATTTACACAGACGAGTTTGTGAAGCCTTTCCAAGATATGCAGCGAAGGCTCAATCCTTATATGCGGGAGGTTGTTACAAAGTAGATTCTGAAATGGTTGGATGCAGGGATTATCTATCCCATTTCAGATAGTAAATGGGTCAGTCCTATTCACGTAGTTCTGAAAAAGGCAGGAATCGCTGTGGAAGATAATGACCAAGGTGAACTAGTGACCACTAAACCCTCAACTGGTTGGAGGGTCTGCATTGATTATCGCCGTTTAAGTACAGCTACCGAGAAAGACAATTTCCCCTTACCATTTATCGATCAAATTCTGGAATGGTTGGCGGGGAACAAGTACTTTTGTTTTCTTGACAGGTACTTTGGGTACAATCAGATAGCCTCTTTCCCTGATGATCTGGAGCGTACCACCTTCACGAGTCCGTATGGCACTTTTGCGTTCCACCGAATGCCATTCAGGTTATTAACGCTCCTGCCACTTTCCAACGTTGTATGATGGCTATCTTTTCTGATATGATCGACGAGTTCATTGAAATTTTCATGGATGACTTCTCCATTTATGGCTCGTCATTTGACCTATGCCTTTTGCACCTTGATAAAGTCTTAACCCGTTGTGAAGAGGCAAAGCTGGTGCTTAGCTGGGACAAAAGCCACCTTATGGTCTAGTTGGGCATTGTGTTCGGGCATATAGTTTCCGAGAGAGGATTAGAAGTGGACACCGCAAAAATCGATTCCATCTAAGCTTCCATTGCCCGCCAATGATCGTCAGGTTAGATCTTTCCATGGCCATGCTGGATTTTATAGGTACTTCATTAGAGATTTCAGTAAAATCTCTAAGCCACTCTGTGACCTGTTAGTGAAGGATGTCTCCTTTGATTTTGATGATAGATGTGGCGAGGATTTCCAAGTTTTGAAGAAAGCCCTCATTACCGCGCTGATTCTACAAGCACCAGATTGGACCCTCCAATTTTAGCTTATGTGCGATGCTTCTGATTTTGCAGTGGGAGCGGTCTTAGGTCATAGGGTTGATGGCAAACCACATGTGCTCCATTATGCCAGCAAGACCATTACGGATCCTCAGCAAAACTACTCGATCACTGAAAATGAATTACTTGCTGTAGTATTTGCTTTGGAAAAGTTTCGGTCTTATCTATTGGGATCCAAGGTTGTGGTGTTCACTGATCATTCAGCCCTTAAGCATCTTCTGGCTAAAAAGGGCACCAAACCTTGCCTAATTCGTTGGATTCTGCTACTCCAAGAATTTGACCAGGAAATTAATGACAAGAAAGGAGTTGAGAATGTGGTAACAAACCCTTTGTCTAGGATCCCTATTGAGGCATCAAACCCTGCTAGCGGTATTCAAGAGGCTTTCCCTAATGAGTCTCTAATGGCCGTGGAAGCTAAAACTCCTTGGTTCACTGACATAGTGAACTATCTGGTCACGGGAATTACCCCCATTACTTAGGACAAGCAGAAGCGAGACAGGTTTCTCGCCAATGCTAAATTTTATCACTGGGAGGAACCCGAGCTTTTTAGAATAGGTCCTGACCAACTGTTTCGCTGTTGCGTCCTTGATGAAGAACAAAGAAGTGTTTTGAGTTTCTTCCATGACCTCTGATGAGACACTCATCGTGATCTCTAATTACCCTTAATTAACTAGTCTTCCTAGTTAAATAGCTAAGGTTATGAATATATAAGGGTTAATTATAGAATAAGGGATATTTAGCTAAGGACCTTTAAATAAGTTAAAAATGACATTTTATCATTCAAATAACATTATTAATAATTTAGATAATAATTGGACTCGAAATCATACTAATCATTTCCTTAATTAATAAGATAAGTAACTTAAATATAATGTATACTAAGTATGTAATAACTTAAGTAATTTTACTTAATCTAGTAAATTAATCTAAAAAGGTCAAAGATGTAAATTCAAGGTGTAAACATAATATTTACCTTATTTACTAATATATATAAAAAGTTGAAGAAGATTTAATTTAAAATAAACCTTCAAAACCTGGGTTTACATTTTAATCCTTAATTTTCATTACATTCGAGTCCTTATTTCTCTTATAGGTCCGTAGGTTTTGTTACTATTACATCCCTCTTCGTCTTCTTCTTCTTCTTCTTCTCCAGCCAAACGAACGGCTGGTGGCAGAGAGTCATCCTACGACACGATCACCGCCCTGCCGACATCATTCCTCTTTGCCCAAGCTCTTGCAGTTTGCGCTCACCACCTCCACTTGATCCTTCGGTCTGGATTAACCGAAAATCCTATTTTCCAGTGGGAGTTAGCCTCACCGTCGTCGGAGACGACGACGGAGGATAAGCTCCTTGAGCTTCTTCTTCAGCCAGACCCCACCCCTCTCTTCACCGCAAAATGCTATAAATACCCCCTCTCACCTCTAATTTTAGCAAGTTGGCTCCCTTCCCTCTTCTAACACCGAAGCTGATTTCGATAGGATATTCTTCTAAAACCTCTGGCGAACCCCCATTCCATCTTCTGACTTCCTCCATCCACCTTAAGTATCCAGGGAAATTCGCCGTGGTCTTCCGCACCTCTGACAAAGGTGCCGACCCTAGGATTCCTCCGCTCCACCTAAAATTCGCCTGTCGGAGCTCTTTCGACCACCCTCTGATTTCGTCGTCCGCTATGAAACTTCGGCGGAACCCTACTGACCACTTCGTCCAGGTAACAGTAGACTAGGAGTAGGAGTAGGAGTAGGCTAGCTTAGTTAGTTAGTTTAGTTAGTAAGGTTAGAGTAATTGTAGAATTTAGCTTCATTACTTCCAGCTCCGGCGAGTTCCTTGAGCTCACCAGAGATCTTAATTTTGTCTTTAACTCAGTGTACACCTTCTTTGATCTTCCATGTTCCCTTCTAAATCATTTTAACGATTAATTGAATCACCTAAATGCCTAATTCATATCTCACCTTCACCGACTACTTCACTGTCCATGGTGACAGAAGTCGGCGTAATTCCACCTTCATTGGGTTCTTTCATCACCTACCCTCACTAATGAACCTAATCGACTTTATATTACCTATTACTATCATCTATAATTAACCGCCCAAATTTAATTTTAGTTTCTGAGTTTGCTGTCCATGGCAGCTCAGGAACAATTCAAACTATAAATTAAATATATATTTATAATTAATAATACCTGTTGACCTAATTTAACTTCTCAACCGATTAGTTAAATCAAGTCCTGAGCTTAAACAAATCAAATTTTTAAGAAACAAGTTTACTGTCAAATATTCTACTTCAATGAACAAATAAGGAATTTAATGTGAAACAGAGGTTCCTTGTAACCTCAGAATCATTTCTAGATTAAAAATAGTTAATTTTGTTAAACTGTACATGCATTTTGTATTTTTCTTGACTTACCGGAGCTCCGGCGAGTTCCGACGAGTCAAAGTTGAGTTACAGCCTCTAGAACTTGCTAGGTGGCTCTAGAATGTTATTACATGGATTATTGATCATTTTTAAGAAATTTGTTTGAGGTTTCATTCACTGGAGCTTAAGATTCAACTTCATCTTCCCCAACTCCGGTGAGTTGGAGAAGACTGTTATAAGTGATTTAAGAAACATTTAAGGAGCTAAGAAGCATCAGTGAGATGCACTGAAGCTATTTTAACTTTTAAAACACTGTAATAAACACTGATTTACTCTATCGAACACATATCTAATTTAGTTCAGGCGGCAAGCCAGAAACCTTATAAATTAAGGACAGAACATAAGTTTGAAGATCTGAGTGAGTTCCAGATGATGAGAAGACTCTGTCCACGGCCTTAATTTCTTAGGGAGAAGTTTTAAATAGAAAGTCAAATTTTCGAGCTTCTACAGTCAAACCTGAGTTTGATAATGGTGTTCTGAGCTTTGATTGAGAAATTGAGATGTGGAAATTGCTTCTGAGATTCTGTTTGATGTCTTTAGAAAGATTTAAGTAAGCTCAGATGATGTTTTTAGTGAAAAATTTGTTCCTGTTAAGTTCGGTTACTCTTGAACCTAAACCAACAGAAGCACTATTCTATTGAAATTCAAATCTAAAACCTACCCATATTGATTAGTTAAAACCCTTAGAATTAATATAAATAGATTAGTAAAACTTCAAACTGTCTGTTGCACAAATTGATATTTGAAAATTAGTCTCTGAAGTTTTCAGAGAAGAGAAAAGATTCTCTGCAGGTTCTGTAAGTCACAAGAGCTTTAAATCCATCCTAACTGAAGCAGAATTGTTTATATAATGTATATAGACCTTCAAATAGATGCGATAAGTCCATCTGAGGACTTCCCTGAGTTAAAAACACTCTCCAGCTTGTTATAAAACCTGTAGAACACTTAATTTCACCTCTTAAATTGAAGATCCAAACATAATTAAAACATTAAATTGACCTTAAAATTGAATAGATTACCCTTAGAGCTTTCCAACGAACTTTAAATCATCGAATTTCGAGCTCTGGGTAGGAAGTTGTGATCAATTGAATTTGGGTGTAGAAGGGTTAACTTTGTCCCACCTCGGATATCCACGAGCATGCGCCTGAGTATAAAAGTTTTTCGTTCCTAAGGCTATGCAGTCGTCAAGCGCAAGGCGCACCGGTTACCGATTTCATCTGAGCATTGTTCTGAGTGTGGGCATTGGCCTGCGGGTTTGTGCACCCTTGGGGGCGTGTTTGCGGATGCGAATATGTGCCCTGAGAGGGTGTGAGTTTGGCCTGGGAGGCCAGGTTGAGCCGATGCGGCCCGATAATGTGAACCAATTAAGAAATAAATCTAAATAAACCTACCTAAAACTAGGCGAGGGCCGAGTAGGGTCTGGTCCCACCTAGGTCTCAAGGTGCTGTGTATCCTCGAAAGGACCTCGCTGCAAATACCATAACTTTTTGGTTTACAAACTAAAAAAACCTGATTCAGCTGAAAGCTGAAGGAAAGGAGAAGCCGCTGAAGAAAGCTAAGGCTAAGGAAGAAAGGAGTGCAGACGCTGAGTGTTAAGGAGAAAAACTAAGGGAAGAAGAAAAGGTAGGAGAAAAGAGAGGAAAAAGAGACAGGAACAAGAGAAGAAGACTTAAGGTAGGAAAAGATTAAGGTAAGAAAGAAAGGAGATGAGAGGCTAAAGAGATAAATTCATTTTTTCTTGCATAATTACTTTTTTGTTCTTAATTGTAAAAGGCATGTTTCAATTAAATACTTTTTGCCTTAATTTCTTAGAATGAAATAAAATTGAAAAACTAGCATGTTTACTTGTTAATAAAGTACAATATTTAGAGTAAATATGTTTCATATGGAATTTTGTATGTTCTTTATAGTTAAATATTTTAACAAAATTCATGTTTTGGAAATTAAAGTAGTTCTACCTCCTAAACTTAAAGAGATAAAAGGAAATTAGTGAATTTAGAGAAAAATTATTATTCCTCCCAGTGAACGACCTGGAATCAACTAGTAAAAATTTCTAAAATGTTAGGTTATTTCAACCCTATACTACACAACCGACACAACTTCGAGTTAACCTAAGTGATTTCTTCTACTCATAATTAAGTGAAATTAACTTAATTACTGAGTTGAGTGAACCACGCAACCAACCTCCATTGTAGGGGACATTTTAGTGGGAAGAAGACTACCCATAAGGTTCTTTAGTCTAGTTTTTGGTGGCCCACATTATTCCGAGATGTACATACGTATGTGGGCGCATGTCTACGTTGCTAGCAGACGGGAACCATTGGAAAAAGGGATGAGAAGCCCCAACAACCTATCCTCCCTGTTGAAATCTTTGATATTTGGGGCATTGACTTCATGGGTCCCTTTCCTGTGTCCTTCGGATATGAATACATCATTGTGGCTGTTGACTATGTATCAAAATCTATAGAAGCCATACCCACGCGAACCAATGACCATTCCGTGGTCTTGGGCTTTGTTAAGGCTAATATTATTTCTCGGTATGGGTGCCCAAGGACGATCATAAGTGATGGAGGACCTCACTTTAAGAATGTACACTTCACAAGACCACTCCAAAATTTGGGAGTCAACACCTTATCAACCCCAAACGAGTGGACAAGTTGAAGTGTTCAATAGGGTGATTAAGTGAATTTTAGAAAAATCTGTCAGGCCTGATCGGAAAGTTTGGTCTAAAAAACTGAATGATGCTCTTTGGGCCTACAGAACTACGTATAAGACTCCCTTGGGCATGTCTCCTTTCCGTCTTGTCTACGAAAAAGTGTGCCACCTTCCCGTTGAAATCCAACATAAAGCTTATTGGGCTATTAAAAACGTTAACCTGAATCTAGATAAAGCGGGAAAAGCACGTATGTTAGAATTAAGTGAGCTTGAGGAGCATCGTAATGAAGCTTATGAAACTTCTCAAGCTTACAAGCAATGTACAAAACTCTTCCATGACAAGCACATCATTAGAAAGACTTTTGAGCTCAACCAGTGGGTCTGGCTTTTCAATTCTAGACATAAATATTTCTTGGAATGATCAAGTCCCACTGGGATGGGCCATACGTTGTTATCAATACTTTCCCTCATGGAGCTGTAGAGATTAGGAACCCTATTTCTGGTGCGAGCATTAAAGTAAATGGCCAACGACTTAAACCGTATATTACTCTTTCTGATGGCCAGGTTTTGGATGTGCTTTTGCTTGAAGAGCCTTAGCTCCTCCTACTCTCCTCCTCAGGTGATATTCTTCTACGTCTGCATTTTTCCAATGAGGACATTGTCAGTCTTAGGCATGGGGGGGTATAACCTGAGAATGTTTATGCATTTATAAATATTTGTATACATATTTATATATATATATTTTAAAAAAAAGGTTCTCCTTTCTTGAGCTGAATGGGCCAATCCTTAGCAGAATACCTTTGTCATTGGAGGTTTTTCTTCTTAAAATTATTTCTTAAGTTTAGAATCCAGTACATTTATTTCACGAGCACGTAGACTTGGTAATAAATCCTGGAAGAAAACCAATAAGAATTGTAGTCTACTAAACCCTTGGACAGTTCTTAGGGAAACATGCATACTATCTTCTAGTAGATCCACCTCATATTTGTGCAAAGAAAGTAGAGAGATTACTGGTGCGCTAAGTCTAGTGCAAGGACTCTTAAGTTTTGGACAATTAGATGATGATACTTCAGAGTTAGGTATAGTTTTTCACTCTCTGTTCCTGTGTGCGTACTTTGTATGAAGTCTTGAGAGTCACCAAATAAGGCAGATACACAGAGATTGAATTTTAATAAAGCTATAACTATGGTGGATGGTTAGGACAGTCCTTCATAAAGTCCTTGGCAGAAGGAGGGTAATAGTGTCAAAGGTCAGAAATACGCCTGTCCTCTCTATTCCTTCCCGATGCCAAGAATAGGCACTTCCACCAAATAAGCCACACAATATCCTCTTGACCATCATCATCCCGAATAATGCCTCAAAAATAAAAGTCTGTGTCGTATTATGTTGATTTAAATTATATTAAAAAAAAAAAGAGAGAAAAGAAAATAAGAAGAAAAGAAAAAAGAAATATGTGTACTACAAAAAAAAAGGTCCAAGTTATAATATAATATTATTTCTGAGGCAACAAAACACCTATCGCGTTCCACTAAATATGTCCCACACCTACCTTTCAGTATTTCTAATCCCCCAAATACTGGTTGAGGACTCTAACTTAGTTGTAGAGTTATTTGGACTTTAATTGAAGTGTGGATGCCATGTGAGGCCACCAAATAGTGAGTACAATTTCTTAATCTGGCAAGATTTGTGATCTTAGAAAGAAAGAAAAGAGTGAGTGCCTTGGAACATCAATAGAGCACAGTTGTGTGGCCTCTTTCAGAGTTGACTTGTCTAATTGTCTAGAGATCTAAAGTCTGCAGTACTAGACTATATGTACCACCAGATGTGTATGTGCCACCAAATATAAATCCATTCAACTCGATATCTCCTACCTAAGCCAAACGTCGGGGTCAAATGACATCTTCTGCTTTATCCCCAAGGGAAGTAGTTGCCTACCCTGACAAGAAATATTTGCCAAGGGTGATGTATGAACTCCCAATGCGAATTGGATTTTTCACTTGGATCCGTTACTTAGGCTATTATCATGTCACATTTGTCTAGATTTCTAAACTTTTGAAATAAGAAAAGAAGAAACCTTCGGATTACTTCAGTTATTTTTGCTAGAGACTAGCAAATCTTAGGCATGTGGGGTATTTGACGAGTCTATTTTAATGGACCAATATTATGCCTAAGTAACTTTAATTGTATCTTTTAGGTTTGTTAATAACTATATTAAGTTATAAAATGTTTGCATGCATCATGATTTAGATTTACATCTATTTTATAACTTAATATGTAATGATTTTATGTGCAGGAAAAATATTTGGCAAAAGAATGAGGAGGGGAGGGTAAATTACCCTTTCAAATAATCGTCAGCTATTCTTTTCCCCATCCTCCGGCCACCCTCAATAGCCGTCGTCCAGATATAGCTAAGGGATTTGAAAATCCCTTAACTCACGCATCGTAAAGGAGAGGAGTTAAAAGAAGAGGCGGAGAAATGAGAGGGAAGATCATCCAGAGAGTGGGTAACTCCAGCGTGCACTGTGGTTCTGCATCTTCCCCGTGCACCCAAAGCTTGAGGCTCCCCACCGTGCACCTGCAGTCGCGCCCTAGCAAGCCTCTCCGCAACCTGCAAGCACTGCTCGCGCCCTCACCACTGTCTGCTCCAGCCGCCATGCACACCACAGCGCCACCCTCCTGCAGGCGTCGCCCTCACTCCTCAGCACCCAGAGACGCTGCTCCGCACCGCCTCCTACACCTGCAAGCACGCCCACCTTCATCCTCCAGCAGCGCTTGTAGGTGCATCCACCCTCCAGTGCCTCCCCGTAGGAGCACCCCCTACAGCAGTGTGCTGACGCTTACTAACGCACCTGCTCCAGCGCACACGTTCCTCCTCCTCTAGTACTCTCCACTGCAGAGCATCCCGCAGGCACCCCACCACACCCTCCAAACAACTTGCAGGAGCTTGCTGCCACCTCGCGCACCCCTGCCAGGCTGCGCCTACCTCCGCGAACCCCTACAAGCACCACTCGAACTTCACCTTGCATGCCCCCTCCTCCAGGCAGCCAGGTAGCACCCGCACTCTTGTAGGCACACCCACAGACACCCCATCGCGCCCTCCTTCCAGCTAGGCGCGCCCCTCTCCATCGCCAGCACCCTGAACGCTCACCAGTGACCGCCACGCCACCGCAAGTGCTTCACAGTTGCAGCACCGCCCGCTGGCTCGCGCCATCTGTAGCACGCGTCTCTCTCAAGCAGCACATTCAAGGTAGTAGCAGTCTCCCCTGGCATTCTTCTCTTCCACCAGCTAGCCACCTCTGGCCATCTCCGTCAATGCTGCGGCCTCCATCGGATAGGCCTCATCCTCAACAACCTCTCTAGCACGTCCACAGACTACTAGTGCTCTCTCCCTCGCGAGGAGGAGAGCAAATGCTCTGTTTTCTCTGATATTAAAAATTACATTTGCTGCCATTACCACCAGAATTTGATTTTTATTTATTATTATTTTATTATGGAAAAATTGCACATGCACACGCATATTTTCTGATAATTGCATGTTATTGATATTCAACTATTTCAAGATTAGTTTTGGGCTTAACCTGTGCACTAATTTTCTCTAGTATATGTCAAGTGAAAATCACATAAAATCATCATATATTTAATGAAGATTTCAGTGATGGAAAACTGCACATATACCCTTATCTTTTTAAGTTATTGTGAATCTACTTTCCATCGCATCTTATGTCAGATTTGAATAGAGATTTCGCACTTTACCGAAAGAATATAAAATAATCGAGAGTTTATTGCATAATTGCCTCCCTGTGGACACGACCCGCTCTTCTATGAGTGGTTATTTTTATTTTTTTTTATTAGTCGATTTTTCCACCACTTAATAACTACAATGTAAAGTAGAAAATCGACTCGTCACATCCCTTGGTGGAGGAAGCGGGAGTATGCTGTGCACAGATGCGTGGTTTTCAGTTGTTTGATGGGTGATTGGATGTCTTGAAATGGCACTGTGCGATGAATGCCGAATGCAGGCGCGGCGAGGCTGACACGTGGCAGCCCTACGGTTGTTGATCATCAAATCAACGGTCAGAATTTCTTGCGTCCGTTGCGGGAGCTCCGGAAGTCAAATTTAGCTGATTTCAAGTCCGTTGGACTCCGTTCGTTGCTCTGAGTCCATCCATGCAGTCAGATTGCTTATCTGAGGCCTATTTTGACATGTGCTCATACAAATGGCCATTAATACTATTCTATAATCAATCTTAATGTGTGTTGCATGCAATGCTCTCATTCCTATTTGGGATGTGTTATTTATGCATTTTGTTCTTAAGATAAACCCCATTTAACAGAGTTATCACCCCAAGATGCAGTGTTATCATACCCCCATGCTTACTCCTTGCTAGTCCCTAGCAAGGCTTATTATAGCCTTTATTTTCTATCAGAATTTAAGAAGTCACTACTTAGACACTTCGTCGCTTGTCAATAGGAGGAAATATACTAAGATCTTAATCTAAAGTGACTAAGCAGCGCTCAAGTGTTTGCCAAAATATGAATCGCCCGAATCCTTGCTTTAATGTATGTAAAAGTATTTATATTTTTTTTCTTATTTTCATATTTTTTTGGAATTAAGAGTTGGTTGGTAACCTTTTACGGCTACCCAACCCACCGAAAACTCAAACAAAACTCTAAGTGCTAAGCATCTTGGTGTGAATATCGTGATAGACTCACTCAATGGTAATTTAGATAGACCCCGGGTTTCTATGCCCCTAGCTGACCGGAAGTGGAAGTGTTTTGCCTGAAGGTGTATTTGTTCGATCAGTAGCTTTCTCCCTAAGTTTGTTTTAATTGGGGTCAACACAAGGATTTTTCCAATGTATATCTCCCCAGCTTGTACTACTTCCCTGCTTCTTCCTTAAGTGTTTTGGTTCTTTTTGTGTAATTACTGAGCTGAGCTCTGGACAACCGACCAAGGGGCTGTTACCCATGATCACTTGCCAGCCATACTCGTGCGGTGAAGTGTGGTTTATTTTGTTTTCTTCTTTTTTTTTATTTGGTGGGTGGCTTCCTTGATCTCAAATTTACCTAGAGGCAATGAAAAAGAAGTGGTCCCGTGGATGGGCTCTGGACAACTTGCCAATGGGCTATTATCCACGACAGCTTGCCAGCCATACCACCCTAGAGAGTTCATTAGCTACCTAATTTCTATCAGAATCTCCGAGTGAGTCAGTCCAAAAATGTGTGCAGATGCTTAGGCTCAAAGTCTTTCTGAGTTAGACGGTGAGTTGATAAGTCGTATACTTATCACCTTATTTAGGCGGTGGATTAGAGTAGCTTAAGGTTGCAAGGATTTGAAGTTAAATCCATATTTTAACAGACACCCGGGCTGATTAAGCCTGAAGGCCTGAAATGTCTAAGTGTTCAAGTTCTTTTTGTATTATTTCCCACTATTAACAAATTTCTAATGCCTAAGTTTCTTCCTAAATTCTTTTTTTTTTATTCTATTCAAACTGATTAAATGAGCTCAGGATCATGCAATTTACCACCCTCCCCCAAGCTTAAGTTGGACAATGTCCTCTATAGCAAATACATGGATGCGCAGGGGTTCAAAAAGATATTACCTGAGTGTTGTAGAATACCGGATCAGCCTGAATCCACTAGGTTTCCTCCCAAGAAGTACTGAGTTTAACGCCTCCAGTTGGGCGGTGCTTCATGTCATCCCTCAATGAGGGTGACACTCTCCTTTGGGGGAACCCGGGTTAGGAAGTGTTTCAATCTTTCGCCATTGACTGTAAAAGTGTGCCCAGTGTTCGGATCAGTGATTTCAACCACCCCATTAGAGTGAGGTTTGACCACCCTAAATGGTCCTGTCCACTTGGACCTGAGATTCCAGGGAAAGAGTTTCAGGCCGGCATCAAAAAGCCAGACCTGCTGGTTAGGCTTAAAGGTCTTTCTATGGATGAGTCGGTCGTGGAGGGCTTTCATTTTCTCCTTATACAGTCGACTATTCTCAAGGGCGTCCCGACGAATTTCTTCAAGCTCAGAGAGTTGGAGCATCCTCTGCCCACCAGCTAACTGGGAATCCATGTTACACTACTTGATAGCCCAGTAAGCTCGGAGTTCCAATTCGACAGGAAGGTGGCAGGCTTTGCCAAAGACCAAGCGATTAGGTGACATGCCTATCGGGGTCTTGGAAGTGGTCCGGTATGCCCACAGGGCATCATCCAGTCGTGTGGATAAGTCTTTCCGGTCAGGTCTCACGGTTTTCTGTAACATGTTCTTGATTTGTCTATTTGATACCTCAGTCTGCCCATTTGTTTGCAGATGATACGGGGTAGCAATGCAGTGGTTAACCCCGTATTTTTTAAGTAGGGCACAGAATTGGGAGTGAATAAAATGACTTCCACCATCATTAATCATCATGGCCTTTGGTATTTCAAACCAGGAAAAGATGTTCTACTTAACAAAGTCCATGATAGTCTTATGATCACATTGGCAGGTGGCAACGGATTCAATCCATTTAGAAACATAGTCTACTGAGACTAGGATGTACTCAAAGTCGTTGGATGCTGGAAACGGGCCCATAAAATGGATACCCCAAATGTCGAAGATTTCGACATTCAAAATGGGCTGGAGGGGCATCTTATCTTTTCTGGTCATGGTCTCTAGTTTTTGGCAGCACGAGCAAGTCTTGGCAAAGTTGTGTATATCCTTAAATAGGGAAGGCCAGTAAAATCCAGACTGCAGAACCTTCGCAGCTATTTTCTTTCCAGAGAAGTGGCCACCACAAGCTTGGTCATGACAAAAAGATAGCACACTATGAACTTTCTTCTCGGCGATACACCTCTTGATGATCTGGTTGGCATAGAGGAAAAACAGCATGGGATCATCCCAGAAATAGTGGTTGGCTTCGGCCAAGAACCTATCCCATTACTATCTGGACCAATTGTGCGGGGTCTGTCCTACAACTAGGTAGTTGACATAGTCAGCATACCAAGGTAGTTTCGTGTCTTGCACAGCCAGAATGTGTTCATCGGGGAAGGTGTCAGATAAAAGTTGGGAGGGTCCAATGTGGTCTGGGTGAAGTCTAGACAAGTGGTCAGCCACCACATTCTTTGATCTGACTTTGTCGTGGATTTCCAAGTCAAATTCCTGCAAGAGTAGGATCCATCTAATGAGCCTGGGCTTCGATCCTTCTTTGCTAACAGGTGCCGGATGGCTGAATGGTCAGTATAGATGGTCACGTTGGATCCCAGCAGGTAAGGTCGGATCTTCTCAAGTCCGAGGACTACAGCGAGCAATTCTTTCTCTGTGACCGTATAATTTCGTTGGGCCTCGTCCAACATTTTGCACGCGTAGTAGATCACCACGGGTTTCTTGTCTTGTCTTTGTCCCAGGACAGTGCCTATGGCAAAATCTGATACATCACACAATCTCAAAGTCTTGGGACCAATCCGGGGGCTGAAGTACAGGTGTTGTGGAGACTAAGTCCCAGAGGGTGTGATAAACCTCGATGCAATTAGAGGACATGTAGAATATGGTGTCGTTGGCTAGGAGGTCGGTTAAGTGTTTATAAAGCTTGGAGAAGTCCTTGATGAACCTTCGGTAGAAGCCAACATGTCCGAGGAATGGGCGGATCTGCCAGACTGAGCTAGGCGAAGGAAGTTTGGAAATCAAATCAACCTTAGCCCAATCCACCTCAATGCCCCTATGAGATACGATGTGACCAAGGACGATTCCTTCTTGAACCTTAAAATGGCTCTTTCCCCAACTTAACACCAAATTAACCTCGATACATCATTTTAGGATTTTCTCCAAGTTTCTCAGACAGTGGTCGAATGAATTCCCAAATACAGAGGAATCATCCATAAATACCTCCAGCTATTCACCCACCATTTCTGAAAAAATGGCTAGCATGCAACGCTGAAAGGTAGCAGGTGCATTGCATAACCCGAACAGCATTCGACGAAATGCAAACGTGCCGTATGAGCAAGTGAATTTGGTCTTCTCTTTATCTTCAGGAGTAATTGCGACTTGATTATATCCTGAATATCCATCCAGGGAGAAAAAATACCTTTGCCCTGCCAATCTTTCAAGGATCTGGTCAATGAATGGCAAGGGGAAATGATCCTTCTTGCTTTCTTCATTGAGCTTCCTATAATCAATACACACCCGCCATGAGGTGGTGGTGCGGGTGGGGATGGATTCACCATGGTCATTGGTAACAACGGTGAGCCTAGCTTTCTTTGGAACCACTTGAGTGGGGCTCACACAGGGGCTATCAGAGATGGGATAGATGATGTCGGCATCAAGCCACTTGATAATTTCTTTCTTAACGACCTCCTGCATGTTTGGGTTTATCCATCTCTCCATCTGGCGGGAGGGTCGTGGCCCGTCTTCCAGGAAAATCTTATGAGTGCAATAGGCAGGGCTAATTCCTCTCAAATCCGAAATGGTCCATCCAATGGCGGCCCGATGTTCCAAAAGGGTCGCGGTCAACCTAAGTTCCTGATCCCGAGTTAGATGAGAGTTAATAATCAAAGGGAAGGTATGGTCAGGTCCCAGGAAGACATACTTGACGTTCTCAGGTAGTGGCTTAAGTTCGGGTATGGGTGGAACAACAGTCGACGAGGAAGGGAAAGGTGGGATTTGATCAACATCGATCTCGTCAAATGGTGTTGTTTGATGGTAATCAGCCTTATAGAGGTCCATGGGTAGCGATGGTGACGGGTTAGAACAGTCATTACAGGATTCGTGGTCTGAGACAGAACTAAGGGTGGGGCATTCCTCGACCAAAGTTTCCACGGGATCATGTTCCTCAACGCATTCGCAATCAAAAGACTTTGTCACCCGGAAGATATCCAACTGCATTTTCTTGTCTCCGAAGGCGATTTCAATACATCCCATGTCACAATCAATCTTTGCCTTAGCCATATCTAAGAAAGGTCTACCTAATATTATTGGTGTGTTCTGTAATTTTTCAGGGACTTCCATGGCGAGCACCAAGAAGTCAACCGGGAAATAGAAGTCCTTGACCCACACAATCACATCCTGAACAACCCCCATTGGGGTCTTCATAGATCTATCAGCCAGCTGGATGGTGACAGGTGTGGGTCTTAACTCTCCGAAACCAAATTTGTTGTACAAGGTTGTTGGAATCAGATTGATAGAAGCACCTAAGTCCAAGAGCACTTTATCAAATGTCATGTCCCTAATATTACAGGAAATCAGGGGTGCTGCTAGGTCAGTTTGCTTGAGCAGAAGGTTGCTTGATATTACGGAACCTGCTTACTCAAAGAGCACAACCTTCCTAGGTGCTTGAGGTCTTGGCTTATGCTTAGGTGCACAGGCAACCTTTAGAAACATGGCGTAAGCCAGGATGTGCTTAACAGCTTCGAGGAGCAGAATATTAATCTGAACCTGCTTAAAGATCTCCAAAAGCTCCTCAGTTTCCACAACATTTTTCTTCTTGTTGATTGTCTCCAAGGCCTCAGGGTAGGGTGTCTGAACATGGATAGGATCTATTTTTGAGTCCTTGCGTTTTTCCATTGCCTCTTCTACGCCGGGTATTTCAGTTGGTGAAGTTTCAGGATGAGTCGGCCATTTGGCATCATGGGTTTTGGTGTCGCTTCTCAAGGTTACCGCATTCGCAGAGGCATCGGGACCATGGGTTGATCCTTAAGAAGATGAGGATGAAGAAGCACCAAACACAAGGGGTGTTTGTGGGGCTGGCTGAACCATGTGAGCCTGCCCAGGGTTGCCCTGGATCCCTTGCGAATTGGGACCTCTATTAATTATGTTTCGTGGGTTCGGTTGTGGTTGGGAAGGTAGGGATCCTTATTGTTTATAGTCCAAAAGTTGTCTTAACTGTCCTTTTACTAAGTCCATTTCTTCTTGATGTTTTTGGTTCATTTCAGCCATCATCTTGATCAGGGTGTCCATTTGGTTTTGCGGGGGATGGGCCACCTCTTTCGATTATATTGGGGTCTAACTGGTGGCCCTTGCTGATAGGGGGCAACTTTGGCTGCTGGTTTAGACTGGGCTAGTTCTGGAATTGAGGTGGTTTCTAGTTTGTCCAACCAAAGTTGGGGTGATTACGCCACCCAGTGTTGGAGAAAGTGTCAGGTTTAGCATAACCTTAGATAGCCTGTACATCTTCAAGGACAGCAGATGTCGATGGGGAGGGGAGAGAGTAATCAAGGCTTGAGGGAGTGGAACGTGGTCAAGGGTTTTTCCAACTTCAGTTGGCTTAAGGGCTAGACTAGGTCAACATTACGTGCTCCCTTGGCTAGGGAGAAGGTCTGTAATGGATTCCTGGTCTAGTTTAGTAGTTCGTCAATCTTTTTATCCACCAATTCTACTCAATCTATTTTCTTGGCAATGATGTCCATGTCAACCATTCCAGAATTTGCTTGTACCTCATAAATTCTGCCACAGGGTTGACTGGATCAGTTAAACTGGGTCATGGAGGCAATGTTGAGAGAATTTTCGCTCATAGACTCAAAGAGCTCAAACGTGCTCTCCTCATCCTTGTTCAGGAAGTTCCCCCCGCATGAGGCATCAACGAAGTTCCATAGGTTGCTATCCAGACCGTGGTAGAAAATATGGGCCAATTGCCACCTTGGTACTTCGTGGTGTGGGCATTTCCTCAAGAGTTCTTTAAGTCTTTCCCACACCTCATGGAACTGTTCCCCACCCTGGGGTGTAAAGGTAGTAATGGCTCTTCTGAGGGCATTGGTTTTTCCTATGGGGAAGAATTTCTTCAAGAATGCATGCCTCAGTTCTTCCTAGGTGGTGATGGGTCTACCTAGGTTTCTAAGCCAGTGAGAAGCCTTGTCTCTCAACAAGAAGGGGAACATCTTAATCAAAACAATGTCAAGGGTAATGTTCCTAGGTTTCACAGTTCGGGCTATTCGGTCAAGATCCTCTAGGTGTAGGAAGGGGTCCTCATTTGAGCTTCCATGGAAGTTGCTCTGGATCAGAATAATCTCCCCCTTCGGGGATCCTAAGGTGTGGCTCGACTCTATTAGTAGAAGGATTGTAGAAATCGCGGAGGGGCCTCGGTTGGTCTTGGAATGGTGGTAGATCAAGTGGCGGTTGCCCTTATGTGCCTTGGAAAGGTGGTAGTGGTTGCCCTTGCAAGTTTTGTAACCGGTGTATGGCTTGCATGATAGTGTGGATCTATTGTTTCTGAAGCGGGTGGTTTACGTTAATCTGGGCCTGGATGATGGCCATTGTGTCTGGTGGGGGTTGGTCCTCAACCTCATCTACCCTAGGTTCAGCCATGTTTCTAACAGAATCAAGTCACCTAGATTCCCATCCCAAAACAAACAACTCAGGATGCAGTGAGTCTCTCTCGTGCATACACTAGAGAAGAACAGGAGGAGATGCAGAGAGTGACAGATGCGAGAAGTGTGTGTTCAATCAAGCAAACAAGCCTAGTCCTTACGGTGTACTCCTTAAGAGACTTAGAAATCTCAAAAAGGGTGATTAAGTCCGTAAGCACTGGACTCCCCTTCCCAAAGCTAATCTGGCTAGGTTGATTACGAGGGGATTGCAAGGAAGGTTCTTTCTTTGGCTTGCGCTACTGGTTCCATAGACCCCACAACCACGATCATTTGACACTGCCCCGTAGCCTAGTCACCAGATTCTACCAAGGGAATGAAAGCCAAGTGCCCAACGAACAAAACCTTACCTCTCTAGACTTAACTCAGTCCTGCCTAGGGCACGTCTACTCAGTTTTGAAAGGGCTAGGATAGTGCTTGTGCTAGGGTTATGTGATGAGGCGTTGATTAGGGTAGTGCCTCCTAGTTTTCCACTTTCAGTGTGTGTGCTTTTATCAAAACATGGTTTTCATGAAAGGATTTTTAAAATGTGTTGTCTTTTAATGTTTCATCCTTACTTTAGTGTCTTTTAGGATTGGCGTGCCTTAATGTTTTCAGACAAGTTTCAGTGGGCACGTCAAGTTTTGCACATCACTCGGTGAAAGTAGATTTCCTTTTATCATGTAGAGGCTCTAAAACCCTAATGTACTCATCCTAATGATCATGCAGCTTCTATAAGATGAGTCACTTTTAGGGTTGAGTGGTGCGGCCCAAGTCAATCCAAGGTGGCTTCACAAACACCACTCAAAAAGAAAAAAGAACACTCCAAGAATTAATTCAGAATGTTAGAGTGTATTTCTTTTTTGTTGGGTGATGTGTCAAGGATGTGGGTCAGGTAATCATGCACCACACAATTTTTTTTCAATTTTAAAACTTTTTTTTTTTAGATTTTCAAGCAAGCAAACAACCATGTGTGAAGAACTACTCACGACCGATCCTTGTTGCCCCTACTCCGTTGTTACCGTCATGAGTTAGCTGCTTCGCTGTCCAAGCGTTGAATTCCTGCAACCATCAAGTAAAAGGAGACTTAGCGTTAGGCGATGTGAGAATGGATGGAAAATGGAAGTGACAAAATAAATCTGTTGCCTCCCTAGGAACGGCGCCAAAAACTGACATGCGCGTGGGCGTGTGCTTGGAAGTGTCATTATAGTTTACACTTGCGACGTCAGTTTTAAAGTAAAGAAACAGATGTGAGTCCGAGTGTCAGTCTTAGGGAGGCGTAAAAACTGGATTCTTCTTGTCACTTATTGCCATGAAAATCGTGGGGTTTTGCTTGCGAAAAGGTGCTGGTGAAAAGCGAGAGAGAGAGTGAGAGAGAGAGAGATTAGGGTTAGAATTGTTTCATTCGCAGCATGCAACTTGAATAGAAAATATTGCAAGCAATTAAATAGAAAACAACTTCATTAATCATGCAACTTTAGCTCATAATTACAATACTAGATAAATGCTTGAACATAAGTAAAGTAAAGCTTAAAAGAAGGGAAGAGAGAGAGAGAGAGAGGGGGCGGCGAGGCAGCCACAGTGATGGAGAGGGCTCCATCGGCAGCTCGTCGTCTTCGGCAATTACAAAAGGGCCTAAAGGTAGCTAGGAGGGGGGTAGAGTACCTGCAAGTGGAGTAAATGCCTCGGATGGGTTGTTGGAAGGGGTTTAAATAAGGAGAAGGGCTTTCCAAATGAAGAAGGGGTTTTACTGATGTCCTTCATTTGGACGTCGTTAAAATCCTTCCCAAAACATCGGTGAAGGCCCCTGCCTGCCGATCGCTCGCCTGTAGACGTGCTTCATCGTGCTCGATCCGAGCATGCCTGTTACGAAGACCAAAGATCGGACGGCTCTTAAACTGCTCACACAGATCAGGCGCGATGAAGCACTTCTGCAGGTGAGCGACCGGCGGGCAGGGGTCTTCACCGACGTTTTGGGAAGGGTTTTAGCGATGTCTCAGACTTCACTAAAATCCCTTCTTCATTTGGAAAGCCCTTCTCCCTATTTAAACCCCTTCCAACCACGCATTCAAGGCATTCACTCCACTTGCAACTACTCTACCCCCCTTCTAGCTACCTTTAAGCCCTTTTTTAATTGCCAGAGACGACGAGCCGCCAATGGTGCCCTCTCCACCACCGTGGCTACCTCGCCGCCACCCTCTCTCTCTCTCTTCCCTCTTTTAAGCTTTACTTTACTTATGTTCAAGCATTTATCTAGTATTGTAATTATGAACTAAAGTTGCATGATTAATGAAGTGGTTTTCTATTCAATTGCTTGCTCTATTTTCTATTCAAGTTGCATGTTGCGAATGAAACAATTCTAACCCTAATCTCTCTCTCTCTCTCTTGCTTTTCACCTGCACCTTTTCGCAAGCAAAACCCCACGATTTTTCTGACAATAAGTGACAAGAAGAATTCGATTTTTACGCCACCTTGAGAACGACACTCGGACTCACATCCGTTTCTTTACTTTAAAACCGACATCATAAGTGCAAACTATAATGACACTTCCAAACACACACGCATGCACACGTCAGCACCATCTGAAGCACCCAATGCCACCAGCTGCTTCTCCAAAGGCCGATCATCAAGTGATCTCAGCCATTGGATGAGAATCCAACGGCTGAGAGCTTGCCCTCACCATGCAACTGTGGCTTTTCCTTATGACGCATTGGTGGACATGGCGTAATGGTGGGAGCAGCGGTTCTCAAGGGAGGGGCGTGGGTTCAAATCCCTGCAGCACCCCAATTCTCAAATCTGTCGGCCAGCAACGCATGCGGCAGTAGTGGCAGTGCAGCGCACGTGCGCGCCAGCGTGCACCAGCACAAGCCAATGCGCACACCAGGAGGACGCCGCGCGATCCGCGCGGGTGATGGGCAACAGTGCAGTGTGGGCACGTGCGCGGTTGGTGCTAGCTTTCAGTGAAAGCTGGGTTGACCTACAACGACGCTTATAGCCATCTCTAGCTCATTGCAAGCCAGCAAAGCTAGCTAAGGGCGTGAGCATATGTGAGCCATCTACAGCGATGCTTCCAGCGATGGTCTGGGGAACACTAGCGGTCCCATGCCTATTTTTTTCTCTTCTCCTCCACTATTAAAGGACCTACACCCCCTCCCTTCCAGGCCATCTCTGCCTACTCTACTCCCACCTGCACCCAAGCTTTAGCAAGCCTACCAACGCTCCATTAGAGCTTGTTCTCAAGCTCCCAGGGCTCCTGTTAGTGTAGCAAACCTCTTCCTCACCAAATGTTCATTTATCTTCCCATCCCCTTTCATAGGTCGCCTTGGAGCTGTCCTCCCACCTTCATTTCGATAGCAGATCATCTCCGTATTCTCATCTCCATTCCAGAGCCACGTCGATGCTTTCCTTTACCTGACATCCCCCTGCATCTCACCTTCGTCGTCCCGCTCATCACCTCCTTCGTCCAATCTTTCGCCAAGCACCGTTGTCTCGCCGAATAGCCAATTCGGGAGATTCCTCTCACCCCTTCTCTTTTTATGCTTTCATAGTAGTTTTTAATAGACATTGAAGTGATATCTACACCATTTCATTCTATCGCTATCTTGTGATTGCTTGTCTTTTATTTCAAAAATACAAAAATAATAGTAAAACACTAAAATACTAATAAGAAACAAATCTAAGCGTGATTTTCAATTAAAGTAAATGTCACCTCCCTGTGGTCGACCCGGGACACCCTTGGTGTTTCCGTGTAAATTTCATATGATCGACGTGTTTTGCAATTATGACGACGGGTTACTTGTAACCCTATTTTCTAACTTGCGAAACTTGCCCGACCATTTCGGCTCCGTTGCCGGGAAGGCAAGGGAAGTTACTTCATTGTTTTCTGCACTTCTTTTCATTTACATAACACTAACCCCACTTATCATTGATCTATTGTTTTGTGGTACCCTAGCATGGAGATCCAAGTGCGGTAGATCGGAGTAAATGCGAGTGGAGTGTTTTGTAAGTGTCCACCACACCACCCCACCTTAGTTTTCATTCCATAAACTAATAAATCAAACCCAAATCAACTTAGGTGCTTTGCATAAACCCTAGGTAAATTTTGGTTGTTTGATTACCACTCCACTCACCTCACCCACCTGCATATCCAAAAAAAAAATTTCTTCTCTTGTGGGATTTAACTGAAAGCTACACACTTAACACTCACAACTTCTTATCATAAGGTGCACAATCACTTTGATTCTACAACTTAACTAGGATCTGACCTGTGGACCTGGTACACTTCAACTCAATACACATAAATGAGCAGAAATCTGAATAGGATGAATATTCTTATGTGCCTTAACAAAGTGGAGCAATAGGGCAATTGATTGAGTTGTTTGGGCCGCACCACTCAATCTAAAACTGATCCATCAAGTAGCTTGCCAATTAGGGTTGATTCCTAGGCCTGAACCAGGCACTCCATGTTACTTCTTATTTTTAAAGGAACATATCATCACCCGTGCTTTCAAAACCTAGAGTGTTCTACTAAACCTTGATTGAACCAACCTAAGAATTTAACCTTAAATGCTACTAAACAAGGTTAAATCCTAAAAGGGACATCGTTAAATAACCTTGTTTGAGAACCCTGGTTGTGCACGCACGCACATGTTAACTGATCATTAATGGCACAGCCATCTAAAGGGCTCATCACATTCCAAGAGCACGATCACCCCAAACCTAACTAAAACTCAGTAGATATTGGCCTTAAGGATTGATTCACCCTTTGGGGCTCAGACTGAGATTTTTTTTCAATTAATCTACTTTTGCTGGTCAATCTGATGTCTAGCTAGGATAGTAGCATCAAACGACCGCAGTTGGGGGGTACACTAGGAACCGGAGGCGTAAGCCAAAGGAAGAACCTTCTCCCCAGTCCCTCCTTCTAACTGGTTGGATGGAGCAGATAAAAGTATACCAAATTGTTTATGATCTCAAGACAGGTCCTGGGTGTCTATAGGTCTTCAAGATACCCACTTAAGGACAGGTTTGGTTGATTGTATTGTAGGGCACCTTTTCTCTTCTTCATTTTCCCTCCTTTTCTACCATGTACCCAACCACATCCTACACACATTTGACATCCTATCCTCCTACCACCACTTATCCCCAAGATGATTACTATCCCGACTTGACTTGTAATTACCCATCCACTAACTGGGATGACTTTCATTAGGGTTATGAATTTGGACATCAGTGTCCACGGCCTAACCCTTGACAACAAGACTATTATTACTATCCTTCCCAAAGATACAATGATTATAGATCTCGATCCTTTGATGATCAAACTAACTCGATCTACAATCAGGAAGGATATGATGATTATAACACCTACCCTCCCCAATATTTCACTGAATATAGCTCACACCATTCTTCAAACAACCTGTGATGACCTACTATCAGGGAGGAACCCAAGAACCACGACATCTTGACTCCCATATATTTAACCCAAACCCACCCAAACCTGAATCGAACCAGTTGGTTCAGGTGGACGAGATTCAAGATAGGGTGTTGGCTAATTTGAGGAACACTATACAATCGTTGGAGGCTCAGCCAACACCATGCATTAAAGCACTGGAGCCTATGATCAAAATGATTAATGAACTTAATAGTTCTCTATTGGATTTGCTCCAAAGTGTTAGGGATAGGGACCTGGGTGAGTTTCTTCTTGGGAAATTGTCAATGTCGAGGATGAAATCTATGGTTGCACTAGTCAAATCTTGGGATGATTCTCAAGATGAACCCTCTTTAGGAGAGCCAATGTCTGAACCCACTTAGGCACCTGTCGGGGGGATACATATTCGAAGATTGGAGATGACCAGATTGGTCAAGAGCAACCCTTTGAGGATGAACCGATTGATTCACCTGAGATCCCCAAGTCATGGAACGAAGAAAATTATGTCTCCTTGGATCATGAAATGATTTATAATTTTGAGACATATATAAATGAGGATCATCAATTATTTGACTCTGAGGGTGAAGAATCTTTAGGTGAAATCTCACTTGAGCATTAGGAAAATGATTTTATTGAGGCAAACGGGCACGAGGAATCTGATGAACCATTTGATAGTTCATTCATTAAAGATTTGGATTCGGTTGGGATTAACTTGGAGGATCCAAATCTTCATGATTCAATCAGTGACCCCAGTCCTCATCGACACCTCGAGGAGCTGACTTCTGAGAACATTATGCCCAAGTCAATCCTGATTCAACCGCAATTGTTGAACTTGGGCACTTTAGATGGGGTATACAATGATTCAGAGGTCCTGAAGCTTGAGCACTTGATTTTAGAGGATAGGAATTTTGCATTAGAAATTTGGGAGGTTAATTTTGAGGGAAAAACAAGTTTGGATATAAGGGTACCTATTGACCTAAAACCACCTATCTTCTATATGCACCCTTATGATATCTTTCATGTGCAACCCAAGCCTAGATTAATTGATTATTTTTCTGAACTAGATGTTAAGTGGACAACCGCACCTATTGAACCATCTTTACCTGTTGACCGACACTTTGGTCTTAGGTTGCACACCACTAAACCGCATGCCCGAACCTGAGAACCACTCGACCTTGGGGCATGGGTTTGCACAATAATTGGGTCCACATCTGTGGACATCTTCTGCAAATGAATTTCAGGATCAACCTTTTGATTTTGATTTTGACCCGCACTTGTAAATTCTCAATTTCTTCTTTGTATGTATGTTATGCCAGGCTGAAGGTATTAAACTTAGCACATGTGCATACACTCTTCTCTCTGCGGAGATGATATAGACACATCTATCTAGGTTAAAATGCCTATTCATGCATGTTGCTAGGCTTATATTTGCACTTCATGTTATAAATATGGCATAACATGCATCATTGTGCATTAAGAGTAGTTGTATATATTTTGTGTTAATTAGGTTCTTTTTATGGTCAGGAGAGGAGATGATTTATTTTAGGGCCTTGGATGGACGATCAGACCATATGGATCCGATTAATACGACGATCGAAGTCTAACGCCTCTAAAATCGTCCAGATTAGAGTCCCGTAGCATCACATGAAGATCGAGGAAGATCAACGGTTAGGGGGGCAATGCAACATCCATACGGGTTTCAGATGGAAAATCCGACTGTATGGATGGATCCGGAGCGACGATCGCAATCCGACAGCATGGGAAGCATCCCGATCGGAGCACCGAGGCACCCTTTACAAAAGAAATAAGAATGGACGGCCTAGGTGGCGCCACGTGTCACCATCCAGGCTGCCCAATGTCAGCCAGCAGCAGTAGCACACGCGCACAGCCGTAGCCACGCGCAGTGCACCGCGCACAGCAACAGCGCACCCGCACAGTTGCCGCTGCGCGCAGTGCTATAGCAACGCACGCCGCATGAGCGTGCGCGAGGTGCGGGGAGCACAAGGACGTGATGCGCGCCAGCGGGGCGTGTGCCATTGGTGCGGGCGTGGATCTCCAGCGACACACCTTTAGTGACGTTTGCAGCTGTCACTAATTGTCAGCGCATGCCAGCAAGTTGATTTGAAGGCCGAATCTTCAGCGACAGCTGCAGCAACATTTATGGAGGTTAGTAATGACCCAGAAGCGAATTTGTTCTTCCTCCTCTACAATAAAAGGACCTACCGACCACCATTCCAAGGCATCTCTTCCTTTCTTCCTCTCACCACCTCCAAGGCTTTGGAAAGAGCTTGACCCAAGCCCGGGATGCTCCTCTAGAGTAAAACCAAATAGTTTTCTATCCTCTCACCCCCTTCGTGGAGCATCCCGTGGCCGTCCTCTCACAGCCCTTCGGGAAGAAGATCCTCACCGTGACGTCGTCATACCCCATCCTCTGTCCTCCGGCTCCATCCTCCTTCATCCCCGCTCCTCACCACCTTCCTTCAGGAGACGTCAGAGCGAGTTGTCCTCTGAGCAACCATCGAGGGGGATTTCTCTCACCTCATTTTATCTTTTTATGCTTTCATAGTGTAGATTTTTCCTGCTTTCATAGTTGTAACAAACAATTCTTGATAAATAGATGTTTATTTCTCTCTCTCAATCTCTTTCTCTCTCATATATATATTCTTGCAAGTAGATTAGATAGAACTCATCAACCTGATCTCTTGCCTGCTAAAAACCAAAAAAAGTAGAGAAGATAAAAATGACCAAAAAAAAATAAAATCGAAGTGCGATTTTCAATTAAAGTAAACGTCGTTTCCCTGTGTTCGACCTGGGACTCCTTTAGAGTTTCGGTATAAATTTTATCTGATCGATGTGTTTTCGAACTACTACGATAGGTTACTTATAACCTCAATTTCTAACACGCGAAGCACGGCCCGACCATTTTAGCACCGTTGCCGGGGAGGCAACGGAATTTACTTTATTGTTTATTATGTTTCTTTGCATTGACATAGCATTAACCCTACTTGTCTTTGATCTACTTTCTTGCAGGTACCCTAGCTTGGAGATCCAAGTGCAGTAGACCAGAGTAAAGTGCGGGTAGAGTGTTTTGTAAGTGTCCCCCACACCACCCCCACCTTAGTTTTCATTCCATAACAGAATAACTCAAACCCAAATCAACTTAGGTGCTTTTTATGAACCCTAGGATAGATTTAGTTGTTTGTTTGCCACTTCCACTCACCTCTCCATCCAAATAAATAAAAAAAATAAAAATAAAAGTGTTATCTGATTGTGGGATTTTTTTGAAAGCTACACACTTTACACCCACAACTTGTTATCCTAAGGCGCACAATCACTTTGATTCTACCACTTAACCGGGATCTGACCTGTGGACCCGGTACACTTCAACTAAATACACATAAGTGAGTAGAAATCTGAATAGGTTAAAAATTCTTGTGGGCCTAAACTAAGTGGTGCAATAGGCCAATTGATTGAGCTGTTTGGGCTGCACCACTCAATCTAAAACTAATCCATCAAGTAGCTTGCCACTTAGGGTTGATTCTTAGGGTTGTACCAGGCACTCCACATTATTTTTGATTTCTAAAGGAACATATCATCTCCCGTGCTTTCAAAACTTGGAGTGTTCTACTAAACTTTGATTGAACCAACCTACGGATTAAACCCTAAAAGCTACTAAACAAGGTTGAACTCTAAAAGACACATCGTCAAATAACCTTGTTTACAAACCTTGGTTGTGCACACACACACATTTTAACTGATGATTAAAGGCACAACCCATCTAAAGGGCCCATCACATTCCCGAAGCACCATTGTCCCAAGCCTAACTAAAATTGATAAGACATTGGCCCTAAGGACTGGTTCGCTCGTCAGGATCCAGATTGAGATTGTTCATGATTAACCTACTTATACTAGTCAATCTGATGTCTAGCTAGGGGAGTAGAGTAAAACGACCGCAGCTGGGGGGTACACTAGGAACCGGAGGCGCAAGCCAAAGGAAGAACCTTCTCCCCAGTCCCTCCTTCTAACTAGTTGGATTGCCTGGACATAAGTAGACTAAATCGTCTATAATCTTAAGACGGATTCTGAGAGTCTGTAGACCATTAGGCTACCTAAACTGAGGACAGGTTTGTATTTTTGTATTGCAAGGCTCCTTTCACTTCTGATTTCCGTCCTTACTTCACCATGTACCCTTCCACATCCTACACACATTTTACATGCTATCCTCCTACTACCACTTACCCACAAGATGATTACTATCCCGACTTGACTTATAATTACCTATCCACTAGCCTGGATGACTTTGATTGGGGATATGAATCTGGACCTCAGTGTCCAGGGCCTAACCCTAGACAACAAGACTATGATTATTATCCTTCCTAGAGCTATAATGACTATGGATCTCCATCCTTTGATGACCAAACCAACCCGATCTACAATCAGGAAGGATATAATGATTATAACACCTACCCTCCCCAGTATTCCATTGAAAATAAGTCATCACCCTTCTTTAAACAATCCAAGACGACCTACTACCAGGGAGGAACTCGAGAACCTCAACATCTTGACTCCCCTAGATTTAATCTGAACCCACCCAAACCTGAACCAAACCAGTCGTTTCAGGTGAACCAGATCGAAGATAGGGTATTCGCTAATTTGAGGAACGCTATACAATCTTTAGAAGCTCAGCCAACACCATGCACTGAAGCACTGGAGCCTATGATCAAAATGATTGATCAACTTAATAGTTCTCTATTGGGTTTGCTCCAAAGTGTTAGGGATAGGGACTTGGGTGAGTTCCTTCTTGGGAAATTGTCGAGGTTGAGGATGAAATTTGTGGTTGCACTAGTCAAATCTTAGGATGATTCTCAAGATGAACCCCCTTCAGGAGAGCCAATGTCTGAACCCGCTCAGGAGCCTGTCTGGGGGGATACATTTTCTGAGACTGGGGATGACCAGGATGGGCTTGAGCAACCATTTGAGGATGAACCGATTAATTCACCCGAGATCCCCGAGCAACGGAGAGAGGAAAAATATGTCTTCACGGACCATGAAATGACATATGATTTTGAGACATATATAAATGAGGATCATCAATTCTTTGACTCTGAGGGTGAAGAATCTTTTGGCAAAGTCTCACTTGAACTTAAGGAAGAGGATTTTAGTGAGACAAATGGGCGTGAGGAATCTGACAAACCAGTTGATAGCCGAATTATTGAAGATTTGGATTTAGTTGGGGTTAACTTGGAGGATCCTAATCTTGATGATTCAATCAGTGACCCCAATCCTCATCTGCACCTTGAAGAGATGACTTCTGAGATCTTTGTGCCCAAGTTGATCTTGATTCAGCCATGATTTTTGGAGTTGGGCGAATCATATGGGGTGAATAATATGCTAGAGGTCTTGAAGCCTAAGCCCTTGATGTTGGAGGATAGAATTGTTGAAATAAAGATTTGGGAGGCTAATTCTGAGGGAAGTTTGATTTTGGATCTAAGGGTACCTACTGACTTAAAATCACCTACTTTCTACCAGGACCCTTACGATATCTTTCACGTGCAACCCAAGCTTGAAATAACTGATTATTTTTCTGAGCTATATGTTAAGTGGACAACAACACCTATTGAGCCATCATTACCCATTGTTCGATACTTTGGTCTTGAGTTGCACACCACTAAATTGCAGGCCCGACCCCACAAACACAACAACCTTTGGTTCTGGGTGATTTTCATCCAGAACCTAAGAACCACTTGACCCTTGGGCATGGGTCTGCACCATAATCTCGTCCATGTCTGTGGACATCTTCTGCTGGCGGGTTTCAGGATCAATATTTTGATTTTGATTCTGAACCGCACTTGTGAATTCTCAATCTCTTCTTTGTAAGTATGCTATGCCTAGCTGAAGGCATTAAACTTAGCACGTGTGTATACACCCTTCTCTCTATGGAGCTGACCAGATTTTCACGACACTCAGGTGATGTTCTGTTTACTCTGCCCTTTTCATGTCTTTATTTTTACAATGAGGACATTGCATCATTTAGCCATGGGGGGGTGGATAATCAATTCCTGAAATCATTATGTTAACTCCGTAGAATTTCTTTTAGTTTCTTATAAAATTAGAAAAAGAAAATTGAAAATTAAAAAAAAGAAAAGAAAGAAATTAGGAAAAGAGAACTTAGGCATTTGGAAGTTATTAACTCTAGGAAATGATACAAGAGGACCTAAACACTTAGACTCTTCAGGTCTTCGGGCTTAATTAGCCTGGGTGTCCACTCGAATGTGGACTTAGTCTAGAGTTCTCGCCAATTAAAATTCATTTTAAGTTGGTAAATAAATTGGGATGATAAGTATACGACTTATCAACCCACCCTCTGATTTGGGGGATTTTAAGGCTAAGCATCTACACACTATTTGCACTGACTCACTTTCCGTCAGTTTTTACGGAAATTGGGAAGCTAATGGATCGACTTGGGTGGTATGGCTGGGAAGTTATCGGTGGTAATAGCTCATCAGCCGGTTGTCCAGAGCCCAACCACAAGACCATTTTCGCTGTACTGCCTTTAGGTAAATCTTAGATTAGGAAAGCCACCTTCTTATAAAAAAGAAAAGGAAAAAAAAAGAAGAAAAAAAGAAAAAGAAAGAAAGAAAGAAATAAAAATAAAAACAAATAAAACCACACTTCACCGCACGAGTATGGCTAGCAAGTTGTCGGTGGTAACAGCTCATCGGCCAGTTGTCCAGAACCCAGCTCACAAACAAATAAATGCATAATAATTCCCAAAACACTTAGGGAAGAAGTGGGTAAGTAGAATAAACTAGGGAGATATACACTGGGTTCGCCCTTGTGTTGACCCCATAAATAAAAGAAGTAGGGAGAAATCTATCGATCGTAAAGTAAACCTTTAGGCAAGGTCACCTAGGGTCGTAGAACCCAAAGTCCATTTTAACGGTCGTTTTGTGAGTCTATCACTTTTTCACGAAGATGCTTAGTGCTTAGAGTCCTTTTCGAGTCTTGCTTGGGTCGGGTAGCCGTAAAAAGTTATCCTGGAGCTCTCAAACTCCAAAAGTACAAAAAATTAGAAAAAAAAGAAAAAATAAAAAAATGTATCTTCCCTTTTCAAATAAGGCGAGGACTTGGGCAGTCTGGATTCTGGCAGACACCTGGGTACTGTTTAGTCTTCATAGTTTAGAACCTTAGTTGAAATTTTCTATTGTTAGTAAATAACTTAGGCCTAAGCGATCTAGCCCTAATTTTGATTTCATACATAGCATGTAGTTTAATTTTGCTAGGGACTAGCAAAAGATAGGCATGGGGGAATGATATAGACACATCTATCTAGGTTAAAATGCCTATTCAGGCATGTTCCTAGGCTTATATTTGCACTTCATGTTATAAATATGGCATAACATGCATCATTGTACATTTAGAGTAGTTGTATATATTTTGTGTTAATTAGGTTCATTTTATGGTCAGGAGAGGAGATGATTTATTTTAGGGCCTTGGATGGACGATCAGACCATACAAATCTGATTAATACGACTATCGGAGTCTAACGCCTCTGAAATCGTCCAGATCAGAGTCCCGTAGCATCACATGAAGCCCGAGGAAGATCAACGGTTAGGGGGGCAATGCGACATCCATACGGGTTTCGGATGGAAAATCCGATCGGACGGATGGATCCGGAGCGACGATCGCAGTCTGACAGCATGAGAAGCATCTCGATCGGAGCACCGAGGCACCCTTTACAAAAGAAATAAGAATGGACGACCTAGGTGGCGCCACATGGCACCATCCAGGCTGCCCAACGTCAGCCAGCAGCAGTAGCACGCGCACACAGCCGCAGCCGCGTGCAGTGCACCGCGCGCAGCAACAGCGCAAGCGCACAGCTGCCGCTGCGCGCATCACTGTAGCAATGCATGCTGCATGCAAGTGCGCGAGGTGCGGGGGCACAAGGCACGTGATGCGTGCCAGCGGAGCGCGCCATTGGGGCGGGTGCCAGCGGGGCGGGCGTGGATCTCCAGCGATGCACCTTTACTGACGCTTACAACTGTCACTAATGGTCAGCGCATGCCAGCAAGTGGATTTGAAGGTCGGATCTTCAGCGATAGCTGCAGCGACGTTTATGGACGTCAGTAATGACCCAGAAGCGAATTTGTTCTTCCTCCTCCACTATAAAAGGACCTACCCACCACCATTCCAAAGCATCTCTTCCTTTCTTCCTCTCACCACCTCCAAGGCTCTAGAAAGAGCTTGTCCCAAGCCTGGGATGCTCATCTAGAGTAAAACCAAATAGTTTTCCGTCCTCTCACCCCTCTTCGTGGAGCATCCCATGGCCGTCCTCTCACCGCCCTTCGGGAAGAAGATCCTCACTGTGACATCATCCTATCCCATCCTCTGTCCTCCGGCTCCATCCTCCTTCGTCCTGCTCCTCACCACCTTCCTCCAGGCGACGTCAGAGCGAGTCATCCTCCTAGCAACCGTCGAGGGGGATTTCTCTCACCTTACTTTATCTTTTTATGGTTTCGTAGTGTAGATTTTTCTTGCTTTCATAGTTGTAACAAATAATTCTTGATAAATAGATGTTTATTTCTCTCTCTCTATCTCTTTCCTCTCATAAATATATTCTTGCAAGCAGATTAGCTAGAACTCATCAACCTGATCTCTTGCCTGCTAAAAACCAAAAAAAGTAGAAAAGATAAAAACAACCAAAAATAAATAAAATCGAAGCGCGATTTTCAATTAAAGTAAACGTCGCCTCCCTGTGTTCGACCTGGGACTCCCTTAGATTTTCAGAATAAATTTTATCTGATCGACGTGTTTGCAACTACGATGACAGGTTACTTATAACCTCGATTTCTAACACGTGAAGCACAGCCCGACCAGGAGCTGATTGAATTTTCATGACACTCAGGTGATATTCTACTTACTACACCCTTCTCATGTCTTTATTTTTACGATGAGGACATTGCATCCTTTAGGCGTGGGGGGGTGGATAATCAATACCTGAAATCATTGTGTTAACTCCATAGAATTTCTTTTAGTTTCTTTAAAAAAAATTTGAACATTTGAAAAAGATATAAAAGGAAAGAAATTAGGAAAAGAGGACTTAGGCATTTGGAAGTGATTAACTTTAGGAAATGATACGAGAGGAACTAAGCACTTAGACTCTTCAGGTCTTCGGGCTTAATTCACCTGGGTGTCCACTCGAATGTGGACTTAGTCTCGAGTCCTCTCCTATTCAAATTCATTTTTAGTTAGGCTAATAGATTTTGATGATTAGTATGCGACTTATCAACATGTCCTCTGATTGGGGGGACTTTAAGCCTAAATATCTACACACATTTTTTTTCACTGACTCACTTTTCAATGATTTCTTTCGAAATTGGGTAGCTAATGAACTATCTAGGGTGGTATGGCTGGCAAGTTGTCGGTGGAAATAGCTCATCGACCGGTTGTCCAGAGCCCAGTCACAAGACCATTTTCATTGTACTACCTTTTGGTAAATCTTAGATCAGGAAAGCCACCTACTTAAAAAAAAAAGAAAAGAAAAGAAAAGAAAATATAGAAAAAAAAAGATAAAGGAGAACATAAAAAAAATAAATAAAACCACACTTCACCGTAGGAGTATGGTTAGCAAGTTGTTGGTGGTAACAGCTCATCGACCGGTTGTCCAGAACCTAGCTCACAAAAAAAAAAGCACAATAATTCCCAAAACACTTAGGGAAGAAGCAGGGGAGTATGATAAACCTGGGAGATATACACTGGGTTCACACTTTTCTTGACCCCATAAATAAAAGAACTAGAGAGAAAGCTACCGTTCAAAATGGTAAACCTCTAGGCAAGGTCACTGAGGTGCGTTAGGTCAACCGGGTTTTATTGTTATAACGTTGTAGTATAGTCAGTTATTACCAACATTTCAAATATATAAATTTTTTTACTTGGAAAATAAAAGAGTTCCCGAGGTCGAACTCAGGGAGCAAGTTGTATTCTAGAGATATACATGTTTCTTTTACAAAAAATAAAGAAAGAGAGAGGGAAAGAATTTGTTGTTCTCTTTGTTTTCTCCTCGTGATGTTCTTCTTTCTTTCTTTCTTCAGATCTCCTTCTTCTTCTTTGTTCTGCAGAGGTGATGCTCCTCTTTCTTTCTTCGGATCTCCTTCTTCTTCTTTTCTTCTTCTGCAGAGGTGATGCTCTTCTTTCTTTCTTCAGATCTCCTTCTTCTTCTTTTCTTTTTCAGCCAGGGACGTCACCCCTCCTTCTTTCTTCTTTTCCCTTCAGGCCGTCGTCTGATTTCCAAATCAGACGACTTAAACTACCTGTTGCTACAGTCAGCTTCCTTCTTCTTCCGCGGTTCTTCTTCTTCACCTGTGCCTGCACACTTCAGAGTTTTTCGTCAGAGGCAAAACCTACTCTACCCCCCCCCCCCGCGTCTCTCTCTCTCTCTGAAACCACTCTTGGGAAAGCTCTCCCAGAGCTGCCGGGTAACCGGGTTCGGGTCAGGCCCGGGTCCAGGCCCACCGGCGTGCGTGGTGGGCGAGGAGTGCAGGTCAGTCTTAAGTCGGGTCGGGTCGGGTCAGGTCCGCGGGGCGTGAGAGCGGACGAGACCGGGTAACCGGGCGGGTGAAGGGGACCTCACCCCGTGTGCTGAGGCAGTAAGCCTCCAGCACTTTTGCATCATATATCACTGCGCCTCTTCAGGCTTTTCCGAGGTGGGACTAAATGTCCCACCTCAATTGCGCGCCCGCAGCGGGGAAATCAGCGGGAGATCGCAGCGTCACGCGAAGCCTTCTGCCTTAGCTGCGAGCCTGGTGTTTTGTCGAAACGCCTCGCAAGGCCTGGGAGTTGAATCTGGGCGTGACGCTGAGCGTGGCGTGCCTGTAGCTGCAGGCGGAAGCAGTTCCTCCTGCTCGGCAATGGCGGCGGAGGTTGGGTGGCCTGTTCACAAGAAAACGGCCTCTCGGCCTAATCAGAAAGTGCCAGGAGCTTCGCCAGGGTGCGGCGAAGCTCGTGTGGGTGGTGGCGAGGCGCGGGGCGGCGTGCAAGGGCTGCCCTAGGTCGGACTGTGGGTCGGAGGATGGGTTTGTTGGGGGAAGCGTTACGGAGGTGTGGAGTGGCAGTGAAGGGGTGGGGGGTGCTCAGTGTGATGAGGCGGAGGTTCGGGGAGGGTCGGCGAGGTGTGTGAGGCTGTGGAGCGATGGGAGCATCTCGCCGGAGGGTGGCCGGAGACGAAGGGGGTGACGATGGTAAGGGTCGGTCGAGGGCTTAATTGAATAAATTGAAAGCGGGGAAAGAAAGAGGAGAAGAAGGGGAGTAGCTCTAGCTTACTTGCAGGGACGAAGGGGGTGGAATAGGGCGACAGTCGTATCGACTGTCGCCGGAGAAGACGATGCTCAGGGAAAGGGGCGGCAGCGAGCAGAGAGCCGGAGAGGCGCCAGCTGGGTGCGGCGTGGCGCGGGAAGAGCAAGGGAGGAAGTCTCTGCTGCTGGTATTGCGGCAGAGCGAAGAGGTGGAGGGGGAGGAAACCGCCGGAGCTGGTGAGCGTCTGCCGGAGGGAGAAGAGAGGAAGGTTGAGGATTTTCTCCGTCAGATCCAGGCTGCCCCGGTCGGTGGAGCAACGGGGGGTATTTATAGGGATCAAACAGGGAGGAAGGCGGATGGAGACGACGTGTCTCCCTCGCCGGAGGATGGCCGGAAACAAGAACCCATACCGTCCGTGTGTTCGCACGGCCGGTATGGTGGGTTACAACGACCAGGGGGGTGTCCCTGCGACGGCTGACGACGCAGGGCACCCCCGGTTTACTTGCCAGGTCCCCCACCTCACCCTGCGCGGCGCCATGCTCCGCGCAAGGTCGCCGGAGCATGGTGCTGGCAGGTTTTGCAGGGGGGACCTGATCGCAAAGAACGAAGGAGAGTTAGGGGCCAAAATGCGAGGGTTCAAAAGTTGAGGGCCAAAGAGTAAATATATGAGGACCAAAGTGTAAAGTCGGTCAAGGAGGTTTCTTCTTAGGCTCAAGTTTTTATACATGACTAATTAGGACCTAAGAAATCTGATGGTGAATTTCATTTCTATATTAAACCTTGTTTGACCGGTCAATTTACGCAAAAATACAAATTAAGTTATTAATTGGGCATGGTTCTCAATGTAGGTCAAAATGGGTTCTGAAGGCCAAATTGAAGGTTCTAAACCCTAGAGATTATTTTTCTATGAATTTTAGAGGGTTTATTCTATTTTTACTTTGCCTCGAACCTTGTGAATTGAAGTGGGTTGTTTTAGGGTTACAGATTATCATTTAGTTTCTTGGAATTGCTGTAGCCCTTGCTAGATCATTTCATCCCACTTTTATTCTTATTAAGCTGCTTTGACCTATGTTTGGGCCCTGAATTACCCTGTATGCAGATTATACTGGTAAAATTGCATTTTTACCCCTTATGACTTGTTTTCTTCTTAAACTCAGAATTCTCTGAGTTAAGCCTTTCCTTGAGATATGTAGGAGCTTTTATCCTTTGTATTAGGTCAAAATGAGCTAGTTATGGCTCATGATGAGGTTCTCATCAGTCACCTAGGGTCGTAGAAACCTGAAGTCCATTTTAACGGCCATCTAGTGAGTCTTTCACTTTTTTCACAAGATGCTTAACAATTAGAATCCTTTTCGAGTCTTAGGCGAGCTGCATACCCGTAAAAATTTATCCCAAAACTCTCAAACTCCAAAAGTACAAAAAAATTACAGAAAAAGAAAAATAATAAAAAATTGTATCTTCCCTTTTCAAATAAGTAGAGGACTTGGGCGGTTTACATTCTGGCAGACACCTAGGTAGTGTTGAGTCTTTGAAGTTTAGGAACTTAATTGAAATTTTCTATTATTAATAAATGACTTAGGCCTAAGCAATCTAATCCTAATTCTACTTTTATACATAGCATATAGTTTAATTTTGCTAGGGACTAGCAAGAGATAGGCATAGGGGTACGATATAGACACATCAATTTAGGTTGAAATGCCTATTCATGCATATTCCTAGGCTTAGATTTGCATTTCATGTTATAAATATTGCATAACATGCATCATTTTGCATTTGGAGTAGTTGTATATATTTTAGGTTAACTAGGTCTTTTTTTTTGTCAGGGGAGAAGAATACTTATTTCAGGGCCTCAGATGGATGATCCGACCGTACAGATCATATTAAGATGACCATCAGAGTCTAACACCTCTAAAATCGTCTAGATTGGAAAACTATAGCATCGTACGAAATCCGAGGAAGATCAATGGCCAGGGGGCAATGCGACATCCATATGGGTTTTGGATGGAAAATATGACCATATGACTAGATCCAGAGTGTCGATCGTAGTTCGACAACGTAGAAGTTAGCTCGATCAAAGCACCGTGGCATCCTCTGCAAGCAATGAAGTGTGGACGGTCCAGATGGTGCCATGTGGCACCATCTGGAGCACCTAATGCCACCCACCCCTTCTCCAAAGGCCAATCATCAAGTGATCTCAGCAGCTATATGAGAATCCAACAACTAAGAGCCCGCCCTCACCACGCAGCTGCGGTGCTTCATCATGGTGCATTCGTGGACATGGCATAATGGTGTGAGCGGCAGTTCTTAAGGGAGGGGCATGGGTTCGAATCCCCATAGCCCTGTAATTCTCAAATCCGTCGAGCAACAATGCATGCAGTAGCAGTGGTAGCGAAGCGCGAATGCACGCCAATACACACCAGCACGCACACCAGCAGGACGCCGCGCGATCAGCATGGGTGATTGTTGATAGCGCAGCGTGGGCCCGTATACGATTAATGCCAGCTTTCAGTGAAAGCTGGGCTGACCTACAGTGACCCTTACAACCATCGCTACTTCATTGCAATCCAGCAAAGCTAGCTAAGGGCATGAGCATATGTGAGCCATCTACATCGATGCTTCCAACGATGGTCTGGTGGTCATTAAAGGTCCCATGACTATTTTTTTCTCCTCTCCTCCACTATAAATGGAACTACACCCCCTCCCTTCCATGCCATCTCCACCTACTCTAATCCCACCTACACCCAAGCTCTAGCAAGCCTACCGATGCTCCATTAGAGCTTGTTCTCAAGCTCCCAAGGCTCCTATTTGTGTAGCAAACCTCTTCCTCACCAAATATTCATCCATCTTCCCATCACCATTCATAGGTCACCTTGGAGCTATCCTCCCATCTCCATTTCGGTAGAAGATCATCTCCATTTTCTCACCTACATTCCAGAGCCACATCGATGCTTTCCTCTACCCGACGTCCCCCTGCATCTCACTTCCATCGTCCTGCTCCTCACCTCCTTCGTCTGAGTTTCCACCAAGCATCGTCATCTCACTGAACAGCTGATTCGGGAGATTTACTCTCACCCCCTCCCTTTTTATGCTTTCATAATAGCTTGTAATAGACATTGAAGTGATATCTATACCATTTTTGTTCCATCTCTATCTTGTGATTGCTTGACTTTTATTTCAAAAACACAAAAAATTAATAAAACCCTAAAATACCAAAAAGAAACAAATCGAAGTGCGATTTTCAGTTAAAGTAAACGTCGCCTCCATATGTTCGACCTAGGACTCCCTTAGAGTTTCAGTAAAAATTTTATCTGATCAATGTGTTTTGCAACTACGATGACGAGTTACTTGTAACCTTGGTTTCTAACACACGAAACACGCTAGCTCAATGCACCTAGGTCCAATAGTGCCCTATCAAAAATGTATTCCCTAATAACGCATGAGATCAAGGGGGCACCTGGATCTTTCTTCTTTTGAGGAAGGTGATGTAGGATAACAGAACTTGCCAGTTCTGAGAGAATCACCATCTTTTGAGTGGGTTTTCTCGGCTTACGCTTTTGGGTACACAGTTCTTTCAAGAATTTAGTGTAAGCTGGGATGTGCTTAATAGAGTCAAGAAGTGGAATATTTATCTCTATGCTCTTGAATAAATTCAGGAGCTCCTCGTTGCTATCTATGTTTTTCTTCTTCTTGGTTTTCAATAGGTTCTTAGGGAATGCAATATCGGTTGTATTTTCAATATCCGGTCCTTGGGATTTATTATCTTCTTGAATCTCCTCCTCTCTCAAGCTCCCCAGGGTTTTGACTTCTAGAAGGTAATTCAGGGTTCTGGGTCTGCTTCCCACTTCTCAAGGTGATAGAGTTTGTAGAGGAATAATGGTTTGGGTCTTGAGGTGGGGTAGTGAAGATTGGAGGGCCTTGGTTGGTCATATAACCAGAAGATGAAGATGATGAGGGACCCTACTCAACCACTTCAGAATGTGAGTGTGGGTCCCATTGATTCCCGTACCCTCAAGCTCTATTACTGTGATTTTGCACATTGCGCTGGTTGGGTATGGTTTGGCATGGTAGAGATCCGAGTTGTCGGGTGTTAGTAATTAACCCAAATTGCAAGTTATCCAATGATGTCTTCATTTGCTACATAAGCTAAAGAATGGACCCTTGCATTTCTACCATCCGCCAGTTTAACTCAGCTTGCCCTGTAGGTTGTTGGGCATTCCAAGATGGCTGACTAACCGGTCTCAAGGGCAACTGGTATATACTTTACCCTAACCCATAGGTCTTTGACATGCATAGCTACTGGGTCGAGTTTGGGTTTGTTTACCCTAACTTTTCTAGGAGAAGTTAGGGTGGTTCCTCCAACATGAGTTATAAGTGTTGGAATATGGGTTGGACCTAACATTCTCCTGCATTTCATACACATCCTCATAGGATGATGATGGGGAGAAGGAAGGATCAGAAAAGCTGGGATCAAAGGCCACAGTTTCGAACCCATAAGGTTTCGAGGAATCATGGATCATAGGTTGAGCCGATTCAAGCTGGTTCACGAACTCTCACTGATGGGAACACCATCATGAGCCCTAACTAGCTCATTTTGACCCAATAAAGTAAATAAATGCTCCTACATAACCAACTGAAGGTCATATTTCATTGCACAACCATTCTGAGAGAAAAATAAGAAACTAGGGTTAAAACTATAATTTTACCAGCTTATCATGATTGCAGTACAACCATAGGTTTTCTCGAGGGCTGAACAAAGGTTAAATGGTCTTAATAAGATAACAAGTTGGTTGGATTAAATAGAAAAGGGCTTATGTGTGTTTCGAGAATTAAATGACTTTTGAAAACCTACAAATAGACCCACTTAATTAACCAAGGTTTAGGTCAGGATAAAATTCACCTAAAATTTGTAACAATCGTAGAAAAATAATATCTAGGGCTTAGTACCTTCAATTTGGCCATCAGAACCCATCTTGACCTAAAATGGAGTCTCAAATAGATATTTGCACTAATTTGTGCTTTTTACATAAATTACCTAGTCAAACGTGGTCAAAACAAAAATCCAACTTCACCATTCGATTCCTTATGTCCAAATTAGGTTTGTACCAAAATTTGGACTCAAGATGAACTTGTCTTGACCTAGTTTGCAAAAGGTCATGTCTGATTACATTTATACCCCCAACTTTAAAAACCCTTGCATACAGCAACCCTGACTTCTTCATCATCCTCACAATTAGGTCCCTCCACCATTATTGCAAAGGAAACCTACTCCGATGACCTTTGACCGGAGATTTCTCCTTGATTGCTTGGAGAATCCCTTCCAAAATTGGAAGGTAGATTCTATGAGGAAATCTCTCCAATTTGAACCAATCATGATGCTCTGATTCTTTCCCAATCTCTCATGAGAATGCATGACAGATTTGGGTATCTAAAAAGCTCCCAAGTCTGGTGACATTACAAGCTTGGGAAGCTTGCTTCCTAAGTCCTAATCGCCCCTTAGATCCTTATTTAAGGAAGCCCAGATCCTCCTAACCTCCTCATGCTCGAATTCAACTGTGAATCCTCTCAAATTCCTCTCTCTCTCATGGCCAAAGGATCCTCGATGTCTGGCGATCCCCACTTCCCTTTCTCATTGTTCATCCGCCATACCTGCAATGGATTCCTCTTGCTCTCCTCCATCTGTCTCGCCATACTAGTATATGCCACCTCCTCCTTCGTCCTTGCCGTTCCTACCTCACCGGAGCCACCTTCGTCTCCGACATCGGCAACACCAGACCCGATGCCATCACTGCCCCAATTTGTCCATTGACCTCCTAGCAAAGTCCCTTATCCCCTCTACTTTCTTTTCTGCTCTTTACTTTCCAAAACTGACCACCGACACCCCTTCACTCCTCCATCTCCGGCCACCCCCTCCAACAAGCCCATCCCACCTCCATAGACCACCAAAACCCTCACCAACCATCGCAAATCCTTCCCACACATCATTGATCATTTTCCCTCTATTCATTCACCTGTCCACTCACTCACACACACCTCTAAACACACCCACTCACACACACACAGTTTGACCTAGCCATGCACTCACGACCACTGTTACACCACGCCACCACCCCCATCACGTTCGCCATGCTCCGGTGATACTCCTTGAACACTCTAATTTGACCGAGAGGCCGTTTTACTGATTTCAAGTGTACGGCCCATCTGCCATTAACGAGCAAGCTTTGAGCTTGCTTAATTGTCGCTCCTAACCTTGTTGTCCCAAGTTGAAGTCTCAGGACGTAGATCGCATTTTTGATAAAAGCGTCATAGTATAGTTGCGAAATACGATCCAACAAAGATATTGTTTTGAAAATAACGAGACTTTGATTCCCGATCGTTCGTCTCTGGGAGACGTTCTTTTTGTTTTTGAAATCGATCTTAAAGCTACTCTACTTTATTTAAACGACATGCTGGTGCGTAATATATAGGCGGTTAAAGAACAGGCACTTAAATCACGCAAATATGATAATCACTTAGCTCAAGGTGATTTCAAACACATAAGAGATATATATATATGAAAAGAAATTTCATTCATCGTGGGGGAGTTGTTCCACAAGGAAATCTAGAGGAAAGCTTATACATAAATGCTTAAAATTAAATCTAACTACCAGAAAATGATTGCATACAAGAATCAACAGGGGGATTTCTCCTGCATCATTGGGGGAGAAGTAAGACTACTCTACTAAGCAATAAATGAAAGCAATAAAAATTACGAAGAGCATGATCTAGAGCTAGAAGAATAGAGGGCATTCAGGGGTGGTCCCCGATGGCCTTGGAGTGGTCGAGAAGCGAATGAGGGGCGGCCAATGTAGCTTAGGCCGACCCTTTGAGAGAATTAGGGTTGATCCAGCATCCCGGCATGGTGTCCTCCATGGTGGTGCTCAACTCGTGGAGGTGGAGTGGAGATGGAAGTGGCTATTCTAAGTGGAAGGGACGCCAAGGAAGTGAATGGTTGCAAATGGCCACCCAAGGAGTCCTTTTATAGACCTAGGGGAAGCTCTCTAGAGAATTATGGAATTCTCTAGAGAGGCTTATGGTGGGAGCTCGTGGGAGAGTGAGAAAGGAGGGTGGATGGTGGTTTTTAGATCCACCAAATGTGGATCTAAAAATTGAATGGCTCTTGGTTGCTATTTTTGGCAACCAAGGCAACCACACAAGGTAGAGAGTTCTAGAGAACTCTAGGCTAGATATTTTCGTGTGGATGGTGTGTGTGGGTGTGTGTTGGTGTGTGTGGGTCGAAACTTAGGTGGCTGGGCTGATTAGGTTGGGTTCTAGTGGGTTTAGGTCGAGGTTGGTGTTAAATTAGGGTTATAAACCCTAATTCACTAAGGTAAAGTGCAATTAAACTTAATACAAGTTTATTTGGGTGTGTGGAAACTTAATTAAGAGTAAAACAACTCAATTAAGTCAGGTCTAGGTCAATTGGACTCTCACTGAGTCCAATTGGATAGTGTGTGCTGAGATCAGGGCTCAATTGGACTCAATGAGTCCAATTGAATAGGCTGATGGAATTGACTAAGATCCAAGTCAATTAGGTTTAGTGAGGACCTAATTAGGTCCTTAGGGAGGTTTAGAGGTGATGTACTAGGGTTAGGGCACCATAATTTAGGTTCCTATGGGGTTGGAATTGGGTTTAAGGACCTAGAGATCCAAGATCAAGGCTTAAATCTCAAAACAAGAATTGGAGAGTAGTATCAGTCATCTAATTATAAAATTAGACGTCTTATACTCAAAAATCAGAACTCCAGACTTGTTGTCTGGACGTCTAATCAGAGTTAGGAAGGATTTCGGGTTCTATTTTGGGTATTCTATAGAAATTAGATGTCTGACAAAGTGTCTGGACGTCCAATAACACTGCAGAAGTGGGTTTGAAGTGTGCGGGAGTTGGCTAAGGGTCCTAGATGTCTTAAAACTTACCTGGACGTCCAGAGAAGGGTTGGAACTAGGGTTTTAGGGCTTCCTAGGGTGTTGTGACCTAATATAAGGGTGGCTCAGGCTTGGGGAAGTCTCTAAGCTATCCTAGGGCTGGGATGGACCTAAGCTCTTCACATTTTACTGCTTTATTTCTACTTAATAGAATAGAAAACCTTTAACCCCCTTACATTATTATTCCTACATCTAAACTAGGCCTTCTGCTCCAGCTCTACTACAACTCCCGTTATTCCTGATCCAGCTTCAGATCCAACTCCTGATCAACTTATTCCCTACAATCGACATAATGCACTTAATCAGCACATTATTGCATTATTTTATGCATAGCTAAAGGAAAGCAGTAAAGATGCAGATAATGTGTATGCATGCATGAATAACCCTAACTTATGCTAAGTCCAAGCTTAATCTAGACCAATTAAGACCTATGATTGTTGCGCAATGATACCCCCATGCCTAAATCTTGCTAGTCCCTAGCAAATGCAAGACTAAATTATTTACAGCAAGGGTCCCTAAGGGACTGGTTATTTTACCAAGTGTTTGCATAGAGATTTTTCTCCTTTTTATTTTCATCCTATGCTCTAGAAATCCAGACAATCGTGAAGGTGCTGCTATGTAGCTTTTGCAACAGATTCGAGTGAAGACTAATACACCTCTAAAGCCTGTACTTGACCCTTAATAAAAATTCTAGCGGGATAGGCAGATTTCTTCCCTCGGGGTATTCGAGATATTCTATGAATTTCACCCCGGCTTCGGCCTTTGGTAGAGAATCTTTGAGGCAAAGGATTATATATTTGGTGGCTCATTCTCACTTGGTGCTACATAGAGACTAGTACTACAAAATCCAGATTCCTGAATTACTAAGTAACTCAACTCAGAGAAAGACGAGAAAAACTATGCTCCCTTTTGATTCATTCGTATTCATTCTCTCTTGCTCTTTTTCTTTCTTTTTCTTAGAGCACACAACCTCACTAGATTCACACATAGGATTTGTATTTGGTGGTCTCACTAGGCATTAACACTTTAATTGAGTTCTCATAACCCTAACACTAAGTCGGGATTCCTCAGCCAGTATTTGGGCTGTCCGAAACACAAGAAAAATAGGTTAAGGCCATATTTGGTGGAGCGCAATTTTATTTGGTGGTATTACCTCGATGAAAACTAAATATTCACAAGCTCTTTTGCTTCTTCGTCAAAAATTTTTTTTTTCTTCTTTTTCTTTTTTACAATTTTTCTTCCTTTTCATCATTTTTTTTTTTCAGCATAGCACAACTGGCATACATCCATGAATTTTATTAAGGAGGCATTATTGGGGATTGGTGGTACTAAAGAGACATTGGGTGGCTTATTTGGTGGAAGTGCCTACTCACGGCACCAGGAGAGACGGATAGGACGGTGTATTTCTGACCTTGACATCAATACCCTCCTTCAGCCGAGGATTCCGTAAAGAATGGTCGTAACCATCCACCTTAGCCCTAGTTTTATGAAAACTTGTTCTTCGCGTATTTGCCTTATTCGGTGGCTCTCACAATTTCGCACAAAATGTATACGCTAGAACCGAGAGTGAAAACTATGCCTAATCTCTAAGTATCATCACCTAATTATCTAGGATTCCAGATTCCTTGCACTAATCTTAGAGCACCAGTACACTCTACTCTCATCTCACACTATTTGGTGGATTTTTGGAAGAAAATCAGCCAGACTCCCAAAACACTGTTCAAGGGTTCAGGAAAAGAAGCATTGCTTCTTCTCGACAAACTGAAGACGTTTATCAGCCTTCACCATGAATCCATTGCAAATTCTATGTGTGTGTGAAAAGCTGTACAGGATTCCAGATTACAGGATTCAACTAAAGGATAAAATCCCTAATGCATTCTCTTAATAGAATAATCTTATTCATGAATGCAATATCTATATATGCTATAGACTTGTAACCTCATATAATTTGTACTTCGTGAATTTTCCGTATCGGGTTACAATCAGCTTGATCCTAAATTTAGAACAAAAGGTGAGCAGTTGAGTCAGAATTGGTTATTACGAAAGATTTCAAGCTCCAATGCGAGCATTGGAGGTGGAGTCGGTTGTTCTTTTATTTAAGGTCCTAAAGTACATTTTGCATGCAGCCCCGAGGTTTTCCTAGGTGTTAGCACAAAAAAAAAAATTTTAATTTTTACTGTATCTACCCCCCGATGCCTGTGTTCTTGCATGTCCTCATGCATGAATGTAAAAGAAAATAAATGCTGCAGGGAGAGAATGGGTAGAAATCACTTGTAATTGCTACTGAAATTATATTCAGCACTGGCCAACCTGTTAATATGCAATATAAAAGGGAAATATGCTAAAACAAAACTATGCTATGTATAAAAATGATGGTGGAATGTGGGGCGAATGGTATCTATATGTGCTGAGTTTAACGCCTCCAGCTGGGCGAAAGCTCAATGAGATGTATCAATTCTTGCATAGGAGCCGGTCAAAATTAAGAGAAAGATGTGCTCGTATGATCCTAGAATCAGTGGTCCAGAGATGCGGACGAGCTGATTGTGCACCCGTACTCCAAAAAGTCTAGCTATAAGAAAGTGTGGAGTGGTGGTGGCAAATAGAGGATAATCAGAGGGGGATCATGATGATGATTCAGCTGATTTATCATGTCCCACAATTCAGCAGGAAGTTGCTGAGGGAGTAGATCAACATGTATCTCAGAACCAGAATCTGAGTCATAGGGATCCTCATAATGATAATTGACATCAAAGATCATGCCCTCTCCAGGCTCTGGGTCATATGGGGTTATCCGTGAAAGCAGAGGATCTATGGGGAGGTCACTGAAATCCTCGTCAGAAATTACTTCGTCCTCATCAGTACTCATCTCTGATTCATCAGAGGCTGTCTCTTCAGGCTCGAGGTCGAGCCATTGACTAGGATGGTAGGTGCATCCCCAGCTCATTCTACTCGAAGCTTCACCCTCATATGCATTGGGCTCCTCAGTAATTCCTACCTCAGGTCGCATATTTATTTCTTTGTTCGAGTTATCCATAGCTACTTCTGGTTTTCGGATGTTAGGATCAAGGATAGAAAGTGTCATCTTAGAGTCTCTAATATCCGAATTAGGGATGTAGGTGAAAGAAGAAGAGTGCAGATCAAAAGATGTTGGCTCTAGCACAGGTTCACCTACAATGGGAAGTGGTCTAGATTGATCAGTAGTGTCACATGTAATGTTTGCCTCAAGATCCATATCCTCAATTGGATCTACTTCCCTTGTCTCAATCGGGTTATCTAACCCAAAAGGTGTCTCCCAAGATTCAGGATAATCTGATTGCGGCTCTATCCTGGAGATATCAGTCCTTTCCTCCTAAATTTCAGATGAACCCATTCGGCATACTTCCTGCTCCTGTCTCATATCCACGCTAGATTCTTTTTCCCTCGAGTGATCTTCGGGCATCTACTCCCGAGAATCTTCTGTGTTTTCTTTCGGCATAGTTGTTTCAGATTCTTCGAGGTCTTCAATGCCATTTTCCACTTGATATCTCAAAAGCAGTAGTTCTTGAGTTTCCCGATTTTGTCCAATTAACCTTGTTATCTCTACTGTTTCCTGAAGCAGCTCCATCACAGCTTGTTGTTGCGGAATCTGGCTTTGTCTTTGGTTTGGCTCAATGATAGCATGGATTTCGCGCAGATAGGATGTGGCCTTTTCCTTAGCGCTCGCTATAGCTCTCTGTATTCTATAATGTGGTCGCATATGCACCGGTAGCTCTTCAGGGGTTCCAGGGGGTGAATCAGGTCTACCCATGTTCCATGGGTGATAACCAGGAGTATGAAATCCATATCCTGGGTTATAAGATGCGATCCTTTGAGGGACCGACTGGTATAGGTCATAATATCCATGGTTAGGATATGGGTTAACCATTTTAGTAACCTGAGGAGAAGGATCAAGTGAAGAAAAAAGTCATCTTCGCCACCTTGGGTTCGGATCCCAAGGTTGAGCTGATTCAGTGACCCGAGCTCTCGGATAAGCTCGTGGGTCCAACTCTTCTGGATCCTGATTAGGTCCAGATCCAATGTTAGCCAATGCGGCTCAGCAGATAGAAGAAATGGGGCGAGAAGATGGTCCGGCGAGGTGACTCGCCTCCTTGGGAGTGGCTCCCAAGGTCCAACCAAGTGAGGTCGAAGTGACCTCCTTCCATGCATACACCGCCCAACCCCTGGGTTGGTGTAGCCACGTAGAACAAAGCTAAGGCCCTGTCAATCAAATGGTCCTTACAAATCAGGTGACCAGATTTTTCGTTAGGGATTTGAATTCCTGAAGATAAGTTCGTCGTACAACCGACTGAACGTGAATCCCGCCTCTCAAGCTAACCTAGCCAGTCTGGTTACGAGGGGACTAAGGGGAAGGTTCTTCCTTTGGCTTACGCCTCAGTTCTGTTGACCCTCGAGCCGCGGTCGTTTGACACTACCTCGCAGACTTAGTCACCAGGTTTGGCAAGAGAGATTAAACTCATCCAGTAGTACGACAACGAACTCGGGTTGATTTCGTGTTTTAAAATTAGTTTTTAACCCATTTTCTTCTGTGGGGTTTGTGGTGAGTGGCCCACAAGGTGACCAAGCTCACCAGCTAACTAGACTTGATTAAGTCTAGGTTAGCCAAAAGTGTGGTCTCTATTTGTGACCCTAAAGGTTCAACATAAGCTGCATGCACTTCTAGGGTTTTTTTCTCTATTTCAGCAGACCACAAGAATAGTGTTGATTCTCTGATAGTAATTGGAATCTAATTAATTTGAAATTTTTCGAGTAGATTCCTTTTTCAATTAGTTTTTCAGAGAACATTTTTTTTATAATTTTTACTATTTCAATTGAATTTTTAGGGAATTTTAAATATCAGGGGGTCAAATTTGGAACTTTGATCCCTGGATGGTTTTTCGCTTTGAAACAGTATCAAGTGATCTTCAAAAATTCGAAAAAAATATGGAAAATAAAGACAATTAGATCAGATTTCAAACCCCACCATTTTTAGTCAAAACAGATTCGCAGATTGCTCGAAATCGCTTTTGGAACTTTGAAAATTTTTGAATCTGAGTCTATTTGACCCCCATGCACTTCGCGAATTTTCAAAAATTTTATACTTAGATTTTTCTCAAAGTAATGGCGGAATTTGAAAGATGGTTTGAAAATTAAGGTTTTCCCAAATTTCAGAATTTTTCAATAACGGATTTTTCGGCAGTCGAATTTTTAGGTGAGATTTGAAATCTAGCCGAAAATTAGAAGGTGGTGGAAAAGCTTTTAAAGAGGTTTTGAATTTGAAATTCAAGCCTTCCACCAAAAATACTTTCTTTCTTTTTTAAAATCATTTGCACTTTTTTTTTTCAAAAAGAATTTTTCAAAAGATTCAAAGAAAATCTATTTTTTTCTTCCTTTTTTTCTAACCTAGATTCAAAAGGAAATCCAATCAAAATTTTTTTTTAAAATTTTTGAGTTTTTTGATTTTTTTCTTTTCCACGAAAATAAGAAAAATCACTTTTTTTTTAGAAGAAATTGCAGGAAGTAGATCTAGTCCTAGGGTTCAGAAAATAAACCTAATCTATAATAGATGATGTGCACCTAATTTTTTTTTGCCGCACTCGATGTGTGCATGAATCCCATTTTCTTTCTGTGTTGTCGTGCACACCGAAAACAAAGTAGTGGCAGATTTGTCAGTGATAGATTAAAAGATCGAAATCAAGAAAAGTGACGTTGCCACCCCGGCAACGGCACCATTTGTTGGGAGAAATCGTAGATCGCATTTTTGATAAAAGCATCGAAGTATAGTTGCGAAATACGATCCAACAAAGATATTGTTTTGAAAATAACGAGACTTTGAGTCCCGATGATTCTTCTCTGGGAGATGTTTTTGTTTTTGAAATCGATCTTAAAGCCACTGTACTTTATTTAAACGACATGCTGGTGCGTAATATATAAGCGATTAAAGAAAAGGCACTTAAATCATGCAAATATGATAATCATTTAGCTCAAGGTGATTTCAAACACATAAGAGATAAATATATAAAATTAAATTTCATTCATCGTGGGGGAGTTGTTCCATAAGGAAATCTAGAGGAAAGCTTATACATGAATGCTTAAAATTAAATCAAACTACCAGAAAACGATTGCATACAAGAATCAACGGGGGGATTTCGCATGCATCATTGGGGGAGAAGTAAGACTAAACTACTAAGCAATAAATGAAAGCAATAAAAATTATGAAGAGCATGATCTAGAGCTAGAAGAATAGAGGGCATTCAGGGGTGGTCCCCGATGGCCTTGGAGTGGTAAAGAAGAGAATGAGGGGCGGCCAATGTAGCTTAGGCCAACCATTGGAGAGAAGAACGGTTGATCCAGCATCCTGGCATGGTGTCCTCCATGGTGGTGCTCAACTCATGGAGGTGGAGTGGAGATGGAAGTGGCTATTCTAAGTGGAATGGATGCCAAGGAAGTGAATGGTTGCAAATGGCCACCCAAGGGGTCCTTTTATAGACCTAAGGGAAGCTCTCTAGAGAATTATGGAATTCTCTAGAGTGGCCTATTGTGGGAGCTCGTGGGAGAGTGAGAGAGAGAGGGTGGATGGTCGTTTTTAGATCCACCAAATGTGGATCTAAAAATTGAATGGCTCTTGGTTGCTACTTTTGGCAACCAAGGCAACCACACATGGTAGAGAGTTCTAGAGAACTCTAGGGTAGATGTTTTCGTGTGGATGGTGTGTGTGGGTCGAAACATAGGTGGCTAGGTTGATTAGGTTGGGTTCTAGTGGGTTTAGGTCAAGGTAGGTCTCAAATTAGGGTTATCAACCCTAATTCACTAAGGTAAAGTGAAATTAAACTTAATACAAGTTTAATTGGGTGTGTGGAAACTTAATTGAGAGTAAAGAAACTCAATTAAGTTAGGTCTAGGTCAATTGGACTCTCACTGAGTCCAATTGGACAGTGTGTGCTGAGATCAGGGCTCAATTGGACTCAATGAGTCCAATTGAATAGGCTGATGTAATTGACTAAGATCCAAGTCATTTAGGTTTAGTGAGGACCTAATTAGGTCCTTAGGGAGGTTTAGAGGTGATGTACTAGGGTTAGGGCACCTTAATTTAGGTTCCTATGGGGTTGAAATTGGGTTTAGGGACCTAGAGATCCAAGATCAAGGCTTAAATCTCAAAACAGGAATTGGAGAGTAGTATCAGACGTCTAATTATAGAATCATACGTCTTATACTCAAAAATCAGAAGTCCAGACTTGTTGTCTGGACGTCGAATCAGAGTTAGGAAGCATTTCGAGTTCTGTTTTGGGTATTCTGCAGAAATTGGATGTCTGACAAAGTGTTTGGATGTCCAATAACACTGCAGAAGTGGGTTTGAAGTGTGAGGGAGTTAGCTAAGGGTCCTGGATGTCTTTAAACTTATCTGGACATCCATAGAAGGCTTGGTACTAGGGCTTTAGGGCTTCCTAGGGTGTTGTGACCTAATCTAAGGGTGGCTAAGGCTTGGGGAAGTCTCTAGGCTATCCTAGCGCTGGGATGGACCTAACCTCTTCACATTTTATTGCTTTATTTCTACTTAATAGAATAGAAAACCTTTAACCCCCTTCCATTATTATTCCTACATCTAAACTAGGCCTTCTGCTCCAGCTCTGCTACAACTCCCGTTATTCCTGATCCAGCTTCAGATCCAACTCCTGATCAGCTTATTCCCTACAATCGACTTAATGCACTTAATCAGCACATTATAACATTATTTTATGCATAGCTAAAGGAATGCAGTCAAGATGCCGATAATGTGTATGCATGCATGAATAACCCTAACTTATGCTAAGTCCTAGCTTAATCTAGGCGAATTAAGACCTATGATTGCTGCACAATCATTGCTTAGCCTTAAAATCCCCCCAAATTAGAGGGCAGGTTGATAAGTCATATACTTATCATCCCAATTTATTTACCATCTTAAAATGAATTTTAATTGACGAGGACTCAAGACTAAGTCCACATTCAAGTGCACACCCAGGCTAATTAAGCTCGAAGACCTAAAGAGTCTAAGTGTTTAGGTCCTCTCGTATCATTTCCTAAAGTTAATAACTTCCAAATGCCTATGTTCTCTTTTCCTAATTTCTTCCTTTTTTTAGAAAAATTTTCAAATTTTTTTTATTCTTTATGAAACTAAAAGGAATTCTACAGAGTTAACAAAATGATTTCAGGAATTGATTATCCACCCCCCCATGCCCAAATGATGCAATGTCCTCATTGTAAAAATAAAGACATGAAAAGGGCAGAGTAAACAGAACATCACCTGAGTGTCATGAAAATCTGGTCAGCTTCGCAGAGAGAAGGGTGTCTACACACGTGCTAAGTTTTATGCCTTCAGCTAGGCATAGCATACATACAAAGAAGATATTGAGAATTCACAAGTGTGGTTTAGAATCAAAATCAAAATATTGATTTTGAAACCATCCAGCAGAAGATGTCCACAGATGTGGATGAGATTATGGTGCAGACCCATGCCCCAGGGTCGAGTGGTTCTCAAGTTTTAGATGAAAATCACCCATAATCGAAGGTTGCTGTGTTTGCGGGGTCGGGCCTACGGTTTAGTGGTGTGCAACTCAAGACCAAAGTGTCGGATAATGGGGAAAGATGGTTCAATAGGTGTGGTTGTCCACTTAACATCTAGCTCAGAAAAATAATCAGTTATTCTAGGCTTCGGTCGCACGTGAAAGATATCATAAGGGTTCATATAGAAGATAGGTGGTTTCAGGTCATTAGGAACCCTTATATCCAAACTTGTTCTTCCCTCAAAATTAACCTCCCAAATTTTCATTTCAACAATTCTATCCTCCAACATTAAGGGCTCAGGCTTCGAGACCTCTAGCATATTATTAACCCCACCTGATTCTCCCAAGTCTAGAAATCGTGGCTGAATCAAGATTGGCTTGGGCACAAAGATCTCAAAAGTCAGCTCTTCGGGGTGCAGATGAGGATTGTGGTCACTGATTGAATCATCAAGATTCGAATCCTCTAGGTAACCCCAATCGAATCGAAATCTTCAATGAACAGGCTATCAAATGGTTCATCAGATTCCTCATGCCCGTTTATCTCACTAAAATAGTTTTCCTTATGTTCAAGTGAGACTTCACCTAAAGATTCTTCACCCTCAGAGTCAAAGAATTGATGATCCTCATTCATATATGTCTAAAAATCATATGTCATTTCATGGTCCGTGGAGACATATTTTTCCTCGCTCCATGGCTTGGGATCTCAGGTGAATCAATCGTTTCATCCTCAAATGGTTGCTCTAGCCCATCTTGGTCATCCCCAATCTCAGAAAATGTATCCCCCTGACAAGCGCCTGAGCGGGTTCAGACATTGCCTCAGCTGAAGGGGGTTCATTTTGAGAATCATCCCAAGATTTGACTAGTGCGACCACAAATTTCATCCTCAACCTTGACAATTTCCCAAGAAGAAACTCACCCAAGTCCCTATCCCTAACACTTTGGAGCAAATACAATAGAGAACTATTAGGTTCATCAATCATTTTTATCATAGGCTCTAGTGCTTCAATGCATGGTGTTGGCTGAGCTTCTAAAGATTGTATAGTGTTCCTCAAATTAGCCAACACCCTATCCTGGATCTGATTCACCTGAGCCGACTAGTTCGGTTCAGGTTTGGGTGAGTTTAGGTTAAATCTATGGGAGTCAAGATGTCGAGGTTCTCGGGTCCCTCCCTGAAAGTAGGTCATTCTAGGTTGTTCAAAGGATGGTGGCGACCTATATTCAGTGGAATACTGGGGAGGGTAGGAGTTATAATCATGATATCCTTCCTGATTGTAGATTGGGTTGGTTTGGTCATCAAAGGATGGAGGTCCATAATCATTATTGCTCTAGGAAGGATAATAATCATAGTCTTGTTGTCCAGGGTTTGGTCCTGGACACTGAGGTCTGGATTCATATCCCCAATCAAAGTCATCCCAGCCAGTGGATGGGTAATTACAAGTCAAGTCTGGATAGTAATCATATTGGGGATAAGTGGTGGTAGGAGGATAGGATGTGAAATGTGTGTAGGATGTGGAAGGGTACTTCGTGAAGTAAGGAGGGAAACCAGAGGAGAAAGGAGCCCATCAAAACAAAAATACAAGCCTGTCCTTAGGTTGGGTAGCCTAAAGGTCTACAAACTCTCAGAATCCATCCTAAGATTATGAATGTTTTACTCTACTTATGTCCAGGCAATCCAACCAGTTAGAAGGAGGCACTGAGGAGAAGGTTCTTCCTTTGGCTTACGCCTCCAGTTCCTTGTGTACCCCGCAGCCACGGTCGTTTGACACTACTCCCCAAGCTAGACATTAGATTGACTAGTATAAGCAAGATAATCGTGAACAATCTCAATCTGGATCCCGACGAGTGGACCAGTCCTTATGGCCAACGTCTAATCAATTTTAGTTAGGATTGGGACAATAGTGCTTCAAGAATGTGATGGGCCCTTCAGATGGGTTGTGACCTTAGCGATCAGTTAAAATGTGTGTGCGTGCAGAACCAGGGTTCTCAAACAAGGTTATTTAATGATGTGTCTTTTAGGGTTCAACCTTGTTTAGCAGCTTTTAGGGTTTAATTCTTAGGTTGGTTCAATCAAGGTTTAGTAGAACACTCCATGTTTTCAAAGCATGGGTGATGATATGTTCCTTTAAAAATCAAAAATAATGTGGAGTGCCTAGTTCAGCCCTAAGAATCAACCCTAAGTGGCAAGCTACTTGATGGATTAGTTTTAGATTGAGTGGTGCGGCCCAAACAGCTCAATCAATTGGCCTATTGCACCACTTAGTTTAGGCACACAAGAATTTTTAACCTATTTAAATTTCTACTCACTTATGTGTATTTAGTTGAAGTGTATCGGGTCCACAGGTTAGATACCATTTAAGTGGTAGAATCAAAGTGATTATGCGCCTTAGGATAAGAAGTTGTGGGTGTTAAGTGTGTAGCTTTCAAAAAATCCCACAATCAGATAACAACTTTTTATTTTTATTTTTTTATTTATGTGGATGGCGAGGTGAGTGGAAGTGGCAAACAAACAATCAAACTTATCCTAGGGTTCATGAAAAGCAGCCAAGTTGATTTGGGTTTGAGTTTTTCGGTTATGGAATGAAAACTAAGGTGGGGGTGGTGAGGGGGACACTTACAAAACACACTACCCGCACTTTACTCTGGTCTATCGCACTTTGATCTCCATGATAGGGTACCTGCAAGACAGTAGATCAAAGACAAGTAGGGTTAATGATATGTAAATGCAAAGAAATGCAATAAACAATAAAGTAAATTCCGTTGCCTCCTCGGCAATGGCACCAAAATGGTCGTGCCGTGTTTCGCGTGTTTAGAAATCGAGGTTACAAAGTAACCTGTCATCGTAGTTGCAAAACACATCGATCAAATAAAATTTTTGTTGAAACTCTAAGGGAGTCCCGAGTCGAAGACAGGGAGGCGACGTTTACTTTACTTGAAAACTGTGCTTCGTTTTTATTTGTTCGCGGTCGTTTTCATCTTTTCTAATTTTTTTGGTATTTTTAGGAAGCAAGAGATCATATCAACAAATGCTTATCTAGCTAATCTACTTTTAAATATAAAAGAGAGAGAGAGAAAGAGAGAGAAACAATTATCTATTCATCAAGAATTTTTGTTACATTATGAAAGCAGGAAAAATCTACACTATGAAAGCATAAAAAGATAGAATGAGGTGAGAGAAATCCCCCTCGACGGATGCTCGGACGATGACTCGCTCTGATGTTGCTTGGAGGAAGGTGGCGAGGAGCGAGACGAAGGAGGATGGAGTAAGAGGAAAGAGGATGGGGCAAGACGACATCGTGGTGAGGATCTTCTTCCCGAAGGGTGGTGAGAGGACGGCCACGGGATGCTAAACGAAGGGGGGTGAGAGGATGGAAAACTATTTGGCTTTACTCTAGAGGAGCATCCTGGGCTTGGGAGAAGCTCTCTCTAGATCCTTAGAGGAGGTGAGAGGAAGAAAGGAAGAGATGGTTTGGAATGGTGGTGGGTAGGTTCTTTTATAGTGGAGAGGAAGAATAAATTCGCTTCTGGGTCATTACTAACATCCATAAACGCCGCTGTAGCTGTCGCTGAAGATCTGCCCTTCAAATCCACCTACTGGTGTGCGTTGACCATTAGTGATAGCTGCAAGCGTCACTAAAGGTGTGTCGCTGAAGATTCGCGCCCACCCCACTAGCACCTGCCCCGCTGACACGCTCTGCTTGCATGCATCACGCACCTTGTGCACGCGCGTGTGGCATATGCTGTGCTGCTGCTGTGCATGGTGCACTGCGTGCGGCTATGGCTGTGCACGTGCGCTACGTGCGGCTACGACTGTGCATGTGCGCTGCTGCTGCTGGCCAACGCTGGGTGACTTGGATGGCGCCACGTGATGCCACCTGGGCCGCCCATTCTTCTTTATTTTGTAGAGGGTGCCACGGTGCTCCGATCGAGATGATTCTCGCATTGTCGGACTACGATCGTCTCTCAGGATCCTTCCGTACGGTTGGATTTTCCATCCGAAACCTGTATGGATGTCGCATTGCCCCCTGGCCATTGATCTTCCTCAGGCTTCATGTGATGCTATGGGACTCCGATCTGGACGATTTCAGAGGCGTTAGACTCCAATCGTTGTATTAATCAGATCTGTATGGTCTAATCATCCATCTGAGTCCCTGAAATAAATCCTCTCCTCTCCTAACCATAAAAAGAACCTAATTAACCCAAAATATATACAACTACTCTAAATTCACAATGATGCATGTTATGCAATATTTATTGCATGAAATGAAAATCTAAGCCTAGGAACATGCATGAATTGGCATTTTAACCTAGATTGATGTGTCTATATCAGGATCCATTTCAACACATTGAAGATCTTAAAATTTTATCTCAAACTCTTGGTCCTGGAAATCAAAATAGGGAAATCCTACTAATGAAAATGTTCTCTTTTAGCCTTAAAGATAAAGCAGCTTATTGGTATAGAACTCTAGCAAGACCAATCTTAACTTGGCCTGAACTCGAATTCGCATTTTTGAAGAAATTTTTCCAATTGGTCGAACCAATGCTTTAAGGCGAGCTATTACTACTTTCAATCAAAATCGAGGAGAACCAATTCATGAAGCATGGGAACATTTTAATGAATTTCAAAGGAAATGCCCACATCTGACATCCCTCGTTGGCAACTCATGCATATCTTTTATTATGATTTACAAGAGGGTATTCGCAATCTGGTCGATGCCTCTTGTGCAGGGAATTTTCTAAATCGCGACGTAGAATCCGCTTCAGAATTATTTGAAGGGATGGTGGAAAACTCGATCAACAATGCATCAATGTCACAATTTTTGCGGGGAGCAAATACAAATCACGAAAATCCGCATAAGGGCATTCATGGGATTGGTAATCCGTCCAGTTCAAAGGATTTAGAGATTATTGCAGAAAAACTGAAGAAAGTAGATATCGTAGCAAAGCATCTCGACGAGGTTAGAAACACAATGAACACTCTTACGCCTCTACTTGCTACGAATCCCACGCTGCCCAGGTAATTCTCAGGTGGACGACCTTCTGATCATGGTATATCATCCACCCGAACCTCTATAGTCACCCAACATACCTTGGGTGTCTTGATTTGGTCCAACACTTTCTAACCTCGTCCAATCCATCAGTGCATGTTTGGTAGGAGGTCCTTAAAACCTCCTCTAGAAATCCACTCTCCCCAAAGCCAAGCCTCGGTACCTTTGTTTGTGCGACAACCACTCCGCATAGACCTCTCTTCTAACTCTGAACCTAATTCCCCTTCTTCCACAATGGCTCAGCCTGTTGAAGAAGAAAATAATCTTGAGCACCAGCTCCAGCGACTCAATGATCTTTTCTAAAACTTCATGAACCTACCGCAGCGTCCCATGATACGAGATCACTATAATCCCGCTGCGGTGGCAATTGATCCTAGAGTCAGAATCCCGACTGGAGGACATGATTCTGAATTGAAGCCCAACATGATTCATGCCATACCTAAATTCTACGGGCTTAACTCTGAAGATCCCTTCCAGCATATTAAACAGCTTAAGCATTTGGCCTAGACCTTCGGGTCAGATGCACTGAATCGGGATATCTTACTCATGAAGATGTTCTCTTTCTCCCTTATGGGCGGCTCATTGGTATCAGACACAGACCCGCCCGATCATCACTTGGGAAGAACTTTAGTCCGAGCATTTGAAGAAGTTCTTTCCCGTTGATCGAAGAAACGGCTTGCACCATCAGATTACTCACTTCGTACAGTAGACAGGAGAACCTCTTCATGAGGCATGGGATCGATTCCAGGATCTCATGAGAAAGTATACCCATCACGGAGTTCCTAAATGGGAACAAGTCTAGTCTTTTTACCAGGGACCCCATGAAGATATTAGACTGTTCGTCAATGGAACTTGCGGAGAGAATATCATGGGTCAACATGAAGACACCGTGTGGGAGATTCTTGCAAATATGTGCGAGAACTCCATCAACAATGACTCCATGGGATTATTCGACGGGACGAATACCCGCATAGCGACGAACCTTAGGGGAGCACATAAAATGCAGGGCATGTCTGCATCAGTTGACCTGGAATTAATGGCCAGTCAGTTGGACAAGGTCTCAATTATTGAGAAGAAGGTGGATGAGCTGACACAGCACTTACAGTGAGCCACCTCTGCGCAGAACTCCTTCGCACAGCCCCCTCCAGCATAGGAAACTATGCAGAACATTTTCCACCGACATTCCCCTGAGATGGACTCGTATCCACCCCAATCTAACTCCAAGATCGAAGGGACCTCCGATCCTTTCTATCCTTATCGGGGGAACTCTACTCCCCCATTCTCCGACTTTCCTGAGGCTCCTCAGACCTACGAGGACCTCAACGCCATCTAGAATGACCCATTTTCCAACACCTACAACCCTGGATGGTGAAACCATCCCAATTTCTAGTGGGCGGGAAATTGTCAAAACCCAAGACCACCCTTTCAGCCCCTCGTCCTTATCAGCCGCCTCAGCCTCAGCCGAACCCCACTAATCCACCAAGACCAAATGTCCCTTATTCTCCAAACTCTAGCGGACATTCAAAGAATAAATGAGGCTATCCAGAAATAACATAAGGACAAAATCACAGAGGTCGGCAACCAACTTGCCCAATTGGAAAATTCTTGCCAACCGGGCAGCCTTCCTTCTTAGCCTCTTCCTAACCCGAATGGCATGCTGACCCAGCAGCACATTATGAACCCAAACCTGGGCCAAGCACACTCGATCTATCAAGCCCCTTCTATTCCATCACTTGAGAGAATGGAAGCATCAACCTCTTATGCAGGTTACCAACAGCAGCAACCCATCTTACCAACACCCAACCAGAACCAGGCAGGACTAAATTCGGTAACAACCCATAGTGGTAAAGCAACCCAAGATCCACCTTATCCAGACCACTCCATGCCTGGTAGTGACCCAAACCCTAGGATAGTTATCGAAGATGTGCCTATCCCTATCCCAGATCAAAAACCTCGACCTATCCTAGAGGAACCAGCCAAGGTTCAATTTCCTTTGGCCTTGACCAAGGGAAAAAGGACAGCTAAACCCATGTCTCCTGAGGAGGACCTGATCAAGCTCTTTGAGCAGGTCCAAATAAACATCCCTTGATTGATGGAATCTGCCACGCACCAGCTTACGCACGATTCTTGAAGAATGTGTGTACACCTCAGCGTAAGCTACGAACCAAGAGTGGGAGTCCCATTGTAAGATCAGAGCAAGCCAGCTCTGTAATCCTGAGTAAACTACCACCCAAGGCAAAAGACCCAGGCACTACCCTGATTTCATGTAACATTGGTGAGACCCAGTTTGATAGAGCATTATTAGACCTAGGTGACTCCATAAACCTGATATCAACATCCCTATTTAACCACCTAGAAGAATCCGAACTAAAACCAACTAAGGTGACATTGCAGTTAGCCGATCGATCTATCAAGTCACCTAAGGGAATTCTTGAGGATGTTATTATTAGGGTGTAGGATTTCTACTTTCCTGTAGATTTCATAGTTCTAGACATGGATGCACCTGAGAATCCTAGGGATACACCAATCATACTAGGGAGACCTTTTTTGGCCACTGCAAGAGCAAATATAAGTTGTGAAGAGGACCAAATAGAGATGAAATTTGGGAATGAGACTCTCAAGATTGATATCTTTAAGGCCCAATAAGGGATTAATTGCAGTGTCGTTGAACAAATTTGTGACATCAGAGCCATGGTTGATGAACCACAAATTGAGGACAACATGATTATCCCTCATCAACCACAAGAAGATCTAAAACCGTAATTAGAGGAGTCAGAACTTGATCTAGACAGACCCATAACTCCTACCCTTATACCCCACACTCACTCTAAACCACCTGCTACTGTTGATAACCCCATTCTTGAACTCAAGCCCCTTCCCGATCATTTGAAATACGTCTTTTTGGGTTCCAATCAGACACTTCTGATGATTATAAACTCCAAGCTCACACCTGACAAGGAATACCGTCTGATTGCTGTTCTCTAGCAACATCGCAGAGCCATTGGCTAGACTCTCAATGATTTAACTGGAATAAGTCCCTCTTATTGCACACACCGCATCTATTCTGAAGAGGGCACATGACCTTCACGTGAGATGCAGAGACGTCTAAACCCCAATCTGCAGGAGGTCGTGAAAAAGGAGATCATTAAGTGGTTAGTGGTAGGGATCATCCACCCTATCTCTGACAGTCGCTGGGTGAGCCCAATCAAGGTCGTGCCTAAGAAGGCAGGGCTCACCACCGTCACGACTGAAACAGGAGAGGTCATTCCTACCCGTATAGCCAACTTGTGGAGAGTCTGCATAGATTACCGAAGACTCAATTCCTCTACGAAGAAGGATCATTTCCCACTACCGTCTATTGATCAGATTATCAAAAAACTAGCGAAAAATTGATTCTTTTGCTTTCTTGACGGGTACTTCAGTTACAACCAAGTGGTGATTCATCCAAAGGACCAAGAGAAGACCACATTCACCTACCCCTTTGGGACATATGCGTTCCTAAGGATGCCTTTCGGTCACTGCAATGCACCTACAACTTTTCAGTGGAGCATGCTTGACATATTCTCTGATATGGTAGGTGATTATCTAGAAGTCTTCATGGATGACTTCTCAATTTTTGGGGCATCATTTGACGATTGCCTCCAACACTTGGTTCACATACTCAGGAGTTGCATTGACATAAACCTGGTTCTTTCCTGGGAAAAGAGCCACTTTACTGTGCCTGAGGAGATCGTCCTAGGACACTTAATTTCAGAGAGAGGCATCCAGGTGGATCGAGCCAAGGTTAACCTAATTTCTAAACTTCCTATGCCTAGCTCGATCAGGGACATCCTATCTTTTCTAGGGCACATCGATTTTTACCATCATTTCATCCCTGATTTCTTAAAAATCGCACACCCCATGATCACTCTTCTCCCCAGGGATGTACCCTTTGAGATTTCCAAGGAATGCACTCAAGCTTTTGAGATCCTTTGTGATCGAGTCACCCAGGCCCCGATCCTACAGTCCCCTGATTGGTCTCAACCCTTTGAGATCATGTGCGATGCATTTGACTTTGCTGTAGGAGTGATTCTGGGGCAGAAGATTGACAGGAAACCCGTGGTCATCTTCTACGCTAGCAAGACACTTAACGAGGCTCAGCGTAACTACACGGTTACGGAGAAAAAGCTTCTAGCTGTAGTATTTGCCCTCGAAAAATTCAGATCTTATCTCCTAGGTTCCCACATCATAATCTACTTGGATCACACAGCTGTGAGGCATCTCCTTTCAAAGGACATGAAGCCTCGATTAATCTAATGGATCTTACTGTTCAAGAATTGAACCTCAAGATTCGTGACAAGGCAAGAAGATAGAATGTGGTAGCTGACCACTTTTCTCTCCTTCCTTCTGAGTTCATTGACCCTTCCAGACCCATCACAGAGCATTTTCCCGATGAGCACCTCTTGACTATTAGTACCGGGCTTCCATGGTTTGCTGGTATAGTAAACTACCTAGCATCACATCAGATCCCGTCTGATTGGCCAAAGGCCAAGAAAGACAAGTTGCGCTCCGATGCCAAGTACTACATCTAGGAAGACTAATACTTATTCCGCATAGGTGCTGACCAAATTATTCGGCGATGTGTCCCGGAGGTCGAAATCAATGACATACTCTATTTCTGCCATGACCAGGCATGCAATGGCCATTTTTCTGGGCATAAAATTGCATCAAAAATCCTCCATTGTGGCTTTACTGGCCCACTAGCTTAAAGGATGCATATAGTCACTGTAAGGCATGCAGTCGTTGCCAAACTTTGGGTAACATGAGCCATCGCGACATGATGCCTTTACAGCCGATTCTCATGTGTGAGATTTTTGATATTTGGGGAATTGATTTTATGGGCCCTCTCCTTATCTTGGATGGCTTCAAGTACATTCTACTCATTGCTGACTACGTGTCCAAATGGATCGAAGCCATTCCGACCCAAACCTATGCTCCCAAGATCGTCATCAAATTCATTCATCAGAACGTCTTCTCACGGTTCGGGATTCCTCGTGCTATCATCTCTGATGGAGGGACCCATTTTACCAATGCTCAGTTCAGGACACTGATGACCAAATACAGGGTGTCACATCGAATCTCTACTCCTTATCACCCCCAGACTAATGGTCTATCTAAGCTATCAAATCGGGAGATGAAGAAAATCCTGTAGATTACTGTTCGACCGAACAAGAAGGACTGGTCATCCCGACTTCCGAAAGATTTATGGGCTTGTAGGACTGCCCACAAAACCCAATTAGGTATGTCTCCTTTTAGATTAGTGTACGGGAAGGCATGTCACCTTCCCATCGAACTGGAGCACAAAGCCTATTGGGCAGTACGGAACTGCAACCTAGATCTTTCTAAGGCTGGAACACACATAAAGCTTTAGATAAGCGAGATTGATGAATTACGCCATGATGCGTATGAGAACTCGCGAATCTACAAAGAGCGGGTTAAAACCTTTCATGACAAGCATATATCCAGAAAGATCTTCCACCCTAGTCAGAAGGTCCTACTCTTCGATGCCCAACTTAAATTGTTCCCTAGGAAATTGCGATCCAGGTGGGTCATACCATATCTTGTCCGACAGAGTTTTGGAAATGGATCCATCGAAATCAGTCCACTTAGCCATGATTCCAAACCTTTCATCGTGAATGGCCAGAGACTCATACCGTTCATTGATGTAACCAATACAAATTTGGCTGAGTCATCATTTATCCTCCATTCTCCCTGAGCTAATTGCACCCAGCCGATGGCTTAAAACTCAGCGCTTAACAGGAGGTAGCCTGTCATTCTTTTTGAAAAAGTGAAACCTTTTTCTGACATTTCTTTGCACTTTAGGTTCATTCCTTAGGATAGCCGACTTCACCTCAGGTACTCGTACCGGAGATTAGAAATCGTCCGCAACAGTCACCTCGACCCATCCTCTCACCTAAAATCTGTCCTAATGCTTGAACCTTGCAAATAAAAACCCACCTAATGTACAATGAGGACATTGCAAACCTTACGCATGGGGGGGTATGAAAGTGCAATGAAAAGACAACAAGAAAAGGTTTGAACAAAAAAATTCATATACCAAAAAAGAAAATGGGAGGGAAGAAAATGCTGGTAAGCTTCATGAAAGGAGGAAAAGAGCAGAACATTAAAAAGGAGCACAAAATGAAAAAGAAAAAGGGATAGTCATTTGTAAGAAATTAAGTAATTAACCAAAGTTCTGGACCATATTCAGGAAAAGTAAAGCGAAAGTGCACAACAAGGTTAGTAAGAATGCGAACCTTAGGCATTCTTGGCTACAATCTTAGTACCTGTTAAGATCTAGATATTCCTCAAGAGGTTGAGGAAAATGAAAAGATTAAGTATTAGGTCTAAGGCTTAGGGAGTATTCAGCCTCGTTAACTAACCTTCAGTTTATGGGACTCGGTAACCTAAGCACACAAATTCATACACATAGTTTGGTTCAGCAAGCATAAATATCAAAATCATGCAGAAGCGTTTCAAATATTCTGAAAATGTCACCTAGGTTAGGAGTGGCCGATCAACACATGTTGATTTGGACGAGTTCCTGATGCAGAGAGGTGGGAAATTCCCCTCGAAGATGCGTAACAACATATCATCTCTTCGGTGCTTGTCGCCTAGGATATTTACATATCCTACTGGGGGCACGTAAGCACTCTGCTGGTTTAGATTCCATGGATGGCATTATCACGAAGTGTCAATTGCCAAGGTCTGAATTTGGCCACGGAACACCATGGACGGGATTATCTCGAAATCTTGAAAGCCAGGGTTCTGGGGGTTACCATGGGCGGTGCTATCTCAAAGCATAGATTGCCAAGGACCTTTGAGGATTGATGATGGGAACGAGGAATCCGATACAAACCGTGTTGTGAAGCCAATCCTAATCTAGAATTAAAAAGAAAAGAGAGAGAAAACTCTTCAAACAAATAAACCCTTTGTCTCTCTCTTACAAAATGCACTACAAACTGAACCTAGGCTAAAAATGTCTCAAGCACGGGTACTTTAACCAAGGAGTCCAATAAACTTTAGGGTAGTTCCTATGGTCCTTAGAAACCTTTGCTAAAGACTAAGGCTAAAGCTAGACAGATTTGGATCTTGGTTGGTACTAGAGTACATTTTAGGCATATGGTTGGCATTCTGACCAAATCAAGGAGACAAGAGAAAAAAAGCACTTATCAATTTTGATGAAAGGAATTCATGGTCTATAATAGAGGTTAAAACATTAAATTTTTGCTAAGGGACTAGCAGAGGCTAGGCATGGGCGTATGATGAGCACCTCATCATGAACCCTAGCTAGCACATTTTGACCAAATAAATTGAATAAAAGCTCCTATAAAACCTATGGGAAGGCCTAAATCTAGGAATTACAAATATGAGAATAAAATAATACACAAGGGGTAAAACAGCAATTTAACCATTGTAGTACATAAGCGGGATCTCTAAGGGTCAAGACACAGGTCAAATGGACTTAATAAGAGAAAAAGTGGGATGATTTGATCAGGAAAGGGTTATGACAAAATATGGGAATTAAATGACATTCTGTAACCCTAAAATAAACCCACTTTAATTCACAAAGTTCCAAGTAAGATAAAAGTCAATTAAATCCTCTCAAATTCATGAAAAAATATCCCTTATGGTTTATAACCTTTAATTTGTCCAATGGAACCTATGTTGACATAGATTGAGAACCATACCCAATTTTTGTCCTAATTTAGATTTCTACACAAAATGTCTGGTCAAACATGGTCAAACCTAAAATCGAACCTCACCACTACATTCCTTAGGTCCAAATTAGCTTTATACCAAAATTTGGACCTAAGGAGAAGTAACCTTGACCCACTTTACAAAATGGTCCTCAATAATTACTTTTTGACCCTTAGCTTTTTGGACTCTTATAGATACCCCCCTAGCTTTCTCGTCATTTTCTTCAGATAGGTCCCTTTGCCACTCGCTTGCGCAAGCCATACTTCCGGCGACTTCACGTGGAGGATGGCGCCGCACAGACCTGGGGAGCCGACCCCAGATTTGAAAGGACTCCTTCCGTTGTCCTCTTCAGCATGGGCTGGCTCCCATGCCCTGCCTACCACCATACCTCTCGTGCGAGCACTCGAGAGGTATGGGTCTTTTTCCAGCCATGCCTCCGGCAAGGAACCCATGTCTCCTCCTTGCGACTCTTTCTCTGCCAACACCTATTTAAGGAATGGCAACCCCTGCCGCTTCCTTCAAGCCTGATTTGGTTGAAGAAAACCCTAAAATTTTTTCTCCTCCTCCTTCAACCATTCGCCTGGAGGCTCTGGCTACCCTCCTCCTCTCTCGTCGCCCTGCCACCATACCAATGGCAGGGTTACCTCTACCATCGTCCACCACGCCTGGCCGTACCAGCAAGCGCCCTCCAGCACCTCTTCCTCATCGCCATCCCTTCTCCTGGGCTCTTTCGTCTCAAGCAACGGTAGCAATGTTGCTCGTTTCCTCCTCCCTCCTTTCATCTATTAAGTGTGTCACAACTCTTCTCCTCTCTCCCCTCTTCATTTTCCCTCTCTAATTTTACACTTTCGACTATTCTATGCCACTATCCACCACCACCTTCTCCACCTCCGGCAGACCACCGGCGAGGCACAGCCACCGCATCACACCTCCAAATGCCTCGCCAGACACCCCACGAACAACACCATAATCCACTGATCACCTTCTGCACATTCACTAACCGCCAGCATCAGCGCACACTTCCACCGACCTAACCCACCTCCACGGCCACAGAGCGACCTAGGCACGCACGCGTATGTTGCCCCGCGGCCAGCCAACCCCCGCCTCACCTTCGCCATGATACAGCAAAGGTACTCCTTTGATCTGATAGAGTCGCGACGCTGTATTTATGATTTTAGGGTCGCACGCCTTCCATAATTAGCACAGGAGCTGAACCATGTTTGAATCTTCACATAGGACATAGCACCCCAGGCCTCCAGGTCCAGAAGGAATGGAATCCCCTCACAAATTCAACCAGGCTTTCACTTGGCTTTCGGGGCCTTTGCTGCGTCTACAATTGGGCGACGACCTGCTGCGGGTGCAAGCACAGAAGCGGGTGGGATGTTTAGTACCACCTTGTCAGTTTGCGAGCACTCCACTGTGCATAAATTGCAAAAGTGACTTAGGCTTATCGCCTCAAGTCACACAGGGGTGAGTTCCCTCGCCCTCACTCACCTGGCGTCGTCTGCGACTATCCCCTGCGGACCTGGCCTGACCAGAATAACCTGCTTGTGCACACCTCGCGAACCACCCATGCCGGTGCGTCTGGTCTAGGGCCTATTACCTGACCCACATACCCAATTAAGGCTCTAGGAGAGTGAACCTTGGAGTGAATTTGAGAGAGAGAGACACGGGGAGTGTAGGGGTTAGGTTTTTCCTAACCGGAAGCCTGTGCAGGAAATAGGAGAGGAAGTAAAGGAGCGACGAGGACTTAGCCGCAGGAAGATTGCTATGGCCAGGGAAGAAGGAAGAAGGACCTGGAGCAGCAGAGGAAATGGAAGAGGAGGAAGAAGATGGCACTGTAGCTACAGAGAAATAGAGGTAGAAGAAGTCAGAAGAGAAGGCATACAGCAGAGACAGCAAGGAAGATGAAGAAGCCAGTCCAGAGAAGAAAGAAGAAGAAGAAGCCAAAGAGAAGAAGACGAACCAACAGTAGAAGCTCAAAAGAAAAGCACTGTAGCAAGTGCCATTTAAGGCGTCTGACCCTTGATGTCAAACGTCTAAAAATTGAGGGAGAAAGGAAGACAAAAGAATAAAGAGTGAAGAAAAGAAGAGACAATTTTCCTTTATATAATCCTTTTTTTCTGTAAAATAGTATACAGTGTAAATTGTGATTTTCTACGCTTCTAGAATCAAGTTTTGCTCCCTGAGTTTGACCTCGGAGATTTTCTATTTTCGAGTCATAAATATAATCAAACCGGTGGCAGTTTCACAAAACCCATCACCAGTGTAGCCAATGAAGACAAGGCTAAGGCCATGTCAATCAGATGGTCCTTTTGATCAGATGACTAGATTTTTCATTTTAAGATCAAATTACTAAAGAAAAATTCATCGTGCAACTAACTGAAAGCGATTCTCGCCTCTCAAGCTAACCTAGCCAGTCTTGTTATGAGGGGACTAAGGGGAAGGTTCTTCCTTCGGCTCATGCCTCCAGTTCCATTACCCCTTAGCCATGGTCATTTGACACGACCCTACAGGCTTAGTAACCAGGTTTGGCAAAAGAGGTTGAAGCCACCCAGTAGTATGACAATGAATTCTAGCTTGCTTATGTGTTTTAAAATTAATTTCAGCTTGTTTTTCTTCAGTTGGGGTTTGTGGTGAGTGTGTCACAAGGTGACCAAGCTCACCGGCTAAGAACTAGACTTCACTAAGTCTAGGCTAGCCCAAGTGTGGTCTCTAGAATGTAACCGTAATGGTATAACTTATGGTTCATGCAATTCTAGGTTTTTTTCTTTACGATTTTAGCAGACCAATGAAACACAAATAATTCTCTAGATAAAATATGAATCCAAATAAACTAAAATTTCGCAAGTAGATTCCTTTATCGATTATCTTTTGAGAGAATGTTTGTTTGTGAATTTTACTATTTCAATCAAATTTCTAGGGATTTTTGAATGTCAGAGGGTCAGAATTGGAATTGTGACCTCTGATCGATTTTTCAAATTGAAATAGTAACATATGATCTTCAAAAATTTGGAAAAAATATGGAAATTAATGCCAATAAGATCATCTTTCAAACCCCACCATTTTTAGTCAAAATAGATTCATGGAATGATCGGAATTACTTTTTGAATTTTGACAAATTTCAAATCTGGGTCAGTCTGACCCCCTTGCACTTCAAGAATTGTTAAAAATTTTGTACTTGGAATTTTTTCAAATGAATGGTGTCATTTGAAAGATGGTTTGAAAATGAAGATATATCCTGAATTTCAGTATTTTTCTCTCAGTAAGTTTTGTCAATTAAATTTTTAAGGCAGAATTTGAATGGTGGGAAATCCTTTAAAAGGTGTTTGAATTTAAAATTCAAACTTTCCACCAAAATGAACTTTTTTTCAAACTTTTGAATTATTTTTTTTGAAGGGAAAAGCTTTTCTTTTTAGAAAATTCTTTTCTTTTTTTATCAAGCAAACTAACGTAAGATTCAAATGAAAACCTAATCTAATTACCTATAATATTTTTTTCATGAAAATAAATATTGTTCTTTGTTTTTTTCAAATGAAATTTCTAGAAAGAAATCCAACCTAGAGTTCAAAAAAGAGAAATCCTAATCTAAGAGTAGATGCGCACCTGATATTCTTTTTTCGCACTCGTTATGTGTGCACAACCTATTTTCTCATATTTTCTTGCACACCAAAAATCAAGTAGAGGAAGATTTATCAGTGATAATTCTACAGATCAAAATAAAAAATGATGTTACCTCCCTGGCAATGGCACTATTTACTGGGATTGTAGAGTGCATATTTGATCAAAAATGCATCGTAGTATAGTTGCGAAATACGATCAACAAAAATAATTTTTAAGATAATGAGACTTGGAGTCTCGGTAGTTCGTCCATGGGAGGCATTTATGGAAATGCAAATTTGAAATCGATCTCTCTTGCTCTACTTATTCAAAATCGCGTGTCAATTTTTGCTAATTTCGTATTTATGCACAACATGCTTAGTTGCCAGAGTATAAAAAATTAAAACATGCAACTTCAATCACTCAAAAATATTGCAACAAGGCTCATGGTGGTTTTCACAAATCGATATATATAGAAAAAGATTTTTATTTATTCATGATGGTGTTTGCAACATAGAGCTCATGGAAAGGTTGTAGTGAAATGCTTGAAAATATAAATCTAGTTTGCAGAAAATGATTGCATGCATGAATCTAAGCGGGGATTATGCAAGCATCATAGGGGGAGAATATAGAGCTACACTATTAAGTACTAAATAAAGTAGTAAATAAAGGTGTGCTTTGATGGCTTTTGACTTGGTTGAGATGAGGAGGGGCAGCCAATGGTTCTTAGGCCGGCCCTTGGAGAGAGGTTGAGGAGGTGATCCAACATCTTGGCATGGAGATGGTGGTGGCCATGGTGAAGCTACTCGTGAAGGTGGAGTGGAGGTGGAATGAAGCCAAGCTAAAATGGAGCCAAGATTGAATGGGTGCAAAGTGCCACCCATTAGGTCTTTTTATAGACCTAAGGGAAGATCTCTGGAGAATTGTGGAATTCTCTAGAGAGGCCTATGGTGGGTGCTCATGGGAGACTGAGAGAGAGGATGGATGGTGGTTTTTAGATCCACCAAATGTGGATCTAAAAATTGAATGGCTCTTACTTGCTAATTTTAGCAACCAAGGAAACAACACATGGTATAGAGTTCTAGACAACTCTAGGGTAGGTATTTTTGTGCGGATGGTGTGTGTGGGTCAAAACTTAGGTGGCTAGGTTGATTTGGTTAGGTTCTAGTGGGTTTAGGTCAAGGTACATCTCAAATTAGGGTTGTAAACACTAATTCACTAAGGTAAAGTGCAATTAAACTTAATACAAGTTCAATTGGGTTTGTGGAAACCTAATTGAGAGTAAAATAACTCAATTAAGTCATGTCTAGGTCAATTGGACTCTCTCTAAGTCCAATTGGACAATGTGTGTTGAGATTAGGGCTCAATTGGACTCAATGAGTCCAATTAAATAGATTGAAGAGATTGACCAAGATCCAAGCCAATTAGGATTAGTGCAGACCTAATTTGGTCCTTAGGGAGGTCTAGAGGTGATGTACTAGGGTTAGTGCACCTTAATTTAGGTTCCTAGGGGGTTAGAATTGAGTTTAGGGACCTAGCAATTCAAGATCCACGCTTGAATTCAAAAATAGAAACTAGAGAGCAGTTCCAGACGTCTAATAATAGTGTCAGATGTCTTATAGTGAAAAATTAGAAGTCTAGACATGTTGTCTGGATGTCGAATCAAAGTCAGGAGGGATTCTAGGTTCTATCTTCGGTATTCTGCAGAAATTAGATGGCTGACCAAGTGTCTGGACGTCAAATAACACTACAAAAGTGGGTTTAAGGTGTGCAGGAGTTGGCTAAGGGTTCTGGACATCCTATAACTTATCTGGACGTCTATATAGTGGTTGGATTTAGGGTTTTAAGGTTTCCAAGGGTGCGGTGACATAATCTAAGGGTGGTTAAGGCGTAGGGAAGCTTCTAGGTTATCCTAGGGCTAGGATGGACCTAAGTTCTTCACAATTTATTGCTTTTTCCTACTTAATAGAATAGCATACCTTAACTCTCTTACATTATTATCTACTACATCTAGTTTAGGTCTTTCCCTCCAGCTCTGCTGCAACACCAGTTATTCTTTATTCTTCAGATCCTGCTTTAGATTTAGCTTTAGTTCTAGCTTTTGATCAACTTTTTACCTACAATTGACATAATGCACCTAATTAGTACATTATATAATTATTTTATGCCTAACTAAAAGAAAGCAATAAAGGTGCTAGTAATGCTTATGCATGCATGAATTACGCTATCTTATGCTATGTCATTCCCTAATTTTGGTCAATTATGACCTATGATTGCTACGCAATCATACCCCCATGCCTAAATCTTGCTAGTCCCTTGCAAATGCAAAACTAAATTATTCTATCAAGTGTATGCCTAGAGATTTTTCTCCTTTTTGTTTTCATCCCATGCTCTAGAAATCCATACAATCGAGAAAGTGTAGCTACGTAGCTTTTGTAACAGATTCGATTGAAAAACTAATTCACCTCTAAGGCCTGTACTTGACCCCTAGTAAAATTTCTAGCCGGATAGGCAGACTTCTTCCCATGGGGTATTCAGGATATTCTATGAATTCCACCCAGGTTTAAGCTTAGGTAGATAATATTAGATGGAAAAGATTATATATTTTGTGGCTCACTCTCGACTGGTGCTACATACAGGTTAGTACTATAGAATCTTGATTACGAAATTATTACATAACTCGACTCAGAGAAAGATGAGAAAAACTACGCTCTCTTTTGGTTCCTTTGTATTCATTCTCTCTTTTTCTTTTTCTTTTCATTTCTTCCTTTTTCTTAGATCTTACAATCTCACTAGACTCACACATATGACCTATATTTGGTGTCTCACTTAGAATTAACACTTTAATTGAATTCCAATAACTATAACACCAAGTTAGAATTCCTCAACCAATATTCGGGCGGTCAGGAAGACAAAAAAGGTGCGTTAAGGTCATATTTGGTGGATCTCAAATTTATTTGGTGGTATTACCTCAATGCAACTGAAATAAACACTAAGCATTCTCTTTTTTTTCTTTGTTTTTTCTTCTTTTTCCATTTTTTTTAATTTTTTTTTCTTCTCATCATTTTTTTCATTTTTTTTATTTTTTCCTAAGTATTTTTTTTTTCAGCACAACACAACTAGCACACTTTCATGAACATTTTTGAGGACGCATTATTAGGGATAGGAAGTAATGAAAAGACATTGGGTGGCTTATTTGGTGGAAGTGCCTGCTCAAGGCACCGGGAGAGATGGATAGGATGGTGTATTTCTGGCCTTGACATCAATACCCTCCTTTAGTGGAGGATTCCGCAAAAGAATGGTTGTAGCCATCCACCTTAGCCCTAGTTTTATGAAAACTCACTCCCCACGTATTTGCATTATTTAGTGGCTCTCAAAATTCACACAAAATGTGTACGTAGGAACCGAGAGCAAAAACTATGCCTAATCTCCGAGTATCATCACCAGATTGTCTAGGATTCCAGATTCCTTGCAATAATCTTAGAGCACCAGTACTCTTTATTCTCATCTCACACTATTTGGTGGATTTTGGGAAGCAAATCTGCCTGACTCCCAAAACACTGTCCAAGGGTTCAAGAAAAGAAGCACTACTTCTTCTCGACAGATTAAAGACGTTTATCAGCCTTCACCATGAATCCATTGCAAATTCTACGTGTATGCAAAAAATTGTACTGATTCCATATTATAGGAACCAACTAGGGGATAAAATCCCTAATGCATTATCTTAATAGGATAATTTTATTCATGGATACACTATGTATATATGCTGTAAACAAGTAACTTCTTATATTCATACTTCATGAAATTTACCTTTCAAGTTACAAGTTACATTTAGCTTGAGCCAAGATTTAGAACAAAAGGTGAGCGGGTGAGTCAGAAGTGGCTTTGCAGACAATTTCTAGCTCCAATGCGAACATTGTAGGTGGAGTCAGTTGTTCTTACATTTAGGGTCCTAAAGTACGTTTGACATGCAACTCTAGAGTTTTCCAAAATGTTGGCATAAAAATTTTCAGTTTTGTCTTATCTACCCCACCCCCTATGCCTAAGTTCTTGCATGTCCTCATGCATGAATATAAAAGAAAATAAATACAGCGAGGAGTAAATGGGTAGAAATCACCTAGAATTGCTCCTAAAGTTTAATGTTCAGCAACGGCCAACCTGACAGTATGCAATATGCAAGAGAAATATGCTTAAAAGAAAAATATGCTATGTATAAAGCTAGTATGTATAGGGTGATGGTAGAATGTGTGGTAGATGCTGAGTTTAACGCCTCCAGCTAGGTGAGAACTTACTTAGATATCCTCGATAAGATGAATGAGTTCGTTAGCTAGAGGAGGTTCCTAGGCCGTGAATGGCTTGAGGCGCTGGCCATTTACCATAGATACATGCCTAGATTTTGGGTCCCTAATTTGGATCGCCCCATTAGGATATGGGGAGATCACAATATATGGGCTAGTTCACTTGGACTTGAGCTTCCCTGAAAATAGTTTGTCACGAATCAAACAGCAAGACTTGCTGGTTGGGCGTGAATGCTTTCCTCCAGATGTGGTGGTCATGAAAGGCCTTAGTCTTGTCCTTGTATATCAATGCATTCTCATAGGCCTCTCTCCAGATCTCTTTTAATTCGCTGAGCTGGAGTTTCCATTCTTGACCTCCCGCATCGAGGTAAACGTTACATTTTTGCACTGCCCAAAAGGTGCGGTGTTCCAACTCTACATGAAGGTGATAGGCCTTGCCATATACCATACGATATGGTGACATTTTGAGTGGGGCCTTGTACGCGGTCTGATATTCCCAGAGTGCATCGACTAATTTATCAAAGCAGTCCTTCCTGTCTTGTCTAACCACCTTTTGGAGAATCAGCTTGATCTGACGGTTAGACACTTCAGCCTGCCCATTGGTCTACGGGTGATACGGGGTGGCTATATGGTGATGTACACCGTATTTCTTTAATAATGACCTGAAGTGGGTGTGGATGAAGTGTCTTCCCCTGTTGCTAACCAGAGCACGGGGTATTCCAAATCTCGCGAAAATGTATTCCCGTACGAAGGAAATGATGGTCATACAATCCTACCCGTCTCGCTGGGATGGCCTCGACCCACTTCGAGACAAAGTCAACAGCTAGTAATATGTACTTGAAGCCATGCTAGTTAATAAAAGGGCCCACAAAATTTATGCCCCAGACATCGATCACCTCTACAACCACGATGGGCTGGAGTGGCATCATGTCTCTCATGGTCATAGAACCGATCGACTGGCATCGTTTATAGTGCTGGTCATATTCGTGTGTATCTCTGAAAATAGTTGGCCAGAAAAATCATGACTGCAAACTTTTTGCAGTGATTTTCCCTCCCAAGAAAAGAACACCAGAAGCATCATTGTGGAAAAAACATAACACATTGGGGATCTCAGAATTTAGGATGCTTCTTCGAATAATCTGATCCGCTCCAATGCGGAAAAGTAGTGGGTCATCCTAGAGGTAGAATTTGGCCTCCACAGTAAATTTGAGTTTCTGGTCCATGGATAGGTTTGCAGGAATCTTGCCTGCGACAAGATAGTTTGCGATATCCATGTACCAGGGGAACTCAACAAAGTGAACTGCTAAAAGAGATTCATCTGAAAATTGGTCATGGATAGATAGGGAATAAGGAATGTGGGCTGGGTCAAGTCTAGATAGGTGATCTGTCACAACATTCTGCATTCCAGCTTTGTCGTAGATTTCAATATCAAATTCTTGTAATAGAGGGATCCATTTGATGAGCTAGGGTTTGGCATCCTTCTTTGTCAACAAATGCTGGAGGGCAAAGTGTCAGTGAAGATGATAACTTTGGAACCTAATAGATAAGATCGGAATTTCTCTAACTCGAATACTACTGCTAGCAGTTCTTTTTCAATGATAGTATAATTGCATTGAGCCTCATTCAGCATCTTGCTAGCATAGTATATGACAAAAGGTTGTTTCTCCCGACGCTGGCCTAAAATAGCATCGACGGTGAAATCAGAAGCGTCGCATATCATCTCGAAATCAAGCGCCCAGTCAGGTGGTTGGAGAATCAGGGAATCAGAGAGCACTTCGTAAATTCTCAAAGGTGCTGAGACACGAGTTGTCAAATTCAAATTGGGCATCAGCAACAAGGATATTCATCAAAGGTCGTGCAATTTTCAAGAAATCACATATAAATTTCTGATAGAAGTCGACATGACCCAAGAATGATCTGATTTGCTTGACTGATATAGGTGGCAGTAAGTGGGAAATAATCTTTGACTTAGCTCGATCGACCTCGACTCCAGTGTTAGAGATCATGTGCCCTATTACTATGCCATCCCTTACCTTGAAATGGCATTTCTCCTAGGATTGTACAAGGTTTACCTCAATAAACCATTTCAAGATTTTTGTGAGGTTATGAAGATAGGATGCGAAATCATCTCCGAAGACAGAGAAGTCATCCATGAACACCTCCACATAGTCCCCAATCGTGTCAAAGAAGATGGCCATCATACAACGTTGAAATGTTGCTGGTGCGTTGCAAAGGCCAAAGGGCATCCGCTTGAAAGCGAATGTTCCAGAGGGACATGTGAATGTGGTCCTATCTTGATCTTCTTGGCTAATCTCTACTTGATTATACCTGGAGTATCCATCTAGAAAGCAAAAGAAACTATGTCTGGCTAACCATTCTAAGATCTGATCAATGAAAGGCAAAGGAAAGTGATCCTTCTCGGCAGCCATGTTCAGTTTCCTATAGTCAATGTAGACTCGCCATGATGTCACATTGCAAGTCAGGATGGATTCACCTTGATCATTTTTCATTACGGTAAGTCCTACTTTCATGGGCACTATCTGGATCAGACACACCCATTGGCTATCAGAGATTGGGTATACATTACCTGCATCCAGCCATTTGATGATCCCCTTCGTAACAACCTCTATCATATTCAGGTTTAGCCGTCTTTGAGGTTGTCTCGAATGTTTCACCCCCTCATCCGTGTAAATGTGATGGGTGCAGTATGAGGGGCGAATACTGCAAAGATCAGCAATGCTCTACCCTATAGCAGCCCTATAGTCTTGTAAAACAGAAATCAGTTGATGCTCCTATTCTTGGGTTAAGTGAGCACTAATAGTGATCGGGTATGTCTCACTTTTGCCTAAGAATAGATACTTAAGTGTGTCAGGTAAGGACTTCAATTCAATCATGGGTGGGTTAGACTCAAAAATGGGAATAGGAGGAGCAGACTGGAAGGTGGGAATCTTGTGATCCGAATGCGTGAGAATTCCTGTCGATTGTCTACCTGTGAGATAATCAGTTGTGACTGCATTGACGAGAAACCCGTTAGCTGTGGTCATGTCTTCTTGTAACAACGAGGGCAATCAGTAGTGTACGGATCAGGATAGCTAAATTCAGGGGTGCTGTTGTTAGAAACACACCCTAAACAATTGGATCCTCGGGAAGATATGTGCAGTGCAGTGGTCTTAGTCCCGTGTGGTTCAAGGTCCAAGAACCCTGATAGTTTTGATGAATGAGACATTGGGTCATCACATAGGAGCCCAATGTTACCACAGTATACTGAATCTTTGTCTTCACCATCCTCCTCTAAGCGATCATAGTCAAAATTCCTTGATGCCCTGAATATGTCAAGTCGAAGTCGCTCATTACCTAGACCTATCTCTATACACTCGGATGCATAATCAAAGTTTGCTCGGGCTGTCACTAGAAATGGGTGACCTAAAATGATTGGTGCATCTCGGAGGAACTTCCATATCAAGAATGAAAAAGTCTGCGGGAAAGTAGAATCCGTGGACTTTTATGATAATGTTCTCAACCACCCCCCTCAGTGTTTTTACTGATCTATTAGCCAGCTGAATCATGACTGAGGTTGGCTTTAACTCCCCAGATAGAAATCGATCAAATACAGTATTGGGAGTCAGGTTGATGGACGAACCCATATCTAGAAGGGCCTGATCAAATGGAGAATTCTGCAAGAAGCAGGATATGAGTGGAGTACAAGGTCTTTCTTTTTCGGTGGTAAGTTGGCTAGAATCACAGCGCTAGCCTCTTTTGACAATACCGCCTGTTGTCCAATTCTAGGTTGTTGCTTCAGGGAACAATAGTCCTTGAAGAACATAGCGATAGCGGGGATGTGATCAATTGCCTCGAGGAGAGGGACCAGAATATGTACATCCTTGAAAATTGACTTTAGGTCCTCAAAATTCTGTGTGTCCTTCCGTACTACATTTCACATCAGAGACTCAGGAAAAGGGATGGGAATCTAAAGGTCAAGTGGCCTCTTACCCTTATCTACCGTTGGTGGCTCCTGAGATGATGGAGTCGAACCCACCTGCGGTGAAGGGTGAGAAAAGTTAGAACCTGCCTGCTTATGTGGTTGGTCGAATGTCTTCCTTCCACTCCTCAATGAGACAGCATTTGCATCGGCTTGTTGTGCATGAGGTGGTGGGGGAGCGGAAGGGGCAGAGTATGTAGGGTTCCGCATCAATGGCGGTTGGCCTTGAGCATAACCGGGTGGTGTAGGAGGTGCCTGTAATATGGCGTGTGCATGTCCTTGTGGTGCATGAAACCTAAACAGGGTGCCTTGGTTCTGCACATACCAATGGTTAGAGAGAGGTTGGGAGGGTAAGGCTCCATGAGTCCTATGCTCCTGGAACAGCTGGTTTTGTGTGTTTTGTATAGTCTGTATCATGTCTGCCATCACCTTCATTATCTACAAGCTATCCTGCATAGACTCCTCATTGATTCTTGTAGCTCCTCTTTCAGTGCCTCCAGAGGGTCAACCTGCTTTGGATGGTGACTGGCAACTTGGTGTAGTGGCTGGTATATAGAACGCGGTTGCTGCTTCTGAGACAGGAATGGCTGCTGCCTAGGGTATGTGTTTTGCGCATTCCCGTATTGCCTGGTTTGGTAGTGTGGATCTTGATGTGGTCTTTGTGAGTTACTTGACTGGGAGAAGTTCAGATGCTGGTGCCAACCAGGGTTATAAGTCTTTGAATACAGGTTATTACGCTCGTATCCTTTAATAGCATTGACGTCCTCGTAGGTCGAACACGTCTGAGATGTATATCCATCAAGGGGATACGTATTTTAGCCAGCTGGTTATGCGTAACCCTGGTGATATGGTGCCAGATTGGGATTGTTTATGGGATCCTGATATGCAGGATCTCGTAAATAAGGAGTGGATGCATCTCGAGTGAGTAGATTAACTCGAGCAGGAGGGGCTCGGGGTGCATAGGAGGGTCTCAGAGTAGCAGAGTTTAGGATAGATTGACCATAGCTAATTTGGTCTATCTTTTTTTTGGTCAGGTTCATTCAATCCAGCTGCTTGACGATGATATCCATGTCGGCTCGAATGGACTCGATGTGAGCCTCATGGACACCTACCCGCTGCTGACTAGGCCACTGGAACTGGTTCATGGATGCGACACTCATCGAGTTCTCCACCAAAGATTCAAACAACTCAAATGTGTTGTTCTCATCTTTCGCAAGGAAATTCCTGCCATTAGATGCATCAGCCATGTGTTGATGTGTGTCATCCAGCCCATGGTAAAAAATCTGAACTAGGTGCCATCTAGGCACACCATGATGTGGGCATTTCTGGAGAAGGTCGTGAAATCGGTCCTAGGCATCATGCAACTTCTCCCCAGCTCCTTGGGAGAAAGTCATGATCGCATGCCTCATCACGTTCGTTCGACCGATCGAGAAGAACTTTTGCAGGAATTCATGTCATAATTTTGGCCAGGTTCCAATCGGCTTCCCAATAGTCTCAAATCAGTATGAAGCGTTGTCCCTCAAAGATAATGGGAAAAGCTTCATCAGAACAATCTCAAGATCAACATTCCTCAGTCAAATCGTCTCTGCAAGTCGACTCAAGTCCTCTAAGTGATGGAACAGGTCTTTGCTTCAGTTTCCATAGAAATGAGTATTGATCAAGCCAATCAAATTAGGTTTGAGCTCAAACGCATCTCTGCCTATGGGGATTCGGACTAAGGGTGCAATGATTAGTGCAGCTGGATCAAAGAAATCCCGAAGTTGTTCACCTCGTAGTTGTTGGTGCTAGAGCACCACGATCATTTGTTTTGATGATAGCAAAACACGTGTTATTTAACATTTGCAATTTGAGTCCTAGATTTCAGGTCAATTGCAAATGTGGACGTGTTTAGACGAAGTTCAAGCTCGCAGCCAGGACGGATTGGAGGAGCTTGACGGAAAACAGAGGAGGTTCGCGTGGAGCGAAAGATTGAAGATGGAAGGAAATGAAGAATAGGATAGATTTCCTTCTTTTGTACTTGTTGTATTTTTCGTTTCTTTTGTTGCTCTTTATTTCCTTAGATATTTCATGTTAAAGAGCCTCAAAGAACCCTAACAGTAGTCCTAGGAACACCGGCACAACCCTAGGATACTTAGGTTTTCTGTAGAATACTTAGAAAACCAATATAAGTTTCAAACAGCACTTCCAGACATCTAATTCCAAAATCAGACGTCTGATAAAGTACTTTAAGACGTCTAATAACTGTTAGGCTGGACATAGCTAGTTCTGTCTGATGAAATCAGACGTCCAGACCTTAGTCCAGACATCTTAGAAGACGTCTGATGGACTTGCTAGACGTCCAGATAGTGGACCGTTGGCTAGCTTAGCAGACACTGCAGAATATGACCGTTAGAGCCTTATCAGACGTCCTTAGGCCTTTCCAGACGTCTGATAATTGACTCTTTTGCCTCGGCTGACCCAAAATCTCTTCTCAGAGATTTTCTAGCCATTGCAACGCTTGGAAATCAATTCCCACAGTAAAAGTAGGTTTCCAGACGTCCAGACATAGTTCCAGACGTCCAGTATCTCGTCTGATGGACTTGCACAAAAACCCTGTTTAGATCTGATTCAAGTCAGGAGGAAACCCACATAGAATCAGACGTCTTAAAGTGGCCTTCAAGACGTCTGATGCTAGAATTAGACGTCTGATCACCCTGTCAAATGTAATCATTGTCATGATTTCGGCCTGATTCTCTTGGGCTTTGTTCCCAACGGCTATAGAACCTTTCCTAAGCCTTCCAAAGCCTTCCTAAGGCCTCTATAAATAGAGGGGAGCCTTTGACACACCAACACAGACTTGGATACACTTAGCTACACACTTTCACACTCTTTTGTGTCCAGAAAAGATCTTGCTCTCCAAGCTTAAGCTCCATTCCCTTGAGAGCATCAAACCTTCGCGCACCCGCTCTCCCGCCGTTGTTCACGAGAGTGACATTGAGCCGTTGCGTGGCTCACGCACCCACGTCATCATCAATGCACTCCTTGCAAAGGGGAGTTTCCTAATTCCTATAGAATCTTAGGTTTGTTACTTTGTTGGCTCTATAGGTTTGTTGTCTATTTTATCTTTGTCTTTTGGTTGGGTATTCGCTTTGCGAATTCCCGTCTCCTTCGTGGGACAAAATCCTTCTTGTGGAGAGAAGGGGTTGAGGAACGCTACCCTCATACTTGTAGCGTGGTTGTACTGAGGTTGAATCACCCTCGTTTTAAAGTGATTCAGTTAGTGGATTTGATCAACTAGGTTGATCGGAAAATCCTAACTCGAGAGGGTTAGGTGGTGGTTTTCACCCTGTTTGGGTTTCCACCTAAAAATTCTTTGTGTACTTTGTGTGTTTGTTTATTCTGTGATATTCTTTATTTTCGCATTTTATTACGTCACCCCTCCTTGTAGGGAACCTACAACAGTGAATGCTGCATTCTGTCAAGCATTGACAAGATACAGTCCAAGCTCTATTGATGCTACTCCTCTGATTCAACCATCTGGGCCTCCAGATGAGCCACCGGATCCAAATTACCAACATCCTGACCCAGTCTAGGTCCTGGATTAAGGTTAACCATCTCGGCTAAGGGAGTAGAAGAAGTGGGGAGAGAAGATGGTCCTGGCGAGGTGACTTGCCTCCTTGGGAGCGGCTCTTAATGTCCAACCAGTCGAGGTCTAAGTGACCTCCTGATGTAAACATGTTTACACTACTTAAGATGTCTACTTACGCATGTTCTTAAGCATAGGATTGCATTGCATACTATAAATATTGCATAACATGCATCATCTTGCATTTAGATTAGTTTGAATAAAATAGAGGTTAATTGTCTCCTTTTATGTTCATGGACAGGGCAAACTTTTTATTGCAGTGTCAGATCGAAGATCCAACCGTACAGATGTGACCAGGGCGATGATTGGAGTTCAAGGACTCCAAGATCACCCAAATCAGACATCTGTAGCATTAGATAGTGACCAGGGAACCCTAGAAACCTCCTGATGTAAACATGTTTACACTACTTAAGATGTCTATTTATGCATGTTCTTAAGCATAGGATTGCATTGCATACTATAAATATTGCATAACCTGCATCATCTTGCATTTAGATTAGTTTGAATAAAATAGAGGTTAATTGTCTCCTTTTATGTTCATGGATAGGGCAAACTTTTTATTGCAGCCGTAGATCGAAGATCCAACCGTACAGATGTGACCAGGGCGATGGTTGGAGTTCAATGACTCCAAGATCGCCCTGATCAGACATCTGTAGCATTAGATAGTGACCAGGGAACCCTAGAAGATCAAGGGCCAAGATGGTAGAATGCACACTTCAAACGACAAATTTGATCGCATGGATGGATTCGGATTGACGAATGTAGCTTAACGGCATTAAAATCGACTCAATCCGACACCTGTGGCACCATCAAATCATCCAGAAGATGGACAGCCAAGATGGCGCCATGTGGTGCCATCTGGGTCATCCAATTGGCCCTCAAGACCGGCACTACCTCTCCAAAAAAAATCCAACATGCGATCTAGGCCGTTGGATCTTGATCCAACGGTCCTGATCTCATGTTCAAAAGTTCGGCCGCCTGCCCATCCAGACGCGCAGCGTAGTGGATAAGGCTCTTGGCTGCCTTCAGACGTGCGTTCGAATCGCAGGGCGCAGAAAAGTGGGCGCAGACGAGCGGGTGCGAGGAGCATCAGATCGTCATCGAATGGCTGTGCATGCCTGATAGCTCTCACGTGCTATTAGACGCGGCATCACACGGGATGAGGCGCACAGCTGAGGCGGGTGATGGATGCATCTCAGCCGTTCGATCTCGCGATCGAATGGCCGAGATTTAAAGTATGCGAACATGCGTCGAGGAGCAGAAGGCGAGCGGGCATGCGCGGGTAGCCCACTACACCCACGTTCGAACCTTTATCGACGATTTTGTCCATCACTAAAGGTCCTGAATTAATATTTTCAGAGTTTTAATGACAAAATTGCCCCCACTCCTTGCAAATATAAAAGGAGACACCCTCCATACGAAATTCTCATCCCTTCCTTCTCTTCTCTCCCTCTCTAAAGCTCAAGAGAAGCTTGTCCCACAGCCGGGATGCTTCTCGCGACATAAAGTCAATTTTTCATCCCCCTTTCGGAAGCGGATCACAGGACGATGATGACGTGCTGCCCCATTCGTCTTGTTTCGTGAGAGGATGTGGATGTGGACGTGGTCCAAGTTTACAACGCCGATGAAATCGCCATGTACTTATTGAAGATACCTCTTGGATGACGCATCAGAACTTATGACCGCTTAATGGATAGTGAAATCTACTCAAAAGACATTAGCTGAGATTATCATAGTTCCCAGAGTATAGTGGGTTGGTGCAAATGCTTAGCTAGATGCCATCTATAGACATTGCTCTCTTCACTAACCCATTAGGTGATACTAGTTGCCTGTTTTATATAGGCTGATGGTAGGGGTGACTTAGATTGGTTGGTGGATTTGGGAGCACCCGAACGTTGGTAGTAGGTGGTGTTCCCTAGACTTTGAACCATGTCTTTGAAGAGTTCAAGTGGCTTACGGGAGGCATTGTTCCATCATTTGTTAGGGGAAAGTCCATGTGAGCCCTAATATGTGACTCCCAAATATTCCTTTTCTGCTGATTTTCCTTTGAGTTTTCTATATATATATATGGAATTACTAATATGTGACTCCCAGATGATGTGCATCAAAGATGTAGTCATTGATTCTCTTGATATGCCGCAGCTCCTATAAGCGTAGTATGATCTGTGGATGCTCATTATTTTAGAGGATTGGTAGACAAACTACTTTACTTGAATATTATTTGTTAGTTGTCTACATATTATTTGACAATTGGGAAGATTAATCAATTTATTGAAAAGCCTACTGAAGTAAACTAAGATAATACTCAGGTATTTGATTGAAAAGAAGGATAGTGATATTATCTTGCTCGTTCACTCATTCTTCAAACGAAAATCGCCATTTTGCAAACAAAACCAAAGAGTCGGGGAAAAATAGGGTTCTGGAAATCCCCCTTTTTCCCCATTATCCTTTCGCCTTGTTCTATTTTCTATTATTCTCTTTTCTATTCGACAAAGATGATCGCAGATGAATTCTAGTTATAGTCGTGACGGAATTCATAAAATGATTCAGATAAGAAGGTAAATGAAGAGTTTTTGAAAATGGATTCTAATACATATTCGTGCATAAAAATCATTAAGTGCAAGGTATGTAGAATTCCTCTTAGGAACTACTTCATCTTATTTATATTCATCTTATTTATAATATATATACTTATCATAGGATATCTTTCCCTATCAGAGGTACAAATAGGAAATTGAGGCATCTCTTCTATGACAGATCTGAACTTACCCTGTCTTTTCGTGCCTTTAGTAGGCCTAGTATTTCCGGCAATTGCAATGGTATTTCTTCCTTATCTGTTCATGTTCAAACAAATCAAATTATCTAGATATGATGAGGGGCTAGATCTCATCAATTCCTTTCCACACTAGATCTGAATATGGGGTATTCATTTCATGGAATATCGTATGATATGTGCTTTCCTATGAACACAAATGAGATAACTTTGACTCATACAGATACATGAGATTTGGGTAAATGTATATCCGTAGCTATATACGGATATACCTAGTCAAAAAGGAATCCATCTATTCCATATTCCAAAAAGGAGAATGTCAATGTATCTAACCAATTTTTCCTAATGGTTCACAACAAAGTAGCACTAGTGGATGAGAATGATTTTGGGTGGGAGCAAGAGAAGACAAATCGAATGCATTTGGGTTCTTCTCCAATGCATTTGGGTTCTTCTCGGAATTCCAATCGAATACAACTGGATCTAGTATAATATGAACTGGCGATCAGAAAAAATATGGATAGAACTGATAAGGGGATCTAGAAAAAGAAGTCATTAGGGTTCACTGGGATTTTGAGTGGTTAGGACTTCGAGTTATCTTGGTAGGAATCTGATATCTGTATTCCCTGATTAGCAAATCTTTTTCTTTCCACGTTTTTAGAATTGTAAAGTCTTTCTATGGAATTGCAGGTCTATTTATTAGCTCCTATTTGTGGTGCATAATTTCGTGGAATATAGGCAGTGGTTATGATCGATTCGATAGAAAAGAAGCAATAGTATGTATTTGTCGTTGGGGATTCCCTGGAAAAAATCGCTGCATCCTTCTTCGCTTCTTTATGAAAGATATCCAGTCAATCAGAATGGAGGTGAAAGAGGGTCTGTATTTTCATCGTGTTCTTTATATGGAAATCCGAGGATAGGGAGTCATTCCCTTGACTCGTACTGATGAGAATTGGACTCCACAAGAAATGGAACGAAAAGCTCCATTGCGGAATCGGCCTATTTCTTGCATGTACCAAAGTCTTTTGAAATGAAGAATGAAAAGACTTTCTCAGCATAAGTGAAGGAACTTGGTGACATCCCTTTCTTTTGTTTTGAATGTCATGGAACTGCCTTTCACTCAAATGCTCATTAGAATGTTCCTTCAAGCAAGACATGGTAGATTGGATTTCCTCATTCTGTTGGTGGGTACGTGCTCCATAAACAAAAATAGGGGGGCATATATGTAGGAAAACAACTCCACTACAACGAAAAGAATACTATTCCCATTTCATTCTCATTTTTCTGTCTATTTCGGATTTCATTATCAATCTTCTTTATCCATATTCATCTTTACTGTGGTGAGATGTGGCTAGACAAGGAAAGATTTCGAAAGAATTGTTCTAGGCACTGGTGGGATTCTTTTGTCTTTCAATCAGAATCCAGCGACACGGAGCTTGCAGAGTGGAGCGAGTCAAAGTCACTTCAAGTCACTTTTTTGAACATTCAAAAAAAAGACAAAATCAATTGAAAAAAAACTAAAAAAAATGCGAGTATTTTCTTAGGATTCTTATTTGTTCATCCGAAGTCCTATTCTATTTCGATATTGATTTGAGATTCCGAAACGAAATAATTACACAAAAATCCGGAATAGATCTACAAGTTTGTTCCATATCTTGTTCTATTATCGAACTCATGCTTCAAAGAAATATTCGATAGAGTTGATGCTAGAGTAGGTGCAAATTCATTAACAATTCACAGAGGAAAAGTAAAAAAAAAGAAAGCATTGACTTCTCTTCCTTATCTTGCATCTATAGTCTTTTCGCCCTGGTGGATCTCTCTATCATTTCATCAATGTCTAGAACCTTGGATTACGAATTGGTGAAATACCCAGCAATCGAAAACCTTCTTGAATGGTATTAAAGAGAAGAAGGTTCTAGAAAGATTCATAGAATTCGAAGAACTCTTCATGTTGGACGAAATAAATAAGGAGTCCCCGGGGACACATATACAAAAGCTTCCGATAGGAATTCACAAAGAAACGATACAATTGGTGAAAACACATAATGAATATTCTCTACATATTCTCTTGCATTTGTCGACAAATCTAATATGTTTCGCTATTCTAAGCAGTTATTGTATTCTACGTAATGAAGAACTTGTCATTCAGAATTCTTAGGTTTAGGAATTCATTTCTAACTTAAGTGACACAATCAAAGCTTTTTCCATTCTTTTACTTACTGATTTATGGATCGGATTTCACTCGCCCCATGGTTGGGAACTTATGATTGGTTCGGTCTACAATGATTTTGGATTAGCTCATAATGATCAAATTATATCCGATCTTGTCTGCAATTTTCCTGTCATTCTAGATACAATTGTGAAATATTGGATTTTCCATTATTGAAATCGTGTATCTCCTTCGCTTGTAGTGATTTATCATTCAATGAATGAATAACTCATTGGATCTCCATCCTTATATCAATCAGCTCCAAATGTGTCTTTATGCATGCATTACATAAAGAAAGTACTTCCATCTGATTCACTCTTTCGACTTCTACTTCTTTAAGCAAAGTATTCTATCCTATTTCCCATTCTTCCATTTCAATGGCAGACTCGTGGATAGGGAACTAACTATACTAGCTACCTACCAAATTTATTATAGAAATTCCAGGATCAATGATTGGACCATGCAAAATAGAAAGACTGTTTTTGATTTTTTTAAAGGCACAGATGACTCGATCTACTTCCGTATCGATCATGATATAAATCATAAGTCAGACATCTTTTTCAAACGCATATCCCATTTTTGCGCAGCAGGCTTATGAAAATCCACGTGAGGCAAGTGGATGAATTGTATGTGCCAATTGCCATTTAGCTAATAAACTCGTGGATATTGAAGTTCCGCAAGCTGTACTTCCCAATACTATATTTGAAGCAGTTGTGAAAATCCCTTATGATATGCAACTTAAACAAGTTCTTGCCAATGGGAAAAAGGGGTCTTTGGGGGCAGTTCTGATTTGACTCGAAGGATTTGAATTAGCTCCTCTCGATTGTATTTCCCCTGAGATGAAAGAAAAGATCGGCAATCTATCTTTTCAGAGTTATCGTCCCACTCAACAAAATATTCTTGTAATAGGTCCTAAAGATAAAAACCAAAATATAGTGAAATTGTCTTTCCTATTCTTTCTTCGGACACTAACGTTCATTTTTGAAAATATCCCATATATGTAGGTGGGAATAGGGGAAGGGGGCAGATTTATCTCGATGGGAGAAAAAGTCACAATACAGTCTATAACGCTTCATTGGTAGGAACTCAAATAGTACGTAAAGAAAAGGGCGGATACGAAATAACCATAGCTGATCCATCGGATGGGCGTCAAGTGGTTGATATTATACCTCCAGGACCAGAACTTCTTGTTTCAGAGAATGAATCTATCAAGCTTGATCAACCATTAACAAGTAATCCCAATGTGGGAGGCTTTGGTTAGGGGGATGATGAAATAGTGCTCCAAGATCCATTACATGTCCATGGTCTTTTGTTCTTCCTTGCATCCATGATTTGGAAATCAGTTTGGTTCTTAAAAACAAACAGTTCGAAAAGGTTCAATTGAAAGAAATGAATTTCTAAACCTAGGACTGTCATCAAGTTGGTCAAAAGGAAGGGGTGGAATCGAGTTTCTCCTTTTTGTTGATCCATACATGATCTATGATCATCCAAACAATTCTGTAAAGTGTTTTGTTTGCTTTGTTTATATACTATTTTTTGCGTGATGTCTAAAATTGGTATAATTCCTTGTATCCCATTCCTAGTAAAGGAGAATAGGTATGAGAGACAAATAGAATCCGACGTAAAGGAAAGGATAAATGAAGAGAAGAAACCAATGCATCTCAGAGGGGATTACCAGTCTTTCGAATCTTTTATTCGACACGAGAAAAGGGTTCAAATCCCCTTTTTTGTGTCGAAAGGAAATCCAAATGGTTCTTGCTCCTGTTCGTCAAAGATGTCTATTCCTATTTTTGTCCGGTCTATTCGGACTTCCTTATTTAGATTCAGATTCCTAAGAATAATAAGTAATATATATATAGTGAACAAACAAAACAAACAAAAAGTCATGTGTGTTAGCAATTCATTAAGCAAATCAAACGTCTTTCCTTATTCCATTCGCTTCAAAAAAAGGAACAAAGACTTTGATTGTAATGTCTGATAGAAAAGCAGATTATTTTTTGACACATATTCCAATCTGGATTGATTATCTCATCACAGTGGAAATTGGGATTATCTCATCACAATGGAAATTGGATAGGGTCAGATTCCATTCATTAGTATGAAAACTCTTTGCAGAATCTCTCATCTATCAAAATCCATAGAATATGAGATTGTCCATGGGTCTACCTATAGATTCTATTCCTCAAGAACAAAGGCCATTAGAAAGAAAAGAATCGACTAGTTTGAAATATCAGTTCAGAGCAAAGGATTCGCTTTTTCATTTTGTTTGTGCTATGGGAGGGATCAAAGCCTCATCCTATAAGACCTCAGTGTCCCCTCGAATGATACTAAAGGGGTCAAGTCAAACCATCGAGTAGTTCTTCCAATCGAGCTGTCTTCAAATAATCAAATAACCATTCTACGGGTGGGTAATAAACATGAGTTCTATATCTACAAGCATCATAGCCCCAAGCGTCAGCTAGGTGACCCATGTGCATAGCAGTGGATTCCATTCATAAATGACCCTCCTTAATCAATCCATTCCCCAAGTTATTCGCTACCTTTCAGGAAGGGGAGTTGGAGTGATGACTCTAAGGTATAGCAGGGGCCTCTGACTTGGCCTGTAATTAAAGGGCAAGAGGTTTACCTAGTTAGCATTCCTTAAGTTAAGGCAGCGTATTCCAAGATCAGGGAGTGTTTAATGTTTCATTTATAGTGTGAGTGTTTCCCTTTCCCGGGATTCAGTTAGCTATGATAGGTGCGAAGTGTATTACATTTGCTTTGCCATTTCCGCGTTGGGTTGGAACCAAATCTGAAATGAACCGAAATCGGAATTCAAGTATCTCATTCATGGGTACCGGGTGAACTTCAGTGGAGTGCATTCCCCGAGGGGAATCTCACTAGAGAGGGTACCGGCCAAGCTCTTCCAAAGGGAAGGAGTTCAGTGCGAAGTGAGGTGGATTTCATTTCCATTTCAAGGATGTCCACCGCGGGGCATTCAGATTTGGGTAGTTATTATTATTCTTCAAGAATGAGTATTTTGTCAGATTCTAATTAACAGAATGAGTCGAGGTAGGAATCGGTTAGGTCTAATTGAGAGGCTGCTTGGGAAGCTCCAAGGTAGTCCCATCGAAGGGTAGCTCTTCAGCTCCAAGGGTAGCTCTGAATCTGAAGCAAAAACACCGTCAAACAGGAGATTCTTGGACGTTAACAAGTGGTGTTTTCAATATGCATCACCTTATCCACTAATCTTGAGCTGGCAGGGACCGAGGTAGAGTACTACTCATATTCTAAGATTTCACAAGCAACCTGGAGGAATTAATTCAGCAGTGAATTGAAAACCTCCTTACTGCACTACTCATGGGCAGCATTGCCCGGTGTGGTAAGTTCAGATAGATTCTGTGTCGAGCAGTCTCTTTCAACCATCCCTTAAGAGGAGAAGGTATCGATAACTCCGTAACAGCATCAAATGGGGGGCACCGGTTGGATGACCTGCTGTTAGATCCCGGAGTTCCGGCCTATAATTTAGAAGACTAAAATCGGGCTGGAAGAGGCAAAGGATTCCCTTTCTTCTTTGTTTCTTAGGTGTATCCATCATTCTATCATTATAGTATAGGTGAGATTGTAATGTCAAGGGTAATGTCTATGCATTATGGACATATTTATGGATTGAATTTCTATTTATATAGATATATACAAAATAGATATATAAAAAAAAGGGTATGTGCAAATCCAAAGATGGATATTTGGTCATTCTTTCTTTGGAGAACAAACTGATTATACTTAGGAGAACAAACCTATGAGTTCAAACAACAAATAGGAATTACTGAATTGGAGAACAAACAGGAATTACTGAATTATGCACGTTTAGTTATCCAGTGTATCTACCGATTTGAATTTGAATTGAATTGATTTCCATACTTAACAAGCTGCGGCTTTGAAGTGAAGTTAAGGGCTCCATTTGGCAGCTTGATGGATAATTGCATTCCCTTCACTATCTAGATCACACCCTTCATTATGAGCTCGTACACATGCTTATAAAGCTACCCTATTAGCTACTGCACCGGGATGCTACCCCAAGGTGGCCCAAAGTTCCTCCGTCGAGCTGGCGTTGCATTGCGGTAGTATGGAATCATCTCTAACGATCTTGGTCAAGGCAGGCATATGCCAAACATGAATACCTCTGGAACCGGTATCAGACCTGGCATAACGACCCAATCTTGAGTGAAGAAAATACTACGGCTTTGATCTTGTTAAATATAATCGTCCCTTACCTTGAAGTAGTAAATCAACAAAACCTAAAGTCATCTCACGTTCACCTTCCAGTTTCCTTATTACCGTACCAGCGTGAATGTGATCCCCACCAGACATACGTAATGCTTTAGTTAGTACATGGAAATGCATACCATGATTCTTCTGTCTATCAATAATAGCATGCATTGCGCAGTGAATGTGAAGAAGTAATCCATTGTCTCGGCAATAACGAGCCAAGCTAGTATTTGCAGTGAATCCCCCCATTAAGTAGTCATGCATTACGATAGGAACTCCCAATTCTCTAGCACATACGGCCCTTTTGATCATTTCTTCACATGTACCTGCAGTAGCATTCAAGTAATGCCCTTTGATTTCACCTGTTTCAGCTTGCGCTTTCAAAATGGGAATGCTTCGACACAAAATAGGAAACGGTCCCTCCAACTCAAAAATGGTAAAGCTGGGAATTGACATTTTCATCATCTTTAGTCAAATCTAGTCCACCACGTAGACATTCATAAACTACTCTGCCATAGTTTTTCGCGGATAATCCCAATTTTGGTTTCATAGTACAGCCTAGTAGAGGGTGACCATATTTGTTCAATCTATCTCTTTCCACTTGGATTCCATGAGGTGGACCTTGGAAGGTTTTGGAATAGGAAGGGGGAATTCGCAAATCCTCCAAGTGTAGAGCTCAGAGAGCTTTGAACCCAAATACATTACCGACAATGGAAGTCAACAAGTTAGTAACAGAACCTTCTTCAAAAAGTAAGGTGTCAAGGATAAGCTACATAAGCAATATATTGATCTTCTTCTCCAGGTTCGATGTGGTAGCATCATCTTTTTTAACGGTCAAGGCTAGCAAGTCCATCAATCCATACAGTTGTCCTTGTACCAGTGGAAGATTCGGTAGCAATGCTGCCCCTGCTTCTTCAAGGGGAACTCCAGGTTGCGGCGTGACTCGGAATGTTGCCAATATATCAGTATCTTTGGTTTCATATTCTGGAGTATAATAAGTCAATTTATAATCTTTTAAACCAGCTTGAAATCCAACACAGGCTTTAGTCTCTGTTTGTGGTGACATCAATCCTTCCCCTCTCTACAACTCACGAATTCAGAATTGTCTCACAATGGTAGTAATGAAAATGTCTACTCAAACTATTTTCAGTAGTGGAATAGGCATGAATGAAATCTTTGAAACAAAAAAAGAACCTTTCCAGACATTTTCAACGAAAAAAATATTCTCCATTTTTGGAATTAAGAAAACCATATATTGGCCAAATACATCATTATTGTATAGTCCTGGATATGTATGGTGCAACCCAATACTTGTTTTGTTTTGCAGGTTTTGAATTTATGAAAATCCCCCCTTTCTTTGAATTTCCATATCGAATATACTAAGAAGAATTCTCCCTTGAAAGGAATCTATGTTGTATATGTTAATCCTAGATGTGAAAACAAGCATAATTCATCTATGATAATTCATCTATGAAAGGATAAAACAAGAATGGGCTCCAATCCATATCCAAAAAAAAACCACAAGGGGTATGCCTAAGAGATCAAAAGATCTAAATCATGAATGAATCCCCAAGTTTAGGTACGAATTCTACTTTTTAAGAATCAAAGCCTAACCTAATATGGATCAAATTATATATAATGATAGATAAATTCACATAATGATAGATAAATGAACCATACTTCTTCATTCGCGATTCTTATTCATCTACTTGAGATTTTGGTTGTGACTTTGATTTGCAATGGAAATACAGTGGGAAAAGAGGTTGATTGAACTTGAAAATGGACTCAATTAGTGGAATGATTCCATGCAATTAGTAGAATTGGATTCGATTGGACAATACTAACTAAATCGAGTGCTAACTCACTTCACTGCTTTACTACATGGATGTAATTCCTTCCTTACTACATATGTTGTAATGAGTGGATCCACTTGTTATCGGACACTTTCGATTCGGAAATCTATTAAATTATTATGTTCAATTTCGACCTATTTCACTTTCTACCTATTTGTTTTCCGTTCTCATAATTATTCAAATCAATCCTACTACTTCTGGTCCTGCGGTTTCCACATCTGAAAAAGAAAAAAACTAGGGCAAATCGTTACTACCCAATTATTGGTATTTCTCAGTCTTGGATGTTGCTTTTCTTCCACCAAAGAAGATGCCTAATATTTATAACACTTTGGTAGTTAAGGATTGAGATACTCTAGATCAGCAAATGAATGTGATTTTTGAGGTACAGCAACGATTAGGAAATCCTCGAGTGAGAGCCATACCTATGAGTGCTACAGATGGGTAGCTCTAATGAGAGGAATGGAAGTGATTGACACAGGAGCTCCTCTAAGTGTTTGATGAGGCACATCATGATCTCTAATTACCTCTAATTAACTAGTCTTCCTAGTTAATTAGCTAAGGTTATGAATTTATAAGGGTTAAAAAGGGATATTTAGTAAAGGACCTTAAAATATGTTAAAAATGGCACTTTATCATTCAATTAACATTATTAATAATTTGTTAATAATTGGACTCAAAATCCTATTAATCATTTCCTTAATTAATTAAGCTAAGTAACTTAAACTAAATGTATACCAAAGTATATAATAACTTAAGTAATTTTACTTAATGTAATAAATTAACCTAAAAAGGTCAAAAATGTAAATTCAAGGTGTAAACATAATATTTACCTTATTTACCAACATATATAAAAAGTTGAAAAAGATCTAAGTTAAAATAAACCTTTAAAACCTGGGTTTACATTTTGGTCCTTAAAATTCATTACGGTCGGGTCCTTATTTCTCACACAGGTCCTTAAGTTTTATTTCATTTAAGTCCCCCTTCATCTTCTTCTTCTTCGGCCGAATGAACGGCTGGCGGTTGAGAGTCACCCCACCGTGCGATTACTGCCCTACCGACATCATCCTTCTTTGTCCAAGTTCTTATAGCCTGCGCTCACCACCTCCACTTCATCCACTGGTCTGGATTAATCGGGAATCCTATTTTACAGTGGGAGATAACCTCACCGTCGTCGGAGTCAACAACGGAGGTTAAGCTCCTCAAGCTCCTTCCTCGGCTAGACCCCACCACACTCTTCGCTGTTAAATGCTATAAATACCCCCTCACACCTCTGATTTTATTCAAGTTGGCTCCCTTCCCTCTTCTAACACTGTAGCCGACCCAATAGGCTATTTGTCCAAAACTCCGGTGACTTTCCATTCCACTTTCCGACTTCCTCCGTCCATCTTAATTAGCCGAGGAGATCCACCGCGGTCTTCCGCGTCTCTGACACAGGCGCCGACCCATGGAATCCTCCACTCCACCTCAAATCCTCCCGCCAGAGATCTTTCTTCCAGCCTATGATTTTTTCGTCCACTATGAATCTTCGGCGGAACCCTATTGACCGCTTCGTCCAGGTAACAGTAGATTAGGATTAGGAGGAGTAGGCTAGTTTAGTTAGTTAGTTTAGGTAGTTAGATTAGAGTAAATGTCAGATTGAAGTTTCATCTTCTCTGACACCAGCGAGTTCCTTGAGCTCGCCAGAGACTTAATTTCATCTTTTGAAATCACTGTACACCTTCCTGTATCTTCCATGATCATTTCTAAATCACTTAATCATTTAATTGATCACCTAATCGCCTAATTCATATTCCACCTTCACCAACTGCTGACACTGTCTATGGTGACAGTAATCAACCTAATTCCACCTCCACTGGGTTCTTCATCATCTATTCACCACTTATGAACCCTAATCGACACTATAATACATATTAATATCACATATAAATTAAACACCCAAATTTAATTTAGTTCCTGAGCTTGCTGTCCATGGCAGCTCAGGAATAGTTCAAATCTTAAATTAATTATATATTTATGAATATAAACATCTGTTGATTTGTTGTAACCTCTCAGTTGAGTGGTTAAACAAGTCCTGAGCTTTAACCACTCAAATCCTTTAAGAAACGATCTCACTGTCAAATCTTACATTTAAAGAAATAATGAGGAATTAAATGTGATACTGAGGTTCCTTGCAACCTCAGGATCCTTTCTAAATCAAAAATAGCATGTTTTAACAATCTGTGCATACTTTTTACATTTTCTGGACTCATCGGAGCTCCGGTGAGCTCCGGCGAGCCAAAACTGTGTTTCAGCCTCTAGAATCTGTTGAGAAGCTCCAAAATTATATAATGAGGATCACTGATTGTCTTGAGGATATTTATTTGAAGATTTAATGTCTGTAGCCAAAGATTGAACTTCATCTTCCCCAACTCCAGCGGAGTTGGAGAAGTCTGTTAAAGAGATTTAAGAAGCATTGAAGGAACTCAGAAGCTTCAGTGCAATGCCTAAAGCTGTTTAAACCTTTAGAACACTATAGCAACCTCTGAATGGTTCTAACGAACACACATGTTTTCAAGTTCAGGCAATGAGCCTGTAACCCTAGGAATAAGAGCTAGAACACCTTCCAGAAGATCGGAATAAGTTTCTAGTGTTGAAGAGACTCTATTCGAGGCTTTGATTTCTTGGGAGAAGGCTTTGAATCAAAAGTCAACCTTGAGGCCTTTATTGTGAAACTTGAGGAGGAAACTTTTTTTCTAAGTTCAATCTGAGGTATTGAAGAGTGTAAACTATTTTTGAGAATTTGTTGAATTATCTGAAAGTGATTAAAGTGAGCTCAGATGATTTATTTAGTGGGAATTTAGTTCTAGTCAATTTGGGTTACTTTCAAACACAAACCAACAACAGTTCCATTTTGTTGAAATATGAACATGAATCCTGCCCAGATGAGTTAATTATAACTCTTATAATTAGTTTAAATTGATTAGAAGCATTCTTAAATGTCTGTTGCACATAATGAAGTCTGAAGATCAGAACTCTGAAGCTTTCAGCGAAGTAAAGAGCTTCTCTACTATTCCTGAAGGTCTTAAGAGCTTAAAGGCTACAGTAATAGATGTGAAATTACTTATATAATTTGTACAGACCTTTAAATAAAAGAGAAAAGTCCATCTGAGAACTCTGTAGATATAAATTTCATTTCTAGGCTAGTAATAACCCGTAGGAACCCTTGATTTCATCTTTCAAATTGAGGACAAAAACATCTTCGAAACCTTAAATTAACCCTGCAATTGCATAGATCTATCTTAGAGATTTCTAACAAACTTGAAATCACTCGATTTGGAGCTCTGGGTAGAAAGTTATGATCATTTGAAGTTGGGTCGGAAAGGGGTTAGATAGTCCCACATCATTGGATTCTAAGCATGCACCTGGGGATAAAACGAATTTGTTGCGTGGCCTCTTCAGTCGTCAGTGCTCGGTGCAGCAGTTACCGATCTGATCTGAGCATGTGCATGTGTGTGTGTGTGCGGGCTTGTGTGCTTGCGGGTGTGCGCCCTTGGGGGCATGAGCGAGAGACGTGGGAGGCCGAGTTGAGCCAAATTGGATCGAGACTGTGAACTGATAAGAAATAAACCGAAAACTAACCTAATTGAGATTAGGCGAGGAGCGAGTAGGGTCTGGTCCCACCCTGGTCTCAGGGTGCTGTGTATCCTCAAAAGGACCTCACCGCAAATAAAATAAATTTTGGTTAAAAAATAAAAAAAAACCCAATTCAGCTGAAGGACTTAAGGAAAAGAGAAAGTTGATGGCTAAAAATGCCAAGTGTTGAGCAAAGGCTAAGGAACAAAGGAGCACAAACACTAAGGAAGGAAAAGAGATTAAGGAACAAAAGGAGAAGACTAAGGGAAGAAAAGAAGGCAGGAGAAGACAAGAACAACAGAAGAACGGTAAGAAAGAACTCGAGAAAGAGAAGAAAATGAAAGAGAGAAGAAGAGAGAGGCCGAAGAAAATAATCTTTTCTTGCATCATTTTAATTACTTTTTAATTTTATTTTAATTCTAAAAAGGCATGTTTTAATAGAACAACTTTTAATTGCCTTAATTTCTTTAGAAATAAAATTGGAAAACTAGCACATTTACTTGTTAATAAAGTACATCATTTAAGTAAATATGTTTTTCATTTTGAATTTTGTATATTCTTTATAGTTGAAATATTTTTACAAAATTCATGTTTTAAAAATCAACTTAGTTATACCTCTTAAACATATAGAGAAACAAAAGAAAATTGGTGAATTTGGAGAAAATTATTATACCTCCCAATGAATGACCCGGACTCAACCAGTAAAAATTTCTAAAATTTAGGTTAATTCAACCCTATACTACACAACCGACACAACTATGGGTTAACCTAAGTGACTTCTACTCTTAATTAAGTGAAATTAACTTAATTACTGAGTTGAGTGAAAACCACGTGATCATTTTAATGGCACCGTTGCCAGGGAGGTAATATCTGGATTCACTAAAATTTAAAAGGTTTAATTGCTAATTAGGAGGTATTTTGTAAATGTATATTTGTTTCTACTAACTTTTGTTCTAATTTGTTATGTTTTGTTTTTTTTTTTTTCTGTCTTCTTTTTTAGTTTACCTTCACGAGTGATCTCAGGAGAAGGCGGGAATCAGTTTTTACTACTTTTTGTTTTTGTGAGTATTTCTATTCTTTTGTATTGTTGCATTTAAAAATATATATATACAAAAATACAAAAATACATCTTTTCTGACTAGCAGCAGCGCATACATAGGCATACACTCTTAGGAGTGCATTATCCTGCTATTATTAGAGCGATCTAACTCAGGAAATTTTTAAACTGCTTTTCTCACATCAGTGGGAAAACACGAGAAAACTCGTGTAGATACCTATCCTCTGAAAATTAAAAAGACCATATATTTTTGTTTGAAAAGATATAAAAAGTGGCCATTGTAGTTTACTTAATATATTTTTGAAGAAAGATGAATTAAAAAGAGGAAGTAAAATTTATGACTTAAATCTAATTGCAGAAATGCATGCGGGTTTTTATATCACTATCGTCTGTTGCATGCTATCGCACACACAGCGCGATCACTAGGGTCACACGAGTCTATTTTTCTTTCTCTCCTCTTTGCACCTCTTAGGGCTTTGCCTGAAGATCAACAAGTCTGTCTCCCTACTACAGCCTCGGGGAGCCAGTAGTTGGCGGTCTTGATCCTAGACCTTAGACCTTTGAGCTTTAAGGTACGCACCTGCATAGAAACGAATTAGGATGTGTATTTTGATACTGTTACTCTATTTGTTTACGTCAAATTACTTTGCGTATCCTAGGAATTTCTTCTTTCCTTTGAAAGAAGGGCAAAACCCACATATTTTACACTATTTTGCGGGTTCTTTTTTGTGCCACTATTTTCTTATCGGTGGTGTGCGTGTTCCTTTGCACATTATTTTTCATTTATGGACAGGAGGCGATCCTTGCATCTGCCTCTTGCACCACCATTGACAGGTGATCCTAGGCTAGTTGCAAATAAGCAACCAATGGTTTTCCCATCTGATCCATCTACTTCCATGGATCAAATGCAGAATCTTAATCCTAAGATCCCTTCTTCTTCTGGTCAGGGGGAGATGCCGCCTTTTAATGTTCATGAGGCGCTCCGGAACCAGAATCTCAGGATGCTAGAGTAAACAAGCAAATCAGTTTATTAACAGTAGCCTTAAATAATTTGTAGACTCTTCAAACCCGTTCTTCACCTCGACCTGAGGTTGGTTTTGAAAACCCTGATTTACCGATCAATCATCCAAGGCCTCTACTTAGAGATTATTATAACCCATCTAATGCACAAGTAGAGCCTAATGTTGTGATTCCTATTGGTGAAAATGATCTAGAATTAAAGCCAAATATTATAGGTTTAATCCCCCACTTTCACAAATTTGCATCCAAGGATCCATTTAAACATATTGAAGATCTTAAAAATCTATCCCAAACTCTTGGTCCTCGAAATCAAAATAGGGAAATCCTACTAATGAAGATGTTCTCTTTTAGCCTTAAAGATAAAGCAGCATATTGGTATAGAACTATTGGAAGACCAATCTCAACTTGGGTTGAACTCGAATCTACATTTTTGAAGAAATCCTTTCCAATTGGTCAAACCAAAGCTCTAAGGCAAGCTATTAGTACTTTCAATCAAAATCAAGGAGAACCAATTCATGAAGCGTGGGAACGTTTTCATGAATTGGAAAGGAAATGCCCACATCATGACATCCCTCGTTGGCAACTCATGCATATCTTTTATTATAGTTTACAAGAGGGCATTCGCAATCTAGTCGATGCCTCTTGTGGAGGGAATTTTCTAAATCGCGACGCAGAATCTGCTTCAAAATTATTCGAAGGGATGGCGGAAAACTCAATCAATAATGGATCAATGTCGCAATTTTCGTGAGGAGCAAATACGAATCATCAAAATCCGCATAAGGGCATTCATGAGATCGGTAATCCATCCAGTTCAAAGGATTTAGAGATTATTGCAGAAAAACTGGACAAAGTCGATATCGTAGCAAAGCATGTCGGTGAGGTTAGAAACACATTGAAGACTCTTGCGCCTCTACATTCTACGAATCCCACATATTTACCTATTTCACAAATTCCCGTGGGGAAGGAATTTGTGAATAATCTAGGTTCAAAAGATCCATCTTCCTAGGGTTTTCTATCTACTCCTTCGCCAACCCAAAGAGGGACCTTTGTCCCACAATCTTTCCCACCCTTTTCCCCACCATTAACTGTTGCAGGAAACACGCCATATCCTCTTGATTTAAACGCCATTCAGGGAAACACACCAAGATCAAACCCATATTCAAATTCCTATAATCCTCGATGGCGTAATCACCCTAATTTTTCTTGGTCTGACCATAAACAAAGACCATCATATCCGACTCAGACCAGACAAAACCTGCCTACATTGTCGTTTCAGCAACACAATACGAGGCCATTTTACACGGCTTTGCAAAACCCCGTAGGGCCAAATAGAGATTCATAGCTAGACCAGATTTTGAGAGCTGTGACTGAGAGCCAGCGATAAAATGCAGAGGCTCTTGCTGAAGTCCAACGACAATGTTCGCCAGAATTGGCCGATCATAGGGGTCAAATCATGCAATTAGCTAAATCTCGTCAGCTAGGGACCCTTCCATCCCAGCCAATTCCAAACCCTAGGAATATCCAGCAAAGACAAAACTCGGGATTCAAAATCTGAATCAAGGACATGTCCATCTTCTTAATCAATTACCCCTGAATCCAAATCTGAATCAAAATTTGAATCCACCTATTTCTAATCTTGATTTTGAATATCTAAATCAACAGCAATCAGTTGTGAATCAACCATTAATTAATGATCTATCTTTCCAAAATTCACAAGTATCTTCTTCTTCAGCTGCTTCTTCTTCTCATGCGGGTATTAACTCTATTACAACCTGTCGTGGAACTTCCACTAGGGATCCAATTTTTCCAAGGAACCTCTCCCAAGACCCTAGTACATCTAGATTAACCCTTGTTTCTACACCTGAAAGAGATGCAAAACCCGATCCCGCAATTCCCGCTAATTCGCAAGATCAGGATAACACCTTAGTAGAACAGGAAACCCATGTCCCATTCCCAGAAGCTTTGAAGACTAGGAAACAAAAACAACCTGTTACATTAGATGAAGATTTGATTAAGATTTTTGAACAGGTACATATTAATATTCCACTCCTAGATGCTATCAATCACATTCCGACTTATGCAAGATTTCTTAAGGAATTGTGTACTCCTTAGAGTAAGTCGAAGAAAGGAAGCACTGTTGTACTTTCAGAGCATGTGAGCTAAATTATTTCAAGTACACTTCCTTTGAAAAAGAAAGACCCAAGATCTCACTTTAGTTCCTGTATAATTCGGGGTCAGTATTTTAATAGAGTCCTAGATTTAGGAGCTTCTATTAACCTCATTCCGTTCTCTTTGGTAAAATACTTTCAAATAGAAAACCTTAAGTCTACCAATGTGACTTTGCAATTAGATAATCGATCTATTAAGTCACCAAAAGGAATGTTGGAGGATGTTATTGTAAGAGTTCGGGATTTTCACTTTCCTATAGATTTTATTGTTCTTGATATGGAAGTACCCGAACACATTAAAGACACCCCAATTATCTTAGGGAGACCCTTTTTGGCTACTGCAAAAGCCAATATTGATTGTTAATCAGGAAAGATTGAATTAAAATTTGGGGAGAAAATTAAGTTAGATATATTTAGAGCTTCTAGTGGATTTGATTGTGAATGGATTGGGGAAATAAAATCAATAGAAGTTTCTGAGGATGACATTAGTTCGCTAGATTTAGAAGACACATCTTTTGATATCCCATATACTCAAAGAAGTGAAACGTTATTGGAATCTCTACTCAATCCCGAATTTGACTATGAATCTGAATCACTTTTCACAATTGAGAATCCCGCCCCAAATCCTGCTATTGATTCCACTCCATTGCTTGATAATCTTAAATATGTATATCTCGAATCTGATCAAACATATGCTGTAATAATAAATTCTCAACTCTCTGAATCACAGGAATCCAAATTGATCAAAGTACTTCGAGATCACAAGAAGGGAATTGGGTGGACTTTACATGATCTCACTGGGATTATTCATTGCATCTATATTGAAGATGGGGCACGACCTTCAAGAGAAGCTCAAAGATGCCTAAATCATAATCTGTAGGAGGTTGTAAAGAAAGAGATAATCAAGTGGCTTGATGCTGATATTATTTATCCTATATCTGATAGCCCTTGGGTGAGTCCAATTCAAGTGGTACCCAAAAAGGTAGGACTCACCATAATCAAAACTGAATATGGAGAAACCATTCCCACACGAATTGTGAATTCTTGGCGGGTTTGTATAGATTATCGAAAACTGAATTCTGTTACAAAGGACCATTTTCCTTTACCATTCATTGATCAAATCCTTGAGAGATTAGCTGGTAATAGGTTCTTCTACTTTTTAGATGGCTACTCTGGATATAATCAAGTTGCAATTTATCTCGAAGATTAAGAGAAAACGACTTTCACCTACCCCTTCGGAACCTTTTCTTTCCGAAGGATGCTATTTGGGCTTTGCAATGCACCCGCGACTTTTCAGCATTGCATGTTAGCCATTTTTACCGAAATGGTGGGTGAATATATGGAGGTTTTTATGGATGATTTTTCAGTCTTCGGGGAGACATTTGATATTTGCTTCGAAAATTTGTCGAAGGTTCTAAAAAGATGTATTGAGGTTAACCTTGTCCGTAGTTCAGAGAAGAGCCATTTTATGATTCCTGAGGGCATAGTACTTGGTCATCTCGTATCTGAGCGGTGTATCCAAGTAGATCGAGCTAAGATCAATCAAATTGCAAATCTTCAAATCCCTGACTCGATCAAAGGCATTAGATCATTTCTCGGGCATGTGGGATTTTATAGAAGATTTATCCTTGATTTTTCAAAAATTGCTTGACCACTCACAAACCTCCTCACAAAGGATGCAATTTTTGAGATGGATGAGGAGTGTATTTTAGCATTTAAAACTTTGAGAGACAGAGTTACACAGGCTGCAATTTTGCAACCACCTAATTGGGATTTACCATTTGAAATCATGTGTGATGCATCAGATTATGCAATCGGAGCTGTTTTAGGAAAGAAAATTGAGAAGAATCCGGTGGTAATTTACTATGTAGTAAAACATTGAATGCGACACAAAGGAATTACATAGTTACAGAGAAAGAGTTGCTAGCAATAGTATTTGGATTAGAAAAATTTAGATCTTACATACTCGAATCTCAAATCATAGTGTACTCTGATCACTCAGCTATTCGACACCTTCTACCTAAGAAGGACATGAAACCTAGTTTAATCAGATGGATCTTGGTTTTCCAAGAATTTGACATAGAAATTCGTGATAAGGCAGGTAAGCAAAATGTTGCTGCAGATCATCTTTCCCATCTTCCTTCTGATACAATCGAATCATCTCCACCAATCATAGCATACTTCCCTGATAAACATCTTTTGACAATATCCACAGATCTTCCTTGGTATGTAGATATTGTTAATTATTTGGTTACACATAAATTCCTGCTAAACTAGGACGGGAATCTCAAATCATGACTCAAAGCAGAAGACAAATACTATTTTTGGGAAGATCCATATCTTTTTAAACTCTGTAATGATCAAATCATCAAGCGTTGTGTCACCTCTTTTGAGATTGATTCTATCCTATCTTTTTGTCACGACCAGGCCTGTGGCAGTCACTTTTCTGGTAGGAAGACCGCAGAAAAGGTTTTGCAATGCGAGTTTTATTGTCCCAAGTTATTTGCTGGTTCTCAGACTTATTGTAAGGCATGTAGTCGCTACCAAACACTTGGTGGCATGTCTCGGAAAGACATGATGCCTTTGAATCCAATTTTAGTCTGTGAAATCTTTGACATTTGGGGCATAGATTTTATGGGTCTGTTTCCGTCCTTTCTTGGCTTCCATTGTATTTTGCTTGCTGTGGACTATGTTTCTCGTTGGATTGAAGCCATACCCACATGCACAAATGACCATCGAGTTGTCATTCTTTTTATACAGAGTCACATTTTCACTTGTTTTGGGGTACCTCATGCTATTATTTATGATGGCGGTTCCCATTTTATTAATGGCCAATGTAAACATTTACTTAGAGAATATGGGGTTACACATCGTATTTCTACACCTTATCATCCCCAGACTATTGGGCAAACCGAGGTCTCTAATCGGGAGATCAAAAAGATCCTTCAAATGACAATCCAACCTGATAGGAAGGATTGGTCTTCCCGTTTAGATGAGGCTTTGTGGGCTTATAGGACTACCCACAAAACACCAATAGGCATGTCACCATATAAACTTGTTTACGAGAAACCCTGTCATCTTCTCGTAGAAATTGAACACAAGGCCTATTGGCCAATTAAAGCCTGTAATTTAGACCTCTTGAAGGCTAGTGCAAATCATAGGTTACAGTTTAGTAAACTCAAGGAATTACATCATGATTCCTATGAAAGTTCAAAGTTGTATAAGGAGAAACTTAAAGCCGTCCACGACAAATTCATTTCCCGTAAATCCTTTGCACCTGGTCAGAAGGTGTTGTTATTTGATGCCCGTTTGAAGCTCTTCCCGAGTAAACATAGGTCTAAATGGCAAGGGTCATTTATTGTAGTTAGAGTCTTCGACAATGGATCAATTGAAATCACTAAGCCCAACAAGGATCAACACTTCAAAGTTAATGGTCAACGTCCTAAACCTTTCTTTGAATCACATCCTTTGGGTCTTGTTGGAGAATGTTTCCATCTCCACTAGGGTTTTTCTATCCATCAACCACACCTGTATATATCTGTTTACTGTTTTTTCCCTTTTGATTTTCCTCTAAACTTACTTTTAAAATTTCACTTCATATCATATTGATTACCTTAATTTAATCCGACTGACCACTCTGACCTTTGGTCAGACATGAAATCGTCTACATAGAGATTTTTAACCTCCACTTTTCAAATCCCTCCATCACCTTATACAAAATGAAGTATAATATTTTTCACCCTTCTTACAATGAGGACATTGTAAAATTTTGCCTTGGGGGGTGTTCAAGTGAACTTTTCACTTTAAGTGTGGGTTACAAAAATAAAAACACATAAAAATTAAATATCCATGAAATTTTAAGAAAATAGAAATTCCAAAAATGATAAAAATTTTAAAAAATAAAAAATTTTGAAAAAATTTTAACAAAAATTCGAAAAATTCATAAAAAAATATAAAATCTTATATACATAAAACAAAAATATATAAATACAAAAATTTGAAAGAGAAAATTCATAAAAATAATAAGAGGGGAATATTCATTTTTAATAAAGTAGGAAAGAAGAAGAATGTATATATATATTATAATTAAGAGCTTAATTTTCTTTTAAGTCAGAAATTTAAAATGTATATAGAACATATATAAAAATTTAAGAGCATTCAATTCTTAATTAGATTTTACTTTAAACATTTTGTAAAAACACACTTTTGTGTTCGAAATTTATAAAACAAGATTTTATTTGAATTAAGAATCTTTTAAATCTTTTAAAAATTTATTTTTCTATTATTACCTTGAATTAAGAAACTAAGTATGTTAACATTTAAACTTAAGTTTTGGAATTAAATTATAACTTTTTAATCAATTAGATTAAGTAATCCTTTTGATTTTTGAAAATTTGAGTTTATCATAAAGTTAAGTAAAAGGCCAGATATTCAGAGTTAATTAAATAGAGAGTTGATAGAATTTTAGTTTACAAAACTTACAAGCTAGAGATAAATAACGAGACTTGGTAAATTTTGTCTTCACAGATCCTATAGGTGGAAACTAAAAATTTGAAGAACCTAAGAGTAAAGGGCTTTATTATCCAAGCTCTTGCTTGAGAGCTAAGTAACCTAAACATCTAAATTCATACACATAGAATTGTCTTGTTGACATCTGAGACCGCGAAAACACAGAGGTTAAGAGATCAATTCTGAATCTTCTTTAGTCCAAGGATTTCTGCAGGGCAGTTCTTGAAAGGGTGAAGGATGTGCCACTCACCTAGAAAAAGGATTTGGAGAATAAAGTTAGTAAGAAAAATGAGAAGGGGGGAAACGAAAAGGAAAGAAAAAAAAATTAAATAAAACACTCTGTAGTTAAGTGCCGTGTTAAAGAATGGGTGCTTATGCAATTTTTCCATAATAAATAAAGCATCTCGTTACAAATGGATGCTACCCTTCCTTCCATCAAATAAAAAGAACACCTCGCTACAAATGGGTGTTCTAACCTACAGAAAAAGTGAAGAAAAAGATATGGAGAAAAAAATTATTAGAAATAAGAGACCCAGTGGTCCACTGAGGAGATATACACAAAAAGTGTTGACATCGGGATAGAAACTGGTGAGGAGAAAGCCACCAAACCTGAGTAAGGCCTAGCGAAAGGCTTGAATTGGAATAATTGAGATTGGAAAGTGATGTCTTAAGATCTGGATTTTTGCAACTTTAGATGTCTTTAGGGCAATTCTCTTCACTAAGCACAGATGTTTTGAAATCATAGCTACTCAACCTTGGTATTGGGTAGTGAAGCCTAAGAAATTATGTTTTGAAGATTTTAAGTTGAGACCTAAAGGAGAAGAAATGATAGAATCCTAGGTCTAGAAGCTAATCTTTATTGTTGTAGGTTAGTAAATTAGAGTTTTACTACTCTAAGTTTGATTAATAATGAATATCTGGTTAGTTTGATTAAACTTATATTGAAAAATGTCAAATATCATAAATAAGGGATTGACTTAAATCTATTGAGTTTTTGAGTTAAAATTTAATTCTCAATTCTTAAGTTTTGTTTTCTTAAAACACTCTGTATTCTAATTTGAGTTAAGAATAGTTACAAAGATTTAGAGATTTTTGAGGAATTCTAATTTTGATTAAAATTCTTGTTTACAAATTGTTTTAAGTGTGTTTTGAAAATGTTATAAGTATAAGTCTAAGTAAGAAAATCTTCACATATGCTCTATACATTAATCATTTGTATTTAACCTTAAAAATTTCTGACCTAAGCTTTCCTCTACATAGTTACTATTTATAATAATTTAAGCCAAAGTGCTTTAAATCATCATAGTCTTAGTTAATTTTGTGAGGGACTAGCAAAACTTCGGCTTGGGGGTACGATGAGATGCTCATCATGATATATAATTACCTCTAATTAACTAGTCTTCTTAGTTAATTAGCTAAGGTTATGAATTTATAAGGGTTAATTATAAAATAAGGGATATTTAGTTAAGGACCTTAAAATAAGTTTAAAATGGCATTTTATCATTCAATTAACATTGTTAATAATTTAGTTAGTAGTTGGACTCGAAATCCTATTAATCATTTCCTTAATTAATAAGCTAAGTAAGTTAAACTTAATGTATACCTAAGTATATAATAACTTAAGTAATTTTACATAATCTAATAAATTGACCTAAAAAGGTTAAAAAAGTAAATTCATGGTGTAAACATAATATTTGCCTTATTTACTAACATATATAAAAAGTTGAAAAAGATCTAAGTTAAAATAAACCTTTAAAACCTAGGTTTACATTTTGGTCCTTAAAATTCATTACAGTCGGGTCCTTATTTCTCACATAGGTCCTTAAGTTTTATTTCATTTAAGTCCCTCTTTCTCTTCTTCTTCTTTGGCCGAATGAAAGGCTGGCGGTAGAGAGTCACCCCACCACGCGATTACCGCCCTACCGACATCATCCTTCCTTGTCCAAGCTCTTGCAGCTTGCGCTCACCACCTCCACTTCATCCACCGATCTGGATTAACCGGGAATCCAATTTTTCAGTGGGAGAAAGCCTCACCATCGTCAGATATGATGACAGAGGTTAAGCTCCTCGAGCTCCTTCTTCGGCCAGACCCCGCCACTCTCTTCACTGCTAACTGCTATAAATACCCCCTCACACCTCTGATTTTATTCAAGTTGGCTCCATTCCCTCTTCTAACACTGCAGGCGACCCAATAGGCTATTCGTCCAAAACTCCAACAACTTTCCATTCCACTTTCCGACTTCCTCTGTCCATCTTAATTACCCAAGGAGATCCACCGTGGTCTTCCACGTCCATGACACAGGCGCTGACCCATGGAATCCTCTTCTCCACCTCAAATCCGCCTGCCGGAGATCTTTCTTCCACCCTCTGATTTTTTCGTTCGCTATGAACCTTCGGCGGAACCCTATTGACCCCTTCGTCCAGGTAACAGTAGATTAGGAGTAGGAGTAAGAGTAGGCTAGTTTAGTTAGTTAGTTTAGGTAGTAAGATTAGAGTAAATGTAGGATTTTAGTTTCATCTTCTCTGACTCCGACGAGTTCATTGAGCTTGCCAGAGACTTAATTTCATCTTTTGAAATCACGGTACACCTTCCTCTATCATCCATGATCATTTCTAAATAACTTAATCATTTAATTGATCACCAAATCGCCTAATTCGTATTCCACCTTCACCGACTACTGACACTGTCTATGGTGACAGTAATCAACCTAATTCCACCTCCACTGGGTTCTTCATCATCTATTCACCACTTATGAACCCTAATCGACACCATAATACATATTAATATCACATATAAATTAAATGTCAAAATTTAATTTAGTTCCTGAGCTCGCTGTCCATGTCGACTCAAGAATAGTTCAAATCTTAAATTAAATATATATTTATGAATATAATCATCAGTTGACTTGTTATAACCTCTCAATTGAGTGGTTAAGCAAGTCCTGAGTTTAACCACTCAAATCCTTTAAGAAACGATCTCATTGTCAAATCCTACATTTAAAGAAATAATGACGAATTAAATGTGATACTGAGGTTCCTTGCAACCTCAAGATCCTTTCTAAATCAAAAATAGCAAGTTCTAACAATCTGTGCATACTTGTTACATTTTCTGGACTCACCGGAGCTCAGACGAGCTCCGACGAGCCAAAACTGTGTTTCAGCCTCTAGATTCTGTCGAGAAGCTCCAGAATGGTATAATGAGGATCACTAATTGTCTTGAGGATAGTTATTTGAAGATTTATTGTTTGGAGCCAAAGATTGAACTTCATCTTCTCCAACTCTAGTGGAGTTGGCGAGGATTGTTAAAGAGATTTAAAAAGCATTGAAGGAACTCAGAAGCTTCAGTGCAATGCACTAAAGCTATTTAAACCTTTAGAGCACTGTAACAACCTCTGAATGGTTCTAGCGAACACACTTGTGTTCAAGTTCAGGCGGAGAGCCTGTAACCCTAGAAATAAGAGCCAGAACACCTTTCTGAAGATCAGAATATGTTTCTAGTGTTGAAGAGACCCTATTCGAGGCTTTGATTTCCTAGGAGAATGCTTTGAACATAAAGTCAAACTTGAGGCCTTTATAGTCAAACCTGGGGAGGAAACTTTGTTTCTGAGTTCAATCTGAGGTATTGAAGAGTTTAAACTGTTTCCGAGAATTTGTTGAATGATCCGAAAGTGATTAAAGTGAGCTCAGATGATTTATTTAGTGGGAATTTAGTTCCTGTCAATATGGGTTACTTTCGAGCATAAATCAACAACAGTGCCATTTTGTTGAAATTTGAACATGAATCCTGCCTAGATGAGTTAATTATAACCCTTAGAATTAGTTTAAATTGATTAGAAGCATTCTTAAATGTCAGTTGCACATAATGAAGTCTGAAGATCTGAACTCTGAAGCTTTTAGAGAAGTAGAGCTTCTCTGTTGTTCCTAAAGGTCTTAAGAGCTTAAAGACTACTCTAATAGATGCGGAATTACTTATATAATTTGTACAGACCTTTAAATAAAAGAGAAAAGTCCATTTGAGGAATCTGTAGACATAAATTTCATTTCCAGGCTAGTAATAACCCATAGGAACCCTTGATTTCATCTTTCAAATTGAAGAGAAAAACATCTTCAAAACCTTAAATTGACCCTGCAATTACGTAGATCTATCTTAGAGCTTTCTAACAAACTTGAAATCACTTGATTTGGAGCTCTAGGTAGAAAGTTATGATCATTTTAATTTGGGTCTGGAAGGGGTTAGATAGTGCCACATCGTCAGATTCTGAGCATGTGCCTGGGGATAAAATGAATTTGTTGCATGGCCTCTTCAGTCATCAATGCTCGGTGCACCGATTACCAATCGAATCTGAGCATGTGCATGTGTGTGTGTGCGGGCTTGTGTGCCTGCGGGTGTGCACCCTTGGGGGCGTGAGTGAGTGTGCCCTGGGAAGGCGAGAGGCCTGGGAGGCCAAGTTGAGCCAAATTGGCTCGAGACTGTGAACCAATAAGAAATAAACTGAAAACTAATGTAATTGAGATTAGGCGAGGATCGAGTAGGGTCTGGTCCCACCCTGGTCTCAGGGTGCTGTGTATCCTCGAAAGGACCTCACTGCAAATAAAATAAATTTTGGTTAAAAAAGAAAAAAAAATTCGGTTCAGCTGAGGGACTTAAGGAAAAGAAGAGCTGATTGTTAAAAATGCTAAGTGTTGAGTAAAGGCTAAGGAACAAAGGAGCATAAGCACTAATGAAGGAAAAGAGATTAAGGAACAAAAGGAGAAGACTAAAGGAAGAAAAGAAGGCAGGAGAAGATAGGAACAACAGAAGAAAGGTAAGAAAGAACTCGAGAGAGAGAAGAAAATGAAAGAGAGAAGAAGAGACAGGCTGAAGAAAATAATCTTTTCTTGCATCATTTTAATTACTTTTTGAATTTGTTTTAATTGTAAAAAGGCATGTTTTAGTAGAACAACTTTTAATTGCCTTAATTTCTTTTGAAATAAAATTGGAAAACTAGCATGTTTACTTGTTAATAAGGTGCATCATTTTAGTAAATATGTTTTTCATATGGAATTTTGTATATTCTTTATAGTTTAAATATTTTGACAAAATTCATGTTTTAGAAATCAACTAAGTTATACCTCCTAAACTTATAGAGAAATAAAAGAAATTTGGTGAATTTGGAGAAAATTATTATACCTCCCAGTGAACGACCTGGACTCAACCAGTAAAAATTTCTAGAATGTTAATTTAATTCGACCCTATACTACACAACCAACACAACTTCGAGTTAACCTAAGTGACTTCTACTCTTAATTAAGTGAAATTAACTTAATTACTAAGCTGACTGAAAACCACGTGATCAGTGTTCCATTTGGTGGGGCTACTCTCAGATGAATTGGAAATGTTCTTGGAGAGAAATACCTGTGGATCATTTAGGTCCTGTAGATACTCGCACAGCATCTCCTATTCATCGATCTGCCCCTGCTTTTACAGAGTGAGATATGAAATTATCCATCTTTGAAATAGGGATTAAAGTGGCAGTAATACCTTTGAGCTCCTTACTACAATGTCATGGAGTTATGAAAAGGTAGTATGTTCGGACTGTTCGGAGGAGCTGGAGTGGGTCAAACAGTACTCATCATGGAATTGATCAACAACATTGCTAAGGCTCATGGGGGCATATCTGTATTTGGTGGAGTAGGAGAACGTACTCATGAAGGAAATGATCCTTACAAGGAAATGAAAGAATCCTGGGTGATTCAAGTAGGTCACAAAATATTGCAGAATCCAAAGTGGCTCTAGTCTACGGTCAGATGAATGAGCCGCCGGGAGCTCGTATGAGAGTTGGTTTGACCGCCCTAACCATGGTGGAATATTTCCGGGATCTGCATGTGCAAGACGTTCTTCTATTCATTGATAATATCTTTCGATTCGTTCAAGCAGGATCTGAGGTCTTCGCCTTGTTAAGGAGAATGCCTTCCATAGTGGGTTATCAACCTACCCTTAGGGTAGTACGAAAATGGGGTCTTTGCAAGTTTTGGTAGAAATACATCTACCAAAAGGGGATCTATAACCTCTATTCAACCTATTTATGTACCAGTAGACAATTTCACCGACCCTGCAAACTACTACAAGCAACGACATTTACACATTTAGATGCTACTACCGTACAATTGCATGCACCAGAGTATTAGCTGCCAAAGGGATTTATCCAACGGTAGACCCTTTAGATTCAACGTCAACTATGCCTGACCTGAGATCATGGGTGGGGAACATTATGAAACTACACAAAGAGTGAAGCAAACCTTGCAGTGTTACAAAGAGCTTAAGGAAGCTACATTATAGCTATTCTTGGATTGGACGAATTATCCGAAGAGGATCGTTTCACTGTGCATGAAAAAGGGAATGTTTCTTATCACAGCCCTTCTTCATAGAAGAAGTATTTACAGGCTCTCCGGGGAAATATGTTGGTCTTGCAAAAACAATTAGGAGATTTCAACTACTGGAATCGGACGGAGAATTAGACAGTCTTCCCGAGCAGGAACTACCTTTTATTTGGTGGGTAACATCGATGAAGCTACCGCGAAAGCTATTGATGTAAACATATTTACACTACTTAAGATATCTATTTATGCATGTTCTTAAGCATAGGATTGCATTTCATGTTAGAAATATTACGTAACCTGCATCATCTTGCATTTAGAGTAGTTTGAATAAAATGGAGGTTAATTGTCTCCTTTTATGTGCGTGGAAAGGGCAAACATTTTATCGGGCCCTCGGATCAAAGATCCAACCGTATGGATGTGATCAGGGTGATGATTGGAGTTCAACGACTCCAACATCACCCTAATCATGCATCAGTAGCATGAGATAGTGACCAGGGAACCCTGGAAGATCAGGGGCCAGGATGGTGTAAATCCGCACTTCAAATGACAAATCCAACCACACGAATGAATTCGGATCGACGATCGTAGCTCAACGACGCAAAAATCGAGTCAATCCGACATCCGTGGCACCATCTACAACTTCCAGAAGATGGATGGCCAAGATGGCACCACGTGGCACCATCTCGGCTGCCCAAACGGCCGCTTACATTCTATGAAGATCGTGAACCCGCCCCCTCTCCGTCGTTGGATCTCGATCCAACGGCTGTGGACGTGGCTCTTTAAAACCATCCGCACGACCTTTTGTGCGAGGCAGCGCAGCGGTCCAGCGCCTTATCGTGAGGCACTAGCATGCGTTCGAGCATCGCCAAGCGATTTCTGAGGCAAGTAGGTGCGTTTTGATCAACCATTAGATCGCAATCCAACGGCCGCGCGCGCCCGATAGCATTCACGCGCTATTGCATGCGCGGCGTCACGCAGCATCGTACGCGCCAGGCGGGAGCAGCAGTGGACGAAGATTCATCTTAAGCTATCCGATCTCGCGATCGGACGGCTGAGACTCAGCGGATGTACGCAGGTGTTGCGCGTGCGAGCAGGCGAGCAGGTGCGCATGAGTCGCCCACGACACCCATGAAGGAGGCTTTAGCGATGGTTTTATCTGTCACTAAAGACCCCTCATTTATTATTTTGAAGTTGTAATGACCATTTTGCCACCACTCCTTGCAACTATAAAAGGACACCCCCTCCATATGAAATTCTCATCCCTTCCTTCTCTTCTCTACCCCTCCAAAGCTCAAGAGAAGCTTGTCCCACACCCGAGATGCTTCTCGCGAGATAAAGTCTAAATTTTCGTCCCCCTTCGGAAGTGGATCCTACGACGACGGCGGCGTGCTGCTCCATTCCCATTCTTCTGCTTCATCCTCCTTCGTCCTGCTTCGTTCTCCTTCATCTAGGAGTCATCCCGTCTAGCTCGTCCTCCAAGCGACCGTCGAGGAGGATTTCTCTCTCCCTATTCTTTTTAAGGCTTTCTAGTATAGATTTACTGCTTTCTAGTATAGTTTTTCTTGTCCTCCAAGTAATCGTCGAGGAGGACATTTCTCCTTCCATTCTTTTAATGCTTTCTAGAGTAAATTTATCGCTTTCTAGAGTAATTGTTTTATGCTTTGTAGTTGTAAGAGTGAAATGACCAATCTCCTTAATGATAAATTCCTTGTTTATTCTACATCTCATTTTGATTTCTCCATGTAATATTCTCTTTCTCTCTTACTCTCCTCTCTCATCAATTTATTGTAAATAATTAGATAGTTTTAAATTGAATTATTCCGTGACAAATAAAAAGAAACACGTAGTTTTTAAATCAAACGTCCGCCTCCCTATGTTCAACCTGGAATTTTAATTTCGGTATAAATTTTATTTGTTGAACACGAATTCTTCGCTTTCAAGCTACAACGACAGGTTTTCCAAAATCGAACGCGTTAGCTATTCGATTCGTGCGTTCAACATTTTGGTGCCGTTGCCGGGGAGCAATTCGTGCGTTCAACATTTTGGAGCCGTTGCCAAGGAGGCAACACTCTTTGATTTCTATTCGTGTTTTGTAACTTACAAATCATTTACCTCACTTTTTCCCTTTCTTATTGTAATTGCAGGTACTCTTTTGAGATGAGCAAAAGCGGTAGATTGGAGTAAAGTGGTATGGAAGGTTTTGTAAGTTATCCCCATTCTTTCCCCCACCATAGATTTCATTCGCCACATTAAATCCAAATTCTAATTAACCTAAGTGTTTGCATAAATCCTTGAAATAGTTTGGTTGTTTGGATTCTCACTCACATTCATTCCACCTTCATTTAAAAAAAAAAAAATAAAAACATAATTTTGTGGGGCAATTTTCAAGAAATACACAACATACACCAACATTCAAAGGCACTTAACCGAATTGATTTGTTTCTACTCAATCGGGTTGTGATCTGTGGAACCGGTACACATAAAGCAACATATAAAAGAGTAGAAATCATTCTAGGTTAACCATCTTTGTGTGCCTAACTTAGTGGTGCATTTGTGGCCATTTGTTTGAGTTGTTTGGGCCGCACCACTTCAAATAAGATCAACTAATCAAGTAGCTGCCAATTAGGTTCAACTCTTAGGGATTTACCAGGCACTCCACATTCTTTTTAAGCTTCAAAGGAAAACATCTTCACCTGTGCTTGCAAAACCTGGTGTGCCAATGAAACTTGTTTGAAAACACCTAAAGTTGAATCCTAAAAGCTACTAAGCAAGATTTGAACCTTAAAATTCACCACCTCAAAAATATTCTTGCTTGAAAGCCACTGGTTGTGCACGCATACACAAATCAATCAATCAATAAGGGCACAACCCATTTAAATGGCCCATCACATTCCAAAGCACATTCAAACCCAGCCCTAAATAAAATAGAGTAGATGTTGGCCTTAAGGATTGGACTCACTCTTCAGAATCCAGAACGAGATTATTTTCGATTAGACTATTTCTACTATTCAATTTGATGTCTAGCTAGGGGAGCAAAGTCAAACGATTGCAGCTGAGGGGTACACTAGGAACCGGAGGCGCAAGCCGAAGGAAGAACCTTCTCCCTAGTCCCTCCTTCTAACTGTTGGATTGAATAGACAGAAGTAGATCAAATCGTTCCTTTATCTCAAGATGGGTTTTGGGAGCTTGTAGGTCTGTAGGCTAACCCATTTAAGGACAGGTTTGATTATTTGTATTGCAGGGCACCTTTCTTCCTCCCATGTCTCATGAATCCTTCCACATATTTCACATATTCCCGCTCTTTCCCTCCTATTGTGAATTATCCTCAACATGACGATTATCCCAACTCGTACTATAATCAACCATTAGTTAGTTGGGATAATTCGGATTGGGGATACAGTTCCGGACCTCCGTGTTTAGGGTCTAACCCTAAACACTTTGATTCTGATTTCTATCCTTCTCAGAGCTACATCGATTATGGATCATCTTCCTTTCATGAACAACCTAATACGATCTACAATCAAGAAGGATACACCGATCCTTACCCATCCTCTGATTTCACTGCCTTTAGGTCATCACCATCTTTTGAACAATCTGAAATGACCTATTCTCAGGAAGGGTATAACGAATCCCAATTCGTTAATTCCCCTGCATTGAGCCCAAACCTGCCCAACCATGAACCAACTCATTTGGTTCAGGTTAACCAGGTTCAAGATAAGGTTCTGGCTAACTTGAGGAATATCATACAATCTTTAGAAGTTCAGCCAATACCTTGCATTGAGAGATTGGAGCCCTTAATTGAAATGATTGATGATTTGAATAAGTCTTTGTTGGATTAGCTCCTGGACGTTAAGGATAAGAACCCAGGTGAGTTTCTACTTGGGAAATTAGCGAAATTGAGGATGAGATTCGTGGTTGCTTTGATTCAATCTTGGGATGATTCCCAGGATGAACCCTCTTCAGGAAAGCTAATGACAAAACCCGCTAAGGCACCTGTTGGGGGGGACACGTGTTACGAGGTTGACCAGATTGAATTAAAGCAACCAATTAAGGATGATTTGATTTCTTCACCTAGGACCCTTGAGCCTGGTTACGAGGAAACGTATGTCTCCAAGGAACAGAGAGTAACAAATGATTTTGGGACATACATTGATACGGATCCTGATTTCTTTGATGGTGAAGATTTAAGTTGCGAAGTCTCACGTGAGTTTTCTGAACACGATTTCTATGAGATGATTGGGCCTGAGGAATCTGATAGATCATTTGATAGCCCAATAACTGAGGAAACTGATCTTAGGGCACACATTACAGATCCAGGATTACATTTTCTGGATGAATCAATTCAGTGCCTTGATTATCAGTTACACCCCATTGAGCTTATCGATAATTCTATTTCTGAGATAATTAGATCCAAGTCAATTCTGATTCTGCCACATCATTTAGACTTGGAGATTTTAGACGGGGTGATTAACATGCAAGAGGTCTCGAAATTTAACATTCGGAAAGAGGAGGCTAGGAGCTGGGAAGTTCTGATTTGGGAAGTTAATTTTGGAGGAAATGGAAGATTGAGTCGCAGGGTTCCTTCTATGCTAAAACTGTCAAATTAGAACCCTTACGACATTTGTTTCGAGGATGTTCAACTCAAGCACACATTCAACGATTATCCTTTTGAGCTTCAATTCTCTGTAACCCGACTTTTTGGTCTTGGGTTGCATCCTCATAAATCGCAGGCCCGACCCCGCTTGCATTCTGATTTTAGGTTTTGGATAATTTTTATCCAGAACCTAAGATATTCTCGATTATGGGGAATGGGTCTGCACCACAATCTGGTCCACATCTGTGGACAGCTGTTGTTAGGTCAGAAGATTCTTCTGTTTATTCTAATTCTGACCTGCACTTGTGAATTCTTCATTTCTTTTCTTTGTATAGTGTGCCTAGCTGAAGGCACTAAACTCAGCACATATATAGTTCTTTTTCGTTTTCATCTCGGGGCGGACCTGACATTCACGCAATTCGGGTGCTTTCTACACTTTTCCACTCTATTTTATGTCTTTTTAATACAATGATGACATTGCATTAGATAGGCATGGGGGGATGGATATTTATCTCTTAATTTATTCGTCAACTCCGTAGATTTATTTTATTTTCTTTTATAAAAAAAAAAAATTGGAATTAGGAAAGACAATTTGGGTTTAAGAAAATTTTCAATCTTAGGAAATACTACATTATGATTTGAACACAAAGACCCTTCAGGTCTTTGGACTTAATTAGCCCGTGTATCCACTAAAATGTGGATTTGTCTTTGAGTCCTCGCCATCTTAATTCTATCGTAATTGGAATAAATAAGTTTGGGTGATAAGTACACGACTTATCAACCCACCCTTCGATTTAAGGGAATTTTGAGTCTTAAGCATCTACACACTTTCTTTGCACTGACTCATTGTTTGACGATTTTAACGGAAATTGGGTAGCTAATGAACCTTCTAGGGTGATATGGCTGGCAAGTTATCATGGGTAACAGCCCATAGGTAGGTTGTCTAGAGCCCAGGCACTGGACCTTTCTCTTTTTCCTGCTCTTAAGTAAATCTTAGACTAGGGAAGCCACCTACTTAAAAAAAAAAATCAAAAAGAAAAGGAGAAAAGAACAAAAAGAAATAAGCGACACTTCACTACACGAGTATGGCTGGCAAGTTGTCGATGGTAACAGCTCATCGACTGGTTGTCCAGAACCCAGCTCAGTAAATGCACTAAAAATTTTTGAAACACTTAGGAAGAAGCGGAGAAGTAGAATAAACTGGGGAGATATACACTGGATTCACCCTTGTGTTGACCCCGTAAAAAAATAAAAGTAGGGATAAAGCTACCGGTTGTAAAGATACACCTTTAGGCAGAAGTCTTTTTGAGGTCACCTAGAGAAATTCCGAAGCCGTTTTAATTACCGGTCAATGAGTCTATCACAATCACAATAAGATGCTTAAAGCTTAGGGTTCTCATCAAACCTTGGGTGAGTTGAATGGCCGTAGAAAGCCACTCTTAAACCCTAAAATTTGAAAATCCAAAAAAATTAGAAAAGAGTAAAAAGAGAAAAAGAAAATTTTCTTTGAATAAGGTGATGGCTTGAGGCGGTCTACATTTTGGCTGATACCCGGGCGCTGTTGTGTCTTTGAAAGTTCAGTTCCTAAGTAGATAATTTCTTAATGATTGAAAATAACTCATAACCAAATAATCCAACCTAATTCTTTTATAAATGGCATACAGTTTTTGCTAGGGACTAGCAAAAGATATGCACGGGGCTATGATGTAAATACATTTACACTACTTAAGATGTCTATTTATGCATGTTCTTAAGCATAGGATTCCATTTCATGATATAAATATTGCATAACATGCATCATCTTGCATTTGGAGTAGTTTGAATAAAATGGAGGTTAATTGTCTCCTTTTATGTGCTTAGACAGGGCAAACATTTTCTCGGGGCCTCGGATCAAAGATCCAACCATATGGAAGTGATCAAGGCGACGATTGGAGTTCAACGACTCCAAGATCGCCCCAATCAGGCATCCGTAGCATCAGATAGTGACTGGGGAACCCTAGAAGATCAAGGGCCAGGATGGTGTAAATCTGCACTTCAGATGACAAATCCGACCACACAGATGAATTCGGATCGACGATCGCAGCTCAACGATGCAAAAATTGAGTCAATCCGACATCCGTGGCACCTTCTACAACTTCCAGAAGATGGACGGCCAAGATGGTGCCACGTGGCACCATCTCTGTCGCATAAACGACCGCTTACATTCTATGAAGACCGCATACCCACCCCCTCTCCATCGTAGGATCTCAATCCAATGGCTGTGGACGTGGCTCTTTAAAACCATCCGCGCGACCTTTTGGGCGAGGCAGCACAGCGGTCCATCGCCTTATCACGAGGCGCTGGCGCGCGTTCGAGCCACGCCAGGCGGTTTCTGAGGCTAGCGGGCGCGTTTTGATCAACCATCAGATCGCAATCCAACGGTCGCGTGCGCCCGATAGCGTTCGCACGCTATTGCACGCGCGGCGTCACACAGCATCGTGCGTGCCAGGTGGGAGCGGCAGTGGGCGAAGATGCGTCTTAAGCCATCCGATCTCGCGATTGGACAGCTGAGACTCAGGGAACGTGCGGAGGCATTGCTCGCATAAGCAGGCGACCAGGCGCGCGTGAGCCACCCACGACGCCCACGAAGACGGCTTTAGCGACGATTTTATCCGTCACTAAAGACCCCTCATTTATTATTTTAAAGTTGTAAGGACCATTTTGCCCCTACTCCTTTCAACTATAAAAGGAGACCCCTCCATACGAAATTCTCATCCCTTCCTTCTCTTCTCTACCCCTCCAAAGCTCATGAGAAGCTTGTCCCACACTTGGGATGTTTCTCACGAGATAAAGTCTAAATTTTCGTCCCCCTTCGGAAGTTGATCCCGCGACGACGATGGCGTGCTGCTCCGTTCCCGTTCTTCTGCTTCGTCCTCCTTCATCCTGCTTCGTTCTCCTTCGTCCAGGCGTCAACACGTCCGACTCATCCTCCAAGAGACCGTCGAGGAGGATTTCTCTCTCCCTATTCTTTTTACTACTTTCTAGTGTACTTTTGCTTGTCCTCCAAGCAATCGTCGAGGAGGACATTTCTCCCTCCATTCTTTTAATGCTTTCTAGAGTAAATTTATCGCTTTCTAGAGTGATTGTTTTATGCTTTGTAGTTGTAAGGGTGAAATGAACAATCTCCTTAATGATAAATTCCTTGTTTATTCTACATCTCATTTTGATTTCTCTGTGTAATATTCTCTTTCTCTCTTACTCTCTCCCTCTCTCTTCTATTTATTGTAAATAATTAGATAGTTTTAAATTGAATTATTCCGTGACAAATAAAAAGAATCGCGTAGTTTTTAAATCAAACGTCCGCCTCCCTGTGTTCGACCTGGAATTTTAATTTCATTATAAATTTTATTTGTTGAACACGAGTTCTTCACTTTCAAGCTACAACGATAGGTTTTCCAAAACCGAACACGTTAGCGATTCGATTCTTGCGTTCAACAGCTATGAACTTAGAAGTCGAGAGCAAATTAAAGAAATGACCTTACCTCAAATCTTTGTGTACTTACCCCTAATCAAAGTGTTTGGAATTCCGAAGTGAAAGAAATCATTTGATCTACGAATAGTGGAATGGCCAAATTGGTACATTACCAAACCACGCCCCCATTGCTACAGCTGTAGATAGAGGTCTTTTGAGAATACGCCTCAAGGAGCGATGGTTCAAAGTGGCTCTGATAGGTGGTTTCTCTAGAATAGGTAATAATGAGATTACCGTTTTAGGAAATGATGCAGAGCTGAGTACTGACATTGATCCGCAAGAAGCTTAGCAAGCTCTTCCAATAGCTGAAGCTAACTTGAGTGGAGCAGAAGGTCAGAGACAAGTCATTGAGGTGAATCTAGCTTGCAGACGAGCTATTATACGAGTAGAGGTTAGTAAGAATACGATTTCCTATTAGGTTTTCAATAGAATCCAAATAGAATAGAATCGAAATCTGTTCTTTGGATTTATCCACTCTATTCAATTATCTTTGGATTCCGTTTTTTTTAGAAGAAACACATTCAAGTTCAATCTGCTGATAGATAGAACGAAAAAAAAGAAGATGCGTAAACAAACTGATTAGATATCGGGAACTCCATAAGTGGACTCTGGTATCTAAGAAGTTATACCTACTATTGCAAGGATTTAAACCACCCGCTGTATGAATGCAGTACTCTAACCACTGATTTAAGTAGGTCATTTATCACTACAAAGACAAAAAGAGATCCATCCTTTCATGCGTGAATTATAGATGGAATTTGACTTCTAGGCAATACCCATCCTTAACAAGAAAGGGTAGAATTGGGGAATGATCTTGTGGATCATGGAAGATTTGTCTTGCCAAGAAATTCCTATCCATCTTGACAAAAAATGATCTATATGTTAAGATGTTTATGACAAAGGCTATAGCTCTGTTAGGTAGAGCAACTCGTTTGCACGTGCACCAATGCTTTTCAAGGAAGTTCATTATGCAATCCATAAATAGATTGGATCTGATTGAGAAATCCATGTCTTAGTCCATGGATATGTTCGAAAGAAGAAGAGAACAATAGCCTGACAAAGATTGATTTGTGGTGCCAATGCCAAGATTTCGATGCCCATTCTGGTGCCAATGACAAATAGAACCCATCATGGATTTGAGAATTGATAAGGTGAATACCTAGTCCATTCAATGCTAGGAATAATGAGGATAAGGGCCTAAAAATCACCTCTTTCTGGCAACTTTCAGGTGTATGAAGTCTCATAGTTGACTCTTGTAGCAGAGCGATAGAGACTCTAGTTCACTTATGGATTGATTTAGGTGAATCTAGGCCAGAGGCAGACCTACGTCAAGGTAACCCTTTTTTGAAACACTTTGGTGAAGCTCTTGGATGAAAAGACAAATCATGAATCAGAGCACGTGGACCCATCTCACTATCTTCTGACTTTTCCTTGAAGAGAAGACAAAATGTGGCCAACTCATGGATCTTTTCAACCGTTGATGAAAGAGCCCAATGCAACAAAATGCATGTTGGGTCTTTTAAACAGTTTGAATCATTTCGATACGAAGGAGTTTGATCTGTTTTACCGAGAAGGTCTATGGTTCAAGTTCGTATAGAAATACCATATGGATTCTATTTCCATTATTTGTATCATTTTCATTTTGTCATTAGTACTTGTTTGTGACGGATTGGTGTTGGTTCATTTGGTTTGTCCATAGAAATCCAAATCTTACCACATACTTGTATAGATCCATAAGTACAGGTACAACAAAATGACACTTTCCTTCAATGCAATGGATCCCATTAGGATTTCTCAAACCATCCAATCTCAAACAAACAAATCCCTTCTTTAATATTCGTGGGTTGGGTGAATGACATATCACTTTGTTCCGCCTCAGATCAAAGAAAAGAATGGGTGATACACTTGGACTTAGGGATACCCAATCCCCCCAGTCCATTTTGGAAGTGAAAATCATAAATCCTAACAACTTCCAATTCCAATGGAACTCTGTCATAAGTAACATGGATCTAGTACCTATTTTCGGTCTTGTATTTGTGATTTTTGGAAATACCCAGAACCCCTTGGTTTTTCAAGTAATAATCCAAATTGGTTATTTTAGAGATCATCAAAGGGTATTTTCCCGACCTATTCGAAATGTTGCAACATTTGTGCCTTCTTCCATTTCTATGAGTGGAATCACTTTCGATATGATTGGATGGAGTCTGTTGAATCTTTCAATTTCCAAAATACATTCTCCTTTCTTCTTATTATTTCCGAAGGGACCGACTTGTGGGAATCCTTCCTTCTCGTGGGGATCCTTATACCTACTCGTGGGGGTCCTTCCATATACTTATAGTAGAGTAGAGGTTCTAACTTTCTCATTTTGGTATGGAAACTAGGAATTTGGATGTGTAAGGGTTTTTCCCAATTCAACGAATCCAATTCTACTAAATAGAAAAATAGAAATGAAGTAATATTTTAGATGGAATGATGGAATCATTCGATTCTGTTAAAACATCCGTATCGAATCAATAAAAAGATCGATCTTCTTCTACTGGGATGGGATTGGATGGAATGAAAGAATCATTTCTTTTATATTTACAAGATTGATATCATCCCATTGAACTAAGAACTCATTATGGAAACTCCTTTTTCTTTCTTTTGATTGGATCCGTCTTCTAGTATCATTTAGGTTTTCTATATTGGATTTCTATCATTCTAGTTCGATTTCTTGGATTTATATATTTGGATTTATATATCATTCTCGCATTCGGTATATAGATCTTCTCATTGGATAGAATTCTATTTTTGAAGTAGTTGGAAGTTTTCCTTTCTTACTTGACAATTTTCTGATTTTCTTGAATCCAAATAGAAAAAATGGATCCAAAAGTGAGTTTTTTTATGTAAAAGCATAATATGTCTACACTAATCTAAAAGAAAGAATCCAATTGTAAGTGGATTTCTATTCTATCAAATAGATTGGAAGCGGGACATGTTCTACAGAAAAGAAACCGTGCGCTTTCCTCAACCAATTTGGACCTAAAAGGAAAAGAAAAAAACCAAATTCCAATCCGAATTCACGAATTCAGTATAGTACACATTCCTAGGAGTGCATCTACGTTTCTGCTTCACAAATATGATATTTTCTGGACATTTCAATATCAAGTGTGATTCCTATCCTAGCATTTGTCATTTCTGGGATTTGAGATTAGTGAGGGAATAGAGAAGTTCTCTAGTTATGAATCGAGTACTAAGCTTACCCCATGGCAGATGCTTTGGTACAATTCCGAATTCGCTATTACATGTTTGCTCTAGTTTTTGTTGTTTTTTATGTGGAAACGATCTTTCCATGGGTAGAATCAATGAGTTTTCATGTATTGGGTGTATCCGTATTGATAGAAACTTTCCTTTTTGAGCTTATCCCAATTGTGGGTTCAGTTTATGCATGGTGGGGCATTTCCATGGTATTGGCTCCTAAATATTCAGAAAATCCAAATCCAAAGAAAGGAAAAGATAACATTGAGACAGTTAGGAATTGGATTGAGTTTCCATTCGTTGATCAACCAATCCCCAATTCTGTGATTTCAACTACTACAAAATGCCAGTTAAGAACAATCTTTTGGTCAAGACTATCCAGTTTATGGCTGCGTACCACTATATGGAGTGGTACCAGTTGTTGTTTCATTGAATTTGCTGCTAGGCTCCCAATTTGACTTTGATCGTTATGGATTGGTACCAAGATCGAGTCCTAGGCAAGCAAACCTTATTTGAACAGCTAGGACAGTCACAATGAAAATGGTTCCCTCTTTAGTGAGATTATATGAGTAAATGACTGAACCAAAATAAGTCATTGCTATGGGTGCCTGCTGCTAAGCTACTATGAAAGGGGGGATGTTCAGTACCGATTCTGATTTGGTAGTACTGTTCAAGGAGTCGATAATCTAATTGAAGCTAATTCCCGTAGATGTGTATTTACCGAGCTGCCCGCCTAAGCCAGAGGTAGTTATAGATGTTATAATGAAACTTCGTAAGAAGATATCTCGAGAAATCTCTGAAGATAGAATTCGATCTCAACGGGAAAATTGATGTTTTACTATCAATCACAAGTTTCATGTTAGACCTGTATTCATACTGGAAATTACAATCCAAAATTGCTCTATCAATCACCATGTACTTCAGAAATATCATAGGAAAGATTCGTCAAACCCAAAAATTCCCTACCTTCATTGGTGAATTAGGCAGACCATTTTTGTTTGTAAGGAATGAGAAACAATTGGTCAATCTTTCGAAATTTCATTGTTAATGGGAAATACTCAAAGAAATACAAATGCGGGAGAGATCCAGAAGATGCAAGGTACTTTATCCGAATCGCCTGGCTAGCCAAGCATGAACTAGTTCATAGATCTTTGGGCTTTGATTACCTGTAGTGTAGTACAGACACTTTACAAATCAAACTGGAGGACTGGGACTCCATTGTTGTCATTTAATTCGTATATGGTTACAATTATTTACGATCTCAGTGTGCTTATGATGTATTACCAGGCGGATTTGGAGGTAGTGTGTATCTATCATCTTACGAGAATACAGTATGGTGTGGATCAATCGCAAGAGGTATGCATCAAAGTCTTTACCCCAAGGAGCTCAAATCCCTTCCATTTTCTAGATTTGGAAAAGTGCTTATTTTCAAGAATGGGAATCTTATGGTATGTTGGGAATTGATTATAATAATCATCCACGCCTTAAACATATCTTAATGCTTGAAAATTGGATAGGATGGAAATACCCTGCGAAGTGTACGATGTTCAGGTCACTTTAATCACGAGTGAGTGAAGCTCATCGACTACCAACACATACAACTCGCTCAGAACGAGCTCTACGAGTGCAAAGTGCAGGTCACCTTAATCACGAGCGAAGTGAAGCGATAGCGTAATGAGCTAACTCAACTACCTGTGTGTCGACTACCAAAACACACGACTTGCAGTATTCTATGAGTGGAGTGGAATGGCACGAAGCTAGCTCATCGACTACAAAAACATATGACTCGCTTGCTCGACTTACACTATCTTACCCCCAATTTCTACGAAATACAAGATGCTTTCTAAATGATAACCAAGTAATCTTGCAATACTTCTATGACACGAATCTAGATTTGTTAGAAGTGAAGGTCTATCTTCCTCTTCTGTTCTAGCGGAAATAGAGTGACTCCAGATGAAATAGAGTCACTGAACTTTCATTCTTGTGAGAATATTACAAAAGTGTGGACCAAGAAAGGGTTTCATTCCTATTTCCCAATTTGTCAAATATCATATACTAAAAAATGGGCGAACAGAGACAGTGAAGGGTTTTGTGTCATGAACTTTGTACTGCCCATATCAGTTAGATGGGCCCCATAAAGTAACATAAGCGGGAGGGAATGAAGAAATAGAAAAAGAAAGTACGAAATTTCGTAAACATAGGGGGGTTGAATTTTATCCGGTACTCTATCGGAGATACATACATTCTATCTACTCCTACCCTCGGAATATTAGACTTTGGTTGGAATTTGGAACCAACTCACTTTGGATCTATTATGAAGAATTCACACTTTTATTGAAAACAAACCAAATAAAAAGAACAAAATAGGTATATATACAGCTAAATGAATAAGTATGTAGCATGTTCTATACTATTCACAAATACATATCCCAACCAAGCCATTTTTGAGGAATTTGCAGGAATATTGATACATGAATCGCGTGCCAGGAACCAGATTGGATCTGGTGACACAAGGATTTTTAGTCCTCTACTCTACCAACTAAGTTATCCCGACTCAACTACCTTTCGTACATTCTCTTCTAGAAGATCCATGTTTATGTGGGACTGAAAAAGGACTCCAATCTGATTGAGTTCCTGGAATTTTTTGTATCTTCAAACCACAGAATCAAACTTTCCTTGATAAGTGTAAGAGTGGACTATGAATGGTTCCATAATGGAGATTCCTTGTCCATATATGTGGATTTCTTTCTATGTGTTATATGTGGATTTCTATGTGTATCGTAGCTACCAAAAATTTAGGATGGAATAAGATACAAGCATTTCTATTTGGACCTGTCCTTTGTCAAAGAGTAGAGTGAACGAGAAATGTCAGGAATTTTCAACCATCGACGACAAAATGGGAAAAACTAGTTATTAAGTCAAAAGGGTTTGAATTGGGGATAGAGGGACTTGAACCCTCACGATTTCGAAAGTCGACGGATTTTCCTCTTACTATAAATTGAATTGTTGTCAGTATTGACATGTAGAACAGGACTCTCTCTTTATTCTCGTCTGATTCATAATTTGGGTTTCCAATGTTCATTTCATTCCAATGAGAAATCAAACTCTGGAGTGAATGATTGGATCATGGAATCTCTGATTTTTCCTGAAATTGAGATTGATATGGATTCATTCACAATCATTCTGAAATTATTCATGGAGTGGAAAATTTCTTGATATCCATTCTAGATTCAGGTTGTGATTATGAAGAATCATTTGATATGTCAGTATGTATACGTACGTATTATATTAGGTCAATAAGGACCTTTTGGAAATTTTGATAGAAAGATTCCTATTACTAACACAATGCAACCAACTCCATTCATCAGAACAACTTCCACTGAGTCTCTGCACCTATCCATTTTTGGATTCCTATTCTATATATGTAGAATAATCCTATATGTCAATATAGGAAAGAAGTCTATTTCTATTTATGTATACACTAGATATATGGAAATATGCCATATAGATTTCCTATCTATTTATGTATATACCTGTTTCTAAGACACCCTTGTTTTTTCAAAAGAAGGATTTGGCTCAGGATTGCCCATTTTTCATTCTAGGGTTTCTCTCAATTTGGAAGTTATCACTTAGGCCATACCAATGCTCAAACCAATCAAGTCCGTAGCATCTACCAATTTCGCCATATCCCCTTTGGATTTGAGACTGAAATTTCAGTCGTTGGGTTGTGATCCCACCCACTTCTTTGATTTATCTTGAAACTGTGGAATGAATCAAATACATATACAAAAAAGTATATACTGCTATTTTTGATCCATATTCTCCCATTTCATCCCTTTGGAATGGTGGAAGAACCTATATTGGTTTTTGTTTTGTTCCAATCCAAAGGGTCGTTGATGTATCCACAATTCAATAGGAATCGATCTATCTCACATTTCACTTCTATGTACTTCCTTTTTGTATTTTTTGAGCCTAATTTGTAGTACAGGAACGATCCATACTCAGTTCTCTTTTTTTTCGATTTCTTTTCCTTCCAACTTGAGGCACATTAGGATCCGAATTCCATTCCATCCGGATTCTTCTTTTATCCTTTTTCTTCTTAAGTCAATCCAATTAGGACAATACAAATAGGATTCCAATTCCAAAATGAAATCAATCTCTAATACTAATAGGAATACAAAATGAGCAATTTCGAATCGGAATATCTCATTTTGAACATAACATTCATATATAAAGAAAATGGATTTGGATAAAGAAAATGGATTTGGTTTCCATTTCCATAGAATTCCATCAATCGAATTCCATAGAAATCGAATATGATATAGATCAATCCATATTAGATATGGATGGATGTGAATATTATATAATTCGAAATCTAATGAGATATGGAAATAGAATGACATATAGTGAGATAGCAAATCTCAAATGATGATCATTGTGAAAATCTCCAATGAATAGAAAATTGATTCTTGCTAATAGCTAATATATTTCCTATATTCATGAATAGCTAAACAACAAAATAGTTCACTAAGATACCTGTAGTTTATTTAGTTCCTATGCACTCTTTCGGTTTGTTTTATGTGATGTGCGCCTACTTAGCTCAGAGGTTAGAGCAACGCATTTGTAATGTGATGGTCATCGTTTCAACTCCGATAGCCGGCTTTTTTCTATTTGTTTTTTGTTCGGTTTTTTCCAATCCCTCGAAATAGGGAAGAGGCTATTCCCCTTTCTTCCAATGTAAGGCACTTGTCTATTATGCCACGATCCATTCCAACTAGGAATAAAAAATGGACTGGAGAAATGAGATCTCTACAGAACAAATCATCAAACATAGCCTGAACTCCCTATCCCAGATCCATATCCCAAATCCATATATATAATCGACATATGGACAGAATTCTTTTCATTCTACTTTGTTTTGTAGTAAGTACTTCCATCCATTTTGCTTTGTTTTTTTTGTCTGATTTCATTCAGTCCTATTTTCGATTTCGTATGGAAATATGGAAGTGGGCTATAGAATTTGCAATTTGGATCAAATCAAGGAATCTTAATGTTGCATTACCGAGGACCTTGTTTCAAACAAATACGACGTCTGGGGGCTTTACTGGGACTCACTAGTAAAAGACCTAGACCTAGATCTAAAAGTGATCCGAAAAACCAACCCTAGAAACCAAAAATCATACTATCGTCTTCTTCTAGAATAAAAAGAGAAATTGTGTTTTCATTATGGTCTGACAGAGCGACAATTACTTAGATATGTGCATATCACTGGAAAGACAAAAGGATCAATGGGACAGGTTTTACTACAACTACTTGAAATGTGTTTGGATAACATTCTTTTTCGATTGGGTATGGCTTCGACCATTCTTGGAGCTAGGCAATTAGTTAACCATAGACATATTTTAGTGAATGGTCGTAGAGTCAATATACCAAGTTATCATTGCAAACCCCGAGATGTTATTATTATGAAAGAGAAACAAAGGACGAAAACTCTGGTTCCAAATTCGATTGCTTCATCCTCCCACAAGAAATTGCCAAAGCCATACCATTTGACTTTTGACTCATTTGAATATAAAGGATTCATCAAGCAAATAATAGATAATAAATGTCTCGATTTGCAAATTAATGAATTTTGAGTCGTAGAATATTATTCCTGTCAGACTTGAGCCTAAGGAAAAAAGGGGTTCGGGCAATTTTGCCCCCCTTTTTGTCGAAGTAAATAGATTTAGTGTCGAGTTCCCCTCACTTTCTACTGCATCCCCAATACTCACTAATTCATTCGCGGCCGCTCACATGAGCTCTCTCCAAGAGAATGAGATAGGAAGTCCTTGTTTCAAAGAATAAGCTCCACATTGACTTTGAATCTTCTGAAGGGATAGAGAACATACCTCATTTACAGACCAGCTTTTAGGGACTTTCTCAGGACTCACCTCTCTAACTCCGCCAGTTCTTGGCGTCCTTGGTTGGTCTAGCCTTGAGTTGTTATGGGAGACTGCCTTCCGCATCTATATCTATAGATAGAGGCAGCAAAAAGTGAAGGGTGGTAGAGCGAGGCCTTTCTTCACAAAAGAACTACGTAGAGGAAAAAAGCACACTCAGGGAATGTGTACCGGAGAAAGCACTTAGTACAAGCCTTTGATGCGATTGATGAATTTCTTGTCATCTTTGAAGAAATCGGCAACACTTGAAGCTAAGTGTGAAGTTTTCAGTCACGTACTCTTCTGGCTCTAAACCTCGAGGGTCAGACGTGCCTTTCCGCCAACACCTCTCTAGACTTGCTTGGATGGCGGAAGACTGAAAGACGAAAGCGGTATTATGCTTTCTGCTATTATATTAGAGAACTTTGAGTGAAGGAGTATGGTATGACAGATATAAGAAAAAGGGAGGGGTCAAGTAAGGTAGTGCGGGTAGAGCTTATTCATGATTTCACGTTCGGTAAAAAAACAAATAGGTGGTCTTTCAGGAAATGTGAAAGCTATAAAGCAAGAGCAAAGTCAGCAGCTTTTCCCATGAAACCCCAGTATTCATTTCTTTGTAGAAAAGAAAAGGTGTCATCTTGATTCGAATGAATTCTAATCATTATTCGAATGAGTTCTCATTATTAGGATTTGATTTAATTTTTTTATAGCATATTTATGAATTATGATAATGAAGAAACGCACTTATTAGGAGGAGTCCACCCTATACTGATATAGTGGTGATCTCCCTCTTTCCTTATTCCTATTTTTGTCCTTGGACATAGATGATATCCGATTAGGAATTGCCAAACCAAAGTATTCTGACTTCTCCACTCTTCCATCTTTCCATCCAATCCTAAATCAAAAGACGAAATGGATCAAAAGTAAGTGGACCAAACCCATTGAATCATGGTTATATCAGCTATTCTGATATTCCAATTCGATATAGATGAAATTGTTGAAAGGGACTTTTTTTCTTTCCTTTAAGCATACAAGAATTTGTCCATATTTTCGATTTCTTTTTCTCCTTATGTTTCATTTCCTAAGAAGAAATTGCTACTCTTTGACACCACAAAGAAATGTTTCTTTTGAGAATCGATTTTTCAATATCTCTTTTTTATTTCAGAATTTGATATTGTTGTTTTGTCAATACTGTTGGTGCTAGAGCACCACGATCATTTGTTTTGATGATAACAAAACACGTGTTATTCAACATTTGCAATTTGAGTCCTAGATTTCTGGAAAAGTGCAAATGTGGACGTGTTTAGACGGAAATCGAGCTCGCATCCAGGATGGATTGGAGGAGCTTAATGAAGAACAGAGGAGGTTCGCGTGGAGCGACAGATTGAAGATAGAAGACAAGAAGAATAGGGTAGATTCTTTTTAATCCTTTCTTGTATCTCTTGTCTTTATTTTCTTGCTCTTATTTTCCTTAGAATATTCTATTAAAGAGCCTCAAAGTACCCTAACAGTAGTCCTAGGAACACCGGCACAACCCTAGGATACCTAGGTTTTCTGTAGAATACTTAGAAAACCAATATAGGGTTCAAACAGCACTTTCAGACGTCTAATTCCCAAATCAGACGTCTGATAAAGTATTTTAAGACGTTTGACTGTTGTTTCAGACGTTTGATATCTGTTAGGCTGGAGATACTAGTTCTGTTTGATGAAATCAGACGTATAGACCTTATACCAGACGTCTTAGGAGACGTCTGATGGACTTGCCAAACGTCCAGATAGTGGACCGTTGGCTAGCTTAGTAGGGACTCAAGAATATGACCGTTAGAGCCTTATCAGACGTCCATAGGACTGTCCAGACGTCTGATAATTGACCGTTTTGCCTCGGCTGACCCAAAATCTCTTCTCAGAGATTTTCTAGCCGTTGCAACGTTTGGAAAATCCATTCCCACAGTAAAAGTAGGTTTCTAGACGTCCAGACATAGTGCCAGACGTCCTATATGTCATCTGATGGACTTGCACTAGAACCCTGTTTAGATCTGATTCAAGTCAGGAAGAGACCCGCCCAAAATCAGACGTCTGACGTTGAAATCAGATGTCTTAAAGTGAACTTCCAGATGTCTGATGCTAGAATTAGACGTCTGATAAGCCTGTCAGAACAATGATTGTTCCTGATTTCGGGCTAATTCTCATGGGCTTTGTTCCCAACGGCTATAGAACCTTTCCTAAGCCTTCCAAAGCCTTCCTGAGGCCTCTATAAATAGAGAGAAACCTTTGCAACACTAAGATACACCAAGACACACTTAAGCAACATAGTTCCACTCTCTTGTGTCCTAGCTAGCTCTTTCTCTCCAAGCTCAAGCTCCATTCTCTTGAGAGCATCAAGCTTCGCGCACCCGCTCTCCTGCCGTTGTCTACGAGAGTGACGTTGCGCCGTCGCGTGGTACACGCACTGCGTCATCAACTCGACGCACTCCTTGAAAGGGGAGTTTCCTATTTCCTATAGAGGCTAGGTTTAAATTACCTTATTGGCTCTATAGGACTTGTTGTTTATTTTATCTTTGTTATTTAGTTGGGTATTCGCTTTGCGAATTCCCATCTCCGTTGTGGGACAAAATCCTTCTCGTGGAGAGAAGGGGTTGAGGAATGCTACCCTCGTGCTTGTAGCATGGTTGTACTGAGGTTGAATCACCCTCATTTTAAAGTGATTCGGTTAGTGGATTTGATCAACTAGGTTGATCGAAAAATCCTAACTCGAGAGGGTTAGGTGGTGGTTTTCACCCAGTTTGGGTTTCCACCTAAAAATTCTTGTGTTCTTTGTGTGATTGTCTTTTTGTGTGATTGATTTTCTTTGGTGAGATTGCTTTATATCTTATTTCCGCATTTATTACGTCACCCCCTCTTCGAAGGGAAAACCTTCAAATACATTCGAGGACAAAAAATGCGAGAAAAGGGGTATGCTTGACTTTCTAGTATACCATAATTTCCCATTTCGATGAATATCTCATTTGTAGAAATCACCTTGGAAAAAACCAAAATCGGTCATTTGGGATCTATCCTATCAAGTAAAGGTAAAGTCAAAAGATCCATATTCGAAGTGTCTTTTTTTTTTGTTGGATTTGACCCCTTCGTACAAAGATATAATATGAAATTAGAGTCATAGGACAATTCGGGATTCTGGTGGTTATTAAGAATATGGTTCTTCCAACTAGTCAAGTAAATAGGAATAGTAAGGACTCAAACTCATGGATTGAACTGGTTTGTGGTCCAATAGAAAAGGAGAATTTGTATCTTCGAAATAGGGGCATTGGTCGAGGAATCGTCCATAGAGAATCAAACTGTCATATGCCCTGGAAATTCTATGAGGTGATCGAAAATGGTGGAAGTTATGTTATGAATAGGAGGATAACTATGACTATAGCCCTTACTTCGCTTTGGTAGATATACCAAAGAAGAAAAGGATTTCTTCGATATTATGGATGACTGGCTACGTAGGGACTGTTTTGTTTTTGTAGGTTGGTCCAGATTTTCCCATTGCTCTTTCCTTGCGCTTATTTTGCTTTAGGTGGTTGGTTCACGGGTACCACTTTTGTCACTTCATGGTATACTCATGGATTGGCTAGTTTTGATTTGGAAGGCTGCAATTTATTAACCGTTGCGGTTTCTACTCCTGCAAATAGTTTAGCACATTCTTTTTTGCTACTATGGAGCCCCGAAGCACAAGGGGATTTGACTCGTTGGTGTCAATTAGGGGGTCAGTGAACTTTTGTTGCTCTTAATGGCACTTTCAGGCTAATCGATTTTATGTTACGTCAATTTTCACTTGCTCGATCTATTCAATTGCGACCTTACTACATAATGCAATCGCATTTTCCACTCCAATTGCTATTTTTGTTTCTGTATTGATTTTGGGGCAATCCATTACTTCAATGCGATCAGCCTTACCGCTGCTACTAGTAAAGAAATGCTGTTGTTGTTTCTTGATTCTTGATTATGTACTTAGGGGTCAATCTGGTTGGTTTTTTGCGCCTAATTTTGGTGTAGCAACTATATTTCGATTGATTCTCTTCTTCCAAGGGTTTCATAATTGGACCTTGAACCCCTTTCATATGATTGGAGTTGCTGGAGTCTTAGGTGCAGCTCTACTTTGTGCTATTCATGGTGCTACTGTGGAAAATACTTGATTCGAAGATGGTGACGGTGCAAATACATTCCGTGCTTTTCACCCTGTAGAAGAAACTGATTCGATGGTCAATGCTAACCACCCAAATTTGTGGGGTTACTTTTTCCAATAAACGTTGGTTACATTTCTTTATGTTATTTGTACCAGTAACCGGTTTATGGATGAGTGCTATTGGAGTAGTCGGTCTGGCTCTGAACCTACGTGCCTATGACCTCGTTTCCTAGGAAATCCATGCAGTGGAGGGCTGAGTGAAGTTTTTTGAGACTTTCTATACCAAAAATATTCTCTTAAATGTTGGTAAAGTATTCATGCTTGGATGGCCGCTCAGGATCAGCCTCATGAAAACATGATATTCCCTGAGGCCCACGTGGAAATGCTCTTTTCTTCAATGGAACTTTCACTTTAGCTGGCTGTGACCAAGAAACCATCAGTTTCACCTATAAAAAAAACACCGGGAATGCAATGCCAAACTGATCAATTTGTCTGGTAGACTACTTGGAGCCCACGTAGCCCATGCTGGATTCATTGTATTTTGGACTAGAGGAATGAACCTAATTGAAGTGGAATACCTATTTCGTACCAGAAAAGCTTACCCAATGTATGAACAAGGATTGACTTGACTGGCCCATCTAGCTACTCTGGGTTGGGGAGTAGGCCTGGGGGGAAGTTCTAGACACCTTTCCATCCTTATCCAAAGTCAAGTTTGGAGTACTTCACTTCATTTCCTCTGCAGTCTGAGGCTTTGGCTGTATTTATCACGCACTTCTTGGACCTGAGACTCTTGAAGACTCTTTTCCATTCTTTGGTTATGTATGGAAAGATAGAAATCAAATGACCACCATTTTAGGTATTCATTTCATTTTGTTAGGTGTGCTTTTCATCTAGTTTGGAAAGCTCTAGATTTTGGGGGTGTATATGATACCTGGGCTCCCGGGGGGGAGATGCAAGAAAAATGACCAACTTCACCCTACCGAAATCTGAGATTTGGTTATTTATGAAAATATCCTTTTGGGAGGGTGGATTGTGAGCGTGGATGATTTAGAAGATATAATTGGAGGGCATGTATGGCTAGGCAATAGAGTTTGTATACTTGGTGGAATTTGGCATATCCCAACCAAACCTTTTACCTAGGCTCGCCGTGCATTTGTTTGGTAAAGCTGGGGAAGCTTACTTGAAACTACTTATAGTTTAGCTACTTTATCTGTCTTTGGTTTCACTGCTTGTTTGTTCTGGTTCAATAATACGGCTTATCCTAGTGAATTTGATGGGTATTTCCTACTTGACCAGAGGCTTCTCAAGCTTAAGCATTTACTTTTCTAGTTAGAGATCAACGTCTTGGGGTGAAGTAGAGTGGACAGCGCTATGAACTCCAAAGCTAAACTCCTTGGAGGGTTACTTCACACTTCACATAAGCTCAATCACACACGATGCTACTATTAAAGTAGCGTCAAGTCAAGAAGCGCTGTAATACTGAGTTTCATCTAGGAGTCAGATATGCATATATTAGGTCTAACCCCCCTATAGGCAGTTAGAAGCTTATATTAGATGTGCAAAGTGAAATAGAGGGTTTCTTAATTACGTGCAACTAGTGAACAAGCTCGTCTATGCCCTGACTATGACTCGCACCAGCGTGTATATTAGTATGCTCCCAGCTGACACTGGAAGGCCAGCGAGCGAATCAAAGAAGTGGGAATCCTACCATAGCATCGGAATCTCCGACAGACAGTGAATGTACCTTTGCTCGAGGGTCTGAGATATACCCGTGGGAAGAGCGAAAGCAGGTAGAAGATGAGAGGTATGCGTGGGATCGAAAGTAGGGTCGGAGACGTGACTGTGGCGTATGTGAGTGATCGGCAGATGGACTATGGTCTCAGCTCAATGACCGAGGAGAGGAGAAGTAGAAGACCCTATGGGATAGATAGCCTACATACATCGGTACCCTGCAATCTGATCGACCTCCACTTAGCAATCAAATCAGCAACTGTAGCTCCATTCCACGACTGAGATCTGCTTCGTTCCGTTAGTCCAGCTCCATCCTCTGCATGTCGCAGTGTCGCACCATTCCTGAAACCCCGGAGGGTTTCGCACCTACAACTCGCACCTTCCCTTGTGTATATCACTTGAGAAGCTGGGGAATCAAGGGATGAGGGAGCTGCATCCTCTCATCGAAAAGAGGACAGAAAAAGGGCTGCAATGGGACTACCTTCCTGACCGTGATTGATGAAGAAAAGCATGGTACCCCTCCCGAGATGCTTGACATGGTCCCAAGAAAGAGCTTTTTGATAGCGTTGGCACCTCGAACTCGAAGACCTCAGACTGCAGAGTATAGAAAAGGTATGATGAGAAGAGCTATAGGAAATCCACTAGCTATCTAGGTGGTAGGCGAAGAAAGGTTAAGACAAGAGGAAGGGAATGGCTTTTTTCTTTGGAAAGAAGCGGGTGGGTAAAGATATGGGGGCCCAGGAAAAGTCCTACCCTCCTTGATCGACGACGGGTCAAATCTTTCCCGCCGCTCCTAGTAAAAGAGGTGAGTTCAGACTCAACAGGCCTAGGACAATTGCTAAATAAGCACATAGAGTAGCAAGGTCCCACCCTATCTCGAAGAACTCACTCACTCGATTACCTACAGTAGTGTAAGTAAGCCCTCGCTCTCAGAGAAAAGCACCCGCTACCCTAGGCAGGAACTAGAGCTCTCTCAGGGTCACTGACTTGATCCTCTAGGAAGCAATCCACTCCACTATGCTTCACGGTCCTCTTTCCCAATCCACGGGATTCATTGAGACCCTCCAAAATTTGGGTCTACTATGTCAATTCTTTTAGGGATTGGGAATTGGAAAAGAAAAGCCAGTAAGCCTCAGTCAATCCTTTCTAGGAATCCATATATGAATAAGCAAGCATTCCATCTCGGGTTGTGGGAGAGAGTCTTCTCTGCATCGAGTTTACACTCCCCTTCCTCGGAAAGACCTGACTGGGTCATCAAGTGTAAACTCCAACTCCCCATTGGTTGCTGTTACTGAGTGATTCCCTTGTACTACCTATAGTAGTAAAAAGCTTGGAATTATCAATAAGGGTATTTCTAGGCTACCTTTCTTCTTGAAAGAGGGTGAAACCATGTTCTTCTTTTCCTCCCTCGCCGATCGATTAGAGCTCATGCCTATGACCGCTTAGGAATCATGGAAAGTGAGCAGACGTCGGGACAGACTATACTCTTTCTTTTCCCTTTCCCTTTTGAAGCTCGAACTCCGGGGTGGCGACTGAACCCTGCAATGAGGGAGGCTAGCAGTTCTATCCAATACACTATTTTCCAATAAAAACAAGAGTGATGGTTATCTTGTTATAAGTGTCTGGGCTACTTTCTGCTTCATTAGGTGCAACTCCAGTGAAAGTCGAAGGAGGGAGCTACAAGTATTTTTCTGCAAGTCGTGCAAGTAAGTCAGTAAGTAATCCAATATCTAATACATATTACCAGGTGCTATTTTCATATTCATTCACTTATTCTTATAAGCTGATTCTAAAGGTGATTCGTATTTTGTCACTCAAACCAAAGAGATGAAAGCTAACATCTATCTATTAATCCTAATATATTTAGTTCAATAAATTGGGTCCCAAGGTTGGGGAGTGATTTGCTTTATCAAAAGAAATGATGGCGTCATTTGGTATCATAAGACTAATAACAAACAAACTGATGAGAACAACAGTATTGAATCATATGTATTGTTCCTCCCAGGAGCTCGGATATCCCATTGGGTAGTCCCAGGGGTAGGATATTATTTGGTTAATAAAAGGAAACAGTAGTGGAATTGGAAACCATAAGACTCATAACATACATTAGGATGAGAACAGTATCTTAAGTAATATTGATTGAATATCCCAAGGGTTCGTTTAGTCCCAGGTTATAATATCAGAAAGGTGATTCGTATTTTGTCGCTCAAACCCATAAAAAAGAGATTCGAGCTTCATTCTATGTATTATAGAACAATATCGAGAATATCTAGATTGTATTACTTACTTGCTCGACTTGCAATCTCCCTCGACTTGCAGTCTCGGACGTGCTCCGATGGTGGCAGGATTTGAAGCTGCCGTCTCCAGGTCATGAGCCCAATGAGTCGACCAATTCCTCTACCCCGCTTGGGATCGACTGGCCACTTCGCTCCCCCCCCATCCCACGAACCCCCGTCGATGCCCCAACCTTTAGGTTTGGGTCACCCAGTGTCAACTCCAACTCTCCATAGATGGGAGTCAAAGTAGGTGTTTGGAGGAGGGGTCATCTAATAGTAACTTAAGATTATAAACCCCCTCATAGCCACTAAACCACTCCTACTATAGCCGTAAGCATGGGTCACCCCTGCACTTCAGGGCAGTATGTGTCACCGAAGAAAAGCTCAACCACTCCGGGGTCTACCATGGGTCACCTCTTAGTCACTTAATAACACACTACACTATAGGGAGGGTTACTGCATGATTACCTCGCTGATAGGCCACCCCAATTCAAACCCTCAATCCATCTACCCCTGCCTCAAAACCCCTTGCACCTGAATTCAGTGAGTGTTTCATAACCCCAGCCCCTATAGTGAAAGGTATATCATCTAACATAGGCTCAAACTCCCCTTCATTCAATACTACTCACTAGTGGCATGATTTCCCCGTGATTGAAGGGTCTAGACTAAACAAATCTCTGCCAGATAGGTAGCACCAGGAAGTGAATAAGACTCGCTTTTTGATAGGCCTACCCCAGCATTTCACCGAGTTTCGAGTAATTTTGGAGTGGGGTAGTCAATACTATTTATTATAGTTCAGACTCTATTCCCCAGGGAGATTTGTTATTAATAATCTTTATTTGATTCACGGAGCTATTATATTCAAAACTTCCACTGAATTGACTTCATAAGAATCAGTGAACCCAAGGTATGACTCGGACTCGGGAGAAAGCTACTTGTTGGAATCAGACTCAGGCCTATATTACCAACCCCTTTCCGGTCCGGCAATGTAGGGAAATCATTATACTGAATCAAGCCCTACTACCTCCGGGGCTGCTGTAATACTTATTAAAAAAGTGGTGATTTATTGGTTTCTCATTCTAAAAAACTGGGCAGGGGCATTAGTGGCTGCTCACATCGGTGATTCTTTCTGATTTTTCATAAAATGGACTCTCTATAGATCCACAATTGCCAATCTTCACATGACTAGCTAAAGGTCCCATAAGTCCGACACCCTCAGACATGTCAATTGGGAAAATACGTGCATAGAAACTAGGATGGATATCCCGTATCTGAAAATTGGTAGTTCGGCTTGAGAAAAAACCCAAAAAACTCCCTTTTCGCCCATGAACGATTTGTGTCAATGGATTCGTTCGATCCAAAGCATGAGATAAAGGATGGAGACCAAAAAATGATTCATAAGTGGTTGTTAATGGATTGAAAAAAGGTATCAATTTGTTAGGAATTGGTCTCCTTTCATAATTATACTTGATTGCTCCACATATGATAGTTTCTCAAACTACATATTTGAAATGATCAAGAGCCAATCCAAATTGATCCTGTAACAGATCTGCTACAGAATGAATATGTTTCTTTTTCAAATGATTCATATTATCAAATTTACCCATTCCAAATTGCATTTCAATCAAATGATCAGCGGCAACCAATACATCTCGCGGTAACAAGAATGTATTGTTATGAGGTATATCAAGATTGAGTCCTCAATTTAGATTTCGTCGACCAATCCTTCCTAATTCACATCTTGCTTCGACAAATTCCTCTTGTAAGTCCTGATATACGGACTCTGAAAATACTGTGCCATCATTGTCATCATTGTCATCGTCGTCATCATCGTAACCATCTACACAAGTTAGTTTTTTGTAAAAGGCAAAAATGGCATTTTCTTTTGACTCCATCTTTCTTTTCTCTTCCTTATCTTGATCCTTTAGAAAAGACAAGGCAAATTCAAGGTAACAAGCATTATCCAAAATTTCTCTGAGATTCGAACCCATAGCTGATAATAGAATGAGAATAGATATTTTTCGTTTCTTGCTCACACAAACCCATATCCGTTCTTTTCTATCCATTTCTAGTTCTGATCTTCTTCCCTGATCTGATACTATAGTGCTTATATAAATACGAATTCCATTCTGTTTACCCCCGCGAAGTCAACATTACCGTAGCTCTTTCATGGAGGAATTCCTAGCCCGATGAGCAATTAGGGAATCAAACTAACGCCCTGGAACTCCTGACTTAACCTGACTTCCCTTTTATTAGTTCGCTGTTTCCCTGAAGAAATTACCCGAACTACCAAACTCCTCCAGTTAGTTTGCTTAGTCCTGTCTTATGTATTACCTGAGGACTACTCCCCTACTAGTAAAGAAGGACTACTTAATTAGGGAATCAACCTATGGGTAAACAACGTCAAATTCAGCGCATCAATCCCTCGAGGCCCACTCGATTAAAGTCAGTAGAAGGATGGATTGGAACATCAATAATACAATCAAACCCAAGGAAATAGACAAAGCTAGCTTGACTGATACCTCATTCCGGAGCTCAAATATGGAATCATTTTTTATTTATCACTTTGATGATCTACTGGGGCCGGATGCCATTTCCCATTTTGACTTATCAATTGATACCACAAGAAGGAAAAGAAAAACAAGGCAAGAATTATGTTTCAGGCTGCTCTCGAGCAAATGTCAGAGGGGAGCAGAGCGATCCAGAGGAAATGGATAAGGGGAGCGATCCAAAATCCTCAGAAAAATAAACAAAAATAGGTCTCACTGAAGCTGTTCAAACGGGCATAGGTCAATTAGATACTAGTTGCATAGCAATTGCGGTTATGGACTTTCAATTCAAAGGGGTAGTATGGGATCCGTCGTGGGTGAGAAAATTACCCATTTGATCGAGCGTCCTACTGATCGATCACTACCTCTTATTATGGTGTGTGCCTTCGGTAGAGCGCACATGCAAGAAGGAAGTTTGAGCTTGATGCAAATGGTTCAAATATCTTCTGCTTCATATGACCATCAATCAAAGAGAAAGCTATTCTATGTCGCAAACCTGACTTCTCCTACAACAGGTGGGGTCACAACTAGTTTTGGTATGTTGGGGGATGTCATTTTTGCTGAACCTTTTGCTTACATTGCATTTGCAGGTGAAAGAGTTATTGAAGAAAAATTGCATGTGACCGTGGAAGAAGCTGAGAATTTATTTGAGAAGGGTTGATTTGTCATATTTGAAAAAACCACGTAATACTTTACTAGGCTAGTCAAGTTGCTCTGGGTGATTTATTTGAGTTTCATGGTTTTGTTTCTTTGAATCCAATCCAAGAAAACTCACAAAATGAAGAAGAATGATGTTTTCTATGGTTTTGCCTGGGAAGTTCAGATTCTTTTAAATGTTTTGATTCCTGCTAATTGTAGTTATGAGGTTGCGAGGAGTGCTTCCGGGTGGCAAAAAGAATGAAAGAAAATGAGACGAGGCTCGGGTAGGGTTCAAGGAAGGGCTATTAGATGGAAGTGATCTTTGGTTCATAATTCTTCGAATATAAATACCTGAATCCTAAACTTGTTCACCACCCAGAAATATAAGTAGCTGACCCAGGGATACAGTTGTCGATTGGTTCACGAAAGGAAGGGTGGGTTTGTTTGACCCACCTGTTTTAAGGGGTATTGTTGTGGATTTCAATGTTCGCACTACTATAGTACAGTTAGTCGTCTTATATGAGGTAGACAAGACTTCTTCCATCGAATCTACCTTTGCTTTTCAAAATCTTCATTTGTTGGACCTCCTGAATTCACTCATTCATGATAGATTAGGCCTGATATGGTACCCTATGCAAATCACATTCATCTTTACCCAGGGAAGGTTAATATTGGATTCATTATTACTTCTTGGATTACTTCTTTCCGCCTCCAGCGTGCCTCTTTTTTCTTGCTTCACTCCTTCCTCAAACCAATCATAGGCTTTCTTTAGAATTGAGATAGGTCAAAGAAGTCGAAGAAGGGAATGGCTCTTTTCTTCGGAAAGAAGCGGGTGGGATTGGTAGTCATAGACCTAGAACACAGAGCTTTTGCTCTTTGATGATGCCCGGGATTGCCATCCTTAATTCGAAAGAAGAATGTGATTCAAAGCCTACCTTTGAAATATACGAAAAAGGGTAGTTCGAATACAAAGTCATATTAGCGGGGAATAGGGGAGGGGTTTTGAGTTAACAGAGTGAGCACTAGGCTTTGATAGGCCTACTAGGGAGTGATGAAGGTGAGACTTTCATATGGGTATTTAAAACCAAAAAGAGTGCAATCTCAGAGGCTCGAGATGGATTGGCAGGTGCGTGAGACTAGCCTTCCCTATTAATAGGTTGAGATGACTCATCACATCTTGAGGTTGAAGAAGAGGCTGAGACATGAACCAGACTCCACGGACTGGACTACTTAGAAAGAAAGGAGACTTCTTAGTGGTAGATAGGAGAGGTCTTTCTCGTTCTCTCCCAAGCCAATCGTGGACAAGCCCTTGTTCCACGCCTCACCTTTTTGGGTGGATTGCAGGTAGAGGACCCATAGCTTGCTGATTTCAACGAAGCCTCTTTTCTAAGAATCGGGTGGGGGTGAGGACAAATAGGTACCAGATTTTTGAGAAATCAGTGTCCCCGTAAATTGAGTGGTCGAAGTGCGTCGAGCGGCCAAGCTTCAGTTTGTGGTCCTTAAAAAATAGTCCAATGCGGAGTGCCTTCTATCTTCACCACCTCTTTACAGCTATGATCTTTTGTACATGTCTTGTTTGAAGCAATGAGGAATATGAATTCATCCATACTATTTATTAACGTTGTAAAGAGCACGGCTGATCCTTACCTCTAAGGAGGACAAAATTAGAGCATATTTTCTGAATCAAGAAAAGACCTCATCATCGAATCTATCACAAAATAGGGACAACCTCTTTTCATAGTACTCAAAAATTGGCTAACTAGTGCATTTGCTGCTGAAGAAGTGAACCAATAGAACTACCATTGGGATGTTGCTTAAGAAGCAATTGGACGACCTGCTATTCTTGCTCTTATAACTATTACTACCTCTTTGTTCAAATATCTATCTATATATAATAAGAATTAGAACATGTGAAGACCCAATCGTATGATGATCATTTGTCTTAGCTGTCAGATCAAACTTGGTCCTCTTCTCTCATAAGCAGGCGGATTCATAACATAATAAATAAGAAAGTCTTTTCAAGCGGTAAAAATGTTGGTTAACCACTTACTGATTCATCTACTGTCTACAAATCGAAAGCACCACCCATTTTTTAAGGCAAGGGGACAAACAACTTGAGATTGAGAACATGGCCTCACAATCAAAGATCATTGATTAGCCTATAGTTTAGCGAACTGGTCAGTCAAATTAGTCGAGCACGGTTGAGCTGGGCTTGCTCCTGAAATACCTTTAGGGGTCCCCTGCGAGTCAGATGAGTGAGCTCACTCGCAGAGGGTAAAAATGCTATTCACTCCAGGCTCATCACTTCAATTACCGGGCCGGTTAAGTCAGTTTAAGAGATACCCTATATACGCATATATTAGTATATCCTCCTCTTGCCCCATCACTCACTAATTTTGGGTGAGATATGGGAGTCAGATACGCGTTGGCACAATATACATATAATATAGACTCATAACTCATTAATGCATGTTTAGATCTAAGATACGCATATATCCACCAATCTCCACATGAATGAATGCATGATGAATCTATATAAGATGTGCAAAGTGAAATGGAGGGTTTATTAATTACGTGCAAGGAGCGAACAAGCTCGTCTACGCCCTGACTATGACTCGCACCCCAGCATATATGACTCTAACGGGATTATATCTTATATAGGCATATGTGATTCAAGCTCTTGGGGGCTCTACAAGCATAGTCACTAGGAAACAGTTAGCCAAGAAGGAAGCAAGTTCACGCTGGTGGCCTGGAGAGTGGTAGTACCAGAGCGCGTAGTCAAAGTAGCTACGATATACTTCAAGGGAAGGCTAGATGAAGAGCGAGAAAGCACTTGGGATATTCGGACTTGCCATTTAGCGTAGGGCATAGAGAATAACAAGAGACCATTAGGATTCAAGCGAACTTGGATACAGAGAATGGTCAACCGACAGTGCTTGCTAGTTAGGGGATAGTGCCCACGGCAACGAACCTCAAATGTCACGGACTGCCTCAATTCTTCAACGCACCAGAACAGGTCAAGCTTCATCTTGCAAAGATAGCGGTGAGGTTTATTGCAAATGGTAATACCGAAAATCATATCATCGGCGTACCTCTCGTACCGAAGTCAGTCCCACTTAGCAAGCCCAGCCACCAGATGTCGGTCAACCCAATCAAGATATAGGTTCATCAAAAAAGGAGAGATAGGGCTGCCTTGAGGAATACCAATACCAACCATAGAATAGTACTGACTTCCCCGAATTTGTCAAGAATGGGCGAGAAATGAAACCACAAGGTGGACAAGGAGAGAGTTCAGCGATCCAACCCGAGAATAGTGGTATGGACAAACACCAACTGGGAATGGTCGAGGCGGTCAAAGCACTTCACAAAGTCCCCTTGAAAATTCCAGAACGTCCAGTTGAGGCCAGGATTTGAGCATGGTGAAGAAAGTACCAGTGCCCCGGGAAGGGTAGTTCGGAAGCCATGAGAATGGGAGGAGAAACTAGAATACAAGAACACCTGGAGGAGTCGGTTAGTATAATGACGGACTAAACGATCGGCATCAGCTGGTTGAGTAATTGGGCGAGGTTGCCCAAGAGGCTTCAGGATCAAAGTAGATGCAATACATAGGAGACCAAACATATCAACCAGACATAAGCTTCTCAATTCACTCAGCTACTACGACAGGATGGGGAGTAGAGCTTTTGGAATTGAGGGCTATGGTTCCAGAGAGCCGACATTTCGATAGAAAGCACTTTCATCCAATTGGGCTCCTTAATGTAATGTCTTTAATCATCTCCTCCTAGTAGACCATCTAAGAAATACCTTTGGGTTTCGGTTCGAAGTCTGAAGGTGGATTACAAAGATCACAAGGAGTCAACTCACCGATGTCTTGAATGTCAAGATGAGCGTATTTACGCTTCATCCATAAAATGGTAGAATAGAAGAAGTTAAGGTCGACTAAGCATTGAGCTTACCTTTGAGGGAGTTTTGTTCCAGAACAAGGGAGTTTGGTCAGCACCCAAGATTTCTTTGAGGCCCCGCCCGAAGCTATGTCAGGGCACTACTTGAAAGAGGGTGGAACCAAACTGAGACTTGATCATGGTAAACACGGTCTTCCAATCCATCCCAGTAAGTACATGAAAGCAAGCTGTACCATCCGACTAAAGCTCCATCGCAATCACCAGGCAATTGCACTTGAATCACTTACCCACAAATGTTTGCACTGCATCTCGGTGAAAGAGAGTACCAGTGCGGTCAAAGGAAAAGAAGTACAATCGACGCTGGGTTTGGGATGTAGTCAGGTAATCGAAATCCATCAATCCAAGAGGGTGGTTCTTTTTTAAGGAACTGGAATACCAACGATATTATAACTAATCAGTCCCGCAATCTATGGAGTACGTACGTACGTACGTGCGAAGATCACTTTCATATAAAACCTAGTAATGCACCAAGCTACAAGATATGTCAGAACTACTACTAAAATGTAGTAAGCTACATAACCACTGGGGAATCAGTCATTTGTTTGACCCGCAGCATTCACTCGATTCAGTAGTTCAATAGAACAAAGAGGCCCACTAATAGCATAGATAGTGTCCCGTGACAGTTGACCCTACCAATTGGTAGTTCTCGACGAAGCATATTAGCCACTGGGAACCCCTCTGTAGTGCTATCCCCCGCTTTGTAGAAGTAGGGGCCAATCCTCGATTTTGGACTCTAATGGGTTCTTATACCTCAAATCTATTTCAAATATATTTGAGGCCTATTTGAACCACCATCTCTTCTCCAGGGGATTCAACCCTGGTATCCAAAGATGGCTCTTCTAGTAAGGAGAGGGAACCCCATAAAACCTTCTTTCCTATAGGTAGAGTAAACAGTGAAGATGCCTACTTCTTGGGGTTGCATATCAACGGGGGAATCACTTAGTCACTCTCATCTATATGGGAGTTAGGCTTGATATTGGGGGATGCTACCTATCAGCAAGGATACTTGTTAGGTTACCTTTACTCCTCCCCTGCGGGGGAATAGCTCAATCAAAGCCCCCTATAGGTGAGTTGGGTTTACTTTTCTATTAAGGGGTTCTGAAACTATTAATCGGGGTACTGGTTTGATGACTTTGACTCCAAGGGCATTTCACGGGTAGTTGAGGGTCAAGTAAGGCAGTGTAGGGAGCTGATCAAAGGGGTGGAGTTAGTGAGGCGGGTTTTTCATTAAATAGCTAATAAAGAGGTGAGATGGTAAGCAGGGGCTGGATCAAGCTTATTATATATAAACCCCTATACTACCCTACACTACCTAGGAGGTAGGAAACACTCCCCTTCCCCACTTTGGAATAGGGATGAGGAGACGGGGGGAAGTGACTTAATCAGACTACCACTAAACCCCTACATCCTATCAATAAATGCTCAGCTGAATAAACCCCAACCAGTACCTGTTCCCATTCCCTGAACAAACTGGGTAGTATAGAGGGGGAGAATCTTATGAAGTAGTAAAGTATCCTCACCCAATCAGCCACTTGCAACAAAGCCCGGGCCTCAATATAGTGGCTCTCAGATAGTTGGTTTTGCCCACATTGATTGTATTATGTTTTCCCCTCATCAGCACCAGATCACTTTCTCAGAAACCCTTCCTCCGAACACCCTGACTAGGCTTTTCATCCACCCGAGGACTACTGATATTATATAGGTCATCCAGTCATCAAGTTCAAACTCACCTTGCGCCTACTTTACTGAACCACTTGCTCCCCTTCCCTTAGGGACATACAACGAATTCCTACCCCCTTCCCTTGCGCGGTAGGTAAGGTCATAGAATCAGTGCCTAACAACCCTAGGCGAATAGGTAATGCAGGTTGTGTGAGAGATGCTCACTAGGTTCTGTCGAAGGGTAGACTGTAGTGAATAGAGGGATGTGTTAGCTCAAAACACTTGGAAAAGGGATGTGTAGAGCTACCTATAGTATTATAATCAATCGAGTCTTAGCTGAACTTTTATCAGAGCAGCTTGGAGTCAAAGGGAAGTAGGTAGCGGCGAGGTAATAAGGATGAAGTGATAAGATTAGGAGTTTCGTGGAGAAGAGAGAATCAAACCAGACCCTATTCACTTCTGGTGTAGGGAGGAGGTCATCAGCGGTCTTAGTAAAGAGAGCATGAGATCTAATCCAATTCATCAACTGCTAACTTAGGTTATTATCTTCCCCTAGTTTGCAGGCATGTTAGGAGTCAGCAGGGTGGATACAAGGGATAATAGTCTATTAAAGTCCCATTCCCCATGCTACCTCACCTGAATCTGAGCCCGGTCGTAGTAGGGGTCACTACTCGTTGAGGGAATTATCTTCCCCTTATTAATCATTCCTACTTGCGCCACTTTAGTACAAAGCTCCATGGATTGACTGGAAAGAGTAAAGAAGCATCTCATAGGGGTAGTTCAAAGAATGTCCCTAATTCGCATAATGAACCATTAAGAGAATCAACCCCCCTCAAATAGATGTTCAGCCATTTCTTCCTGAGTAGAGCATAGGGGGTGGGAAAATGGGGTCAATAGCTATCCCCCAATCCCTCAAAGAACACCTCATCAAAAGCCTCCCTTTGGTAATGAGCCAAGAACAGTAGTGGAATCCACAGCAGGGGGAATGTGGGAGCTCTAGAGATGCTTCCAGACTATGTGTGCAACTCCTCTTGATCTGACCTCCTCCCCTAGTTAGCAGTTTACCTTCAATAAACCTACTCTTGCTCCCGGGAAACAAAGCTATTCCCTTCCCTCCCTTATATTTCCGAACTCACTGATTCTACCATTCCCTCCCTTATTTTCTTAATGAAACACTCTGAACTCGTAACCTCCTCCGGAGTGAGGTCTGATTTTCCCCTGATAAATGCCAGTTTATCATCATTCTTATGCATTAAAACAAACCTAGCTCTTAGGATTTTACTCCGCAAATGGGTTTTTGGGCTGCATTTAGGCATAAAATAGGTTATGCATGCATTGCATTTTTTATTGTCTTTTTAATATGTTTTTGTAAGTGTTAGGGATGTACAGATATATAGATCCCTAAAACCCTAGCACTCAAGAAGGCAAATGGTGAAGGAGAAACCCAGACTAGCTGGAACTTAGCCTGATCCAGCTCACCTCAGCTTGATACAGCTCACCGCAGCTGGAAACTAGCTCACTTGAACTATGGTTAGCTCATCCCAGCTCCATTCAGCTAATCTCAGCTGAATGGCGGCTCAAGAGAGTTCATCTTAGCTCACCCTAGCTCAAGTCAGCTCAGATCCAGCTCAACTTAGCTGAGTCTAGCTCATCTCAGCTCCCACTAGTCCACAGGGAGCTCTAGCTAGCTCAGCTAAGTTGACAGGAGTTCACCCCAGCTCAGATCCAGCTACATCCAGCTCCACTCAACTCCATCTAGCTGAAGAAGAACTCGTCCTAGCTCAGGAAGCTCAAGTCCAGCTCCCGGGGACTCAGCTTAGCTCAACTCAGTTGTGCTAAGCAACCTTAGGTGCCTCAACCAGCTTGACCCTCCCCGGGAGCAAGAGACCCAGCTCACCTTAGCTCATTGTGGTAGAAGCCAGCTCACTTTTGCTTAGCTTAGCAGCTAGCAAAGAACTAGCAAGCTAAGCCAGCTAGAGTAGCTCCATGCCAGCCTCTTCAGTAGCAGCCAGCTCCAGTTTCAGCTCCTGACTTCTCCTCCTCAGCTCCTCCCTCCAAATGTAGGTTTCGCCCTACTAGGAGGGGGTGACGTAATAAAATGCGGAAATAAATATAAATAATCTTCACAAAATAGCAATCACACAAGTACACAAGAATTTTTAGGTGGAAACCCAAACCGGGTGGAAACCACCACCTAACCCTCTCGAGTTAGGATTTTCCGATGAACCAAGTTGATCAAAATCCTCTAAACCGAATCACTTTAAACGAGGGTGATTCAACCTCAATACAACCACGCTACTTAAACGAGGGTAGCGTACCTCAACCCCTTCTCTTCTTGAGAAGGATTTTGTCTCGCGGAGGAGACGGGAATTCGCAAAGTGAATACCCAACCAAATAACAAAGATAAAATAAACAAGTAATCCTATAGAGCCAACAAAGTAATTTTAAACCTAGCTTCTATAGGAATTAGGAAACTCCCCTTTGCAAGGAGTGCATCGAGTTGATGACGCGGTGCGTGATCCACGCGACAGCGCAACTTCACTCTCATGAACTACGACAGGAGAGCGGGTGCGCAACAGCTTGATGCTCTCAAGAGAATGGAGCGTAAGCTTGGAGAGCAAGAGCTAGCTAGGACACAAGAGAGTGGAAAGTGTATTACAAAGTGTTTCTTGTGTATCTTGATGTCTCTAGGTGTGTCTTGTGCTTCTCTTGGTATGTTTTCTGTGTTGCAAAGGCTCCCCTCTATTTATAGAGGCCTTAGAAAGGCTTTGGAAGGCTTAGAAAAGATTCCATAGCCGTTGGGTACAAAGCCCAAGTGAATCAGCCCGAAATCAGGAACAATCATTGCTCTGACAGGCTTATCAGACGTCTAATTCTAGCATCAGACTTCTGGAAGTTCACTTTAAGAAATCTGATTCCAAGGTCAGACGTCTGATTTTGGGTGGGCCTCTTCTTGACTTGGATCAGATCTAAACAGGGTTCTAGGGCAAGTCCATCAGACGACATATAGGAAGTTTGGCACTATGTCTAGACATCTGGAAACCTACTTTTTCTGTGGGAATGGATTTCCAAATGTTGCAACGGCTAGAAAATCTCTGAGAAGAGATTTTGGGTTAGCCGAGGCAAAACGGTCAATTATTAGACGTCTGGACAGTCCTATGGACGTCTGATAAGGCTCTAATGGTCATACTCTTCAGTGTTTGCTAAGCCAGCCAACGATCCACTAATTGGACCTCTGGCAAAAACATCAGACGTCTTCTAAGACGTCTGGACTAAGGTCTAGACGTCTGATTTCATCAGACAGAATAGTAATTCCAGCATAATAGTTATCAGACGTCTGAATCAACAGTCAAACGTCTTAAAACAGTTTATTAGATGTCTGATTTTGGAATTAGACGTCTGGAAATGCTCTTTGAACCCTATATTGGTTTTCTAAGTTCTCTACAGAAAACCTAAGTATCCTAGGGTTGTGCAGGTATTCCTAGGACTACTGTTAGGGTACTTTGAGGCTCTTTAACAGAAATCTAAGTAACAAAAATAAAGAGCAACAAAAGAAATGAAAAATACAATGAGTACAAGAGAAGGAAATCTATCCTATTCTTCATCTCCTTCCTTCTTCAATATATCGCTCCTTGCGAATCTCTTCTGCTCTCCATCGAGCTCCTCCAATCTGTCCTGCATGCGAGCTCGAACTCCATCTAATCACGTATCCATTTGCGATTGACCTGAAATCTAGGACTCAAAGCGCAAATATTAAATGACACGTGTTTTGCTATCATCAAAACAAATGATCGTGGTGCTCTAGCACCAACAATCTCCCCCTTTTTGATGATGACAAAACCATAAATAAAAATGCAGAAAATCCTCCCCCTTTTTGACATTATCAAAAAGGTTTAATTGATTTTACATTTCCTATAACTCCCCCTTAAGACATGCTCTTCTATAAATTTCTTTTGACAAAGGTAATGCCTCCCCCTTTTTTTATGACAACAAGATAGCTATTATTTTTCTCCCCCTTTCTAACAGAAATTTAGCTACCTTATATCCCCCCTTAAAAATTGACAATTAGCTCATAGATTTTAACTCCCCCTATCTAAATGCTACTGATAAACAAAGATAGGGTCAAGAATTTTTACCTCACCTACCATGGCCAATAAAATGGCCCAAGTGGTGGTGGTGGATGCCACATCGGATGGGGCTCCCATCCGTAGCTTGGAGGCCCGGGCATTGGCGCCGGTCTCCAATCTGGTGGTCGACGTGCGGCGGGTCCGTCACTTGTTCGCCGTCTCGTCGGTCTTCTGGTTCTCCTCCTTGGTCTACTCCTTGGTTCTCCCAACTTGAGTTGAGCAACTTTGAGTTTGTAGGTCCAGTCCTTTGTATTGTAGTTATCCTTGAAACCTACAAAACAAGATTCTAATTCTTTCTTCTGTATCCAAGTGAGCTTGGATCCGGATCGATTAGTGGGTCTCCTTGATGGAGATCCTTTCTCAACCTTAGGGCTATAAAAATTATCTAATTTGTTGATTAATTTGTTAGAATTTTCCCTAAGACATGCGATTTCTTTCTCTATAGTTTGCATCTTAGTCTGTAAGTCAGAAATTTTTAATTTTAAACTATCATTTTCTTCAATCAATTTATTATTTTCATTGATGAGTTTATGATTTTCTAATAATAGGTTATCACTTTTAGGACTAGCTTCTATGTCCTTAATTTGTTTTTCTAGCCTATCATTTTCATTTTTAAGAAAACTAAGGTTCTTTTTAATGCTATTATTTTCTCTTTTTAGTGATTTACTAACTTCAAAAAGTTCATTAAAAGCTTCTTGTAGATCGAGATTTACCTCGGTGTCGGAGTCGCTTCCGCTTTCGCTGTCGCTATTGCTTCCTCTGGCCATGAAACCAAAGCAAGTGGTTTCCTCCTTCTCGAGATCTTCCGAGCTCGTCTCCTCATGAGTGCCTTCCAACCTCGTCCATATCTCATGGGCGATGGTGCACTCTTGGATTCGTTCGAATTCCTTTGGATTCAACAGGCAATACAAGGCATTCATTGCCTTTGCATTGAGGTTGAGATTCCGAACCTGATCTTCTGAGTAACCTCTTGCGGGTTTCTTGGGAATCACAAATGCGGATTCGTATTCTTCCCACACCCGGAAGTCATAGGCCTGCAACCACATAGTCATACGATTTTTCCAGTAAACGAAATCTATACCTGCAAAGTATGGTGGTCGCGAGGTATCGTGTCCTTCCGTGTGCACGAATGCTTTTCCCTCCAAATCTAGATCCTCGCCGGTTTGTAACGCCGATAACGCGAGACCTGCTCTGATACCAACTGTAGGTTTCGCCCTACTAGGAGAGGGTGACATAATAAAATGCGGAAATAAATGTAAATAATCTTCACAAAATAGCAATCACACAAGTACACAAGAATTTTTAGGTGGAAACCCAAACCGGGTGAAAACCACCACCTAAACCTCTCGAGTTAGGATTTTCCGATCAATCAAGTTGATCAAAATCCACTAAACCGAATCACTTTAAATGAGGGTGATTCAACCTCAATACAACCACGCTACTTAAACGAGGGTAGCGTACCTCAACCCCTTCTCTTCACGAGAAGTATTTTGTCTCGCGAAGGAGACGGGAATTCGCAAAGCGAATACCCAACCAAATAACAAAGATAAAATAAACAAGTAATCCTATTGAGCCAACAAATTAATTTTAAACCTAGCTTCTCTAGGAATTAGAAAACTCCCCTTTGCGAGTGCGTCGAGTTGATGACGCGATGAGTGAGCCACGCGACGGTGCAACTTCACTCTCGTGAACTACGGCGAGAGAGCGGGTGCGCAACAGCTTGATGCTCTCAAGAGAATGGAGCTTAAGCTTGGAGAGCAAGAGCTAGCTAGGACACAAGAGAGTGGAAAGTGTATTACAAAGTGTTTCTTGTGTATCTTGATGTCTCTAGGTGTGTCTTGTGTTTCTCTTGGTATGTTTTTTGTGTTGCAAAGGATCCCCTCTATTTATAGAGGCCTTAGGAAGGCTTTGGAAGGCTTAGAAAAGCTTCCATATCCGTTGGGTACAAAGCCCAAGTGAATCAGCCCGAAATCAGGAACAATCATTGCTCTGACAGGCTTATCAGACGTCTAATTCTAGCATCAGACGTCTGGAAGTTCACTTTAAGACGTCTGATTCCAAGGTCAGACATCTGATTTTGGGCGGGTCTCTTCCTGACTTGGATCAGATCTAAATAGGGTTCTAGTGCAAGTCCATCAGATGACATATAGGACATCTGGCACTATGTTTGGACATCTGGAAACCTACTTTTTCTGTGGGAATGGATTTCCAAACGTTGCAATGGCTAGAAAATCTCTGAGAAGAGATTTTGGGTTAGCCGAGCCAAAATGGTCAATTATCAGATGTCTGGACAGTCCTATGGACATCTGATAAGGCTCTAACGGTCATAATCTTCACTGTTTGCTAAGCCAGCTAACGGTCCACTAATTGGACGTCTGGCAAAAACATCAGACGTCTTCTAAGACGTCTGGACTAAGGTCTGGACGTCTGATTTCATCAGATAGAATACTAAGTCTAGCCTAATAGTTATCAGACATCTGAATCAACAGTCAGACATATTAAAACACTTTATCAGACGTCTGATTTTGGAATTAGACGTCTGGAAATGCTATTTGAACCCTATATTCGTTTTCTAAGTTCTCTACAGAAAGCCTAAGTATCCTAGGGTTGTGCAGGTGTTCCTAGGACTATTGTTAGGGTACTTTGAGGCTCTTTAACAGAAATCTAAGTAACAAAAATAAAGAGCAACAAAAGAAACGAAAAATACAATGAGTACAAGAGAAGGAAATCTATCCTATTCTTCATCTCCTTCCTTCTTCAATATATCGCTCCTCGCGAATCTCTTCTGCTCTCCATCGAGCTCCTCCAATCCATCCTAGATGCGAGCTCGAACTCTGTCTAATCATGTATCCATTTGCGATTGACCTGACATCTAGGACTCAAAGCGCAAATATTAAATAACACGTGTTTTGTTATCATCAAAACAAATCATTGTGGTGCTCTAGCACCAACTCCAAACCCTAGCTCCAACACCTTCTCCTCTACTCCTCCATTAGCTAAGCTAGCTTAGCTTAGCTTAGCTTAGCTTAGCTAGCAACCAGCTCCTTGGCCATCCACCACCTTCAAAGTCAACCCTAGCTAGCCCCACCAACTTAATCCTACCTAAGCTAGCTACCCTACTCAAGTTGGAGCCACCTCCTAGCCATCCCATCACCCCATTATCACCACCAAAAGACACCTTAAGTTGGAGCCAAAAACTACCCCTAACCACCTCTATATTGGCACCAACTTTCAGCCCTTAATCCACCCTACACCTACCCACATAAGCATCCTAGCCATCCACCTACCCCTCCTTCTAGAATCCCTCTTGCCGCCAACTTAGACCACCTTCTAGAACCCATTTTCACACCAACATCAAGGGGTGTCAACACCTATAACTACCCCCTTGGTGTCCCTTAAGGTGGCACCAACTCACCTTGGCCATAGGATCTTTAACCACCTCCATCTCTTCATCTTGGCCCTTCATTTCAAGGGACACTTTAGCCCCCTTCCTATTCTATAAAAACCCACCACCTACCACCACTTTAGGGCATCCTCGATTAGTGTAATTTGCTACCTAAACCACCTATACCTACGGCCAAGAAGAAGGAGTACAGAAGGAGATTAAAGGGGCACATCACCAGCCGTTTTGGTGCCTTCTTCTCCCCACTCTCTTCAACTTGAGCCACTCCAAGGAGGAGGACTCTTCCACTTCAAGGAGGACGGCCAGGAAAGGGAGAAGGACCTAGGGTGGACGTCCACCCTTGGAGAAAAGCTTAGGGCACGCCCCCTTAGGGCTTGGCTTGGAGGACATCACCTTGGCAGAGCACTGCAAGGAAGGAGTTGAACGAGTCTTTTCAAGATTGGGAGCCACCAACCTTGGAGCAAGGAGCCCTCTTCTTCACCGTCTATCTAGAGGATTTGTGTTTGCTTTTCTTTATTTTAATTTTTCTAGTAGTAGAAGCATTCCTCTACTAGGTTTTTTTTGTAAAACACTTTTCGTCAATCTAAGTTGCCTTCTTTGCAATTTTCTATTTTGCATTTCTAGTTGCTTTGTTTTTTTTTTAGCATTGTTCACTCCCTCTCCCTAATTATTCTAGGCCTCCACTTTCCTAGAGTGAGCTTAGGGAGAGGCTCTACTTTCCACTTAGAAGTAGTAGTTAAATTTGAAGTGCAAATCACCTTCCCACCACCATTTCGCATGTTGCCTTAATCCAAAAAGAAAAAAAATAATATATTGAAAAGTACCAAAAAGAAAGTTGAGATTTGTATTCCAAGCAAGAGAATCACTTTTGCAAATATTTGGCCTCCTTGGAAAACCCTAGATACTCCCCTATCTAGGATTATAAATTTAAGAGCGAAAGCGGATTTACGCATTGCAACGACACTAAATTGCCTAATTAACAAACCGCATAAAATCGCTATCAATTTTTGGCGCCGTTGCCGGGGAGGCACGACTTTGTTTTAATTAATTTTCTCTTGCTTGAAGTGGATCTCATCCCCTTCTCTTTCTTTCTTTTGTGTGTGCAGAAACTACAGTGGGAAGGCGGGAATCTGGAAGCAAGAGCTTAAAGTTCCTTTTCTTCCAGCGAAAATTCAGGTTGGTTCCTCTTTCTGGTCACATGATTAACTAAAACTACCAAAAATATGTTAAACTTGTCTTTCAGGATCCCAAACAACTTAATTAAGTGGAGTGGTGCCTTATAAAATCCCTTGTTTGCTTGTATGCTTCATTAGCATCACTCCATTGTAAGTATTGGTGTTCTATTTTTCGGGTCCAGATTTCTGTCCAGAATTGAAAAATCGATTCCTAACACCACAGGCCTCCTAAAATCATAAAATTTCATAGACTGATTTGCAATTAAGTTTGGAACATCTATTCTAAATTTCAGATCAATTGGATTTTTATTTAATTATAAAAAATTTGTCGATTGCAGAGCGGTCACACCCTTTAATCTTCCTATTTTTCTATTGTCCGTGAATTTTTAGAATTTTTATACTCATCTAATTTTTCTGAAATTTAACTTGCTGGAATCCCTGTGGAATTTTACACATCATATAAAATCACAAAAATTTTCTGTAGTCGGTGGTAATACTGAAAAGTCCAAAATACCCACAGGTATCATTTCTGAACTTTAACACCAGTGCAATTAAAAATTCAAAATAATTATTAAACAAATTTGTAAAATCTTACAAAAATATTTTTTGGAATCCTTATTTGATTTTTTTCAATGTAGTGGTGCTGTTTGACTTGTCTGGACCACTACTTAATTCTGAAAGCCTAAAAATAATTCATTGGTAGTTAAATTTCTATCGTAGGGATAATTGGCTTAGGGTTTCTTCTTTCTCTTTAGAGACTCAATTAAAAGGAAATATACAATCACACATACAACCTATCTTTCCTTTGATTGTGAACTTTCAAACTTGTTTGAAAACTTAAAGAGAAAACCCTAAAACTCATCTAATTAAATCAAATCCTAAAAGACAAAAATACAAAAAAAATTTGTGACAACTTGATTTTCATTGGAGCCACTCTCCAATTCCTGCACACACACAAAAAAATCAAAATAACAGGGCAACATCCGAATAAACGCCTCCACATTCCGTGTGCACTATAGCATCCTAGACCTAATTAAAACTTGTAGCAACTTGACCCCTAAGGCTTTATCAACTTAGGCTTGCTATTTAGGTATTAAGTTTTCTTTAGTTAGTACCAATTCTGTCATCTATATCTGGTGTTCATGCTGAGGGGCCGTGTCAAACGACTAGGTGCGGGTTTCTATAAGCACCTGGGGTTTTCCCTGAGAAACGTTTGGGCCCAAACCTCCCCTTAAGCAACTTGGTTAGATTTGTTGACAGAACAGGTATTCACTATTGACTACTTATTTCCTATACAGACCAAGTCTTAGGTTATTATTAGGGAGTCACATTTAAGTTAGGTCTAGTTTTATTTACTGGAATTGCACACTTTCTCTCATCTCTTTCTCTTCTCCTCCCCTCTCGTTCTTCCATTTTATGCACAGGCGACGGTCTCAAAATCTGCACTTGGAAGGACCATTTGATTTCGCCTCCTACACAAAAAGTCCACTTCTTCTATCTTCTTCTCCTGAAAAAATGGAAACACAACAAAATAGGTCCACTGACCCTTCCACTTCCACCTCTAACCCAACCACTAACCCTAATTCTAACCCTTCCACCCAAAACCCACCCACCATTAAATTCCCACGCTTGGAGCTCCCTAATCTTGAGTTGCCCCACACACAACATCAAGATCCCCTACCTGATCTTTTAAAACTGATGGCCGATCAGATTAATAAATTAAATTCCAATCAACAAACATTGACTAGGAACATCCAAAACCTAGCCAATCCAAGACCAAACCGACCACCCCGTCAGCAGCCTGTTGTTCCTCTAAAAGATTTCTATGATCCGTCTTATTACGAGGAACGACCAGGGGTGGTCATACCGGAGGGGGACTTTGAGATCAAGCCTGTCGTCCTGAACCTAATTAAACACTTTCATCGCCTTCCTAGGGAAGACCCTTTCAGCCACCTTGAAGAGCTAACTCTTCTTGCACAGACAACCCATTCCCAAAATGTGCAAGAAGACATATGGCTGATGTGGCTTTTTGCATTATCTCTCAAAGATAAGGCTGCTTATTGGTTCAGGACCATTGGCCGACCCATCACAACATGGCCTCAACTCAAGAGTGCCTTCCTCAAGAAATTCTTTCCCATAGGTCATACCAATTCCTTACGAAGATCTATTACGAACTTTCACCAAAAATCTACTGAAACTTTCCATGATTCCTGGGAAAGATTTCAAGACCTTTCAAGAAGTTGCCCGCACCACGAGATTCCTTTATGGCAGCTCGTACAAATCTTCTATCGTGGATTAGAAGATCAAATCCGACATTTTGTCGACGCCTCGTGTGGTGGCAACTTCTTAAATAAAGATGCTAAAAGTGCCTATGATCTATTTGAGGAAATGAGTGAAAACTCATTTAATCAAGCTTCCATGAACACATTTTGCCAAACCCAAAACCCGTAGTTTGGTGTTCATGAAATAGGCACTCAATCTATCCCGGTCACCCAAGATGATCTTCAATTGATCGCTCAGAAACTCGACCAGATGCATATTAATCAGAAGAAATTTGAGTAAAGACTCGCCACATCAACTCAAGCTCCACACCCACATCTGACCCAACCTAACTTTCCACGAAAAGAAAATTTGCAAAATCTCAACACTACTCCTGCTGATTATTCTAAGGTTGCCCATGATTCACTGGGGAATTGCAACTATCCAGATCTTAACCCCACCAAAAATATTTCTGCCATCTAGGAGCCCTTTAAAAATTCTTCCAATTGGAAAAATTACCCGAACTACTCCTGGAATAATCAAGTTTCCTCCCAACCATATCATTTTAATGGGTATGGGTCGAATCGAAACTTCCATCCTGGGCCATCCCAACAAGATATCAATGCCCAGATGCTGCGAACCCTGCAGGATATGCAAACAAAAATGACAGAACCCTCAACATCACAAATCTGAACAATCAGATTGGGGTTACTCCCACGCAAAGACCTGTAGGACATCTTCCGTCCCAACCCATACGCAACCCTAATCATCAAGGAACCATTATATGGTTATAAATCCACATTATCCAAATCAGCCTCCTCCTAATCCACCACCTCAGCAGCTGCCCAGGTTTCTGCAATCACAGGCCCCCCCACCTCCTCCAAATAATAATCCGATTGCACATGCAGTTACTTTGAGGAGTGGAAAAACCACCACTGACACCGGGCCTTCACACGAACCTGGTAAGATACCTGTGCAAATTGACTCCCCACCTCCCCATCAGGAAGAAAAAGAAAAACAAAAATCTCAAGACAAGATTCTTGTCCCTTTCCCACAAGCTCTCTACCCCACCACCAACAAAAAAAAAGAAATCTGAGACCACTACAGAAGAACTCAAGGAGCTATTTGGGCAAGTTCATATCAATATTCCTCTCCTAGTTGCCATTAAATATATACCTGCCTATGCTAAATTTTTGAAGGAGATTTGTACTCCTAAAAGGCAGGCCAAAAATCAAGGATAGGTGCATCTTTCAGAGACAGTAAGCTCTGTCATACAGAGTAAGCTGCCTCCTAAGATGAAAGATCCGGGGGTGCCTTTAATTTCTGTAATTATTGATGACACTGCATTTAATTGCGCCCTCCTTGATCTTGGTGCCTCAATTAACATTATTCCCACAAGTTTATTCGAAGAATTTCAGATCGGTGAATTAAAACCTGTCGAGGTTACCCTGCAATTAGCCGACCGATCTACAATCAAACCTCGTGGGATTATCGAGGATGTTTTAGTCAAGGTCCAGAATTGTGTCTTCCCTACAGACTTTCTGGTCTTGACATTGAGGCACCTGAATCATTACTGGACTCCCCAATAATCCTTCGACGCCCTTTTTTGGCCACTGCAAAGGCAAATATCAATTGCCACATAGGAAAAATGGATATCACTTGTGCAGGCCAAACTCTCACTTTAGATATTTTCAAATCCTCCAGGAGATTCCATGATGATAACTTCTTTGAGGACTCACATACTGAAATTTCCAATATGGTGGAGGAGACGATGTTAATAGATACCCATACCGACCATAATTTTTTTGAGGACTCTGATTCAGAATCAGTGGTTGGCGAAATCTGTGATCTAGAAACTTGTCTTGACCCTAAATTTATTCCTGATACCCCCCCTAACCCACCCACTATTCACGCACCTAATTCTTCCACACTTACTTCCCCCAAACCCCACCATTCTTTCCCCGACTCCTTTCTTACGGACCTGCCACCAACCCCGCCTGAGTTTGGCATCCAACCTGATTTAAAAACATGGCCAGACTCAGGCTACACTTACCATTTTCCATCCAACTTTGATCCCAATATTATTTCTAATCAATTTTCTAGGGATCTAAAAGAAGACACCTTTTGTGCAAGCATCCAAGTGTCCAATTATCTACACGATTTTACGTCTTCCGTGCATACCTTCACGCCCGACTGAATGGCGTAAAAGATAGCACTGGATGGGAGGTAACCCATCATTTTTTCTTGCCTTCCCTTTTTTCTTCTTTTTCTAGGTTTTGTTCCTCCTAAACTCGACCGTTCTTCACTAAGGTGATCCCTTTTCCCTCCTAATGCATGAGGACATGACATATCTTAAGCATGGGGGTTGTTTTTAAATTTTATGATCGATTTAGGATTTTCAAAACCTAAAAACAAGCATTTTTGTTTAATTTATTTCCTGCTTCCATACCAAAAAAAATAAAAATGTTCAAAACGTATTGAGCAAAAATTTTGAAATCGGGACTAAGGTCGAAAAAATCACTTTTGGTACAATGGGATTTAATCTTTAATAAACTAAGGATGAGGATATGGATCTGATCATTAGAATTCCAGGGTCTATTTTAGATTAGATCAGATATCCTTCAATAAAATTCCACCTGAACTCATGATAGTTCAGGTGACTTGATCCTATTTTGTAATATGGAAATTATTTGACTTAGCTTCTGATTCAAAAGCTTGCTTGTTTTGAGAAACTTCTTGTGTCACTCTTCACACACAAGCCAATACTTAAAAATAACTAAAAATTTGAAAAACTCCCTTGTTTGGACTTAGTAAAAGTCTGAAACAGATCATTGGTTTGAGTTCCCAGCGTCGAGAAGGAGGAAAATGCCTCCTTTGGCGACACGATGTCAACATGTTACCGCCTCGGCGTTACTCCATATCAATATTTCATATCTTTAGACGGAGCATTAAAGCGCATTTTAGCAGCTCAAGTGTCTTGGACGGTGCTCTACCTATAGTGTAAGAGCAAGAGCTTGAGTTAGCTTGGAGCGCCCCTTTTCACCACATCGTGTTTTGGGGTTGTGAGCTCCTGGGTGGTGTCGTGGACAGTGCTATCCTGAAGTACTGGCACCAGAGCCCCATAGAGGAATGGTAACGGGAATGATGATCCCGACACATCTGTTGTAAGACTAAGCTAAAAATAAGCATGAGGGAGAAAAAAAAAATAATAATAATAAATAATAATAAATAAATTAGCATGCCCCTATAAATGTTGGCTTTTCACAAGCACAAACACAAGGTTTTAAAGGATTTTGCAAGTTGAGAATCAGATTCATGAGCCAAAAAAATCCTAAAAACAAACATTTCAAGTCATCTGAATTAAGAAGGGGTTAATTTGAGAATTTTCTGGAGGATATATTGATCCCGTTCTGTCTAATGGTTGAATCCAAAAACAAATCCCAATGTTTATCTTTAACAAATCTTGTACCTCCAGTGTTTTAATCTACCAAGGTCCCTTAATCTCTTTTTCACCTTAAAAGTCAAAAAAATTAGATTTCCCAAAAATTCCGTTTTAAGTTTTGCTAAGAGACTAGCAAAAGATAAGCATGGGGGTGTGATAAATGCCAGTTTATCATCATTCTTATGCATTAAAACAAACCTAGCTCTTAGGATTTTACTCCGTAAACAGGCTTTTGGGCTGCATTTAGGCATAAAATAGGCTAGGCATGCATTGCATTTTTTATTGTCTTTTTAATATGTTTTTGTAAGTGTTAGGGATGTACAGATATATAGACCCTAAAACCCTAGCACTCAAGATGGCAAATGGTGAAGGAGAAACCCAGACTAGTTGTAACTCAGCCTGATCCAGCTCACCTTAGCTTGATCTAGCTCACCGCAGCTGGTACCTAGCTCACCTGAACTAGGGTTAGCTCATCCCAACTCCATTCAGCTAATCTCAGCTAAATGGTAGCTCAAGAGAGTTCATCTTAGCTCACCCTAGCTCAAGTCAGCTCAGATCAGCTTAACTTAGCTGAGTCTAGCTCATCTCAGCTCCTACTAGTCCACAGGGAGCTCTAGCTAACTTAGCTAAGTTGATAGGAATTCAGCCCAGCTCAGATATAGCTACATCCAGCTCCACTCAACTCCAGCCAGCTGAAGAAGGACTCATCCCAGCTCAGGAAGCTCAACTCCAGCTCTCGGGGACTCAGCTTACCTCAACTCAGTTGAGCTAAGCTACCTTAGCTTCCTCAACCAGCTTGACCCGCCCCGGGAGCACCAGACCCAGCTCACATTAGCTCATTGTGGTAGAAGCCAGCTCACTTCAGCTTAGCTTAGCAGCTAGCAAAGAACTAGCCTGCTAAGCTAGCTAGAGTACCTCCATGCCAGCCTCTTCAGTAGCAGCCAGCTCCAGTTTCAGCTCTGGACTTCTCCTCCTCAGCTCCTCCCTCCAAACCCTAGCTCCAACACCTTCTCCTCTACTCCTCCATTAGCTAAGCTAGCTTAGCATAGCTTAGCTTAGCTAGCAACCAGCTCCTTGGCCATCCACCACCTTCAAAGTCGACCCTAGCGAGCTCCACCAACTTTAGCCTACCTAAGCTAACTACCCTACTCAAGTTGGCGCCACCTCCTAGCCATCCCTTCACCCCATTATCACCACCAAAAGACACCTTAAGTTGGCACCAAAAACTACCCCTAACCACCTCTATATTGGCACCAACTTTCAGCCCTTAATCCACCCTACACCTACCCACATAAGGCATCCTGGCCATCCACCTACCCCTCCTTCTAGAATCCCTCTTGGTGCCAACTTAGACCACCTTCTAGAACCCATTTTGGCGCCAACATCAAGGGGTGTCAACACCTATAACTACCCCCTTGGTGTCCCTTAAGGTGGCGCCAACTCACCTTGGCCATAGGATCTTTAACCACCTCCATCTCTTCATCTTGGCCCTTCATTTCAAGGGACACTTTAGCCCCCTTCCTATTCTATAAAAACCCACCACCTACCACCATTTTAGGGCATCCTCCATTAGTGTAATTTGCTACCTAAACCACCTATACATACAGCCAAGAAGAAGGAATACAGAAGGAGATTAAGGGGGCACATCACCAGCCCTTTTGGTGCCTTCTTCTCCCCACTCTCTTCAACTTGAGCCACGCGAAGGAGGACTCTTCAACTTCAAGGAGGATGGCCAGGCAAGGGAGAAGGACCTAGGGTGGACGTCCATCCTTGGAGAGAAGCTTAGGGCACACCCCCTTAGGGCTTGCCTTGGAGGACATCACCTTGGGAGAGCACTGCAAGGAAGGAGTTGAACGAGTCTTTTCAAGATTGGGAGCCACCAACCTTGGAGCAAGAAGCCCTCTTCTTCACCGTCTATCTAGAGGATTTGTGTTTGCTTTTCTTTATTTTAATTTTTCTAGTAGTAGAAGCATTCCTCTACTAGGTTTTTTTTGTAAAACACTTTTCGTCAATCTAAGTTGCCTTCTTTGTAATTTTCTATTTTGCATTTCTACTTGCTTTGTTTTCTTTTTAGCATTGTTCGCTCCCTCTCCCTGATTATTCTAGGCCTCCACTTGCCTAGAGTGAGCTTAGGGAGAGGCTCTACTTGCCACTTAGAAGTAGTAGTTAAATTTGAAGTGCGAATCACCTTCCCGCCACCATTTCTCATGTTGTCTTAATCCAAAAAGAAAAAAATATAATATATTGAAAAATACCAAAAGGAAAGTTGATATTTGTATTCCAAGCAAGAGAATCACTTTTGCAAACATTTGGCCTGCTTGGACGACCCTAGATACTCCCCTATCTAGGATTATAAATTTAAGAGCGAAAGCGGATTTACGCTTTGCAACGACACTAAATTGCCTAATTAACAAACCATGTAAAATCGCTACCATCCCCCAGCGTACATCAAGATTCAGCTGATATAGGCAGGCGTTCTGATAGGGATCTTCTTTCCGCCCCTAGGTTTGTTGCTTAAGCCAATCAGTGTTGTAATTCTACAAACTTGATCCCGAGTTTCATAGATATATATATTGGTATAAGCCTAGGATTGATTGTAAAAAAGAGGTTCAATTCTATTTATATTTATTATAGAAAAAGAACGGGAACATATCTATTGGATTACTTACTTGCTCATCTGACTCGCTTACTCACTCCTTGAACCTCGGCTCTGAGTCTACGTAGTTCACCGCTTCCCAACCACATGAACTCATAAACTGATGGATGCCTAGGAAAAAAACCATTGATCTTTCCAGCTCCAGGTGTGAAAGGAAAGTCCCTCCGCATACCCGGCTTATTCATATAGTTCTGACTATTACTTGTCCTGTCTTATGATGACTTAGATGAAGAATCTGCCTCGCTCCAAAGAGAACTCCCTGTCTCCAGCCGGATTTAGCCCTCGAGTAGTCTTGCCCGGTCAATGTACTTTTCATTAAAATCTGGGATTTGACTACTCAAAAACTAGGGGAAGTTCAGAGCTTTGAATTAAGCAGGAGTTGCCCCAATGCATATATTACTCATGTAGTACTTGTAATACCCAAAAGAAAGCTAAGTTCAATCAAGCTATTTGGTTCTCAATCAACAACGCTCTGCACTTTGATGAGCAAGTCAGAAGACGCGCAGCTTAGCTCCTTCCACTATCGCTTCACGTCACAGCTTCACTTCGTACCTTCATTCTTCATTGGAAATCTGCAGGAGTAAAGTAAACTGGATGATTAAGAAGTGTTCTCTGTACCTACAGAAAATGAGTAGGTGACTTCGTCTGCGTGCAAGGCCTTCCTCTTCCAAATAGGTGTCATTCGAAGTGCATGGGGTAAGGCCACACGCTCTGGTGTTTACTACAGGCAAGAACTGCGCAACGTGGGTAGGGTGTTGGGGAACCTAGTGTGCACCTCCGGGATCATAGTTTGGATATGGGTTATACCAAAGATAAATAGGTCAAGACCATCCTCCTCATAAACCAAATGCACTTTTGTATTTGGGAGACTAAAAAAACCAAGAGAATGAGGTGCTCCGTCCCTCCTCCACCCCTTTGTTCTTTCTGCTGGTGAATGTGCATACGCCTCTCACAGAAAACACGGAGTGAGCATCTCCAGAATGGAGATGACCCTTCGAGGTTTGTGGAAGTCGGAACAGTGGGAATGCTCTATGTGGGAAGTGATCTCATTACACCCTCCGTGGCAAGACTGTGGATGTCACTCTTTCGGAGGAGGAGCGAAAAAGTTCACATGAAAGCCTAGAATAGGAAGGGCACCTTCGCTCCCTTCCCGCACACCAGGAAGATTGATAATCTCGAGAACATCACTGCTTTGACGATTAACTACATCAGAACTACCTAGGGTTGGCTAGCCCCCCCGACCTCCAAGCATGACAGACCGAGAGGGAGGAGGAGATTAAAAAACGATGCTTCCTTGGCCATGTGGAACATGGATGATCATTATGTCATTCCTACAAGTCAAAAGACTGGAAGAAGTGCCCTCTGAGGACTTCGAGATCAAATAGAGAATGTTTCTTTGTAATTGCACAACAAAAATACACCAATAAATATGCCATCTTGTGTTATTTCCTAGCACTATGATCGCATATTAGGTAGCTGTAGTTGCATTTGTAAAAATACATTTGCATGCAATTGTTTGAGATGGGAGCGTAATGAGAAAACTTGGCCATGTAATTAACGTCTTCATCAAGGGTTGCATTGCAAATTCACCATCCTCATTTTTTTTATTTTTACTTTGAATTTCTTCTCCATCGCACGGCTCAGGGCATGGGGCATACACCTATTCGTGCCATTCCTCTACCAACTGCATGGCTGGACTTCCTCTGCCAGTAGCAAGGCGGGGGCATGCATCTCCATCTTTAAAATGCCCTGCCGTCTCCCTTGCACAAGAGGAGCTTGGAATAGAGACACACCTACAGACACCTTCCTCCAGGCCAACCTCCTCCCCTCCATATGCAGTATCTCTTCCCACTGGAGAGAAACACTGTGGGCAGGAGCAAGCTCACAGTGGTCCCACGACCACCATTGTCAGTTCCACCACTGCCCAGCTCCTTCATGAGCAGGTGGGCGTGGTGGTTTCACCCTCTCTTTTCACCACTCAACACCCTTGCCACTATTGTCAAAGCTCTAAGGTCTGAAGCTCTAGCAGCAGCAACGATCGCCAACAACAGCTCAAGCACTACAACACGCCAGCAGACGCCCCTGGAAGCCCTCCGCAGGCTCTTTCTGCACGCGCAGGCACCTTCCAGTGCGCCTGCGCACGTAGAACTAGATACAACCGATTTCTCACTTCATGCGGCACTGTAGCTATTGTTCACACCTCTCAGCGCGGAACTGTAGCTACAGTGTGGTGACCGAATTATTTCTCACTTATCTGGTAACCACGTGCTCTCTCTCCTCATTGCGACCGCCTCCAGCCAGTCACGCACGCGCGTTCCAGTGTCTGCACCCATGTCCGCATATGCCCGCACCTGTTACCGCCTGCAGCGCGGTGCGCTGCGCTACGCAATGCACTGCGTTGCCCTCTCTCACGCTCTTGCACCAGCCTGCGCGCGATGATAGTACCGTACGCTCCTTCCAGCACCCGCGCATAGCCTTTGTGTGCCAGCATCCGTGTGCCAATGCCACTAGACGACGCTCTCACCCTCCGGATGACTTAACTCGCCGGCTCTCTCTCACACTCCTCCAGCATGCTCTCCCACACTGACACACTCACACACACTCGTACACTTGCACACTTGTACACTCACACACTCACTTGTACACACCTATACGTACTTATACATATATACATATATATGTATTTATATATATATATATATACGTATTCTTACCTCTACAACTATATATAAGTATATATACATACATACATACATATATATATATATATATATCTATAAATACATATACATATATACACATATACACATACATATATATATCTATATATATATATATATACAACTACATAAATACCTATATAGTTATGACCCTATATATATATATACATATATATATATCTATATATATATATTTTCATACACATCACCTACCTGTATCCCTACGCACTAGTCACTCCACCACGTGTTATATCGCAGGAATATCTGCACCATTTGCTGATATTCCCCGATACCCAAGTAAAGAAAACGCCTCCGCACACACTCCCACACATCCATCCTACACTCTACGTGGCACTTCGTCTTGTTGGTTACATATTTCTAGATGTGGACCAACTCGATACCATGCTACACGCCATCTCCACTTCCACCCCCACCCCCATATATATAATATATATATATCTATATATATAGAGACTGTATTTATTTCTCTACATGCAACCTACCTTATTTTTATTTCTCTTTTGTTTCCTGCTATTAAAAAAAAGATAAAAAAAAAAGAGTAAAAGAGAAAAGGTAATCCTTGTCTTGAAGGTACTCGGTCTTGTGATTAGCAAGACCAGTTTTTGGAACCGTAATTTGGCTCAAAGCCAAGAACTTGATTCTGAGGCTGTGCCTCAAGGACAATATTATCAACAGAAAAATGTTAAATAGAAAAGAACCAAAACCATAATAAACACACAGAAGAGATACGTTTTACGAAAGGCGTAGAAACCTATTCACCTTTAATTCCTGCCTCCCTGAGATCGACCCTAGGCCTAAAAGTGACCAAGATGAAATTACGTAGGCCAAGTAAAAAAAATTTTGTGGACGATGGTTAGACTCGATTTAGGTTAACCACTATATTAACTTCAAGGATAATTTCACCATATGAACATAACCTATTCGAGTTCTAACACTTTCCATTCCTCGTGAGCCACTGATTTCTCCAAAAGAAGATATCAAAGTGATTTTCCTCTTGTTTCCCAATAAGTCGACGGCCGTACACCATTGGGATACTTTGAACAAAGTTGAGGACGTATAGGAGACACCGGTGCTAAAACCTTTGATCAATACCTCTTCTAATTTCTCCTTTTGGGGAAGGTTGTTGCTCTGGATCTTGTTCCCCCAGTGTGAAAGTAGTTGGTTTCGTAGTTTGAGAATTCTGCCGATCCCAAGTATTCCATCTCTATCATTCCGTATAGGAATATAATAAGTAAAGAGTACCAGGAATGACCAAAATAATTGTGTGAAATAAGTGAATTGATCTAGTTGAGGCTTTATTGATTCATCCAAAATTCTTCCCTCCAGACAGAAATCTTCTTGTGCGAGTTTTGATTTCAGAACTATAGAGAGCTGTGGTTGGTTGTTGACCGACAAAAACCATGGGAGGAAGAAAGTTGCACCTTCTCAAAAATCAAGACTCAGACAATTCTCATTCTTAACATTTTGATACTGACACTTTACTAGATTGACTTGCCCGCCATTGAACTATATAGTTAGTGTCACATTGGAGTGCGAACTCTATAGAATCTAAGACAAATGTCAAGAATGGATTGAATGGAAATCCTTATATATATAGTTAAACTCACTATCATGTCCAAAGTCAAACTTCAGTGAAAGTCCTACAATCATTTGGGAGAAATGCCCCCATCTTAGTGGATCCAATCTGTTGAAAGCATCATAGAATAGACCTTCATTCTTGTCCTTTCTTTTAAGGTGAGTAAAGCGATGGGAATAGTGCCACCCAATACCCCTCTCTATTCCCAGAGGGTTCGACGATGGGAGGAGCAGGATGATTGAAGATTGGGAAATACAAAATTATGGTGGACGCACATAGTGAAAGATTCAACGAACTTGGTCTACGAGGGTTTTTTCCACCGATCATCCACATAGATGAAAACAAAGAAAGAATCGAAGAAAATCGAGGAATTTCATCATGCCCTAGGGAGGGGCACTCATCAGTTCAGGTATCGGAATCGACTACGACATAGAAAGTTGGAATGAATGTGACCTCTGCTTTACTTGCTTTTCAAGACCGAACTACCCTTTTGTCATCCAATGAGAGATCAAACACAAAAAAGTCTTCAACTGACTTCATTCATTGTGCTCGAGATGGGTAGAATCATTGGCTCGATGTGGAGGAGGTTGAACCTCCATCTATCAAACATCTAGGGGTGCGAACAAGATCTCCACCCTCTCTCAGAACGCTATCAACAAGCCTTCGATGAAGGGGTACGAAGTGAAGCGGAGCTACTACTTTTGAGTAGCTCCACGAGTGAGTGAAGTTTTGAATAGTAGAGAATGACCATTCAAACAAGCTCATCTACTGCTGCGAGTGGAGTGGAACGGCACGAAGCTAGCTCGTCGACTACAGAAACATACTACTTGCAGTGTACGAAGTGAAGCTCTTTTTTAGTAGAACGAGTGAGTTATGCTCGTCGACTACCAACACATACGACTCACTACTCCGCGAGTGAGTTCGCCTTCTCTTCACTATGACTCACACCTACCAGTTCAATTTTTTTGGAATAGCGGAGAAATGAAAATGCTCGTCTTTTTTCTTCAAGAGCTGAGTAATTTCTCGCTCACTGGGCTGCAGCAGAGGTAGTTATGGTGATGTCAACCAATGTACGGAGGCACGTGTTGGCCAGGGGACCCATCTTAGCGATGATCAGAGGATGGACGAAAACAAAACCATTCTGAGAGGTACATAGTACACTTTATTGGTATAACCGGCTCCCCTGATTATCAAGTGCACACCTACCCTATGAAGCACATTTCCCTATCTAAGCTTTATCAACAAGGTTGAAAACTCAAATGCTTGTCAATTCTTGGTGTCATACTCATTTTTTGGACCTTCACTTTGATCTTTTTTCCATGTAAGAATTTGGAATTCCTCTTCCAACTTGTCTCAGAATGGGCGTGATGGTAAAGAACAAGAAAATTAATGAGGAAATTTGTCCAATAGTCACAAATGGTGCCACCACAGGTTGACATCCAATCTAACCTTGTAGTAAGCAATCCACCAAAAGCAACCAAAGCATTCCTTGGTAAAGCGAGTGAAAACTTGAACTACGCGCATAGAGATTTTTGAAAAAAGGTAAAGCCAACAGACAGATAAACACTAGTGCTATTGCAGCTACAGCCCCCGCTTTGTAGGTATACTTCGAAGAATGGCATAGATCGGTAGGAAATACCATTCTGGCATAATATAAGGTGGGGTAGACATTGGATTAGCAGGTATATAATTGTCGGGATTCCGAAAAACAATAGGAGCATAAAAAATCCAAATGGAAAAAAAGATAGAAAAGGCTACCCAACCTACTAGATCCTTTGCATAAAAATAAGGATAGAAAGCAATTTGATCAATCTCTGAATGTACACCCAATGGATTATTGGATCCATATTGATGCAATGCGGCTAGATGAAGAAGACTGGGCCCCCTAAAAGAAAGGGGAGTAAATAATGGAGACTAAAAACATGATTTAAGGTGGCATTGTCCATGAAGAAACCACCCCAAATCCAAGTCAGTATAGTATCTCCTACTATAGGTTTGGCGCTAGCTAAGCTTGTAATGATTGTTGCTCCCCAAAAGCTCATCTGGCCCCAAGGTAGTACGTATCCCTTAAAAGCTATCACAATCATTAAGAGGAATATGACAACTTCGATACATCAAACCAATTCCCTAGGACTGTTATAACTCGCATAATATAAACCATGAAAAATATGAAGGTAAACCACAATGAAAAACATACTTGCCCCATTAGCATGCATATAACGGAGCAACCAGCCCCCTTCCACATCTCTCATAATGTGTTCTACGCTGTTGAAAGCTAGATCCACATGAGGTGTGTAATGCATAGCTAAAAAAATGCCAGTCACTATTTGAATGGTTAAAAAAAGACTAGCTAACGAACCGAAGCCCCACCAATAACTAAGATTGCTCGGGGTTGGATAATCTATCAAATGCTAGTTAAGTGTAGAGTATATGGGTTGTTTCAAAATGGAGAATCATTGGTTTCTTATAGTCAGTCATTTCTCCTTTCTATCATGACAACTCCTCTTCTCCTATTGACCTCCACCACCTGATGCATAGTCATGATCTAGAGTAAAAAAGAGCTCGTTTCAATGACTATGCTCTTCTCGCTTGCTACGTATACTCCGCTCGCTAGTTTGGCTAAAGTAAAGATTCTTGGTTCGGATCAATCAATGAACCGCATAACTACCATTCTTTGGCAATAGGATGGAGTTTCCATCTTTTCATATCAGACATCCTCAGTCAATGTGATTTTCCTTAACTACATCCATTCCATAACAACATCAATACTATGAATGAAAAGCGAGTTATTAATTATTCCTACCTTACCAATCCAAAAAGCATGGCAGAAAGTTTGTGTTTCTTTCAGTAAATCTTGAAATTGTTTCCACTTTCTTTGATAATTATGATGAATTCAATGATCTTTGAGACATGTTTGATATCCATTGATTTGACTCACATTGATGATCGAATCAGTATAAGTTTTCATTAGATTAGGAAAATGTTTTTCCCAAGTTGGATTCTGTGATTTGGAAAGGTTCTGAGGTTTAATATGATTATATATTGATAAAAAATCATCTGGATCAATGATTTTGTCATGGAAATGATTCAAGATCAATGTGTCATTCAGAAACACATATTTAGAATTTGGATCAAAAATGGAAGTACTTTCATCCAGAAGGTTATCATAGATTAGCCTATTGGCATGATGGAGAGGGCCTAACATATTTATCAAGCAATCGGTATATAAATTGGGGATCTTTTTGGCATTCAAGGTGTTTGTAATAAAGTCATCATGAACAGTGTAGATTGGAATATTATTGAAAACACAACTCATGACTACTAAAAAAAGTATGCAATCTAAGCATATTTCTAGTGAACGAAATTGGCTGATAATTAGTAAGGTAGCTCTCATGCTCTTTCTTTGATCCCTAGGGAAAATGAGACTACTGAATGATCCCTTGCTTGAGCTATCACTCAATCGTTCTTCATTCGAGACATTAGTACCTTGTCTCCATTTGCACCTTTTGATCCTCCATTAACACCTTTCTCTTCATTTGCACCATTCGTACCTTTCTCTTCATTCGCACCTTTGTCACCATTAGGTATTACCATTGGATCCTCCATTAGTTATTACCATTGGGTTTCATCTCCAAACTACTACTTTAGTTAATAGAGAAGTATCAGGGATATCTAAGTGCCCGTACCTCCACTTTTTGATTCCCATTTTATATCCTTGTACGTGCCTTCCCCCTAGATGAGAGAGTCCTCACGAATGGGAGGGGCCATGTCCGGAAGCCCCTGCTTCCCTAGCACCCTAGGAAGTCAGGTGCGAACGTAGGCTAGTCGAAGTGAGATTGAAGTTGGACAAGTACCGATTGGGGGATTGCGGGGACACACCAACCCTTTTCAGTGCTCATTTGTGCCTTACCTTTACTACACCATCAGGCCCCCTTCTTCCTCCAAGCATGACATACGTACTACTACAAAGCTGGGAAGGGGCAGGAAACCTTCGCCTTAGGCAGAATACTGCCAGCTGGCCATGCCAAGAAGTATTGTTAGACATCTGTTTCTGGTAGTACCAGGCTTTATATGATCCTTTTCAGTGAGGAGTATATTGTAATATTCCGTATCAGTATGTGCTTTTTTATGTGACGTGGCAGAAGATCTCTTAGTAAATAGGAGCCGCTATCACTAACCCAGCTAGATGTCAGACGGACGGCATAGAGGGTAAATTACGAGTGGAATGAACACCAGAGAGCAAGACCGCACTTGCAGCAACCACGTAAGAAGGACTCGAAAGCCAACCACAATCCAATCTTTCGCCTGCCCCAGGTGTGGGGGATTACAATGGTTTCTTTCCTATGCCCTGGAATTCATACGAACCCAAGACGAGGAGATGCCTGCCCCAAGTCCGAACCCACCTTCTAGTTTATTCCCTTATATATATGAAATAAGCTTTCCAACTGTAAAGTGGCATGGCCCCGATGCGATAGATAAGTGTACCAGTTCACGATAGGAGGACTGAGCCTTCACTTGAATGTGTGAAAAGCCGCAGAGCTAGGGGGAAGGAGCGGCTTCCTTGTCTGTCTCATGCTCATTGCAGTCCCCTTTCTTTTGACTCAAATGACTTCAAAAAATGCATGCGCTCTACGAGAAATACACTAGGTCAGATCAGCTTATGTACTAAGCGAAGACACCTTTGGCCCTCTCATAAACCTTTTCATTTGATTCTGTATGCTCCTTTTTCTGGATTGTAACTGCACTGAGTGATTTGGATCTCCCCAATAAGATGCTTGGGGCTCTGACCCCCGGATTGACACAACAGGTGCTAAGAACCAAAGTACAAAAAATCTAAGCTGGGATTGAAAAACTGAATGGAATGCTGGAACAGGACCCCGACTCCACCGTCCATGGTAAGGAAAAGCACTGATCTCTGCCCCCTCCTTGAGTTCCATCATGTCCTCACGCATCCATCACTCCTTTCCCTTTCTCTCAATGGAAATGCATAATTTCCCCGACGGGATCAAAAGAAAGATCTACTTCTACCCCCTTTCTCCCAAACTTCTCATCACCCTTTTTCTTTTTTTGTGTCATCTATCCACTCTGTCACTGTTTATTTATCCATGTGGGTTCTCCTCCGGTGCTGGTAGAAAGAAAGTTGGTCTGAACTATCCTAGGATAATAATCTCATGAGCTTGGTCTGACTTCACCGCTGAGAAAAAATGCGAGAAATGAAAGAAGACTTCCGTATCCAGCTTAGCTTAGATTTGTCCTGCCTTTTGGGGTGTCAGGCAGTGTCCAACCAAAATACCCAACAAGCATTAGCTCTCCCTGAACAGGAGGTGATCCAGTCGCACCTTCCAGTATGGCTACCATATTACTATTTCACTCTGGTCACTAGACTTGCCTTCGGCATTCCCCTCCTTGCAGGCGGTTAAGTTAAGGTGTAAGGACTTTGAACAAGGCCAACTTCCCTAGTGTAACGGGCGGTGTGTACAAGGCCCGAGAATAGATTCACCTAGTATGGGTAAGCTGACCAGCGATTACTAGCGATTCCTCCTTCATGCTGGCGAGTTGCAGCCCTGCAATCCAAACTGAGAAAGGGTTTTTGGAGTTCCCTCGCGGAGACCCTTTGTCCCATCCATTGTAGCACGTGTGTCGCCCAGGAAATAAGGGTCATAATGACTTGACGTCATCCTCACCTTCCTCAGGCTTCACACCGGTGGTCTGTTAAGGGTTCCAAATGGCAACTAAACACAAGGGTTGCGCTCATTGCTGGACTTCGCCCAACAACTGAACTAAACTTCACTTACCTTATTGCCCCGCCCCAAAAGGCTGAACCCAAAAGGTAATTCCAGCCCGCACGAGCTGACGACAGCCCTGTGTCCGCATTCCCAAAGGCACCCCTCTCTTTCAAGAAGATTCCAAGCATGTCAAGCCCTGGCGAAGTCAGTTTTTTCTCTTTTCATCGAATGAAACCACATGCTCCACCGCTTGTGCAGGCCCCCATCAATTCCTTTTAGTTTCATTCTTGCGAACGTACTCCGTAGGCGGGATACTTAACGTGTTAGCTACAGCACTGCACAGGTCTATACGAACAGGGCATAGTATCCATTGTTTACGGCTAAGATTACTGAGGTCTCTAATCCCATTTGCTCCCCTAGCTTTCGTCTCTCAGTGTCAGTGTCGGCCCAGCAGAGTGCTTTCACTGTTGGTGTTCTTTCCAATCTAAAAGCATTTCACCGCTACATCGGAATTTCCCTCTGCCCCTACCATACTCCAGCTTGATAGTTTCCTCCGCTGGCCAGGATTTGACGGTTGACTTGAAAAGCCACCTACAGACGCTTTACACTCAATCTCCAATAAGACAAATGCTTGCATCCTCAGTTTGACCGCGGCTGCTGGCACAGAGTTAGCCGATGCTTATTCCTCAGATACCGTCATTGCTTCCTCATCACATTGCTTCTTCTCCGAGAAAATCAGTTCACGACCTGGGGCCTTCTACCTCCACGCAGACCATCAGGCTTTCGTCCATTGTGGAAAATTCCCCACTACTGCCTCCCGGCCCGCAGGAGTCTGGGCCATGTCTCAGTCCCAATGTGGCTGATCATCCTCTCGGACCAGCTACTGATCATTGCCTTGGGTAGTTCAGCCATTGCCTCACCAACTAGCTAATAAGACACGAGCCCCTCCTCGGGTGCGTGGATTCCTCCTTTTGCCCCTCAGCCTATGGGGTATTAGCAACTGTTTCTAGTTGTTGTCCCCTAGGGTTCTTACGCGTTACCCATTCGCCACTGGAAACACCACTTCCCATTCGACTTGCTTGTGTGAAGCATGCCACAAGCATTCATCCTGAGCCATGATCGAACTCTCCATGAGATTCATAGTTGCATTACTTATAGCTTCCTTGTTTGTAGACAAAGAAAGTAGATTCGGAATTGTCTTTCATTCCAAGGATTGTATCTATGCGCTTCCTACCTGAAATTTTCCCCCAAGAATATAGGGGGCCCTATCCTAGCAGACTGATCCCTGTGCCTCTTCCCCATTCTCGTTTGATCATGGCAGGGGGCAAGTCCAACAAACAAAATCAAATAGAAAAACTCACATTGGGTTTAGGGATAATCAGGCGCGAACTAACTTCCACCACATCAAGGTGGCACTCTACCGCTTAGTTATATCCCTTTCCCCTAGAATCGAAAGAGAACTTACTAATCCTAAAGCAAAGGGTCGAGAAACTCAACGCCACTATTCCTGTCCTAAACAACTTGGAGTCGGGCCTGATTTTCGTACTATTACGTACGTACGGATAGTTCTATTGATGGACAAAATGGGATTACTACTTCAAAAATAGATAAGTCAACTGCTCCCGAAATAGGATTGACTATGGATTCAAGCCATAGCACATTCATCCAATTCGTACGATTTCTCCGATATAAATCGAGCAGGTTTTCCATGAAGATGATTTGGTTAAGCATGTGCTATTCGATACTGGTAGGGGAGGAACCCAACCAGATATTGGGAAAAAAAAAGGGAGAGGAAGCAGAACCAAGTCAAGATCATACGGATCACTCCCTTCTTGCGCCAAAGATCTGACCATTTTGGAACTGGAGCTACATCTCTTTTCCATTGGAATTCCAGAGTTCTATTCTATGTGTTTCCATGCCCCTTTGATACCACAGAAAAGGAAATGGACAAATTAATTTTCTGAGGAAGGCATACAAGATTCTTCACTACAAAAGAGGGATAATCGTAACCCCGCCATACCACATCCTCCTTCGTCCAGGTGTCGACCTGTCCGGCTCGTCCTCCAAGCAACCATCGAGGAGGATATCTATCTCCCCATTCTTTTTACTGCTTTCTAGAATAGATTTACTGCTTTCTATAGTAGATTTACTGCTTTCTAGTGTAACCATTTTCCCGATTTCTAGTCATAATATTTAGTGTAATGAACAATCCTTTTGATAATGAATTCCATGTGCATTCTATATCTCTTTTGATTTTTGTTTGTATTATTCTCTCTCTCTTATTCTCTCTCTCTTCTATTTATTGTAAATAGTTAGATTGTTCTAATCAATTAACTTACTTCGTGACAAATAAAATAAATGCATATTTTTAAAATCAAACGTTTGCCTCTGTGTGTTTGACCCGGGATTTCCATTCCGGTATAAATTTTATTTGTTGAATACAAGTTCTTCGCTTTCGTACTACGACAACAGGTTTTTCAAAACCAAACACGTTAGCGAAGCAACCCGTGCGTTCAACATTTTGGCACCGTTGCCGGGGAGGTGACGCTCTTTGATTTTTTCTTCGCATTTTCTAACTTACAAATCATTTACCTCACTTCTCTCCTTTGTTATTGTGATTGCAGGTACTCTTTTGAGACAAGCAAATGCGGTAGATTGGAGTAAAGTGATGTGGAAGGTTTTGTAAGTTATCCCCCACCTCCCACCCATTAGATTTCATTTTACCACATAATAACACAAACATCAATCAACCTTGTTCTTGTAGACTCTAATGTTAGATTGTTTATTGTTGGACACCTACACCGGCCCCAACCTCCACATTTAAAAAATAAAAATAAAAAAATAAATCTCACAGAGGTACACAACCTCATTTGATTTTCAAACTCAACCGATAAACCAACATTTGGAGCCGGTACACACATTCAAACACATAATTGAGTAGAAATCAGATTCGGTAATCACTTGTGTGCCTAATTATGTGGTGCAATAGGCCAATTGTTTGAGTTGATTGGGCCGCACCACTTCAATTAAAATCAACTCATCAAGTAGCTGCCACTTAGGTTCAACTCTTAGGGATTTACCAGGCACTCCACATTCTTTTAAGTTTTAAAGGAAAACATCTTCACCCATACTTTCAAAACCTAGTGTGCCAAGAAAAACTTTTTTGAAAAAATCTAAAGTTGAATCCTAAAAGCTACTAAGCAAGATTTGAACCCTAAAATTCACCGCATCAAAAGTAATCTTGCTTGAAATCCACTAGTTGTGCACGCACACACAAATCAATCAATCATTAAGGGCACAACCCAGATAAAGGGTCCATCACATTCCAAAGCACATTAAAACCTATCCCTAAGTAAAATAGAGTAGACATTGGCCTTAAGGATTCGACTCGCTCTTCAGAGCCCAGAATAAGATTATTTTCGATTAGTCTGTTTCTACTATTCAATCTGATGTTTAGCTATGGGAGCAGAATCAAACGATCGCAGCTGGGGGGTACACTAGGAACTGGAGGTGCAAGCTAAAGGAAGAACTTTCTTCCCAGTCACTCCTTCCAACTGGTTGGATTGAATAGACAGATGTAGATCAAATCGTTCCTTTATCTCAAGATTGGTTTTGGGACTCTGTAGGTCTGTAGGATAGCCCACTTAATGACAGGTTTGATTGTTTCTATTGCAGGGCGCCTTTCTTCCTCCCATCTCTCTTGAATCCTTCCACATATTACACGTATTCCTGCTTTTTCGCTCCTGTTTTGAATTATCCTCAACATGACGATTATTTTGACTCGTACTGTAATCAACCATCAGTTAGTTGGGATAACTTTGATTGGGGATACAGTTCTTGACCTCCGTGTTTAGGGTCTAACCCTGAACACTATGATTGTGATTTCTATCCTTCTCAGTGCCACATCGATTATAGATCGTCACCCTTTCATGAACAACCTAATATGATCTACAGTCAAGAAGGATACACTGATTTTTACCCATCCTCTGATTACATTGCCTTTAGGTCATAACCACCTTTTGAATAATCTGAAATGACCTATTATCAAGAAGGGTATAACGAATCTCAATTCGTTAATTCCCCTGCATTGACCCTAAACCCGCCCAACCCTAAACCAACTCATTTTGTTCAAGGTAACTAGGTTCAAGAAAAGGTTCTGGCTAACTTGAGGAATATCATACAGTCTTTAGAAGTTCAGCCAATACCTTGCATTAAGACATTGGAGCCTCTGATTGAAATGATTGATGATTTGAATAAGTATTTGTTAGATTGGCTCCAGGATGTTAAGGATAAGAACTCGGGTGAGTTTCTAATTGGGAAGTTAGCGAAATTGAGGATGAGATTTGTGGTCGCTTTGATTCAATCATGGGATGATTCCCGAGATGAACCCTCTTCAGGAGAGCCAATTTCAGAACTCGTTCAGTCACCTATTGGGGGGAACACGTGTTACGAGGCTGACCAAATTGAATTAGAGCAACCAATTATAGAAGATCTGATTTCTTCACCTGAGATCCCTAAGCCAAGGTATAAGGAAACATATGTCTCCTTGGAATAGAAAGTGACAGATGATTTTGAGACATATATTAATACGGATCTTGATTTCTTTGATTCTGATGGTGAAGATTCAATTTGCAAAGTCTCACGCGAGTTTACAAAACACGATTTCTATGAGAAGATTGGGCTTGAGGAATCTGATAAATCATTTGATAGCCTAATAATTGAGAAAACTGATCTTATTAGGGCTCACATTATGGATCCAGAATCGTATTTTCTGGAGGATTCAATCAAATTCCCTGAATGTTAGTTACACCCCATTGAGCTTATCAATCATTCTATTTCTGAGATAATTTGACCTAAGTTAATTCTTATTCAGCCACATCTTTTAGACGTTGAAATTTCAGATGGGGTGATTAATATGTAAGAGGTCCCAAAATTTAACATTCTGAATGAGGAGGATAGAAGCTGGGAAGTTTTGATCTGGGAAGCTAACTCCGGAGGAAGTAGAAGATTCAGTCTAAGGGTTCCAATTCATCTGAAACCATCAAACGAAAACCCTTATGACTTCTATTCTGAGGAGGTTCAACCCAAGCACACATTCAATGATTATCCTTTTGAGCTTTAATTCTCTGTAACCTGACTTTTTGGTCTTGGGTTGGATCCTCATAAATCGCAGTCTCGACCCAGCTTGCATACAGATTTTAGGTTTTGGGTAATTTTTGTCTAGAACCTGAGATATTCTCAATTATGGGGTATGGGTCTGCATCACAATCTGGTCCACATTTGTGGACATCTATTGACAGGTCAAAGGATTCTTGTGTTTATTCTGATTCTGACCTGCAGCTGTGAATTCTTTATTTCTCTTCTTTGTATAGTGTCCCTTGCTGAAGGCACCAAATTTAGCATGTATACAATTGTTTTTAGTTTTCATCTCGGAGTGAACCTGACATTCACGCAATTCAGGTGCTTTCTACCCTATTCCACTCTGTTTTATGTCTTTTTAATACAATGAGGTCATTGCATTAGATAGGCATGGGGGGGTAGATATTCATCTCTAAATTTATTAGTCAGGTCCATAGATTTGTTTTATTTTCTTTTATTAAAAAAAAAAATTGTGGAATTAGGAAAGAGAACTTGGGTTTAGGAAAATTTTCAATCTTAGGAAATAATACATTATGATTTGAACACAAAGACCCTTCAGGTCTTTGGACTTAATCAACCCATGTATCCATTAAAATGTGGAATTATTTTTCGAGTTTTCTCTAACCTAAATTCTATTGTAATTTGAGTTAATAAGTTTGGGTGATAAGTATATGACTTATCAACCCTCCCTCTAATTTGAGGGAACTTTGAGTTTTAAGCATCTACACAGTTTCTTTACACTGACTCATTGTTCGGTGATTCTATTGGAAATTGGGTAGCTAATGAACCTTCTAGGGTGATATGGCTGGCAAGTTATCATGGGTAATAGCCCATAGGTAGGTTGTCCAGAGCCCAATCACCGGACCTTTCTCTTTTTGCTGCTTTTAGGTAAATCTTAGACCAGGGAAGCCACCTACTTAAAAAAAAAAAATCAAAAAGAAAAGGAGTGGAGAAAAAAAAGAAATAAGCCACACTTCGCCGCACGAGTATGGCTGGCAAGTTGTCGATGGTAGCAGCTCATCGACCGGTTGTCAAGAACCCAGCTCAATAAATACATTGAAAATTCCCAAAACACTTAGGAAGAAGTGGAGAAGTAGGATAAATCTGGGAGATATACACTGGATTCACCCTTGTGTTGACCCCATAAAAAAATAAAACTATGGAGAAAGCTACCAGTTGTAAAGATACACCTTTAGGTGGAATTCTTTTTTAGGTCACCAAGAGGCGTAGAAATCTGAATTTGATTTTAACTACCAGTCAACGAGTCTATCACATTCACAATAAGATGCTTAGAACTTAGGATTCTCATCAAATCTTGGGTGAGTTGAATGGTTGTAGAAAGCCACTCTTAAACCCTAAAACTTGAAAATTCAAAAAAATTAAGAAAGTGGAAAAAAGAGAAAAAGAAAATTCTCTTTGAATAAGGTGAGGGCTTGAGGCGGTCTGCATTTTTGCAGGTACTCGGGCACTGCTGTGTCTTTGAAAGTTCAGATCCAAAGTAGACATTTTCTTAGTGATTGAAAATAACTCAAGCCCAAATAATCCAACCTGATCCTTTTATAAATAGCATATAGTTTTTGCTAGGGACTAGCAAGAGATAGGCATGGGGGTATGATGTAAACATGTTTACACTACTTAAGATGTCTATTTATGCATGTCCTTAAGCATAGGATTGCATTGCATACTATAAATATTGCGTAACATGCATCATCTTGCATTTAGATTAGTTTGAATAAAATGGAGGTTAATTGTCTCCTTTCATGTTCATGGACAGGGCAAACATTTTATCCGGGTCTCGGATTCAAGATCCAACTGTACAGATATGATCAAGGTGATGATTGGAGTTCAATGACTCTAAGATCGCCCTAATCAGACATCTGTAGCATCAGATAGTGATTGGGGAACCCTACAAGATCAAGGGCCAAGATGGTGTGAATCCATACTTCAAGCGATAAATCTGACTGCATGGATGGATTCAGATCAACGATCACAGCTTAACGGCATGAAAATCGACTCAATCCGACACCCGTGGCACCATCTGCATCATCCAGAAGATGGATAGCCAAGGTGGCGCCACGTGGTGCCATCTCAGCCATCCAACCGGCCCTCAAGACCGCCACTACCTCTCCAAAGAAAATCCAACGCACGATCCAGGCCATTGGATCTTAATCCAATGGCCCTGATCGCATGTTCAAAAGTTCAGCCACCCACCCATCGACGTGCGCAGCGTAGTGGATAAGGCGCTCGACTGCCTTCAGACACATGTTCGAATCGCAAGGTGAGGGCGAGCGAGCACGAGGAGCGTCGGATCGTCATTGAACAACTGTGCTCGCCTGATAGTGCTCACGTGCTATTAGATACGCGGCGAAGATGCTGCATCACATGCGATGAGGAGCGTGGTTGAGGCGGGCGATGGACGCATCTCAGCCGTTCGTTCTTGCGATCGAAATGCCGAGATTTAAAATATGTGAATGTGCGTTCAGGAGTGGAAGGAGAGCGGGCACGCACGCGTCGCCCACTACGCACATGTTCGGACCTTTAACGATGGTTTTATCCGTCACTAAAGCTCCTGAATTAATGTTTTTAGAGTTGTGATGTCCAAATTGCCCCCACTCCTTGCAATTATAAAAGGAGACCCCCCTCTATACAAAATTCTCATCCCTTCCTTCTCTTCCGGCCCTCTACGAAGCTCAAGAGAAGCTTGTCCCACACCCGGGATGCTTCTTGCGAGATAAAGTCAATTTTTCGTCCCCCTTTTGGAAGCAGATCCCGCGACAACGATGACGTGCTGCCCCGTTCCCATTCTTCCTGCTTCATTTTCCATAATCCTGCTCCGTTCTCCTTCGTCCAGGCATCGTCCCATCTGGCTCATCCTCCAAGCGACCGTCGAGGAGGATATCTCTCTCCCTATTCTCTTTACTGCTTTCTAGAATTAATTTACTGCTTTCTAGAGTAGACTTACTGCTTTCTAGTGTAATCATTTTCCTGCTTTCTAGTCGTAATATTTGGTGTAATGAACAATCCTTTCGATAATGAATTCCACATGCATTCTATATCTCTTTCGATTTTTTTTATTATTTGCTCTCTCTTATTCTCTCTCTCTCCTATTTATTGTAAATAGTTAGATAGTTCGGATCAATTAATTTACTTCATGACAAATAAAATAAACGTGTATTTTTAAAATCAAACGTCCACCTCCCTATGTTTGACTCAGGATTTCCATTCCGGTGAAAATTTTATTTGTTGAACACAAGTTCTTCACTTTCATACTACGACGACAGGTTTTTCAAAACCAAACATGTTAGCAAAGCAACTCGTACGTTCAACACCTCCTTCCTTGCATACACCACCCAACCCCTGGGTTGGTGTAGCCAAGAGAAACAAGGCCAAGGCCCTGTCAATCAGATGGTCCTTATAATCAAATGACCAGATTTTTCATTGTAAGTTTGAATTCCTAAAGAAAAATTTGTCATGCAACTGACTGAAAGTGATTCCCACCTCTCAAGCTAACCTAGCCAGTCAGGTTACGAGGGGACTAAGGGGAAGGTTCTTCCTTCAGCTCACGCCTCTAGTTCCGTTATCCCTTAGCCCCAATCGTTTGACAGTAGCCCGCAGACTTAGTCACTAGGTTCGGCAAGAGAGGTTGAAGACACCCAGTAGTACAACAACGAATTCAGGTTTGCTTACGTGTTTTAAAATTAATTTCAGCTTGTTTTTCTTCAGTTGGGGTTCGTGACGAGTGGCCCACAAGGTGACCAAGCTCACCGGCTAAACACTAGACTTGACTCAGGCTAGGCTAGCCCAAGTGTGGTCTCCAGAATGTAACCCTAAAAGTATAACCTAGGGTTCATGCAATTCTATGTTTTTTTCTTTGCGATTTCAGTAGAACAATGAAACACAAATAATTCTCTGGATAAAATTTGAATCCAAAAAAACTAACATTTTGTAAGTAGATTCCTTTTTCAATTATTTTTTCAGAGAATAATTGTTTGTGATTTTTACTATTTCAACCAAATTTCTAGGGATTTTTGAATGTCAGCGGGTCAGAATTGGAATTGTGACCCTTGGTTGGTTTTTCAAATTGAAATAGTTTAAAATAATCTTTAAAAATTCAGAAAAAATATGGGAATTAAAGACAATGATATCAGCTTTCAAACCGACCATTTTTAGTCAAATTAGATTCATGGATTACTCAAAATTACATTTTGAATTTTGAAAATTTTCAAATCTAGGTTAGTCTGACCCCTTTTCATTTTAGGAATTTTTAAAAATTTTGTACTTGGAATTTTTTCAAATGAATGGTGCCATTTGAAAGATGGCTCGGAAATGAAGGTATAGCCCAAATTTTATAACTTTTTGCTAATTAATTTTTTGGCAATTAAATTTTTAATTCAAAATTTGAAATCTAGCTAAAAATCACAGAATGGTAAAAAAGCTTTTAAAAGGTATTTGAATTGAAAATTCAAACTTTCCACCAAAATGAAATTTTTTTCATTCAAACTTTTGAATTTTTTTTTGTATGGGAAAAGCTTTTTTTTCAAAAAATTCTTTTCTTTTTTTTTTCAAGCAAACTAACCTAAGATTCAAATGGAAACCTAATCTAACTACCTAGACTATTTTTTCACAAAAATAAATAGGCTCTTTTTTTTAAAATGAAATTGCTAGAAGGAAATCTAACCTACGGCTCAAAAAAGGGAAATCCTAATGTAAGAGGAGATGTGCACATGATATTTTTTTTGTGCTCGTTGTGAGCGCAGATCCTATTTTTCCCTATTTTCCTGCACATCGAAAGACAAGCAGAGGAAGATTTATCAGTGATAATTCTAGAGATCGAAATCAAAAATGATGTTGCCTCCCCGACAATGACGCCATTTGTTGGTATCGTAGAGCGCGTATTTGATCAAAAATGCATCACAGTACAGTTGCAAAATACAATCAACAAAAATAATTTTTAAGAAAACGAGACTTGGAGTCCCGATTGTTCATCTCTGGGAGGCATTTATGGAAATGCAAATTTGAAATCAATCTCTCTTGCTCTACTTATTCAAAATAGCATGTCAATTTATGCAAAGTTCGTATTTATGCACAACATGCTTAGTTGCCAAAGTATTAGAAATTAAAATATGCAACTTCAACCACACAAAAATATTGCACCAACGCTCATGATGATTTTCACAAATAGATATATATAAATAGAAAAAGATTTTTATTGATTCATGATTGTGTTTGCAACAAAAAGCTCATGGAAAGCTTTCATGATGTTGCAACAAAAAGCTCATGTAACATCTATAAAAAGCTTGTAGAGGAATATATAAAATGGAGCCAAGAGTGAAAGGGTCCAAAGTGCCACCCCTTAGGTCTTTTTATAGACCTAAGGGAGGCTCTCAAGAGAATTATGGAATTTTCTAGAGAATCTTATGGTGGGAGGCCATGGGAGAGTGAGAGAGAGGATGGATGGTGGTTTTTAGATCCACCAAATGTGGATCTAAAAATTGAATGGCTCTTGGTTGCTAATTTTACCAACCAAGGAAACAACACATGGTACAGAGTTCTAGAGAACTCTAGGCTAGGTATTTTCATGTGGATGGTGTGTGTGGGTGTGTGTGGGTCGAAACATAGGTGGCTAGCTTGATTAGGTTAGGTTCTAGTGGGTTTAGGTCAAGGTAGGTCTCAAATTAGGGTTGTAAACACTAATTCACTAAGGTAAAGTGCAATTAAACTTAATACAAGTTTAATTGGGTGTGTGGGAACCTATTTGAGAGTAAAATAACTCAATTAAGTTAGGTCTAGGTCAAATGGACACTCTCTGAGTCCAATTGGACATTATGTGCTGAGATTAAGGCTTAATTGGACTCATTGAGTGCAATTGAATAGACTAAAGAGATTGATCATGATCCAAGTCAATTAGGTTTAGTGAGGACCTAATTAGGTCCTTAAGGAGGTATAGATGTGATGTACTGGGGTTAGGGCACCTTAATTTAGGTTCCTTGGGGTTTAGAATTGGGTTTAGGTACCTAAGAATTCAAGATCCAAGCTTGAATTCGAAAATAGGAACTAAAGAGTACCTCCAGACATCTAATAATAGTGTCAGATGTCTTATAGTGAAAAATTAGAAGTCCAGATTTGTTGTTTTGGCATCCAAAAATGGTCTGGAGGGATTCTTGGTTCAGTCTTAGGTATTCTGTAGAAATTGGATGCCTGACCAAGTGTCTGATGTCCAATAACACCACAGAAGCGGGTTTAATTTGCGCAGGAGTTGGCTAAGGGTTCTGGACGTCCTATAACTTATCTGGATGTCTAGATAGACGCTGGATTTAGGGTTTTAAGGTTTCCTAGAGTGTAGTGACCTAATCCAAGGGTGGCTAAGGCTTAGGGAAGCTTTTAGGCTATCCTTGGGCTAGGATGGACCTAAGTTCTTCACAATTTATTGCTTTATTCCTGCATAACAGAGTGGCATACCTTAACTCCCTTACATTATTATCTACTACATCTAATCTAGGTCTTCCCCTCCAGCTCTGCTGCAACACCAATTATTGTTTATTCTTTAGATCCAGCTTTAGATCTAGCTTCTGATCAGGTTATTAGCTGCAATTGACATAATGCAGCTAATTGATGGTCGGCCTGGATAGGTTGTTAATATGATATTTTTATCGTTGAAATGTGTATAGCGGTTAACCTAATTCAGACCTAACCATCTCTTTACAAAATTTTTAACCTGGCCTAATTGATTTTATCTTGTCACTTTTAAGCCCAGGGTCGAACTCAGGGAAGTGGGGTTCAAGTCGAGTTTCTACGTTTTCCTTAAAACACGTCTCTTCCGTTCGTTTATTCTGTTTTTGGTATTTTTCTTATTTAGGTTTTTTTTCTTGTAATCCTTGTTCTTGAGGCACACCCTCAAAATTGTGTCCTTGGCTTTTAGCCAAAACAGAGTTTCAAAACACGTCTTGCTACTTGCAAGACGGGGGTACCTGCAAATCAAAGATTATCTTTTCACTTTTATACCTTTTTTTTATCTTTTTACTAAGAAAGAAACTAACAGATAGAAAGTAAATATAGTAGCTATAGATATATATTTATATGTAGTATATATATAAAGGGGTGGGGGTGGAGGTGACGATGGAGTGTAGCACTATGTCGAGTCAGCCGACGTCTAGAGAGACGCAACCAACACGACTAGGTGCCGCGTGGAGTGTGGATGGAGGATGGATGATGTATGGGACCACGCTTTTTTGTACGCGTGTATCAGGGAATATCAGCAACTGGTGCAGATATCCCCGCGATACAGCGTATAATAAATAACGTGAAAATATATGTACATATGTATGTATATAAATGTATAAGTATATATGCATAGATATATATAGATATATATATATATATAGGTGTATATATATATATATATATATGTAAGTATATATGTATATAGCTATGTATATATGTATATAAGTATATATATATAATACTATATAGATATATATATATATATATGTATATAGGTATATATGTATCTAGATATATATGTATATATATATGTGTATATGTATAAGTATATAGATATGTATATATATATATATGTATATGAGTATGTGTATATATATATATATATATATATATATATATATATATATATATATATATTATATATGTATATGTATATATATATTATACTATATGTATGTATACATAACTATATAGATATACTATGTATATATAAGTATATATATATAGATATATGTATATATATATATATATATATGTATGTATATAAGTTACTATTAGTGTGTGAATGTGTGTGTCGGTGAATGGGTGTGTGTGTCGGTGAATGGGTGTGTGTGTGTTGCTGTAAGTGAAAAAAGAGAGAGAGAGAGAGAGAGAGATCGGCAGAGGGAGAGAATGCAGCCGCTCTGCAGGAGGCACGATACGTCATCTGCAGATGGCGGCCGACGTCTGGAGGTCGCGGGCGCACGGGGGCGTACTCGCGCAGAGGAGATGAGGAGTCTGCGTCGACCTGCTGCGAGCGCGGAGGCTCGGGATAGTGCGCGCGGGGCTCTGTGGGTGCTGGCAGAGAGGCGGGAAGGGGCCTGGCCGGCCGCTGCAGAGGCGCGCAGCGACCGGTTGCGGGCGCAGAGGCGGGCGACAGAGCAGACGAACGGAAGCGGGGAAGGTTTGCAGGCACGCGCGGAGTGGCTGGGGCGCTTGCAGACGCTCGCGGAAGCTGCGGGGGCCGCTGCCGCTGCTGCTGCTGCTTCCGCTTAGCTGCTGCTGCTGCTTCAAGCTTCAGACCTTGAAGCAGCAGCAATGGCTAGAAGTGCGAGAACGGAAAACAAATGAAAACAGAGAGCCACCACGCCCACCGGCTCTTTGAAGAGCTGGGCGGTGATGGTCTCACTGTGGTGGTGTGCACCACAGTGAGCTCCTACCCGCCGGGTTTCTCCTCGGAGGAGGACCGACGTATGGAGGGGAGAGGGAGGAGAGGAAGGTGGTGGCCTGCTGGTGGTGTTTCTTTCTTGCTGCCGCCCCCCCTGAAGAAGAAGAACCCGTGGCTTCTTATAGAAGAAGAGAGCATGGTCATGCAGCATGCGGGAAATGGGAGGAATGGCAGCCGCAGGGAATGGCTTGGGCAGGGAGAGGGCGCGGGAAGTTGCAGCAGCGGGAAGGACCGCAGGACAGCAGGGAGAGGCAGCGGAGAAGAAGTTGCAGCCGTAGGAAAAATAAAAATCAAGTGGAGATAAAAAATAAAAGAGATGGATTTTTGTAAAGAGGCAGTTGAGGAAAATGTAAATTATGAAGCCCTTTTATTTCATTCTTCCCTCCTCTTAATTAAATGCATGAATGCAAGTATTTTTACAGATGCGACTATAGGATTATAATATACATAGTTAATGCTAGAAAATAGCATAAGAAGGCGTCCTTATAGGCGTGTTTTGAGGTGCAAACACTAATCAGTACATTATAGCATTATTTTAGGCATAGCTAAAAGAAAGCAGTAAAGGTGCTAGTAATGATGATGCATGCGTGAATTACCCTAACTTATGCTAAGTCCTAGCTTAATTTATGTCAATTAAGACCTACGATTGCTACCCAATCATGCACCTGCTACTTTTCAGTGGTGCAGCTTGCCATATTCTCAGATATGGTAGGTGATTATCTGAAAGTCTTCATGGATGACTTCTTAGTATTTGGCAAATCTTTGGCAATTGCCTCTTGCACTTGGTCAATATCTACTGGCGGTGCATTAACATGAATCTGGTTTTTTCTTGGGAAAATAGCCACTTCATGGTGCCTAAAGGAATTGTCCAGGGCATCTCATCTCTGAAAAAGGCATCCAGGTTGATCGAGACAAGGTAAATCTGAAATCCAAGCTCCCTATGCCTAGCTCGATTAAAGACATCCGAACCTTCCTAGGGCACGTCAGTTTTTATAATCGATTCATTCCCGATTTCTCGAAGATCACATGTCCCCTGACTAATCTGTTATCTAAGGATGTCCCTTTTGAAATCTCCAAGGAGTGAACTCAAGCATTTGAGATCCTGCGTGATTGAGTTACCCAAGCTCCAATCCTATAGTCCCCTGATCGGTCTCAACCCTTTAAGATCATGTGCGATGCATCTGATTTCGCTATAGGAGTAGTACTTGGGCAGAAAATTGACCAGAAACTCGTGTTCGTCTACTACGCTAGCAAGGCGCTTGACGAGGCTCTGCATAACTACACAGTTACTGAGAAGTAGCTACTAGCCATAGTATTTGCCCTGGAAAAGTTCAGATCGTATCTTCTGGGTTCCCATGTTATCATTTACTCTGATCACACAGCTGTGAGACATCTCCATGAGAAGAAGGATGCAAAACCTTGACTAATCCGCTAGATTTTACTATTGCAAGAGTTTGACCCCAAGACTCACGACAAGACGGGAAAATAGAATGTGGTAGCTGATCACTTGTCCTACATTCCTTCTGACATTATTGACCCTTTCGGACCCATTACGAAACATTTTGCTTACGAGCACCTCCTGACTATCAGTACGGCCCTTCCATGGTTTGCTAATCTAGTAAACTACCTGGCATCACATCAGAACACATCCGATTGGCCGAAGGCCAAGAAAGACAAACTACTTTCCAATGCCAAGTACTACTTTTGCGGTGACGCATATCTCTCTGCATCGGTGCAGATCAAATCATACGAAGGTGTGTCCCAGAAGCAGAAATTCAGAGCATCTTGTCCTTCTACCATGACCAGGCATGCTGTGGAAACTTCTCTGGTCATAAAACCGCAGCAAAAGTCCTCCAATGTGGCTTCTATTGGCCTACGATTTTCAAAGACGCATCCAGTCAGTGTAATGCATGCACTCATTACCATACCTTAGGCAACATGAGCCACTGTGGTATGATGCCCTTACAGCCGATTCTCGTATGCGAAATCTTTAATGTCTGGCGGATTGATTTTATGAGACCCTTTCCAGTTTTGGACGGCTTCGAGTACAGTCTACTCGCTGTTGACTACGTGTCCAAATGGATCGAAGACATTCCGACCCAAAGCAATGATCATAAGGTGGTCATCAAATTCATTCATCAGAACATCTTTTCTCAGTTTGGGATTCCACATGCTATATTCTCTTATTTAGGGACCCATTTCACTAATGCTCAGTTCAGATCACTAATGAACAAATACAGGGTGTCACATCGAATCTCTACTCCTTATCACCCCCAAACCAACGTTCTAGCTGAGCTATCGAATCGGGAAATCAAGAAAATCCTCCAGGTAATTGTTTGACCTGACAGGAAAGACTGGTCATCCTGACTTTCAGAAGCTTTGTGGGCTTATATGATCGCCCACAAAACACAATTAGGCATGTCTCCCTTCAGATTGGTGTACGAGAAGGCATGTCACCTCCCCGTCGAATTGGAGCACAAAGCCTATTGGGCAGTACAAAACTGCAATCTCGATCTTTCTATGGTAGGAACCCACAGAAAGCTTCAAATGAGTGAGATCGATAAATTACACCACGATGCATATGAGAACTCATGAATTTACAAATAGCGAGTTAAGGCCTTTCACGACAAGCACATATCCAGAAAGATCTTTTCCCTTGGTCAGAAGGTCCTACTCTTTGATGCCAAAGTCAAACTGTTCCCAATAAAACTCAGATCAAAATGGATAAGAACCTTTTGTAGTGAACGATCAAAATCAGTCAACTCTACCACAATTCCAAACCTTTTTTAGTGAATGGTCAGAGACTGAAACCGTTCATTGAACTTACTGATACGAATTTGGCTGAGACATCTTTTAGCCTCCATTCTCTCTTAGCTCATTGCGCCTGGCTGATGGCGTAAAACTCAGTGCTTAATGGGAGGCAACCCATCATTTCAAAAAACTCGAAACCTTTCTTGACACATCCTATGTTGAACACATATTGCACTTGAGGGCTCATCCATTGGAATAGCTGACTCCACCTCTGCTACACGTACCTGAGCTTGAAATCATCCGCAATAGTCAACTCGACCCATTCACCCCCCAACACTTGTTCTAATGAATGATCTAAGTTGAACTCGAACCCACCTAATTTTCAATGAGGACATTGGAAATCATAGGCATGGGGGGGGTATTAAAGTGCAAAACACCATGAAAATCATCTCACAAGAAAGGGTTTCATCAAAAAAATCACATATCCCAAAAAACACCAAGGAAAAAATATCTTGAACAAGAACAAAAAAAAATGAGAGAGCAAATTTTGATGGCAGATCAGTTCTTGAGGAGAAAAAAAAGGGGAGTAGATAAAAATGTCCAAAATGGAGCACAAGTTGAAAAGAAAAGAAAAAGAGATAGTCATTAGTAAGAAATTAAGGAATTGATTTAGTTCTAGACCATATCAAAAGAAAGAAAATGAAAGGCAAGCAGTGCTAATGAAATAAAGAAGAGATTAGTAGGAACGCTGATTTCAGTCCATTTGGGCTATAATCCTAGGCTTAGAAATTCAAGTACCTACTAAGATCTGGATAGTCCTCAAGAGGTTAGGGAAAATGCGAAGGTTAAGTATTAAGTCTAAGGCTTAGGGAGTATTTGGCCTTGTTAGTTGACCTCTGGTTTGTAGGACTTGGTAACCTAAGCAACCCAATCCACACACAGTCTGGATTAGTGCGCCTAACTATCAAAATCATGCAAATGCATTTAAATTGCTCTGAAAAAAAGCCACCTAGATTAGGAGTGCCTGATCAACACAAGTTGATTTGGACGAGTTCCCGACATGGAGAAGCGGGAAATTCCCCTCGAAGATGTGCAATAACAAATCGTCTCCTTGGTGCTTATCTCCTAGGATATCTACATATCCTACTGGAGGAATGTAAGCACCCTATGCTGGTTCAGATGCCATGGGCAGCATTATCCTGAAATGTTGATTGCCAGGGCCTGGATTTAGCTATAGAATACAATGGGCGGGATTATCTCGAAATCTCGAAAGCCAGGGTTTTAGGGGTTGCCATCGTCGGTGCTATCTCGAAGCATCGATTGCCAGGGACCCTGTGAGGATTGATGATGGGAACTAGGAATTTGATACAGATCATGTTGTAAAGCCAATCTGAAGCTAGAAATAAAAAGAAAAGAGAGTGAAAACTCTCCAAAAATAAAGAAAAATTCCTCTGTCTCTCTCTGAAAGAAATGCACTACAAGCTAAACCAAGGATAAAACATGTGTAGAAGCATGGGTGCTTTAACCATGGAGTTCAACAAACCTTAGGTTAGTTTCTGTGGGCCTTAGAAGCGTTTGTGGTAGACTAAGGCTAGTGCTGGTCAAGTCCGGATCTTGGTTGGTACTTGAGTACCTCTAGGCCTACTATCGGCATTCTAACCAAATCTGCGAAAGAAAGCACACATCAAAGTTTTTAAGCTTCAAAAAGATTTTATGGTCTAGAATCGAAGTTAATACATTGAAATTTTGTTGAGGGACTAGCAAAAGCTAAGCATGTGGGTATGATGGGAACACCATCATAAGCCCTAACAATCTCATTTTGACCCAATAAAGTCAATAAATGCTCTTACATAACCAACTGAAGGTCATAATTCATTGCATAACCATTCCAAGAGAAAAGTAGGGAACTAGGGTTAAAACTACAATTTTACCAATTTATCATGATTGTAGTACAACCACGGGTTTTCTCAAGGGATGAAAAAAGGTTAAATGGTCTTAATAAGATAACAAATGGATTGGATTAAACAAAAAATGGTTTATGTGCATTTCGAGAATTAAATGACTTTTAAAATCATAAAATAGACCAACTTAATTAACAAAGGTTCTAGTCAGGATAAAATTCACCTAAACCCTCTAAAAATCATATAAAAATAATCTCTAGGCTTTAGTACCATCAATTTGGCCACCAGAACCCATGTTGACCTAAAATGGAGCCTCAGACAGATATTTGCCCTAATTTAGGTTTTTACATAAATTACCCAATCAAACATAGCCAAATCTAAAATCCAACTTCGCCATTAAATTTCTTAGGTCAAAATTAGGTTTGTACCAAAATTTGGACCCAAGATCAACTTGTCTTGAACTAGTTTGCAAAAAGGTTCTGTCCGATTACATTTATACCCCTAACTTTCAAAAACCCTTGCATACGGCCCCCTAACTCCATCATCTTCACAACTAGGTCCCTTTGCCATTATCGCAGAGGAAACCTACTCTGGCGATCTTTGACAAGAGATTTCTCCTTGATTGCTTGGAGAATTCCTTCCAAAATTGGAAAGGAGATTCTCCAAGAAAATCTCTACAATCTGAACCCATCAAGATGCTCTAATTCTTTCTTATTCTGTCATGCGAATGCATGAGAGATTTGGGTATCTAAAAAGCTCCCAAGTTCGATGACCTTCTAAGCTTGGGAAACTTGCTTCCCAAGCCCTAACCGCCCCTTAGATCCATATTTAAAGAAGCCCAGATCCTCCCGAACTCCTCACGCTCGAATTTAGCTGTGAATCCTCTCAAATTCCTCTCTCTCTCACGGCCAAAGGATCCTCGACATCCGACGATCCCCACTACCATTTCTCGTCGTTCATCCACCAAACATGTGGCAGATTCCTCTTCCTCGCCTCTGTTCGCATCTCGCCATACCAGCAGAAACCACTTCCTCCTTCGTCCTTATCGTTCCTACCACATCGAAGCTGCTTTCATCTCTGGCGTCGGCCACACCAGACTCGATTCCATCGCTGACCAAATTCATCCATTGACCTCCTAGCTAAGTCCCCTATCCCCTCTACTTTCTTCTCCTCTCTTTACTTTCCAAAATCGACCTCCGAAGCCCCTTCGCACCTCTATCTCCTCCATCTCCAGCCACCCCCTCTAGCGATCCCATCCCACCTCCACAGACCACCAAAACTCTCACCGATCATCGCAAAACCTTAACCACACATCCTTGATCATTTCCCCTCTATTCGTTTGCCTCTCCACTCACTCACATGCAACCCCAAACACACCCACTCACACGCACATAGTTTGACCTAGCCACGCACTCACGACCACTATCACACCACGCTACCACCCCCATCATAGTCGCCGTGCTCTGGTGAAACTACTTGAGTGCTCTGACATGGCTGAGAGGCTGTTTTACTAATTTTAGGTGTACGCCCTGATTGCCATTAACAAGAAAGCTTCGAGCTTGCTTAAAGGTTTCTCCAAGCCTTGTTGTCCCAGGTTGAAGTCTCAAGATGCGCGGAAGTATCACACGCATGGGCCCAGGTCCTTAATTGAAGTCACGAGCCTCAGCAGCTGCTGCAATTGGAAGGAGATCCCTACTACGGACGTGTGAAGGACGGGTGCACGGATAGTCCCACATCGGAAGCTGTTGAAGCCGTACACCCGCATAAATTGAAAAGGTGCTAGTAGCTGTTCGCCCTAAATCCACGGGATGAGGTCCCTCTCACCCAGCCTCATCCGTGACATGCACCCACGAACTTGGTCAGCCCGATTTCCTGCTTGACTTGCACTCCTCACTCACCACCACACGTCGGTGAGCCTTGACCCGGGTACGCGCCTTACTCGGTAACTAGGTTACCCGTGGCTCTGGGAGAGCGGATCCTAAGAGAGAAAAAGAGGAGAGCCACGTAGGTAGGGGGAGAATTTTGCTGCAGGAGCCTTCGGTTGACACTTAGGAAAATTCTAAAGAGGAAAGCCAGAGATGCAGAGGAGGAGGCATGAAACTGAAGAAGAGAAAGTAGCTAAGGGCCAAAGAAGAAGAAAGCTAAGGGCAAAGGAAGAAGAAGAAGAAGGCTTGGAGAGGTCATAGCTAAGAAAGCCAAGAAAGAAGGAGCTGGTTTGAAGAAAGAGAAGAAGAAGAAGAAAGGAGAAGACAGGGAAAGCAAAGATAGAGAAGAAGAAAAGAGGAAGAAGAGAACCGATCTTAGCATACATATACATTGAGTTCTCTAGTTGTTATTGTAGGAGTATTTAGTGATCTAAATTACCATTTTACTCCCATCCTTTTGCACATTCCTACTGATATTATTGCAAATTCTTTTAGTTTGAATTGTGATCTTGATTTCTAAATACTATATTGTTCCCTATGTTCGACCTTGGAACTTATTCGAGTAATAAAAAATATTTCTGTTTGAACGTTATTTCGGCTATAGTGCAATGCAACACCTTTTAAACAACGACTTAGCGCAACAAACACCACCATGTGGGAGCTCATGAGGAATGGAATCCTGAATTTTGGGATTTAGTAGGTGTAGAAGTGTTTCCGGAATTCCCTGACATCCATTCTTCCATTCTCTTAGCAACCAAGTCCATTTTATCCAATTTATTTCAAATCAATTCCATTTCAAATGAATGAGAATCCTAGATCTCATTAGCACTTGACCTTGGTTGTTGGGATCGGTTGAATGCATCCATGGAGGAGTGATTAATTGAGCTCTCACTCATTTCCTCAAATAGTTTGTTTGTGCTATCTGTGTCCCTGTTGAGGAAATTTCCTCCACTGGAGACATCCACGTGATTATGGAGTTGCTCAACCAACCCGTGGTAGAAAATCTGCACGAGTTGCCATTTCAGCACCTCGTGGAGTGGACACTTCCTCAAAAGTTCCTAGAATCGCTCCCAAGCACCATGAAATGGTTCCCTCAGCCGCTGGGTTAAAGTTGTAATCTCCCGTTGCAAGGCATTGGTCCTTCCGATTGGGAAGAATTTCTTTGAGAAAGTCGACTTAAGAGTAGCCCAAATTTCTATAGGCCTTCCTATGGTCCAGTACCAATGTGCAGCTTTATTCCAGAGAGAATGGGGAAAGAGCATCTTGATCATTTACTCTTCGTTGACATTCCTTGCTTTGGTAGTCAGAACCAAAGTGGTCAGATCCTCCAAGTACTAGAATGGGTCCTCCAAGCCAAGCCCATGAAAATGCTTAATCAAGCTGAAGACTTAGGGCTTGATTTCTATGCCCCTGGTGGGAATCATGACGCTGAGCCATTCCCCATTGTTTAAAGGATCATAAAAGTCCTTCAAGTGTTGAGTGCCCTAACAATTCATATGTTTGAACCATTACTGCATCTGCTGCATTTCTTCCAACTACCTCTGAATCAGCTCCTACTGGTTCAGGAGCAGGGGAGGTGGTTGTTGATTAGTCATTGGATCTGCTTGGCTAAAGCTTAACCTCGGCCTCCTGGAATGGTATAAAGGTCCTTCCAATCTAGGGTTCAATGACCTCCTTCCAAGCATACACTAGAAGGAAGTCAGAAGGATAGGGAAGAGGAGCCCTACAGCACAAAAATATAAGCCTATCCTTAGGTTGGGTAGCCTAAAGGTCTACAGACTCTTAGAATCAATCCTAAGATTATGGACAATTTACTCTACTTATGTCTAGGAAATCCAACTAGTTGGAAGGAGGGACTGGGGAGAAGGTTCTTCCTTTGGCTTGCACCTCTTGTTCCAAGTGTACGGCCCAGCCATGGTCGTTTAATGCTACTCCCCTAGCTAGACATCAAATTGACTAGTATAAGTAGGTTAATCATGAATAATCTCAATTCGGATCCCAACAAGCGAATGAATCCATAGGGCCAACGTCTAATCGATTTTAGTTAGGCTTGGGACAATGGTGCTTCTGGAATGTGATGGGCCCTTAATAGGTTGTGCCCTTAATGATTTGTTTGAGAATGTGTGAATGTGCACAACCAAGAGGTTTTTAAGAAAGATTATTGTTATAATGCTTTGTCGGGCTTTTTAGATGAGTATAAGTTAGTCGCATTGTAGTATAGGTGACCAAGCGTTGATAACAAATAAGAATTTATTACTCGAAAACTTAAGTATCCAAGGTCGAATGCAGGGAGCAAATGGAATTTATTCACTAATTCCAATAATGTAATTGAACACTTAAAGTTACTCAAAACCTAATTCAAAATATAAATACAAGAGTTTAAGAATCAATTAAAACAAAAATAGAAAAATTGGGCGTTTGATTCTATAATCCGACCTTTTAAATGATGGCCCTTCTCTCTGCCTTCTCTTCTTTCTTTATCTCAGGCTTTCTTCAGCACTTCTATTCTTCTCTGACTTTGGCCGCCGGTAGCACTTCTTCCTTGTCTCTTTCTTTCTTCTCTTGCACATTGCCTTTCTCCTTCTTCTTCTGCGATCTTCTTCTTTCTTCCTCAGCCACACCTCTACTATAGTGCTGCTCCTTCCCTTGGCTTCAGCCTTCTTCTTCCTTTTCCTTCTTGGTTTCTGCCTTGATTTCTTTTAGCCTTAGCTCTCCTCTGACTTTCTCCTCTTCTCTTTATCCTTCCATCCTCTTCCTTTCTATGGCTAAGTGTCTTAGCTTCACCTTGCCTTAGCAATGCCTTCCTCTTCCTTCTTCTCTACTTCTTCCCTGTGAGTTTACGAGGTGGGACTAAATGTCCCACCTGTTTCCTCGCTCACGCCCGTAGGAGACCTTCGCCAATTACTGCTACTGGGTTGCTTCACCAAGCCAATTGCCTAGAGGTGTACATGCACAAGACCAACCCACTTCACCTTGGACCCTGACACCAGGAGCGCGCGGCCTGGGGTGGAACTTGTGACCTTCTCACTGTGTGTTCAAATGGTGGCAGGTGTTCAAATCTGACATACACAGATACGGCCTAGCGGCCCCATTAAAACACATGGGAAGCTTTACCGTGTCGAGGTGAAGGTGGGACGGTAGGTGGCAGGTCGTGGGGCGGTCTAGGTGTGCGTGCCTAGGTCACCCTGTGCCCGTGCTTATGGGTTTGGTCGGGGGACGTTTAGGGAGGTGACGGTGGTTGATGAATGGGAGGAAGGTGATCAGTGGACTGTGGCAAAAGTAGTGAGGTATCTGGCGAGGTGTGGAGTGGTGGAAGCACCTCACCGGTTGGCTGCTGGAGATGGAGAAGATGGCGGTGGACAGTGGCTGCGAGGGGTCAAAAGGGAAGATAGAGAGAGGGGAATTTAAGAGGGGATAGAGAGGAGTAATTCTAACCTAACTAAGTGGACAAAGGGGGAGAGGTGGCTACTGGTTGTACCTGCTATCGGCGGAGAAGATGGTGTCCTGTGGAGAGGTGACGGCGACGACGATGGGGCTAGAGGTGCATGCAGGGGTGTTGCGCGACGCTGAGGAAGGTGGTGAAGGCACTAGTATGATGGCAGAGTGACAAGAAAGTGGAGGGGGCTCTTAGGAGCTCGCTGGACTCCTGACTAGAGGAGAAGAAGATGAAATTTGGGTGATTCTCCAGCTAAGTCGAGCTAAAGAGATGCAGCCAGGGTTGAGGATCCTTTTATAGATGCTACCAAGGGCTCTTGTGCTTAGAAGACAAGCTTCCAAGAGTGAGAGTCCTCACCAGAAGAAGGAATCCATTGGATACCCAAATCTCTCGTGCATTCGCACGAGAGATTGGGTGCAAATCAGAGATTGCAATCAAGCTCAGATGGAAGGGAATTCCTCAAAGAATCTCCCTTCCAAATCTTGGAGATCTGTGAGGGAACAGGGAGCACTCCCCCTCCATTCCTCGCCGGAGTTGGATTTCTCCCAATTAATGGTGGAGGGACCTATTTGTAAGAGTGGTGTGGAAGTTAGGGGGCTCTGCGCAAGAGTTTCCAAAAGTTAGGGGCCAGAATGTAATTGGGTGGACTATTTTGCAAAGTTGGTCCAGATGACATCCCCTTAAGTCCTAATTTTGGTAAAAACCTAATTTATGCCTAAGGAGTCCAATGTTGAAGTTGTACTTTAGGTTTGACAACGTTTGACAAGACATTTTACATAAAAGCCCAAATTATGTCAAATAATAAGCTAAGACCCCAATCTAAGTTAAAAGAGGTTCCAAAGGCTGAATTGAAGGTTCTAAACCCTAGGGGATATTTTTCCATGAATTTTAGAGGGTTTACCTGATTTTTATCTTGACCAGATCCTTGTTGAATTAAGCGAGTCTGTTTTAGAGTTATAGAATGTCATTTAATTCTTGGATTGCACAAGAACCCATTTCTGATTGAACCAACCTACTAATTATTTTATTCAGACCATTTGACCAATGTTTTGCCTCTAAGAAATCCCATTTATATACTGCAATGGTAAAATTACAGTTTTAACCTTTGTTTCATATTTTCTTCTCAGAACATTAATTCCTTGAATTAGGTCCTTCTCCAGTTTATGTAAGAGCTCTTATTCTCTTTCATAGGTCAAACTGAGCTAGTTATGGCTCATGATGAGGCTCTCATCAATTATTAATGATGAGGTGAGTTCTAGGGTTCAAATCTTGCTTAATAGCTTTTTGGATTCAAATATTAGGTGCTTTCAACAAAGTTTTGTGAGGAAAACCAAATTTATTTTTAAAAGCATGTGTTCAAGTATTTTCCATTAGAAATCAATAAAAGTATGGAGTGCTTGGCTTGACCTAGTTATTGAATGCTATGGGGCAGCTACAAAATGAACCCCTTTTAGATTAGGTGGTGCGGCCCAAACAATTCAATGAATCGGCTCAATTGCACCATCGATAAAGGCACTCAAAAAAGTGATTAACCTAATATGATTTCTACTCTTTTATGTGTTGAATTCATGTACCAGGTCCACAAGTCAGAATCCTGGTTGAGTAGATGAAAATCAAGTCAGGTTATGTGGCTTTGATGTGGGAGCATAAAGTGTGTAAATTGATTCGTCCCACAGAAAGTATTCTTTTGTTTTTTTTCTTTTATAAAATGTGGGTGAGATGGGTGAAGGTGGAAAATAATGCAAACAAAGTCTATCCTAGGTTTTATGCATACACCTAAGTAGATTAAGTCTTGGTTATAGTTGTGGCGAAATGAACTAGTGGGAGGAAAGTGGGGGAGACTTGCAAAGCACTCTACCCGCACTTTACTCGGGTCTAGCACACTTGGATCTCCATGCTATGGTACCTGCAAGACAATAGATCAGAGATAAGCAAGGTTAGTGCTATGTAAATGCAAAGAAGTGCAGAAAATAATAAAGTAAATTTCGTTGCCTCCTTGGCAATGGCAACAAAAAGATCACATAGGTTTCATGTGTTTGAAATCGGGGTTATGAGTAACCCATCATCATAGTTGCAAAACTTGTGATCAAATATAATTTATACCGAAACTCCAAGGGAGTCCCAGGTCGAACATAGGGAGGCAATGTTTACTTTGTTTGAAAACCGCAATTCGATTTGTTTCTTTTTGGTGTTTTGTGGTTTTGCTATTTTTTTTGCTTTTGAAATAAAGTGACCAACAATCTCAAGAGGGAGATAGAATCGAAAATGATATATTGCATGAATGTCAATTACAATAATCTAGAAAACATAAAAAGAGAGGGAGGTGAGAAGAAATATCCCGAAGTGGTTGTTCGGTGAGACTACGGCACCTGGCAGAAGCTTGGATGAAGGAATTAGGAAGCAGGACAACGAAGGTGAGAAGTGGGAGGACGCCGGGTAGAGGAAAGCTTCAATGCAGCTTTGGAATGGAGGTGAGAAGGCAGAGATGATCTACTACAAGAATAGAGGTGGGAGGACAGCTCCAAGGCAACCTATGAATCGGGATGGGAAGTTGGAGGAATATCTAGTGGAGTAGAGTTTCGTTACACTATTAGGCGCCTTGCGAGCTTGAGAGTAAGATCTAACAAAGTGTTGTAGCATTGCTAGAGCTTGGGAGTAGGTGAGAGTAGAGTAGGTAGAGATGGCTTGGAAGGGAGGGGGTGTAGGTCCTTTTATCATGGATGAAAAGAGGCTAGAATAGGCATGTGACCATTAGTGATCTCTAGGACGTCCTTGTAAGTGTTGCTATAGCCAGCTCACACCCGCTCACGAACGTAGTGGGCTTTGCTAGCCTGCGAACAAGTAACGATGGTTGTAAGCATCACTGTAGCTCCAGCTTAGGTGTCACTATAGCCACCTCATGCTTACCCATGCGATCCAATGCTGTCCCTCCATCATGGGTGCAGATTGCGCGGAGGGCCTACTGGCATACGTGCTAGCATGCACTGGTGTACGCATGTTGCTGGTGCACGCTGGTGTGCCTACTGGTAGGTGCTGGCACTACACTGCCGCTGCTGCTGCATGCACCTGCACCCAATTGACAACGGGGGGCGGTGTGAGTCTCGAACCCGTGTCTTGCGGCTGCGGAGTGGGCGCCACACCATTGGCCAAGGTGTGCTTTTGGTCAAGTATAAAACACTGCTGATGTGCAGTTCGGGCACCCCTCAGCCATTTGATTGAGATCCAACAGCTAAGATCTCTCCATGCGGTGGGCTTAGGGATGTGTTGGCTCTGGTGGGGTGGCCTGGATGGTGCTACGTGGCACCATTTGGGTCATCCGTCTTCTTCTTGTGGAGGGAACTACAGAGCTCTGATCGAGGTGATTCTCGTGATGACGGATTGCGATTGTATCTTTGAATCCGTCCATACGGTCGGATTCTTCATCCGAAGCTCGTAATGATGTCTCCTTCCCTCCTGGCCAGGTAAAATGATGGAATTAATGTACATAATATACAAAATCCCATGCAATGGATGTTATGCACTATTTATAACATATTATGCAATGCTAAGCCTATGGACTATCATAAATAGGCATTTTATCCTGAATTCATGTGTGTTTATCACCAGCTCACAAAAATGCATATTTAATTCCAAACACTTTGGAAGAAGCGGAGATGTTCAATAAGCCAGGGAGATATATACTAGGTTCGCCCTTGTGTTGATCCCATAAAAATAAAAGTAGGGAGAAAGCTACCAGTCGAATAGATACAGCTTTATGTAGAATTCCTTTTTAAGGTCACCTAGGGGCATAGAAACCAAAAATTCGTTCTGATTGCCGATCAATGAGTCTACCACTTCACAAGAAAGGATGCTTAGAATTTAGAGTTCTCATTGAGTCTTAGATGGGTTGAGTAGCCATAGAGAGCTACTCCGAAACCCTAAACTCAAAAATCCAAAAGAAATTAGAAAAAAGAAAAAGAAAAAGACCCATCTTTGAATAAGGCTAGGGCATGAGGCATTTTGCATTTTGGTAGACACCCGGGAGCTGCTGTGTCTCTGTAGTTTAGGTTTTAGTTGAAATTACTAAGAGTTGAAAAGTAACTTTTGCCCAAGAAATATGATTCTAATTCTCTTATAAATAGCATATAGTTTCACTTGGGACTAGCAAAAGATAGGCATGGGGGTGTAATGTAAACATGTTTATATCGAATAAACTATCTATTTATGTGTGTTCTTAGGCATTGAGTTGCATCATATACTATAAATATTACATAACATGCAGCATCTTTCATTTACGCTAGATTGTATAAAGTTTACGTTAATTTTCTCTTTCTGCGGTTAGGGTATAAGGCGATATTAAATTGGGGCCTCGGATTTAAGATCCAACCATAGGGATTTGATTAGGGCGTGCATCAGAGTTCAACGACTCCAAGATCGCCCCGATCGAACTTCCATAGCATCAGATGCTACCTGAGGAAGATCTGAGATCAATGGGCTAGGTGGTGTAAATCGATACTTTAGATGGCAAATCTAATTGCACTGATGGGTTCGGATCGACTATCGCAGCTCAACAATGTGAAAAGCGATCCAATTTTACATTCGTGGCACTATCTACGAGCATATGAAGATGGATGGCCAAGATGGTTCCATGTGGCACCATCCTAACCACCCAAACCAGCCCAAGAACACCCATTCCCTCTCTCTCCTCAACTGAATGATTAGATGAGCCATTGGATCTTGATCAAATGACCATGAGCATGTGCGCCTCAGTTAGAAACTCGACAAAGCGACAAAATGGTGCATTAGCCATGACCTCTCACACTAGGGAGAGGTCACGAGTTCGAGCCCTCCGCACCTCAAATCAAGAGTGCAGGCATAGCATGGCCAAATTCGGTCATCGAGTGAAGCGTGAACGGTTGATCAAGTGAAGACGTGGCAACGCCGGGTGTGTGGATCGCGCATGCGCATGATGACTCGCAATCACATGCACCACCTCACACGTGGGAATGCATTGAAGCAAAAGCGACTCTCGTTCATCTTAAGCCGTTCGATCGCTGAGATGAAGTGAACGTGATGTGTGCAGTTACAACAGAGGAAGGAGAGGAGGCAGGAGTGCACATGTCTTCAACGACATGGGGTCTTTAGTGACGCTTAAATCTGTCACTAAACACCCCCTCAATAAATGTTTTAAGATGAAATGACCTTTTTGCCCCTTCAAACCTCGCCTACAAATAGCCTTATGATCCCCACACTTTCTTCATCTCTTTCTCTCTTCTCTCACCCTCTCAGAGGCTCTACAAGCCAGTCCTAAACCCAAGATGCTAAACTAAAGTTACAAAAATAAATTTCCATCTTCTCACCTCCTTCGCGGAGCATCCCGCGATTGTCCTCTCACTACCATTCGAGAAGCGGATCGCACTGCGACATCACCATTCCTTGCCCTTCGTCGTCCGTCGTCATTCTTCTTCATTCCGCATCTCACCACCTTCGTCCGAATGCTCCATCAACACGGCACATCCTCCAACAACCATTGACGAGGATAACTTCTCTCCACCTTCTCTTTTATTACTCTCTAGCATAGATTTCCTGCTTTCTAGTGTAACGAGTAGTGGTAATGAGTAGTTGTAATGAACATCATTCAATGGTTATGTAATTCATGTTTATTCTATCTCTGTTTTTCTTTCTATTTGCATCATTCATTTCTCTCTCTTCTTTTCATTATTCTTTAAGTAGGTAGCTAGCATAGATTCAATTCAACTAGCAAATATGCTTTGTGACAACAAATCAAATGCGATTTTTGATCAAATGTTCACCTCCTTGTGTTCGACCCAAACTTCCTTTTGAGTTTCGGTAAAATTATTTGTTGACGGATATTGTTTTCAAATTATGTTATGATAATGGATTTTCCAAACTCAAATCTTTTTGCAACGATTTTGCACTACAACACTTTGCAAGGAGGCAGAAGTGGGAGGCAGTAGTGCACCTGGTGGAGATGAGAAAATAAGAATGATGAAGATCCCACTGCAACATTTCATCGAACATCTCACATGCAGTGTCATCCTCACCTTCCCACTGTGCCATTTCATTGAACACTTTTCAATCCAATCCCTTGTGGGAGGACAAGGGATGATGCTTACAGAAACGATGAGAGAAACTCAGTTAGATCGATCAAAAGCAATCCTGAAGGATTGCAAGATCGATTAAGAGAACCCTAACGAGGATAATCGAGAAAGATATCAAACGAGAGCATCATAGAGAGATCGGTGACTGATCAAGAATGCTCTAGTGAAATCGATTAGGAGTGAGGTCCATCTAGAGTTCCTAAGTGAGATTGATTGAGAATGAGAACAACTAACATCGTGACATCAATAAAGAGTACTTGAGACTTGTTTGCGTGCAATAAGGAGATCTCGATTGATGGAACCCCGACAAGACCGAAGAAGCACAGCCTCCAGTGATCACTCCACTGTGCACCATGCCCTCACACCACCATCCATGTTGTTGCAAATGGGATCTCTTCCACCATTGCAGTTTCGTGAGTTGCTGTTGAGGTTGGCGGTGGGGTGGAAGGCATCGAGGTGGATGCCGTCATTGTGGGGGGAGGGGAAGGGAAGCGGGGAAAGGGAGGGAAAAGAGGTGGAGCTCAGTGGAGATTTTGAAGGAGAAGGAGGATGAGTTAGAGAGGGAGTGACATCAATGAGGGAGGTAAGTCGGGAGAGAAATCTGTGAGCAAATAGCAATAGAAGATGGGATATCAATCCCTTTTATATTTTTTTAAAAAAAGTGTTCATAGGTGTACAAATAAACATTAATGATGTATGAGATATCCTATTATTGACATAAGTTGATTATCGGCATAGGTATACCATCACTATAGGGCATTTATTTTGTACTGTTAGAAGATGCGAGGATTTATCACATTCATGGAGGGTAAAGATTTCAAGATTGATTGAAGTAAAGAACTATTATCTCATATTTTGTTGTATATATATTTTAGATAATAGTTTGTGTTTAAAGAAAATTTACATAAACAATACTCATGAAACTTAAATACTTGCCCACATTGAGTGGCTCAGCTGGTCAGACCCTTATACTAATGTGGGATCGGGGTTGCTAGTTCGAGTCATCCTAACTCTGAATTTATCCGAATGCCATAGAATTAGGGTGCTTGTAGTTTCCCAGGATTTACCTTGCAAGAGGGCTCCTCATCACAAAAGAAAGAAAACTTACAAACTTTAAGTTAGAGGAAGCATTTGTTGATGACTAAAATTTCTTTTATTTGTTATTAATGCTTGATGTTTTAGAAATGTGACTTATTTGGATTGAATTATTTGTGAGTTTAATTGTCTATTTGTAAGGTTAATCTTTAAAGGGGAGAAAGTTTTGTTTATGCATGATGTATAATAAAAAACTAGGCATTAAACTCAAGGACACCATAATAATGGTACATTCTTCCATACTCATCAAAGACTTATTTCAAAGGTAACATTGTGTTTGTTGTGCTTGAGTCGTCTCCTAAGAAATGTATTTGTGTTGTATTCTAGTTGACAAAAACGTGACAAATACTTAAATTTGTAAAGCTCGAAAACAATGTGAGTCCGAGGCCATTCGCAGGGAGAAAATGGAATTCACAGCACTAATCAATGATATAAACATTGAGCACAATAATATATAGTGAATCAACAAAACTATATTCAATATCAACCAAATTGTATCTCATGATATCATGGGATAAAAAGAACAAAAAACTAAAAATAATGGTGATTTGAATCACCACTTAAACCCTCTAATTAAGCATACATCAAATAGGTCAATTTAACCAAATATTCCAACAGAAATCTGGATCAAGTATTAGCCAAATAAATCTACAGTAACCTCAATCAATCGTCAGACCCTAAGGTCAAACGACTTAACCATTCAATACTCAGAATAAGGCACAAGGCCTTCATCAACTCAGAAGCAACCTTAGCACAAGGCTCTTCACTCAAGCACAACACAAGAGCATAGAGCCAACATAGGGTTAGAGGTCTTCTTCAAATTTTCGCTAAGCATTAAAGAGAGTAGGCACACATCTCAAGGCAATAGGACACAAGTCTTGAAACAAAACCATCCCACCTCCTCCTCAATAATTTCTCCTTTTTCTCTTAGATAGGGTAATTGGATCATTAGATGGGTAATCGAATCTGGATATTGGGTCCAGGCCTATGTGCATGTGTCCATAGGTGAGAGGGGGCCTGACCCCATGTGTTCATGGGTGATAAGCCCTAAGCATAGATCACATATATGCAATGTTAACAGCTCATTCACTCACAAGGTGGGACTTTCCTCTCCTTTTGCGTGCAACTGCAGGTGCTCTTCTCCTCGTAATTGGCTACTAGCACTACTGTTGTGTCTCAATTGGGGATGCAAACACCTCTAGGAGATGAGGTCGCTTTTATTGAGTGTGGAGGTTGGTCAAATGGTGGTTAGAGAAAGGCAGTCGACGTCGAGGAAGATGAAGGCTGTGATGGTGCTCCGGTGAAGCTCTAAAAGCCAAAATACAGCCTTACGACCCAATTAAAAGTGTTCAAGAGCTTTGTTGAGTTGTTTGGAGTGAAATGGTGATGGTTATGGTTGATGAGTGTGTGTGTGATGGCAGGATAGAGTTGGAGAGGGTGAACAGAGGGTGGGTTGGTTGTCAGAGTGTTTTGGTGCAAGAAGGATGAAATTGATAGACGGACTTTGAAGGTGGTGTTGTGGCTAAGCTCTTGGAGGCAGTAGCATGGAGTTTGGAAGCGTGTAGCGATCACACGGCCTTGTCAGAGGTGCAATCGGCGTTGGAGATGACGGTGGGGGAGAGGGCGTTATGGTGGTGAATTTGAAGTGGGGAAGGAGTGGTTATAGCCTAAAGAAGGAGAGGGAGAGTTTGGCATAATCTAAGGGATAGAAGAGGTAGGAATTGGCATTGGCTTTGATTGGCCAGCGTTGGAGACGAAGAGGGCTTCGGAGAGGGAATGATGAGGAAGGAGTTGAGACAGCTCTTGAGTTGGCTATTGAGGAGCGAAAGAATGAGAGGAAGGTCATGGCACTCCAAATTTGGCCATTGGGAGGCCATAGGAAGACGGGGGAGGAAGCTCGCTGGAGTTTGTCAGAGCAATCCAGAGGGAGAAGAAGAGGGATTTGGCCTTCAAACCTAGCTCAAAAGATCGACGAGGATTCCAGGGTTTAAATAGAGCTTCACAACAAGCTCTAAGCGTACAAAGAGCTCTAATTGAACTTGTTTTAGAAATCAAGAAAACTCATAGATTTCGTGTGTTCGCACGATCTCCGTGCTACGAGTCAGGGTCCAAGGTCTTGATGGAATTGATCTTCATCATCTGAACACCAATCACACCAAATTTGGTGGGATTTGGTGGTGATTTGATCATGTTTTAACTCAGTCAATGGTTGTTGCTGAGGTTAGGTAACCACTAATGGTGGTAGGGACCAATCTATTAAGAAGATAGGAAACATAGGGTCCTATTTGGAAGAGATTTCGAAAGATGGAGGCCTACTCGTAGGAAATAAAGATTTTGGGGACTGAAATGAAAATTAGGATAAGATGAAATATGATTGGGACAAAATTTTGGCCTTAGCCTAATTTGGACCTAAGGAATCTAATAATGAAGTCATACTTGAGTTTTGACCACATTTGACTACGCAATTTGCATAGAAGGCCAAATTAGGAAAAAATCACGTTTGTGACTCAATTCATGGTCAAAGTAGGTTCAGATGATCAAACCAAGGGTACCAAACCTCTTAGAATATATTTCTATTAATTTTATGTGGTTTAGAAGAATTTTATCTTGACCAAAACCTCTTAAATTCAAGTAGGTCTAAAATTAGGTTTTTGTGATCTAATTTGATTCTTGAAACGGGTGAAACCCTATTTTTGTCTATGTGGACCCACTATTTGGACTTTAATGCTCATTTGACCTCTAATTAACACCAGATTGACCTTGTGGTTACTCTACATTTGTGATGTGATGTTAAAACTGCATAATTAGCCTTCGTTAATGATTTCTTCTCAAAATGGATTTGCATGGACTTACAAACTTTAGGCGATTATATTGGAGCATTTGTCTCTTGATTCTAACTAAATAAAGCTACTTATGGCTAATGATGGTGTTACCATCATACCCGCAAGCCTAACTTTTTCTAGTCCCTAACAAAATCTTATGGAAAGAACTTAATCTCTAGACCATGCTTTTGATGTTCAAATGCCTGATTTCTGCCACTCTCTAGAAATTATATCAAAATGCCAATAACAGGCCTAGATGTATTTAAATGCCATCCATGATCCAGACCTGACCAACTTCGGCCTGAATCTACAGCAAAGGTTTCTAAGGCTCAAAAAAACTACGTAGAGGTCTGTTGAACCCAGCAGTTAAAGCACCCGTGCATGAGATGTATTGAGTCCAAGATCTGTTTGCCAATGCATTTCTAGTAAGTAAGAGATAGAAGGCTTTTTCATCTTGATGGTTTTTTTCCCTTTTCATTTTATATTTCCTTTAAATCTATCCTCAAATTGGCCCTAAACATGATTTGTATTGGATTCCTTGTCCCTACCATCAATCCTCGAAGGGTCCCTAGCTTTTGATGCTTCGAGATAGCACCACCCATGGCAACCCCCAGAACCCTGGCTTTCGAAACTTTGAGATAGTGTCATCCAAGGAATTCTGTAGCTAAATTCAAGCCTTGACAATCGACATTTCGGGATAATCCTACCCATGGCACCTAAACCAGCACAAGGTGCTTACATGGCCATGGAAGGATATTTAAATATCCTAGGAGACAAGCACTAAGGAGATGATATGTTAATATGAATCTTCGAGGGGAATTTCCCACCTCTCCTCATTAGGAACTTATCCAATCAACTTGTGTATTTCAGCTGCTCTTAAGCTAGATCTTTGAGATGACTTTTCATAACAGAACACTTTTGGCATGATTTTCTTTATTAAGTTCACTGAACCAGACTAGTGTGCGATTTTGGGTGCTTAGGTTACCAAGTCTTGTACACCAAAGGGCAGGCAACAGGGCCGAATAATCCCTAAGCCTTAGACCTACTACATCATCTTCACACTTTCCTTAACCTGTTGAGGACTAATCTGGATCTTCACAAATACATAAGTGTTTAAGCCCTAAAATAAGCCAAAAAGGCTTAAGATCAGCACTCATTACTAATCTCCTTATCTCTAGGTTTTCAAGACTTAATCTTTTATTTTATTTTGGTCTAGAACTTAAGTAAATCCCATAATCAATTGCTATGACTATCAATTTTTTTCTTGATTTTTGCTCCTTTTTGCATTCTGAGGTTCCTCCTCCTTTCCCCCTCAAGAAAGATTTCTAAACAATCTACAAAATTTTCCTCCCTTTCTCTTATATATATATATATTGTGAGAATCCTTCAAGGAATTGAATTCCCATTTGTTTGCACTTTAACCAAGGGTGTGAAGTCAGCTTGGTTCAAGGTTTAGAACAGGGTCAATGGGTGGGTGAACGGGTCGAGATTACTAGTTGCGGATGATTCCAAGCTTTGATACAAATACCAAAGGTGGAGTTGGCTGTTCTAAAGTTGAACCCAAAAGTGTAGTAGGAGTATAGCTTAAAAAGATGATAAGTAGGGTTTCATCTTTTTGGAATGACGGGTTGCCTCCCGTTAAGTGCTAAATTCAATGCCTTCAGCCAAGAAGAAGATGGTCTAGGAGAAGGGGTGGTCAAATCAGAGGAGTTTTGTAGAACAAGCACCTTGATTAATAGCCTGGTTGGTCCAACATGGTGCTTATTCAAATCAACAGGCTGATGAAGTAGACCAAACCCAATCAGTCTGGTGGGTTGATGGATATGAATCAATAGGTGTGGAGCCCACTAGATGCTTTGTTGCTCGGAAAGATGTTGAAATGAAAATCCAGGGTTCGACTGAACTGGCTCACTTGATTAGAGTAGGGATCCTCAAAAGAAAATGGATCTGTAGAGGATGTAGGAACCCTACTATTGAGATTAGAGAAGGATAAGTCATAATTATAAGTCAAATCAATTTATGATTCCTGATCAAAAGATAGGGGTGAATCATATGCAACCGGATCAGAGAGAGGTGAATTAGAGTAGAAATTGATTCCGGTGGCGAGTCGGGGTTGGGACAAGATTTTGGAAGACTCTTGCTCTGGATCAGAAGGTGTCGCTTCTTTGAGGTCCAATCATTGGCCTAAGCATCAAAATCAATGAATGGGTCGTGGATGCTGAGGTCGTAAAATGACTCCTAATCTTTAGGAAACAATGGATCTCCGAAGTCAGAGTAGGGTTTGAAATCATCGAAGAATCTATGAAAATCAGTCTATGAACCTGATTCCAGATCGGGATTTCCACCATAGAACAAATCATGATGTATAGAATCAACAACCTAACTTGTATCTAACCTAATTTCAAATTTTGACCTAAAAAAAGTAACCTTATTAGGCATAGGCTTGGGTTCTATGCTCCTAGGTTAGACCCAATTAAATCCCAACTCTTCCAACTTCTCTTTTTCTAAATCGTAAATCGATATGACTTCCAAAAATTAAATTTGTACCTATGAGGAATTTGGAGAGGTGCAATCATCAAATATTGGCCCAGAATCATGATCTTGATCTAAAATCTGATTCTCATCACCTTGGGTCTCATAATCATCCCAAATAGGCTCAGATCTATATTCTAGGTTTGGGTAGGAATTGGGTCACTAGAATCTGGACTTGATTCTATTGGGATGTCAAAATTGCTCTATAGGATTACCTTAATAGGATAAGGCTCAGGAATTACATCCTCGAGAGTTTCTGATTCAAGCTCACTATAGGTGTTTGGGAAATCAATGTATATGGACCACCTTCAAGGCTCTCTAAGGCTAGTTCAGAATCGGAAAGACCTGCATCTGTATCCACCCAACCAGCATCAAGATCAAGTATGTCATTCTACACAAAGTTTGAATCTGATTCCATTTGGGTTGGGGGTCCACAACAACCTCGTTTTTCTAACCTAGGCTCTGTGAAATCATATTGATCATCAATGTTGCTCCAAGATGTCTCATCAACTTCTTAGGGGATATGTGGGTATTTTTGATTGATAGCTTCATACACCATATTCAGTAATTTTGTACGTTTCTCCATGAGACCTTGGTGTTTTCCCAAAAGTGGGGTATTTGACCAACATTGTAGAGACTCATTGCAATGTAATTTCCCTAATTCAATATATTCTAAAAAGAGATCATCTCAGTTTGAACCATGTATCATTTGTGTCAATATCATTGCAACATGGTTCATAATGTGGGTTGTTGTCTTTGAAACATTAACCTGAATTTTGTTAAATGGATTTAATGTTTTGCAATACTCATAATGATGTCTAAGAGGATCCTCAATCATTTTCTCTTTCATCTTCATTTAGGATCTAGGTTTCCTAAATATTCTTCCTAAATTGTCAAGTTGCATTTTCAAATCAGGTGATAGATCAAGATATAGAATCAAATTCAGGTTCAGATTGAATTTATTAGATCACATCAAAAATCCCTAAGAAGATCAACTCTAACGAGGCCACTATGTCAGCAATCTAGGGACCTTTCCTATGTATGTGCTCTAAAGAATAGATGACAGACTATATATGAATCAGACTCAATCATGGCACCTAAAGACTTTTGGATGACTAAGGCTATTTCGAGGTGGATGATACCTCTGAATCAAAAATCTATGCACTCGAGAATTACTTGGGCAGCCAGGAAGGGAGAGCCCTGGAAAGGCCCCTACATGGTAGAGCGTCCCGATGGGTTACAAGGTTTTCCCCACCCAACCTTCCTTCTCACTGCGGTTCCAAGTAGATCAGAATGTGTGAATTAAGACCTTAAGTCTACCAATTTTAGCCTAATTTGTGCCTTGAATTTCATTTAATTAGAAGTTGATTCAATTTGTGACCTAATTTTGTGGTTGGTTGACCCACAAGGTGGAACAACTTCACCTAGCCTGCCCTAAAGATGGAGGATGAAATTTGGGTCAAGACCCAAAAATCACCCTAAATTGACTCTCAGGTTATTAGGTCCAAAGTTTTAGGATTCAAGTGAAATTAGAGCCTGATTTTAGGGTTTACTTGAATAGATCTTTTCAACCAAGAGTTTGGGTAGCACACAAATGTGGGAGGGTTCATTTCCTTTTAATGCATGCAAGTGTGTACTATCACCTCACAACCCTAAAGTGGAAACCCTAATTGTCTCTACCTCAAGTCAAATTTAATCTCAAATGTAACACCTAGGACTCAAACAAGAAAGTCAGTAGTCAAAGATGTTTAAAATTTAAGCATAAATCCCTAGTAGCTACAGGAAATCAGGATAGGGATCTCTAAACAAATCATCTCAATCTTCAATTAGATATCAATCAAGCTTGTAAATCAAGAAATTTTTCTTTTAAATGATAACTACTAGAAAAGTAAGGCAAGTGGATCCTAATTATTTGTTTCCTTTTTCTCTTTCCTCAGATTAGGAGGTTAATTAGGGAAGAAGAGAGATTTTACCTGCCCCTGGAGTGCATGATTGCATGGAAGATCTTCTCATCATGTACCTCACAAAATCACAAGCAAAATAGATAGGAAAAATTAGTGCTCAAATCAATCAAGAAAGATAAAATTAGTAGTGAATTGCACATTGCTTCCTACCAATGGCATCAAAATGTTTACCGCACTTGAGTCATCTCATAAGAAAGGTATTTGCATTGTAGTATAGTTGACAAAAATGCGACAAACACTTAAATTTGTAAAGCTCGAAAATAATGTGGGTCCGAGGTCGTTAGCAAGGAGCAAATGGAATTCATAACATTAATCAATGATATAAACAATGAGCACAATAATATATAATGAATCAATAAAAATATATTCAATATCAACCAAATTGTATCTCAAGATATCATTTGATAAAAATAATAAAAACTCTAAATAATGATGAATTGAATCACTACTTAAATCCTCCAATTAAGCATACATCCCACAGTTCAATTTAACAAAATTTCCAACAGTAATCGGGATCAAGTATCAACCAAATAAATCAATAGTAACCTCAATCAGTCATCAGACCCTCAGGTCAGATGACTTAACCGTTCAATGCGCAAAATAAGGCACAAGGCCTTCATCAACTCAGAAGCAGCCATAGAACAAGGCTCTTCTCTCAAGCATAGCACAAGAGCATAAAGCCAACATAGGGTCAAAAGCCTTCTTCAAATTCTCGCCAAGTGTTAAGGAGAGTAGCCATGCATCTTGTGGTAATTTGACATAGATCTTGAATCAAAACCCTCCCACCTCCTCCTTAGTAATTTCTCCCTTTTATCTCAGATAGGGTAAGCGGATCATTAGGTGGGTAATCGAATTCGATATTGGGTCCAGGCCCGTGTGCATGTGTCCATGGGTGAGGAGTACCCGAGCTTCATGAGAGGGTACCCAACCCCCTGTGTTTGTGGGTGGTAAGCCCTGATGTTGAGCGAGAATCTATGCTAACGTGTTTGGTTTTGGAAAACCCGTCGTTGTAGTTCGAAAGCGAAGGATTCGTGTTCAACAAATAAAATTTATACCGAAATAAGAATTCCGGGTCGAACACAGGGAGGCGAACGTTTGATTTAAAAACTCCGCGTTTTGTTTTTTTTATTTTGTCACGAAGAAATTCAATTTAAACTATCTAAGTATCTACAACAAATAAAAGAGAGAGAGGGAGTAAGAGAGAGAGAAAGAATACTATACATGGAAATCAAAATGAGATGTAGAATAGACAAGGAATTTATCATAAAAGAGTTCGTTCCTTACAACTAGAAAATATAAAACAAGTACTCTAGAAAGCATTAAAAGAATGGAGGGAGAAATGTCCTCCTCGACGATTGCTCGGAGGACGAATAGACTACTCTAGAAAGCAGTAAATCTATACTAGAAAGCAGTAAAAGGAATAGGGAGAGAGAATCCTCCTCGACGGTCGCTTGGAGGACGAGCCGGACGGGACGACGCCTGGACGAAGGAGAACGAAGCGGGACGAAGGAGGACGAAGCAGAAGAACGGGAACGAAGCAGCACGCCGTCGTCGTCGCGGGATCCACTTCCGAAGGGGGACGAAAATTTGGACTTTATCTCGCGAGAAGCATCCCGGGTGTGGGACAAGCTTCTCTTGAGCTTTGGAGAGGTAGAGAGGAGAAGGAAGGGATGCAAATTTCGTATGGAGGGGGTCTCCTTTTATAGTTGCAAGGAGTGGGGGAAAAATGGACATTACATCTTCAAAATAATAAATAAGGGGTCTTTAGTGACGGATAAAACCGTCGCTAAAGCCCCGCCGTCGCCGTCGCCGCCGCGCCACGCGCGCCCGCTCGGCTGGCCTGCGCGCGTAACGCAGACGCACGTCCGCGTCGTCTCAGCCGTCCGATCGCGAGATCGGACGGCTTAGATCGCGTCCGCGCCCGCTGCGTAGCGCGCCGCCCACGTGCGATCGCGCGGCCACCAGAGCGTCCAATTGCGCGTCGGCGCTATCGGGCGCGTGCGGCCGTTGGATCTTCATCCGATGCTCGTGCGCGCCCGCTCGACCGCGCCTTCGACCCCCTCTCCGCGGCTCGAACCCGCGACCTCCGCTTCGCCCGCGGCTGCGTCGCCGCTGCGCTACGCGGGCGAAATGGTCCCGCGGACGTTTTTAAACGCACGCGACCGCAGCCGTTGGATCGAGATCCAACGGCGGAGAGGAGACGTTGCGCGGACTTCACAGGACTCCTGCGGCCGATTGGGCGGCTGGGATGGCGCCACGTGGCGCCATCTTGGCCGTCCATCTTCTGGAAGTTGTAGATGGTGCCACGGATGTCGGATTGACTCGATTTTTGTGTCGTTCGACTACGATCGTCGATCCGAATTCATCCGTGTGGTCGGATTTTCCATCTGAAGTGCGGATTTACACCATCCTGGCCCTTGATCTTCTAGGGTTCCCCGGTCTCTATCTGATGCTACGGATGCCTGATTAGGGCGATCTTGGAGTCGTTGAACTCCAATCGTCGCCCTGATCATATCCATACGGTTGGATCTTTGATCCGAGGCCCCGATAAAATATTTGCCCTGTCCAAGCACATAAAAGGAGACAATTAACCTCCATTTTATTCAAACTACTCTAAATGCAAAATGATGCATGTAATGCAATATTTATATCATGAAATGCAATCCTATGCTTAAGAACATGCATAAATAGACATTTTAAGTAGTGTAAATGTGTTTACATCATACCCCCATGCCTATCTTTTGCTAGTCCCTAGCAAAAACTATATGCTATTTATAAAAGAATTAGGTTAGATTATTTGGACCTGAGTTATTTTCAATCATTAAGAAATTGTCTACTTAAGAACTGAACTTTCAAAGACACAACAGTGCCCGGGTATCAGCCAAAATGCAGACCGCCTCAAGCCTCGCCTTATTCAAAGAAAAATTACTTTTTCTGTTTTTACTCTCTTTTTTTAGATTTTCAAATTTTAGGGTTTAAGAGTGGCTTTCTACGGCCATTCAACTCACCCAAGATTTGATGAGAACCCTAAGTTTTAAGCATCTTATTGTGATTGTGATAGACTCGTTAACCGGCAATTAAAACGGACTTCGGATTTCTACGCCTCTAGGTGACCTCAAAAAGAATTCTGCCTAAAGGTGTATCTTTACAACCGGTAGCTTTCTCCCTACTTTTATTTTTTAACGGGGTCAACACAAGGGTGAATCCAGTGTATATCTCCCCGGTTTATTCTACTTCTCCGCTTCTTCCTAAGTGTTTTGGGAATTTTTAATGCATTTTCTGAGCTGGGTTCTGGACAACCGGTCGATGAGCTGTTACCACCGACAACTTGCCAGCCATACTCGTGCGGCGAAGTGTGGCTTATTTCTTTTTGTTCTTTTCTCCTTTTTGATTTTTTTTTTTTTTTTTTTTTTAAGTAGGTGGCTTCCCTGGTCTAAGATTTACCTAAAGGCAGCAAAAAGAGAAAGGTCCAGTGACTGGGCTCTGGACAACCTACCTATGGGCTGTTACCCACGATAACTTGCCAGCCATATCACCCTAGAAGGTTCATTAGCTACCCAATTTCCGTTAAAATCGCCAAACAACGAGTCAGTGCAAAGAAAGTGTGTAGATGCTTAAGACTCAAAATTCCCTCACATCAGAGGGCGAGTTGATAAGTCGTGTACTTATCACCCAAACTTATTTACTCCAATTAAAATAAAATTCAAGTTGGCGAGAACTCGAAAAACAAATCCACATTTTAGTGGATACATAGGCTGATTAAGTCCAAAGACCTGAAGGGTCTTTGTGTTCAGAACATAATATAGTATTTCTTAAGATCGAAAATTTTCTGAAACCCAAATTCTCTTTCCTAATTTTGATTTTTTTTTTTTTTTTTTTTTTTTAAAATAAAACAAATCTACGGAGCTGACGAATGAATTCAAAGATAAATATCCATCCCCCCATGCCTATCTAATGCAATGTCCTCATTGTATTAAAAAGACATAAAATAGAGTGGAAAAACGTAGAAAGCACCTGAATTGCGTGGATATCGGGTCCGCTCCGAGATGAAAATGAAAAAGAACTGTATATGTGCTGAGTTTAGTGCCTTCAGCTAGGCACACTATACAAAGAAAAGAAATGAAGAATTCACATGTGCAGGTCAGAATTAGAATAAACAGAAGAATCCTCTGACCTGTCAGCAGAGGTCCACAGATGTGGACCAGATTGTGGTGCAGACCCACACCCCATAATCGAGAATATCTTAGGTTCTGGATAAAAATTACCCAAAACCTAAAATCAGAATGCAAGCGGGGTCGGGCCTGCGATTTGTGAGGATGCAACCCAAGGCCAAAATGTCGGGTTACAGAGAATTGAAGCTCAAAAGGATAATCGTTAAATGTGTGCTTGAGTTTGACATCCTCGAAACAAATGTCGTAAGGGTTCTGATTTGATGGTTTCAGCTTAAAAGGAACCCTTCGACTCAATCTTCCATTTCCTCCAAAATTAACTTCCCAAATTAAAACTTCCCCGCTCCTATCCTCCTCATTAAGTGTATCAAATTCCAGGACATCTTGTATATTCATCACCCCGTCTGGAATCTCCAAGTGTAAATGATGTGGCAGAATCAAAATTGACTTGGGTCTATTTATCTCAGAATTAAAATCATCAATAAGCTCAACAGGGTGTAACTGATAATCAGGGCATTGAATTGATTCCTCCAGAAAATGCGATTCTGGATCTGTATCGTGTGCCCTAATAAGATCAGTTTCCTCAGTTATTGGGCTATCAAATGATCTATCAGATTCCTCAGGCCCAATCGTCTCACAAAAATCGTGATTTGAAAACTCGTGTGAGACTTCGCAACTTGAATCTTCACCATCAAAGAAATCAGGATCCGTATCAATGTATGTCCCAAAATCAGTTGTCACTTTGTGTTCCCAGGAGACATACGTTTTCTCGTAACCTGGCTCAGGGATCTCAGGTGAAGAAATCAGATCATCCTTAATTGGTTGCTTTAATTCAATCTGGTCAGCTTCGTAACACGTGTCCCCCCCAACAGGTGCCTGAGCGGGTTCTGTCATTGGCTTTCCTGAAGAGAGTTCATCCTGGGAATTATTCCAAGATTGAATCAAAGCAACCACGAATCTCATCCTCAATTTCGCTAATTTCCCAAGTAGAAACTCACCCGGGTTCTTATCCTTAACATCCTGGAGCCAATCCAACAAAGACTTGTTTAAATCATCAATCATTTCAATCAGGGGCTCCAATCTCTCAATGCAAGGTATTGGCTGAACTTCTAAAGATTGAATGATATTCCTCAAGTTAGCCAGAACCTTATCTTGAACCTGATTAACCTGAACCAAATGAGTTGGTTCAGGGTTGGGCGAGTTTGACATCAATGTAGAGGAATTAACGAATTGAGATTCGTTATACCCATCCTGATAATAGGTCATTTCAGATTGTTCAAAAGATGGAGATGACCTAAAGGCAGTGAAATCAGAGGATGGGTAAGGATCAGTGTATCCTTCTTGATTGTAGATCGCATTAGGTTGTTCATGAAAGGAGGACGATCTATAATCGATGCAACTCTGAGAAGGATAGAATTGAGAATCAAAGTGTTCAGGGTTAGACCCTAAACACGGGGGTCCGGAATTGTATCCCCAATCCGAATTATCCCAACTAACTGATGGTCGATTACAATACGAGTTGGGATAATCGTCATGTTGAGGATAATTTACAACAGGTGGGAAAGAGCGGGAATGCGTGAAATATGTGGAAGGATTCATGAGACACGGGAGGAAGAAAGGTGCCCTGCAATACAAACAATCAAACCTGTCCTTAAATGGGTTAGCCTACAGACCTACAGACTCTCAAAACCCATCTTGAGATAAAGGAACGATTTGATCCACTTCCGTCTGTTCAATCCAACCAGTTAGAAGGAGGGACTGGAGAGAAGGTTCTTCCTTCGGCTTGCGCCTCCGGTTCCTAGTGTACCCCCCAGCCGCGATCGTTTGACTCTGCTCCTCTAGCTAGACATCAGATTGAACAGTAGAAACAGACTAATCGAAAATAATCTCGTTCTGAGTTCTGAAGAGCGAGTCCAATCCTTAAGGCCAACGTCTACTCTGTTTTATTTAGGGCTAGGTTTGAATGTGCTTTGGAATGTGATGGGCCCTTTAAATGGGTTGTGCCCTTAATGATTGATTGCTTTGTGTGTGAGTGCACAACCAGTGGTTTTCAAGCAAGATTATTTTTGATGTGGTGAATTTTAAGGTTCAAATCTTGCTTAGTAGCTTTTAGGATTCAACTTTAGGTGTTTTCAATCAAGTTTCATTGGCACACCAGGTTTTGCAAGCACAGGTGAAGATATTTTCCTTTAAAGTTTAAAAAGAATGTGGAGTGCCTGGTAGATCCCTAAGAGTTGAACCTAATTGGCAGCTACTTGATGAGTTGATTTTATTTGAAGTGGTGCAGCCCAAACAACTCAAACAACTGGCCTGATGCACCACCTAATTAGGCACACAAATGATTACCCAATCTGATTTCTACTCGATTATGTGTTTGGATGTGTGTACCGGCTCCTAAGATTGGTTTACCGGTTGAGTTAGAAAATCAGATGAGGTTGTGTACCTCTGTGAGATTTTTTTTATTTTTTTCTTTTTTTAATGTGGGAGTTGGAGTGAGTATGGATGTCAAACAACAAACAATCTAACCTTAGAGTTTATAAGAACACCTAGGTTGATTGATGTTTGAATTATTATGTGATGAAATGAAATCTAATGGGTGGGAGGTGGGGGGTAACTTACAAAACCTTCCACAGCACTTTACTCCGATCTACCGCTTTTGCCTGTCTCGAAAGAGTACCTGCAATTACAATAAGAAAGGAGAAAAGTGAGGTAAATGATTTGTAAGTTACAAAACGCGAAGAGAAATCAAAGAGCGTTGCTTCCCCGGCAACGGCGCCAAAATGTTGAGCGCGAATCTACGCTAACGTGTTTGGTTTTTGGAAAAACCCGTCGTTGTAGTTCGAAAGCGAAGGATTCGTGTTCAACAAATAAAATTTATACCGAAATAAGAATTCCGGGTCGAACACAGGGAGGCGAACGTTTGATTTAAAAACTCCGCGTTTCTTTTTATTTTGTCACAAAGAAACTCAATTTAAACTATCTAAGTATCTACAACAAATAAAAGAGAGAGAGGGAGTAAGAGAGAGCGAAGGAATACTATACATGGAAATCAAAATGAGATGTAGAATAGACAAGGAATTTATCATAAAAGAGTTCTTTCATTACAACTAGAAAACATAAAACAATTACTCTAGAAAGCATTAAAAGAATGGAGGGAGAAATGTCCTCCTCGACGATCGCTCGGAGGACGAATAGACTACTCTAGAAAGCAGTAAATCTATACTAGAAAGCAGTAAAAAGAATAGGGAGAGAGAAATCCTCCTCGACGGTCGCTTGGAGGACGAGCCGGACGGGACGACGCCTGGACGAAGGAGAACGAAGCGGGACGAAGGAGGACGAGGCAGAAGAACGGGAACGAAGCAGCACGCCGTCATCGTCGCGGGATCCACTTCCGAAGGAGGACGAAAATTTGGACTTTATCTCGCGAGAAGCATCCCGGGTGTGGGACAAGCTTCTCTTGAGCTTTGGAGAGGTAGAGAGGAGAAGGAAGGGATGAAAATTTCGTATGGAGGGGGTCTCCTTTTATAGTTGCAAGGAGTGGCGGCAAAATGGACATTACATCTTCAAAATAATAAATAAGGGGTCTTTAGTGACGGAGAAAACCGTCGCTAAAGCCCCGCCGTCGCCGTCGCCGCCGCACCCACGCGCGCCCGCTCGGCTGGCCTGCGCGCGTAACACAGACGCACGTCCGCGTCGTCTCAGCCGTCCGATCGCGAGATCGGACGGCTTAGATCGCGTCCGCGCCCGCTGCGTAGCGCGCCGCCCGCGTGCGATCGCGCACCCACCAGAGCGTCTAATTGCGCGTCGGCGCTATCTGGCGCGCGCGACCGTTGGATCTTCATCCGACGCTCGTGCGCGCCCGCTCGCCCGCGCCTTCGACCCCCTCTCCGCGGCTCGAACCCGCGACCTCCGCTTCGCCCGCAGCTGCGTCGCCGCTGCGCTACGCGGGCGAAATGGTCGCGCGGACGTTTTTAAACGCGCGCGACCGCAGCCGTTGGATCGAGATCCAACGGCGGAGAGGAGACATTGCGCGGACTTCACAGGACTCCTGCGGCCGATTGGGCGGCTGGGATGGCTCCACGTGGCGCCATCTTGGCCGTCCATCTTCTGGAAGTTGTAGATGGTGCCACGGATGTCGGCTTGACTCGATTTTTGTGTCGTTCGACTGCGATCGTCGATCCGAATTCATCCGTGTGGTCGGATTTTCCATCTGAAGTGCGAATTTACACCATCCTGGCCCTTGATCTTCTAGGGTTCCCCAGTCTCTATCTGATGCTACGGATGCCTGATTAGGGCGATCTTGGAGTCGTTGAACTCCAATCGTCGCCCTGATCATATCCATACGGTTGGATCTTTGATCCGAGGCCCCGATAAAATATTTGCCCTGTCCAAGCACATAAAAGGAGACAATTAACCTCCATTTTATTCAAACTACTCTAAATGCAAAATGATGCATGTAATGCAATATTTATATCATGAAATGCAATCCTATGCTTAAGAACATGCATAAATAGACATTTTAAGTAGTGTAAATGTGTTTACATCAGTTGGCCACTGCAGTGGCGTGTGGTGGCCAGTTGCGGAAGAGAGAGCGCGATAGGGCGCATGCGTGAAGAAGCTGAAGGCGAGCGTAGTGCGAATGAGAAGGAGGCAAGAGCGCCTACAGGGGCGCGCGGAAGGGGCTGGGGCTGCTACTGCGTGTTGCTGCTGCCTTCTTGCCACTGCTGGAGTGCATGTGAAGCTTTGAGCATCAAGCTTGAAGCTACCACTCCAGTGGCTGGAATGGCAGGAAACGAAGAAATCAGGGATGAGCCACCACGCTCACCGGCTCTTTGGTGAGCTGGGCGGTGGTTGACTCACAGTGGTGGTTGTGCACCACCGTGAGTTTCTCCTATCCGTCGGGTGTCTCCTTGAAGGAGGAGGGTCGGCGTGTGGAGGGAGAGGGAGGAGAGGACGGTGGCCTGGAAGAAAGTGGAGCTGCGGGTTCTTTTTTTGTGGAAGGACCAGGCTGTTTGCAAAGAGGGAGACGTGGTCTTTTATGAAGGAAGAAGGCAAGGCTAATGCATGGCATGGCAAGGAATGGCTGCATGTGGCTGCAGGGCGAGGCCTGCTGCAGAGCATGGCGCAAGAAGGTGAGGCCATGCATAGCAACAGCGTGAAGAAAGATTTCAAAAATCAAATGGAAATAAAAATAGAGATGGGAATTTTGCAAAGATGCACTTGAGGAAAAATGTAAAATGCAAGGCCACTTATTCATTCTCCTCCCTTCTCAATTAAATGCATGCATTCATGTACTTTAACAATGCAACTATGGAGACCTAATATGCATTGGTAATGCTTGGAAATAGCACAAGATGGCACAATTGCAGGTGTATTTTTGCGGTGCAATCAGAGATTACTTGGCGCCACCTTAAAGGGTGCAATGGGGGTTAGTTATAGGTCGAATCCACCCCTTGGTGGACGTCCATGGTGGAGGGGGTGCCTCCATTTTGGCACCAAAATGGTGTTCTAGAAGGGGGGCAATTTTGGAAGGAAAATGGAAGGTGGAGATGGGCTTTAGGCTTAGGGGTATGGTGGAGATTATGACATTTTTCGAAGGAAAAGTTGGTGCCAAAATGGGGGGTAGTTAGGGTGGTTTTGGCACCAACTTCTTGGTGCCCTCGGTGGTGGTTGAGGGATTAAAAGTGGTGATGGTGGTGGAGCCAACTTGGAGTGGATGGAGCTAGCTTTGGTGAGCTTTAGGTTGGGTTTAGTTGGTCGAGCTAGTTAGGTAGAGTTTTAGGGTTGTAAATGCCAAGGGAGCTAGATCCTTGCTAAGCTAAGCTAGCTTAGCAAGTAATGGAGTAGAGGAGTAGGCAATGGGAGCTAGTGTTTGAGGAGAGGAGCTGGACAGAAGAAGTCTGGAGCTGAACTAGAGTTGGCAACTGCTGAAGATGATGGCGTGGATCTACTTTAGCTGGCTTAGCTTGTTAGTTCTTTGCTAGCTGCTAAACGAAGCTTAAGTAAGCTAGCTTCTGCCACAAGGAGCTGAGGTGAGCTGGGTCTTGTGCTCCCGGGGAGGATCAAGCTGGTTGAGGCAGCTAAGGTAGCTTAGTTCAACTGAGTTGAGCTAAGCTAAGTCCCTAGGAGCTGGACTTGATCTTCCAGAGCTGAAATGAAGTCATGTTCAGCTGGCTGGAGTTGAGTGGTGCTGGATGTAGCAGGTCTTAAGCTGAGGTGAACTCTACTCAACTCAGCTGAGCTAACTAGATTCCTTGTGAACTGATGGGAGCTGAGATGAGCTAGACTCAGCTATGTTGAGCTGGATCTGAGATGGCCTGAGCTAGGGTGGGATAAGATGAGCTCTCTCCAGCTGCCATTCAGCCGAGATGAGTTGAATGGAGCTAGGATGAGCTTACCCTAGTTCAGGTGAGCTGAATTTCAGCTATGGTGCACTGGATCAAATTGAGTTCCAACTGGTGAGAGCTTCTCCTTCACTAGTTGCCTTCCTGAGTGTTAGGATTCTAGGGATTTGTCAATCTATATATCCCTAACACTCACAAAAACACATTAAAAAGACAAAAAAAAGTGCAATGCATTCCTAACCTAACTACTGCCTAAATGTAGCCCAAAAAACCCTTTTACGAAGCGAAATCCTAAGAGTTAGGTTTGTTTTAATGCATAAGAATGATGATAAATTGGTGTTTATCATCAAGGCGAGGATCTACTTCCCAAAGTAGGTGAGAAGGCAACTGCGTGACGTTCCACGAATGGGGTTGAGGGGAGGGAAAAATATTTGATTTTACACTAGAGGAGCATCCTAGGCTTGGGAAAAGCTCTCTCTAGAGCCTTGAAGGTGGTAAGGAGAAGAAAGGAAGAGATGGAGAAGAATGAATGGCGGTAGGTCTCTTATAGTGGATGGAAGAGGTAGAATTTGTGCATAGGGAATTTGTGATAGTTGCAATCATCGTTGAGTATTTGCCCAACTGTCGCTGAAGATCCACGCCAACCCTCAACCCAATTGGTGCGTGCATCACACGCCCATGCCCCTCACTCCGTGTCGCACGTGCGTGCGTAGGCATGCACTGCACACAGCTGTGGCAGTGTGAGCTACTTTTGCTCACACCTGCACTGCGGTGCATCCAACTGGTGCGCCTCCAATTCTCAATTTGGGGGGGTTACGGGGATTCGAACCTACTCACCTCCTTTGGGAAAGCACTCCTTAACCACTATCTTACGCTGGCACGTGTGTTGAGAAGGAGGGTCTCGGTAGCAGCGGCGTGGAGATTTACTAACCGTTGGATGATGATGCAATGGTTAGGATTCAAAGGTGAAAATGATGAGAGGATGCCATCTAGTTGTCCTTGGCTGGAGTTGGGTGGCCTAGATGGCACCACATGGCACCATCTGGGTCGTCCATCTTCTTTTTATTGCAGAGGATGCCATGATACTCGGATCGAGATGATTTCCACGTTGCCGGACTACGATTGTCGCTCCGTATCCATTCATACGGTTCGATTTTTCATCCGAAGCCGTAAGGATGTCGCATTGCCCCCTAGCATTGATCTTCTTCATTGCCTAAGGTGCTACGATATTTCGATCAAGACGATCTCGGTGGCATTGGACTCGAATTGTCGTGCTGAATAGATCCATATAGTCAAATCGTCAATTAGAGGCCCTAAGTTAAATCTCCTTCTCTCCTAGCCATAAAATGATTGCAATTAACCTAAAATATACATGACTATTGTAAATGCAGAATGATGCATGCTATGCAATATTTATAATATGAAATGAAAATCTAAGCCTAGGAACATGCATAAATAGCCATTTTAACCTAATTAAATGTGTCTACATCGTAGGTTTGGTGGAAAACTCCCAAATCAAAGAATAATCAAATATGCCTCGATGAATGATGTAATCAACGCAAACGTATCTCAGATTAAATAAACCACACTTAAGTAATATCTAATGCAGTTGACAAATCTTGGATCAATGAAATCAATAATGCACTAAATAAGTCAATCTAATCATCACATGCATCACTAAATATTAAGGTAGAATGTCGTCTGCACAGGGAGGCAAGTACGCATATAGATTTGAAAAAAATATATCAATTAGACTGGTGTTCGCAACTAAAATATATGAACTCGAGTAATAAAGCAAACTCAGTAGATCACATGTAGTAGATGTAACATCGTTGTAAGAACACACGATTGTGGATGCCGTACGGTGACAGGGTCATCGAAGAATCACAGTGGTGAGGTGTTGATCGAAGAAACATGGTGTGGAGCCGCGTGCTATCACCACGTTGTCGAGGGAGGCAAACGTACATGGTTGTCACAGTTGAGGTAATGCGATCATGAACACGATCGATGAAGAATCATGGAGGAAGAGCACATAGTCATAGTCACGATCGAGGAAGAACCACAGTCGTGGATTGAGTGTCAAGGGTGGTAATGGTGGTCGGAGTGATGGTCACAGTTGCAACTAAAGGAGGTCGAGGACGATGTAATTTGGTACAAGGAGAATGGCATATCATGGTTGATCGAAGTTGTGGTCCTGTCACAGTTGCAGTGGTAGTGTGATGGGGGCACGCTTCGCGAATTAAAATTAGGGGTTCGGTGGACCCATTGTCATAGCTCGCAAAATGCATCTATCAAATAAAATTTATAACCGAAACTCAAAAAGTGACCCCTGGGTCGAACACAGGGAGGCAAACATTTGGTTTTACATAAATCAACACTTCTCTTTTATTTGTTTTTGTCATTCTTATCTTTTCTAATCTTTTTTGGTATTTTAATAGGGAAGAGATTAGATCTACAATTGCTTATCTAGCTAATCAACTTGCGAAAATATATGAGAGAGAGGGAGAAAGAGAAGCAATCTTCTATCCATAAGGAAGTGTTTGTTACAACTGCGAAAGTGTAAAAATCTATACTACGAAAGCAAAAAAGATAGAAAGGGGTGAGAGAAATCCCCCTCGGCAGTCGCTCGGAGGACAACTCACTCTGACGTCGGCTGGAGGAAGGTGGTGTGGAGCGAAACGAAGGAGGACGAAGCTGGAGGATGGAGGATAGGGCAGGTTGGAGTCCCGTTAAGGATCTTCTTCTCGAAGGGTGGTGAGAGGATGGCCACGAGATGCTCCACGAAGATGGATGAGAGGTGGGAATACTATTTTCTTCTCTACTCTAAAGGAGCATCCTGGGCTTGGGACAAGCTCTCTCTAGACCCTTGGAGGTGGTGAGAGGAAGAAAGGAAGAGATGAAAAATGGGAGGGGTAGGGGTCCTTTTATTGTGGAGGAAAGAATCAAATTTATATATAGGACATTTAGTGATAGTCATAAACATCACCGAAGATCCACTGCAAATGTCACTGAAGATAGCACACGTGCCTACGCTGCCGCTACGCTTGTGCGCGCCTGTACGTGCTACACGCTTGTGGTGGCACAGGCGTGCACATGGGCGGCTTGGGTTGCACCACGTGGCATGATCTAGGCCATCCATCTTCTTTTCGTTGTAGGGGTTTCTACAGAGATCGGATTAAGCCGATTTACCTGCCATTGGGCTTCGATCGTCGACACGAATCCATCCACATGGTTGGATTTGTTATTCGAAGTTCCAAATTATGTCACCTAGTCCCTTGTCCATTAATCTTCCTTAGACTGCATATGGTGCTACAGGACTTCGATCGAGGCGATTTCAGAGCCGTTGGACTTCGATCATCGTCTTGATCGGATCGTCAATCCGAGCTCCAAAATAAATATCCTTCTCTCCTAACCACAAAAAGGATGTAATTAACCTAAATTATATACAAATACTTTAAATGCAGAATGACGCAGGCTATGCAATATTTATTACATGAAATGCAAATCTAAGCCTAAGAACATGCATGAATAGGCATTTTACCCTCAATAATTGTGTGTACATCATACTCCCATGCCTATCTTTTGCTAGTCACTAGCAAAATTAAACTACATGCTATGTATAAAATAAAAATAAGGATTAGATCGCTTTGTCCTAACTCGTTTATTAATAATAGAAAATTTCAACTAATGTCCTAAGCTAGGAAGACTCAATAGTACCTGGGTGTCTGCCAAAATGTAGACCGCCTAAGTCCTCACCTTATTTGAAAAGGGAAGATACACTTTTTTTGCTTTTCTTCTTTTCTAATTCTTTTGTACTTTTGGAGTTTGCGAGTTCCATGATAACTTTTAACAGCTACCCGACCCACCCAACACTCGAAAAGGACTCTAACTGCTAAGCATTTTGTGAAAAGAGTGAAAGAGTCACTAGGTGGCCGTTAAAATGGACTTCGGGTTTCTATGACCCTGGCTGACCTTTCCTAGAGGTTTATCTTTTCGAATGGTAGTTTTCTCAATACTTGTTTTATTTTTGGGTAAAACACAAGGGCGAACCCAGTGTAAATCTCCTCGGTTTATTCTACTTCCCTACTTCTTCCCTAAGTATTTTGGGTATTATTGTGCATTTTTGTGAGTTGGGCTTTGGACAACCGGCCAATGGGCTATTACCCATGACAACTGGCCAACCATACTTGTGTGATGAAGTGTGGTTTTATTTGTTTTATTTTCTTCTTTTTTTCTTTTTCTTTTATTTTTTTAAGTAGGAGGCTTCCTTGCTCTAAGATTTACCCAAAGGCAGTACAATGAAAATGGTCTTCTGGCAGAGCTCTGGACAACCGACCGATGAGCTGTTACCACTGACAACTTGCCAGCCATACCACACTGATAGTTCACTAGCTACCCAATTTCTGAAGAAACTGCCAAAAAGTGAGTCAACGCAAAAAGTGTGTAGATGCTTAGGCTTAAAGTCCCCTCAAATCAAAGGGTAGGTTGATAAGTCGTATACTTATCATCCCAATTTATTTCCTGAATTAAAATAAGATTGATTTCGCAAGGACTCGAGACTAAGTCCACATTCGAGTGGACACCTAGTCCAATTAAGCCTAAAGACCAGAAGAGTCTAAGTTTTTAGGTCCTCTTGTATCATTTCCTAAAGTTAATAATGCCTAAAAGCCGAAGTTCTCTTCTCCTAATTCTATTTTCTTTTTTTTTGTCTTTTTGAATTTTTTTTTAAAGAAACTAAAAGAAATTCTATGGAGTTAACAAAATGATTTCAGGATAAAGTATCCACCTCCCATGCCTAAATGATGCAATGTCCTCATTGTAAAAATAGAGACATGAAAAGGGCGAAGTAAACAGAATATCACCTGAATTTCATGACAACCCGATCAACTCCACAAGGAGAAGAGAGTATACACATGTGCTAAGTTTAATGCCTTCAGCTAGGCATAATATACATATAAAGAAGTTGAGAATTCATAAGTGTGGGCTGGTTGATCCTGAAACCTATCAGCAAAAGATGTCCACAGATGTGGACCATATTATGATGTAAACCCATGCCCCAAGGTCAAGTGGTTCTATGGTTCTCGATGAAAATCACTGACAGAAAGCCATTTTCGTGCATTTGAAAGTCGTCGAAAATCGTAGTATAGTCGTACAAAAGCATTCGTCAAAGATTTGATTTTTAAAGATAACGAGAGTTGAGTCCCGGTCGTTAGCCTCTAGGAGGCGTTGTTTTTGTTTTTGAAATCGATCTTAAAGCTGCTCTACTTTATTTAAACGACATGCTTTTGTGTAATATATAGGCGGTTAAAGAGCAGGCACTTAAATCACTCAAATATGATAATTATTCAGCTCAAGTTGATTTCAAAGACATAAGAGATATATATATATATAATGCAATTTCATTCATCATTGGAGAGTTCTCGCACAAGGAAATCTAGAGGAAAGCTTTTACATGAATGCTTAAAAATTAAACCTAACTACCAGAAAATGATTGCATACAAGAATCAACGGGGGGCTTTCGCATGCATCATCGGGGGAGAAGTAAGACTACACTACTAAGTAGTAAATAAAAGCAGTAAATATACGAAGAGCATAATCTAAATCTAGCAGAATGGAAGGGCATTTAGGGGTGATACCCAATGGCCTTGGAGTGGTCGAGAAGAGAATGAGGGGCGGCCAATGTAGCTTAGGCCGACCCTTGGAGAGAAGTAGGGTTGATCCAGCATCCCAGCATGGTGTCCAGCATGGTGGTGGTAGTGAGATCGAGGAGGTGGAGTGAGTGGCTGAGTGGAGGTGGCGTGAATGGCACCAGTGGAGAGCAATTGCCAAGGGAGTGAATGGGTGCAAATGGCTACCCAAGGGGTCTTTTTATAGACCTAAGGGAAGCTCTCTAGAGAATTATGGAATTCTCTAGAGAGGCCTATGGTGGGAGCTCGTGGGAGAGTGAGAGAGAGAGGGTGGAAGGTGGTTTTTAGAACCACAAAATGTGGATGTAAAAATTGAATGGCTCTTGGTTGCCATTTTTGGCAACCAAGGCAACCACACATGGTAGAGATTTCTAGAGAACTCTAGGCTGGATATTTTTGTGTGGATGGTGTGTGCAAGTGTGTGTGGGTCGAAACTTAGGTGGCTAGGTTGATTAGGTTGGGTTCTAGTTGGTTTAGGTCAGGGTAGGTCTCAAATTAGGGTTATAAACCCTAATTCACGAAGGTAAAGTGCAATTAAACTTAATACAAGTTTAATTGGGGGTGTGGAAACTTAATTGAGAGTAAAACAACTCAATTAAGTTAGGTCTAGGTCAATTGGACTCTCACTAAGTCCAATTGGACAGTGTGTGCTGAGATCAGGGCTCAATTGGACTCAATGAGTCCAATTGAATAGGCTGATGGAATTGACTAAGATCCAAGTCAATTAGGTTTAGTGAGGACCTAATTAGGTCCTTGGGGAGGTCTAGAGGTGATGTACTATGGTTAGGGCACCTTAATTTAGGTTCCTATGGGTTAGGAATTGGGTTTAGGGACCTAGAGATATAAGATCAAGACTTAAATCTAAAAACAGGAATTGGAGAGCAGTATCAGATGTCTTGTACTCAAAAATCAGAAGTCCAGACTTGTTGTCTGGATGTCCAATTAGAGTCAGGAAGGATTTCGGGTTCTATTTTGGGTATTCTGCAAAAATTAGACGTCTGACAAAGTGTTTGGACGTCCAATAACACTGCAGAAGTGGATTTGAAGTGTGTGGGAGTTGGCTAATGGTCCTGGAGGTCTTAAAACTTATCTGGACATCCAGAGAAGGGTTGGAACTAGGGTTTTAGGGCTTCCTAGGGTGTTGTGACCTAATCTAAGGGTGGCTAAGGCTTGGGGAAGTCTCTAGGCTATCCTAGGGCTAGGATGGACCTATGCGCTTCACATTTTACTGCTTTATTTCTACTTAAAAGAATAGAAAACCATTGACCCCCTTAGTTTATTATTCCTAGATCTAAACTTGGCCTTCTGCTCCAGCTCTGCTACAGCTCCTGTTATTCCTGATCTAGCTTCAGATCCAGCTCATGATCAGCTTATTCCCTGCAATCGACATAACGCACTTAATCAGCACATTATAACATTATTTTATGCATAGCTAAAGGAAAGTAGTAAAGATGCAGATAATGCATATGCATGCATGAATAACCCTAACTTATGCTAAGTCCTAGCCTAATTTAGGTCAATTAAGACCTATGATTGCTGCGCAATCATATCCCCATGCCTAAATCTTGCTAGTCCCTAGCAAATTCAAGACTAAATTATTTATAGCAAGGGTCCCTAAGGGACTGGTTATTTTATCAAGTGTTTGCATAGATATTTTTCTCCCTTTTGTTTTCATCCTATGCTCTAGAATTCCAGACAATCGTGAAGGTGCAGCTATGTAGCTTTTGCAACGGATTCGAGTGAAAATTGATAGTCCTCTAAAGCCTGTACTTGACCCTTAATAAAAATTCTAGCTGGATAGGTGGATTTCTTCCCTCAGGGTATTCAAGATATTTTATGAATTCCACCCTGGCTTTAATCTTAGGTAGATAATCTTTGAGGGAAAGGATTATATATTTGGTGGCTTATTCTCATTTGGTGCTACATAGAGACTAGTACTACCGAATCTAGATTCCCAAATTACTAAGTAACTTAACTTAGAGAAAGTCGAGAAAAACTATGCTCTCCTTAATTCCTTTGTATTCATTCTCTCTTTCTCTTTTTCTTTCTTTTTCTTAGAGCTCACAACCTCAGCAGATTCACACATATGTTCTGTATTTGGTGGCCTCACTAGGCATTAACACTTTAATTGAGTTCTCATAACCCTAGCACTAAGTCGGAATTCCTCATCCAGTATTTGGGCGGTCAGAAACGCAAGAAAAATAGGTTAAGGCCATATTTGGTGGAGCTCACTTTTATTTGGTGGTATTGCCTCAATGCAAACTACATATTCACAAACTCTTTTTCTTCTTCGTCAAAATTATTTTTTCTTTTTTTTCTTTTTTTCAGTTTTTCTTCCTTTTCATCATTCTTCTTCTCTTTTTTTTTTTTAGCATAGCACAACTGGCATACATCCATGAACTTTATTAAGGAGGCATTATTTGGGATTGGTGGTACTCAAGAGATATTGGATGGCTTATTTGGTGGAAGTGCCTACTCACGGCATCGGGAGAGACAGATAGGACGGTGTATTTCTGACCTTGACATTAATACCCTCCTTCAGCCGAGGATTCCGTAAAGAATGGTTGTAACCATCCAACTTAGCCCTAGTTTTATGAAAACTCGCTTCCGCGTATTTGCCTTATTTGGTGGCTCTCAAAATTTCGCACAAAAATGTATACGCTGGAACCGAGAGTGAAAACTATGTCTAAACTCAAAGTATCAGTACCCAATTATCTAGGATTCCAGATTCCTTGCACTAATCTTAGAGCACCAATACACTCTACCATCTTCTCACACTATTTGGTTGATTTTTTGGAGGAAAATCAGCCTGACTCCCAAAACATTGTCCAAGGGTTCAGGAAAAGAAGCACTGCTTCTTCTCGACAAACTGAAGACGTTTATCAGCCCTCACCATGAATCCATTGCAAATTCTATGTGTGTGTGAAAAGTTGTACTGGATTCCAGATTACAGAAATCAACTAAAGGATAAAAATCCCTAATGCATTCTCTTAATAAAATAATCTTATTCATGAATGCAATATGTATATATGTTATAGACATGTAACCTTGCATAATTTCTACTTCGTGAATTTCCCGTATCGGGTTACAATCAGCTTGACCCTAAATTTAGAACAATAGGTGAGCGGATGAGTCGGAAGTGGCTATTGCGAACGATTTCTAGCTCCAATGCGAGCATTGGAGGTGGAGTCGATTGTTCTTCTCTTTAAGGTCCTAAAGTATGTTTTACATGCAGCTCTGAGGTTTTCCTAAGTGTTGGCACAAAATTTTTTTTTCAGTTTTTCTGTATCTACCCCCCCATGCCTAAGTTCTTGCATGTCCTCATGCAAGATTGTAAAAGAAAATAAATGCTGCAGGGAGAGAATGGGTAGAAATCACCTGTAATTACTCCTGAAATTATATTCAGCACCGTCCAACCTGTTAATATGCAATATAAAAGGGAAATATGCTAAAACAAAACTATGCTATGTATAAAAATGATGGTGGAATGTGGGGTGAATGGTATCTATATGTGCTGAGTTTAACGGCTCCAGCTGGGCGAAAGCTCAATGAGATGTATCAATTCTTGCATAGGAGCCGGTAAAAATTAAGTGAAAGATGTGCTCGTATGCTCCTAGAATCAGTGGTCCAGAGATGCGGACCAGCTGATTGTGCACCCATACTCCAAAAAGTCTAGCTATAAGAAAGTGTGGAGTGGTGGTGGAAAATAGAGGATAATCAGAGGGGGATCATGATGTTGATTCAGCTGATTTATCATGTCCCACAATTCAGCAGGAAGTTGCTGAGGGAGTAGATCAACATGTATCTCAGAACCAGAATCTGAGTCATAGGGATCCTCATAATGATAATTGACATCAAAGATCATGCCCTCTCCAGGCTCTGGGTCATATGGGGGTATCCGTGAAAGCAGAGGATCTGTGGGGATGTCACTGAAATCCTCGTCAGAAATTACTTCGTCCTCATCAGTACTCATCTCTGATTCATCAGAGCCTGTCTCTTCAGGCTCAAGGTCGAGCCATTGCCTAGGATGGTAGGTGCATCCCCAGCTCATTCTACTCGAAGCTTCACCCTCATATGCATTGGGCTCCTCAGTAATTCCTACCTCAGGTAGCATATTTATTTCTTTGCTCGAGTTATCCATAACTACTTCTGGTTTTCGGATGTTAGGATCAAGGATAGAAAGTGTCATCTTAGAATCTCTAATATCCGAATTAGGGATGTAGGTGAAAGAAGAAGAGTGCAGATCAGAAGATGTTGGCTCTAGCACAGGTTCACCTACAATGGGAAGTGGTCTAGATTGATCAGTAGTGTCGCATGTAATGTTTGCCTCAAGATCCATATCCTCAATTGGATCTACTTCCCTTGTCTCGATCGGGTTATCTAACCCAAAAGGTGTCTCCCAGGATTCAGGATAATCTGATTGCGGCTCAGTCCTTTCCTCCTCAATTTCAGATGAACCCATTCGGCATACTTCCTGCTCCTGTCTCATATCCATGCTAGATTCTTTTTCCCTTGAGTGATCTTTGGGTATCTGCTCCCGAGAATCTTCTGTGTGTTCTTTCGATGTAGTTGTTTCAGATTCTTCGAGGGCTTCAATGCTATTTTCCACTTGATATCTCAAAAGCAATAGTTCTTGAGTTTCCCGATTTTGTCCAATTCTCCTTGTTATCTCTGCTGTTTCCTGAAGGAGCTCCATCATGGCTTGTTGATGCGGAATCCGGCATTGTCTTTGGTTCGGCTCAATGATAGCCTGGATTTCGCGTAGATAGGATGCGGCCTTTTCCTTAGCGCTCGCTATAGCTCTCTGTATTCTATGATGTGGCTGCATATGCACCGGTAGCTCCTCAGCGGTTCCAGGGGGTGAATCAGGTATACCCATGTTCCATGGGTGAGAACCAGGAGTATGAAATCCATATCCTGGGTTATAAGATGCGATCTTTTGAGGGATCGACTGGTATGGGTCATAATATCCAGGGTTAGGATATGGGTTAACCATTTCGGTAACCCAAGGCGAAGCAAAAAGTCATCTTTGCCGCCTTGGGTTCTGATCCCAAGGTTGAGCTGATTCAGTGACCCGAGCTCTCAGATAAGCTCGTGGGTCAAGCTCTTATGGATCCTGATTAGGTCTAGATCCAATGTTAGCCATTGCGGCTCAGTAGATAGAAGAAATGGGGTGAGAAGATGGTCCGGGCTAGGTGACTCGCCTCCTTGGGAGTGGCTCCCAAGGTCCAACCAAGTGAGGTCGAAGTGACCTCCTTGCGTGCATACACCGCCCAACCCTTGGGTTGGTGTAGCCATGCAAGAAAAGCCTAAGGCCCTGTCAATCAAATGGTCCTTATAGATCAGGTAACCAGATTTTTCGTTAGGGATTTGAATTCATGAAGATAAGTTCGTCGTACAACCGACTGAAAGTGAATCCCGCCTCTCAAGCTAACCCAGCCAGTCTGGTTACGAGGGGACTAAGGGGAAGGTTCTTCCTTTGGCTTACGCCTCCGGTTCCGTTGACCCTTGAGCCGCGGTCATTTGACAGTACCTCACAGACTTAGTCACCAGGTTTGGCAAGAGAGATTAAACTCATCCAGTAGTATGACAATGAACTCGGGTTGATTTCGTGTTTTAAAATTAGTTTTTAACCCATTTTCTTCAGTGGGGTTTGTGGTAAGTGGCCCAGAAGGTGACCAAGCTCACTGGCCAACTAGAATTGATTAAGTCTAGGTTATCCAAAAGTGTGGTTTCTATTTGTGACCCTAATGGTTCAACCTAAGTTGCATGCACTTCTAGGGTTTTTTTCTCTATTTCAGCAGACCACAAGAATAATGTTGATTCTCTGATAGTAATTGGAATCCAATTAATTTGAAATTTTGCGAGTAGATTCCTTTTTCAATTATTTTTTCAGAGAATAATTTTTTTTGAATTTTTACTATTTCAATCGAATTTTTAGGAAATTTTAAATATCAGGGGTTCAGATTTGGAACTTTGACCCCTGGACGGTTTTTCACTTTGAAACAGTATCAAATGATCTTTAAAAAATTGGTGAAAATATTGACCATAAAGCCAATTAGATCAGCTTTCAAACCCCAACATTTTTAGTGAAAACAGATTTGCAGATTGCTTGGAATCGCTTTTGGAACATTGAAAATTTTTGAATCTGGGTCTATCTGACCCCCGTGCACTTCACGAATTTTTAAAAATTTTATACCTAGATTTTCTTCAATTTAATGGTGGTATCTGAAAGATGGTTTGAAAATGAAGGTTTTCCCGAATTTCAGAATTTTTCGCTAATGGATTTTTCGGTAATCGAATTTTTAAGTCAGATTTGAAATCAGGCTGAAAATCAGAAGGTGATGGAAAAGCTTTTAAAGAGGTTTGAATTTGAAATTCAAGCCTTCCATGAAAATGCTTCTTTTTTTTTCTTTTTAATCTTTTGCACCTTGTTTTTTTCAAAAAGAATTTTTCAAAAGATTCAACGAAAATCTCTTTTTTTTTTTCAAAACAACCTAGATTCGAAAGAAAACCTAATCAAGATTTTTTTCGAAATTTTTTCTTTTTGATTTTTTTTCTTTTTCACGAACATGAGAAATTCTTTTTTTTCACAAAGAATTTTTCAAAGGAAATTGCAACAAGTAAATCTACTCCTATGGTTTAGAAAGAGAAACCTAATCTAAGATAGATGATGTGCACCTGATTTTTCTTCGCCGCGCTCGGTGTGTGCGCAGATCCCATTTTTCTTTCGTGTTATCCTGCACATAAAAAAAATGAAGTAGAGGCAGATTTGTCAATGATAAGTAAAAGATCGAAATCAAGAAAAATGACGTTGCCTCCCCGGCAACGGCGCCATTTGATAGAAAGCCATTTTCGCGCATTTGAAAGTCGTCGAAAATCGTAGTATAGTCGTGCAAAAACGTTCGTCAAAGATTTGATTTTTAAAGATAACGAGACTTGAGTCCCAGTTGTTCGTCTCTGGGAGGCATTGTTTTTGTTTTTGAAATCGATCTTAAAGCCGCTCTGCTTCATTTAAACAACATGCTTATGTGTAATATATAGGTGGTAAAAGAGCAGGCACTTAAATCACTCAAATATGGTAATCATTCAGATCAGGTTGATTTCAAACACATAAGAGATATATATATATAAAATACAATTTCATTCATTATTGGAGAGTTGTTGCACAAGGAAATCTAGAGGAAAGCTTTTACATGAATGCTTAAAAATTAAACCTAACTACCAGAAAATGATTGCATACAAGAATCAACGGGGGGATTTCGCATGCATCATTGGGGGAGAAGTAAGACTACACTACTAAGTAGAAAATAAAAGCAGTAAATATACGAAGAGCATAATCTAAATCTAGCAGAATGGAATGGCATTCAGGGGTGGTCCCCGATGGCCTTGAAGTGGTCGAGAAGAGAATGAGGGGCGGGCAATGTAGCTTAGGCCGACCCTTGGAGAGAAGTAGGGTTGATCCAGCATCCTGGCATGGTGTCCTCCATGGTGGTGGTAGTGAGCTCGTGGAGGTGGAGTGAGTGGCTAAGTGGAGGTGGTGTGAATGGCACCAACGGAGAACAATTGCCAAGGGAGTGAATGGGTGCAAATGGCCACCCAAGGGGTCTTTTTATAGACCTAAGGGAAGCTCTCTAGAGAATTATGTAATTCTCCAGAGAGGCCTATGGTTGGAGTTCATGGGAGAGTGAGAGAGCGAGGGTGGAAGGTGGTTTTTAGATCCACCAAATGTGGATCTAAAAATTGAATGGCTCTTGGTTGCTATTTTTGGCAACCAAGGCAACCACACATGGTAGACAGTTCTAGAGAACTCTAGGCTAGATATTTTCGTGTGGATGGTGTGTGTGGGTGTGTGTGGGTCGAAACTTAGGTGGCTAGGTTGATTAGGTTAGGTTCTAGTGGGTTTAGGTCAAAGTAGGTCTCAAATTAGGGTTATAAACCCTAATTCACTAAGGTAAAGTGCAATTAAACTTAATACAAGTTTAATTAGGTGTGTGGAAACTTAATTGAGAGTAAAACAACTCAATTAAGTCAGGTCTAGGTCAATTTGGCTCTCACTGAGTCCAATTGGACAGTGTGTGTTGAGATCAGGGCTCAATTGGACTCAATGAGTCCAAATGAATAGGCTGATGGAATTGACTAAGATCCAAGTCAATTAGGTTTAGTGAAGACCTAATTAGGTCCTTAGGGAGGTCTAGAGGTGACGTACTAGGGTTAGGGCACCTTAATTTAGGTTCCTATGGGGTTGGAATTGGGTTTAGGGACCTAGAGATCCAAGATTAAGGCTTAAATCTCAAAACAGGAATTGGAGAGCAGTATCAGACGTCTAATTATATAATAAGACGTCTTATACTAAAAAATCAGAAGTCCAGACTTGTTCTCTGGATGTCCAATCTGAGTCAAGAAGGATTCCGGGTTCTGTTTTGGGTATTCTACAGAAATTGGACGTCTGACAAAGTGTCTGGATGTCCAATAACACTGCAGAAGTGGATTTGAAGTGTGCAGGAGTTGGCCGAGGGTCCTGGACATCTTAAGACTTATCTGGACGTCCAGAGAATGGTTGGAACTAGGGTTTTAGGGCTTCCTAGGGTGTTGTGACCTAATCTAAGGGCGGCTAAGGCTTAGGGAAGTCTCTAGGCTATCCTAGGGCTAGGATGGACCTAAGCACTTCACATTTTACTGCTTTATTTCTACTTAATAGAATAGAAAACCTTTAACCCCCTTACATTATTATTCCTACATCTAAACTAGGCCTTCTGCTCCAGCTCTGCCACAACTCCCGTTATTCCTAATCTAGCTTTAGATCCAGCTCCTGATCAGCTTATTCCCTGCAATCGACATAATGCACTTAATCAGGACATTATAACATTATTTTATGCATAGCTAAAGGAAAGCAGTAAAGATGCAGATAATGTGTATGCATACATGAATAACCCTAACTTATGCTAAGTCCTAGCCTAATTTAGGTCAATTAAGACCTATGATTGCTGCGCAATCAATCACCCATAACCTAAGATTATTGTGTTTGTGGGGTCGGGCCTGTGGTTTTATGGTGTGCAACCCAAGATCAAAGTGTCGGACAACGAGTTGATCTAATTCATTAAAATTCGGTGTCCACTTATAATTCAACTCAGAAAGATAGTCAATTATTCCAGGCTTGGGTCGCACGTGAAAGATATCATAGGGTCCTAATCAAATGTAGGTACTTTTAGGTGAATAGGAACCCTCAGATCCAAAATCAAAGTTCCCTGAGAATTAGCTTCCAAGATTTTTAATTCCAACTTCCCGTCCTCCGAAATCAATGTTTCCCGGATGTCCAAAACATTGTACACCCCATCTAAAGTACCCAAGTCCAACAACTGTGGCTGAATCAAAATTGACTTGGGCACAATGATCTCAGAAGTTAGCTCCTTAGGGTGCGGATGAGGAATGGGGTCACTGATTGAATCATCCAGACTTGGATCCTCCAAGTTAGCCCCAACCGAATCAAAATCTTCAATGAATGGCCTCTCAAATGGTTCGTCATGCTCCTCGAGCCCATTTGTCTCACTAAAATGATCTTCCTTAAGCTCAAGCAAGACTTCACTAAGAGATTCCTCACCCTCAGAATCAAAAAATCCATGATCCTCATTTATGTATGTCTCAAAATCATATGTCATTTCATGGTACATGTAGGCATATTTTTCGTCATTCCCTTGCTCTGGGATCTTGGGTGAGAAACTCGATTCATCCTCAAAGGGTTGCTCTAGACCAACCTGGTCATCTCCAATCTAAGAATATGTATCCCCCCCAACAAGCTCCTGAGCGGGTTCAGACATTGGCTCTCCTGAAGTGGGTTCATCTTGAGAATCATCCTAAGATTTGACTTGGGGAACCACAAATTTCATCCTCAACCTTGACAATTTCCCAAGAAGAAACTCACCCAGGTCCTTATCCCTAACACTTTGGAGCAAATCCAATATAGAACTATTAAGTTCATCGATCATTTTGATCATACACTCCAATGCTTCAGTGCATGGTGTTGGCTGAGCTTCTAAAGATTGTATAGTGTTCCTCAAATTAGCCAACACCTTATCCTAGATCTAGTTCACCTAAACCGACTGGTTCTTTTTAGGTTTGGGTGGGTTCGAGTTAAGTCTAGGGTAGTCAAGATGTCAAGGTTCTAGGGTCCCTCCATGATAGTAAGTCATTTCAGGTTATTCAAAGAATGGTATGACCTATTTTCAATGGAATACTAGGGCAGGTAGGTGTTATAATCAGCATATCCTTCCTAATTGTAGATTGGGTTTGTTTTGTCATCAAACGATGGAGATCCATAATCATTGTAGGTTTGGGAGGATAGTAATTGTAGTCTTGTTGTCGAGGGTTAGACCATAGACACTGCGGTCCGTATTCATATCCCCAATCAAAGTTATCTCGGCTAGTGGATGGGTAATTACAAGTCAAGTTGGAATAGTAATCATCTTGGTGATAAGTGGTTGTAGGAGGATAGGATGGGCAATGTGTATAAGAAGTGGAAGGATACATGGTAGAATAGGAGGGAAAGCATAAGAGAGAAAGGTGCCCTGTAGTATAATCAACCAAACCTATCGTTATGTGGGTAGCCTAAAGACCTACAGACTCCTAGGACCCATCTTGGGATTATAAATGATTTGGTCTACTTTTTTTCGGTGAATCCAACTAGTTAGAAGGAGGGACTAGGGAGAAGGTTCTTCCTTTGGCTTGTGCCTCCGGTTCCTAGTGTACCCCCAGCCATGGTTGTTTGATGCTACTCCTCGAGCTAGACATCAAATGGACCAGCAGATGCAGATTAATCGAAAAAAATCTCAATCTAAGCCCCGAAAAGTGAATCAATCCTTAAGGCCAACGTCTACTCAATTTTAATTTTTCTTGAGATGATTGTGCTCTTGGAATGTGATGGGCCTTTTAGATGGGTGGTGCCCTTAATGATCAGTTGAAATGTGTGTGCATGCATAACCAAGGTTTGCAAAAAAGGTTATTTGATGATGTGTCTTTTAGGGTTTAACCTTGTTTAGTAGCTTTAAGGGTTTAATTCTTAGGTTGGTTCAATCAAGGTTTAGTAGAACACTCCATGTTTTGAAAACACAGGTGATGATATGTTCCTTAAAAAATCAAAAGTAATGTGGAGTGTCTGGTTCAGCCCTAAGAATCAACCCTAAGTGGCAAGCTACTTGATGGATCAATTTTAGATTGAGTGGTACAGCCCAAACAGTTCAAGAAATTGGCCTATTGCACCACTTGATTAAGGCGCACAAAAAGTGTTAACCTAATCAGATTTCCACTCATTTATTTGTGTTGAGTTAAGTGTACCGGGTCCACAGGTCAAAACTCGGTTAAGTGGTAGAATCGATGTGATTATGCACCTTAGGGTGCGAAGTTGTGGGTGTTAAGTGTATAGCTTTCAGAAAATCCCACAAGTGAAGAGTATCTTTTTTTTGTTTTTTTATATAAGCGGGGATGAGATGAGTGCAAGTGGCAAACAAACAACCAAATCTATCCTAGGGTTTATAAAAAGCACCTAAGTTGATTTGGCTTTGAGTTATTAGTGTGGGGAATGAACTAGTGGGTAGGGGTAGTGGGGATAAACTTACCAAACCTTCATCTACACTTTTCTCCTATCTAATCGCTTTGGCCCACCTTGGAAGAGTAGTTGCAATCACAGTAAGATCAAAGAAAAAGTGAGATAAAAGTTAGGTAAGGCAGAAAAAACACGACAAAAACAAAATAGCATTGCCTCCTTGGCAGTGACACCAAAATGATGTGGGCATGATTCGCGAATTAAAATTAGGGGTTCGGCAAACCCATCATCGTAGCTCGCAAAACACATCTATTAGATAAAATTTATAACCGAAACTCAAAATGTTAGTCCCGAGTTGAACACGGGGAGGCGAATGTTTGGTTTTACAAAAATCCATGCTTGTCTTTTATTTATTTTTGTTGTTTTTATCTTTTTAATTTTTTTTGGTATTTTAATAGGGCAAAAGATCAGATCGACAATTGCTTTTCTAGCTAATCTACTTGCGAAAATATAAGAGAGAGAGAGAGAAACAATCATCTATCCATAAGCAAGTGTTTGTTAGAACTACAAAAGTGAAAAAATCTATACTATGAAAGTGAAAAAGATTGAAAGAGGTGAGAGAAATCCCCCTCGATGGTCACTCGGAGGACGACTCGCTCTAACATTGCTCGGAAGGTGGTGAGGAGCAGAACGAAGGAGGATGGAGCTGGAGGATGGGGCAGGATGGCATCACAATGAGGATCTTCTTCCCGAAGGGTAGTGAGAGGACGACCTCGGGATGATCCATGAAGGGGGATGAAAGGTGGGAAAACTATTTTCTTTTCTACTCTAGAGGAGCATCCCGAGCTTGGGACAAGCTCTCTCTAGAGCCTTGAGGTGGTGAGAGGAAGAAAGGAAGAGATGAAGTAAAATGGGAGTGGTAGGGGTCCTTTTATAGTGGAGGAAGAATCAAATTCATATACAGGACATTTAGTGATGGTCATAAACATCGCTGAAGATCCACAGCAAACAACGCTGAAGACAGCCCATGTGCCTACGCTACCGCTACATTGGGGCGTGCTCTGCACGTCGTGTCGCACGCCTCCTCACGCTAGGCACTTGCTTACACTGCCACTGTGAGCACGCACATACCCACACTGCTGTGCGCATGTTGTGGCACGTGTGTGCGCATGGGCAGCTTGGGTTGTGCCACATGGCGTGATCTGAGCCATCCATTATCTTTTCATTGTAGGGGCTGCTACAGAGGTCGGATTGAGTAGAGTTTCGTGTCATTGGGCTACAATCGTCGACCTGAATCCATCCACACAGTTGGATTTGTCATTTAAAGCTTTGAATTATGTCACCTATTCCCTTGGCTATTGATCTTCCTTGGACTGGATATGGTGCTATGGGACTTAGATTGAGGCGAGTTTGGAGGCATTGGACTCCGATCATCGTCTTGATCAGATTTATATGGTCAGATCGTCAATTCGAGGCTCCAAAATAAATATCCTTCCCTTCTGACCACAAAAAGGATGTAATTAACCTAAATTATATACAACTTCTCTAAATGCAGAATGATGCGTCCTATGCAATATTTATACCATGAAATGAAAATCTAAGCCTAGGAACATGCATGAATAGGCATTTTAGCATCAATAATTGTGTCTAGATTATAATGCATCAAGCACGGACATTGTGGTGATGGTGTTCCTCCCTGTCGCTGTAGTGAAGTTGGACGTTGAAGAGGTGGACTATGCACTAAGGAGAGATATTGAGCATCAGGAACTGGTGAGAGGAATAGAGATGCGGGCACGTGGTGTGAGGGAGCGTAAGGGGGGTGCGTTGGGCTTCTATATCGTAGCACAATCAGTGGAGGAGGTCACTTTTAGAGTGTGTACATCGTGGGTGTAGGGGCAGTGGGCCTGTGCAGAGAGAGCCCTCGGGGGGGGTGGTGCTTATGAGGGTGGTCGTGGTTGAGTTTGGGAGAGGGGGGGAGGTGAGACTAGCGATGGTGGGTTTGTGTTTTATGGTGAGGGAGAAGGGGTGGGCGTAGTCCGTGGCTGTGGCTGAGCGGTGAGAGGGAAGGAGAAGAATTGAAGAAGCGGAGGGGGTGCTCATGCATAGGCTCTGTTGGGTGGAGGGAGATGTTGGGTAGAGCTGTGTTGGGGAAGTGGGGGGAAGAAGATCATGGAGGGGCCCTTTTTGAGAGAAAGGAATAGTGCTGCATAGGCCCTCTTAGGTCTCCCTCATCCAAGAAAAGAGAGGGACAGAAATGAAATTAGCAGTGGTGATTTAGAGAAGAGAGAGGGAAATGGCCTTTTCTCTAAGATTAGAGAGAAGGGATTGATATGGTGGTTGAGGGAGAGATATCAAGGTGGTGGATTCCTCTCTCTTGCCAAAAACATAAGTGCCATTTTTTATGGAACTTTCCAGGTCCGAAGGTGGCCTTCCAGAATAAGGTTTGATGTAAAAGATGACCCTACATCCAAAGAATAAAATACAAGTAATTAATTGAATTACATAATCAAGGTATATAAAAATTGATGCAATGTATCGAATGATAATTTCAAAGCTTAATTAATTTTGTCAATATCATGCATTCTTTAAATTAAATTCCTATCCCAATAATAATGTACTTAGGCTTTGATTAGATTCCACTAAAGTTGATCTATCACTTTGCACCCAACTGGGATAGCGGGATGCGTGGCTCGAGGGTTGGAGTTATTCTTTCTTAGATGATGAGTGGGTCATCGGCTATTTGTGGTTTAGTGTGCATAGCACTTGTGCGTGTTCATGCCACATGACAGAGCTGTCGCCCCTTTCCGCGATGACCCTAGGTTGATGGACGGAGGTGACTAGATGGGTATAAGTTGCCTTCTCAGCCAAGAAGATGGCTTCTACTTGCCTTGCATATCAAAAAGTTTCACGAGATCATCTCATGCCCTAAGGTGTCCATTAATGGAATGTGGACTATAATAGCTTGCGCTTTAACACATAAAACAGACTGGATAAGGTAGTAACTAATAAATTGATTAATTGATGATACAATACACATTTTTTTGTTTCTCTCTTTGTTATTGTTGTTACTTAATTTTTGTTGTTCTACTCTACGTAGTTTTTACTGATGCATTCTTATGGGTTTTGTACTCAAGTGTTGCTGAGTAGCCAAGTGTAGCAGCTACTGTTGGTCCTGTTGCGATACTGAGCTTGGCTATAGGACACGATTTGTACAAAGCATTGTGGGTCACTTATCTCATTTCTTTTATTAGACTCTTCCCTGTTTTAGTCTTTTTTGTGATTGTAATCTCACTTGAGTACATAGTTTACTTTTCTACTTTTCGTGGTGGATTTAATTTTAATTGTCAAAACTTTATTTTCATTTAATGCATTATGAATGGATGCTTGGCTATTGATGTTCCACGACTGTGTTGGGTAACTGTGATCCTGTTTATTTGTTGTTGCCTAGTATTAGCACCTGATGACTTGGGTTCCATTGGTTAGCAGGGCTTGGGTCATCATAGATGATATTATAGCAAGGTCACCCTACCAGTCAAAGAACAGCTCGGAAAGGCCATACAGATGTTCGTACTGTGTTAGATGAGGGGTATTCATCCGTTGTTGATGCGAGACCCAATCGAATTTCTTTGCCTACTCTAATCTAATTGCGAATTCATGACTACTAAAATTTACTTTCCCCTATGTAGAGGGAGATGGCTCCACATAGGGCTAGAAAGGCGAGTTCAACTAGCCGTATTGACAAGGATCGGTAGATTGAACCCCCTCAGCAGGCTTCAGACCTAGCTATTTAGTTCCTAACCTTCATTGAAACTTTTAAGATTCTCTTGTAGAGGCTGCCTCCCATGCTGCAAATGGAAGGAGAGGGTGGGGACAACTCAAAGCAGCACTCAATTCCGAGTGTACACGCACCCACTCTCAACGAGAGTGGGGAGAACCATGAGTCTCCCTGACCAGAGGACAAGCTAGCAGATCCTCTGCACAAGTATAGGCAAACCTTCACAGAGTTTAGGAAGCTAAAGCCCCCAACCTTCAAGGGGGATGTGGATTTCATAGGGGTAGAGGATTGGATACAAGAGATTGAGAAGGCCTTTCATAAACGCCAGTTTATCATTATTCCTATGCCCTAAAACAAACTTAGCTCTTAGGATTTTAACTTCGCAAATGGGTTTCTGGGCTTCATTTAGGCATCACTTAGGTAAAGCATGCATTGCATTATTTTTGTGTTTTTGACTTGTGTACTTGAGTGTTAGGGATGATCAGATAGATAGACTTCAAAAACTCTGACATTCAGGAAGGCAACAAGTGAAGAGAAAGCTCAATCCACCTGGAACTCAACTAAATCCAGCTCACCATAGCTACATACTAGCTCACATGGGTTAGGATTAGCTCCCTTAAGCTCCATTTAGCTCATCTTAGCTGAATGGTAGTTCAAGGCAGCACAACTTGGAACAACCTAGCTAAAGTCAGCTCAACATAGTTGAGTCTAGCTCATCTTAGCTCTAAACAGTTCAGTAGGAGCTCTAGCAAGCTCAACTAAATTGATAGGAGTCCACCTCAACTTAGATCTAACTCTCCCTAGCTCCACTCAGCTCATGGTAGTTGAACTCCCTCTAGCTTAGCCACTACTTGTCAACTTAGTACTTAAGCTAGCTTGGGAGTTCTCATCAGATGCAGGTCCAACCCAACCCAGCTTCAAACAAGTTGAAAGCAACTCAATTTTGCTCAACTACTCAAGCTTAACTGCTAGTAGAGGAACTAGCCAGCTAAGCTAAGTAGTTGAGACCTCTTGATGACCTCTTCAACAGATGCTGCTCCATTGCAGCTCTAGTTATGCTCTAGACAATTTTTCCTCAGTCCTAGCCCCATCCTACCTCCTTTGCACACCAACTAGCTATGCTAACTTAGCTAGGTTAGCTAAACTCTCCACTTCATGGCCATCCACCATCCACCATAACCCCAACCTAAACCCTTAGATAATCTCACCTTAACCCTACCTAAACCAAACCCTAAGCCACCATGGTTGGTCCCAAAAACACACCACAAGCACCCTGTCAAAGTGGCACCAACCATGGCACCCTTTCCATCCCATAACCACCAACCTAACCTCCCATAACCACCAAGTTAACCCCCTCTAAGTTGGCATCAAAAATACCCTCACACCTCTTCGAAGTTGGTGCCAACTTTAAACCCTATCACCACCATACACCTATCTCCAAAAAGCCATCTACACCCTACACCTAATCCTCTTCTAGAAACCTAGACTTGGCGCCAACTCAACACCAACCTAACCACCCTATAACCACCACATAAATGGTGCCAAAACACCTCCAACACCCCTTCACCTTGGCACCAATTAACATCTACCCTTGATCCCACAACAACCACCACATGGAACCATCCTAACCCTTCCTAAATCCCACTTCAACTAACCCACTTAGACCCACCTAAGTTGGCGCCAAGCATCCTTAACCACCAAACTCCCCTCCACTTGGTGCCATTAAACCCTATCCCTCCATCCCATAACTTCCAACCTACAACACACCACATCCAATTCCTTAATCCTAGTCACCTCTAGGGATGGCACCAACCATCAAGCACCCTTCCATTTTGGCGCCACCTATCTCAACCCTAGGATGCCATAACCACCCTCTACAATCCATCTTAGTCCCCATCCCTTAACCACACCTACCCCCTAGCAGTCCTATAAAAATACCTAACCTACAACAAAAAAAAAAGGGGGACCTCTGGCTTCATTTATTCACCACATTCCCACCATATTCCACCTTTCATAGCTGACCAATAGAAGAAGGTGAAGAAGAAGATTAAGGGGACACTTTGTCCCCTTGGTGCCTTCCCCTCTTCCCTTCTCTCTTGTGCCCACCCAAGCCAGAGGACCAACCAGCCAAGGAGGACTTTAGGAGGAGATACTGAGGATGGTGCACAACCACCCTCGGAGAGTTCTTGTGCATGGAATTTTTCCACCATTTGAGGAGCAAGGGCATGCCCTATCTAGGGTTTGCTAGGAGAAGGATCTCACCAACTTGGAGGAGCATTTTAAGGAAGGAGAAGGAGTAACCTTTTTCAACTATTGGAGCAGCCACAGTTGGAGCAAGGGTCTTCTCCTTTTCACCATCATCACAGGAGGATTAGTGTTTCTTTTTCAATTTTTGTATTCTGAATTCTAGTAGTAGAAGCATTCCTCTACTAGTGATTTCGTAAACACTTTTCTCCACATATAAAGTTGCCTCTTCTAAAATTCTTATTTTCATTTAAATTGTTGCTTTTTACTTTACTGCACTAACACTCTTTCTCTAATTGCCCTAGATCTTCATGTACCTAGGGTGAGCTTAAAAAAAGAATTATTTGTCACTTAGGTTTTAAGCTTTAGCAATTTAGGTGTAGTCTTTTCCCGTGTCTATTTTGTTGTTGTCTTGTTATTTCAAAACTCAAAAAAAATATCTTATATTCACAAATTTAAAAATAAAGTCGATTTCCCTAATGTCAAGCGAGAGTATTTAAAGTGCATTCTTGCCTCCTTGGACGACCCTAGATACAACCGCTATCTAGGTTTATAAATTGTAAAAGCGATTGCGAATTGGCAAGTTACAATGACTTAAAATCCCTAATTTCAAATCACGCTTTTGTTTGCATCAGCCTTCAACACAATCTACCCATCGGAGGATTGTAGAGTGTTGTTCGCAACCTTTCAGTTGACTAGTGTAGCACATCGCTAGTGGGCATTTGTATGTTAGCAGGAGGGCACCCTAGTGTTGTCCTAGGGTTGCTTCCTAAAGGTGTTCGGTGACCAGTACTACCCTTGGACTTGGCATGAGTAGAGGTGGCTCAATTTCCATAATCTTAAGCATGGTTTGAGGACCGTCACTGAGTATCGGACCCGTTTCACCGAGCATTCACATTTTGAGCTGACAGTAGTGGCCTCAAGGCTAATAAGCACTGAAAGCTCGTCTAGGGGATTCGGCCAAAGATACAGAAGTACCCCCAAATTTTACAAACAGGCAATGGATTCGGCAAGACGCATCCGTCACTCTACACCTCCACACATCTTGCCACCAACCTCACAACCACCGCCACAGTCCACTGAACATCTTCCACCCATCCACAAGTCGCCACATGCACTCCACGCTTCCCCCGACCTAACCCATAAATTCGGCCACAGAGCGACCTAGGTACGCACGCCTAAGCTGCCTCGCAGCCTACCACCTATCACCTCACCCTCGCAGTGACACAGTGAAGGTCCTCCTATGGTCTGATAGAGCCGCAAGGCTCCTTTTGTGTCATGCAGGGTCGAGCTCCCATCTGCCTTTAGCCACGACTCGAGCTCGATTGTTCTCCAGCTCCAGGCCACAATCGTCTGGTCCCAGGCTTCCAAACTGTGCGGATTGAGGGCAAGAGTGAGTCCAGCCTAGTAGCAAGTGCTGCAAGACCTACAGCTGTGCCGATTGTGAAGTCGCTCTCCTGCAGGTGTCAGCAGAGGTGGGTGCGACTTTTAGTCACACCTTGGTAAGTCGTAACCTTTTTGAGCAGTTTAAGTAGATTTTGTGCAATCTGCTGTTTGCCTCGAATTCACTGGGTTGAGGTCCATCACCTCACCTATCACGCCTCTTCCGCGACATATAACCTGTGGACCTGGCACCTTGATTCGATTAACCCCTCTGTGCACTCCTCGTGCACCGCACCCACACCGGTGCACCTGGACCCGGGTGCACGACCGACCCGATAACCTGGCATTGGGAGAGCATACTGAAGAGAGATACACAGAGAGAGAGAGATGCACGGGGAGGGTAGGGGAATAGGTTTTGTTGCGTGGTGCTTGTGCAGGAAGAGGATGCTAAGGAAGGAAGAAGCACAACAAGAGAAGGAAGCAAGACTTAGCCGCCGCAAGTGAAGTGGAAGAAGAAGAAAGACGCACTGTAGCAGAGGTGTGGCAAACCAGGAGAAAGAAGAAGAAGAGAGAGATCAAGGGGTAGACAAAGAGGAGAAGCAAGAAAGCAAAGAAAGAGGTGGAAGAGAAACGAAAATGAAACTAAAGAAAAGACAAAGCCAGGACTTAGCTGCAGGAAGATAATCAAGAAGAGAGAAAGCAAAAGATGAAACAAGGAAGAAGTAGGAGCAGCTAAGGAAGAAACAGAAAAGGAAAATAAGAAGCCATAGCTGCAGCAGAGAAAAGCAAACAAAAAAGAGAAGAGATTGAAGGCCAATTTTAAGATGTTTGATACAACATCAGATGTCCAATTCCTTTTGAGCATTTTCTCCATAACATTATCCTGTCATTTTTGTTGAACTAGTCATTGCTTTTTATTAAAAGTTGTGTTCTCAAGTTTTGGAATACTCAAATTGCCCCCTCTGTTTGACCTCGAATACTTTGATTTTCGAGTTATAAATTTTTATTTGTTTTCGCGGAGTTCATCTATATTACAATGAGATATCTGTTAAAACACGATCTAGCCACGCAAACATTTTGGCACCGTTCCCGGGGAGCAATAGGCCCTTTTGAAGCTTTTGACCACAACTTCTGATCCAATACTGACTTAATTCCTCTCCTTCGTTGTGCTTGTCTCAGGGAAAGCCAAGGAAAGAAAAGTAGCTGCACAACAACCACACCAAGGAACATGTAACTTTCATTAGCCCTCTCTCTTAATCCCCTCAAAGTCTGGAAAAAAAAAATAAAGAAAAATCAACCTAGGGCAACCTGTTTCATACTTAGTAATTCATCGAAGTTGCCTGATTTTCATTTCAACACATCTTGAACTGCACATCCAACTAAGGTAACTAGGGCTAAAACTTTCTTGATTGAGCCCTAGATACCAAGTTTTGAGGCAACTAAATTGGACCAGCTAGAATTAACCTAAGGATTGCAAAGCTAGGTTTTTTGGAGACACATCTTCTCTTAAACAAAGAAGCAAAAGAAAAAAAAAGAGGTGTGCCTAAGCCTTGTTTGAAAAGATCTATACAAGAGAAACCCTAAGCAAATCAGGCTCTTAATCCATTTGAACCCTAAAAGAAAGGACCTAAAAGCTCTCAAAGGAACAAGAGGTGAAGTTGATCCTTTAGGTCAACCAACCTTAAAATTAGGTCACTTTCTTTCACTCAGAAGACCTAAAAGTTCAAGTGGAACCCTAAGCACCTTGATCTTAAGTAAAGAAAGGTAGACTTAAGAGGTCAAGGTCCTCATTCTAGTCTACCTGGAATCTCAGTGACAAGAGAGGTCAGGTGGGGGAAACCCTATAACTCGTGGGGATGCTCTACCGTGTACGGGTCTTTATGGGACTCTCCCTCTCAGGCTACCCAGGTACTTCTCAGGTGGACGACCTTTCTGACTAAGGGGTATCATCCGCCCCGAACCTCTATAGTCACCCAACAATTTTTGGGTGTCTTGATTGGGTACAACACCTTCTAATATCATCACATCATTCAGTGCATGTTCGGTAGGAGGTCTTAGAAATTCACTCTCGCCAAGGCCAAGCCTCGATGCCCTTATTTGTGCAGCAACCTCACCACATAAACCTTTCATCTGATTTAGAACCAAGTTCTCCTTCTTCCATCATGGCACAACCCATTGAAGAAGAGAACAACCTTGAGCACTAGCTTCAGCACCTGACTGATCTCTTCCAAAACTTGGTAAACCCACCACAGCGACAAATGACGTAAGATCACTATAATCCTGCTGTGGTGGCGATCGAGCCTCGAGTCCGAATCCCGGTTGGAGGTCCTGATTCTGAACTCAAGCCCAATATGATTCATGCCATACCAAAGTTTCATGGGCTTAAGTTTGAGGATCCATTCCAACACATTAAACAAATCAAGCATCTTGCCCAGACCTTCGGGTCAGATCCACAAAACCAGGATATTCTGCGCATGAAAATGTTTTCTTTCTCCGTCTTGGACAAGGAAACCCAATGGTATCAAACTCAGACTCCTCCGATCAACACATGGGATGAACTTCTGTCTAAATTTTTGGAAAAGTTCTTTCCCATTAGTAAGACGAATGCCTTGTGCCACCAGATCACCCATTTCACTCAACAAACGGGAGAACCTCTTCACAAAGCATGGGACCGATTCCTAGATCTCATGCAAAAGTGCCCCCCATCATGGAGCTCCTAAATGGGAACAAGTCTAGTCTTTTTACCAGGGACTCCGTGAAGACATTCGATTATTCGTCAATGCAACTTGCGGAGGAAACATCATGGGTCAACATGAGGACACGGTGTGGGAGATTCTCGAAAACATGTGTGAGAACTCCATCAATAATGACTCCATGGGCTTATTCGATAGGATGAATGGCCACGCATTGACGAATTTGAGTGTGGCACATGAGACATAGGACCTGTCCACATTCGTCAACTTGGAACTGATGGCAAGTTAGTTGGACATGGTTTCTACCATAGAGAAGAAGGTATACGAGCTAACTCGACATCTGCAATGAGCCACCTCTATGCAGAACACTTTTGCACGGCAACCTCTGGCGAGGGAAACTGTGCAAAACATCTATCACCAATCTTCTCAGGGGATGGACACGTATCCACCCCCGTCTGACTCTTGGACTGGAGTGACCTACGATCTATTCTATTTGAGTTGGGGGAAATCTGAACCCTCGTATTTTGACTTTCTTGAGGTTCCTCAGACCTGCGAGGACCTTAATGCCATCCAAAATTACCCATTCTCCAATACCCACAACCCTAGATGGCGAAATCATCCCAACTTTTAGTGGACGGGGAATTCTCAGACTCGAAGACCACCGTATCAGCCCTGTCCACAAGCCCCTCATCCATATCAGCCGCCTCAACCTCAACCCAAACCCACCTATCAATCCGGGCCAAACTAGGATCAAATGACTCTTATCCTTCAAGCACTGGCTGACATTCAAAAGACAAATGTGGCAATGCAAAAATAGCACAAGGACGATATCATAGAGGTTCGCAACCAACTAGCCTAGATGGAAAATTCCTGCCAACCTGGCACCCTTCCTTCGCAACCTCTACTAAACCCAAATAATGTGCTGACCCAGAGGCGCATTATGAACCCAAATTCAGGCCACGCACATTTGATTTATTAGGCCCCTGTTTCTCCATAACCAGACGGGATGGAAGCTTCGACATCTTTTGCAGGATTTCAGTAGCAGCCACCCCTCTTACCAAACCCAAACCACAACCAGGAATGATTAAACTATGTAACAACACGTAGTGGCAAAGTAACCCATGACCCACATTATTCGAACCACTCCAAGCCTAGTAGTAGCAAAAAACCCTAGGATAGTTATCCAGTATACCCCTATCCCAGATCAAGAACCTAGACCTATTCTAGAGGAACCCTCTTGAGGCTTTGACCAAAGGAAAAAGGATAACCAAACCCGTGGCTCCCAAGGAGGATCTGGTCAAGCTCTTTGAACAGGTCCAGTTAAACATCCCCTCGATGGATGCAATTTGCCATGTACTGGCTTACGCAAGATTCTTGAAAGATGTATGTACACCTAAACATAAGCCACGAACCAAGAGTGGGAATCCGATCGTACTGTTAGAGCAAGCCAGCTCTGTAATCTTCAGTAAACTCCCACCCAAGGGTAAAGACCTAGGAACTCCCCTGATTTCTGGTAAAATTGGTGAAACCCAATTTAATAGAGCCTTACTAGATCTAGGTGCCTCCATAAATATAATACCTACATCCCTCCTTGACCACCTTGAAGAGTCCAAACGTAAACTGACTGAGGTGACGTTGCAGTTAGCCGATCGGTCCATCAAGTCACCTAAAGGAATACTTTAAGATATCATTGTTAGGGTAAGGGATTTCTACTTCCCGGCGGATTTCATAGTTCTGGATATGGAAGCACCTAAGAATCCAAGGGACACACCAATCATATTAGGGAGACCTTTTTTTGCAACTGCTAGGGCCAACATAAACTACGAAGAGGGCCAAATAGAATTAAAATTCGAGAATCAAACTCTGAAGATTGACATCTTGAAGGCCAACAAGGGAATAATTGCAGGGTTATAGAGCAAATATGTGATATCAAAGCCATGGTTGATGAATTGCATACAGAGGACAACCTGATTATCCCTGATCAACCACTAGAAGATCAAAACCCGCAAGTAGAGTGCGAACATGATCTAGACACACCCATGACTCGACCCTTGTTCCTGATACAAACCCCGAACCACCCGCTGCTGTTGATAATCCTATCATGGAACTCAAGCCCCTTCCCGAGCATCTGAAGTACGTCATTTTGGGTTCCAATCAGATGTTTCCTGTAATTATCAACTCCCGACTCACACCTGACCAGGAATCCCATTTGATTACTGTTCTCCGGCAATATCGTAGAGCCATTGGATGGACTCTCGATGACTTGATTGGCATAAGCCCCTCATGCTGCACACATCGAATCTAGACAGAAGAGGGCACACGACCTTCACAAGAGATGTAGAGACGTTTAAACCCTAACCTGTAGGAGGTCGTGAAAAAGGAGATCATCAAGTGGTTAGATGGAGGGATCATCTACTTGATCTCCGACAGTCGTTGGGTGAGTCCAATATAGGTTGTGACTAAAAAGGTCAGACTCACCATCATCACGACTGAAACTGGAGAGGTCATTCATACCCGAATAGCTAACTCATGGAGAGCCTGCATTGATTACAGAAGACTAAATTCCTCCAAGAAGAAGGACCATTTCCCACTACCATTTATTGATCAGATCCTCGAGAAACTAGCGGGAAATAGGTTCTTCTACTTTCTTGACGAGTACTCCGGTTACAACTAGGTGGCAATCCATCCAGAAGACCAAGAAAAGACCACATTCACCTACCCCTTCGCAATGTACGCGTTTCGAAGGATGCCTTTCGGTCTCTACAATGCACCCACAACCTTTCAGCGGTGCATGCTTTCCATATTCTCAGATATCGTAGGTGATTATCTGGAAGTCTTCATGGATGACTTTTCAATTTTTGGAGCATCATTTGATGATTGCCTCCAACACTTGGTCCAAATACTCAGGCAATGCATCGATGTGAATTTGGTTCATTCCTGGGAAAGGAGCCATTTCATGGTGCCTGAGGGAATTGTCCTAGGGCACCTAATCTCGGAGAAAGGCATCCAAGTCGATCAGGCTAAGGTTAACCTGATTTCCAAGCTCCCTATGCCTATCTCAATTAAGGACATCTGATCTTTTTTGGCGCACGTCGATTTTTACCATCGATTTATCCCTGATTTTTCAGAAATCGTGTGCCCCCTAACTACTCTTCTCTCCAAGGATGTGTCTTTCGAAATTTCCATGGAATGAACTCAAGCATTTCAGATCCTTCGTGACCGAGTCACCCAAGCCCTGATCCTACAGTCCCTTGATTGGTCTCAACCCTTTGAGATCATGTGCGATGTATCTGACTTCGCTGTAGGTGCAATTTTGGGGCAAAAAATTGATGGGAAGCCCGTGGTCATTTACTACACTAGAAAAACATTAGACGAGGATCAGCATAACTACATGGTTACTGAGAAAGAGCTGCTAGTTGTAGTATTTGCCCTAGAAAAATTCAGATCATCCCTTCTGGGTTCCCGTGTTATCATATACTCGAATCACATAGCTGTGAGGCATCTCCTTGCAAAGAAGGATGCAAAACCTCGATTAATCCGATGGATCTTGCTATTGCAAGAATTTGACCTCGAGATTCACGACAAAGTAGGAAAGCAAAATGTGGTAGCTGATCACTTGTCCCACCTTCCTTCTGAAATAATTGACCCTTCCGGACCTATCACAGAACATTTCCCTGATGAGCACCTCCTGACTATCAATACAGGCCATCCATGGTTCGTAGATATAGTGAATTACCTAGCATCACATCAGATCCTATCTGATTGGCCGAAGGTCAAGAAGGACAAATTGCGTTCCAATGGCAAGTATTACCTATGGGAAGACCTGTATCTATTCCACATTGGTGTAGATCAAATAATTCAATAGTGTGTCGCAGAAGTAGAAATCAAAGGCATACTCTCCTTTTGCCATGACTAGGCCTACGGTGGACATTTCTCAGGACACAAAACTGCATCAAAAGTCCTCCAGTGCAGCTTTTACTAGCCCACAATTTTCAAGGATACATACGATCACTGTAAGGCATGTACCCGTTGCCAGACCTTGGGCAACATGAGCCATTTAGACATGATCCCTCTACAGTCGATCTTGGTATGCGAAATTTTAGACATTTGGGGGATCGATTTTTTGGGACCCTTCCCTATCTCAGATGGCTTTGAATACATCTTACTCACCGTTGACTACATGTCCAAGTGGATAGAAGCCATTCCGACCTGAACCAATAATCATAAGGTTGTTATCAGATTCATTAATCAAAACATCTTCTCAAGGTTCGAGATTTCATGAGCAATAATTTTCGATGGAGGGACCCATTTTACAAACGCTCAGTTCAGGTCACTGATGACCAAATACGGGGTGTCGCATCAAATCTCTACTCCTTACCACCCCCAAACAAATTGTCTAGCTGAGCTATCAAACCAAGAGATTAAGAAAATCCTTCAGGTTACTATTCGACCTGACAGGAAGGATTGGTCTTCTCAGCTTCCGGAAGCATTGTGGCCCTATAGGACTGCCTACAAGACACTATTAGGTATGTCTCCCTTCATACTGGTGTAAGGGAAGGCATGTCACCTCCTCGTCGAATTGGAGCATAAAGCCAATTGGGCAATACGGAATTGCAATTTAGATCTTCCTAAGGTTGGAACCCATAGAAGGCTTGAAATAAGCGAGATCGATGAATTATGCCACGACGCGTATGAGAACTCGTGAATTTACAAAGAACGGGTTAAATCTTTTCATGACAAACACATTTCTAGAAAGACCTTTCATCTTGGTCAAAAGGTTTTACTCTTTGATGCCCGACTCAAATTTTTCCCTAGAAAACTATGATCTAAGTGGGTCAGACCCTACCTAGTCCGACAAATCTTTGGAAATGGAGCCATTGAAATTAGCCCACTCAACCATGATTCCAAACCCTTTGTTGTGAATGGTCAGAGACTCAAACAGTTCAATGACAAGACAAATAGAAATTTGGCTAAGTCATCCTTTACCCTCCATTCTTCTTGAGCACATTACGCCCAGCAGATGGCGTAAAACTCAACTCTTAACGGGAGGCAACCCATCATTCTTTGAAAAAACTGAAACCTTTTCTGACATTTCTACGTAGAATTTATATTGCATTTTAGGGTTCATCCATTAGAACAGCCAACTCCACCTCAAGTACCCTTACCCGAGATTAGAAATCGTTTGCAACAGTCACTTCAACCTGTTCACCCACCCAACACCTGTCCTAATGCATGAACTAAGCTGAAATAGAACCCACATAATTTACAATGGGTACATTGCAAATCGTAGGCATGGGGGCGTATGAAAGTACAAAATTTCAGGAAAATTCATATCAAGAAAAGGTTTCAACTCAAAAAAAAAAATCTTGGAAAAGAAAAAGAACTGAGGGGGAGAGGAAATTTTTGGGCTATACAAAATGAGAGGAGGAAAAGTGCAAAATGCCAAAAAAGGAGCACAAAAGGAGAAAAAGGGTGGTCATTAGTAAAAGATTAAGGGATTAACTGAAGTTCTAGACCAGATCAAGAAAAGAGAAAAATAAAAGAAAAGTGTTAAGGAGACATAAAAAGAGATTAACAGGAACGCCGATCTTAGACCTTTTGGGCTAGATTCCTTGGCTTAAAAATTCACGTATCCACTAAGATCTGGATAATCCTCAAGAGGTTGGGGAAAATGCGAAGCTTAAGTATTAGGCCTAAGGCTTAAGAAGTATTTAGCCTCATTAACTAACCTTCGGTTTGCAGGATTCGATAACCTAAGCACCCCAATTCACACACAGTCTGGTTCAGTGTGCATAAATATCAAAATCACGCAAAAAGCATTTCAATGTTCTGAAAAAGTCACCTAGATTAGGAGTGACCGATCAACACAAGTTGATTTGGATGAGTTCCTGGTGCGGAGAGGCAGGAAATTCCCCTCAAAGATGCGTAACAACATACCATCTCCTCGGTCCATGTCTCTTAGGATATTTAAATATCCTACCGAGGGCATGTAAGCACTCTGCTGATTCAGATACCATGGGTAGCGTTATCAAAAAATGTCGATTGCGAGGGTCTGAATTCAGCTACAAAACGCCATGGGCGGGATTATCTCGAAATCTCGAAAGCGAGGGTTCTGGGGGTTGCCATGGGCGGTGCTATCTCGAAGCATCAATTGCCAGGGACCCTTGAGGATTGATGATGGGGGTGATGAATCCGATACAGACTGTGTTGAGAAGCCAATCCAAAGCTAGAAATAAAAAGAAAAGAGAGAGAAAACTCTCCAAACAAATAAATCTTCTGTGTCTCTCTTAAAAAAATGCACTGCAAACTGAACCTATGCTAAAAATGTCTCAAGCATGGGTGCTTTAACCGCAGAGTCCAACAAACCCTAGGATAGTTTCTGCAGGCCTGAAAAACCTTTGCGAAAGACTGAGGCTAAAGCCGGTCAGGTTCATATTTTGGTTCGTACTTGAGTACCTCTAAGCCTATTGTCGACGTTCTAACCTAATCATAATAGAAAACGAAAAGCACTTATCATAACTGATGACAGACACTCAGGGTCTAGAACAGAAGTTAAAACCATGAAATTTTGCTAAGGGACTAGCAAAAGCTAGGAATAGGGGTATGATAAGAGTCTCATCGTGAGCCCTAACTAGCTCATTTTGACACAAGAACGAGAATAAGAGCTCCTACATAACCTAAAGAAGGGCTCATTTCAAGGAATAAGTGTTCTGAGAAGAAAACATGAAATAAAGGTTAAAACTATAATTTTACCATTGCAGTACATAAACAGGATTTTTCAGAGGCAAAACATAGGTCAAATGGTCAAAATAAGATAAAAAGTGGGTTGGTTCAATCAGAAATGGGTTCATGTGCAATCTCGGAATTAAATGACATCTTGTAACCCTAAAACAGACCTGCTTAATTCAACAGGGTTTTGGTCAGGACAAAAATCAACTAAGACATCTAAAATTCATGGAAAAATATCTCCTAGGATTTAGAACCTTCAATTTGACCTTTGGAACCTATTTTGACGCAGATTAACATCCTAGCTCATTAATTGACCTAATTTGGGATTTTATGCAAAAAGTCTAGTCAAACGTGGCTAAACCTAAAATCCAACTTCACCATTGGATTCCTTTGGTCCAAATTAGGTTTTTACCAAAATTTGGACCTAAGGGGAGGTCATCTTGACGTACTTTGCAAATTATTACACCCAATTACATTTTGGCCCCAATCTTTTGAAAACCATTACACAAACCCCCTTAACTTCCTCACCACTCTTACAAACAAGTCCCTCTACCATTAATGCGGAGGAATCCTTCTTTGTGGAGGAATGCAGGGGTATACTCCCTGATTCCTCAGAGATCTCCCAGATTTGGAAGGGAGATTCTCTGAGGGATTCCCTTCCATCTAAGCTCAATTGCAATCTTTGATTTGCATCCAATCGCTCGTGGGAACGCACGAGAGATTTCGATCTCCAACTACCTTCCTTCTCCAGTGAGAGGTCGGTGGTAGAAGGTTTGTACTCCACGCACCAGAAGCTCGGCCAGCAACTATAAAAGGATCCCCGATCCTCTGCCAATCTCTCAAGCTTATTTTGGCCACAGACTCCCCCAGACTTTATCTCCCCTCTCTCCGGCCAAGTAGCCTGCAAGCTCCGGCGATTTTTTTGCCTCCCTCTCATCGCTCTGCTACCACACCAGTAGCAGGGTTCACTTTGCCTCATTCTTCTGCGGCATGCCACACCAGCGCACGCCTTCTTGTCCTCCTCCTCTTCACCGTTATCTCCCCCTCAGGGCCGTCTTCTCTGACGTCGGCACAAATGCACCGTTCGTCTCCTCTGCCTCCCCTTCGCTCCAAGTACTCTAGATAATCTCCTCATCTTCCACTCTTTCCTTTCCCTCATTCTATTTCACAAGACACCCCTTGACTACCACTGTCCGCCTACATCTTCCTCATCTCCGGCCACTGTTGAAAGCACGGGTTGCTAAGCTAACGTGATTGGTTTTGAAAAACCTATCGTCGTAGTATGAAATCGAAGAACTCATGTTCAACAAATAAAATTTATACCGGAATGGAAATCCCGAGTCAAAAATAGGGAGGCAGATGTTTGATTTAAAAACACGTGTTTGTTTTATTTGTCACGAAGTAAATTAATTGATTAGAACTATCTAACTATTTACAATAAATAGAAGAGAGAGAGAGTAAGAGACAGAGAATAATACAAATAAAAATCAAAAGTGATATAGAATGGACATGAAATTCATTATCGAAAGGATTGTTCATTACACTAAACATTATGACTATAAAGGGGGGAAAATGATTACACTAGAAAGCAGTAAATCTACTCTAGAAAGTAGTAAATCTATTCTAGAAAGTAGTAAAAAGAATGGGGAGAGAGATATCCTCCTCGACGGTCACTTGGAGGACGAGCCGGAGAGGACGACACCTGGACGAAGGAGGACGGAGAAGGATGAAGGAGGATGAAATGGAAGAATGGGAATGGGGTAGCACGTCGTCGTCGCGGGATCTGCTTCCTAAAGTGGACGAAAAATTGATTTTATCGCACGAGAAGCATCCCAGGTGTGGGACAAGCTTCTCTTGAGCATTGGAGAGGGAGAGAAGAGAAGGAAGGGATGAAAATTTCGTGTGGAGGGGGTCTCCATTTATAGTTGCAAGGAGTGGGGGAATTTTGGTCATTCCAATTTGAAAAACATTAATTCAAGACCTTTAGTGATAGACAAAACTGTCGCTAAAGGTATGAACGTGGCCTTCGTGGGTGACGCGCGTGCGCCCGCTCACCTCCTCGCACATAATGCACGCGCATGTGCAGCTGATCTCAACCGTCCAATTGCGAGATCGGACGGCTTAAATCGTGCCTCCGTCCGCCTGCTCTATGCACCCGCCCGCGTGCGATTCCGCATGAGGCGCAGCGTGCAATAGCGCATGGGATGGATTGGGCGCCCACAGTCACTCGATCGCGATTGAGCGGTCGCGGAGCCTGCTCACCCGCACTCCAGCACCCGCTCGCGAGGAGTTGATCGCACACTGCTTGCTTGCGATAGTGCATCTGCCCGCTGCTCTGCGTCGTCGAGATGGTTGCGTGGATGAAATCAGGTGCGCGCATCCACAGCTGTTGGATGCGCATCCAACAGCAGAGAAGCAGTGCTCTGATTGAAGAAGAGAAGGTGCGGTGGGTGCTTCGACCTGTTGGGAGGCTAAGATGGTGCCACATGGTGCCATCTAAGCCGTTAATCTTCTGGATGTTGTAGATGGTGCCACAGTTGTCGGATTGAGTCAATTTTCATGCCGTTAGGCTGCAATCGTCGATCCAAATCCATCCATGCGGTCGGATTTTTCATTTGAAGTGTGGATTCACCCCATCTTGGCCCTTGATCTTCTAGGGTTCCCCGATCACTATCTGATGGTACAGATGTTTGATTAGGGCGATCTTGGAGCCGTTGAACTCCAATCGTCACCCTGATCACATCTATACGGTTGTATCTTCGATCCGAGGCCCCGATAAAAAGTTTGAACAGTCCATTAACATAAAAGGAGACAATTAACCTCCATTTTATTCAAACTGCTCTAAATGCAGGATGATGCATGTTATGCAATATTTACAGTATGCAATGCAATCCTACGCTTAAGAACATGCATAAATGGACATCTTAAGTAATGTAAACATGTTTACATCATACCCCCATGCCTATCTTTTGCTAGTCCCTAGCAAAAATCATATGCTATTTATAAAAGAATCATGTTGGATTATTTGGGCACGAGTTATTTTCAATCATTAAGGAAATGTCTACTTAGGATCTGAACTTTCAAAGACATAATAGTGCCCGAGTATCTGCCAAAATGCAAACCGCCTCAAGCTTATGCCTTATTCAAAGAAAATTTTCTTTTTTTTCTCTCTTTTCTATTTTTTTTTTTGGATTTTCATGTTTAAGGGTTTAAGAGTGGCTTTCCATAGCCATTCAACTCACCCAAGATTTGATGAGAATCCTAAGTTCTAAGCATCTTATTGTGAATGTGATAGACTCATTGACCAGTAGTTAAAACGGACTTCGGATTTCTACACCTCTGTGTGACCTAAAAAGGAATTCTACCTAAAGGTGTATCTTTACAATCGGTAGCATTCTCCCTACTTTTATTTATTTTTTTTACAAGGTCAACACAAGTGTGAATCCAGTGTATATCTCCCTGGATTATTCTACTTCTCCACTTCCTCCGAGGTGTTTTGGGAATTTTTAGTGTATTTATTGAGCTGGGTTTTGGACAACCAGTCGATAAGCTGTTACCACCGACAACTTTCCAGCCATACTCGTGCGGCGAAGTGTGGCTTATTTCTTTTTCTCTTTTCTCCTTTTCTTTTTGATTTTTTTTTTTTTTAAGCAGGTGGCTTCCCTGGTCTTAGATTTACCTAAAGGCAGCAAAAAGAGAAAGATCCAGTGACTAGGCTCTAGACAACCTACCTATGGGCTGTTAGCCACGATAACTTGCCAGCCATATCACCCTAGAAGATTCATTAGCTACCCAATTTCTATTAGAATCGCCGAACAACGAGTCTGTGACAAGATAGTGTGTAGACGCTTAAAACTCAAAATTCCTTCAAATCAAAGGGTGGGTTGATAAGTCATGTATTTATCACCAAAACTTATTTACTCCAATTAAAATAGAATTTAGGTTGGCGAGGACTCGAAAAATAAATCCACATTTTAGTGGATACACGGGCTGATTAAGTCTAATGACATGAAGGGTCTTTGTGTTCAAATCATAATGTAGCATTTCCTATTATTGAAAATTTTCTTAAACCCAAGTTCTCTTTCCTATTTCCATTTTTTTTTAGTAAAAGAAAATAAATCTACGGAGCTAACGAAAAAATTCAGATATGAATATCCACCCCCCCATGCCTATCTAATGCAATGTCGTCATTGTATTGAAAAGACATAAAACATAGTGGATGAGCGTAGAAAGCACCTAAATTGCTTGAATGTCCGGTCCACTCCGAGGTGAAAACTAAAAACAACTGTATACGTGCTGAATTTAGTGCCTTTAGCTAGAAACACTATACAAAGAAGAGAAATAAAGAATTCACAAGTGCAGGTCAGAATCAGAATAAACAAAAGAAACCTTTGACCTGTCAATAGATGTCCACAAATGTGGACCAGATTGTGATGTAGACCCATACCCCATAATCGAGAATATCTCATGTTCTGGATAAAAATTATCAAAAACCTAAAATCAGTATGCAAGCGGGGTCGGGCCTGCGATTTTTGAGGATGCAACCCAAGGCCAAAAAGTTGGGTTACAGAAAATTCAAGCTCAAAAGGATAATCATTGAATGTGTGCTTGGGTTTGACATCCTTGGAACAAATGTCGTAAGGGTCCTGGTTTGATGGTTTCAGCTTAATAGGAACCCTTAGACTCAGTCTTCTACTTCCTCCGAAAGTTGCTTCCCAAATCAAAATTTCCCGGCTTCTGTCCTCCTCATTCAGCATGTCAAATTCTTGGACCTCTTGCATATTAATCACCCCATCTAAAATCTCCAAGTCTAAATGATCTGTCAGAATCATAATTGACTTGGGTCTAGTTATCTCAAAAATAGAATCATCGATAAGCTCAACAAGGTGTAACTGACAATTCGGGCATTGAATTGAATCCTCTAGAAAATGCGATTCTGGATCCATAATGTGAGCCCCAATAAGATTAGTTTTCTCAATTATTGGGCTATCAAATGGTCTATCAGATTCCTCAGGCCCAATTGTCTCACAAAAATCGTATTCTGTAAACTCGCGTGAGACTTCACAACGTGAATCTTCACCATCAGAATCAAAGAAATCAAGATCCATATTAATGTATGTCCCAAAATCATCTGTCTCTTTCTGTTCCAAGGAGACATACGTTCCTCGTACCCTGGCTAAGGGATCTGAGGTGAATAAATCATATCATCCTTAATTGGTTGCTCTAATTCAATCTGGTCAGCCTTTTAACACATGTCCCCCCCAACAGGTGCCTGAACGGGTTCTGACATTGGCTTTCCGGAAGGGAGTTCATCCTGGGAATCATCCCATGATTGAACTAAAGTAACCACAAATCTCATCCTCAATTTCATTAACTTCCCAAGTAGAAACTCACCCAGGTTCTTATCCTTAACATCCTGGAGGCAACCCAATAAATACTTGTTCAAATCATCAATCATTTCAATCAGAGGCTCCAATCTCGCAATGCAAGGTATTGGCTGAACTTCTAAAGATTGTATGATATTCCATAAGTTAGCCAAAACCTTATCTTGAACCTGGTTACCCTGAACCAAATGAGTTGGTTCAGGGTTGGGCAGGTTTGGGGTCAATGCAGGGGAACTAACGAATTGAGATTCGTTATACCCTTCTTGATAATAGGTCATTTCAAATTGTTCAAAAGGTGGTGATGACCTAAAGGCAGGGTAATTAGGGGATGGGTAAGGATCAGTGTATCCTTCTTGATTGTAGATCGTATTAGGTTGTTTATGAAAGGTTGACGATCTATAATCGATGTGACTCTAAGAAGGATAGAAATCACAATCATAGTGTTCAGGGTTAGACCCTAAACACGGAGGTCCAAAACTGTATCCCCAATCTGAGTTATCCCAACTAACTGATGATTGATTACAGTATGAGTCTGGATAATCGTCATGTTGAGGATAATTCAAAATAGGAGGGAAAGAGCGGGAATGCATGTAATATGTGGAAGGATTCATGAGAGATGATAGGAAGAAAGGCACCCTACAATATAAGCAATCAAACCTGTCTTTAAGTGGGCTAGCCTAAAGTCCTACAGACTCCCAAAACCCATCTCGAGATAAAGAAACGATTTGATCTACTTCTGTCTGTTCAATCCAACCAGTTAGAAAGAGGTATTGGGGAGAATGTTCTTCTTTCGGCTTGCGCCTCCGGTTCTTAGTGTACTCCTCAGCTGCGATCGTTTGATTCTGCTCCCCTAGCTAGTCATCAAATTGAAGAGTAGAAACAGACTAATAAAAAATAACCTCGTTCTGGGCTCTGAAGAGCGAGTCAAATCCTTAAGGCCAACGTCTACTCTATTTTATTTAGGGCTACGTTTGAATGTGCTTTGGAATGTGATGGGCCCTTTATTTGGGTTGTGCCGTTAATGTTTGATTGACTGTGTGTGTGTTCACAACCTGTGATTTTCAAGCAAGATTATTTTCGATGCGGTGAATTTTAGGGTTCAAATCTTGCTTAGTAGGTTTTAGGATTCAACTTTAGGTGTTTTCAAACAAGTTTTGTTGGCACAGCAGGTTTTTAATGCACGGGTGAAGATGTTTTCCTTTAAAACTTAAAAGAATGTGGAGTGCCTGGTAAATCCCTAAGAGTTGAACCTATGTGGCAGCTACTCGATGAGTTGATTTTAATTGAAGTGGTGCGGCCCAATCAACTCAAACAATTGGCATCTTGCACCACTTAATTAGGCACACAAATGATTACCTAATCTGATTTCTACTCAATTATGTGTTTGGATGTGTGTACCAGCTCCAAAGATCAGTTTACTGGTTGAGTTTGAAAATCAGATGAGGTTGTGTACCTCTGTGAGTTTTTTTTTCTTTTTAAATGTGGAGGTTGGGGCGAGTATGGGTGTCAAAGAACGAACAATCTAACCTTTGAGTTTATAAGAACACCTAGGTTGATTGATGTTTATATTATTATGTGGTGAAATGAAATCAAATGGGTGGGAGGTGGGGGTAACTTTCAAAACCTTCCACAGCACTTTACTCCAATCTACCGCGTTTGCTCGTCTCAAAAGAGTACCTGCAATCACAATAAGAAAGGAGAGAAGTGAGGTAAATGATCTGTAAGTTGGAAAAGCGAAGAAAAAAATCAAAGAGTGTCGTCTCCCTGGCAACGGCGCCAAAATGTTAAATGCACGGGTTGCTATGCTAACGTGTTTGGTTTTGAAAAACCTGTCCTCGTAGCATGAAAGCGAAGAACTCGTGTTCAACAAATAAAATTTATACTGGAATGGAAATCCCAAGTCGAACATAGGGAGGTGGACGTTTGATTTAAAAACACGCGTTTGTTTTATTTGTCATGAAGTAAATTAATTGATTAGAACTATCTAACTATTTACAATAAATAGAAGAGAGAGAGTAAGAGAGAGAGAATAATACAAAAAAAAATCAAAAGAGATATAGAATGCACATGGAATTCATTATCAAAAGGATTGTTCATTACACTAAATATTATGACTAGAAAGCGGGAAAATGATTACATCAGAAAGTAGTAAATCTACTCCAGAAAGACATAAATCTATTCTAGAAAGCAGTAAAAAGATGGGGAGAGAGATATCCTCCTCGACGGTCGCTTGGAAGACGAGTTCGATAGGACGACGCCTGAATGAAGGTGGATGGAGCAGGACGAAGGAGGATGAAGTGGAAGAATGGGAATGGGGCAGCATGCCAACGTCGTCGTGGGATCCGCTTCCGAAAGGGGACGAAAAATTGACTTTATCTCGTAAGAAGCATCCCGAGTGTGGGACAACCTTCTCTTGAGCTTTGGAGAGGGAGAGAAGAGAAGGAAGGGATGAAAATTTCGTGTGAAGGGGGTCTCCTTTTATAGTTGCAAGGAGTGGGGGCATTTTGGTCATTCCAACTTGAAAAACATTAATTTAGGACCTTTAGTGACAGATAAAACCGTCGCTAAAGGTTCGGACAAGGCCTTCATGGGCGGCGCACGCGCGCCTGCTCATCCCCTCGTGCGTATCGCACACGCATGTCCAGTTGATCTCAGCTGTCCGATTGCGAGATTGGACGGCTTAAATTGCTCCTCCGCCCACCTCCTCTACGCGCCCATCCGCTTGCGATTCCACGTGAGGAGAGGTGTGCAATAGCACGTGAGACGGATTGGGCACCCACAGCGATCAAGCGATCGTGGAGCCTGTTCACCTGTGCTCCAGCACCCGCTCGCGAGGAGTCGATCGCACGCCACTTGCTCGTGATAGTGCTTCCGCCCGCTGCACTACATCGTCGAGATTGTCACGCGGATGAAATCAGGCGCGCGCATCCATAGCCATTGGATGCACATCCAACAGTGAAGAAGCAGAGCTTTGATTGAAGAAGAGAAGGTGCAGCGGGTGCTTCGGCCAGTTGGGCGGTTGAGATGGCACCACGTGGCACCATCTAAGCCATCCATCTTCTGGATGATGTAGATGGTGCCACGGTTGTCGGATTGAGTCGATTTTCACGTCGTTAGGCTACGATCGTCGATCCGAATCCATCCATGTAGTTAGATTTGTCGTTTGAAGTGTGGATACACACCATCTTTGCCCTTGATCTTCTAGGGTTCCCCAATCACAATCTGATGCTACAGATGTCTGATTAGGGTGATCTTGGAGTCATTCAACTCCAATCATCGCCCTGATCACATCTGTACAGTTGGATCTTTGATCCGAGGCCCCGATAAAAAGTTTGCCTTGTCGATGAACATAAAAGGAGATAATTAACCTCCATTTTATTCAAACTACTCCAAATGAAAAATGATGCATGTTATGCAATATTTATAGTATGCTGTGCAATCTTATGCTTAAGAGCATGCATAAATAGACATCTTAAGTAGTGTAAACATGTTTACATCAGCCACCATCCTGCGAGATGCATCCGTCCCTCCACACCTCCACATGTCTCGCCACTAACCTGACAACCACCACCACAGTTGACTGAACATCTTCCACCCATCCACAGGTCGCCACACACACTCCACGCTTCCCCCGACCTAACCCATAAATCTAACCACAGAGTAACTTAGGCACGCACGCCTAGGCCACCCCGTGGTTTGCCACCTGTCTCCTCACCTTCATTATGACACGGTGAAGGTCGTCCTGTGGTTTGATAGAGTTGCAAGGCTCCTTTTGTGTTGTGCAGGGTCGAGCTCCCATCCACCATTAGCGACGGCTCGAGCTCGATAATTCTCTAGCTCTAGGACACAATCGTCAGGTCCGAGGCTTCCAAACTGCTCGGATTAAGGGCGAGAGTGAGTCCAACCTTGAAACAAGTGCCGCAAGACCTGCAGCTGCGTCGATTGTGAAGTCGCTCTCCTGCAGGTGTCAGAAGAGGCGGGTGGGACTTTTGGTTGCACATCGGTAAGTCGTAACCTTTTTGAGCGGTTTAAGTAGATTTTTTGCTCTCTGCTGTTTGCCTCGAATTCACTGGGGTAAGGTCCCTCGCCTTACCTATCATGTCTCGCCTGCGACATATAACCCGCGGACCTGGCACCTAGATCCGATTAACCCCTCCATGCACTCCACGCGTGAAATGGCAAAGTGTTGTGCTGCTTTGCGTTTATTATAGTACAGTCTTATAGTATAAGAGAAGACAGCTGCAGTTTTCATTTCAATAGATTTTTTTTACTCGGAAATAGTTTTCCCAAGGTCGAACTCAGGGAGCTACTGGAATTCTAGAAGTACAAAGTTTCTCTATTGGATTACAAAAATAAGAAAGAGAGAGAGATTTTTATCTTGGCTTCTTCTCCACTTTGTGCTTTCTCTCTGATCCTGTCTTCTTCCCACTTCTTTCTTCTTCTACTCTTTTTTTCCAGGTTGCTCGTCTTCTTCTTCTACTCTTCAGGTGCAGAGTCTTCTCTTCTTTCTTTTCTTCTTCTTCTTCTTTGCTTTATCTCCTCTGCAGGTTCATCCGTCATCTGATACAGCCATCAGAAGAGTTAAACTGCGGTCTGCTACACTGCTCCTCTTTTTCTTCCTTCGCTGCTTCTTCTTCTTTGGCGAGCTTTCTTATTCTTCAGGCACACCGGCGTGGGTAGTGCGCGAGGAGTGCCGGGTAAACGGGACTACTAGGTCCGCGTGCCGTGGGTCACGAACGAGGCGGGCGAGGGGACCTCACCCTGTAATCTAAGCCGTTAAAAGGTAAAAACACAAAATCAATTTAAATGGGTGCGGCGCTTAGAGATCTTGCAATGTGGGACTAAACTCTGCTCCTTCTCGTGAGCGCCCGCAGGCAGACCTCCTCGCAACCTGCTCAGCTGCTGCCGCTGTTGGTGCCAAGTGTTGAAGCAAAAGTCTTCACAGACTTCACCCCAGTCCATAACACCTGGAGCGCAGCTTCCCCGACGCTTGGAGCTAGCTTTGAAGCTACTTCAATCGTCAACAATGGCGGCAGAGCTCCAGAACCTGTCGTGCACGAATACGGTCTATCGACCAAATCAAATCACAGAGGAACCTTCGCCGTGGCACGACGAAGGTGGTGCGAGGTACAACAAGTCACGGGACGGCCTAGGCGTGCGTGCCTAGGTCGTTCTGTGGCCGGAAAAGTGGGTTTGATCGGGGGAGTGTTGTGGAGGGGCGGAGGGCATTTGGTATGATGAGGCGGAGCTTTTGGGATAGTTGGCGAGTCGTATGGGGTTGTGGAATGACGGGGGCGACTCGCCGGAGAGTGGACGAAGGTGGGGAAGGTGAGGGTGGTCAGGCGTGGTCGTGGGGCAATCAAGCAAATTAGATTAGGGAAAGGAAAGAGGGGAAGAAGGGGAGTAACTGCAACCTACCTACAGGGACGAAGGGGGGAGGGTGGAGCCGCCAACTGGGGAAGAAACACCCAGAGGGAGAGAGCGACGATGAGGAAGTGGGCAGGGAGGGCACCGGTGCGTACATCACGGCGTAGACAAGAGGCCAAGGGAAACCCTACTGAAGGTAAGGCGGCAGAGCGACGACGAGGAAGAGGAGAGAGTCACCGAAAGTTGTGGGTTTCCTGTCGGAGAAGGAAGAGAGGAAATGTTGAGAGATTCCCTGCCAAGACCAGCTTGCTTGAATCGGCTAGCGATGCTGGTTCCTATAAAGGGGGTGGCAGAGAGGCGGACGCAGGCTGGCGACATGCACCCCTCGCCGGAGTATGGTCGGAGACGAGACCCATACCTTCCGCGCGTTCGCATGGAAGGTGTGGGGGTCGTCAGGTGGCATGGCTGAGTACCTGCGATAGCAGACGTCGCAAGGAACTCCGCATTCACTTTGCAGGACGTTCCCCTCACCCTGTGCAGCGCCATGTTTGACTAGCCAATTTACGTAAAAACGCAAATTAAATCATTACTTAGGCGTGGTTGTTAATGTAGGTCAAAATGGGTTTCTAAGGCCAAATTGAAGGTTCTAAACCCTAGAGATTATTTTTATATGAATTTTAGAGGGTTTAGTTGATTTTTACTCTGCCTCGAACCTCGTGAATTGAAGTGGGTTGTTTTAGGGTTGTAGAATGTCATTTAATTTCTTGGAGTTGCTGTAGCCCTTGTTAGATCAGATCATTTCACTTTCCTTCTTATTAGGTTTCTTTGACCTGTGTTTGAACCCTTAATTACCTTGTTTGCAAATTGTATTGGTGAAATTGCATTTTTACCCCTTATGACTTGTCATCTTCTTAAACTCAGAATTCTCTGAGTTAAGCCTTTCTTTGAGCTATGTAGGAGTTTTTTCTTGCATATCTAGGTTAAATTGTGCTAGTTAGGGTTCGTGTTGAGGTTTCAACCTTTTTTCTAGACCATGAAGTTCTTAATGATTTCAGATAAGTGCTTTTCATTTGAACCTAGATTAGGTTAGAATGCTGACCATAGGCCTAAAAGGTATTCTAGTACCAACCAAGATCCAGATCTGTCTAACCTCAGCCTTAGTCCTTAGCAAAGGTTTTTAAGGCCCGCAAGAACTAACCTAAGGTCGATTGGACTTTGTGGTTAAAGCACCCGTGCTTGAGATGATTTTAGCCCTGGCTCAGTTCTCAATGCATTTTGTAAGAAAGAGAGACAGAAGATTTTTCTGTTTAGAGAGTTTTCTCTCTCTTTTTCTTTTTAATTCTAGCTTAGGATTGACTTTTCAACACGGTCTATATCAGATTTCTTGTTCCCATCATCAATCCTCAAAGGTTCCTGGCAATCGATGCTTTGAGATAGCACCACCCATGGCAACCCCCGGAACCCTGGCTATTGAGATTTTGAGATAATCCCATCCATGGTGTTCTGTGGTTGAATTTAGACCCTAGCAGTTGACACTTCGTGATAATGCCATCCATGGAATCTGAACCAGCAGAGTGCTTACATGCCCCCAGTAGGATATGTAAATAACCTAAGAGACAAGTACCGAGGAGATGATATTTTGTTACGCATCTTCAAGGGAAATTTCCCATCTCTCTGCGCTAGGAACTCGTCCAAATCAACTTGTGTTGATCGGCCGCTCCTACTCTAGGTGTTCTTTTCAGAATTCTGAGACGATTCTGCATGATTTTGATTTTTACGCTTACTGAACCAGGCTATGTGTGGGGTTAGGGTGCTTAGGTTACTGAGTCCCATAAACCAAAAGTTAGTTAATGAGGCTAAATACTCCCTAAGCCTTGGACCTAATACTTAAGCTTTTCATTTTCCTCAACCTCTTGGGGAATGTCTAGATCTTAATGGGTACTAATAGTCCATGCAAGAATGCCTAAGGTTCGCATTCTTACTAATCTCACTATGCACTTTTCATTTCTTTTCTTCAATGAGATCTAGAACTTAGGTCAATTCCTTGGTTTCTTACTAATGACTATCACTCTTTTCTCACATTTTTGTGCTCTTTTTTTTCCTTTTGTTTCTTCTCTCCTCCTCAAAAAATTTTCTTTCCTCCCTCATTTTATTCTTCTTTTTCAAAATTTTTTAATTTTTATGGTGTTTTTGGTATATGTGAATTTCTTTGTTTGAAACCTTTTCTTACAAGTTTTGCACTTTCATACCCCCCCATTCCTAAGATGTGCAATGTCCTCATTGTAACTTAGGGGGTTTTCATTTAACTTAGTTAGGACAGATGTTTTGTTGAGTGAATGGGTCGTGGTGGTAGTTGCGGATGATTTCTAATCTCAGATGCAAGCACCTGAGGTGGAGTCGGCTGTCCTAAAGGGTGAACCTTAAGTGCACAAAGTTATTTAGAAAAGGTTTCAGGTTTTCAAAGAGAATGATGGGTTGCCTCCTGTTGAGCGCTAAATTTGATGCCTTCAGCTAAGCGAGAAATGCGATGGAGAGGGGATGGTTAAATCACCAGAGTTTAATATGACAAGCACCTTGATTAAGAGCTTGGTTTGTCCAACCAGGTGCTTGCTAAGATCAACAGGCTGATGATGCAGCCCAAACCCAATCAATCTGGTGGGTTGATAGATGTAGATCAACAGAAGTGGGACCCACCATATGCAATGTGGCTCAGATGGATGTGGAAGTGTGAATATAGGGTTTGGCTGAGTCGAATCAACCTGGTCAGAATAGGGACCCGTATAATAATGAGTGATTGATGCGGGAACCCTACAGGGGTGATCAGAGAATGATGGAGCATGGCATGTAGTCTGATCAGTGTTCCAAACTTGATGTGGAAATGCAATCGGCTCGATGAGAGGTGAATCTGAATAGAAATTGAGTCCGGTTGCGGGTCGGGGTTGGGAAGAGGTTTTGATCAGTTCTGTGTGTGCAGACAAGGTGGCAACTGTGTATGAGGGCTGTTCTAGAAAGGAATGACAGGTGGTTTTCTGTAGAGAGTCCTCTGGGTAAGTATCAAATGCCTGAAGAGTGTCTGTAGGATGAAGGAAATCTGATTCGAGACAAAATTTGAATTCTGGGTTGTAATCACTCTTGGCATTTTCTATTTTCGGTTCCTGAGGAACGAAAAGGAATGATTCTGTGTTATCAGTAATCTCAGGAACCAGGACCTCAGAGTCGAAGTCAGAGAATGGGTCATGTGAACTGAGGTCGTAGATGGGCTTGGCGTGTTCAGGAAGGAGAGTCTCTCCGCAATTATAGTTAGATCCGAAGTTGTCGTAGAGTTTATGAAAATTGAGTTCTAAATGAGATTTTTTATCATGAATTCCATCGTAGCATAAATTATCAGATGTGGAATCTGCAGCCTGACTGGGGTCTAGCCCATATGTCAATTCTGGACTTAAAAAGGTGTTCTGTTTAGGCTCAAGCTCCAAGCTGGTAGGATAGACCCAATTGAAACCCCACTCATCCAACTCCTCTGTTTCTGTATCATAAATTGGCATGTCTTCTGAAAAATCGATCAGATTTCCTGAGGATGTTGGAGAGGGATATTCATCAAATAGAGACCCGAAATTATATTCTTTAAAAATTTGATCTTTCTCATATGGGGCCTCATAATCTTCCCAATAAGTTTTGGATCAAAATTCTAGGTTTGGGATGTGGGTAGGATTACTAGAATCAAAAAATTTGATCTTTCTCATATGGGGCCTCATAATCTTCCCAATAAGTTTTGGATCAAAATTCTAGGTTTGGGATGTGGGTAGGATTACTAGAATCAAAGTCCGAATAACCTTCGAAGGTCAACTTATCAAAATAAGGGGCGGAATTTATAACCTCAAAAGGTTCAGTTCTGATCTCATTATTGCAGGAGTTTTGGAATTCTAAGCTTGCCAATTCATGGTCTAAGTTCGGCTCATCATTGTGTTTTCCTGAAATATCCCAACCTAATTCAATGTTGTCTTCTATCTGGGTTGGGAATCCACAACCACTTTGTGCCTCAGTCACGAGACTTGGGAAACTGGATTGTTCCTTAATACTGTTCCAAGATGGTTCATCCTCTATTTTTGGTATATACGGGTATTTCTGGTTGATAATTTGTTCTAGTGATCTCATCATTTCTACCCATCTACCAAGGGCATCTTGGTGTTGTTCCCAAAGTACAGGATTTGTCAAGCATTGAAGGTATTCAGATTTGTGTAATTTTTCTATCTCAATGTATCTTGTTAGGAGTATTTCTCTGGTTGATCCTTTTATGGCTTTTGTTAATAGAGTTTGGGCACAGTTTATGATGAAGGCTGTGGTTGTTGGGTCATCAACCTAAATGTTTTCTATTGGTTTATATTTGATTCCATAGAACTCAAGGGTTTCCTCAATCATCCTATCTCTCATGGATCTTTGAGATTTAGGTCTCTTGAAGGGTGATGCTAAGTAATTAGGCAGCATATTTGAATCAGATGGTGGAATTAGGATATAGAATCAAAAGTTCGATGTAGACTCAAGTTGTGGCAAGTTGGAAGAAGGTGGACTTGGTTTAGAATCAAAGGAAAAGGGCTGTGTGATTGATTGGTTACACAAACAAGGGCACCGAGGCTCGGCCTCGGGGAGAGTGAATTTCTAAAGGAGGTTTCAAGGACCTCCTACTGAACACTGAAGGACTGGATGAGATAAGCAGGTGCTGGACCCAGTCAAGACACCCAAAATGTTGGGTGACTATAGAGGTGCGGGGCAGCTGGACCCCTTGATCAAAAGATCGGCCACCTGAGAATTACCTGGGCAGCCAGAGAGGGTGAGTCCCGCGAAGACCCCTACACGGTAGAGCATCCCCACGGGTTACAGGGTTTCCCCCACCCGACCTCTCTTGTTACCGCGGTTCCAGGTAGACTAGAATGGGGACCCTGACCTCTTAAGTCTACCTTTCTTACTTTAAGATCAAGGTGCTTAAGGTTCCACTTGAACTTTTAGGTATTTTGAGTGAAAAAGTGACCTAATTTGAAGGTTGGTTGACCCTAAGGGATCAACTTCACCCATTGATTCCTTTGAGAAATTATTAGGTCTTGTCTTTTAGGGTTCAAGTGTTTTTAGAGAGCCAATTGCTTAGGGTTTCTCTAAATGGGTATTTTCAATCAATGGCTTAGGCACACTTCTTTTGGATTTTCTCAATTCTTGATTAAGGGGTGTGTCTCTGAAACCCTAATGTTAAATCTTATGTTGGCTCTACTTAGTCCAGTTAACTCGTTGTTGGGTAATTAGGGCTCAGGAAAGAAGGTGTTAGCCCTTAATTACCCTTAGTAGTGTGTGCAGGAATATTGTTTTGATAATATGCAGCTGTTACTAGATATGAAAGACAGGTTATACCTATATTGTTTGTTCTTTTCTTTTTCTTCCTCTTTAAGATCTAGGGGTTAATAGTGAGAGGATAGAAGTTACCTGTCCTTGGAGTGGCTGTGGTGCGGCTGCGTCTTAATTTTTTTTCTTTACCTGCACACAGAAGAGGTTATTAGAAACTCTTAAATAGAGAATTTAATAGCATCTAGAATAGCCGTTGCTCCCCGGCAACGGCACCAAAATGAAATGGCAGAGCGTTGTGCTGCTTTGTGTTTATTATAGTACAGTCATTATAGTATAAGACAAGATAGCTACGGTTGTCATTTCAATAGATTTTTATTACTTAGAAATAGTTTTCCCGAGGTCGAACTCAGGGAGCTACCGGAATTCTAGAAGTACAAAGTTTCTCTATTGGATTACAAAAATAAGAGAGAGAGAGAGAGAGAGAGAGAGAGATTTGTCTTGGCTTCTTCTCCTCTTTGTGCTTTCTCTCTGATCCTGTCTTCTTCCCTCTTCTTTCTTCTTCTGCTCTTCCTATCTTCTTCTCTTTTCTTCCTGGTTGCTCGTCTTCTTCTTCTGCTCTTCAGCTGTAGAGTCTTCTCTTCTTCTTTCTTTTCTTCTTCTTCTCTGCTTTATCTCCTCTGACGGTCCATCCGTCGTCTGATATAGCCGTCAGACGACTTAAACTGCGGTCTGCTACAGTGCTCCTCTTTTTCTTCCTTCACTGCTTCTTCTTCTTTGGCGAGCCTTCTTCTTCTTCCTTGGTCTTCTCTTTTCCTTCCTGCGGCTAAGTGCTAAGCCTCTCCTTCGTTCCCTGTTCCTGCACAAGGCATAGCAAAACCTAGCCCTTCCCCATACCCGCATGTCTCTCTCTCTGTAAACCGCTCGTAGGAAGCTCTCCCAGAGTCGGGTTATCGGGTAGGATAGCATACCCGTGACTAGGCGCACCGGCGTGGGTAGTGCGCAAGGAGTGCAGGGTAAATGCGTCGGCCAGGTCCGCGTGGCATGGGTTGCGGACGAGGTGGGAGAGGGGGCAAGGGGACCTCACCCCGTAATCTAAGGTGTTAAGGTAAAAACACAAAACCAATCTAAATGGGTACGGTGCTTAGAGATCTTACGATGTGGGACTAAACTCAGCTCCTTCTCGCACGTGCCTGTAGGAATGCCTCCTCGCAACCTGCTTAGCTACTGCCGCTGTTGGTGCCAAGTGCTGAAGCAAAAGTCTTCACAGACTTCACCCCAGTCCATAGCACCTGGAGCGCAGCTGCCCCGACGCCTGGAGCCTGCTTTGAAGCAGCTTCAATCGTCAACAATGGCGGCAGAGCTCCAGAACCTGTGGTGCACAAATACGGGCTATCGGCCTAATCAAATCACAGGGGAACCTTTGCTGTGGCACGGTGAAGGTGGTGCGAGGTACAGCAGGCCGCGGGATAGCCTAGGCGTGCGTGCCTAGGTCGTTCTATGGCCAGAAAAGTAGGCTTGATCGGGGGAGTGTTGTGGAGGTGTGGAGTGGCAGTGGAGGGGCGGAGGGCGTTTAGTATGATGAGGCGGAGCTTTTGGGATAGTTGGCGAGTCGTATGGGGTTGTGGAATGACGGGGGTGACTCGCCGGAGAGTGGCTGGAGGCGGGGAAGGTGAGGGTGGTCAGGCGTGGTCGTAGGGCAATCAAGCAAATTAGATTAGGGAAAAGAAAGAGGGGAAGAAGGGGAGTAACTGCGACCTACCTACAGGGACTAAGGGGGGAGGGCGGAGCTGTCGGCTCGTACCTGCCGGAGCTGGGGAAGAAACACCCAGAGGGAGAGAGTGGCGACGACGAAGTGGGCATGGAGGACGCTGGCGGGTACAGCATGGCGTAGACGAGAGGGCAAGGGAAACCCTGCTGCAGGTAAGGCAGCAGAGAGATGAGAAGGAAGAGGTGAGAGTCACCAGAAGCTGTGGGTTTCCTATCAGAGAAGGAAGAGAGGAAATGTTGAGAGATTCTCTGCCAAGACCAGCTTGCTCGAACCAGCTGGCGATGCTGGTTCTTATAAAGGGGGTGGCGGAGAGGTGGATGCACGCTGGCAACGTGCGCCCCTTGCCAGAGTATGGTCGGAGATGAGACCCATACCTTCTGCACGTTCGCACAGAAGGTGTGGGGGTCATCAGGTGGCATGGCTGAGTCCCTGCGACAGCAGACGTCGTAGGGAACTCCTTATTCACTTTGCAGGACGTTCCCCTCACCCTGCGTGGTGCCATGCTCCGTGCAAAGTCGCCGAAGCATGGTGCTATGTAGAGACCTGTAGGAGGGACCTTTCCGCAAAGTACGATGAGAAAGTTGGGGCCAAAATGCAAGGGTTTCGAAAGTTAAGGGTCAAAAAGTAATGATGAGGACCAAAATGCAAAGTTTGTCAAGGAGGTCTCTTCTTAGGCTCAAGCTTTTATGCATGACTATATTGAACCTAAGGATTCTAATGGTGAATTTTGTTTCTAGGTCAGACCATGTTTGTCCAGCCAATTTACGTAAAAACCCAAATGAAATCATTAATTGGGCATGGTTCTCAATGTAGGTCAAAATGGGTTTCTAAGGCCAAATTGAATGTTCTAAACAATAGAGATTATTTTTATATGAATTTTAGAGGGTTTAGTTGATTTTTACCCTGCCTCGAACCTCGTGAGTTGAAGTGGGTATGTTTTAGGGTTATAGAAAATCATTTAATTTCTTAGAGTTGCTGTAGCCCTTGTTAGATCAGATCATCCCACTTTCCTCCTTATTAGGTTTGTTTGACCTATGTTTGGACCCTTAATTACCCTGTTTGCAAGTTACGTTGGTGAAATTGCATTTTTACCCCTTATGATTTGTCTTCTTAAACTCAGAATTCTCTGAGTTAAGCCTTTCTTTGAGCTATGTAGGAGCTTTTTCTTGCATATCTAGGCTAAATTGTGCTAGTTAGGATTCATGATGAGGTTCTCGTCAATGCGCACCACACCCACGCTGGTGCACCTGGACTCGGGTGTGCAACTGACCCGATAACCCGACCCTGTGAGAGCATACTGAAGAGAGATACACAGAGATAGAGAGACGTGTAGGGGGGGTAGGGTAATAGGTTTTGTTACGTGGTGCTTATGCAGGAAGAGGATGCTAAGGAAGGAAGAAGCGCAGCAAGAGAAGGAAGCAGTACGTAGCTGCCGCAAGCAAAGGAGAAGAAGAAGAAAGGTGCACTGTAGTAGTGGTGCGGCAGACCAAGAGAAGGAAGAAGAAGAGAGAGATCAAGGGGTAGACAAAGCGGAGAAGCATGAATGCAACGGAAGAGGAGGAAGAGAAAGAAGAAAGAAACTAAAGAAAAGACAAGGCCAGGACTTAGCTGCAGGAAGATGATCAAGAAGAGAGAAAGAAAAAGATGAAACAAGGAGGAAGCAGGAGCAGCTAAGGAAGAAAAAGAAAAGGAAAACAAGAAACCATAGCTGCAACAAGGCAAAGCAAACAAAAAGGAGAAGAGATTGAAGGCCAATTTGAAGATGTTTGATACAACATCGGACGCCTAATTCTTTTTGAGCATTTTCTCCATAACATTATCGTGCCATTTTTGTTGAACTAGTCATTGCTTTTTATTAAAAGTTGTGTTCTCAAGTTTTGGAATACTCAAATTGCTCCCTGTGTTCGACCTCAAATACTTTGATTTTCGAGTTATAAATTTTTAATTGTTTTCGCAGAGAGTTCATCTATATTACAATGAGATATCGGTTAAAACATGATCTAGCTGCATAAACACCCGCCATCACTGATGATGGCTTTTGGAACCCCAAATCTAGAAAAGATGTTCTCCTAAATTAACTGAAGAACAACTTTGTGGTCACTTGTTCTATTTGGGACAACTTCAATCCATTTAGAGATGTAATGAATGAGTAAGATATATTCGAAGCCATTAGATCCTAGAAAGGGCCCATGAAATCAATTCTATAGATGTCAAAGATTTCACATGCAATGATCGGATTCAAGGGCATCATATCACGTGGGCCCATGTTGTGGAGTGTCTGACAATGGGCACATGCCCTACAAAAGGATTGTGCATCTTTGAACATTATCGGCCAAAAGAACCCACACTGGAGGATCTTTATTACGGTTTTATGCCTAGAGTAATGGCCATCGCAAGCCTGGTCATGATAGAATGCGATTACTTCATTGACCTCATCGTTAGGAATGCATCTCCGGATCACTTGGTCATTACCGATATGGAAAAGTTATGAATCTTCCTAGACATAATACTTGGCATCAAAAATAAGTTTGTCGCCTGGAAGTCGCCTAACCTGGCGGGACTTTCACCGTAACCAAGTGATGTAAACATGTTTACACTACTTAAGATGTCTATTTATGCTTATTCTTAAGCATAGGATTGCATTGCATACTATAAATATTGGATAACATGCATCAACTTGCATTTAGATTAGTTTGAAAAAAATGGAGGTTAATTGTCTCCTTTTATGTTCATGGATAGGGAAAGCTTTTTATCGGGGCCTCGGATCGAGGATCCAACCGTACAGATGTGATCAGGGTGACGATTGGAGTTCAACGACTCAAAGATCGCCCTAATCAGACATCTGTAGCATCAGATAGAGATCGGGAAACCCTAGAAGATTAAGGGCCAAGATGGTGTGAAATCGCACTTCAAACAACAAATCCAACCACACAGATAGATTCGGATCGACGATCGCAGCCTAACGACGCAAAAATCGACTCAATCCGATAACCATGGCATCATCTACATCATCCGGAAGATGGATGGCCAAGATGGCACCACATGGCACCATCTCAGCCACCCAATCGGCCGCTACACTCGCCGCGCCCTCTCTTCTTCGATGATTCTCCGCCGTTGGATGCACATCAAACAGCTGTTAGTGCACACACACAAAACACAAAGTGCGACACAAACGTACTTGTAGCGTGTTTGTCGGGCGCGCTTACGCGAGGTGCTGGTGCAGGTTCGAATCCGCATGTGCACGTGAAAGGGCACAGGAGAGTAGGCCCCCCGATTACTTAATCATGATCGAGCAGCTATGGGCACTCAATAGCGCCCATGCGCTATTGCACGCCGCATCTCACGTAGGATCGCCCGTGGGCGGCCACGTAGAAGAGATGGGCGAAGGTGCGACTTATGCCGTCTGATCTCAAGATCGGACAGCTGACATCGGTGGAACGTGTGGGTGCATTACGCGTGAGGAGGCGAGCAGCTGCACACGGGCAGTGCCCCACTACGCCCACGATGGGGCTTTAGCGACGGTTTTATCCGTCATTAAAGACCCCTGATTTATTGATTTTCAAATTAAAATGACCAAATTACCCTCACTCCTTGCAACTATAAAAGGAGAACCCCTCCACATGAAATTCCCATCCCTTCTTTCTCTTCTCTCCCTCTCTAAAGCTCAAGAGAAGCTTGTCCCACACTCGGGATGCTTCTCGCAAGATAAAGTCCACTTTTCATCCCCTTTCGGAAGCGGATCCCGCAATGACGACGACATGCTGCCCTGTCCCGTTCTTCCACTTCGTCCTCCTTCTTCTTGCTCCGTCCTCCATCCAGGTGTCATCCCGTCTGGCTTGTCCTCCAAGCGACCGTCGAGGAGGATATCTCTCTCCCAATTCTTTTTACTGCTTTCTAGAATAGATTTACTACTTTCCAAGGGTAGATTTACTACTTTCTGGTGTAATCATTTTCCCGCTTTCTAGTCATAATATTTAGTGTAATGGGCAATCCTTTCGATAATGAATTCCATGTGCATTCTATATTTCTTTTGATTGTTGTATTATTCTCTCTCTTTCTCTTTCTCTTCAATTTAGTGAAATAGATAGATAGTTTCTAGTCAATTAATTTACTTTGTGACAAATAAAATAAACGCGTGTTTTTAAATCAAACGTCTGCCTCCCTATGTTCGACCTAGGATTTCCATCCGGTATAAATTTTATTTGTTGAAACGAGTTCCTCGCTTTCATAGTACGACGACAGGTTTTCAAAATCGAACACGTTAGTGTAGCAACCTATGCGTTCAACATTTTGGCACCATTGCCTGGGAGGCGACGCTCTTTGATTTTTCTTCTCATTTTTACAACTTACGAATCATTTACCTCACTTCTCTCCTTTCTTATTGTAATTGCAGATACTCTTTCGAGATGAGCAAAAGCGGTAGATTGGAGAAAAATGCGGTTAAAGGTTCTGTGAGTTATCCCCCACCTCCTACCCATTAGATTTCATTTCACCACATAATAATACAAACATCAATCAACCTAGGTGTTCTTATAAACTCTAAGGTTAGATTGTTTATTGTTTGACACCTTCACCTACCCTAACCTCCACATTTAAAAAGAAAAATAAAAAAAAAAAACTCATAGAGGTACACAACCCCATCTGATTTTCAAACTCAAATGGTAAACCAACCTTTTGGAGCTGATACACACATCCAAACACATAGTTGAGTAGAAATTAGATTAGGTAATCATTTGTGTGCTTAATTAAGTGGTGCAACAGGATAATTGTTTGAATTGATTGTGTTGCACCACTTCAATTAAAATCAACTCATCACGTAGCTACCATTTAGGTTCAACTATTAGGGATTTACCAGGCACTCCACATTCTTTCTTAAGCATCAAAGGAAAACATCTTCACTCGTGCATTCAAAACCTAGTGTGCCAACAAAACTTGTTTGACAATACCTAAAGTTGATTCCTAAAAGCTACTAAGCAAGATTTGAACTCTGAAATTCTCCTCATCAAAAGTAATCTTGGTTGAAAACCACTGGTTGTACACGCACACACAAATTAATCAATCGTTAAGGGCACAACCCAGATAAAGGGCCCATAACATTCCAAAGCACATTCAAACCTAGCCCAAAAGAAAACAGAGTAGACGTTGGCCTTAAGGATCCAACTTGCTCCTTAGAGCCCAGAATGAGATTATTTTCGATTAGTATGTTTCTAATGTTCAATTTGATGTCTGGCAAGGGGAGTAGAATCAAATGATCGCTGCTAGGGGGTACACTAGGAACCGAAGGTGCAAGCCAAAGGAAGAACCTTCACCCCAGTCCCTCCTTCTAACTGGTTGGATTGAACAGACAGAAGTAGATCAAATCGTTCCTTTATAGCAGGATGAGTTTTGGGAGTCTATAGGTCTTTAGGCTAGCCTACTTAAGGACAGGTTTGATTGCTTGTATTGTAGGGCGCCTTTTGATGATCTGATCAGCACAGAGGCGAAACAGCATGGGATCATCCCAGAAATAGTGCTTGGCCTCAGCCAAGAACTTGTCCCGTTGCTGTCTGGACCAGCTGTGCGGGGTTTGTCCCATAACCTGGTAGTTGACATAGTCAGCATACCATGGCATTTTCTTATCTACAAAAACTGACGTGCCTTCGTGCATGTGTGTTAAGAGGTGTCGTTATAGTTGCACTTGATACGTCGGTTTTAAAAGAAGTAAACGGAGGTGAGTCCGAGTGTCGATCTCAGGGAGGCGTGGAAATCGGATTTTGTTTACCACTTGTTGTCACGAAAAAGGCGGAGTTTTGCTTGCGAAAGATATGGTTTTGAAAAGCGAGAGATAGAGAGAGTTTAGGGTTAGAAAGCTCTTGGTTTTGATCATGCACTTTAAACAGAAATTAAAATGGCAACTAAATGGAAAATAATTTCATTAAACATGCATTCATAGTTCATGGTTTACAATATTAAATACATGCTTCAACAAAAGTAAATGAAAGCTTAAAAGAGAGAGAGAGAGGTAGAGAGAGAGTGGAGAGCGACGAGGCAGCCACGGCGGTGGAGGAGGCTCCGTCGGCGGCTCGTCGTCTCCGGCGATTACAAGAGTGCCTAAGACTAGCTAGGAGAGGAGTGGAGTAGTTGCAAGTGGGAGAGGATGCCTTGAAAGGTGGTAGAAGGGGGTTTAAATAGAGTTAAGGGCTTCCTAAAAGAAGAATGTGCTTTAGCGACATCCAGAACGTCGCTAAAACCGCTTCCAGACACGTCGGTGAAGGCCTTCTGCCGCTGGTCAGCCGCCTGCCCCTCTCTCTCTTCAGGATCGATCCGTGGATGTCGAACGAGAGCCGTCCGATTGAAGATCAGACGGCCGAGATCCTCCCGCGCCTGCGCTCGGATCGCGCTTCGGGCGCACGTGCGCGCGCGCGTTTCCGCCCGGTGTGCGCACGTGCGTGGGAGGTGGGGCACTGTCGTCGTGCCGCGTGGCGCAATCCTAGCTGCCCGCTTCTGATCGCGCGGCTCAATTTTGCCGCGCCCTTCGCTTGCAATTGATTTCCGCTCCGCGCGATTCGAACGCGCGTCGCCGCGACGCGAGCGTGCGCGCTAACCGTTGTGCCACACCGGCGCTTTGTTGCGGCGACCGCGGGCGAGCGCACGGATCTCGGCCGTTCAATCGAAGATCAACGGCCGAGATGCGTCCTTGGCTGGCTTGGGGGCATGCGAGCGGCTGGGGCGGGGCGACGTGGCGCGTTCTAGGCCGTTCGATCGAAGATCAACGGTCAGGATTTCTTGGGCCCATTGTGGGAGCTCCGGATGTCGGATTTGGCCGATCTTGAGTCCGTTAGACTCCGTTCGTCGTCCTGAATCCATCCGTGCGGTCCGATTGCTCATCTGAGGCCTGCTTTGACAAATGCTTTACACAAATGGCCATTAATACAGTTTATAAGCAATCTTGGTACTTGATGCATGCAATGCTCCTATTCTACTTTCTGTTGTGCCTTTTATTCTAAAGATGGGCCATATTCAACCTAATTACTACCCCCTTGCGTGGTGTTATCACCTTTCTTCCTCCCGTCTCTCATGAATCCTTCCACATATTACACGCATTCTCGCTCTTTCCCTTTTGTTTTGAATTATCCTCAACATGACGATTATCCCGACTCATACAGTAATCAATCATTAGTTAGTTTGTATAACTCGGATTGGGGATACAGTTCTGGACCTCCATGTTTATGGTCTAACCCTGAACACTATGATTGTGATTTCTATCCTTCTCAGAGCCACATCGATTATAGATTGTCAACTTTTCATGAACAACTTAATATGATCTATAATCAAGAAGGATACACTGATCCTTACCCATCATCTGATTACACTGCCTTTCGGTCATTACCACCTTTTGAACAATCTGAAATGACCTATTATCAGGAATGGTATAATGAATCTCAATTTGTTAATTCCCCTGCATTGACCCCAAACCCGCCCAACCCTGAACCAACTCATTTGGTTCAAGGTAACCTAGTTCAAGATAAGGTTCTGGCTAACTTGAGGAATATCAAGCAATCTTCAGAAGTTCAGCCAACACTTCGCATTGAGAGATTGGAGCCCCTGATTCAGATGATTGATGATTTGAACAAGTATTTGTTGGATTGGCTTTAGGATGTTAAGGATAAGAACCCAAGTGAGTTTCTACTTGGGAAGTTAGCAAAACTAAGGATGAGATTTGTGGTTGCTTTAGTTCAGTCATGGGATGATTCCCAGGGTGAACTCCCTTCAGGAGAGCCAATGTCAAAACCCACTCAGGCACCTGTTGGAGGGGACACGTGTTACGAGGCTGACCATATTGAATTAGAGCAACCAATTAAGGATGATTTGATTTCTTCACCTGAGATCCCTGAGCCAGGGTATGAGGAAATGTATGTCTCCTTCGAATAGAAAGTGAAAGATGATTTTGGGACATACATTAGTACGGATCTTGATTCTGATGGTGAAGATTCAAGTTGTGAAGTCTCACGCAAGTTTACCGAACACAATTTCTATGAGATGATTGGGCTTGAGGAATCTGATAGATCATTTGGTAGCCCAATAACTGAGGAAACTGATCTTATTAGGGCTCACATTATGGATCCAGAATCACATTTTCTTGAGGATTCAATCCAATGCCCTAATTGTCAGTTACACCCCATTGAGCTTATTTATGATTCTGCTTTTGAGATAACTAGACCCAAGTCAATTATGATTTAGCCACATCTTTTAGACTTGGAAATTTCAGACGGGGTGATTAACATGCAAGAGGTCCTGGAATTTAACATTCTGATTGGGGAGGATAGGAGTTGGGAAGTTCTATTTTGGGAAGCAAACTTTGGAGGAAATAGAAGACTAAGTCTAAGGGATCCATTTCATCTGAAACCATCAAACCAAAACCCTTATGACATTTGTTCTAAAAATGTTCAACCCAAGCACACATTCATTGATTATCCTTTTGATATCTCTGTATTAGGAATTAGGAAAGAGAACTTAAGTTTAAGAAAATTTTCAATCTTAGGAAATACTACATTATGATCTGAACACAAAGACCCTTCAGGTCATTGGACTTTATCATCCCGTGTATCCATTAAAATGTGGATTTGTTTTTCGAGTCCTCACCAACCTGAATTCTATTTTAGTTGGAATAAATAAGTTTTGGTGATAAGTACACGACTTATCAACCTGCCCTCTAATTTGAGGGAACTTTATGTTTTTAGCATCTACATACTTTCTTTGCACTGACTCATTATTCGACGATTTTAACGAAAATTGGGTAGCTAATGAACCTTCTAGGTGATATGGCTGGCAAGTTATCGTGGGTAACAGCCCATAGGTAGGTTGTCCAAAGCCCAGTCACTAGATCTTTCTCTTTTTGCTACCTTTAGGTAAAACTTAGACTAGGGAAGCCACCTACTTAAAAAAAGGGAGTCAAAAAGAAAAGAAAAAAAATAGAAAAGAAAAGGAGAAAAGAAAAAAAAGAAAATAAGCCACACTTCTCCGCACGAGTATGGCTGGCAAGTTGTCGGTGGTAACAGCTCATCGACTGGTTGTCTAGAACCCAGCTCAAAAAATGCACTGAAAATTCCAGAACACTTAGGTAGAAGTGGAAAAGTAGAATAAACCTGGGAGATATACACTGGATTCACCCATGTGTTGAACTCGTAAAAATAAAAGTAAGGAGAAAGCTATCGGTTGTAACGATACACCTTTAGGCAGAATTCTCCTTTTAAGGTCACCTAGAGGCATAGAAATCCGAAGTCCGCTTTTACTGCTGGTCAACGAGTCTATCACATTCACAACAAGATGCATAGAACTTAGGGTTCTCATTAAATCTTGGGTGAGTTGAATAGCCGTAGAAAGCCACTCTTAAACACTAAAACTCGACAATCCAAAAAAATTAGGAAAGAAGAAAAAGAGAAAAATAAAATTTTCTTTGCATAAGGTGAGGGCTTGAGGCGGTCTGGATTTTGGCTGATACTCTGGCACTGTTGTGTCTTTGAAAGTTCAGATCCTAAGTAGACAATTTCTTAGTTATTGAAAATAACTCATTCCCAAATAATCCAACCTAATTCTTTTATAAAAAGCATATAATTTTTCTTAGGGACTAGCAAGATATAGGAATGGGTGTATGATGTAAACTTGTTTACACTACTTAAGATGTCTATTTAAGCATGTTCTTAAGCATAGGATTGCATTGCATACTATAAATATTGCATAACATGCATCATCTTGCATTTAGACTAGTTTGAATAAAATGGAGGTTAATTGTCTCCTTTTATGTTCATGGACAGGGCGAACATTTTATCGAGGCCTTGGATGGAGGATCCAACCGTACAGATGTGATCAGGGTGACGATTGGAGTTCAACAACTCCAAGATCGCCCTAATCAGACATCTATAGCATCAGATAGAGATCGGGGAAGCCTAGAAGATTAAGGGCCATGAAGGTGTGAAATCACACTTCAAATAACAAATCCAACCACACGGATGGATTCAGATCGATAATTGCAGCCTAACGGCATAAAAAATCAACTCAATCCGACAACCATGGCACCATCTACATCATGTAGAAGATGGACAGCCAAGATGGCGCCACGTGGTGCGATCTCAGCAGCCCAATTGGTTGCTACACCTGCCGCGCCCTCTCCCTTTCGATGATTCTCCACCGTTGGATGCACATCCAACGGCTGTCAGTGTGCCCACACAAAACTCAAAGTGCGACATAAATGTGCTTGTAGCGCGTTGGTCGAGCGCGCTTACGCGAGGCCTTGGCGCGAGTTTGAATCTGCATGCGCAAGTGAAAAAGCGTGAGTGAGCGGGCTCCGCGACAGGTCGATCGCGATTGACCAGCTGCATGCGCTTGATAGCGCCCACGCGCTATTGCACGCCGCGCCTCATGCGGGATCGCACACCGGCGGGTGCGTAGAAGAGGCGGGCGAAGGGGCGAGATCTGCAGAACGTGTGTGCACGTTACGCGTAAGGAGGCGAGCGGCCGCGCACGGGCAGCGCCCCACTACTCCCACAATGGTGATTTAGCGGTGGCTTTATCCATCACTAAAGACCGCTGACTTAATGATTTTCAATTTAAAATGACAAAATTGCCCTCACTCCTTGCAACTATAAAAGGAGACCCCCTCCACACGAAATTCTCATCCCTTCCATCTCTTTTCTCCCTGTCCAAAGCTCAAGAGAAGCTTGTCCCACACCTGGGATGCTTCTCGCAAGATAAAGTCAATTTTTTGTCCCCTTTCGGAAGTGGATCCCACGACGACGATGACATGCTGCCCCGTTCCCATTCTTCCACTTCGTCCTCCTTCATCCTGCTCAATCCTCCTTCATCCAGGCATTGTCTCGCCCGACTCGTCCTCCAAGTGATCGTCGAGGAGGATATCTCTCTCCCCATTCTTTTTACTGCTTTCTAGATTTACTACTTTCTAAGAGTAGATTTACTGCTTTCTAGCGTAATCATTTTCCCGCTTTCTAGTCATAATATATAGTGTAATGAACAATCCTTTCGATAACGAATTCCATGTGCATTCTATATCTCTTTTTATTTTTGTATTATTCTCTCTCTCTCTCTTCTATTTAGTGTAAATAGATAGATAGTTTCTAGTCAATTAATTTACTTCGTGAGAAATAAAATAACGTGTGTTTTTAAATCAAACATCTGCCTCCTTGTGTTCAACCCGGGGTTTCAATTCCGATGTAAATTTTATTTGTTGAACATGAGTTCTTTGCTTTCAAAATACCACGACAAGTTTTCAAAACCAAACACGTTACCATTGCAACCCGTCCGTCCAACACCAAGTAGTTCATGATGTTGGCAAGCCAAGGAAGTTCGTTAATGGCAAAGAGGTGCTCATCCGGAAAGTGCTCGATAATAGGTACGGATGGGTTAATGAGCAATGAAGGAAGGCGAGAAAAATGGTCACCTACAACATTCTACTTTCCTGCCTTGACACGACTTTCCAGATCGAATTCTTGCAATAGCATGATCTAACAGATTAATCTAGGCTTCACATCCTTCTTTGTAAGTGCCTCACTGCAGCGTGAATAGAGTAAATGATGACATGGGAATCCAGGAGGTATGACCTGAATTTCTCCTGGACAAATATTACAACCAGCAGCTCTTTCTCCGTAATAGTGTAATTATACCGAGCCTTGTCCAATGTCTTGCTAGCATAATATATGACCACTGGTCTCCTATCGATTTTCTGACCCAGCATCTCTCCTACTGCGTAGTCAGATGCATCGCACATGATCTTGAAGGGTTGAGAACAGTCAAAAGATTGCAAAATTAGTGCTTGGGTGATGATGTGCATACATCTAAATGGCTAAAAATGTCTATTAATGAATGTTCTTAGTGTCATATTAGCATCATACATTGCAAATATTGTATAACATGCATAATCATGCATTTAGGTCAAATTGTATAGATTCTATAGTAATTGTCTCCTTTTATGCTCAAGGATAGGACGACTTTTAATCAGGGCCTCAGATCGAAGATCCAACCATACAGATTTGATCAGGGCGATGATTGGAGTTCAACAACTCCAAGATCGCCCTGATCAAACATCCGTAGCACCGGATAGAGATTGACGAAGCCTAAAGATCAAGGGCTAAGATGGTGCCAATCCACACTTTAGATGACAAATCCGAACGAACGGATGGGTTCAAATCGATGATCAGAGCCTAACGGCGTGAAAATCGGCCACAGCACCACTCCCCATCTTTTGAAGGCAATGCAAGGTGAGATTTGGGCTGGTGGATCTTTATCTAATGGCTATCAAGCATGCGCACTTAAATCGTAAGCGTGACTAAGAAGTGCTGCTAGCACAATGGTCGAGCGACGCTGCACGAGAGTGGGGTGCATGCTCGACTCGCCATCTGTAGCGTGCGATCGGTTAATCTCAACCCCGTGATCTGCTATGGGTTGCACAAATCGTCTAAGCGCCCGCACGCACGATCAAATGCACAGTGCGCACGCTAGATCGCACATGTAGGTGCGGTTAAGTGCAGAGGAAGGCATGCGTGAGGAGCAATCTAAGCCAACCAATCTCGTAATCGGACAGCTGAGATTTTGAAAACGTGGGCGTGCCTTATGCTTGTGACAGGCGACGAGGTGGGCATGCATGCAAGGCTGGGGCGACGTGGGGTCTTTAGTGACGCTTAAATCCATCACTACAGACTCCCTCATTTAATGTTTTAATTATGAAATTACCAAATTGCCCCTATCCTTGCAACTATCAAAGGAGACCCCTACCCTATGAAATCCTCATCCCATCCTTCCCCTCTTTCCCTCTCCAAAGCTTAATAGAAGCCTATCCCACACCCGGGATGCTATTCTAAAGCTAAATCCAATTTTCTCGCCCCTATTCCGAAAGTGGATCCCACGACGATGACGACGTGCTGCCTCATTCCCGCTTCTTCCTACTTCATCCGCCTTCTTTTTGCTCCGTCATTCATGTTCCAGGCATCGCTCTATCCAGCTCGTCCACCACGCATTTGTCGAAGAGGATCACATCTCTCCCCCTTCTTTTTAATTGCTTTCTAGAATAGAATTTCCCACTTTCTAGTCGTAATCATTTCTTGTTTTCTAGTTGTAAAAACATTTTTATTATATCAAGTTGTTGTTCTCTCTCTCTTTCTTTCTCTATTATTGTTTCCATTGCAATTATCTTATTTAAAACCAAAACACAAAAAAAATATAGTCGCAGATTTAAGAACGACGTAGCCTCCTTGTGTTCAACCCAGAATTCTTAGAGTTTCGGTATAAATTTATCTGTTGACGAATTTCTTTGCAAATCGAACTAGAATGATGGGTTTTTGGAATCCAACGTCAATCGCGTAGTTTTCCGGACTCAACATTTTGGCACCGTTGCCAGGGAGTCAACGATTTTCGATTTTCTTTCTGCGTTTCGTGCACTTTATTATTTTCTAACTTGCTTGATTTCTTGTCTATTATTTTGCAGGTACCTTAACAGGGAATCTTCAAGCAGTAGATCAGAGTAAAGTGTAGTTGAAGACAACTGTAAGTGCTCCCCATTCTTCCCCCTCCATAGATTAGATTTCATCACATTAATTCAAACTCCAGCTAACCTAGGTGTTTGCATAAATCCTACGGTTAGTTTGGCTACTTGGATTTCCACTCACATTCATCTCACCAGCATAAAAAAAATCAACAAAATGATATTTCTTGTGAGGTAGATCAACATACATACTACATACACCCACATTCAAGGCACATAACCTAATTGATTTTTATCTACTCAACCAGATTTGATTTGTGGAACTGGTACATGCAAATCAACATATAAAAGAGTAGAAATCTATCTATGTTAATCATTTTTTGTGCCTAACTCAATGGCGCAATCTTGGCCAATTGTTTGAGTTGTTTGGGCCATACCACTTAACCTAAAATCAACTCACCAAGTAGCTTCCCCTTAGGGTTTTCAATTTAGGTCAACACCAGGCACTCCACTTTACTTTTTGATTTCAAAAGGAAGGAGATCTTGCTTTAAAACCCTAGTTGTGCACTGACTAACACATACTCAATTGATCATTAAGGGCACAACCCATCTTAAGGGCCCACCACATTCCATAAGCACTACAATCCCAAGCCTAAATAAAATCAAGTAGATGTTGGCCTTAAGGATTGATTCACTCTTCGGGGCCCGGTCTAAGATTGTTTATGGTTAACCTACTTGTACCAATCAATCTGATGTCTAGCTAGGGGAGTAGCATCAAACGACCACGGTTGGGGGTTACACTAGGAACTAGAGGTGCAAGCTGAAGGAAGAACCTTCTCCCCGGTCCCTCCTTCTAACCAGTTGCATTGATTGGAAGCAAGTAGAGTAAATTGTCTATAATCTTAATGCGGATTCTGAGAGTCCCTAGATCCTTAGGCTACCCCACTTAAGGATAGGCTTGTTTTGTTGTCCTGCAAGGTTCTTATCCCCAGTCCTTCCAATCTCTTCCTACTTTATGATGGGAAGGAGGTCATTGAATCCCCAATTGGAAAGACCACTAGAGTATTCTAAGAGGCGTAGATTGGATTTTGCCCAAATTGATCCCATGGCCAATCAACAGCCTCCTCTACCTCAGAATCCGTAGGAAGTATTTGAAAGGCAACTGGAACAAATGCAAAGAATGTAAGAATGGTTCCAGAGAATGTAGAGCGCTCAGCCCTTGAAGAATTTTTATGATCTGTCAAATTACGGGAAACGTCCCAGTGTCTAGATTCCTTCCGGAGATGTAGAAATCAATCCCCAGGTGTTAAGCATGAACAAACATTTCCATGGGCTTGGCTCTAAAGACTCATTTCAGCACTTGGAGGACTTGACCACTTTGCTCCAGACCACCAAAGCGTGAAACGTGAATGAAGAGCAGATGATCATGAGGCTCTTCCCATACTCTCTTAGGGATAAATCCACTCATTGGTACTGGACTATAGGAAGGCTAATTGCAACTTGGAATGATTTGAAATCGGCTTTTCTAAAGAAGTTCTTCCCTATTAGACATACCAATGCTCCAAAACAGGCGCTTACTATCTTCACCCAGTGGCCGGGGGAGCAATTTCATGTTGCCTGGGAGCGATTCCAAAAATTATTGTGGAGATGTCCACAACACGAGGTACCGAAATGGCAACTCATACAGATCTTCTACCATGGGTTGACTGAGCAACTCAGAAATCATGTGGATGCTTCTTGTGGAGGCAATTTCCTCAACAAAGACATAGATAGCGCGCATGATTTGTTTGAGGAGATGAGTGAGAATTTGATCAATCATGCCTCCATGGATACTTTTAACTGGTCCCAACAACCTCGATCGAATGTTAATGAAGTGCACGACTCTCATTCATTTGATATGGAATTGATTTGCAATAAACTCTATAAGGTGTACTTGGTTACTAAAAGGACCGTGGAGTGGATGGCTAGAAATTCAATGAACAATTCTCGATCCACTCAATACCAGAATTCTTGATTCCATTCATCGTGAGCTCCTTCTGGATGGGAGTTCGAGAATCAACTTGATGCGGCTCAACTTGTGAGTCAGCATTATTCAAAACCCCACGAGTTCCAAACTATGGCCTTTGATCCCAGTTTCTCTGATCCCTCCCTTTCTTTCTCTCCATCCTCACCATATGAGGATGTCTATGCTGTAAAAGAGAATGTTAGGTCCAACCCTTACTCCAATGCTTATAATCTAGGTTGGAGTAACCACCCTAACTTCTCCTGGAAAAACCCGAGGCAGCAGACGCAATTCCGACCCAGCAACTATGCTCTACAAAGACCAATGGGTCAGGGTCATGTTTACACTCAACTGCCCTCAAATTAGGTCAATTAGCCATCTTTTTTTTTTTTGAAACAGTGAGGACTGCTATCGTAGACCGATAGCAATCCGGTCGGTATTGTATTGCATATCAAAAAAGTATTACAAAAAAGTTGCCCAACTATGTGTGAGAGACCAAGCTTCCTTTACAACATTCTCACATCTCACCGGTCTCCCTTGAAACAACTTATCATTTCGCGCCCTCCACACACACCACAGAACGGCTACCATAGCCCTCAATGGTCGAACAGGATTGGTGAACCTCTGCCATATAATATCCCAGGGAGGAAGGGGTTCAAAGCACACCAACCTCTAGATTTTATCCATGACCAAGCAAGAGGAGAAGATGTGTGTTGCACTATCAGAGTGCAATCCACAAAGAGGGCAGGCATTCAGATTAATCCCCATTCTTCTGTGCCTAAGATCGCCAGTGATCAGCCCTTCCCGTCTACAAAGCCACAAGAAAATTTGGACCTTCAGAGGAATTCTCAGAAGCCAAATCATTTTGTCGATAGGATCCCACTCCACATCATTGTTGGATCTAGTAATTTTTTCATATGCTTGCTTCACATTGAAGACCCCCTACCAGCAGTAAGTGTCCTTCACATCTGTCATAAGATATAACTGCTGCAGTTTCTCCATCAGATTCTGCTTCTCCTCCCATAGTCGAGTGCCCAGCATGCATTGTTGTAGCCTTTCCAGCTGCCAGCAGCCTTCAGCCATGGACCACAGACTGCTAACTGTGGCATTTCTGTCAGCAGCAGCCCCGTACACCCTCGGGAAGGTCTCTTTCAACAAACCCAGTTCAAACCACCTCTCATTCCAAAAGCTAAAGCATCTGCCATCTCCAAGCTTAGGCTGTAGCAGATGCCAGTACTAGGAGACTGCAAAAATCACAGATCTCCAAAAGGGTGAGGGCCTCTTCGGCTGAAGCCTTTGTAGACAGCTATTGGATCCCCCATAGCTGTCCCTGATAGGATCATCCATCAGCCCGTCCTTGCAATCCAATATTCTTAAGGCCCATTTCAGCAGTAGGGCCTCATTAAACTCTTTTAAAGCTCTAATTCCCAACCCCCTAGACTCCATTGGTCTATAGATAGTGCTCCATCTGATAGGTTGCATGAACCTGCCCTGATGCCCTGCTCCTTTCAAGAAAAACCTCTTCCTCATAATGTCCAATCTCTTCCAGATGCATTTAGGGGCTTTAAATATGCTGAAGTAAAAGACTGGTATGGCAGTGATAATCGAGTTGAGCAAAATCAGTCTCCCACCCTTAGATAGGAATTTACTACTCCACCCTTTCAGCTTTTCAGCCACCTTCTCGAACAGGATATTCCAATCTAATTTTTTCAGCTTTGTAGCCCTTAAAGGTAATCCAAGGTATCTCAGAGGCAATTTAGTACGGGGTGAGCCCAAAGTACCTTCCAATTCCATCTGTTCCTGTTCATTCATACCAAAACAAATCAAAGCAGACTTGTCTTTATTCAAACAAAGACCTGAAATATCACCGAAGATCTTCACCAATAATTCCAAAGCATGTGCCTCAGACTTGGACCCTTCCACAAAGTACACAATGCCATCTGCAAATTCTAAAATGGGGGCCAAATGTCTCCTGTTTGATAACAAGTACCCTTTAATTATACCCACCTCTGCCAATTTGGAAGCGTACCTTGCATCTACTGCAAGGTTAAAAACCAGTGGGGCCAAGGGACACCCTTGTCTAACCCCACGTTGAGGCTGGATCCAAGCTCCACATGGCTTCCCATAGACCAAAGGAGAGAACGAAGCAGTGGTGATACAGCGTTTCATCCATTGAATCGAAATGGAGGGGAAGCCTCTTCTTGGAATGCCGGTCAACCCGTAGGGTAGGCTGATTTGAATCGATAGATGGTAGAAATGCAGGGATCTATGCTCCTGCTCATGCAACAAATGAAAACCTTGCTTGACAACTTACAAACTAGGTTCATTGCTAATTCACGTCAACCTAGATCTTCGCCATCTCAACCCGTAGCCAACCCGCGTAATATCCAGAATCTGGGCAATCAAGCCCAAGGGTACAAGAATCAGAGGGACCTGCACACACATGCTCAGGTGGTTAAGCAAGGTCCTTCTTTTGCTTCTTCCTCAAATCAAAGGTATCTGGCTAATGGAAACCCTCCAATCTTTCCTAACCTTCCCCAATACAGAAACCTGTATGCATCTGCTAATTCTATTACCTTGAGGAGTGGAAAACAAACTCTGGAACCACAACCACACTATTCTGATCTACCAAATCCTGGAGAGCCTGAGGAGAGAAAGGACAACTCTGAAGAAGATATCAAGGCTCAGGAACCTGATTCCAAAGATCTAACTCATGTTCCTTTTCCTGAAGCCTTGATTAAGCGTAGGAAGAAGAAGCCAGTTGATAGTAACGAGGAGCTCTTGAATATATTCAAAAATGTCAAGATGAATATCCCGTTCCTCGATGCTATCAAACACATACCAGCTTACGCTATATATTTGAAGGATTTATGCATACATAAGCATAAGTCATGGGAATTTGTTTCCAGGAAGGTGGTACTCTCTGAGCAAGCTAGTTCTGCTATCTTGCATCACCTTCCTTAGAAAAAGAGAGATCCAGGTGCTCCTTTGATTTCTTGTGTCATCGAAGATTACACTTTTGATAGAGCACTTATGGATCTAGGTGCATCTATTAACCTAATTCCAACCTCTCCTTATGAGAAGTTCAGATTAGGTGAACTTCGGTTGACTTCAGTAATGCTATAGTAGCGAACCGTTCGGTCATAAATCTGCGAGGCATTATTTAAGAAGTTATTGTTAAGGTTAAGGATTTCTATTTTCCTATTGATTTCCTTGTCCTTGACATGGATGTACCTAAAAATTTAAGGAACAAGCCTATCATTCTGGGGCATCCGTTCCTGGTTAGCGCTAAGGCCAATATCAACTGTGAGAGCAGTAGCATTGAAATCGCCTTTGGGGATCATAAATTGAAATTGGATATTTTTAAGGCGATTAGCAAATTCGAGGAATGTCGATTTATAGAGGAACTTGAGGAAGAGAATTTGAACATTGAAACATGTATGCCATTTCTGCAATCGAAAGTTCCTCCTGTTGTGATGGATCTAACCCGCAACCCTCTGTGGCAAACTCGCCACATTTTGAAGAGGTTATTGATTTTATTCACTTTGAACCTCTTCCTCTTGATGAATTTTTTTCAGCATCATCTTTACCCTTAATCCAAAACCTGCCCCAACTCAAATTGAAATCATTGCCAGAGAATTTGAAGTATTAGTTTTTGGGACCTCAAAAGACGCTCCCTGTAATTATGAGTGCCAGATTAAGTAAGAAGCAGGAGATTAAACTAATCAAGGTCCTAAAGGAACACAAGGAGGCAATTGGCCGATCCATTCATGACCTTAGGGGAATTGAACCATCTTACTTCATTCATAGAATATTTTTGGAAGATGGATCTCGCTTTTCTCGCGAAATGTAGAGGAGATTAAACCCTAATATGCAAGAAGTGGTCAAGAAGGAGATTATCAAGTCGCTCGATGCAGGAATCATTTATCCGATCTTTGATAGTCCTTGGGTAAGTCCTGTGTAAATTGTTCCCAAGAAAGTTGAGATTACCATTGTGACTAACGAGAAAGGAGAATACGTCACAATTCATTCAGCTTCCTCTTGGAGGGTTTGTATTGATTATAGGAAGCTGAAACAGCCACGAGAAAGGATCATTTCCCTTTACCCTTTATTGATCAAATCCTTGAAAGACTAGCCGGGTAGAAGTACTTCTGTTTTCTATATGGTTACTCGGGGTACAATCAAGTCCCTATGCATCCCAAGGATCAGGAAAAAATGACTTTCACTTGTCCCTACAGAACGTTTGCTTTCCGTAGGATGCCTTTCGACCTTTTGGCTTATGTATTGCACCCGCAACTTTTCAAAGGTGTATGCTAGCCATATTCTCTGACATGGTGGGAGAGTTTATGGAAGTCTTCATGGATGATTTCTCTATTTTCAGAGAATCATTTGATTCTTGCCTGTCTAATCATGAAATGATTCTTAAAAGATGCAACAAAACAGGACTCGTCCTTAGTTGGGAAAAGAGTCATTTCATGACACAAGAAGGCATCATCTTGGGTCATGTTATCCCTGAACAGAGAATCAAATTTGACAAAGCTAAGGTTGATGCTATCTCTAAACTTCGTCCTCTCACATATGTCAAACAAACTCGATCATTTTTGGGTCATGTGGGATTCTATAGGAGGTTTATCAAGGACTTTTCTGAGATTGCTTGTCCTATAAGCAATCTTCTCACCAAAGATATGCCATTTGATTTCAATGAATCATGCCATAGGGCATTTGATTTTCTTAAAATGGTAGTCACTTGTGCTCCTATGTGGCAACCACCGGTTTGGATAGCCCCATTTGAGATCATGACCGACGCTTCTGATTATGTGGTCGGGGCTATTTTGGGTCAGAAGGTTGACAGGAAGCCTTCTGTCATCTACTATGCTAGTAAAACTCTGGATGAGGCCCAGAGGAATTACACTGTTATTGAGAAAGAATTACTAGCTATTGTATTTGCTTTGGAGAAATTCAGGGCTTATCACTTAGGGTCTCACGTTATAATATATACTGACCACTCGGCCTTGAGATATCTCTTGGCCAAAAAGGATGTCAAACCCCGACTTACTCAATGGATTCTTCTGCTTCAAGACTTTGATCTTGAAATCAAGGATTAATCCGAGGCATAGAATGTGGTGGCGGGTCATCCTTCGAGACTTCTGAGTGATTCTTCTCGTCCAGATATTCAGTTGTTGATACTTTTCCAGACAAGACTATCCTTACAGTTTCAGGTGTCCAAACCCCATGGTTTGCTGACATTGTTAATTATTTGGCTGTTAGTCGAATCCCTCAGGATTGGACCAAGCAACAATGAGATAGACTCAAATCTGAGGCCAAATATTACTTCTTGGAAGACCATGAACTGTATCACATCGTCTCCGATCAGATTATTTGCTGATGTGTTCCATATATTGAATTCAAAAGTATACTCGACTTCTGCCATGCATGTACGTGTGGTGGAAATTTCTCCAGGAAAAGGACGGCTGCAAAAATTTTTCAATCTAGATTCTTTTGGCCGTCTTTATTCAAGGATGCCCAGGAATTCTCCAGGTCATGTTCCCGATGCCAGGCACTTGGGAGCATAACCAAGAGAGACATGATGCCTCTAAACCTAATGCTTCTAGTCAAAATCTTTGACGTTTGGGGCATCAACTTTATGGGACCCTTCCACTATTCATTTGGGCATCAGTACATTCTCGTCGCTATTGATTATGTGTTCAAGTGGATTGAGGCCATTCCCACCCAAACTAATGACCACAAGGTGGTCATCGATTTCATCAAGAAGAACATCTTTAGCCAGTTCAGGATTCTGAGAGCTATCATCAGTGATGGTGGTTCTCACTTCACTAATGCCCAGTTCCGTAATTTATTGGCAAAATATGGGGAAAATCATAGAATCTCCACACCATACCATCCACAGACGAATGGACAGCACGAGATCTCCAATTAGGAGATTAAGAATATTCTTCAAAAGATGGTTAGGTCAGATTGTAAAGACTGGACTGAAAAGCTTGAGGATGCTCTTTGGGCCAACATACGGCATACAAAATGACTATCGGCATGTCACCATTTCATCTGGTGTATGGAAAGGCATTCCATTTACCCGAAGAAATTGAACATAGGGCATTCTGGGCAATCAAGTAGTGCAATATGGATTTGAGTTTAGCTAGAAAGACCAAGAAACTCCAACTATTTGAGTTAGAGGAGCTTAGAAACGATGCATACGAGAATGGCAAGATCTACAAGGCTCAGACCAAAGTTCTTCATGACCAATTGATATCCCACAAGAGCTTTGAGCTGAACCAGATGGTCTAACTCTTTGATTCTCGACTTAAGCTCCTTCTCGACAAGCTTAGGTCAAAATGGAATGACCCATTCATCATTAATCAGATTTTTCCAAATGGGGTCATTCAGATTTCTGACCCAAAGATGGGTACTTCATTTAAAGTCAATGGTCAACATCTGAAGCCTTTTATTGACTGTATTATTCCAGAACCCATCTTAGACACGGTTGCTCTCATCATGTTGTGATTTCTTTGGCATTAAACTCAGCAGATGTACAATCTAACTCAGAGCTAACGCGAGCATCATATTCTGGTGATATCTTCTACATTTTACCTTCCTTTCATGTCTTTTATTCTCAATGCGAACATTGCATCAGCTAGGCATGGGGGGGTGGATTCATTTCTGAATCAATTTGTCATCTCTGTGGAATTCTCATAAATTCTACTTGTTTTCTTATATATATATATTGAATTAGGAGATAATAATTGAGCATTAGGACTTTTCGATCTTAGGAAATATTACAGTAGGATCTAAACACTATGACTCTTCAGATCTTTGCGCTTAATCAGCCTAAGTATCTACTAAAATGTGGATTTGTTTATCAAGTCCTCGCCATCCTGAGTTCTATTTCAATTTTATTAAATAAGTTTGGGTGATAAGTATACGACTTATCAACTCGCCCTCTAATTTGAGGGAACTTTATGTTTAAGCATCTATACACTACTTTCACTGACTCGTAGTTCAGCAATTTTAACGGAAATTAGGTATCTAATGAACTTTCTAGGGTGGTATGGCTGGCAAGTTATCGTATGTAACAGCCCATAGGTAGGTTGTCCAGAGCCCAGCCGCTAGACCAGTCTTTTCCTACTGCCTTTAGGTAAATCTTAGACATGGGAAGACACCAACTTAAAAAATGAAAAAGAAAGTAGAAAAAAAAAGGAAATAGAAAGAAAAAGAAAACAAAAGAAAAAAGCCACACTTCACCACACGAGTATGGCTGGCAAGTTACCATGGGTAACAGCCCATTGGTAGGTTGTCTAGAACCCAGCTCAAGAAATGCACATCAAATTCCTAAAACACTTCGGAAGAAGCAGAGAAGTAGACTAAGCTGGGGAGATATACACTGGATTCACCCTTATGTTGACCCCATAAAAACAAAAGTAGGGAGAAAGCTATCGGTAGTATCGATACACCTTTGGCAGAATTATTTTTTTTAAAGGTCACCTGGGGGCGTAGAAAATCGAAGTCCGTTCTGATTACCAATCCATGAGTCTATCACATTCACAAAATTATGCTTAGAACTTAGGGTTCTATCAAGTCTTGGGTGGGATGAGTGGATGTAGAAAGCCACTCTGTAACCATAAACTCAAAATTCCAAAAAAACTAGAAAAGAAGAAAAAGGAGAAAAAGAAATCCTTCTTTGAAAAAGGCGAGGGCTTGAGGCAGTCTACATTTTGGCAAATACCCAGGTGCTGTTGTGTCTTTGAAAGTTCAGGTCCTAAGTAAAAATTTCTTAATGTTGAAAATGACTTTTGCCCAAGTAATCCATCTCTAATTCTTTTAAAAATAGCATGTAGTTTTTGTTAGGGACTAGCAAAAGGTAGGCGTGGGGGTGTGATGCACATACATCTAAATAGCCAAAAGCATCAATTAATGCATGTTCTTCGTGTCATATAAGCGTCATCATTGTAAACATTACATAACATGCATAATCATGCATTTAGGTCAAATTGTATAGTAATTGTCTCATTTCATGGTCAGGGATAACATGACTTTAATCAGGGCCTTGAATCGAAGATCTAACTATATGGATCCGATTCGGGTGATGATTGGAGTTTAACGACTCCAAGATTGCCCTGATCGGACATTCGTAGCACTAAATAGAGATCGAGGAAGCCTAAAGATCACGGGCCATGATGGTGCCAATCCACACCTTAGATGACAAATTCGATCGCACGGATGGGTTCAGATCGGTGATCACAGCCTAACAGCATGAATCAGCTCAATCCGAAATCTGTGGCACATTCTACAAGTCACAGAAGTTGGACGGTCATGATGGCACTACATGGCGCCACCATAGCAACCCAAATCAGCCGCAGCGCCACTCCCCATCTTCTGAAGGCACAGCGAGGCGAGATCTGGGCCATTGGATCTTGATCCAACGGACGTGAAGTGCGCATGCTTAAATCGTAAGCATGACTAAGAAGCACCGCGAGCATAGTGGTCGAGCAACGCTTTACAAGAGTGAGGCGCACATTCGACTCGCCATCTGCAACACGCGAGCGGTTAATCTCGACCGCACGATCAGCTATGGGCAGCCCAAATCATCCAATCACCTACACATGCGATTAAATGCAAAGCATGCACGGCCGATTACACGCGTGGGCACGGTTAGGCATAGAAGAAGGCACGCATGAGGAGCAATTTGAGCCATCTGATCGCCATCCGATCTAGCGATCGGACGACTAAGATTTCAAGAACATGGGCGTGCCTTATGCATGTGGCAGGCGAGGAGGCAAGCGCGTGTGGAAGGTTGCGGCGACATGGGGTCATTAGTGATGCTTAAATCCATCACAAAGGACCCTTTCATTTAATGTTTTAATTATGAAATGACCAAATTGCCCCCTTATCCTTGCAACTATAAAAGGAGACCCCTACCCTACAAAATCCTTATACCTTCCTTCACCTCTCTCGCTCTCCAAAGCTCAAGAGAAGCTTGTCCCACACCCAAGATGCTATTTTAGATCTAAGTCCAATTTTCTCGCCCCTATTCGAGAAGTGGATCTCGTGACGATGATGACATGCTACCTCATTCCTGCTTCTTCCTACTTTGTTCTCCTTCTTCTCGCTCCATCCTCCATCTTCTTGGCATTGCTCAGTCTGGTTCATCCTCCAAGCATTCGTCGAGGAGGATAGCATCTCTCTCCCTTCTTTCTAATCACTTTCTAGAATAGAATTTCTCGATTTGTAGTTGTAATCATTTCCTATTTTCTAGTTGTGAAAACATTTTTATTATATCAAGTGATTACTCTATCTCTCTCTCTTTCTTCTCTATTATTGTTTCCATTATAATTATCTCATTTTCAAACAAAAACACAAAAATAAATATAATCGTGAATTGAAGATCGAGGTAGCCTCCCTGTGTTCGACCAAGAATTCTTAGAGGCTCAGTATAAATTTCTCTGTTGATGGATTTCTTCTCAAATAGAACTACAACGACAGGTTTTTTGAAACAAACATTGATCACGTACTTTTCCATGCTCAACAGGTGACTCGGTCATGCAGGATGTCAAATGCATGAATACACTCACTAGATATCTCAAAAGGTGTGTTCTTCGAGACGAGATTCGCCAAGGGGTGTGCAATTTTAAAGAAATCAAGTATGAATCGATGATAAAATCCAACATGCCATAGGAATGATCTGATGTCTTTGACCGAGTTAGGCACAGGTAGTTTGGAAATCAAATTTAGCCTAGGCTGGTCAACTTCTATATCTTTCTCTGAGATAATATGTCCAAGAAGGATGCCCTCAGGAGCCATGAAGTGGTTCTCCTCCTAGGAGAGAACCAGGTTAACTTCAATGCATATTCTAAGGATCTGGACCAAATAAAGGAGGCATTCATCAAAAGATTTATAGAATACCAAGAAGTTGTCGATGAAGACATCAAGTTAATTACCTACCATATCTAAGAATATGGCTAGCATGCACTACTGAAAGGTGGCAGGTGCATTGGATAGGCCGAATGGCTTCCTACGTAATGCGTACGTACCATATGGGCAAGTAAAGGTTGTCCTTTCCTAATCCTCTGGATGAATTGCCACCTGATTATATCCGAAGTAACCATCCAAGAAATAGAAAAACTAATTTCCTGCTAGTTTCTCGAGAATCTGATCAATGAACGTAAGCAGGAAATGATCTTTCTTCGTGGAGGAATTCAGTTTCCGATAGTCTATGTAGACTCTCCATGAATTTTCAATGCGGTTCGGGATGGTCTCTCCAGATTCAGTCGTGATAATGGTGAGACCTACCTTCTTAGGCACAACCTAGATTGGGCTCACCTAGCGACTATCAGAGATCAGGTAGATAATACCAGCGTCTAACCACTTGATGATCTCTTTCTTCACGACGTCTTATAGATTCGGATTAAGTCTTCTCTGGATCTCTCAAGATGGTCGTGAGCCCTCTTCAGTGTAGATATGGTGTGTGCAATAGGAGGGACTAATACCAGTCAGATCATCGAGAGTCCATCCGATGGCTTTCTACTATTGCTGGAGAATAGAAATCAACTATGTTTCCTGGTCAAATGTGAGTCAGGAATTGATAATGATAGGAACCGTTTAATTGGAACCCAAAAATATATACTTCAGATGATCTAGGAGGGGTTTCAACTCCATAATTGGGTTATCAACAGCAGGAGGGGGTTCGGGATGGGCCTCAGAAGATAAAGTGGGAGCTAAGGGTGAATCTAGATTAGCTCTAGGCTCCTCTATCTACGGGTTAGAATTTTCATGGGGTTGAGGATCAGAAATAATCTGGTCTTCCTTTGCAAGTGGGCCCTCAACCACAACACTAATGTCATATACTTCCTCAATTACCCAATAATTTATTCCTTTCTACACCTTAAAGATATTAATCTTTAGTGTTTGGTTCCCAAATTTCAACTCCATCTGACCCTCTTCGTAATTGATATTTTCCTTAGTTGTTGGTAGGAAAGGTCTCCTTAAAATGATCGGTGTGCTCCTCAGATTTTCAGGAGTCTCCATGTCTAACACAATGTAGTCCATTGGAAAGTAGAAATCATGGATCCATACAAGAACATCCTCGAGAATTCCTCTAGGTGACTTAATTGATCAATCTGCTAACTGGAAAGTCACCTCAGTCGGTTTGACCTCAGTTTCCTCAAAATGGTCTACTAGGGATGTAGGTATTAAGTTTATTGAGGTTCCTAAATCCAATAATGCTCGATCAAATTCTAAATCACCGACTTTGCAAGATATTAAAGGGGTGTCAGGATCTTTCGCTTTTCTCGAGAGCTTGCTCAAAATGATCGAGCTAACTTGCTCAGACAATACGATTGAAGTCCCATCATTACTTTGAGGCTTATGCTTAGGTGTACATAAATCCTTCAGAAATCTCACGTATGCCAGTACATGACAGCTCGCAACCACCAAGGGGATGTTTATCTGGACTTGCTCAAAGAGCTTGACCAGATCTTCCTCAAGTGCCACAGGTTTGGGATTCCTTTCTCCTTTGGTCAAGGCCTCAGGAAATGGAACCTCTGTAGGTTCCTCTAGGATTAGTTCAGGTTATAGATCTGGAATATTGGTGTCCAAGATAACCAAGCTAGGGTTAGGCTCTGAACTACCAGGTTGAGAGTGGCTTGGATAAGGTGGATCTTGAGTTGTCTTACCACGATGAGTGGTAACAAAATTTAGTCCTACCAGGTTTTGGTTAGGAGTTTGAAGAAGTGGTGGTTGCTGCTGATATCGTAAGTATGATGTCGAAGCCTCCATCGCATCGGGTGATGGAGCAGAAGGGGCTTGGTAAACATTGTGTGCTTCACCTTGATTTAGGTTCATCACGTGTCTCTAGTTCGACAAGTTATTTGGATTTGGTAGAGCCTGAGATGGAAGTGCCCCAAGCTGGCGAGAATTTTCCATCTGTGCGATCTGATTTTGAACCTGTACGATCTCATCTTTATGCTATTTTTACATAGTCGCATTAGTCTTTTGAATGTCAACCAGGATTTGTAGGATAAGAGTCATTTTATATTCCCTTGATGACTCGGATTGATAATTTGGATTGGGCCTAGGCTGGGGAGGATAGTAAGGGCATGGAGCTTGTGGTCGATGTTGAAATTCAGATCTCAGATTTTGATTATTTCCAGGCCACGCAAAGTTGGGATGATTATACCATCTAGGGTTATAGGTGTTAGCAAATGGATCATTCTAGATGGTGTGGAGATCCTTGCAGGTCTAAGAAACTACAGAGAAGTCAGAATACAAGGGTTCAGAGTTCCCCCAACTAGAGTAGGTAGTTCCAGAGTTTCCTCAAAAACCAAGATCAGACAGAGGTGGATATGAGTCGATCCCCTGGTGAGAGTGGTGATAACTGTTATGCATAACCTCCCTACCAGAGGGTGGTTGCGCATACGTACTCTGTTGTGCTGATGTTACTCTCTGCAGATGTCGAGTCAATTCATCCACCTTTTTCTCAATAACAGAGACCATGTCCAGGTAGCTAGCCATCAGTTCTAGATTGATGGATGCGGATAGGCCTTAAGTCTCGTGTACCCCTCGGGTGTTTGTCAATGCACTGCTAGTCATTCGGTCGAACATACCCATAGATTCATTGTTTATGGAATTCTCGCACATATTCTCGAGAATCTTCCAAATGGTATCTTCATGCTAACCCATGATGTTGCCACCATAGGTTGCATTGATAAAGAGTCTAATATCTTCACGGAGTCCCTGGTAAAAGGACTGCATCTGTTCCCATTTAGGAACTCCATGATCGAGGCATTTCCACATGAGATCCAAAAAGTGATCCCATGCCTCATGAAGTGGTTCTCCCAGATTTTGCGTAAAGTGAGTGATCTGGTGCCTCAAAGTATTTCTCTAACCAACTGGAAAATATTTCTTCAGGAATTTAGATTAAAGTTTAGCCTAAGTGTTGATCGGACGGGTCAAAGTTTGGTACCAGTGGGCAACTCTATGCATGAGGGAGAAAAAGAACACATCATGAGCAAGATATCTCAATTCTGAACTGAGGGTCCGAAGGTTTGGCCCAGATGTTTCAATTGCTGGATGTGCTGGAAAGGATCTTTGGAGTTAAGCCAATGAAATTTGGGGATAGCATGAAGCATATTTGGCTTGAGTTCAATATCAAGTCCTCTAGCTGGAATCTGAACTCTAAGTTCAATTGCTACCTTGCAGGATTGTAATGATCTCTCATCATAGGATGCTGTAGTGGGTTCATGAATGCTTGAAAGAGATCATTGTGGTGCAGTAGCTAATTCTAGAGATTGGGCTCTCCTTCTTAACTTTCCATAGATATAGCTGAAGGAGATTTAGGCTCAGAAGTTGAAGAGTTGGAAGAGATATCAATATGATCGGAAGGTAGCACAAACAAGTGATTCGAGGCTTGACCTCGACAAGAGTGAACTGCTAATGGAAGTGTCAAGGGTGATCTTAAGGACCTCTTCCCGAACATAAACTAGTGAGCCATATGAGGGCAAAAGGTGTAATAGACCCAATCGAGGGACCTAAAGATATTTGGATGACTAAGGAAGTTTGAGGCAGATGATACCACTTGATTAGAAAATCACTCACCCGAGAAATACATGGGTGGCCAGGAAGTGAGAGTCCCATAAAGACCACTACATGATAGAGCATCCCCACAAGTTACAGGGTTTCTCCCACCCGACCATGCTTGTCACTAAGAATCCAAATAGACCAAAATGAGCAACTTGACCCCTTGAGTCTACTAATTTTAATCTTCAATTATGGTGCTTTGAATTTCACTTGAAATATAGAGTTGAACTATGATTTGTGACCAAATTTGAAGGTTTATTAGCCCATAAGGTGGGTCAACTTCACCTAACCTACCCTAATATTTAGGATGAGTTGGGTAATGAACCCAAAATCACCCTTACTGGTTTGCAAGCAAGTTATTAAGTCAAAATTTTAAGGATTGAAATGAATGTTAGAGCCTTTTTTTAGGGTTTTCTTCATTATGTCAATTCAAGAAAGGCTTGGGTGACACACAACGTGGGAAATCAATGCTCTTTTTATTTAGGCAAGTGTGTTATCCTCAAAACCATAAAAATTGAAACTCTAATTTACTTCTTTTTCCATATCCAATTCTTTCCAAATGTGGTACCTAGGGCTCAATCAAGAAGGTGAACAGCTCTAGGAACCTTAAATCCTTAGTAAGTGCAGAAATCTGGGTGGGGATGTTTAAAATCAAACAAATCAGGCAACTCAAGTGATTAAGTCCAATAAGAATTACGAGTTGATCTTAATTGATTTCTCTTTTTAATTTTTTCCAAAGATAGGATCTTAAGAAGAAGGAAATGATATTACCTGCCCCTGGAGTGGTTGTCGTGTGGCTGATCTTCTTCGTGTACCTCGCACAACCACAACAAAATAGATAGAACAAGATAGTATCAGATCAGAAATTGTAATTAGTGAAATCAAACTGCGCGTCGCTCCCCGACTACGGTACCAAAATGTTCCAGCAAAATCGTCAAGGTTTAAGAAATGCATCGCAGTGTAGGACAAAATCGCTTAAATCATCTAAATTTATAAACTCAGATTTAGAAAATAGAGTCCAAGGTCGTTCGTAGGGAGTAAAAATGCAGTTTTAATTCACCAATCACAAGAAGTAATAGAAAGCAATGATTATTCAAAGTGATATTTCAACAAGAATTAGAATAAGAGTGCAAAAAGGTTGAGTTAAAATGGTGATTTGACTCACCAAATGAACCCCTCAAAGTTAAGCTTACGAATATTCAAATGAATGCATAGTAAGCACTGTCAAATTTTCCACGTCAATTATGTATCCACAATAACCAGCAGAGGGCCTCAGACGTTGGCCTTATGTTTCAGACAGCTTAAGTGTTAAGCCTTAGCAAGAACAACACCATAGGAGGCAACAAGAGCACAAGGCTCCCTCCCTCTCAAGAACATAGCAGCAGCAAGAAAGGCTCAAGGGCCTCGTACAAAGCCTTACAGAGGAGGTGCAGCAGCACTATGTGTGTAAGGCATAAGGGCCTCAAAGAAGCTCAGGGACACTAAGTGCTGAGAGGAGATGAGGGCAAAAGTGCAAAACCCTACCCGCTTCTCTCTCAGATTCTCCTTATTCTATCTTAGCTTAGAACCGAGTGAACAGTACCGAGTAATCAGGTATATGGTCAGAAGTCTAGACTCGGCGGCGTGAAGGCGATGGAGTTTGGTGAGGACCTGGAGTGGTTGTAGGGACAATTTTACAAGAAATGATGACAAAGTTAAGGACCTGATAGCAAAGATTTGAAAACTTAGGGGCTTAAATGAGAGAAATAGACTTTAAATGGACTAAAATGTAAACTAGGTAATGATGGAATCTAATTGGGCCCAAATTTTGGTAAAACATAATTTGGACCCAAGGAATATGATGGTGGGGTCATATTTTAGTTTTGACCAAGTTTGACTGGGTAATTTACGTAAAAAACCAAATTAGGGCAGAATTCCGTCTAAGACTCTATTTGAGGTTAAAATAGGTTCCAAAAGTCAAATCAAGGATACCAAACCTCAAGGAATATTTTTCTATGAATTTTATAAGGTTCAGATGAATTTTATCTTGACCAAAACCTCTATAATTTAAGTTAGTATGAAATTAGAATTTTTTATGCTGTATTGATTCTCGAAATGCTTGAAATCCCTTTTCTTTATGAATGAACACGCTTATTGATCTTTAATGCTCAATTGACCTTAGATTAACACCTAACAAACCCCTTGGTTTTTCTGTGTATATGATATGCTATTAAAATTACAAAATTAAACCTACTTTCATGTTCTCCTCTCAAAACAGCCTTAAGTGGAGTTACAACCCTCAGATGGTTATGTTGGAGCATTTATCTTTTAAACCTCACTAAAAAGTGACCAGTTAGGGCTTATGATGGTGTTCCCATCAAGTACCAACCATATAGAGCACCACCACTTGTACCTCTGTTGAGTGCAAATTCGTCGAGTTTTATTAAATTCTCGTTGTAGTATGATCAACAAAAATGCAACAACATTTAAATTTATAATAGTGCTTGAAAACAAGGAAATTGAGTCCAAGGTCGTTCGTAGGGAGCAAATTGGTAATTCAATCACTAATCACAATTGTCATGAAAGACATGCAAATTTTATCAAAATATTGCTCAATATAAATCATAATAATTTCGTAATAAGATTAAGAATCATAGTGCAAAAGATGGGGTTAAAATGGTGGTTTGAACCACCAATTGAACCCTAATGTTAATTTCTACAGTAAACTCAAATATATGAAAAGTATCCTGAATTAATTATCCACGTCAATATCAGAACTAATCAAGCACCATGGTCAATCGGCGGAACCACGGCTTGGACGCCTTATCCTCCGAGCATCAGCAATGGCAAAGTCAAAGCAACAGTAGTGGAGTATAAGGCTTTCACATGAGCATGGCAAAAGGACCTCACTAAGACTGACAAGGCTAAGTGTTAAAAGAGAGAAGGGCATGGATCTCGAGGTGCAAAGGCCTCCTACTCCCTCTTAGAGTTTCCTTCCTTAGAACTAACTCAGGCCTAGGTATTCAGGTTAATCGGATCCAACCCAGACTTGCAGACATGATCGCAGGTGAGGGTGCTTGAGCGAGCACATGCATTGGGGAGTGCACGAGGGACCTCATCCCCCTTGCATTCGAGGCAGACAACCTTCAGCACATTTTCCTTTTATGTGAGATTTGCAACTCATTCCCATATGAAGGGGACTATCTTTGGGTACTCTTCCTCACATGCACAACAGTTGGAGTCTCGAGCAATTGGAGATGCTGATGCTACCCTTTCACTCAATTACTAGTGTAGATGCCTTCAGGTAGTGAACCCACATTGAATGCAAGCAGTTGTAGGTTGGATGATGGTTGGAGACAAGCGGACAGAGGTGGATAACTGACGGCGATGACAAAGCTCCGGCAAAACCTAAAATCCATGAACATGGCCTCGCAACCCAATTAAAATAGCTCAGATGCTTCATCAACCTCGGCAAATGTGCTAGTGGTGATGTGGAGGGGTTTCATAGGCTGTTGACGATGAAGTATATGGGTTCAATCAAAGAGGATGAGGAGTACTTGGAAGCCTAAATTAAGTTGGGGCTTTTGAAAGTGGAGCGATGGTGGTAATTTTGGCGATGGTGGCGTTGGGTTTCATGTAGTGGAGCAATAGTGTGGACTCACCCGAGTCCTTGCCAGAGGCAGAGGAGACGATAGGGAAAGGAGGTGATCGTTGGTCAAAAGAAGAGGGGAATGGGTTGGAAAGGATTAGGAGAGAGAGGGGAAGTACTTGAACCTAAGTAGGGGATGAATGGGAGAGGAATTCCTCACCGGTGTGATGGCTGGATGTGGAAGGGATGAAGACTCTGGTGAGAGAGCGACTGCGAGGAAGGGTCGAGGGCACCCGAACTTTGATGTGTTTTGGTCACAAAGAAGAGAGGAAGGCTTTAGTGCCTCCAATTTGGCCATTGGAGTCTCGGACAAAGGAGAGTGAGGGGACCAGTGGCCGAGCGCATTTCGTGTGTTAGAAATTAGGGTTACAAGTAACCTATCATCGTAGTTGCAAAACACGTCAATCAGATAAAATTCATACCGAAATTCCAAGGGATTCCCAGGTCAAACACAGGAAGGCGACAATTACTTTATTTAAAATCGCACTTCGTTATGTTTGTTTTTGGTATTTTAGGGTTTTGTTATTTTTTTTTGTATTTTTGTAAGAAAAGCAAAATGTATCATAGGAGATATAGAACAAATCTAATATATATCACTTCCAATGTCAATTACAATAAACTATGAAATAAACTATGAAAGCATAAAAAGAGAGGGAGGTGAGAGGAAATCTCCCGAATTGACTGTTCGGCGAGATGACGGTGCCTGACAGATGCTCGGACGAAGGAGTTGAGGAGCGAGATGACAGAGGTGAGATGCAAGAGGACGTCGGGTTGAGGAAAGCATTGACGTGGCTCTAGAATGGAGGTGAGAAGACGGAGATGATCTACTACCGGAATGGAGGTTGGAGGACGGCTCCAAGGAGACATATGAAGGGGGATGGGAAGATGGATGAATATTTGATGGTGTAGAGGTTTGCTACACTAATAGGAGCCTTGGGAGCTTGAGAACAAGCTCTAATGGAGCATTGGTAGGATTCCTAGAGCTTGGGAGTAGGTGGGAGTAGAGTAGGTAGAGATGGCTTGGAAGGGAGGGGGTGTAGGTCCTTTTATAGTGGAGTAGAAGAGGCTAAAATAGGTATGGGACCATTAGTGACATCCAGGTCGTCGCTAAAAGCATTGCTGTAGGTAGCTCACGCCTGCTCACCATGCAAAAAATTAGCAACGGTTGTAAGCATCAATGTAAGTCTAGCTCATGCATAGCTGGCGCTGCGCTCCCCTACCTTGCCGCAGGTGCACGCCCATACGCTGGCGCTGTGCTGACGTTGTACTATGCTGCATTGTGCGCATGCGTGCCTACGTGCACGCGCACCCACATTGTTGCACGTGTGCGTGCGCTAGGCAGCCTGGGATGCGCGATGTGGCGCACTCTAGGCTGTCCATCTTCTTGTTGTAGGGGTTGCTAAATGGTCGGATTGGGACGATTTTCACACCGTCAGGTTACGATTGTCGATTCAAATCCATCCACATGTTCGGATTTGTCATTTGAAGTTCTGAATTATGTCTCCTAGTCCCTTGGCCGTTGATCTTCCTCAGACTGCATGTGGTGCTTCAGGACTCCGATCGAGGCAATTTCAAAGGCACTGGACTCTGATCATTGTCTCAATCAAATCTTCACGGTCAAGTCGTTAATCCAAGGCTTCGAAATAAATAACCTTCTCTCCTAACCACAAAAAGGATGCAATTAACCTAAATTATATACAACTACTCTAAATGCATAATGTTGCATGCTATGCAATATTTATAACATGAAATGCAAATCTAAGCCTAGGAACTTGCATGAATAGCCATTTTACCCTCAATAAATGTGTTTACATCATACCCCCATGCTTATCTTTTGGTAGTCCCTAGCAAAATTAAACTATAGGCTATCTATGTAAGTAGAATTAGGATTAGATCGCTTAAGCCTAAGTCGTTTATTAACAATAGAAAATTTCAACTAGCATCCTAAACTACGAAAACTCAACAGTACCCGGGTGCCTGCCAGAATGTAGACCACCCAAGTCCTCGCCTTAGTTGAAAAGGAAAAATACATTTTTTTATTATTTTTCTTCTTTTCTAATTTTTTTGTACCTTTGGAGTTTGAGAGTTTTGCGATAACTTTTTATAGCTACCCAACCCGCCCAAGACTCGAAAAGGACTCTAAGTGCAAAGCATCTTGTGAAAATAGTGAAAGAGTCACTAGATGGCCGTTGAAACGGACTTCGGGTTTCTACAACCCTAGGTGACCTTGCCTGGAGGTTTATCTTTTCGATCGGTAGCTTTCTCCCTACTTTTATTTATGAGGTCAACACCAGGGCAAACCTAGTACAAATATCCCTGGTTCATTCTACTTCCCCACTTCTTCCCTTAGTGTTTTGGGATTTATTGTGCATCTTTTTTTGAGCTGGGATCTGGATAACCGACCGATGAGCTGTTACCACTGACAACTTGCCAGCCATACTTGTGCGGTGAAGTGTGGTTTTATTTGTTTTCTTTGTTTTACTTTCTCCTTTTTCTATTATTATTATATTTTTTTCATTTCTTTTTGGGTGCTTCATTTTTTTCTTTTTTTCATTTTTTTTAAGTAGGTGGCTTCCCTGATCTAAGATTTACCTAAAGGCAGTACAATGAAAATGATCTTGTGGCTGGGCTCTGGACAACCGACCGATGAGCTATTACCACCGACAACTTGCCAGCCATACCTCCCAAGTCAATCCATTAGCTACCCAATTTCCGTAAAAATCATTGAAAAGTGAGTCAGTGCGAATAGTGTGTAGATGCTTAGCCTTAAAATCCCCCCGAATCAGAGGGCAGGTTGATAAGTCGCATACTTATCATCCCAATTTATTAGCCAAATTAAAAATGAATTTGAATAGGCGAGGACTCGAGACTAAGTCCACATTTCAGTGGACACCCAGGCTAATTAAGCCTGAAGACCTAAAGAGTCTAAGTGTTTATGTCCTCTTGTATCATTTCCTAAAGTTAATAACTTCCAAATGCCTAAGTTCTCTTTTCCTAATTTTTTTTCTATTTTTTTTTCTCAAATTTTCAATTTTTTTTAAATTTTATCAGAAACTAGAAGAAATTCTGTGGAGTTAACATAATGATTTCAGGAATTGATTATCCATATCCCCATGCCTAAATGATGCAATGTCCTCATTATAAAAATAAAGAGATGAAAAGGGTGGAGTAAACAAAATATCACCTGAGTGTCGTGAAAATCCAGTCAGCTCCGCAGAGAGAAAAGTGTATACACATGCGCTAAGTTTAATCCCTTCAGCTAGGCATAACATACATACAAAGAAGAAATTAAGAATTCACAAGTGCAGGACAAAATCAAAATGAAAAGGTTGATCCTGAAATCTACCAATAGAATATGTCCACAAATGTGGACCAAGTTATGGTGGAAACCCATGCCTAAGGGTTGAGTAGTTCTAAGGTTCTAGATGAAAATCACCCAAAATCGAAGGTTGTTGTGTTTGTGGGGCCGAGCCTACAGTTTAGTGGTGTGCAACCCAAGATCAAATTATTGGACAACGGGTGAAGATGGTTCAATAGGTGCGATTGTCCACTTAACATTTAGCTCAGAAAAATAATTAGTTATTCCAGGCTTGGGTCGCACGTGAAAGGTATCATAAGGGTCCATAAAGAAGATAGGTGGTTTCATGTCAACAGGAACCCTTAAATCCAAAATCAAAGTTACCTTAGAATTAGACTTGCAAATTTTTATTTCCAACTTCCTATCCTTTGAAATCAATGTTTCTGGGACCTCTAAATCGTTGTACACCCCATCTAAGGTACCCAAGTCCAAAAGTTATGGCTGAATAAGGATTGACTTGGGTTTGGTGATATCAAAAATATCATCTTTCAATTCTTTAGGTTGTGTTTGAGGAATGGGGCTACTAATTGAGTCATCAGGATTTGAATCGTCGAAGATAGCCACAACATGATCATAATCTTCAATGATCGGGTTATCAAATAGTTTGTCATACTCGAGCCTGATTGTTTCACTAGAATCCTCTTCCTTGAGTTCAAATGAGACTTCACCAAAACATTTTTCACCCTCAGAATCAAAGAATTCATGATCCTCATTTATATATGTCTCAAAATCATTTGTCATTTCATGGTTCGTGGAGACATATTTTTCGTCATTCCCTTGCTCTAGGATCTTGAGTGAGAAACTTGATTCATCCTCAAAGGGTTGCTCTAGCCCAACCTAGTCATCTCCAATATTAGAATATGTATCCCCCCGACAGGCGCCTGAGCGGATTCCGACATTAGCTCTCTTGAGGAGGATTCATCTTGAGAATCATCCCAAGATTAACTAGGGCAACCACAAATTTCATCCTCAACCTCGACAATTTCCCAAGAAGAAACTCACCCAATTCCCTATCCCTAACACTTTGGAGCAAATCTAATAAAGAGCTATTCAGCTCATCAATAATTTTTATCATAAGCTTCAATGCTTCAGTGCATGGTGTTGGCTAAGCTTCTAACGATTGTATAGCATTCCTCAAATTAGCCAACACCCTATCCTGGATCTGGTCCACCTGAACCGACCGATTCGATTCAGGTTTGGGTGGGTTTGGGTTAAATGTTGGGGAGTCAAGATGTCAAGGTTCTCGGTTCCCACCTTGATAGTAGGTCATTTTAGGTTGTTTAAAGGTTGGTGGCGACGTATATTCAGCATAATTCTGGGGAGGGTAAGTGTTATAATCAGCATATCCCTCATGGTTGTAGATCTGGTTAGGTTGATCATCAAAGGATGGAGATCTATAATCATTGTAGCTCTGGGAAGGATAGTAATCACAGTCTTGTTGTCCAAGGTTAGGTCCTGGACACTGAGGTCTGAATTCATATCCCCAATCAAAGTCATCCCGACTAGTGGATGGATAATTATAAGTTAAGTCGGGATAGTAATCATCTTGGGCGTAAGTGGTGGTAGGAGGATACGATTGGAAGTGTGTAAAAGATGTGGAAGGGTACATGGTGAAGTAAGGAGGGAAATCAAAAGAGAAAGAAGCCCTGCAGTACAAGCAATCAACCTTGTCCTTAGGTGGGTTAGCCTAAAGACCTACAAACTCGCAAGACACGTCTTGAGATTCTAAATGATTTGGTCTACTTTTATCCGGTCAATTCACCCAGTTAGATGAAGGGACTGGGGAGAAGGTCCTTGCTTTGGCTTACGCCTCTGGTTCCTAGTGTACCCCCAGCCGCGGTCGTTTGATGCTACTCCCCTTGCTAGACATCAGATGGACCAGCAAAAGTAGATTAATCGAAAAAATCTCAATCTGAGCCCTGAAGAGCGAATCAATCCTTAAGGCCAACGTCTACTCAGTTTTAGTTAGGCTTCGGATAATTGAGCTCTTGGAATGTGATGGGCCCTTTAAAGGGGTTGTGCCCATAGTGATCAGTTAAAATGTGTGTGCATGCACAACTAGAGTGTGCAAATAAGGTTATTTGATGATGTGTCTTTTAGGGTTTAACCTTGTTTAGTAGCTTTTAGTGTTTAATCTTAAGTATATTCAATCAAGTTTAGGAGTACACTACAAGTTTTGCAAGCACTGGTGATGATATATTCCTTTAGAAATCAAAGAAAAAAATGATGAGTGCCTAGTTCAACACTAAGAATAAACCCTAGGTGGCAAGCTACTTGATGAATCGCTTTTATCTTAAGTTGTGAGGCCCAAACAGCTCAATCAATTGGCCTATTGCACCACTTCGTTAAGGCACACAGAAATATTTGACCTATTCAGATTTTTACTCACTTATTTGTGTGTTGAATTAAGTGTACCGGGTCCACAAGTCAGATCCCGATAGAATCGATGTGATTGTGCACCTTAGGGTGAGAAGTTGTGGGTGTTAAGTGTGTAGCTTTTAGAAAATCCCACAAGAGAGGAGTATATTTTTTTCCTTTTTTTTATATATGCTGGGGTGAGACAAGTGGAGGTGGCAATCAAACAACCAAAATCTACCCTAGGGCTTATGCAAAGCACCAAAGTTGATTTAGGTTTGAGTTTTTAGGTTATGGAATGAAAACTAAAGTGGGGGTAGCATGGCAGACACTTACAGAGTACCCTACCTACACTTTACTCTGATCTACCACACTTGGATCTCCATGCTATGGTACCTGCAAGACAGTAGATCAAAGACAAGTAGGGTTAGTGCTATGTAAAGGCAAAGAAATGCAATAAACAATAAAGTAAATTCCATTGCCTCCCTGGCAACGGTGCCAAAATGTTCAGGCACGTTTCGCGTGTTAGAAATCACGGTTACAAGTAACCTGTCGTCGTAGTTGTAAAGCACGTCGATCAGATGAAATTTCTACTGGAACTCCAAGGGAGTTCCGGGTTGAACACAGGGAGGCAATGTTTACTTTATTGAAAATCGTGCTTCATTTTGTTTGCTTTTGGTATTTTAGGGTTTTGCTATTTTTTTTGTATTTTTGAAAGAAAAGCAAAATGAATCATAAGAGATATAGAACAAATCTGATATAGATCACTTCTAATGTCAACTACAATAAACTATGAAATAAACTATGAAAGCATAAAAAGAGATGGAGGTGAGAGGAAATCTCCCAAATCGGTTGTTCGGCGAGACACGGCACCTGGCGGAAGCTTGGACGAAGGAGGTGAGGAGCGAGACGATGGAGGTGAGATGCAGGAGGACGTCGTGTTGAGGAAAGCTTCGGTGTGGCTTTGGAATGAATGTGAGAAGACGGAGATGATCTGCTTTCGGAATGGAGGTGGAAGGACAGCTCCAAGGCGACCTATGAAAGGGGATGGGAAGATGGATGAATATTTGGTGGAGTAGAGGTTTGCTACACTAATAGGAGCCTTGGGAGCTTGAGAACAACCTCTAATGGAGCGTTGGTAAGCTTGCTAGAGCTTGGGAGAGGTAGGAATAGAGTAGGAAGAGATGGCTTGGAAGGGAGGGGGTGTAGGTCCTTTTATAGTGGAAGAGAAGAGGCAAAAATAGGTATAGGACCATTAGTGACATTCAAGCTGTCGCTGGAAGTGTCCCTGTAGGCAACTCATGGTCACTCATGCCTAAAGCTGGCTTTACTGGCGCACGAAGAATTAGCGATGGCTGTAAGCATCGCTATAAGTCTAGCTCTTATGTCGCTGTAGGTCTAGCTTACACATAGCTGGCGCTGTGTTGACGCTGCATTGTGTGCATGCGTGCCTGCATGTGCGCGCACGCACCTGCGCTACTGCACGCGTGCTGTGGAGCGTGCGTGTGCTGGGCGACCTGGGCTGTAACACATGGCGCAGTTGGGCCATCCATTTTCTTATTGTAGGGGCTACTACAGTGGTCGGATTAGGTCAATTTTCACACCATTAGGTTACGATCGTCGGCCCGAATCCATCTGCGTGGACAAATTTGTCATTTAAGCCTAGGAACATGCATGAATAGGCATTTTACCTTCAATAAATGTATTTACATCAGCCGGTAGAGTCACGGTTGGAGTTGGCCAATGGAAGAAAGGAGGAAGCTTTTTGGGCCTAGGGCAGATTGCGAAGGATGGTGGAAGTTCGGGGACCTTTTATAGAGCTCATAATTAAGCACTAATTACAGAAACTCTACTGATTAGGTCTCTAATTTGGAAGAAAGTTTTCCTTGAATTTCTTGATCTCGCCTAACCTCGAGAATCAATCCCAATCTCTAAGATCGGGTTGGTTTGATTCCTCAATGTCTGGGCAAAAATCCCTCCAATTTTGGAGGGATTTGGAGCTAATTTGAGATAGGAAATCACCCTCGGATCTTCCCCTAAAGGTGGGTTCCCACTTCAGTGGCAGCATGGACTTGAATACAAATATGATGGCAGAGATAGAGAGATGATCACAATAAAATCGAAGGTTACGGGTTTAAGTGTGAGAAATAGAGTTTTTAGGAGACTAGATTGCAAACTATGTCAAAATGAAGTCTGATTGGGCCCAAATTTTGGTAATAACCTAATTTTGACCCAAGGAATCTGATGGTGAAGTTGGATTTTATTTTTGACCATGTTTGGATAGGAAATTTGCACAGAAGCCCATATTTAGGCAAAATTCCATCTGCAACTCTATTCTAGGACAAAATTGGTTAGATGGTCAAACCAAGGGTTCCAAACCTCTTAGAATATTTTTATATGATTTTAGAAGGTTTAGATGAATTTTATCTTGACCAAAACCTCTTTAATTTAAGCTGATCTGAAATTAAGGTTTTGGTGTGTAGTTTCAGTTCTCGAAATGCATGAAACTCTATTTCTGTCTGTGTGAACCAACTTATTTGGCTTCAATGCATAATTGACCTTATATTAACCCTAACAAACCCCGTGGTTATTGTTTGAAAGCGAAGAACTCATGTTCAACAAGTAAAATTTATACCCAAATGGAAATTCCGGGTCGAACACAGGGAGGTGGACGTTTGATTTAAAAACTACGCGTTTGTTTTATTTGTCACGAAGTAATTCAATTGATTAGAATTATCTAACTATTTACAATAAATAGAAGAGAGAGAGAGAAAGAATAAGAGCGAGAGAGAATATTAGAAACAAAAACCAAAACGAGATGTAGAATGAACATGGGATTCCATCATCAGAAAGATTGTTCATTACACTAAATATTATGACTAGAAAGCGGGAAAATGATTACACTAGAAAGCAGTAAATCTACTCTAGAAAGTAGTAAATCTATTCTAAAAGGTAGTAAAAGGAATGGGGAGAGAAATATCTTCCTCGATGGTTGCTTGGAGGACGAGCTGGACAGGACGACGCCTGGACGAAGGAGGACGGAGCAGGACGAAGGAGGATGAAGCAGGAAGAACGGGAATGGGGCAGCACGTCGTCATCGTCGAGGGATTCGCTTTCGAAAGGGGGACAAAAAATTAACTTTATCTCGCGAGAAGCATCCCAGGTGTGGGACAAGCTTCTCTTGAGCTTTGGAGAGGGAGAGAAGAGAAGGAAGGGATGAGAATTTCGTGTGGAGGGGGTTGGTGTCACACCTGAATAGGTTGTTAATATGGTGATTTTATCGTTGAAGTGTGTATAGTGGTTAGCCTAAATCGGACCTAACCATCTCTTTACAAAATATTTTGTTTTTTACCTGGCCTCCTTGATTTTATCTTGGTCACTTTTAGGCCCAGGGTCGAACTCAGGGAAGTGGGGTTAAAAGTCAAGTTTCTATGCCTTTCCTACAATGAATCCCTTCTGTTCGTTTATTGTGTTTTTTGTGTTTTTTTATTTTGATTTTTTTCTGGTAATCTTTGTCCTTGAGGCACACCATCAAAATTAAGTTGATGGCTTTGAGCCAAAATAGGGTTCCAAAATGGGTCTTGCTATTCGCAAGACGGAGTTCCTGCAAGTCAAGGATTATCTTTTCTCTTTTATATATTTTTTTATCTTTTTATTGGCATGAAAGAGAAACAGAAATAGAGTAAATATAGCATAGATATATATGTATATAGTATATATGTATAATGGGGTAGGGGTGGACGCGGAGATGGAGTGTAGCACGGTGTCGAGTCGGTCGTCGTCTAAAAAGAAGCAACCAACAGGATGAAGTGCCGCATGTAAGGTGTAGGATGGATTGTGGAAGATGAATGCGAACACGCTTTTTGTACGTGTGTAGCAAGGAATATCAGCAACTGGTGCAAATATTCCCGCGATACAACGCATGGTAAATAATGTGAAACTATATATATATGTATATATGTAAATATATCCATATGTATATATGGCTATATATAGGTATATATATGTATATATAAGTATATGTATATATGTATGTAGCTATATGTATAGATAGATATATGTATAGATGTATATATATATATGTATGTATGTATGTATGTATAAAATACTATATAGATGTATATATATATATATGTATATATATATATATATAATAATATATGTCTATATAGGTATATGTAGCTAGATATGTATATATATGTATATATGTATATATTTATATGTATAAGTATATGTATATATATGTATGTATAAGTATATGTGTATATATTTGTATATATATATATATAAGTATATAGATGTATGTATATATATATCTGTGCATATAGACTAATGCATATTTATATAAGTACTAATATATGTATAGATATATGTATAAATATATATATATATGTATATAAGTATTTGTATATATGTAAGTACATATGTATATATATATGTATACTAATACTTAGTTATATAAATACTAATATATATATAGATATAAGTATATATATATATTTATATGCATATAAGTATATGTATATATTTATATATATATATGTATATATATAAGTATATAGATATATATATATATGTATGTATGTATACTAATACATAAGTATATATGTACTACAATGTGTATAAATATAAGTATATATATATCAAAATATATAAGTATACATATATATATATGTATATAATAGAGTATAGGTGCGTGTGTGTGTGTGGAAGTGTGAGTGTATGTATGTGCAAGCATTGGTGAAGAGAGTGAGAGAGTGTTGTGTGTGGGAGAGAGAGAGCACGAGAGAGAGGGCGCTGCTGTGAAGAAGTGGGGGGATAAGTCGTCCGCGTGCCCAGTGCGTCATCTGATGGGTCAAGATCATGTGCAGGCGCACATGCACGCAAACTAGCACACGCTGGAGGGTGAGGGCGCGGAGAGAAGACCACAACGCACAGCGTTGCGTGAAGAGTCGGGTGTGGTTTGGTAGACGCGAGTGCTGGGAGCAGGCGATCCCAAATGCTGTGGCATGTGCTGGAGTGGGCGCAGGATTGCACACGTGCATGGGCGATGGGCTAAAACGGTGTGCCGGGTGATCGGTTATGTGAGAAGCTCACCGGTTACCCCACTGTAGCCACAGTGTCACGTAGACTGGGGTGAACAGTGGCTATAGTGTAAGGCCGCATCCCGCAACTGGGAGCTGCAGGTGGTGTGAGTGCGACCGGCTTGCAGCTCGCACGCGCGGGCTAGCGCATGAGGAAGAAGGTCTGCGCCAGCCGGTTGCAGGCATGGAGAGGCTCGCGATAGAGCGTGCAAAGAGGGACTTGGCATGCGTGGGGGAAGGCATGGGCGATGTGGGTGCTGCTGGGGTGCTCTGGGGTGCTTGGCCGGCCGCTGCAATGATGCGTGGTGGTCAGCTGTGAGCGGAAGAGAGAGCACGACAGAGAAAGGAGAGAAGGCAGAGGCACCTGCAGGCGTGCAAGGAAAGGCGAAGGCGGCCTGTAAGCTTGCGCAGAAAGGAGTGGGGCGATGGCTGCTGCGTGCTACTGCTACATGCAGAGCATGAGCTTCAAAGCTTGAAGCTACCGCTCCAATGACTGGAATGGCATGGAAGGTGAAAACAGTGAAGAAGGCCACCATGCCCACCGGCTCTTTGAAGAGCTAGGGGTGGTGGTTTCACGGTGGTGGGTGCTCACCACAGTGAAGACTCCTGTCAGCCGGGTGTCTCCTTAGAGGAGGAGGGCTGACGTATGGAGGGAGACTGAGGAGAGGGTGGTGGCCCGGAAGGAGAAGTGCTGGGTTTTTGGCATTGGACTAGGCTGCTGATGAAGAAGTCGTGGTCTTTTTATAGAAGAAGAAAGCCATGCACAGCCATGCCCTAGCTGTGCATGGCTTGCGCATGGAGTGGCAGGGAGTGGGCTGCTGCGGCTGGCAGAGAGAGGGCTGCTGCTGGGAAGCATGGCGTGAGGAGAAGAAGAAGATGCATGCTACCGCGGGAAAGATTTTAAAAATCAAGTGAAATAAAAAACAAAATGATGGTGAATACTTGAGGAAAAATGTTAATTGCAAGGCCACTTATTTATAATCCTGTCCTCAATTAAATGTATGCATGCACGTATTTTTACAAATGCGATTATGGAACCCTAATATGCATAGGTAATGCTAGGAAATAGCACAAGAAGGCACTATTGCAAGTGTATTTTTGCAGTGCAATCATACCCGCATGCCTATCTTTTGCTAGTCCCTAGAAAAACATTTTTTGTAGTATTTAGAAATTATCTTTAAGCTAAAGATTTCCTTCTGAGGCGACATAAGTGTGTTTATTGTTGGATATTGTGAGAACCAATTGTAGAGAAGACTACCAGTACTTTAAGTCTCACATGACAAAGATCATCTCTCGACTAACCAGGACTCTTGATATTTAAACCTTAAGTTTGATTTCCAGGACCCAGGAGGTTTTTGCCATACTCGAGAGCTCAAAAGATAATGGCTTGTGCTTAGTGAAGGATCAAGACTGACCAGATGAACATTAAGACTCAAGCGCAGGGTTTCACGAATCTTTAAGTATAGGTTGGTCCCAATTTCAGCTTGTGTTTTCGGATTGACCCTTAAGAAGATGACGGAAAACTCAACTCCCATTTTTTGACATTTGTGGCTCCTAGGAAAAATAGGGTACTTGCGACTTGCCCTGAAGAACTTTTTAGGGTAGAGACTTTACAGACATTTGCGAGATATACTGACTTATTTGCATCTTTTTTCTTTTTTTTTTAGAAACACATGTCAGTATATCTATTACAACATTATTTGGACGAGCGTACTTTTCTTTTTGGTGGGAGAGTTTCTTTTTTTTGGTTGAAAGAGTCGCACCTAAACACAAGACTAGAACATGGGAAAAAAAGTCTACCTGCATGCATAGGTAAGGACTCCACCTTCCCTAATGAACACTAAGGTTGGATCTTATGTTCACCTGGTCTTTCCTGATATGTGTAGTGTGAACCAAGTTTACTTAATCTCTCAAGTAAAAGCAAACCAACGGATCCTGTACTGGTGTCTCAAGTACAAGAATACGTCCTTAGTTCGGAGAGATTCCGATCTATTTTGTCAATGCTCAAGTGAATTAAGCTGAGCCTGAGCAAATCAAGCTTCTATGGCTCGGAAAGTCTTAAAAATAGAGGTTGAATATCCATAAACACTTATTGTATTTTTGTTTCAGCCTTTAGATCATACTAAACACCATTATATATATATGTACATATATAGAAATTGCATGATACCCTAAAATACCCAGATCCTAAGGATGCCTATTCAACCCCCCATGCCAAATGATGCTATGTCCTCATATGCATCTAGGGAAGGGTAGAGAAAGGACAAAAGATCGGGTAACGAGAGCTGAAGTGCAAGGTATACAGTAGGGTGGTAGGGTGGGTGGATGGTGGGTGGTGAAGTGAAAAGTGAAGTGATCATGATAATGAAGTGAAAAGTGATGGAGGATGGTGAGTGTTGTTGGGGTGCCACCCAACGAGCGTTGAATTTAACATCCCCAGTTGGACTCAGAATGAGGCAAAGAATTAGTTACCCTCCAACAGGGGCAGGTTCATGAGTCAGATAGGGTTTCAAATGCTACCCGTTGACCGTAAATTTACGTCCAAATTTGGGATCTTCAATCTCGACGGCCCCGTTGCGGAATGGTCTTGAGACCAGGAAAGGACCAGTCCATTTGGACTTCAATTTCCCAGGAAAGAATTTGAGTCGGGCATTATAGAGCCAAACTTGCTGAGATGGCTCAAATTCTTTCCGCCGAATATGGCTGTCGTAAAAAGCCTTAGTGCGTTGTTTGAAGGTTAAAGTAGAATCATAGGGTTCACGACGGAGCTCTTTCAGCTTTGGGAGTTGGAGTTTCCTTTCTCGACCACACAAGTCTGGGTCGAGGTTACATTAGCGAACTGCCCAATAAGCGCGGTGCTCCAACTCCACGAGTAAATCACAAGGCTTCCCGTAAACGATTCTATACAGAGACATACCAAGGGGAGCCTTGAAGGCAGTCCGATATGCCCAAAGTGCATCAATCAACTCGTCGGACCAATCCTTACGGTCAGGCTGAACCATTTTCTGGAGAATTTGCTTGATTTGCTGGTTCTACACCTCTGTCTGGCTGTTCGTCTATGGATGATACGGGGATGCAATACGATGGTGGACTCCGTATTTCCTCATAAGTGCCCGAAAAGAAGCGTGGGTAAAGTGGCTACCTCCATCCGAGATAATGGCTCGAGGGATCCCAAAGCGCATAGAGATGTGGTCTTTGACAAAGTGAGTGGATATAATATGGTCAGCACGGTGCCTAGGAATAGCCTCGATCCATTTTGAAACATAGTCAACGGCGACGAGGATGAATTCAAAGCTGTTGGAAGGAGGAAAGGGACCCATGAAATCAATTCCCCAGATGTCGAAGATTTCTGCAGCTAGGATGGGTTGTGAGGGCATCATGTCACGACGTGACATTGACCCTAACGACTGGCACCTAGTGCAATACTTGGCATAATTGTGTGCATCCTGGTGAAGGGAGGGCCAAAAGAAACTGCACTGCAGCACCTTGGTTGCAGTTTTCCTCCCAGAGAATTGGCCTCCGCAGGCCTGATCATGGTAGAAGGATAGCACACTGGGGAACTCGCTGTCAGGAATACAGCGATGGATGATTTGATCAGCACCTATCCGAAAAAGAAGTGGATTATCCCAGAAATAATACTTTGCTTCTGCCATGAGACGCTCGCGCAATGTCGGCATACCATGGTCCACTTGCCACATTTATTGCCAATAGGTGCTCATCAGGAAAAATTTCATTGTTCGGCAGAGTAAGTCCAATATGGTCAGGGTCTAGTTAGGAAAGGTGATAAGCCACAACATTCTGGGCTTCGGCCTTATCGTGAATCTCAATGTCAAATTCCTAGAGCAGAAGGATCCAACGAATCAGTCTAGGCTTGGCATCCTTCTTGTGCATGAGATGGCGAATGGCTGCGTTATCAGTGAAAACAATAATGTGAGATCTCAGAAGGTAAGAGCGGAATTTCTCCAGCCCAAAGATGACCACCAGTAGTTCTTTTTCAGTGGTAGTATAATTACGCTGGGCCTCGTCCAACGTCTTATTAGCGTAGTACACCACGAAGGGGTGTTTATCGTGTCTTTGTCCCAGGATGGCTCCGACTACAAGGTCGGAAGCATCATACATGAGTTCAAAGTAGAGGGACCAATCAGGCAGCTGGAGAACAGGGCCTTGGTGACAGCATTACACAGCTTCGTCAATGCTTGTATACGTCGGTTGATAGGAGATGAGTTAAGGGTCGAGAAATTTTGGAGAAGTCTATGATGAATCTCCTATAGAAACCGACATGTCCCAGGAAGGAGCAGATTTGTTTGACAGAGCTAGGCACAGGTAAATTAGCAATGACATCAAGCTTAGCTCTGTCAACCTCGATACCCCTATCGGAGATGATATGTCTGAGAACAATTCCCTCATGCACCATAAAATGACTTCTTTCCCAGGAAAGCATGAGGTTTAAGTCAATACATCTCCTAAGGATACAAGTCAGGTTGGCAAGACATTCATCGAAAGATGGTCCAAAGACTGAAAAGTCATCCATGAAGACCTCGAGAAAGTCACCCAACATGTCATGGAATATCACCAGCATACAACTCTGGAAAGTTGCTGGCGCGTTGCAAAGTCCGAATGGCATCATTCTAAATGTGAAGGTGCCGAAGGGGTAGGTAAAAGTGGCTTTCTCTTGGTCTCGAGGGTCAATTGCCACCTGGTTATATCCTGAGAATCCATCCAGGAAATAGAAAAATTTATTTCCCGTTAACCGCTCCAGGATTTGGTCAATGAATGGTAGCGGAAAGTGATCTTTCTTGATTGCAGCATTGAGTTTCCTATAATCTACACACACTCTCCAAGATGTAGGAGTGCGTGTAGGGATGGATTCACCCCTGTCATTGACAAGGATGGTGAGTCCTGCCTTTTTGGGAACAACGTGAATCGGACTCACCCCGGGGCTATCGCTGATCGGGTAGATTATACCTGCATCCATCCACCTAATGATTTCTTTCTTAATGACTTCTCGCATGTTAGGGTTGAGACGTCGCTGCATCTCCCGGGAAGGTCGAACCTCCTCCTCTGTATATATACGATGAGTGCAGTAGGAGGGGTTAATGCCAGATAAGTTAGATAAGGACCATCCAATAGTTGCCTTGTGTTTTATGAGGACCTTAGTTAGTTTGCAGTCTTGCTCCTTGGTCAATTTTGAACTGATGATTACAGGGAGCATTTCATTTGGTCCCAGGAAAACATACTTAAGTGTATTAGGCAACTCTTTCAGCTCGAGAGTGGATGGTGAAAGGTCTGGCATTTCTTGGGATGAGAGTGTCCCAGGCGGGTTGGAGAACAAGTCAGGAGGAAGAAATTGGCCTTCAGATTGGCCAAGAAGAGGGGCTTCTTGGATAGATGGATCCAAAAATGAGTAGCCCCAGTGAGAAGTATATGGGCTCAAGGTCCCAGTGTGGATTTGCAAATCCACCAGATTTGGTGGGGAAGAAAGGGCAATCCGGTCTTCAAGAGTGTGGACCGGCGGTGAGTAGCCCGAATATGACTCAAACAATGAGGTATGGGAAGCGGAGAAAACCTCGTCAGAAGTCTGGTCTGGAGAAGGTATGGGACAAGGGAGGGATAGGGGAACGTCACAATATGTGTTGGTCAGGTAGTCATCAGTGTTTATAGGTAATCCGCTACAGTCCAAATAGGTCCCAATTAGTCCGATACACACGCTGACGGCCATGTCCTCATCAGACATGTCATCCTCGATGCAATCGCAATCAAAGTTCTTGGTTGCCTTGAAGATGTTAAGCTTGAGCTTTTTAGATCCAACGGCAATCTCAATACAGCCCGACTCGCAGTCGATATGGGCGCAGGCTGTGGCTAAGAAAGGTCGACCAAGGATGGTCGGACAATCAGAAAGTGAGCTTGGAACTTCCATATCTAAAACAAGAAAGTCAACAGGAAAACAGAGACTGTTGACCCTAACCACCATGTTTTCCACCACACCCTTCGGGATTTTGACAGAACGATCTGCCAACTGTAACGTGATAGGGGTGGGTTTCAAATTTCCCAAGGAAAATTTTTCAAGCATGATGGTCGGTATAACATTTATGGAAGATCCTAGATCAAGCGAGGCATGGTTAAAACTACAGCCTTGGATGCTACACGAAATAAGCGGTGTGCTCGGATCTTTTAACTTCGGTGGTAGGTTTGATAGTATAGCACAACTCGCATGAGACGAGTGAACCACCGAATTCTTAGTTTTCTTTGATTGTCGCCTGGGTGTTGTGTAGTCTTTGAAAAATCGGGCGATAGTAGGTATGTGGTCGATAGCCTCGAGCAGGGGTACCTAACCATCTCTTTACAAAATATTTTCTTTTTCTTACCTAGCCTACTTGATTTTATCTTGGTCACTTTTAGGCCCAGGGTCGAACTCAGGGAAGTGGGGTTACAAGTCAAGTTTCTTCGCTTTTCCTACAACGAATCTCTTCCATTCGTTTATTGTGTTTTTTGTGTTTGTTTATGTACATTTTTTTCTGGTAATCTTTGTCCTTGAGGCACACCCTCAAAATTAAGTTCTTGGCTTTGAGCCAAAACAGGGTTCCAAAACGGGTGTTGCTATTCGCAAGACAGAGTACCTGTAAGTAAGGAGTATCTTTTCTCTTTTATATATTTTTTTATCTTTTTTTTGGCAAGAAAGAGAAATAGAAATAGAGTAAATATAGTATAGATATATATGTATAAAGTATATATGTATAAAGGGGTGGGGGTGGAGGCGGAGATGGAGTGTAGCACGGTGTCGAGTCGATCATCGTTTGGAAAGACGCAACCAACAGGATGAAGTACCGCGTGTAAGGTGTAGGATGGATGGTGGAAGATGAATGCGAACACACTTTTTGTATGGGTGTATCAGGAATATCAGCAACTGGTGCAGATATTCCTGCGATACCACATATGGTAAATAATGTGAAACTATATATATATGTATACATGTAAATATATCTATATGTATATATGGTTACATAAATATATATATATATGTATGTATGTATATAATAGTATATAGATGTATATATATATATATGTATATATATATTATAATATATGTATATATAGGTATATGTAGCTAGATATGTATATATATATATATATATATGTATAAGTATGTGTATATATATGTACGTATAAGTATATGTGTGTATATATGTATATATATATATAAGTATATAGATGTATACATATATATATCTGTGTATATAGTCTAATACATATTTAGATAAGTACTAATATTTGTATAGATATATGTATAAATATATATATATATATGTATATAAGTATATGTATATATGTAGGTACATATGTATATATATAAGTATATAGATATATGTATATATATATATGTATACTAATACTTAGTTATATAAATACTAATGTATATATATTTAAGTATATGTATATATATATGTATGTATATATATATGTATATATATATATGTATATAAATATATGTAAATATATATCAATATATATAAGTATACGTACATATATATATGTATATAATAGAGTATAGGTGTGTGTGTGTGTGGAAGTGTGAGTGTATGTGTGTGTAAGTGTCGATGAAGAGAGTGGGAGAGTGTTGTGAGAGAGAGAGAAAGAACGAGAGAGAGGGCGCTGCTGTGAAGAAGTGGCGGGATAAGTCATCCGCGAGCCTAGTGCGTCGTCTGATGGTTCAAGCTCACGTGCAGGCATGCATGCACGTAGACAAGCACACGCTGGAGGGTGAGGGCATGGAGAGAAGACCGCAGTGCATTGCGCTGCGTGAAGAGTCTAGTGCAGGTTGGCAGACGTGGGCGCTGGGAGCAGGCGTTCGCAGATGCTGTGGTGGGCGCTGGAGTGGGTGTGGGACTGCACGCGCGCGCGGGCGATGGGCGGTAGCGGCACGCCGGGTGACCAGTTAAGTGAGAAGATCACCGATCACCCCACTGTAGCCACAGTGTCGCGCAGACTAGCATGAACAGTGGCTACAGTGTAAAGCCGCACCACGCAACCGGGAGCTGCAGATGGTGTGAGTGCAGCCAGCTTGTGGCTGGTGCACGAGGAAGAAGGCTTGCGCCAGTAGGTTGTAGTCGTGGAGAAGCTTGCGACAGAGCGCGCGGAGAGGGAGTTGGCATGCGTGGGGGAAGGCGGGGGTGATGCGAGTGCTGCTGGGGTGCTTGGCCAGCCGCTGCAGTGACGTACGGTGGCCGGCTGCAGGTGGAAGAGAGAGCGCGATAAAGCGAAGAAGCGAAGGCAGAGGCGCTTGTAGGTGTGCGAGGAAAGGCGAAGGCAGCCTGTAGGCTTACGCGGAAAGGAGTGGGGCAGCGGCTGCTGAGTGCTGCTACTGCCCTTGCCGCTACATGCGGAGCTTGAGCTTCAAAGCTTGAAGCTACCGCTCCAATGGCTGGAATGGCGTGGAAGGTGAAAATAGTGAAGAAGGCCACCACACCCACTGGCTCTTTGAAGAGCTAGGGGTGGTGGTTTCACGGTGGTGGGTGCTCACCACAGTGAAGACTCCTATTCGCCGGGTGTCTCCTCAGAGGATGATGGCCGACGTATGGAGGGAGATGGAAGAGAGGGTGGTGGCCTGGAAGGAGAAGTGCTGGGTTTTTAGCGTTGGACCAGGCTGCTAATGAAGGAGAAGTCGTGGTCTTTTTATAGAAGAAGAAAGCCATGTACAGCCATGCCCTGGCTGTGCATGGCTTGTGCATGGAGTGGCAAGGAGTGGGTTGCTACGGCTGGCAGGGAGAGGGCTACTGCAGGGAAGCATGGCGCGAGGAGCAGAAGAAGATGCATGCAGCTGCAGGAAAGATTTTAAAAATCAAGTGAAATAAAAATAAAAAGATGCTGAATTAGAAGAGATGCACTTGAGGAAAAATGTTAATTGCAAGGCCACTTATTTATTCTCCCCTCCTCTCAATTAAATGCATGCATGCATGTATTTTTACAAATGCGATTACGGAACCCTAAAATGCATAGGTAATGCTAGGAAGTAGCCCAAGAAGGCACTATTGTAGGTGTATTTTTGCGCTGCAATCAGGAGTCTCCTTTTGTAGTTGCACGGAGTGGGGGCAATTTGGTCATTACAACTCTTAAAACATTAATTCAGGAACTTTAGTGATGAATAAAACTGTTGCTAAAGGTATGAACGTGGGCGTAGTGGGCGGCATGCATGCGCTCGCTCACGTGCTCGCGCGTTCAATGCACGCGCATGTCTAGCCAATCTCAGCCGTCCGATCGCGAGATCGGACTGCTTATATCACGCTACGCCCGCCTCCTCAGAGCACGCCCGCCTGCGTACGATGCTGCATCTCCGCCACGCGTGCAATAGTGCGTGGGCGTTATCGGGCGCGCACAGTCGTTCGATCGCAATCTGATGCTTGCCCACGCCTGCTCGCCAGCGTCGCTCGCTCGCTTGTTAAGAATCGAACATCAGCCAGCGCCTCGCGATAAGGTGCTCACCCGCTGCATTGTGCCGTCCAAATAGTCGCACGGATGAAATCAAGCACGCGACGGCCTTGAGGGTCGGTTGGATGGCTGAGATGGTGCCATGTGGCGCCATCTTGGCCGTCCATCTTCTGGATGATGTAGATGGTGCCACAATTGTCGGACTGAGTCGAGTTTCACGTTGTTGTGCTGTGATCGGCGATCTGAATCCATCCGTGTGGTCGGATTTGTCGTTTGAGGTGTGGATTTGCACCATCTTGGCCCTTGATCATCTAGGGTTCCATGGTCTCTATCTGATGCTACAGATGCCTGATTAGGGCGATCTTGGAGCCGTTGAACTCCAATCATTCCTTGATCACATCTGTACGGTTGGATCTTCGATCCGTGGCCCCGATAAAAAGTTTGCCCTGTCCAAGAACTTAAAAGAAGATAATTAACCTCAATTTTTTTCAAACTACTCTAAATGCAAGATGATGAATGTTATGCAATATTTAAAGCATGCAATGCAATCCTCTGCTTAAGAACATGCATAAATAGACATCTTAAGTTGTGTAAACGTGTTTACATCATACCCCAATGCCTATCTTTTTGTAGTCTCTAGCAAAAACTGTATGCTATTTATAAAAGAATCAGGTTGGATTATTTGGGCTTGAGTTTATTTTCAGTCATTAAGAAAATGTCTACTTAGGATCTGAACTTTCGAAGACACAACAATGCCTGAGTATCTGCCAAAATGCAGAATGCCTCAAACCCTCTCCTTATTCAAGGAAAATTTTCTTTCTCTCTTTTTCCTCTTTTCTAATTTTTTTGGATTTTCAAGTTTTATGGTTTAAGAGTGGCTTTCTACTGCCATTCAACTCACCCAAGATTTGATGAGAACCCTAAGTTTTAAGCATCTTATTGTGAATGTGATAAACTCGTTGACCGGCATTTAAAATGGACTTCGGATTTCTACGCCTCTAGGTGACCTAAAAAAGAATTCTGCCTAAAGGTGTATCTCTACAACCGGTAGCTTTCTCCCTACTTTTTCTTTTTTTATGTGGTCAACACAAGGGTGAATCCAGTGTATATCTCCCCAGTTTATTCTACTTCTCCGCTTCTTCCTAAGTGTTTTGGGAATTTTCAGTGCATTTATTGAGCTGGGTTCTAGTCAACCGGTCGATGAGCTGTTACCACCGACAACTTGCCAGCCATACTCGTGCGGCGAAGTGTGGCTTATTTCTTTTTTTCTCTTCTCCTTTTCCTTTTGATTTTTTTTTCTTTTTTTTTTTTTTGAGTAGTTGGCTTCTCTGGTCTATGATTTACCTAAAGGAAGCAAAAAGAGAAAGGTCCAGTGACTGGGCTCTCGACAACCTACCTATGGGCTGTTACCCACAATAACTTGCCAGCCATATCACCCTAGAAGGTTCATTAGCTACCTAAATTCCATTAAAATCGTCGAACAACGAGTCAGTGACAAGATAGTGTGTAGATGCTTAAACCTCAAAATTCCCTCAAGTTAGAGGGTGGGTTGATAAATCATGTACTTATCACCCAAACTTATTTACTCAAATTACAATAAAATTAAGGTTGGCGAGGACTCAAAAAATAAATCCACATTTTAGTGGATACACGGGCAGATTAAGTCCAAAGACCTGAAGCGTCTTTGTGTTCAAATCATAATGTACTATTTCCTAAGATTGAAAATATTCCTAAAAACAAGTTCTCTTTCCTAATTCCAATTTTTTTTTTTAATAAAAGAAAATAAAACAAATCTACGGAGCTGATGAATAAAGTCAGAGATGAATATCCACCACCCCATGCCTATCTAATGCAATGTCTTCATCGTATTAAAAAGACATAAAACAGAGTGGAATAGAATAGAAAGCACCTGAATTACGTGAATGTCAGGTCCGCTCTAAGATGAAAACTAAAAGGAACTGTATACGTGCTGAATTTAGTGTCTTTAGCTAGGCACACTATACAAAGAAGAGAAATGAGGAATTCACAGTTGCAGGTCAGAATCATAATAAACATAAGAATCCTCTAACCAGTCAACAGAGGTCCACAGATGTGGACCAAATTATGGTGCAGACCCATACCTCATAATACAGAATATCTCAGGTTCTGGATAAAATTTACCCAAAATCTAAAATCAGTATGCAAGCGGGGTCGGGCTTGCAATTTATGAGGATGCAACCCAAGACCAAAAAGTCAGGTTACAGAGAATTCAATCTCAAAAGGATAATCAATGAATGCAAGCTTGGGTTGGACATCCTCAGAACAGATGTCGTAAGGGTTTTGGTTTGATGGTTTCAGCTTAATAGGAACCCTTCGACTAAATCTTCTATTTGCTCCAAAGTTAGCTTCCCAAATCAGAACTTCCCAACTCCTATCCTCAATCAGATTGTTACATTCCGAGACCTCTTGCATGTTAATCACCCCACCTGAAATCTCCAAGTCTAAATGATGTGGCTAAATCAAAATTGATTTGGGTCTAATTATCTCATAAATGGAATCATTAGTAAGCTCGATGGGGTGCAACTGATAATCATGGCATTGAATTGAATCCTCCAGAAAATGTGATTTTGGATCCGTAATGTGTGCCCTAATAAGATTAGTTTCCTCAGTTCTTAGGCTATCAAATGATCTTTTAGATTTCTTAGGCCCAATCGTCTCACAAAAATCATGTTCTGTAAACTTGTGTGAGACTTTGCAAATCAAATCTTCACCATCAGAATCGAGATCCGTATTAATGTATGTCACAAAATCATCTATCACTTTCTGATCCATGGAGACATACGTTTCCTCGTACCCCGGCTGAGGGATCTCAGGTGAAGAAATCAGTTCATCCTTAATTGGTTGCTTTAATTTAATCTAGTTAGCCCCGTAACACGTGTCCCCCCCAATAGGTGCCTGAACGGGTTTTGAAATTGGCTCTCCTGAAGAGGGTTCATCCTAGGAATCATCCTATGACTGAACTAAAGCAACCACAAATCTCATCCTCAATTTTGCTAATTTCCCAAGTAGAAACTCACCCGGGTTCTTATCCTTAACATCTTGGAGCCAATCCAACAAATACTTATTCAAATCTTCAATCATTTCAATTAGAGGCTCCAATATCTCAATGCAAGGTATTGGCTGAACTTCCAAAGATTGTATGATATTCCTCAAGTTAGCCAGAACCTTTTTTTGAACCTGGTTACCCTGAACCAAATGAATTGGTTCAGGGTTGGGCGGGTTTGGGATTAATGTAGGGAATTAACAAATTCAGATTTATTACACCGTTCCTGATAATAGGTCATTTCGGATTGTTCAAATGGTGGTGATGACCTAAAGGCAGTGTAATAAGAGAATGGGTAAGAATCAATGTATCCTTCTTGATTGTAGATCGTATTAGGTTGTTCATGAAAGGTTGACGATCTATAATCGATGTGCCTCTGAGAAGGATAGAAATCACAATCAAAGTGTTTAGGGTTAGACCCTAAACACGGAGGTCTGGAACTGTATCCCCAATCCAAGTTATCCCAACTAACTGATGATTGATTACAGTATGAGTCGAGATAATCGTCATGTTGACGATAATTTAAAACAGGAGGGAAAGAGCGGGAATGCGTGTACTATGTGGAAGGATTCATGATAAGTGGGAGGAAGAAAGGCGCCTTACAATACAAATAATCAAACTTGTCCTTAAGTGGGCTAGCCTAAAGACCTACAAACTCCGAAAACACATCTTGAGATAAAGGAACAATTTGATCTACTTCTGTCTATTCAATCCAACCAGTTTGGAGGAACTAGGGAGAAGGTTCTTCCTTCGGCTTGCACCTCCCGTTCCTAGTGTACCCCTAGCCACGATCATTTGATTCTGCTCCCCTAGCTAGACATCAGATTGAACAGTAGAAACCGACTAATTGAAAATAATCCCGTTCTCGGCTCTGAAGAGCAAGTCGAATTGTTAAGGCCAACATCTACTCTATTTTATTTAGGGCTAGGTTTGAACGTGCTTTGGAATGTGATGGGCCCTTTATATGGGTTGTGCCCTTAATGTTTGATTTGTTTGTGTGTGCGTGCACAACCAGTGATTTTCAAGCAAGGTTATTTCTTTGATGTGGTGAATTTTAGGATCCAAATCTTGCTTAGTAGCTTTTAGGATTCAACTTTAGGTGTTTTCAAACAAGTTTTGTTGGCTGATAGCGATTTCACGCAATTTGTTAAAATCGTCGTTGTAACGCGCAAAATCGATCAACCCTTAAATTTATATTCCTAGATAGGAGAGTATCTAGGGTCGTCCAAGGAGGCCAAATGTTTGCAAAATTGATTCTCTTGCTTGGAATACAAATCTCAACTTTCTTTTTGGTATTTTTCAATATATCATTTTTTTTGTTATTTGAATTAAGACAACATGAGAGATGGTGGTGGGAAGGTGATTTACACTTCAAATTTAATGAACTACTTCTTAAGTGGCAAGTAGAACCTCTCCCTAAGCTCACTCTAGGCAAGTGGAGGCCTAGAGTAATTAGGGAGAGGGAGTGAAGAATGCTAAAAACAAAGCAAGTAGAATTGCAAATAAGAAATTGCAAAGAAGGCAACTAGATTAATGAAAAGTGTTTCACAAAAAAAAGCCTAGTAGAGGAATGCTTCTACTACTAGAAAAATAAAAATTAAGAAAAGAAAACACAAATCCTCTAGATAGATGGTGAAGAAGAGGGCTTCTTGCTCCAAGGTTGGTGGCTCCCAATCTTGAAAAGAATCCTCAAGCTCCTTCCTTGCTGTGCTCCACCAAGGTGATGTCCTCCAAGGCAAGACCTAAGGGGGTGTGCCCTAAGCTTCTCTCCAAGGGTGGACGTCCACCCTAGGCCCTTCTCCCTTGCCTGGCCGTCCTCCTTGAAGTGGAAGAGTCCTCCTCCTTGGAGTGGCCCAAGTTGAAGAGAGTGGGGAGAAGAAGGCACCAAAAGGGCTGGTGATGTGCCCTTTTAATCTCCTTCTCCACTCCTTCTTCTTGGCCGTAGGTATAGGTGGTTTAGGTAGTAAAATATACTAAGGGAGGATGGGAATTATGTGGTGGTAGGGTAGGGTATTTATAGGATGGGAAGGGGGGTGGTTATAGTGTTTTTTTGAAGGGAAATGAAGGGGTGCTTGGATATTTTTGGAGGAAAAATGGGAGGGAAATGAAGGGGTGCCTTGGTTTTCCCTCCAAAAATGCCTTCTAGAAGGCAATTTTTGAGGGAAAAAATGGAGGGTGGAGATGGGTTTTGATGGTGGATGTATGGTGGTAATGGAAGGGATAGTTGGCACCAAAATAAAGTAGGAGTAGGTCGTCTTTTTGCTGGAGCTTAGGTAGTAGGGTAGTAGGGTAGTAGGTTTTGGTGCCATGGAGGTGGAATAGCTAAGTTAAGTAGCTTAGCTAGCTTAGCTAGTAGGGAGTAGAGTTGGAGGCATTTGGAGCTAGGGTTTTCAGGTAGAAGAGCTTGAGGTAGTCATCTTAAGCTGCACTAGAGCTGGTGGTTACTGAAGAGAGCTGCAAGGAGCTACCTTAGCTGGCTTGGCTTGCTAGTTCTTTGCTAGCTACTAAGCTAAGCTAAAGCAAGCTGGCTTCTGCTGAAACGAGCAGAGGTGAGCTGGGTCTAATGCTCCCGGGGAGGATCAAACTGGGTGAGGCAGCTAAGGTAGCTTAGCTCAACTGAGTTGAGCTAAGCTGAGTCCCCGGGAGCTGGACTTGAGCTTCCTAAGCTGGGATGATTTCTTCTTCAGCTGGCTGGAGTTGAGTGGAGCTGGATGTAGCTGGATCTAAGCTGGGGTGAACTCCTGTCAACTCAGTTAAGCTAGCTAGAGCTCCCTGTGGACTAGTGGGAGCTGAGATGAGCTAGACTCAGCTAAGTTGAGCTGGATCTGAGCCGACTTGAGCTAGGGTGAGCTAAGATGAACTCTCTTGACCTGCCATTCAGCTGAGATTAGCTGAATGGAGCTGGGATGAGCTAACCCTAGTTCAATTGAGCTAGGTTCCAGCTGTGGTGAGCTGGATCAAGCTAAGTTCTAGCTAGTCTGGGCTTTTCCTTCACCATTTGCCTTCTTGAGTGCTAGGGTTTTAGGGATCTGTATATCTATACATCCCTAACACTCACAAAAATGTATTAAAAAGACAATAAAAAAATGCAATGCATGCCTAACCTAATTTATGCCTAAATGTTGCCCAAAAACCCGTTTGCGGGGTAAAATCCTAAGAGCTAGGTTTATTTTAATGCATAAGAATGATGATAAACTGACGTTTATCACACCCCCATGCTTATCTTTCGCTAGTCTCTTAGCAAAACTTTAATTTTTTGGAAAACGGAATTTTTGGAAAGTCTAATTTTTTCGACTTTTGAGGAGAAAAAGAGATTAAGGGACCTGGGTAGATTAAAACACAGGAGGTACGGGATTTGTCAGAGATAAACATCAGGATTTATTTTTGGATAAAACCATTAGACAAAACGGGATCAATATATCCACCAGAAAATTCATAAATTAACCCTTTGTTAATTCAGATGACTTGAAATTTTTGTTTTTAGGATTTTTCTGGCTTATGAATCTGATTTGCAACTTGCAAAATCCTTTAAAACCTTGTGTCTGTGCTTGTGAAAAGCCAACATTTATAAGGACGTGTTATTATTATTATTATTATTATTTTTCCCCATGCTTATTTTTAGCTTAGTCTTACAACACATGTGTCGGGATCATCATTCCCGTTACCATTCCTCGAGGGGGCTCTGGCGCCAGTACTTCGGGATAGCACTGTCCATGACACCACCCAGGAGTTCACAACCCCAAAACATGATGCGGTGTAAAGAGGCACTCCAAGCAAACTCAAGCTCTTGCTCTGACACTATAGGTAGAGCACCGTCCAAGACACTTGAGCTGCTAAAATGCACTTTAATGCTCCGTCTAAAGATATGAAATATCGATATGGAGCAGCGCCGAGGCAGTAACATGTTGACATCGCATCCTCAAAGGAGGTATTTTCCTCCTTCTCGATGGTGGGAACTCAAACCAATGGTCTGCTTGAGACTTTTACTAAGTCTAAACAAGGGAGTTTTTCAAATTTTTAATTATTTTTAAGTGTTGGCTTGTGTGTGAAAATTGACACAAGAAGTTTCTCAAGACACGCAAGTTTTTGAATCAAAAACTAAGTCAAATACTTTCCGTATTACAAAATAGGATCTAGTCACCTGAACTATCATGAGTTCAGGTGGAATTTTAGAAAAGGATATCTGATCTAGTCTAAAATAGACCATGGAATTCTAATGATCAGATCCATACCCTCATCCTTAGTTTGTTAAAGATTAAATCCCATTGTACCAAAAGTGAATTTTTTGACCTTAGTCCTATTTTCAAAATTTTTCCTCAAAAAGTTTTTCATCATTTTTTCTTTTGGGTATGCAAGTAGGAATTAAAGAATAATGCATATTTTTAGGTTTCCTAAATCGATCGTCAAATTTAAAAACAACCCCCCCATGCTTAAGATATGCCATGTCCTCATACATTAGGAGGGAAAAGGGATCACCATAGTGAAGAACGGTCGGGTTTAGGATGAACAAAACCTGGAAAAAGAAGAAAAAGGGAAAGCAAGAAAAAATGATGGGTTACCTCTGATCCAGTGCTATCTTTTACGCCATTCAGCCGGGCGTGAAGGTATGCACGGAAGACGTAAAATCATGTAAATAATTGGACACTTGGATGCCCGCAATAAAAGTGTCTTCCTCAAGATCCCTAAAAAGATGAGTGGTAAAGATAAAGGGATCAAAATAAAATAGTGAAATGGAAAAATGACCCGGATCTGGCCATGGTTTAAGTGCTTGTAAATTGCCAGATTCTAGTAGGTCGAGTGATAGGTCCAATGGAAAGGGATGGTGAATGGAGTCAATGAGATGTAGGGTGGGTGAAGTTAGTGTGGATATTTCAGGAAGATGAAAAGGGGGAAAGTTAAACCTTAGTCGATCTGGAAAGTCTTGGAGCACATAACTATCCTTAGAATAAGAATTATTAAAATCTAGATCAATAGTGGTCAAAGATGAATGAGATTGGATCAACATAGACATTTCAAAAATTGCTTCCATTTTATTATCGGTGTCTTCAAAAATTTTGTGATCAATGGACCTCTTGGAAGCTTGAAATAAATCTAATGAGAAGGTCTGGTTACTGCAACTTATATTCATTTTCGCAGAATGAGAATTGATATTAGCGGCTGCCATAATCAGAAAAGGTCTTCCAAGGATGGCATTAATGAGAGCCTTTGGTACCTCTATGTCAAGGACCAAAAAATTTATCGGAAATAGACAATTTCTGACCTTGATAATACTATCCTCAACAACTCCCCGCAGTTGAATGGTAGATCGATCTTCCAATTGAAATTGAACCTTCGTAGGTTTTAAATCACTGAATCAAAATTCCTCAAATAAGACAGGGGGGATGAGATTACTAGAGGTACCAAAGTCGAGAGGGGCATGAAAAATGGTGTCAGTTATGACAATTGAGATAAGTGATGTGCCCCAGTCCTTTTTTGTGAAAGGCAGCTTGCTCTAAAAAACTGAGCTAACTGTCTTTGAAAGAACCAACCTTTCTAGATTCTGATCATGCCCATTTACAGTAAATTTTTTAGAGGCATGGGGGGAATCTAGGAAGGGAATATTCCTCTTGACTTGCTCAAATAAATCCAAAGGATTGTGGTCAGAGGGCTCTGATTTTGGATTGTTGGATTGTAGTTTTTGAGAGTGGGAAATAGGGTTTGAATCAAGTGTTTTTGGGGTTTCTTTTTCTTCTTCCTTATTAAGGTTAGGGGGGTCAATCTGCATTGGTTGAGAATCAGTTTCATCATTTGATTGAGAAGGCCTTAAATCCAAGGTGGTTTCCTCACTCCTCATAGTCTCTGCATATGCAGCTTGTTGTTCACTGGGAGGAGGTAGGGGGACCTGACGTTGATAGAAACTGGGTAGGTGTTGTGATATTGGGTTAATAGGAGGCTGAATCATGTGGTTCTGATGGTGGTAGACACCCGGGTGTTGGTTCTTGTGATGAATAGAGTTTGGTGTGGGTTGGGATGGTGAGTGTCCTGCAGGTCTTTGAGTCGGAATATCCCCAATTTGATCATTGAGATTGTTAATAAGACGGGTTGTTTCCTTTGTTTTTCTTTGTAACTCCTGCAGGGTTTTCATCATCTGGGCATTAACGTCTTCTTAAGATTGCCCAGATGGATAAGTCTGATTTAAATCATACCCTCCAAATGGGTTTTGTTGTTGGTGTCGAACCGGATTGGTCCAGGACTGAGCCGGATAATTTCCCCCATTAGAGGAATTTTTCAATTTCTCCTGGAAAGTAGGGACATTTTGGGTGGGGTGATCATTGGGATAAACATAATTCCCTGTTGAACCATTGAAAGCCTCAGAATAATAATTATACTTAGCACGAGATTTATGTAGATTTTCTCTCTTGCGGGTGTTTAAAGGAGTGAGATGTGGAATGTGTGGAGCTTGGGTAGGTGTGGTAGGACTCCCTTGGTTGGCTAGGTTTGTTAAATCCTTATGAAACTGTTGCTGCTTAACTTGTAGCTGAGCCATGATAGAGTAGAGATTAGGTGGAGGGGCCTGATTAAGTAGCTCCTGGGTGGAAAAATAGGGGAAAGAAAAATTCGCATGCGGGTTTGAGGACCAATTTTGATTTTCCATTTTGAGAGAAGAGGAAGAATGCAGGAAGTCTTTTTTGGGGAGGCAAAATCAAGTGGTCCCTCCAAGTATGGAGTTTTGGACCGCCGCCCGTGCAAAATGGAAGAAATGGTAGGGGAGGAGAAGAGATGCGGATGAGAGAAGTGTGCACACAAGCGATCAAATTCTAGACCTAACTTAATTGTGACTCCCTAGAATTTAACCTAAGACTAGGTCTACCTAGGAAATAAGTAGTCAAAAGTGAATACCCGTTCTATCAACAAATCTGGCCAAGTTGCTTAAGGGGAAGTTTGGGCCCAAACATTTCCAAGAGAAAACCCCAGGTGCTTGTACAAACCCACGCCTGGTCGTTTGACATGGCCCCTCAGCCTGAACACCAGATATAAATGACAGAATTGGTACTAACTAAAGAAAACTTAAGGCCTAAATAGCAAGCCTAAGTTGATAAAACCTTAGTGGTCAAGTTGCTACAAATTTTAATTAGGTCTAGGATGCTATAGTGCACACAGAATGTGGAGGGCGTTTATTGGGATGTTGCCCTGTTATTTTGATTTTTTTTTGTGTGTGTGCAGGAATTGGAGAGTGGCTCCAATGAAAATCAAGTTGTCACACAATTTTTTTTTGTATTTTTGTCTTCTAGGATTTGATTTAATTAAACGTGTTTTAGGATTTTTCTCTTTAAATTTTCAAACAAGTTTGAAATTTCACAATCAAAGGAAAGACAAGTTGTATTCGTGATGGTCAATTTCCTTAAATATGAGTCTCTAAAAAGAAGGAAAGAAACCCTAAGCCAATTATCCCTAAGACAGAAAGTTACTATCAATGAATTAATTTTTGTCCTTCTGAATTAAGTAGTGGTCCAAACAAGTCAAACAACGCCACTACTTTGAACAAAATCAAACAAGGATTCGAAAAAATATTTTTGTAAGATTTTAGGAATTTGTTTGATAATTGTTTTGAATTTTTAATTGTACTGGTGTCAAAGTCCAGAAATGATACCTGGGGGTATTTTGGACTTTTCATTATTACCACCAACCTCAGAAAATTTTTGTGATTTTATATGATGTGTAAAATTTCACAATGATCTATAAAACTAAATTTCACAAAAATTGGATGAGTATAAAAATTCTGAAAATTCGCGGATAGTAGCAAAATAGGAAGATGAGAGGGTGTGACCCCTCTGCAGTCCATGAATTTTAAAAAATTAAATACAAACCCAATTGATATAAAATTTGGAATAGATGTTCCTAACTTAATTGGGAATCACTGAATGAAATTTTATGACTTTAAAAGGCTTGTGGTGTTAGGAATCAATTTTTCAATTCCGGATAGAAATCTGGACGTGAAAAATAGAACACCAATACTTGCAATGGAGTGGTGTTAAGGAAGCATTCAAGCAAACAATGGATTTTATATGGGCACCACTCCACTTAATTAAATTGTTTATGGTCCTGAAAGCCAAGTTTAATATTTTTTTTGATAGTCTTTTAGTCTAAATGTGACAAGAAAGGGGAACCAACCTGAATTTCACGGGAAGAAGAGGATCTTTGAGCTCTCGCTTCCAGATTCCCGCCTTCCTACTGTAATTCCTGCAAACACAAAAGAAAGAAAGAGAAGGGGATGAGATCCACTTCAAGTAAGAGAAAACTAATTAATGCAAAGCCGTGCCTCCCCGACAACGGCGCCAAAAAGTGATAGCGATTTCACGCTGTTTGTTAAATACATTGTTGTAACACGCAAAATCGATCAACTCTTCAATTTATATTCCTAGATAGGGGAGTATCTAGGGTCGTCCAAGGAGGCCAAATGTTTGAAAAATTGATTTGCTTGCTTGGAATACAAATCTCAACTTTCTTTTTGGTATTTTTCAATATATCATTTTTTTTTGTTTTTTGAATTAACACAACATGAGAAATGGTTATGGGAAGGTGATTTACACTTCAAATTTCATAAACTACTTCTAAAGTGGCAAGTAGAACCTCTCCTTAATCTCACTCTAGGCAAGTGGAGGCCTAGAGTAATTAGGGAGAGGGAGTGAAGAATGCTAAAAATAAAGCAAGTAGAAATGCAAATAAGAAATTGCAAAGAAGGCAACTAGATTAATGAAAAGTGTTTAACAAAAAAAAGCCTAGTAGAGGAATGTTTCTACAACTAGAAAAATAAAAATTAAGAAAAGCAAACACAAATCCTCTAGATAGATGGTGAAGAAGAGGGCTTCTTACTCCAAGGTTGGTGGCTCCCAATCTTGAAAAGAATCCTCAAGCTCCTTCCTTGCTATGCTCCGCCAAGGTGATGTCCTCCAAGGCAAGCCCTAAGGGGGCATGCCCTAAGCTTCTCTCCAAGGGTGGACGTCCACCCTAGGTACTTCTCTCTTGCATGGCCGTCCTCCTTGAAGTGGAAGAGTCCTCCTCCTTGGCGTGGCCCAAGTTGAAGAGAGTGGGGAGAAGAAGGCACCAAAAGGGCTGGTGATGTGCCCTTTTAATCTCCTTCTCTAATCCTTCTTCTTGGCCGTAGGTATAGGTGGTTTTGGTAGCAAAATATACTAAGGGAGGATGGGAATTATGTGGTGGTAGGGTAGGGTATTTATAGGATGGGAAGGGGGGTGGTTATGGTGTTTTTTTGGAGGGAAATGAAAGGGTGCTTGGATATTTTTGGAGGGAAAAATGGGAGGGAAATGAAGAGGTGCCTTGGTTTTCCCTCCAAAAATGCCTTCTAGAAGGGAATTTTGGAGGGAAAAAATGGAGGGTGGAGATGGGTTTTGATGGTGGATGTATGGTGGTGATGGAAGGGATAGTTGGCACCAAAATAAAGGAGTAGGTCATCTTTTTGCTGGATCTTAGGTAGTAGGGTAGTAGGTTTTGGTGCCATGGAGGTGGAATAGCTAAGTTAAGCAGCTTAGCTAGCTTAGCTAGTAGGGAGTAGAGTTGAAGGCATTTGGAGCTAGGGTTTTCAAGGAGAAGAGCTGGAGGTAGTCATCTTGAGCTGCACTAGAGCCGGTGGTTACTGAAGAGAGCTGCAAGGAGCTACTTTAGCTGGCTTGGCTTGCTAGTTCTTTGCTAGCTACCAAGCCAAGCTAAGGAGCTGAGGTAAGCTTGGTTTAATGCTCCCGGGGAGGATCAAGCTGGGTGAGGCAGCTAAGGTAGCTTAGCTCAACTGAGTTGAGCTAAGCTGAGTCCCCGGGAGTCGAACTTGAGCTTCCTGAGCTGGGATGAGTTCTTCTTCAGCTGGCTGGAGTTGAGTGGAGCTAGATGTAGCTGGATCAGAGCTGGGGTGAACTCCTGTCCAGCTAAACTAGCTAGAGCTCCCGGTGGACTAGTGGGAGCTGAGATGAGCTAGACTCAGCTAAGTTGAGCTGGATCTGAGCTGACTTGAGCTAGGGTGAGCTAAGATGAACTCTCTTGAGCTGCAATTCAGCTGAGATTAGCTGAATGTTGCTGGGATGAGCTAACCCTCGTTCAAGTGAGCTAGGTTCGAGCTATGGTGAGCTGGATCAAGCTAAGTTCCAACTAGTCTGGGCTTTTCCTTCACCATTTGCCTTCGTGAGTGCTAGGGTTTTAGAGATCTGTATATCTGTACATCCCTAACACTCACAAAAATGTATTAAAAAGATACTAAAATAATGCAATGCATGCCTAACCTAATTTATGCCTAAATGCAGGCCAAAAACCTGTTTGCGGAGTAAAATCCTAAGAGCTAGGTTTGTTTTAATGCATAAGAATGATGATAAACTGGTGTTTATCACAGGCACACCAGGTCTTGAAAGCACAGGTGATGATGTTTTCCTTTGAAGCTTAAAAAGAATGTGGAGTGGCTAGTAAATCCCTAATAATTGAACCTAAGTGGCAGCTACTTAATGAGTTGATTTTAATTGAAGTGGTGCGGCCTAATCAACTCAAATAATTGGCTTGTTGCACCACTTAATTAGGCACACAAGTGATTACCTAATCTGATTTCTACTCAATTATGTGTTTGGATGTGTGTACCAGCTCCAAAGATCAGTTTACCGGTTGAGTTTGAAAGTCAGAAGAGGTTGTGTACCTCTGTAAGATTTTTTTTCTTTTTTTTCTTTTTTTTAATGTGGGGGTTGGGACGAGTGGGGGTGTCAAACAACAAACAATCTAAACTTAGAGTTTATAAGAACACCTAGGTTGATTGATGTTTGCATTATTATGTACTGAAATGAAATCTAATGGGTGGGAGGTGGGGGTAACTTACAAAACCTTCCACAGCACTTCACTCCAATCTACCACTTCTGCTTGTCTCGAAAGAGTACCCGCAATCACAATAAGAAAGAGAGAAGTGAGGCAAATGATTTGTAAGTTAGAAAACGCAAGAAAAAAAAAATCAAAGAGCATCGCCTCCCCGACAATGGCACCAAAACGTTGAATGTCGGGTTGCTACGCTAACGTGTTTGGTTTTGAAAAACCTACCGTTGTAGTTTGAATGCAAAGAACTTGTGTTCAACAATTAAAATTTATACTGAAATGGAAATTCCGGATCGAACACAAGGAGGCAGACGTTTCATTTAAAAACTACGTGTTTGTTTTATTTGTCACAAAGTAATTCAATTGATTAGAATTATCTAACTATTTACAATAAATAGAAGAGAGAAAGAAAGAATAAGAGAGAGAGAGAATATTACAAACAATAACCAAAATGAGATGCAGAATGAACATGGGATTCTCTCATCAGAAAGATTGTTCATTACACTAAACATTACTACCAGAAAGCGAGAAAATGATTACACTAGAAAGTAGTAAATCTATTCTATAAAGCAGTAAAAAGAATGGGGAGAGAAATATCCTCCTCGACGATTGCTTGGAGGACGAGTAGGATGGTACGACACTTGGATGAAGGAGGATGGAGTAGGATGAAGGAGGATGAAGCAGGAAGAACGGGAATGGGGCAGCACGTCATCATCATCGCGGGATCCGCTTCCGAAAGGGCGACGAAAAATTGGCTTTATCTCACGAGAAGTCTCCCAGGTGTGGGACAAGCTTCTCATGAGCTTTGGAGAAGGAGGAAGAGAAGTGATGTAAACACATTTACACTACTTAAAATGTCTATTTATGCATGTTCTAAAGCATAGGATTGCATTTCATGATATAAATATTGCATAATATGCATCATCTTGCATTTAGAGTAGTTTGAATAAAATGGAGGTTAATTGTCTCCTTTTATGTTCTTAGACAGGGCAAACAATTTATCAGGGCCTCGGATCAAAGATCCAACCGTATGGATGTGATCAGGGCGACGATTGGAGTTCAACGACTACAAGATCACCATAATTAGACATCCGTAGCATCAGATAGCGACCAAGCAACCCTAGAAGATCAAGGGCCAGGATGGTGAAAATCCGCACTTCATATGAGAAATCTGACTACATGGATGAATTCGGATCGACGATCGTAACTCAACGACACAAAAATCGAGTCAATCCGACATTCGTGGCACCATTTACAACTTCCAGAAGATGGACGGCCAAGATGGCACCACGTGGGGCCATCTCGGCCGCCCAAACGGTCGCCTACATTCCATGAAGACCGCGCACCCTCCCCCTCTTCGCCATTGGATCTCGATCTAACGGCTGTGGACGCAGCGCTTTAAAATCATCCTCGCAACCTTCTCGACGGCGCAGTGCAGTGGAGATGAAGCAGCGGGCGAAGCAGAGTTCGCAGGATCGAGTCCCGCGAGCCTCAAATCAAGCGTAAGAGATTGGGCACGGGCGGGCGTTGGATCGCGATCGGACTGCCGCATGCACCCAATAGCGTTCACTCGCGATTGAACGCACGGCGTCACGCGCGATCGCACACGCCAGGCGAGCGTAGCAGAGGGCGGAGATGCCTCCTAAGCCGTCTGATCTCACGATCGGACAGCTGAGAATCGAAGAACGTGGGAAGCCATTGCACGAGGGAGAAGTTGAGCGGGTGCACGTGGGCGCGGAAGCTACGCCCACGTTGGGACTTTAGTGATGGATTTATCCGTCACTAAAGACCCCTCATTTATTGTTTTGAAGTTGTAACGTCCATTTTGCCCCCACTCCTTGCAACAATAAAAGGAGACCCCCTCCATACGAAATTTTCATCCCTTCCTTCTCCTCTCTACCCCTCCAAAGCTCAAGAGAAGCTTGTCCGACACCTGGGATGCTTCTCGCGAGATAAAGTCCAATTTTCATTCCCCTTTGGAAGTGGATCCCGCGACGACGACGGCGTGCTGCTTCATTCCCATTCTTCTGCTTCGTCATCCTTCATCCTTCTTCGTTCTCCTTCGTCCAGGCGTCGTCCCGTTCGGCTCGTCATCCAAGCAACCGTCGAGGAGGATTTCTCTCTCCCTATTCTTTTTACTACTTTCTAGTATAGATTTATTGCTTTCTAGATTAATCTACTTGTCCTCCAAGTGACCGTCGAGGAGGACATTTCTCCCTCCATTCTTTTAATGCTTTCTAGAGTAAAATTATCGCTTTTTAGAGTAATTATTTTATGCTTTCTAGTTGTAATAAATAATCTCCTCAATGAGAAATTCCTTGTTTATTCTACATCTCATTTTGATTTCTTTGTGTAATATTCTCTTTCTCTCTTACTCTCTCTCTTCTATTTATTGTAAATAATTAGATAGTTTTAAATTGAATTATTCCGTGACAAATAAAAAGAAACGCGTAGCTTTTAAATCAAACGTCTGCCTCCCTGTGTTCGACCTGGAATTTAATTTCGATACAAATTTTATTTGTTGAACACGAATTCTTCGCTTTCGAACTACAACGACAGGTTTTCCAAAATCGAACACGTTAGCGTAGCGATTCGAAAATGTTCAACATTTTGGCCCCATTGCTGGGGAGGCGACGCTCTTTGATTTCTCTTCGTGTTTTGTAACTTACAAATCATTTACCTCACTTTTCTCCTTTCTTATTGTAATTGCAGGTACTCTTTTGAGACTAGCAAAAGCAGTTGATTGGAGTAAAGTGTTGTGGAAGGTTTTGTAAGTTATCCCCCATTCTTTCCCCCTCCATAGATTTCATTCGCCACATTGAATACAAATTCTAATTAATGTAAGTGTTTACATAAATCCTAGGAATAGTTTGGTTCTTTGGATTCTCACTCACATTCATTCCGCCTTCATTTAAAAAAAAAACAAAAAGATAATTTTGTGGGGTAATTTTCAACAAACACACAACATACACCCACATTCAAAGGCACTTAACCTAATTGATTTGTTTCTACTCAACCGGGTTCTGATCTGTGGAACCGGTACACATAAAGCAACACATAAAAGAGTAGAAATCATTCTAGGTTAACCATCTTTGTGTGCCTAACTTAGTGGTGCATATGTGGCCAGTTGTTTGAGTTGTTTGGGCTGCACCACTTCAATTAAAATCAACTCATCAAGTAGCTGCCAATTAGGTTCAACTCTTAGGGATTTACCAGGCACTCCACATTCTTTTTAAGCTTTAAAGGAAAACATCTTCACCTGCGCTTGCAAAACCTGTTTGAAAACACCTAAAGTTGAATCCTAAAAGCTACTAAGCAAGATTTGAACCTTAAAATTCACCACATCAAAAATAATCTTGCTTGAAAACCACTCGTTGTGCACGCACGCACAAATCAATCAATCATTAAGGGCACAACCCATTTAAAGGGCCCATCACATTCCAAAGCACATTCAAACCTAGCACTAAATAAAACAGAGTAGATGCTGGCCTTAAGGATTGTCCTCGCTCTTCAGAATTCAGAACGAGACTATTTTCAATTAGTCTATTTCTACTGTTCAATCTAATGTCTAGCTAGGGGAGCAGAGTCAACCGATCGCGGCTGGCAGGTACACTAGGAATCGGAGGTGCAAGCCGAAGGAAGAACCTTCCCCCCAGTCCCTCCTTCTAACCGGTTGGATTGAACAGACAGAAGTAGATCAAATCGTTCCTTTATCTCAAGATGGGTTTTGGGAGTCTGTAGATCTGTAGGCTAACCCATTTAAGGACAGGTTTGATTGTTTGTATTGCAGGGTACCTTTCTTCCTCCCGTGTCTCATGAATCCTTCCACATATTTCATGCATTCCCACTCTTTCCCTCCTGTTGTAAATTATCCTCAACATGACGATTATCCCAACTCATATTGTAATAAACCATCAGTCTGTTGGGATAATTTGGATTGGGGATACAATTCCGAACCCTCGTGTTTAGGGTCTAACCCTGAACACTTTGATTCTTATTTCTATCCTTCTCAGAGCTACATCGATTATAGATCGTCTTCCTTTCAGGCACAACCTAATACGATCTACAATCAAGAAGGATACACCGATCCTTACCCATCCTCTGATTTCACTGCCTTTAGGTCATCGCCATCTTTTCAACAATCTGAAATGACCTATTATCAGGAAGGGTATAACAAATCTCAATTCATTAATTCCTCTGCATTGATGTCAAACCCGCCCAACCCTGAACTAACTCATTTAGTTCAGGTTAACCAGGTTCAAGATAAGGCTCTGGCTAACTTGAGGAATATCATTCAATCTTTAGAAGTTCAGCCAATACCTTGCACTGAGATATTGGAGCCCCTGATTGAAATGATTGATGATTTAAACAAGTCTTTGTTGGATTGGCTCCTGGATGTTAAGGATAAGAACCTAGTTGAGTTTCTACTTGGGAAATTGGTGAAATTGAGGATGAGATTCCTAGTTGCTTTGATTCAATCTTGGAATAATTCCCAGGATGAACCCTCTTCAGGAAAGCCAATGACAGAACCTTCTCAGGCACCTGTTGGGGGGACACGTGTTACGAGGCTGACTAGATTGAATTAAAACAACCAATTAAGGAAGATCTGATTTCTTCACCAGAGATCCCTAAGGCGAGTTACGAGGAAACGTATGTCTCCTTAGAATAGAAAGTGACAAATGATTTTCAGACATACATTGATACGAATCGTGATGGTGAAGATTCAAGTTGCGAAGTCTCACGCGAGTTTTCTGAACACGATTTCTGTGAGATGATTGGGCTTGAGGAATCTGATAGATCATTTGATATCCCAATAACTAAGGACACTGATCTTATTAGGGCACAGTACGGATCCAGAATCGCATTTTCTAGAGGAATCAATTCAATGCCCTGATTATCAGTTACACCCTGTTGAGCTTATTGATGGTTCTAATTCTAAGATAATTAGACCCAAGTCAATTTTGATTCTGCCACATCATTTAGACTTGGAGATTTCAGACGGGGTGATGAATATACAAGAGGTCCTGGAATTTGATATGCTAAATGGGGAGGATAGGAGCTGGGAAGTTTTGATTTGGGAAGTTAATTCTGGAGGAAATGGAAGATTGAGTCGAAGGGTTCCTTTTAAGCTGAAACCATCAAATCAGAACCCTTACGACATTTGTTTTGAGGATGTCAAACTCAAGCACACATTCAACGATTATCCTTTTGAGCTTCAATTCTCTGTAACCCGACTTTTTGGTCTTGGGTTGCATCCTCATAAATCGTAGGCCCGACCCCACTTGCATTCTGATTTTAGGTTTTGGGTAATTTTTATCCAGAACCTAAGATATTCTCGATTATGGGGTGCGAGTCTGCACCACAATCTGGTCCACATATGTGGACCTCTATTGACAGGTCAGAGGATTCTTCTGTTTATCTTAATTTTGACCTGTACTTGTGAATTCTTCATTTCTTTTCTTTGTATAGTGTGCCTAGCTGAAGGCACTAAATTCAGCATATATACAATTTTTCTTAATTTTCATCTCGGAGCGGACCTGACATTCACACAATTCAGGTGCTTTCTTCGCTTTTCCACTCTGTTTTATGTCATTTTAATACAATGGGGACATTGCATTAGACAGGCATGGGGGGTGGATATTCATCTCTGAATTCATTCGTCAGCTCCGTAGATTTGTTTTATTTTCTTTTATAATAAATAAAAAGAAAATTTCAGAATTAGGAAAGAGAAATTCGGTTTGAGGAAATTTTTAATCTTAGGAAATACTACATTAAGATCTGAACACAAAGACCCTTCAGGTCTTTGGACTTAATTAGCCTGTGTATCCACTAAAATGTGGATTTGTCTTTGAGTTCTCGCCATCCTAATTCTATTATAATTGGAATAAATAGGTTTGGGTGATAAGTACACGACTTATCAACCCACCCTCTGATTTGAGGGAATTTTGAGTCTTAAGCATCTACACACTTTCTTTCCGCTGACTCATTGTCCGACGATTCTAACGGAATTTGGGTAGCTAATGAACCTTCAAGGGTGATATGGCTGGCAAGTTATCGTGGGTAACAGCCCATAGGTAGGTTGTCCAGAGCCCAGTCACTGGACCTTTCTCTTTCTCCTGCCTTTAGGTAAATCTTAGACCAGGGAAGCCACCTACTTCAAAAAAAATAAAGAAGAAAAGGAGAAAAGAACAAAAAGAAATAAGCCACACTTTGCGACACGAGTATGGCTGGCAAGTTGTCGGTGGTAACAGCTCATCGACCGGTTGTCCAGAACATAGCTCAGTAAATGCACTAAAAAAATTTAAAAAACACTTACGAAGAAGCAGAGAAGTAGAATAAGTCGGGGAGATATACACTGGATTCACCATTGTGTTGACCCCGTAAAAAATAAAAGTAGGGAGGAAGCTACCGGTTGTAAAGATGCACCTTTAGGCAGAAGTCTTTTTGAGGTCACCTAGAGGCGTAGAAATCCGAAGTCCGTTTTAATTGCCTGTCAACGAGTCTATCACAATCACAATAAGATGCTTAAAGCTTAGGGTTCTCATCAAATCTTGGGTGAGTTGAATGGCCGTAGAAAGCCACTCTTAAACCCTAAAATTTGAAAATCCAAAAAAATTAGAAAAGAGAAAAAGAGAAATAGAAATTTTTCTTTTAATAAGGCGAGGGATTGAGGCGGTCTGCATTTTGGCTGATACCTGGGCACTATTGTGTCTTTCAAAGTTCAGTTCCTAAGTAGACAATTTCTTAATGATTGAAAATAACTCAAGTCCAAATAATCCAACCTAATTCTTTTATAAATAGCATATAGTTTTTGCTAGGGACTAGCAAAAGATAGGCAAGGGGTATGATGTAAACACATTTACACTACTTAGAATATCTATTTATGCATGTTCTTAAGCATAGGATTGCATTTCATGATATAAATATTGCATAACATGCATCATCTTGCATTTAGAGTAGTTTGAATAAAATGGAGGTTAATTGTCTCCTTTTATGTGCTTGGACAGGACAAACATTTTATCGGGGCCTCGGATCAAAGATCCAACCGTATGGATGTGATCAGGGCGACGATTGGAGTTCAACGACTCCAAGATCACCCTAATCAGACATCCGTAGCATCAGATAGTGACCGAGGAACCCAAGAAGATCAAGGGCCAGGATGGTGAAAATCAGCACTACAGATGACAAATCTGACCGCACGGATGAATTCGGATCGATGATCGTAGCTCAACGACACAAAAATCAAGTCAATCCGACATCCGTGGCACCATCTACAACTTCCAGAAGATGGACTGCCAAGATGGAGCCATGTGGTGCCATCTCGGCCACCCAAACGGCCGCCTACATTCCATGAAGACCGTGCACCCGCCCCCTCTCCGCCATTGGATCTCGATCCAACGGCTGTGGACGAGGTGCTTTAGAATCATCCTCGCAACCTTCTCGACGGCGTAGCGCAGCGGAGATGAAGCGGCGGGCGAAGCATAGGTCGCGGGATTGAGTCTCGCGAGCCTCAAATCAGGCGCAAGCGATTGGGCGCGGGCGGGCGTTGGATCTCGATCGGACGGCCACGCCTGCCCAATAGCGTTCACGCAAAATTGAACGCACAGCATCACGTGCGATTGCATGCGCCAGGCAGGCGCAGCAGCGGGCGGAGATGCGTCTTAAGCTGTCCAATCTCGCGATCGGACGGCTGAGAATCGACGAACGTGGGAAGCCATTGCACGTGCTAGAAGCTGAGCGGGTGCGCGCGGGTGCGGAAGCTACGCCCACGTTGGGGCTTTGGTGACGGATTTATCCGTCACTAAAGACCCCTCATTTATTGTTTTGAAGTTGTAATGTCCATTTTGCCCCCACTCATTGCAACTATAAAGGGAGACCCCCTCCATACGAAATTTTCATCCCTTCCTTCTCCTCTCTACCCCTCCAAAGCTCAAGAGAAGCTTGTCCCACACTCGGGATGCTTCTCGCGCGATAAAGTCCAATTTTCGTTCCCCTTCGGAAGTGGATCCCGCAAAGCCGACGGCGTGCTGCTTCGTTCCTGTTCTTCTGCTTTGTCCTCCTTCATCCTGCTTCGTTCTCCTTCATCCAAGCATCATCCCGTTCGGCTCGTCCTCCAAGCAACCGTCGAGGAGGATTTCTCTCTCCCTATTCTTTTTACTGCTTTCTATTATAGATTTACTGCTTTCTAGATTAATCTACTCGTCCTCCAAGCGACCGTCGAGGAGGACATTTCTCCCTCCATTCTTTTAATGCTTTCTTGAGTAAAATTATCGCTTTTTAGAGTAATTGTTTTATGCTTTCTAGTTGTAATGAACAATCTCCTCAATGAAAAGTTCCTTGTTTATTCTACATCTCATTTTGATTTCTCTGTGTAATATTCTCTCTCTCTGACACTCTCTCTCTCTTCTATTTATTGCAAATAATTAGATAGTTTTAAATTGAATTATTCTGTGACAAATAAAAGGGAACGCGTAGTTTTTAAATCAAACGTCCACCTCCCTATATTCGACCCGAAATTTTAATTTTGGTATAAATTTTATTTGTTGAACACGAATTCTTTGCTTTTGAACTACAACGACAGGTTTTCCAAAATCGAACACGTTAGCGTAGCGATTCGAAAATGTTCAACAAGAAGGAAGGGATGAGAATTTCTTGTGGAGGGGGTCTCCTTTTATAGTTGCAAGGAGTGGGGGCAATTTGGTCATTACAACTCTTAAAACATTAATTCAAGACCTTTAGTGATGGATAAAACCATCGCTAAAGGTCTGAACGTGGGCATAGTGGGTGGCACATGTGTGCCCACTCGCTTGCCCACGCGTTCAACGCATGCGCACATCCAACCAATCTCAGTCGTTCGATTGTGAGATCGGACGGCTTAGATCACGCTACGCCCATCTCCTCAATGCTCGCCCGCCCACGTATGATGTCGCATGTCCACCATGCGTGCAATAGCACTTGGGCGCTATCAGGCATGCACAGCCGTTCGATCGCGATCTGACGCTTGCCCGCGCTGCTACCCCACTCGCTGCGAATCGAACTTGTGCCAACGCCTCGCGATAAGGTGCTCACCCGCTGCACTACACCGTCCAAATAGTCGAGTGGATGAAATCAACCACACGCATCCACAGCCGTTGGATCAAGATCCAACGGCCTAGATCGTGCATTGGATCTTCTTTGGAGAGGTAGCGGCGATCTTGAGGGCCTGTTGGACGGCTGAGATGGCACCACGTGGCGCCATCTTGGCCGTCCATCTTTTGGACGATGTAGATGGTGCCACGGCTGTCGTATTGAGTCGATTTTCACGGAGTTAGGTTGTGATCGTTGATTCGAATCCATCCATGCGGTCTGATTTGTCGTTTGAAGTGCGGATTCACACCATCTTGGCCCTTGATTTTCTAGGGTTCCCCGATCTCTATTTGATGCTACAGATGCCTGATTAGGGTGATCTTGGAGCCGTTGAACTCCATTCGTTGCCCTGATCACATCTGTATGGTTGGATCATCGATTCGAGGCCCTGATAAAAAGTTTGTCCTATCCAAGAACATAAAAGGAGATAATAAACCTCCATTTTATTCAAACTACTCTAAATGCAAGATGATGCATGTTATGCAATCCTATGCTTATGAACATGCATAGATAGACATCTTAAGTAGTGTAAACGTGTTTACATCAGTTACTCTACATTATTGGTGAGATGTTAAAATTGCAAAGTAGCCCTTTTTTACTATTCACTCCTCAGAATGGATTTGAGTGGAATTGCAACTCTCCAATGATCACCCAGAAGCATTTATCACTTGATTTCAACAAATTTAAGTTAGCTATGGAAAATGATGGTTTTACCAACATAACCCCATGCTTAACTTTTGCTAGTCCGTAGCAAAATCCTATAGAAAGAACTAAATCTCTAGACCATGTCCAGATTCATGATTTGTGCCACTCTCTAGAAATTAGATCAAAATGACAACAATAGGCCTAGAGGTACTCAAGTATCTGCCAAGATCCAAACCTGACTTGCTTTAGCTTGGGTTTGCTGTGAAGGTTTTTAAGGCCCGCAAAAAATACCCAGAGGTTTGTTGACCCCAGTGGTTAAAGCTCCCAGGCGTAAACATATCAAGTTCAAGTTCAGTTTGCTAATGCATTTCGATAAGAGAAACAGAGAAGGATTTTTCATTTGGAGAGTTTTCTCTCTTTTCTTTTAATATTTCCCTAGAGCTAGCCTCAAATTGGCCCTAAACATGGTCTGTATCGGATTCCTTGTCACCACCATTAATCCTCAAAGGGTCCCTGGCAATGGATACTTCAAGATATCACCTCCCATGGTGACCCCAGAACTCCTGGCTTTCGACTCTACGCGATAGTGCTGCCCATGGTGTTCAACAGCTAAATTCAAGCCTGGCAATCGACATTTCGAGATAATCCCACCTATGGCACCTGAACAAGTCAAATTCTTGAAGGAGTAGGATCCACCTAATCAGACGTGTCTTAGAATCTTTCTTAGCATTGAGATGTTTCACTGCAGCATGATTAGTAAACATAACCACCTTAGACCCAAGTAGATAATACCTAAACTTCTCCAGAGCAAAAACTCCAGCAAGTAATTCTTTTTCAGTGACGGTGTAGTTTTGCTGAGGTTCGGTTAAAGTCTTGCTTGCATAATGTAGCACATGAGGTCTTCCCTCAACCCTTTGTCCAAGGACAGCTCCCACTGCATAATCCGAAGCATCACACATAAGCTCAAATGGGAGTGTCCAATCAGGAGCTTGGAGAATAGGTGCAGAGATCAAGGCCTCCTTTAGAGTTTGAAAGTCCTCGGCACACTTTGAATCAAAACTGAAGGAAGATTCCTTTGCCAACAAGTCACAAAGTGGCCTACAAATCTTACTAAAATTTTTAATAAAGCGCCTATAAAAGCCAACATGGCCCAGAAAGGATCTAATCTGGTTGACATTCGTAGGCAATGGAAGTTTGGAAATAGAATCAATCTTGGCTTTATCTACTTCCAAACCTTGCTCGGATACAACATGCCCAAGTACAATTCCTTTCTGTACCATGAAGTGACTTTTCTCCCAGTTGAGGACTAAACAAGTCTCCTTACATTGTTTCAACACATTCTCCAGGTGCAGGAGACACTGGTCGAAAGATGAGCCATAAATAGAGAAGTCATCCATAAATACTTCAACACACTCGTCAATCGTGTCCGAAAAGATAGACATCATACACCACTGGAAAGTTGCAGGGGCATTACATAATCCAAATGGCATACGCTTGAATGCAAAAGTACCGTAAGGACTCGTGAATATCGTCTTTTCTTGGTCATCAGGAAAGACTGCCACCTGATTGTACCCAGAATATCCATCGAGAAAGCAATAGTACTTATTCCCTACCAATTTTTCGAGAATTTAATCAATAAAAGGCAAAGGAAAGTGATCCTTCTGGGTAGCGGTGTTTAGCTTGTGGTAATCAATACAGACCCTCCATCCAGTTGAGGGTCTAATGACAACTTGTTCACCTTCGTCATTGAGTTCCACAGTAAAGCCTTCTTTCTTTGGCACCACATGAATGGGACTGACCCATTTACTGTCGGCAATGGGATATATGATCCCGGCATCCAACCACTTCAGGATTTCCTTTTTTACAACCTCCCTCATATTTAGGTTCAGACATCGCTACATGTCCCTAAAAGGCTTGATCGAATCATCAGTATAAATGTGGCGCATGCAGAGTGTAGAGCCCATACCCTTAATGTTAGCAATGCCCCAAGCAATAGCTTCCTTGTGCCTAGACAGGCATTCAATCAAGGCTCCCTCCTGTGCCTCAGATAGCACAGCAGAAATGATAACGGGGAGCCTATCATTGGCACCTAGGAAAACATACTTGAGAGTGTCAGGGAGGGGTTTCAACTCAAGGTCGGGAGCTTGTATGGTTGAGGGTTTCATAATAGATGTCCCCATCTCAAGTAGCAAATCTACCTTCGGCAGAAATGATGGGGGAAGAGACTCAGCAGAAACTCCTACCAATTCCTCTAGTTCTAGTATATCCCCTTCACATTCCTCCAATAGATGGGAATGCTCATTTAGCATGACATGCTGAAGGGGGTCATCACATAACATTGCAGGAGTTGCCTCTTCAATCAGGTCATCTGTTACCTCAACTTGAGAACAATCCTCAAGTCTGGCTTGTTTGTAAGCATCAAACACATTAGGCTGGATTTTCCTGTTCCCAAATCCCATTTTCAATGCCCCAGTATTGCAATTAATTGAAGCATGAGAAGTTGCAAGGAAGGGGTGGCCGAAAATGATGAAGGGTTTGGTTGGCTTGTTGGTAGGGTCAGTTTCCAAAACTAAGAAGTCAACGGGAAAGAAGAAATCCTCCACTCTTATGAGGACATCTTCCAAAATTCCCTGTGGTGTCTTAAGTGATCGATCAGCAACTTGAAGGATTACAGGGCTAGGCTTCAGATTGCCTCCCCCAAGTTGTTCATACACGTAGCTCGGAAGGATGTTCACCCCCGCACCCAGATCAAGTGCAGCCTCATCAACTTGTAACTCACCAATAACTACAGAGATGTATGGGGCTCCTGGGTCCTTAAGTTTCGGGGGTGTGCCATGTTGAACAATTGAGCTAATAGAATTAGGCAGGACAACTTTTGATTGGACCTATTTTCTAGATTGCTGCTTTTTCGTGCATAGGTCCTTTAAGAAGTGGGCATAAGACGGAATCTGCCAGATAGCTTCAAGCAAAGGTAGGTTAATCTACACTTGCTTGAAAGTTTCCATAATTTCATCCATCTTATCTTTGGCTCCAGATGAGCCAACAGAACTCTGCCCAGAGGTGGATAAGCGCTCTGGAAAAGGAACTCTCGATTTTTGGGTGGAAGGGTTGTCATGTCGAGTAAGGGGTGAAATGGGGGCAACTTCTTCCGATGAGGTGATTTCAAGTGGAGAAGATTTGGGCAAGTCTTCTCCGGTGGGGGTGAAGTGGGGATGGATGGTTTTTTAGGGGGTGAGACTATAGGAGCGTCGGGTTTGGAAATTTCTTTCCCACCTCTCAGAATAGTCATCGCCTGAGCATGCTCCCTAAAGACAATCCCTTTTCCTTTAGGATTTTCCTCAGCAGCATTGGGGAGCATCCCAGTCTCCCTCTGTCTAACAGCCTCAACAAGGTGTCCAATTTGTGATTTCATCTCATGTATAGCCTTGTCATGAGGTTGGATGATGGCACTTTGACTTTCTTGCATAGTTTTCAACATCCCCTTCAATTCATCCATCTTAGAGGTTTTAGGTTGGGCAAAGGTCTGAGGTTGGTTCATTTGATGATTTTGAAAGGATTGTGGTTTGTAATTCCTTGAATTTGAGACATTTCCTTGTCTCCATGAAAAGTTTGGGTGGTTCCTTCATCCCTCAATATAAGTGTTGGAGAAAGGATCATTACGAGGTCTTGGACGGAACCCTTGAGCGACATTCAAATCCGCTTGTACAAGCTCAGGGAATTAGGAGGCCAAGTGGCAATCCACAGTGGCGTGTGTATTACCTTGACAAATTAAGCATTCGGAAGCTTGGGATGTGGAGGTGTTTGGTACAAATGAACTTGGGTTCGACATAAGCCTTTCCATGTTTTGATTCAATAATTGAATCTGATAGGCTAAATTCTGGGTGTCCCTTGCTTCATTCGCCTCCAACTTTCTTTGCATGAGAGTGGCCTTTCTATCAATGTAGGCAGAATTCAAGTGAATAGAATTCTCACTCAAAGTATCAAATAAGTTCCAAGCTTAATCCTCAATCTTAGATAGAAAGGTTCCTGTACAGGCACCATCCACATTTTGCCTATGCGAATCATTAAGTCCAGTGTAGAACCTTTCAACCAGTTACCATTTAGGCACCTGATGATGTGGGCAATGTCTCAGCAAATCGTTAAAGCGCTCCCACGCATCATGGAATGCTTCCCCATCCTTTTGAACAAAACTCATAATTTCCCTCCTAAAGTGATTTGTTTTGCTCATGGGGAAGTACTTCTTCAAAAACTCCTTCTTCAGGGCATCCCAAGTATTTATATTATCAACGGTGTGATACCAATACTTGGCTTTGTCCTTTAGGGAGAAGGGAAAGGGGGTCGGCATTTGAGCGTCATCAGTAACGCCCTGCAGCTTCATCGTGGAACAGACCTTGGTGAATTGCTCAATATGCTTGTAAGGGTCTTCCCTAGTAGTACCATAAAAGGAGGGTAGCAAGGATATGGTACTACTTTTGATCTCATATGGATTGTCCCCTCCAGGTCTACGTAGTGCTGGGCCAGCTTGATTGGTTGGGATGAAATATTCCTCAAGGATCCTTTGACCGGCCATTTCTACCCTTGGAAGGTCTCTTCTTAGGATTCTTTCAGGTTCAGGATCAAATACAAGTTGTCTCCTAAGAGAATGCCTACCAAGCATGCACTACAAACACAATTCAAAAGGACTTGTTTGGTCTTTACAGATTTAGGCTTTTGACTTTAGTTCAAATTGTAGGTGACAAAATAAGTTGCCCAATCAATTACACACCTATTGTCAACCTTCGAAATGCCTAAAAAGACCTAGTTGGAGCTTAGGTATTCTTCCCTAAATCTCAAATGGTCAAGTAAATCCAAAGATGGAAGATCGAGGGATGCAAGTAGGCCTAAGCCTTCCTTTGAAGCTATGCTTTCGCGATGCTTCTCAACTACCCCCAAAAATCCGTGATAGGGTATCCCCCTCTTTGGATTTACAAAACCTTTGCTGTTAAGTTCTGAACACTTCAGAATCCTACAGTAGGAGGGCTCTTGTCCTAGTCGTTTCAAGACATAGGAGTGTCTAAATGAGTGCTGTGGTGCAATAGATATAAGTGTGCATTCACCGCAAAAGGATTTTGAATTTTGAATCACACACCACATTTTACAATCAAGTCCTTGACTTTTAGATGTCCCTCCTTTAGTTTTCCCTTTTTTTTCGAATATATGTGACCACTTGTTAAATAGCTTCAAGACAAACTTCGTGGTCTTTGAATTAAATCCCAAATGCAATGCGTGATCAAGAATAAGATGCAAAGTAAGAGAATGCGTACCTTGTTTCCAGCAATCAATGATGCAAGAATGCATGCAATGCAGAGAAATAAACTAGAGGCTGCTCATACAGACTTAAATGGTTCGTCCTAGGGCAGGTAGCTTCTACCAAGCAGCTCATTTTTTTTATTTTTTATTTAATTTTTAAACTATTTATGCGCAAGTAAATAAAAGTAATAAAAAAAAACCTTAAATCTAAAGAAAAGGGAACAGGCTCCCAAAAATGACCCAACACGGGCCCTAAACAAAATCGGGGAACAAACCCCTCAAAATATACCCCATAATAAGGGTTTCAAACCAAATGCAATGAAAAATTAAATCTAAAGTCTTAATTCTATCAGACTAGCGACTAAATATACAATGATGTCCGTTGCGTCCTCGTCCTTCTCCTCCTTTCAAAGTTTCTCATCCAATTATCCTCCGGCGATGTCAAGGGTTGCCTCTGACACTGGCTGGTTCTTGCACAAATTTCTCGCACAGAAGATAAAATAATTAATGGTCAAATCTCTGTGCAATTGACAAATAATCAAAATAAAATCAGGCGAAATTATTGCGTCTGTTGCCACCCCGGCAATGGCGCCATTTGACTAGTCGATTGTTCGCTTTAAACTCGTTTGCAGTTTTATGTGGTGGAAAAATCGACTTATCAATATTTAGAAAGAAATAACCACTCGCAGAGGAGCGGGTCGTATCCACCGGGAGACAATGATGTATTTAGATTCGCACTAGTTAAAAATGTTTGTTCGTAATTATTTTGGACAAGAATCAAGCCAGATTTGCCTTTAGATTAAGGTTGAAAAAAGAACCAATGCTGAAATAGCAATTATGAGTAACTAGAGGATATTTGTCGCATCGCAGAATCAATAAAATATTAATAAAAATTGACAATGGCAGAAAATGTAATTTTTAATGGCCCGGTTACTGTAGCAAAATAGGGGATTTTTTCCCCTTTGGCGTGCACGACGACGAGTGGACAGCCAGACACGGGAAGCTCAGAGGAAGTTCCTTGGATTGAGGGCTTCGAAACGGTGGTGGTGGCGTGTCGCACGGCGGCCGGAGTTAGCCGGACGAGCTCTAGCTACTGCAGCCGGTGCTGCAGCTGCTATTGGTGGGCGTGGTGCGCGCTGGCTGGAGGCATGGGCGGACTGCTGCGCACTGGCTGGAGGGTGCGAGAGTGTTTGCGGCCTATTGGCGGTGAGGCTACTGCGCAGGCGGTGAGCGGTGAGGTGCTGCAGACTGAAAGTGTCGCGGGTGCGCCGCAGGCGGATGCACGCGGCCAGTTGGCGGAGGGCACGGGTGCAGCTACAGGCTGCAGATGTCGCGAGTGCGCTGCAGGCAGGTGCGCGCGAAGGCTGAATGGCGCGGGTGAAGTACTACTGGTGTGCGGTGAGCAGCCGAGTGTGGTTGAGTGGGTGCAGCTGCAGGTGCGGGAGAAGGGCGGCTCAGTCGGCTCTGCTACTGCATGCTGGCTGGAGGCGTGGGTGCTCACGTGACCTGTTGGCAGTAAGCGCGAGTGAGGTTACAGGCGTGGGTGCACTGGTGCGGTGGATGTGCACACCTTGCATGTGGCTGGAGGTGAGCAGGAGTGAACGAGTGAGGTTGCGGTTGAGGTGCTGGAGGTGAAGTGGGCAGACGGTGGTTGCTACTAGAGTGGGGGGAGTGGCTTGAAACGTCCGGGAAATTTCTCGGACGTCTTAACTGACAGAGAGGGTGGTTGCATAGTGGCTGCGGCGGTGGTTGTTGGTGACGACGGCGAGGGAGATGCATGTTAAGGTGCTCACGGTAATGCGGACGAGCTCTGGATGGCGGTGTGGCCTATCGCACCACACGCCCACGGTGGTGGAGACTCGCCGCCACGGTTGAAGTCGATGGTATGGAATGGAAGAGAGAAGATCTCTCTACACAGTGGTGGGTCGATGGTGGAGGCCTCCCGAGCTAGGCTGCCTCTCTCCTCCTTTTGTAGTGGCCTGCACAAATTTGAAATCAGCTGCCCGACCAGATCCAACACATCCGCTCCTCCTTGAATGGGTTCTTCACTGCAGCAGCTGGTGGCATTGGAGCGGCAGCCAGCCATTACTGCAAGAAGAAGAATAAATAAAATAATGTTAAAATATTATGGTTATTTTTATACAAACCCTCAACTTTTATGTTAATGAAAATAATGCACCTAATTGGTTAACTAATTAGGTGAATGTCATTCTAAGGTAATTCTAAATGCACTTAAAATATGAATGCAATGCATGGATTCTGTAATTAAATTAAAAATATGAATTAATCTATTTACATCCTAATTTATGCTAAATAAATGTTAGAATTAACCTAATGTCTAGGCACTTAAATAGTTAAATAGCCCACAACTATGAGCTAATCAATATATTCCTTTAGAAATCAAAGAAAAAAATGTGGAGTGCCTGGTTCAGCCCTAAGAATCAACCCTAAGTGGCAAGCTACTTGATGAATCGCTTTTATCTTAAGTGGTGCAACCCAAACAGTTCAATCTATTACCCTATTATACCACTTAGTTAAGGCACACATAAATTTTTGACCTATTCAGATTTTTACTCACTTATTTGTGTGTTGAATTAAGTGTACCAGGTCCACAGGTCAGATCCTGGTTAAGTGGTAAAATTGATGTGATTGTGCGCCTTAGGGTGAGAAGTTGTGGGTGTTAAGTGTGTAGCTTATAGAAAATCCCACAATCAGATAACACTTTTTATTTCTTTATTATTATTTATGTGGATGGCGAGGTAAGTGGAGGTGGCAAACAAACAACCAAATCTATCCTAGGGTTCATAAAAAGCACCTAAGTTGATTTGGGTTTGAGTTATTTGGTTATGGAATGAAATCTAAGGTGGGGGTGGTGTGGGGGACACTTACAAAACACTCTACCCGCACTTTACTCTGGTCTACCGCACTTAGATCTCCATGCTAGGGTACCTGCAAGACAGTAGATCAAAGACAAGTAGGGTTAGTGCTATGTAAATGCAAAGAAATGTAATAATCAATAAAGTAAATTCCATTGCCTCCCCGGCAACGGCGCCAAAATGGTCGTGTCATGTGTTTCGTATGTTAGAGATGAGGTTTCAACTAACCTGTCATCGTAGTTGCAAAACACATCGATCAAATAAAATTTATACCGAAACTCCAAAGGAGGCCCAGGTCAAACACAGGGAGCCGACATTTACTTTACGTGAAAACCGTGCTTCATTTCATTTCATTTCTTTTTGGTATTTTAGGGTTTTGATATTTTTTTGTATTTTTGGAATAAAAGAAATCAAGCAAACATATCACATGATAGAGATCTGGAACAAATCTGTATATATTACTTCTAATGTCAATTACAATGAACTACAAAAGCATAAAAAGAGACGGAGGTGAGAGGAAATCTCCCGAATCGGCTGTTCAACGAGACGACAACACCTGGCGGAAGCTCGGAAGAAGGAGGTGAGGAGCGGGATGATGGAGGTGAGATGTTGGAGGACGTCTGGTTGAGGAAAGCTTCGGCGTAGCTCCACAATAGAGGTGAGAAGACGGAGTTGATCTGCTACTAGAATGGAGGTGAGAGGACATCTCTAAGGTGGCCTACAAAGGGACATGGGAAGTTGGAGGAGTATTTGGTGGGGCAGAGTTTCGCTACACTAATAGGCACCTTGGGAGCTTGAGAACAAGCTCTGATGGAGCGTTGGTAGGCATGCTAGAGATTGGGAGGGGGTGTGGGTTCTTTTATAGTGGTGGAGAAGAGGCAAAAATCGGTATGGAACCATTAGTGACATCCAGGCCATCGCTGGAAACATCGTTGTAGGCAGCTCATTCCCGCTGGCGCCCACAGCTGGCTTTGCTAGCATGCGATGAATTACTGACAGCTGTAAGCGTCGCTGTAAGTCCTACACATGCATCGCTGTAGTCCACCTCACGCTGCGGTGGCACTGCTGCCGCCTTGCTGCGCGCTCACACGCGCCCACATGTTGGTGCTGTGCGCATGCACCCATGCATGCACCCATGAAGCTTCACGCATGTGCTGCTGCGTGCGTGCGCTAGCAGCCTGTGCTGCACCATGTGGCAAAGTCTTGGCCATCCATCTTCTTGTTGTAGGGGCCGCTACAGAGGTCGGATTGAGTCAATTTTCATGTCGTTATGCTTCGATTGTTGACTCGTATCCATCCGCATGGTCAGATTTATCATTTGAAGCTCCGAATTATGTCTCCTAGTCCCTTGGCCGTTGATCTTCCTCGAACTGCATATGGTGCTACGGAACTCTGATCGAGATGATTTCAGAGGCGTTGGACTCCGATCGTCATCTTCATTAGATCCATATGGTCGAATTGCCAATCCGAGGCTTGGAAATAAATATCCTTCTCTCCTATTGACAAAAAGGATGCAATTAACCTAAATTATGTACAACTACTCTAAATGCAGAATGATGCATGCTATGCAATATTTATAACATGAAATGCAAATCTTAGCCTAGGAACATGCATGAATAGGCATTTTACCCTTAATAAATGTGTTTACATCAAGCCCACTAGATGCTATGAGGGTCAGAAAGATGTGGAAATGCGAATCGCGGGTTTGGCTAAATCAGCTCAGCCTGATCAGAGTAGGGGTCCTCAAAAGATAATGGATCTGTGGAAAATGTAGGAACCCTATGGGTGAGATTAGAAAAGGATAAGACATGATTCTCGATCTGATCAATGTCCGATTCCTAATCAAAAGTTTGAGGTGAATCATATGCAACCGGATCAGAGAGAGGTAAATCAGAGTAAAAATTGATTGTTTTGGCAGGTCGTGTTTGGGATCAAATTTCGAAAGATTTTCGCTTTGGATGAGGTGTGGCTACTTTGAGGTTCATATCATTGGCCTCAGAATCAGAATCAAAGAATGGATCAAGGATGTTGAGGTCATAAACTAGCTCATAATCATTTGGAAAGAAAGGTTCTCCGAAATCAGAGTATGATTCGACATTGTTGAAGAATCTACGAAAATCAATTTTTGATCCTGGATCCATATCGGGATTTCAACCATAGAACAAATCATGATCCATAGAATTATCAACCTGACTTGCATCTAATCTAATTTCAAATTCTGAGCTTAAAGAGGTCTCCTTGTTAGGCATAGGCATAGGTTCTAGGCTCCTAGGGTAGACCCAATCAAATCCCAACTCTTCCAACTCCTCTATTTCTGATCGTAAATCGGTGTGGCTTCCGAGAAATCAATTTGTACCTTTGAGGAGTCTGGAGAGGTGTAATCATCAAATATAGGCCCAAAATTGTAATTCAAATCTATAATCAGATTATCATCACATTCGTCCTCACGATCATCCCAAATAGGCTCAAATCTAGATTCGCGGTTAGGGTTAGGAATTAGGTCCTTAGGATGTGGACATGGTTCTATTGGGATGTTAGATTCACTCTCGAGGATTACCTTAACAACATAAGGTGTGGGAATTACATCCACGAGAGGTTCTAACTCTACTTTGTCACAGGTGTTTGGAGAATCAAGGCATGATGGACCAGCTTCATGGCTCTCTAAGGCTAGTTCATAATTGGGAACACCTGCAACTGGATCCACCCATCCAACATCAAGATCTGGTATGTCATTCTGCACAAAGTTTGAATCTGATTCCATTGGGGTTAGGGGTCCACAACAACCTCTATTTTCGAACCCAATCTTCCGGAAATCATATTGATCTTTAATATTTCTCCAAGATGTCTCACCAATTTTTGAATGTTGGTATGGGTATTTTTGATCAATGGCTTGTAATGTATTTAGCATATACCCACGTTTCTCAATGAGACCCTGGTGTATCTCCCAAAGTTGTGGATTTGACAAACATTGTGTATACTCAATATTGTGTAGTCTCCACAATTCACTGTATTCTGATAAAAGATCATCCCAGGTTGAACCATGTATAATTTGTGTAAATATTATTCAGGCACAGTTCATAATGTGGGTTGTTGTTTATGGTACATTAACCTGAATGTTCCGAGATGGATTTGAGGTTTTGTAATACTCATCATGATGACTAAGAGCAGCCTCGATCATTTTTCCTTCATGCTTTTGGGATTCAGGTTTTTGAAATAGTCTTCCTATGTTATCAGGTTGCATTTTCAAATCATGTGGTGGATTAGGATGTAGAATCAAATTCAGGTCCAAACCGAGTTGATTAGATCAGATTAGAATTTCCCCAAAAAGATCAACTCTAATGGAGGCCTCTAGGTCAAACCTAGGACCTTTCCTATGTATGTGCTCTAGAGAATAGATAAGGAACTAGATGTTTATTGGACCCAATCACGGCACCCAAAGATTTTTGGATGACTAAGGCTATTTTGAGGCAGATGATACAACTGAATCAGAAATCCACTGTTGAAGCTTTGGGTTATTTGAGAAACCTGTCACTGTAGTTTGAAAGAGAAGAACTCATGTTCAACAAATAAAATTTATTCCGGAATAGAAATCTTGGGTCAAACTCAGGGAGGCTGTATGGATCTAAATTTGCAATTATATTTCTTTTAGAGTTTTTGTTGAAAACTGGAGTAATTACAATGAAGCAATATAAACAATTAGAATAGGAGAGAGAGAGACAAAAAAATGCACTTAACATTTCAAAATGTTTATCCAATTAAACTAGTGAAAAATTACACTAGAAAGCAGAAGAACTATTACAGTAGAAAGTAGGAAATTCTACTATAGAAAGCTGGAAAGAGGAATGCGAGACAGAAGCTATCCTCCTTGACGATCGCTTGGAGGATGAGACTGACGGGATGACGCCTGGAAGATGAAGGACGGAGCAGGAAGAAGGAGGTCGAGGTAGGGGGAATGAGAATGGGGCAGCACGTCATCGTCGTCACGGGATCCGCTTCCAAAATTAGGGTAAAAATTTCACTTTATCTCACGAGGAGCATCGCAAGTGTGGGACAAGCTTCTCTTGAGCTTTGGAGAGGGAGAGAAGAGAAGGAAGGGATTAGAATTTCGTATGGAGTGGGTCTCCATTTATAGATGTAAGGAGTGGGGGCATTATGGGCATTACAATTTCAAAATATTAAATAAGGGACCTCTGGTGATGGAATTAAGCGTCACTAAAGCCCAAGTCATGGGCGACATGCACCTGTGCCAGTCGTCTGCTCCTCTCCCACGCCGCGCTCAGCCGCCCACGTTCATCAATCGTCGGCCGTTGGATCATAAGATCGGACGGCTTAAGATTTGCTAACCGCCATCGCCTCATCACATGCCTAGTGCATCCAATCATGAGTTCGTGCATCGCTGCCTCTGAGTGCACCACTTCTCCACCCTCGCCGCTGCTCATCCTTGATCTGATAGCCCAATTTGAGCTGTCCCTTGCCTCAATGCTCAATTGAGGCTCGCAGTGGTTCGAACCCACACCTCCTGCTCGCGATAACTCCTTCGACCTCTACACTACAGTAGTGAAGTTGTCACACGAACGCTTTAAGGCATGGCCATCCATGGCCATTGGATGTTGATCCAACGGCCAAGATCCATTGCATGGTGAGAAGAGAGAGAGGATGCGACGATCTCCAAGATTGGTTGGGCCGGTTTGGGCGCCTGAGATGGTGCCACGTGGTGCCATCTTGGCTGTCCATCTTCTGAGTGATGTAGATGGTGGCATGGATATTGGACCGATTTTCATGCCGTTAGTTAGCGATCATCAATCTGAATCCATCTGTGCGATTGAATTTGTCATCTAAGGTACGGATTTACAACATCTTGGCCCACAATCTTTAGGGTTCCTCAGTCTCTATCTAGTGCTACAGATGTCCGATTAGGGTAGTCTTGGAGTCGTTGAACTCCAATAGTTGCCTTGATCAAATCCGTACAGTTGGATCTTCGATTTGAGGTCCTGATGAAAAGTTGCCCTATCCCTGAACATAAAAGGAGACAATTAACCTCCATTTTATTCAGACTAATCTAAATCCACGATGATGCTTGCAATGCAATATCTATAGTATGTAATGCAATTCTATGATTAAGAACATGCATAAATAGACATTTTATGTAATATAAACATGTTTACATCACACCCGCATGCCTATCTTTTGCTAGTCCATAGCAAAAACTATATGCTATTTATAAAAGAATTAGGTTGGATTATTTGAGCATAAGTTATTTTCAACATTAAGAAAATATTTACTTTGGATTTGAACTTTTAATGACACAACAGTGCCCAGGTATCTGCCAAAATGAAGACCGCCTCAAGCCCTCACCTTATTCAAAGAAAATTTTCTTTTTCGCTTTTTCTTCTTTCCTAATTTTTTTGGATTTTTGAGTTTAGGGTTTAAAAGTGACTTTCCACGGCCATTCAACTCACCCAAGATTTAATGAAAACCCTAAGTTCTAAGCATCTTATTGTGAATGTGATAGACTCGTTGATCAGCAATTAGAACGGACTTCGAGTTTCTACGCCTCTAGGTGACCTTAGAAAGAGAGTTCTGCTTAAAGGTGTATCATTTCAACCGGTAGCTTTCTCCCTACTTTTATTTTTATAGGGTCAACACAAGGGTGAATGCAATGTATATCTCCTTAGTTTATTCTACTTCTCTGCTTCTTCCTAAGTTTTTTTGGAATTTTCAGTGCATTTCTTGAGCTAGGTTTTGGACAACCGATCAATGAGCTGTTACCACTGACAAGTTGCCAGCCATACTCGTGCGGCGAAGTGTGGCTTATTTCTTTTGTTTTCTTTTTCTTTTCTCCTTTTTTTTCTTTTTGACTTTTTTTTTTAAGTAGGTGGCTTCCCTGGTCTAAGATTTACCTAAAGGCAGTAAGAAGAGAATGGTCCAGTGACTAGGCTCTGGACAACCTACCTATGGGCTGTTACCCACGATAAATTGCCTGCCGTATCACCCTAGAAGGTTCATTAGCTACTCAATTTCCACTAAAATCGTCGATCGACAAGTCAGTGAAAAGTGTGTAGATGCTTTAGAGTCAAAGTTCCCTTAAATCAGAAGGGGGGTTGATAAGTCATGTACTTATCACCCAATCTTATTTAATCAAATTATAATAGAATTAAGATGGTGAGAACTCGAAAAACAAATCCACATTTTAGTGGATACGCGGGTCGATTAGGTCAAAAGACTTGAAGGGTCTTTGTGTTCATATCTAAATGTAATATTTCCTAAGATTGAAAAGTCCTAATGTCCAAATATTCCTTCCTAATTCAAGTTATATATATATATATAAGAAGAGAACTGCAAGAATTTCACAAAGCTGACAAAATGATTCAAAAAATGAATCCACCCCCCCATGCCTAGCTGATGCAATGTCCACATTGAGAAAAAGAGACATGAAAGAAAGGGTAGAGTATGAAGGATATCACCTGAATATGAAGCTCGAGTCAGCTTTGTGTCATATGTACAATTGCTGAGTTTAATGCCATCGGCTCGGCGAAGTCCAGCCAAAGAAAGCACAATATGGCTAGAGGAATCGTGTCTGAGACTAGTTCTAGAAGAGTACAGTCAATAACAGTCTTCAAACGTTGATCGTTGACTTTAAATGTGTTACCCATCTTTGGGTCAGAGATCTGAACGACTCCATTTGGAAAAATCCGGTCGATAATGACCGAGCCATTTCATTTTGATCTAAGTTTGCCGGGAACGAACTTAAGTCGAGAATCAAATAACCAGACCTTTTGATTTGGCTCAAGGCTCTTGTGGGAAATCAATTGATCATGTAAAGCTTTGGCCTGAGCCTTGTAGATCTTGGCATTCTCATATGCATCATTTTTAAGCCCTTCCAACTTAGATAGTTGGAGTTTCCTGGTCTTCCCAGCAAAATTAATATCTAAATTGCATTGCTTGATTGCCCAGAATGCCCTATGTTCAATCTCTACGAGTAGATGACACACCTTTCCATACAACAAATGAAACAAAGACATGCCGATGGGCATTTTATACGCTGTACGGATGGCCCAAAGAGCATCCTCAAGCTTTTGAGTCCAGTCCTTGTGATCAGTCCTAACCATTTTCTGCAGAATATTCTTGATCTCCCGATTGGAGATCTCGGCGTGTCCATTTGTCTGGGGATAGTATGGTGTGGAGATTCAATGATTAACCTCGAATTTGGCCAACAAATTTCAAAATTGGGCATTAGTAAAATGAGTGCCACTGTCACTAATGATGGCCCTAGGAATCCCAAACCTGCTAAAGATATTTTTTTTGAAAAAATCAATGACCACCTTCTGGTCATTGGTCCGGGTGGGAATCGCCTCAATCCATTTGGACACATAATCAATAGCAACAAGAATGTACTGATGTCCAAATGAAGGAAGAAAGGGTCCCATGTAATTGATGCCCCAAACATCAAAGATTTCGATAGGAAGAATTGTGTTTAGGAGCATAATATCTCTCCTAGTTATGCTCCCGAGTGCCTGACATCAAGAACACGACCTTGAGAAATCCTAGGCATCCTTAAATAAAGACGGCCAATAGAAGCCAGATTGCAAAATTTTTGCAGCCGACTTTTTCCCGGAGAAATGTCCACTGCATGCAGATTGATTAGCCCATATTTTTGGGCTATTAAAGTATTTAAGTGTCTGGACATTAAGTTAATTTTAACATTTAGATAGCATGCATTATGATGTAAATAAATTAATTCATATTTTTAGCTTAAGTGCATAATTCATGCATTTAGATTTAACTTAGGGTTGCATGCATTTAATTAGTTAATTAATTAGGTGCATTAGATACACTAATTTAATTAACATAGAAGTTAAGGAGTTATGTATAAATAATCTAATTATTTTATTCTTTTTTTGCTTCTTCACCTTTGCAGGTAACTCCATCTCTACCTCCTCCTCTGGTGCATTAGCATTGATTCGACGATGGCCTTTTGAATTTCAAATCTTTGTAGCTATGGCTACAAAAGAGGAGGAAGGGCTGTTGTTCAAGGGAGGCCACCACCCATTCCACCACCGTGCAGCATTCCATCACCATGGGCCACCACGGCCAAGCTCTGTCATACTGTGGGCCGGCGGGGTGACAGACCGCTGCGCCAAGAGGATGGACTTGACCACCACCGTGCATGAGCTCCTTGAAGCTCACCTACTGTGAGTGCATCTATTGATGCAGGACTTGTTACCACCATCATCAACCATCACCAGCATCAACCTCCATCTTCTTACCCATTCTCTATTTTTCCTCCACTCCACCAAAAAGAACCCAAAAACCTCGCCACACTCATTGCAGCATAAAGAGCTACAACCTCTCCTTCCCGCCCCTCAGCTACTGCCAAGCGTGCCGCTGCACGTGCCTCCAACGCAGCAAGTGTGCGTGCACCTACCTCAGCCACCACGCGCACCTCCAGCCATCACGCCCGCACGCCCTCGGCTAGCGCACCTTCCCCACCACGTGCCTTCATCTGCAGCTTGCATGCCCATGTGCCCTCGCATAGTGAGCATCCTTTAGTAGTGCCTTCATGTCCATGCGCCCACACCACAGTGCCTGTGCCTCATGCTTGTATGCCCGTGCCTTAACCTCCACACGCCCACACCTGCTCATGCCTGTAGAGCCTACAGCGCTCGCTCGCCGCTGCCTGCAACAAGCGCGGCCAGCAGTCGCAACCTCCACCGCCATCGCTTCTCTCCTCCATCTAGCCAACTTCGACCGTCTCGCAACCTGCCGCTGCCACCGTTGCGGAGCCCTCGCACCAGCCAACCGACTCGCAGAAGAGTTCCTCGAGCGCACCTCTCTCCCATGCGTGAGGAGGAGAGAGGCAGAATCCTCTATTTGTGGTGGAATTAGTATTTACATTTCTTGCCATTGCGACAAAAATGAATTTTGATTTTTCATTATTTTATTACTGTGAATTTATGCCTTCATGCTCTTGCTTCTAGAGAATTGTTAAACCTTATTATTCATCTCTATGTGCATTAAATTTAATTTTGAATTACATTTTAGTATGAATGCAGGTGAATAGTACAAGGCATACCATTGCACATGGATAATTTTCTTACGTAAAAATTACATTAACACCCCTTGACCTCTCCATAAATTTAAGGTTTACTTTCAGAGCTACATAGGCATTGTTTGATTTGATGAATAGTTCAGCGAACTTGATTGCAACCTAATTGCGAGTTTAAATAAGTCATTGCCTCTCTATGGACACGACCCACTCGCCTGTGAGTGGTTTAATTTTCATTTTAATTATTTTGTTAAGCGATTTTCCACCACTTTGATCCTACAACGACAAATCATCTTAATAATATTATTCAAAAGCAAAAATCATCTTATCAAATGGCACCATTGCCGTGGAGGCAACGACCTTATTAGACTCGCATTTATTTAATTATTTGTTGAGATTTTATTTGAGGCATATTTAAATTCAATTTTCTGCTTGGTACGAGGTACACATATTTGGAGACATCTTGTCACACCAGCCTCAAAGATCAGGCGATCCTTGACATCATTTATGGAGTTGCAACACTGGGAGAAGGAGCATCCCACCCGCCTCAACAATGCCTTGGTGGACCTTGTTTCCACAACTGGAGGAGATATCCAGAGGACCACATGTTCATCTCATCCTTTTAGCTGTATATAGATTTTATTTTTCTTTGTTCTCTTTATTTTAGTACATTCATTTGGAAAACCCTTGTTCTAGGGTATAGTTAAGGGGTTTGTTCCCCGATTTTGTTTTAGGCCTGTGTTGGGTAATTTTTGGGAGCATATTCCCTTTTTCTTTAGATCTAGGTTTTCTTTTGTGAATTGATTTTATTTTTCATGATTGTGTATGAAAAAGAAACAAAAACATGAGTTACCTACTAGAAGCTGCCTGCCCCTAGGTCATATCATTTAGGATTGAATGAGCAGCATCTAGATCTAATTTCCTGTCTTGCATATTGCATGAAGAATGCTGGAATCAGGTATGCACTTCTAACTTTGCATTTGTACCTGTCATGCAAATGCATTTGGATTAATTTCAAGACCACCTAATCTGTATTAAATAGATCTAACATGTGGTCACATATTTTCTAGAAAAAGGACTAATTAAAGGAGGGACATTTGAAAACCAAGGATTTGATTTTCAAACTTGGCGTGCAATTCAAAATTCTAAATCTTTTGTGGTGTATGCACACTTATATCTCTTGCACCATGGCATGCTTTTAGACATTCAGGTTTCGAATAGCTAAGACTAGAGCCTCCTATTACTGAGGTCTAAAGTGATCCAAACTTTAGTTCAGAGGTGAAGTTGCCTCCAAACCTTGCGGATTGAGGGTAGTTAAGAGGCACCACAAAAGCAATGCTTCAAAGGAAGGGTTTAACCCTACTTGCATCTTTCTTTGCCATGTTTGGTGGTGACTGAACTTTTTGGGCTTTAGGAAGGATCACCTAAGTCCTAGCTAGGTCTTCTTAGGCGATCCATAGTTCGACAATAAGTGCGTAAAGTGATTGAACAAATTGTATTGTCACCTACAATCTGACTTAAAATCAAAATCTTAAATTGCGAAAGACCTAAAAAGTCCTTTTTGAATTGTGTTTTGCTTGGGGAATATGATTGAGGTGTGAGTTAGAATGGACCACATTGATTTTCATCCTTTCACATCTTGCCCACACCCTTTCCCCCACTCTACACTCTTCTATCCCATACACCGAGATGGCCTATCCTTTGATGGACATAATGACAATCATTGGGATCCGTTTTACTCCTATTATAGCAGTATTGGCCTAGTTAAGCCCCAAATCAGTAAGCAGAACCTAGGAGCGAGATTTGCTTTGCCCAATATCCCACACACCATAGAAATACCCAACCCACCCTCCTTGAATAATTATAACGGTTGGACAGACACTCCTAGGTACTATAAGCCTGAGCTTGACTTCTCTCCAAATAGAAATGGCCTCTCCTCCTTGAAGATGGAAATACAGAAAATGCAAGATGAAATGATTGAATTGTTAGGAGAATCTTTGAGAGTAGGCCAACAAGAAAGAGATGAAATTAGCCACCCAATCTACTCCATTGAGGATGACGTACACCCCTCTACAATAGATGCATCTCCCGTGGGAGAACTACACTTCAAGTTGGAGGGAAATTTTGGGGATTATGTAAGGGAGAATAGCTACTTTTCAAGGATCGATTTTGAAACCTCCCCGTTAGATGACACTTCCTTGAGAGATCCACGCCTTAAGTGGGAGGAAGATACATATGAAAGTAGCTATGCATTGGATGAAGAAAGGTGGCAACCCAAGGAAGATGATGATAAGGTTGAGTATCCACCTGAATTATATTGTAGTCAAAACAAGGGAATGATGGTACCATTGGAAAACCTTGACCCAGATGATAGTATTTTCGTGACATTTGATGAAGTGGGAAGAAGTCAAGTTGTTAATCCTGCCCTCCATTCTGATCATGAGATGAAACTCCAGCCCACCCTTAGGGAACCTAACCGTAAAGAAATTGACCTATTTGAGGAGTCCAATGTTACCAGTGTAAACCATTTGCCTCAGATAGAGTACCCTAGGGGATCTGTTGAGATTTTAAATGGTTCTAGACCTTCGGTATATGATGAATCATATGATGAGGAGAAGGATAAATTATATGAGGAACCTACAATCAAGATTTGGAGTGACACTAAGGGTGATTATGTCTTATTTGAAGAGTTAGCCCTTAAGGATGTCACAAATTTGCCCAAATTAGGTTTCCTTAGCACACCCATCGATGATATTTCTCCTAATGATGAAATGATGGAAAATTTGGAAGCAACTTCTAGTATTTATGTGGATTCAAATATAGACTCCGGGAAAGATTTGAGTAAAGAACGAGAACCCAGGGATGACATTGATAGGATAATCCCTAGATCTGTTGCTTCCAACCTGCCTTCATTTGATTCGAAGTCACCCTCTGATTCGCTTATGTCTAAAGGCAAAATTTTGACTCCCGATGAAGTGCGGGAAGATACTTGTGATAGTGTAAGCAATGCTAGGGATGCAATTGAGGATTTTGAAAGATTGTTAGGGATGGACACCGAGCTAATTAAACCCAACCTAGATCTTATGGCCATCTCGCAACCTCAAAACTCGAACACCCTAGACGATCCTTGGCTTAGAGATATGCTCACTTTTGTTCTGACTGGGGGGCTTAACAGACTAATATTTTCTGTAATGGAGTACTGAGTATGGATTGATGATTTCTTTAGTCAGTCCATTATCCTGGGGGTTTATCTCTACACCATTCCTTCCCCATCTCTGTTGGAGGATTCTTGCCATCCTTCCCCTACCCCTTTAAAGGTTGCTATTCCAATTTATCCTTTAGAACCCACTCTCGTGACCTAGGAAGATTTCATTCTCATCTTAGTTGGGCGAGCATTTGCTATTGGGATTCATCATCAGCTCGCCAACATCCTAGGTTACCTATTTTCTAGGCCAGCATTACTTTGCTCATTTTTAGGGCCTATTTTTGCAATCCTTGAACTTGATTTGCAGGTTCTTTGGCTACTTGACTGCTAGTAAATTAATGGCATCCCATCTCTGACCTAGGTAATATCCTTCTATGCATTGGGGACATTGCAGATTTTAGGCATGGGAGGGTGTACTTGGGGATATACATAGCATTTATACATAATGCATTCATTCATTTAGTTAAAGCATTCTGCATTGCATACATTTGCATTGAAAAAAAAAAACATTTCATATTATTGAGCTTAACTGGCTGGCCCTGCATTCCTAGGAATAAGATCAAAACTTTAGGTTAGACTAAGTTGATTCTAGCATCGAACTTTAGAAGCTAAGTGAGCTACTAGCTTTGGACCTTTAGGGTCCTTTGTGGACTTAAAAACTTAAGTAGAAGTTAAGTTGCGGACCATTCCCAAGAGGTTGAGGATGGAAAGCTAGGGATTGAGTTAAAAGGTGAGGCAGTACCTGGAGTCTTGTTCTACCTTTTGGTTTACAGGTCCTTGTAACCCAAGCATCCAAATTTCACACACTTGGCCTTGTGTAAGTAAGTTATCACCTTAATTCCTTTCTTAAAAGAAATTTGGTTCTCATAGTTCTGACTTAGGAGAGGCTTGAAAACATAATTTGACTGGAAGAGTTCCTGCCGTAGGGAAGGTGGAGTATATACTCACCTTGAGGATGCGATGATAACATATTACCTCCTCGGCGCTTGTCTCTTAGGATATCCATTCTATTGAGGGCATGTAAGGCATTGTGTGGTTCAAGTACCATGGGCGGCCCTATCTCGAATTGCCGATTGCCACAGGCTTGAATTCGTTTAAGAAATCCATGGGCGATACTATCTCGAAGTGTCAATTGCCAGGAGTTGTTGGGCTCGCTATGGGTGGTGCTATCTCGAAGCATCGAAAGCTAGGTACCCTTCGAGGTACAGTGATGGGGACAATGAATCCGACACAAACTGTATTTATAGCTGATATGAGGTTAGACTTAGAGGAATCAAACAAAAAATATATATATAAAAAAATCCTTTTCCCTTTCTTGGTTGGCAGTCATACCAACCTCAAATAACTCAAACCAATGCACATGCACGGATGCTTTAATCTCAAGGATCAATAAACTATAGGGTAGTGTCGGAAATTAGGGAAACTTGTGCCTGCAACTCATCTTTAGCCGACCTAGTCTGCAACTTGCCAACTACTTGGGAACCTTAGGTCTAAAGCCTGAACTTAACATGTTTCTAAAGGAAGACCGTTTGGGTTGGTTAGTCTACTTGGAGTGTTAGGTTTTGCTTGGATTTGCTAGGGACTGGCAAAAATTAGGCATGGGGGTATTTGGTTAGCCCATATTTTTGTGTTATTTAAGTATTTAAGTGTCTACATTAAGTTAATTTTAGCATTTAGATAGCATAGATTAGGATGTAAATAAATTAATTCATATTTTTAGCTTAAGTGCATAATTCATGCATTAAGAATTAACCTAGGGTTGCATACATTTAATTAGTTAATTAATTAGGTGCATTACATAAACTATTTTAGTTAACATAGGAGTTAAGGAGTTATCTATAAATAATCCTAATTATTTTATTCTTTTTTTTCTTCTCCTTTGTAGATAACTCCTCCATCTTTGCCTCCTCCTCCTACGCATCAGCATTGATTCGACGGTGGCCTTTTGAATTTCAAATCTTTGTAGCTATGGCTACAAAAGAGGAGGCAGGGCTACCATTCAAGGGAGACCACCACCCATTCCACCAACGTGGGCCTCCATGGCCAAGCTCCGTCATACTGTGGTCCGGCGAGGTGACAGACCTTTGCAAGAAGAGGATGGACTTGACCACCACCGTGCAAGAGCTCCTTGAAGCTCGCCTACTGTGAGTGCATCTACTGATGCACGACTTGTTACCACCATCATCAACCATCACCAGCATCCACCTCCACCTTCTTCCCTATTCACTATTTTTCCTCCACTCCACCAAAAAGAACCCAAAAAACTCACCACACCCGCTACAGCACAAAGAGCTGCAACCTCTCCTTCCCATGCCTCGGCTACTACCAAGTGCGCCACGCGCATGCCTCCAATGCAGCAAGTGTGTGCATGCCCACCTTAGCCACCGCACGCACCTCCAGCCTACATGCCTACGCGCCCTGACCTAGTGCGGCCACCCCACCATGTGCCTTCACCTCCAGCTTGCATTCCTGCGTGCCCTCGCCTAGCACACATCCTCCAGCAGCACCTTCACCTCCTCACGCCCACGACCCAGCACCTACGCCTCACGCCTGCACGCTCGTGCCTTCACCTCCACGCGACCAAGCCTCCTCGATCCTGCAGCACTCGTGTGCCACTGCATGCAGCAAGTGTGTCCAACAGCAGCAACCTCCACCGCCGCCACTTCTCTCCACTGTCTGACCAACTCCGACCGTCTTGCAACCTGCCGTCACCACCATTGTGGGGCCCTCGCTCCAGCCAACCTATTCCCAGAAGAGTTCCTCAAATGAACCTCTCTCCCATGCGCGAGGAGAGAGGTAGTATCCTCTGTTTGTGGTGGAATTATTATTTACATTTCATGCCATTGCCACAAAAATGAATTTTGATTTATCATTATTTTATTGTTGTGAATTTCTGCCTTCATGCTCATGCTTCTGGAGAATTGTTAAACCTTATTATTCATCTCTATGTGCATTGAATTTAATTTTGAATTACATTTTAGTATGCATGCAAGTGAATAGTACATGGCATGCCCTTGCACATGGATAATTTTCTTATGTAAAAATTACATTAACAACCCTTGACTTCTCAATAAATTTAAGGTTTACTTTCAGAGCTACATAAACATTGTTTGATTTGACGAATAGTTCAGCGAACTTTATTTTGACCTAATTGCAAGTTTAAATAAGTCATTGCCTCTCTATGGACACAACCCGCTCTCTTGTGAGTGGCTTAATTTTAATTTTAATTGTTTTGTTAAGAGGTTTTCCACCACTTTGATCCTACAACGACAAATCATCTTAATAACGTTATTCAAAAGCGAAAACCATTTTATCACAGATGCATGGTAGAACTTGAGTATACTGTTGAATTCATTCTCCAAAACACATTGGTGAATAATCTGATCAAAGCCAATGCAGTACAGTTCAGAGTCCTCCCAGAAGTAGTATTTGGCCTCAGATTTAAGTCTATCCCATTGTTGCTTAGTCCAATCCTAGAGGATTTGACCAAAGGCTAAATAATTAACAATGTCTACAAACCACAGGGTTCGGACTCTTGAAATTGCAAGGATAGCTTCGTCCAGAAAAGTGTCAGCAATCGGGATGTTTGGACAAGAAGAATCACTTAGAAGTCTTGGCAAATGATCCGCCACCACATTTTGTACCCTGATTTTATCCTTGATTTCAAGATCAAATTCTTGAAGCAGAAGAATCCAACGAATAAGCTGGGGTTTGGCATCCTTTTTGGCGAAGAGATATCTCAAGGCCAAGTGGTCGGAATAGATGATGACATGAGACCCTAAGAGATATGCCCAAAATTTTTCCAAAGGAAATACTACGTCTAGTAATTCCTTTTCAGTAACAGTGTAATTCCTTTGGGCTTCATCCAAAGTTTTACTAGTGTAGTAAATGACAGAGGGCTTCCTGTCTACTTTTTGACCCAAAATAGCCCAAACCGCATAATCAGAAGCATCGGTCATGATCTCAAAGGGGATTGTCCAAATCGGTGCTTGCAACACTGGAGCACAAGTGATTGTCATTTTCAGGAAATCAAATGCCTTATGACATGATTCATCAAAAACAAATGGCTCTTCTTTGGCAAGAAGATTACTCAGAGGATGAGCAACCTTTAAGAAATCCTTGATGAATCTTCTGTAGAATCCCACAAGACCAAGAAATGATCGAATTTGTTTAATAGATGTGGGAGGAGGAAGTTTAGTGATAGCATCAACCTTAGTTTTATCTACTTCAATTCCCCATTGAGAGATTAGATGACCCAAGACGATGCCTTTTTGTGTCATGAAATGACTCTTTTCCTAACTAAGGACTAATCGTGTTTTGATACATCGCTTAAGAATCATTTCTAGATTAGCCAAACAAGAGTCAAACGATTATCCAAAAATAAAGAAATCATCCATGAAGACTTCCATAAACTCTCCCACCATGTCAGAGAATATGGCTAACATATACCTTTGAAAAGTCGCAGGTGCATTGCATAAATGGAAAGGCATCCTATAGAAAGCAAAGGTTTCGTAGGGATAGGTGAAAGTAGTTTTTTCCTGATCCTTGAGATGGATAGGAACTTGGTTGTATCCTGAGTGGCCATCAAGAAAACATAAGTACTTCTACCCCACTAGTCTTTCAAAGATTTGATCAATGAAAGGCAGGGGCAAATGATCATTTTCGTGGCTGTGTTTAGCTTCCTGTAATCGATACAAACCCTCCAAGAGAAAGCTGAATGAGTTGTGATAGATTCTTCTCTATCGTTAGTCACAACAGTAATCCTAACTTTCTTGGGAACAATATGCACGGGACTTACCCAAGGACTATCAGAGATTGGATAAATAATTCCTGCATCGAGCTCGTTAATGATTTCCTTTTTTACCACTTCTCACATATTTGGATTTAATCTCCTTTGCATCTGGTGAGAAGGGTGGGATCCATCTTCCAAGAATATTCTATGATTGTAGTAAGATGGCTCAATCCCCCTAAGGTCATGAATGGTCCAACCAATTGCCTCCTTGTGCTCCTTCAGGACCTTGATCAATTTAATCTCTTGCTCCTTTGTTAATTTAGCACTGATAATTACAGAGAGCATCCTCTGTGGTCCTAAAAATTGATATTTCAAATTCTCAGGCAATTGTTTCAGTTCAAGCTAGGTCAGGTTGATGTTTGAAGGTAAGGAAGATGCCGAAGACTCATCAAGAGGAAGAGGTTGAGAGTAAACAAAATCAATAACCTCTTCAGAAGATGGCAAGTCTGCCATAGAGGGTTGCGGGCCCAATTCATCATCAAAGGAGGAACTTTCGATTGAAAAAATCATCAAACAAATTTCGATGTTTACATTATCCTCCTCAAGTTCCTCAATAAATCTACAATCCTCAAATTTGTTAATCACCTTAAAAATATCCAATTTCATTCGTTGATCCCCAAAAGCGATTTCCATGCTACCGCTTTCACAGGTAATGTTGACCTTAGCGGTAGCCATGAATGGATGCCCCAGAATGATGGGTGTGGTCCTCTGATATTCCAGTACACCCATGTCAAGAACAAGGAAATCTATAGGAAAATAGAAATCCTTGACCTTAACTATAACATCTTCAAAAATGACTCGCGAATTTGTGACCGAATGGTCCGCTAACTGCAAAGTTACTGAAGTTGGCCGAAGTTCACCTAATCCAAGCTTCTCGTAAAGAGAAGTCGGAATTAGGTTGATGGATGCAACTAGATCCAGAAGTGCTCTATCCAATGTGCAATCTACGATGACACAAGAAATCAACGGAGCACCTAGATCTTTATTTTTCTGAGGGAGGTGGTGTAGGATAACATAACTAGCCTACTCAGAGAGTACCACCTTCCTCGGAACAGATTCTCTCGACTTACACTTTTGTGTACATAAATCCTTTGAATATCTCGTGTAAGCCAGTATATGCTTGATAGCATCGAGGAGCAGGATATTGATCTCAACATTCTTAAAAATATTCAGAAGCTCCTCACTGCTATCAACAAACTTCTTGATTTGATCAAGGCTTGAAGAAAAGGAACATGAGTCAGATCTTTGGAATCAGGTTCCTGAGCCTTGATTTCTTCTCTATTATTCTCCTCTCTCTCCTCAAGTTTGTCAAGATTCAGTAGATTAAAATAGTGTGGTTGTGGATCCTAAGTTTGCTTACCAATCCTCAAGGTAATAGAATTTGCAGATGCATAAGAGTTTGGGTCTTGGGGAGGGTTAGGAAAGATTGGAGAGGCTTGATTAGCGAAGAATTGTTGATGTGCAGAAGAAGAAGAAGAAGAGGAAGGACCTTGCTCAACCACCTGAGCATGTGCATATGGGTCCCTCTTATTTTCATACCTATGGGCTTGGTTGCCCGGATTCAGAATATTTCGTGGGTTGGGTATGGGTTAGGATGGTAGAGATCGAGGTTGACGAGAGTTAGCAATGAGCCCAGTCTGCAAGTTGTCCAGCGAGGTTTTCATTTACTACATAAGCTAGAGCATGGATCCTTGCATCTCTACCATTTGCCTATTCAAATCAGCCAGCCCTATAGGTTGATAGGCATTCCAAGATGGCTGATTGACCTAATTTGGGAGCAACTGAGTATACACATGACCTTGACCCATTGGTCATTGCAGAGCATAGTTACTAGGTCAGAATTGCGTCTGTTGCCCTGGGTTTTTCTAGAAGAAGTTAGGGTTGTTTCTCCAACCTGGATTATAAGCATTAGAGTAGGGGTTGGATCTAACATTCTCCTGTACAGCACAGACATCCTCATAGGGTGAGGATGGAGAGAAAGAAAGGCAAGGATCAGAAAAACTGGGATCAAAGGCCCTAGTTTGGAACCAGTGGGGTTCCGAATAATGCTGACTCACAGGTTGAGCCGCATCGAGTTGATTCACGAACTCCCGTCCAGAAGGAGCTCGCGAAAAATTGAATCCCAAATTTTGGGATCGAGTGGATCGAGAGTTGTTCGTAGAATTTCCCGCCATCCACTCTTCCATTCTCTTAGCAACCAAGTCCACCTTAATCAAGCTTGTTACAAATCAATTCCATATCAAATGAATGAGAGTCATGGACTTCATGAACATTTGATCTGGGCTACTGGGATCGGTTAAAAGTATCCGTGGAGGCAAGATTGATTGAATTCTCACTCATTTCCTCAAACAAATCGTGGGCACTATCTGCATTTTTGTTGAGGAAATTGCCTCCGCAAGAAGCATCCACATGATTTTTTAGTTGCCCAGTCAACCCTTGGTAGATGATCTACACAAGTTGCCATTTTGTCACCTCATGATGTGGACACCTCCGCAATAGGTCCAGTAATCGCTCCTAGGCCACATGAAACTGCTTCCCCGGCCTCTTGGTAAAGGTAGTGATTGCCCATCTCAAAGCATTGGTACATTCGACAGGGAAGAATTTCTTCAGAAAGGCTGATTTCAACTCATTCCAAGTTGCAATTTGTCTTCCTATCGTCCTGTACCAATGAGTGACTTTATCCCTAAGAGAGTGGGGGTAGAGCCTCATGATCATTTGCTCGTCATTCATGTTTCGTGCCTTGATGGTCTGGACCAAAGTGGTCAAGTCCTCCAAGTGTTGAAATGGGTCTTCAGAGCCAAGCCCATGGTAGTGTTTGATCAGGCTTAACACCTGGGGATTGATTTCTACGTCTCCGGCTGGAATCTCAACATTGGGACGTTCTCCGTAATTTGAACAATCATAAAAATCCTTCAAGGGTTGAGCGCCCTGCGTTCTCTGGAACCATTCCTGCATTCTCTGCATTTGTTCTAGCTGCCTTCGAAATTCCTCCTATGGTTCTTGAGGCAGAGGAGGCTGTTGGTCGGCCATGGGATCGATTTGACCAAAATCCAAATTGTGCCTCCTAGAATACTCTAGTGGTCCTTCCAATTGGGGATTCAATGACCGTATTCCCAGCATAAACTAGGAGAAGGTTGGAAGGACTGGGGATAAGGACCCTACAGCAGAACAAAATAAGCCTATCCTTAAGTGGGGTAGCCTAAGGATCTACAAACTCCCAAAGCCTGTCTTAAGATTGTAAATGATTTACTCTACTTGTGTCTGCTCAATCCAACCAGTTAAAAGGAGGGACTGGGGAGAAGGTTCTTCCTTCGGCTTGCACCTCCGATTCCTAGTGTACACCCCAGCCGTGGTCATTTGACGCTACTCCCTTAGCTAGACATCAGATTAATCAGTATAAGTAGGTTAATCAAAAATAATCTCAAACTAGGCCCTAAAGAGTGAATCAGGCCCTAAGGCCAACGTCTACTCGATTTTATTAAGGCCTGGGATTGTAGCACTTATGGAATGTGATGGGCCCTTAAAATGGGTTGTGCCCTTAATGACTTGAGAATTGTGTAAGTGCATGCACAACCAGGGTTTTCAAGCAAGATTATCTATGATGTGTAGATTTTAATGTTCAAATCTTGCTTAAGTAGCTTTTAGGGTTTAAAATTTGGTTGATTTCAATCAAGTTTGAGGCAAACCGGGTTTTCAAGCACGGGTGAAGATTACTTTCCTTTAAAACCAGAAATAAGTCGAGTGCTTGGAATAGACCTAGATTGAAAACCCTAGGGAGAAGCTACTTGATGAGTTGATTTTAGGTTGAGCGGTGCAACCCAAACAACTCAAACAACTGACCACAACTGCATCAATAGGTTAGGCACACAGAGATGGTTAACCTAGAATGATTTCTACTCTTTTATGTGTTGCTTTGTGTGTACTAGTTCCACAGAACAGAACCCAATTGAGTAGAAGCAAATCAAGTAGGTTAAGTGCCTTGAATGTGGGTGTATGTTGTGTGTCTGTTGAAAATTACCTTACAAAATTATCTTTTTATTTTTTTGTATAAGCAAGGGTGGAATGAGTGTGAGTGAGAAACCAAACAACCAAACTAATCGTAGGATTTATGCAAACACCTAGGTTAATTGGAATTTGATTTTAATGTGACAAATGAAATCTATGCAGTGGGAAAGAATGGGGAGCACTTACAGTTGTCTTCAACTGCACTTTACTCTGATCTATCACTTGATGATTCCTTGATGGAGGTCTCTGCAAAATAATAGACACAAGAGAAAGCAAGTTAGAAGACAATAGAGTGCATGAAATGCGAAAAGAAGATCGAAAATCGTTGTCTCCCCTGCAACAGCACCAAAATGCTGAAGCTGTGGGTTACTATGCTGTCGTATTTCATTTTGAAAAACCTTTCGTTGTAGTTTGAAATGGAAGAACTCATGTTCAACAAATAAAATTTATGTTGGAAAAGAAATCCCAGGTCAAACTCGGGGAGGCTACGTCAATCTAAATTCGCAATTATATTTCTTTTAGGGTTTTTGCTGGAAAGCAGAGTAATTACAATGAAGGAATAAAAACAAACAGAATAAGGGAGAGAGAGAGAAAACATGCACTTAATATTTAAAAATGTTTATACAATTAAACCAGTGAAAAATTACCCTAGAAAGCAGAAGAACTATTACACAAGAAAGCAAGAAAATTCTACTCTAGAAAGCTGGAAAAGGGAATGGGAGAGAGAAGTTATCATCCTCGACGATTACTTGGAGGATGAGCTGGACAGAATGATGCTTGGAAGGTGAAGGATGGAGCTGGAAGAAGGAGGACGAGGTAGGAGGAACTAGAATGGGGCAGCATGTCATCGTTGTCGCGGGATGTGCTTCTGAAATGAGGGTGAAAATTTGACTTTATCTCTCGAGGAGCATCCTGGGTGTGGGACAAGCTTCTCTTAAGCTTTGGAGAGGGAGAGAAGAGAAGGAAGGGATGAGAATTTTGTATGGAGTGGGTCTCCTTTTATAGTTGTAAGGAGTGGGGGCATTATGGGCATTATAATTTCAAAATATTAAATGAGGGCCTTTAGCGACAGAATTAAGCGTCACTAAAGCCCAAGTCGTGGGCGACGTGCACCTGTGCCTGCCGACTGCTCCTCTCCCACGCCGCGCTTAGCGGCCCACATTCATCAATCTTTGGCCGTCAGATTGTAAGATCGGATGGCTTAAGATTCGCTAACCACCAGCGCCTCATTGTACGCCAAGCACGTCCAATCGCATGTTCGCAGATCGCTGCCTCTGAGCATGCGACGTGTCCACCCTCGTCGCCGCTCATCCTTGATCTGACAGGCCAATTTGGGCCGTTCCTTGTGTCTGCGCTCAATTGAGGCTGACGAGGGTTCAAACCCGCGCCTCTTGTTCATTATAACGCCTTCGACCGCTGCGTTACAGCGGTGAAGTTGTCACACGGACGCTTTAAGGGGTGGCTATCCATGGCCATTTGATGGCGATCCAATGGCCAAGATCCATCGCGTGGTGAGGAGAGAGAGAGGATGTAGTGGTCTCCACGATTGGCTGAGCCGGTTTGGGCAGTTAAGATGGCACCACGTGGCACCATCTTGATCGTCCATCTTCTGAGTGATCAAGATGGTGCCACGAATAATGGATTGGATTAATTTCTACATCATTAGGCTACGATCATCGATCCGAATCCATCCATGCGATCAAATTTGTCATCTGAGGTATGGATTTACCATATTGGCCCATGATCTTTAGGATTCCTTGGTCTCTATCTAGTGCTACGGATGTTCGATTAGGGCGATCTTGGAGTTGTTGAACTCCAATCATTGCACTGATCGAATCTGTACAGTTGGATCTTCCATCCGAGGTCCCAATAAAAAGTTGCATCGTCTATGAACATAAAAGGGGACAATTAACCTCCATTTTATTCATATTAATCTAAATGCAAGATGATGGATGCTATGCAATATCTATAGTATGTAATGCAATTCTATGCTTAAGAACATGCATAAATAGACATTTTATGTAATATAAACATGTTTACATCATCCACACACCTTAAAATTACTTGTCCAGCCAGAAAGGAAGAGCCCCGCAAAGACCACTACATGGTAGAATGTCCCCATGGGTTACAGGGATTCCCCCACTAAACCTTCCTTGTCACTGTAGTTCCAAGTAGACTGAAATGTGCAAATTGAGACCATAAGTCTACCAATTTTAGTCCTAATTTGTGCCTTGAGTTTCACTTGATTAGAAGTTGACTAAATTTGTGACCTAATTTGGAGGTCGGTTGACCCAAAAAGTAGACCAACTTCACCTGACCTATCCTAAAGATTGAGGATAAAATTTTGGTCAAGACCTAAAATCACCCTAAATTGATTCTCAGGTTATTAGGTCCAAAATTTTAGGGTTCAAGGGAATTTGAAGCCTTGATTTTACGATTTTCTTGAATAGATCTTTTCAAACAAGAGATTGGGTGGCACACAAATGTTGGAGGGGGGATTAGTTTCCTTTAATGTAGGCAATGTGTACTAACACTTCACAACCCTAAAGTGGAAACCCTAATTGGCTCTATTTGAAGTCCAATTTGATCTCAAATGTAACACCCTCGACTCAAACAAGAAAGTGAGTAGTCCAAGATGTTGAGAATTTAAGCATAAATCCCTAATAGGTACAGGAAATCAGGGTGGCAATTTTCTAATCATTTCAAACTTCAATCAGATGTAAATCAAGTTCACAAATCAGGAAACTTTGCCTTTAAATGATAATTACTATAAAAATTTGGCAAGTGGATCCTAATTGATTTTGTTTCTTTCTCTTTCGTAAGATTAAGTTGACTAGGGAAGAAGAGAAATTTTACTTGCCCATGGAGTGTTTGATTGCGTAGATGATCTCCTCGTGATGTACCTCACAAAGTCACAAGCAAAATAGATAGGGCAAGCTAGTAATAAGCTCAATCAAGAAAGATAAGAGTAATGGTGAATTGCGCATTGCTCCCTGGTACAACTCCAAAATGTTGAGTGTAAATTCATTGTGTTTTACGAAATGCTTGTTGTAGTATGATCAACAAAAGAACAACAACATTTAAATTTATTAGAGTGCTCAAAAATAAGGAAATTGAGTCCAGGGTCATTCGTAGGAAGGAAATTGGCAATTCAATCACTAAATCACAATTGTCAAGAAAGATATGCAAATATAATCAAAATATTCCCAATATAAATCAGAATAATATTGTAATAAGATTAAGAATCAGAGTGCAAAATGATGGGGTTAAAATGGTGGTTTGAACCACCAATTTAACCCTAATGTTAACCTCTATGATCAACTCAAATATATGAACAGTATCCTTAATCAATTATTCAGGTCAATATCAAAACCAATCAAGCACCAACATCAGACAGCAGAACCAAGGCTTGGATGCCTTATCCTCAGAGCCTTAGTAATGGCTAAGGCAAAGCAACAGCAGAGGAGTGCAAGGCTCTCACAAGACCAAGGCACAAGGGCCTCACTAAGCTAAGAAGGCTAAGTGTCGAGAGAGAGAAGGGAATAGATCCTGAGGTGCAAAACCCTCCTCCTCCCTCTCAGAGTTTCCTTCCTTAGAATCAAGTCAAACTTGGGTATTTAGGTTAATCGAATTTGGCCTAGACCCACGGGCCTGATTGCGAGCGAGTGCACGTCAGTGAGTGCATGCATTGGGGCATGCATGGGGTACCTCATCCACCGTGAGTTCGAGGTGGACAACCTTGATGCGAGAAAAGCACGATTTAAAATTAGGGTTTTTATCGTTGTAACTCGCAAATTCGTTCACTTTTAAACTTTATAACTCCGAGTACTTGGGAAAGTAATTAGGTCATTCCAAGGGAGGTAGGAATGCACTTTAATTATTCTCAGTTGATATTAGGAAATTAGCTTTCTTTTTGGGATTTTTCTTTAAAAATAAGATTCTTTTCAAAGGTTTGAAATAAAGGGCAACAACGAAATAGTAAGCGAGAAAAAGCTACACCCAAATTGCTAAGACTAACACATATGTGACAAAAGTAACCTCTCTGTAATCTCACCCTAGGTACGTGGAGACGTAGGGTAATTAGAGTGGGAGAGTGAAAAGTGCTAGAAAAGACAATTACTTAAGATGCAACAAAATTTTAGAAAGGCAACTTAGTATATAAAGAAACTTTGTTTTATAGGAATGCTTGTAGAGTAATGCTTCTACTAGAAAATGAAATATAAAAATTAGTAAGAAGAGGATCCTCTTGGTGATGGTGGTGAAGAGGAGAGAGTCCTTACTCCAAGCTCAGCTGCTCTTTGGCTTGAAAAGAGTCTTTCCAACTCCTTCTTGAAGTGCTCCTGCATAGATGCTTCTTTCTCCTTGGCAAGCCCTAGATGGGCATGCCCTTGCTCCTTCAAGTGTGGAAGAATTCCACCCAAAAGAATTCCTCCTAGAGTGGGCATGTACCACCTTCAAGACCTCCTTGTCGACATCCTCCTCCCTAGCATGTCCTTTGGTTGTTGTGGGCACAAGAGAGAAGGGAAGAGGGGAGGGCACCAAGGAGATAGAGTGTCCCCTTAATTTTCTTCTTCTCCTTCTTCTCTTGGCAATAGGGATAGGTGGAAGATGAAGGTGGAAATGTGGTAGATTAATGGTAGCCAAAGGTTAAGGTAATGCTGGTGGTTATGGGTCTTTTTATAGAGTGGAAGGGGTGGAGGTTTGTGTTGACTAGTGTTAGGGGAAGAGTGGTGTTGTGGATGGCTAGGATATGGAAGTTGTTGGATGAATGGTGGATTAGGGTTGGCGTGGAGGTGGAAGGATGTACTGGGTGGTGCTTTTGATGGGTGGGGTAGAGTTGGCATCAACTCTTTCTAGGTTATAAGAGGGTTGTCGTGGAGGCGGAAGGATGTATTGGGTGGTGGTAATGATGGGTGGAGTAGAGTTGGTGCCAACTCTTTGTTGGTTATAGGAGGGTTGTCATGGAGGTGGACATAAGGTTAGCATTGGGTCTTTAGGTGGTAGCTGTTAGATGGAGGGTGGATGTTAAGTGGCACCAAGTGAAAGGGTGGAGGTTTGGTGTGGCCGAAGGAGAGTTGGTGCCACTTTTTTGTGGTTAGGGTTATGATGGCATGGAGGGTTGGTGGAAGGGTAGGAGGGTGTTTTATCGGGTGGTTATGGGATCCTGAAAGGGATGGCGGTCAGACCTGGTTAGGTTGTGTTAATATGGTGATTTTATCGTCAAAGTGTGTATAGTGGTTAACCTGAATCGAGCCTAGCCATCTCTTTACAAAATATTTAACTTGGCCTACTTGATTTTATCTTGGTCACTTTTAGGCCTAGGGTCGAACTCAGGGAAGTGGGGTTAGAAGTCAAGTTTCTAAACCTGTCCTACAATAAATCTCTTCTGTTCGTTTATTGTGTTTTTGGTGTTTTTTTTTCTATTTAGATTTTTTTCTAATAATTCTTGTCCTTGAGGCACACCCTCAAAATTAGGTTCCTGACTTTAAGCCAAATCAGGGTTTCAAAACTGGTCTTGCTATTCGCAAGATGGAGTACCTGCAAGTCAAGGATTATCTTTTCTCTTTTATATATATAAATTTTTATTTTTTTCCTATCAGGAAAGCTAAACAGAAATAAAGTAAACATAGTATATATATATAGGTATATATTATATATGTATAAAGGGGTGGGGGTGGAGGCGGAGATGGAGTGTAGCACGGTGTCGAGTTGGTCGTCATCTAGGAAGGCGCAAACAACAGGACAAAGTGCCGCATGGAGTGTACGATGGTTGGTGGAAGATGAGTACGAACACGCTTTCTATACGCGTGTATCGGGAAATATCAACAACTGGTGCAGATATTCCAGCGATACCACGTTTGGTAAGTAATGTGAAAATATATATATGTATATATGTAAATATGTATAGGTATGTAAATATATGTATAGATAGATATATGTATAGATGTATATTTATATATATATATGTATACGTATGTATATATACCTATATAGATCTATATATATATATGTATGTATGTATATATATAGTAATATATGCATTTAGATATATGTAGATAGATATGTGTATATATAGTTATATAGATATATATGTATATATGTATGTATATTTGTATATATATATATGTGTATAAGTGTATGTATATATATATAAATTTGTATCTACACTTATACTTAGTTATAAAGGTAACAATATATATATAAAGATATATGTATATAAATATATATGCGTATATAAGTATCTGTAGATATGTAAATATTTATGTAGATATCTATATTTATATAAGTATATAGATATATATATATACATATATATACGCATATAAATATATATATGTATATATATATAAGTATATAATAGTGTATAGGTGAGAGTGTGTGTGTGTGAGAGTGTGAGTGTGTGTGTGAATGTGTATTTCCAGAGAGAGGGAGAGTGTGATGTGAGAGAGAGAGAGAGCTGGAGTTGTCATGGTTAAGGCGTCTGAAGCTTCAGGCCCGACGTCCGGAGTCCACGCGCGCACGCAAGTGCATATGCATGCAGAGAGGCCCACGGTGGAGGGAGTGGGCATGCAGAGAGAGGGCCGCAGCGCACAGCGCTGCACGGAAGGGCTAGAGCAGGCAAACACAGGCGCACACGGGCGATGGGAGCAAGCGAAGACGCAAGCTGGTGTGGGCGTTGGCAAACGTGCAGGCAGGCGCTGGAGCAGGATGCGTGCGCAGCCAGTGGCCGGTAGCGGCGCGTCGGGTGACCGGATAAGTGAGAAACTTACCAGTCACCCCACTGTAGCCATAGTGTTCCGCAGAAACACTTGAACAGTGGCTACAGTGGCTGGGCGAGCTGTGCAACCGGGTGCTGTAAGTGCTGTGAGTGCGGGCGGCTTGCGGCTGGCATGCGCGGGCTGGCACGCACGTGGAAGGGGTGCACCAGTTAGTTGCGGGCGCAAAGAGGTTCGCGACAGGGCAAGCGGAGAGGGGCGAGGTCTCCTGCAGGCGTGCGCGGAAAGGGCTGAGGCGGCTGCTGTAGGGACACGCGGTGGCCTGCGGCTGCTGCCACCTTGCTGCTGCTGCTACATGCGGAGCTTTGAGCTTCAAAGCTTGAAGCTTCTGCTCCAATGGCTGAAATGGCTTGAAAAGTTGAAACAGAGATTACCACCACGCCCACCAGCTCTCTAATGAGCTGGGAAGTGGTGGACTCACAGTGGTGGTTGTGCACCACTATGAGGTGCTCCTGCCTGCAGAGTGTCTCCTCAGAGGAGGAGGGCCTGTGTATGGAGGGAGAGAGGAGGAGGTAGCCTGAAGAAGAAGATGCTATGGAGTTTTTTTTGATGGACCAGACTCCCCGGCAAAGGAGGGGCCGTTCTCTTTTTAAAGAAGAAGAAAGCATGCACAGCCATGCCTTGGCTGTGCATGGCTTGTGTATGGCTTGGCAGGGGGAGCTGCTGCAGAGCATGGCGCGAGGAGGAAAGTCCACCCATGCCATGCAGCCGCGGGAAGAAAGTCAAAAATCAAAAATAAAAAATGTAGATGGAAATTTTCAAGGCAGCACTTGAGGAATTTGTTAATTGCAAGGCCATTTTATTTCACTCTCCTCCCCTCTCAATTAAATTCATGCACGCATGTATTTTTACAAATGCGACTATGGAACCCTAATATGCACTGGTAATGCTAGGAAATAGCACAAAATAGCACAATTGCAGGTGTATTTTTGGGGTGCAATCATACCCCCATGCCTATCTTTTGCTAGTCCCTAGTGAAACATTTTTTTTTGTATTGTATTTAGAAATGATCTTTAGCTGAAGATTTCCTCCTGAGGCAACATAGGTGTGTTTATTGTTGGATATTGCGAGAACCAATTGTAGAGAAGACTACTAGTACTTTAAGTCTCACATGACATAGATCATCTCTTGACTAACCAGGACTCTTCATATTTAAACCTTAAGTACAATTTCCAGGACCCAGGAGGTTTTTTGCTGTACTAGAGAGCTCAAGAGGTTATGGCTTGTGCATAGTGAAGGATCAAGACTGACCAGATGAACATTAAGAGTCAAGCCCAGGGTTTCACGAATTTTTAAGTAAAGGTTGGTCCCAGTTTCAGCTTGTGTCTTCGAATTGACTCTTAAAAAGATGATGGAAAACTCAACTCCCATTTTCTGACATTTGTGGTTCAAAGAAAATAGGGTATTTGTGACATGCCCTGAAGAACTTTTGTAGGGCGATTTTACAGACATTAGTGAGATATAGTGACTTATTTGCATCTTTTTTTTTTTTGAAACACGTGTCAGTATATCTCTTACAACATTATTTCGAGGTGCACACTTTTCTTTTTATTTATTTATTTATTTATTTTTGTGGGAGAGTTCCTTTTTGGTGGAGTCTTTCCTAAACACAAGACTAAAGCCTGGGATAAAAAGTCTACCTGCGCGCAAAAGTAAGGACTCCACCTTCCTTAATGGACACTAGGGTTGGATCTTATGTTCACCGTGGTCTTTCTTGATATGTGTAGTGTGAATGAAGATTACTTAGGCTCTCAAGTAGAAGCAAACTAACAGATCCTGTACTGGTGTCTCAGGTACAAGAATACGTCCTTAGTTAGGAGAGATTCCAATCTATTTTGTCAATGCTCAAGTGAATTAAGCCGAGCCTGAGCGAATCAAGCATTTGTGGCCTGGAAAGTCTTCAAAATAGAGGTTGAATATCCATAAACACTTATTGTCTTTTTGTTTCAGCCTTCAGATCGTTACTAAACACCATTTTCATTTTTCATCATTTACTTTATATATATATATATAGAAACTACATGATACCCTAAAATACACATATCCTAAGGATGCCTATCCACCCCTCCATGCCAAACGATGCTATGTCCTCATATGCATGCAGGGTAGGGTAGAGAAAGGACGAAAGATCGGGTAACGATAGCTGAGGTGCAAGGTATTCAGCAGGGTGGTAGGGTGGGAGGATGGTTGGTGGTGAAGAAAAAGTGAAGTGAGCGTGATAGTAAAGTGAAAAGTGATGGTGGATGGTGAGTGTTGTTGGGGTGCCTCCCAATGAGCGCTGGATTTAACGTCCCCAGCTGGACTTAGAATGAGGCATAGATTAGTTACCCTCCAGCAGGGCAATAGTTTCTCCAACGGGGGCAGGTTCATGAGTCAGATAGGGTTTGAAACGCTGCCCGTTGACCGTAAATTTATGCCCAGATTTAGGATCTTCAATCTCAACGGCCCCATTGGGAAATGGTCTTGAGACTAGGAAAGGACCAGTCCATTTGGACTTCAGCTTCCCAGGAAAGAATTTGAGCCAAGCATTATAGAGCCAAACTTGCTGAGATGGCTCAAATTCTTTCTACCGAATACGTCTGTCGTGAAAAGCCTTCGTGTGTTGTTTGAAGGTTAAAGCAGAATCATAGGCTTCACGACAGAGCTCTTCCTGCTCCTGGAGTTGGAGTTTCCTTTCTCGACCACACAGGTTTGTGTCGAGGTTACATTGGCAAACCGCAAAATAAGCGCGGTGCTCCAACTCCACGGGCAAATGACAAGGCTTCCCGTAAATGATTCTATAAGGAGGCATACCAAGGGGAGCCTTGAAGGCGGTCCGATATGCCAAAATTGTGTCAATTAGCTTGTCGGACCAATCCTTATGGTCAGGCCGAACCATTTTCTGGAGAATTTGCTTGATTTGCCGATTCGACACCTCTTCCTGGCCGTTCATCTGAGGATGATATGAGGATGCAATACGATGGTGGACTCCGTATTTCCTCAGAAGTTCCCTGAAAGATGCATGGGTAAAGTGGCTTCCTCAATCCGAGATAATGGCTCGAGGGATCCCAAAGCGCGCAACGATGTGGTCTTTGACAAATCGAGTGGATATAACATGGTCAGCACGGTGTGTGGGAATAGCCTCGATCCATTTCGAAACATAATCAATAGCCACGAGGATAAATTCAAAGCCGTTGGAAGGAGGAAAGGGACCCATGAAATCAATTCCCCAAATGTCGAAGATTTCTACAGCCAGGATGGGTTGCAAGGGCATCATGTCACGACGTGACATTGACCCTAACAACTGGCACCTAGTGCAATGCTTGGCATAATTGTGTGCATCCTGGTGAAGGGAGGGCCAAAGGAAACCGCAATGCAACACCTTGGCTACAGTTTTCCTCCTAGAGAAATGGCCTCTGCAGGCCGGATCGTGGCAAAAGGATAGCACACTGGGGAATTCGCTGTCAGGAACACAGTGACGGATGATTTGATTAGCACCTATCCGAAAGAGAAGTGGATTATCCTGGAAATAATACTTTGATTCTGCCATGAGACACTCGCGCTGGTTTTTAGGCCAGCCACGTTGAAGGGATCCAGAAGCAAGGTAATTGGCAATGTCGGCATACAAAGGTCCACTTGCGACATTAATTGCCAATAGGTGCTCATCAGGAAAAATTTCATTGATTGGCATAGTAAGTCCAATATGGTCAGGGTCCAGTCTGGAAAGGTGATCAGCCACAACATACTGGGCTCTGGCCTTATCGCGGATCTCAACGTCAAATTCGTAGAGCAGAAGGATCCAACGAATTAGTCTAGGCTTGGCATCCTTCTTGTGCATGAGATGGCGAATGGCCGTGTGATCAGTGAAAACAATAACGTGTGAGCCTAGAAGGTAGGAGTGAAATTTCTCTAGCCCAAAGATGACCACCAGTAGTTCTTTCTCAGTGGTAGTATAATTACGTTGGGCCTCGTCCAATGTCTTACTGGCGTAGTACACTACGAAGGGGTGTCTATCGTGTCTTTGTCCCAAGATGGCTCCGACTGCAAGGTCGGAAGCATCACACATGAGTTCAAAGTCAAGGGACCAATAAGGTGGCTGGAGAATAGGGGCCTTGGTGACAGCATTACGCAGCTGCGTGAATGCTCGTATGCAGTCGGGGCCCATATCGAACGGTAGGTCGATCGATAGGAGATGAGTTAAAGGTCGAGAAATCTTGGAGAAATCTTTGATAAATCTCCTATAGAAACCAACGTGTCCCAGGAAGGAGCGGATTTGTTTGACAGAGCCAGGAACAAGTAAATCAGTAATTACATCAAGCTTAGCTCTATCAACCTTGATACCCCTACCAGAGATAATATGCCTGAGAACAATTCCCTCGTGTACCATAAAATGACTTTTCTCCCAAGAAAGCATGAGGTTTACCTCAATACATCTCCTAGGGATACGAGTCAGGTTGGCAAGATAGTCATCGAAAGATGGTCTAAAGATCGAAAAGTCATCCATGAAGACCTCGAGAAAGTCACCCACCATGTCATGGAATATCGCCAGCATACATCTCTGGAAAGTTGCTGGCGCGTTGCAAAGTCCGAACGGCATCCTTCTAAATGCAAAGGTGTGGAAGGGGCAGGTAAAAGTGGTTTTCTCTTGGTCCCGGGGGTTAATTTCCACCTGGTTATATACTGAGAATCCATCTAGGAAATATAAAAATTTATTTCTCGCTAATCGCTCCAGGATTTGGTCAATGAAAGGTAGTGAAAAGTGATCTTTCTTAGTTGTAGCATTGAGTTTCCTATAATCTACACACACCCTCCAAGATGTATGAGTGTGGGTAGGGATGGATTCACCCCTGTCATTGACACAAATGGTGAGTCCTGCCTTTTTGGGCACCACGTGAATCGAACTCACCCAGGGGCTGTCGCCGATCGGGTAGATTATACCTTCATCCAGCCACTTAATGATTTCCTTCCTAACGACCTCCCGCATGTTAGGGTTGAGACGTCGCTGCATCTCGCAGGAAGGTCGAGCCTCCTCCTCCATATATATACGGTGAGTGCAGTAGGAGGGGCTAATGCCAGATAAGTCTGATAAAGACCATCCAATGGCTGCCTTGTGTTCTATGAGGACCTTCGCTAGTTTTCACTCTTGCTCCTTGATCAATTTTGAACTGATGATTACGGGGAGCATTTCATTTGGTCCTAAGAAAACATATTTAGGTGTACTAGGAAGCTCTTTCAGTTCAGGAGTGGATGGTGAAAGGTCTGGCGTTTCTTGGGATGAGAGTGTCCCAGGCGGGTTGGAGAACATGTTAGCAGGAAGAAATTGGCCCTCAGATTGGCCAAGAAGAGGGGCTTCTTGGATAGAAGGATCCAAAAAGGAATAGCCCCAGTGAGAAGTATATGGGCTCAAGGTCCCAGTGTGGATTTGCAAATCCACCTGATTTGGCAGGAAAGAAAGGGCAATCTGGTCTTCAAGAGTGTGGACTGGCGGTGAGTAGCCTGGATATGACTCAGACCACAAGGTATGGGAAGCAGAGAAAACCTCGTCAGAAGTCTGGCAAGGAGAAGGTACGGGACAACAGAGGGATGGGGGAACATCACAATATGTTTTGGTCAGGCAGTCATCAGTGTTTACAGGTAATCCGTAGCAGTCAGAATAGGTCCCAATTAGTCTGGTACACGCACTGACGGCCATGTCCTCATCAGATAAGTCATCCTCGATACAATCGCAATTAAAGTTCTTGGCTGCCTTGAGGATGTTAAGCTTGATCTTTTCAGATCTAACGGCAATCTCGATATAGCCTGACTCGCAGTCGATATGGGCACGGGCTGTGGCTAAGAAAAGTTAACCAAGGATGATCGGACAATCAGAAAGTGAGCTAGGAACTTCCATATCTAAAATAAAAAAGTCAATAGGAAAACAACGAATGTTGACCTTAACCACCATGTCTTCCACCACACCCTTCGGGATTTTGACAGAACGATCTGCCAACTATAATGTGACAGGGGTGGGTTTCAGATTTCCCAAGAAAAATTTTTCAAGCATGATGGTTGGTATAAGATTTATGGAAAATCCTAGATCAAGCATGGCACAGTTAAAATTGCAGCCTTGGATACTACAGGAAATCAATGGTGTGCCTGGATCTTTCTGCTTTAGTGGTAGGTTTGACAGTATAGCACAACTCGAATGAGGCGAGAGAACCACCGGATTCTTAGTTTTCTTTGACTGTCGCCTAGGTGTTGTGTACTCTTTGAAAAATCGGGTGACAGTTGGTATGTGGTTGATCGCCTTGAGCAGGGGTACCTTGATTTTTACATCCCTGAATAAATTACGCAGGTTATCAAAGGCTTGCATATCTTTCCTTTTTCCTTTTGGCTCCCTTAGTAGAGCCTCAAGGAATGGAACTAATTCTAGCACCAATTTGCGTGTATCGTCCTCTCACAAATGCGGTGAGCATCTCGAATGAGAGGGCGATGAAGAAGACAGGCCAGGATCAAGTTTAGGTGGATCGATGGTCTGCTTACCGCTCCTCGTAGTGATAGCATTGGATGATGCGGGTCGAGTGGGATCATACAATGGAGGAGGGTTTGCAATAGGGACATAAGAGTGTAGTGCTGCAGTGGGATTAGCCTGAAATCCTGGTGGAATGCTCGGAGCCTACAAAATTTGATTAACCTACCCCTGAGAAGGTCGTACCTGTGGTTGAGGACCATGGGGTATGAAATTTCGCGGGTTTGGAACAGGTTGCCTGAGAAGAGTGCCCTGAGATCGAGTCGCCATGATTAGTTGATTGATCTCAGCATTCTGCTGCGCCAATTGGTACTGAAGAGAGGTCATGTTCTCTTCAAGGTGCTTTGACATTTTCGTCATCATTTGCATCAATTTATCAAGAGGACTTGATGCCTGTTCGGTTTGTGGTACGCAAGGACCTGATGGCAGATTCGCCATACGATTAGACTGGGCCCTTGGGATGACGGGTGTGGATGGTCGCATTGGTCCACCTGCTGGGTTTTGGCGCTGCGGGTTGTTGGACCATGCGAAGTTTGGATGATTTCACCACCCTGGGTTATAAGTGGCAGAGAATGGGTTGTTCCCTAGGGCGCAAGCGTCTTCCATGCCAGAAGACATGTCCGCATGTAAATATGCGTTCGAGCACACGGAGGCTTGGTCCTCCATGTCAAAATACTGGCTCGCAGAAGCCAAATCCACATGACTTACCGAGTCACTCGACGCGACACTCGGTAAGGAAGGCCTTACGAGGTTTCTCAGGATAAGCCTGGTATTGGAAGAATTGGGATTGTGACTAACGAGTCGATTGTTCACTTTAAAAGTCGTTTGTAGTTTGATGTGGTGGAAAAATCGACTAATCAACAATTAAAACAACTCATAGAAGAGCGGGTCGTATCCACAGGGAGGCAATGATGTATTTAAGTTCGCACCAATTAGAAACGTATGTTCGTAGTTAGTTTAGACTAGAATCGAGCCAAATCTGCCTTCAGATTAAGGTAATATCAAGAAAACATGCTGAAATGGCCATTTTTAACAACTAGAGGATATTTTTTGCAATGTAATTCAATAAAATATCAATAAAAGTTGGCAATGGCAGAAAATGTAAATATTAATGGCCCTTTTACTGTAGCAAAATAGGCGATTTCTTCCCCTTGGCCGTGCACTACAAGGAGTGGATGGCCAGACATAGGAAGATCGGAGGAAGTCCCTTACACTGAGGGCTTCGAAACGATGGTGGTGGCGTGTTGCGCGGCAGCCGGACGACCTCCGGCGGAGGTGGCTGCAGCCAGCGGGAGGCGCTGTTCTTGGCGGTGAGGACTGCCATGCGCTGGCTAGAGGGCGCAGAAGCACGCGTGGCCTGTTGGCAGTTCTGCCAACTCTGCTGCTACGTGCCGGCTGGAGGCGTGTGCGCAGTGAAGTTCTGCAGGCGTACGGGTGTAGGGAAGGTGCTGCAGCTGGTGGGAGGCACTATTGTTGGCAGTGAGGACTGCCGCACGCTGGCTGGAGGGCGTGGAAGTGCACTGCAGCCGGTGAGAGCGGGAAGGCACTGCAGCCTGTGCTAGCGGCTTGGGCGTACGCTGTGGCAGTGAGCGCTGTTCTGCTGGCGGTGGTTGCGTGCGCTGTTGGAGGGTGGTGTGCTCGTGGGCTTCAAAGGCTGGAGGGCGTGCGATTGAAGACTGTTGCGGCGTGGAGATGGCGCTGGAGGTGAAGTGGGCAGATGTGGTTGTGTGGGTGTGGTTGCAGGCGGTGATCACGATGAGGTGGTTGCAAGAGGAAGGTGAGAGCGTGGCTTAAGACGTCCGAGAAGTTTCTCGGACGTCTTAAGTGACTGAGAAGGTGATTGCAGAGTGGCTGCGGCGGTGGTTCTTGGTGACGACGGCGAGGGAGATGCACGCTAAGGTGCTCACGGTAATGCGGACGAGTTTCGGATGGCGGTGTGGCCTGTCACACCACAAGCCCACGGTGGTGGAGACTCGCCGCCACGTTTGAGGCCGGTGGTGTGGAATGGAAGAGAGGAGATCTCTCTGCACAGTGGTGGGTCGGTGTTGGAGGCCTCCAGAGCTCGGTTGCCTCCCTCCTCCTTTTGTATTGGCCTGCACCAATTTGAGATCAGCTGCCTGACCAGATCCAACATATCTGCTCCTCCTTGAATGAGTTCTTCAGTACGGCAGCTGGTGGCGTTGGAGCAGCAGCCAGCCGTTCCTGTAAGAAGAAGAATAAATAAAATAATATTAAAATATTATGGTCATTTATATATAGACCCTCAACTTTTATGTTAATGAAAATAATGTACCTAATTGGTCAACTAATTAGATGAATGTCATTCTAAGCTAATTCTAAATGCACTTAAAATATGAATGCAATGCATGGATTATGTAATTAAATTAAAAATATGAATTAATCTATTTACATCTTAATTTATACTAAATAAATGTCAGAATTAACCTAATGTCTAGGCACTTAAATACTTAAATAGCCCACAACTATGGGCTAATCAGTGAATAAGTGGTGAGGTGGGGGTGTTTGCCATAGAATGGGCGGGGTTGGCCAGAAGCTCATCCAGCTTCTTGTGCACAACGGAGACTTCATCCAATTTCTGTACATTAAGGCTAAGATCAGCAGATGAATGGGTAGGTCCCGTGTCAACTTAGTGGACATTTCGGGGCAGGCTGGTATGATTAAAGGCAACAATGGAGGCATTGTTCATCGAGTTTTCACTCATATTTTCAAATAGTTCGAATGCTCCATTGTCATCTTTATTCGTAAAATTCCCTCCACAGGAAGTGTCTGCAATCTGCTTCAAAGTCTCATTTAGCCCATAGTTGAAAATCTGGGCTATATGCCACTTAGGTAGACCGTGGTGCGGACACTTCCTGAGGAGGTCATTATACCTCTCCCATGCCTCTTGAAATTGTTCACCATTTTGTTGTGTAAAAGAGGTGATAGCACGGTGAAGAGCATTGGTTCGCCCGATTGGGAAGAACTTCTTGAGAAACACTGTTCGCATCTCTTCCCAAGAGTGGGTGGTTCTCCCAAGGGTGCATAACCACTGTGACGCTTTATCCCGCAATGGCAATGGGAACATTTTCATGAGGACTATTGGTAACCTGATATTTCTTGGTTTAAGAGTTTCAGCCAATCGGGTTAGGTCTTCCAAGTAAAGAAAAGGATCTTCACTTGCAAGACCATGGAAGTGAAAATTTATCAGGCCAATTATGTTAGGCTTCAGTTCAAAGTCGTCCCCACCCATGGGCACCCGAATTTGTCCTATGGTCTCTGTAGCAGCGGGATTCTGATAAGAGCTAAGAGACCTAGGCTCCTCCCGTTCAGGAGGGTTTTGCATTTCCTCCAATGTTTCCCTAACGGCTTCAATTTGCTCATTATACATTTCCATTTAGGGTTGGAGGCAGGTTATGGGATCTAAAGCTCCACCACCTGGTGGGTTTTGAGGGTGGTTTCCTCCCTCGAGATTTAGGGGTGGGCATGCAGCCATGTTTATGGAGGAGGAGGATGATTCGGCTTCTCTTCTAGATTTATCAGGCAATTCAAACAGTTCAGGGTTTTGTGACCTCCTCCCAAACATGCACTACCGTAGGAAGAATTGGGGGGATACGAAGTAAAAAGGGATGAGAGAAATGATGCTGCAAAGGTACACTTGATGACAAATCAATACAATCAAATTCCTAACCTCTACAGTGTGCCCTTAGACCTAAAGATCTAAGTTACCTACTATCATGAACTATGGAACCGATTGTGAACACCGTGGAACCACCAGGCTTGATTGAAAGGCCGTTTGCCCCAGTCGTAGACACCCAATAGCATGCAGGAACACTCACCAGCACGTAGACGCTACACGCAGGTAGTTAGACCTCCAATCCTTAAAAAGGGTTAAGTTACTACCAATTTTAGTTAAAGGCTTAGGATCAAGCGCTTTTGGAATGTGAAGGGCGTTATTTACAGGTAATGCCCAAGTGATTGATTTTCAGAGTGTGTAAAACAAGCATGCGATGGGGAAATCTCCCCGAATTGAAGTTTTAATTGGTGAATGGTTTTTAGAATTCAGCCTTAAGTAGTATGGATTTTAGGATTTCACTGAAATACCAATTCAACCAAGCATCTGGTTTTGCAAGAATACAAGTTTTCTTCTAAGCCCAACTAACCCTTCTTCAATGTTAATTGGTTAATGCATGCTAAAATGCAATGGGCTTCCATAAATCGAGATTTCTATGTGTGGATGCACGAATCAGTTTTAGATTAGTGTGAGAAGGAGCCAAAGCACTTCAATTCAAGTGCCCCCAATCACCAAAAAGATGTCCACACACAAGGCTAAACCAAAAGATGAGGAAAATCAAATTGTTGGGGTTGAAGTATTCGGGATCGAATATTAGGCAAGTTGAAAAGTCATGGTGGGGTTGGAAACAACTCAATTCCAAGTCTCCCAGCCAAAAATGTGACCCTGAATTTGCAGATAAGTGAGGCAAATAGGGGTGCAATCAATCTTTTTATGTTTGCCTCAAAGAATACTTCACACGGAGAAAAATTCAAGAATCAAGATTCTTGGATTTTCACTATGCGAAGTAAGGTGGCAAACCCCAGGGTGGTGGGAGTAAAGGCAATCAATCAAACAAGTGAATTTTAATCCATTTGCCCCAAGAGATCCCAAGAAGTTTTTCTAGTTTTTTAGTTTTTAGTTTTTTTTTTTTATTAAGGTGACAAGTTAACCTAGGTTCTTAAGAAAGAAAGACCTACTTGTTCAGCCATGTGTGCGAAGCTCCAGTGCGGTGTCGGCGTCTTCACGCTCTCGTTCCCGCCTTGGATCTACCCACGTCTCTGACTTTGTCTGCCTGCCTTCTCCTTGCAACAGGTTTACCAGCACACGAAAAATAGAGACACCCGTGAAGAGAGAAGAGAAAAATGAAAGGAATGGAATAGAAACTTACTTGAAGGCACACTTCCCTGGCAACAACGCCATTGAAAGGGATGGTGGTCGGACCCGGTTAGGTTGTGTTAATATGGTGATTTTATCATTGAAGTGTGTATAGTGGTTAACCTAAATCGAGCCTAGCCATCTCTTTACAAAATATTTAACCTGGCCTACTTGATTTTATCTTAGTCACTTTTAGGCCCAGGGTCAAACTCAGGGAAGTGGGGTTAGAAGTCAAGTTCCTACGTCTGTCCTACAACGAATCTCTTCCATTTGCTTATTGTGTTTTTGGTTTTTTTTTTTCTATTTAGATTTTTTCTAATAATTCTTGTCCTTGAGACACTCCCTCAAAATTAGGTTCTTGGTTTTGAGCCAAATCCGGGTTTCAAAACTGGTCTTGCTATTCGCAAGACGGAGTACCTGCAAGTCAAGGATTATCTTTTTACTAGCAGGAAAGCGAAACAGAAATAAAGAAAATATAGTATATATATATAGGTATATATTATATATGTATAAAGGGGTGGGGGTGGAGGCGGAGATGGAGTGTAGCACGGTGTCGAGTCGGTCGTCGTCCAGGAAGACGCAACCAACAGGACGAACTGCCACGTGGAGGGTAGGATGGATGGTGGAAGATGAGTGCGAACATGCTTTCTATACCCGTGTATCGGGGAATATCACCTGCTGGTGCAGATATTCCTGCGAAACCACGTATGGTAAGTAATGTGAAAAAAAATATATATATATATCTGTATATATGTAAATATATCTATACATATATATATATGGTTATAAATATATAGGTATATGTGTACTTATATATGTATATATGTATATGTATATATGTATAGGTATGTAAATATATGTATAGATGTATATTTATATATATATATGTGTATATGTATGTATATATAACTATATAGAAGTATTTATATTTGTATGTATATATATATATATAGTAATATATGTATATAGATATACGTAGATAGATATGTGTGTATATATATAGATATGTATATATAGTTATATAGATATATATGTATATATGTATGCATATTTGTATATATATATGTGTATAAGTATATGTATATATATATATATATGTTTCTATACTTATACTTAGTTATATAGGTAATGATATATATATATATATAGATATATGTATACATATATATATATAGATATATGTATACATATATATATGTGTATATAAGTATATGTAGATATATATATTTATATAAGTATATAGATATATATATATATGTACATAAATATATATAGATATAAATATATATATGTATATATATATAAGTACATAATAGTGTATATGTGAGAGTGTGTGTGTGAGAGAGTGTGAGTGTGTGTGTGTATGTGCATTTGCAGAGAGAGAGGGAGAGTGTGCTGTGAGAGAGAGAGAGCTGGAGTTGGCGTGGTTAAGGCATCTGAAGCTTCAGGCCCGACGTCTAGAGTCCACACGTGCACGCGCAGGCACGTATGTGCGTAGAGAGGCACGTGCTGGAGGGAGTGGGCGCAGAGAGAGAGGGTCGCAACGCGCAGCACTGCACGGAAGGGCTGGAGCGGGCAGACGCAGGCTCACGAAGGCGAAGGGAACAGGCGAAGACGTGGGCGGGTGCTGGTGCTGGTAGACGGGCAGGCGGGCGCTGGAGCATGTCGCAGGGTGAGACGCGCATGCAGGCAGTGGCCGATAGCGGTTCACCGGTTGACCGGATAAGTGAGAAACTTACTGGTCACACCACTGTTGCCATAGTGTTCCGCAGAAGTGCGTGAATAGTGGCTACAGTGGCCGGGCAAGCCACCCAACCGGGTGCTGTACATGCTGTGAGTGCGGGCAGCTTGCGACTGGCACGTGCCGGTTGGCGCACGCATGGAAGCGGTGCATCGGTTGGTTGCGGGCGCAGGGAGGTTCGCGACAGGGTGCGCAAAGAGGGGCGAGGTCGCCTGCAGGCATGTGCGGAGAGGGCTGAGGCGGCTGCTGCAGGGACGCACGGTGGCCTACTGCTACTGCCGCCTTGCTGCTGCTGCTGCGTGCGGAGCTTTGAGCTTCAAAGCTTGAAGCTCCTACTCCAATGGTTGAAATGGCATGAAAAGTTGAAACAGAGATTGCCACCACGCCCACCGGCTCTCTGATGAGCTGGGCGGTGGTGGACTCACAGTGGTGGTTGTGCACCACTGTGAGGTGCTCCGACCCGCAGAGTGTCTCCTTAGAGGAGGAGGCCCTGCGTATGGAGGGAGAGAGGAGGAGGTAGCCTGGAGAAGAAGATGCTGTGGAGTTTTTTTTTGCTGGACTAGGCTCCCATACAAAGGAGGAGCCATTCTCTTTTTAAAGAAGAAGAAAGCATGCACAGCCATGCCTTGGCTGTGCATGGCTTGTGTATGGCTTGGCAAGGAATGTTTCTGCAAAGCATGGAGTGAGGAGGAAAGTCCAGCCATGCCGTGCAGCCGTGGGAAGAAAGTCAAAAATAAAAAAGAAGAAATGAAGATAGAAATTTTTCAAGCCAGCACTTGAGGAATTTGTTAATTGCAAGGCCATTTTATTTCACTCTCCTCCCCTCTCAATTAAATGCATGCATGCATGTATTTTCACAAATGCGGCTATGGAACCCATATATGCACTGGTAATGCTAGGAAATAGCACAAGATTACACAATTGCAGGTGTATTTTTGCAGTGTAATCAGATCCTAAGGTGTAGGATAAGTTGCAACTGGATCTTTTCTGTTCAGGGGTAGTTTGTTCATCATAACCGAGCTTACTATATCTAGAAGAATTACCTTCCCTAGGTTTCTTGGCTGCCTTTTTGGGTACACAAGTCTTTTTGGAATTTGGCTTAGGCAGGGATATATTTAATGGCATCTAAGTGGGGGATATTTATTTCTACTTGGCTAAAAAGATCTATCAATTCCTTATCAGTGGGCTCGGATTTCATTTTCATAGTGTGTGAATAGTGAAGGGCTCGTGGAAAAGGGATGGGATTTTCCTATTTTGCACTTTCAGGTTCTTGAACAGGGTTAAAGGAGGAGGGGGAAGAGTTGATTTGCTTTTCTTTGTAGTGGGTTTCTTGAGCAAGAAAAGGACCATGAATAGTTTTCTCATTCCACAGAATCAATGCACTTGCATTATGATTGCTTCTAGGAGGAGGATCGAAGGCTTCATTTTGATTAAAACCCAGTGGATGATGGGGTGCTAGGTATATAGGTTGACTGGGATATTGATAAACACCAGTTTATCATCATTCTTACACCCTAAAACTAATATAGCTCTTAGGGTTTTAGCTCCACAAATGAGTTTTCAAGCTGTATTTAGGAATTTACTCAGGATAGGCATGCATTGCATCTTATTGTCCTTTTGATGCATTTATATGAGTGCCAGGATTAGGAAGAATGTCAGATCCCACACATACAGGCACTTAGAAAGGCAGAAATTGAAGAAAATGCTCCAATCATTTGGATCCTGGATAGATCTAGCTCATCCCAGCTAGGTCCCAACTCCTTCTAGCTGGATCAACTCATCCCTAGCTCCATGCAGCTCATCTCAACTGAATGGTATCTCTAGCTAGTTCAGTTTAGCTCCATTCAGCTCACCTCAGTTGGATGGCAGCTCAAACTAGCTCAAAATAGTTGATCACATCTTAATTCTAGCTCCTCCAACTCAGACAAGTTCATTGGAAGCTCAACCTGACTAGTACTAGCTACTGCCATCAACTAGCTGGACCTAGGTAGTTGAAGAAGTCATCAACCAGGTTTGGCCACCACAAGTCCTACTCCTGGAAACCTAACTCAGCCCAACTTAGTTGAGCTAAGCTACTTGACCTAAGCTTGCTACTCGAACTAGCTAGGTATTCTCTATGAAAACTAGACCCAACTTACCTTAGCTCAGATTAAGAAGAATCCAGTTTATATTATCTTAGCTTAGCTACTAGCAAAGAACTAGCTAACTAAGCTACCTACTGAGCTCTACTTTAGCTGCCTTCAGCGGACATCAGCTCCAGCGTAGCTCCTTCCAGCTACCTCCAGCTCATCACTTCCAAAACCCTAGCTCCCTCTACCTTTCTCCCCAACTCCTTAATATCTAGGCTAGCTTAGCTAGTTGATCTCCTTGGCACCAAAACCTAATCCTAAACCTCACCTAACTAGCTCCACCAACTAAGCCTACCTATAGTACACCTAAGGTACCTCCACCTCCCTTCTCTTTTGGTGCCAACATAGGCATCCCTTGGCCCCTCAACCACCACCAAAAGCCACCTAAAGGTGGCACCAAAACCACCTAATAACTACCCTAGAATTGGAGCCAAAATGAACCCCAATCTCAACTATACACCTACCTCAACAATCAATCCCAACCCTACACCTAATCCACCTTTTAGAAACCCCCATGTTGGTGCCAAAGTGGAGGTACCTCTCCACTCATGGACATCCACAAAGGGGGTGAAACAAACCATAACCACCCTCCCTTGCATCCCTTAAAGTTGTGCCAACTATTCTCTTCCCTAGGATCACCAACCACCTCGATCAAATCATCCTAACCATCCATCCAAAGGTCACGCCAACCCCCCCTCCATTCCTATATATATCCCTCCTAACTACTAGCAAAAGAACGATCTCCTCTCCATTAGTTAGGTTCCATATTCTTCCATTAGTTTTGGTTCCACCCTACCTTAGCTATATTATTTCTCGCCAAGGAGGAAGAAGAATGGAAGAAGATCAAGGGGGCACACACCCACCCCATTGGTGCCTTCTTCCTCTCCTTCTTCTCCCTTACCCATGCCAAGGAGGAGGTCATCATGAACACTAAAGGGACAGCCAGGCAAGAGGAGGAGCAAGGTGGTTGAAGCCCACCTTGGTGGATAGCTTGGAGGAGGACTACATCAAGAAGAAGATAGGACGACCCTTTTCAAGTCTAGGGCAACTGCACTTGGAGCAAGGGCCATCCTAACTTCAACTAGAGGATCCCCCTTTCTTCTTTTGTATCCCTATATTTTGCATTAGCTACTGTGCTTTTATTTCATCTAATAAGCATTCTGCTACATTCCTTGTAGTTCCTAGTAATACAAATCATGTTTACCTTCCAAGCTCATGTTTCAATTTTAGTGTGCTTTTCTTGCTTTTAATTAGCTAGTGCATCACACCCCTTCTCTTCTAATTACCTAGGCACACTTGCCTAGGGTAAGCTTAGAGGAGAAGGCTTCATTTTTGTCGCTTAGGGTTAGTTGTAGCATAATTCATCAATCCTGATTATTTCCAAAATAATAAAAAGAAAAAATTCAAAATAAAAAAAGACAAGTGAGGTTTTGAGAGGTGAGAGAGAGAACCAATTCATGTAATTAACAATTTGGACTCCTTGGACAACCCTAGATACTCCATTATCTAGGTGTTATAAATGTAAAAGTTTGATTGTGGATTTATGCATTGCATTGACCTAATTACATCATTTAACAAACTGTGTATTTCCCGCATCAGATATCCACCTTGATACTGATTCCATTGTTTGTTAAGGTTGGGCATGGATTTGGATGGCAAGCTGCCAATAGATTTGTGATCAGGAGTAACCTTTACTTGATGTTGTAAATTGGTGATCATGAAGGTTACTTTAGTCAGTTGAGTTTGCATTCCCTGTAGAGTCTTCACAACCTGGGTGTTGACACCATCCTGGGATGGTCTAGGTTCATATGTGTTTTGCCTATCATTCTAAAATTGATTTTGTTTGGGAAATGAAACCTGATTTGGGGCTTTCCAGGAGAGATTCGAGTTGGTACTCGAAGTTTGATTGTAAGAATTGGAGGGATTTCTAAATTACTCCTAGAGAGATGAAATGTTCTCAGTGGTGGGGTCAAAAAGATTTTGATTTAGAAAATCAAAGGTCCTAGTCAAATCTTTTGAGGGTTCAGCTGAAAATTGCTTCTCAGCAGGGGTAGCATTAACATTGTGCCGATTTTCTCCTCTGAGAGGGTGAGGGGAGTTAGGGTAAGGAGCTTGTTTTTGGTTGAGCTATTCTTCCGTTTTCTTCTAGTTTATTTGCATTTGATCTAGCCGTTGAGCTATCATGTGTAGATCATTCTGTGTGACTGGAACAAATGTGGATTTGGAGCCAATTTCATTGACTTCGAGTCTTGGGTTGTTGGTTCTACCAAAAGTGTCCACTAAAGCCACATTAAATGAGTTTTCACTCATTCCTTCAAAAAGGAGGTAAGCACTTTCAGCATATTTATTAATGAAATTACCTTCACGTGAAGCTTCCACAAATCTTTTTAATTGATCTTCTAATCCATGACAGAAAATCTGCACTAACTGCCATCGTGGAATTTCATGGTGGGGGAAACTTCTAAGTAATTCTTGAAATCTCTCCCAATACTCATGGAGAGGTTCACTAGATTTTTGCTGAAATGTCGTTATTGAACGACATAAAGCAATTGTACAACCTATCGGAAATAATTTTTTAAGAGAAGTATTTTTTAATTGGGGCGAGGTGGTGATAGGATGCCCAACCATTCTAAACCAATGTGATGCTTTATCTTTTAGTGAGAGAGGAAAAGGTCTCATGAGCCACAACTCTTCCTGTACATTGCGGGAACGAGTGCTTTGAGCGAGGATAGTTAGATCCTAGAGGTGGCAAAAGGGGTCTTCTCTCGGAAGATGATGGAAATGTTTGATTAGGTTTAGAATGGTGGGTTAGTTGACAGGTTTTAGAAGTTAGGTTTGGCTTGGGAAGTGCAAGCAGAATTTTTTGAATGGTTTTCCATATTTTGCACATCAAACTCAGAGCAATGATGAGAAGAAAATAAGGATATTTTGGTGCGTGGGGCAAATTCAAATGGTCCCTAGAGATGTTGGCTCTGGGACCTTCTCTCATGCACGCACTTGGAAGATAGAGGGGGAGGAGAAGATAAAGAGATGAGAGAAAGTGTACAATTCAAACAACCAAGCCTAATCTGTCTTAAAGTTGACTCCTTAATGAAACCTAAGACTTCGGAACCTGAAAAATAAGAAATTAGTAAGTAAACCCACTTCCTTAAGATTACCTGGCTAGACTAAAAGAGCTAGATTGGACTCAAGCATGTCTTGGGAAAATCACTAGGGTCTTGTGCAAACTCGCACCTGATGGGAACACCATCGTGAGCGTTAACTAGCTCATTTTTACCTAGAAAAGAGAGCAAAAGCTACTACATAATGTAGAGAAAGGGCTTAATTCAAGGAATAACTATTTTGAGAGGAAAACATGAAACAAAGGGTAAAATAAAAATTTTACCATTGCAGAACATCAATGGGATTTCTCAGGGGCTAAACATAGGTCAAATGGTCTTAACAAGATAAAAACTGGGTTGGTTAAATCATAAAAGGGTTAATGTGCAATCTAAGAATTAAATTACATTTTGTAACCCTAAAACAAACTCGTTTAATTCAACAAGGTTTTGGTCAAGATAAAAGTCCACTAAATCCTATAAAATTCATGGAAAAATATCCCTTAGGGTTTAGAACCTTCAAATTGGCCTTTGGAGCCAATTTTAACCTAAATAGGGGTCCTACCTAATTATTTTCCCTAATTTGGGTTTTTGTGCAAAATGTACAGTCAAATGTGGTTAAACCTAAAGTCCAACTACACCATTGGATTCCCTAGGACCAAATTAGATTTGTACCAAAACTTGGACCTATGGGGAGGTCACCTTGACCAACTTTGCAAAACAGTCCACCCAATTACATTTAGAACCCTAGCTTTGGAAAACCATTGTGCAGACCCCCCTATCTTCCTCATCACTCTTTGGAATTAGGTCCCTCCGCCTTTACAGCGAAGGAGTCCTACTCCGGTGTGGTTTTGAGGAGGATTTCTCCCTGATTCCCTAGAGATCCCTTCTTAGATTTGAAATGGAGATTCTCTGAGGAATTCCCTATCATCTGAATGCAATCTCAAACCTTGATTCACACCTAATCTCTCGTGCGAATGCTCGAGAGACAAGGGCGTCTCTCGCATAGTCCTACTCCAGTGAAGATTCTTGTGCTTGGTGGCTTGCCTTCCAAGCACAACGACCTCTACCAGTACCTATAAAAGGACCCCCTGCCCTGCTTCTCAAATTTAGCTTAGTTTGGCTGGAGAACAACCTCCAATTTCTCCTCTTCTCCTCCAGCCAAGCATCCAATGAGCTTTGGTGACTCCTCCCTCTTCTCGTCGCTCTCCCACAATACCAGTGGCAGAGCTACCTTCACCTCCTTCCTCCGCGTCGCGTCGTGCCAGCGCTGGCGTCAACCACCCTTTCGTTGTTGCGGTTCCCCCTCCACTGGAACTTTCTACTCCGACAGTGGCAGGTACGCACCAAACACCCTCCCTATCCTTTTGTCCAATTTGTTAAGCTAAATCTCTTCCTTTCTCTCCTCTCTTCATTTCCCCTTCTTTATTTCTACTTTTGACCCCTCGACAGCCATAGACCACCTCCGTCTTCCTCAACTCCGGCAGACCACCGGCAAAGGGGCAACTGTTACTCCACACACCCACACGCCTCGCCAGACCCCTTAGAAACTCCGCCACAATCCACTGAGCACTATCCCCATCTCCATTGACCGCCATCACCTCGACACTCGCCCCCCGACCTCACCCATCACCATGGCAACAGACTGAACTAGGCACGCACGACTAGGCTACCCCGCGGCCACCCACCCACCTAAACACCTTCGCCATGCCATGGAGAGGCTACTTGCGTATTCTAATGAGGCTGCAAGGCTATATTACTTGAAATGCAGGTTCGATCTCTGCCGCCATTAGCGTAGACTCGAAGAAGCTTGCAAGCTCGCCCTAGGCAGTCAGGCTCCAGGCAAACAGGTCCAGGTGACACGGAATGAGTTCGCGCACACATCCAGCCAGTGAGTGGCTTTGAGAAGAGCACTCAGTAGTAGCAGTTAGGCAGAGCACCTCCTGCGAGTACCCGAGAAGCGGGTGGGACTTTTAGTCCCACCTCAAAAAGCTTAGAGCACGCTGAGTGGTATAAAGTGTTTTTGTGTTTTAGGCTCTTTGCCTCCGATAGCGGGGTGAGGTCCGCTCGCTTGCTCACTCGCCTCGTCCGCGACCAACACTATGTGGACCTGGCTTACTTGACCCATTTATCCAGCACTCCTTGGTGCCACCCACGTCGATGTGCCTGGACCCAGGTGTGCCTGACCCAACTCGTATACCCGATTGGCTCTGGGAGAGCGAACGTAAGAGCGAAAAGTGAGAGAGCATACTGACAGAATCATTTTCGCATGTTTAAAAGTTGTCGGAAATCATAGTATAGTTGTGCAAAAACGTTCGTCAAAAATTAAGTTTCTAAAAATTACGAGACTTGAGTCCCAGTCGTTCGTCTCTAGGAGGCATTTGTTTACTTCTGAAATCAATCTTCTATTACTCTACTTTGTTTAGAATCGCATGCCGGTTCGTGATTATTATGTATTTAGGTACGACATGCTTAGTTGCAAGAATATTAAGAGTTAGAAACAGGCAACTTCAATCACACATGTATGATAGCAATCAATAAGCTCATGGTGATTTCACAACATGGTGATATATATATAGGCATTTTTCATTCATTCAATGGGAGAGTTGTTTGCAACAAGAACTGTAGAGGAAAGCTTGAACATAAATGCTTAAATGGAAATCTAGCTACCAGAAATTGACTGCATACAAGAATCAAAGGGGGAATTTTGCATGCATCATTAGGGAAGAATAAAGACTACTCTACTAAGCAATAATAAAAAGGAGTAAACTACGAAGAGCATAAACTAAATCTAGCATAACAAAAGGGCATTTAGGGGTGGTCTCCGATGGCCTTGGAGTGGTCGAGAGGAGAATGAGGGGCGACCAATGTAGCTTAGGCTAACCCTTGGAGAGAGGGAGGATTGATCTAGCATCCCGACATGTCCTCCATGGTGGTGGTAGTGAGCACATGGAGGTGGAGTGGCTAGCTAAGTGGAAGTGGGCATGAATGGCAACAATGGAGTGAATTTGCCAAGGAAGTGAATGAAGTCAAGGGATGTGAATGGGTGCAAATGGTCACCCCTTAGGTCCTTTTATAGACCTAAGGGAAGCTCTCTAGAGAATTATGGAATTCTCTAGAGAGGCCTATTGTGGGAGCTCATGGGAGAGTGAGAGAGAGAGGATGGAAGGTGGTTTTTAGATCCACCAGATGTGGATCTAAAAATTGAATGGCTCTTGGTTGCTAATTTTGGCAACCAAAGCAACCACACATGGTAGAGAGTCCAAGAGAACTCTAGGCTAGGTATTTTTGTGTGGATGGGGTGTGTGGGTGTGTGTGGGTCAAAACTTAGGTGGCTAGGTTGATTAGGTTAGGTTCTAGTTGGTTTAGGTCAAGGTATATCTCAAATTAGGGTTATAAACCCTAATTCACTAAGGTAAAGTGCAATTAAACTTAATAAAAGTTTAATTGGGTGTGTGGAAACTTAATTGACAGTAAAACAACTCAATTAATTTATGTTTATGTCAATTGGACTCTCACTGAGTCCAATTGGACAGTGTATGCTGAAATCAGGGCTCAATTGGACTCAATGAGTCCAATTGAATAGGCGGATGGAATTGACTAAGATCTAAGTCAATTAGGTTTAGTGAGGACCTAATTAGCTCCTTAAGGAGGTCTAGAGGTGATGCACTAGGGTTAGGGCACCTTAATTTAGGTTCCTGTGGGGTTGGAATTGGGTTTAGGGACCTAGAGATCCAAGATCAAGGCTTAAATCTCAAAATAGGAACTGGAGAGCAGCATCAGACATCCAATAATAGTGTCTGAAGTATTATACTCAAAAATCAGAAGTCCAGACTTTTTGTCTGGATGTCCAATCAGAGTCAGGAGGGATTTTGGGTTCTGTTTTGGGTATTCTGTAGAAATTGGACATCTGACAAAGTGTCTGGACATCCAATAACACTACAGAAGTGGGTTTGAGGTGTGCGGGAGATGGATAAGGGTCCTGGACATCCTGTAACTTATCTAGACATCCAGATAAGGGTTGGAACTAGGGTTATAGGGCTTCCTATGGTGTTGTGACCTAATCTAAGGGTGGCTAAGTCTTGGGGAAGTCTTTGGGCTATCCTAGGGCTAGCATGGACCTAAGCTCTTCACATTTTATTGCTTTATTCCTACTTAATAGCATAACAAACCTTTAACTCCCTTACATTATTATTCCTACATTTAATCTAAGCCTTCTGCTCTAGCTTTGCTGCAACTCCCATTATTCCTGATCCAGCTTCAGATTCAGCACTTGATTAGCTTATTCCCTGGATTTGACATAATATACTTAATCAGCACATTATAACATTATTTCATGCATAGCTAAAGATGAGCAGTAAAGATGTAGATAATGTGTATGTACGCATGAATAGCCCTAACTATGCTAAGTCTTAGCTTAATCTGGGTCAATTAAGACCTATGATTGTTGCGCAATCACGTACATGGGGAGGGTAGGGGTAGGTTTTGCACTTGTGTGTGCAAGGAAAGGAAGATGGAAGAGGAAGGTGAAGCTGAAGAAGCTAAGTGCAGGAGGAAGCAGCCGCAGAGAAGAAGCCAAACTAAGGGAGGCTGAAGAAGAAGAAGGAAGGTAATGAAGCTGAAGGAAGGAGAAATCAAGGCAGAAGGAAAGAAAGAAGGAAGAAAGACTAATGAAGAAGAGAAAGCTAAAGGCGAAGAAAGAAGGCTCGGTTGAAAAGGAAAGAGAAAGAAGGAAATCAGAAGCCAAGGAAGAAAGGTAGAGAAGGCCAAAGTCAGAGATGAAAAGAAAGAGAAGCTAAGGCAAGTACGCAGAGGAAAGGAAGAAAAAGAAGAAAGAGGAAAGGAGAGAAGAGAAGGAAGAAGAAGGAAGCATAATAAGCTAAAGGCGAAGAAAGTCAAAGAAAGAAAGAGAAAGAAGAGAAGCCAAGAAGGAGAAGGCAAAAAGAAGAACCAAAGAAGAAAAGAAGAGGAAGCCGAAGAGAGAGCCAAGAGAAGGAGAATCAAACTTTTTATCCTATTCCTCTCAATTTCTCTTTTATTGCTACATTTTAGTTTTCATAAACTCCTGCATTATATTTTGAATTAGACTTTGAGTAATTTTAAGCGTTCAAATTATGTCTATTGAGATTAGTAAATAAATTCCACTTGCTCCCTATGTTCGACCTCGGACTTAACATTCGAGTAATAAAAATTCTTATTTGCTTACAAGGCGATTTCAACTATAATACGACACAGTATTTATTCTTTATAAACCAATCTCGCCTTCCCTGTAAACATTTTCGCACTGTTGCTAGGGAGGAACGTGTAATTTGTCACTAGTCTCTACATTATTTTTTATTAATTTGAGTACTATCTTGCCCTATTTTGTTTTGCTGTGATTTTGGAAGGTATTTCACGAGGAAATCTCCAACATGAATCAACCACTCCAAGGCAGGTAAACTCTCCTTTCTTCCCTAAATCCATCTCCTAATCTTGGGAAGACAAAAGGAAGAAATCAAATTAGGAATCAACTGCCTTCTTTCTATAGTAACTACCATCTTTAAGGCAAAAGTTTCCTGATTTTGCAAAATTTTTCAAATCTTACTGAAGTTGAAGCGATTTTTAAAGAGCCAACCCCACAAATTCCTATGCCTAGTAGAAATCATGCTTAATTTTCAAATCTCCACAGACTACACATTTCTCGATTTTAAGTCCAAAGAGAACTTTTGTGAAAATCAAAGAGGATTGGAAATAGAACCAAATTAGGGTTTCTACAGTAGGGTTTTGGAGTGCAAGTTCACACATGCTTGCATAAAAGGAAACAAACCTACCCGTATCAGTGTGCTACCCAAGCCCTTGATTGAAACAAAGTAAGCAAGACAAATCCTAAAATTGAGATCTAAAATCACTTGAATCTTAAAAACCTTCAACCTAATAACCTGGGAGTCAAATCAGGGTGATCTCTAGGATGTGACCTTGAATCATTCTGCCATCTTTAGGACAGGTCAAGTAAAGTTGACCCCTTGTTGGGTCAACCAACCTCCAAATTAGGTCACAACACCAAAACATCTAAAGTTCAAGTGAAAACCCTAAGCACCTTTGATCTTAAAAGTGGTAGACTTAAGAGGTCAAGGTCCCCATTCTGGTCTACCTGGAATCTCAGAGACAAGAGAGGTCGAGTGGGGGAAACCCTATAACCCATGGGGATGCTCTACTGTGTAGGGGTCTTTGTGGGACTCTCCCTCTCTAGCTACCTAGGTAATTGTCAGGTGGACGACTTTCTGATCCAGGCGTATCATTCGCCCCGAACCTCCATAATCATCCAAACATCTTTGGGTGCCTCAATTCGGTCAAAAACACATCTAGTTCCTCATCCCTTCTCTTTAGAGCACACACATAAATTTTCAGTGGGACACTCTATTCAGATTCAATCACTTCACAATTTGATTCCACATCTTGATCTGAACTCTGATTCTACATCTTGATTCCACCATTTGATCCAAATATGCAGCCAAACTAGTTTGGACTACCTTCCAAGAAACCTGAATTACAGAGATCAATGAGAGATAGGATGATTGAGGATGCCCTTGAATTCTATGAAATTGAATATAAAACCTCAACACCAATAGAAGACATTCAGGTTAATGTACCAATAACCACAACCTTCATCATAAATTGTGCCCAAGTGTTATTGACTGAAGCCACAAAAGAATCAACTCGAGATATTCTCATCACAACATACATTGAGATAGAAAAATTACACAAATTTGAATACCTTCAATGAATGACAAATCCTGTACTTTGGGAACAACAGCAAGATGATCTTGAAAAATGGGAAGGGATGATGCGATTATTAAAACAAATTATCGACCAGAAATGCCCGTACACGGCCTAAATAGATAATGAACCATCTTGGAGTAGTATTGAGGATCAATCCAATGTCCCAGATCTCGGGTTTGAGACACAGAGTCGTTATGGATTCCCATCCTAGATGGAGTACAATGCGCCTGATAATGAAGAAGGTTGAGAAGATCCAATTGCTGGAAAACACAATGTTGAGCCAACCCTAGACCATGGATCACCAAGCATAGAATTCCAAGACTCTTACAATGATGAGATTAGCAATGAACCACTCGAGGTGTAAATTCTGCCCCTTATTTTGATAAGGTGACCCTCGAAGGTATGGTGGAACTAGATTCTAGTGATTCAACCCACATTCTAAGCCTAGAATCTAGATCTGAAACTGATTTGGAAGATTACAAGGCCCCATATGATGAAGACCAAAGTTTCAATGAAGAGTATGATCATGGGCCTCTATTTGATGAATATCCCTCTCCAACATCCTCAGAGAATCAGATTGAATTTTTGGAAGTCATGGCAATCTACGATACAGAAACTGAGGATTTGGACGAGTGGGGTTTTAATTGGGTCTCTCCTACAACACTAGAACTTGAGCCTAGACCAAATAAGAACAGCTTTTTGAGCTCGGAATCTACATATAGTCTAGACCCCAGTCAAGCTGCTGAATCTACATAATGTGATTTATTCTGTGGTGGAACCTTTGATCTCAAATCTCAATCCGAATTTGATTTTTGCAATATCTCCGACAATTTTGAATCTGACCATGATTTTGAAGAAACTCTACTTCCTGAACACAAGCCAATCTTTGACCTCAACTCACATGATTCATTCTCCGACTCCAACTCTGAGGTCCCGGATCCTGAGATCACTGAAGAAAGTTCAGGTTCCAGTGACATGGAATCATTTCTTTTCGTTCCTCAGGAATCAAAACCAAAAAATGCCGAGAGTGATTGCAACCCAGAAATTGAATCTTTTCTCGACTCAAATTTCCATCATCCTATAGATACCCTTCAGGCATTCACCTTTGATTTTGAAAGCTACTATGAGGACTCTCTTCATGAAACCACCTGTCACGCCTTTCTAGAATAGCCCTCATACACAATTCTCATTGAAGCCACCTCTTCCACACATACAAAACCCAGCAAAACCCGTTTCCAACCCCGACCTGCAACCGAACTCAATTTCTTTTCTGATTCCCCTCTAACTGAGCCGATTGCAGATGATTCAATTACATATATATATCGGGTATCAAAAATTGATCAGACTGAAGACCATGTTCCATCATTCTCTGATCACCGTTGTAGGGTTTCCACGCCATTCACTAATTATTTTACAGATCCCTACTCTGACTAGGCTAATTCGACTTAGCCAAAACTTGAATTTTCACTTCCACTTCCGTCCGAGCTTCATTGCATATGGTGGGTTCCACATCTCTTGATCTACATCTATCAACCCACCAGATTGATTGGGTTAGGGTTGCATCATTAGCCTGCTGATCTTAACAAGCACCTGGTTGGACCAACCAGGCTCTTAATCATGGTGCTTGTTCCACAAAACTCTGCTAATTTGACCACTCCCTCTCCATCCCATTTCTCTCTCAGTTGAAGGTCTTGAATTTAGCGCTTAGCAGGAGGCAACCTGTCATTCCGGAAACCTGAGATCCGTCTAATTATCCGACTATACTCCATGTGTATTGCACCCTGAGTTCAGCCTTAGAACAGTTGATCCCACCTCTGGTACACGTACCATAGCTTGAAATCATCTACATCAGTCGTTCCCAACCCATTCACCCACCCGATATAAATCCTATTCTGAGTCCCTGAACCCAATATTGTTTCATACCTTCCGTTTACAATGAGGACATTTCAAAACTTAGGCATGGGGGGGTGGTAAAGTGCATACATACAGAAACCAAGAAAAGTCAGAAGGATTCTCACAAAAAAATCACATATGTCAAAAACACCAAAAAAATAGAAATTTGTAAAAAAATAACAAAAATTGGAGGGGAGAAATTTTGTAACCATATAATCATGAGGGAAAGAGCAAAATGCCAAAATAGATCACAAAATGAAAAAGAAAAGAAGAGATAGTCATTAGTAAGAGATTAAGGGATTAACCAAAGTTCTAGATCACATCAAGGAAAGAAGAAAAATAAAGGAAAAAGTGTTAATGAGACAGAAAAGGAGATTAGTAGGATCGCTGATCTTAGGCTTTTTGGGCTAGACTCTTTGGCTTAAAAACTCAAGTATCCGCTAAGATTTGGATAATCCTCAAGAGGTTGTGGAAAATGTGAAGCTTAAGTATTAGGTCTAAGGCTGAGGGAGTATTCGACCTCGTTAACTGACCTTCAATTTGTGGGAGTCGGTAACCTAAGCACCCCAATCCACACACAATCTGGTTTAGTGCGCATAACTATCAAAATTATGCAAAAGAGTTTAAATGTTCTGAAAAAAAAAGTTGCCTAGATTAGGAGCAGCTAATCAACACGAGCTGATTTGGAAGAGTTCCTGGCATTGAGAGGCCAGAAATTCCCCTCGAAGATGCATAACAACATATCGTCTCCTTGATGCTTGTCTCCGAGGATTTTTACATATCCTACCGGGGGCACATAAGAACCCTACTAGTTCAAATGCCATGGGTGGCATTATCATGAAATGTCTATTGCCAGGGTCCGATTTTGGCTACGAAACGCCATGGGCAGGATTATCTCGAAATCTCGAAAGCCAGGGTTCTGGGGGTTGCCATGGGTGGTGCTATGATGAAGCATCGATTGTCAGGGACCTTTGAGGATTGATGATAGGGATGAGGAATCCGATACAGATCCTGTTGAGAAGCCAATCCGAAGTTAGAAATAAAAAGAAAAGAGAGAGAAAACTCTCCAAACAAATAAATCCTCTCTTTCTCTTACAAAAACACACTGCAAACTGAACCAAGGCTAAAATATGTCTCAAGCATGGGTGATTTAACCGTGGAGTCCAACAAACCTTAGGATAGTTCCTGCAGTCCTTAAAAAGCATTGCGGAGGATCGAGGCTAGAGCTGGTCAGGTTCGGATCTTGGTTGGTAGTTGAGTACCTCTAGGCCTATTGTCGGCATTCTAACCTAATCGAAACGAAAGAGAAAAAGCACTTATCATAAATTATGAAAGAAACTCATGGTCTAGAACAGACGTTAAAACCTTGAAATTTTGCTAAAGGACTGGCAAAAGCTAGGCATGGGGTAATGATGGGAACATCCTCATGAGCCCTAACTAGCTCATTTTGACCTAGAAAAGAGAATAAAAGCTCCTACATAACCTAGCGAAAGGGCTTAATTCAAGGAATAACTATTCTTAGAGGAAAACATGAAACAAAGGGTAAAATTATAATTTTACCATTGCAGTACATCAACAGGATTTCTCAGGGGCTAAACATAGGTCAAATGGTCTTAACAAGATAAAAAGTGGGCTGGTTCAATCAGAAAAGGGTTAATGTGCAATCTGAGAATTAAATGACATTTTGTAACCCTAAAACAAACTCACTTAATTCAAGAAGGTTTTGGTCAAGATAAAAAACAACCAAACCCTCTAAAATTCATGGAAAAATATCCCATAGGGTTTAGAACCTTCAAATTAGCCTTTGGAACCTTTTTTGACCTAAATAGAGGTCTTAGCTAATTATTTATCACAATTTGTGTTTTTGTGGAAAATGTCCAACCAAACGTGGTCAAACCTAAAATCCAACTTTATCATTGGATTCCTTAGGTTCAAATTAGGTTTGTACCAAAATTTAGACCTAAGGGGAGGTCACCTTGACTTACTTTGCAAAATAGTCCACTCAATTACATTTCGACCCCTAGCTTTTGAAAACCATTACGCAGACGCCCCTATCTTCCTTTCCACTCTTTGCAATTAGGTCCCTTTACCATTACAGCGGAGGAGTCCTACTCCGGCGAGGATTTGAGGAGGATTTCTCCCTGATTCCTCAAAGATCCCCTCTCAAATTTGAAAGGGAGATTCTCTGAGGAATTCCCCATCATCTGAATACATTCTCAAACCTTGAATCACACCAAATCTCTCGTACGAACGCTCGAGAGACTTGGGTGTCACTCACACAGTCCTACTCTGGCGAGAATTCTTGTGCTTGGAAGCTTGCCTTCTAAGCACAAGGACCTCTGCTAGCACCTATAAAATGACCCCCTGTCCCTGCCGCTCAGATTTAGCTTGGTTTGGCCAGAGAACAACCTCCAATTTCTTTTCTTCTCCTTCATCCAAGCATCCAGCGAGCTCTGGCAACTCTTCCTCCCTCCTCTCATCGCTCTGACATAATACAAGTGGCAGAGCTGTCTTCACCTCCTTCCTCCACGTCGCGCCATAGCAGCATTGGCGTCAACCACCCTTTCGTCGTCGCCATTCCCCCTCCACTGGAACTTTCTTCTCCAGCGGTGGTAGGTACGTGCCAACCACCCTCCTTATCCTTTCGTCCACTTAGTTTGGTTAAATCTATTCCCCTCTCTCCTCTCTTCATTTCCCCCTTCTTTATTTCTACTTTGGACCCCTCGACAACCACAGACCACCTCCATCTTCCTCATCTCCTGCAGACCACTGGTGAAGGCGCAACCGTCTCTCCACACACCCACACACCTTGCCAGACCCCTTAGAGCCTCTGCCACCATCCACCAAGCACTTTCCCCATCTCCATCGACCGCCATCACCTCCACACTCACCCCCCGACCACATCCATCACCACGGCCACAGACCGACCTAGGCACGCACACTTCGGCCGCCCCGTGGCCACCCACCCACCTAGACACCTTCATCGTGCCACAACAAAGTTGCCTGTGTATTTTAATGGGGCCGCAATGCCGTATTATTTGAAACGTAGGTTCGACCTTCATCGCCATTAGCGCAAACTCGAAGAAGCTCGCAAGCTCACTCCTTGCATTCAGGCTCCAGGAGAACAGGTCCAGGTGACGCGGAATGAGTTCGCGCACACATCTAGCTAGTGAGTGGCTTTGAGAAGGGCACTCAGCCGCAGTAATTTGGTAGACCACCTCCTGCGGGTGCGCGAGAAGCGAGTGGGACTTTTAGTCCCACCTCGGAAAGCTTAGAGTGCGCCAAGTAGTATAAAGTGTTTTTCTATTTTAGGTTCTTTGCCTCGGACCATAGGGTGAGGTCCCCTTGCCCGCTCACCCACCTCGTCCACGACCCACGCTATGCAGACCTTTCTTGCCTGACCCATTTACCCAACACTCCTCGCGCACCACCCACACTGGTGCGCTTGGACCCAGGTGCGAATGACCTGACCCGTATACCCGATTGGCTCTCGGAGAGCGAACCTATGAGAGAAAAGTGAGAAAGCTTATGCGGGGAGGGTAAGGGTAGGTTTTGCACTTGTGTGTGTAGGGAAAGGAAGAAGGAAGAGGAAGCTGAAGATGCTAAGGGTAGGAGGAAGCAGCCTTAGAGAAGAAGCCAAACTAAGGAATGTTGAAGGAAAAGGAAGCTAAGGAAGCTGAAGGAAGGAGGAGGCATGGCTGAAGAAGAGAAAGCTCAAGGAAAGGAAGAAGAGGCATTGTAGCAGAGACGATGCAACCGAATAAAAGGCAAAGGAAAAGCCAAGGAAGCTGATGGAAGGAGGAGGCGCGACTAAAGAAGAAGAAAAAACTCAAGGAAAGGAAGAAGTGGCATTGTAGCAGAGAGGTGACAGCTAAAGAAAAGGCAAAGGAAATGCCAAGGAAGAAGAAGGAAGGAGAAATCAAGGCAGAAGGAAAGAAAGAAGGAAGAAGAAGAGAAAGGTAAAGGGGAGGAAAGAAGGCCTAGCTGAAAAGGAAAGAGAAAGAAGGAAATCATAAGCCAAGGAATAAAGGCAGAGAAGGACAAAGTCAAAGAGGAAAATAAAGAGAATCTAAGGCAAGCATGCAGAGGAAAGGAAGAAAAAGAAGAAAGAGGAAAGGAAAGAAGAGAAGGAAGAAGAAGGAAGCATAATAAGCTAAATGCAGAGAAAGTCAAAGAAAGAAAGAGAAAGAAGAGAAGCCAAGAAGGAGAAGGCAGAAAGAAGAACCAAAGAAGAAAAGAAGAGGAAACTGAAGAGAGAGCCAAGAGAAGGAGAGTCAAACTTTTTATCCTATTCCACTCAATTTCTCCTTTATTGCTACATTTTAGTATTCATAAACTCCTGCATGATATTTTGAATTAGACTTTGAGTAACTTTAAGTGTTCAAATTACATCTATTGAGATTAGAGAATAAATTCTATTTATTCCCTGTGTTCGAGTTCAGACTTAACATTCGAGTAATAAAAATTCTTATTTGTTTACATGGCGATTTCAACTATACTACAATGCAGTATTTATTCTTTATAAACCGATCTCGCCTTCCCTGCAAACAGCAACCAACGTTTGACTTCCCTCAATGTCTATTGCCATGTTTTCAAAAGGAATTAGGAGTGCTTAATGATTCTTAGATACCGGATATCAAGCCCAGTTTTGGTGAAGTCCTTAAGGGGTCAAATGACTACTTATTTTAATTTCAACTTGGGTGTTTAATTGTGCACAGGAATGTGGAGGGAGTTAATTGGCATAATGCCTTGTAATTTCAATTTTTTTAGTGTGTGCAAATTAGAAGGAGTGATTCCAATGGTTATTCAAGTTGTCACAAAAAATTTTGTTGTATTTCTACTTTTAGGATTTGATTTAGATTAATACAATTTAGGGTTTTCTTTTGATGTATTCAAATAAGTTTAAGTTCCACAATAAAAAAGAAATCAAGTTGCATTGGTGAAGGTAGAATTCCTTTATAATGTTGGACTAGAATAAATAAAGAGAAACCCTCACTAAATTGAAACCTAAGCAAAAATATAAATTTTCTCTTTAGGTTGTGATCCAAACAGAGCAAACAACACCACTACTAGAAGTAAATTCAAATAAGGATTCCAGAAAATATTTTTTATGCTTTTAGAAATTCGTTTAATATTTTCTTAAGATTTTTCTTTATGCTGGTGTCAAAGTCAAGAAATGATACCTGAGGGTATTTTGGACATTTTAGTACTACCACAGACCACCAAAAATTTTTCAAATTTTATATGTTGTGTAGAATTTTACAAGGATTTTAGAAAGCTAAATTTAAAAGAAATTGTATAAGTAAAATTCCTAAAATTTGCGGATGGTAACACAATGATGAGATCAGTGGAATGATCCCCCTGTGGTCCACAAATTTTTAAAAATTATCTACAATTTCAAATAGGCTGAAATTTGGAATTGATGTTTCCAACTTGATTTAGAATCATTGGATAAAACTTCAAGATTTTAGGAGGCATGTGGTTTTAGGAATTGACTTTTGAGGTCCAGATAGAAGTTTGGCCTCGAAAATTAGAACACCAACACTTAAAGTGGAGTGGTGTTAAATGATCTAAACAAGCAAACAATGAGTTTTAAAGTCACCACTCTACTTAATTTAAATGTTTATGATCCTGAAGGCCTAATTTAGTATTTTTTTGATAGTTTTCAAGTGAAATTATGTGACAAGTGAGAAGGCACTAATCTGAATCCCTGGGAAGAAAAGGAACTTCAAGCTTCCAAAATGTTGCTTTCTTCTTGTAATGCCTGCACACACGAAATGAAAGAAAGAGAAGCAAGTGAGATTCATGTATCAAGCAAGAGAAATAAGAAAATGCAAAGCATGCATTCCCAGCGACGCCAAAAAGTGATGCGATAAAAGCACGATTTGAAATTAGGTTTTTTATCATTGTAATGCACAAATTCGATTACTTTTAAAATTTATAAGACTGAGTACTTGGGAAAGTATTTAGGTCCTTTCAAGAGAGGTAGGAATGCACTTTAAATATTCTCGTTTGATATTAGGAAATCAACTTTCTTTTTGGGATTTTTTTTTAAATATAAGATTTTTTTTAAAAGTTTTGAAATAAATTGAGGCAATGAAAAAGTAAGTGGGAAAAAGCTACACCAAAATTGCTAAGACTAACACCTAAGTGACAAAAGTAACTTCTCTCTAAGATCACCCTAGGTACGTGGAGACTTAGGGTAATTAGAGAGAGAGAGAGAGAGTGAAAAGTGTTGGAAAAGACAATTACTTATGATGCAACAAAATTTTAGAAAGGCAACTTGATATATAGAGAAAATTTATTTTACAGGAATGCATGTAGAGGAATGCCTATACTACAAAATGAAAGATAAAAATTGGTAAAACAAAGATCCTCCAGGTGATGGTGGTGAAAAGGAGAGAGTCCTTGCTCCAAGCTCAGTTGCTCCTAGGCTTGAAAAGGGTCTCTTCAACTCCTTCTTGAAGTGTTCCACTAGAGATGATGCTTTCTCCTTGGCAAGGACTAGATGGGTGTGCCCTTGCTCCTCCAAGGTTAGAAGAATGCCACCCAAAAGAACTCCTCCTAGGGTTGGCGTGTACCACCCTCAAGACCTCCTCCTGGGCATCCTCCTGCTAGGCTTCTCCTCATGATGGCATGGGTACAAGAGAGAAGGGAAGAGGGAAAGGCACCAATGGGACAGAGTGTCCCCTTAATCTTCTTCTTCTCCTTCTTCTCTTGGCTTTGGGGAAAGGTAGAAGATGAAGGAGGAAATGTGGTAGATTAATGGTGGCCAAAGGTTAAGGTAATGGTGGTGGTTATGGGTCTTTTTATAGAGTGGAAGGGGTGAAGGTTGGTGTTAGGGTTAAGGGAAGAGTGGTGTTGTGGATGGCTAGGATATGGAAGTTGGTGGACGAATGGTGCATTAGGGTTGGCGTGGAGGTGGAATGATGTATTGGGAGGTGGTTATGATGGGTGGAGTGGAGTTGGCGCCAACTCTTTTTATGTTATAGGAGGGTTGGCATGGAGGTGGATGTAGGGTTAGGATTAGGTCTTTAGGAGGTAGTTGTTGGATGGAGGTTGGATGTTCAATGGTGCCAAGAGAAAGGGTGCAGGTTTGGTGTGGTTGAAGGAGACTTGGCGGCACTTTTTATGTGGTTAGTGTTAAGGTGGTGTGGAGGATAGGTGCAAGGGTAGGATGGTGTTTTAAGGGGTAGTTATGGGATCCTATGGTGTAGGATAAGTGGTGCCAAGATAAAGGGTGCTAGAGAAGGTGGTCATGGTGGTTAAGGGTTGGCACCGACCTTGAAAGGTGCCTTGGTTTGGTGCCATCCTAAGGGTATTCTAGATAGGGGCAAGTGTAAGGTTGAGATGGGTTTAGGAGTTAGGTGTATGGCTAGGATGTGGGGATGTCTTGGCACCAACAATATGAGGTTTTAGAAGGGGTAGTTGGCGCCAACATAAGGTGGCTTTTGGTGGTGCTTGAGGGGTGAAGAGGCACCATTTCTAGTGCCAAGGTGAAGGGGTGCAAGGCGATGTGTTTTGGTGCCAAAAAAAGTGGGTTAGGGTTAGCTTAAGTTGGGGTTAAGGAGGAGGATGGATGGCCATGGAGTGGATAGCTTAAGTGGACCTAAGCTAAGCTAGCTTAGCTTACTTTGCTAGCTAGTAGGGTAGTAGTGGAGGCCCTAGGGTTTATGGAGGAGGAGCTGAGGAAGAATTGTCTGGAGTTGCATTGGAGCTAGTGGCTATTGAAGAGAATAGCAAGGACCTACCTTAGCAAGCTTAGCTTACTAGTTCTTTGCTAGTTGCTAAGCCAAGCTAAAGCAAGATAGCTTCTACTGACATGAGTTGAGATGGGCTGGGTCTAATCTTCCCACAGATAACCTAGCTAACTGGAGTAGCTAACTTAGGTTAAAAGGCTTTGCTCAACTAGGTTAAGCTGAGTGGACTCTCCAGGAGTTGGAATTGATCTAGCCTAAGCTAGTTGAGGTCATCTTCAACTAACTTAAGTTTAGTGGAGCTGGAAGTAGCTATACTTGAGCTAAGGTGGACTCCTATCAATTAGTTGAGCTAGCTAGAGCTTCCAGTGAGCTGATTGAACCTAAGAGGAGCTAGACTCAACTAAGTTGTGCTGGATCTAAGCTGGCATGAGCTAGGTTGAGCTAAGTTAAGCTACCTTAAGCTGCCATACAGCTACGATGAGTTGAATGGAGCTTAAGAGTGCTAATCCTAACCCAAGTGAGCTGGCATCCAGCTATGATGAGCTGGATTTAGCTGAGGTTTAGCTAAATTGAGCTTCCTCTTCACCTGTTGCCTTCTTGAATGCTTTGGTATTAGGGGTCTGATAATCTATTCATCCCTAACACTCAAATAAACATGTCAAAAATACACAAAATCATGCAATGCATGCCTAACCTATTTGATGCCTAAATGCAGGCTAGAAACCCATTTGTGGAGTGAAAATCCTAAGAGCTAGGTTTGTTTTAGGGCATATGAATGATGATAAACTAGTGTTTATCAAGCCTTCAATACATTTTCCTTTTATGTGCTATCTGCAACTCATTCCTACACGTGGTGGGACTATCTTTGAGTTCTCTTCCTCTCACACACATAGGTTGGGTGATGGCCGAAGATAGGTGGATGGAGGTGGAGAACTGACGGCAACAATGAAGCACTGGCGAAACCTGAAATCCATGAACACGGCCTCGTGACCTAATTAAAATAGCCTCTATGCTTTGCTAGACCACGATGAATGTGCCGGTGGTGACATGGTAGGGTTTCGTGGGCTGTGGAGTTGGGACAGAGTCGGCAATGGCAGATGTTTATGGGTGTAGTCGACGGGGATGAGGAGTAGTTGGAAGCCTAAATTAGGTTAGGTCTTTTGAAAGTGGAGTGATGGCGAATGTTTTGATGGTGGTGGTGATGAGTTTCATGTGGTGGAGTGGCGGCGAAGACTCATCGGAGTCCTTACAGGAGGCAGAGAAGATGATGGCGAAAGGAGGTGATCGTCGGTGAAAAGAAGAGGGGAATGGGTTGGAAATGATTAGGAGAGTGGGGGGAAGTAGTTGACCTAAGTGTGAGACTAATGGGGGAGGAATTCCTTGCCGGTGTGATGGTCGGACGCGAAAGGGATGAAGACTCCAGTTAGAGAGCGGGGACGAGGAAAGGGTTGAGGGTGCCTGAACTTTGATTTGTTCTGGTAGTGAAGAAGAGAGGAAGGCTTTAGTGCCTCCATTTTGACCGTTGGAGGCTCTGATGAAGGAGAGTAAGGGGGTTGCCAGAGTCACGGTTGGAGTTGGCTAGAGGGAGAAAGGAGGAAGCTTTTTGGGTTGAGACAGGATTAGGGAGGATGGTGGAATTTTGGGGACCTTTTATAGTGCTCATAACCAAGCTCTAATTGCAGAAACTTACTTGATTAGGTCTTTGATTTGGAAGAAAGTGTTCCTCAAATTTCTTGAGCTCCCCTGAGCTCGAGAATCAATTCCAATCTTTAAGATGGGGTTTGTCTGATTCCTCATTGTCTGGGCAACAATCCCTCCAATTTTGGAGGGATTTGGAGCTAATTTGCCGCAGATCTAGGCTTGAAGGTGGGTTCCCACTTCAATGGCAGCAGGGACTTAGATGCAAAGAAGATGATAAAGATAGGGTGCTGATCACAATAAATTTGAAAGTTACGGGTTTAAGTGAGAGAAATAGAGTTTTTAAGGGACTAGATTGCAAACTATGTTAAAATGAACTGTGATTGGGCCCAAATTTTGGTATTAACCTAATTGCGACCCAAGGAATCTGATGGTGAAGTTTGTTTTTAGTTTTCATCATGTTTGATCAGGCAATTTGCTTATAAGCCTAAATTAGGGCAAAATTCCTGCTACAACTCTATTTTAAGTCAAAATAGGTTAAGATGGTCAAACCAAGCGTACAAAATTACTTAGAATATTTTTCTAGGAATTTTCGGAGTTTTAGATAAATTTTATCCTAACCAGAACCTCTTTAATTTAGGCAAGTCTAAAATTAGGGTTTTTGTGTACAATTTCGATTCTGAAAATGCGTGAAATCACATTTCTATCTGTGTGGACCCACTTATTAGAATTTAATGTGCAATTGACATTAGATTATCCTCTAACAAACCCCATGGTTACTTTGCATTCGTGGTGTGATGTTAAAACTGCAAAATTAGCCCTATTTTAGTGTTCTTTCCTTAAAATGGATCTAAGCGGAATTACGACTCTCCGATGATCATCCAAGAGCATTTATCACTTGATTTCCACTAATTTAAGTTAGTTATGGCTAATGATGCTGTTACAATAAACATCAAGCCTTTCAATGACAAGCACTGACCTTAGCCTTTGGATCAACCCAGCCCTATCCCATTGTGAAGAACGGACCTAGCGAACCGCAAGATTGGAATAGTCAGGACCAGAGTAGTGATCGTGATACAAATGTGTTCACTTAGGCTGCAATAGGAAGGACTGCCCATCAAAGATGGGGACCCAAATCTGGATGTGTTTCAGCCAAAATGGTGGAGTGTCTTACACTTATTAGACACATAGTGGAGGCTTCCAATGATTTCAGCGAGGTACGACCACTTAGGGACAACAACCTTCTTAGATATTAGCTGACTCTTTGGAACCTTCACCTATAGGATGAGTTTTTGCCCAATCTTTGAGGGACGTGTAGACTTTGCCAATGGTGGTGGCAGGTTTGGTTACTATCGATCAATAGTTGCATTTGATTATTACTCTACTTGATTTTGGTGCATCCCATTTGTTTATATCTTTTGAGTTTGCCATAAAACATAAAAGACAACCAATACTATCAGATGAGCCTTCATTCATCAAGGATCTAGCAGGGCAGTTGTGGGTAGCGAAGACAGTTTATGTAGGTGAGGTGGGCTTCGGGAGCTACATGCTATTCAAATTGCACTAGAGGGGGGTGAATAGTGAATTTTTTAAATATTGTAATACAAAAAATTCAATCACAAAAAGTGGCACCAAATTTTTATGTTGAAACCCAAGACGAGTGAAACCAACCACCTAAGCCAATCCCATGACTTAAGATTTTCGATCACAAGGTGATCAATCCACTAACCACACTACTTAAATGAGGGTAGTGTACCTCAATTACAAATCCCACCTCCGATCCCTAAACGGAGGTTTCTCCCTTCACAATGAAGAGACGAGGACCCAACAGGCCAAATACCCAAAGTATAAAAGTAAGAATTAAAATAGCACCTATAGAGCACCCCAATACTTTGATATACTTTCTTATCTATTAAGCATAAAGAAAACTCATTGAGAATTTGCAAAACGGAGTGAGCCAGGATTGTGGATTTGCCCTTTGATCAGAGTGTTGGCATAGGACAAGGGCAAGATAAAGCTAAGAGTAGTGAGCAAGTGATTTTTCTAAGGGAATTGAATCTCAAGAGTGGTGTTTTGCATAAGAGGGATTGTAGTCTATTTATGGGCAAGTTTGGAGCCATCAAAAACACTTGGGAGAGATCTCCTAGCCGTTGGAGACAAATCCCAAGAGATTGGGACAAAATCCACCACAAATTAGGGTAATGATGAGTCTGACAGCAAAATTAGATGTCTAATTTTAGGGTCAGACATCTTATAAGATGTCAGATTACAATTATGGTCGCCTAATACTATTAGCTAGCCTATATTGACTTCATTGGATCGAAATAAGGATGTCTGATATTTTCACATAAGACATCTAATAAATTTATTGGACGTCTAATTATGTGTGGATTCATTCCTATTTTGACCAGATCCAAATAAGGTTCTAGATTTGAAGGAACAGATGTTTGTATGGACGTCTGTGGGATTCTCTGGGCATCTGAAAACCTAAAAGGACTTGGCTACGATATCTGAAAAATGATCTTCGATTCGTAATGAGATACGCGTAGAAATACATGAGCAACGGTCCAAAGGTAGACGTCTGGAAGCATGTCCAGACATCTAAAAATGCATTTTGCCCATTATATATAGAAGGAAGATAGGTGCTTAGTCTAACGGTTATTTTGAGGATGTCCAGGTAAAGTATCAAATGTCTGGATGAGGCTATGGACGTCTGATAGAAGATTGCTTCGACTGATGTTCATGAATACAGAAACTGAAGGCAGACCAATAGGTAATTAGATGTCTGAAACACTTGTCAGATGTCTTAAAGTTTAAAATCAGACATCTGACAGTTGTTATGGACGTTTGATTTGAGTCTTAGTGTTAGGTTTTTGTGTCTAATTTATCCTAAGTGTAGAGAGCCTAAGTTAGCTATTTATAGGTTATGTTTGGGGGCTCTTTACAACATCTCTAAACTCAAATAAAATGAAAATTACAACCTTTGAAAGTCTACGTGAAAGGCCTATGACCTATGACAGTACTTATGCTACTTAGTCTTCACGCTTTTAATCTTCCATCTTGGAAAACTCCATGCAATCTTCTGAATTTCTCCGTTAAGACTTTCAAACCAAGCTCGCGGACTCTGCTTCAGAATGATAATATATGGCTTTTCTCAGGCGGCACACTTTCTCCCCCTCAACCACATATCCTGGTGGTTGGTGCATGTATACTTCTTCCTGCAAATCACCATACAGGAGGGCATTTGTCACATAAAGCTGATACAACGACCATTGCTTGTTGACTATTACAGAGAGAAAAAATATGCTACGCTTATATTTTATTTCTTTTTTTTCATTTTGTAAAATCATCAAAATATTATATATGTGGAGTTGAACTAACAATCTCCCCCTTTTTCATGATTGGCAAAATATACTTGTAGGTTCTTATTTTCTCCCCCTGAATGTTGTACTTAGTAGTTTATACCTATTTGAGAAGTTTTTTCATTTTTATGTTATTCTCTAGGTTCTTACCTACGTTTTTCTCCCCCTTTTTGAATATCATCATGAAGGGTACTGAAAGGGGGTTGAAACCTAAACTACAAGAGTGACATTTATAAAGTGGAGAGCATTAATAAAACTGCATGTTGAATAAAAGATGACAAAGCATTAAAGTAAATTAACTAGGAAGATAGAAACATGGAAGATAGAAACATTTAAGCACAGACTAACTATTATTCCCCAAAATATTCAAGTATGGGGTCAAGGCCTCTTAATACAAACTTGGAAGATAGGGAGAAAAGAAAGAAAAAATAGAAGAGCTAAACTAGTCTTCTTGATCGTGGTGGTGGCGGCGACGGGCAAGTTCGTGTCCCATGTGTAGATTTTGAATGTCTGATCGAAGTTCGTCGATGTCGCGGTGCATGTTTCCCATGTAGGTGTACATCTCACCAATTCGTCGTAGCAAAAGGGAGATGCTGGAGGAGAGGTAATCTGTGGCTGGATCCCATGCTTCATCAAAGCTTGAGCGGGGAGCTTCTATTTGAAGTGGCTGTGCTTGATGGAAATCCGGAAAGGGTGGAAGGGGCTCTACTTTAGTGGGCTCGTCGGCTGGCTAAAGATGCTCCCTAAGTATGTGCATCTTGGCAGCTGTGGCTCAATTGTAGGGCTCAATTTTCTTGTCAACAACCTAGTCATTTATGAAGATCCGATGGCTTGAAAAAATTTTGGTTAGAATGGACCCAAACGGTAGAGATGCCCCATGGTTCTCATTCATAAGACGAACAATGAGGTAGCAATAATCAAAGGGAATATGACATACGGTGGCAAAAAGGAGCACCTTGTATTGGCTTGAGATGTAATCGAAACCTCCTGATTTGCTTAGAAGGTCCAACTGATTACGCAGCAATCATAGGTCTTAATTGACCTAGATTAAGCTAGGGCTTAGCATAAGTTAGGTTTATTCACGCATGCATACACATTACCTGCATCATTACTGCTTTACTTTAGATATGCATAAAATATTGTTATAATATTCTGATTAAGTGCATTATGTCGATTGCAGGCAATAAGCAGATCTGGAGTTGGATCTCCAGCAGGATCTGAAGTTGGATCTAGGATAATGGGAGTTGTAGTAGAGTTGGAGCAGAAGGCTTAGTTTAGATATAGGAACAATAATGTAAGGGGGTTAAAGGTTTGCTATTTTATTAAGTAGGAATAAAGTAGTAAAATGTGAAGAGCTTAGGTCCATCCTAGCCCTAGGATAGCCTAGAGACTTCCACAAGCCTTAGCCATGCTTTGATTAGGTCACAAAACCCTAGGAAGCCCTAAAACCCTAGTTCCAGCCCTTATCTGGATGTCCAGATAAGTTATAGGACGTCCAAGACCCTTGGCCACCTCCCGCACACCTCAAACCCACTTCTGCAGTGTTATTGGACATCCAGACACATTGTCAGACGTCTAATTTCTACAGAATACCCAAAATAGAACCTTGATTTCCCCTTACTCAGATTGGATGTCCAAAACTGAAGTCTGGACTTCTGATTTTTGATTATAAGCCATCTGATCAGATTATTAGACGTCTGATACTAGTCTCTAGCCCTTGTTTTGAGATTCAAGTCTTGATATTGGATCTCTATCTCCCTAGACCTAATGCCAACTCCATAGGAGCCTAAATTAAGGTATCCTAACCCTAGTACATCACCTCTAGACCTACCTAAGGGCCTAATTAGGTCCTCACCAAATCCAATTGACTTAGATCAAAGTTAATTACCTTGACCTAAGTCAATTGGACTCATTGAGTCAAATTGAGGTCGATCTCAACCCACACAAGTTCAATTGAACTTGGTGAGAGTCCAATTGACCTAAACCCAACCTAATTGAGTTATTCAACTCTTAATTAGGTTCACACCCTTTCAATTAAACTTTGGTTAATTTAATTGCATTTTCCCCTTAGCAATTAGGGTTTATAACCCTAATTCAAGACCTACACCTACCCAAACCCCTTAGGACCTAACCTAAGCCACCTAGCTACATAGAGCATGACCACACACACACACACACCCACTCACACACACACACACCTCTCTAGAGTTCTCTAGAACTCTCTTTGAAGTGGCGCCACCTCTTGGTTGCCAAATTAGCAACCAAGAGGCATTCAAAATGAGATCCATAATTTTTGGTTCCCAAAACCTCTTGGCTGGCCACTCTTGGACTCTCTCTAGAGAGTTCCACACCTCTCTAGAGAGAATCCATTGGGTCTATAAAAAGACCCCTTGGGTGGCCAAGTGACCCCATTCACATCCCTTGGCTTCGATTCACATCACTTGGCTTCAATTCACTTCCTTGGCAAATTCACTCCATTGGTGCCATTCACACCCAATTTCACATAGCTAGCCACTTGGATAGGCATCCATAGGATTTGGGTATTTTATGGTATCATACAGTTCCCACCTATTTATAAATATGCAAAAAAGAAAAAAATGCGACCACGCTTTTTGTACGCGTGTATCGGGGAATATCAGCAACTGGTGTAGATATTCCCAGGATAAAACGTGTGGTAAATAATGTGAAAATATATATATATATATATGTATATATGTAAATATATCTATATGTATATATATATATAGTTATAAATGTATCGGTATATATATATATATATGTAGATATATATATATATGTATATATAAAAGTGTATATGTATATATATATATATTTATGTGTTTGTATGTATATATATATAACTAAGTATATAGTAATATATGTATATATAGATATATGTAGCTAAGTATATATATATATGTATATATATATATATATGTATGTATGTATGGATATAATACTATATAGATGTATATATATATATATAATAATAATATATGTATATAGGTATATGTATCTAGATATGTATGTATATGTATATATATATATATAAGTATATATATAAGTATATAGATATATATATATGTATATAAGTATACTAATACTACTATATATATAGATGTAAGTATATATATATCATACTAGTATATGTATATATGTATATATAAATATGTATGTATGTATATAGGTATATAGATATACATATATATATATATGTATATATACTAATACATAAGTATATAGGTACTACTATACGTATAGATATATATATATATATATAAATATATATATGTGTATATAAATATATGTATATATATATCACTATATATAAGTATACGTATATATATATATATGTTTATAATAGAGTATTGGTGTGTGTGTGTGTGTGGAAGTGCTAGTGTAGGTGTGTGTGTGCGTCATTGTAGAGAGAGTGCTGTGAGTGTTGTGAGAGAGAGAGAGAGAACGGTAGAGAGCGGGTAGAGAGAGCGCAGGTTAAGTCATCTACAGGTGATGGCCGTCGTCTGATGGCTTCCGTGCGTGGGCGTGTATTCGCGTAGAGGAGGGGCCTGCGCCAGCCAGTTGCGAGCACGAGGAGCTCGCGATAGAGCATGCGGGGCTGGAGGGCGAGGGCACCTGCAGCTTGCACGGAAGCTTGTAGGTGCCGCAGGGGGCGGGAGGTGCTTGGCCGGCCGCTGCAGTGGCATGCAGCGGCCGGTTGCGGGCGATAGTGCGGAGAAAGTGGAGGCGGAGAAGGCCTGCAGGTGCACACGGAGGACTGGGGCGCCTGCAGGCGTGCACGAAAGGAGCTGCTGCTGCTGCTGCTACAGCTTCCTTGCTGCTGCTTCAAGCTTCAGACCTTGAAGTTGCTCTAATGGCCGGAATGCAAAAAAAATGAAAACAGACCCACCACGCCCACCGGCTCTATGAAGAGCTGGGCTGTGGTGGTCTCACTGTGGTGGTGTGCACCACAGTGAGGGCTCCTGCCCGCCGGGTGTCTCCTTGGAGGAGGACCGGCGTATGGAGGGGAATGGAGGAGAAGGTGGTGGCCTGGAGAAGAGGTGTGCTGCTGCATTTCTTTTTGGTTGCTGGGACCAGGCCACTTTCCAAAGGCAGGAGCTGCGGTCTTTAGATAGAAGAGGAAGGCATGGCCGTGCATGGCTTCGGCAGGGAGTGGATGGTGCAGGGAAAGGGCAACTGCGGTAGGGAATGGTGCATGGAGAAGTTGCATGCAGTCGTACGGAAAATTAAAAATCAAGTGGAAATAAAAGTAGAGGTGGTGGATTTTTGCAAAGAGGCACTTGAGGAAAGAAGGTAAAATTCAAGGCCACTTATTTCATTCTTCTTTCCTCTCAATTAGATGCATGTATACATGTATTTTTACAAATGCAACTACGGAATCCTATTATGCACAGGTAGTGCTAGGAAATAGCATAAGAAGGCACTATTGTAGATGTATTTTTGCGGTGCAATCACCACTCCACCACCACGAGCTCACTACCACCACAATGGAGGACATCATGCCAGGATGCTGGATCACTCCTCCCTCTTTTCATGGGTCAGCCTAAGCTACATTGGCCGCCCCTCATTCTCCTCCCTGCCACTCCAAGGACGTCGGGGACCACCCCTGAATGCCCTCTATTCTGCTAGATTTCATTTATGATCTCCATGATTTTTACTGCTTTTATTACTGCTTATAGTGTAGTCTTAACTTCTCCCCCAATGATACAGGCGAAATCCCCCCATTGATTCTTGTATGTAGTCATTTTCTTGTAGGTTGATTTCTGTTTCAAGCATTTGTGTATAAGTTTTCCTCTAAATTTCTTGTACAAACAACTCTCCAATGAAATGAATGAAAATGCATTTATATATATATCTCTCTATATGTTTGAAATCACCATGAGCTTAATAATTGTCATTCTTTTCGTGTGATTTAAGTTGCCGAATTTTCATTCGTTTATCTATTCGCAATAAGCATGTTGTTTCCTAAAGATATTGAATATTTAACGATAGATGCTTTCTCCATAAATAGTCACCACCTCACCAGAATCGTGCGCATAGAAACTCACACGTTCACCTTCATAATTTATTTGATGCATGTGCACGTAATCCGAGTTAATAACAGTAGTGGTAAAGTTTTATTTAAGAGATTGGAAATAGGAGTGTGCTTTTAGACAAAGTAGAACATTAAAATGATCAACTTCAAAAGTGAAAGCAACACCTCCCAGAGATGAACGACTGAGACTCAAGTCCTGTAATTTTTGCAAAATAATATCTTTCATGTATCGTACTTCGTGACTATACTATGATGCTTTTTTCTATCAAATACGCGATCTACAACATCTCCAAACAAATGGTGCCATTGCCGGGGAGGCAACGTCATTTTCTATGATTTTGATATTTTAAAACATCCCCGACACATTTCTCTCTACTTTGTTTTTGATGTGCAGGAAATATGGAAGAAAAACAGGATCTGCGCACACATCGAGTATGGCAACGAAACAATCCAGGTGCACATCATCAATTTTTTTTTAGATTAGGTTTTACTTTCTGCAATTTCCTTTGAAAAATTCTTTGTGAGAAAAAAAAAGATTTTGCTCATTTTCATGAAAAGAAATAAAAAAAAGAAAAATTTTGAAAAAAAATCTAGATTAGGTTTCCTTTCGAATCTAGGTTTGTTTGAAAAAAAAAGAAGATATTTTCATTGAATCCTTTGAAAATTTCTTTTTGAAAAAAAAAAGCGTGCAAAAGTTTTGGAAAAAAGCTTAGATTTCAATTCAAACCTCTTTAAAGAGCCTTCCCACCATCTTCAAATTTTCGGCTAGATTTCAAATCTGATTTAAAAATTCAATTATCGAAAAATTAGTAAGCAAAAAATTCTAAAATTTGGGCTAAACCTTCATTTTCAGACCATCTTTCAAATGCCACCATTCTTTGGAAAAAATTCGAAGTATACAATTTTTAAAATTCGCAAAGTGCACGGGGTCAGACTGACCTAGAATCAAAATTTTTCAAATTTCAAAAAGTGATTATGAGTAATTCGCGAATCTGTTTTGACTAAAAATGGTGGGGTTTGAAAGCTGATCTCATTGGTTTTATTTTCCTTATTTTTCCAAATTTTTTGAGGTCATTTCATACTGTTTCAAACAGAAAAATCGACCAGAGGTCAAAATTCCAAATCTAACCCCCTGATATTCAAAATTCCCTAAATAAAAATTTCAAAAAAAATTCTCTGGAAAGATAATTGAAAAAGGAACCTACTCGCAAAATTTCAAATTAATTGGATTCCAATTATTATTAGAGAATAAGCATTACTTTTGTGGTCTTCTGAAATAGAGAAAAAACCCTAGAAGTGCACGAAACTTAGGTCGAATGTTTAGGGTTACAACTAGAGACCACACTTTGGGTTATCCTAGACTTAATCAAGTCTAGTTAGTCGGTGAGCTTGGTCACCATCTGGGCCACTCACCACAAACCCCACTAAAGAAAATAGGTTAAAATTAATTTTAAAACACGAAATCAACCCGAGTTCGCTGTCATACTACTACGTGTTTTTAATCTCTCTTTCCAAACTTGGTGACTAAGTTTGCGGGATAGTGTCAAACGATCGTGGCTCAGGGGTCAACGGAACCAGAGGTGTAAGCCAAAGGAAGAACCTTTCCCTTAATCCCCTCATAACCAGACTGGCTGGTTTAACTTGAGAGCTAGGAACCACTTTCAACTTGTTGAACGACTGATAAACGCAAGTTTATCATAATTCTTATGCAGTAAAACAAACCTAGCTCTTAAGATTTTACTCCGTAAATGGGTTTTTGGGCTTCATTTAGGCATAAATTAGGTTAGGAATGCATTGCATTTTTTTGTTGTCTTTTTTATATGTTTTTGTCAGAGTTAGGGATGAATAGATATATAGATCGCTAACACCCTAGCACTCAAGAAGGCAAATGGTGAAGGAGAAGCTCTGACTAGCTGGAACTCAGCCTGATCCAGCTCACCACAGCTGGAACCTAGCTCACTTCAACTAGGGTTAGCTCATCCCAGCTCCATTCAGCTAATCTTAACTGAATGGCAGCTCAAGAGAGTTCATCTTAGCTCACCCTATCTCAAGTCAGCTCAGATCCAGCTCAACTTAGCTGAGTCTAGGTCATCTCAGCTCCCACTAGTCCACAGGGAGCTCTAGCTAGCTCAGCTAAGTTGATGGGAGTTCACCCCAGCTCAGACCTAGCTACATCCAGCTCCACTCAGCTCCAGCCAACTAACTAAGAACTCATCTCAGCTCAGGAAGCTCAAGTCCAGCTCCTGGGGATTCAGCTTAGCTCAACAGAGTTGAGCTAAGCTACCTTAATTGCCTCAACCAGCTTGATCCTCCCCGAGTGCACCAGACCCAGCTCACCTCAGCTCATTATGGTAGAAGCCACCTCACTTTAGCTTGGCTTAGCAGCTAGCAAAGAACTAGCAAGCTAAGCCAGCTAGAGTACCTCCATGCCGGCCTCTTCAGCAGCTGCCAGCTCTACTTCCAGCTCCAGACTTCTTCTCCTCAGCTCCTCTCTTCAAACCCTAGCTCCAATACCTCCTCCTCTACTCCATAGCTAGCTAAGCTAGCTTAGCTAGCAACCAGTTCCTTGGCCATCCACCACCTTCAATTCAACCCTAGCTAGCTCCACAAACTTAAGCCCTACCTAAGCTAGCTATCATACTCAAGTTGGCGCCACCTCCTAGTCACCTCTTCGCCCCATCATCACCACCAAAAGGCACCAATTTTGGCGCCAAATCCTCACCCTAACTACCCCTCTTTTTGGCACCAACATCCACCCCCACATCCACTATACCCTAACCTTACAACCCATCCTAGCCACCCACCTACCCCTCCTTCTAGAACCCTTTTTGGCACCACCTAAGACCCTCTTCTACAAGCCATTTTGGCACCAACATCATGGGGTGCCACCACCCATAACCACCTCCTAGGTGTCCCTTGGGTTGGCGCCAATTGTCCTTAGCCATAGGATCCCCAACCACCTCCATCTCTCCATCTTAGCCCTCCATTCCAAGAGTCACCTTAGCCCCCTTCCTACTCTATAAAAACCCACCACCTACCACCATTTGAGAGCATCCTCCATTAGTGTATTTTGCTACCTATACCACCTATGCCTATAGCCAGGAAGAAGGAGTAGAGAAGAAGATTAAAGGGGCACATCACCAGCCCCTTTGGTGCCTTCTTCTCCTCACTCTCTTCAACTTGGGCCACGCCAAGGAGGAGGACTTTTCTACCTCAAGGAGGATGGCCAGGCAAAGGAGAAGGACCTAGGGTGGATGTCCACCCTTGCAGAGAAGCTTAGGGCATGCCCCTTTAGGGCTTGCCTTGGAGGACATCACCTTGGCAGAGCATAGGAAGGAAGGAGTTGGAGAACTCTTTTCAAGCATGGGAGCTACCAAGCTTGGAGCAAGAAGCCCTCTTCTTCACCATCTATCTAGAGGATTTGTGTTTTCTTTTATTTATTGCAATTTTTCTAGTAGTAGAAGCATTCCTCTACTAGGCTTTTTTGTAAAACACTTTTTCATTAATCTAGTTGCCTTCTTTGCAATTTCTTTATTTGCATTTCTATTTGCTTTGTTTTTAGCATTCTTCACTCCCTCTCCCTAATTATTCTAGGCCTCCACTTGCCTAGAGTGAGCTTAGGGAGAGGCTCTACTTGCCACTTTAGAAGTAGTATATTGAGTTGAAGTGTAAGTCACTTTCCCGCCACAATTTCGCTTGTTGCCTTAATTTCAAAAACATAAAAATGATATATTGAAAAAGACCAAACAGAAAGTTGAAATCTATTTTGTAAGCAAGAGAATCAATTTTGCAATCATTTGGCTTCCTTGGATGACCCTAGCTACCCCACTCTCTAGGATATAAATTTAAAAGTGAAAGCGAATTTACGCGTTGCAACGATACTAAATTACCTAATTAACAAACCACGTATTTTCGCTGTCACTTTTTGGCGCCGTTGCCGGGGAGGCACCGCTTTGCATTAGTTAATTTTCTCTTGCTTGAAGTGGATCTCATCCCCTTCTCTGTCTTCTCTTTCGTGTGTGCAGGAAGAAAGCAGGAATCTGGAAGCGAGAGCTCAAAGTTCCTTTTCTTCCCACAAAATTCAGGTTGGTTCCTCTTTCTGGTCACATAATTAATTAAAAACTACCAAAATACACTAAACTTGGCTTTCAGGACCCTAAACAACTTGATTAAGTAGAGTGGTGCATTTCAAAATCCATTGTTTGCTTGAATGCTTCTTTAACACCACTCCATTGCAAGTATTGGTGTTCTATTTTTCGGGTCTAGATTTCTGTCCATACTTGAGAAATCAATGCCTAACACCACAGGCCTCCTAAAATCATGAAATTTTTCTTAGTGATTCCCAATTAAGCTAGGAAGATGTGTTCCAAATTTCAGATCAATTTGATTCGTATTTAATTTTTAAAAATTCATGGACTGCAGATGGATCACATCCTCTAATCTTCCTATTTTGCTACAATCCATGAATTTTCAGAATTTTTATACTCATCCGATTTTTTTGAAATTTATCTTGCTGTAATCCTTGTGAAATTTTACACATCATATAAAATCGTAGAAATTTTCTGAGGTTGGTGGTAATAATGAAAAGTCCAAAATACCTACAGGTATCATTTTTTGACTTTGACACTAGTACAATTAAAATTTCAAAATAGTTATCAAACAAATTCCTAAAATCTTACAAAAGTATTTTCTAAAATCCTTGTTTGATTTCACTCAATGTAGTTGTGTTGGTTACATTGTTTCGACCACTATCTATTCAGAAGCCTAGAAACAACTCATTGGTAGTTAAATTTCTATCTTAGGGACAATTGGCTTAGGGTTCCCTTCTTTCTTTTTGGAGACTCAATTTAAAGGAAATATACAATCACCCATATAACTTGTTCCTTTGATTGTGGAATTTCAAACTTGTTTGAACATTTAACAAAAGAAACCCTAAAACACATTCAATTAAATTAAATCCTAAAAGATAAATATAAAAAATTGTGTGACAACTTGATTTTCATTGGAGCCACTCTCCAATTCTTGCACACACAAAAAAAAAATTGAAATAACATGGCAACAACCAAATTAATGCCCTCCACATTCCGTGTGCACTATAGTATCCTAGACCTAATTAAAACTTGTAGCAACTTGAACCCTAAGGCTTCATCAACTTAGGCTTGCTATCTTGGTCTTAAGTTTTCTTTAGTTAGTACCAATTATGTCATCTATATCTGGTGTTCAGGCTGAGGGGCCATGCCAAACGACCAAGCGCAGGTTTGTGCAGGCACCTGGGGTTTTCCCTGGGAAACGTTTGGGCCTAAACCTCCCCTTAAGCAACTTAGCTAGATTTGTTGACAGAACGATATTCACTATTGATTACTTATTTCCTACATAGACCAAGTCTTAGGTTTATTTTTAGGGAGTCATGATAACACTGCATAAGGGATGACAATTATGTTGAATATGGCCCATCTTAATAATAAAAGGCACAACAAAAGTAGAATGGGAGCATTGCATGCATCATGTACCAAGATTGCTTATAAAACTGTATTAATGGCCATTTTGTAAGCACTTGTCAAAGCAAGCTTCAGATGAGCAATAGGACCGCACGGATGGATTCAGAACAACGAACAGAGTCCAATGAACTAAAGATTGGCCAAATCTGACATCCGGAGCTCCTATAGTGGCCCAAAAAGTTCTGACCATTGATCTGGAGATCAATGGCCGTCATTGCGCCACGTCATCCCTGCTACACCGCATGTCGCCTCTTCATCCAGCCGAGATCAGATCTCGACTGTCAATCTTCGATCGAACGGCTGAGACTCGCGTGCCTGCCCGCGGTCACCACGGCAAAGTGCAGGTGTGGCGCAACGGTTAGCGCACATGCCCATATGCACGCGACAAGGGTTTGAGCTGCGCTGAGCGTGAATTTGAAGATGAAGGTTGCACGCAGCGAAATTGGGCTGCCCGATCAGCAGCGGGCGGTCAAGATTTTGCCACGTGGCGCGCCCACAGCTCTCAAGTGCCATCGCACGCGCACCCGAGGCGCGATCCAAGCGCAGCCGAGGAGAGATCTCAGCCGTCCGATCGACGGCTCTCACGTAGCGGTCGCGGATCGCGCGTGAAGAAGAAATAGAGCGGGCAGCTAACCGACGGGCTGGAGGGCTTCACCGACGCTTTTGGAGTGGTTTTAGCAACATTCTGGACGTTGCTAAAGCCCCTTCTTCTTTTAGGAAGCCCTTAACCCTATTTAAACCCCCTCCAACCACTCATTCAATTCATTACTTCCCTTGCAACTACTCCACCCCTCTCTTAGCTAGCTTTAGGCCCTCTTGTAATCGCCGGAGACGACGAGCCACCGACGGAGCCTCCTCCATCGCCGTGGCTGCCTCGTCGCTCTCCATCCTCTCTCTCTCTCTTTTAAGCTTTCCATTACTTTTGTTTGAAGCATGTATTTAATGTTGTAACTATGAACTAAGAGTGCATGATTAATGAAGTTATTTTTCCGTTCAGTTGTCACTTTAATTTCAATTTAAGTTGCATGATCAAATAAGGAACATTCTAACCCTAATCTCTCTCTCTATCTCTCTCTCACTTTTCAAAACCGCACCTTTCGCAAGCAAAACTCTGCACTTTCCATGACAAGTGATAAGCAAAATCTGATTTTCACGCCTCCCTGAGACTGACACTTGGACTCACCTCCGTTTACTCATTTTAAAACCAGTGTTGCAAGTGCGACTATAACAACACTTAACAAACGCACAATTGCACGTCGATTTTTGGCGCTGTTGCCGTGGAGGCAATGGATTTGTTTTATCACCTCCATTCCACATTCATTCTCACATCGTCTAATGCCCAATTGCCTTTTTACTTGATGGATGTAGGAATTTGATGCGTGGACGGTGAAGCGATGCATCCCACGACGGTAGCAAGGGAGTAGGCGCTACGAGGACCGATAGTGAGTAATTCTTCTCTCATGATTGTTTGCTTGGGTGAAAAAAGCTAAAAAAAATTGTAAAAATTGAAAAAAATTGGCGTGGTGTATGACTGTTTGACCCACATCCTTAACATATCACCCCACAAAAAGATGTACACTCTAACATTCTAAATAAATCCTTGGAGTGTTCTTTTCTTTTTCATGAGTGATGTTTGCGAAGCCACCGTGAGTTGACCTGGGCCGCACCACTCAACCCTAAAATCGACTCATCTAATAGAAGCTGCGTGATCATTAGGATTAGTACATTAGGGTTTTAGAGCCTCTACAGAATAAAAGGAAATCTACTTTCATCGAGTTGTGTGCAGAACTTGACGTGCCCACTGAAACTTGTTTGAAAACATTAAGACCCGTCAACCCTAAAAAGTACTAAAGTAAGGATGAAACACTAAAAGACACCACATCTTAAAAAAAATCCTTGCTTGAAAACCATGCTTTGCTAGAAGCACACACCTTGAAAGTGGAAAATTAAGAGGCACCACCCCAATCAACGCCTCATCACATAACCCTAAGCACAAGCACTATCCTAGCCCTTTAAAATTGAGTAGACATGCCCTAGGCCGGACTGAGTTAAGTCTCGAAAGGCAAGGTTTTGTTCGCTGGGCACTTGGCTTTCATTCCCTTGGTAGAATCTGGTGACTAGGCTGCGGGGCAGTGTCAAACGACCGTAGTTGTGGGGTCTACGGAACAGGAGGTGCCAGCCAAAGGAAGAACCTTCCCTGCAATCCGTTCATAATCAACCTGGCTAGATAAGCCTTTTGAAGGGGAGTCCAGTGTTTACGGACTTAATCACCCTTTGTGAGATTTCTAGCTCTCCTAAGGAATACACCATAAGGACTAGGCTTGTGTGCTTGATTGAAACACATTTCTCGCATCTGTCGCCCTCTGCATCCCCTCCTGTTCTTCTTTAGTGTATGCACGGGAGACGCTCACTACATCTCGAGTTGTGTGTTTTGGGGCAAGAATCTAAGCTACGTAATTCTGTTAACATGGCTGAACCTAGGGTAGATGAGGCTGAATATCAAAATCCACTAGACGTAATGCCCATCATCCAAGCCCAAATCAATGCTAACCACCGGCTTCAGCAACAACAAATCCACACCATCATGAAAGCCATACAACAATTACAGAACCCACAAGAACAACCACCACCACCTTTCCAAGACATACCAGGGCAACCACCACTTGATTTACCGCCATTTCAGGATCAGCCGAGGTCCCTCCATGATTTCTATAATCCCTCTGCTATTAGAGTCGAGCCACACCTTAGGATCCCCGAAGGGGGTGATGATTTTGAGCTGAAATCGAATGTCTTAAGTCTGATCCAGAGCCACTTTCATGGAAGTTCAAATGAGGACCCCTTTTAGCACCTAGAGGATCTCGACTGCATAGCGCGAACTGTGAAACCTAGGAACATAAGCCTTGAATTTGTTCTAATCAAAATGTTTCCCTTCTCATTAAGAGACAAGGCTTCTCATTAGCTTAGAACCCTAGGTAGACCCATCACCACCTCGGAGGAACTAAGGCATGCATTTTTAAAGAAATTCTTCCCCGTAGGAAAAACCAATGCCCTCAGAAGAGCTATCACTACCTTTACACTCCATGGTGGGGAACAATTTCATGAGGCGTGGGAAGGATTTAATGAACTTTTGAGGAAATGCCCACACCACGAAGTACCAAGGTGGCAATTGGCCCAGATCTTCTACCACGGTCTGGACAGTACCCTACAGAACTTCGTCGATGCCTCATGCGGGGGAAACTTCCTGAACAAAGACGAGGAGAGCACATTTGAGCTCTTTCAGTCTATGAGAAAGAATTCGCTCAATAATGCCTCCATGAACCAATTTAGTAGGTCCAATCAACCCCATGGCTGGATTTATGAGGTGCAACCAAATTCTGGAATGGTTGACATGGACATCATTGCCAAGAAGTTGGATCGAGTGGAATTGGTGGACAAAAAGATTGATGAGCTACTAAAATAGACCAAGAACCCCCTACAGACTTTCTCCCTTGCAAAGGGAGTGCATAATGTTGACCTGGTCCAGCACTTTACCCAACTGAACCTGGAACAACCCCTAACCACGTTCCAGGGAGGGACCTTTTCTCCCTCAACCCTTGATTACTCCCTTCCCTCTTCATCAACATCGACTATCCTAGAAGATGTGCAAGCTGTCCAAGGTTATGCGAAACCTGACCCTTTCTCCAACACTTACAACACTGGCTGGCGTAACCACCTCAACTTTGGTTGGACAAACCAGAAACCACCGCAATTCCAAAACCAGCCCAGGCCAAACAAGCAGCCACACTTGCCCCCTACCAGCAAGGACCACCAGTTAGACCCCAATATAATCAGAATCGGGTGGCCCCTCCACCAGAAAACCAAATGGATACCTTAATAAAGATGATGGCTGACATGAACCAGAAACATCAGGAGGAAACGGCCTTGGTCAAGGGACAGTTAAGCCAACTCTTGGACTGCAAACAACAAGGATCCCTACCTTCCCAACCACAACCGAACCCGCAAAACATAATTAACAGAGTCCCCAATTCGCAAGGGTTCCAAAATAACCCCGAGTAGGCTCACATGGTTCAGCCAGCCCCGCAAACACCTGCTGGGTTTGGTGCTTCTTCGTCCTCATCTTCTCAAGGATCAACCCATGGCCCCAATGCCTTTGCGAATGCAGTGACCTTGAGAAGCAGCACCAAAACCCAGGATCCCAAATGGTCGACTCTCCCTGAGACTTCACCCGCTGAAATACCCGACTCAGAAAAGGCACCAACCAAGGACCTAGAAATAGAACCAATCCACATTAAGACACCCTACCCTGAGGCCTTGGAAATAATCAAGAAAAAGAAGAATGTTGTGGAAACTGAGGAGCTGTTGGAAATCTTTAAGCAAGTACGGATCAATATTCTGCTCCTCGAAGCCGTCAAACACATCCCTGCTTACTCCAAGTCTTCAAAGGATGCCTGTACACCCAAGCGTAAGCCGAGACCTCAAGCACCTAGGAAGGTTGTGCTCTCTGAACAAGCAAGTCCCGTAATATCAAGCAACCTTCCACTCAAGCGAACTGACCCAGGAGTGCCCCTGATTTCCTGCAATATCGGGGACATGACGTTTGATAGAGCGCTCCTGGACCTAGGTGCTTCTATCAATCTGATTACGACAACCCTGTACCACCAATTTAGTTTTGGAGAGCTAACACCAACCCCTGTCACCATCCAGCTGGCTGATAGATCAGTGAAAACCCCAAAGGGGGTTGTCGAGGACATAATTGTACAGGTCAAGGACTTCTATTTCTCGGTCTACGTTTTGGTGCTCGACATGGAAGTCCCAGAAAAATTACAGAATGCACCCATAATCTTAGGCAGACCTTTCTTAGCTACGGCTAAGGCAAACATTGATTGCGACATGGGATGTATGGAAATCGCCTTCGGGGACAGGAAAATGCAATTGGATATCTTCCGGGCGACAAAGTCTTTTGATTGCGATTGCGTTGAGGAACAGGATCCCGTGGAAACTCTGATTGAGGAATGCCTCACCCTCAGTTCTTTATCAGACCACCAAACCCATAGTGAATGTGCTGACCCATCACCATCATTACTCGTGGACCTCTATAAGGCAGAGTACCATCACATGACACCATTTGAAGAGATCGATGTTGATCAACTCCTGCCCTTTCCCTTCCCATCGACTGTGGTTCCACTCGCACCTGAACTTGAACCATTGCCCGAGAATATCAAGTACGTCTTCTTGGGACCTGACCAGACCTTCCCAGTGATTATTAATTCTCATCTAACCAAGGATCAGGAACTTAGGTTGACTGCAACCCTTTCAGAACATCGGGCCGCCATTGGTTGGACCATTTCAGATTTAAGAGAAATTAGCCCCACCTATTGCACCCATAAGATTTGCCTGGAAGACGGGGCCTGACCTTCCCGCCAGATGCAGAGACGTTTAAACCTAAACATGTGGGAGGTCGTTAAAAACGAAATTATCAAGTGGCTTGACGCCGACATCATCTACCCTATCTCCGATAGCCCCTGGGTGAGTCCCACTCAAGTGGTTCCCAAGAAAGCTAGCCTCACCGTTGTCACCAATGATTATGGTGAATCCATCCCCACCCACACCACCACCGCATGGCGGGTGTGTATTGATTATAGGAAGATCAATGAAGCCACTAAGAAGGATCATTTCCCCTTGCCTTTCATTGACCAAATCCTTGAAAGATTGGCAGGGCAGAAGTATTTTTGCTTCCTGGATGGATATTCAGGATATAACCAAGTCCCAATTGCTCCGGAAGATCAGGAAAAGACCACATTCACTTGCCCGTATGGCACGTTTGCATTCCGTCGAATGCCGTTCGGGTTATGCAACGCACCTGCAACCTTCCAGCGTTGCATGCTAGCCATTTTTTCAGAAATGGTGGGTGAATACTTAGAGGTCTTTATGGATGATTTCTCTGCATTCGAGAATTCATTCGACCATTGCCTGAGCAACTTGGAGAAAATCCTGAAACGATGTATCAAGGTTAACCTGGTGTTAAGTTGGGAAAGCAGCCATTTTATGGTTCAAGAAGGAATTGTCCTCGATCACATCGCATCGCATAGGGGCATCGAGGTAGATCGGGATAAGGTTGAGTTAATTTCCAAACTTCCTCCACCTAGCTCGGTCTGACAGATTCGCTCCTTCCAAGGACATGTTGGCTTCTACCGAAGGTTCATTAAAGACCTTTCCAAGCTTTCCAAACCCTTGACCGACCTTCTAGCCAACGATGCCATATTCCACATGTCTCCTGATTGCATCCAGGCTTATCACACCCTACAAGAGTTAGTCTCCACCGCACCTGTACTTCAACCCCCATACTGGTCCTAAGACTTTGAGATTATGTGTGATGCATCAGATTTTGCCATAGGTGCTGTCCTGGGACAAAGGCAAGACAAGAAGCCCGTGGTGATCTACTACGCGAGAAAAATGTTGGATGAGGCCCAGCGTAATTATACGGTCACAGAGAAAAAGTTGCTCGCTGTAGTCTTTGGACCTGAAAAGTTCCGATCATACTTGCTGGGATCCCCCGTGACTATTTACACTGACCATTCAGCCATCTGACACTTGTTGGCCAAGAAGGATGCAAAGCCCATGCTCATCAGATGGATCCTGCTTTTGCAGGAATTTGACCTGGAAATCCGAGACAAGGTCGGATCAAAGAATGTGGTGGTTGACCACTTGTCTAGACTTCATCTAGACCACATTGGACCCTCCCTACCTCTTTCTGATGCCTTCCCTGATGAACACATCCTGGCCGTGCAAGACAAGAAAATGTCATGGTATGCTGACTACGTCAACTACTTGGTTGTAGGACAAACCCCGCACAGCTGGTCCAGACAGCAACGGGACAGGTTCTTGGCTGAGGCAAAGCATTATTTCTGCGATGATCCCATGCTGTTTTGCCTCTATGTTGACCAGATCATCAGGAGGTGTATTCTCGAAGACGAAGTTCAGAGTGTGCTTTCCTTTTGTCATGACCAGGCTTGTGGCGGCCACTTCTCTGGAAAGAAAACAGCTGCAAAAGTTTTGCAGTCTGGATTTTACTGGCCATCCCTATTTAAGGATGCACACAACTTTGCTAAGACTTGCTCCTGCTGCCAAATGCTAGGGACCATGACCAAGAAAGATATGATGCCCTTTCAGCCTATTTTGATTGTCAAAATCTTTGACATTTGGGGTATCGATTTTATGGGCCCCTTTCCACCATCGAACGGCTTCGAGTACATCCTGGTCTCGGTAGACTATGTCTCCAAATGGATTGAAGTCGTCGCCACCCGCCGATGCGATCACAAGACTGTCATGGACTTTGTTAAGAAGAACATCTTTTCCTGGTTTGGAATACACAAGGCCAAGATCAGTGATGGTGGAAGCCATTTTATCCATTCCCAATTCCGTGCCCTACTTAGAAAATACGGGGTGAACCACCGCATTGCTACCCTGTAACATCAACAAACAAATGGGTAGACTGAGGTCTCAAATAGACAAATCAAGAACATTTTACAGAAGACTGGTCCACACTACTTGATGATGCCCTGTGGGCATATAGGACCGCTTTCAAGACCCCGATAGGCATGTCGCCTTATCGCCTGGTCCTTGGCAAAGCCTGCCATCTTCCTGTCGAATTGGAACATCGGGCTTACTGGGCTGTCAAGCAATGTAACATGGATCCCCAGTTAGCCGATGCGCAGAGGCTGCTCCAGTTATCTGAGCTCGAAGAAATTAGTCAGGATGCCTTTGACAATGGTCGACTATATAAGGAGAAAATGAAAGCCGTCCACGATCGACTCATTCATAGAAAAACCTTTGAGCCAAACCAGCAAGTCTGGCTATTTGACGCCTGGCTAAAACTCTTCCTAGGGAAACTCAGGTCCAAATGGATAGGACCATTTCAGGTGGTTAAGCCCTACTCTAACGGGGTAGTTGAAATTGCTGATCCTAACACTAGGCACACTTTTACAGTTAATGGTCAAAGATTGAAGCATTTCCTGGCCTAGGTTCCCCCGAAGGAAAGTGTCACCCTCATTAAGGGCTGACACGGAGTACCGTCTAACTGGAGGCGTTAAACTCAGGGCTTCCTGGGTGGCTACCCAGAGGATTCAGACTGATCCGGTAGTTTACGTCACTCAAGTACTATCTTTTCGAACCCTTATGCATCCATATACTTGCCAATGAGGACATTATCCAACTTAAGCATGGGGGGAGGGGGTGGTAAATTGCATAATCCTGAGCTCATTTAATTAGTCTGAATAAATAAAAAAAATTGAATTTATGAAGAAAACTTAGTGATTAGAAACCTGTCAATAGTGGAAAATAATACAAAAAGAACTTAAACACTTAGACTTTTTAGACCTTCAGGCTTAATCAGCCTGGGTGTCCATTAAAATATGGATTTAGCTTCGAATCCTTGCAACCTCAAGCTGTTCTAATCCATCTACTAAATAAGGTGATAAGTATACAACTTATCAACTCACCCTCTAACTTAGAAAAACTTTGAGTCTAAGCATATGCACACATTTTTGCACAGACTCACTTCTCGGAGATTTTGACAGAAATTGGGTAGCTAATGAACTCTCTAGGGTGGTATGGCTGGCAAGTTGTTGTGGGTAACAGCCCATTGGCAGGTTGTCCAGAACCTAGCCACAGGTCATTTCTTCTTCATTGCCTCTAGGTACATTTGAGATCAGGGAAGGCACCTATAAAAAAAAAAAGGGAGAAGAAAAGCAAAATAGACAACACTTCACCGCACAAGTATGGCTGGCAAGTGATCGTGGGTAACAGCCCATTGGTCGGTTGTCCAGAGCCCAGCTCAATAACTGCACAAAAAGACCAAAACACTTAAGGAAGAAGCGGGGAAGTAGTACAAGCCGGGGAGATATACACTGGAAAAAATCCTTGTGTTGACCCCAATTAAAACAAACATAGGGAGAAAGCTACCAATCAAACAAATACACCTTCAGGCAAATTTATTTCCTTTTCCGGTCACCTAGAGGCGTAGAAACCCGAAGTCTATCTTAATTACCACTGAGTCTATCACAACATTCACACCAAGATGCTTAGCACTTAGGGTTTTGACCGAGTTTTAGGTGGGTTGGGTAGCCGTAAAAAGTTAGCAACCTACATTGAATTCGGAAAAAATTCAAAATATATATATATAGATATAAATATTAAAGCAAGGATTTGGGTGATTCGTATTTTGGCAGACACCCAGGCACCGCTTAGTCTTTGTAGATTAGGATCTTCGTATATTTCCGCCTATTGACAAGTGACGAAGTGTCTAAGTAATTACTTCCTAAATTCTGAAAGGAAATAAAGGCTAGAATAAACCTTGCTAGGGACTAGCAAGAAGTAAGCATGGGGGTATGATAACACTGCAGAAGGGGGTGATAATTACGTTGACTATGGCCCATCTTAAGAATAAAAGGCATAACATAAGTAGAATGGGAGCATTGCATGCATCATGTACCAAGATTGCTTATAAAATTTTATTAATGGCCATTTGTGTAAGCACTTGTCAAAGCAGGCCTCAGATGAGCAATCGTAGTGCACGAATGGATTCAGAACGACGAACGGAGTCCAACAGACTTAAGATCGACCAAATCTGATAACCGGAGCTCCTACAATGGGCCCAAAAAGTTCTAACCATTGATTTGGAGATCAACGACCCACATTGCGCCACGTCATCCCCACTCCACTGCATGCCGCCTCTTCATTTATCTGAGATCAGATCTCGGCCGTCGATCTTCGATTGAACAGCCGAGACTCGCGCGTCCGCCCGTAGTCGCCGCGACGAAGCACGGGCGTGGCACAACGGTTAGCGCGCATGCCCGCATGCATGCGACACGGGTTCAAGCCACGCGAAGCGTGAATTCGAAGACAAAGGTTGTGCACAGCAAAATTGGGCTGCCCGATCAGTAGCGGGCGACCAAGATTTCTCCACGCGGCGCGCCCACAGCTCGCAAGCACCCACGTGCGCATGCACACCGGGTGATGACGCCGGCGCACACACGCGCCTGAGGAGCGATCCAAGCGCAACCGATGAGAGATCTCAGCCATCCGATCTTCGATCAGATGGCTCTCACGTAGTGGCCGTGGATCGCGCGTGAAGAAGAAACAGAGCGGGTGGCTGACCGAAGGGCTGGAGGGCTTCACTGACACTTTTGGAGTGGTTTTAGCGATGTTATGGACGTCGCTAAAGCCCCTTCTTCTTTTAGGAAGCCCTTAACGCTATTTAAACCCCCTCCAACCACTCATTTAATTCATTCACTTCCCTTGCAACTACTCCACCCCTCTCTTAGCTAGCTTTACTCCCTCTTGTAATCGCTGGAGATGACGAGCTGCAGACGGAGCTGATGAGAACCTCATCATGAGCCATAACTAGCTCATTTTGACCCAATACAAAGGATAAAAGCTCCTACATAACTCAAGGAAAGGCTTAACTCAGAGAATTCTGAGTTTGAGAAGAAAACCAGTCATAAGGGGTAAAAGTGCAATTTTACCAGTATAATCTGCATACAGGGTAATTCAAGGCCCAAACACAGGTCAAAACAGCTTAATAAGAATAAAAGTGGGATGAGATGATCTAGCAAGGGCTACAGCACTTCCAAGGAACCAAATGATAATCTGTAACCCTAAAACAACCCACTTCAATTCACAAGGTTCGAGGCAAAGTAAAAATAGAATAAACCCTCTAAAATTCATAGAAAAATAATCTCTAGGGTTTAGAACCTTCAATTTGGCCTTTAGAACCCATTTTGACCTACATTGAGAACCATGCCCAATTAATAACTTAATTTGGGTTTTTGCGCAAATTGACCAGTCAAACAAGGTTTAATATGAAAATGAAATTCACCATCAGATTCCTTAGGTCTTAATTAGTCATGTATAAAAACTTGAGCCTAAGAAGAAACCCCCTTGACCGACTTCACACTTTGGTCCTCATATATTTACTCTTTGGCCCTCAACTTTTGAACCCTCGCATTTTGGCCCCTAACTCTCCTTCGTTCTTTGCAATCAGGTCCCTCCTGCAAAACCCTGCCAGCACCATGCTCCGGCGACCATGCGCGGAGCATGGCGCCGCGCAGGGTGAGGTGGGGGACCTGGCAAGTAAACCGGGGGTGCCCTGCGTCGTCAGCCGTCGCAGGGGCACCCCCCTGGTCATTGTAGCCCACCATACCGGCCGTGCGAACGCACGGACGGTATGGGTTCGTGTTCCGACCATTCTCCGGCGAGGGAGACACATCGTCTCCCTCCGCCTTCCTCCCTGTTTCATCCCTATAAATACCCCCCGCTGCTCCACCAACCAGGGCAGCTTGGATCTGACGGAGAAAACCCCCAACTTTCCTCTTCTCTCCCTCCGGCAGACGCCCACCAGCTCCGGCGGTTCTTCCTCCTCCTCCTCTTCGCTCTGCCGCAATACCAGCAGCAGAGACTTCTTCCCCTGCTCTTCCCGTGTCGCGCAATACCGGCGCGCGCTGCCTCTGCCCCGTCGTCACCGCCGTCCTCCCCCCACTGGGCATCGTCTTCTCCGGCGACAGTCGATACGACTGTCACCCTGTTCCTCCCCCTTCGTCCCTGCAAGTAAGTTAGAACTACTCCCCTTCTTCTCCTCTTTCTTTCCCCGCTTTCAATTTAGTCAATTAAGACCTCGACCGACTCTGACCACCTTCACCCCCTTCGCCTCCGACCACCCTCCGGCGAGCCGCTCCCATCACCTCAGTGACCCACACGGCTCGCCGACCACCGCAGGACCTCCGCCTCCTCACCCTGATCAACCTCCGCCCTGCCACTCCCCCCACATCACCCTCTGCAACCCCACCGAACAGACCCATCCTCCGACCCACAGTCCGACCTAGGGCAGCCCTCGCACGCCGCCCCGCGCCTCGCCACCACCCACAGGAGCTTCGCCGCACCCTGGCGAAGCTCCTGGCACTCTCTGATTAGGCCGAGAGGCCGTTTTCTTCTGAACAGGCCACCCGACCTCCGCCGCCATTGACGCGCAGGAGGACCTGCTTCCGCCTGCAGCTACAGGCGCGCCACGCTCAGCGCCAAGCCCAGATTCACTCCCAGGCCTTGCGAGGAGTTTTGGCAAAACACCAGGTTCGCAGCCGAGGAAGAAAACTCCGCGTGACGCTGCCATCTCCTGCTGAATTCTCCGCTGCGGGCGCGCAATTGAGGTGGGCCGTTTAGTCCCACCTCGGAAACCCCTGAAGAGCCGCAGCGACATAAGATGCAAAACTGCAGTAGCCTTACTGCCTCAGTACACGGGGTGAGGTCCCCTTCACCCGCCCGGTTACCCGGTCTCGTCCGTGCTCACGCCCCGCGGACCTGACCCGACCCGACCCGACTGACCTGCACTCCTCGCCCACCACGCACGCCGGTGGGCCTGGACCCGGGCCTGACCTGAACCCGATTGCCCGGTAGCTCTGGGAGAGCTTTCCCAAGAGTGGTTTCAGAGAGAGAGAGACGCGGGGGGGTGGGTAGAGTAGGTTTTGCCTCTTGACGAAAAACTCCGAAGTGTGCAGGCCAAAGAAGAAGAAGAAGACCCGCGGAAGAAGAAGGAGCTGCACTGTAGCAAAGGCATAGTTAAGTCGTCTAAGCACCGGGTCAGACGACGGAAGGTCAGCAGCCAGAGCAGGAAAGAAGGCAGGCTGAAGAAGAAGGAAGAGCAACGGCCAAAGCAGAAAATGAAGAAAGGAAGACTTAGTAGCTGAAGGCAGAAGCTCTGCAGCCATAAAGAAGAAGAAGAGAGGTCAAGGCAGAAAACCAAAGAAGAAGAAGAACAAGGAGCTCTGAAGAAAGAAGAACATCACCAACGCAGGAACAGCAGGAAGAAGAAGAAGAGCATCACGATTGCAGAAGAAGAAGAAGAGAGGTCAAGGCAGAAAACCAAAGAAGAAGAAGAACAAGGAGCTCTGAAGAAAGAAGAACATCACCAACGCAGGAACAGCAGGAAGAAAAAGAAGAACATCACCTCTGCAGAACAAAGAGAAAGAAGGAGAACCAAAGAAAGAGAGAAAGAAAAGCATCCCCTCTGCAGAACAAAGAGAAAACAACAAATTCTTTCCCTCTCTCTTTCTTTTTGTAAAAGAAACATGTATATCTCTAGAATACAACTTGCTCCCTGAGTTCGACCTCGGGAACTCTTTTATTTTCCGAGTAAAAAAATTATATTTGAAATGTTGGCAATAACCGGCTTTACTACAACGTTATAACAAAACCCTCAAACCCGGTTGGAACCGACGACGTTTCATTTTGGCGCCGCTGCCGGGGAGCAACGGCTATTCTAGAGGTAAACATTCCTGTTTTTTTTTTAAGTTCTGATAATCTCCTCTCTTTTGTGCAGCTACAGGAACTCAAGAAGACAAGCAACCACACAACCACTCCGAAGATAGGTAAATCTTTTCTCTCACTATTAACCCCTACACTCTAAAGAGGAAGAAAAGAAAAGAACAAGCAATATAGGGCTAACCTGTCTTCCATACTTAGTAACCATAAAAAGTTGCATGTTTTCAACTCATCACTCCTGCACACTATTAAGGGTATTTAAGGGCTAACACATTCTTGCTTGAGCCCTAATTGCCCAACAAAGAGTTAAATGGACCAAGTAGAGCCAACATAAGGTCAAACATTAGGATTTCAGTAGAGACACACCCCTTAATTAAGAATTGAGGAAATCCAAAAGAGGTGTGCCCAAACCATTGATTGAAAATAATTAACAAGAAAACTCCTAAACAATTGGCTCTCTCTAAACCACTTGAACCCTAAAAGACAGGACCTAAAAGCTCTTAAAGAAAACAAGAGGTAAAGTTGACCCCTTGGGTCAACCAACCTTAAATTAGGTCACTCTTTGCACTTAAAAAGACTAAAGTTCAAGTGAAACCTTAAGCACCCTGATCTTAAAATTGGTAGACTTAAGAGGTCAAGATCCCCATTCTGGTCTACCTGGAACCGCAGTGACAAGAGAGGTCAGGTGGGGGAAACCCTGTAACCCGTGGGGACGCTCTACCGTGTAGGGGTCTTCGCGGGACTCTCCCTCTCTGGCTGCCCAGGTAATTCTCAGGTGGACGATCTTTCTGATCAAGGGGTCCATCTGCCCCGAACCTCTATAGTCACCCAACAATTTTTGGGTGTCTTGATTGGGTCCAGCACCTGCTTATCTCATCCAGCCCTTCAGTATTTTTCAGGAGGTCCTTGAAACCTCCTATAGAAATTCACTCTCCCCGAGGCTAAGCCTCGGCTCCTTTGTTTTTGCAGAAATCATTCACATAGCCCCTCTTTCCTCTGATTCTGAACAAAATCCCCTTCTTCCATCTTGATTCAAACTTTGGTTCTATATCTTGATTCCACCACCTGATCCAATTATGCAGCCTAATTACCTAGCAAGACTACCATTCAAAAAACCTGAATATCTGAGATCCATGAAGGATAAGATGATTGAGGATGCCCTTGAAATCTATGAAATCAAATATAAACCCTCAACACCAATAGGAAACATTCAGGTTGATGTTCCAACAACCACAGCTTTCATCATAAACTGTGCCCAAATTCTATTGACTGAAATTTCAAAAGGATCAACCCGAGATATGCTCATGACAGGATACATTGAGATGGAAATATTACACCAATCTGAATACCTTCAATGCTTGACAAATCCTGTACTTTGGGAACAACACCAAGATGCCCTTATTAAACGGGTAGAAATGATGAAATCTATAGAACAAATTATCAACCAGAAATACCCGTATATACCAGAAACAGAGGATGAACCATCTTGGAACAGTATTAAGGAACAATTCAGTTTCCCAGATCTCGGGATTGAGGCACAAAGTGGTTGTGAAATCCCAACCCAAATAGAAGACAATGCTGAATTAGGTTGGGATATTGCAGGAGAACACAATGATGAGCCAAACTTAGACCATGGATTGCCAAGCCTAGAATTTCAAAACTCCTGCAATAATGAGATCAAAACTGAACCTTCTGAGGGTATAAATTCCGCCCCTTACTTTGATAAGGTGACCCTCGAAGGTTATTCGGACTTAGGTTCTAATAGTTCTACCCACATCCTAAGCCTAGAACCTAGATCTGAAACTTATTGGGAAGATTATGAGGCCCCTTATGAGAAAGATCAAATTTTTACAGAATATGATTCCGGGCCTCTATTTGAAGAATATCCCTCTCCAACATCCTCAGGAAATATGATCGATTTTTCAGGAAACATGCCGATTTATGATACAGAAACTGAGGAGTTGGATGAGCAAGATTTTAATGGGGTCTATCCTACCAGCTTCGAGCTTGAACAGAACACCTTTTTGAGCCCAGAATTGACATATAGGCTAGAACCCAGTCAGGCTGCTGATTCCACATCTGATGATTTGTGCTGTGGTGGAATTTATGATCATGAATCTCATTTTCGCCAACTCTCCGACAATTTCAGATCAGACTATAATTGCGGAGAGATTCCCCTTCCTGAACACGCCAGGCCTATCTACGACCTCAGTTCACATGACTCTGACTCCGACTCTGAGGTCCTGATTCCCGAGATCACTAATAACACAGAATCATTCCTTTTCGATCCTCAGGAACCAAAAATAGAAAATGCCAAGAGTGATTACAACCAAGAATCCAAATTTTTTCTTGAATCCAATCCCTTTCATCCTACAGACACTCTTTCGGCATTTGATAGTTACCCAGAGGACTCTCTACAGAAAACCACCTATCATCTGTTTCTAGAAGAGCCCTCGTACACAATGGCCACCTCGTCCGCACACACTGAACGGATCAAAACCTCTCCCAAACCCCGACCCGCAACCGGACTCAATTTCTATTCAGATTCACCTCTCACCAAGCCGATTGCATTTCCACATCGGGTTTCGAACATTGATCAGACTACATACCATGCTCTATCATTCTCTGATCACCCCTGTAGGGTGTCCGTGTCATTCATTGATTATTCTACGGGTCCCTACTCTGACCAGGCTGATTCGGCTCAGCCAAACCCTGCGTTTACACTTCCACATCCATCTGAACTTCATAGTTTATGGTGGGCTCCACACCTTTTTATCCACATCTATCAACCCACCAGATTGATTGGGTTTGGGCTGCATCATCAGCCTGTTGATCTGAACAAGCACCTGGTCGGACCAACCAGGCTCTTAATCAAGGTGCTTGTCTTACAAAACTCCGCTGATTTGACCATCCCCACTCCATCGCATTTCCCGCTTGGCTGAAGGCATCAAATTTAGCGCTTAACGGGAGGCAGCCCGTCATTCTCTTTGAAAACCTGAAACTTGTTCTGACACCTTTTTGCACTTGAAGTTCACACTTTAAGACAGCCGACTCCACCTCAGGTGCGTGCATCTGAGATTAGAAATCGTCCGCAACAGTCACCCCGACCCATTCACTCATCCAAATTTCTGTCTTAAGGAATGAACTAAGTTAAATAAAAACCCCCTAGGTTACAATGAGGACATTGCAAATCTTAGGCATGGGGGGGTATGAAAGTGCAAAACTTGCAAGAAAAGGTTTCAAACAAAAAAATTCACATATGCCAAAAACACCATAAAAATTAAAAAAAAAAATTTTCGAAAAAGAATAAGAGGAAAAGAGGAGAAAGAATTTTCTGAAGGAGAAGGAGAAGAGAAACAAAATGAAAAAGGAGCACAAAATTATAAGAAAAGTTGATAGTCATTAGTAAGGAACTAAGGAATTAACCTAAGTTCTAGACCTCATTCAAGAAAATAACTGAAAAGTGCACAATGAGATTAGTAAGAATGCAAACCTTAGGCATTCTTGAATAGACTCTTAGTACCCATTAAGATCTGGACACTCCTCCAGAGGTTGAGGAAAATGAAAAGCTGAAGTATTAGGTCTAAGGCTTAGGGAGTATTCGGCCTCGTTAACTAATTTTTGGTTTACGGGACTCAGTAACCTAAGCACCCTAACCTCACACACAGCCTGGTTCAGTAAGCGTAAAAATCAGAATGACGAAGAAGCGTCACAAAAATCTGAAAAGAATACCTAGAATAGGAGCGGCCGATCAACACAAGTTGATTTGGACGAGTTCCCAGCGCAGAGAGGCGGGAAATCCCCTCGAAGATGCGTAACAAAATATCATCTCCTCGGTGCTTGTCTCTTAGGATATTTACATATCCTACTGGGGGCATGTAAGCACTCTGCTGGTTCAGATTCCATGGATGGCATTATCTCGAAGTGTCAATTGCCAGGGTCTGGATTCGGCCATTGAATACCATGGATGGGATTATCTCGAAATCTCAATAGCCAGGTTTCCGGGGGTTGCCATGGACGGTGCTATCTCGAAGCATCGATCGCCAGGAACCCTTGAGGATTGATGATGGGAGCAAGGAATCTGATACAGACCGTGTTGAAAAGCCAATCCTAGGCTAGAACTAAAAAGAAAAAGAGAGAGAAAACTCTCCAAACAGAAAAACTTTCTATCTCTCTCTTACAAAACGCACTGCGAACTGAGCCAGGGCTAAAATCATTTCAAGCACGGGTGCTTTAACCACGAAGTCCAATAAACGTTAGGTTAGTTCTTGTGGGCCTTAAAAACCTTTGCTAAAAGACTGAGGCTAAGGCTAGACAGATTTGGATCTTGATTGGTACTAGAGTACCTTTTAGGCCTATGGTCAGCATTCTAACCTAATCTATGCTTAAATAAAAAGGCACTTATCTAAAACCATTAAAAACTTCATGGTCTAGAACAAGGGTTGAAACCTTAAGTTTTTGCTAAGGGACTAGCAAAAGCTAGGCATGGGGGTATGATGAGAACCTCATCATGAGCCATAACTAGCTCATTTTGACCCAATACAAAGGATAAAAGCTCCTACATAACTCAAGGAAAGGCTTAACTCAGAGAATTCTGAGTTTGAGAAGAAAACCAGTCATAAGGGGTAAAAGTGCAATTTTACCAGTATAATCTGCATACAGGGTAATTCAGGGCCCAAACACAGGTCAAAACAGCTTAATAAGAATAAAAGTGGGATGAGATGATCTAGCAAGGGCTACAGCACTTCCAAGGAACCAAATGATAATCTGTAACCCTAAAACAACCCACTTCAATTCACAAGGTTCGAGGCAAAGTAAAAATAGAATAAACCCTCTAAAATTCATAGAAAAATAATCTCTAGGGTTTAGAACCTTCAATTTGGCCTTTAGAACCCATTTTGACCTACATTGAGAACCATGCCCAATTAATAACTTAATTTGGGTTTTTGCGTAAATTGACCGGTCAAACAAGGTTTAATATGAAAATGAAATTCACCCTCAGATTCCTTAGGTCTTAATTAGTCATGTATAAAAACTTGAGCCTAAGAAGAAACCCCCTTGACCGACTTCACACTTTGGTCCTCATATATTTACTCTTTGGCCCTCAACTTTTGAACCCTCGCATTTTGGCCCCTAACTCTCCTTCGTTCTTTGCAATCAGGTCCCTCCTGCAAAACCCTGCCAGCACCATGCTCCGGCGACCTTGCGCGGAGCATGGCGCCGCGCAGGGTGAGGTGGGGGACCTGGCAAGTAAACCGGGGGTGCCCTGCGTCGTCAGCCGTCGCAGGGGCACCCCCCTGGTCATTGTAGCCCACCATACCGGCCGTGCGAACGCACGGACGGTATGGGTTCGTGTTCCGACCATTCTCCGGCGAGGGAGACACATCGTCTCCCTCCGCCTTCCTCCCTGTTTCATCCCTATAAATACCCCCCGCTGCTCCACCAACCAGGGCAGCTTGGATCTGACGGAGAAAACCCCCAACTTTCCTCTCCTCTCCCTCCGGCAGACGCCCACCAGCTCCGGCGGTTCTTCCTCCTCCTCCTCTTCGCTCTGCTGCAATACCAGCAGCAGAGACTTCTTCCCCTGCTCTTCTCGCGTCGCGCAATACCGGCGCGCGCTGCCTCTGCCCCGTCGTCACCGCCGTCCTCCCCCCACTGGGCATCGTCTTCTCCGGCGACAGTCGATACGACTGTCACCCTGTTCCTCCCCCTTCGTCCCTGCAAGTAAGTTAGAACTACTCCCCTTCTTCTCCTCTTTCTTTCCCCGCTTTCAATTTAGTCAATTAAGCCCTCGACCGACTCTGACCACCTTCACCCCCTTCGCCTCCGACCACCCTCCGGCGAGCCGCTCCCGTCACCTCAGCGACCCACACGGCTCGCCGACCACCGCAGGACCTCCGCCTCCTCACCCTGATCAACCTCCGCCCTGCCACTCCCCCCACATCACCCTCTGCAACCCCACCGAACAGACCCATCCTCCGACCCACAGTCCGACCTAGGGCAGCCCTCGCACGCCGCCCCGCGCCTCGCCACCACCCACACGAGCTTCGCCGCACCCTGGCGAAGCTCCTGGCACTCTCTGATTAGGCCGAGAGGCCGTTTTCTTCTGAACAGGCCACCCGATTTCCGCCGCCATTGACGCGCAGGAGGACCTGCTTCCGCCTGCAGCTACAGGCGCGCCACGCTCAGCGCCAAGCCCAGATTCACTCCCAGGCCTTGCGAGGAGTTTTGGCAAAACACCAGGTTCGCAGCCGAGGAAGAAAACTCCGCGTGACGCTGCCATCTCCTGCTGAATTCTCCGCTGCGGGCGCGCAATTGAGGTGGGCCGTTTAGTCCCACCTCGGAAACCCCTGAAGAGCCGCAGCGACATAAGATGCAAAACTGCAGTAGCCTTACTGCCTCAGTACACGGGGTGAGGTCCCCTTCACCCGCCCGGTTACCCGGTCTCGTCCGCGCTCACGCCCCGCGGACCTGACCCGACCCGACCCGACTGACCTGCACTCCTCGCCCACCACGCACGCCGGTGGGCCTGGACCCGGGCCTGACCCGAACCCGATTGCCCGGTAGCTCTGGGAGAGCTTTCCCAAGAGTGGTTTCAGAGAGAGAGAGACGCGGGGGGGGTGGGTAGAGTAGGTTTTGCCTCTTGACGAAAAACTCCGAAGTGTGCAGGCCAAAGAAGAAGAAGAAGACCCGCGGAAGAAGAAGGAGCTGCACTGTAGCAAAGGCATAGTTAAGTCGTCTAAGCACCGGGTCAGACGACGGAAGGTCAGCAGCCAGAGCAGGAAAGAAGGCAGGCTGAAGAAGAAGGAAGAGCAACGGCCAAAGCAGAAAATGAAGAAAGGAAGACTTAGTAGCTGAAGGCAGAAGCTCTGCAGCCATAAAGAAGAAGAAGAGAGGTCAAGGCAGAAAACCAAAGAAGAAGAAGAACAAGGAGCTCTGAAGAAAGAAGAACATCACCAACGCAGGAACAGCAGGAAGAAGAAGAAGAGCATCACGATTGCAGAAGAAGAAGAAGAGAGGTCAAGGCAGAAAACCAAAGAAGAAGAAGAACAAGGAGCTCTGAAGAAAGAAGAACATCACCAACGCAGGAACAGCAGGAAGAAAAAGAAGAACATCACCTCTGCAGAACAAAGAGAAAGAAGGAGAACCAAAGAAAGAGAGAAAGAAAAGCATCCCCTCTGCAGAACAAAGAGAAAACAACAAATTCTTTCCCTCTCTCTTTCTTTTTGTAAAAGAAACATGTATATCTCTAGAATACAACTTGCTCCCTGAGTTCGACCTCGGGAACTCTTTTATTTTCCGAGTAAAAAAATTATATTTGAAATGTTGGCAATAACCGGCTTTACTACAACATTATAACAAAACCCTCAAACCTGGTTGCCGCGACGTTTTCAGGAGCCTCCTCCACTGCCGTGGCTGCCTCGTCACTCTCCACCCTCTCTCTCTCTCTTTTTTAAGCTTTCCATTACTTTTGTTTGAAGCATGTATTTAATGTTGTAAGCTATGAACTAAGAGTGCATGATTAATGAAGTTATTTTTCTGTTCAGTTGTCACTTTAATTTCCATTTAAGTTGCATGATCAAACAAGGAACATTCTAACCCTAATATCTCTCTCTATCTATCTCTCACTTTTCAAAATTGCACCTTTCGCAAGCAAAACTCTGCACTTTCCGTGACAACAAGTGATAAGCAAAATCCGATTTTCACACCTCCCTGAGACCAACACTTGAACTCACCTCCATTTACTCATTTTAAAATCGACATTGCAAGTGCGATTGTAACGACACTTCTTAACACATGCACAACTGCACATCAAGTCACACTTAAGTTAGGTCTAGATTTGTTTGTTTGATTTGCACACTTTCTCTCATCTCTTTCTCTTCTCCTCCCCTCCCGTTCTTCCATTTTATGCACGGGCGACGATCTCAAAATCCGCACTTGGAAGGACCATTTGATTTCGCCCTCTGCGCAAAAAGACCACTTTTTCTATCTTCTCCTTCTAAAAAAATGGAAATTCAACAAAATAGGTCCATTGACACTTCCACTTCCACCTCTAACCTTACCTCTAACCCCACCACTAACCCTAATTCTAACCCTTCCACCCAAAACCCACCCAACTTTAACTTCCCACACTTGGAGCTCCCTAATCTTGAGTTGCCCCAAACACAACATCAAGACCTCCTGCCTGATCTTTTAAAATTTATGGCTGAGCAGATTGATAAATTAAATTCCAATCAACAAACATTGACTAGGAACATCCAAAACCTAGCCAATCAAAGGCCAAACCCACCACCCCGTCAGCAGCCTGTTATTCCTCTTAAAGATTTCTATGATCCGTCTTATTATGAGGAATGACCAGGGGTGGTCATACCATAGGGGGACTTTGAGATCAAGCCTGCAGTCCTGAACCTAATTAAACACTTTCATGGCCTTCCTAGGGAAGACCCTTTCAGCCACCTTGAAGAGCTGACTCTTCTTGCACAAACAACCCATTCCCGAAATGTGCAAGAAGACATATGGCTGATGAGGCTTTATCCATTATCTCTTAAAGATAAGGCTGCTTATTGGTTCAAGACCATTGGCCGACCCATCTCAACTTAGCCTTAGCTCAAGAGCACCTTCCTCAAGAAATTCTTTCCCATAGGTCGTACCAATTCCCTGTTAAGATCTATTACGACCTTTCACCAAAAATCTGGTGAGACCTTCCATGATTGTTGGGAAAGATTTCAAGATCTCTTAAGAAGTTGCCCACACCACGAGATTCCTTTATGGTAGCTCGTGCAAATCTTCTATCATGGATTAGAAGATCAAATCCGACATTTTGTCAACGCCTCGTGTGGCGGAAACTTCTTAAATAAAGATGCTGAAAGTGCCTATGACCTGTTTGAAGAAATGAGTGAAAACTCATTTAATCAAGCTTCCATGAACACATTTTGCAGAACCCAAAACCCACAGTTCGATGTTCATAAAATAGGTACTCAATCTATCCCTGTCACCCAAGACGATCTTGAAATGATCGCTCAAAAACTCGACCAGATGCATATTAATCAATAGAAAATTGAGGAAAGACTGGCCACATCAACCCATGCTCCACACCCACATCTAACCCAACCTAACTTTCCACGAAGAGAAAATTTGTACAATCTCAGCACTACTCCTGCTGATTATTCTGAGGTTGCGCATGATTCCCTGGGGAATTACAACTATCTAGATCTTAACCCCACTAAAATATTTTTGCCATCCAGGAGCCCTTTAAAAATTCTTCCAATTGGAAAAATTACCTGAACTACTCCTGGAATAATCAGGTTTCTTCCCAACCATATCATTTTAATGGGTATGGGTCGAATCCAATCTTCCATCCTAGGCCATCTCAACAAGACATCAATGCCCAGATGATCCGAACCATGCAGGAAATGCAAACAAAAATGACAGAAGTAACCCGCACCATCAAAAATCTGAACAATCAGATTGGGGTTACTCCCATGCAAAGACCTGCAGGACATCTTCCGTCCCAACCCATACTCAACCCTAATGACCAAGGGAACCATTATACGGGCAGAACTCCACACTACACGAATCAGCCTCCTCCTAATCCACCACCTCATCAACCTCCCAGGTTTCCGCAATCACAGGGCCCCCCACCTCCTCTAAATAATAATCCGACTGCACATGCAGTTACTTTGAGGAGAGGGAAAACCACCACTAATCCTGGGCCTTCGCACAAACCTGGTGAAATACTTGTGCAAATTGACTCCCCACCTCCCCATCAGGAAGAAAAAGAAATACAAAAATCTCAAGACAAGATTCCTATCCCTTTCCCACAAGCTCTCCACCCCACCACCAACAAAAAAAAGAAATCTGAGTCCATTACGGAAGAACTCGTGGATCTATTTGGGCAAGTTCATATCAATATTCCTCTCCTAGATGCCATCAAATATATACCCGCCTATGCCAAATTTTTGAAGGAGATTTATACTCATAAAAGGCAGGCCAAAAATCTTGGACAGGTGCATCTTTCGAGGACAGTAAGCTCTATCATATGGTGTAAGCTGCCTCCTAAGATGAAAGATCTGGGGGTGCCTTTAATTTCTATAATTGTTGATGACATTACCTTTAATCGTACCCTCCTTAATCTTGGTGCCTCAGCTAATATTATTCCAACGAGTTTATTTGAAGAATTTCAGATCGGTGAATTAAAACCCATCGAGGTTACCCTGCAATTAGCCAACCGATCTACAATCAAACCTCATGGGATTGTCGAGGATGTTTTGGTCAAGGTCTAGAATTGTGTCTTCCCTGCAGACTTTCTGGTTCTTGACATTGAGGTACCTGAATCATTACTGGACTCCCCAATAATCCTTGGATGCCCTTCTTTGGCCACTGCAAAGGAAAATATCAATTGCCACACAAGAAAAATGGATATCACTTGTGCAGGCCAAACTATCACTTTAGATATTTTCAAATCCTCCAGGAGATTCCATGATGATAACTTTTTTTAGGACTCAGATACTGAAATTTCCAATATGGTGGAGACAATGTTAATAGATACCCTTACCGACCACAAATTTTTTGAGGACTCTGATTCAGAATCAGTGGTCGGCGAAATCTGTGATCTGGAGACTTGTCTTGACCCCAAATTTATTCCTGATGCACCCCCTAAGCACCCTAACCCACCACTATTCACGCACCTAGTTTTTCCACACTAACTTCACCCAATCCTCACCATCCCTTCCCCAACTCCTTTCTTACGGACCTGCCACCAACCCCACCTGAGTTTGGCATCCAACCTGATTTAAAACCATGGCCAGACTCGAGCTACACTTATCATTTTCCATCCAACTTTGATCCCAATATTGCTTCTAATCAATTTTCTAGGGATCTAGAAGAAACCCTTTTTGCGGGCATCCAACTATCCAACTATTTACATGATTTTCCGTCTTCCGTGCATACCTTCACGCCCGGTTGAATGGCATAAAAGATAGCACTGGATGGGAGGTAACCCATCATTTTTTCCTGTTTTCCTTTTTTCTTCTTTTTCCAGGTTTTGATAATCCTAGACCCAACCGTTCTTCACTAAGGTGATCCTTTTTCCCTCTAAATGCATGAGGACATGGCATATCTTAAGCATGGGGGGTGTTTTCAAATTTTGACAATAGATTTAGGATGTTCAAAACCTAAAAATATGCATTTTTCTTTAATTTATTTCGTGCTTACATACCAAAAAAAGAATGATGAAAAACTTTTTGAGGAAAAAAAATTTTGAAATCGAGACTAAGGTTGAAAAACTCACTTTTGGTACAATGGGATTTAACCTTTAACAAACTAGGGATGAGGATATAAATCTGATCATTAGAATTTCAAGGTCTATTTCTAGACTAGATCAGATATCCTTCTCTAAAATTCCACTTAAACTCATGGTAGTTCAGGTGACTTGATCTTATTTTGTAATACGGAAAGTATTTGACTAAGCTAAAAATAAGCATGGGGAAAAAAAAAGTAATAATAAATAAATTAACATGCCCTTATAAATGTTAGCTTTTCACAAGCATAGACACAAGATTTTAAAGGATTTTGCAAGTTGCGAATCAGATTCATGAGACAGAAAAATCCTAAAAACAAACATTTCAAGTCATCTGAATTAACAAGGGGTTAATTTGTGAATTTTCTGGAGGATATATTGATCCCATTTTGTCTAATGGTTGGATACAAAAATAAATCCTGATGTTTATCTTTAACAAATCATGTATTTCCTGTGTTTAGATCAACCAAGGTCCCTTAATCTCTTTTTCTCCTCAAAAGTAGAAAAAATTAGATTTCCCAAAAAATCCATTTCCCAAAAAATTGAAGTTTTGCTAAGAGACAAGCAAAAGATAAGCATAGGGGTGTGATAAACGCCAGTTTATCATCATTCTTATGCATTAAAACAAACCTAGCTCTTAGGATTTTACTCCGCAAATGGGTTTTTGGGCTACATTTAGGCATAAATTAGGCTAGGCATGCATTGCATTTTTTTATTGTCTTTTTGATATGTTTTTGTGAGTGTTAGGGATGAACAAATATACAGATCCCTAAAACCCCAGCACTCAAGAAGGCAAATGGTGAGGGAGAAGCTCAGATTAGCTAGAAGTCAGCAAGATCCAACTCACCAAAGTTGGAACCTAGCTCACTTGAACTAGGGTTAGCTCATCCTAGCTCCATTCAGCTAATCTCAGCTGAATGGTAGCTCAAGAGAGTTCATCTTAGCTCACCCTAGCTCAAGTCAGCTCAGATCCAGCTCAACTTAGCTGAGTCTAGCTTATCTCAGCTCCCACTAATCCATAGGGAGCTCTAGCTAGCTCAGCTGAGTTGACGGGAGTTCACCCCAGCTCAGACCAAGCTACATCCAGCTCCACTCAGCTCCAACCAGCTGAAGAAGAACTCATCTCAGCTCAAGAAGCTCAAGTCCAGCTCTCGGGGTTTCAGCTTAGCTCAACTCAGTTGAGCTAAGCTACCTTAACTGCCTCAACCAGCTTGATCCTCCCTGGGAGCACCAGACCCTGCTCACCTAAGCTCATTATGGTAGAATCCACCTCACTTTAGCTTGGCTTAGCAGCTAGCAAAGAACTAGCAAGCTAAGCCAGCTAGAGTAGCTCTATTCTAGGCTCTTCAACAGTTGCCATCTCCAATTCCAGCTCTAGACTTCTCCTCCTCAGCTCCTCTCTTCAAACCCTAGCTCCAATACCTCCTCCTCTACTCCTTAGCTATTTAAACTAGCTTAGCTTAGCTTAGCTTAGCTAGCAACCATCTCCTTGGCCATCCACCACCTTCAATTCAACCCCAGCTAGCTCCACCAACTTATGCCCTACCTAAGCTAGCTATCCTACTCAAGTTGGCGACACCTCCTAGTCACCTCTTCACCCCATCATCACCACCAAAAGGCACCAATTTTGGCACCAAAAACTAACCCTAGCTACCCCTCCTTTTGGCGCCAACGTCCACCCCCACATCCACCATACACCTAACCTTACAACCCATACTAGCCACCCACCTACCCCTCCTTCTAGAACCCTTCATGGCGCCACCTAAGACCCTCTTCTAGAAGCCATTTTGGTGCCAACATCAAGGGGTGCCACCACCCATAACAACGCCCTAGGTGTCCCTTGGGTTGGTGCCAATTGTCCTTAGCCATAGGATCCCCAACCACCTCCATCTCTCCATCTTAGCCCTCCATTCCAAGGGTCACCTTAGCCCCATTCCTACTCTATAAAAACCCACCGCCTACCACCATTTGAGAGCATCCGTCATTAGTGTATTTTGCTACCTATGCCACCTACACCTACGGCCAAGAAGAAGGAGTAGAGAGGAAGATTAAAGGGGCACATCACCAGCCCTTTTGGTGCCTTCTTCTCTCCACTCTCTTCAAGTTGGGCCACGCCAAGGAGGAGGACTTTTCTGCTTCAAGGAGGACAGCCAGGCAAAGGAGAAGGACCTAGGGTGGACGTCCACCCTTGGAGAGAAGCTTAGGGCATGCCCCTTTAGGGCTTGCTTTGGAGGACATCACCTTGGTGGAGCATAGGAAGGAGTTGGAGGACTCTTTTCAAGCTTGGGAGCTACAAAGCTTGGAGCAAGAAGCCCTCTTCTTCACCATCTATCTAGAGGATTTGTGTTTGCTTTTAATTATTGCAATTTTTCTAGTAGTAGAAGCATTCCTCTACTAGGCTTTTTTGTAAACACTTTTTCATTAATCTAGTTGCCTTCTTTGCAATTTCTTTATTTGCATTTCTAATTGCTTTGTTTTTAGCTTTCTTCACTCCCTCTCCCTAATTAATCTAGGCCTCCACTTGCCTAGAGTGAGCTTAGGGAGAGACTCTACTTGCCACTTTAGAACTAGTATATTGAGTTGAAGTGTAAGTCACTTTCCTGCCACAATTTCGCATGTTGCCTTAATTTCAAAAACATAAAAATGATATATTGAAAAAGACCAAAAAGAAAGTTGAGATATGTTTTGTAAGAAAGAGAATAAATTTTGCAAACATTTATCCTCCTTGGACGACCCTAGATAACCCACTATCAAGGATATAAATTTAAAAGTGAAAGCGGATTTACGCGTTGCAACGACACTAAATTACGGAATTAACAAACTGCGTATTTTCCCTATCAACGACGAACTTGTCTTTAGGAATTCAAACTTCTAATGAAAAATCTGGTCACCAGATCCATAAGGACCATTTGATTAATAGGGCCTTAGCCTTGTCCTACTTGGCTGCACCAACCCAGGGGTTCGGTGGTGTATGCAAGGAAGGAGGTCTCTTAGACCTCAACTGATTGGACCTTGGGAGCCACTCCCAAGGAGGTGAGTCACTTCTTCTATCTGCTGCACCGCGATGGCTAACATTGGATCTGTACCTAATAAGGATCCAGAAGGGCTGGACCCACGAGCTTATCTAAGAGCCCAGGTCACTGAATCAGCTCAACCATGGGATCAGAACCCAAGGTGGCAAAGATGACTTTTCGCTTCGCCTGATCCTTCACCTTGGGTTACCGAAATGGTTAACCTATATCCTAACCGTGGATATTATGACCCATACCAGCCGGTCCCTCAAAAGATCGCATCTTATAACCCTGGATATGGATTTCATACTCCTACCTCTCACCCATGGAAAATGGGTAGACTTGATTCACCCCATGGAACCCCTAAAGAGTTACCGGTGCATATGCGGCCGCATTATTGAATACAGAGAGCTATAGCGAGCGTTAAGGAAAAGGCCGCATCTTATCTACACAAAATCCAAGCTATCATTGAGCCGAATCAAAGACAAAGCTGGATTCCTCATCAACAAGCTATGAGGGAGCTTCTCTGGGAAACAACAGAGATAACAAGGCTAGTGAGACAAAATCGGGAAACTCAAGAACTACTACTTTTGAGATATCAAGTGGAAAATAGCCTTGATGACCTCGAGGAATCCGAAACAATTACACTGGAATGACACACAGAAGATTCTCAGGAGCAGATACTGGAAGATCACTCAGGGGAAAAAGAATCTAGCGTGGATATGAGATAGGAGCAGGAAGTACGCTGAATGGGTTCATCTGAAATTGAGGAGGAAAGGACTGATATCTCCAGGACTGAGCTGCAATCAGATTATCCTAAATCCTGGGAGACACCTCTCGGGTTATATAACCCAATCGAGATAGGGGAAGTAGAACCAATTGAGGATATGGATCTTGAGGCAAGCATTACATGCGACACTACTGATCAGCCTAAGCCACTTCCCATTGTAGGTGAACCTGTGCTGGAGCCAACATCTTTTGATTTGCACTTCTCTTCTTTCACCTACATCCCTAATTTGAATGCTAGAGATTTTGAGATGACACTTTCTATCCCCGAGCATGACATTCGAAGACCAAAAATAGCTACGGATGCTGGAATTACTAAGGAACCCAATGGATATGAGGGTGAAGCTTTGAGCAGAAGGAGCTGGGGACGCACCTATCATCCTAGTCAATCTAATAGATGGCTCGACTCCGAGCCTGAGGAGACAGCCTCTGATGAATGAGAGATGGGTACTGATGAGGACGAAGTAATTTCTGACGAGGATTTCAGTGACCTCCCCACAGATCTTCTACTTTCACGGATACCCTCATATGACCCAAAGCCTGGAGGGCATGATCTTTGATGTTAATTATCATTGTGAGGATCCCTATGACTCAGATTCTGGTTCTGAGATACATTTTCATCTACTCCTTCAGCAACTTCCTGCTAAATTGTGGGACATGATAAATCAACTGAGTCAACATCTTGATCCCCCCTTTGATTATCCTCTATTTTCCACCAGCACTCCACACTTTCTTATAGCTAGACTTTTTGGAGTCGGGGTGCACAATCAGCTGGTTTGCATCTCCGGATCACTGATTCTGAGAGCATACGAGCATATCTTTCTCTTAATCTTAGCTGTCCCCTATGCTAGAAATGACACATCTGATTGAGTGCTCACCTAGCTGGAGGCGTTAAACTCAGCACATATAGATACCATTCACTCCACATTCCACCATCATTCATTTACAACCATTTTTATACATAGCATATTTTTGTTTTAGCATATTTCCCTTACGTATATTGCATATTAACAAGTTGGCCAGTGCTAAATATAATTTCAAGAGCAATTACAGGTGATTTCTACCCATTCTCTCCCTGCAATATTTATTTTCTTTTATATTCATGCGTGAGGACATGCAAGAACTTAGGCATGGGGGGGTAGATACAGTAGAAACTGAAAAATTTTTTGCCAACTCTTAGGAAAACCTCGGAGCTACATGTAAAATGTACTTTAGGACCTTAAATAAAAGAACAACCGACTCCACCTCCAAAGCTCGCATTGGAGCTAGAAATCATCCGCAACAGCCATTTCCGACTCACCCTCCTACCTCTTGTTCTAAATTTAGGGTCAAGCTAATTGTAACTCGATACGGGAAATTCACGAAGTACAAATTATATGAGGTTACATGTTTATAGCATATATACATATTGCATTCATGAATAAGATTATTTTATTAAGAGAATCCATTAGGGATTTTATCCTCTAGTTGATTCCTGTAATCTGGAATCCAGTACAACTTTTCACACACACGTAGAATTTAGAATGGATTCATGGTGAAGGCTGATAAATGTCTTCAGTCTGTCGAGAAGAAGCAGTGCTTCTTTTCCTGAACCCCTGGACAATGTCTTGGGAGTCAAGCAAATTTTCTAACAAAAATCCACCAAATAGTGCGAGATGAGAGTAGAGTGTACTAGTGCTCTAAGATCAGTGCAAGGAATCTAGAATCCTAGATAATTAGGTGATGATAGTTTGATTTTAGACATGGTTTTCTCTCTCGGTACCCATGTATACATTTCTGTTCAAAATTTTGAGAGCCACCGAATAAGGGAAATATGTAAAGAATGAGTTTTCATAAAACTAGGGCTAAGGTGGATGGTTACGACCATTCTTTACGAAATCCTCAGCTGAAGGAGGGTATTGATGTCAAGGTCAGAAATACACCATCCTATCCATCTTTCTCGGTGCTGTGAGTAGGCACTGCCACCAAATAAGCCACCCAATGTCTCTTAAGTACCACCAATCCCTAATAATGCCTCCTCAATAAAGTTCATGACAGTGTGCTAGTTGTGTTATGTTGAAAAAAGGAAAAAATTGAAAAAAATAATAATAATGGAAAAGAAGAAAATGCAAAGAAGAGAATGAATATTTGGTGTTTATTTCACCGAGGCAATACCACCAAATAAAATTGTGATCCACCAAATATGGCCCTAACCTATTTTCTTATGTTTTTGACCATCCAAATACTAGCTGAGGAATTCTGACTTAGTGTTAGGGTTATGAGAACTCAATTAAAGTGTTAATGCCTAGTGAGACCACCAAATACAGGTCAAATGTGTGAATCTGGTAAGATAGTGAGCTCTAAGAAAAAAAGAAAAAGAGATAATGAATACAAAGGAATCAAAAGAGAGCATAGTTTTGATCTTCTTTCTCTGAGTTGAGTTGCTTAGTAATCCGGGAATCTAGATTCTGTAGTACTAGTCTCTATGTAGCACCAAGTTAGAATGAGCCACCAAATATATAATCCTTTCCCTTAAAGATTCTCAACCTAAGCATAAAGTCGGGGTGAAACTCATAGCATATCTTGAATACCATGAGGGAAGAAGTTCGCCTATCCCGCTAGAATTTTTACCAGTGGCCAAGTATAGGTTTTGAAGGTGTATTGGCTTTTACTCAAATCCGTTGCAAAAGCTACATAGCCGCACTTTCTCGATTGTCTGGATTTCTAGACCATTGGATGAAAACAAAAAGGAGAAAAATCTCTCTGCATATAATTGATAATATAATTAGTCCCTTAGGGATCCTTTCTATAAATAAATTAGTCCTGCATTTGCTAGGGACTAGCAAGATTTAGGCAAGGGGGTATGATTACGCAGCAATCATAGGTCTTAATTGACCTAGATTAAGCTAGGGCTTACCATAAGTTAGGGTTATTCATGCATGCATACGCATTACCTGCATCTTTACTACTTTACTTTAGCTATGCATAAAATAATGCTATAATGTGCTAATTAAGTGCATTGTGTCGATTGTAGGCAATAAGAAGATCTGGAGCTGGATTTGGACCAAGATCTGAAGCTGGATCTGGAATAACGGGAATCGTAGCAAACCTAGAGTAGAAGGCTTAGTTTAGATATACGAACAATAATGTAAGGAGGTTAAAGGTTTGCTATTCTATTAAGTAGGAATAAAGCAGTAAAATGTGAAGAGCTTAGGTCCATCCTAGCCCTAGGATAGCCTAGAGACTTCCCCAAGCCTTAGACACCCTTAGATTTGGTCACAACACCCTAAGAAGCCCTAAAACCCTAGTTCCAGCCCTCATCTAGACATCCAGATAAGTTATAGAACGTCCGGGACCCTTATCCACCTCCCGCACACCTCAAACCCACTTCTGCAGTGTTATTAGACATCCAGACACATTGTCAGACGTCCAATTTCTGCAGAATACCCAAAACAGAACCTTGATTTCCCCCTGACTCAAATTGGACGTCCAGAACTGAAGTCTGGACTTTTGATTTTTGAGTATAAGTCATCTAATCACATTACTGGACATCTGATACTGTTCTCCAGCCCCTGTTTTGAGATTCAAGTCTTGATCTTGGATCTCTAGCTCCCTAGACCTAATGCCAACCACATAGGAACCTAAATTAAGGTATCCTAACCCTAGTACATCACCTCTAGACATACCTAAGGGCCTAATTAGGTCCTCACCAAACCCATATGACTTAGATCAAAGTCAATTACCTTTACCTAAGTCAATTGGACTCATTGAGTCCAATTTTTTTTTTTTTTTGTGGAAGAAAGGAATGCTATCGAATCACCGATAGCAAACCAGGAGAGCTATTATTGATAATAAAAAATAATTTACAAGTTCGACTCCCAGTACTGTATGAGCCTCCAGCAAAAATTTACAATATTTTCCACATGAGCTGGGGTCTCCTGAAAAACACACTCATTTCTAGCCCTCCATATCGCCCACAGAACAACCACCATATGTATATAAGGCTTATTCCCATCTACCAGACAGCTCCACAAATTTCCCCAGGTGGGTAAGGACTCATTGCATACTCTCCTCCAAACATAATCAGTGATAGCACATGAAGAGAAGATATGATCTGTAGAATCATTATGCAACCCACACAAATAACAAAACTGGGTTGGGGTCCCCATCCTTCTATGCCTCAGATCTCCAGTAATCAAACCATCCCTCCTTCACATCCATTAGAAAATTTGTAACTTTAGTGGTATTTTCAACTTCCATGGCTTTTTCCCCATTTCTTCATCTTCCACCATCCTGGAGGACATTATCAATTTGTCATAGGCAGCTGCAGTAGAAAAAATACCTTCCCATTTGTATGTGTCATATTCATGAGGCATGGGTTTGAAAGCAGCAAGCTCTTGCATGAGACGTTCATTCTCTGCGCGGGTTCTTGTTTCATGATTATTCCTCCCACCAATATTTAGTAGCCACTACTTCGAATCCGCATCCCAATAATCAGCTACCACTGCATTTTTATTTGCTGCCGCAGCATAAGCAAGGGGGAACCTATCTTTAAGCGTCCCTCCGTGTACCCAATTCTCCAGCCAAAACTTAAAGCTTTTTCCATCACCTAAAACAGATTTGAAAAAATTCCAATTTTCCTTCAAGGCTCGCACCACAGAAAGCCAAAAAGGGATGGTTTACGTGGGTTAAGACGATTTTTCTCATCATTGGTACTCCCATAACTGTCCTGAATAATTTCTGTCCAAATTTTTTTTTCCCCTTGCAGTAACCGAACAACCCATTTCAAAAGTAAAGCTTCATTGAATTCCTTAAGGGATCTGACACCCATGCCTCCCAGCTTCTTTGGTTTGCAAATTGCCTCCCATTTTAAGGGTTGAAAGAAAGCCCCTTGATGGGAGGCCCCTTTCCAAAAGAATCTTTTCCGCATCACCTCCAACTTTTTCCAAATCGAATTTGGAGCTCTCAGGATAGAGAAGAAGAAAACAGGAATCGATGTGATAACAAAATTTAGTAAAATATACCTCCCCCCTTTAGATAGGTATCTACTGCTCCAGCCCTCCAATTTTGTAGCTACCTTTTCAAAGAGGAAAGACCAATCTGCTTTCTTCAACTTAGAACATTTCAAAGGCAGACCCAGATATTTAATCGGTAGTGGCACCACAGGTGTACCAAGAATGGCAGCGATCTCATTCTGTAAACCATCATTCATACCAAAATAGACCCGAGAAGATTTACTTCCATTCAATCTGAGCCCAGAAACCTCTCCAAACAATTTAACCATTTGTAACAGAGCCTGCGCTTCTCTCTTCCCCCCTTCTACAAGAAAAATAGTATCATCAGCATACTGAAGTATAGGAGCTAGAGCCCTATGATTAGACATTGAATACCCCCTTATAAAACCATCCACAGCCAATTTGCAAGCAAACCTAGCCAAAGTATCCACCGCAAGATTAAAAATCAAAGGGGCAATAGGACAACTTTTCCTTACTCCACATTGGGGCTGAATCCAAGAATGACAGGGCTTACCATTTATCAATGGGGAAAAAGAGGCTGTCGTAATGCATCTCTTCACCCATTGAATCAATAAGGGTGGAAATTTCCTCCTTCTAAAGATCTCCCACAAGTATGACCAGGAGATAGAATCATAGGCTTTTGAAAAGTCTACTTTCCATAAGAAAGCCTTTGATTTTCTCCTTTGCCACCCCATTACAATTTCCTGCACCACAATGAATGACTCTTGTAACGATCTCCCAGGAAGAAAAGCTGATTGAACAGGCATAATCAAATCCTGTAGAACCTCCCGCAATCTGTTAGCAATAACTTTACTGATGTAAACACATTTACACTACTTAAAATGTCTATTTATGCATGTTCTTAAGCATAGGATTGCATTTCATGATATAAATATTGCATTACATGCATCATCTTGCATTTAGAGTAGTTTGAATAAAATGGAGGTTAATTGTCTCCTTTTATGTGCTTGGATAGGGCAAATATTTTATCGGGGCCTTGGATCAAAGATCCAACCGTATGGATATGATCAGGGCGACGATTGGAGTTCAACGACTCCAAGATCGCCCTAATCAGGCATCCGTAGCATCAGATAGAGATCGGGGAACCCTAGAAGATCAAGGGCCAGGATGGTATAAATCTGCACTTTAGATGACAAATCCGACCACACGGATGAATTCGGATCGACGATCGCAGCCAAACGACACAAAAATCGAGTCAATCCGACATCCGTGGCACCATCTACAACTTCCAGAAGATGGACGGCCAAGATGGTGCCACATGGCGCCATCTCAGGCGTCCAAACGGTCGCTGGCATTTTGTGAAGGCCCCCACCCGATCGCTCTCCACCGTCAGATGGAGATCCAATGGCTGTGGCCGCCCGACGCTTAAAACGTGTGCTCGACCATCCGTGCCCCGCAGCGCAGCGGTCGAGCGCGCTTACGTGAGCGCGGGGCACGGGTTCGAGCTGCGACGACGGGATTGGAGGCATGAGTAATTGAGGCGTGTGGAGCATCGGTTGGAGATCGTGCGGTCGCAGGCGCCCAATAGCGCCGACGCGCGATTGGACGCCCCGCGTAACGCGCGATCACACGCGTAGGCAGGTGGGTTGCAGCGGGCGCGGACGCGTTTTAAGCCGTCCGATCGCGAGATCGGACGGCTGAGACTTCGCGGATGTGCGTAGGAGTTACGCACGCGGGCAGCCGAGCGGGCGCACGTGGGCGCGGCGGCGACGGCCACGTCGGGGCTTTAGTGACGGATTTATCTGTCACTAAAGACCCCTTATTTATTATTTTGAAGATGTAATGTCTATTTTGCCCCCACTCCTTGCAACTATAAAAGGAGACCCCCTCCATACGAAATTTTGATCCCTTCTTTCTCCTCTCTACCCCTCCAAAGCTCAAGAGAAGCTTCTCCCACACCCGGGATGCTTCTCGCGATATAAAGTCCAATTTTCGTTCCCCTTGGGAAGTGGATCCCGCGACGACGACGGTGTGCTGCTTCGTTCCCGTTCTTCTGCTTCGTCCTCCATCGTCCCTCTTCGTTCTCCTTCGTCCAGGCGTCGTCCCGTCCAGCTCGTCCTCCAAGCAACCGTCGAGGAGGATTTCTCTCTCCCTATTCTTTTTACTACTTTCTAGTATAGATTTACTGCTTTCTAGATTAATCTACTCGTCCTCCAAACAATCGTCGAGGAGGACATTTCTCTCTCCATTCTTTTAATGCTTTCTAGAGTAAATTTATAGCTTTCTAGAGTAATTGTTTTATGCTTTCTAGTTGTAATGAACAATCTCTTCAATACAAAAATACCTTTTTTATTCTACATCTCATTTTGATTTCTCTATGTATTATTCTCTTTCTCTCTTACTCTTTCTCTCTCTTCTATTTATTGTAAATAATTAGATGGTTCTAAATTGAATTATTTTGTAACAAATAAAAAGAAACGCGTAGTTTTTAAATCAAACGTTCGCCTCCCTATGTTCGACCCGGAATTTTAATTTCGGTATAAATTTTATTTGTTGAACACGAATTCTTCGCTTTCGAACTACAACGACAGGTTTTCCAAAACCGAACACGTTAGCGTAGGTTCGTACACGTTCAACATTTTGAACCTGAACCAACTCACTTACTAATAATAAGGTAGATGGAATTTGATAACGCAATGGGTCTGTAATCAAAAAAACTTTCTGCACTTGATTTCTTGTGTAGCAAAAACAGATAGGATTTGTTCCGCCTCTCAAATCCAGAGTTACCCAATTCAAACTCATGGATAACCTTCATCACATCCACCTTAACAACATTCCATAACTCTCTGTAGAAAAACACTTGAACACCATCTGGACCTGGAGCCCCTTCATTATTTAAATCTTTAATGGCCTTTAGCACTTCCTGTTCAGAAATAGGGGTCACAAGCATGCCATTCTGTTCATTAGTTACACAAGGGAAATCCATTTCTGCCATCCTCCATGAACCTCTTGGAGTTGCCTTGGAAGCTTCTTTAAAAAATTTTGTTGCTTCAGATCTGATCTCCTTAATCGAGGTAATATTTCTTTCTTCAACTTTAATAGATGAAATAAGGTTGAATCTCCTTCTAGCACTGGCCGCAAGATGGAAAAATTTTGTGTTCGCATCACCCTCTTTAAGCCAAAGCTGTCTGGATTTTTCACGCCAATCCATTTCAATTTTCGGGTCTTCATCCCCCACAATTGCTTGCATCTGCTACCTCAATTGCTGCTCCTGTTGGTCCAAATTCATCCTGCACTCTTTCATATCTAAATCCCTGATGACTGTCAAGGTTTCCTTCCTCTTCTAGTCTCTAATCAGATTCACAGCCTGCCCATATTCTTTTAACATTTCATGCAGACCAACCAATTTTGCAGCCAACTGCTGTGTGGCAGTGCCTTGAACATCCTTGCTTTGCAACCACTGAGACACCATTTGGACAAAGCCTTCTTCCCTAAACCAAGATCTCTTGAGTTTGAAATATGACCCCGTGTCTGCATTCACCCCACTGTCCCAAACCAAAGGCGTGTGGTCAGAGAACGGCCTATCAAGGCTCAAAACAGCTGATAACTGAAATCTCTCTAACAAACTAGGACTGCCAAAGAACCTGTCCAATTTGGAAATCTGTCCACTTCCATTCCTCCAAGTATATTGCACACCACTGATGGGAAATTCAGTCAAGCCCATGTTCTGCACAGCCAATTGGAAGCCTGCTGAAGAACTGTCCACTCTCCCATCTGGATTGTCATCACTAGAAAGATAGCAATTGAAATCACCCCCTAACAGCCATGGAGTCTCTTGCACTCTTTGATGCATTGCATGAAGTTCCTCCCACAAGCCAACCCTCTCTGCTGCCACACAAGGACCATAAATACATGATATAAACCATTCCATATCACCTTGGGGAGAGTGACACCTGCAGGAAATTAAGAACCTATCACGAAAAATCTCAGTTACAGAAATGGCAGACTTTCTCCACCAAAAAGCCAAACCACCAAACCGACCAGCATCACCCTTAGCCACAATATCACTATGGCCAGACTGCTTAAAACAGTCCCATTCTTGACCATTCTCCCTCTCCAAGTGAGTCTCTTGTAAAAGGGCACAGTCTATCTCCCACTCAGAGAGATATCTGCAAAGAGAAGCCCTTCTTTGCTTGTTGCGTAGCCCACGCACATTCCACGACAAAACTCTCATTTCTCACTTGAAAGATCCCCATTGACCTTGCAGCCCACATATTCTACCATAATGGATTTAGCAATATCTTGCTCCACAATAGGAGGCTCCTTCCTTCTCCTTCTCAGCACATATGGAGATCTGCCCACGCCTCTCTTTTGTTTGGAAACATAGCCATACTGCAAATCAATTTGAACAGCAAGTTGTATCTGGCTTGGCTCTTTAAGCCTCAACTCCCTTTCTATACTGCCCAATTCCACACTACATTTCATCTCAGAATCTGCCAAATCAGTCTCAGTAACCTCTAGACAATCACCCTCTTTGAATATCAGGGCTAATCTATTTTCAGCAGGTGTTGCAACTTCTTCCATCTGATCCTTCTCAGCCATAACACAATGGCAATCCTTCCTCTTCTTGGGCTCAGGAACCTCAACTGCAGGAGGACTCAGGTGCTACATCTGGCTAGGATCTTTAAGCCTCAACTCCCTTTCTGTACTACCCAACTCCATACTGCAGATCATCTCAGAATTTGCCACTTCAGTCTCAGCAACCTCCAGACAGTCACGCTCTTTGCCTATCAAAACTGATCTATTTTCAGCAGGTGTTGCAACATCATCCATCTGATCCTTCTCAGCCATAGCACAGTGGCAATCCTTCCTTTTTGAGATCAGGAGCCTCAATTGCAGGGTTGCATCCATAGCTGTCACATTGTTTGCTCACCTCATTTTTTATTCCAGACATTGCTTTCTCCATAGGAGAATTATCTTGACAACATTCAACCTGCCCAAGAATAGCTAACCTAACAAGCCAAGAGGTGCCCCCACATCTGATAGTGATCGAATCTGGAATTGAACCAGCATTAGCAACTTCCACCTCAATTCTTAGAGACCTAATGTCTCCTTCTCCAATCAGAACATCAGAACCATCACAGATTGATGCAAAGCCTGCTAGCATCTTGGAGACAACTCCCTTTACCCGCAGGTGCAGTGGCAATCCAGAGATCTCATGGAGGACCCTCCTGGAGGACACTCTTTGTGGAGGCCGTTCAGATAGTGTCCCATCAAAAGGAGAGACCATTGTCCAGATCACAATGAAATCTTTGAAGATACTTGAATGAAATCTTAATCGCTCTACATCCAGCATGCCCAAACCATACACCAAGAAACGAGAGTAGGATAACATAGCAACTTTCCAGCCCGCAGACAAAAGATCTAAGGAATGTACCAGATTCTGAAGCATTTCGATCGATGGCCTGCCTGACATGATCTCCCCAATCAAAGCACCTCTCAGTGTGATCTTTACAGCCGAGATCTCTTTCATAGATGGGATCTCAACTTCAATTGTATGCCTGCCCAAGATCGGTGGTGGTGGCGGCCGAGGTTCATTCTTGACCCTCCAAACAGGACGAGAGACTGCCCGACGTTTTCGCAAAGGGATCCTCCTAGGGCATAACTCGCGCTTGTGTCCTTCACCCCTACACTACAAGCAGATCTGGGTATTTTTACATATCGCAGCCACATGCCCCCTTTGTCTGCATCTGAAGCAAAGAACATCACCATTCTTCCTCCTCCAAGGACGTCTTTGAGTATGTTCAGATGACCTAAAAAACCTCTCCTGCCACATCCGCACTCTTCTCCTCCAGGCCCTTGATCTCCACGTCCTCCATTCATCTTCTATGCCCACCCTGGATGGCTCCGCCCCACTACCGCGCTCCACCCATCGCCGATCGCCCTCCACTCACCCTCTCCCCACTTGAAACATGTTTAGATATTCTCTCTCCAATTGAGCTTAGATCTCAACACACACAAGTTCAATTGGACTTGGTGAGAGTCCAATTGACCTAAACCCAACCTAATTGAGTTATTCCACTCTTAATTAGGTTCACACCCAATCAATTAAACTTAGGTTAAGTATAATTGCATTTTCCCCTTAGCAATTAGGGTTTATCACCCTAATTCAAGACCTACACCGACCCAAACCCCTTAGGACCTAACATAAGCCACCTAGCCACATAGAGCACGACCACACACACACACACACACACACACACACCCACTCATGCACACACACTTCTATAGAGTTCTCTAGAACTCTCTTTGAAGTGGCACCACCTCTTGGTTGCCACAATTGGCAACCAAGAGGCATTCAAAATGAGATCTATAACTTTTGGATCTCAAAACCTCTTGGCCAGCCACTCTTGGACTCTCTCTAGAGTGTTCCACACCTCTCTTGAGAGAAGCCATTGGGTCTTTAAAAAGACCCCATGGGCGGCCAAGTGATCCCATTCACATCCCTAGGCTTCGATTTGCATCCATTGGCTTCAATTCACTTCCTTGGCAAATTCACTCCTTTGGTGCCATTCACGCCCACTTCCACTTAGCTAGCCACTCCACCTCCACAAGATGACTACCACCACCATGGAGGACATCATGCCAGGATGCTAGATTACTCATCCCTCTCTCCAAGGGTCAGCGGAAGCTACATTGGCCTACCCTCATTCTCCTCCCGACCACTCCAAGGACATCGGGGACCACCCCTGAATGCCCTCTATTCTACTAGATTTATTTTATGCTCTCCATGTTTCTTATTGCTTTTATTACTGCTTAGTAGCGTAGTCTTAACTTTTCCCCCAATGAAGCATGCGAAATCCCCCCATTGATTCTTGTATGCAGTCATTTTTTGGTAGCTTGATTTCTGTTTCAAGCATTTATGTATAAGCTTTCCTCTAAATTTCTTGTGCAAACAACTCTCCAATGGAATGAATGAAAATGCATTTATATATATATATATCTCTCAATATGTTTGAAATCTCCATGAGCTTAATAATTGACATTCTTTTCGCTTGATTTAAGTTGTCTATTTTTCAATTGTTTATCTATTTGCAACAAGCATGTCGTTTCCTGAAGATATTGAAAATTTAATGATGGATGCTATCTCCATAAATTGTCACCACCTCACCAGAATCGTGCACATAGAAACTCACACGTTCACCTTTGTAATTTATTTGACGCATGCGCACATAATCTGAGTTAATAACAGAAGTGGTTAAGTTTTAGTTAGGAGATTGGAAACAGGCATACGTTTTTAAACGAAGTAGAGCAGCAAAAAGATCGACTTCAAAAGTGAAGGCAACGCCTCCCAGAGACGAACGACCGGGACTGAAGTCTCATAATTTTTGCAAAATAATATCTTTGTTGGATCGTACTTTGCGACTATACTACGATGCTTTTTTCTATCAAATACGCAATCTACGACTGTCCAAACAAATGAATCAAAAGTCCAGACTTTAGTTATGGATGTCTAATCAGAGTCAGGAAGGATTCAAGGTTCTATCTTGGGTATTCTACAGAAATTGGATGTCTGACCAAGTGTCTGGACATCCAATAACACTGCAGAAGTGGGTTTAAGTTATGCGGGAGTTGGCTAAGGGTTCTGGACGTCCTATAATTCATCTGTACGTCCAGATAAGGGTTGGAACTTGGGTTTTGGGCCTTCCTAGGGTGTTGTGACCTAATCTAAGTGTGGCTAAGGCTTGGGGAAGTCTCTAGGCTACCCAAGGGCTAGGATGGACCTAAGCTCTTCACATTTTACTACTTTATTCCTACTTAATAGAATAGCAAACCATAACTCCCTTACATCATTATTCCTACATCTAATCTAAGTCTTCTGCTCCGGCTCTGCAGCAACACCCGTTATTCCTGATCCAACTTCAGATCCTGCTCCAGAGTCAGCTCCAGATCTAGCTCCTGATCAGCTTATTTCCTGCAGTCGACATAATGCACCTAATCAGCACATTATGACATTAATTTATGCGTAGCTAAAGTAAAGCAGTAAAGAAGCAGATAATGCTTATGCGTGCATGAAATACCCTAACTTAATTGACAGGGCCTTAGCCTTGTTTGGCTGGCTACACCAACCTAGGGATTGGTTGGTGCTTGCGAGGAAGGAGGTCACTTAGACCTCACTTGGTTGGACCTTGGGAGCCACTCCCAAGGAGGCGAGTAATGGTTTTGTTGTTATTATGAGGTGTTATGAATGTGCGGTAATTAGGTTTGTTGAGATTTGTTGTGATTTGAAACACCATTAGCGTCATTGTAGTGAGTTGTATGGGATACCAGTCATTATAACCATTATTATTTACTTATCTAATTTTTATTGATTTTACTCCAGGTCGTTCACTGGGAGGCAATTATTGAATTACATCGCTCTTTGATCTCAAAATTATCCTCTAATTCCAAAAAGAAGCTTTACATCTTAATAAAAAATGAATGAATGTGGACATGGTTTGCCTACTTACTAAAAATTAATTGTAATGCTTGCAAAAACTAACTACAAACAAGTACCAAACAATTCATCACTATACTTTAAACTATGTCTTTATAAGTTATAATATTAATACTTACATGAAAGTATACTATCAACTAAGATTACATAGCATATTAACTTAACTTACTAGTCTGATACCTACAGTAACACATACAATAGTTATAGTGACAGATAAAAGTGTCGCTAGATCCCAGAAAACACTATATACAAACTTAAAGAGGGAAACTGGGGTCTGTAGCGACGATTATGGTGACGTTTTGTTCTGTTAGTAAATGTATGAGTTAACTTACATAAAAGTAATTGGCTATACTACGTATATATATATATATATATTTATATTTCCCTCGTATGTGTATTTACTTACGTATGTACATCTTCTCTCTCTCTTCTCCTTCACACTAATCTTCATCAGATGTTCTTCTTCTGTGTTTTCATTCTGCCTTAGTGAATTTAACACGCCGTGGCTGAGAGGCATTTAACTATCGTCATTAGCACTCTTTAATTAACTAAAATATGTTTAATTTGCAGGCACGCATTTCAAGGGATACATAGCACCCAGAGGGTGGGACTAAACCTCTACTAAGCACACCCTAATTCTCATTAGGTCACTTAATTACATGTTTAATAACTCAGCTCAGGGCCTTCTCGACCCATGCACACACAGACCTCTCTCTCCGGGCCCTCGGCCCCACATAGATCATGCTCAGTATGCTTAAAGTATGCTCAGTATGTGTTGTTTCAGGCACCCGGCGCCCGTGACAACTAAATGGCATAAACACGAATTCAATAAAAACCGCTGCACATGTTTTGCAGCGCATGATGTGGCGCTATTCGAGCGCCACATTTGCGCTGAAAAACGCGTGCAGCTGTGGGCTGAAGGAGAATTAGGCCCTCAATTCGAGAGCCATAATTTATTTAAAAATAAAATTAAGTTATGGTAAATAAAGTATTTACATAATACTATATAATTATTCAATTAATTTGAAATTTTAATTAAACTTACTATATAAATAAATTCATTAAAGTCGACTATTTTTGCACACTGATTTTGGTGTTTTATTGGTTAATTGCTTATAAATTAGTTACTAAATGGTCTAATTGACCACATACAGAGTTAGAATACATATATAAGTATTTTATAGACATTTTTATTATATTTTTCTGAATTAATGTATGTGTTATTTACATTTAAATAGCAGTTTTAATTGTTTTGCTTATAAATTAAGTTCAGCTTAATATAATCTGGTATAAATATACTTAACTTAGCTTAAATTACTTAAAGTATATTAGTCTTAGTATACAGATTCAATTAACTTAATTATTGTTCTAAACTACTAATTTAGCTAATTTAATTTAACAACTTAGTTATAAACTTAATAAATTCATTATTTATTATTTATAAAGGATTAAATTAAGGTAAAAGATTTTATTTACTTATAATCTACATATACATAGATATATATACAGTTTTATAGTTTAACTTTCTTAATTATACTATCTACTGATCTAGTTAGTTTAATAATACATATAAATTAGTTCAATTTTTAGATAGTGATATAATTATTGTATTTACTGTCCAAACTAAATCAAAAACCTAATTTACAGTATTCATTATATTTACATAGTAAGTTATACAGTATATATATATATTCATACTACATATTTGCATATGTAGCCAAGTATATATCTTATGTCTATATGAATATACCTAATATACAAAGTAATATATAAATGTATATATATATTTATTTATTTATTGTTGGTCCTTTTGGGTGTTTCATTTTAATTTTTTACTATTGTTACAGATCTGACAGAATTAGGAGAGAAGAAGGGAAGAGTTGACTGAGGAGAGAAAGAGGCTTGTTTAACTGTCGTTTAAAGTTTTAACCCTTTTTATCATATTTATGATTCCCTTCTTTCTATATAGCATGAAATTTAGGATGTGTTTACCCACCTTAATACTGTCCTCAATTAAGTTTCCTATTTTAAATCTTGTTTGGATGGTTATTTTCGACTAAACTAGCTAACACAATTGAGAAAGAACAGACATGTATGCACAGAAATTAGAGTTCAGTTATTTAAACAAGAGAGTTTGTATACACAGGGAATCAAATACAATCAAATGTCAGCTATGTTCAAAATAAAATCTGTAGGGTTTTACATTAGAACCTATCTGCTATAACTTAGAACAATTAGACAGTAGCAGCAACATGACATTTCAGACCCTGTAGCAGCTCAGATCAAATGTCCAAATGGTCTAGCTGCTGCTGCAGTTTGTCCATTTGGGATGAAATGTGAGTTGGAGAGAAGAAAAATGTAGCTGCAAGATGCAGCACTTTGCTATGTCCACTGGGATTAGAATCAAAAATCCAAACTGAAAAAGAAAATTTCTCTCAATCCCCAATCTGACAAGGGTTTAATTTCTCACTAAAATCACTAAATACCCCAATTGGAATGCCAAAAACCCTTATCAAAAAGTTCACTTCAGATTAAATCCACAAATATCAATGATTTAACTCTTCCTAATGCTATAGATAGCATGAAGTAAGAATTAATTCAGTCAATTAAAGTCCTTAGTTCAAATCCCAGTTTCTGAAACCTTAAGGAGTATTGAGAACTCCTTAGGTTAGGAAATCACCAAACATCCATTCTAAACACACTCATGAATGTAGGATTAGACTTCAAATTACTATAGTGATTATCCTTAGATCTGACTTGCATGCAATGCAGTCAAAAACTTATCAAATCCTATCTATGTATGGCTCTTCTGAGATGATTTCTGTCACCAGAAAACCTCACTAATTCCTTGCCAACAATGAATTCAAATCAAACTTCATTCAATTTGTCAGATCAGACAATAAAACCAAATTGAAAGAAAAATCCTTAAAATCCAAATTGAGGAGAAATCTGACAAACTAAAAGTTTCAGCACAAATCAGGGGCTTTTGTGACCAAGAGTGAGGTGAATGGGAAGCCCCTTAAGTGATTGTTGACTCCAACTTCAGATCTGAGGTTGAAAACCAATCAGATCTGAAATTGGATCAGAGTGTATGGGTGAATAGCGAGAAAACAGGTCGTGGAAAATCAGAACTGGATATGAAAGTATGGAGAGGGAGATAATTCGAAAACATGGTTATATGACATCTTCCCCTCCGATCTAGAATGATCAGAGGAGGTGAGGGGGGGAATTTAAGCCTAATTCTACTACTACAGCTACTTTATCCTACAGCAAAATTGAACATTAACAATTACATGAATTCTACTCTAAACTACTTAACTACAACTAAAACTAATCTGCAGAATTATAAACCCAATCTAACAGGAAGAATGGGACCTATGGGTCCTTAGTCGGTGGCTAAGGAGGAAGAAGGGAGGAAGATGACTCCAATGGAGGGAAGAGTCTACTAGTGAGGCTCCAGGGTCATCCTCAGGTGCTACAAAGTCCTTAGCAATGAGGAGGTCGAGAGAAGGTGATGATTTCACAGCCGGTGGCTGTGAAATCAGAGGCTGGATGGGGAGGAGGAACAGGAGTGGATGAATGATCACTAAGAGGTGTAGGAGGGAGCGATCCCGTGCGCGCGACACCACTAACGTGATTAAGTAGCATACACAGTGGCTGAGATCACCGCTAGGTGAGGATAATCAAGATGCAACCGGCAGCGAGGATGAGAGGAGTGGAGCGCACGACGAGTTATACTCAAAATCTGACCATCAAATGAGATCTGGGGAGAGGGGTGATTGCACGCGCCGAATCGCGCGAAGCTTCCATTCAAATCTTACCACAGATCAGGATCTTGAAGAACGACGGACGGCTGAGATTGGCCATGTTCTTCGCGCGCTATAGTGCATGCGAAGAGCAGCAGGCCATTCTCTCCAATAACGGAAAATTGTAGACGGACCCTCGTACGAAGGGGTAGAAGAATTACGTGCTGGCCCATAAGTCAAAAGAACTACAATAGGAAGGACCCTGCAGCATTTAAAAAGGGTCCCTGCGGCTTACAAGTAGGTCCAAAGAGGAGTTTTTAAGGGCGAGAGTGTAATGCATGAAGGACATAAGTGTAAACAACCTATTTCATAACTTAAATGATGTCCGAATGCCTTCAAATTTTTATATGTGCTTAATTGAACTTTGAAGACATTAATTATACTTCTGATTTGGCCTTTCAAACTTATTTATGTGTTCAATTGATGCATGGATCATCATTTGTACTTTGCTTTCAGAATATCTCATTTTGTGACCTAATTATGAAGTTTTAACACAGAGTAAAGGTTTTTGGTCTTTTTCTTAGATTCCCACACTTAAACTTTTTTATCTATTAATTTGATGTTGTTTTACTTAGTGCCTAGCTTAACTTCAGCTTTTTAGCCATGATGAGTAGCCACTCATCAGCAAGTTACCTCGCCGAGACCATCTTCTCTCCCCACTTCTTCTACTCCCAGAACTACCATGGCTAATTGTGGACCTGGACCTAGATCGGGTCAGGATATTGAGAATCTGGATCGGATGGCTCATCTGGAAGCTCGAGTAGTCGAATCCGAGGAGCATCATCGGCAAACCATTGATTGCATTCTCACAACGCTTGACAGGATGCAGCACCCGTTGCGAGGAGAACAACTGCGGGATTTCTACGACCCAGCCACACAAATCGTCTCACCACTAGCCAGAATTCCCGCAGGAGGAGACGCGTTTGAGCTCAAGCCTAATGTGATTGGGTTTATCAGCACTCACTTCTATGGGAACTCAAGCGAAAATCCATTCCAGCACCTTGAGGACCTGAGTCGACTCGCTGAAACGATTCGACCAAGGAACATAGATCTCAGGATTGTTCTAATGAAGCTCTTCCCATTCTCTCTGAGGGACAAAGCTTCATAATGGTTCAAGACCATTGGGAAGCCAATTGGAATCGGGCCAGAATTACGATGTGAATTTATGCAAAAGTTCTTCTTAATTAGTCGAACAAACGCAATGTGGCATGGAATCACAACTTTCTCCCAGGGTGCTGGGGAGAAGTTACATGAAGCATGAGACAAACTTCACGACCTTCTCTGGAAAGTCTTGCACCATGGTATACCCAGATGGCACCTGTCTCAGATCTTTTATCTTGGGCTGGATGACACACATCGGTATCTGGCTCATGCATCTAGTGGCATGAATTTCCTCGCAAATGACGAGAACAACACATTTGAGTTGTTTGAATCATTAGCGGAGAACTCGATGAATGCCGCATCCATGAACCAGTTCCAGCGGCTTGGTCTGCTGTGGGTTGGTGTCGACGAGGCTCACACTGAGTCTATTCGAGCAGACTTGGATATCATCATTAAGCAGCTGGATGGAATAAACCTAATTGAGAAGAAGATTGACTAGATTAGTTAGGGTCAATCTGATTTGAGCTCTGCTGCTTCAAGACCCTCCTATGCACCTTGAGCCCCTCCTGCTCGATTTAATCTACTCACTCAGGATGCATCTTCTTCGTATTTACGAGATCCCGCATATCAGGATCCCGTAAACAATCCAGATCTTGCACCTTACGACCAGGGTTATGCACCACCCATAGATTATAATGCATATCCCCTTAACGGATATATGTCTCAGACATCTTCGGCCTACGAGGACGTCAGTGCTATCCAAGGGTATGGCGTAATAACCCATATTCAGAGACGTATAACCCTAGTTGGCGCCAGCATACGAACATCTCTTTGTCTGGTAATTCATAGAGACCACATCAAGATCCACACTACCAAACCATGCAATACTGGAATGTGCAAAGCACATACCCTAGGCAGCAGCCATTCCCATCTCAACAGCAGCACCCTGCTCCTTATACCAGTCGCTGCACCAAGCTGCCAGTCACACTCCAAAGCGGGCTGACCCTTTGGAGGCACTGAAAGACGAGCTGCAAGAATCAATGAGAAAATCCATACAGGATAGCTTACAGATTATGAAGGAGATGGCTGATCAGATACAGACCATAGAGAACACGCAAAACCAGTTGTTGTAGGAGCATAAGATGCAGGGAGCCTTGCCCTCCCAACTCATCCCAAATCCTCGATATGTGCAGAACCAAGGCACTCCGCCTAGGTTTCAGGCACCGTAGGGACAGGCACACACCATATTACAGGCACCTCCTGCACCACCTGGGTATGCGCAAGGCCAGCCGCCTTTGTAGAACCCTGCATATTCTGCCCCTTCCACTCCCCCACCACCTCATGGACAGCAAGCTGATGCACATGCTATCTCATTGAGGAGTGGAAGGAAGACATTCGACCCACCACTTAGGTAGGCAGGTCCTGATTTTTCCTACCCTTCACTGCAGGCATGTTTGACTCCTTCCTAATCTCAGGAGACCTGCAGTAGATAAGGGTAAGAGGCCACTCAACTTAGAGATTCCCATCCCTTTTCGTGAGGCTCTGACATGAAATGCAGTGCGGAAAAAGGACACGTGAAATTTTGAGGACCTGAAATCAATGTTCAAGGAAGTACATATTCAAGTCCCCCTCCTCGAGGCAATCAATCACATTCCTGCTATCCCTAGGTTCTTCAAGGACTATTGTACTTCGAAGCGACAGCCAAGAATTGGACGACAGGAGGTACTGTCGAAACCTCCTGCTTCTTGGTGACTAGCGCTGTGATTCTAGCTGACTTATCGCTGAAGAAGAAAGACCCTGGTACCCAACTCATATCCTGCTTCTTGCAGGATTCTCCATTTGATTGGGCCCTTCTATATCTGTACTCGTCCATAAACCTAACTCCCACTGCCATATTTGATTGATTTCGATTTGGGGAGTTGAAGCCCACCTCAATCATGATTCAGCTGGCTGATAGATTAGTCAAAACACCAAGGGGGTGGTTGAGAACGTGATCATGAAAGTCCACGGGTTCTGCTTTCTCGCAAATTTTTTCATTCTCAATATGGAAGTTCCTCCTAATCTCCGAGATGCACCAATTGTTTTGGGTCACCCATTTCTGGCAACAGCCCAAGCGAACATTGATTGTGCATCCGGGTGTATAGAGATAGCCCTAGGCAATGAGCATCTTCGACTGGACATATTCAGGGCAGCAAAGAACTTCGACTGTGATCGATTAGAGGAGGATGGCAAAGATGAAGATGTAGCATATTGTGGTAACATTGAGCTCCTTTGTGACAACCCAATGTCTCATTCATCTACACTATCAGGGTTCTTGGACATCAATCAACACGGAACTGAAACCACTGCACTACACATATCTCCCCAAGGATCTGACTGTTTAGGGTGTGCTTCTGACCATAGCACCCCTGAATCTAGCTATCTTGATCCATACATTACTGAATCACCCCTGTTGTTGCAGGAAGACGTGACCACAGCTAATGGGTTTCCCATTAACGTAGTCACAATATATTATTCCATAGGGAGCGACTCAGCGGGAATTCACGTGCATACAGATCAGCAGATTCCTACCCTCAAGTTTGCTCCTATCATTCCCATCTTTGACTCTGACCTGCCCGTGATCGAATTGAAGCCCTTACCCACTCCACACTTTCTTATAGCTAGACTTTTTGGAGTAGGGGTGCACAATTAGTTGGTTCGCATCTTCGGACCACTGATTCTAGGAGCACACGAGCACATCTTTCTCTTAATCTTGACTGGCTCCTATGCAAGAATTGATACATCTGATTGAGTTTTCGCCTTGCTGGAGGTGTTAAACACAGCCTCTACTCCACATCCATCACCCTATACAAATTTATTTTTATACATAGCATATTCTTCTTTAGCACATTTTCTTTTTGCATATTACATACTCTTAGGGTGGCCGGTGTTGAATGTATATCTTTAGGAGCAATTCCAGGTGACTTCTACCCATTCTTTCCCTGCTTCATTTGTTTTCTTCATGAGGACATGCAAGAACTTAGGCATGGGGGGGTAGATACAACAAAACTGAAAAATTTTATGCCAACATTTAGGAAAACCTCGAAGCTGCATGTCAAATGTACTTTAGGATCCTAAATAAAAGAACAACCAACTCCACCTCGAATGCTTGCATTTGAGCTAGAAATCGTCTGCAATAGCCACTTCCAACTCACCCGCTCACCTCCTATTCTAAATTTAGGATCAAGCTGAATGTAACCAGAAAGGGAAATTTTCATAAAGTACAAATATATGACGTTACTTGTTTATATCATATATACATATTGCATTCATGAATAAGATTATTTTATTAAGAGAATGCATTAGGGATTTTATCCTCTAGTTGATTCCTGTAATATGGAATCCAATACAATTTTTCACACACACGTAGAATTTGCAATGGATTCATGGTGAAGGCTGATAAACATCTTTAGTCTGTCGAGAAGAAGCAGTGCTTCTTTTCCTGAACCCCCGGATAGTGTTTTGGGAGTCTGGCAGATTTTCTTCCAAAAATCCACCAAATAGTGTGAGATGAGAGTAGAGTATACTGGTGCTCTAAGATTAGTGCAAGGAATCCAGAATCCTAGATAATTAGGCGATGATACTCAGAGATTAGGAATAGTTTCCTCTCTCGTTTCCTACATAAACATTTTTGAGTGAATTTTGAGAGCCACCAAATGAGGCAAATATGTGGAGAGCGAGTTTTCATAAAACTAAGGCTAAGGTGGATGGTTCCAACCATTCTTTACGGAATCCTCGGCTGAAGGAGGGTATTGATCCCAAGGTGAGAAATACACCATCCTATCCATCTCTCCCGATGCTGTGAGCAAGCACTTCCAGCAAAGAAGCCATGCAATGTCTCTTGAGTACCACCAATCCCTAATAATGCCTCCTCAATAAAGTTCATGGATGTGTTATGTTGTAAAAAAACAAAAAAAAGAAAGATTTGAAATGAAAAAAAAATTGATGAAAAGAAAGAAAATTTAAAAAAATTAGAAAAAGAAGAAAAAGCAAAGAAAAAAAAGAGTGAATATTTAGTTCAGTTGCATTGAGGCAATACTACCAAATAAATTTGAGATCCACCAAATACGGCCTTAACCTATTTTTCTGTGTTTCTGACCGCTCGAATACTGGCTGAGGAATTTTGCCTTAGTGTTAGGGTTATGAGAACTCAATTAAAGTGTTAATGCCAAGTGAGACCACCAAATACAGATCTTATATGTAAATCTGGTGAGGTCGTGAGTGTTAAGAAAAAGAAAGAAAAGAAAAAGAAGAGAAAGAGAGAATGAATACAAAGGAATCAAAAGAGAGCATAGTTTTCCTCATCTTTTTCTGAGTTGAGTTACTTAGTAATCAGAGAATCTAAAACCTGTAGCACGAGTCTCTATGTGGCACCAAGTGAGAGTGAGCCACAAAATATATAATCTTTCCCCTCAGAGATCCTCTACCTAAGCCTAAAGCTAAGGTGAAATTCATAGAATATCTTGAATACCCTGAGAGAAGAAGTTTGCCTATCCTGCTAGAATTTTTACTAGGGTCAAGTACAGGCTTTAGAGGTGTATCAGATCTTCACTCAAGTCCTTTGCAAAAGCTACATAGCTGCACTTTCACGATTGTTTGGATTTCAAGAGCATAGGATGAAAACAAAAAGGAGAAAAATCTCTAAGCATACACTTGATAAAATAATCAGTCCCTTAGGGACCCTTGCTATAAATTATTTAGTCTTGCATTTGCTAGGGACTAGCAAGATTTAGGCAAGGGGGTATGATTGGGCAGCAATCATAGGTCTTAATTGACCTAAATTAGGCTAGGACTTAGCATAAGTTAGGGTAATTCATGCATGCATAGGCATTATCTACATCTTTACTGCTTTACTTTAGCTATGCATAAAATAATGTTATAATGTGCTGATTAAGTGAATTATGTCGACTGCAGGCAATAAGCTGATCAGGAGCTAGATCTGGAGCAGGATCTAAAGCTGGATCAGGAATAATGGGTGTTGCCGCAGAGCTAGAGTAGAAGACTTAGATTAGATGTAGGAATAATGATGTAAGGGAGTGAAGGTTTGCTATTCTATTAATTAGGAATAAAGCAGTAAAATGTGAAGAGCTTAGGTCTATTCTAGCCCTAGGATAGCCTAGAGACTTCCCAAGTCTTAGCCACCCTTAGATTAGGTTACAGCACCCTAGGAAGGCCCAAAACCCTAGTTCCAACCCTTATTTGGATATCCAGATGAATTATAGAATGTCCAGAACCCTTAGCCAACTACCACACACCTTAAGCTTACTTCTACAGTGTTATTCGATGTCCAGACACTTGATCAGACATCCAATTTTTGCAGAATACCCAAGACAGAACCTTGAATCCTTCCTGACTCTGATTGGACGTCCAGACAACAAGTCTGGACTACTAATTTTTGAGTATAAGATGTCTGACACTATTATTAGATGTCTGGTACTGCTCTCCAGTTCCTATTTTGAGATTCAAGCCTTGATCTTGGATCTCTAGGTACCTAAACCCAATTCCAACCCCATAGGAACCTAAATTAAGGAGCCCTAACCCTAGTACATCACCTCTAGACCTCCCTAAGGACCTAATTAGTTCCTCACTAAACATAATTGACTTTGATCATAGTCAATTCCATCCGCCTATTCAATTGCACTCATTGAGTCTAATTGAGCCCTGATCTCAGCACACACTGTCCAATTGGACTCAGTGAGATTCCAATTGACCTAGACCTAAATTACTTGAGTTGTTTTACTCTCAATTAAGTTTCGACACACCCAATTAAACTTGTATCAAGTTTAATTGCACTTTTCCTTAGTAAATTAGGGTTTATAAACCTAATTTGAGACATACCTTGACCTAAACCCACTAGAACCTAACCTAATCAACCTAGCCACCTAAGTTTTGACCCACACAGACCCACACACACCATCCACACGAAAATACCTAGCCTAGAGTTCTCTAGAACTCTCTACCATGTGTGGTTGCCTTGGCTACTAAAATTATCAACCAAGAGCCATTCAATTTTTAGATCCACATTTGGTGGAAATAAAAACCACCATCCATCCTCCCTCTCTCACTCTCCCACGAGCTCCCACCATTGGCCTCTCTAGAGAATTCCATAATTGTCTAGAGAGCTTCCCTTAGGTCTATAAAATGACCTCAGGGGTGGCCATTTTCACCCATCCACTTTTTGGCCATACTTGCTTGGCTCCATCCACCTCCACTTAGGTTAGCCACCACCATCTCCACTCCATCTCAATGAGCTAAGCACCACCATGAAGGACACCATGCCAGGATGCTAGATCACTCCTCCAACCTCTCTCCAATGGTCGGCCTAAGCTCCATTGGCCGCCCCTCATTCTCCTCCCGACCACTCCAAGGCCATGGGAGACCACCTCCGAATGCCATTCTATTCTGCTAGATCTAGATTAGTAGTTTATACTCTTCATAGTTTTACTACTTTTAATTACTGCTTAGTAGCATAGTCCTTATTCTCCCCGAATGATACATGCAAAATCCCCCCCGTAGATTCTTGTATGCGATCCTTTTCTGATAGCTACATTTATGTTTTTAGGCATTTCTGTACAACCTTTCCTCTACATTTCATGTTGCAAACACTCTCTAAATGAATGAATGAAAAATATATTTTCTGTATATATATGTCTATGTGTTGAGAATCACCATGAGCTCATTGCAATATCTTTTATGTGATTAATGTTTCCTATTTTTAATTCTTGACATTCTTGCAACTAAGCATGTCATACTTAAATGCATAATAATCATGAACTGGCATGTGATTCTAAATAAAGTAGAGTGGTAAAAGGTCGAAGTCAAAAGTAAAACAAATGCCTCCTAGAGATGAACGATCGGGACTCAAGTCCCGTTATCTTTAGAAAATAATTTTTTGTTTGATCATATTGCACACTATACTATGACATTTTTCTAGCAAAAACGTGCTTTACAACTTCAAACACCCACCCAAAAATGCAAGATAGTAAACGAGGAAGGGGTTTAAGGTTTTTGCAAAGTAAGGTGCCAAGATTTTCAACATATTTGTCAGGGAGGACTAATTCTTAATTTATGACTTCTGAGTCGCATTGCCTCAGAATGTCTTTGATGTCATTGCCCTCATTGGGGATGGCAAGAACATCGGAAATAGAGTCGGAGGTGATGTGGATTTCACGCCCAAATAAGTGGGTATGTAGTTCAAGTTCATCGTTGCTATAGTCTTCAACGATATTGGCGTAAAAAAGTCAGACAAGATCGGGGAATACGCCAATAGTTCCAACACCAGAATGGAACTGTCAGTCAAAATAATGGAAGAGATGGAGAGTTTCGAAGTGTTCCCGAAGGATTAGATGGGCAAAATCATTCCAAACAATAAAGCGAGGGCACTTAACTTTGGCATTTTCGAAGTGACAAAATCAGTGCCTAGCGATGTTGCTCCATAGTTGGTCAGCCAAATAGGTGGAGGAGGAGGTGCAAGAGACCTTAGCTTGCTTCCGACAGGGAGGCATATTTCGTGGAATGGGTGGTTGGGTTTTGGAAGGAAAGGTTGGTGTTTTTAGGATAGAACACCTGCAAAAGCATTCATACAAACAACATTCAACCAATAATGCCAACAAACCACTCAGATTCAACCAACATATATGCAAACATCATTGACACAAAAAATGTGTGGCAGTATGCCTTGAGGCAATACAACATGCCATGAAGTTGTGGCAATATACCTTTGAATTCAAGCCACTAAAATGTTGGCTTGAATCCTGTGAGGTAATACCCTTGCCAAAATCATACAACATTTATGCTCTAAGGAAGAAGAGGGTTTGATCTATGGTTTTAGTTTCTAGGGCAAACAAGGGCAAGAAATAGCAAGGAAGCCAAGTGGATCATCAAAGAAAATAAGATGAGGCTAGAGCAAAGCTAATCGTGAGCAAAGGCCATGGAGATACCCTAAGGGTTGAAAGATTATACCCACGGGAGAGGGCCTCCAGATGCGTAGACGAGGAGCGGGGGGTGATGAGAGACTCATCATGATCTCTAATTACCCCTAATTAACTAGTCTTCCTAGTTAATTAGCTAAGGATATGAGTATATAAGGGTTAATTATAAAATAAGGGATATATAGTGAAGGACCTTAAAATAAGTTAAAAATGACATTTTATCATTCAATTAATATAATTAACAATCTAATTAATAATTGCACTCGAAATCTTATCAATCATTCCTTTAATTAATAAGTTAAGTTACTTAAACATATTGTATACCTACGTATATAATAAGTTAATTAACTTTACCTAATTCAATAAATTAACCTAAAAAGGTCAAAAATGTAAATTCAAGGTGAAAACATAGTAATTACATTATTTACTAACATATATAAAAAGTTGAAAAAGATCTAGGTTAAAATAAACCTTTAAAACCTGAGTTTACATTTAGGTCCTTACTACTCATTGCAATCAGGTCCTTAATTTTCATATAGGTCCCTAAGTTTCATCGCACATAGGTCCCCATCTTCTTCTTCTTCTTCTTCCTTCAGCTGGTTGAACAGCTGATGACAGAGGGTGACTCCACTGCTCAGTCACCGCCCTTCCGACATCATTCTTCCTTCTCCAAGCTCCTGGAGCTTGCGCTCACCATCCGATCTTCATCCATCGGTCTGGATTACTTTGAAATCCTATTTTAGGTGGAAGTTAACCTCACTATCGTCGAAGACAACGCCGGAGGTTAACCTCCCCTGGCTTCTTCCTCATCTAGACTCTACCGCCCTCTTCATCACCGTTAACTATAAATAGACCCCCACCCACTAGATTTCTGTAAGTTGGCTACCTTCCCTCTTCTATCACTAAGCCGACCTAATAGGCTATTCGTCTGCAACTCCGGCGATCTTCCACACCTTCCTCTGACTTCCTTCGTCCATCTTGATCAGCTGAGGAACTTCGTCGATGTCAGCCGCATCTTTGGACAAAGGCAATGACCAAGGAGATCCTCTGCTCCATCCAAATTCGCCTGCTAGAGATCTTTCTCATTCCCTCTGATTTTGTCCTTCGTCATGAACCTTCATGGGAGTCCCTTTGACCCCTTCGTCCAGGTAACAGTAGGTAGGAGTAGGAGTTGTCTAGGTAGTTAATTAGTTACATAGTTTAGTCGGAATTTCAGATTCCAGACTTCATCTTCTTCGACTCCGACGAGTTCCTTGAGCTAGCTGGAGATCATATTTCGTGTTTCTAAGCCACTGTCCACCTTCCTCTATCACTCATGATTATTTCCAATCCATTAAAACACTAATGCTATCACTAATTCACCTAATTCATAACCACCTTCGACAACTACTATCGTTGTCCATGGCAGCAATAACTGAGCATAGATTCACACTCATGGATCCTCCATCATTTCCTCATCATCTAAGGTCCTAATTGTTATCGTAATTTGATTAAATTCTATAGATAACTTAAAAACCTAAATCTATTAAAGCTCCTGACCTCGCTATCAATGGCGACTCAGGAGCAGTTAAAACCTTAAATTAACTAAATATTTATCATTGCAATCCACTTTAGACTAGTCACAGCCACTTATTTGAGTGGGAGATTGAGTCCCAAGCCTCAACCAATCCGTATTCTTTGAAAATGGAATTCACTGTTAAATCCTAATTTTAACGATCAATTGAAGAATTTGATGAGTTCCTGAGGTTCCTTGCAACCTCAAGATCCTTTATAGATAAAAAATGGCATAATTTTTTATTCTATACATAATTTCCACTTTTTCTGGACTTACCGAAGCTTCGGCGAGCTCCGGCGAGTCAAAATTGAGCTTCAGCCAGAAGAACTTAGTGAGAAGCTCCAAATCAATGATTTGATGATCGCTGATTATTTTGAGGTTTAAGTGCCTGGAGCTTGAGTTAGGCTTTCATCTTCTCCAACTCCGGCAGAGTTGGAGAAGTCTGACAGATTGTTTTAAGATGCAATTAATAGGTCTAGAAGCATAAGTTCTATAAACTGAAGTCATTTCTATCCTTAGACCAGTGTAACAACCTTTGGATTGCTCTGACGATCAAACTACCCTTGAAGCTCAGGCGACGATCTTAGAACCCTAGGAACTCTAGTTGAAACATCAATTTAAGGACCTGGACTTGTTCCTGAGGTTATAAATATCCAACTCAAGGTGTTAATTCTGTGAAATGAAGCTTTAATCAGAAAGTCAATTTTTAAGCTTCAAAGTCAAACCTGAGGAGGAAATTTTGATTCTAAGCTTGATTTGAGGAATTGATGAGTTAGAGTTGTATCTGAGATCTTGTTGAATGATTTCAAGGAGGTTTAAGTGAGCTCAGATTTGTTTATTTGTTGGAATTAACAATCTATCAGTTTGGTTTGATTTTGAACCCAAACTGACGACAATAGACTTTGGATAAAATTTGAAGTTAAATCCTACCTAGATTAGATAGTTTTAATCTTTGGAACTTGTTGAAATAGATTAGCAATGTCCTTAGTGTCTGTTGCACATATCAGAGTTAGAAATTGCTTTCTCTGAAGCTTTTAGAGAAGTGTAGAGTTTTCGTGTGTTATCTGAAGCTCTCAAGGGCTTAAATTCCCTTCCAGTAGATGCAGAATTACCTGTATCATCTATTCCGACCCTTACATAAGCTAGAAAAGCTACCTTGTAGATACAGTAAGCTCAAAACCACTTCTAGGCATAAATAACTCGTAGGAACCCCCTAAATTCACCTTTCAAATTGAAGAGGAAATCATCCTCTAAACCTTAAATTGACCCTATAATCTAGTAAAGCCACGTTAGAGCTTTCCATCAAGCTTTATTTCACTTGATTTGGAGCTCTGAGTAGGGAGAAATCATCACTTAAAGTTAGTTCTAGAGGCGGAAAACAAAGTCCCACCTCGGGTAGATTTGAGCAGCCACATGGGAATAAAATGATTTTGTTGTATACGCTCACTAGTCGTCAAGTGCTCAGTGTGAATTTGAACATCTGATCTCTAAGCATATAGCGTGTGTGTGTGCAAGCATGTGTACCTGTCGGTGTGTGCCCGAGTGGGCGTGTGTGTGCGATGGCCCTGGGAGGGCGATGCTTGGGAGGCGGTTGAGCCGGTTCGGCTTGAGAGAGGGCTGGTTGGCTCAAGAAAGAAAAAGAAACCCAAAATAAACCAGTAACTTGAGCCAGGCAAGGACCTAGTAGGGTCTGGTCCCACCCTAATCTCAGGGTGCTGTGTATCTTCGAAAGGACCTCACCGCAAATCAAAACCAAATTTTTGATTGAGAAGAAAATAAACCCAGTTCAGATGGAAGAGATAGAAGAGAGAATGAAGGAAATAAGAAGGCAAAGTGTCAAAGGAAGCTAAGGGTTGAAGGAAGCAGGTGCTAGAGAAGCTAAGGAAAGGAAAAATGAAAGATGCTGAAGGCAAAGTAAGGGAGGAGAGCTCATAATAAAGGAAAGAGAGAGAAGAACAGGCGCTAAGGAAATATTAAAGAAGAAAGCAGGAGCAGAAGAGAAAGAAGGGAAGTAAGAAAGAGATTGAGAGAAAAAGAGAATAAGAGGGAAATAGAAAGCGATCAAGAGAATAAGAGGAAAATAGAAAGAGAAAGAGAAAAATAAAGGATTAAGAAATAAAGAAAAAGAAGATGGAAAGAAGAGAAAAGAAATTGATTTTCTAATTATATTTTAATTTCTTTTTGCTCTTAATTGTTTTATTAAGGCATGTATTGACTAGATAAACTCTTCTTTGACTTAAACCATCTGAAATAAATAGAGAATTTACATGTTTTTAAATATTGAAAATGAGAGTTCAAATGGGATTTTGCATGTTATTTCATTTAAATCAATTTTTGGCAAAATTCATGTTTCTATAATTAACTTAAATATACCTCCAATACTTATAAAGAAAAATAAAAGATAATTAGTAAATTTAGAATGAATTATGCCTCCCAACAAACAACTTGGACTCAACTAGTAAAAGATTTCTAAAATGTTAGGTTAATTCGACCCTATAGTACTAAATGACACAATTTTGAGTTAACCTAAGTGACTTTTCTCTACTCATAATTAAGTAAAATGAACTTAATTAACTAAGTTGAGGTAAGAAACCACTAGGGGGCACGCACGTAGGGGAGCAGCAGTGCCGCCAGCCGTCGAGGGGGCGGAACTATCGTGTGGCGGTGAGAGGAGCAACGGCAACTACAGCCATGGGTTGTCGGGTGGGAGGGAGACCTTTAGGGATTTGAGAGAGGGGAGTGGGACCTCGTGACGGGGATGTTATATCCCAAGGTATTTAAGCAAGTCTCCTACTAAAGTTGGGGAGATTTGCATTCCAAACCACTCAGAGAATAGATGCGAATGGCAAATTTTTTCCAGATCAGACGTCCGGAGACTTGACCTTTGGGATTTTAACCCTTTTGATGGCGTCGTTTGTTTTAACCATCAGACGACACATCTGACAACTAATTTTAAAATTAGACGTCTGATTTTTGCAGGCATACCTTCCTGTATTTCACTCTAAAGCTACAGGGTCATCTGATTTCATGGTCAGATGACCTATACGACATCTAATTATATAATCAGATGTTTGACTCATAATACAAGTTCTGATAGATGTCTGTCAACATATCTGCACGACGGTCCAGACATCTGTGAATGATGATGGACATCTGAAATAGCTCTTTTATTAGCTCTTTTGAGATATAAAATCAACGTCTTTCCTAGATCATCAGACATCAAATTTTTAAGTAAAAGACATCTGATATGTTAATTGACGAGTTGATTGTTCGCTTTAAAGTCGTTTGTAGCTTTATGTGGTGGAAAAATTGACTAATCAATAATTAAAAAAGATAACCACTCGCAGAAGAGAGGGTCATATCCACAGGGAGGCAATGACGTATTTAAATTCGCACTGGTTAAAAACGTTTGTTTGTAGTTAGTTTAGACGAAAATCAAGCCAAATTTTCCTTCAGATTAAGGTTGAATCAAGAAAACATGCTGAAATAGCAATTTTTAATAACTAGAGGATATTTTTTGCAATGCAGATTCAATAAAATATCATTAAAAGATGACAATGGCAGAAAATGTAATTATTAATTGGATGAATACTGTAGCAAAATAGGGGATTTATTCCCCTTGGCCATGCGTGAAAAAGAATGGACGGCCGGAGGTGGGAAGCTTGGAGGAAGTTCTTTGGATCGAGGGCTTCGTAGCGGTGGTGGCGGCGAGTCGCACGGTGGCCGGAGTTGGCCGGACGAAGCTCCAGCAAAGGTGGCTGTCAACGGTGGCTGCAGCTGCTGAAGGGGTGGCTGTGCGCGGAAGTTGAGTGCTGCTGCTGGTGGTGCACGTGCACGCACTGGTGGCAGCACTGCAGGTAGCGGCGGGAGTTGAGTGTGCTGAGGGTGCGAGGGATGCTATAGGCGGAAGGCGCGGGCATGCTGCAGATGGCAGGGGGTGCCGCAAGCGGAAGGCGTGGAGAAGAATGCGTGCCTACTGCATGCGTGAAGAGGCACTGCAGGATGCTAGCGGGCATGCGCTGGAAGCTGGAGGTGTTGCGCGTGAGTGGGCTGGCGATCTTATGCAACCGGAGGGACGCGGGTGTGAAGGAGCGGCCGGTCCTGCTGCTGTGTGCGCGGGTGGTGTGATGCAGGCGTGGAGTGAGCGGGTGGGTGGCGCTGGAATAGATGCTGCAGGAGATGGTTCAAGCGTGCAACCAGAGGGGTGTGGGTGTGCAGTGAGTGGCCGGTTGCTGCTGAAGTGTGGGTCGAAGCTTCAGACGTCCGGGAAACTTCCCGGACGTCTTAAGTGACTGAGGAGTGAGATTTCAGTGGTTGTGGCGGTGGTTGTTGGTGACGACGATGAGGGAGGTGCACGACGAGGTGCTCACGATAATGCGGATGATCTTCGAATGGCGGTCTGGCCTGTCACACCACACGCCCACTGTGGTGGAGGCTCATCACCGCGATTGAGGCCGGCGGTGGTGAAATGGACGAGATGGACTCTCTGCACAGTGTGGATTGTTGGGCTGGAGGCCTGCTCTGCTCGGTAGCCTCTCTCCTCTTTTTGTAGTTGCCTGCACGAATTTGAATGGAGAGGCGGGAGCAGATCCAACTTCTCCGCTAATCCATGAATGTGGGCTTTTGTGCGGCAGGAGGCGTTGCAGCGGCAGCCGAGCCGTTGCTGAAAAGAAGAATAAAAGATATTGCTAAAATATTATGGTTATTTATATCAAAACCCTCAACTTTAATGTTAACTTAAAATTAATGCATTCAATCTACCTAATTGGTTAACTAATTAAATGAATGTCATTCTATGTTAATTCTAAATGCATTTAAAATATAAATGCAACGCATGAATTATGTAATTAAATTAGAAATATGAATTAATCTATTTACATCCCAAATTAGGCTAAATAAATATTAGAATTAACCTAATGTATAGGCACATAAATACTTAAATAGCCCACAAATATGAGCTAATCATTTACCAGACATCTGATATTGCACAGAATGTGCATTTTGATGTTTGAACTGAGTATGAAGGCTCTTAACTTGGCAAAGTCAAGGCTCCTTCTATGTTCATGATAAAAGAAGTTCCATTAAGTCGCTAAATTCTTCAAATATCACTTAGCTTACATATGCTTAATTTCCTACGTATATAATTAAAACGATCATAATTCAAAGGTTTAGTGAAAATATCATCTAATTACAATTCAGTACAAATAAATTCAACCTCGATTTCTCCCTTAAGTACATTATCTCTCAAAAAGTGATGTTGAACATCAATATGTTTTGTACGAGAGTGATGTATGGGATTTTTCGAGAGGTTGATAGCACTAGTATTATCATATAATATTTTTATCTTATTAAATATCAAGTTAAAATCCTTCAAAGTATTTTTCATCCAAAGCATTTCGGAACATGCTAGAGTGGCAGCTATGTGTTCAGCTTTTGTAGTTGGTAGGGCTACAGTAGATTGTTTCTTTGAGAACCAAGAGACAAGCGATTTGCCCAAGAATTGGCATGTCCCACTAGTACTCTTCCTATCGGTGCGACTACCAGCATAGTTTGCATCGCTATATGTAACTAAGTTGAATTGTGGACTCCTAGGGTAGAATAAGCCATAATCAGATGTGTCAACTAGATATCTAAATATTCATTTTACAGCATTTAAGTGTGATTGTTTAGGGTTTGATTGAAACCTAGCACATAAGCAGGTACTAAACAAAATGTCAGGTCTACTGGAAGTTAAATACGATAATGATCCAATCATGCTACGATAGAGCTTTTGATCTATGGACGTACCTGATTCGTCCAAGTCTAGGGAAGTTGTGAAACTCATGGGAGTGTTCTTCGCTATACTTTTCGTCATTTCAAATTTTTTCAGCATCTCCTTGGTGTATTTTGATTGACACACAAAGGTTCCAAATTCAAGTTGAGTGATTTTGTAAACCCAAGAAAAACTTGAGTTCACCCATCAAACTCTTTTCGAATTCTTCTGCATAATTTCTGAAAACTTTCTACACATAGATTCATTAGTAGCACCAAATATAATATCATCTACATATATTTGAACTAATAAAATGTCTTTTCCTCTTCTTTTAATGAATAATGTGCAATTAGCTTCCCCTATAGAAAATTTTGCATTTAATAAATAGTCTTTGAGCCTCTCATACCAAGCTCTAGGATCTTGCTTTAGACCATATAGTGCCTTGTTTAATTTATAGACAAAATGAGGCTTATCATGAGACTCAAAACTAGGAGGTTGTTTTACAAATTCCTCCTTAATGAATCTGTTAAGAAACACACTCTTAACGACCATTTGAAAGAGTTTAAAGCCAAGAAAGGTGACATAAGTAAGAATCATGCAAATTAATTCCAGTCAAGCTACGGGAGCATAGGTCTCATCAAAATCAATTCCTTCTTCTTGGTTGTACCCTTGTGTTACCAGCCGAGCCTTGCTCCAAATGACTATACCAAATTCATTCAACTTGTTCCGGAATACCCATTTGGTACCTATTGCCATTTGCCCTTTAGGCTTAGGTACTAGGTCCTAGACTTCATTCCTTTGGAATTGGTTGAGTTCCTCCTGCATGGCCATCATCCAAGGTTCCTCGGAGCATGCTTCCTCGACACTCTTGGGTTCAACATGAGATACAAAGGTAGAGCGACCAAAAGAGAAACTAAAATGAGATTGGGTTTTAATGCCATCAGGGAAACTTCCAATGACTTGGCTTTCGGGATGATCCCTTTGATATATCCAATCTTTTGGAAGATTATGGATATTAGAGTTTGGAATGTTAGACACATCAATAGTAGAATCATCTTCATCTTCCCTATTGACTCAATCAATTGAGGAAGAGTGAGGAGATTCATCGAAGGAAGCATGGAGGGTGTTTACGTGGCTAGATCGTGTTTTAACTGATATCACGTTGTAATATAGATGAACTCTCTGTGAAAATGAATCAGAATTTATAAGTCGAAAGTCAAAGTATCTGAGGTCGAACACAGGGAGCAATTTGGGTATTCCAAAACATGAGAACACAACGTTTAATAAGAAGCAATATCTAGTTCAACAAAAAAAAGCAGAATAATGTTATGGAGAAAGTGCTAAAAAAGAATTGGACGTTTGATATTGTATCAGACGTCTTAAAAATTCAGACTACAATTAGCCTTTAGTCTCTTCTCTTCTCTTTTTCTTTTTTTTGCTTTGCTTTGCGGCTATGGCTTCTTATTCTCCTTTTCTTTTTCTTCCTTAGCCACTCCTGCTTCCAATTTTTTCTGTCCTTTGCTGCCTCTCTTCCTGATTTTCTTCCTACAGCTAAGTCCTGGCCTTTTCTTCTTGTCTTCCTTAGTTTCCTTCTTCTTTTTCTTCCCTTGGTCTGCTGCTCCTTTGCTACAATGCATCTCTCTTCTTCTTCTCCTTCTCTTGCTGTGACTAAGTCCTGCTTCCTTTCCTTCTCTTACTGTGTTTCTTCCTCCCTTAGCTTCCTCTTCCTGCACAATCACCACACAGCAAAACCTATTCCACAACCCTCCCTGCATCTCTCTCTCTCTTTGTTTCTCTCTTCGGTTCACTCTCCCAGAGCCCGGGTCGATCGCGGGCCCGGGTCCAGGGGCACCAGCGTGGGTGTGGTGCACGAGGAGTGCACTGATAGGTTAGTTGGATCTGGGTGCCAGGTCCATGAAGGAAATGTCGCGAACGAGGCGTGGCAAATGAGGGTGAGGGACCTCACCCCTATGATCTCGAGGCAGATAGCGTAAAGCACAAAATCAACTTAAACTACATAGGAAGCTCAAAACTTACCGAGGTGGGACTAAAACTCCCACCCACTTCAACTGGCACCTACAGGAGAGTGTCTTCAAGCAATTGATGCAGTTGCAGGTCTTGTAGGAATTGCTATCAGACTGGACTCACTCTAGCCCTCAATCCACGTAGCCTGGGCTCCTGAATCCAGAAGCTTGAGGCCTGAAGCTGGAGAACAAGCAAGCTTGTGTGCTTGTTAAAGGCGGACGGGAGCTCTACCCTGCACGACACAAAAGTATCCTTGCAGCTCTATCAGACAACAGGAGAACCTTCGCTGTGTCACGGCGAAGGTGAGGCAGGTGTTGGCATAGCTCAGACCGACCTAGGCGTGCGTGCTTAGGTCGGACTATGACCGTGTAAGTGGGTGTGTTTGGTGGAAGCGTGGGGTGCATGTGGTTGTCTGTGAGTGGGTGGAAAATGTTCAGTGGTCGATGGCGAAGGTGTTGAGGATGGTGGCGAGACGTGTGGAGTAATGGGTGCGTCTCGCCGGAGGTTGGCTGGAGATGGGGAAGATGGTAGTGGACAGTGGCAGTCGAGGGGTGTTTTGTGAAATATAAGGAGGGAAAAGAGAGAGTAAAAGATGAGGAACTTATCTAGGGTACTTGGAGCAAAGGGGAGGCGGAGGAGACGAACGACGCATTTGTGCCGTTGTCGGAGAAGATTGCCCTGAGGGGGAGATAGTGGCGACGAGGAGATTAGGAAGGCATGTGCTGGTGTGGCACAACGCGGATGAATAAGGCGAAGTGAACCCTTCCACTGGTATGGTCGTAGAGCGATGAGAGGGAGAAGGAAAAGTCACCGGAGCTTGAGGGCTACTTCGCCAGAGAGGAGAGAGAGGAATTCTGGAGGATTCTTCGGCCAAGTCAAACTTGAGGGATTCGCAGAGGACCGAGGATCGTTTTATAGTTGTTGGCCAAGCTTCTGGTGCTTGGAGGGCAAGCCTTCTAGCACCGACTCCTCACCGGAGAAGGAAGTTAGTTGGAGATCTAAATCTCTCGTGCGTTCGCACGAGAGATTGGATGCAAATCAGAGATTGCAATTGAGCTCAGATGGAAGGGAATTCCTCATAGAATCTCCATTCCAAATCTTGGAGGAGATCTCTGAGGAATCAGGGAGTACTCCCCCTCCATTCCTCGCCGAATAAGGATTTTTCCCCATTAATGGCGGGGGGACCTATTTGTAGGAGTGACGAAGAAGTTAGGGTGGTTTGTGTGATGGTTTTCAAAAGATAGGGGCCAAAATGTAATTGGGTGTAATATTTTGCAAAGTAGGTCAAGATGACCTCCCCTTACGTCCAAATTTTGATACAAGCCTAATTTGGACCTGAGGAATCCAATAGTGAAGTTGGATTTTAGGTTTGACCATGTTTGACTAGACTTTTTACATAAAACCCAAATTAGGTCAATTAATGAGTTAGGACACTGATCGAGGTCAAAAAAGGTTCCAAAGGTCAAATTGAAGGTTCTAAATCATATGGGATATTTTTTCATGAATTTTAGAGGGTTTAGTTAATTTTTAACCTGGCCAAAATCTTGTTAAATTAAGCAGGTCAGTTTTAGGGTTATAGAATGTCATTTAATTCCTAAACTGCACATTAACCCTTTTCTGATTAAACGAACCCATTTTTTATCTTATTCAAGTCATTTGACCTATGTTTTGCCTCTAAGAAATCCCATTTATGTACTGCAATGGTAAAATTACAGTTTTAACCTTTATTTCATGTTTTCTTCTCAGAACACTTATTCCTTGAATTAAGCCCTTCTCTAGGTTATGTAGGAGCTCTTATTCTCTTTCTTAGGTCAAAATGAGCTAGTTAGGGCTCATGATGTGGTTCTCATCATACCTTCATTCCTAGCTTTCGCTAGTCCCTTAGAAAAATTTTAAGATTTTAACTTCTGTTCTAGACCTTGAGTATGTCACCAGTTTTGATAAGTGCTTTTCCTTTTCTTTTGTGATTAGGTCAGACGACAATAGGCCTAGAGGCACTCAAGTATCAACCAAAATCCGAACCTAACCCACTTTAGCCTCAGTCCTCCGTGAAGGGTTTCAAGCCCTACAGAAACTATCCTAGGGTTTGTTGGACTCCACAATTAAAGCACCCGTGCTTGAGACATTTTTAGCCTAGGTTCAGTTTGCAGTGCATTTTTGTAAGAGAGAGATAGAAGATTTATTTGTTTGGAGAGTTTTCTCTCTCTTTTCTTTTTATTTCTAGCTTCGGATTGGCTTCTCAACATGGTCTGTATCGGATTCCTTGTCCCCATCATCAATCCTCAAAGGTCCATGGCAATCGATGCTTCGTGATAGCACCGCCCATGGCAACCCCCAGAACCCTAGCTTTCAAGATTTTGAGATAATCCCGCCCATGGCGTTCCGTGGTCGAATTCAGACGCTGGCAATCGTCATTTCATGATAATGCCACCCAAGGTATCTGAACCAGCAGAGTGCTAACATGCCCCAGGTAGGATATATAAATATACTTAGAGACAATCACCGAGGAGACGATATGTTGTTACACATCTTTGAGGGGAATTTCCCGCCTCTCCGCGCTAGGAACTCGTCCAAATCAACTTATGTTGATCGGCCGCTCCTAATGTAGGCAACTTTTTCATAACATTGAAACGCTTTTTGCGTGATTTTGATATTTATGCACACTGAACCAGACTGTGTTTGAATTGCGGTGCTTAGGTTACTGAATCCCGTAAATCGAAGGTTAGTTAACAAGGCCAAATACTCCCTATGCCTTAGACCAAATACTTAAGCTTCGCATTTTCCCCAACCTCTTGAGGAGTATCTAGATTTTAATGGGTACTTGAATTTTTAAGCCTAAGAGTCTAACCCAAAAGGCCTAAGATCAGCATTCCTGCTAATCTCTTTTTATGTCTCCTTATCACTTTTCTTTCATTTTTCTCTTTTCTTGATCTGGTCTAGAACTTCAGTAAATCCCTTAATCTTTTACTAATCACCACCTTTTTCTTTTTCATTTTGTGCTCCTTTTTTGACATTTTGCTCTTTTCCTCCTCTCATTTTGTATAGCCCCAAAAGTTTCTCTCCCCCATCCTCAATTTTTTTCTTTTTCAAGATTTTTTTTAGATGAAACCTTTTCTTGATATGAGTTTTCTTGACATTTTGCACTTTCATACCCCCCCATGTTTAAGATTTACAATGTCCCCATTGTAAATTAGGTGGGTTTGATTTCAGCTTAGTCATGCATTAGGATAGTTGTTGGGAGGGCAAACAGGTCGAAGTGAGTGCTGCGAACGATTTCTAATCTTGGGTAGGGGTACCTGAGGTGGAGTCGGTTATTTCAATGGACGAACCCTAAAGTGCAATATGAATTCAGCGTAGAAATGTTAGAAAAGGTTTCGGGTTTTTCAAAGAATGACAGGTTGTCTCCCGTTAAGCGCTGAGTTTTACGTCATCGGCTAGGTGCAATGAGCTCAAGGAGAATGGAGGGTAAAGGATGACTTAGCCAAATTTGTATTGGTCATGTCAATGAATGATTTGAGTCTCTGACCGTTTACAATAAAGGGTTCAGAATCATGGCTAAGTGGGCTGATCTCAATGGCTCCATTTCCAAAGATTTATCGGACAGGTAGGGTCCGAGCCACTTAGATTGTATGTTTCCAGCGAATAATTTGAGTCAGTCATCAAGGAGTAGAACCTTTTGACCAGGATAAAAGATCTTTCTATAAATGTGTTGGTCATGAAAAGCTTTAACCCATTCTTTGTAAATTCGTGAGTTCTCATACGCGTCGTGGCGTAATTCATCAATCTCGCTCATTTGAAGCCTTCTATGGGTTGCAGCCTTAAAAAGATATAAGTTGCCATTCCATACTACCCAATAGGCTTTATGCTCCAATTCAATAAGGAGGTGACATGCCTTCCCAAGCACCAGTCTGAAGGGAGACATACGTAATTGGGTCTTTTGGGCGATCCTATAGGGCCTCAATGATTGTGTTGGTCGTGAAAACCTTTAACCCGTTCTTTGTAAATTCGTGAGTTCTCATACGCATCGTGGCGTAATTCATCAATCTCGCTCATTTGAAGCCTTCTATGGGTTGCAGCCTTAGAAAGATCTAAGTTGCCATTCCATACTGCCCAATAGGCTTTATGCTCCAATTCGATAGGGAGGTGACATGCCTTCCCATACACCAGTCTGAAGGGAGACATATGTAATTGCATCTTGTGGGCAATCCTATAGGGCCACAATGCTTTCGAAAGCCGAGAAGACTAATCCTTCCTGTCAGATCGAACAGTAACCTGGAGGATTTTCTTGATCTCTCTATTTGATAGCTTAGCTTGACCATTAGTTTGGGGGTAGTAAGGAGTAGAGATTCGATGCGACACCCCGTATTTGGTCATCAGTGACCTGAACTGAGCATTTGTAAAATGGGTCCCTCTGTCGAAAATTATTGCTCATGGAATCCCAAACCTTGAGAAGATGATTTGATGAATGAATCTGATAACAACATAATGATTATTTGTTCAGGTCGGAATGGCTTCTACCCACTTGGACACGTAGCCAACGGCGAGTAAGATGTATTCGAAGACATCCGAGATAGGGAAGGGTCCCTTAAAATCGATCCCCCAAATGTCAAAAATTTCGCATACCAGGATTGGTTGTAGAGGCATCATGCCTCGATGGGTCATGTTGCCCAAGGTTTGGCAACAGGTACATGCCTTACAGTGATCGTATGTGTCCTTGAAAATTATGGGCCAATAAAAGCCACACTGGAGGACTTTTGATGCGATTTTATGTCCTGAGAAATGTCCACCGCATGCCTGGTTATGGCAAAAGGAGAGTATGTCTTTGATTTCTACTTCCACGGCACACCGTCGAATTATTTGATCAGCACCAATGCAGAAAAGATACGGGTCTTCCCATAGGTAATACTTGGCATTGGAATGCAATTTGTCCTTCTTGGCCTTTGGCCAATCAGACGGGATCTGATGTGATGCTAGGAAGTTCACTATATTTGTGAAACATGGAAGCCTTGTATTGATAGTCAGGAGGTGCTCATCAAGAAAGTGTTCTGTAATGGGTTCGGAAGGGTTAATTATTTCAGAAGGAAGGCACGACAAGTGATCAGCTACCACATTTTGCTTTCCCGCTTTGTTGCGAATCTTGAGGTCAAATTCTTGCAACAGCAAGATCCATCGGATTAATCGAGGTTTCGTGTCCTTCTTTGCAAGGAGATGCTTTACAGCTGTGTGATCCGAGTATATGCTAACACGGGAACCCAAGAGGTATGATATGAATTTTTCTAGGGCAAATACTACAGCTAGCAGCTCTTTCTCAGTAACCGTGTAGTTATGCTGAGCCTCGTCCAGTGTTTTGCTAGCGTAGTAACTTACCACGGGTTTGCCGTCAATTTTCTACCCCAAAACTGCACCTACAGTGAAGTCAGATGCATCGCAAATGATCTCAAAGGGTTGAGACCAATTAGGGGACTGTAGGATCGAGGCATGGGTGACTCGGTCACGAAGGATCTCAAATGCTTGAGTGAAATCCTTGGAAATTTTGAAAGGTACATCCTTGTATAGAAGAGTAGTCAGAAGGCTCACGATTTTTGAAAAATCAAGGATAAATCAATGGTAAAAACTGACGTGCCCCAAAAAAGATCAGATGTCCTTAATCGAGCTAGGCCGAGGGAGCTTGGAAATCAGGTTAACCTTGGCTCGATCGACTTGGATGTCTTTCTCTGAGATTAGATGTCCCCGGATGATTCCCTCAGGCACCATGAAATGGCCCTTTTCCCAGGAAGGAACCAAATTCACATCGATGCACTGCCTGAGTATTTGGACCAAGTGCTAGAGGCAATCCTCAAATGATGCTCCAAAAACTGAAAAGTCATCCATGAAGAGTTCTAGATAATCACCTACCATATCTGAGAATATGGCAAGCATGCACCGCTGAAAGGTCGCGGGTGCATTGTAGAGACCGAAAGGCATCCTTTGAAACGCGTATGTCCCGAAGGGGCAGGTGAACGTGGTCTTTTCTTAGTCTTCTGGATGGATTGCCACCTGGTTGTAGCCGGAGCACCCATCAAGAAAGCAGAAGAACCTATTTCCCACTAGTTTCTCGAGGATCTGAGCAATAAACGGTAGTAGGAAATGGTCCTTCTTCGTGGAGGAATTGAGTCTTCTGTAATCAATGTAGACTCTCCACGAGTTAGCTATTCGGGTAGGAATGACCTCTTTGATTTCAGTCGTGATGATGGTGAGTCTGGCCTTCTTAGGCACAACCTGGATTGGCCTCACCCAACGACTGTCGGAGATCAGGTAGATGATCCCTGCATCTAACCACTTGATGATCTCCTTTTTCACGACCTCCTATAGGTTATGGTTTAAAGGTCTCTGCATCTCTCGTGAAGGTCGTGCACCCTCTTCTGTGTAGATTCGATGTGTGTAGTACGAGGGGCTTATGACAGTCAAGTCATCAAGAGCCCATCTAATGGCTCTACGATGTTGCTGGAGAATAGTAATCAGATGGGATTCCTAGTCAGGTGTGAGTTAGGAGTTGATAATCACAGGAAACGTCTGATTGGAACAAGAAAAGACATACTTTAGATGCTCGGGAAGGGGCTTGAGTTCCATGACAGGATTATCAGCAGCAGCAGATGGTTCGGGGTTTGTATCGGGAACAAGGGTCGGAGTCATGGGTGTGTCTAGATCAGGTTCATACTCTGTTTGTGGGTTTTGATCTTCTAGTGGTTGATCAGGGATAATCAGGTTGTCCTCAGTATGCGATTCATCAACCACAGCTTTGATATCACATATTTGCTCTATAACCCCATAATTAATCACTTGTTGGGCCTTAAAGATGTAAATCTTCAGAGTTTGATTTCCAAATTTTAATTCTATTTGGCCATCTTCATAGTTTACGTTGGCCTTAGCAGTGGCCAAAAAGGGTCTCCCTAATATGATTGGTGTGTCCCTTGGGTTCTTAGGTGCGTCCATATCCAAAACTATGAAATTCACTGGGAAGTGGAAATCCCATACCCTAACAATGACATCCTCGAGTATTCCTTTAGGTGACTTGATGGATCAATCGGCTAACTGCAACATCACCTCAGTCAGTTTAAGTTCAGACTCTTCAAGGTGGTCAAGGAGGGATGTAGGTATTAGATTTATGGAGGCACCTAGGTCTAGCAAGGCTCTACCAAATTAGGTTTCACCAATTTTACAAGAAATCAGGGGAGTTCCTGGGTCTTTAGCCTTGGGTGGGAGCTTACTCAAGATGACAGAGTTGGCTTGCTTTGACAGTACGATCGGATTCCCACTCTTAGTTCGCGGCTTACATTTAGGTGTACATACTTCTTTCAAGAATCTTGCGTAAGTCGGTACGTGGCGAATTGCGTACATCAAGGGGATGTTTATCTGGACCTGTTCAAAGAGCTTGACCAGATCCTCCTCAGGAGCCACAGGTTTGGTTATCCTTTTTCCTTTGGTTAAGGCCTTAGGAAATGGAATCCTAGTTGGTTCCTCTAGAATAGGTCCAGGCTCTTGATCTGGGACAGGGGTATCCTGGATAACTATCCTAGGGTTTTGGCTACTACCAAACTTGGAGTGGTTCGAATAATGTGGGTCTTGGGTTGCTTTACCACTATGAGTTTTACGGAGTTTAATCCTGCTTGGTTTTGGGTTGGGTTTGGTAAGAGGGGTGGCTGCTACTGAAATCCCGCATAAGATGTCGAAGCTTCCATCCCGTTTGGTGATGGAGTAGCAGGGGCCAGAAAAATCAAATGTGCATGGCCTGAATTTGGGTTCATAATGCGCCTCTAAGTCAGCACGTTATTTGGGTTTGGTAGAGGTTGGGAAGGAAGGGTGCCCAGTTGGTGGGAATTTCCCATCTGGGCTAGTTGATTGAGAACATCTGCGATCTCGTCCTTTTGCTATTTTTGCATTGCTGCATTCGTCTTTTGATTGTCAGTCTGTGCTTGAAGGATAAGAGTCATTTGATCCTGGTTTGGCCTGGATTGATAGGTAGGATTGGGCCGAGGCTGAGGTGGCTGATATGGACGAGGAGCTTGTGGACAGGGCTGATAAGGTGGTCTTTGAGTCTGAGAATTTCCCATTCACTGAATGTTGGGATGATTTCGCCATCCAGGGTTGTAGGTATTGGAGAATGGGTCATTCTGGATGGCATTGAGGTCCATGCAGGTCTGAGGAACCTCAGGAAAGTTAGAATACGAGGGTTCAGAGTTCCCCCAACTTGAATAGAGTGGATTGGAGGTCACCCCGGTCTGAGAGTAAGATGGGGGTGGATACAGGTCCATCCCCTGAGAAGATTGGTGATAGATGTTCTGCACAGTTTCCCTCTCCAGAGGTGGCTGTGCAAAAGAGTTCTGTGCAGACGTGGCTCATTGTAGATGCCGAGTTAGCTCGTCCACCTTCTTCTCTATGATAGAAACCTTATCCAACCAACTGGCCATTAGTTCCAAGTCGACGGATGTGGATAGGTCCTATGTCTCATGTGCTGCCCTCAGATTTGTCGATGCGTGGGCATTCGTCCGGTCGAATAAGCCCATGGAGTCATTATTGATGGAGTTCTTGCACATGTTTTCGAGAATCTCCCATACTGTGTCCTGATGTTGACCCATAATATTTCCTCTGCAAGTTGCATTGACGAATAATCAAATGTCCTCACGAAGTCTCTGGTAAAAAGACTAGACTTGCTCCTGATTAGCCGATATTTGTGGGCTATTTAAGTATTTAAGTGCCTAGACATTAAGTTAACTCTAACATTTACTTAGCATGCATTAGGATGTAAATAGATTAATTCATATTTCTGATTTAATTACATAATTCATGCATTTAGAATTAACTTAGAATTGCATTCATTTAATTAGTTAACTAATTAGGTGCATTGCATGCATTATTTTAATTTAACATAGAAGTTAACGGCTTAGGAATAATTAACCATAATATTTTATTCATGTATTTTTTTTTCCCCTTTGAACAGGTAACTCCTTCAGCTTCGGCTTCACCTCCTCTTCCTGCACATCACATTTACACTACGGCATTTTGAATTTGAAACGATGGCCATGGCTACAAAAGAAGGGAGAGCTGCCATGCTCCGGAGGCCACCACCCCTTGTCCATCACTGTGTTGAGAGGACCTTGCTCCTCTTCCATTCCATACCACTGGCCTCACCACAGCAGAACGACTCACCACCGTGGGCGTGTGGGGTGATAGCCCACACCGCCAAAGAGTCTCTACAACTCTTCCTGCCACTACTCAATCAGATGCCACCAAGCGCACTCTCACTTCAGTTCCAGCCACTGCAAACCACATGCCTGCTGCTCACAGTAGCCTTCGGCTTTCCCATGCCCGTGCCTCCTCCAGAACCTCTAGTAATGCCTGCAAACCCACCTACATGCACGCTCTCACTTCACCCCCAATGCACGCGTCAGCACCACCTATCCCCGCTTCATCCAGCCTACCTCCACGCGCTCCAGCCTGCAGAACCCACTCCCTCCCTATGGGCCTCAGCGCCCACCTCCAGCACCTCCTTGTAGTGCTTCACCACATGCCTCCAGCCCAGCTTGCAGAATGCACGCCCACCTCTGCTTCATCCAGTGCCACTATAGTGCTGCACCTCCGCACGTACCATGCAGCACCACACCTCCGCGTGCGCCTGCGCGCTCTGCAGGGCACCCACCTGCAGCGGTGCCAACAGTACCATCACCCCACGCAGCACCTGCAGCACTGCACCTCCGCGTACGCCTACGCACTTTGCAGGGTGCCCAGCACCCACGCCTCTGCGACTCCACGCACCTGCAGCGCCCTGTGCACCCGCGCGCTCCTTCACCAGCAAGTGCAGCCAGTTGTAGGCTTCTCCATCGCTGCCACTCCTCTCCTCCAGTAGGCCAACTCTGGCCATCTCCTGATGCACCGCTGCCACCACCGCGACGGCCTCGCTTCAGCCAACCTCCTGTGGGAGTCTCTCCTCGATTGAACCTCTTTTCCATGCGCAAGGTGGTAAAATGCCCTGTTTTCATGTTAATTAAAATTTATATTTGAATGCCATTGCCACCAAAATCAATTTTAACTTATGATTATTTTATTATGGTGAAATTTTGACTGTGAGTAGTAATGTTTATTATAATTATTTTATTAAGCGATTTTCCACCACTTTGTTACTAAAATGATAGATCATCTTAATCACATTATTTGGAAGCGAAAATCGACTTATCAAATGGCACCATTGCTGGGGAGGCAACAAACGCAATAATTCCACCTGATTTTATTTTTGATTATTTCTCTTTGCACAGTGATCTGACCATTTATTATCCTTTCTGTGCGAGGAATTTGTACGAGGAGTTTGAGAGAGGTGACATGCACATCGGGGAGACGACGTCGACCTTGAGTGATGCTTACATGGGGGGAAGATGAAGGAGACCTGGATTCTGCCGTTGTAGTAGATTTCCCATTTCATAAGTTTTATTTCTATTTTCTCACCCTTGTAGTAATTGGGGCTGATTTTTGGGAGCTTGTTCCCTTTTCTCTAGATTTAGGTTTTTAATTTATTTTGTGGATTGTTTATCCTTTATTTGCTTGTCATAAGTAGCTAAAAGAAAAGAAAAAACAAAAACCTGCCTGCCCCTAGGACAAACCATTTAGGTCTGTATGAGCAGCCTCTAGATTTATTTCTCTACATTCGTGCATTCTCGCATCGTTGATTGCTGGAAGCAAGGTACGCATTCTCTTACTTTTCATCCTATTCTTGATCACGCATTGCATTTGGACCTAATTCGAAGACCACATAATTTGTCTTGAAGCGATCTAACAAGTGGTCACATATATTCTTGAAAAAGGACTAATTAAAGGAGGGACATCTAAAAATCAAGGGTTTAATTTTCAAATGTGGTGTCCGATTCAAAATTCAAAATCTTTTTGCGGTATATGCACACTTACATCTTTTGCACCACGGCACTCATTTAGACACTCCTAAGTCTTGTAAGGACTAGGACAAGAGCCCTCTTACCGTTGGATTCTGAAGTGTTCGGAACTTGAGATCAAAGGTTTTGTAAATCCAAAGAGGGGGATATTTGTCACGGATTTTTGGGGGTAGTTGAGAAGCACCACGAATGCACAGCTTCAAAGGAAGGCTTAGGCCTACTTGCATCCCTCGATCTTCCGTCTTTTGATTTGCTTTACCAGTTGAGATTTAGGGAAGAATACCTAAGCTCCAACTAGGTCTTTTTAGGCATTTTGAAGGTTGACAATAGGTGCGTAATTGATTGGGCAACTTGCTTTGTCACCTACAATTTGAACTAAATTCAAAAGCCTAAATTTGTAAAGACTAAATAAGTCCTTTTGAATTGTGTTTGTAGTGCATGCTTGGTAGGCATTCTCTTAGGAGACAACTTGTGTGTGATCCTGAACCTAAAAGAATCTTAAGAAGAAACCTTCCAAGGGTATTAATGGCCGATCAAAGGAGCCTTAAGGAATATTTCATTCCAACCAATCAAGCTGGCCCTGCACTACGTAGACCTGGAGGGGACAATCCTTATGAGATCAAAAGCAGTACCATATCCTTGCTTCCCTCCTTTTATGGTACTGCTAGGGAAGACCCTTACAGGCATATAGAGGAATTCACCAAGGTCTATTCCACGATGAAGCTGCAGGGCATTACTAATGACGCTCAAATGCGGACCCTCTTTCTCTTCTCCCTTAAGGACAAAGCCAAGTATTGGTATCACACCATTGATAATATTAACACTTGGGATGCCCTGAAGAAGTTTTTGAAGTACTTCCCCATGAGCAAAACCAATAACTTTAGGAGGAAAATTATGAGTTTTGTTCAAAAGGATGGCAAAGCTTTCCATGATGCGTGGGAGCGCTTTAACGACTTTCTGAGAGTTTGCCCACATCACTAGGTGCCTAAATGGCAACTGGTTGAAAGGTTCTACACCGGACTTAATGATTCACATAGGCAAACTATGGATGGTGCTTGTGCAGGAACCCTTCTATCTAAGACTGAGGATGAAGCTTGGAACCTTTTTGGTACTTTGAGTGAGAATTCTATTCACTTGAATTCTGCCTACATGGATAGAAAGCCCACTCTCATGGAAAGAAAGTTGAAGGCGAATGAGGCAAGGGACACCCAAAATTTAGCCTATCAGATTCAATTATTGAACCTAAACATGGAAAGGCTTATGTCGAACCCGAGTCCATTCGTATCTAACACCTCCACATCCCAAGCTTCCGAATGCTCAATTTGCCAATGCAATACACACGCCACTGTGGATTGCCACTTGGCCTCCCAATTCCCTGAGCTTATACAAGCGGATCTGAATGCTGCTCAAGGGTTCCGTCCTAGACCTCGTAATGACCCTTTCTCCAACACTTATAATGAGTGATGGAGGAACCACCCAAACTTTTCAAGGAGATAAGGAAATGTCTCAAATTCAGGGAATTATAAACCACAATCCTTTCAAAACCATCAAATGAACCAACCTCAGACCTTTGCCCAACCTAAGACCTCTGAGATGGAAGAATTGAAGGCAATGTTGAAAACTATGCAAGAAAGTCAAAGTGCCATCATCCAATCTCATTACAAGCCTATACATGAGATGAAATCACAAATAGGACACCTTGTTGAGGCGGTTAGACAGAGGAAAACTGGGAAGCTCCCCAGTGCTGCTGAGGAGAATCCTAAAGGAAAAGGGATTATCTTTAGGGAGCACGCTCAGGCAGTGACTATTCTGACGAGTGGGAAAGAAATTTCCAAACACGATGCTCCTATAGTCTCATTCTTTAAAAAACCATCCACGTTGACTTTCACTCCCATTAGAGAAGACTTGCCCAAATCTTCTCTGCTTGAAATCACCTCACCGGAAAAAGTTGCCCTCGTTCCACCCATTACTAGACATGACAACCCTTCCACCTAGAGATCGAGAGTGCCCTTTCCAGAGTGCTTATCCACCTCTGGGCAGACTTCTGCTAGCTCATCTGGAGCCAAAGATAAGATGGATGAGATCATGGAAACTTTCAAGCAAGTGCAGGTTAACCTGCCTTTGCTTGAAGCTATCAGGCAGATTCCATCTTATGCCCACTTCTTAAAGGACCTGTGCATGAAAAAGTGGCAATCTAGAAAATAGGTCCAATCAAAAGTTGTCCTGCTTGATTCTGTTAGCTCAATTGTTTAACATGGCACACCCCCGAAACTTAAGGACTTAGGAGCCCCATACATCTTAGAAGTTATTGGTGACTTACAAATTGATGAGGCTCTACTTGATCTGGGTGCTGGGGTGAACATCCGTCTGAGCTACGTGTATGAACAACTTGGGGGAGGCAATCTGAAGCCTAGCCCTGTAATCCTTCAAGTTGCTGATCAATCACTTAAGACACCATGGGGAATTTTGGAAGATATCATCATAAGAGTGGAGGATTTCTTCTTTCCCGTTGACTTCTTAGTTTTGGACACTAATCCTACCAACAAGCCAACCAAACCCTCCATCATTTTGGGCTGCCCCTTCCTTGAAACTTCGCATGCTTCAATCAATTGCAATACTGGGGACTTGAAAATGGGCTTTGGGAATAGGAAAATTTAGCTTAATGTGTTTGATGCTAACAAACAAGCCAGACTTGAGGATTGTTCTCAAGTTGAGGTGAAAGATGACCTGATTGAAGAGGCAACCCCTATAATGTTATGTGATGACCCCCTTCAGCATGTCATGCTAAATGAGCATTCCCATCTCCTAGAGGAATGTGATGGGGATATTGATGAGAGCCTCATCATGAGCCATAACTAGCTCATTTTGACCCAATAAAGAAGATAAAAGCTCCTACATAACCTAGAAGAAGGCCTAACTGAAGGAACAAGTGCCCTGAGAAGAAAACATGAAATAAAGGTTAAAATTGCAATTTTACCATTGCAGTACATAAACGGGATTTCTCAGAGGCAAGACATAGGTCAAATGGTCTAAATAAGATAAAAAGTGGGTTGAGTCAATCAGAAATGGGTTCATGTGCAATCTAAGAACTAAATGACACTTGGTAACCCTAAAACAGACCCGCTTAAATTAACAAGGTTCCGGTCAGAGCAAAAAGCAAGTAAACCCTCTACAAATCATGGAAAAACATACTCTAGGGTTTAGAACACTTAATTTGGCCTTTGGAACCTAGTTTGACCTAGATTAGGGTCCTCGCTTTTCAATTAACCTAATTTGGGTTTTTACTCAAAATGTCTAGACAAACGAGGTCAAACCTGAAATCCAACTTCACCATTGGATTCCTTAGGTCCAAATTAGGTTTATACCAAAATTTGGACCTAAGGAGAGGTCATCTTGACCTACTTTGCACTTTAGTACACCCAAATCACAAATTGGTCCCTATCTTTTGAATACCGTTGCAGAGAACCCCCTAGGTTCGTCCCCTAGTTTGCAAACCGATCCTGCTGCCATTGCTAGGGCAGAACCGAGCTCCGGCGAGGTTTGGAGAGGGATTGCTCTCTAGTCCCTCAGAGATTCCCTCCCAGAAATGGAAGGAGGATTCTCTGAGGAATTCCCTTCCTTATAAAGTCAATTACAGTCGCTGGTGTGAACCCAATCTCTCGTGCGAACGCACGAGAGATTTGGGTATCCTAACTCCTTTCCATCTCCAGCGACCAACCTCAGGCAATTATGTGCCCTTCACTCCCTGCACACCCAGTCCAGCTCCTATATAAGAACCCACAACTCCGGCCGAAGAGGCTAAGCTTGATTTTGACGGAGATCCCTTCCAAATTCCTCCCTCTCCCATCTCCGGCCAAATGACCCACAAGCTCCGGCGACCTCCTCCCCTCCTTCTCGTCGCTCTGCTGCCATACCAGCAGCAGAGTCCTCTCCGCCGCTTCCTCCCGCGTCGCGCCGTACCCCGCACGCGCGCTTCTGACCTCGTCTTCGTCGCCGCTTCCTCCCTCAGGGTCTTTCTTCCCCGACGACGGCAGTTACGAGCCATCCTCTCCGCCGCCTTCCTTCCTTCCAGACAATCACAGATACGTTCTCCATCCTCTCCTCTCTCCTTTCCCCCAACTATTTTACTTGATTACCCCTCGACAGTACCTAACCGCCTTCATCTTCCTCGCCTCCGACCGCACTCCGGCGAGCCGCCCACACCACTCCGCCACTCCACATGGCTCGCCAACCACCTCGTGAGCTCCGCCTCACCACCAGGAACTCGCTCCACCCCACAACTGCCACTCCAGACCTCCATAACCACCCCTCGAACAACCCACCATCTCCGGCCACAGGTTGACCTAGGCGCGCACGCCTAGGCCGACCGACAACCTGCAGCATCACCCATCGCCTTCGCCGTGCTACGGCGAAGGTTTCCAGCTATTCTGATTGGGCCAATAGGCCGTTCTGTGGAATCTCAGGTGAACGCCCCGGCCGCCATTAACAGCCGAAGCAGCAGGAAGCTTGGAGCAGCAGCAGGCGTCAGGCTTCCCAGGCGGCAGGTGCAGCAGGCTCTCGCAAGTGTCGCGAGGTGACTGAGTTCAGCGAGGAGCACCAGCAGGGCCTTCAGCGTGGGCAATTGCACACGAGAGTCTGCGGGCACACGTGAGGGAAGGACGAAACCTTTAGTCCCACATCGTGGGATTACAAACTTCAGGTACACTATAAATTGCTTTTGTGATATACTATTATCGCCTCAGTAAGCACAGGGGTGAGGTCGTTCACTGACCCCACCCGCCTCGTCCGCGGCCTGACCACGCGGACTTGGCGGATCCGACTCGACCTAGACCTACGCACTCCTCGCGCATCACACCACCTTCAGTTGCGCTTGGTCCCGGGTACGATCCGACCCGATTATGCTTGTGGCTCTGGGAGAGCAGCTCAGAGTGAATTGCTTGGGAGAGAGAGACGCGCGGGTAGAGGGAGAAGGGTTAGGTTTTGCTCCTGTGCAGGCAGGCTGATCGTAGGAGAAGGACTTGGCCACTGCAGAAGAAGGAAAAGCAAGCCAAAGAAGAAGACAGAAGAAGAAGAAAGAAGCCTTCGCAGGAGAAGGAAAGCAGAAAAGATTAGAAGTCTTCACAGAGAAGAAGAAGAAGGACAAGTGAAGATTGCAAAGAGATCAGAAAGGCAAAGCAGAAGAAGGAAAGATACAGAAGCAGAAAGGAGAAGAAGGAAGAAAGAAAGAAAGATCACATTTAAGACGGCTGATACATAAATCAGACGTCTAATTCTACTTTTTCTAAAAACTCTTTGAATCAATTATATTTGCATTTAACAGTTGTATTCTTGGGTTTTACAAAGTACTGAGATTGCTCCCTGTGTTCGACCTCGGATACTCTAGTTGTTCGAGTAATAAAAAATCTTTATTTGTTTTAACGTTTTGTCCGTTCTACTACAACGTAATAGGCCTTTAAATCCGCACAAAATCGTTGATAACATTTTGGCGCCGTTGCCGGGGAGCAACGGGCAGTTTTAAAACTTTTGAGTACAACTTTTCTATCTAATATCTGACTTGACTTCTCTCTTTTGCTGTGTTCATTCAGGGAAAGCAAAACAAAAAGGAAAGAATAGCAACTGCACAACAGACTCTCCAAGGAACAGGTAATCTCCATAAGCCCTCTCTCTTAACCCTCTCACAATCTAAAAAAGGAAAAAAGAGGGAAATCAACTTAGGGCTACCTGTCTCATATTTAGTAACTCATCAAGTTGCCTGATCTTCATTTCAACATATTTTTATCTGTTCATCCAACTAAGACAACTAGGGCTAAAACTTTCTTGATTGAGCCCTAGGTGCTAATTTCTACGGCAAATAAATTGGACCCACTAGAGCCAAGTTAGGGATTGCAAAGCTAGGGTTTTTAGAGACACATCTTCTTTAAAACAAAGAAACAAACTTTCCAAAAAGAGGTGTGCCTAAACCGTGTTTGAAAAGATTTATACAAGAGGAACCCTAAGCAAATCAGGCTGATAATCCATTTGAACCGTAAAAGGAAGGACCTAAAAGCTCTCAAAGGAACAAGAGGTGAAGTTGATCCCTCAGGTCAACCAACCTTAATATTAGGTCACTTTTGCACTCAAAATACTTAAAAGTTCAAGTGGAACATTAAGCACCTTGATCTTAAAATAAAAAAAAGTAGACTTAAGAGGTCAAGATCCCCATTTTGGTTTACCTGGAACCACAGTGACAAGAGAGGTCGGGTGGGGGAAACCCTGTAACCCGTGGGGACGCTCTACCGTGTAGGGGTCTTTGCGAGACTCTCCCTCTCTGGCTGCCCAGGTATTTCTCAGGTGGACGATCTTCTGATCCAGGGGTCCATCTGCCCCGAACCTCTATAGTCACCCAACAATTCTTGGGTGTCTTGATTGGGTCCAGCACCTTCTAATCTCATCACATCTTTCCGTGCATGTTAGGTAGGAGGTCCTTAAGACCACCTTTAAGACCTCCCTTAGAAATTCATTCTCGTCGAGGCCAAGCCTCGACGCCATTGTTTGTGCAGCAACCCCACCACAAAAATCTTTCATCTGACTCAGACCCTGATTCTCCTTCTTCTCCCATCATGGCACAACCCATTGAAGAGGAGAATAATCTTGAACACCAACTTCAACGCTTGAACGATCTCTTTCAGAACTTTGTAAACCCACCGCAGCGACCTATGATGCGAGATCACTATAATCCTGCTCCGGTGGCAATCGAACCCCGAGTACAAATCCCAATTGGAGGACCCGATTCTGATCTGAAGCCCAATATGATTCATGCCATACCGAAGTTCCATGGGCTTAACTCTGAGGATCCATTCCAACACATTAAACAGCTCAAGCATTTGGCCCAAACCTTCGGGTCAGATGTACAAAACAGGGATATCCTACTCATGAAAATGTTTTCGTTCTCCCTCTTAGACAAGGCTGCACACTGGTACCAGACTCAGACCCGCCCGATCAACACATGGGAAGAATTACAGTCCGAATTTTTGAAAAAATTCTTCCCTGTTGGCCGGACAAATGCCTTGCGCCACCAGATCACTCATTTCACTCAACAACTGGGAGAACCTCTTCACGAAGCTTGGGATCGATTCCTAGATCTCATGCGAAAGTTCCCCCATCACGGAGTTCCTAAGTGGGAACAAGTCCAGTCTTTTTACTAGGGACTCTGTGAGGATATTCGTCTATTCGTCAATGCAACATGTGGAGGAAACATCATGGACCAACACGAGGACACGGTGTGGGAGATTCTCGAAAACTTGTGCGAGAACTCCATAAACAATGACTCCTTGGGCTTATTCGACAGGACGAATGCCCGCGCATCGATGAATCTAAGAGGGGCACATGAGACGCAGGACCTGTCCACTTCTGTCGACCAGGAACTGATGGCCAGTCGGTTGGACAAGGTCTCTATCATAGAAAAGAAGGTGGACGAGCTAACTCGACATTTGCAGCAAGCCACCTCTACACAAAAATCTTTTGCACAATCTCCTCTGGCAAGGGAAACAGTGCAAAACATCTATCACCAACCTGCCAAGGGGATGGACCCATATCCACCCCCGTCTACCTCTCGGACCGGAGTGACCTCCGATCCCTTCTATTCGAGTTGGGGGAACTCTGAACCCTCATATTCTGACTTTCCTGAGGTTCCTCAGAACTGCGAGGACCTCAACGCCATCCAGAATGACCCATACTCCAATACCTACAACCCTGGATGGCGAAATCATCCTAACTTTCAGTGGGCAGGAAATTCTCAAAAACCACCATATCAACCCCGCCCACAAGCTCCTCGTCCATATCAGCCGCCTCAGCCTCGGCCCAATCCCACCTACCAATCCGGGCAAAATCAGGATCAACTGACTCGTATCCTTCAAACACTGGCTGACATTCAAAAGACGAATGCGGCAATGCAAAAATAGCACAAGGACGAGATCACAGAGGTTCGCAACCAACTGGCCCAGATGGCAAATTCCCGCCAACCTGGCACCCTTCCTTCGCAACCTCCGCCCAACCCAAATAACGTACCGACCCAGAGGCGTGTTATGAATCCGAATCCAGGCCATGCACATTTGATTTATCAGGCCCCTGATACTCCATCACCAGACGGGATGGAGGCTTCAACATCTTATGCAGGATTGCAGCAGCAGCCACCCCTCCTACCTAACCCAAACCAAAATCAGGCCGGATTAAACTCTGTAACAACACGTAGTGGTAAAACAACACAAGACTCACATTATCCGAACCACTCCAAGCCTGATAATCGCCAAGACCCTAGGGTACTCATCCAAGATACTACTGTCCCAAATCAAGAACCTGGACCTATCTTAGAGGAACCAACTAGGATCCCATTTCCTGAGGCCTTGACCAAAGGAAAAAGGACAACCAAACCTGTGGCTCCTGAGGAGGATCTTGTCAAGCTCTTTGAACAGGTCCAGATAAACATCCCGTTGATGGATGCAATCCGCCACATACCGGCTTACGCAAGGTTCTTGAAAGACATATGTACACCTAAACGTAAGCCGTGAACCAAGGATGGGAACCCAATCGTACTATCAGAGCAAGCCAGCTCTGTCATCTTGAGCAAACTCCCACCTAAGTCTAAAGACCCAGGAACTCCCTTGATTTCTTGTAAAATTGGTGAAACCCAACTTGATAGAGCCCTACTAGACCTAGGTGCCTCCATAAATTTGATACCTACTTCCCTCCTTGACCACCTTGAAGAATCTGAACTTAAAACCACTGAGGTGACATTGCAGTTAGCAGATCGATCCATCAAGTCACCCAAAGGAATACTCGAGGATGTCATTGTGAGGGTACGAGATTTTTATTTCCCAGTGGACTTCATAGTACTGGACATGGATGCACCTAAGAACCCAAGGGACACACCAATCATATTAGGGAGACCCTTTTTGGCCACTGCTAGGGCCAATATAAACTGCGAAGAGGGCCAGATAGAATTAAAATTTGGGAATCAAAATCTGAAGATTGACATTTTCAAGGCCCATCAAGGGATTAATTGCGGGGTGATAGAGGAAATTTGTGATGTCGAAACCGTGGTTGATGAACTGCATGTAGAGGACAACCGGATTATTCCTGATCAACCACTAGAGAATCAAAAACTGCTAACAGAGGAGTGCGGACATGATCTAGACACACCTATGACTCCTACCATTGCTCCCGATACAAACCCCGAACCACGCACTGCTGCTGACAATCCTGTCATGGAACTCAAGCCCCTTCCTGAACATCTAAAATACATCTTTTTGGATTCAAATCAGTGGTTTCCTGTGATTATCAATTCTCGACTCACACCTGACCAGGAACTCCGTTTGATTTCTGCTCTCCAACAACATCGTAGAGCCATTGGATGGACTCTAGATGATTTGACTGGTATAAGCCCTTCATACTGCACACATCGAATCTACACGGAAGAAGGCTCACGACCTTCAAGAGAAATGCAAAGACGCCTAAACCCTAACCTACAGGAGGTCGTGAAAAAGGAAATCATTAAGTGGTTAGATGCAGGGATCATCTACCCGATCTCCTACAGTCGTTGGGTGAGTCCAACACAAGTGGTGCCTAAGAAGGCAGGACTTACCATCATCACGACTGAAACCGGGGAAGTCATTCCTACCCGAATAGCTAATTCGTGGAGAGTTTGCATTGATTACAGAAGACTAAATTCCTCCACAAAGAAGGATCATTTCCCACTACCATTTATTGATCAGATCCTCGAGAAATTAGCGGGAAATAAATTCTTCTGCTTTCTTGACGGGTACTCCGGTTACAATCAGGTGGCAATCCATCCAGAGGACCAAGAAAAAACCACATTCACCTGCCCCTTCGGGACGTACGCGTTCCGAAGGATGCCGTTCGGTCTCTGCAATGCACCTGCAACTTTTCAGCGGTGCATGCTTGCCATATTCTCAGATATGGTAGGTGATTATCTGGAAGTCTTCATGGATGACTTTCAGTTTTTGGACAATCATTTGACGATTGCCTCCAACACTTGGTCCATATACTCAGGTGGTGCATTGAGGTGAATTTGGTTCTTTCCTGGGAAAAGAGCCATTTCATGGTGCCTGAAGGAATTGTCCTGGGACATTTAATCTCAGAGAAAGGCATCCAAGTGGATCGAGCTAAGGTTAACCTGATTTCCAAGCTCCCTATGCCTAGCTCGATTAAGGACATCCGATCTTTTTTGGGGCACGTCGGTTTCTACCGACGATTCATCCCTGATTTCTCCAAGATCGCATGCCCCCTGACCAATCTTCTCTCCAAGGATGTGTCTTACAAAATTTCCAAGGAATGCACTCAGGCATTTGAAATCCTACGTGATCGAGTCACCCAAGCCGCAATCCTACAGTCCCCTGATTGGTCTCAACCCTTTGAGATCATGTGCGATGCATCTGACTTTGCGGTAGGAGCGATTTTGGGGCAGAAAATTGACGGGATACCTATGGTCATTTACTACGCCAGCAAAACACTAGATGAGGCTCAGCGTAACTATACGATTACTGAGAAAGAGCTGCTGGCCGTAGTATTTGCCCTGGAAAAATTCAGATCATACCTTCTGGGTTCCCGTATTATCATATACTCGGATCACACAGCTGTAAGGCATCTCCTTGCCAAGAAGGACGCGAAACCTCGACTAATCCGCTGGATCTTGCTGTTGCAAGAATTTAACCTCGAGATTCGCGACAAGGTTGGAAAGCACAATGTGGTAGCTGATCACTTGTCCCGCCTTCCTTCTGAAATTATTGATCCTTCCAGACCTATTATAGAACATTTCCCTGATGAGCACCTCCTGACTATTAGTACAAGTCTTCCATGGTTCGCCGATATAGTTAATTACCTGGCATCACATCAGATTCTGCCCGATTGGTCGAAGGCCAAAAAGGACAAATTGCGTTCCGATGCCAAGTATTACCTATGGGAAGGCCCGTATCTTTTTCGCATTGGTGTTGATCAGATAATCCGACGGTGCATCACGAAAGTGGAAATCAAAGACATACTCTCATTCTGCCATGACCAGGCATGCGGTGGACATTTTTCTGGACATAAAACCGCATCGAAAGTCCTCCAGTGTGGCTTCTACTGGCCCATAATTTTCAAGGATGCATACGATCACTGTAAGGTATGTTCCCATTGCCAGACTCTGGGCAACATGAGCCATAGAGACATGATGCCTCTACAGCCGATCTTGGTATGCGAAATTTTTGATATTTGGGGGATTGATTTCATGGGACCCTTTCCGAACTCGGATGGCTTCGAATACATCTTACTCGCAGTTGACTATGTGTCCAAGTGGATAGAAGCCATTCCGACCCGAACCAACAATCATAAAGTCGTTATAAAATTCCTCCATCAAAACATTTTCTCAAGGTTCGGGATTCCGCGTGCTATAATTTCCGACGGAGGGACCCATTTTACGAACGCTCAGTTCAGGTCACTGATGACCAAATACGGGGTGTCACACCGAATCTCTACTCCTTACCACCTCCAAACTAATGGTCTAGCTGAGCTATCTAACCGAGATATCAAGAAGATCCTTCAGGTTACTGTTCGACCTGATAGAAAAGATTGGCCTTCTCGGCTTCCGGAAGCATTGTGGGCCTATAGGACCGCCCACAAGACCCAATTAGGAATGTCTCCCTTCAGACTAGTGTACGGGAAGGCATGTCACCTCCTCGTCGAATTGGAGCATAAAGCCTATTGGGCAGTACGGACCTGTAATCTCGACCTTTCTAAGGCTGGAACCCACAGAAGATTTCAAATGAGCGAGATTGATGAATTACGGCACGACACGTATGAGAACTCGCGAATTTACAAAGAATGGGTTAAAGCTTTTCACGACAAACACATTTCTAGAAAGGTCTTTCATCCTGGTCAAAAAGTTTTACTCTTTGATGCCAGACTAAAATTATTCCCAGGAAAGCTAAGATCCAAGTGGGTCGGACCCTACCTAGTCCACCAAATCTTCAGAAATGGAGCTATTGAAATCAGCCCATCCAGCCACGATTCTGAACCCTTTGTCGTGAACGGGCAGAGACTCAAGCCGTTCATTGACATGACCGATATAGATTTGACTGAGTCATCTTTTACCCTCCATTCCTCTTGAGCTCATTGCGCCCAGCCGATGGCGTAAAACTCAGCACTTAACGGGAGGCAACCCGTCATTCTTTGAAAAACCCGAAACCGTTTCTGACTTCTCTATGCGGAACTCATATTGCACTTTAAGGTTCATTCATTAGAACAGCCGACTTCACCTCAGCTATACCTACCCGAGATTAGAAATCGTTCGCAACAAGTTGCTTCGACCCATTCACTCACCACACACCTGTCCTAATACATGAACTAAGCTGAATTCGAACCCACCTAATTTACAATGGGGACATTGCAAATCTTAGGCATGGGGGGTATGAAAGTGCAAAATGTCAGAAAATTCATATCAAGAAAGGGTTTCACATAAAAAAAAAAAATGAAAAAAAAAAAGAAGAGACTTGATAGAGGGGAGGAACAATTCAGGGTCATACAAATGAGAGGAGGAAAAGAAGAAAAAATGACAAAAAGGAGCACAAAATGAAAAGAAATAGTCATTAGTAAAAGATTAAGGGGTTAACTGAAGTTCTAGACCGAATCAAGAAAAAGAAAAGAAAAGTGCTACGGAGATATAACATGAGATTAGCAGGAACGCTGGTCTTAGGCATTTTGGGCTAGTACCTTTAGCTTAAAAATTCATGTATCCATTAAAATCTGGATAATCCTCAAGAGGTTGAGGAAAATGTGAAGCTTGAGTATTAGGTCTAAGGCTTAGGAAGTATTCGACCTCGTAAATTGACCTCCGGTTTGCGGGATTCGGTAACCTAAGCACCCAAATTCACACACAGTCTGGTTCAGTGCGCATAAACATCCAAATCACGCGAAAAGCGTTTAATGTTCTGAAAAAGTCACCTAGATTAGGAGCGGTCAATCAACACAAATTGATTTGGACGAGTTCCCAGTGCGGAGAGGCGGGAAATTCCCCTCGAAGATGCGTAACAACATATCGTCTCCTCGGTGCTTGTCTCTTGGGATATTTAAATATCCTACCGGGGGCATGTAAGCACTCTGCTGGTTCCGATACCATGGGCGGCATTATCACGAAATGTCGATCGCCAAGGTCTGAATTCGGCCACGGAATGCCATGGGCGGGATTATCTCAAAATCTCGAAAGCCAGGGTTCTGGGGGTTGCCATGGGCGGGATTATCTCAAAATCTCGAAAGCCAGGGACCTTTGAGGATTGATGATGGGGACGAGGAATCCGATACAGACCGTGTTGAGAAGCTAATCCGAAGCTAGAAATAAAAAGAAAAGAGAGAGAAAAGCTCTCCAAACAAATAAATCTTCTATCTCTCTCTTACAAAAAACGCACTGCAAACTGAACTTAGGCTAAAAATGTCTCAAGCACGGGTGCTTTAACCGCGGAGTCCAACAAACCTTAGGTTAGTTTCTGTGGGCCATAGAAACCTTTGCAGAAGACTGAGGCTAAAGCGGAACAGGTCCGGATTTTGGTTGGTACTTGAGTACCTCTAGGCCTATTGTCGGCATTCCCACCTAATCACAAAAGAAAAGGAGAAGCACTTAGCATTGTTGACAGACATTCAGGGTCTAGAATGGAATTTGAAACTTTGAAATTTTGCTAAGGGACTAGCAAAAGCTAGGCATGGGGGTATGATGAGAGCCTCATCATGAGCCATAACTAGCTCATTTTGACCCAATAAAGAAGATAAAAGCTCCTACATAACCTAGAAGAAGGCCTAACTGAAGGAACAAGTGCTTTGAGAAGAAAACATGAAATAAAGGTTAAAATTGAAATTTTACCATTGCAGTACATAAACGGGATTTCTCAGAGGCAAAACATAGGTCAACTGGTCTAAATAAGAGAAAAAGTGGGTTGAGTCAATTAGAAATGGGTTCATGTGCAATCTAAGAACTAAATGACACTTGGTAACCCTAAAACAGACCTGCTTAAATTAACAAGGTTCCGGTCAGAACAAAAAGCAAGTAAACCCTCTACAAATCATGGAAAAACAAACTCTAGGGTTTAGAACACTTAATTTGGCCTTTGGAACCTAGTTTGACCTAGATTAGGGTCCTAGCTCTTCAATTAACCTAATTTAGGTTTTTACGCAAAATGTCCAGTCAAACGAGGTCAAACCTGAAATCCAACTTCGCCATTGGATTCCTTAGGTCCAAATTAGGTTTATACCAAAATTTGGACCTAAGGAGAGGTCATCTTGAACTACTTTGCAATTTAGTACACCCAAATCACAAATTGGTCCCTATCTTTTGAATACCGTTGCAGAGAACCCCCTAGGTTCTTTGCCTCCTTTGCAAGCCGGTCCTGCCGCCATTGCTAGGGCAGAACCGAGCTCCGGCGAGGTTCGGAGAGGGATTGCTTTCTAATCCCTCAGAGATTCCCTCCCAGAAATGGAAGGAGGATTCTCTGAGGAATTCCCTTCCTTATAAAGCCAATTACAGTCGCTGGAGTGAACCCAATCTCTCGTGCGAACGCACGAGAGATTTAGGTATCCTAACTCCTTTCCATCTCCGGCGACCAACCTCAGGCAATTACGTGCCCTTCACGCCCTGCACACCCAGTCCAGCGCCTATATAAGAACCCACAACTCCGGCCGAAGAGGCTAAGCTTGATTTTGACGGAGATCCCTTCCAAATTCCTCCCTCTCCCATCTCCGGCCAAACGACTCACAAGCTCCGGCGACCTCCTCCCCTCCTCGTCGCTCTGCTGCCATACCAGCAGCAGAGTCCTCTCCGCCGCTTCCTCCCGCGTCGCGCCGTACCCCGCGCATGCGCTTCTGACCTCATCTTCGTCGCCGCTTCCTCCCTCAGGGTCTTTCTTCCCCGACGACGGCAGTTACGAGCCATCCTCTCCGCCGTCTTCCTTCCTTCCAGACAATCACAGATACATTCTCCATCCTCTGCTCTCTCCTTTCCCCCAACTATTTTACTTGATTACCCCTCGACAGTACCTAACCGCCTTCATCTTCCTCGCCTTCGACCGCACTCCGGCGAGCCGCCCACACCACTCCGCCACTCCACACGGCTCGCCAACCACCTCGTGAGCTCCGCCTCACCACCAGGAACTCGCTCCACCCCACAACTACCACTCCTGACCTCCATAACCACCCCCCGAACAACCCACCATCTCCGGCCACAGGTTGACCTAGGCGCGCACGCCTAAGCCGACCGACAACCTGCAGCATCACCCACCGCCTTCGCCGTGCTACGGCGAAGGTTTCCAGCTATTCTGATTGGGCCAATAGGTTGTTCTGTGGAATCTCAGGTGAATGCCCCGGCCGCCATTAACAGCCGAAGCAGCAGGAAGCTTGGAGCAGCAGCAGGCGTCAAGCTTCCCAGGTGGCAGGTGCAGCAGGCTCTCACAAGTGTCGCGAGGTGACTGAGTTCAGCGAGGAGCACCAGCAGGGCCTTCAGCGTGGGCAATTGCACACGAGATTCTGCGGGCGCGCGTGATGGAAGGACGAAACCTTTAGTCCCACATCGTGGGATTAAAAACTTCAGGTACACTATAAATTGCTTTTGTGATATACTATTATCGCCACAGTAAGCACAGGGGTGAGGTCCCTCACTGACCCCACCCGCCTCGTCCGCGGCCTGACCACGCGGACTTGGCGGATTCGACCCTACCTAGACCTACGCACTCCTCACGCATCACACCACCTTCGGGTGCGCCTGGTCCCGAGTACGATCCGACCCGATTATGCTTGTGGCTCTGGGAGAGCAGCTCAGAGTGAATTGCTTGAGAGAGAGAGACGCGCGGGTAGAGGGAGAAGGGTTAGGTTTTGCTCCTGTGCAGGCAGGCTGATCGCAGGAGAAGGACTCGACCGCTGCAGAAGAAGGAAAAGCAAGCCAAAGAAGAAGATAGAAGGAGAAGAAAGAAGCCTTCGCAGGAGAAGGAAAGCAGAAAAGATTAGAAGTCTTCGCAGAGAAGAAGAAGAAGGACAAGTGAAGATTTCAAAGAGATCAGAAAGGCAAAGCAGAAGAAGGAAAGATACAGAAGAAGAAAGGAGAAGAAGGAAGAAAGAAAGAAAGATCACATTTAAGACGGCTGATACATAAATCAGACGTCTAATTCTACTTTTTCTAAAAACTCTTTGAATCAATTATATTTTCATTTAACAGTTGTATTCTTAGGTTTTACAAAGTACTGAGATTGCTCCCTGTGTTCGACCTCGGATACTCTAGTTGTTCGAGTAATAAAAAATCTTTATTTGTTTAAACGTTTTGTCGGTTCTACTACAACGTAATACGCCTTTAAATCCACACAAAATCGTTGATAATAGATATACTAGAACTTGAGGAATTGCTGGGTGTTTCTGCTGAGTCTCTTCCCCCATCATCTCTGCCTAAGGTTGATCTGCTACCAGAGATGGGGACATCTACTATGAAACCCTCAACCATACAAGCCCTTGACCTTGAGTTGAAACCCCTCCCTGACACTCTCAAGTATGTTTTCCTTGGTGCCAATGATACACTCCCCGTTATCATTTCGGCTGTGCTATCTGAGGCATAGGAGGGAGCCCTAATTGAATGCTTGTCTAGGCATAAGGAAGCTATTGCTTCGAGCATTGCTGACATTAAGGGTATAGACTCTACACTCTACATGCACCACAATTATACTGGTGATTCCATCAAGCCATTTAGGGACATGCAGAGACATCTGAACCCTAATATGAGGGAGGTGGTGAAAAAGGAAATCCTGAAGTAGTTGGACGCTGGGATCATATATCCTAATGCAGATAGTAAATGAGTAAGTCCTATTCATGTGGTGCCAAGGAAAGTAGGCATTACTGTGGAATTCAATGACCAAGGTGAACAAGTTGTCACTAGACCCTCAACAGGATGAAGGGTCTATATTGATTACTGCAAGCTAAACACCACTACCCAAAAGGATCACCTTCCCTTGCTTTTTATTGATCTAATTCTTGAGAAATTGGCAGGGAATAAGTATTATTGCTTTCTCAATGGATATTTTGGGTACAACCAGGTGGCAGTCTTTCCGGATGACAAGGAGAAGGCAACATTCATGAGTCCTTACGGTACTTTTGCAATCAGGCGTATGCCGTTTGGATTATGTAATGCCCCTGCAACCATCCAGTGGTGCATGATGTTTATTTTTTCGGACATGATTGACGAGTTTGTTAAAGTGTTTATGGATGACTTCTCCATTTATGGCTCATCTTTAGACCAGTGTCTCCTGCACCTGGAGAATGTGTTGAAGTGATGTAAGGAGACTGGTTTAGTCCTGAGCTTGGAGAAAAGTCATTTCATGGTACAGAAAGGAATTGTACTTGGGCATGTTGTATCCGAGCACGGTTTGGAAGTAGATAAAGCCAAGATTGATTCTATTTCCAGACTCCCATTGCCCATGAACGTCAAACAGATTAGATCCTTTCTGGGTTATGGCGACTTTTTTAGGTGCTTTATTAAAAATTTTAGTAAAATTTCTAGGCCACTTTGTGACTTGTTGGTGAAGGAATCTTCCTTCAATTTTGATTCAAAGTATGCCAAGGCCTTTCAAACTCTAAAGGAGGCCTAGATCTCTGCACCTATTCTCGAAGCTCCTGATTGGACACTCCCATTTGAGCTGATGTGTGATGCTTCAGATTATGTAATGGGAGCAATCCTTGGACAAAGGGTTGAGGGAAGACCTCATTTACTGCATTATGCAAGCAAGGCTTTAATCAAACCTCAGCAAAACTACACCGTCACTGAAAAAGAATTACTTGCTGTAGTTTTTGCTCTGGAGAAGTTTAGGTCTTATCTGCTTGGGTCTAAGGTGGTTATTTTTACTAATCATGCGGCAGTGAAACATCTCATTGCTAAGAAAGATTCTAAGCCATGTCTGATTAGGTGTATCCTACACCTTCAAGAATTTGACTTGGAGATACGTGAAAAGAATGGAGTAGAAAATGTTGTGGTTGACCATCTGTCTCGCCTTCCACTTAATGACTCTCTTTCTGGTGACATTCACGAGACATTTCCTGATGAAACTTTGATGGCAGTAACACCAACTTTACCTTGGTATGCAGATACCGTAAATTACTTGGTCACTGGACAAACTCCTAGCTCTTGGGATGAGCAGAAAGGAAAGAGATTCATTTCCCAAGCAAGATATTTTCATTGGGAAGAGCCAGAATTATTTAGAATTGGATAAGAACAAGTATTGATACATTGTGTACTTGAAGAGGAACAACAAAGTGTGCTGAGTTTTTGCCGTGAACTTCATTGTGTAGGACACTTTGGTGCTAAGAAAACTGCTTTTAAAGTTCTTGAGTCTGATTTTTGGTGGCCTTCCTTATTTAAGGATTCTCATAATTTTGTTAAGGCATGTATGAGATGTTAATGGACTGGAACGATTGGGAAGAGGAATGAAATGCCTCAACATCCTATTCAATCTGTTGAAATTTTTGATGTGTGGGGAATTGACTTCATGCGCCCCTTCCCATTGTCCCATAGTTATGAATATATCTTGGTGGTAGTTGGTTGTCTCTAAATGGATAGAGGCCATTCCTACGTGCACAAATGACCACTCTGTGGTTTTGAATTTTGTGAAGGCTAATATCATATCTCGTTTCGGCTGCCCCACGACCATTATAAGTGATGGGGGACCTCATTTCCGAAACCACCACTTCAATCGGCTAATCAGGAGTCTGGGAGTGACTCACAAGGTCGCTACCCTTACCATCCTCAGACGAGTGGCCAGGTTGAAGTGTCGAATAAGAGATAAAAAATATTTTGGACAAGACCATTAGACCTGATAGGAAAAACTAGTCCCAAAAGCTCGATGATGCTTTGTCGGCATATCGAATGGCCTATAGGACCCCTTTGGGTACTTCTCCCTTTCGGATTGTGTTTGGGAAAGCATGCCATTTACCTGTTCAGTTGGAACATAAGGCACTTTGGGCTATTTGAAGTGTTAACGTGGATTTAGAGAAGGCGGGTAAGGCATGACTTCTGGAATTAAGTGAGCTTGAGGAGTTGAGGAATGATGCATATGACATCTCTCAAGATAATAAAGAAAGAACTAAGGTCTTGCATGATAAGTATATACTTTGAAAGACCTTTGAGCCCAACCAACAAGTCTGGATTTTCAATTATAGACTTAAGATTTTTCGTGGGAAGTTAAAATCCCGTTGGGATTGGCCTTACAAAATCACTAAAGTGTTTCCACATGGTGCTGTGGAGTTTAAAAGCCCTTCCTCTTCAGCAACTCCCCTTATCGTCAATGGTCAATGGTTAAAACCATACATTACATTTGATGGCCATCTGGTTGACGAGGTCACTCTTGAGGAGCCTTAGCTCCTACCATTCTCCGCCTCAGGTAATATCATCCTTTCACTATTTTTGTTTCTAATGAGGACATTGTTTGGACTGGGCGTGGGGGAGAGGACCTGAGGCATTTTGCCTATAGCATGTCTACATTTTGCATTCATCCATGCATATTACATTTTTTTAAAAAAAATAAATAAATAATAAAATAAAATTAAAAAAAAAAGAGAGAGTTTTGAGCTTAACTGGATAGGTCCTGCATTCTTAAGCAAATCAGAACTCTAGGTTAGACAAAGTTGATTCTAGGGTCGAACTTTGGAAGCTAAGTGAGCTGCTAGTTTTAGACCTTTAGGGTCCTTTGTGGACTTAAAAACTTAAGTAGGAGTTAAGTTGCAGACCATTCCTTAAGAGGTTGAGGAAGGAAAGCTAGGGATTGAGTTAAAAGGTTGGGATAGTACCTAGAGTCTTCTACCTTTTGGTTTACGGGTCCTTGTAACCCAAGCATCCAAATTTCACACACTTGGTCTAGTGTAATTAAGTAATCAACTTAATTCCTTTCTTAAAAGAGATTTGGTTCTCTTAGTTTTGACTTAGGAGAGGCTTGAGAACACAATTTGATTGGAAGAGTTCCCGCCGTAGGATAGGTGGAGTATATACTCACCTTGAGGATGCGATGATTACATATTACCTCCTCAGAGCTTGTCTCTTAGGATATCCATCCTACTTGAGGCATGTAAACGCATTGTGCGGTTCAGGTACCATGCGCAGCCCTATCTCAAAGTGCCAATTGCCACAGGCCTGAATTCGCTTAAGAAATCCATGGGCGATACTATCTCGAAGTGTCAATTGCCAGAAGTTCTTGGGGTCATTATGGGCGATGCTGTCTTGAAGCATCGAAAGCCGGGCACCCTTCGAGGTACGGTGATGGTGATTGCACGGCAAAAGTACACCAACAACTATTCCATCTTGTGCTATTTCCTAGCATTGCCAGTGCATATTAGGTAGCCATAATCGCATTTGTGAAAATACACGCATGCAAGCATTTATTTGAGAGGGGAGGAGAGTGAATAAAATGGCCTTGAAATTAACATTTTCCTCAAGTGCTACCTCGCAAATTCACCATCTTTATTATTATTTTTATTTTTATTTGACTTTCTTCTCCGCGGCTGCATGGCATGGCTGGACCTTGCTCGCGCCACTCTCTCCAACAAGCACTCGCTGCCAGCCATGTAGAGCCATGCACAGCTATGGCATGGCTGTGCATGCCACTTTCTTCTTTAAAAAGGCATGGCTAGCTCCTTTGCAGGAGAGCCTGGTCCAACACAAAAAACCCAACACTGCAGCTTCCTCCAAGCCGTCTCTTCCCCTCTCCCCTCCATACGTAGCCTCTCTTCTCCTTGAAGAGCCACGGTGTGGGTAGGAGCAGCTCACAGTGGTGCACAACCACCATTGTGAGTCCCACCACCGCCCATCTCATCAAAGAGCCGGTGGGCGTGGTGGTTCACCGCTTTGTTTTGTCATTCCAAGCAATTTCCGCCATTGCCACAGAGCCGAGCTTTGAAGCTCAAGCATAGCAACAGCAAAGTGTAGGCCACCTCTCACCCGCGCGCAGGTCTCTGCACACGCCAACAGCCGGCACAGGTCACTCCGCGCGTGCCTGCAGTCCGCCCTCGCCTCTCTCCATGCCCGCCAGCAGCCGGTGTAGTCCTTCTGCGTGCACGCCAGCGCACTCAATGGCGCCCGCACTCACAGAACCGCCAGCACCCGATCGCGCGAGGCGAGCGCGCACTGTAGCCATTGTTCACACATTTCAGCAGAACACTGTGGCTACAGTGTGGTGACCGGTAAGTTTCCCAGTTATCCGGTTACCCGGCGCTCTCTCTTCGCGCCGCTACGGGTGCAAGCCCATCCGCGCATGCCCACGCCCGTGCCCGCTACGCCAGCACCCGCGTCTTCGCTTGCGTACGCCCCCTCGCTTCAGCGCCTGCCTCTTCGCGCAGCGCGATACGCTGCGGTCCTTCCTCCGATGCCCACTCCCTCCTGTGTGCGCACACGTCTTCGCGTGCTTATGCACCTACGCGTGCGCGTGGCCATCAGACATCGGCCGCTGCTTCAGACAACTTAAACGCCGTGCTTCCTTCACTCCAGCAGAAGCACTCTCTCTCTCTCTCTCACAGCACTCTCTCACTCTCTTTGCAGACACATGCACTCACACACTCATACTCTCGCACACACACACTCTCACTTATACACTATTATATACTTATATGTATATACATATACCTATATATATTGATATATATACATATATTTACATACATGTATATATATATACTTATATTAGTACCTATATAACTAAGTATAAGTATATATACATATATATCTATACACATATATATATATATATATTTATACATATATATATATACAAATATACATACATATATACATATATCTATAACTATAAATACATATATATATATATCTACATATATATAATATACATAGATACTTATACTAATATATAAATATATATATATACATATACACATATATATAACTATAGACATATATATATGTCTATATATATAGATAGTGATATATACATACATACATATATCTAGTTATAAATATATATATATACATATACATCCATCTATCTATACACACATTTACATACCTATATATATACATATATATATACATATATACATATACATATATATTTTTTCATATCACCTGCCATACGTTGTATCGTGGGAGCATCTGCACCAGTTGCTGATATTCCTCGATACACGCATACAGAAAGCGTGTTCGCACTCATCTTCCACCAATTCACCTTACACTCCACACGGCACTTCGTCTTGTTGGTTGCGTCTTCCTAGATGATGACCGACTCGACACCATGCTACACGCCATTTCCACCTCCACCCCCACTCCTATATACATATATAATATATACAGATATATATACTATATTTATCTTGTTTCTATTGCTCTTTTCTGTAATTAAAAAAATAAAATATATATAAAAGAAAAAAGATAATCCTTGACTTGCAGGTACTCAATCTTGCGAATATCAAGACCAGTTTTGATTTTTAGGGTGTACCTCAAGGACAAAAGTTATCAGAAAAGAATCTTAAATAGAAAAACACTAAAAACATAATAAACGAATAGAAGAGATTCATTGTAGGAAAGGCGTAGAAACTTCTTCACCTCTAATCCCACTTCCTTGAGTTCGACCCTGGGGCTAAAATTGACCAAGATAAAATTTAATAGGCCAGGTAAAAAATTTTGTAAAGAGATGGTTAAGCTCGATTTAGTTTAACCACTATACTCATTTCAACAATAAAATCACTATATTAACACAACCTATCTGCGTCTGACCAAAGCTCTTTTCTGGTGTCGTTGCGGGGAAGTTTGCATTCAAGTAAGTTTTTACTCCATTCCTTTAATTTTTCTCTTCTCACACCCTTCTCTTCATGGGTGTTTTTGTTTGTTGGTGTCCTGGTGAACCTGTTGCAAGGAGAAGATAGGAAGATGAAGTCGGAGATGTGGGTAGATCCAAGGCGGGAACGAGAGCGTGAAGTCGCCGGCACCGCACTGGAGCTTCGCACACGTTGCTGAACAAGTACGTCTTTCTTTCCTAGAAACTTTGGTTAACTTGTCACCTTAATTAAAAAAACAAAACTAACTAAAAACACTTCTTGGGATCTCTTGCGTCAAGTGGATTAAAAGTCACTTGTTTGATTGTTTATGATCACTCCCACTACCCCGGGATTTCCCGCCAAACTTCGCATAGCGAAGATCCAAGAATCCTGATTCTTGAATTTTTCGCCGTGTGAAGTACTCTACGCGGCAAAAATAAAAATATTGATTGTCATCCCTCTTTGCCTCATTTATTTGCTAATTCGGGATCACCGTTTTGGTGGGGAGACTTAGAATTGAGTTGATTCCAACCCCACCACGACCTTTCACATGCCTAAGATTCGATCCTGAATCTTCAACCCCAACAATTTGATTTTCTTTATCTTATCGTTGAGCCTTGTGTGTGGAAATCATTTTGGTGATTGGGAGCACTTGAATTGAAGTACTTTGGCTCCCTTTCACACTAATCTAAAACTGATTCGTGCATCCACACATAAAAATCCCCATCTATGGAAGCCCATTGCATTTTAGCATGCATTAACCAATTGACATTGAAGAAGGGTTTGTTGGGTTTAGAAGAAAACTTGTATTCTCTCAAAACCTGGAGATTGGTTGAATTGGTAATTCAGCGAAATCCTAAAATCCATACTACTTAATGCTGAATTCTAAAAACCATTCACCATTTAAAACTTCAATTCGGGGAGATTTCACCATTGCTTGCTTGTTTTACACACTTTGTAAAATCAATCACTTGGGCATTACTCGTAAATAACGCCCTTCACATTCCAGAAGCACTTGATCCTAAGCCTCTAACTAAAACTGGTAGCAACTTGACCCTTATTAAGGATTGGAGGTCTAACTACCTGCGTGCAGCGCCTACGTGCTGGTGAGGGTTCCCGTGTTGCTATCAGGTGTCTAAGACTGGGGCAAACGGCCCTTCAATTTGGCCCGGTGGTTCCGCGATGCTCGCATTCTGTTCCGTAGGTCGTGATAGTAAGTAACTTAGATCCTTAGGTCTAAGGGCACGCTGTAGAGGTTACGAATTTGACTGTATTGATTTGTCATCAAGTGTACCTTTGCGGCGTCATTTCTCTCATCTCTTTTCCTTTTGTATCCCCCCAATTCTTCCTACGGTAGTGCATGTTTGGGAGGAGGTCACAAAACCCTGAACTATGTGAATTGTCTGATAAATTTAGAAAAGAAGCCGAATCGTCCTCCTCCTCCACAAACATGGCTACACACCCACCCCCAAATCCTGAGGGAGGAAACCACCCTCAAAAATTGCTAGGTGGTGGAGCCTTGGATCCCTTAACCCGCCTCTAAGCCCAAATGGAAATGTATAATGAACAAATTGAGGCCATTAGGGAAACATTGGAGGAAATGCAGAACCCTCCTGAACGGGAGGAGCCTAGGTCTCTTAGCTCCTATCAGAATCCTGCTGCTACAGAGACCATAGGACAAATTCGAGTCCCCATGAGCGGGGACGACTTTGAACTAAAACCTAACATAATTGGTCTGATAAATTTTCTCCTTCATGGTCTAGCAAGTGAAGATCCTTTTCTCCACTTGGAAGACTTAACCCGATTGGCTAAAACTGTTAAACCAAGAAATATCGGGTTACCTATAGTACTCAAGAAAATGTTCTCGTTTTCATTGCGGGATAAAGCATCGCAGTGGTTGCGCACCCTTGGGAGAACCATCCACTCTTGGGAAGAGATGCGAACAGCGTTTCTCAAGAAGTTCTTCCCAATCAGGCGAACCAATGCGCTTCGACGTGCTATCACTTCCTTTATGCAACAAAATGGCGAGCAGTTTCATGAGGCATGGGAGAGATATAATGACCTCCTCAGGAAGTGTATGCACCACGGTCTACCTAAGTGGGATATAGCCCAGATTTTCTACTATGGGCTAAATGAGACATTGAAGCAGATTGCAGACGCTTCCTGCAGAGGGAATTTCATGAATAAAGACGAGAATGGAGCATTCGAATTATTTGAAAATATGAGTGAAAACTCGATGAACAATGCTTCCATTATCGCCTTTAATCGTACCAACCTGCCCTGTAATGTCCACGAAGTTGACACGGGACCCTCCCATTCATCCACAGATCTCAGCCTTATCGCACAGAAATTGGATGAAGTCTCTGTCGTGCACAAGAAGCTGGATGAGCTTCTAGCCAACCCCATTCGTTCTATGGCAAACACCCCCACCTCACCACTTCGTCACAAATCCAATTCTTCCAACACCAGGCTTATCCCGAGAAACCCCGTAAGACCTTCCTTACTGAGTGTTGCGCTGAGCGATTTGATAAGTCATGTGGATCTGGCTTCTGCGAGCTAGTATTTCGACTCGGAGGACCAAGCCTCTGTGTGCTCGGAAGCATATTTACATGCGGACGCGTCTTCTGGCATAGAAGATGCTTGCGTCCTGGGGAACAAACCATTCTCTGCCACTTATAACCCAGGGTGGCGAAATCATCCGAACTTTGCATGGTCCAACAACCCGTAGTGCCAAAACCCTGCAGGTGGACCAATGCGACCATCCGCACCCATCATTCCAAGGGCCCAGCCTAATCCTATGGCAAATCCGCCATTGAGTCATTACGTACTTCAAACAGAACACGCATCAAGTCCTCTTGAGAAATTGATGCAAATGATGACGAAAATGTCAAAGTGCCATGAAGAGAACATGACCTCTCTTCAGCACCAATTGGCGTAGCAGAATGCTGAGATCAGTCAACTATGTATGGCGACTCGATCTCAGGGCACTCTTCCTGCCGAACCTATTCCCAACCCACGAAATTTCGTACCTCATGGTCCCCAACCACAGGTACGACCTTCTCAGGGGTAGGTACATCAAATTCTGCAAGCTCTGAGCATTCCACTGGGATTTTAGGCTAATCCCGCTGCAGCACCTCACTCTTATGTCCATATTGCGAACCCTCCTCTGCCTTATGATCCCATTGGACCCGTATCATCCAATGCTATCACTACGACGAGCGGTAAGCAAGCCGTCGATCCGCCTTGACCTGATCCTAGCCGGTCTTCTTCATCGCCCTCTCATTCAGGATGCACACCGCATTCGCGAGAAGACGATACACCCAAATTGGAGGCAAAATCAGTCCCATTCCCTGAGGCTCTACTGAGGGAGCCAAAAGGCAAGAAGAAGGATATGTAGGCCTTTGATAACCTGCATAATTTGTTCAGGAATTTTGAAATCAAGGTACCCCAGCTCGAGGCTATCAACCACATTGCTACTGTCTCCCAATTTTTCAAAGACTACACAACACCCAGGCGATAGTCAAAGAAAATTAAGAATTCGGTGGTTCTCTTGCCTCATGCAAGTTGTGCTATACTGTCAAATCTACCATCGAAGCAGAAAGATCCGGGCACACTTCTTATTTCCTGTAACATCCAAGGCTGCAATTTTAACCGTGCCCTGCTTGATCTAAGATCTTCCATCAATCTTATACCAACCATCATGCTCAAAAAATTTTCCTTGGGAAATCTAAAACCCACCCTTGTCACGTTACAGTTGGCAGATCATTCTGTGAAAATTTCGAAGGGTGTGCTGGAAGACATGGTGGTTAAGGTCAATAGTCTCTGTTTCCCTATTGACTTTCTTGTTTTAGATATGGAAGTTCCTAGCTCACTTTCTGATTGTCCGATCATCCTTGGTCAACCTTTCCTGGCCACAGTCCGCGCCCATATCGACTGCAAGTCTGGCTGTAGTGAGATTGCCGTTGTATCTGAAAAGCTCAAGCTTAACATCTTCAAGACAGCCAAGAACTTTGATTGCGATTGCATCGAGGATGACACGTCTGATGAGGACATGGCCGTCAGCACGTGTATCGGACTAATTGGGACCTATTCTGACTGCTGCGGATTACCTGTAAACACTGATAATTGCCTGACCAACACGTATTGTGACGTTCCCCCATCCCTCCCTATTCCCGTACCTTCTCCTGACCAGACTTCTGACGAGGTTTCTCCGCTTCTCATAACTCGTGGTCTGAGTCATATCCGGGCTACTCACCACCGGTCCACACTCTTGAAGATCGGATTGCCCTTTTTTTCCAGCCAAATCAGGCGGAATTGCAACTCCACACTGAGACCTTGAACCCACATACTACTCACTGGGGCTATTCCTTTTTGGATCCATCTATCCAAGAAGCCCCTCTTCTTGGCCAATCTGAGGGCCAACTTCTTCCTCCGGACTTGTTTTTCGATCTGCCTGGGACACTCTCATCCCAATAAATGGCAGACCTTTCACCATCCACTCCTGAGTAGAAAGAGTTGCCTAGTACAGTTAAGTATGTTTTCCTCGGGCTAAATGAAACGCTCCCCGAAATCATTAGTTCAAAACTGACCAGGGAGCAAGAGTGAAAACTAACGAAGGTCCTTATGGAACATAAGGCAGCCATTGGATGGTCTCTATCAGACTTAACTGGCATTAGCCCCTCCTACTGCACTCATCGTATATATACGGAGGATGAAGCTCGACCTTCCCATGAGATGCAGCGACGTCTCAACCCTAACATGCAGCAGGTCGTTAAGAAGGAAATTATTAAGTTGCTGGAAGAAGGTATAATCTACTCAATCGGCGATAGCTCTTGGGTGAGTCCAATTCACGTTGTGCCCAAAAAGGCAGGACTCACCATCCGTGTCAATGACAGGGGCGAATCCATCCCTACACGCACTCCTACATCTTGGAGAGTTTGTGTAGATTATAGGAAACACAATGCTGCAACTAAGAAAGATCACTTTCCACTACCTTTCAATGACCAAATCCTGCAGCAGTTAGAGGGAAATAAATTTTTTTGTTTCCTGGATGGATTCTCAGGATATAACCAGGTGGCAATTGACCCTCGGGACCAAGAGAAAACCACTTTTACCTGCCCCTTCAGCACCTTTGCATTTATAAGGATGCTGTTCGGACTTTGTAATGCACCAGCAACTTTCCAGAGATGTATGCTGGCAATATTCCATGACATGGTGGTTGACTTTCTCGAGGTCTTCATGGATGACTTCTCAGTCTTTGGACCATCTTTTGATGACTGTCTTGCCAACCTGACCCGTATCCTTAGGGGATGTATTGATGTAAACCTCGTGCTTTCCTGGGAAAAAAGTCATTTTATGGTACACGAGGGAATTGTTCTCAGGCATATCATCTCCGATAGGGGTATTGAGGTTGACAGAGCTAAGCTTGATGTTATTGCTGATTTACCTGTGCCTGGCTCTATCAAACAAATCCGCTCCTTCTTGGGACACGTCGGCTTCTATAGGAGATTCATCAAAGATTTCTCCAAGATTTCTCGATTTTAACTCATCTCCTATCGACCGACGTACCATATGATATGGGCCCCGATTGCATACGAGCATTCACGCAGCTGCGTGATGCTGTCACCAAGGCCCTTGTTCTCCAGCCACCTGATTGGTCCCTCGACTTTGAACTAATGTGTGACGCTTCCGACCTTGCAGTCGGAGCCATCCTGGGACAAAGATGCGATAGACACCCCTTCGTGGTGTACTACGCCAGTAAGACGTTAGATGAGGCCCAGCATAATTATACTACCACTGAGAAAGAACTACTGGCAGTCGTCTTTAGGCTGGAGAAATTTCGCTCTTAGCTTCTAGGCTCACATGTTATTGTTTTCACTGATGACACGGCCATTCGCCATCTCATGCACAAGGATGCCAAGCATAGACTAATCGCTGGATCCTTCTGCTCCAAGAATTTGACATTGAGATCCGCGATAAGGCTGGAGCCCAGAATGTTGTGGCTGATCATCATCTAGACTAGACCCTGACCATGTTGGACTTACTCTGCCGATTAATGAGATTTTTCCTGATAGCACCTATTGGCAATTAATGTGGCAAGTGGACCTTGGTATGCTGACATTGCTAATTACCTTGTTTCTAGATCCCTTCCATGTGGTCGGCATAAAAACCAGCGCGAGCGTCTCATGGCAGAAGCAAAGTATTATTTCTGGGATAATCCACTTCTCTTTCGAATAGGTGCTGATCAAATCATCCGTCGCTGTATTCCTGACAGCAAATTCCCTAGTGTGCTATCCTTTTGCCACGATCAGGCCTGTGGAGGCCATTTCTCTTGGAGGAAAACTGCAGCCAAGGTGTTGCAGTGCGGTTTCTTTTGGCCCTCCCTTCACCAGGATGCACACAATTATGCCAAACATTGCACTAGGTGCTAGTTGTTAGGGTCAATGTCACAATATGACATGATGCCCTTGTAACCCATCCTAGCTGCGAAAATCTTCGACATTTGGGGAATTGATTTGATGGGTCCCTTTCCTCCTTCCAACGGCTTTTAATTTATCCTCGTGGCTGTTGATTATGTTTCGAAATGGATCGAGGCTATTCACACGCGACGTGCTAACCATGTCATATCGACTCAATTTGTCAAAGACCACATTTTTGCGTGCTTTGGGATCCCTCGAGCTATTATCTCAAATGGAGGAAGCTACTTTACGCATGCTTCTTTTTGGGCACTTCTGAGGAAATACGGAGTTCACCATCGTATTGCATCCTCGTATCATCCTCAGACGAATGGCCAGGCAGAGGTGTTGAATAGGAAAATCAAGCAAATTCTCCAGAAAACGGTTTGGCCTGACCGTAAGGATTGGTCCGACAAGCTGATTGACGCACTTTGGGCGTATCAGACTGCCTTCAAGGCTCCCCTTGGTATGTCTCCTTATAGAATCGTTTACGGGAAGCCTTGTCATTTACCCGTGGAGTTGGAACACCACGCTTATTGGGCAGTTTGCCAATGTAACCTCGACCCAAACCTATGTGGTCGAGAAAGGAAACTCCAACTCTAGGAGCTGGAAGAGCTCTATCGTGAAGCCTATGATTCTACCTTAACTTTCAAGCAGCACACTAAGGCATTTCACGACAGCCGTATTCGGCGGAAAGAATTTGAGCCATCTCGGCAAGTTTGGCTCTGCAATGCCTGGCTCAAATTCTTTCCTGGGAAACTGAAGTCCAAATGGACTGGTCCTTTCTTGGTCTCGAGACCATTTCCGAACGGGGCTGTTGAAATTTAAGATCCCAAATCTGGGCATAAATTTATGGTTAATGGGCAGCGTTTGAAACCCTATCTTACTCATGAACCTACCCCCATTGGAGAAACTGTTGCCCTGCTAGAGGGTAACTAATTTTGTGCCTCATTCTGAGTCTAGCTGCGGACGTTAAATTCAGTGCTCGTTGGGAGGCACCCCAACAACACTCACTATCCACCGTCACTTTTCACTTCATTGTCATGCTCACTTCACCCTTCACCACACCACCCACCATCCACCTACCCTACCACCTAGCTATATACCCTGCACCTCAGCTCTCGTTACCCGATCTTTCGTCCTTCCTCTACCCTTCCCTACATGCAAATAAGGACATAGCATCGTTTGGCATGGAGGGGTGGATAGGCATCCTTAGGATCTGGGTATTTTATGGTATCATGCAGTTTCCATTTATCAATAAATATGTAAAAAAGAAAAATGGTGCTTAGTAATGATCTGAAGGCTGAAACAAAAATACAATAAGTGTTTATGGATATTCAACCACTGTTTTGAAGACTTTCCTAGCCACAAAAGCTTGATTCACTCAGGCTCGACTTAATTCACTTGAGCATTGACAAGATAGATCAGAATCTCTCCTAACTAAGGACGTATTCTTGTACCTGAGACACCAGTACAGGATCAGTTGGTTTACTTCTACTCGAGAGCCTAGGTAATCCTGCTTCACACTACACATATCAAGAAAGACCGGGTGAACATAAGATCCAACCCTAGTGCTCATTAGGGAAGGTGGAGTCCTTAACTATGCGCGCAGGTAAACTTTTTACCCTAGGCATTAGTCTTGCATTTACGAAAGACTCTTTCCACCAAAAAGGAACTCTCCCACCAAAAGAAAAGTGTGCTCCTCGAAATAATGTTGTAAGAGATAAACTGACACGTGTTTCAAAAAAAAAAAAAAAAAGAGAAAAATGGGGTACAAATAAGTCAGTATATCTCACAAATGTCTTTAAAGTCTTCCCCCTATGAAAGTTCCTCAGGGCAAGTTACAAATACCCTATTCCCTCTTTGAGCCACAAATGTTATAAAATGGGAGTTGAGTTTTCCGTCATATTTTTAAGGGTCAATCCGAAGACATGAGCTGAAACTGGGACCAACCTACACTTAAAAATTCGTGAAACCCTGGGCTTGAGTCTTAATGTTTATCTGGTCACTCTTGATCCTTCACTAAGCACAAGACATAATCTTTTGAGCTCTCGAGTACCGCAAAAACCTCCTCGATCCTGGAAATCATACTTAAGGTTTAAATATCAAGAGTCCTGGTTAGTCGACAGATGATCTATGTCACACAAGACTTAAAGTACTGGTAGCCTTCTCTACAATTGGTTCTCACAATATCGAACACATAAACACAAGTATGTTGCCTCAGAAGAAAATCTTCAGCTTAAGATCATTTCTAAATACAATACAAAAAAAAATGTTTTGCTAGGGACTAGCAAAAGATAGGCATGGGGGTATGACTGCACAACAAAAATACACCAACAATTGTGCCATCTTGTGCCATTTCCTAGCATTGCCAGTGCATATTAGGTAGCCATAGTTGCATTTGTGCAAATACACGCATGCATGCATTTATTTGAGAGGGGAGGAGAGTGAATAAAATGGCCTTGAAATTAACATTTAACTCAAGTGATGCCCCACAAATTCACCATCATTATTTTTATTTTATTTTTATTTGACTTTCTTCTCCGTGGCTGCATGGCTTGGCTGGACCTTCCTCGCGCCACTCTCAGCAACAAGCACTCCCTGACGGCCATGCACAGCCATGCACAGCCAGGGCATGGCTATGCATGCCTCTTTCTTCTTTAAAAAGGCACAGCTAGCTTCTTTGCAGGAGAGCCTGATCAAGCACAAAAAACCCAACACTGCAGCATCCTCCAGGCCGTCTCCTTCCCTCTCCCCTCCATACGCAGCCTCTCTTCTCCTTGAAGAGCCACGCTACGAGCCGGAGCAGCTCGTAGTGGTGCACAACCACCACTGTGAGTCCCACCACTACCCAGCTCACCAAAGAGCCGGTGGGTGTGGTGGTTTTCTCCATCGCCACAGAGCCTGTTTCATTGTTCCAAGCAATTTTCGCCATTGCCACAGAGCTGAGCTTTGAAGCTCAAGCATAGCAGCAGTAAAGCGCCGGCCACCTCTCGTTCGCGCGTAGGTCACCGTGCACGCCAGCAGTCGGCGCAGGTCTCTCCGAGCATGCCTGCAGGCCGCCCTCGCCTCTCTCCGTGCGCACCAGCAGCTGGCGCAGTCCTTCCGCGTGCACGCCAACTCGCTTAGCGGCGCCCACACTCACGGAACCGCTAGCACCCCGTCACGCGAGCTGAGCACGCACTGTAGCCACTGTTCACGCGTTTTAGCGGAACACTGATGCTACAGTGTGGTGATCGGTAAGTTTCTCACTTATCCAGTCACCCGGCGCTCTTTCTCCGCACTGCTACCGGCACTAGCCCATCTACACAGGCCTGCGCCTGCTCCCACGTATGCCAGTGCCCGCACTCGTCTGCGCCTACGTCTTCGCTTGCGTACGCCCACCCGCTTCAATGCCTGCCTCTTCACGCAGCGTGGTGCGCTGTGGTCCTTCCACCCACACCCACTCCCTCCTGCGTGCACGCATGTCTTCACGCACCAACGTGCCTGCACGTGCGCATGGCCATCAGATGTCGGCCGCTACTTCAGATGACTTAAACGCCACACTTCCTTCACTCCAGCAGAAGCGCTCTCTCTCTCTCTCTCTCTCACACACAGCACTCTCTCAGTCTCTCTGCAGACACATACACACACACACTCACACTCTCGCACACACACACTCTCACTTATACACTATTATATACATATTATATACATATATTAATATACATATATATATACTTATATTAGTGCCTATATAACTAAGTTTAAATATATATACATATATATCTATACACATATATTTATACATATATATATATTCAAATATACATACATATATACATATATCTATAACTATAAATACATATATATATATATCTATAGATAGTGATATATACAAACATACATATATCTAATTATAAATATATATATATATACATATACATCCATCTATCTATACATATATTTACATACCTATATATATATATACATATATAAGTACGCATACACCTATATAATTATAGCCATATATATATATATACATATAGATATATATATACATATATGCATATATATATATATTTTTTCATATCACCTACCATACGTTGTATTGCGGGAATATCTGCACCAGTTGCTGATATTCCCCGATATACGCAGACAGAAAGCGTGTTCGCACTCATCTTCCACCAATCCACCTTATACTCCACGCGGCACTTCATCCTATTGGTTGCGTCTTCCTAGACGACGACCGACTTGACACTGTACTACATGCCATTTCCACCTCCACCCCCACCCTTATATACATATATATACTATATTTTTCTTGTTTCTATTTCTCTTTTCTGTAATTAAAAAGATAAAAAATATATAAAAGAGAAAAGATAATCCTTGACTTGCAGGTACTCAGTCTTGCGAATAGCAAGACTAGTTTTGGAACCCTAATTTGGCTCAAAGCCAAGAACTTAATTTTGACGGTGTCCCTCAAGGAAAAAAATTATCAGAAAAAAATCTTAAATAGAAAAACACTAAAAACATAATAAATGAACGGAAGAGATTCATTGTAGGAAAGGCATAGAAACTTCTTCACCTTTAATCCCACTTCCCTGAGTTCGACCCTGGGCCTAAAAGTGACCAAGAAAAAATGAAATAAGCCAGGTAAAAAATTTTGTAAAGAGATGGTTAGCCTCTTTTTAGGTTAACCACCATACTCATTTCAATGATAAAGTCACCATACTAACACAACCTATCCGGGTCTACACCAATGGGGACAATGAATCCGACACAAACCCTGTTGATAGCAGATCCGAGGTTAGACCTAGAGGAATCAAACAAAAAAAAAACTCCTTTTTCCTTTCACTCAAATAACTCAGACCAATGCACATGCACGAATGCTTTAATCTCAGGGATTAATAAACCTTAGGGTAGAGTCAGAAATCAGGGAAACTTGTGCCTGCAATCTGTCTTTAGTTGACCTATTCTGTAACTTGGTAACTACTTGACAACCTTAGGTCTAAAGTTTGAATTTAATATGTTTCTAAAGGAAGACCGATTGGGTTGGCCAGTCTACTTGGAGTGCTAGGTTTTGCTTGGATTTGCTAGGGACTAGCAAAAACTAGGCATGGGGGTATTTGATTATCCCATATTAGTGGGCTATTTAAGTATTTAAGTTCCTAGACATTAAGTTAATTCTAACATTTATTTAGCATGCATTATGATGTAAATAGATTAATTCGTATTTCTGATTTAATTACATAATTCATGCATTGCATTTATAACCAAATGCATTTAGAATTAACTTAGAATTGCATTCATTTAATTAGCTAACCAATAAGGTGCATTGCATGCATTATTTTAATTTAACATAGAAGTTAACGGCTTATGCATAAATAACCATAATATTTTATTCTTTTTTTTTTCTCCTTTGCACAGGTAATCCTCTGGCTTCGGCTCCTCCTCCTCCTGCGCATCACATTTACGCTACAGCATTTTGAATTTGAAATGATGGTCATGGCTACAAAAGGAGGAGAGAGAGCTGCAATTCTCCGGAGGCCACCACCCCTTGTCCATCACTATGTTGAGAGGACCTTGCTCCTCTTCCATTCCATACCACCGGCCTCACCGCAGCAGAACAACTCACCACCGTGGGCATGTGCGGTGATAGCCCACACCGCCAAAGAGTCTCTGCAAATCTTCCTGCCATCGCTCCATCAGACGCCACCGTGCGCACTCTCACTTTTGCTCTAGCCACCAGCCACTGCACACCGCATGCCAGCTGCTCACAGCAGCCTTTGCCTTCACCATGCCTGTGCCTCCTCCAGAACCTCTAGCAGCACCTACAAACCCACCTACGTGCGCGCTCTCACTTCACCCTCCGTGCACGCACCAGCAGCGCTTGTCCCCGCTTCATCCAGCCCACCTCAGAGTTGCCACCTCCGCGTGCTCCAGCCTGTAGAAGCCGCACCAACCTCCGTGCATTCTAGCCTTCTTGCCTACACCCTCCATGTGGGCATGCAATGCCCACCTCCAGCACCTCCCTGCAGTGCCTCGCCATGCACCTCCATCCCACCCTGCAGAACGCATGCCCACCTCCGCTTCATCCAGTGCCACTGCAACGCCATACCTCCGCGCGCACCCTGCAACACCGCACCATCGTGCGTGCCTACGTACACTACAGAGCACCCAACGCCCACCTGCAGCGGTGCCAACAAAACCATCACCCTGCACAGCACCGCACCTCCGCGCGTGCCTACTCACTCTACAGAGGGCCTAGCTCCCATGCCTTCTGAACTCTGCGCATCTACAGCGCCCTCTGCACCTACGCGCGCCTTCACCAGCAAGCGCGGCCAGCTGTAGGCTTCTCCACCACCGCCACTCCTCTCCTACGGTAGGCCAGCTCCAGCCATCTTGCAACGCACCGCTGCCACCACCGTGATGGCCTCGCTTCAGCCAACCTCTTGTGGGAGTGCCTTTTCGATTGAACCTCTCTCCCATGCGCAAGGAGAGAGGTAAAATCCCCTATTTTCATGTTAATTAAAATTTACATTTGAATGCCATTTCCACCAAAATCAAATTTAATTTATGATTATTTATTATGGTGAAATTGTGACTGCATACTCATACTTTCTGATAATTGCATGGTTATTGATATTCACATGTTTTAACTTTGGTTTTGGGATTAAAAAGTGCATAAATTTTCTCTAATACATGCCAATTGAAAATTACATAAAATCATCACATATTTATTGAATATTTCAGTGGGGAAAAATTGTACATATACCCATATATTTTTTCAGTTATTGTGCATCTTCTTCCCATCGCATTTCATGTCGAATTTGATTATGTATTTCGCACGTGATTGAAAGAATATGAAATAATCAAGATTTTATTGCATCATTGCCTCCCTGTGGACACGACCCGCTCTTCTGTGAGTGGTAATTTTTATTGTAGTTATTTTGTTAAGCGATTTTCCACCACTTTCTTACTAAAATGACAAATCATCTTAATCACTTTATTCAAAAGCGAAAATCGACTTATCAATTCCCATTTAGGAACTCCGTGATAGGGGCACTTTTGCATGAGATCTAAGAATCGATCCCATGCTTCATGAAGAGGTTCTCTTGTTTATTAAGTGAAATGGGTGATCTGGTGGTGCAACGCATTTATCCAGCCAACGGGAAAGAACTTTTCCAAAAATTCAGACTAAAGTTCATCCCATGTGTTGATCAGACGAGTCTGAGTTTGATACCAATGAGTAGCCTTGTCTAGGAGGGAGAAAGAAAATATTTTCATGAGCAGAATATCCCGATTTTGTGGATCTGACATGAAGGTCGGGGTCAGATGCTTGAGTTGTTTAATGTGCTGGAATGGATCCTCGGAGTTAAGCCCATGAAATTTTGGTATGGCATGAATCATATTGGGCTTGAGTTCAGAATTAGGACCTCCAACCGAGATTCGGACTCGAGGCTTGATTGCCACCGCAGAGGGATTATAGTGATCTCACATCATTGGTCACTACGGTGGGTTTACAAAGTTTTGGAAGAGATCAGTCAGGTGCTGAAGCTGGTGCTCAAGGTTGTTCTCTTCTTCAATGGGTTATGCCATGATGGAAGAAGTAGGAGAACTTAGTTCTGCATCAGAGGAAAGGGCTTTGTGGTGAGGTTGCTGTACAAACAAGGGTGTCAAGGCTTGGCCTCGGTGAGAATGAATTTCTGATGGAGGGCTTAAGGATGGTCTTAAGGACCTCCTACCAAACATGCACCGAAGGATGTTATGAGATTAGAAGGTGCTGGACCCAATCGAGACACCCAAAAATTGTTGGGTGACTATAGAGGGTCGGGGAAGATGATACCCCTTACTCAGAAAGGTCATCTACTTGAGAAGTACCTAGGCAGCCAAAGAATGAGAGTCCCGCAAAGACCCCTACATGGTAGAGCGTCCCTACGAGTTACAGGGTTTCCCCCACCCGACCTCTCTTGTCACTGACATTCTAGGTAGACCAAAATGGTGACCTTGACCTCTGAAGTCTACCTTTTTTAATTAAGATCAAGGTGCTTAGGGTTCCACTTGAACTTTTAGGTCTTTTAAGTGAAAAAAGTGGCCTAATTTTAAGGTTGGTTGACCCAAAGGATCAACTTCACCTCTTGTTCCTTTGAGAGCTTTTAGGTCCTTTCTTTTAGGGTTCAAATGGATTAAGAGCCTAATTTGCTTAGGGTTTCTCTTGTATAGATCTTTTCAAACAAGTCTTAAGCACACCTCTTTTTGAAATTTTTTACTTCATTGTTTAAGAGAAGATGTGTCTCTAAAAACCTTAGCTTTGCAATCCTTAGGTTGGCTCTAGTTGGTCCATTTATTTGCCTTAAAGAATTGGTCTCTAGGGCTCAATCAAGAAAGTTTTAGCCCTAGTTACCTCAGTTGGATGTGCAGTTCAAGATGTGTTGAAATGAAAATCAGTCAACTTTGATGAATTACTAAGTATGGAAATAGGTAGCCCTAGGTTGATTTTTTTTTCTTTTAAGACTTTGAGGGGATTAAGAGAGAGGGCTAATGAAAGTTACCTGTTTCTTGGTGTGGTTGTTGTGCGGTTGTTCTTCTTTTCCCTGCTTTCCCTGAGACAAGCACAACAAAGGAGAGGAATTAAGTCAGTATTGAATCAGTAGTTGTGATCAAAAAATTTGGAATAGCCCATTGCTCCCCGACAATGGCACCAAAATGTTTACGTGGCTAGATCATGTTTTTACATATATCTCGTTGTAATATAGATGAACTCTCCGTGAAAACAAATAAGAATTTATAACTCAAAAATTGAAGTATCTGAGGTCGAACACAGGGAGCAATTTGGGTATTCCAAAACTTGAGAATGTAACTTTTAATAAGAAGCAATAGCTAGTTCAACAAAAAATAGCAGAATAATGTTATGGAGAAAGTGCTCAAAAAGAAATGGACGTCAGATATTATATCAGACGTCTTAAAAATTCAAACTATAATTTTCCTTGAGTCTCTTCTCTTCTCTCTTTTTTTTTTTTGCTTTGCTCTATGGCTATGGCTTCTTGTTCTCCTTTTCTTTTTCTCCCTTAGCCGCTCCTGCTTCTCTTATTTTTCTATCCTTTCTGCCACTCTTCCTAAATTTCTTCCTACAGCTAAGTCCTGGCCTTTTCTTCTTGTCTTCCTAAGTTTCCTTCTTTTTCTTCCCTTGGTCTGCCGCTCCTCTGCTACAGTGCGTCTCACTTCTTATTCTCCTCTTGCTGTGGCTAAGTCCTACTTCCTTTCCTTCTCCTGCTACGCTTACTCCTCCCTTAGCTTCCTCTTCCTTCACAATCACCACATAGCAAAACCTATTCCCCTACCCTCCTCACGTCTCTCTCTCTCTTTATTTCTCTATTCGGTTCGCTCTCACAGAGTCGGGTAATCGGGTCAGTCACGTGCCCGGGTGCAGGCGTACCGACGTTGGTGTGGTGCGCGAGGAGTGCATGGATAGGTTAGTCGGATCCAGCTGCCAGGTCCGCAGGGGAAGTGTCGGAGACAAGAAGTGGCGAGTGAGGGCAAGGGACCTCACCCCTGTGATCTCGAGGCAGACAACGTAAAACACAAAATCAACTTAAACTACACAGGATGCTCAAAACTTACCGAGGTGGGACTAAAAGTCCCACCTGCTTCCTCTGGCACCTGCAAGAGAGTGTCTTCATGCAATTGATGCAGCTGCAGGTCTCGCCGCAACTGCTATCAGATTGGACTCACTCTTACCCTCAATCCGCACAACCTGGTGTCCTGAATCTTGAAGCTTTCAACCTGAAGCTGGAAAACAAGCAAGCTCGTGTGCTTGTTAATGGAGGACGGGAGCTCTACCCTGCATGACACAAAAGTAGCCTTGTGGCTCTATCATACAACAGGAGAACCTTCACCGTGTCATGGCGAAGGTGAGGCAGGTGTTGGCATGGCTCAGACTGGCCTAGGTGTGCGTGCATAGGTCAGACTGTGACCGTGTGAGTGGGTGTGTTCGGTGGAAGTGTAGAGCGTGTGTGGCAGTCTGTGAGTGGGTGGAAAATGTTCAATGGTCGATGGCGGAGGTGTTAAAGTTGGTGGCGAGACGTGTGGAGGTGTGAAGTGATGGGTGCATCTCGTCGAAGGTTGGCCGGAGATGGGGAAGATGGTGGTGGATAGTGGTAGTCGAGGGGTTTTTTGTGAAATAGAAAGAGGGAAAAGTGAGAGTAAAAGATGAGGAACTTATCTGGGGTACTTGGAGCGATGGGGAGGCAAAGGAGACGAACGGTGCGTTTGCGTCGTTGTCAGCGAAGACGGCCCTGAGGGGGAGATAGTGGCAATGAGGAGGAGATTATGAAGGCGTGTAGTGGTGTGGCACAACGCAAAAGAACGAGGCGAAGTGAACCCTGCCACTGGTATGGCCGCAGAGCGATGAGAGAGAGGAGGAAAAGTCGACGGAGCTTGCGGGCTACTTGGTCGGAGAGAGGAGAGAGGAATTCTGGAGGATTCTTTGGCCAAGTCAAGCTTGAGGGATTCACAGAGGACTGGGGATCCTTTTATAGTTGCTGGCCGAGCTTCTGGTGTTTGGAGAGCTAGCCCTCTAGCGCCTACTCCTCACTAGAGAAGGAAGGTAGTTGGCGATCCAAATCTCTTGTCCATTCGCATAAGAGATTGGATGCAAATCAGAGATTGCAATTAAGCTCAGATGGAAGGGAATTCCTCAAAGAATCTCCCTTCCAAATCTGGGAGGAGATCTCTGAGGAATCTGGGAGTACTCCCCCTCCATTCCTTGTCGGAGAAGGATTTCTCCCCATTAATGGTGGGGGGACCTATTTGTAAGAGTGGCGAAGAAGTTAGGGTGGTTTGTGTGATGGTTTTCAAAAGATAGGGGACAAAATGTAATTGGGTGTATTATTTTGCAAAGTTGGTCAAGATGACCTCCCCTTAGGTCCAAATTTAGGTACAAACCTAATTTAGACCTAAGGAATCCAATGGTGAAGTAGGATTTTAGGTTTGACCACATTTGACTGGACTTTTTGCACAAAAACCAAAATTAGGTCAATTAATGAGCTAGGACCCTAGTCTTAGTCAAAATAGGTTCCAAAGGTCAAATTGAAGGTTCTAAACCTTAGGGGATATATTTTCATGAATTTTAGAGGGTTTAGTTAATTTTTAACCTGACTATAACCTTTTTGAATTAAGTGGATCTGTTTTATGGTTACAGAATGCCATTTAATTCTGAGAATGCACATTAACCCTTTTCTGATTGAACCAACCCACTTTTTCTCTTATTCAGATCATTTGACCTACGTTTTGCCTCTGAGAAATCCCATTTATGTACTGTAATGGTAAAATTATAGTTTGAACCATTATTTCATGTTTTCTTCTTAGAACACTTATTCCTTGAATTAAGCCCTTCTCTAGGTTATGTAGGCGCTCTTATTCTCTTTCTTAGGTCAAAATGAGCTAGTTAGGGCTCATGATGAGGCTCTGATCAAAGGGTTTCCTCCACTCATGTTAAAGACCCGATATGCCTTACTACGTAAGGAATAACCAGTAATGATGGCTTCTCCACCTCTGGCATCAAATTTATCTAAATTAGAGCGGGTATTCAAAACAAAACATCGACATCGAAAACCTTTAAAATAACTAATTTTGGGTATTTTCCCATAGTATAGATCAAAATAAAATTTTTCGCAACCTAGATCGAATTAAGGTGCAATTTAACACGTAACAAGCCATGTTAATCGCCTCTGCCCGGAAGTACTTCTGTAACCCCGAGTCTATGAGCAATGCTCGAGCACACTCTTGAAGAGTACGATTCTTTCTCTCAACCACCCCATTTTGTTGAGGTGTTCAGGGAAAGGAAAACTCATGAGCAATACCATGCTCTTGACAAAAATAATTAAACAAGGAATTTTCAAACTCGCCCCCATGATCACTACAGATACAAGTGATTTGGTAGCCTTTCTCAGTTTGAACCTTCCTACAAAAAGTAGAAAATACGGAAAATACTACTTTGGATCTCAAGAAGAAAACCCATGAAAATCTCTGAAAGTCATCTACAATCACTGGGCAATATTTGCATCCACTAAGGTTCTCATATTTTCTTGGTCCAAACAGATCTAGGTGAAGCAGTTCTAAAGGTCTTGATGTGGATATAACTTCTTTGCTTCAAAAACTAGATTTCATAATTTTACCTAATTTACATGAATCACAGATAGGCTTATTTAATAATTTTCCTTTAGGAAGACCTCGGACTTGTTCATATTTAGCTAGTTTTTGAACTAGCTTCATATGAACATGTCCTAGTCTTCTATGCCATATACTTAACTCGTCATTTGCTACAAGACATTCATAAGTGATATCTTTATAAAATTCTATGATATAAATATCTTTAAATCTAGTTCCATTTAGAAGGGTTTCATTGGTTAATACATGCATAATTTCAAACTTTTTTGAAGTAAATACTACTTTAAAACCCTTATCACAAATTTGACTGACACTTAGAAGATTATGTTTTAGTCCATTAACTAGAGAAACATTTGAGATGGGAGAGAGAGGGTCACCTATTTTACTAAGGACAATAATATGGCCCTTGTGGTTGTTGCCAAATGTAACCGTTCCTCCATCCGTAGGTTGGAGGTCCAAAAATAGGTGCTTGTCTCCCGTCATATGTTTAGAGCATCCGGGGACCATCACCCATCGGCCTCCTTGATGGCGGTGGTCTCCTTGTCTTCTTTCTTTTAAACCACTTTCCTCCTATGAAAGATCTTCGTTGGTGACTTGGTATTTCTATAGGTCTTTCTAGTTTGAGTCGTCCATCCTTCATTTTGTATATCCAATTTTTGACATTATGATGTCCTTTCATCCCTACAAAACAAAGTGAGAGTTGTCTTTTTAGTATCCATTGCAATGTGGATCCATATTTGTTAATGGTCTCCTTTAGAGGAGGGTCCCTTTTCGACTCACTTTGACTAGGTTCAAAAAAGCCTAGTCCAAATTTACTTGAGGAAGGTTTTTGGTGGGCAATGAGCTTGTCCAAGTTATCTTTCCCCTTTGTAAATTTTGCTAGGTCCTCAAGAAGTTGATTTGATTTTTCTTTAAGGTGATTTATCTCTATTTTCATTATGTCTAGTTTATCTTCTAATCCCCTAATCTCTACTCTAAGTAAGCTATTTTCATCCGTTTTAAAGGAGTTTGATTTTTCAAGCACATGGATTTTGTCAAGTAATTCTTCTCTATCTAGAAATTTTTGTTCACTCATTGTCGTATACAAATCATTTGTTAGTGACTCCTTTTCAATCAATAGATTTCTTATTTGCATATTCAAGGCAGTGGGTTCTTTTATAAGAATTAGATTCTTGTCTTCAAGATCATTGATTAATTTCTTATTTTCTAAGTTTTCTTCTTATAAAACTTTGCTTTGGTTTTTTTTTCCCTTAAGATCTAGATATAGTGAATCAAAGGCATCCTATAATTCATCTAAAGAATAGGAGTTTACCTCAGGTTCCTCAGATTCAGACTCAGAAGCATCTTTTGTTGCCATTAATCCCAAGCATGCTGTTTCTTCATTTGTTTCCTCCTCTTCTTCTTCGGAGGTGGAGTCGTCCCAAGTTGCTTGGAATGCCTTCTTCTTGAATCCCTTCAGCTTGGAGATCTTCTTGTATTCAAAAGGCTTCTCAGATTTCTTCTCATCATCCCCTTTGAGTAAGGGACAATCTTTCCTTATGTGACCTCTCTTTTTGCAATTATAGCAAACTAGAGGTTCTTCCTCTCTTTTCTTTCCATTGATCTCTTTTCTTTTTCTGAGAAACTTTTTAAACTTTTTAGCTAATAAAATAAATTCTTCATCATCGGTACTTACCTCATCATCCAAAGTAGCTTTGAAGGCTAAAGTTTTCTTCTTTGGCTCCGATGAGATAGATTTCTTCTTTTGCTCCATTTTTTATTCATAAGCCATGAGATTCTCAACTAGATTTTCCATGTCTAGATCCTCTACTTAGTTGGATTCTTCTATTGCCATTACTTTTTGCTCCCACTCAGGTCTAAGGGAAAGAAGGAGCTTCCCTTGAAGCTCCCCCTTTATAAATGTTTTTCTTAGTGACTTGAGGTCATTCATGATTAACATGAATCGGGTGTACAGGTCCCCAAGTCTTTCATTTTCCTTCATAGAAAAGGCTTCGAATTCCTACGATAACAAGTTAATCTTTGAGGATTTAACTCTAGTTGTACCTTCGTGAGTTACCTCCAAGGTTCTCCAAATCTCATGGGTGATTTTGCATTGGCTAAAGCGGGTAAATTTCTCCAAGCTGAGTGCACAGTAGAGTGAGCTCATTACCTTAGCATTCAGTCGAAGGTGATGAATTTGCTCCACTATGTATCTCGTTTCTAGTTTCTCGGGAATGACGTATGAGGATTCGCATTTCTCCTAAATGGAGAAATCATTGGCTTAAAGCCACATCTTCATTCTCAGCTTCCAGTATATGTAGTTTGTCCCTTCGAAGAGTGGTGGTCGAGTGGTGGATTGCCCCTTCAATCTACCCGTGGAAATGACTTTCCCCTCCATGTGATCTTTCCGTGGATGTTACCCCTGAAGGCGGAAAACTACTTTGATACCAAATGAAATTGCACTAGAGGGGGGTGAATAGTGAATTTATTAAATATTGTAATACAAAAAATTCAATCACAAAATGTGGCACCATATTTTTAGGTGGAAACCCAAGATGGGTGAAAACCACCACCTAAGCCAATCCCTTGACTTAGGATTTTCGATGACAAGGTGACCAATCCACTAACAACACTACATAAATGAGAGTAGTGTACCTTAATTACAAATCCCACCTTCGATCCCTAAACAGATGTTTCTTCCTCCATAATGAAGAGACGAGGACCCGACAAGCTGGATACCTAAAGTACAAAAGTAAGAATTAAAACAACACCTATAGAGCACCCCAATACTTTGATTACTTTCTTATCTATTAAGCATAAAGGGAACTCCCAGAGAATTTGTAGAATGGAGTGAGCCGGGAGTGTGGATTTGCCCTTTGATCAGAGTGTTGGCATAGCACAAGGGCAAGATGAAGCTAAGAGTAGTGAGCAAGTGATTTTTCTAAGGGAATTGAATCTCAAGAGGGGTGTGCTGCCTAAGAGGGATTGTAGTCTATTTATAGCCAAGTTTGGAACCTTCAAGAACACTTGGGAGAGATCTCCTACCTGTTGGAGACAAATACCAAGAGATTGGGACGAAATCCACCACAAATCAGGGTATTGATGAGTCTGACAGCAATATAAGACATCTAATTTTATTGTCAGACATCTTATAAGATGTCTAATTACAATTATGGTCGTCTAATAATATTAGCCAGCCTGTACAGAGTTCATTAGATTGAAACAAGGACGTCTGATATTTTCACATAAGACATCTGATAAAGTTATTGGACGTCAAATTATGTGTGGATTCATTCTTGTTTTGACCAAATCCAAATAGGGTTCTAGATTTGAAGGAACAGACGTCTGTATGGACTTATGTGGGATTCTTTAGACTTCTGGAAACCTAAAAAGACTTGGCTGGAATATCTCCGAAAAGATCTTTGGTTCATAATGAGATACGCACAGAAATACATGAGCAACGGTCCAAAGGTAGATGTCTGGAAGCATGTCCAGATGTCTAAAAATGCATTTTGCCCATTATATATAGAACGAAGATCGGTGCTTAGTCTAACGGTTATTTCGAGGACGTCCAGGTAAAGTATCAAACATCTGGATGAGGCTATGGACGTTTAATAGAAGATTGCTTTGACTGATGTTTATGAAGACAGAAACTAAAGGCAGAACTATAGGTAATTAGATGTCTAAAACACTTGTCAGACGTCTTAAAGTTGAAAATCAAACGTCTGATAGTTGTTATGGATGTCTGATTTGAGTCTTTGTGTTAGGTTTTTGTTTCTAATTTATCCTAAGTGTAGAGAGCCTAAGATAGCTTTTTATAGGTTATGTCTGGGGGCTCTTTACAATATCTCTAGACTCAAATAAAATAAAAATTATAACCTTTGAAAGTTTACATGAAAAGTCTATGACCTATGATAATACTTTTGCTACTTAGTCTTCATGCTTTTAATCTTCCGTCTTGAAAAACTCCATGAAACCTGCAATTGTGTTTTTACTGAGAGAAAAACTATGCTACGCATATATTTTATTTCTTTTTCTTCATTTTGTAAAAGCATCAAAATATTACATATGAGGAGTTGAACTAACAGCTATTAGTCGACCTGATGGAAATTGTGATAGAAGACTTCGATGCCATTCTTAGCAAGGATTGGCTATTAGGGCACCACTCCATGGTCAACTATTTCGACAAGAAGGTTATCTTATCTATTCCAAGTGTACCACAGTTCATGTTTCATGGCTGAGCAGAGGATAGACTAATTAGGTGTATCTTAGCACAACAGGGAATGGGATTGTTGAGGAGTGGGTGCAACAAATATCATACCTATGTATCTGCAACCCTAGGAGAGTAGCTGCAATAAGGGACCGTACCAGTAGTGTGGGAATATGCTGATGTTTTTCCAGACAACCTTCCAGGACTTCCACTTGAGCAAGAGGTCAAGTTTTAGATCTCTCTCATTCTTGGAAGGAATCCAATCAATCACCCAATGCCAAATGGCACATGCAGAGTTGAACGAATTAAAGTCACCTCTTCAGGAACTATTAGAGAGGGGTTTATCTGACTTAATGCCTTACCCTGGGGGGCTCTAGTGTTGTTTGTTAAGAAGGATGGTACCTTACACCTTTGCAGCGATTACCGGTAGCTAAATAAGGTGACAATCAAGAATAGATGTCCTCTTCCATGGATCAACAATTAAGGCCTTGATGAGAAGCTCATCATGGTCTCTAATTACCCCTAATTAACTAGTCTTCCTAGTTAATTTGCTAGGAATATGTAAATATATGGGTTAATTATTAAATAAGGGATAAATAGTAAGGGACCTTAAAATAAGTTTAAAATGATATATTATTATCCAATTAATATTATTAATAATTTAACTAATAATTGGACTTGAAATATTATCGGTAATTTATCTAATTAATGTGTTAACTGACTTAAGTATTATTTATAGCTAAGTATGTAATAACTTAAGTAACATTACTTAATTAAATAAATTAAGCTAAAAGGACAAAAATGTAAATTCATGGTTAAAAAATATAATAATTATCTTATTTATAATCATATATGACTGGTCGATCTTTCGCTTTTAAGTCGTTTGTAGTTTAATGTGGTGGAGAAATCGACTAATTAATTTTTAACAACAAATAACCACTCGTAGAGGAGCGGGTCATATCCACAGAGAGGCAATAACATATTAAAATTCGCGCCACTTAAAAATGTTTGTTCGTAGTCAATTTGGACAAGAACCACGCCAAGATTGCTTTAGATTAAGGTTTAAGCAAGAAACAATGCTGAAATGGTAATTATGAGAAACTATAGGATATTTTCCGCAATGCAGAATCAATAAAATATGATTAAAATGTGGAAATGGCAGAAAATGTAAATTTTAATTGACGGTTTACTGTAACAAAACAGGGGAATTTTTCCCCATTGTCTTGTGCGATGAGGAGCCGATGGCCGGGCGCAGGAAGCTCGGAGGAGGTCCCTTGGACCAAGAGCTTCGAATCGGTGGTGGCTGCGAGTCGCGCTGCGGCCGGAGGTGGCCGGACGAGCTCCGACGGAGGTGCTGCTGGTGGCGGCTGCAAGCGGTTGAGCGGGTGCGGCTGCAGCTGATGAGGGCACGCAGGCTGTTGTGCATGGGCGGAGGGTGCTGCAGGCGGTTGGCGTGTGCGTGCAAGCTGCGGGTGCTTCTGCAAGCGCGGGCGGAGGATGCTGCAGGCGCGTGGAGATGGGCTCTGCAGGCTCGGGTGGAGGCGTGGCAGTGGTCTACAGGTGCGGTTGGCGTGGGCGCGCAAGCTGCAGGCACTTCTGCAAGCACGGGCGGAGGGTGTTGCAGGCGCGGTTGGAGATGGTGGGTGCTAGTCTACAGGCGCGGTGAAGTGTTGGTCCGCAGGCACGTGGAAGCGTTGTGGTGGTCTGCAGGCGCGTGGAAGATGGTTGCGGTGGTCTGCAGGTGCGGGTGGAGGCGTGGATGTTGGAGAGTTGAGGCGCGTTTGAGCTGAAGGTTGATGGACGTGGGTGCGCTGAAGGTTCTGCAGGTGCTGGAAGGGGTCTGCAGGCAACTTCAGGCGTGTGCGGTGGAAGTGAGCGGGTAACTTCAGACGTCTGGGAAATTCCCCAGATGTCTTAAGTTACTGAGAGGGTGGCTGAATCAGTAGCTCGGTGATGGTGGTTGGCGATGACGACGAGGGGGGATGCACGCTAAGGTGCTCATGGTGATGCGGTGAGCTCCGAATGGCAGTGTGTCCTGTCACACCACACGCCCACGGTGATGGAGACTCGTCGCCACAGTAGAGGCTGGCAGTGTGGAGTGGAAGAGAGAGGTTCTCTCTGCACAGTGGTTGGTCGGTGGCGGAGGCCTCTCGAGCTCGGCTGCCTCCCTCCTCCTTTTGTAGTGTCCTGCACACATTTGAAATCATCCACCCGACCAGATCCATCACATCCACTCCCACTTGAATGGGTTCTTCACTGCACCAGCCGTTCGTCGTTGGAGCGGCAGCCAGGCGTTCCTGCAAGAAGAAAAGAAAATAATGTTAAAATATTAGGGCCATTTATATACAGACCCTCAACTTTTATGTTAATAAAAATAATATACCTAATTGGTTATCTAATTAGATAAATGCCATTCTAAACTAATTCTAAATGTACTTAAAGTATGAATGCAATGCATGGATTATGTAATTAAATTAAAACTTTTAATTAATCTATTTACATCCTAATTTATACTAAATAAATGTTAGAATTAACCTAATGTGTATGCACTTAAATGCTTAAATAGCCCACAACTATGGGCTAATCAAATACCCCCATGCCTAGTTTTTGCTAGTCCCTAGCAAAATTAAGCGAAACCTAGCACTCTAAGTAGACTAGTCAACTCACTTAGTCTTCCTTCAGAAGCATATTAAGTTCAGGTTCTAGACCCAAGATTCCTAAGTAGTTACTAAGTTACAGACTAGGTCTGCTAAAGATGAGTTGCAAGCACAAGCTTCCCTGATTTCTGACTCTACCCTAAAGTTTATTGATCCCTGAGAATAAAGCATCCGTGCTTGTGCATTGGTCCGAGTTATTTGAGTTAAAGGAAATTTTTTTTTTTTTTTTTTTTGATTCTTCTAAGTCTAACCTTAGATCAGCTATCAACACGGTCTGTGTCGGATTCATTATCCCCATTACCATACCTCGATGGGTGCCTGGCTTTCGATGCTTCGAGATAGCACCACCCATAACGACCCCAGGAACTCCTGGCAATCAACACTTTGAGATAGTATCGCCCATGGATTTCTTAAGCGAATTCAGGCCTATGGCAATCGACACTTCGAGATAGGGCCGCCCATGGTACCTGAACCGCGCAATTCGCTTACATGCCCCCAGTAGGATGGATATCCTAAGAGACAAGCGCTGAGGAGGTAATATGTTACCATCGCATCCTCAAGGTGAGTATATACTCCACCTCTCCTGTAGCGGGAACTCTTCCAATCAAAATGTGTTTTCAAGCCTTTCCTAAGTCAAAACTAGGAGAACCAAATCTCTTTTCAGAAATTAAGTTAATTACCAGACCAAGTGTGTGAAATTTGGATGCTTGGGTTACAAGGACCCATAAACCAAAAGGTAGAATAAGACTCCAGGTACTACCCCAACTTTTAACTCAAACCCTTGCTTCCCTTCCTCAACCTCCTGAAGAATGGTCCACAACTTAACTCCTACTTAAGTTTTTAAGTCCACAAAGGACCCTAAAGGTCTAAAGCTAGTAGCTTATTTAGCTTCTAAAGTTTGACCCTAGAATTAATTTAGTCTACGCTAGAGTTCTGATTTGCTTAAGAATGTAGGACTTAGCCAGTTAAGCTCAAAACTTTTTTTTTTTATGTGTACAAATGTATGCAATTATGCTATGTATATCCCCAAGTACACCCCCCCAAGCCTAAAATTTGCAATGTCCTCATTGCATAGAAGGATATTACCTGGGTTAGAGCTGGGCTGAATAGCCAAAGAACTTGCAAATCAAGTTCAAGAATTACAGAAATAGGCCCTAAAAATGAGCAAAGCAAAGTTGGCCTAGAAAATAGGTAACCTAGGATGTTGGCGAGCTGATGATGAATCCTGATATCAAATGCTCGCCCAACTAAAATGGGAATGAAATCTTCCCAGGTCACCAGAAGAGGTTCTAAAGGATAAACAGGTAAAACAACCTCCAAAGGGGTAGGGGGAGGATAATATGGATCCTCCAAAAGGTATGGGGAAAAAATGGTACAGAGATAAACCCCCAGGGTAATGGAGTAACTAAAGAAATCATCAATCCAAACCCGATACTCCATTACAGAAAATATTGGTCTGTTAAGCCCCCTAGTTAGAACAAAAATGAGCAATTCTCTAAGGCAACGATCGTCTAGGGTGTCCAAGTTATGAGGTTGTGGGATGGTCATAAGATCTAGGTTGGGTTTAATCAGCTTAGTGTCCATCCCAAACACTCTTTCTAAATCCTCAATTTCATCCCTAGCATTCCTTGCACCATCACGTGGATCTTCCTGCTCTTCATCAGGAGTCACAATTTTGCTTTCAGATATAAGCGAATCAGAGGGTGACTTCGAAGTGAATGAAGGCAGGTTGGAAGCAACAGATCTAGGTATTATCCTATCAATGTCATCCCCAGGTTTTTGTTCTTTACTCAAATCTTCCCTGGAGTCTACAAGTGAATCCACATAAATCTTAGAAATTGCTTCCAAATTTTCCATCATTTTATCATGAGGAGAAATATCATCAATGGGTGTGCCAAGGAAACCTAATTTGGTCAAATTTGTGACATACTGAAGGGCTAACTCTTCAAATAAGACATAATCACCCTTAGTATCACTCCAAATCTTGAATGTAGTTTCCTCATATAATTCGTCTTCCTCCTCATCACACAATTCATCATGTAGCCGAGGTCTAGAATCATTTAATATCTTAGCAGATCCCCTAGGGTGCTCTATCTGAGGTAAATTGTTTACATTGGTTACATCAGACTCCTCAGATAGGTCAATTTCTTTAGGGTTAGGTTCCCTAAGGGTGGGAGTGAGTTCCATATCGTGATCAGAAGGGAGGGTAGGATTAACAACTTGACTTTGACCCACTTCATCAAATGCCACGAAAATACTATCATCTGGGTCGAGGTCTTCCAATGGTACCATCATTCCCTTTTTTTGACTCCAATATAATTCAGGTGGATACTCAACCTTATCATCATCTTCCTCGGGTTGCCACCTTTCTTCATCCAATGCATAGCTACTTTCATGTGTATTTTCCTCCCACCTAAAGTGTAGATCTCTCAAGGAAGTGTCATCTAATGGGGAGGTTTCAAAATCGATCCTCGAAAAGTAGCTATTCTCCTCAGAATTTCCCTCCAATTTAAAGTGTAGCTTTCCCACGGGAGATGCATCTATTGTAGAGGGGTGTATGTCATCGTCAATGGGGTAGATTGGGTGGCTAATTTCATCTCTTTCTTGTTGGCCTGCTCTCAAAGATTCTCCTAACAATTCACTCATTTCATTTTGCATTTTCTGTATTTCCATCTTCAAAGAGGAGAGGTCATTTCTATCATAAGAGAAGTCAGACTCAGGCTTATGGTACCCAGGAGTGTTTTTCCAACCATTATAAGTTTTCAGGGAGGGTGGGTTGGGCATTTCTTTGGTATGTGGGATATTGGGCAAAGCAAATCCCGCTCCTAAGTTCTGCTCACTAATTTGGGCCTTAACTAGGCCAATACTCCTATAATAGGAGTAAAACGGATCCCAATGATTATCATTATGTCCATCAAGGAATGGACCATCTCAGCGTCTGGGATCGAAGGATGCAGAGTGGGGGTGAGGGTGTGGGCAAGATGTGAAAGGATGAAAATCAATGTGGTCCATTCTAACTCACACTTCAATCAGAATTCCCCAAGAAAGACACAATTAAAAAGGACCTTTTAGGTCTTTCCCAATTTAGGCTTTTGATTTTAAGTCAGATTGTAGGTGACAATACAATTTGTTCAGTCAATTTACGCGCCTATTGCCAACCTACGGTTCGCCTAAGAAGACCTAGTTGGAGCTTAGGTGTTCTTCCCTAAATTTCAAGTGGTCAAGTAAATCCAAAGACGGAAGATCGAGGGATGCAAGTAGGCCTAAGCCTTCCTTTGAAGCTGTGCTTTCGCGGTGGTCCTCAACTACCCCCAAAAATCCGTGACAGGGTATCCCCCTCTTTGGATTTACAAAACCTTTGATTTCCAGTTCCGAACACTTCAGAATCCAATGATAGGAGGGCTCTTGTCCTAGTCGTTTCAAGACTTAGGAGTGTCTAAATGAGTGTTATGGTGCAATAGATATAAGTGTGCATTCACCGCAAAATGATTTTGAATTTTTAATCGCACACCACGTTTTACAATGAAGTCCTTGATTTTTAGATGTCCCTCCTTTAATTAGTCCTTTTTTTTTTTTGAATTTATGTGACCACTTAGATCGCTTCAAGACAGACTTTGTGGTCTTTGCATTAAATCCTAAATGCATTGCGTGATCAAAAATATGATGCAAAGTAAGAGAATGCGTACCTTGCCTCCAGCGATCTTCGATGCAAAAATGCACACAATGCAGAAAAGCAAATCTAGAGGCTGCTCATACAGACCTAAATGGTTCGTCCTAGGGCAGGCAGCTTCTAGCAGGCAGCTCATTTTTTCTTTTTCTATTTTTTTAGAACTACTTATGCACAAGCAAATAAAAGAACTAATAAAAAATAAACCTAAATCTAAAGAAAAGGGAACAGGCTCCCAAAAATTACCCAACAAGGGTCCAAAACAAAATCGGGAAACAAACCCCTCAAAATATGCCCCAGAACAAGGATTTCAAACTAACTGTAATGAAAAATTAAGTCTACAATCTTAATTCTATTCTAATTAAACTAATGACTAAATGGTGTTCGTCGCGTCCTCGTCCTTCTACTCCGTTTAAAAATGGCTTGTCCAATTCTCGTCTGGCGACGTCAAGGATCGCCTCTCACAGTGGCTGATTCTTGCATAAATTTTCTCGCACAGAAAAGAAAATAATGAATGGTCAAATCTCTGTGCAATTGACAAATAATCAAAATAAAATTAGGCAAAATTATTGCGTCTGTTGCCTCCCCGGTAACGGCGCCATTTGACTGATCGATCTTTCGCTTTTAAGTCGTTTGTAGTTTAATGTGGTGGAAAAATCGACTCATCAATTTTTAACAACAAATAACTACTCGCAGAGGAGCAGGTCGTATCCACAGAGAGGCAATAACATATCAAAATTTGCGCCACTTAAAAATGTTTGTTCGTAGTCAATTTGGACAAGAGCCAAGACAAGATTGCCTTTCGATTGAGGTTTAAGCAAGAAACAATGCTGAAATGGTAATTATGAGAAACTATAGGATATTTTCCGCAATGTAGAATCAATAAAATATGATTAAAATGTGGCAATGGCAGAAAATGTAAATTTTAATTGACGGTTTACTGTAGCAAAATAGGGGAATTTTTCCCAGTTGTCTTGCGCGACGAGGAGCCGATGGCCGGGCGCGGGAAGCTCGGAGGAGGTCCCTTGGACCAAGAGCTTCGAATCGGTGGTGGCGGCGAGTCGTGCGGCGGCCGGAGGTGGCCGGACAAGCTCCGGCGGAGGTGCTGCTGGTGGCTGCTGCAGGCGGTTGAGCGGGTGCGGCTGCAGCTGATGAGGGCGCGCAAGCTGTTGTGCGTGGGAGAGGGCGCTGCGGGCGGCTGGCGTGTGCGCGCAAGCTGCGGCCGCTTCTGCAAGTGCGGGCGGAGGATGCTGTAGGCGCATGGAGATGGCCTCTGCAAGCGCGGGCGGAGGCGTGGCGGTGGTCTGCAGGCACGGTTGGCGTGGGTGCGCAAGTTGCAGGTGCTTCTGCAAGCGCGGGGGGAGGGTGCTGCAGGCGCGGTTGGAGACGGTGGGCGCTAGTCTGCAGGCGTGGTGGTCTGCAGGCGCGGGCGGAGGCGTGGCTGTTAGAGATTTGAGGCGCATTTGAGCTGAAGGTTGACGGACATGGGTGCGCTGAAGGTTCTGCAGGTGCGGGAAGGGGTCTGTAGGCGACTTCAGGCATGTGCGGTGGAAGTGAGCGGGTAACTTCAGACGTCTGGGAAATTCCCCAGACGTCTTGAGTTACTGAGAGGGTGGCTGAATCAGTAGCTCGGTGATGGTGGTCGGCGATGACGGCGAGGGGGATGCACGCTAAGGTGCTCATGGTGATGCGGCGAGCTCTGGATGGAGGTGTGGCCTGTCACACCACACACCCACGGTGATGGAGACTCGTCGCCACAGTAGAGGCCGGCAATGTGGAGTGGAAGAGAGAGGTTCTCTCTGCACAGTGGTTGGTCGGTGGCGGAGACCTCCCGAGCTCGGCTGCCTCCCTCCTCCTCTTGTAGTGGCCTGCACACATTTGAAATCATCCACCCAACTAGATCCATCACATCCGCTCCCATTTGAATGGGTTCTTCACTGCACCAGCCGTTTGTCGTTGGAGCGGCAGCCAGCCGTTCCTGCAAGAAGAAAAGAAAATAATGTTAAAATATTAGGGCCATTTATATACAGACCCTCAACTTTTATGTTAATAAAAATAATATACCTAATTGGTTATCTAATTAGATAAATGCCATTCTAAACTAATTCTAAATGTACTTAAAGTATGAATGCAATGCATGGATTATGTAATTAAATTAAAACTATGAATTAATCTATTTACATCCTAATTTATACTAAATAAATGTTAGAATTAACCTAATGTGTAGGCACTTAAATACTTAAATAGCCCATAACTATGGGCTAATCAATATATAAAAAGTTGAAAAAGACTTAAATTAAAATAAACCTTGAAAACCTCAGTTTACATTATAGTTCTTATGTTTTATTTCAATAGAGTCCTTATTTTTCACTTAGGTCGTCAATTTTCGTTACAAATAAGTCCCTTAAAACTTCATCGTCTTTCCTTCTTTAGCCTCCTCAACCGCTAACGATATGAGGTGCTTTCACCTACAGATCACCATGTATCCGATGTCATTCCTTCCTCTCCAATCTCCTGGAGCTTGTGCTCACCATCCCCTTTTCATCCACTGGTCTGGATGAAGCTGCAATCCCATTTTAGGGTTGAAGATAGCCTCACTAGAGTCGGAGAAGACGCCGGTGGTTACTCCACTCCTAGACTCTTCTTCGTCCAGATACACCCTCCTTCTCAGCCACTGCAACCTATAAATATCCCTCCACACCCTCAATTTCACTAAGTTAGCTCCCTTCCCTCTTCTTCACTTAGCTAACTGATAGGCTACTCTTTCCAAAATCTAGCGACCTTCCTCTGCTTCCTTCGTCGTCCTCTATCCACCTTTGCTTGCTCTGGATCTCCACTGATGTCAGCCAAATCTTCTGACGCAGCGCTGACACTGGAGTTCCTCTACTTCACTCCACCACACCCGCCGGACTTCTTCCCTGTCCCTCTGATTTCCTCCTCCGAGGACCATCGACGGAGATCTTCTACCCCCTTCATCCAGGTAACAGTAGGTTAGGTAAGTAGATTAGTTAGCGTAGTTAGTTATGTAGATTAAATAGATGTAATGTCAGAATTCCATTCATCTTGTTCAGCTCTGGTGAGCTTGTCTGGAGCAATCTTTTGTCTTTTTAAAACATTGTTCACCTTCTTTAATCCTTCATGAACATTTCTATCACATTAATTCACTGATTAGATCACCTATTCGCCTAAACCATCTCCACCTTCACCACTGCTTCCGCTATCCACGGCGGAAGTAGCTGTGCCTAATCCACCTCCATTGAGGTCCTCCAGCACTTAACCATCACTTAAGGGCCCCTATCTTCACTTTAATTTAAATAATAATCATCTATAACTTAAACGCCTAATTTTAGTTAATCTCCTGAGCTTGCTGTCAGTGGCGGCTCAGGAGGAGTTCATATCGCTAATTAAAAACTTATAATCCATCGCCGCTTCCTTTTGACTTTTTTTCTTCACTCAATTGAGTGAGAAAACAGGTGTTGAGCCCAATCAAACTCAAAATCTGTTCACTCTGAATTCACTACATAACTTTCACTTTAATTGTTAATTGAAGAAATTAATGTGTTCTTGAGGTTCCTTGTGACCTCAGGAAGCTTTTTAGATCATCTATGGCATGTTTTGACGTCATTTGTACATTTTATCCTTTTTTTGGACTCACTGGAGATCCAACGAGCTCTGACGAGTCATATGAACTCTTCAACCCATAGAAGTTCACGTGCATCTCCAGATCACTTATTTGAAGGTCATTGAGCATTTTGTAGCAATTTATTTGAGGTTTTAAGAGCACAAGCTCCTTCTAGACCTTTCTCTTCTCCAACTCTAACAATGTTGGAGATGACTATTGGTTAGGGTTAAGCTTCATTTAAAAGGTATAGAAGCATCAGAAGGATGCCTTGAGACCAATCCAATAGGTCAATCTCTGAGATAGACCTTGGTTTTTTCTATCGAACAAACTTACTTAGGATCTCAAGCGACATACCTGGAACCATAGAAATCTAAGTTAAAACTTCCTTCTAAGAGTCTGAATTTATTCCTGAGGTGAAAGAGAAGTGAATAAAGGCATTAATTTCCTCTAAAATGATCTAATTTAGAAAGACAAATTTTAAGGCTTAATGGTCAACCTTAACTCTAATTCAAGGATTTGGGATTCAATCTGGAGAATTGAGGAGTCCAATCTATTCCTGGGATGTTTTTAAATGATTTAAATTCAATTTGGTTGAACTCTGATTGATTTTATAGAAAAATTTGATTGTTGTTCAGTTTGAGTTATTTTTGAACCCAAACTGGCGACAATGAGTTTTTGGTGAATTTTAGATGAATAATCTGCCTAGATAGATTCTTAACAACCTTCAGAGGTTGTTTGATTTAATAAACTAGACTTCTAGCTGTCTGTTGGACCAGACAGAACTTGAAATGAAGTTCTAAAGCTCTTTAGCGAAGCTTTTTAGCCTTTTCACCTTCTTGATGCTTCTCAGAGTTCCTTTCCTTCACCAACAATTGCAGAAACACTTTCTGAATCTCTTTAGCACCTTGTCTTGAGGTCAAAAGCCACTCTGTAGGACCTTAGAGCTAAAACATGTCCCTGCAGGCAGTATGGTAGTATCGACCTAGACCTTTTTGCCCTTTAAATCGAAGATGTAAAACTTCCAGGAGTATTAAACTGATACTACAATCATGTAGAGCAACCTTAGAGCTTTCCAGCAAGCCTTCATTTGCTTAAATTGGAGCTCTATGCTGGCTGGAATCATCAATCAAAGTCTGGTCTGGGAGGGGACTAGATAGTTCCACATCGGCGAAATTGAAGCGCCCGCCTTAGGATAAAAGTAAAAGTGAATGGGGCCATTGAGTCATCAGCGTAGGGCACAGAAATAAGCATATGGGTGTGTGTGTGGGTGCGTACAGTGTCCATGCCCGAGTGTGTGTGTGCTTGTGGGCGTGCGAGTGTGGGCCTGGGAGGCCGTGGGTCGGATAGGCTCGAGACCATGCTGAACCGGAAATAAGTCAAACCAAATAAAAACCAGGTTTGGACCAAGTAGGGTCTGGTCCCACCTTGACAGGGGTGCTGTGTATCCCCGACCGGTCCAAGCCGCCAACCTTAAAACCTAATTTTTGGTTCAGACAAAGGATTCAAATCGGTTTGGTTCAGAAGAACTGCAAAGGTTTGGAAGGGTTGCAAAGGAAGAAAAGGAGAAGGGGAGAGCTCCTTAAGGTTGAATAAGATAAATAAATAGAAGAGTAAAGGAAAGATAGCAGGCAGAGTAAGAAGAAAGATTAAGAAGAGATGTATAAGAGAAGGGCTCGAGAAATGAAAAAGATTAAGAGAAAAGTAGAAAGAGAAAAAGAGAGAGAGAGAAAGGTAGAAGAAGAAAAGAAGAAAGATGAGGCTGAAGGCAAAGAAAAGTAAATAGTGGTTTAATTTCTTGCATTGTACTAATTTATTTTTAAGGTTAATGTTGTAATAAGGCATATATTCATTAGAATTACTTTTTCTTGACTTAATCTATTGTAAATAAGAAGAATTAAAAGAAATGAACATGTTTACTTGTTTGTAAAAGTAAATCATATATGTAAATGTGTTTTCCTTATGAAATTTTGCATTCTTTTAATTAGAAATCCTTAAGCAAAATTCATATTCTTAAAGTAAATTTAATTATAATTCCCATAAGTAGCTTTGGATTAGTGGTGAATTTTAATTAAGTTATGCCTCCTAGCGAACGACCAGGACATAACCAGCTTAAAAGAGATAACATCTAAAATGTTAGGTTAACTTGACCCAAGGCAGCTTAATCGGCATAAATTCAAGTTGACCTAAGTTACTTTCTTTTGCACAAAATTAAGCATAATTAACTTAATTAGCTGTGTTGAGAAAGTTAATGACCATTTTATTGGTGCTATTGTTGGGGAGGTAACTGTAAATTATATTCACCATTACTACTATTTTTAGCTGTTTTGTACTAATATGTTTTGTTTTTTTTTTTATTTTCCACCTTCTTTTCAGGTTTACCTTTGAGGGTATTCTCAGGAAAGGAGGCAGGTTTTCTTTTTCTATTTTATTTTTCACAATACATACCATTGTGAGTATTTTTTCCTTAGTCTCCAGTTTAGTTTGTATTGTTGCATTTAGTTAGTAAAAAAATTAAAAATACAAAAATGCATACTTTCTGACTAGCAGTAGCATGTTATAGGCAAACACTCTTAGGAGTACATTTACCTGCTAGTAGCTCTATCATCTTACTCAGGAAAAGTTTTCTACTATTTTTCTCCCATCAGTAGGAAAACACACAAAAAATCGCGTAAATCCCTATCCTGGAGATAATAACAAGACCATATTCTTTGCTTAAAAATACTTAAAAAGCGTTCACTTTACTTCTTTCAATCATATGTTTGAAAAGATTAAGTTAAAAAGAGGATGATAAAAATTGTGACTTAATTCTGTTTGCAGAATGCATGCGAGTTTTATCGCTATCGTCTATTGCATACTATCACGCACACAGCACGATCGCTAGAGTCACACAAGTCTAATTTTTCTATCTCTCCTCTTTGCACCTCTTAGGGCTTTGGTCGAAAATCAACAAGTCTGTAACACTACTAGATCCCTGAGGAGCCAGTAGTGAGCGGTCTCGATCCTAGACCTTAGGCCTTTCAGCTTTAAGGATACACACTTGTGTAGACACGGGTTTAGGATGCGTATTTTGATATTGATATTATACTTGCTTGCATCCAAAGTATTTTGCGTATTCTAGCACTCTCTTCTTTCCTTTGAAAGAAGAGAAAAACCCACCTTTTCGTGCTATTTTGAGGGTCTTGTTGCCACTGATTTTTGGTGGTGTGAGTGTGCCTTTGCACATTCTTTTTGCTTTATGCACAGGAGGTGATCCTTGAAACCGCCTCTTGTAACTCTATTCACAGGTATTCTTAAGCCGGTTGCAGCTAAGCAACAAATAAAATTCCCGTCTGATTCATTTAATTTTTCTAGATTTGATTCTATGGATGAATTGCAGAATCAGAATCCGAAGATCCCTTCATCTTCTAGTCAGGGGGAGATGTCGCCTTTTGATATTCATGAGGCGCTCCTGAACCAGAATCTTAGAATGCATGAGTTGAATCGCCAAATTAATCGTTTGGCGACTGCTCTTAATAACTTGAGAAATCTCCAAACCTGTCCTCCACCTGAACCTGAGGCAGGTTTTGATCTTCCTGATTTATCGATCACCTATCCTAGGCCTCTACTCCGAGACTATTATAATCCATCTAATGCACAAGTAGAGTCTAATGTTAGGATTCCCATTGGGAAAAATGGCCCAGAATTAAAGCCAAATATTATAAGTCTAATCCCACATTTTCAGGGATTTGCATCCGAGGATCCATTTCAACATATCGAAGATCTTAAAAATCTATCTCAAAATATTGGACCTCAAAATCAAAATAGGGAAATCCCACTCATGAAAATGTTCTCTTTTAGCTTTAAAGATAAAGCTGCATATTGGTATAGAACTATTGCAATACCAATCTCAACTTGGGTTGAACTTGAATATGCATTTTTGAAGAAATTCTTTCCTATTGGTCACATGAATGCTTTAAGGCGAGATATCACAACTTTTAATCAAAATCAAGGAGAACCAATTCATGAAGTGTGGGAATGCTTTCATGAATTACAAAGAAAATGCCCACATCATGACATCCCTCGTTGGCAACTAATGCACATCTTTTATTATGGATTGCAAGAGGGCATTCGCAATCTAGTCGATGCCTCTTGTGGAGGGAACTTTCTAAATTGCGACGTAGAATCTGCTTTAGAATTATTTGAAGGGATGGCAGAAAACTCAATCAACAATGCATCCATGTTGCAATTTACGCAGGGCACGAATATAGCACATCAAAATCTACATAAGGGCATTCATGAGATCGGTAATCTATCCAGTTCAAAGGATTTAGAGATTATTGCAGAAAAACTGGACAAAGTCAACATCATAGCAAAGCATCTTGGTGAGGTTCGAAATACAATGAAAACTCTTACACCTCTACTTACTACGCAAAATCCCGTGCATTCGCCTATTTTGCAAATTCCCACGGGGAGGGAATTTGCGAATAATCTGGATTCTAGAGATCCATCTTCCTTGGGTTTTCTATCTACTCCTGCGCCAACCCAAGGAGGGACCTTTGTTCCACAATCTTTCTCACCTTTTTCCCAATCTCCTATTTTTGTGGAAAACATGCCCTATCCTTTAGATTTGAACCCCATTAAGGGATATGCACCAAGATCAAACCCATATTCTAACTCCTATAATCCTGGATGGCGTAATCACCCTAATTTTTCTTGGTTTGACCATTCACAAAAACCATCATATCCGACTCAGACTAGGCAAAACCCGCCTACGTTGCCATTTGAACAACATAATGTGAAGCCATTTTACATGGGTTCGTAGAACCTCGTAGGGCCAAATAGTGATTCACAGCTTGGCTGGATTTTGCGAGCTTGGACTGAGAGCCAGTGACAGAATGCTGAGGCTCTTGCTGAAGTCCAATAGTAATGTTCGGCAGAATTAGTTGATCTTAGGGGCCAAATCACGCAGTCTCGTCAGCTTGGGGCCCTTCCATCCCAGCCAATTCCAAACCCTAGGAATATCCAATAGAGACAACACTCGGGGTGCAAAATCCGAATCAGGGAATTGTCCATTTCCTTAATCAATTACCCCTGAATCCAAATCTACCCTCTGCTAATCACGATTGAGTTTCTTAATCAACAATAATCATTTTCAAATCAACCTTTGATCTCTAATTCATCTTCCCAAAATTAACAAGCATCTTCTTTTTCATCAGCTTCCTCTTCACATGCAGGTATTAACTCTATTACAACCCACCATGGAACTTCCACTAGGGATCCAGTTTATCCAAGGAACCTATCCCAAGACCCTGGTACATCTAGAATGACCCCAGTTTCTACACCTGTAGGAGGTGCAGAACTCGATCCCGCATTTCTCGCTAATTCGCAGGATCCGAGAAATACCTCAGTAGAACAAGAAATCAACATCCCACTTTCCAAAGCTTTGAAGAAAACTAGGAAACAAAAACAACCTGTTACATTAGATGAGAATTTAATTAAAATTTTTTAATAGGTACACATTAATATTCCACTCTTAGATGCTATCAAAGACATTTCGACTTACGTGAGATTTCTTAAAAGGTTGTGTACACCTAAGCGTAAGTCAAAGAAAGGAAGCACTATGGTACTTTCAGAGCATGTGAGCTCTATAATTTCAAGTACGCTTCCTTTGGAAAAGAAAGACCCAGGATCTCCATTTATTTCCTATATAATTGGGGATCAATGTTTTGATAGAATCCTAATAGATTTAGGAGCATCTATTAACCTCATTCCTTTATCTTTGGTAAAACATTTCCACATAGAAAACCTCAAGTCTACCAATGTTACCTTACAATTAACTGATAGATCTATCAAGTCACCTAAAGGAATGTTGGAGGATGTAATTGTAAGAGTTTAGGATTTTTATTTTCCAGTAGATTTTATTGTCCTTGATATGAAAGTACCCGAACACATTAGAGATACCCCAATTATTTTGGGGAGACCCATTTTGGCCACTGCAAAGGCCAACTTTGATTGTGAATATGGAAAGATTGAATTGAAATTTGGGGAGAAGACAATTAAATTGGATATATTTAGAGCTTCTAGGGGATTGGATTGCAATTGGATTGAGGAAATCAGATTTATTGCAATTTTTGAGGATGACATTAGTTCCTTAGAACTAGAGAGCACACCTTTTGTTATATCATACCCTCAAAATGAAACCCTATTATTGAAATCTATACTTAATCCTGAATCTTATCACTCATTAAATTCACTTTTTGCAGTCGAAAATCCCTCCCCAAATCCTACTATTGATTTTACTCCAGTACTAGAATTGAAACCATTGCCTGATAACCTTAAATATGTCTATCTCGAATCTGATCAAACATATCCTGTAATTATCAACTCTCATCTTTCTGAAGCACAAGAATCCAAATTGATCAAGGTTCTTCGAGATCACAAGAAGGCAATTGGGTGGACTCTTCATGATCTCACCAGGATTAGCACCAATTTTTGTACTCATTGCATCTATATTGAAGATGGGGCACAACCTTCAAGAGAAGCTCAAAGACATCTAAATCTGAATTTAAAGGAGGCCGTAAAGAAAGAAATAATCAAGTGGCTAGATGATGATATTATATATCCCATATCTGATAGCCCTTGGTTGAGTCCAATTCAACTGGTAGATAAAAAGGCAGGACTCATTATAATTAAGACTGAATCTGGATAAACCATTCCCACACGAATTGCGAATTCATGGTGGGTTTGTATTGATTATCATAAGCTTAATACAGTCACAAAGAAGGACAATTTTCCTTTGCCATTCATTGATCAAATCCTTGAGATATTTGCTGGTAATAGGTTCTTTTGCATTTTAGATGGTTACCTCGGATATAATCAAGTAGCAATCTATCCCAAAGATAAAGAGAAAATGACTTTCACCTGCCCCTTCGGAGCTTTTGCTTTCCGAAGAATGCCATATGGGCTTTGCAATGCATCCACGACTTTTCAACGTTGCATGTTAGCCACTTTTACCGAAATGGTGGGTGGATATGTGGAGGATTTTATGGATGATTTTTTAGTCTTCAGGGAAACATTTGATATTTGTCTGGATAATTTGTCGAAGATTCTTAAAAGATGTATAGAGGTGGACCATGTCCTCAGTTGGGAGAAGAGCCATTTTATGATTCCTGAAGACATTGTACTTGGCCTCCTCATGTCTGAGTGAGGTATCCAAGTAGATCGAGCTAAGATCAATCAAATTACAAAATTTTAAATTCCTGACTCGATCAAAGGTATTAGATCATTTCTCAGTCATGTGGGATTTTATAGAAGATTTATACCTGATTTTTCAAAGATTGCTAGACCACTCACAAACCTCCTCACGGATACTACTTTTGAGATGAGTGAGGAGTGTATTTCTACATTTGAAACATTGAGAGACAAAGTGACATAGGCTCTGATCTTGCAACCACCTAATTGGGATTTACCATTTGAAATCTTGTGTGATGCATCAAATTATGCAATAGGAGCTATTCTGGGATAGAGAATTGAGAAAAATTCTGTAGTAATTTACTATGCTAGTAAAACTTTGAATGAGACACAAAGGAATTACTAGCAATAGTATTTGGATTAGAAAAGTTCAGATCCTATATACTCAGATCTCGAATCATTGTGTACTCTGATCACTCAGCTATCCGACACCTTCTATCCAAAAAGGACACGAAACCTAGGTTGATCAAATGTGTCTTGCTTTTGCAAGAATTTGACCTAGAAATTTGTGACAAGGCAGGATGACAAAATGTTGTTGCTGATCACCTTTCTCGCCTTCCTTCTAATACTACTGAATCAACTCCTCCAATTACTGAACACTTTCCTAATGAACATCTTTTGACTATATCATCAGATCTCCCTTGGTATGTTGATATTGTTAACTATTTGGTTACACATTAGTTCCTGCCAAACTGGGATGGGAATCTCAAATCACGACTCAAATCAGAAGCCAAATACTATTTCTGGGAAGATCCGTATCGTTTCCGAATCTGTAATGATCAAATCATTAGGCATTGTGTTAATACTATCCTCTCCTTTTGTCATGACCAGGCTTGTGCTGGTAATTTTTCTGGTCGAAAGACCGCTATAAAAATTCTGCAATGTGGGTTTTATTGGCCCACTTTATTTGCAGATTCACTGAGATACTGTAAGGGATGTAATCGCTGCCAAACTCTTTGTGGCATGTCACAAAAAGACATGATGCCTCTGAATCTGATTGTTGCCTGTGAAATCTTTGATATTTGGGGCATAGACTTTATGGGTCTGTTTTCGTACTCTTTTGGCTTCGAATTCATTTTACTTGTTGTTGATTACGTTTCTCTTTGGATTGAAGCCATACCCACATGCACAAACGATCATCGAGTTGTCACTCCTTTTATACAGAGTCATATTATCACTTGTTTTGGGATACCTCACGCCATCATTTTCGATAGTGGTTCCTATTTTAATAATGCCCAGTTTAGAAATTTACAAAGAAAATATGGGGTTACACATCTTATTTCTACACCTTATCATCCCCAGACTAATGAGCAAACTGAGGTCTCTAATCGAGAGATCAAAAAGATCCTTCAAATGGCAATCCGACCTGATAGGAAGGATTGGTCTTCCCGTTTAGATGAGGCTTTGTGGACTTATAGGACTGCCCACAAAACACCAATAGGCATGTCACCATACAGACTTGTTTACGGTAAACCCTGTCATCTTCCCGTAGAAATTGAACACAAGGCCTATTGGTCAATGAAAGCCTGTAATTTAGACTTCACGAAGGCTGGTGATAATAGTAGGTTGTAGCTTAGTGAACTTGAGGAATTGCGTCATGATTCCTATGAGAGTTCAAAGCTGTATAAGGAAAAACTCAAATCCTTCCATGATAGATACATTTCCCGCAAATCATTTTCACTTGGTTAGAAGTGTTACTTTTTGATGCTGGTTTGAAGCTCTTCCCTAGGAAACTTAGGTCTAAATGGCAAGGGTCATTTATTGTTGTTAGAGTCTTCGATAATGAAGCTAATCGAAATCACTGAACCCAACAAGGTCAACCCTTCAAAGTTAATGGTCAACGTTTAAAACCTTTCTTGGGATCACATCCTTTACGACTTGTTGGAGAATGTTACATGCTCCATTAGGGTTTGCCAACTTTCCATCGACATTTTGCACAAAACTATTTCCTATTTTCTACACTTTTCTCCTCCTATACACTTTTCTAATTTTTCACTTCATCTTACACTGATTACCTTCATTTAGTACTAACTGTCCACTCTGACCTTTGGTCAGAATTGAAATCATCCGCATAGAGATCTTTGATCTCCTCTATCCAATTCCTTCCGTTACCCTAAACTAAATGAAGTGTATTATCTTTTCACCCTTCTTACAATGCGGACATTGTAAAATCTTCGCTTGGGGGGTGTGAAGTAAAATTTTCATTTCAAGTGTATTTGTAGAGAAAATATAAAAAAATTACACAAAAATTAAGTACCCACAAAATTTTTAAATAAATGGAAATACCAAAATTAGATATTTTAAAAAAAATATATCATAAAAATTGAAAAAATTTTGAAAAAAAATTCATAAAAATTGGAAAATTTTACAAACCATAAAAACAAAAATATACAAAAACAAAATATTTGAAAATTGCAAAATTATAAAAATAATAAAAGGGGTTTTTACAGTTAGAATAAAGAAGAAAAAAAGAAAGAAGAAAAAGGGGAATATATATATCAATAATTAAGAGCTTAATTTTTCTTTTAGGTCAGAAACCAAAATATAAAAGAATCTATATATATATTATATAAGAGCATTAAATCCTTATTTAGATTTTTACACAATTTTATTTGCCAAATTTTAAAATAGGATTTTATTTGAATTATAATCTTTAAACCTTAAGGCTTTGTTTTTCTATTCTTACCCTGAAATTAAGTAACTAAGGTGTATTAAGTTCAAAACTTAAGTTTTGGAATTAAATTTGAACTTTTTAATCAATTAGATTAAGTAATCCTTTTGCTTTTTGAATATTTGATTTTATCTTCAAGTTAAGTAAAAAGGCCAGATATTCAGAGTTAATTAAGTAAAGAGTTAGTAGAACCTTGGTCTTCAAGTCTATCATGCTACAGTTAGCTTAATCAGCTAAAGGACATTTGGCTAGACTTGGCGAGCTTTTGTCTTGGTAGCTCCTATAGGAGGAAACTAAAAGTTTAAAGAACTTGAGAGTGAATGGCTTTTTTGTCCAAGCTCTGATTTGAGAGCTAAGTAACCTAAGCATCCAAAAGCACACACGTAGAATTGTCTTGATGGCATCTGAGACCACGAAAACACAAAGATTAAGAGATCGATTCTAAATCCTCTTTAGTCTAGAGATGGATGTGCCACTCACCTAGAAAAAGGATTTGGAGTATAAAGATAGTAAGAAAAATGAGAAGGGGGAGAAAAATAAAAAAATAAAATAAAACACTCTGCAGTTAAGTACCTTGCTACAAATTGGTACTTATGCAGTTTGTCCATAAAAATAAAGCATCTCGGTATAAATAGATGTTGCCCTTCTTTCCATCAAATAAAGGGACACCTCACTACATATGGGTGTTCTAACCTATAGAAAATTTTGAAAAAAAATGGAGATAAAAACTAGGAATAAGAGACCTAGTGGTCCACCAGGGAGATATACACAAAAAGTGTTAACCTCGGGATAGAAAAATGGTGAGGAGAAAGCAACCAAACCTGATTAAGGCCAAGCCAAAGGCTTGAATTGGAATAACCTGGATTGGAAATTGATGTCTTAAGATATGAATTTTTGCAAATTTGGATGCCTTTAGCACAATTCTCTTAACAAGTACGGATGTTTTAAAATCATAGCTACTAAAACTTTGTATTGGGCAATGAAGCCTAAGAAATCGAGTTTTGAGGATTTGCAGTTGAGACATAAAGGAGAAGGAATGACAAAACCCTTCATCTAGAAGTTTGTCCTTAGTGCTGTAGGCTGGCAGATTAAAGTTTTACTACTCTAAGTTTGGTTAATGATGAATATCTCGCTAATTTCCTTAAACTTAGATTGATAGAAAACAAATTTCATAAACCAAGGATTAACTTAAGTCTATTGAGTTTTTGAGTTAAAATTTAATTTCCAACTACTAGGTTTTGTTTTCCTAAAACACTTTGAATTCTATGTTTTTAAGGGTTAAGAATGATTACAAAGAAGAAGTGATTTTTTAGATTCGAATTTTTGATAAAATTCTTATTAACAACTCTATTTTTAATAAAGTGTGTTTTAAAGATGTTTAAGTTTTAAGTCTAAGTAAGGAAATTTTCACAGAATGCTCTGTATATTAGTTATTCATATATATATAAAATCTAAAAAATTAATTCCGACCTAAGCTTTCCTCTACTTGGTCCTTATCTATATTAATTTAAACCGAAACACTTTAAATCACCATATTTCTAGTTTATTTTTCTAAGGACTAGAAAAACTTTGCCTTCGGGGTATGATGAGAAGCTAATCATAGTCTCTAATTACCCCTAATTAACTACTCTTCCTAGTTAATTAGCTAGGAATATGTAAATATATGGCTTAATTATTAAATAAGGGATAAAGAGTAAAGGACCTTAAAATAAGTTAAAAAAGCTATATTATTATCCAATTATATTATTAATATATTAATTAATAATTGGACTTGAAATATTACCAGTAATTTATCTAATTAATGTGTTAACTAACTTAAGTATTATTTATATCTAAGTATGTAATAACCTAAGTAACATTACTTAATAAAATAAATTAAGCTAAAAAGGTCAAAAATGTAAATTCAAGGTCTAAATGTAATAATTATCTTATTTATAGTCATATATAAAAGGTTGAAAAAGTTTTAAATTAAAATAAACCTTGAAAACCTTATTTTACATTTCAGTCCTTATGTTTTATTTCAATCGAGTCCTTATTCTTCACTTAGGTCCACAATTTTTGCTACAAATAAGTCCCTAAAAACTACTTCTTTCCTTCTTCAACCTCCTCAACGGCTGACGATAGGAGGTGCTTTCACCCACCGATCACTGCATATCCGACGTCATTCCCTCCTCTCCAAGCTCCTAGAGCTTGTGCTCACCATCCCCTTTTCATCCACCAATCTGGATGAAGCTGCAATCCCATTCTAGGGTAGAAGATAACCTCACCGGCGTCTGAGAAGATGCCAATGGTTACTCCACTCCTAGACTGTTCTTCATCTATATACACCCTTCTTCTCAGCTGCCGCAACATATAAATACCCCTCCACACTCTTGATTTCACCAAGTTAGCCCCCTTCCCTCTTCTTCACTGATCTAATTGATCGGCTATTCCTTCCAAAATCTGGCGACCTTCCTGCACTTCCTTCATCTTCCTCCGTCCACCTTTGCTTGCTCTAGAATGCCGCTGACGTCAGCCAAATCATTTGATGCAGCGCTGACATTAGAGTTCCTCAGTTTCACTCTGCCACACCCACCACACTTCTTCCCTAACCCTCTGATTTCCTCCTCCATTAAGGACCATCGACAGAGATCTTCTACCCGCTTCATCCAGGTAATAGTAGGTTAGGCATATAGATTAGTTAGAGTAGTTAGTTAGGTAGATTAGATAAATGTAATGTTAGAATTCCATTCATCTTCTTCAGCTTCGGTGAGCTCATTGAGCTTGTCTGGAGCAATCTTTTGTCCTTTTAAAACATCGATCACCTTCTTTAATCTTTCATGAACATTTCTATCACCTTAATTCACTGATTGGATCACCTATTCAACTAAACCATCTCCACCTTCACCATTACTTCCGTCATCCAAGGCGGAAGTAGCTACGCCTAATCCACCTCAACTGGGGTCCTCCAGCACTTAACCATCACTTAAGGGCCCCTATCTTCACTTTAATTTAAATAATAATCATCTATAACTTAAATTCCTAATTTCATTTAATCTCCTGAGCTCGCTATCAATGGCGGCTCAGGAGAAGCTCATATCGCTAATTAACCACTTATAATCCAACGCCACTTCATTTTGACTTGTTTTCTTCACTCAATTGAGAGAGAAAATCGATCCTGAGCCCAATCAAACTAAAAATCTATTCACTGTGAATTCACTGCAAAACTTTCAATTTAAATGTTAATTGAAGAAATTAATGTGTTTCTGAGGTTCCTTGTGACCTCAAAAAGCTTTTCGGATCATCTATGGCATGTTTTGATGTCATTTGTACATTTTAGCCTTTTTCTGGACTCACCGGAGCTCTAGCAAGCTCTGGCAAGTCAAATGAACTCTTCAGCCCAAAGAACTTCGTGTGAATCTCCAGATCACCTATTTAAAGGTCACTGAGCATTCTAAAGCAATTTATTTGAGGTTTTAAGACCTGGAGCTCCTTCTAGACCTTTGTCTTCTCCAACTCCGGTAGAGTTGGAGATGACTATTGGTTAGGGTTAAGCTTCATTTAAAAGGTATAGAAGCATCAAAAGGATGCCCTGAGACTAATACAATAGGTCAATCTCTGAGATAGTCCTTGGTTTGTTCTGTGAAGAAACTTTCTTAGGATCTCAGGTGAAAGGCCTAGAACCCTAGAAATCCAAGTTGAAACTTCCACCTGAGAGTTTAAATTTATTCCTGAGGTGAAAGAGAAGTGAATAAAGGCATTAATTTCCTCTGAAATGATCTAATTTAGAAAGTCAAATTTTAAGGCTTAACAGTCAACCTTAAGTCTATTTACGGATTTGGGATTCAATCAGGAGAATTGAGGAGTCTAATCTGTTCTTGGGATGTTTTTAAATGATTTAAATTCAATTTGGTTGAACTCTGATCGATTTTATAGAAAAATTTGATTCTTGTTTAGTTTGGGTTGTTTTTGAAGCCAAACTTACGATAATGAGTTTTTGGTGAATTTTAGATGAATAATCTACCCAGATAGATTCTTAAAAACCTTAGAGGTTGTTTGATTTGATAAACTAGACTTCGAGCTGTCTGTTGGGCCAAACAGAACTTGAAATGAAGTTTTGAAGCTAATAATCGAAGCTTTTTAGCTTCTTCACCTTCCTGAAGATTCTTAGAGTTCCTTTCTTTCACCAACAACTGTGGAAACACCTTCTGAATCTCTTTAGCACCTTGTCTGGAGGTCAAAAGCCTCTCTACAAGAACTTAGAGCCAAAAGACGTCTCTACAGGTAGTGTGGTCGTATCGACCGAAACCTTTTTGCCCTTCAAATCAAAGAGCTAAACCTTCCCTGAGTATCAAATTGATACTACAATCATGTAGAGCAACCTTAAAGCTTTCTAGCAAGCCTTCATTTGCTCAAATTAGAGCTTTGTGCTGGCTAGAATCAACAATCAAAGTCTGGTCTGGGAGGGGAATAGATGGTCCCACATTAGCGAAACTGAAGCACCCGCCTTAGCATAAAAGTAAAAAGAGAATGGGGCCATTCAATTGTCAGTGTAGGGCGTAGAAATGAGCATTTGGGTGTGTGTGTGGGTGCATGCAGTGTGCGTGCGCCTGTGGGCATGAAAGTGTGGGCCCGTGAGGGTGTGTGCATGTGGGCCTGGGAGGCCATGTGCTGGATAGTCTCGAGACTATGCTAAATTAGAAATAAACCAAAGCAAATAAAAAATAGGCCTGGACAAAGTAGGTTCTGGTCCCACCCTGAGAGGGGTGTTGTGTATCCCTGACCAATCCAAGCCGCCAACCTTAAAACCTAATTTTTGGTTCAGACAAAGGATTTGAGCTAGTTCAGTTTAGAAGAACTGCAAAGGTTCAGAAGGGTTGCAATGGAAGAAAAGGAGAAGAAGAGGAGAGCTTGTTAAGGTTGAATAGGATAAATAGACAAAAGAGCAAAGGAAAGATAGCAGGCAGAGTAAGAAGAAAGATTAAGAAGAAGAGATGTATAAGAGAAGAGCTTGAGAAATGAAAAAGATTAAGAGAAAAGGAAAAAGAGAGAAACAGAGGGGTAGAAGAAGAAGAGAAGAAATATGAGACTGAAGACAAAGAAAAGTAAATAGTGGTTTGATTTCTTGCATTCTACTAATTTCATTTTAAGCTTAATGTTGTAATAAGGCATATATTCATTAGAATTACTTTTTCTTGCCTTAATCTCTTGTAAATAAGAAGCATTAAAAGAAATAAACATGTTTACTTGTTTGTAATAGTAAATCATATATGAAAATGTGTTTTCCTTATGGAATTTTGCATTTTTTTAATTAGAAATCCTCAAACAAAATTCATATTCTTAAAGTAAATTTAATTATAATTCCGATAAGTAGCTTAGGATTAGTGGTCAAATTTAATTAAGTTATGCCTCCTAGCGAATGACCTGGAGTCAACCAGTTAAAAAGAAATAAAATCTAAAATGTTAGGTTACTTGACCCAATACTACTTAATCGACATAAATTCAAGTTGACCTAAGTTACTTTCTTTTGCACATAATTAAGCATAATTAACTTAATTAACTATGTTGAGAAAGTTAACGACCAGACCACGATCTTCTTCAAGGTTGATATGCGATTGGGATACCACCAAATTAAAATAAAAAAAGGGGACGTACCGAAGATCGCCTTCAAGACACACTACAGCCATTACGAGTTCTTGGTGATGCCATTTAGATTAAAGAATGCTCCAACCGTATTCATGAACTTGATCAATTGATCTTCACATCGTACCTGGACCACTTTGTCATGATGTTCATTGATGACATCCTCATCTACTCCTGTGATGAGGCATGGCATTAGTAGCATCTCCATTTGGTTTTGGTGACGTTGAGGAAGCCTAAGTTGTATGCCAAATTCAGACAGTGTGAGTTCTAGCTATGAGAGGTGGCATTCCTAGGACATGTGATATCTAGTGCAAGGATTTTTGTTCTCTGTCAAAGTTGAGGCAGTGTTGAAGTGGGAGCAGCCTAAGGCTATACTGACATACGTAGCTTTCTAGGTTTGGTAGGCTATTATAGGTGATTTATTCAGGGCTTTTCACATATTTCGCTTACATTGCCTTAGTTAATAAGGAAGGATATCCCCTTTCTTGGACTGGCGATAGCGAAATGAGTTTCCAGACGCTAAGGGGAGCTAACATTGGCCCTTGTGCTTACCATCGCTAGTAGTGGTGGTGGATTCATGGTGTACACAAACACTTCGCACAAGGGGCTAGGTTGTGTTTTCATGCAACATGGGCATGTAATCACTTATTGGTGAGTCCAATTCGTTAGACTATAATTAGTTCTACAATGGTTATGTCTTACATTTTAGCTTGCATTTATTTGCACATATAGATATAAAATAAGTGCATGCACCATTATTTTGTTTAACTTTTATTTCATGGCATTTTGCATTTTCGTGAGACATAAAAAATTAGGCACTTTCATTGGGCACCTTTGCTTGTCATATAAATAATATACATTTCTTCTCATTTATAGAAGGCTTCTCATTTAGAGAATTCACTCCAGAAGAAATTCTAGAGGACGCCATCCTTGCAATATGACCACGCCACCTATGGTTATACGGAGGTTGTTCAACCTTTCCTCTTACATGTGCCAACAAGTGGAATTTGTGCATGGCCTTCATTTCACAGTAACTAATTCGGAATGCCACCTTGGCATTTTCAATTCCCATTATTGTGATCTAAAAAAATCAACGACAAGAGGGCACGCACAAAAGAGAGGCAGAAGACCTCCACTTGACAATGATTGCTCTCCCTCCAATCCAGTCAATGAAAGGGGAGAAGAGGGGTCATCCCCTTGTCAATTAGTCACCCTCCTGCTCCTCTCCTTCCATGCACCACCACCACACCATCTTCTTCTTCTCAACCTTGGGTGGAGAGGCACCACCATCACCAGCCCCTCTCCTCGCCAAGAAGTTGTATGGGTGAGGAACCACCCCTCTACCCCTCATGACACAATAGTTGTGCACACGACATCGTATAGCTTAAAGGAGAAGAGAGGTTGTCGCCATCACCACCATGGTGGAGAGGATGAGGATGAGCACCGCATTGCATGGTGGTAACAACACCGTGCGATTCCACTGCACTGCCCTCAATATCGTCTACGACTTCGCATCAACAATCCAAGAGATTCCCCAAATCAAGTGAACTCTTCCCCTTTCATTTTTATTTCATGTTCTAATTGTTTCTGTAATGTCATGAACTTTCACACTATTTTGGTGATCGAATAAAGATTTGAGATGTTGTTTTACATGCCTTCTTTGTGGTTCGACCTCGTTTAAGCTTGGCTTTGAGGAGAAATTTTTCTATGCACGATTCATATTTTCTTTAACACAAAATTCGCGATCAGATGGTGCTATTGATGTGGAAGCCAATAGGCACATCTTGATCGTCACTTGATCACCTTTAGGTTGCATTTAGGGTCCTTAATTTCATCACTTCCATTTAGGGTTCTGAGGTTAATGCTTAGGATTTTAGTTTAGTCAATTTTCTATTCAAATTCAAGAATGTTCTCTAGCCTAAACGGGAATGCAATTTCTGGACTGATCTATTTGGAAAAAAATTGTAAAACAATTAATGAAGTTTGGTCTTCAAATTAGGTTTCTCAATTGATAAAGTACATTTCTTGATTCGCTATGGTAAAAAAACTGAAAAATCCAATACTAATGGGTGGTCAGATTTGATTTTAGTACTATTTTGAGAACTTCCCATATTTTCTTGGGACAATAGGAAACTCCAAATTGGATGACAATCTTTTTAGATTTCATTTTTAAATATAAATTTTTAGAAAAAGAATCCCCAAAAATTTGGAGAAGGTTAACTTTAATGAAGTTTGGTCTTCAAATTAGGTTTCTCAATTGATAAAGTACATTTCTTGATTCGCTATGGTAAAAAAAATGAAAAATCCAATACTAATGGGTGGTCAGATTTGATTTTAGTACTATTTTGAGAACTTCCCATATTTTCTTGGGACAATAGGAAACTCCAAATTGGATGACAATCTTTTTAGATTTCATTTTTAAATATAAATTTTTAGAAAAAGAATCCCCAAAAATTTGGAGAAGGTTAACTTTGTGTTCCACACAAGGAAGACCTTTGGAGGAGGTCATGAAGGTGGTCCACACCACCTTGGAGAAGAGCTTAACGGTGGTACATGCCCACCCTTGGAGAAGGACAGTGTTGAAGCTATGATTTGCTACGCTGACGTATTTGGATTTGAAAACCTGTTGTCGTAGTATGAAAGCAAAGAGCTCATGTTCAACAAATAAAATTTATACCGGAATAGAAATCCCGGGTCAAACTCAAAAAGGCTACGTCGATCTATATTTTTTTTAGAGTTTTTGTTAAAAGCGAAGCGATGTAATTACAATGAAGCAATATTAGCAATCAGAATAAATGAGAGAGAGAGAAAGAGAGAAAATGTGCACTAAATATTTCAAAATGTTTATACAATAAAACCAAAGAAGAATTAAACTAGAAAGTGGGAAATCAACTACACTAGAAAGTAAGAAAATTCTACTCTAGAAAGCTGTAAAGAAGAATGGGAGAGAGAAGTTTTCCTCCTCGATGATCGCTTGGAGGAAGAGCCAAATGAGACGTCGCTTGGACGAAGGAGGGCAGAGCGGGAAGAATGAGGTCGAAGTAGGAGGAACGAGAACGGGGTAGCACGTCGTTGTCGTCGTAGGATCTGCTTCTGAAATGAGGGAGAAAATTTAACTTTATCTCTTGAAGTGCATCCCTAGTGTGGGACAAGCTTCTCTTGAGCATTGGAGAGGTAGTGGAGAGAAGGGATGCCAATTTTGTATGGAGGGGGTCTCCTTTTATAGTAGTAAGGAGTGAGGGTAATTTGGTCTTTTCAATCTCAAAACATTAAATAAGGGGTCTTTAGTGACGAATAAAACCGTCGCTAAAGCCCCATCATGGGCGACGTGCACCGCCCGCTCGCCTCCCACGCATGCAATGCATGCTCACGTCCTTCGATTCTCTACCATTCGATCATGAGATCGAACGGTTGAGATGTGCCATCACCGTGCCTCTTCAAGTCGCAATGCCACATCTGATGGCACATCACGTGCGGGTGTCCGATAGCACGTGGGCGCTATTAAGCGCTCGCGGCCGATAGATCACGATCCAACGCTCCTTGCGCCCGCTTGCCTACGCTCGCTCGCCCACTCCTCGTCACTCGATCCCGCACCTCTCCTCTATGCAAGCGCTCTCACCTACTACGCTGTAGAGGGGAAATGGGCATGCGGTTGAAGTGGGATGCAGCTGCCGATGGTCGTTGGATGGCCATCCAACAGCCATGATCTAACACACGGTAGAAGGGTGCGGCTGTCTCCAAAATCAGTTGGGCCAGTTTGGGTGGCCGAGATGGCGCCATCTTGGCCATCCATCTTCGTGATGATGTAGATGGTGCAAAGGTTGTCGGATTGAGTCAATTTTCGTGCTGTTAGCCTGCAATCGTCGATCCGAATCCATCTGTGCGGTTGAATTTATCATTTGAAGTGTGGATTCACACCATCTTGGCCCTTGATCTTCTAGGGTTCCCTAATCTCTCTCTGATGCTGCAAATGTCTGATTAGGGAGATCTTGGAGTTGTTGAACTCCAATCGTCGCCCTGATCAAATCTGTATAGTTTGATCTTCAATCCGAGGCCCTGATAAAAATTTGCCCTATCCTTGAACATAAAAGCAGACAATTAACCTCCATTTTATTCAAACTAATCTAAATGCAAGATGATGCATGCTAAGCAATATTTATAGTATGTAATGCAATCCTATACTTAAGAACATGCATAAATAGACATCTTAAGTAGTGTAAACATGGCATGGGGGTATGATGTAAACATGTTTACATCATACCCCCATGCCTATCTTTTGCTAGTCTTTAGCAAAAAGTACATGCTATTTATAAAAGAATCAGGTTGGATTATTTGAGCATGAATTATTTTCAATCATTAAGGAAATGTTTACTTAGGATCTGAACTTTCAAAGACACAATAGTGCCCGGGTATCTGCCAAAATGCTGACCGCCTCAAGCCCTCGGCTTATTCAAGGAAAAATTTCTTTGTCTCTTTTTCTTCTTTTTTTAATTTTTTTGGATTTTTGAGTTTTAGGGTTTAAGAGTGGCTTTCTACGGCCATTTAACTCACCCAAGATTTGATTAGAACCCTAAGTTCCAAGCATCTTATTGTGAATGTGATAGACTCATTGATCGGGAGAAAAAATGGACTTCGAATTTCTATTCCTCTAGGTGACCTTAAAAAGAGAATTCTGCCTAAAGGCGTATCTTTACAACGGGTAGCTTTCTCGCTACTTTTACTTTTACGGGATTAACACAAGGGTGAATCCAGTGTATATCTCCCCAGTTCATTCTACTTCTCCACTTCTTTCTAAGTGTTTTGGGAATTTTCAATGCATTTATTGAGTTAGGTTCTAGACAATCGATCGATGTGCTGTTACCACCGACAACTTGCCAGCCATACTCGTGCTGCGAAGTGTGGCTTATTTCTTTTTTTCTTTTCTCCTTTTCTTTTTCTTTTCTTTTTTTGACTTTCTTTTTCACTCTTTTTTTTTTTTAAGTAGGTGGCTTCCCTGGTTTAAGATTTACCTAAAGGCAGCAAGAAGAGAATGGTCCAGTGACTGGGCTCTGGATAGCCTACCTATGGGCTATTACTCACAATAACTTGCTAGCTATATCACCCTAGAAGGTTCATTAGCTATCCAATTTCTGTTAAAATATCCGAACAACGAGTCAGTGCAAAGAAGGTGTGTAGGTGCTTTAGGCTTAAGGTTCCCTCAAATCAGAAAGCAGGTTGATAAGTCATGTACTTATCACCCAAACTTATTTTCTCAAATTAAAATAGAATTTAGGTTGGCGAGGACTCAAAAAACAAAATCACATTTTAGTGAATACACGGGCCGATTAAGTCCAAAGACCTAAAGGGTCTTTGTGTTCAGATCCTAATGTAATATTTCCTAGGATTGAAAAGTCCTAATGTCTAATTATTCCCTCCTAATTCAAATTTTTTTTTATGTATAAATAAGAAGAGAAAAACAATTTACATGAATTTCATAAAGTTGACCAAATGATTCAAAAATGAATCCACCCCCACATGCCTAGCTGATGTAATGTCCACATTGAGAAAGAGACATGAAAGAAAGAGTAGAGTATGAAAGATGTCACCTAAATATGAAGCTCATGTTAGCTTTGTGGCATATGTACAACTGCTGAGTTTAATGCCATCAGCTAGGCGAAGTCAAGCCAAAGAAGTCACAGAATGGCTAGAGCAACCGTGTCTGAGATGGGTTCTAGAATAGTAAGGTCAATAATAGGCTTCAGACGTTGACCGTTGACCTTAAATGTGCTACCTATCTTTGGGTCAGAAATCTGAACGGCTCCATTTAGAAAAATCTGGTCAATTATGAATGGGCCATTCCATTAAGATCTAAGTTTGCCAGGAAAGAGCTCAAGTCTAGAATCGAATAACCAAGCCTTTTGCTTTGGCTCAAAGCTTTTGCAGGAAATCAATTGATCATGTAGTGCTTTGGTCTGGGCCTTGTAGATCTTGGCATTCCCGTACGCACCATTTCTAAGCTCTTCCAACTCAGATAGTTGGAGGTTCCTGGTCTTCCCAGCAAAATTTAGATCTAAATTGCATTGTTTAATCGCCCAAAATGCCCTGTGTTCAATCTCTATGGGTAGATGGCATGCCTTTCCACACACCAAAGAAAATGGAGACATGCCAATGGGTGTTTTATATGCCGTACGGTAGGCCCAAAGAGCGTCCTCAAGCTTTTGAGTCCAATCCTTGCGATCAGGCCTAACCGTTTTCTGCAGAATGTTCTTGATCTCCCGATTGAGGATCTCTGCTTGTCCATTCGTCTGGGGATGGTAAGGTGTGGAAATTCGGTGATTAACCTCGTATTTGGCCAATAAATTCTGGAATTGGGAATTAGTAAAATGAGTGCCATTGTCACTGATGATGGCCCTCGGAATCCCGAACCTGTTGAAGATATTTTTCTTGACAAAATCGATGACCACCTTGTAGTCATTCGTTCAGGTGGGAATTGCCTCAATCCATTTGGACACATAATCAACAGTAACAAGAATATACTGATGTCCAAATGAAGGGAGAAAGGGTCTGATGAACACACATAAATTCATGATAAATTGCATATTCTTGATAGTTCATAGGCTTAGCATGCATATCATGTTACAAATATTGCATAACATCCATTGCATGTCATTTAGGATAGTTGTATATTTTATATATTAATTCCTCCATTTTATATGGCCAGGGGGGCAATGCGACATCCATACGGGTTTCGGATGGAAAATCCAATCGTACAGATGGATCTGGAGCGACGATCGCAGTTCAATATCGTGGGAATCATCTTGATCTGAGCACCAAAGCACCATCTACAATAGGAAGAAGATGGATAGCCCAGATGGCGCCACGTGGCACCATCCAGGCCGCCCAACACCGGCCACTCAACTCCTTCTTCATCCGCGCCCTTCAATCCTAGCCATTGGATCAAGATCCAACGATTGGGAAGTGGTTACACCAAGCCACTCCACATGACACAAGGGAAGGTTTGCCACAATGGTCGGTGCGTTGGTTTGCAAAAGGAGGGTGTGGTTTGAATCCTTGCAGCCCCTCCAATTCGCAATTGGGCAAGCGCATGAGTGACAGCGCCAGTACAAGGTAGCGCACGTGCGCATGGCAAGCACGCATGCCAGCACAGAGCAAGCTCACACACAGCTGGGTGCAGACGGTCAGTGCCTATGATGAGCAGGGCAGCGCGACGCAGGCGCAAGGGTGGTTGGAGCTAGCTTTTAGCGACAGTTGGGCTGACCTACAATGACGCTTACAGCTGTCACTATTTCATTGCAAGCTAGTAGAGCCAGCTATGGGCGTGGGTGAGGTGAGTTGAGCTATCTACAGCAACATTTCCAGCGACGGTCTGGAGGTCGCTAAAGGTCCTTTATCCATTTTTAGCCTCATCACTATAAAAGGACCTACACCCCCTCCCTTCCAAGCCATCTCTACCTACTCTACTCCCACCTATTCCTAAGCTCTAGCAAGCTTACCAACACTCCATTAAAGCTTGTTCTCAAGATGCCAAGGTGCCTATTAGTGTAGCGAACCTCTACCCCACCAAATACTCTAACTTCCCATCTCCCTTCTTAGGTCTCCTTGGAGTCGTCCTCCCACCTCCATTCTAGTAGCAGATCAACTCCGTCTTCTTACCTCCATTCTAGAGCCACGCCGAAGCTTTCCTCAACACGACGTCCTCCTGTATCTCACCTCCGTCGTCCCACTCCTCACCTCCATCATCTGAGCTTCCACTAGGCGCTATCGTCTCATCGAATAGCCGATTCGGGAGATTTTCTTTCACCCCCCTCTCTTTTTATGCTTTCATAGTTCATTGCAATCGACATTTTATTGATATATATATCATATTTGTTCCATATCTATCTTGTGATTTATTCCACTTGTCTTTTATTTCAAAAACACAAAAAAAATCAAAACCCTAAAATAACAAAAAGAAACAAAACGAAGCATGATTTTCATGTAAAGTAAATGTCGCCTCCCTGTGTTCGATTCGGGACTCCCTTGGAGTTTCAGCATAAATTTTATCTGATCGATGTGTTTTGCAACTACGATGACGGGTTACTTGTAACCCAGACTTCTAACACGTGAAACATGCCCGACAATTTTGGCGTCGTTGCTGGGGAGGCAATAGAATTTACTTTGTTTTTTCTGCAATTCTTTGCATTTACATAGCACAACCCTACTTGTCTTTGATCTAGTATCTTGCAGGTACCCTAGCATGGAGATCCAAGTGTGGTAAACAAGAGTAAAGTGCAGGTAGAGTGTTTTGTAAGTGTCCCCCACACCACCCGCACCTTATTTTTCATTCCATAATCTAATAACTCAAACCCAAATCAACTTAGGTGCTTTTTATAAACCCTAGGATAGATGTGGTTGTTTGTTTTCCTCGTCCACTCACCTCGCCATTGACATAAATGAGAAAAAGAAAGAAAAAAGTGTTATCTGATTGTGGGATTTTCTGAAAGCTACACACTTAACACCTGCAACTTCTTATCCTAAGGCACACAATCACTCTGATTCTACCACTTAACCGGGATCTGACCTGTGGACCTGGTACACTTCAACTAAATATACATAAGTGAGTAGAAATTTGAATAGGTTAAGCATTTTTGTGTGCCTTAACTAAGTGGTGCAATAGGCCAAATGAATGAGCTGTTTAGGCTACACCACTCAATCTAAAACTGATCCATCAAGTAGCTTGACACTTAGGGTTGATTCTTAGGGCTAAACCAAGCACTCCACATCATTTTTTACTTTTAAAGGAGCATATCATCACCCATGCTTTCAAAACTTAGAGTGTTCTACTAAACCTTGATTGAACCATCCTAAGAATTAAACCCTAGAAGCTACTAAACAAGGTTAAATCCTAAAAGAGACATTATCAAATAACCTTGTTTGAAAACCCTGGTTGTGCACGCGCACACATTTTAACTGATCATTAAGGGCACAACCCATCTAAAGGGCCCATCACATTCCTGGAGCACAATTGTCCCAAGGCTAACTAAAATTGATTAGATGTTGGCCGTAAGGACTGGTTTGCTCGTCGGGATCGAGATTGAGATTGTTCATGATTAACCGGCTTATACTAGTCAATCTAATGTCTAGCTAGGGGAGTAGCGTCAAATGACTGCAGCTGGGGGGTACACTAGGAACCAGAGGTGCAAGCCAAAGGAAGATCCTTCTCCCCAGTCCCTCCTTCTAATTGGTTGGATTACCTGGACATAAGTAGAGTAAATCATCTAAAATCTTAGAATGGATTATGAGAGTCTGTAGACCTTTAGACTACCCAAACTAAGGACAGGCTTGTATTTTTATATTGCAGGGCTCCTTTCTCTTCTGATTTCCCTCCTTACTTCACCATGTGCCCTTCCACATCCTACACACATTTCACATCCTATCCTCCTACCACCACTTATCCCCAAGATGATTACTATCCCGACTTGACTTGTAATTACCCATCCACTAACCGGGATGACTTTGATTGGGGATATGGATCTGGACCTCAGTGTCAAGGGCCTAACCCTGGACAACAAGACTATGATTATTATCCTTCCCAGAGCTATAATGATTACGGATCTCCATCCTTTGATGACTAAACCAACCCGACCTACAATCAGGAAGAATATCATGATTATAACACCTACCCTCCCCAGTATTCCACTGAATATAGGTCACCACCATCCTTTGAACAACCTAGAATGACCTAGATTCAGGGAGGGGCCCGAGAACCTTGACATCTTGACTCCCCTAGATTCAACCCAAACCCACCCAAACCTGAATCGAACCAGTAAGTTCAGGTGAACCAAATCCAAGATAGAGTGTTGGCTAATTTGAGGAACACCATAAAATCTTTAGAAGCCCAGCCAACACCGTGCATTGAAGCATTGGAGCCTATGATCAAAATGATTCACGAACTTAATAGTTCTCTATTGAATTTGCTCCAAAGTGTTAGGGATAGGGACTTGGGTGAGTTTCTACTTGGGAAGTTGTCGAGGTTAAGGATGAAATTTGTGGTTTCCCTAGTCAAATCTTGGGATGATTCTCAAGATGAACCCCCTTCTGGAGAGCCAATGTCTGAACCTGCTCAGGCACCTATCAGGGGAGATACATTTTCTGAGATTAGGGATGACCAGGTTGGGCTAGAGCAACCATATGAGGATGAACTGATTGATTCACCCGAGTCCCCATGTCAGGAAACGAAGAAAATTATGTCTTCTTGGATCAAGAAATGATTTATGATTTTGAGACATATATAAATGTGGATCATCAATTCTTTGATTCTAAGGGTGAAGAATCTTTAGGTGAAGTCTCACTTGAACATAAGGAAAATGATTTTAGTGAGACAAATGGGCATAAGGAATTTGATGAACCATTTGATAGCCTGTTCATTGAAGATTTGGATTCAGTTGGGGTTAACTTGGAGGATCCGAATCTTGATGATTCAATCAATGACCCTAGTCCTCATCTACACCTCGAAGAGCTGACTTCTGAGATCTTTGTGCCCAAGTCAATCTTGATCCAACCACGATTTCTGGACTTAGGAGAATCATATGGGGTGAATAATATGCTAGAGGTCCCGAAGCTTGAGCCCTTGATGTTGGAGGATAGAATTGTTGAAATAAAGATTTGGGAGGCTAGTTCTGAGGGAAGTTTGGTTTTGGATCTAAGGGTACCTTTTGACCTAAAACCACCTACTTTCTACCAAGACCCTTACGATATCTTTCATGTGCAACCCAAGCTTGAAATAATTGATTATTTTTCTGATCTAGATGTTAAGTGGACAACCGCACCTATTGAACCATCTTTACCCGTTGTCCGACATTTTGGTCTTGGGTTGCACACCACTAAACCATAGGCCAAGCTCCGCAAACACAGCAACCTTCGATTTTGGGTGATTTTCATCCAAAACCTGAGAACCACTCGACCCTGGGGCATGGGTCTGCACCATCATTTGGTCCACGTTTGTGGACATATTCTGTTTCTAGGCTTCAGGATCAATATTTTTATTGCAATTCCGACGAGCACTTGTGAATTCTCTTGGATATATCAATAATTTAATCCACCTTACGCTGCGTTGGACCAACGGCCAAATAGTTAACAATGTTAGTAAACCATAGGGTTTGGGCACTTGAAACTGTAAGGATAGCTCCATCTGGAAAAGCATCAACAATCGGGATGTCCAGATGAGAAGAATCACCAAGGAGTCTCGACAAATGATCCACCACCACATTTTGTACCGTAGTTTTATCCTTCATTTCAAGATCAAATTCTTGAAGCAGAAGAATCCAACGAATAAGCCGGGGTTTGGCATCCCTTTTGCCCAAGAGATGTCTCAAGGTCGAGTGGTCGGTATAAATGATAACATGAGACCCTAGGAGATAAGCCCTGAATTTTTCCAAAGCGAATACTACAGCTAGTAATTCCTTTTCAGTAATAGTGTAATTCCTCTGGGCTTCATCCAAAGTTTTACTAGCGTAGTAGATGACAGAGGGCTTTCTATCAATTTTCAGACCCAAGACAGCCCCGACCGTGTAATCAAAAACGTCGGTCATGATCTCAAAAGGGGTTGTCCAAATTGGTGGTTGCAATATTGGAGCACAAGTGACTGCCATTTTCAGGAAATCAAATGCCTTTCAGCATGATTCATTGAAAACAAACAGTGTTTCTTCAGCGAGAAGATTGCTCAGGGGATGAGCAACCTTCGAGAAATCCTTGATGAATCTTCGATAGAATCCCACATGACCAAGAAATGATCAGATTTGCTTAACAGATGTTCGCGGAGGAAGTTTAGCGGTAGCAACAGCCTCAGCTTTATCCACTTCGATTCCCCATTCAGAGATTACATGACCCAAAACGATGCCTTCTTGGGTCATGAAATGACTTTTTTCCCAGCTAAGGAACAATCATGTTTTCATACATCGCTCAATAATCATTTCTAGATTAGCTAAACAAGAGTCAAATGATTCTCCGAAAATAAAGAAATCGACCATGAAGACTTCCATAAACTCTCTCACCATGTCAGAGAATATGGCTAACATACACCTTTGAAAAGTCACAAGTGCATTGCATAAACCGAAAGGCATCCTACGGAAAGCAAAGGTTCTGTAGGGACAGATGAATGTAGTTTTTCCTGATCCTCAGGATGGTTAGGAACTTGATTGTATCCCGAATAAGCATCAAGAAAACAAAAGTAGTTCTGCCCGACTAGTCTTTCCAAGATTTGATCGATGAAAGGCAGAGGAAAATGATCCTTTTTAGTGGCTATGTTTAGCTTCCTATAATCAATACAAACCCTCCAAGAAGAAGCTGAACGAGTTGTGACAGATTCTCCTCACTCGTTGGTCACAATGGTAATCCTGGCTTTCTTTTGAATAATTTGCACGAGACTTACCCAGGGACAATCGGAGATTGGATAAAAAATTCTGGCATCGAGCCACTTGATGATTTCTTTTTTTAACACTTCCTGCATATTTGGATTTAATCTCCTCTGCATCTGGCGAGAAGGGTAGGATCCATCTTCCAAGAATATTCTATGATTGTAGTAAGATGGCTCAATCCCCCTGAGGTCATGAATGGTCCAACCAATTGCCTCCTTGTGTTCCTTTAGGAACTTGATCAATTTAATCTCTTGCTCATTTGTTAATTTAGCACTGATAATCACAGGGACCGTCTTCTGAGGTCCCAAAAATTGATATTTCAAATTCTTAGGCAATGGTTTCAGTTCAAGCTGGGGTAGGTTGATGATTGATGGTAAGGATGATGTTGAAGACCCAACAAGAGGAAGAGGTTGTGAGTGAACAAAATCAATATCCTCTTCAGAAGATGGCAGGTCTACCATAGAGGGATGTGTTTTGACTTCGTCATCAAAGGAGGAACTTTCAATTAAAGAAACCACCAAACAGGTTTCAATGTTTTCATTATCCTCCTCATGTTCCTCAATAAATCTACAATCCTCAAATTTATTGATCACATTAAAAATATCCAATTTCATTCGTTGATCCCCAAAGGTGATTTTCATGCTATCTCTTTCGCAATTAATGTTGGCCTTAGCGGTAGCCAAGAACGGATGCCTCAGAATGATGGGCGTGTTCTTCAGATTTTCAGGTACATCCATGTCAAGGACAAGGAAATCTATAGGAAAATAGAAATCCTTGACCTTAACTATAACATCTTCAATAACGCCTCGCGGATTTGTGACCGAGCGGTATGCTAAATGTAGCATTACTGAAGTTGGTCAAAGTTCACCTAATCGAAACTTCTCGTAAAGAGAAGTCGGAATTAGGTTGATGGATGCACCCAGATCCAAAAGTGCTCTATCAAATGTGCAATCTCCGATGACACAAGAAATCAATGGAGCACCTGGATCTCTCTTTTTCTAAGGGAGATGGTGTAGGATACAGAACTAGCCTGCTCAGAGAGTACCACCTTCCTTGGAACAGATTCTCTCGACTTACGCTTTTGTGTAAATAAATCCTTTAAAAATCTTGTGTAAGCCGGTATATGCTTCATAGCATCGAGGAGCGGGATATTCATCTCAACATTCTTAAATAGATTCAGAAGCTCCTCATTGCTATCAGCAAACTTCTTTGATTTGAACAAGGCTTCAGGAAAAGGAACATGCATTAGATCTTTGGAATCAGCTTCCTGAGCCTTGATTTCCTCTCCAGAATTCTCCTCTCTCTCCTCAAGTTCTTCAAGATTTAGTAGATCAGAATAGTGCGGTTGTGGATCCTGAGTCTGCTTACCACTCCTCAAGGTGATAGAATTTGCAGATGCATAAGAATTTGGGTCTTGGGGAGGGTTAGGAAAGATTGGAGGGGTTTAATTAGCCAAGAATTGTTGATTTGTAAAAGAAGAAGAGGAGGAACTCGGCTCAACCACCTGAGCATGTGCATGTGGGTCCTTCTGATTTTCGTACCCATGGGCTTAGTTGCCCGGATTCAGAATGTTTCGCGGATTGGGTATAGGTTGGGATGGTAGAGATCTGGGTTGACAAGAGTTAGTAATGAGCCTGATCTGCAGGTTGTCCAGCAAGGTTTTCATTTGTTGCATGAGATGGAGCATGGATCCTTGCATCTCTATCATTTGTCGATTCAAATCAGCCTGCCCTACGTGTTGACGGGCATTCCAAGGCTGGCTGATTCACCTGATTTGCAGGCAACTGAGTATATACACGACCCTGAACCATTGGTCATTGAGGAGCATAGTTGCCGGGTCAGAATTGGGTCTGTTGCCCTGGGTTTTTCCAAGATAAGTTAGGGTGGTTTCTCCAACCAGGATTATAAGCAATAGAGTAAGGGTTGGATGTAACATTCTCTTGTACAGCATAGACATCCTCATAGGGTGAGGATGGAGAGAAAGAAAGGGAAGGTTCAGAAAAACTGGGATCAAAGGCCCCAATTTGGAACCTGTGGGGTTCCGAAAAATGCCGACTCATAGGTTGAGCTGCATCAAGTTGATTCATGACCTCCCGTCTAGAAGTAGTTCATGAAGAATGGAATCCAAAATTTTTGGACTGAGTGGATCGAGAGTTGTTCATAGAATTTCCAACCATCCACTCTTCCATTCTCTTAGCAACCAAGTCCACCTTGTCAAGTTTGTTACAAATCAATTCCATACCAAATGACTGAGAGTCATGGACTTCATTGACATTTGATCAGGGCTACTGGGACTAGTTAAATGTATCGATGGAGGCATGATTCATTGAATTCTAGCTCATTTCCTCAAATAAATCGTGTGCACTATCTGTGTCTTTATTGAGGAAATTGCCTTTGCAAGAAGCATCCACATGATTTCTGAGTTGCTTAGTTAACCCATGATAGAAGATCTGCATGAGTTGCCATTTCAGCACCTCGTGGTGTGGACACCTCCACAATAAGTCCTTGAATCACTCTCAGGCCACATGAAACTGCTCCCCTGGCTACTGGGTGAAGGTAGTGATTGCCCGTCTCAAGGCATTGCTACATTTGATTGGGAAGAATTTCTTCAGAAAGGCTGATTTCAACTCATTCCAAGTTGCAATTGGTCTTCCTATTATCCTGTACCAATGCACAGCCTTATCCCTAAGAGAATAGGGGAAGAGCCTAATGATCATTTTCTCCTCGTTTATGTTTCTTGCCTTGGTGGTCTGGACCAAAGTGGTCAAGTCCTCCAAGTGTTGAAACGGATCTTCGGAGCTAAGCCCATGATAATGTTTCATCAAGCTTAACACCTGGGGCTTGATTTCTATGCCATCGGCTGGAATCTGGATGCCGGGACGTTCCCCGTAATTTAAAGGATCATAAAAATCCTTCAAGGGCTAAGCACCTTGCATTCTCTGTAACCATTCCTGCATTCTCTGCATTTGTTCTAGCTGACTTTGGAATTCTTCCTATGGATCACCAGGCAGAGGAGGCTGTTGGTTGGCCATGGGATCAATTTGACCAAAATCCAATTTGCGCCTCCTAGAATACTCTAGTGGTCCTTCCAATCGGTGATTCAATGACCGTCTTCCAGGCATAAACTTGGAGAAGGTTAGAAGGGCTGGTGATAGGGACCCTGCAGCACAACAAAAAATGGCTATTCTTAAGTGGGGTAGCCTAAGGATCTACTAACTCCCAAAACCTGCCTTAAGATTGTAACTGATTTACTCTACTTGCATCTGCTCAATCCAACCAGTTAGAGAGAGGGACTGGGGAGAAGGTTCTTCCTTCGGCTTTCACCTCCAGTTCCTAGTGTACCTCCTAGCTGCAGTCGTTTGATGCTACTCCGCTAGCTAGACATTAAATTAATCAGTACAAGTAGGTTAATCAAAGACAATCTCAGACTAAGCCCTGAAGAGCGAATCAAACCTTAAGGCCAACGTCTACTCAATTTTATTAAGGCCTACGATTGTGGTGCTAATCTAATGTGATGGGCCCTTAAAATGGGTTATGTCCTTAATGATTGATTGAGGATTGTGTAAGTGCGTGCACAACCAGGGTTTTCAAGCAAGATTATTTGTGATGCATGGATTTTAATGTTCAAATCTTGCTTAAGTAGCTTTTAGTGTTTCAAATTACGTTGATTGCAATCAAGTTTCGAGGAAAACCAGGTTGTCAAACACGAGTGAAGATTGCTTTCCTTTCAAACCAAAAATAAACTGGAGTGCCTGGAATAGACCTAGATTGAAAGCCCTAATGAGGAGGTATTTGATGAGTTGATTTTAAGTAGAGTGGTGTGGCCCAAACAACTCAAACAACTGGCAACAAATGCACCATTAAGTTAAGCACACAAAGATGGTTAACCTATAATGATTTCTACTCTTTTATGTGTTGCTTTGTATGTATCAGTTACACAAATCAGAACCCGGTTGAGTAGAAACAAATCAATTAGGTTAACTGCCTTGAATGTTGGTGTACATTGTGTGTTTATTGAAAATTACCCCACATGATTATCTTTTTGTTATTTTTTTATAAACAAGGGTGGAATGAATGTGAGTGAGAATCCAAACAACTAAACTATTCCTAGGATTTATGCAAACACCTAGGTTAAATGGAATTTGGATTTAATGTGGCAAATGAAATATATGAAGGGGGGAAGAATGGGGAGCACTTACAGTTGTCTTCAACTGCACTTTACTCTGGTCTACTGCTTGATGATTCCCTGATGGAGGTCTCTGTGAAACAATAGACATAAGAGAAAGCAACTTAGAAGACAATAAAGTGCGTGAAATGAGAAAAGAAGATCGAAAATCATTGCCTCCCTGATGAGAACCTCATCATGAGCCATAACTAGCTCATTTTGACCTAATACAAAGGATAAAAGCTCCTACATATCTCAAGGAAAGGCTTAACTTAGAGAATTCTGAGTTTGAGAAGAAAACAAGTCATAAGGGGTAAAAGTGCAATTTTACCAGTATAATCTGCATACAGGGTAACTCAGGGCCCAAACATAGGTCAAAGCAGCTTAATAAGAGTAAAAGTGGGATGAGATGATCTAGCAAGGGCTACAGCACTTCCAAGAAACCAAATGATAATCTGTAACCCTAAAACAACCCACTTCAATTCACAAGGTTCGAGGCAAAGTAAAAATAGAATAAACCCTCTAAAATTCATAGAAAAATAATCTCTAGGGTTTAGAACCTTCAATTTGGCCTTTAGAACCCATTTTGACCTACATTGAGAACCATGCCCAATTAATAACTTAATTTGGGTTTTTGCACAAATTGACCGGTCAAACAAGGTTTAATATGAAAATGAAATTCACCATCAGATTCCTTAGGTCCTAATTAGTCATGTATAAAAACTTGAGCCTAAGAAGAAACCTCCTTGACCGACTTTACACTTTGGTCCTCATATATTTACTCTTTGGCCCTCAACTTCTGAACCCTCGCATTTTGGCCCCTAACTCTCCTTCGTTCTTTGCAATCAGGTCCCTCCTGCAAAACCTGCCAGCACCATGCTCCGGCGACCTTGCGCGGAGCATGGCGCCGCGCAGGGTGAGGTGGGGGACCTGGCAAGTAAACCGGGGGTGCCCTGCGTCGTCAGCCGTCGCAGGGACACCCCCCTGGTCGTTGTAACCCACCATACCGGCCGTGCGAACGCACGGACGGTATGGGTTCCTGTTTCCGACCATCCTCCGGCGAGGGAGACACGTCGTTTCCCTCCACCTTCCTCCCTGTTTTATCCCTATAAATACCCGCCGTTGCTCCACCGACCAGGGCAGCCTGGATCTGACGGAGAAAATCCCCAACTTTCTTCTCTTCTTCCTCCGGCAGACGCTCACCAGCTCCGGCGGTTTCCTCCCCCTCCACCTCTTCGCTCTGCCGCAATACCAGCAGCAGAGACTTCCTCCCCTGCTCTTCCTGCGCCACGCCGCACCAGCTGGCGCCTCTCCGGCTCTCTGCTCGCCGCCGCCCCTTTCCCTGAGCATCGTCTTCTCCGGCGACAGTCGATACGACTGTCGCCCTGTTCCTCCCCCTTCGTCCCTGCAAGTAAGCTAGAGCTACTCCCCTTCTCCTCCTCTTTCTTTCCCCGCTTTCAATTTATTCAATTAAGCCCTCTACCGACCCTGACCACCTTCACCCCCTTCGCCTCCGACCACCCTCCGGCGAGCCGCTCCCATCACCTCAGCAACCCACACGGCTCGCCGACCCTCCCCGAACCTCCGCCTCATCACACTGAGCACCCCCCACCCCTCCACTGCCACTCCACACCTCCGTAACACTCCCCCGAACAAACCCATTCCTCCGGTTACAGTCCGACCCTGGGCTGCCGCCAGACACCACCTTGCGGCCTGCCGCGCAGCTCCTCACCTTCGCCGTGCCACGGCGAAGTTTCCCCAGTGGTTTGATCAGGCCGCGAGGCCATATTCGTGTCCGACAGGTTTTGAGGTTTGACCGCCGTTGACGCACATTGAAGCAGCTTCTCCCGCGCTCCAGGCTTGAGGACTCCAGGTCTCCAGCTGCTGCGGAGTACGGGGAGTCTTGCGAAGGCAGCCAGCCAGCAACCTATGCAAATCGAAGCCGCAGCTGCAGAAGCCAGGCCGCGGTCTCCCAGCAGGCGCACGCGAGGAACGGTCTGCGTTTAGTCCCACATCGGTAAGCCTCACACACGTTCCACTGTTTAAATTGATTTCGTGCACTAGCCTTATTGCCTCAGTACACGGGGTGAGGTCCCCTTACACCCGCCCGGTTACCCGGTCTCGTCCGCGCTCACGCCCCGCGGACCTGACCCGACCCGACTTAGACTGACCTGCACTCCTCGCCCACCACGCACGCCGGTGGGCCTGGACCCGGGCGTGACCCGAACCCGATTACCCGGTAGCTCTGGGAGAGCTTTCCCAAGAGTGGTTTCAGAAAGAGAGAGAGACGCGGGGGGAGGGGGGTAGAGTAGGTTTTGCCTCTGACGAAAAACTCTGAAGTGTGCAGGCACAGGCGAAGAAGAAGACCTGCGGAAGAAGAAGGAGCTGCACTGTAGCAAATGCATAGTTAAGTCGTCTAAGCACCGGGTCAGACGACGGAAGGTCAGCAGCCAGAGCAGGAAAGAAGGCAGGCTGAAGAAGAAAAGAAGAGCAATGGCCAAAGCAGAAGAAGAAGAAAGGAAGACTTAGTAGCTGAAGGCAGAAGCTCTGCAGCCATAAAGAAGAAAAGGGAAAAGAGAAAGGGTCACCACAATTGCAGAAAAAGAAGAAGAGAGGTCAAGGCAGAAACCAAGGAAGAAGAAGAAAGAGATCTGAAGAGGAGCATCACCTCTGCAGAACGAAGAAGAAGAACAAGGAGCTCTGAAGAAAGAAGAACATCACCAAAGCAGGAACAGCAGGAAGAAGAAGAAGAGCATCACCATTGCAGAAGAAGAACATCACCTCTGCAGAACAGAGAGAAAGAAGGAGATCTAAAGAAAGAGAGAAAGAAGAGCATCCCCTCTGCAGAACAAAGAGAAAACAACAAATTCTTTCCCTCTCTCTTTCTTTTTGTAAAAGAAACATGTATATCTCTAGAATACAACTTGCTCCCTGAGTTCGACCTCGGGAACTCTTTTATTTTCCGAGTAAAAAATTTTATATTTGAAGTGTTGGTAATAACCGGCTTTACTACAACGTTATAACAAACTAAAACCCGGTTGAAACCCAGCCATTTCATTTTGGCGCCGTTGCCGGGGAGCAACGGCTATTCTAGAGGTAAACATTCCTGTTTCTTTTTAATTTCTGATAATCTCCTCTCTTTTGTGCAGCTACAGGAACTCAAGAAGACAAGCAACCACACGACAACCACTCCGAAAACAGGTAAATTTTTCCTCTCACTATTAACCCCTAAACTCTAAAGAGGAAGAGAAGAAAAGAACAAGCAATATAGGGCTAACCTGTCTTCCATACTTAGTAACCATAAAGAGTTGCATGTTTTCAACTCATCACTCCTGCACACTATTAAGGGTATTTAAGGGCTAACACATTCTTGCTTGAGCCCTAATTGCCCAACAAAGAGTTAAATGGACCAAGTAGAGCCAACATAAGGTCAAACATTAGGATTTCAGTAGAGACACACCCCTTAATCAAGAATTGAGGAAATCCAAAAGAGGTGTGCCCAAGCCATTGATTGAAAATAATTAACAAGAAAAATCCTAAACAATTGGCTCTCTCTTTAAACACTTGGACCCTAAAAGAAAGGACCCAAAAAGCTCTCAAAGAAAAAGGTAAAGTTGACCCCTTTGGGTTAACCAACCTTAAATTAGGTCACTCTTTGCACTTAAAAAGACTAAAGTTCAAGTGAAACCTTAAGCACCCTGATCTTAAAATTGGTAGACTTAAGAGGTCAAGATCCCCATTCTGGTCTACCTGGAACCGCAGTGACAAGAGAGGTCGGGTGGGGGAAACCCTGTAACCCGTGGGGACGCTCTACCGTGTAGGGGTCTTCGCGGGACTCTCCCTCTCTGGCTGCCCAGGTAATTCTCAGGTGGACGATCTTTCTGATCAAGGGGTCCATCTGCCCCGCACCTCTATAGTCACCCAACATATTTTTGGGTGTCTTGATTGGGTCCAGCACCTTCTAAACTTACCTCTTCCAACTGTGCATGTACGGAAGGAGGTCCCTAGGACTGTTTGCACCTCAAAACACGCCTATAAGAACGCCTTCTTATGCTATTTCCTAGCACTACCTATGCATATTAGGATTCCATTGTTGCATTTGTAAAAATACATGCATTCATGCATTTAATTGAGAGGAGAGGAGAATGAAATAAAAGGGCTTCATAATTTACATTTTCCTCAAGTGCCTCTTTACAAAAATCCATCTCTTCTATTTTTTATCTCCACTTGTTTTTTTATTTTTCCTACGGCTGCAACTTCTCCGCAACCTCTCCCCGCCATGCGCCTTCCCGCAGCCGCATGCAGCAGTCCCGCCTCTCCGCTGCCTCTCCCTGCCGTCCTTCCCGCTGCTGCAACTTCCCGCGCGCGTCCGCCCTCTCCCTGCCCAAGCCATTCCCTGCGGCTGCCATTCCTCCCATCTCCCGCTGCTGCAACCTCTTCTCCGCTGCCTCTCCCTGCCGTCCTTCCCGCTGCTGCAACTTCCCGCGCCTCTCCCTGCAGCAGCCACTCTCCAACGCCTCTCCCTGCTGCTGCCATGCCTCCCCGCCATGCTCTCCTCCTCTATAAAGCCGCAGCTCTTCCTCGCGACGAGGGGGGGGGAACATTGCTGCAATACGCAGCTGCGGCTGGCTGCAGCAAGAAAAAAACCCACCTTCAGCTCATCACCACCACCGTCCTCCCCTCCATACGCCGGACCTCCTTCGAGGAGACACCCGGCGGGCAGGAGCTCACTGTGGTGAACACCACCACAGTGAGACCACCACCGCCCAGCTCTTCAAAGAGCCGGTGGGCGTGGTGGCTCTTCTCGTTTTTTCATTTTTTCCATTCCCGCACTTCCCGCCATGGCTGCCTCTTCAAGGTCTGAAGCTTGAAGCAGCAGCAGCAGCAGCAGCAGCAGCCTCCGCGAGCAACCGCAGGCGCCCCAGCCCCTCCGTGCTCGCCTGCAGACCTTCTCCGCGTCCGCTTCCTCGCTCTGTCGCCCGCCGCTCGCGCCCGCAACCGGCCGCTGCGCGCCTCTGCAGCGGCCGGCCAAGCGTCTTCCCGCTCCCTGCCAACCTCTGCAAGCGTCCGCGCGCGCCTGCAGACCTCCTCCGCGCTCGCAGCCGGCGACGCAGACACCTCTCCTCCTCTGGGCGAAGACGCGCCCGTGCGCCCGCGACCATCAGACGACGGTCTTCACCTCCGGACGTCTTAACTCGCCTCCTGCAGTGCGGCTGCCTCCGTTCTCTCCGCTCCTGCCAGCTCTCTCCTGCTCTCTCTCTCCCATTCTCTCTCTCTCTCTCTCTCACTCTCTCTCACAACACTTTCTCACACACTACACCGACGCACACAGACATCTACACTCACACTTTCACACACACACACACACACACCTATACTATAAACATATATATATGCATACTTATATATTGATACATATATACATACATATATACATATATATATCTATATAACTATATACATATATCTACATATCTAGATACATATATACTTATATACATATATATATATATATCTATATAGTATTATATATATATACTTATATATACATAGTATATCTATATAGTTATGTATACATACATATAGTATTATATATATATACTTATATACATATATACATAGCTATATACATATATACATACATATATATATATATATATATATCTATATATATCTATACATATATACTTATACATTTATATACATACATATGTACATATATTTTCACGTTATTTATTATACGCTGTATCGCGGGGATATCTGCACCAGTTGCTGATATTCCCTGATACACGCGTACAAAAAAAGCGTGGTCCCATACATCATCCATCCTCCATCCACACTCCACGCGGCACCTAGTCGTGTTGGTTGCGTCTCTCTAGACGTCGGCTGACTCGACATAGTGCTACACTCCATCGTCACCTCCACCCCCACCCCTTTATATATATACTACATATAAATATATATCTATAGCTACTATATTTACTTTCTATCTGTTAGTTTCTTTCTTAGTAAAAAGATAAAAAAAGGTATAAAAGTGAAAAGATAATCTTTGATTTGCAGGTACCCCCGTCTTGCAAGTAGCAAGACGTGTTTTGAAACTCTGTTTTGGCTAAAAGCCAAGGACACAATTTTGAGGGTGTGCCTCAAGAACAAGGATTACAAAAAAAAAAAAAACCTAAATAAGAAAAATACCAAAAACAGAATAAACGAACGGAAGAGACGCGTTTTAAGGAAAACGTAGAAACTCGACTTGAACCCCACTTCCCTGAGTTCGACCCTGGGCTTAAAAGTGACAAGATAAAATCAATTAGGCCAGGTTAAAAATTTTGTAAAGAGATGGTTAGGTCTGAATTAGGTTAACCACTATACACATTTCAACGATAAAAATATCATATTAACAACCTATCCAGGCCGACCATCAAGGACCACCCTTAAGACCTCCTTTAGAAATTCACTCTCGTCAAGGCCAAGCCTCGACGCCCGTGTTTTTGCAGCAACACCCTCACATTATTCTCTATTCTGATTCAGAACCAAGTTCTTCTTCTTCCCCCATCATGGCTCAGCCAGTTGAGGAAGAAAATAATCTGGAACACCAGCTCCAGCGACTCAATGACCTCTTCCAAAACTTCGTGCACCCACCACAGCGTCCTATGATGCGGGACCACTACAATCCTGCTGCGGTGGCCATTGAGTCTCGAGTCAGAATCCCGACTGGAGGACCTGATTCCGAACTAAAGCCCAACATGATTCATGCTATACCTAAATTCCATGGGCTTAATTCTGAAGATCCCTTCCAGCACATCAAACAGCTAAAGCATCTGGCCCACACTTTTGGATCAGATGCGCAAAATCGGGATATTCTTCTCATGAAGATGTTCTCCTTTTCTCTTATGGACAAGGCCGCCCATTGGTATCAAACTCAGACCCGGCCGATCAACACTTGGGAAGAACTTCAATCCGAATTTTTGAAAAAGTTTTTTCCCGTTGGTCGGACCAACGCCTTGCGCCATCAGATTACACACTTCACTCAACAATCAGGAGAACCTCTCCATGAGGCATGGGATCGTTTTCAGGATCTCATGAGAAAGTGCCCCCATCACGGAGTTCCTAAATGGGAACAAGTCCAATCTTTTTACCAGGGACTCCGTGAGGACATCCGCCTTTTCGTCAATGCAACTTGCGGAGGAAACATCATGGGTCAACATGAAGACACCGTATGGGAGATTCTCGAAAACATGTGCGAGAACTCCATCAACAATGACTCCATGGGATTATTCGACAGGACGAATACCCGCGCAGCGACGAATCTTAAGGGAGCACATGAGACGCAGGGCCTGTCCGCATCAGTCGACCTGGAATTAATGGCCAGTCGATTGGACAAGGTCTCAATCATTGAAAAGAAGGTGGATGAGCTGACTCAGCACTTGCAGCGAGCCACCTCTGCGCGTAACTCCTTTGCACAACCTCCTTCCACACAGGAGACTGTGCAAAACATCCTCCACCGATCCTCCCCTGGGATGGATCCATATCCATCCCCATCTGATTCTTGGACTGGGAGATCATCCGATCCTCTCTTCACCAGCCGGGGGAACTCCATTCCTCCTTTCCCTGATTCTCAGGAGGTTCCTCAGACCTGCGAGGACCTCAACGCCATCCAGAACGACCCATTCTCCAACACTTACAACCCTGGATGGCGAAACCATCCCAATTTTCAGTGGGCGGGAAATTCCCAAACCCAAAGACCACCTTTTCAGTCCCGCCCACAGCCCTCTCATCACTACCAGCCGCCTCAGCCTCGGCCCAACCCTACTTATCCATCAGGGCCAAATCAAGATCAAATGTCCTTAATCCTTCAGACTCTGGCTGACATTCAAAAAACAAATGCGGCTATTCAAAAACAGCACAAGGACGAGCTTACTGAAGTTAAAACTCAACTGGCCCAGTTGGCAAATTCTCGCCAACCAGGCACACTCCCTTCCCAACCTCTTCCTAACCCAAATAACGTGCCAACCCAGAAGCGCGTTATGAATCCAAATTTAGGCCACGCTCAATGGATTTATCAGGCCCCTACTACTCCATCTCCAGACGAGATGGAAGCCTCAACTTCTCGTGCGGGATTTCAGCAGCAGCCACCCCTCCTACCAAACCCAAACCAAAATCAGGCCGGATTAAATTCTGTAACAACACGTAGTGGTAAGACAACTCAAGACCCGCATTATCCAAACCACTCCCAGCCTGATAACCATGACCCTAGGATAGTTATCCAAGGTACCGCTGTTCCAAATCCACAACCTGAACCTATCCTAGAAGAACCAACCAAGATCCCGTTTCCCGAGGCCCTGACCAAGGGAAAGAAGACCACAAAACCCGTGGCCCCTGAGGAGGACCTGGTCAAGCTCTTTGAGCAGGTCCACATAAACATCCCCTTGATGGATGCAATCCGCCACGTACCAGCTTACGCACGATTTCTAAAGAATATATGTACACCCCAGCGTAAGCCGCGAACCAAGGGAGGGAGCCCAATTGTTCTGTCAGAGCAAGCCAGCTCTGTAATCCTTAGTAGACTCCCACCCAAGGCAAAAGATCCTGGAACTCCCCTGATCTCCTGTAAGATAGGTGGTACCCAATTTGATAGAGCATTGTTAGACTTAGGTGCATCTATAAATCTGATACCCACATCCTTACTTGACCATCTAGAAGAATCTGAGCTGAAACCAACCGAGGTGACATTACAATTAGCAGATCGATCTATAAAGTCACCAAAAGGGATTCTCGAGGATGTTATCGTGAGAGTGCGGGATTTCTATTTTCCAGTGGACTTTATAGTCTAAGACATGGATGCACCTGAGAACCCTAGGGATACACCAATCATTCTAGGGAGACCTTTCTTGGCTACTGCTAGAGCCAACATCAGCTGTGAGGAGGGCCAAATAGAGCTTAAGTTTGGAGATCAAACACTGAAAATTGATATATTTAAGGCCCAACAAGGAATTAATTGCGGCGTCATCGAGCAAATTTGTGACATCAAGACTTTGGTTGATGAATCACACCTCCAGAATGACTTGAGTACGCCTCATCAACCACAGAAGGATCTTGACCCGCAAATAGAGGAGTCAAATCCAGATGTGAACAACCCAGTAACTCCCACCCTTGAACCTCACATCTATACTGAACCACCCGCTGCTGCTGAAAACCCCATCCTCGAACTGAAACCCCTTCCTGCTCACTTAAAATACGTCTTTTTGGGTTCTAATCAGACCCTTCCTGTGATCATCAATTCCAACCTCAGTCCTGAACAGGAATCCCGTCTGATTGTTGTCCTCCAGCAACATCGCAGAGCCATCGGATGGACTCTCGATGATTTGACTGGAATAAGTCCCTCTTATTGTACTCATCATATCTATTCAGAAGAGGGCACACGACCTTCTCGTGAAATGCAGAGACGCTTAAACCCCAATCTGCAGGAGGTCGTGAAAAAGGAGATCATCAAGTGGTTAGATGCCGGAATCATCTACCCGATCTCCGATAGTCGTTGGGTGAGCCCAATTCAGGTCGTTCCCAAGAAGGCAGGACTCACCACTATAACGACTGAGACCGGAGAAATCATTCCTACCCGATTAGCCAACTCGTGGAGAGTCTGTATAGATTACCGTCGACTCAATTCCTCCACGAAGAAGGATCATTTCCCACTACCCTTCATTGATCAAATTCTCGAAAAACTAGCGGGAAATAGGTTCTTCTGCTTTCTTGACGGGTACTCCGGTTATAACCAGGTGGCAATCCATCCTGAGGACCAAGAAAAGACCACGTTCACCTGCCCCTTCGGAACATACGCTTTCCGAAGGATGCCTTTCGGTCTTTGCAATGCACCCGCTACTTTTCAGCGATGCATGCTTGCCATATTCTCAGATATGGTAGGTGATTATCTGGAAGTCTTCATGGATGACTTTTCAGTTTTCGGAGCATCATTCGACGATTGCCTCCAACACTTGGTCCAGATACTCAGGAGGTGCATCGATGTGAATTTGGTTCTTTCCTGGGAAAAGAGCCATTTCATGGTGCCTGAGGGAATTGTCCTGGGACACTCAATTTCGGAGAAAGGTATCCAAGTGGATCGAGCTAAGGTTAATCTGATTTCTCACCTTCCTATGCCTAGCTGGATCAGGGACATCCGATCCTTTTTAGGGCATGTCGGTTTTTATCGACGATTTATCCCTGATTTTTCAAAAATCGCACGCCCCCTGACCACTCTTCTCTCCAAGGATGTTCCCTTCGAAATCTCCAAGGAATGCACTCAAGCATTTGAAATCTTGCGTGACCGAGTCACCCAAGCACCGATCCTACAGTCCCCTGATTGGTCTCAACCCTTTGAGATCATGTGTGATGCATCCGACTTCGCTGTAGGAGCGGTTTTGGGGCAGAAAAATGACAAGAAACCTGTGGTCATTTACTACGCCAGCAAAACGCTCGATGAGGCTCAGCGTAACTATACAGTTACTGAGAAAGAGCTGCTAGCTGTAGTATTTGCCCTAGAGAAGTTCAGAGCGTACCTTCTGGGTTCCCATGTCATCATATACTCGGATCACATAGCTGTGAGGCATCTCCTTGCGAAGAAGGACGCGAAACCTCGATTAATCCGATGGATCTTGCTGTTGCAAGAATTTGACCTTGAGATTCGCGACAAAGCGGGAAAACAAAACGTGGTAGCTGATCACTTGTCCCGTCTTCCTTCTGAAATAATTGACCCTTCCGGACCCATCACTGAGCATTTTCCCGATGAGCACCTGCTGACTATTGGTACTAGCCTTCCATGGTTCGCTAATATTGTAAATTACTTGGCATCTCATCAGACCCCGTCCGATTGGCCGAAGGCCAAGAAAGACAAATTACGCTCCGATGCCAAGTATTACATTTGGGAAGACCCGTACCTCTTCCGCATAGGTGCCGATCAGATCATCCGGAGATGTGTCCCGGAAGGGGAAGTCAACAATATCCTCTCTTTCTGCCATGACCAGGCATGCGGTGGCCATTTTGCCGGGCATAAAACCGCAGCAAAAGTCCTCCAGTGCGGCTTTTACTGGCCCACACTGTTCAAAGACGCATACAGTCATTGCAAGGCATGCAGTCGTTGCCAGACTTTGGGCAACATGAGCCGTCGCGACATGATGCCTATGCAACCGATTCTAGTATGCGAAATCTTTGATGTTTGGGGGATTGATTTTATGGGCCCCTTTCCTGTTTCGGATGGTTTCGAATACATTCTGTTGGCTGTGGACTACGTGTCCAGATGGATCGAAGCAATACCGACCCGAACCTGTGATTACAAAATCGTTCTCAAATTCATTCATCAACACATTTTCTCAAGGTTCGGGATTCCTCGTGCAATAATCTCTGATGGGGGGACCCATTTCACAAATGCTCAGTTTAGGTCACTGATGACCAAATACGGGGTGTCTCACCGAATCTCTACTCCTTACCACCCCCAAACTAATGGTCTAGCTGAGCTGTCTAATCGGGAGATCAAGAAAATCCTGCAAGTCACTGTTCGACCTGACAGGAAGGACTGGTCGTCCCGACTTCCGGAAGCATTGTGGGCCTATAGGACCGCCCACAAGACCCAATTGGGCATGTCTCCCTTTAGATTGGTGTACGGAAAGGCATGCCACCTTCCCGTCGAACTGGAGCATAAAGCCTATTGGGCAGTACGGAACTGTAATCTAGATATTTCCAAGGCTAGGACCCACAGAAAACTCCAAATCAGCGAGATCGATGAATTACGCAGAGACGCGTACGAGAACTCGCAAATCTACAAGGAGCGGGTTACAGCCTTCCACGACAAACACATCTCGAGAAAGATCTTTCATCCTGGTCAAAAGGTCCTACTCTTTGATGCCCGACTCAAACTCTTCCCAGGAAAACTGAGATCTAAGTGGGTCGGACCATATTTGGTCCGACAGGTTTTTGGAAATGGAGCAATCGAAATCAGTCCACTCAGCCACGATTCTGAACCTTTCATCGTGAACGGTCAGAGACTCAAGCCGTTCATTGATGTAACTTCTACTGATTTGGCTGAGGCATCTTATATCCTCCTTTCCCCTTGAGCTTATTGCGCCCAGCCGATGGCGTAAAACTCAGCGCTTAACGGGAGGCAGCCCGTCATTCTCTTTGAAAACCTGAAACTTGTTTTGACACCTTTCAGCACTCGAAGTTCACCCTTATAGACAGCCGACCCCAACTCAGATGTTCGCATCTGAGATTTGAAATCGTCCGCAAAAAAATTCAACCCGACCCATCCACTCACCCAAATTTCTGTCTTAAGGAATGAACTAAGACCCCCTAGGTTACAATGAGGACATTGCAAATCTTAGGCATGGGGGGGTATGAAAGTACAAAAACTTGTAAGAAAAGGTTTCAAACAAAAAAATTCACATATGCCAAAAACACCATAAAAATAAAAAAAAAAAAAAAAAAATTTCGAAAAAGAACAAGAGGAAAAGAGGAGAAGGAAATTTTGCGAAGGAGAAAAGAAACAAAAGGAAAAAGGAGCACAAAATTATGAGAAAAAGTGATAGTCATTAGTAAGGAACTAAGGAATTAACCTAAGTTCTAGACCTCATTCAAGAAAAGTGCACAATAAGATTAGTAAAGAATGCAAACCTTAGGCATTCTTGAATAGACTCTTAGTACCCATTAAGATCTGGACACTCCTCAAGAGGTTGAGGAAAATGAAAAGCTGAAGTATTAGGTCTAAGGCTTAGGGAGTATTCGGCCTCGTTAACTAATTTTTGGTTTACGGGACTCAGTAACCTAAGCACCCTAATCTCACACACAGCCTAGTTCAGTAAGCGTAAAAATCAGAATCATGCAGAAGCGTCGCAAAAATCTGAAAAGAACACCTAGAATAGGAGCGGCCGATCAACACAAGTTGATTTGGACGAGTTCCCAGCGCAGAGAGGCGGGGAAATCCCCTCGAAGATGCGTAACAAAATATCATCTCCTCGGTGCTTGTCTCTTAGGATATTTACATATCCTACTGGGGGCATGTAAGCACTCTGCTGGTTCAGATTCCATGGATGGCATTATCTCGAAGTGTCAATTGCCAGGGTCTTGATTCGGCCACGGAATACCATGGATGGGATTATCTCGAAATCTCAATAGCCAGGGTTCCGGGGGTTGCCATGGGCGGTGCTATCTCGAAGCATCGATCGCCAGGAACCCTTGAGGATTGATGATGGGAGCAAGGAATCTGATACAGACCGTGTTGAAAAGCCAATCCTAGGCTAGAACTAAAAAGAAAAAGAGAGAGAAAACTCTCCAAACAGAAAAACTTTCTATCTCTCTCTTACAAAACGCACTGCGAACTGAGCCAGGGCTAAAATCATTTCAAGCACGGGTGCTTTAACCACGAAGTCTAATAAACCTTAGGTTAGTTCTTGTGGTCCTTAAAAACCTTTGCTAAAAGACTGAGGCTAAGGCTAGACAGATTTGGATCTTGATTGGTACTAGAGTACCTTTTAGGCCTATGGTCAGCATTCTAACCTAATCTATGCTCAAATAAAAAAGGCACTTATCTAAAACTATTAAAAACTTCATGGTCTAGAACAAGGGTTGAAACCTTAAGTTTTTGCTAAGGGACTAGCAAAAGCTAGGCATGGGGGTATGATGAGAACCTCATCATGAGCCATAACTAGCTCATTTTGACCTAATACAAAGGATAAAAGCTCCTACATATCTCAAGGAAAGGCTTAACTCAGAGAATTCTGAGTTTGAGAAGAAAATAAGTCATAAGGGGTAAAAGTGAAATTTTACCAGTATAATCTGCATACAGGGTAACTCAGGGACCAAACATAGGTCAAAGCAGCTTAATAAGAATAAAAGTGGGATGAGATGATCTAGCAAGGGCTACAGCACTTCCAAGAAACCAAATGATAATCTGTAATCCTAAAACAACCCACTTCAATTCACAAGGTTCGAGGCAAAGTAAAAATATAATAAACCCTCTAAAATTCATAGAAAAATAATCTCTAGGGTTTAGAACCTTCAATTTGGCCTTTAGAACCCATTTTGACCTACATTGAGAACCATGCCCAATTAATAACTTAATTTGGGTTTTTGCGCAAATTGACCGGTCAAACAAGGTTTAATATGAAAATGAGATTCACCATCAGATTCCTTAGGTCCTAATTAGTCATGTATAAAAACTTGAGCCTAAGAAGAAACCTCCTTGACCGACTTTACACTTTGGTCCTCATATATTTACTCTTTGGCCCTCAACTTCTGAACCCTCGCATTTTGGCCCCTAACTCTCCTTCGTTCTTTGCAATCAGGTCCCTCCTGCAAAACCAGCCAGCACCATGCTCCGGCGACCTTGCGCGGAGCATGGCGCCGCGCAAGGTGAGGTGGGGGACCTGGCAAGTAAACCGGGGGTGCCCTGCGTCGTCAGCCGTCGCAGGGACACCCCCCTGGTCGTTGTAACCCACCATACCGGCCGTGCGAACGCACGGACGGTATGGGTTCTTGTTTCCGACCATCCTCCGGCGAGGGAGACACGTCGTCTCCCTCCGCCTTCCTCACTGTTTGATCCCTATAAATACCCCCCGTTGCTCCACCGACCAGGGCAGCCTGGATCTGACGGAGAAAATCCCCAACTTTCTTCTCTTCTTCCTCCGGCAGACGCTCACCAGCTCCGACGGTTTCCTCCCCCTCCACCTCTTCGCTCTGCCGCAATACCAGCAGCAGAGACTTCCTCCCCTGCTCTTCCTGCGCCACGCCGCACCCTGCTGGCGCCTCTCCGGCTCTCTGCTCGCCGCCGCCCCTTTCCCTGAGCATCGTCTTCTCCGGCGACAGTCAATACGACTGTCGCCCTGTTCCTCCCCCTTCGTCCCTGCAAGTAAGCTAGAGCTACTCCCCTTCTCCTCCTCTTTCTTTTCCCGCTTTCAATTTATTCAATTAAGCCCTCTACCGACCCTGACCACCTTCACCCCCTTCGCCTCCGACCACCCTCCGGCGAGCCGCTCCCATCACCTCAGCAACCCACACGGCTCGCCGACCCTCCCCGAACCTCCGCCTCATCACACTGAGCACCCCCCACCCCTCCACTGCCACTCCACACCTCCGTAACACTCCCCCGAACAAACCCATTCCTCCGGTTGCAGTCCGACCCAGGACTGCCGCCAGACACCACCTTGCGGCCTGCCGCGCAGCTCCTCACCTTCGCCGTGCCACGGCGAAGGTTCCCCAGTGGTTTGATCAGGCCGTGAGGCCATATTCGTGTCCGACAGGTTTTGAGGTTCGACCGCCATTGACGCACATTGAAGCAGCTTCTCCCGCGCGCCAGGCTTGAGGACTCCAGGTCTCCAGCTGCTGCGTAGTACGGGGAGTCTTGCGAAGGCAGCCAGCCAGCAACCTATGCAAATCGAAGCCGCAGCTGCAGAAGCCAGGCCGCGGTCTCCCAGCAGGTGCACGCGAGGAACGGTCTGCGTTTAGTCCCACATCGGTAAGCCTCACACACGTTCCACTGTTTAAATTGATTTCGTGCACTAGCCTTATTGCCTCAGTACACGGGGTGAGGTCCCCTTACACCCGCCCGGTTACCCGGTCTCGTCCGCGCTCACGCCCCGCGGACCTGACCCGACCCGACTTAGACTGACCTGCACTCCTCGCCCACCACGCACGCCGGTGGGCCTGGACCCGGGCGTGACCCGAACCCGATTACCCGGTAGCTCTGGGAGAGCTTTCCCAAGAGTGGTTTCAGAAAGAGAGAGAGACGCGGGGGGAGGGGGGTAGAGTAGGTTTTGCCTCTGACGAAAAACTCTGAAGTGTGCAGGCACAGGCGAAGAAGAAGACCCGCGGAAGAAGAAGGAGCTGCACTGTAGCAAATGCATAGTTAAGTCGTCTAAGCACCGGGTCAGACGACGGAAGGTCAGCAGCCAGAGCAGGAAAGAAGGCAGGCTGAAGAAGAAAAGAAGAGCAACGGCCAAAGCAGAAGAAGAAGAAAGGAAGACTTAGTAGCTGAAGGCAGAACCTCTGCAGCCATAAAGAAGAAAAGGGAAAAGAGAAAGGGTCACCACAATTGCAGAAAAAGAAGAAGAGAGGTCAAGGCAGAAACCAAGGAAGAAGAAGAAAGAGATCTGAAGAGGAGCATCACCTCTGCAGAACGAAGAAGAAGAACAAGGAGCTCTGAAGAAAGAAGAACATCACCAAAGCAGGAACAGCAGGAAGAAGAAGAAGAGCATCACCATTGCAGAAGAAGAACATCACCTCTGCAGAACAGAGAGAAAGAAGGAGATCTAAAGAAAGAGAGAAAGAAGAGCATCCCCTCTGCAGAACAAAGAGAAAACAACAAATTCTTTCCCTCTCTCTTTCTTTTTGTAAAAGAAACATGTATATCTCTAGAATACAACTTGCTCCCTGAGTTCGACCTCGGGAACTCTTTTATTTTCCGAGTAAAGAATTTTATATTTGAAGTGTTGGTAATAACCGGCTTTACTACAACGTTATAACAAACTAAAACCCGGTTGAAACCCAGCCATTTCACTCCCCGGCAACGGCAGCAAAATGTTGAAGCTACGAGTTGCTACACTAACATATTTTGTTTTAAAAACCTATCATCGTAGTATGAAAGTGAAGAACTCATGTTCAACAAATAAAATTTGTACCTAAATAGAAATCCTGGGTTGAACTCAAGGAGGCTACGTCGATATATATTCACAATTATATTTTTTTTAGAGTTTTTGTTGAAAAGCGAAGCGACGTAATTACAATGAAGCAATATTGGCAATCAGAATAAATGAGAGAGAGAGAGAGAAAACATGCACTCAATATTTCACAATATTTATACAATGAAACCAAAGAAGAATTACACTAGAAAGTGGGAAATCAACTACACTAGAAAGCAAGAAAATTTGACTCTAGAAAGCGGTAAAGAAGAATGGGAGAGAGAAGTTATCCTCCTAGACGATCGCTTGGAGGACGAGACGGATGAGACATTGCCTGGAAGAAGGAGGATGGAGCAGGAAGAAGGAGGTCAAAGCAAGAGGAACGAGAATGGGGTAGAACGTTATTGTTGTCGCGGGATCCGCCTCCGAAATGAGGGTGAAAATTTGACTTTATGTCTGGAGGAGCATCCCAGGTGTGGGACAAGCTTCTCTTGAGCTTTGAAGAGGTAGCGGAGAGAAGGAAGGGATGCCAATTTCGTAAGGAGGGGGTCCCCTTTTATAGTTGCAAGGAGTGATGGCAATTTGGTCCTTTTAATCTCAAAACATTAAATAAGGGGTCATTAGTGATGGATGAAACCGTTGCTAAAGTCCCATCATGGGCAACGTGCGCCGCTCACTCGCCTCCCACGCATGCAACATGTGCTCACGTCCTTTGATTCTCGACCGTTCGATCGTGAGATCAAACGGTTGAGATGCACCTCGCCATGCCTCTTAAAACTGTAATGCCCGCATCTGATTGTGTGCCACACGCGGGCATGTGATGGCACGTGGGCGCTATTTAGCACTCGCGGCCGATCGATCATGATCCAACTCCCCTCACGCCTGCTCACCCACGCTCGCTCGCCGCTCCTCGCAACTCGATCCCGTGCCTCTCCTTCACGCAAGCGCTCTCACCCACTGTGCTGCGGAGAGGGAAATGGGCACATGGTTGAATTGAGGTGCAGTTGTCCATGGCCGTTGGATGGCGATCCAATGGCCACGATCCAACACACGGTAGAAGGATGCAGTAGTCTCCAAAATTAGCTAGGCCGGTTTGGGTGGCCGAGATGGCACCACATGGTGCCATCTTGGCCATCCATCTTCACGATGATGTTGAAGGTGCCACGGTTGTCGGATTGAGTCGATTTTCATGCTGTTAGGCTGCGATCGTCGATCTGAATCCATCCGTGTGGTCGAATTTATCATTTGAAGTGCAGATTCGCACCATCTTGGCCCTTGATCTTCTAGGGTTCCCCGATCTCTATCTGATGCTGCAGATGTCTGATTAGGGTGATCTGAGAGTCGTTGAACTCCAATCGTTGCCTCAATCAAATCTGTACAGTTGGATCTTCAATCCAAGGCCCCGATAAAAATTTGCCCTGTCCCTGAACATAAAAAGAAAACATTAACCTCCATTTTATTCAAACTAATATAAATGCAAGATGATGCATGCTATGCAATATTTATACTATGTAATGCAATCCTATGCTTAAGAACATGCATAAATAGACATCTTAAGTAGTGTAAACATGTTTACATCTGACAGTTACGGTGGAAGCTTCCACCTTGGATGAGCCTTTCAAGGAAGGAGAAGGAGGAGCCCTTTTCAATCCTAGGAGCCACTAAGCTTGGAGCAAGGAGCCTCCCCTCTTCACCATCACTTCAGAAGGATTTGTGTTTTACTTTATTTATTGCATATATTCTAGTAGTAGAAGCATTCCTCTACTAGGTTTTTATGTAAAACACTTTTGCATCAATTAACTTGCCTCAATTGTATTTCATTTCGTTGCAATTTTTTTTATAATCTAGTTCCTAGCACTTTTCACTCCTCCCAAATTACTCTAGACCTCCACGTGTCTAGAGTGAGCTTAGAAAGAATCTCTACTTGTCACTTCAGTAGTAGTGTAGTGAGTTAGGTGTTAGCCATTTTCCATTGCCAACAAAATTAGCATTGCCGTTATTTCAAAACCCTAAAAAAGTACATATTTAAAAAGACCAAAAAGAAAGTTGATTTCCATTTCCGAGCAAGAGATCGATTTTTGCAACCAAATTTCCTCCTTGGATGACCCTAGATACCCCACTATCTAGGTTATAAATTTAAAAGCGTATGCGATTTCGTGTGTTACAACGACTTAAAAACCCTCTTTTACAAATCACGCGATTTTTTGCATCACTTTTTAGCACCGTTGCCAGGGAGGCACGACTTTGCATTTTAATTGATTCTCTTGCTTGAAGTGGATCTCATCCCCTTGTCTCTATTTTCCCTCGTGTGTGCATGAACTACAGGAAGAAAGTGAGAATTTGGAAGCGAAAGCTCAAAGTTCCTTTTCTTCCCATGATTTCAGGTTGGTTCCTCATTTCTTGTCAAATTTAGGCTAAAAGACTACCAAGAAAATATTAAACTTGGCTTGCAAGATCCTAAACACTTTAATTAAGTGGAGTGGTGCCCATAAAAATCTATTGTTTGCTTGTATGCTTCATTAAACACCACTCCAATCCTAGTGTTGGTGTTCTGTTTTTCGAGTCCAGATTTCTGTCCAGACTTCAAAAATCAATTCCGAGAACCATAGGTCTTGTAAAATCCTGAAATTTCGAATAGTGATTCCAAATCAAGATGGGAACATCTGTTCGAAATTTTAGATTAGTTGGCATTGTATTTAGTTTTTAACAATTCGTGGACTGCTGAGGGGTCACACCCTCTCAGCTTCCTATTTTGCTACTATCCATGAATTTTTAGAATTTTATACTCATCCAATTTTTACAATATTTAGCCTTCTAGAATCCTTGTAAAATTCTACATCTCACATAAAATAACCAAAATTTTCTAAGGCTAGTGGTGGTACAAAAAGTCCAGAATTCCTACAGGTACAATTTCTAGACTTTGACACCATCACAAATAAAAATTCAAAACAAATATCAAACAAATTCCTAAAATTTTTTTTAAAAAAATTCTTGAATCCTTGTTTGATTTTGCATAAGGTAGTGGTGTTGGTTGCATTGTTTAGACCAGTACTTATTCAGAAAGCCTAAAAATAATTTATTGGTAGTAATTTTCTATATTAGGGTTCAAATCTAATTAGGGTTTCTTGCTTTTTAGTCCCACAACATAAAGGAAACACATTATCACCAATAAAACTTGTTTTCCTTTGATTGTGGAAGTTTCAAACTTGCTTGAACATTTAGAATGAGAAACCCGAAAAGACATTCAATTAAATTGAATCCTAAAAGATAAAAATACAAAAATTGTGTGACAACTTGTTTTTAATTAGAATTACTTTCCAATTCTTGTGCACACACTAAAAATTGAAATAACAGGGCAACAACACAATCAACTCCCTCCACATTCCATGTGCACACTAGTATCCTAGACCTAATTAAAATTGGTAGCAATTTGACCCCTAAGGTTTTCATCAACTTATTCTTGCTATATAGATCTTAAGTTTTCTATAGTTAATACAAAATCTATCATCTATATCTGGTGTTCAGGCTGAGGGGTCGTGTAAAATGACCAGGCATGGGTTTGTACAAGCACCTGGGGATTTTCTTGGGAAACGTTTCGACCCAAACCTCCCCTTAAGCAACTTAGCTAGATTTGTTGATAGAATAGGTATTCACTGTTAATTACTTATTTCCTAAATAGACCAAGTCTTAGGTTTACTTTTAGGGAGTCACACTTAAGTAAGGTATAGAATTTGTTGTTTGAATTGCATACTTTCTCTCATCTCTTTATCTTCTCCTCTCCTCTAATTCTTCCAAAATAGTGCATGCACGGGCGAAGGTCCCAAAAACCACATCTTGAGGGACCATCTGATTTTGCCCCCCGCACCAAAAAATCTTTGTTTTCTTCTCCCTCTTCTTCAAAAAAAATGGAAACCCAGAAAGCCAACAAAAAAACTTCTGTTTCCACTTCTAACCCATCAGCCGACCTACAAGCTATCTTCCCCCTCCTCACCTCCCTCATCTGGAGCAACCAGAAATTCTTGCAGGGCCAGGTGGCCATTCAATTCTAACTCAAAATACAAACCCCTTTTCCTTGATGTCGACCATTTGGTTCAGCTGCAAAAAAATCAAGACGATTTGGCTAAGACTATAACAAACCTAGCTAACCAAGGGCAAAACCCACCACCCTGCCAACAGCCTGTCATTCCTCTTAAGAATTACTATGATCCAATTACAAGAAAAGACCTAGGGTGGTCATAGCTTAAGGGGATTTTGAGATCAAACCAGCCATTCTAAATCTTATCAAGCATTTTCATGGTCTTCCAAGAGAGGACCCTTTTTGTCATCTCGAGGAATTAACTGTCCTCGCTCAAACCACTCGTTCCTACAATGTGCAGGAGGACATGTGGTTAATGAGACTTTTTCCTCTCTCTCTTAAAGATAAAGCTTCACATTGGTTTAGAATGGTTGGACACCAGATTACCACCTAGCCCCAATTAAAGAGCGCTTTTCTAAAAAAAATTTTTCCAATTAGTCGAACAAATGCTTTAAGAAGATCCATAATGACCTTTCAACAAAAAATTAGTGAACCCCTCCATGAAGCCTGGGAAAGATTTCAAGAACTTTTAAGAAGTTGTCCCCACCATGAAATTCTGAAATGGCAGTTAGTGAAGATATTTTATCATGGTTTAGAAGATCAACAGAAGTGATTTGTGGATGCCTCATGTGGGGGCAATTTCCTTAATAAAGATGTCGAAAGTGCCTATCTCCTCTTTTAAGAAATGTGTGAAAACTCATTTAATATGACTTTAATGGACACTTTTTCTAGAACACAAAACCCCAGACACAGACAGAGTCCATGAAATTGACTCCAAATCTACCTCTGTTGCAGTCACTCAGGATGATCTATATATGTTAGCTCAATGACTGGATCATATGTAAATTCACCAGACAAAAGTGGAAGAAAAGCTCACAAACAAACAAGCTCCACACTTTAACTCTCCACACACTAACACTCCATAACTTCTCCGAAGAGAAAATCTGCAGAATATTGATGCCACGTCTTCTGGTCAATAGTTTCCAACAAATTTCTCATAGGAATTGGCTGGGAATTTTGATCAAAATATTTTTGATCCCACCACAGAAAATATTTATGCTCTCCAGGAGCAATTTAGAAACCCCTCCAACACTTTCAACCAAAATTGGAGGAGTAACCCGAATCACTCCTAGAAAAACCCAAACCCAATTCCTTTTCCCAAACAAGATCATTTTGGGAATTATGGGCCACCTGTATATCAACCTGGACCATCCCCAAAAGATATTAACACTCAAGTCATGAAAACTCTGCAAGGAATGAGGAATCAAATGATAAAAGTAACCTGCATCATTACCAACTTGCAACACCAAGTTAATGTTACTCATGATCATTGACCTATTGGGAATTTACCTTCCCAACCCATGCCCAACCCAAATAATCAAAGGAATCAGTTCCAAGGTGGATATCCCAGTCAACCCATTCAACTAGCACCTCAGCATCCCTCGTGTTTCAATAATAGTTAGGCTTCCCGTCCTCATCCTAGAAACAACCAGACTACAAATGAACTTACTTTGAGGAATGGGAAAACCACTCAAGATCCCCTCCCTATTAAAGCAACTCATTTGAATGAAAAATAGATCAATTCTTCCCCATCTTCCTCTCACACTGTTCAGGAACCTATTAATGCAAAATAGGGAAACCCTGCACCATTTCCACAAGCCCTCCATTCTTCAACAAATAAGAAAAAGAAGAAATTTGAGCCCACTGGTAAGGAATTAATGGATTTATTTGGTCAAGTTGAAATTAACATCCTACACCTTGATGCCATAAAATACATCCCTGCCTATGCAAAATTCCTAAAAGATTTGTGTACCCCAATAAGGCAGCATCGAAATTTAGGAAAGGTGATCCTTCCTGAGATAGTCAGCTCAGTTGTGCAGAGTCGACTGCCACTTAAGAGAAAAGATCCAGGCGCCCCCTAATTCAAGTTATCATTAATCATACTTCTTTTGATCGTGCTTTGTTGGATCTCGGTGCCTCAATTAATCTTATCCCCACAATTATTTTTGAGGAATTTAAGATTGATGAATTAAAGCTTGTTGAGGTTACTCTTCAATTAGCCGAGCGATCTACAATTAAACCAAGGGGAATTGTTGAGGATGTCCTTGTCCGGGTCAAATATTGTCTATTTGCAGTAGACTTTTTAGTCCTGGACCTAGAGGTACTAGAAGCATTAAAGTTTGCGCCTATAATTCTTGGAAGACCATTCTTATCCATCGCCTGCGCAAATATTGATTGTGATTCTCGAAAAAAGAAGATCATGTTTGGCAGTGAATCTGTAACCCTAGATATTTTCCAAGCTTCTACGAGGTTCCAAGAACTTGATTTCTTTGATGATTCGGATTCAGAAATAGAAAATATTGTAGAGGAAACTTTGCAGATTGCACATTTAGGTTCCTGTTTCGCCATTAACACGATTCCTGAACAATCTGCTTCTTCCATCCTAACCACACATTCAGCTAACCCTCCAGCTGACCCTCTCACTCTCACCTCACCACTAACACAAAAAGCAGAAATTCTTTTGGAGCTGGGCCCACGATTGGAATTAAAACCTTTAGCCAACTCCGTTAAATATGTTTTCCTGGGTCCAAATCCGACCCTGCCCCTAATTATAAATTCTAGACTTACTGGGGCACAAGAACACAAACATCTCTAGGTTTTGAGTAAATACAGAAAAGCTACTGGCTAGACCCTTTCTGATCTTAAGGGTATTCATCCATCCTATTGTATACATCGTAAATATTTAGAGGACAATTCTCGTCCCTCTCGCCAACCAAAAAGGTGCTTGAACCCTAATATGCAGGAGGTGGTAAAAAAGGAAATTATTAAGTGGCTTGATGCTAATATCATCTACCCCATTTCTGACAGCTCATGCGTTAGTCCAACACAAGTTATGCCCAAAAAGGCTGACTAACAGTTGTCACCAATGACAATGAGGAGAATATAGGCACTCAAACTGCCGCTTCTTGGCGCGCGTGTATTTATTACAGAAAATTAAACACTGCCACCAAGAATGACCATTTTCCACTCCCCTTTATTGATCAAATCTTGGAGCAATTAGTCGGATGGGATTTTTACTATTTTCTGGATGGTTATTCCGACTATAATCAGGTAGCGGTTCATCCTGAGGGCCAGGACAAAACAACTTTCACCTGCCCTTTCAGAACCTTTGCTTTCCAAAGAATGCCCTTCAGTTTTTGCAACGCACTTGCAACTTTTCAAAGGTGTATGCTTGCAATATTTTTGGACCTGGTAGGTGAATGCTTAGAAGTCATTATGGATGACTTCTCTATTTTTGGAGATTCTTTTAACCATTGTCTCAAGAACCTTGAAAGAACTCTCCAAAAATGCATAGAAGTCAATCTGGTCCTCAGTCTGGAAGAAAGTCATTTCATGGTCCAGGAAGGTATTGTCTTCGGCCATGTTATTTCAAAACAAGGATTGCACTAGATAAAGGAAAAATAGATTCTATATCCAAGCTCCCACCGCCCACTACTGTCAAACAGATCAGATCCTTTTTGGGTCATGTGGGTTTCTACCGTAGATTCATACAAAATTTTTCCCAAATCTCCAAGCCCTTAAGTCAGCTGCTTACTAAAGACCAGCCATTTGATTTTATTGATAAATGCCTGGAGAGTTTTTTGAGGTTGTTGAAGGAGGTTATTGAGGCACCAATTTTGCAGGGACCTAATTGGAATAGTCCCTTTGAATTAACGACAAATGCCTCAGATTTTGCTGCGAGGGCATTTCTAGGGCAAAGAATTGGCAAGAAGCCCGTTGTGATCTACTATCTAGCGAAACTCTTGATGATGCACAACGGAATTACATGGTTACTAAAAAGAAACTTCTTGCCATTGCATTTGCCTTAGAAAAATTTAGATCTTATCTTTTGGGGTCACATGTCATTGTATATACCAACCACTCAGCACTTAAATATTTGCTGACAAAAAAAGATGCGAAACCCCACCATATCTATTGGATCCTGCTGCTCCAGGAATTTGACCTGGAAATCAAGGATAAGGCGGGATCACATAATGTAGTGGTCGACCATCCCTCTCATCTTATGACGAATGACATAATGACCCCACCTGATCAGTCCCCCGATGAAAGTGTTTTAGCTGCTACTACCCTACCTTGGTTTGCACCCATCGCAAACTATTTAGCAACAAAACAAATCCCTACTAATTGGCCAAAAACAAAACAGGATACGTTCTTCGCTGATATTAAATACTCTTTTTGGGAGGAGCCCGACCTTTTCCGCATTTGTGTTGTTCAGGTCATTTGACGATGTGTCCCTGATTCTGAAATCCAAGATATTATGACACATTGTCATTCAATGGCCTGTGGCGGACATTTTTTGAGCAAGAAAACTGCAGCTAAAATCCTTAATGCGGGATTCTTTTGGCCCAGCTTGCACAAAGATGCTGATAATTTTGTCCGATCATGTGTGCGTTGCCAGAGCAGCAGCAACATGACTCGGAAGGATATGATGTCCCTTAATCCTATTTTAGAGGTTGAAATTTTTGATGTTTAGGGCATCGACTTCATGGGACCATTCATCAACTCTAGTGGGTATTTATATTTATTAGTTACAATCGACTATGTTTCGAAGTGGATAGAAGCAATACCCACCAACACTAGTGAGCACCATGTGGTTGTCGAATTTCTTAAGAAAAATACTTTCTTAAGATTCAACATTCCAAAAGCCATTACCAGTGACGGAGGCTCACATTTCACTAATTCATAATTTCGTCACCTTCTTTCTAAATAAGGGGTTAATCACAAAACTTCCACACTTTATAACCCCCAAACAAATGGCCAGGCAAAAGTTTCTAATCGGGAAATTAGAAATATTTTACAAAAGACAGTTAGGCCTGACCATAAAAACTGGTCCACCAAATTGGACGACGCTTTGTCGACTTACCGTACTGCTTTTAAAACCCGCTTAGCATGTCTCCCTTCCATCTGATTTTTGGGAAGGCATGCCATCTCCCGGTAAAACTAGAACATAGGCCTTTTTAGGCAATAAAACAATTAAACATGGATTTATCTGATGCTGGTATCCATCGAAAACTGCAATTAACTGAATTGGAGGAATTATGTAATTTTTCCTACGAAAACACGAGATTTATAAAGACCGAACAAAGAAATTTCATGATAAAAACATTGTTCAGAGACACTTTGACATTAATCAACGTGTCTGGCTTTTTGATGCTAGATTACATCTTTTTCCTGGCAAATCAAAATCCAAATGGACAGACCCCTTATTGTCCAAAAAACTTATCCGTACGGCAGTGTTGATCTTTTTGATCCTAAAACTAATATGGCATTTCAAGTCAACAGCCAACATTTAAAGCCCTATTTTGATCATACCTCGAGTCTTCTGTCTGAATCCTTCAATTTCACTGAGCCAATCACCTTTGATCACTAATGCAAACTTCGCCTTGTTGAATGGCGTAAAAGATAGCACTGGATGGGAGGTAACCCATCATTTTTCCTGCTTTCCTTTTTTCTTTCTTTTTCTAGGTTTTGACCATCCTAAACCCGACACTCTTCGTTAAGGTGATCCCTTTTCCCTCCTAATGCATGAGGACATTGCTTAACTTAAGCATGGGGGGACGTTTTTAAAATTTGACGATCGATTAAAACCTAAAAGCATGCATTTTTCTTCAGTTACTTTATTTTCTTGCTTGCATACCCAAAAAAAATAAAAATGTTGAAAACTTTTTTTGAGGAAAAATTTTAAAATTAGGACTAAGGTTGAAAAACTCACTTTTGGTATAATGGGATTTAATCTTCAACAAACTACGGATGAGGATGCGGATTTGATCATTAGAATTTCACGGTCTATCTTTAGACTAGATCAGATATCCTTCTCTAAAATTCCACCTGAACTCATGATAGTTCAGGTGACTTGATCCTCTTTTACATTATGGAATGTATCTGGCTTAGTTTCTGATTGAAAAATTTGCATTTCTTGCGAAACTTCCTGTGTCTAATTTCACACACAAGCCAACACTTAAAAATAACTAAAAATTAGAAAAACTCCCTTGTTTGGACTTAGTAAAAGTCTAAAGCAGATCATTGGTTTGAGTACACATAGCCGAGGAGGAAAATGCCTCCTTTGAGGATGCGATGTCAATAGGTTACCGCCTTAGCGGTGCTCCATATCTATATTCATATCTTTAAATGGAGCATTAAAGCACATTTTAGCAGATCAAGTGTCTTGGACGGTGCTCTACCTATAGTGTCGGAGTAAGAGCTTGAGTTTGCATGGAGCATCCCTTTACACCGCATTATGTTTTGGTGTTGTGAGCTCCTGGGTGGTGTCATGGATAGTGTTATCCCGAAGTACTGATGCCAGAGCCCCCTCGAGGATTGGTAGCGAAAATGATGATCCCAACACATCTATTGAGAGACTAAGCTAAAAATAAGCATGGGGGAAAAAAAATTTTTTAACCAAAAACATGCCCTTATAAATGTTGGCTTTTCACAGGCATGAACATAAGGTTTTAAAGGATACTGTAAGTTCAGAATTAGATTCATGAGCCAGAAAAATCCTAAAAATAGAAATTTAAGGTGGCTTAAAGAAAACAGGGTATTGGATTGGCTTGGTAGCTTGGGGGGGAAGAATGAAGAGGTCGATCCCGGCAGCCGACGGTTTAGGTGTGACGGCTGGTGGGCTCAGGGAGGGTGAGGGGTGGAATACTTGGAGATCGAAAGGATGGAGGAGGAATGAACGGGGGAAGCCTGGTGCATACGGCCAAAGGGGGATGGTGGCAAGGTGATCTGAAAGAAGATGAATAAAGCCAACCGGCAAGACTGTTTACTTCCGTTGCCGATGGCGGGGACACTTGGCAGCTACCTGTCGATCTCCTATGGTATGTCTGGGGTGTGGGGGATTCGGCCACAAAAGGAATTCATGTAGGGGTTTGGGGTAGCAGATGGGTTATCGTTGTTTCCCGCGCTCTGGAAATTTGAATTCCAGGGTTCTGGCGAACGTCACCTCCGCCCCCACTTTTGCGCAACTCGGGAGGGCTTATGGCTGATGTGGAGGTTCCTATGACGGCAAGCATCAGAGCTGCAGAGATGGCCTTACAGGAAGCTCTGGTTGGGGAGGTTATGACTGGAAGACCGACGGCAGAGAGTGTCCATGCCTTGGTAACCTCTCTGTCCCTCTCGACTGATTCCTGGCAGATCTCTTTTCTGTCAAGTACACGTTTTGTGCTCCTTGGTTTGGGAGCGGGGGATGTTGAAAAATTGCGATTCCATACATCATGTAACGATGGAGTCACGATGATCTGGAGGCTGGTTTCTCCTTTTGATGAAGCCCTATCGAAGAGACCGCCACAGAGAGTGGGAACTGGGTCTGGAAATCTTGAGATTGAGGGACTTCCTCTGCATCTGAGGTCGAAGGAGGTTGTATCCTCAATGATCTCAGGCTTTGCAACTATGGCAGAAGACGTGGTCGTCGAACTGCTTGAGGGGAATGGGCATTTACTGAGTGTGATGGTCGATGTCTTCATCGCTGGCTCTATACCTGATCGTCTGATTTTGAGATGTGGCGGAAGTTCCTCGATGCTGAGGCTGAGGTTCCTGGATTCTGAGGCTGAGGTTCCTGGTGGGGGATGGTGTAGCAAAGTAGTGTAAGTCGTCTGAACCTGCAACTGATGAGGGGGTGATTGCACAGGAGCTGTACATGGATCTTGGCGATAAATCCCTGGCTACCGAGACTTGTAAGGACCTATGGGATGGGGAGACGGGGATGCTTCAGAATGAAGAAATGGACGAAATGGGTGGCGGAGAATTGGCAGGACAGTCGACCTCGGTGGCAGGGGATGTGCTGTCAGGTGGTAGGCAGACTTTGGAGTAGGGGAACCCTGATATGCAGCCTAAATCACTGAAGGACAAACAGGTCTTGCAGGGGAAGGAAGATCCTGAATGTGAAGGGGGATCTTGCACAAAGATCATTAAGGAGAGATCACCATACAGCCTTTGACAAAGAAAATCAAAGGCTATCACTCTGATGGATGAAGAAGAAGTTGCCAAAGTTATGCAAGTGTGCAATTGCCAGACCCTCAGGAGAGAGGGTTTCAATGAGGAGTGATGAGAATCCTTACTTGGAATGTGCGTGGGTTGCGCGACAAATGCCGGAGGGCATCTCTGATGAGATACTTGAGAGAATGGGAAATTGATTGTGCGCTCATTCAAGAGACACACATTGAAAGTAATTCTAATAGACTTTGGTCCGATTTGTTAGCTACAGGGTTGAATGAATGTGTACAGATTGATACGCATGGGAGGTCAGGGGGCATTGCTATCTGGTGGAGGAAGAGTTGGGCTCAGTGCTTGGAAGTTCACAAAGCCAGACATATGCTAACATGCAAATACTAGATTTAGCAGGGATAGGAGTGTATTTGGATTACTGGGATTTATGGACCTTGTAATGCTTCTGCCATGTAGGAGCTATGTAAGGAATGGTCCACAGTAGCTATGTTGGTGTAGGGGGAAATGTGGCTAACGGGAGGAGATTTTAATTATGTTTTAACAAGGGCTGATAGGCCTACTGGCTGCACTGACAGATCGGCCATTGGTTTTCAGATGATGATTCAGTCACTGCTGTTGAGTGAATATCCATCCTCTGGTGTGGAATTTACTTGGCGTAATGGTAACGGGCTAGCTTCCAAGCTTGACAGATTTTTTGGGAATGTGGATATCCTTGTCAGATTCCAACTGTCGACAGTGAATGGGCTAAACCAACCTTTCTCTGATCATACCCCCTGGTTTCGGACAGTGGGGAGGAAACTCTGGCTGGCACCTATTTCAAACTGGAAAGGTCATGGCTGACTGAACCAGGTTTCTTCCAGATTATCTGTTCTTGGTGGAGAGCTAGAAAGGTACAAGAATCTCCTACTGTCAGACTATCAAATAAGCTGGCTGTATTGCGTGCAATCTTAAAAGAATATGGATCTACTGTTACCTTTGTGAGGGAACAAAGGAGAAGGGAAGCGTTGAGCAGAATCCAGGAGCTGGACTCCAAGGAAGCTGCTGGCATTCTGCATGAAGATGATCAGGCTGACAAGAAAGTGTGGCAAGGTGTGGTACTAGATGAAGACCTTAAACAAGAAATCAATTGGAGGGAGAGATCCAGGCAGTTATAGCTTAAGGAGGGGGATGCCAATATGAAATTTTTTCATCTTGCAGCTAGTTCTTGGAGGCGGTTTAGCTTCATTTCCTCTATTCTTTGTGATGGACATATGGTCACCTCTAATCAGGAGATTAAATCTGAAGCCATCAGGTTTTTCAGAGAAGCGTCTAGGGCAACTAGGAGGGGTAAATGGAGAATGGCAGGAGACATTGGTCACAGGGTGACAAGCGTACAAGTCGAGCAACTGATTGCACTAATTACAGAACAGGAAACCTTACAAGCAATCAAAGAACTTAATACGGAAGGCTCCCAGGGCCCAGATGGAATACAAGTTTTCTTTTACAAAGAGATGTGGAGTGTGGTGTGTAAGGAGGTGATGGATGTTATCAGAGAATTTAATGTAGGTAATGCTGGTTTCGAGAGGATTAATAAGTCATATCTTTTCCTCTTACCTAAATCAATGGGAGCTGAACAATTTTCAGATTTCATGCCGATTGCCTTGTCGAACTCTATCTATCTTATCATCAGCAAGGTCTTGGCTAACAGGCTAAGAATTGTTCTACATGACCTGATTCATCCAGTTTAGGCTGCTTTCTTACCCAACAGATCACTTCAGGAATCCTTTATATTGGCTCAGGAAATGGTTAGTGGCTGGCACCAGAGGAAATCCAAGGCCTTCCTGTGGAAAGTGGATTTCCAGAAAGCCTATGACTCGATTTCCTGGCCGTATCTTTGGGAGGTGTTTAGAAGAAGAGGCTTCCCCTCCATTTGGATTCAATGGATGAAACGCTGTATCACCACTGCTTCATTCTCTCCTTTGATCAATGGGAGGCCATGTGGAGCTTGGATCCAGCCTCAACGTGGGGTTAAACAAGGGTGTCCCTTGGCCCCACTGGTTTTTAACCTTGCAGTAGATGGGCTTGCAAGGTACGCTTGCAAATTGGTAGAGGTGGGTATAATTAAAGGGTACTTGTTATCAAGCAGGAGACATTTGGCCCCCATTTTACAATATGCAGATGACACTGTGTTCTTTGTGGAAGGGTCCAAGTCTGAGGCACATGCTTTGGAATTATTGGTGAAGATCTTCGGTGATATTTCAGGTCTTTGTTTGAACAAAGACAAGTCTCCTTTGATTTGTTTTGGTATGAATGAATAGGAACAGATGGAATTCGAAGGTACTTTGGGCTCACCCTATACTAAATTGCCTCTGAGATACCTTGGATTACCTTTAAGGGCTACAAAGCTGAAAAAATTAGACTGGAATATCTTGTTCGAGAAGGTGGCTGGAAAGCTAAAAGGGTGGAGTAGTAAATTCCTATCTAAGGGTGGGAGACTGATTTTGCTCAACTCGGTTATCACTGCCATACCAGTCTTTTACTTCAGCATATTTAATGCCCCTAAATGCATCTAGAAGAGATTGGACATTATGAGGAAGAGATTTTTCTGGAAAGGAGCAGGGCACGAGGGTAGGTTCATGCAACCTATCAAATGGAGCACTATCTGCAGACCAAAGGAGGCTGGGGGGTTGGGAATTAAAGCTTTAAAAGATTTCAATAAGGCCATACTACTGAAATGGGCTATAAGAATATTGGATTGCAAGGAGGGGCTGATCGATGATCTGATCAGGGAAAGCTATGGGGGATCCAACAGTTGTCTGCAAAGGCTTCAGCCGAAGAGGCCCTCACCCTTTTGGAGATCTGTGATTTCTACAGTCTCCTGCTACTGGCATCTGCTACAGCCTAAGCTTAGAGACGGCAGTTGCTTTAGCTTTTGGAATGAGAGGTGGTCTGAACTAGATGTGCTAAAAGAGACCTTCCCGAGGGTGTATGGGGCTGCTGCTGATAGAAATGCCACAGTTAACAGTCTGTGGTCCATGGCTGAAGGTTGCTGGTAGCTGGAAAGGCTACAACAATGCAGGCCGGGCACACGACTATGGGTGGAGAAGTAGAATCTGATGGAGAAACTGCAGTAGTTATATCTTATGACAGATGTGAAGAACACTTACTGTTGGCAGGGGGTCTTCTCTGTGAACCAAGCATATGAAAAAATTACTAGATCCAACAATGATGTGGAGTAGGATCCTATCGACAAAAAGATTTGGCTTCTGAGAATTCCTCTGAAGGTCCAAATTTTCCTGTGGCTTTGTAGACGGGAAGGGTTGATCACTGGCGATCTTAGGCATAGAAGAATGGGGATTGATCTAAATGCCTGCCCTCTTTGTGGATTGCACTCTGATAGTGCAACACACATCTTCTCCTCTTGCGTGGTCACGGATAAAATCTGGAGGTTGGTGTGCTTTGAACCCCTTCCTCCCTGGGATATTATATGGGAGAGGTTCACCAATCCTGTTCGACCATTGGGGGCTATGGCAGCCATTCTGTGCTGTGTGTGGAGGGTGCGGAATGATAAGCTGTTTCAGGGGAGACCAATGAGATGTGAGAATGTTGTAAAGGAAGCTTGGTCTCTCACACATAGTTGGGCAACTTTTTTGTAATACTTTTTTGATATGCAATACAATACCCTCCAGATTGCTATCGGTCTACGATAGCAGTCCTCACTGTTTAAAAAAAAAAATAGAAATTTAATGTCATCTGAATTGACAAAGGGTTAATTTGAATATTTTCTGGAGGATATATTGATCTCATTTTGTCTAATTTTTTGATCCAAAAATAAATCTCGATGTTTATCCCTAACAAATCCCATGCCTCCTATGTTTAGATAAACCAAGGTCCCTTAATCTTTTTCTCATCAAAAGTCAAAAAATTAGATTTCCCAAAAATTCCCTTTTATAAATTAAAATTTTGCAAAGAGACTAGCAAAAGATAAGCATGAGGGTGTGATAAATGCCAATTTATCATCATCCTTCTGCATTAAAATAATCCTAGCTCTTAGGGTTTTGCTTCGCAAATGGGTATTTGGGGTTGAATTTAGTTATAGGGATGCATTGCAGTTTTCTTGTCCTTTTAATGTGTTTCTATGAGTGTTAGGGATGAACAGATATATAGATCCCTAGAACCCTAGCACTTAGGAAGGCACCTGGAAATGAAGAAGCTTAGACTAGCTGGAACCTAGGCTTATCTAGCTCACCGTAGCTAGAATCTAGCTCACTTTGACTAGGGTTAGCTCATCCTAACTACATTCAGCTCATCTCAGCTGAATGGCAGCTCAAGAGAGCTCATCTTAGCTCACCCTAGCTTAGGTCAGCTCAGATCCTGCTCAACTTACCTTAGTCTAGCTCATCTCAGCTCCTACTAATCCACAGGGAGCTTTAGCTAGCTCAGCTGAGTTGACTAGAGTTCACCCCAGCTTAGGTCTAGCTATATCCAGCTCCACTCAACTCCAGCCAGCTAAAGATGAATTCATCCCAGCTCAGGAAGCTCAAGTCTTGCTCCTGGGGACTCAGCTTAGCTCAACTTAGTTGAGCTAAGCTACCTTGATTGCCTCAACCAGCTTGATCCTCCCTGAGAGTAGTAGACCCAGCTCACCTCAGCTCATTATGGTAGAATCTAGATCACTTTAGCTTGGCTTAGTAGCTAGCAAAGAATTAATAAGCTAAGCTCGCTAGGGTAGCTCCATGCCACCCTCTTCAGCAGCTGCCAGCTCCAGTTCAAGCTCCAAGCTTCTCCTCCTCAGCTCCTCTCTTCAAAACCTAGCTCCAATACCTCCTCCTCTACTCCACTACTAGCTAAGCTAGCTTAGCTTAGCTATGCTCCAGCTCCCTTGGCTTTTACCACCTAACAACTCCAACTAGCTCCACCTAAGCTCCACATAAGCTAACCCTATTTCCACCTCACCTTGGCGCCAACCAAGCCTACCCACTACCTCCAAAAGACACTATAAAGTGGCGCCAAAACCACCCTAACCACCCTCCTTATTGGAACCACTTTCTCCCTCCAAAACCCCCTTCATCTCCACCACATATCTTCCCTTAAACCCATCTCCACCATCCACCTAACCCCCCCTTCTAGAAGCCCTCATGGTGGTGCCAAAACCAAGGCATCCCTTCATAGTTGGCGCCACCTTTAGGTGGCCCTTCACCATCATAATAACCACCTTCACACCCCCCGTACTTGGCACCAACAATTTTCCACCATAACATCACCTAACCACCCCCATCTTCCCATCTTAGCCATCCATCTCAAGAGTCACCTCAACCCTTTCATCCTACCCTATAAAAAGACCAACACGCACCACCTTACAACCCATCCTTGGCTAGAAAAATACCTCTCATATTCTACCTAAAGCTCACTCCTAAGAGAGAAGAAGAAGAAGCTTAAGGGGATAATCTGTCCCCTTGGTTCCTTCCCCTCTTCCCTTCTCTCCTGTGCCCACGCCAGCCAAAGGAGAAGCCAGGTAAGGAAGACCTATGAAAGAGGTCTTGAAGGTGGTCCACACCACCTTGGAGAAGAGCTTAAGGGTGGTACACACCCACCCTTGGAGAAGGACAGTTAAGGTGGAAGCTTCCACCTTCGAGGAGCCTTTCAAGGAATTAGAAGGAGGGGCCCTTTTCAAGCCTAGGAGCCACTAAGCTTGGAGTAAGGAGCCTCCCCTCTTCACCATCACTTCAGGAGAATTTTTGTTTTACTTTATTTATTGCATTTATTCTAGTAGTAGAAGCATTCCTCTACTAGGATTTTATGTAAAACACTTTTGCATCAATCAAGTTGCCTCAATTCTATTTCATTTTGTTGCAATTTTTTTTATAATCTAGTTTTGAGCACTTTTCACACCTTCTCCCTAATTACTCTATACCTCCACATGTCTAGAGTGAGCTTAGAGAGAATCTCTACTCGTCACTTTAGTAGTAGTGTAGTGAGTTAGCTGTTAGCCGTTTTCCCTTGCCAACAAAATTAGCGTTGTCGCTATTTCAAAACCCTAAAGAACTACATATTTAAAAAGACCAAAAGGAAAGTTGATTTCTATTTTCGAGCAAGGGACCAATTTTTGCAACCAAATTGCCTACTTGGATGACCCAGATACCCCACTATCTAGGTTATAAATTTAAAAGCATGTGCGATTTTGCATGTTACAACGACTTAAAAACCTGCTTTTACAAATCACGCATTTTTTCACATCAAGCACGCTCACTTAAGGGCACTAGAAGATAGTTTTCTACCTTTCCTCTTTGCACCACAAGGAGGTTAGCTTACGATCCTTTGGGTTGCCCTCCACCATGAGCCCCGTGGTGCCAATGGAGACAATGCCGACTGTTGGCTAACCCACCATGGTAGTAGGTCTTCAGGCACACACTTAGGTCAACTAGGACATGTAATGTGTGTATAACTTGATTGACCACTGAGTGGAAATCTTAATTCTAAAGACCTCAATCCATAAAAGAAAGGTCCCATTGTATTGGTGTTTGCATTGGCCTTGGTGTGTGTTGAAATGTATGACTCTTACCACTATTGTCCTACCTTCTACGCACACTAATATCTCCAAGCCCTCAACCATGATCCCATGGCCTGAGTCTATCCATCCTTTGATGGATATAATTGCAATGCATGGGATCCATCATATTCCCACTCTGAGAATATTGGTTTGATGTCCCCCAACTATTTTAAGCAGAGCTTAAGAGTAGGATACACCCTATTTGAAATCCCAATTGACTCGCCTATAGAAATTGATACCTGGTGAGCAAATTTCTCACAATGAAAAATCAGGGCTTCGGAAAACTAGTCGTCATAGTCGCAAAAATCTCTACCAGATAAAATTTATACTGAAACTCGAAGTGAGTCCTAGGTTGATCACAAGGAGAAGAACGTTTGGTTTTGAAATCCGCACTTCGATTTTATTTATTTTTGTTATTTTTATCTTTGGCAAATTTTTTTCATATTTTGATAGGTAAGAGATCAGATTTACAAAACTTTATCTGACTAATCTACTTGAAAAATAAGAGAGAGAGAGAGAACATCAATGTATATCAAAAAGACTTTGATATAGATAATCAAGATAGTTACAAATAGACTACAAAGCGATAAAAGATAAAGGTGAGAAGAATCCCCTCGACAGTCACTTGGAGGACAACTTGCTTTGACATTGCCAGGAAGATGGTGGTGAGGAGCTAGATGGAGAACAACATCAGAGAAAGGTGGATGGGGTGAGATGGCATTGCGGCGAGGATCTTCTTCCCGAAGGTGGTGAGAGGACGGCCACGGGATGCTCCACAAAGGGGGATGAGAAGTGAGGAAAATATTTGATTTTCTACTCTAGAGGATCATCTCGGGCTTGGGACAAGCTCTCTTTAGAGCCGTGGAGGTGGTGAGGGAGAGAAATGAAGAGATGAAGAAGAATAGGAGGGGTGGGGGTTCTTTTATAGTGGAGTAGAGGCTTTTCACACATGGGGTAATTAGTGACATCCATAAATCTCCCTGAAGACTCGCCACAGACATTGCTAAAGGCTCTAGCTCATGAACCCGCTCAAGCTCGCATAGCTATCGCGTGTGCTCGATGGTGCATCGTTTGATTGAAGAGGCACTGTTGGGATTGCGTGATGATCTCGTGCTTAGTTAGCGCGTCAGATAGGGCGTCAAACCATCCGTGCATGCACAGGTGTATCTGCCCTCATCCATTATGCCGCATGGAGTGTCTCATGCTGCTTGATGGAGATCATGTGGCTCTATTTAGCAAATCCCACCTATGTGGTCAATTGTGAGCACTGAAGGACTCAAATGAGCACTACGGATTTGCAAGTGATGCTCACAATCCAAGTGACACATGGCTAGATTATCGAGTAGGGAATCGAGTTGGCACGAGATCTCCACCGTTGGATGGAGATCCTATTGGTGCTAGAGCACCGCGATCATTTATTTTGATGATAACAAAACACGTGTCATTTAACATTTGCTCTTGAAATCTTAGATCTCAGGTTAATTGCAACTGGAGATGTGGTTAGGTGGAGTTCGAGCTCACATCCATGGCGGATTGGAGGAGTTTGATGGCGAACAAAGGAACTTTGTGAGGAACTATTGCTTGAAGAAGGAAGGAGATGAAGAATAGGATAGATTTCCTTTCCTTTGTACTATGTATTCTTTGTTTCTTTTGTTGCTCTTTATTTTTTGTTTCTTAGATTCATTTTAAAGAGCCTCAAAGAACCCTCATAGTAGTTCTAGGAACACTTGCACAATCCTAGGATACTTAGGTTTCCTATAGAGAACTTAGAAAACCAAAATATGGTTCAGACAACCTTTTTAGACGTCTAATCTAGATTTCAGACGTCTGATAAAAACTTTTAAGACATCTAACTATTTACTCAGACGTTCGATTATTTAGGCTGGACTTAGTTAGTTCTGTCTGATGAAATCAGATGTCCTGACCTTGGTCCAGACGTCTTAGGAGACATCTGATGCTTTTGCCAGATATCCAATTAGTTGACCATTGGCTTCCTTAACAAACATTGATAAAATGACCGCTGGCCTTGTATCAGACATTCCTAGAGGATCCCAGATGTCTGATACATGACTGTTTTGCCTCGGTTGGCCTAAAATCTCTTCTCAGATATTTTCTAGCCATTGTACTCAGTTGGGAATCAATTTCTGCAGGAAAATAGGTTTTCAGAAGTCTAGATCTTGTGCCAGACATCCTGTGTGTTGACTGATGGACTTTCACTAGAATCCTATTTCGATCTGATTCAAGTTAGGAAGGAAACCTGCCTAAAATTAGACGTTTGACTTAGTTCCCAGACGTTTGATGCCAGGACCAGATGTCTGATGACCCTATCAAAATGATGATTAATCCTGACTTTGGCCTGATTCTCTTGGGCCTTGCACCCAATGGCTATGGAAGCCTTCTAAGGCCTTCCGAAGCCTTCTTAGGCCCTCTATAAATGGAGAACCCTTGCCACTCAAAGACACACCCTTTCTAGAATATTTCCACTCACTTGTTTCTAAAAGAAGTAGAAGATCAAATGGAAGAAGCTCTAGCTCTACAAGCATTCACTTCACACCTAAGAGCTTCGTCATGCTGTGCACCCGCTCTCCTGCCGACATTATGAGCACGCTATTGTGCCAAAGCATGGTTCACGCATCCACGTCGTCAGTTGGATGCACTCCCACCAAAGGGAAGTTTCCTAACTCCCATGGAAGCTAGGATTACATATTTGAGACTTCATAGGATTGTTGTATTTTATATTGTCTTTGGTTGGGTATTCACTTTGCGAATTCCCATCTCCTTCGCGAGACAAATTCCTTCTTGTGAAGAGGAGTGTTGAGGTACACTACCCTCGGTGTAGGTAGTGTGGTTGTAATTGAGGATCGGTCACCCTTGTTTAAGTGACTGGGTTTAGTGGATTTGATTGACTAGGTCGATCGGGAAATCCTAACTCGAGAAGGTTAGGTGGCGGTTTTCACCCGGTTTGGGTTTCCACCTAAAAATACTTGTGCCTATTATGAAATTGCTTATTTTTGTGAGATTGTCTATTTTTATTTTGAAATTTCTTTGTATTACGTCACGCATATCTCACCCCCTCCGAAGTAGTGAAATACAATTGGTATCAGAGTAGGTTCTACATTTTCGACATTACACACCAGTGAGGATCCGATGGACGGGAGCAGTTCCACGACCAGGCTTCTGGAGGGGCAGTCTACCACTAGACCGCCATTCTTTAATGGGAACAACTACTCGTACTGGAAGCTACGAATGAAGACTTGGCTACAAGCCAATGTCTTCACGATTTGGGCCAAATGTGAGATGCTGTTTGACATCCCAAAGAAACTCACAGCAGGCTACTCACAACAACAAATCCGAGAGCTCTCTCTCAACACAAAAACAATGAATGCATTGTATTGTGCTTTGAGCCCGAAGGAGTTTAACAGAATCTCGTAATGCGCCACAGCATATGAGATCTGGCACACACTTAAGGTAACTCACGAAGGTGCCTCTAAGGTAAAGACTTCTAAAATAAATTTACTTTCTCAAGAATTTGAGTCTTTTTCAATGAAGTCGAATAAATCATTAAGTGAGATGAACACTAGGTTCACTCTCATTGTAAATAATTTAAAAGCTTTAGGTAAGATGTTCATCAAGGGGGAGCTTCAAGGAAAGCTACTCCGTTCCATTAGACCAGAATGGGAGCAAAAGGTCACCGCCATCGAGGAGGCGAACGAGGTGGAGGTGCTCAACATGGAAGATCTCCTAGGTAACCTAATGGCCTATGAGACAAAGTCAATGCAAAAGAAGAAGGATACACCAGAGCCTAAACCAAAGACGACCCTCACATTCAGAGCCGCATCAGATAGCAAGGTAAGTTCCGATGACGAAGACTTTAAAATTTTACTTAAGAAATTTTCCAAGTTTTGTAGGGAGTCAAAGAAAGAAAAGGAGAAGAAGGAAAGCCCGTGACGTTTCTATCAATGCAACGAGAAAGGGCATCTATGACTAGAGTGCCCTCTTCTCAAGGAGAAGAAAAAGGAAAAGTAGAAGAAGTCTAAGAAGAAGGCATTCCAAGCAATTTGGGATGACACGAGCTCAGAGGAAGAAGAAGAGTAGAACCCCAAGGAAGAAATCGCTCACATGGGCTTCATGGCCATAGGAAGTGATAGCGACAACGACAACAGCGATAATGAGGTAAATCCCGATTTACAAGATGCTTTCGATGAATTATTTTAGCCTAGTAAATCACTTAAGGTAGAAAATAAAAATATTAAAAGGAATTTTAGTTTTCTTAAAAGTGAAAATGAAATATTAGAAATAAACTCAAAGATCTAGAAGCTTGTCTTAAGGAAAATAACTTGTTATTAGAAAATAATGATTTAATCAATAAAAGTACTAAATTGATTGAGGAAAATGCTATTCTAAAATTAGAAATTTTTAATTTAAAGACTAAGATAAATATTATAGAAAAAGAAATCACATGTCTGAGGGAAAATTCCAACAAATTAATCAACAAAATGGATAATTTTCATAGCCCTAAGATTGAGAAAGGATCTCCGTCAAGGAGACCCGCTAACAGATCTGGATCTAAGCTCACTTGGATACTGAAGAAAAAATTGGAATCTTATTTTGTAGGTTTCAAGGGTTACTATAATACAAGAGATTTGACCTACAAGCTCAAGAACGGTCAACTCGAGTTGGGAGGACCAAAGAGTAGACCAACAAGAAGGACAAGAAGATTGACGAGACAATGAATAATCAAACAACCCGCCGCACGTCGACCACCAGACTGGGGACCGGCACCGATGCCTGGACCTCCAAGCTATGGATGGGAGCCCCGTCTGATGTGGCATCCACGACCTCCATTTGGGCCATTCTATTGGCCATGGTAGGTGATGTAACCCTTAACTCTATCCTTTTATCATTAGCATATAGATAGGGGGAGTTAATATTATGAGCTTTTTGTCAATCATTAAGGGGGAGATCTTATTAAGTTAGCTATATCAAATTTAGAAAGGGGGAGAAAAATAATAGCTATCATGTTGTTACAAAAAGGGGGAGGACATTACTCTTGTTAAAAGAAATTTAACTCATTTATAGAAGAGCATGTTTTAATAGGGAGTTATAGGAAATTTAAAATCAACTAAACCTTTCTGGTAATGTCAAAAAGGGGGAGGATTTTATGCATTATTATTTATGATTTTGTCATCATCAAAAAGGAGGAGATTGTTGGTGCTAGAGCACTGCGATCGTTTATTTTGATGATAACAAAACACGTGTCATTTAACATTTGCGCTTGAAAGCTTAGATCTCAGGTTAATTGCAACTGAAGATGTGGTTAGGTGGAGTTCGAGCTCACATCCATGGCTGATTGGAGGAGTTTGATGGCGAACAAAGGAACTTCGTGGGGAACGATTGCTTGAAGAAGGAAGGAGATGAAGAATAAGATAGATTTCCTTTCCTTTGTACTATGTATTTTTTGTTTCTTTTGTTGCTCTTTATTTTTTGTTTCTTAGATTCATGTTAAAGAGCCTCAAAGAACCCTCGTAGTAGTCCAAGGAACACTTGCACAATCCTAGGATACTTAGGTTTCCTATAGAGAACTTAGAAAACCAAAATATGGTTCAGACAGCCTTTTTAGACGTCTAATCTAGATTTCAGACGTCTGATAAAAACTTTTAAGACATCTGACTATTTACTCAGACGTCCGATTATTTAGGCTGGACTTAGTTCTATCTGATGAAATCAGACGTCCAGACTTTAGTCCAGATGTCTTAGGAGATGTCTGATGCTTTTACCAGACATCCAATTAGTAGACCATTGGCTTCCTTAGCAAACATTAACAAAATGACCATTAGCCTCATATCAGACATCCGTAGAGGACCCCAGACGTCTGATACTGGATCATTTTTCCTCGGCTGACCCAAAATCTCTTCTCAGAGATTTTCTAGTCATTGTACCCCCTTGGGAATCCATTTTCGTGGACAAATAGGTTTCCAGACGTCTAGACCTTGTGCCAGACATCCTATGTGTCGATTGATGGACTTTCACTAGAACCCTGTTTTGATCTGATTCAAGTCAGGAAGGATACTCGCCTAAAATCAGACGTCTGACTTAGTTCCTAGACGTCTTAAACGGGTTTTCCAGATGTCTGATGCTAGGACCAGACGTCTAATGACCTTGTCAGAATGATGATTAATTCTGATTTTAGCCTGATTCTCTTGGGCCATGCACCCAACGGCTATGGAAGCCTTCCAAAGCCTTCCTAGGTCCTCTATAAATAGAGAAGAACCCTTGCCACTAGAGGGCACACCCTTGCTAGAATATTTCCACTCACTAGTGTCTAAAAGAAGTAGAAGATCAAATAGAAGAAGCTCTAGCTCTACAAGCATTCACTTCACACCTAAAAGCTTCATCCTGCTGTGCACTTGCTCTCCCGCCGACGTTATGAGAGCGCTGTTGTGCCAAAGCGTGGTTCACGCATCCGCATCGTCACTTGGATGCACTTCCATCAAAGGGAAGTTTCCTAACTCCTATAGAAGCTAGGCTTACATATTTGAGGCTCTATAGGATTGTTGTATTTTATATTGTCTTTGGTTGGATATTCGCTTTGTGAATTCCCGTCTCCTTCCCGAGACAAGTTCCTTCTTTTGAAGAGAAGGGGTCTTGAGGTACACTACCCTCGGTCTAAGTGAAGATTTCCTTCTTGTGTGGTCGTAATTGAGGATCAGTCGCCCTCGTTTAAGTGACTGGGTTTAGTGGATTTGATCGACTAGGTTGATTGGGAAATCCTAACTCAAGAGGGTTAGTTGATGGTTTTCACCTGGTTTGGGTTTCCACCTAAAAATACTTGTGGTTATTGTAAGATTGCTTATTTTTGTGAGATTGTCTATTTTAGTTCCACAATTTCTTTTTATTACATCACGCATATCTCACCCCCTCCGAAGTAGTGAATTACAAATCCATCGGTCAAGAATCAAATTTAATGAGCTCCTCAAATGAAGCGGGCAATGTGGCATGATTAGAGCCATTTGATTAAGATCTAACAGCTGGGATTGCTCAGTGCAGGGCTCCTTTGAGGTTGAGGTAGGGTTGCGACTGATATTGGCGGCTGTGATGGCGACACGTGACACTATCATGGCCGTCCATCTTCTTCACTTTATGGGTGGCACCACAGACGTCGAATTGGGCCAATTTTCATATTGTTGGACTGCGATCATCAATCCGGATCCATCCGTGTGGTCAAATTTTTCGTCTGAGGTTTGTATTGGTGCCACCTTGCCCCTTGGTCTTTGATCTTCCTCGAACTGCATAATGTGCTACGGAACTCTGATCATGACAATTTCAGAGGCATTAGACTCCGATCGTCATCCTGATCAAATCCATATGGTTAGATATTCAATCTGAGGCCTAGAAAAAAATCTCCTTCTCTGCTAGCCATAAAAAGGATGCTAATTAACCTAAAATTTATGAAAAGTATTCTAAATGCAGAATGATGCATGCTATGTAATATTTATGATATGTAATGCATCTCTACGCCTAGGAGCATGCATAAATAGGCATTTTAACCTAAATGGATATGTATACATCATACCTCCATGCTTATCTTTTGCTAGTCCCTAGCAAAATTAAACTATATGTTATGTATAAAAACAAAATTAGGATTCGATCTGTTAAGGCATTAGTTGTTTATTAACAAAAGGAAATTTTTACTATGGTGCTAAACTACAAAGACTCAACAGTGCCTGAGTACCTACTCAAATGCAAATCGCCCATGTCCTTGCCTTATTTGAAAAGGGAAGATACAATTTTTTTCCATTTTTCTTCCTTTCTAACTTTTTTGGAATTTTGAGTTTAGAGCTTTGAGGTAGCTTTCCACGGCTACCCAACCCACACAAAATTCAAGAAGAACTTCAAGCTCTTAGCATCTTAACATGAAAATGTGATAGACTCACTAAGTGGTCATTAAAGCAGACTTCTGGTTTCTACAACCTTAGGTGACCTAAAAATTCTGCCTCAATGTTTGTCTTTTCGATCGATAGCTTTCTCTTTACTTGTTTTAATTTTTTTTTTATGGCATTAACACAAGGGTGAACCTAGTGTATATCTCCCTAGTTGATTCTACTTACCCACTTTTCCCTTGGTGTTTTGAGAATTATTTGTGCATTTTTGTGAGTTGGGCTTTGGACAATCGGCAAATGGGCTGTTACCCACGACAACTTGTGCGATTAAGTGTGGCTTATTTTATTTTATTTATTTTCTATTTTTCTATTTTTCTTTTTCTTTTTGAGTATCATTTATTTTCCTTTTCTAGGTAGGTGGCTTCCCTGATCTAAGGTTTACCTAAAAGTAGTAGAAAAAGTATGGGCATGTAGATGGGCTCTGGACAATCGGCCAATGGGCTATTACCCATGACAACTTGCCAGCCATGCTACTGTAGAGAGTTCATTAGCTACTTAATTTCTATAAAAATTATCGAAAAGTGAGTCAGTGGAAATAGTGTATAGATGCTTTAGACATAAAGTCCCCTCAAATTAGAGGGTGGGTTGATAAGTCGTGCGCTTATCACCCTAATTTATTAACCAAATTAAAATAAGATTAACTTGGCGAGGAGTTGAGAAACAAGTCCACATTTTAGTGGACACTTAGGCAGATTAAGCCTGAAGACCTGAAATGTGTAAGTGTTCAAGTCCTAAAGTATCATTTCCAGAAGTTACAACTCCTAAGGCCTAAGTTCTCTTCTTCTAATTCTAATTTTTTTGAATCATTGAATACTTGAACTTTTTTTTAAGGAAAATAGAAGAAACTCCACGGAGCTAAAAAAATAATTTTAGGATTAAGTATCCACCCCCCCATGCCTAAATGATGCAATGTCCTCATTGTTAAAGATATAAAGGGCAGAATAAATAGAATATCACCTGATTTTCATGATAGATCCAGCCAACTTCCACAAAGAGAAAGAAGTATACATGCGGGCTAAGTTTATTTCCTTTAGCTAGGCATAATATTCAAACAAGGAAGAAATTATGAATTCACAAGCGTGGGTCAGTATCTGATGTATACACATCCATTTAGGTTAAAATTCCTATTTATGTATGTTCCTAATCTTAGAGATGCATTCCATTTTATAAATATTGTAAAGCATGCATCATTTTGCATTTAGAATAGTTTGCATAAATTTTTTGTTAATTCGCATCCTTTTGTGGCCACGAGAGAAGGAGATTTATTTATGGCCTCAGATTGATGATCTGACCGTACGGATCTGATTAGGACGATGATTGGAGTCCAACGCCTCTAAAATAATCTTGATCGGAGTCTTGTAGCACATTGTGTAGTCCAAGGAAGATCAATGGCCAAGGGGTTAGGTGATGTAATTTAGAGCTTCAAATGACAAATCCAACAGCATGGATGGATTTGGATAGACGATCGCAGTCCAATAGCATGAAAATTGACCCAATCAGACATCCATGGCGCCACATACAAGCATTGGAAGATGGATGGCCCAGATGGCACCATCCAGACCATCCAAACTGACCAGCATTAACCACAACACCTCCTCTTTGTCTGTGACATCAAGTCTCAATCGTTGAATCATGATCCAACGGCTAGGAGGTAGCCTCCACCTTGCTTTGAAGCTTCTCTTCTTGACAATCTTGCGGGTGTAGCGCAATGGTCGTGCAAAGCTCTCCCAAAATAGTGGCACAGGTTCAAATCCTTTGACGCTTCCAATCAACTACACAAGCGTGAGTGGCCAGTTAGGGTTGCGTGATCATCATTAAATGGTGTGAAACTCTCCATGTGGATGTATGGATGGTCGCAGATACGCTCACATGACCCAACATGCATTCTCACATGGCATCCAATGCAATCAGAGGCGCAATCTTCGCACGATCCTCAGCTGCAAGATGATGATCCAATGGTTGTTCAATGACCACGCTTCTACAGCTGTGTGCCAGCAGGCAAGTGCATTGGCTGAGGATCTTCAATGACATTTGAAGTAAAGCTTTAGCAATGTCTTTGATGTCGCTATTAAAGATGGATTACCAAAGCCTCCACTCGTCTACTCTAAAAGGAACCCTGCCCCTCCCATTCTTCTTCATCTCTTCCTTTCTCTCCCTCACCACCTCTAAGGCTCTAGAGAGAGCTTGTCCCAAGCCGAGGATGCTCCTCCAGAGTAGAAAATCAAATAATTTTCTCGCTTCTCATCCCCCTTCGTGGAGCATCTCGTGGTTGTCCTCTCACCAACGTCAGGAACAAGATCCTCACCATGATGTTGACCTACCCCATCCTTCTTCCATCGACGACGTTCTCCTTCTTCCAGCTTCCCGCCAATGTGAGTCATCCTCGAAGTGACCATTGAGGAGGATTCTTCTCATCTCTCTCTATCTTTTATTACTTTCTAGTATAGTTGCAACTTCTTCCATTGTAGTAGACACTTGTTTATACTTATATATGATTATTTCTCTCTTTGTCTCTTATTTTGCAAGTTAGATTAGTTAGATAAAGTTGTCAATCTAATGTCATTCCTTACAAAAATACCAAAAAAATTGCAAAAGATAAAAATAACACAAATAAATAAAACCTGAACTACAGATTTCAAACAAAACGTTGACTTCCCCATGTTTGACTAAGGAATCCCTATGAGTTTCAGTAAATTTTATTTGGTAGCGAGTTTTCCCACTACGTTGATGGGTTCTTCGAAACCATGATTTTTCCATCGCGAAAACACTCTCATCAGGGTCAAAATGAAAGGATTGATCCCAAGACCTACCAGTAGGTGTCCACAGATATGGACTAGATTATGGTGCAGACCCCTGCCCCAGGTTCGATTGGTTCTAAGGTACTGGACGAAAATCACGTAGAATCAGAGATTGTTGTGTTTGCAGGGCCGAGACTATGATTTTGTGGCGTGCAACCCAAGTCTAAAGTGGTGGACGACAGGTAGATCTGATTCAATAGATTTGGGTGTCCATTTGGAGTTTGTCTCGGAAAGATAGGAATTGTTCAATACTTGGGTTGCACATTAACGATATCATGATTTTAGGTCAATAGGAACCCTTTGATCCAAAATTGTGTTTCCCTCAGAATTAACCTCCCAAATTTTCATTTCCAAATTTCTACCCTCCAAAATCATGGTTTTCGAGACCTCCAGATCATTGTACATCCGATTTAAAATATCCAAGTCAAATAATTTTTCCTGAATCAGGATTGACTTGGGTACAATGATCTCAAAAGTATCATCATTCACCTTTTTACAGTGTGGTTGAATATTAAGGCTATCAATTGGATGATCTAGTAAATCAGGATTCAGATCCTTCAAGTTAGCCCCAACAGGACCACAATCTTGAATGTTCGGGCTATCAAATGGTCCTTCATGCTCCTCAGGCCCGTTAGTCTCACTAAAATCATTCTCATTAAGCTCAAGTGAGACTTCACCTAGAGATTCTTCACCCTTAAAATCAAAGAATTTTGTATCCTCAATTATATATGTCTCAAAATCGTATGTTGTTCCTTGGTCTATAGAGACATTTCCTCACTCGCTGGTTCGAGGATCTTGAGTGAGAAAATTCGTTTATCCTCAATGGGTTGCTCTAAACCAACCTGGTCATCCCTGGTTTCATAAAAAATGTCCCCCTAATAGGTGCCTGAGCGGGTTCTAACATTCTCTCCCCTGTAGGGGTTCATCCTGAGAATCATCCCATGATTGGACTAGGGCAACCACGAATTTCAACCTCAATCTTGACAACTTTTCAAGTAAAAACACACTCAGGCCCCTCTCCTTAACATCTTGGAGCCAATCCAATAAAGAACTATTAAGCTCATCAATCATTTTGATCATAGGCTCCAATTCTTTAGTGCATGGTGTTGGTTGAGTCCTAAATATTGTATAGTGTTCCTCAAGTTAGCCAACATCCTATCCTAGACCTAGTTCACCTAAACTGGATGGTTCGGTTTAGGGTTGGGTGGGTTTGGGTTTAATCTAGGGGAGTCAAGAAATTGTGGCCGTCCCTGATAATAAGTCATTTCTAGTTGTTCAAAGAAGGGTGATGACCTATATTTAGTATAATCTTCAGGAGGGTAGGTGTTATAATCATCATATCCTTCCTAATTGTAGATCGAGTTGGTTTGTTCATAAGAGGGCGGTGATCTATAATCAGTGTAGCTCTAGGAAGGACAATAATCATGATCATGATGTCCAGGGTTAGGTCCTAGACATTGAGGTCTAGATTCATATCCCCAATCAAAGTTATCCCAACTAGTGGATGGGTAACAATAAGTCGAGTTGGGATAGTAATCATCTTCAGGATTAGTGGTAGAAGGATTGGATTGAAAATGTGTGTAGGATGTGGAAGCATACATGGTGAAGTAGGAGGGAAAATAGAGGAAGAAAAGGTGCCCTACCTTATAATCAATCAAACCTGTCCTTAAATTATGTAGCTTAAGGACTTTGCTTCAGAAATGAACTCTGACAACACAACAAATTTGATGTTTTCCTTACTCCTGAAGATGGTAAAGTTGGACTGGCAATGCAAGGGCAGTATGTTCCGAGGGCCTTTAATTATGTCAAACCCTTGCTTACTTAAGTCGTTTGACAATCGGGCATCCAAACTTAGCACCTTTTGAAGTAAGCAAACATCACTTATTCGAAATGAGTTTAAAAGAACACCCTGAAATGTATTCAATGAATCCTAGGGCCAACGTCTACTCAATTTTATTTAAGGCTTGGGATGATTGTGCTCTTAGAATGTGATGGACCCTTTAGATGGGTTGTGCCCTTATGATTTGTTAATATGTGTGTGTGTGCACAACCAAGGTTTGCAAACAAGGTTATTTGTTGATGTGTCTTTTAGCGTTTAACCTTGTTTATTAGCTTTTAGGGTTTAATCTTTAGTTTTATTCAATCAAGTTTAGGAGAACACTCCAAGTTTTGAAATCACAAGTGATGGTATATGGTGGGAACACCATCATGAGCCGCAACTAGCTCAATTTAATCTAATTAAGTCAATAAAAGCTCCTTCATATCCATCAGAAGGACATAAGGGCACAAAACATTAATTCGAGAAGAAAGCCAAAATACAGGGGTATTAAGCAAATTTACCATTCTATCACAAAAATAGAATAATCGTGGGTTTTCTCAAAGGTGGAATAAAGGTCAAATGGTCTTAAGAGTCTAATAAGTGGGTTAGAACAGACAGAAAAGGTTTTTCATGCGTTACAAGAATTAGTGGACATCTGAAACCCTAAAAATAGACCTGCCTAATCTACCAAGGTTCTGGTCAAGATAAAATTCACCAAAACTCTATAAAAATCATATAAAAATATTCTCTAGGGTTTGGCACCTTCAATTTGACCATTAGAACCAATATTAACCTAAAATAGATTCTCAGACAGACATTTTCCCTAATTTGGGTAATTATGCAAATTACCCAATCATACTACGTCAAAACCAAAATCCAACTTCACCATTGGATTCCCTAGGTTCAGATTAGGTTTATACCAAAATTTAGCCCCAATCTAAGATTGTTTCAACCGAGTTTACACTTTGGCCCAAGTCTGATTTCCTTTATTCCACATGGGTCCTTAGCTTTTGAATTTCTTACAAAAAGGCCCCTACCTTTGTCATCATTTTCTTCAAATAGGTCCCTGCTACCATGAATCCTACTCCTATAAAGTTTGGCAACCTAAATATGGCATGTTCTCATTGATTCCTTGACGAATCCCTCCCAGATTTGAAAGGGAAATTCATCAAGGAATTCTCTTCCTTTGGAGCCAATTCCCATGCCTTAAAACCTTCCCAATATCTCATGCGAATGCATGAAAGATTAGGGCATCTTCGAATTCCTATCCCCCATGAGCTTTCCTTGCTTGGGAAGCTTGCTTCCTAAGCCCAAAAATCCCTCCAGAGGCCTATAAAAGAACCACCAAATCAGGCCGAACTTCTCAATCTCGATCTTGGCTAGAAACTCCCCATATTCCTCCCCATTGTTTCGACTGAAAGGCTCATCAAGCTCCGGTGATCTCCTCTGACCTCCTTCATCATCCGTTCGCAATACTAACGACGGATTCTTCTTCCCCATCTTCCTCCGCATCGTGCCATACTAGCAGGTGTCTTTCTTTATGTCATCCTCTCAATCCTACCCTCACTAGAGCCACCTTTGTCCCCAGCGTAAACCATACCACAACCGGCGCTGCCTCTACCTTACCTCTTCTGCTACCTAGCCCTATCGATGCCTTATCTTCCACTCATCTTTTTCGTGCATTCGGAACTTCGATTCAACTGCCAACTTGCCCTCATGCCCTCCATCTTCCACCTTGTCGGCGTACCACAAACGAGCTCCAACAGCCACTACACACCACCTACACCATCGCTTGCATGCTCTACACCACCGCCTCGACCATAGGAGCAAAAGCCCTAACTTAGGTCGATTGCTCCTCCAAACCCTCTGCCGAACACACCCACCTTTGCGCACCAACTTCGACACCGTCCGTCCACCACAGCAACCTTAACAACATGCTAACCCACCACCACACTCGCCACTCTACGGCGAAGCTTCTGAACTTATATGACAAGGTGGAGAGGTTGTATTCTGACTTTCAGGTCATCGCTCCATTGACCGCCATTATTGTAGCTTCGAGCGAAGCTTGAAGCCTTTTCCAGCCATGCAAGTCCCAAGTGTTACGCTCAGGTTGTGTGGAGAGGCTGCAGGTAGTTCTCCAGAGCTTTAATTGGCACCAACATCTACTACTGCTACTCCAATTCAGCGAAGGCAACCCACTACAGCTACATGCAGAAGAAGGCGGTGGGATAGTCCCACCTCGGAAGTTGGAGAGTGCCCGTAGCTACATAAATTATTTTTGTGATTGGGGCTTATCGCTGATGTGTCAATTTTTGCTTTCGAAAATGATGATTAAGATGATTTGTCATTGTATTTCTAAGTGGTGGAAAATTGACTAATCAAAATAATAAAAATAACCACTAAATTAATTAAAATTAAGCCACTCGTAGAAGAGTAGGTCGTGTCCACAGGGAGGCAATGGCCTATTAAAACTTGCATTTGTCAAAAATCGATGTTCACTATTGATTTCCTAAGAAAATGTGTCAAATACCGCATTAGTTTCGTGTTTAAATGAAAGCACAAGCTAAAATCATATTTACGACAATCAGGGGGGAGTTCCATTAAATGTTCACAATAATAAAATACTAATATAAAGTAGTAATGGCATTGAATGCAAAATTTAATTGAGAGGGAAATAGGGGATTTCTTTCCCTTGTGCTTGTGCACAAAGGAAGTCGTGGCTGGAGATGAGGCTCGCGATGGAAAATAAGTGAAGCGAGGGCTCCGCGATGGCGATCACGGTGAAGTAAGAGGCGACCTGAGGTGACTGGAAGGATTTATGGAAGATGATGGGCTCTAGCAACTTGTTCAGCTCCTGAGGTGGCTGCTCCACGCGCGAGCATTTCTGCTGGAGCTGCATGAGGAGATCGAGGCGGTGTTGGTTGCTGATGGTGCGTGCGGCCATGGAGAAGGTGTGGCTGCTCATGGTGTGCGCTAAAGGTGCTATTAGCCGTGCGTGACGGAGGTGGCTTGCATTAGTCATGCAGGCCGACAGGTGCACGAGATGGCTGCTGGCTGTGCGAGAGGGCGTGCGTGGGTGCACGGGGGCACGCTGCTAAAGGAGCGCAGCCGCAGGGGCACTGCTGGAGAACACGCGGTGCTAAGCAGTGTGTGCGACAATGGCTCATGGCACGGTCTGGAGGAGAGAGGGGTTGCTGGAGGTGTGTGGTTGAGGAGAGGGTGGCGCACAATAGCTGGGGATGTAGGTGGTAGTTGGTGGTGATGGTGGTGGATGGTTTTGTTGCGGTGGAAGATGGGTTCCTTGCTGCAGTTACACAAAGGAGAAGAGGTGCAAGGGCTTTGGATGTCCGGGAAAGTTCCTGGACATCTTAAATGAGTGGAATAGTGGACAGTGGTGGAGATGGAGAGCGATGGCGGTCGTCGGGGGAGGTGATCTAGCAATTACATAGTGAGGATGTAATGCGAGCTTTGCGATGGCAGTGTGGGCTGTCACCTCGCACACCCACGGTGACAAAGCTCTACTGCGGTTGAGGTCGATGATAATGGAGTTGATGAGAAACTAAATTCTCTGCATAGTGAGGTAAGGGAATGAAGGCCTGCTGAGCACCGTCTTCTCCTCCCCCCTCTTGTAGTTGCAGGCAATTCATTTGAAATCACAAGAGGTGGGAGAAGATCCTCGTGAATGCTGGCTGCTATTAAAAATGAATGAGTGCGGGAGGAGGAGGTTGAGGTGGAGCAGTTACCTGCCAAGAGAATAATAATAATAATAAAATAATTAGGATTATTTATACATAACTCCTTAACTTCTATGTTAACTAAAACAATGTATGTAATGCACCTAATTAGTTAACTAATCAATTGCATGCAATTCTAGGTTAATTCTGAATGCATTTAGATATGAATGCCACAAATGAATTATGCAATTAATCTAAAAATATGAATTAAATTATTTACATCCTAATCTATGCTATCTAAATGTTAAAATTAACTTCATCTCTAGGTACTTAAATATTTAAATAGCCCACAAATATGGGCAAATCAAATACCTCCATGCCTAGTTTTTGCTAATCCCTAGCAAATTCAAGCATGACTGAACACTCCAAGTTATCCAAGCTAACTCAATTGACCTTTTCAAAGAAATTTGGTTGAGCCATCTAACCCTAGATCATAAGGTACCCAAGTAGTTGTTGAGTTACAGACTAGGTCAGCTAAGTCTGAGTTGCAGGCACAGGTTTCCATGATTTCTAAATCTACCCTATGTTTTATTGGTCTTAGAGATTAAAGCATCCATGCATGTGTATTGGTCTGATTTATTTGACATTGGTATGATTGCCAACCTAGAAAGAGAGTAAGATAGATTTTTTCTTATTTTTTTAATAATATATAAATTTTTTGTTTGATTCCTCTAAGTCTAACCTTGGATCAGCTATAAACACGGTCTGTGTCAGATTCATTGTCCCCATCACTGAACCTCGAAGGGTGCCTGGCTTTCGATGCTTCGAGATAGCACCGGCTATACCAACCCCAAGAACTCCTAGCAATCAACACTTTGAGATAGTATCACCTATAGATTTCTTAAGTGAATTCAAGCCTATGGCAATCGGCACTTCGAGATAGAGCCGCCCATGGTATTTAAACCTCACAATGCACTTACATGCCCCTAGTAGGACGGGCATCCTAAGAGACAAGCGCCGAGGTGGTAACTGATGAGTCCATTTTAATGGACTAATATTAAGCCTAAGTATCTTTAATCATATCTTATAAGCGTGTTAATAATTGGAATTAACTTGTAGAAGATTTGTATGCATCATGATTTAAGTTTATAACATTCTATAACTTAATATGTAATGATTTTGTTCTTTTTATGATTGCAAGAATAATATTCAGAAAGAACAAGGGTGGGGGGATAAATTTCCACATAACACCTGCAACTCCCCCTGCACATTGGGTTAATCTTCCGCTGCCTTTCTTCAACAAATAAGGCCAAAAATAGTTAAGGGATTTGAAAAATCCCTTAACTCACTCACGTGGGGAGAGAGAGGAGTTAAAAGAAAGGAGGCGGCATGCATTGGAAGACCAATCTTCCCCCCTGTGGGGAACTGCTCTATCTTCTCCACTGTGGAGAGGGCGAGCACTGTGCCCGCTCCTTCTCTACATTGCACAGCCGTAGGCATGCACCCATCACCAGCCTGCACCTGCACTTAACCACTGCACGCAATGCCTTGCCCAAGCCGTGCCCCCACCAAGTAGCACACTACCACTACAGGAGTTTGTCTGCACCCAACGCCGCACCCGCCAAGCTCCCACTGCAGCGCGTCTATGCCTTCAGGCGCAACACCATCACCACGCCTGCACCAAATGCCTGCATCCTCCGCCAGCCGTCCTTGCAGCACCTGCTCCATCACCTCCGCGCGCCCCTCTCCAGCACCTCAGCAAGCCCATCCTCCACTTGCACCTCCCTGCTTCTCACGTCGGCAGCTGCGCCGTAGCGTAGCACCGCAGGCTCCCTCACAGTGCCTGAGAGGTCGACTTTTCGGTTAGCGTTATAGTGTTTAAGTGGTGGAAAAATTGACAAATCAAAAATAATGAAAATAACCACTCACAGAAGAGCGGGTCGTGTCCACAGGGAGGCAATGATGCAATCAATACTTAATTATTTAATGTTATTTCGGATAGTGCGAAGTTCTTTTCCAAATTGGACTTAAAATGTGAAGGAAAGTAGGTTTGCAATAACATAAAAGGTTAAGGGTGTAAGTGCAGTTTCCCCTCACAGAAATCCTCAATAAATTTAGGATGATTTAGTGCAATTTTCATGTGATGTGTACTATAGACAATTAGTACTTAAATCAAGTCCAAAATCAATCTTTAAACTAGCCAATATTAATACCATGTAATTAGAAAGAACTGTGTGTTCGTGAATGCAAGTCTGCCAGAATATAATATTAATAAAAAAATGAAATTGCTGGCAATGGCATTGAATGTAATTTCTAATTCAAACAAAAATAGAGCTTTTCCTCTCTCTCTTCATCGCGAGAGAGAGAGAGATCTGCGGGGGTCGATGCAGGGCTTCAGAGGACGACGAGGTCGAGATCTTTCTAACGGTGGCAGCGGCTGCGGCGGAGGTGGCCAGAGAACCGGCCTGTGGAGCAAGATAGCGGCTGTTGCTGCAGTTGTTCGAGCGGTAGTGGAGTGCATCTTGTGCGCGTGTGCCTGTGCACGGAGATGCAGCGCCTGCTGTGGCGCTTGGGGGTGCGCTGGAGGAGAGGCATCACCTACTATGACGCTTGGTGGCGCGCAGGGTGGAGATGCAGCGCCTGTTTTGGCGGTGGGGTGGGTTGATGGCGCGAGAAGGGGGGGCGCACGTCTACGGAGAAGGCGCTAGTTCTGAATTGCAGGGGGGCTGGAGCGGTGGGGCACGCTGCATGGTGCGCTGCAGGCGGAGAGCATGTGAAGACAGGAAGCGGAGGCGCAGCACTGGCTGGAGGTGGAGCACGCAGGCAGAGAGCGCCTGCAGGCACAGCTGCAAAGGTGTGATGGTGCTCTGCAGGGAGGTGCGCCTGCAGTGGATGCATGGTTGGGAGTACCTACGGGCGCGGCTGGATGTGGAGTGGTGTGTGTGTGCTGTGTGGTAGAGATGGAGAACTGCCTGGTGAAGGCGTGTGGTAGGGACAGATGCTCGGTGCTGCTGCTTTAGGTAGAGAAGGAGCGGCACAGTGCTCGCCCTCTCCACAATGGAGAAGAGAGAGCCGTTCCCCGCAGGGGGAAGATTGCTCTTGTGCACGCCGCCTCTTCACTTTTAAGTCCTCTCTCTCCCTCAGTGCGCCAATCCAGGGATTTGCAAATCCCTTTCTGTTTTTGGCCAGCCACCGTTGGAGAAGATTGCCCCAAATTTCGGCGGGGGAGGGGGAAATAATCACGGCTGCAACTGGATGTGTTGGGGAAATTATCCCCCTACCCTTGTTCTTTCTAGGTTTTATTACCTGCAAATAAAAAGGATTAATCATTACACATTAAGTCATAGAATGTTATAGAATTAAATCATGATGCATACAATTATTCTATAACTTAGTGTAGTTATTAACAAACCTAAATTGTTAAAAGAGAATTACTTAGGCTTTCTATTAGTCCATTAAAATGCACTCATCAGTGGCTCTCCGTACCAGGCCTGAGCCCACTCACCCACCTCCTGCGAGACTTTCAGTCACTTGACCCGCCTCACCGCAGCGCCTGCACCTTCCAGCAGCCTGTAGCCACCTCCGGTGCATCCTCCTGCGCTACAGCCGGTGCTAGCACCGCGCCTCAACCCGTAGGCACCTGCAGGCACACACCCATTAGCGCACCCACAGGCGCCAACTGCAGAGCGCTGTCTCGGCTCAGCCGCCCATCTGCAGGTGCCCGCACACCCATCTACAGGTGCAGCACCACTCGCCCATGCACCAAACCCATAGGCGCCAACTGCAGACCATCGCGCCCGCATGCTCATCGGCAACCTCCGCCTTCGCCACCCGCGCCAGCAGACCCGCACCACAACCGCCAGCACCTTCATAACAGCCCTCTCCGATCCTCATCTCCTCCATTGGCCGGTCGCCTTCGGCCGTCTCCGTCGACGCCGCCGCCTCCGTCAGATAGCTCTCGTCCTCGCCGTCCTCAGCCTCGCGACAGCCCCACCGGTGCTTTCTCTCTCTCACGAGGAGGAGAGAGAGCAAATGCTTTGTTTCCTCCACCATTAAAATTTATAGAAAATGCCATTGTCAAGTTACTATTCATTTATTTTCTGAATTAATATATTGCTGCACAATTTGCATGGACACTCCTTGCTTAATTGGAAATTACATATAATTGATTTCTCCTTTTGAATGACATATAATATGAGATATTAATTATAGTGTCATTAGTTAGGAGATTAATATTAACATTGTTTGCTATTACCAAGGTCATTATTTAGAATATCATATTGTGGTAATTTTGCATATGCACCCTCATCTTCTTGATTAATTATCTATATTGCAAATTTATGTTGAAAATGAGATCACTAGTTAGCATGCATCCCTATTGATATTCCCGATTCCTTTATGCATTATTACTCATTTTTTTTAGGCTAATTCCTCCCTGTGGAGACGACCTAACTCTTCGTGGTTAGTTATGAAAATTTAAATGTTTTGAAAAGCGATTTTCTACCACGCGATTAAATATGACACATCATTTTACGATAAAGTTTTCAACGAAAACAAAGATCGCTCTTTCAGTAACATGTTATCACCGCATCCTCAAGGTGAGTATACACTCCACCTCTCCTATGGTAGGAACTCTTCCAATCAAATTGTGTTTTCAAGCTTCTCCTAAGTCAAAACTAAGAGAACCAAATTTTCTTTAAGAAATGAATTATGGTGATCACTATTTGCACAAAACCAAGTGTGTGTGAAATGTGGATGCTTAGGTTACGAGGACCCATAAATCAAAAGGTAGAAAAAGACACCAACTACTACCCAGCCTTTTACTCAATCCCTAGCTTTCCTTCCTCAACCTCTTAAGGAATGGTCTGCAACTTAACTCCTACTTAAGTTTTTAAGTCCACAAATGACCCTAAGGGTCTAAAGCTAGTAGTTCAACCCTAACTCCTATAATGAGATACCTCAAGTGAGCTTAGGTAAACCTAAAGTCGTGGTATTATGCTTAAAGATGCAGAACCCAGCTAGTTAAGCATAACAACCTTTTATTCTTTTCTCTCTCTCTCTCTCTCTCTTTTTAAATTAATATGCATGCAAGAATGCAAAATGTAGACATGCTATAAACAAATGCCTTAGGTCCTATCCCCCCATGCTAGTTCAAACAATGTCCTCATTTGAAACAAAATAGTTAAAGGAAGATATTACCTGAGGCGGAGAATGACAGGAGTTAAGGCTCCTCAAGAGTGACCTTGTCAACCAGATGGCCATCCAAAGTAATATATGGTTTTAATCATTGGGTATTGGTGATAAAGGGCATTGCTGAAGAGGAAGGGCTCTTGATCTACATAGCCCCATGTAGAAACACTTTGGTGATTATGTATGGCCCATCCCAACGTGATTTCAATTTTCCTGGGAAAAGCTTAAGTCTGGAATTGAAAAGCCAGACTTGTTGATTGAGCTCAAAGGTCTTTCTAAGGATATACTTATCATGCAAGACCTTAGTTCTCTCTTTAAAAGCTTGAGAGGTGTCATAAACATCATTCCTCAATTCCTCAAGCTCACTTAATTCTAGAAGTCGTGCCTTACCCGCCTTTTATAAATCCATGTTCACACTTCGGATAGCCCAAAGTGCCCTATGTTCTAGCTCAGTAGGTAAATGGCATGCTTTCTCATACACAATCCGGTAAGGAGATGTACCCAAAGGGGTCTTGTAGGCCATTCGATAAGCCCATAAAGCATCGTCGAGCTTTTGGGACCAGTCCTTCCTATCAGGTCTTATTGTCTTTTCTAAAATGTTCTTTAGCTCCTTAATCGACACTTCAACTTGGCCACTTGTCTGGGGGGTGGTATGGGGTAGCAATCTTGTGAGTGACCCCTAAACTTTTGACTAACCAGTTGAAGTGATGATTCTCGAAGTGAGGCCCCCATCACTAATAATGTTCTTAAGGCCACCGAATTGGGATATGATATTGGCCTTCACAAATTTCAATACCACTGAGTGCTCATTTGTGCATGTAGGAATGTCCTCTATCCATTTAGAGACATAGTCAACTGCCACTAAGATAAATTCATAACCTTAGGACAAAGGGAAGAGGCCCATAATATCAATTCCCCAAACATCAAAAATTTCAACAGGTTGAATGGGGTGTTGAGGTATCTCATTCCTCTTCCCAATCAATCTAGTCCGTTGACATCTAATACAGGCCTTACCAAAATTATGAGAATCCTTGAATAATGAAGGCCACCAAAAATCGAACTGGAGAACCTTAAAAGCAGTTTTCTTAACACCAAAGTGTCCTCCACAATGAAGTTCATGGCAAAAACTCAGCACACTTTGTTGCTCCTCTTTAGGCACGCATCATCTCAGTACTTGGTCATGTCCAATTCAAAATAATTTAGGCTCTTCCTAATGAAATTATCTACCTTGGGAAATGAATCTCTTCCTTTCCTGCTCATCCCAAGAGCCAAGAGTCTCCTCAGTGACCAAGTAATTGACGGTATCAGCATAGCAAGGTGAAGTCGGTGTTACCAGCATAAGGGTTTCATCAGGAAATGTCTCACGGATGTCTCCAGATGCAGAGCCATCGAGTAGAAGACGAGACAGGTGGTCAGCCACTACATTATCTACTCCTTTCTTTTCTCGCATCTCCAAGTCAAATTCTTCAAAGAGTAGGATCCACCTAATCAAATGTGGCTTAGAATCATTCTTAGCAATGAGATGTTTCACTGTCGCATGATCAGTGAAAATAACCATCTCAGACCCAAGAAAATAAGACCTAAACGTCTCCAGAGCAAAAACTACAGCAAGTAATTCCTTTTCAGTGATGGTGTAGTTTTGTTGTGATTCAGTTAAAGTCTTGCTGGCATAATGCAACACATGAGGTCTTCCCTTAACCCTTTGTCCAAGGACTACTCTCACTGCATAATCCGAAGCATACACATCAGCACTGATGGGTGTGTCCAATTAGGAGCTCGGAGAATAGGCGTAGAGATCAAGGCCTCCTTTAGAGTTTGAAAGGCCTCAGCATACTTAGAATCAAAATTGAATGAAGATTCCTTTGCCAACAGATCACAAAGTGGCCTAGAAATTTTATCGAAATTTTTAATAAAGCGCCTATAAAAGCCAGCATGGCATAGAAAGGATCGAACCTACTTGACATTCGTGGGCAATGGAAGTTTGGAAATAGAATCAACCTTGGCTTTATCTACTTCCAATCCTCACTCAGACGCAACATGCCCAAGTACAATTCCTTTCTGTACCATGAAGTGGTTGTTCTCCCAGCTGAGGACTAAACCAGTCTCCTTACATTGCTTCAGCACGTTCTCTAGGTGCAGGAGACATTGGTCGAAAGATGAGCCGTAAATGGAGAAGTCATCCATAAGAACTTCAACACACTCATCAATCATGACCGAGAAACTGGACATCATACACTGCTGGAAGGTTGCAGGTGCATTACATTGTCCAAATGGCATACACTTGAATGCAAAGGTACCATAAGGACTCATGAAAGTCATCTTCTCCAGGTCATCAGGGAAGAATGCAACTTCGATGTACATAGAATATCTATCGAGAAAATAATAGTACTTATTCCCCACCAATTTTTCAAGAATTTCATCAAAAAAAGGCAAGGGAAAGTGATCCTTCTAGGTAGTGGTGTTCAGCTTGTGGTAATCAATACAGACCCCCTTCCATTTGAGGGTCTAGTCACAACTTGTTCACCTTGGTCATTAAATTCCACAGTAAAGCTTACCTTCTTTGGCACCACATGAATAGGACTTACCCATTTACTCTCTGCAATGGGATATATGATCCCAGCGTCCAACCACTTCAGAATTTCCTTTTTAACCACCTCCCTCAAAATAGGGTTAAGATGTCTCTGCATGTCCCTAAATGGATTAACGGAATCATCAATATAAATGTGGTGCATGTATAGTGTAGACTCTATACCCATAATGTCAGCAATGTTCCAAGCAATAGCTTCCCTGTGCCTAGACAAACATTCAATTAGGGCTCCGGTTTGTCGAAGCGAAATCGAGTTTTAAAGTAAAGTGTTGTAATATAGTTGAAATCACTTTGAAAACAAATAGATTTTATTACTCGAAGTTTAAGTCTGAGGTCAAACACAGGGAGCAAATTAGGGTTTAGAAATCAAGAGCACAATTTTGAGAAATTGAATATAATATGCAATGAAAACTAGAGTTGTAATGCAAAAAGATAAATGTAAACATAGAATATCAATTTATGTAAAGAAGCAAAAAAATTGGATGTCTGATTTGTGAATCAGACGTCTTAAACAATGGGTGCTACAGTGCTTTTATTTCTTGTATTTTCTATTATGATCTCTTCCCTCCTTTTTTCTTTTCTTCTATTCTCATGCCTGTGCCTTAGCCTTTCTTTTCCTTCAGCTTCTCCTTCCTTCTCTTTCTTTCATTAGTGGCTCCTTCTTCTACTTTTAGTACTTCCCCTCTGGCCTTAGCATCTTCCTCTTCGGCCTTGCCTTTTCCTTCCTTAGCTTTCTCTGGCCTCCACCTTCTTCTTCCTTGGCTTCTTCTTCACCTTTCCCTGTAAGAGCAAAACCTACCCCTACCCACACGTACTCTCTTCTCCTCTTTTCTCTCTTAGGTTCGCTCTCCCAATGCCACCATCTCAGGTAATTGGGTTGGGTACGTGCCTGGGACCAGGCCCTTTGACATATGGTGGTGGGTGAGGAGTGCTGGGTCAGGTATATGGCTCACGCCAGGTCCGCGGAGGTCGGGACAAGAACGAGGTGGGTGAAGGTGAGTGGGACCTCACCCCGTGGTTATGAGGTGATAAACCCTATGCGGTTTTGCAATTTATTCAGCTGCGGGTGTTGAAGAGTTCCTGAGGTGGGACTATCTTCCCACCTCCCTTCACGTCCGTTCACAACAAGGAACCTCGCTTGATTGTAGCTGATGCTTCCACCTTCAATGGCAATTGGTTTCCCGGAGCTGTGCGCGAGGGAAGTCTGCGCAACCTAGCACTATAAACCTAAAGCTGGGGAACTTGAAGCAAGCTCACAAGCAGGCTTCTTGCTTATGTCAGCTTTGAAGAACCTCCTTTGCCTTTTAACACGCAAGCAGCCTCGCGGCCTCATCAGAAAGCTCAGGAGGCTTCACTGAGACATGGTGAGTGTACAGCAGGGGTCGGTGTCGCGTGGGGCTGTCGGAGTGTGCATGCTTAGGGCACCCTGTGTGCATGTGAATGGGTGTGTTCGAGGGCTCGTGTGGGTGACTGATGCTATGTATGGAGTAAGGGTTTATGTTCAGTGAAGTGTTGTGGAGCTTATGGGATGGTTAGCAAGGCAGATGGAGGTGCGGTGCAACGGGGACACCTCGCTGGAGGTCTAGCCGGAGTTGGAAGGGGTGTGATGGTGGTGGAGTGCATCGAAGGGTGTTTCCAAGAAATAAAGAGGGAAAAAAGATTAGAAGGGAAAATGGAACTTATCTAGCTACAAGAGATGAAGGGGGAGGCAAAGAAGGCGGCTGGCTCATATTGCCATCGCTGGAGACGAAGCACTCAATGTGGGGATTTTCCAAGAAATGTCAAGCTTAAGAGATGCGGGGTGACTTGGGTCTATTTATATAGGCCCTGAAGGATGGATTTGTGCTGGGAAGCCAAGCTTCCAAGCACGGCAAGCTCACTAGAAAAGGCAACTTGAAGGAGACCCGAATCTCTCATGCATTTGCATGAGATATTGGGTATCAAATAGAGCGTCAAATTGTGTTCATACTGGAGTAGATTTCTCAGAGAATCTCCCTTTCAATTTTGAAGGGGATTCTCTAAGAGATCTGGAAGATGTTGCCCTCAAAATCTCGCCGAAGTAGGATTCTTTCCTCTATAATGGTGGAGGGACATAATTGCAAAGAATGAAGGAGAAGATAGGGGGTTTCTGCAAAAGTTTTCAAAAGATAGGGGTAGAAATGCAATTGGGCTGGGCTTGTTTGCAAAGTTGGTCAAAATGAATTCCCATTAGGTCCAAATTTTGGTACAAACCTAATTTCGACCTAAGAAATCTAATGGTGAAGTTGGATTTTGGGTTTGAGTACGTTTCACTATGAAATTTATGCAAAAACCCAATTTAGGGTAAATATTTGTTTGAGAACCCAATTTACGTTAAAATAGGTTCCAAGGGCCAAATTGAAGGTTCTAAACCCTAGAAATTATTTTTCAATAATTTTTAGAGGGTCTAGGTGAATTTTATCCTAACCAAAACCTCGCTAAATAAAGTGGGTCTCTTTTAGGGTTATAAGAAGTCATTTAATTCATAGAATTCACATGGACCCTTTTCTATCTGAATCAACCTAGTTTTTATCATGTTAAGACCATTTGACCTGTGTTTAGCTCCTGAGAAAACCCGTTGTTGTACTGTAATGGTAAAATTACAGTTTTACCCCTTATTTCTTACTTTTATCTCAGAATGGTTATCATGGAATTAGGACCTCCAGTTGGTTATGTAGGAGCTTTTGTTCTCTTTTTTGGGTCAAAATGAGCTAGTTAGGGCTCATGATGGTGTTCCCATCATACCCCCATGCATAGCTTTTGCTAGTCCCCTAGCAAAATTTAAAGGTTTTAACTTTTGTTCTAGACCATGAGTTCCTTGATGTTCAGAGATTATGATGAGTGCTTTTTTTTTCCTTTTTGATTAGGTTAGAATGCTAATAGTAAGCCTAGAGGTACTCAAGTACCAACCATGATCCGGACCTGACCTGCTCTAACATCAGTTTGCCGTGAAGGTTTTTAAGGCCCACAGGAACTATCCTAAGGTTCGTTGGACTCCGCGATTAAAGTACCCATGCTTGTAACATATTTTAACCTCCGTTTAGTTTGCAGTGTATTTTTTTTGTAAGAGAGAGATAGAGGATTTTCTTTGTTTGGAGAGTTTTCCTTTTATTTCTAGCTTCGGATTGGCTTCACAACACGATCTCTATCAGATTCCTAGTCCCCATCGTCAATCCTCGAAGGGTCCTTAGCAATCGATGCGTCGTGATAGCATCGCCCATGGAAACCCCCAGAACCTTGACTTTCGAGATTTCGGGATAATCCCACCCATGGCATTCTGTAGCTAAATCTCGACCCTGGTAATCAACACTTCGTGATAATGCCGCCCATGGCATCTAAACCAGCACAGGGTCATTACATTCCCCAGTAGGATGTGTAAATATCCTAGGAGAGAAGCATTGAAGAGACGATATGTTATTGTGCATCTTCAAGGGGAATTTCCTGCCTCTCCGCACCAGGAACTCATCCAAATCAACTTGTGTTGATCTGCAGCTCCTAATCTAGGCTACTTTTTGAGAACAATTAAACGCTTTTGCATGATTTTGGTAATTATGCGCACTGAACCAGACTCTGTGTTGATTGGGGTGCTTAGGTTACTGAGTCCCGCAAACTAGCGGTTAGTTAACAAGGTCGAATACTCCCTAAGCCTTAGACCTAATACTTAAGCTTCTCATTTTCCCTAACCCCTTGAGGACTATCCAGATCTTAGTGGATACTTGAATTTTTAATCCTAGGAGTCTAGCCAAAGAAGCCTAAGATCAGCGTTCCTACTAATCCCTTTTGTGTCTCATTAGCACCTTTTTTTCCTTTCATTTCTTTTTCTTGATATGGTCTAGAACTTAGTTAATCCCATAATTTCTTAGTAATGGCTATCACTTCTTTTTTTCTTTTTGTGCTCCTTTTTTTGACATTTTTCACTTTTCCCCTTTCTCTCCTCATGATTTGTATGGCCTCAAAATTTTCTCTCCCCTTATAATTTTTTGTTCTTTTTCAAGATTTTTTCATTTTTTTGGTGTTTTTGCAATATGTGAGTTTTTTGTTGAAAACTTTTCTTGTGAGATGAGTTTTCATGGCATTTTGCACTTTCATATCCCCCCATGCCTATGATTTGCAATGTCCCCATTGTAAATTAGGTGGGTTCGAGTTCAGCTTAGAACATTCATTAGAACAGATTTTGGTTGGGCGTACGGGTCGAGGTAATTGTTGCGAACGATTTTAAAACTCGGGTATGGGTTCCTAAGGTGGGGTTGGCTGTTCTAATGGATGAACCCTAAAGTGCAATATGAATTCAGCATAGGAATGTCAAGAAAAGTTTTGGATTTTACAAGAATGATGGGTTGCCTCCTGTTAAGCACTGAATTTTATGCCATTGGCTAGGGGCAATGAGCTCAGGGAGAATGGAGGGTAAGGGATATCTCAGCCAAATTTGTATCGGTCAAGTCAGTGAACGGTTTGAGTTTATGACCATTCAACATGAAAGGTTCTGAATCGTGGCTAAGTGGACTGATCTCGATGACTCCATTTCCAAAGATTCGTCGGACGAGGTAGGGTCTGATCCATTTTGATTAAAGTTTTCCAAGGAATAGTTTAAGCTTGGCATCAAAGAGTAGGACTTTTTGACTAGGGTGAAATATCTTTCTGGATATGTGCTTGTCATGAAAGGCCTTAACCTACTCTTTGTAAATTTGTGAGTTCTCATATGCGTCGTGGCGTAATTCATCGATCTCGCTCATTTGCAGCTTTCTGTGGGTTCCTACCTTAGAAAGTTCTAGATTGCTGTTCCATATTGCCTAATAGGCTTTGTGCACCAATTATACGGGGAGGTGACATGCCTTCCCATACACTAATCTGAAGGGAGACATACCTAATTAATTTTTGTGGGAGGTCCTATAAGCCCACAAAGCTTCTCGAAGTTGGGATGGCCAGTCCTTCCTGTCAGGTCGAATAGTAACCTGCAGGATTTTCTTGATCTCCCGATTTGATAGCTCAGCTAGACAATTAGTTTGGGGGTGGTAATGGGTAGAGATTCGGTGCGACACCCCAAATTTGGTCATCAGTGACATGAACTGAGCATTACTAAATGGGTCCCTCCATCAGAGATTGTAGCACGTGGAATCCCGAACCGTGAGAAGATCTTCTGATGAATGAATTTGCTAACCACTTTAAGATCATTAGTTCGGGTCAGAATGGCTTCGATTCATTTGGACACATAGTCAAAAGTGAGTAGAATGTACTCGAAGCTATTCGAAACAAGAAAGGGTCCTATGAAATCAATCCCCCACACGTCGAAGATTTCGCATACAAGAATCTGCTGTAAGGGCATCATATCACGATGGCTCATGTTGCCTAAGGTCTAGCAACGTGTGCATGCCCTACAGTGATTGTATGCATCTTTGAAAATCGTGAGCCAATAGAAGCTGCACTAGAGGACTTTTGCTGTGGTTTTATGACCTGAGAAATGTCCACCGCATGCCTGGTCATGGTAGAAGGACAATATGTCCTGAATTTTTGCTTTCGTGACACATCATCGAATGATCTGATCAGCACCGATGCGGAAAAGATATGGGTTTTCCTAGAAGTAATACTTGGCATCAGAAAGCAATTTGTCCTTCTTGGCCTTCTGCCAATCGGACGAGATCTGATGTGATGCCTGGTAGTTTACTATATCAGCAAACCATGGAAACCCTGTAATGATAGTCAGGAGGTGCTCATCAAGAAAATGTTCCGTGATGGGTCCAGAAGGGTCGATGATCACAAAAGGAAGGCGAGACAAGTCATCGACTACCACGTTCTGTTTTCCCTCTTTGTCAAGAATCTTGAGGTCATACTCTTACAACAGTAAGATCCAGCGGATTAATCAAGGTTTTGTGTCCTTTGCAAGGAGATGCCTCACAGCTGCGTGATCTGAGTAAATGATATCACGGGAACCCAAGAGATAAGATCTAAATTTTTCTAGGGCAAATACTATGGCTAGCAACTCTTTCTCATTTACTGTGTAGTTACACTGAGCCTTGTCAAGTGTCTTGCTAGAGTACTAGATGACCACGGGTTTCCCATCAATTTTATACCCAAGTACCGCTCTTACAGCGAAATCAGATGCATCGCACATGATCTTAAAGGGTTAAGACCAATTAGGGACTGTAGGATCGGGGCTTGGGTAACTTGATCACAAAGGATTTCAAGTGCTTGAGTGCATTCCTTGGAGATTTCGAACGGTACATCCTTAGAAAGCAGAGTCGTCAGGGGGCGCGTGATCTTTGAGAAATCAGGAATGAATTGATAGTAAAAATCAACGTGCTGCAGAAAAGATCGGATGTCCTTGATAGAGCTAGGCATAGGGAGTTTGGAAATTAAGTTCACCTTGGCTGGATCGACCTAGATGCCTTTTTCTGATATGAGATGTCCCAGGACAATTCCTTCAGGCACCATGAAATGGCTCTTTTCCCCGGAAAGAACCAGATTCATGTCAATGCATTGCCAGAGGATTTGGACCAAGTGCAGGAGGCAATCATCTAATGATTCTCCGAATACTGAAAAGTCATCCATGAAGACTTCCAGATAATCACCTACCATATCTGAGAATGTGGCAAGCATGCACCGTTGAAAAGTAGCAGATGCATTGCAAAGACTGAATGGCATCCTTTGGAATGCATACATCTCAAAGGGGCAGGTGAAAGTTGTCTTTTCTTGGTTCTCAGGATGGATTGACACGTGGTTATAACCGGAGTACCCATCTAAAAAGTAGGAGAACCTATTTCCTACTAGTTTCTCAAGGATCTGATCAAAAAATGATAGTGGGAAATGATCCTTCTTTGTGGAGGAATTGAGTCTTCTGTAATCAGTGCAAACTCTCCACGAGTTCACCACATGGGTCGGTATGATTTCTTTGATTTCAATCATGATCACGGTGAGTCCTGCCTTCTTCGGCACAACCTGGATTGGACTCACCCAACAACTGTTGGAGATCGGGTAGATGATCTCGGCATCTAACCACTTGATGATCTCCTTTTTCACGACCTCCTACAGATTAGGATTGAAACGTCTCTACATTTCATGGGAAGGTTGTGTGTCCTATTCGGTATAGATATGATGTGTGCAGTAAGAGAGGCTGATACCAGTCAAATCATCGAGAGTCCATCCAATGGCTCTATGATGTTGCTGGAGAATAGTAATCAGACGGGATTCCTGGTCAAGTGTGACTCTGGAGTTGATAATCATAGGAAACATTTGATTGGAACCCAAAAAGACATACTTTAGATGGTCGAAAAGAGCCTTGAGTTCCAGAATGGGGTTATCAGTAGCAGTGGGCGGTTCAGGGTGTGTGTCAGGAGCAAGGGAAGGAGTTATGGGTGTATCTATGTCAGATTCGGACTCCTCTGATTGCAGGTTTTGATCCTCTTGTGGTTGATCGGAAGTAATCAGGATGTCCTCAATATACGGTTCATCAACCACAGCCTTGATATCACATATCTGTTCTATAACACCAAAATTAATCCCTTGTTGGGCCTTAAAGATGTCAATCTTCAGTGTTTGGTTCCCGAATTTTAGTTCAATTTGGCCCTCCACAAAATTTATATTGGCTTTAGCAGTGACTACAAACGGTCTCCCTAATATAATTGGTGTATCCCATGGGTTTTCTGGAGCATCCATATCCAAGACTACAAATTCCACCGGGAAATAGAAATCCCACACCCTAACAATGACATCTTCAGGTACTCCTTTAGGTGATTTAGTAGATCGGTCAGCCAACTGTAATGCCACCTCTATCGGTTTGAGCTCAGATTCATCCAGGTGGTCAAGGAGGGATGTAGGTATTAGGCTTATGAAGGCTCCTAAATCTAAAAAAGCTCTGTGAAATTGGGTATCACCAATGGTACAGGAAATCAGGGGAGTACTTGGGTCTTTTGCCTTAGGTGGGAGTTTGCTCAAAATTTCAGAGCTGGCTTGCTCTGATAGTACAATCGCACTCCCACTTTTGGTTTGCAGATTACTCTTGGGTGTGCACATGTCTTCTACAAATCGTGCATAAGTCAGTACGTGGTGGATTGCATCCATCAAGGGGATGTTTATATGGACCTGTTGAAAGAGCTTAACCAGATCCTTCTTAGGAGCCATAGGTTTGTTTGTCCTCTTTCCCTTGGTCAAGGCCTCAGGAAATGGAACCTTGGATGGTTCCTCTAAAATAGGTCCAGGTTCTTGATTTGGGATAGGGTTATCCTGGATAACTATCCTAGGGCTTAGGTTACTACCAGGTTGAAAGTGGCTTGGATGAGGTGGGTCATGTGTTGGTTTGCCACTACGAGTTATTATAGAATTCAGTCCTTCCTTGTTTCGATTCGGAGTTGGTAAAATAGGAGGCTGTTGCTGAAATTCTGCATAAGATGTCGAAGCTTCCATCCCGTCGAGTGATGGAATAGAAGGGGCCTGGTAAATCATGTGGGCTTGGCCCGGATTTTGGTTCATAACGCGCCTCTAGTTCGGCATGTTATTTGGATTCAGTAGAGGTTGCTAAGGGAGTGTGCCAGGTTGGTGGGAATTCGCCATCTGGGCGAGTTGATTGCAAACCTCTGTGATCTTGTCCTTGTGTTGTTTTTGCATAGCCGCATTCATCTTGTGAATGTCAGCCAATGTCTAAAGGATAAGAGTCCTTTGATCTATTTTGGTTGGCGCAAATTGATAGGTGGGGTTGGGCCGAGGTTGAGGTGGCTGATATGGAGGAGGAGCTTGTGGATAGGGTTGATATGGTGGTCTTCGATTCTGATTGTTTCCCACCCATAGGAAGTTGGGATGATTCTGCCATCCATGGATATAGGCATTAGAGATTGGATCATTCTGGATGGCGTTGAGGTCCTTGCAGGTCAGAGGAGCCACAAAAAAGTCAAAGTATGAGGGTTCAGAGTTCCCCAACTAGAGTAGGTCAGATTGGCATTTCCTCTGGTCCTAGGGTCAGATAGGGGTGGATACGGGTCCATCCCCTGAGAAGATTGGTGATAGATGTTATGCACAGCTTCCCTTCAAAGAAGCAGCTGTGCAAATGGGTTTTGCGTAGAGGTGGCTCACTATAGATGTCAAGTCAGCTCATTCACCTTCTTCTCTATGATAAAGACCTTGTGCAATCGACTAGCCATCAGTTCCAAGTCAACGGATGCAATAGGCCCTGCACCTCGTGTGCTCCCTGTGGATTCATCGATGCGCAGGCATTCGTCAGGTCAAATAAGCCCATGGAGTCATTATTGATGGAGTTCTCACACATATTCTCGAGAATCTCCCACACAGTGTCTTCATGTTGACCCATGATATTTCCTCTGCAGGTTGCATTGACAAATAAGCGGATTTCTTCATAGAGTCCCTGGTAAAAGGACTAGACTTGTTCCAATTTAGGAACTCCTTAATGGGGGCACTTTCGCATGAGATCCAAGAAACGATCCCATGCTTCATGAAGAGGTTCTCCAGATTGCTGGGTGAAGTGTGTGATCTTGTGTCGTAAGGCATTCGTTCGACCAATTGGGAAGAACCTTTTCATGAATTTGGATTGCAGTTAAACCCATGTGTTGATTGGATGCATTTGAGTCTAATACCAGTGAGCTACCTTGTCCATGAGAGAGAAGGAAAATATCTTCATAAGAAGAATATCCTGATTTTGGACATCTGAACCGAAGGTCTGGGCCAGATGTTTGAGTTGTTTGATGTGCTGGAAGGGATCCTCGGAATTAAGTCCATGAAACTTTGGAATAGCATGAATCATGTTGGGCTTGAGTTTAGAATCAAGACCTCCAATCGGGATTTGGACTCGAGGTTCGATTGCCACTGCAGTGGGATTGTAGTGGTCTAGCATCATAAGACGCTACGACAGGCTTACAAAGGTGTGAAATAAATCATTCAGGCGCTGGAGTTAGTTCTGAAGATTATTCTCTTCTTCTACTGGTTGTGCCATGATGATGGAAGAAGGAGAATTGGGTTCTGATGAATCAGAGGAGATGTCTATGTGGTGGGGTTGCTGCACAAACACGAATGTCGAGGCTTGGCCTGGAAGGGAGTGAATCACTAAAGGAGGTCATTAGGATGGTCTTAAGGACCTCCTACCGAACATGCACGATGGTTTGGACGAGAGTAGAATGTGCTGGACCCAATCAAGACACCTAAGAATTTGGATGACTATAGAGGTTCGCGGAGGATGATACCCCTTAGTTAGAATGTTGTCCACCTGAGAAATACCTGAGCAGCCAGGATGGGAGAGTCCCGCAAAGACCCCTACACGGTAGAGCATCCCCACGAGTTACAGGGTTTCCCCCACCCGACCTCTCTTGTCACTGAGGTTCCAGGTAGACCAGAATGGAGACTTTGACCTCTTAAGTCTACCACTTTTATTTAAGAGCAAAGGTGCTTAAGATTCCACTTGAACTTTAGATGTGTTGAGTGCAAAAAGTGACCTAATTTCAAGGTTGGTTGACCCAACAAGGGGGTCAACTTCACCTATTAGTCCTTTGAGAAATTTTAGGTTCTTTCTTTTACGATTCAAGTGAAATTAAGAGCCTAAATTTTTAGGGTTTTCTTGAATAAGACTTTTCAACCAAGGCTTAGGCACACCTCTTTTTGGATAGTTGATTCTTGCTTAGAAAGATGTGTCTCTAAAACCCTAAATTGGAATCCTTAATTTTGCTCTAATTTTGGTCCAATTTAGTTACCAAAAATATGGTATCTAGGGCTCAATCAAAAAGGTGGTAGCCCTAGTTACCTTAAATGGATGCACAAATCAGTATTTGTTGTTGAAATCAAATCAGGCAACTTTGGTGAGTTAGCTAAAGATGGAAAGCAAGTAGCCCTAATTGATTTTATCTTGTTTTTCCTTTTTAGAATGAGGGGGTTAAGAGAGAGGACTAATCAAAGATTACCTGCCCTGGGTGTGTTTACTGTGCGGCCATCTTCCTTTGAATCTTCTCCCCTGAAATAATCACAACAAAAGAGATATATCAAGTTAGTACCAAATCAGAAATTGTAATCAAGATTTCCAAATCGCCAGTTGCTCCCCAGCAACGGAGCTAAAATGTTTGTCAAAGCAAAATCAGGTTTTAAAGTCAAGTGTTGTAATATAGTTGAAATCGCTTTGAAAACAAGTAAATTTTATTACTCAAAGTTTAAGTCTGAGGTCGAACACAGGGAGCAAATTAGGGTTTAGAAATCAAGAGAACAACTTTGAGAAGTTGAATATAATATGAAATGAAAACCAGAGTTATAATGCAAAAAGATAAATGTAAACACAGAATATCAATGTATGTAAAGAAGCACAAAAATTGGACGTCTGATTTGTGAATCAGACATCTTAAACTATGGGTGCTATAGTGCTTTTATTTCTTCTCTTTTCTATTCTGATCTCTTCCCTTCATCTTCTTTATTTCTTTTCTTCTATTCTTGTGCCTATGCCTTGGCCTTTCTTTGCCTTCAGCTTCTTCTCCTTCCTTCTCTTTCTTTCATTGGCAGCCCCTTCTTCTTCTGCCTTCAGTCCTCCTCTGACTTTAGCATCTTCCTCTTCAGCCTTGCCTTTTCCTTCCTTAGCTTTCTTTGGCCTCCACCATCTTCTTCCTTGGCTTTTTCTTCTTCTCCTTTCCCAGCAAGAGCAAAACCTACCCCTACCCGCACGCACTCTCTTCTCCTCTTTCTCCCTTAGGCTAGCTCTCCCAGAGCCACACTCTTGTCTAACCAAGTCGGGTACGCACCCGGGATCAGGCCAACCGGCGTGCAGGGGAAGGCGAGGAGTGTTGGGTCGAGTATATGGGTCATGCCAGGTACAGGGAGGTTGGGTCATCGATGAGGTGGGTGAAGGTGAGTGTGACCTCACCCCGTGGTTATGAGGTGATAAGCCCTATGCATTATTGCAATTTATTTAGCTGCGAGTGGTCAAAAGTTTCCAAGGTGGGACTATCTTCCCACCACCCTTCGCGTGCATCGGCAGCAAGGAACTTTGCTTGATTGCAGTTGATGCTTCGACCTTCAGTGCCAATTGGTTGCCTCGAGCTGTGCACAAGGGAAGTCTGCGCAACCTGGCGCTATGAACCTAGAGAGGGGGAACCTGAAGCAAGCTCACAAGCAAGCTTCTTGCTTGCATCAGCTCCAGCAAACCTCTTATACCTGTTAACATGCAAATGGCATCGCGGCCTCATCAAAAAGCTCAGGAGGCTTTGCCGAGACACGGTGAGTGTACTACAGGGGTCGGCATGGTGTAGGGCTGCTGAAGTGAGCGTGCTTAGGGCACCTTGTGTGCGTGTGAGTGGGTGTGTTCGAGGGCTCTTATGAGTGAGTGATGGCATGTATGGAGTGAGGTTTTATGTTTAGTGAAGTGTTGCAGAGCTTATGGGATGGTTGGTGAGATAGATGGAGGTGCGGAGCGACAAGGACGCATCGTTGGAGGTCTGGCCGGAGTTGGGGAGTGATTGTGGTGGAGTGTGTCGAAGGGTGTTTTCAAGAACTAAAGAGGGAAAAAATATTAGAAGGGAAAAGGGAACTTATCTGGGCGTAAAGAGATGATGGGGGAGGCAGAGATGGCGGTCGACTCGTATTGTCATCGTCGGAGACGAAGCACTTAGTGGGGGGAGGACGGCGACGATGAAGTGGCTACAGAGGCGTCGGCGGGTGCGGCGTGACGTGGACAAATAGTCGGAAGAGAACCCGACCATTGGTATTGTGGCTGGGCGAAGAGGGAGAGAAAGGGAGGTTGCTGAAGCTTGCTGAGCCACTGGCCAGAGGAGGAAGAGACGAATTTGAGGGATTTTCTGGCCAATGTCAAGCTTAGGAGATGCGGGGTGACTTGGGTTTGCTTATATAGTCCATGGAGGATGGATTTGTGCTTGGAAGCCAAGCTTCCAAGCACGGCAAGCTCGCCGGAGAAGGCAACTTGAAGGAGACTTGAATCTCTCATGTATTCTCATGAGAGATTGGCTACCAAATTGAGCCTCAAATTGTGTTCATACTGGAGGAGATTTCTCAGAGAATCTCCCTTTCAATTTTGAAGGGGATTCTCTGAGAGATCAGGGAGATCTTGCCCTCAAAATCTTGCCGAAGTAGGATTCCCTGTACTATAATGGTGGAGGGACCTAATTACAAAGAACGAAGGAGAAGTTATGGGGGTTTCTGTAGAGGTTTTCAAAAGATGGGGGTAGAAATGCAATTGGGCTAGACCTATTTGCATAGTTGGTCAAGATGAATTCCCCTTAGGCCCAAATTTTTGTACAAACCTAATTTGGACCTAAGGCATCCAATTGTGAAATTGAATTTTAGTTTTGATATTGTTTGACTGGATAATTTATGTAAAAACCTAATTTAGGGCAAATATTTGTCTGAGATCCCAATTTAGGTCAAAATTGGTTCCAAGGGCAACATTGAAGGTTCTAAACCCTAGAGAATATTTTTCCATGACTTTTAGAGGGTTTAGGTGAATTTTATCTTGACCAAAACTTGTTAAATCAAGTGGGTCTATTTTAGGGTTACAAGAAGTCATTTAATAATTAGAAGTCACATGGACCCTTTTCTGTCTAATTCAACCCACATTTTATCTTGTTAAGACCATTTGACCTATGTTTAGCTCATGAAAAAGCCTGTTATTGTACTGCAATGGTAAAATTATAGTTTCTCCCCTTGTTTCTTACTTTTATCTCAGAATGGTTATCCATGGTATTAGGACCTCTAGTTGGTTATGTAGGAGCTTTTGTTCTCCTTTCTAGGTTAGAATGAGCTAGTTAGGGCTCATGATGGTGTTCCCATCAACTCCCTCCTATGCTTCATATAGCACAACTGAAATGATAATGGGGAACGTATCATTTGCACTTAGGAAGATGTACTTGAGAGTCCTCGAGAGGGGTTTCAACTCAAGGTCAGGGGCTTGTATGGTTGAGGGTTTCATAGTAGATGTCCCCATCTAAGGTAGCAGATCTACCTTGGGTAGAGATGATGGGGAAAGGAATCAACAGAAACACCCAGCAACTCCTCAAGTTTTGGCATATCCCCTTCACATTCCTCCAAGAGATGGGAATGCTTATTTAGTATGACATTCTGAAGGGGCTCATCACATAACATTGCAGGGGTTGTCCCTTTAATCAAGTCATCTATCACCTCAACTTGGGAACAATCCTCATGGCCGGCTTGTTTATAAGCCTCAAATACATTAAGCCGGATTTTCTTGCTCCCAAATCCCATTTTTAATGCCCCAGTATTGCAATTGATTGAAGCATGTGAAGTTGAAAGGAAGGGGTGACCCTAAATATTAGAGGGCTTGGTTGGCTTGTTGGTAGGGTCAGTGTCCAAAACTAAGAAGTCAACGAGGAAGAAGAAATCCTCCACTCTCACGAGGACATCATCCAGAATTCCGCACGGTGTCTTGAGTGATCCATTAGCAACTTGGAGAATTATCGAGCTATGCTTTAGATTACCTCCCCAAAGTTGTTCATACACGTAGCTCGGAAGGACGTTCACCCTCGCACCCAGATCAAGTAGAGCCTCATCTATCTGTTAATGGAAGCCGTTGTCATGCATTTGAAAGTCGTTAGAATTGTAGTATAGTCATGCAAAAACATTTGTCAAAAATAAGTTTGTAAAAATAACGACTTTGAGTACCGATCATTCGTCTTTGGGAGATATTTGTTTAGTTCTGAAATCGACCTTTATCTCTCTACTTTATTTGGAATTACACAACAGTTTATGATTATTACGTGTTTAAGTACGACATGCTTAGTTGCAAGTATATCAGAAATTAAAAGCAGGAAAGATTAATCACACAGAAGATATTGCAATGAGATCATGGTGATTGTCAACACATAGACATATATATATAGAAAATATATTTTTCATTCATTCACTTAGAGGATGTTTACAACATGGATGTAGAGGAAAGCTTAAAAAAACACAAACCTAGCTAACAGAAAATGATCGCATACAGGAATCTATAGGGGGATTTTGCATGCATCATTGGGGGAGAATAAGCACTACACTACTAAGCAGTAATGAAACAGTAAAAATCATGGAGAGCATAAACTAAATCTAGTAGAATAAAGGGTATTCAGGGGTGGTCCCTAATGGCCTTGGAGTGGTCGGGAAGAGAATGAGGGGCGGCCAATGTAGCTTAGGTCGACCCTTGGAGAGAGGGAGGAGTGATCCAGCATCCCAGCATGATGTCCTCCATGGTGGTGGTAGTGAGCTCGTGGAGGTGGAGTGGCTATCTAAGTGGAAGTGGGCGTGAATGGCACCAATGGAGTGAATTTGCCAAGGAAGTGAATGGGTGCAAATGGCCACCCCTTAGGTCTTTTTATAGACCTAAGGGAAGCTATCTAGAGAATTATGGAATTCTCTAGAGAGGTCTATAGTGGAAGCTCGTGGGAGAGTGAGTGAGAGAGGATGGATGGTGGTTGTTAGATCCACCAAATGTGCATCTAAAAATTGAATGGCTCTTGGTTGCTAATTTTGGCAACCAAGGCAACCAAACATGGTAGAGAGTTCTAGAGAACTCTAGAGTAGGTATTTTCGTGTGGATGGTGTGTGTGGGTGTGTGTGGGTCAAAACTTAGGTGCCTAGGATGATTAGGTTAGGCTCTAGTGGGTTAAGGCCAAGGATGTCTCAAATTAGGGTTATAAACCCTAATTCACTAAGGTAAAGTGCAATTAAACTTAATACAAGTTTAATTGGGTGTGTGGAAACTTAATCTAGAGTAAAACAACTCAATTAATTTAGGTCTAGGTCAATTGGACTCTCACTGAGTCCAATTGGATAGTGTGTGCTGAGATCAAGGCTCAATTGGACTCAATGAGTCCAATTGAATAGGCTGATGGAATTGACTAAGATCCAAGTCAACTAGGTTTAGTGAGGACCTAATTATGTCCTTAGGGAGGTATAGAGGTGATGTACTAGGGTTAGGGCACCTTAATTTAGGTTCCTATGGGGTTGGAATTGGGTTTAGGGACCTAGAGATCCGAGATCAAGGCTTAAATCTCAAAATAGGAATTAGAGAGCAGTATCAGATGTCTAATAATAGTGTCAGACATCTTATAGTAAAAAATTAGAAGTCTAGACTTGTTGTCTAGACATACAATCAGAGTCAGGATGGATTTTGGGTTCTGCTTTGGGTATTCTGCAAAAATTGGATGTCTAACAAAGTGTCTGAACATCCAATAACACTGCAGAAGTGTGTTTGAGGTGTGCGAAATTTGGCTAAGGGTCCTGGACGTCCTATAACTTATCTGGACATCTAGATAAGGGTTGAAACTAGGGTTTTAGGGCTTCCTAGGGTGTTGTGACCTAATCTAAGGGTTGCTAAGGCTTAGGGAGGTCTGTAGGCTATCCTAGGGCTATGATGGACCTAAGCTCTTCACATTTTACTGCTTGATTTCTACTTAATAGAATAGAAAACCTTTAACCCCCTTACATTATTATTCCTACATCTAAACTAGGCCTTCTACTCTAGCTCTACTATAACTCCCGTTATTTCAGATCCAGCTTCAGATCCTGCTCCAGATCCAACTCCAAATCTGCTTATTGGTTGCAATCAACATAATATACTTAATCAGCACATTATAACATTATTTTATGCATAGCTAAGGAAGAGCAGTAAAGATGTAGATAATGCATATGCATGCATGAATAACCCTAACTTATGCTAAGTCCTAGCCAAATCTAGGTCAATTAAGACTTATGATTGCTGCGCAATCATACCCCCATGCCTAAATCTTGCTAGTCCCTAGCAAATGAAAGACTAATTTATTTACAGAAAGGGTCCTTAAGGGGCTGATTATTTTATCAAGTGTATTTATAGAGATTTTTCTCCTTTTTGTTTTCATCCTATGCTCTAGAAATCCAGACAATCGTGAAAGTGTAGCTATGTAGCTTTTGCAACGGATTCGAGTGAAAACTAATATCCCTCTAAAGCCTGTACTTGACCCCTAGTAAAAATTCTAGCGGGATAGGCGGACTTCTTCCCACGGGGTATTCAAAATATTCTATGAATTCCACCCAGACTTTAGGCTTAGGTAGAGAATCTTTGAGGGAAATGATTATAGATTTGGTGGCTCACTCTCACTTGGTGCTATATAGAGACTAGTACTACAGAATCTAGATTCCCGGATTACTAAGTAACTCAACTTAGAGAAAGACGAGAAAGACTATGCTCTCTTTGATTCCTTTGCATTCATTCTCTCTTACTCTTTTTCTTAGAGCTCACTATCTCACTAGATTCACACATATGATCTATATTTGGTAGTCTCACTAGGCATTAACACTTTAATTGAGTTCTCATAACCCTAACACTAAGTCAGAATTCCTCAGCTGGTATTTGGGCTATAAGAAACATAAGAAAAATAGGTTAGGGCCATATTTGGTGGATCTCAATTTAATAGGTGGTATTGCCTCGATGAAATAAACACTAAATATTCATTATTTTCTTTGATTTTTCTTCTTTTTCTAATTTTTTCAATTTTTCTTTCTTTTCATCTTTTTTTTTTTTTAACATGACACAACTAACATACATCCATGAACTTTATTGAGGAAGCATTATTAGGGATTGGTGGTACTCAAGAGACATTGGGTGGCTTATTTGGTGGAAGTTCCTACTCACGGCATTGGGAAAGATGGATAGGACGGTGTATTTCTGACCTTGACATCAATACCCTCCTTCAACTGAGGATTCCGTAGAGAATGGTTATAACCATCCACCCTAGCCCCAGTTTTATGAAAACTCACTCTCCGCGTATTTGCCTTATTTGGTGGCTCTCAAAATTTTGCACAAAAATGTATATGCGGGAATCGAGAGTGAAAACTTTGTCTAATCTCAGAGTATCATCACCTAATTATCTAGGATTCTAGATTCCTAACACTAATCTTAGAGCACCAGTACACTCTACTGTCATTTCACACTATTTGGTGGATTTTTGGAAGAAAATCTGCCTGACTCCCAAAACACTGTCCAGGGGTTCAGGAAAAGAAGCACGACTTCTTCACGACAGACTGAAGACATTTATCAGCCCTCACCATGAATCCATTGCAAATTCTACGTGTGTGTGAAAATTTGTATTGGATTCCAGATTACAGGAATCAACTAGAGGATAAAATCCCTAATGCATTTTCTTAATAAAATAATCTAATTCATGAATACAATATGTATATATGCTATGAACAATTAACCTCGTATAATTTGTACATCGTGAATTTCTCATATCAGGTTACAGTCAGCTTGAAACTAAATTTAGAACAAAAGGTGGGCGGGTGAGTCGGAAGTGGCTGTTGCGAATGATTTCTAGCTCCAATGCGAGCATTTGAGGTGGAGTCGGTTGTTCTTTTATTTAGGGTCATAAAGTGCATTTTACTTGAAGCTTCGTGGTTTTCCTAAGTGTTGGCATAAGAATTTTTTTCAATTTTTCTGTATCTACCCCCCCCCCATGGCTAAGTTTTTGCATTCCTCATGCATGAATATAAAAGAAAATAAATACTGCAGGGAGAGAATGGGTAGAAATCACCTGTAATTCCTCCTGAAAATATATATTCAGCACTGGCCAACCTTTTAGCATGCAATATACAAAAGGGAAATATGCTAAAACAAAAATATGCTATGTATAAAGATGGTTAGATATAAATGATGGTGGAATGTGGGGCAAATGGTATATATATGTGCTGAATTTAACGCCTCCAACTAGGCAAAAACTCAATTAGATGTGTCATTTCTAGCATAGGAGCCGGCTAAGATTAAGAGAAAGATATGCTCGTATGCTCCCAGAATCAGTGGTCCGGAGATGCGAACCAGCTGATTATGCACCCCTACTCCAAAAAGTCTAGCTCTAAGAAAGTGTGGAGTGGTGGTGGAAAATAGTGGATAATCAGAGGGGGGATCGTGATGTTGATTCAACTAATTTATCATGTCCCACAATTCAGCAGGAAGTTGCTGAGGGAGTAGATCAAAATGTATTTCAGAACCAGAATTTGAGTCATAGGGATCCTTATAATGAAAATTGACATCAAAGATCACGCCCTTTCCAGGCTCTAGGTCATATGGGGGTATCCGTGAGAGTAGAAGATATGTGGGGAGGTCACTGAAATCCTTGTCAGAAATTACTTCATCCTCATCAGTACCCATCTCTGATTCATCAAAGGCTGTCTCCTTAGGCTCAGAGTCGAGCCATCTATTAGATTGACTAGGATGATAGGTGCATCCTCAGCTCCTTCTGCTCAAAGCTTCAACCTCATATGCATTAGGTTCCTCAGTAATTCCAGCATCCATAATTATTTCTGGTCTTCGGATGTCATGCACGGGGATAGAAAGTGTCATCTCAAACTCTCTAACATCTGAATTAGGGATGTAGGTGAAAGAAGAAGAGTGCAGATCAAAAGATGTTGGCTCCAGCACAGGTTCACCTACAACGGGAAGTGGCTTAGGTTGATCAGTAGTGTCGCATGTAATACTTTCCTCAAGATCCATATCCTCAATTAGATCTACTTCCCTTGTCTCGATTGGGTTATCTAACGTGAGAGGTGTCTCCTAGGATTCAGGATAATCTGATTGCGACTCAGTCCTGGAGATATCAGTCCTTTCCTACTCAATTTCAGCTGAACCCATTCGGCATACTTCCCGCTCTAGTCTCATATCCATGCTAGATTATTTTTCCCCTGAGTGATCTTCCAGTATCTACTCTCGAGAATCTTCTGTGTGTCCTTCCGGTGTAATCGTTTCGGATTCCTCGAGGTCTTCAAGGCTATTTTCCACTTGATATCTCAAAGGTAGTAGTTCTTGAGTTTCCCGATTTTGTCTCTTTAGCCTTGTTATCTCAGCTGTTTCCCAAAGAAGCTCCACCACACTACTTTATACGAGGGTAGCGAACCTCAAACCCCATCTCTTCATGAGAAGGATTTTGTCTCACGAAGGAGACAGGAATTCACAAAACGAATACCCAACCAAATAACAAAGTAAATTACAAGTATAGTCCTATAGAGCCAACAAAGGTTTAAACCTAGCTTCTGAAGGAATTAGGAAACTTCCCTTTGCAAGAAGTGCGTCGGCTTGACGTGGATGCGTGAACCACGCGACGGTGCAACGGTGCTCTCGTGAACTACGGTGGGAGAGCGGGTGCGCAACAGGATGAAGCTCTCTAGATGTAGAACTTGAGCTTGGAGAGCAAGAGCTTTTCTTGGACACAAAAGAGTGGAAAGTATGTTGCTATGTGTGTCTTGGTGTTTCTAGGAGTGTATTGGAGTGGCAAAGGCTCCCCTCTATTTATAGAGGACCTAGGAAGGCCTTGGAAGGCTTCCGTAGCCATTGGTTGCAAGCTCCAAGAAAATCTGGTCAAAATCAGGGTTAATCATTACACTGACAGGCTTATCAGACGTCTAATCCTGGCATCGGACATCTAGAAGAATAGTTTAAGGCATCTGGGAACAAAGTCAGACATCAAATTGTAGGCGGGTTTCCTTCCTAACTTGAATTAGATCTCAATAGGGTTCTAGTGCATTGTCATCAGATGACACACAGGACGTCTGGAACTAAGTTTCGACATCTAGAAACCTACTTTTATATGGAAATGGATTCCGAAGAGATTGCAACAGCTATAAGATCTTTGAGATGAGATTTTGGGTCAGCCGAGGCAAAACGGTCATTTATCAGATGTCTGGTAACACTTATGGACGTCTGACATGGCTCTAACGATCATATCCTTCAGTGTTCACTAAGGCAGCCAACAGTCCACTAATTGGACATCTGGTGAAGTCATCTGACATCTTCTAAGACATCTGGTCTAAGGTTTGGACGTCTGATTTCATTAGACATAACTAACTAAGTCTAGCCTAAATATAGTCGGATGTTCATTCAGACGTCTTAAAAGTATTTATCAGATGTCTGATTTTCAGATTAGTCATCTAAAAAGGCTGTTTGAACCCTATATTTGTTTTCTAAGTTCTCTATAGAAAACCTAAGTATCCTAGGGTTGTGCAAGTGTTCCTAGGACTACGGTTAGGGTACTTTGAGGCTCTTTAACATCAATCTAACTAACAAAGTAAAGAGCAATAGAAGAAACAAAATTACAACGATTACAAGCAAAGGAAATCTATCCTATTCTTTATCTCCTTCTTCAAGCTATCGCTCCTCGCGAAGCTCCTCTGTTCTCAACCGAGCTCCTCCAATTAATCCTGGATGCGAGCTCGAACTACATCTAACCACATCTCCATTTGCAGTTGACCTGAAATCTAAGACTTCAAGTGCAAATGTTAAATGACACTTGTTTTGTTATCATCAAAACAAACAATCGCGGTGCTCTAGCACCAGCAATCTCCCCCTTTTTGATGATGACAAAGCCATAAATAATAATGCAAAAAATCCTCCCCCTTTTTGACATTATAAAAAATGTTAAATTAATTTTAAATTTCCTATAGCTCCCCCTTAAAACATGCTCTTTTATGAATGAGTTGAATTACTTTTAACAAGAGTAATGTCCTCCCCCTTTTTGTAACAACAAGATAGCTATTATTTTTCTCCCCCTTACTAAAGGAACTATAGCTAATTTAATAAGATCTCCCCCTTAATGATTGTCAAATAGCTCATGCTTTTTAACTCCCCCTATCTATATTCTAATGATAAAGAAAGATAGGGTAAAAAGGGTTTTACCTCACCTACCATGGCCAATAAAATGGCCCAAATGGTGGTGGTGGATGCCACATTGGATGGGGCTCTCGTCCGTAGCTCGAAGGCCCATGCATCGACGCCGGTCTCCAATCTGGCAGACGACGTGCGGCAGGTCCATCATTTGTTCGCCGTCTTGTTGATCTTCTCATTTTCCTCCTTGGTCTGCTACTTGGTCCTCCCAACTCGAGTTGACCATTCTTTGGATTGTAGGTCCAGTCTTTTGTGTTGTAATCACCCTTGAAACCTATAAAAAGATATTCCAAATCTTTCTTCGGTATCCAAGTGAGCTTCGATCCGGATTTATTAGCGGGTCTCCTTGACGGAGATCCTTTCTCAACCTTAGGGTTATATAAATTATCTCCTTATTTATCAAATTAATTGATTTCTCCCTAAGACATGCAATTTCTTTTTCTATAATATTCGTCTTAGTCTTTAAATCAGAAATTTCTAACTTTAGACTAGCATTTGCCTCAATCAATTTAGTACTTTCATTGATTAAATCCTTATTTTCTAATTGCAAGTTATTATCCTTAGGACTAGTTTCTATGTCCTTGAGTTATTTTTCTAACCTATCATTTTCATTTTTAAGAAAACAAAGGTTATTTTTAATGTTTTAATTTTCTATCTTAAGTGCTTTACTAGCTTCAAAAAGCTCATTAAATGCATCCTGTAAATCAGAATTTACCTCGTTGTCGGAGTCGCTTCTGCTTTTGATGTCACTATCACTTCCTCTAGCCATGAAACCAAAGCAAGTGGTTTCTTCTTCTATAGACTTTTCTTCTTCCTCTTCCTCCAAGCTTGAATCGCCCCAAGTGGCTTGGAATGCCTTCTTCTTAGACATCTTCTCCTTTTCCTTCTTTTTCTCCTTTTTGAGAAGAGGGCATTCTGGTCGCAGATGCCCTTTCCCGTTCCAGTGGTAGCAACGTCTTGGGCTTTCCTTCTCCTTCTTTGATTCCCTACAAAACTTGGAAATTTTCTTAAATAAAATTTTATAGTCTTCATCGTCGGAACTTACCTCGGTATCCGATGTAGCTCTGAAGGCGAGTGTCTTCTTCAATTTTGGCTCCGGTGAATCGTTCTTCTACTTCAACTTTGCCTCATAGGCCATTAGAATGCCTAGGAGATCTTCCATGTTGAGCTCCTTCACTTCGTTCGCCTCCTCGATGGCAGTGACTTTCTGTTCCCACTTTGATCCGAGGGAATGAAGAAGCTTCCCTTGAAGCTCCCCCCTGATGAAAGTCTTCCCTAAAGCTTTCAAATTGTTTACTATGATAGTGAACCTAGTGTTCATCTCACTCAAAGATTTATTAGACTTCATGTAAAATGACTCCAATTCTTGTGAAAGTAAATTGAGTTTGGAAGTTATTACCTTAAAATTACCCTCGTGAGTTACCTCAAGTGTATGCCAAATCTCGTATCCGGTGGCACATTGCGAGATTCAGTTGAACTCATCCGGGCTGAGTGCGCAATACAACATGTTCATTGTTTTCGCGTTGAGCGAGAGTTCCCGGATCTGCTGCTACGAGTATCCTATGTCAGGTCAACATGTTCATTGTTTCTCATATGGGGTTTTACAACGTCCCCATAGAGCAAAGTCTATGGCTTGAAGCCACATCCTCATCCTCAGCTTCCAGTAGCTGTAGTTGTTTCCGTTGAAGTAGGGTGGTCGGACGGTGGACTGCCCCTCTGATATTCTGATCTCGGATGTGCTTCCCTCCATCTGATCTCTTGCCAGTGTGTAACGTCAATCCGTAAAACTAGCTCTGATACCAATTGTAGATTCCCTACTACGAGGGGGTGACGCAATAAATTGTGGAATAAAATATAGAACAATCTCACAAAATATCAATCACACAAATGACACAATGATTTTTAGGTGGAAACCCAAATCAGGTGAAAACCACCACCTAACTCTCCCAAGATAGGATTTTCTTATCAACCAAGATGATCAAATCCACTAACGTACTACATAAGTGAGGGTAGTACAACTTCAATTACAATCATGCTACTTTATATGAGGGTAGCATACCTCAAACCCCTTCTCTTCAGGAGAAGGATTTTGTCTCACGAAGGAGACGGGAATTCGTAAAGTGAACACCCAACCAAATAACAAAGTAAATTACAAATATAGTCCTATAGAGCCAACAAAGATTTAAACCTAGCTTCTATAGGAATTAGGAAACTTTCCTTTGCAATAAGTGCGTCAGCTTGACGCGGATGCATGAACCATGCGATGGCACAACGGTGCTCTCGTGAATTACGGTGGGAGAGCGGGTGCGCAACAGGATGAAGCACTCGAGATGTAGAACTTGATCTTGGAGAGCAAGAGCTTTTCTTGGACATAAAAGAGTAGAAAGTATGTTGCTATGTGTGTCTTGGTGTTTCTAGGTGTGTATTTGAGTGGAAAGGCTCCCATCTATTTATAGAGGCCCTACCAAGGCTTTGGAAGGCCTTGTAAGGCTTCCATAGCCGTCGATCGTAAGCTCCAAGAAAATCAAGTCGAAATCAAGGTTAATCATTAAACTGACAGGGTTATCGAACGTCTGATCCTGTCATTGGACATCTGGAAAAATGGTTTAAGACATCTGGGAACAAAGTCAGACATCTGACTGTAGGTGGGTTTCCTTCCTGACTTGAATCAGATCTAAACAGGGTTCTAGTGTATTGTCATCAGACGACATACAGGACGTCTGGAACTAAGTTTGGATGTCTGGAAAACCTACTTTTCTGCGAAAATGGATTCCCAAGAGATTGCAATAGCTATAAGATCTTTGAATAGAGATTTTGGGTCCGCCGAGGCAAAACTGTCATTTATCAGATGTTTGGGAACACTTACGAACGTCTGATATGGCTCTAACGATCATATCCTTCAATGGTCACTAAGGCAGCCAACGGTCCACTAACTGGATGTCTAGCGAAGTCATCAGTCATCTTCTAAGACGTCTGGTCTAAGGTCTGGACGTCTGATTTCATCAGACAGAACTAACTAAGTCTAGCCTAAATATAGTCGGACGTCTGAGTCAACATTCAGACATCTTAAAAGTATTTATCAGATGTCTGATTTTCAGATTAGTCATCTAAAAAGGCTGTTTGAACCCTATATTTGTTTTCTAAGTTCTCTACAGAAAACCTAAGCATCTTGGGGTTGTGCAAGTGTTCCTAGGACTACTGTTAGGGTACTTTGAGGGTCTTTAACATCAATCTAACTAACAAAATAAAGAGCAATAGAAGAAACAAAATTACAACGATTACAAGCAAAGGAAATCTATCATATTCTTCATCTCCTTCCTTCTTCAAGCTATCGCTCCTCGCGAAACTCCGCTGTTCTCAATCAAGCTCCTCCAATTCGTCCTGGATGAGAGCTCGAACTATGTCTAACCATGTCTCCATTTGCAATTGACCTGAAATCTAAGACTCCAGGTGCAAAAGTTAAATGACACGTGTTTTGTTATTTTTAAAACAAACTATCGCGGTGCTCAAGCACTAGCAATCTCGCACTTTTTGATGATGAAAAAACCATAAATAATAATGCAAAAAATCCTCCCCCTTTTTGACATTATCAAAAATGTTAAATTAATTTTAAATTTCTTATAGCTCCCCCTTAAAACATGCTCTTCTATGAATGAGTTGAATTACTTTTAACAAGAGTAATGTCCTCCCCCTTTTTGTAACAACAAGATAGCTATTATTTTTCTCCCCCTTACTAAAGGAACTATAGCTAATTTAATAAGATCGCCCCCTTAATGATTGAGAAAGAGCTTATCGTTTTTAACTCCTCCTATCTATATGCTAATGATAAACAAAGATAGGGTAAAAGGGGTTTTATCTCACCTACCATGGCCAATAAAGTGGCCCAAATGGTGGTGGTGGATGCCACATTGGATGGGGCTCCCATCCGTAGCTTGGAGGCCCGGGCATCGGTGTCGGTCTCCAATCTGGTAGACGACGTGTGGCGAGTCCATCATTTGTTCGCCGTCTCGTTAGTCTTCTCGTTTTCCTCCTTGGTCTACTCCTTGGTCCTCCCAACTCGAGTTGACAATTCTTGAGCTTGTAGGTCCAGTCTTTTGTGTTGTAATCACCCTTGAAACCTACAAAAAGATATTCCAAATCTTTCTTCAATATCCAAGTGAGCTTGGATACGAATTTATTTGCGGGTCTCCTTGATGGAGATCATTTCTCAACCTTAGGGCTATATAAATTATCTACCTTATTGGTGGTGCTCGGATAGGCTGTGTTAATATGGTGAATTTATCGTTGAAGTTAGTATAGTGGTTAACCTAAATCGAGCGTAACCATCTTTTTACAAAATTTTTAACCTGGCCTACTTAATTTTATCTTAGTCACTTTTAGGCCCGGGGTCGAACTCAGGGAGGCTGGAATTAGAGGTGAATAAGTTTCTATGCCTTTCCTACAACAAATCTCTTCCGTATGTTTATTATGTTTTTGGTGTTTCTTTTTTCTACTTAAGATTTTTTTCTGGTAATTTTGTCTTTGAGGTACACCCTCAAAATCAGGTCCTTGGCTTAGTGCCAAATTGTTCTTGGCTTTGAGGCAAATTAGGGTTCAGAAAAATGGGTCTTGCTATTTGCAAGATCGAGTACCTGCATGACAAGGATTATCTTTTCTCTTTTACTATATTTTTAGCTTTTTAATAGCAGGAAACAAAAGAGAAATAGAAACAAGATAAATATAGTCTACATATATATAGATATATATTACATATAGGGGTGGGGGTGGAGGTGGAAATGGTGTGTAGCACGGTGTCGAGTTGATCGATGTCTAGGAAGACGCAACCAACAGGACAAACTGCAGCGTTGAGATGGATGTGTGGAAGTGTGTGCGGAGGCACTTTCTCTAGGCGGGTATCGGGGAATATCAGCAACTGGTGCAGATATTCCGACGATATAATGCATGGTAGGGGATATGAATGTAAATATATATATGTGTATATGTAAATTTATCGTTATATATATATATAGATATGGTTGTAATTATATAGATGTATAGGTAGTTATGTATATATATATATATATAGATATGTAAATATATATATATAGGTATATATATATATGTATTTATAACTAGATATATATATATATAGTAATATATGTATATAGATATATATAGATATGTATATGTATATATGTATATAGGTATATTAGTATAAGTTTCTATGTATATACATATATATGTGTATTTATATATAGTTATATATAGTTGTATAGGTACTAATATGTATATATATATATGCATATAAATCTATATATATAAACAGATACATGTATATACATATATATAAGTATATATATAGGCATGTACAAGTGAGTGTGTGTGTGTACACGTGAGTGTGCACAAGTGTGGTGTGTGTATGTGTGTGTCTGCTGAGAGTGAGGGAGTGGCTGTGAGAGAGGGCGCAGGTGTTTAAGGCATCTGGTGGACGCAACCGATGTCTGGACGCCAAGGCACAGGCACATGCACGCGCAGGCGCAGGCGTGCAAGGGTGTGTGTGCGCGCTGGAGGCTGCAGGCATGAGGGAGAGTGCAACGTAGCGTGCTGTGGGCTGGAGTGGATGCAGACAAAGATGCGGATGCGAGCGCGGGCATGTGTAGGCGCTGGAGATGAAGCAGTCGAAGATGTGGGTGCGGCAGCTGACACGGGGACGGGCTGGAGGCGGTTGCGACACGGAGAGAGAGTGCACGGTGATCGGATAAGTGAGAAACTTTCCGGTCACCGCACTATAGCTACAGTGCCATGTAGAAACACGTGAATAGTAGCTATAGTGCCCGCGCGGCTCGGACAATCGGTTGCGGCTGGTTCTGCATGCGCGGGCACGCTGGAACGAGCCTGCATGTGCAGAAGGAGCTACACTAGCTGCTGCAGGGGTGCACGGTGGCTTGCGCGCGGGGTGGAGGATGCTGCGCCATGCTGCTACTGCTGCTGAGCTCTAGAGCTTAGAGATGCGGCAATGGCGTCAGGGCTGAGCGATGGAAACATAGAGTGGAATCCACCATGCCCACCTGCTCTTGGATGAGCTGGGCAGTGATGGAGCTCACAGTGGTGGTCGTGGACCATTGTGAGCTTGCTCCTACCCGCAGCATATCTGTTCAGTGGAAGAGGTGCTGTGTATGGAGGGGAGAAGATGGCCTGGAGTAGGTGTCTGCAGGTGTGTGTTGGACCAGGCTCTCCTCTGCAAGGAAGATGGCTGGGCTTTTTAAAGATGATGGAGCCTGCCACAGCCATGCAGCTGGCCTCGCCTACCCAGCCATGCTGTTGGCAGAGGCATGGCGTGAAGAGAGGCCATCCCATGCCCAAAGTTGCATAGAGAAGAAGATGTTCAAAGTAAAAAATAAAAAAAAAAGAAGATGGTGAAATTGCGAGGCAGCACTTGAAGAAGATGTTAATTGTATGGCCAGTTATTCACTCTCCTCCCCTCTAAAATAAATGCATGCAAGTATCTTTTTTCTTTTACAAATGCAACTGTGGCTACCTAATATGCAATGGCAATGCTAGGAAATAATACAAGATGGCACTTTTATTGGTGTATTTTTGTTGTGCAATCACTTATTTATCAAATTATTTGATTTCTCCCTAAGACATGAAATTTTTTTTCTATAATATTCATCTTAGTCATTAAATCAGAAATTTCTAACTTTAGACTAGCATTTTCCTCAATCAATTTAGTATTTTCATTGATTAAATCTTTATTTTCTAATAACAGGTTATTATCCTTAGGACTAGTTTCTATGTCGTTAAGTTATTTTTCAAACCTATCATTTTCATTTTTAAGAAAACTAAGGTTCTTTTTAATGTTTTTATTTTCTATCTTTTGTGCTTTACTAACTTCAAAATGCTCATTAAATGCATCTTGTAAATTGGAATTTACCTCGTTGTCGAAGTCGCTTCAGCTTTTGCTGTCACTATCACTTCCTTTGGCAATGAAACCAAAGCAAGTGGATGCTTCTTCTATAGACTTTTCTTCTTCCTCTTCCTCCAAGCTCGAATCATCCCAAGTGGCGTGGAATGCCTTCTTCCTAGACTTCTCCTTTTCCTTCTTTTTCTCATTTTTGAGAAGAGGGCATTCTAGTCGCAGATGCCCTTTCTCGATCCAGTGGTAGCAACGACTCGAGCTTTCCTTTTTCTCTTTCTTTGATTCCCTACAAAACATGGAAAATTTTTTAAGTAAAATTTTAAAGTCTTTGCCGTTGGAACTTATCTCGCTATCGGACGTGGCTCCAAAGGTGAGAGTCTTCTTCGATTTTGTCTCCGGTGTGTCCTTCCTTTTCTACTTCAACTTTGTCTCGTAGGCCATTAGATTCCCTAAGAGATCTTCCATGTTGAGCTCCTTCACTTCGTTTGCCTCAAAATGGCGATGACTTTCTCCTCCTACTCCCGTCTGAGGGAACGAAGAAGCTTCCCTTGAAGCTCCCCCTTGATGAAAGTCTTCCCTAAAGCTTTCAAATTGTTTACTATAAGAGTGAACCTAGTATTCATCTCACTTAAAGTTTCGTTAGATTTCATGGAAAACAACTCAAATTCTTGTGAAAGTAAATTGAGTTTAGAAGTTTTTACCTTAGAGGCACACTCGTGAGTTACCTCAAGTGTGTGCCAGATCTCGTATGCGGTGGCGCATTACGAGATTCGATTGAACTCGTCCAGGTTGAGTGCGTAATACAATGCATTCCTTGTTTTCGCGTTGAGCGAGAGTTCCTGAATCTGCTGCTGCGAGTATCTTGCATCGAGTGCTCCGGGATCTCATGTGGGGTTTCACAACGTCCTCATAGAGCGAAGTCCATGGCTTGAAGCCGAATCCTCATCCTCAGCTTCCAGTAGCTATAGTTCTTTTCGTTGAAGTAGGGTGGTTGGATGGTGGACTGCCCCTCTGATATACTGATCACAGATGTGCTTCCCTCCATCTGATCTCTTGCTGGTGTGTAACGTCGATCTGCAAAACCAGCTCTGATACAAATTGTGGATTCCCTACTAGGACGGGGTGACATAATAAAGTTCGGAATAAAATATAGAACAATCTCACAAAATATCAATCACACAAATGGCATAATAATTTTTAGGTGGAAACCCAAACTGGGTGAAAACCACCACCTAACCCTCTCGAGTTAGGATTTTCCGATCAACCAAGTTGATCAAATCCACTAACGTACTACTTGAATGAGGGTGGTACAACCTCAATTACAACAACGCTACATTTTATGAGGGTAGCGTACCTCAAACCCCTTCTCTTCATGAGAAGGATTTTGTCTCACGATAGAGACAAGAATTCGCAAAGCGAATACCTAATCAAATAACAAAGTAAATTACAAATATTGTCCTATAGAGTCAATAAATATTTAAACCTAGATTCTATAAGAACTAGGAAACTTTCCTTAGCAAGAAGTGCGTCGGCTTGACGCCGATGCGTGAACCACGCGATGGCACAATGGTGCTCTCATGAACTACGGCAGGAGAGCGGGTGTGCAACAGGACGATGCTCTCTAGATGTAAAACTTGATCTTGGAGAGCAAGGGCTTTTCCTGGACACAAAAGAGTGCAAAGTATGTTGCTATGTGTGTCTTGGTGTTTCTTGGTGTGTATTTGAGTGGCAAAGGCTCCCCTCTATTTATAGAGGCCCACAGAAGGCTTTAGAAGGCCTCGGAAGGCTTCCATTGCCATTGGGTGTAAGCTCCAAGAAAATCAGGACAAAATCGGGGTTAATCATTACACTAACAGGGTTATCAGAGGTCTGATCTTGGCATTGGACGTCTGGAAAAATAGTTTAAGACATCTGGTGACAAAGTCAAATGTCTGATTGTAGGTGGGTTTGCTTCCTGACTTGAATCAGATCTAAACAGGGTTCTAGTGCATTGTCATCAGATGGCATACAGGACATCTGGAACTAAGTCTGGATGTTTGGAAACCTACTTTTCTGTAGAAATGGATTCCCAAGAGATTGCAGCAGCTATAAGATCTTTGAAAAGAGATTTTGTGTCTGTCGAGGCAAAACGGTCATTTATCAAACTTTTGGGAACACTTACGAACGTCTAATATGGCTCTAACAGCCATATCCTTCAGTGTTCACTAAGGCAGCCAACGGTCCAGCAATTGGACGTCTGGCAAAGTCATCAGACATCTTCTAAGACGTCTGGTCTAAGGTCTAGATGTCTGATTTCATTAGATAGAACTAACTAACTCCTGCCAAAATATAGTCGGATGTCTGAGTCAACATTCAGACGTCTTAAAAGTATTTATCGGATGTCTGATTTTCAGATTAGACGTCTGAAAAGGCTGTTTGAACCCTATTTTGTTTTTCTAAGTTCTCTACAGCAAACCTAAGTATCCTAGGGTTGTGCAAGTGTTCCTAGGACTATTGTTAGGGTACTTTAAGGCTCTTTAACATGAATCTAAGTAACAAAATAAATAGCAATAAAATAAACAAAATTACAATGGTTACAAGGAAAGGAAATCTATCCTATTCTTTATCTCCTTCCTTCTTCAAGCTATCGCTACTCGTGAAGCTCCTCTGTTCTCAATCAAGCTCCTCCAATCCATCCTGGATGCGAGCTCAAACTATGTCTAACCATGTCTCCATTAGCAATTGACCTAAAATCTTAGACTCCATGTGCAAATGTTAAATGACACGTGTTTTTTCATCATCAAAATAAATGATCGCGGTGCTCTAGCACCAATAGCCCTTTGATGGACCGGTTGGTATGGATCATAATATCCAGGGTTAGGATATGGGTTAACCATTTCGGTAACTTGAGGAGAAGGATTAGGCGAAGTGAAAAGTCATCTTCGCAACCTTGGATTCTGATCCCAAGGTTGAGCTGATTCAGTGACCCGGGCTCTCAAATAAGCTCATGGGTCCAGCTCTTCTGTATCCTAATTAGGTTCAGATCTAGTGTTAGCCATCACAGCTAAGTAGGTAGAAGTGACTCGCCTCCTTGGGAGCGACTCCCAAGGTCCAATCAGTCGAGGTCTGAGTGACCTCCTTCCTTGCATACACCACCCAACCCCTGGGTTGGTGTAGCCAAGTAGGACAAGGCTAAGGCCCTGTCAATCAAATGGTTCTTATGGATCAGGTGACCAGATTTTTCGTTAGAAATTTGAATTCTTGAAGATAAGTTCATCGTTCAACCATCTGAAAGTGATTCCCGCCTCTCAAGCTAACCCAGCCAGTCTGGTTATGGGGGGACTAAGGGGAAGGTTCTTCCTTTGGCTTACACCTCCGGTTCCATTGACCCTCAAGCCATAGTCGTTTGACACTACCCCGCAGACTTAGTCACCAGGATGGGCAAGAGAGATTAAAAACACCTAGTAGTATGACAACGAACTCGGGTTGATTTCGTGTTTTAAAATTAATTTTTTTAACCTGTTTTCTTCTGTGGGGTTTGTGGTGAGTGGCCCACAAGGTGACCAAGCTCATCGGCTAACTAGAATTGATTAAGTCTAGCCTAGCCCAAAGTGTGGTCTCTAGTTGTAACTCTAAAGATTCAACCTAAGTTGCATGCACTTATAGGGTTTTTCATTTTCTACTTCAGTAGATCACAAAAGTAAAGTTGGTTCTCTGATGAAAATTGGAATCCAATTAATTTGAAAATTTTCAAGTGGATTCCTTTTTCAATTGTTTTTTTAGAGACTATTTTTTTCGAATTTTTACTATTTCAACCCAATTTTTAGGGAATTTTGAATATCAGGGGTCAGGTTTGGAGTTTTGACCCCTGGACGGTTCTTCACTTTGAAACAGTATCAAATGACCTTCAAAAATTTAGGAAAAATATGGAAAATAAAGCCAATTGGGTCAACTTTCAAACCCCACCATTTTTAGTCAAAAAAGATTTGCATATTGCTCGGAATCGATTTTTGAAATTTGGAAAATTTTGAATCTGGGTCAGTCTGACCCCCGTGCACTTCACGAATTTTTAAAAATTGTATACTTGGAATTTTTTAAGATAATGGTGGCGTTTGAAAGATGGTTTGAAAATGAAGGATTAACCGAAATTTCAGAATTTTTTGCTTACTATTTTTTCGGCAATCGAACTTTTAAATCAATCTTGAAATCTAGTCGAAAATTAGGAGATGGTGGAAAAACTTTTTAAAGAGGTTCGAATTTGAAATCTAAGCTTTCCGCCAAAAATGCTTTTTTTCTCAGATCTTTTGGACATTTTCTTTTTTTTTTCTTTTTTTCAAAAGATTCAAAGAAAATATCTTTTTTCTCTTTTTCCAACTAACCTAGATTCAAAAGGAAACCTAATCTAGCTTTTTTCTCTAAATTTTTCTTTTTTTGTATTTTTTTCCACGAAAATGAGAAAAATCTTTCTTTGATTTTTTTTCACAAAAGAAATTGCAGGGAGTAGATCTAGGCCTAGTGATGAGAACCTCATCATGAGCCATAACTAGCTCATTTTGACCTAATACAAAGGATAAAAGCTCCTACATATCTCAAGGAAAGGCTTAACTCAGAGAATTCTGAGTTTAAGAAGAAAACAAGTCATAAGGGGTAAAAATGCAATTTTACCAGTATAATCTGCATACAGGGTAATTCAGGGCCCAAACATAGGTCAAAGCAGCTTAATAAGAATAAAAGTGGGATGAAATGATCTAGCAAGGGCTACAGCAATTCCAAGAAACTAAATGATAATCTGTAACCCTAAAACAACCCACTACAATTCACGAGGTTCAAGGCAAAGTAAAAATAGAATAAACCCTCTAAAATTCATAGAAAAATAATCTCTAGGGTTTAGAACCTTCAATTTGGCCTTCAGAACCCATTTTGACCTACATTGAGAACCATGCCCAATTAATAACTTAATTTGGGTTTTCGCATAAATTGACCGGTCAAACAAGGTTTAATATAGAAATGAAATTCACCATCAGATTCCTTAGGTCCTAATCAGTCATGTATAAAAACTTGAGCCTAAGAAGAAACCTCCTTGACCAACTTTACACTTTGGTCCTCATATATTTACTTTTTGGCCCTCAACTTTTGAACCCTTGCATTTTGGCCCCTAACTCTCCTTCGTTCTTTGCGATCAGGTCCCCCCTGCAAAACCTGCCACCACCATGCTCCGGCGACCTTGCGCGGAGCATGGCGCCGCGCAGGGTGAGGGGGGGAACCTGGCAAGTAAACCGGGGGTGCCCTGCGTCGTCAGCCGTCGCAGGGACACCCCTTTGGTCGTTGTAACCCACCATACCGGCCGTGCGAACGCACAGACGGTATGGGTTCTTGTTTTCGGCCATCCTCCGGGGAGGGAGACACGTCGTCTCCCTCCGCCTTCCTCCCTGGTTGATCCCTATAAATACCCCCGTTGCTCCACCGATCGCAGCAGCTCGGGTCTGACGGAGAAAACCCCCAACTTTCTTCTCTTCTCCCTCCGGCAGACGCTCACCAGCTCCGGCGGTTCCTCCCCCTCCACCTCTTCGCTCTGCCGCAATACCAGCAGCAGAGACCTCGTCCCCTGCTCTTCCTGCGCCACGCCGTACCCAGCTGGCGCCTCTCCAGCCCTCTGCTCGCCGCCGCCCCTTCCCCTGGGCATCTTCTTCTCCGGCGACAGTCGATACGACTGTCGCCCTGCCCCGGCCCCTTTCGTCTCCGTAGCTAGGTCAGAACTGCTCCCCATCTCCCCCACTTTCTTTTCCTCACTGTCTTTTATTTGATTAAACCCTCGACCGCTCCTGTTCACCCTCACCTTCTCCGCCTCCGGCCATCCTCCGGCGAGCCGCTCCCATCACCTCAGCAACCCACACGGCTCGCCGACCACCGCAGGACCTCCGCCTCATCACACTGAGCACCCCCCACCCCTTCACTGCCACTCCACACCTCCGTAACGCTCCCCCCAACAAACCCATCCTCCGACCCACAGTCCGACCTAGGGCAGCCCTTGCACGCCGCCCCACGCCTCGCCACCACCCACACGAGCTTCGCCGCACCCTGGCGAAGCTCCTGGCACTTTCTGATTAGGCCGAGAGGCCGTTTTCTTGTGAACAGGCCACCCGACCTCCGCCGCCATTGCCGTGCAGAAGGAGCAGCTTCTGCCTGCAGCTACAGGCGCGCCACGCTCTGCGCCACGCCCAGATTCAACTCCCAGGCCTTGCGAGGCGTTTCGACAAAACACCAGGCTCGCAGCTAAGGCAGAAGGCTTCGCGTGATGCCGCGATCTCCCGCTGCTTTCCCCGCTGCGGGCGCGCAATTGAGGTGGGACATTTAGTCCCACCTCGGAAAAGCCTGAAGAGGCGCAGCAATATAAGATGCAAAAGTGCTGGAGGCTTACTGCCTCAGCACACGGGGTGAGGTCCCCTTCACCCTCCCGGTTACCCGGTCTCGTCCGCGCTCACGCCTCGCGGACCTGACCCGACCCGACCCGACTTAAGACTGACCTGCAATCCTCGCCCACCACGCACGCCGGTGGGCCTGGACCCGGGCACGACCCGTACCCGATTACCCGGCAGCTCTGGGAGAGCTTTCCCAAGAGTGGTTTCAGAGAGAGAGAGACGCGGGGGGAGAGGGTAGAGTAGGTTTTGTTCTCTGACGTAAGCCCTGAAGTGTGCAGGCACAGGTGAAGAAGAAGAACCGCGGAAGAAGAAGGAAGCTGAGGGAGACACTGTAGCAACAGGCAGTTTAAGTCGTCTGATTTGGAAATCAAACGACGGCCTGAAGGGAAAGGAAGAAAGAAAGAAGAGCATCACCTCTGCAGAAGAAGGAAAAGAGAAGGAGATCTGAAGAAAGAAAGAAGAGCATCACCTCTGCAGAACAAAGAAGAAGAAGGAGATCTGAAGAAAGAAAGAAAGAAGAACATCACGAGGAGAAAACAAAGAGAACAACAAATTCTTTCCCTCTCTCTTTCTTTATTTTTTGTAAAAGAAACATGTATATCTCTAGAATACAACTTGCTCCCTGAGTTCGACCTCGGGAACTCTTTTATTTTCCGAGTAAAAAAATTTTATATTTGAAATGTTGGTAATAACTGGCTATACTACAACGTTATAACAATAAAACCCGGTTGACCCAACACCTTCACTTTGGCGCCGTTGCCGGGGAGCAACGGCTATTCTAGAGGTAAACATTCCTGTTTCTTTTTTTAAATTTCTGATAATCTCCTCTCTTTTGTGCAGAAAACCACAGGAAATCAAGAAGACAAGCAACCACTCCGAGGACAGGTAAATTTTTCCTCTTGCTATTAACCCCTAAACTCTAAAGAGGAAAACAAAAAAAAAAAAAAGAAGAAAAGAACAAGCAATATAGGGCTAACCTGTCTTCCATACTTAGTAACCATAATAGTTGCATGTTTTCAACTCATTATTTCTGCACACTATTACGGGTATTTAAGGGCTAACACATTCTTGCTTGAGCCCTAATTACCCAACAAAGAACTAACTGGACCAAGTAGAGCCAACATAAGATTCAACATTAGGGTTTTAGAGACACACTACTTAAATCAAGAATGGAGAAAAACCCAATGAAGTGTGCCCAAGCCCTTGTCTGAAAATACCTATTCAAAGAAAACCTAAAACAATTGGCTCTCTAAACACTTGAACCCTAAAAGACAAGACCTAAAAGCTCTCAAAGAAAACAAGAGGTAAAGTTGACCCCTTGGGTCAACCAACCTAAAATTAGGTCACTCTTTGCACTTAAAAGACTAAAGTTCAAGTGAAATCTTAAGCACCCTGATCTTAAAATAAAAAATGGTAGACTTAAGAGGTCAAGATCCCCATCCTGGTCTGCCTGGAATCTCATTGACAAGAGAGGTCGGGTGGGGGAAACCCTGTAACCCGTGGGGACGCTCTACCGTGTAGCGGTCTTCGCGGGACTCTCCCTCTTTGGCTGCCCAGGTAATTCTCAGGTGGACGATCTTTCTGATCAAGGGGTCCATCTGCCCCGCACCTCTATAGTCACCCAACACATTTTTTGGGTGTCTTGATTGGGTCCAGCACCTTTTAATCTCATCACATCCTTCAGTATATGCTTGGAAGGAGGTCCTTGAATCCTCCTTTAGGAATTCACTTGCCCTGAGGTTAGGCCTCAGTTCCCTTGTTTATGCAGCACCACCACATTAATCTTTCCTCTGATACTCCCTTCTTCCATCTTGGCACAACATGAGTCTACATCGAAGCCTTTGATTCCACATCTTGATTCCACCACCTAATCCAAATATGCAGCCAAACCACCTAAGACTACCATTCAAGAAACCTGAATATCGGAGATCTATGAAAGATAAAATGATCGAGGATGCCATAAAATTCTATGAAAAAGAAGAAAAAACCTCAACACCAATAGGAGATATTCAGGTTGATGTCCCAACAACCACAGCCTTCATCATAAACTGTGCCCAAACTCTATTGACAGGAGCCATAAAAGGATCAACCCGAGAAGTTCTCCTAACAGGATACATTGAGATAGACAAATTACACAAATCTGAATACCTTCAATGCTTGACAAATCCTGTACTTTGGGAACAAAACCAAGATGCTCTTGAAAAACGGGTAGAGATGATGAGACTTTTAGAAAAAACTATCAACCAAAAATACCCGTATACACCAGAAACAAAGGATGAGTCATCTTGGAATAGTACTAAGAATCAATCCAGTTTCCCAGACCTCGGGATTGAGGCACAAGGTGGTTGTCGACTCCTAACCCAAATAGAAGATAGCATTAAAATAGGTTGGGAAGTTGCAGGAGAAAACAATGCTGAGCCAACCCTAGGCCATAAATCACCAAGCTTAGAACTCCAAGACTCCTGCAATAACAAGATTAGAATTGAACCTCTGGAGGGTATAAATTCCACCCCTTGTTTTGATAAGGTGACCCTCGAAGGTTATTCGGACTTAGGTTCTAATAATTCTACCCACATCCTAAGCCTAGAACCTAGATCTGAAACTTATTGGGAAGATTATGAGAAAGATCAAATTTTTACAGAATATGATTCCGGGCCTCTATTTAATGAATATCCCTCTCCAACATCCTCAGGAAATCTGATCGATTTTTCAGAAAACATGCCAATTTATGATACAGAAACTGAGTTGGATGAGCAAGGTTTTAATGGGGTCTATCCTACCAGCTTAGAGCTTGAACAGAACATCTTTTTGAGCCCAGAAGTGACATATAGGCTAGAACCCAGTCAGGCTGCTGATTCCACATCTGATGATTTTTGCTGTGGTGGAATTCATGATCATTTTCGCCAACTCTCCGACAATTTCAGATCTGACTATAATTGCGGAGAGATTCACCTTCCTGAACACGCCAGGCCTATCTACGACCTCAGTTCACATGACTCTGACTCTGACTCTGAGGTCCTGACTCCCGAGATCACTGATAACACAGAATCATTCCTTTTCGATCCTCAGGAACCAAAAATAGAAAATGCCAAGAGTGATTACAACCAAGAATTCAAATTTTTTCTCGAATCCGATTCCTTTCATCCTACAGACACTCTTCCGGCATTTGATAGTTACCCAGAGGACTCTCTATAGAAAACCACCTATCATCTGTTTCTAGAAGAGCCCTCGTACACAATGGCCACCTCGTCCGCACACACAGAACGGATCAAAACCTCTCCCAAACCCCGACCCGCAACCGGACTCAATTTCTATTCAGATTCACCTCTCACCGAGCCGATTGCATTTCCACATCGGGTTTCGAACATTGATCAGACTACATACCATGCTCTATCATTCTCTGATCACCCCTGTAGGGTTCCTGCATCAACCACTGATTATTCTACGGGTCCCTACTCTGACCAGGCTGATCCGACTCAGCCAAACCCTGCGTTTACACTTCCACATCCATCTGAGCTTCATAGTTTATGGTGGGTTCCACACTTTTTTATCCACATCTATCAACCCACCAGATTGATTGGGTTTGGGCTGCATCATCAGCCTGTTGATCTGAACAAGCACCTGGTTGGACCAACCAGGCTCTTAATCAAGGTGCTTGTCTTACAAAACTCTGCTGATTTGACCATCCCCTCTCCATCGCATTTCCCGCTTGGCTGAAGGCATCAAATTTAGCGCTCAACAGGAGGCAGCCCGTCATTCTCTTTGAAAACCTGAAACTTGTTCTGACAGCTTTTTGCACTTGAAGTTCACACTTTAGGACAGCCGACTCCACCTCAGGTGCTTGCATCTGAGATTAGAAATCGTCCGCAACAGTCACCCCGACCCATTCACTCATCAAAACAGCTATCCTAATGTATGAACTTAGTTGAATAAAAGCCCCTAGGTTACAATGAGGACATTGCAAATCTTAGGCATGGGGGGGTAGGAAAGTGCAAAAACTTGTAAGAAAAGGTTTCAAACAAAAAATTCACATATGCCAAAAATATCATAAAAATTAAAAATTTTTTCGAAAAAGAATAAGAGGAAAAGTGGAGAAGGAAATTTTCTGAAGGAGAAGGAGAAGAGAAACAAAATGAAAAAGGAGCACAAAATTATAAGAAAAGGTGATAGTCATTAGTAAGGAACTAAGGAATTAACCTAAGTTCTAGACCTCATTCAAGAAAATAACTGAAAAGTGCATAATAAGATTAGTAAGAACGCAAACCTTAGGCATTCTTGAATAGACTCTTAGTACCCATTAAGATCTAGACACTCCTCAAGAGGTTGAGGAAAATGAAAAGCTGAAGTATTAGGTCTAAGGCTTAGGGAGTATTTGGCCTCGTTAACTAATTTTTGGTTTACGGGACTCAGTAACCTAAGCACCCTAACCTCACACACAGCCTGGTTCAGTAAGCGTAAAAATCAGAATCACGCAGAAGCGTCGCAAAATTCTGAAAAGAACACCTAGAATAAGAGCAGCCGATCAACACAAGTTGATTTGGACGAGTTCCCAGCGCGGAGAGGTGGGAAATCCCCTCAAAGATGCGTAACAAAATATCATCTCCTCGGTGCTTGTCTCTTAGGATATTTACATATCCTACTGGGGGCATGTAAGCACTCTGCTGGTTCAGATTCCATGGATGGCATTATCTCGAAGTGTCAATTGCCAGGGTCTGGATTCGGCCACGGAACACCATGGATGGGATTATCTCGAAATCTCAATAGGCAGGGTTCCGAGGGTTGCCATGGGCGGTGCTATCTCGAAGCATCGATCGCCAGGAACCCTTGAGGATTGATGATGGGAGCAAGGAATCTGATACAGAACGTGTTGAAAAGCCAATCCTAGGCTAGAACTAAAAAGAAAAAGAAAGAGAAAACTCTCCAAACAGAAAAACTTTCTATCTCTCTTACAAAACGCACTGCGAACTGAGCCAGGGCTAAAATCATTTCAAGCACGGGTGCTTTAATCACAAAGTCCAATAAACCTTAGGTTAGTTCTTGTGGGCCTTAAAAACCTTTGCTAAGGACTGAGGCTAAGGCTAGACAGATTTGGATCTTGATTGGTACTAAAGTACCTTTTAGGCCTATGGTCAGCATTCTAACCTAATCTATGCTCAAGTAAAAAAAGCACTTATCTTAAACTATTAAAAACTTCATGGTCTAGAACAAGGGTTGAAACCTTAAGTTTTTGCTAAGGGACTAGCAAAAGCTAGGCATGGGGGTATGATGAGAACCTCATCATGAGCCATAACTAGCTCATTTTGACCTAATACAAAGGATAAAAGCTCCTACATATCTCAAGGAAAGGCTTAACTCAGAGAATTCTGAGTTTAAGAAGAAAACAAGTCATAAGGGGTAAAAATGCAATTTTACCAGTATAATCTGCATACAGGGTAATTCAGGGCCCAAACATAGGTCAAAGCAGCTTAATAAGAATAAAAGTGGGATGAAATGATCTAGCAAGGGCTACAGCAATTCCAAGAAACTAAATGATAATCTGTAACCCTAAAACAACCCACCACAATTCACGAGGTTCAAGGCAAAGTAAAAATAGAATAAACCCTCTAAAATTCATAGAAAAATAATCTCTAGGGTTTAGAACCTTCAATTTGGCCTTCAGAACCCATTTTGACCTACATTGAGAACCATGCCCAATTAATAACTTAATTTGGGTTTTCGCATAAATTGACCGGTCAAACAAGGTTTAATATAGAAATGAAATTCACCATCAGATTCCTTAGGTCCTAATCAGTCATGTATAAAAACTTGAGCCTAAGAAGAAACCTCCTTGACCAACTTTACACTTTGGTCCTCATATATTTACTTTTTGGCCCTCAACTTTTGAACCCTCGCATTTTGGCCCCTAACTCTCCTTCGTTATTTGCGATCAGGTCCACCCTGCAAAACCTGCCACCACCATGCTCCGGCGACCTTGCGCGGAGCATGGCGCCGCGCAGGGTGAGGGGGGGGAACCTGGCAAGTAAACCGGGGGTGCCCTGCGTCGTCAGCCGTCGCAGGGACACCCCTTTGGTCGTTGTAACCCACCATACCGGCCGTGCGAACGCACAGACGGTATGGGTTCTTGTTTCCGGCCATCCTCCGGCGAGGGAGACACGTCGTCTCCCTCCGCCTTCCTCCCTGTTTGATCCCTATAAATACCCCCCGTTGCTCCACCGATCGCAGCAGCTCGGGTCTGACGGAGAAAACCCCCAACTTTCTTCTCTTCTCCCTCTGGCAGACGCTCACCAGCTCTGGCGGTTCCTCCCCCTCCACCTCTTCGCTCTGCCGCAATACCAGCAGCAGAGACCTCCTCCCCTGCTCTTCCTGCGCCACGCCGTACCCAGCTGGCACCTCTCCAGCCCTCTGCTCGCCGCCGCCCCTTCCCCTGGGCATCTTCTTCTCCGGCGACAGTCGATACGACTGTCGCCCTGCCCCGGCCCCTTTCGTCTCCGTAGCTAGGTCAGAACTCCTCCCCATCTCCCCCTCTTTCTTTTCCTCACTGTCTTTTATTTGATTAAACCCTCGACCGCTCCTGTTCACCCTCACCTTCTCCGCCTCCGGCCATCCTCCGGCGAGCCGCTCCCATCACCTCAGCAACCCACACGGCTCGCCGACCACCGCAGGACCTCCGCCTCATCACACTGAGCACCCCCCACCCCTTCACTGCCACTCCACACCTCCGTAACGCTCCGCCCAACAAACCCATCCTCCGACCCACAGTCCGACCTAGGGCAGCCCTTGCACGTCGCCCCACGCCTCGCCACCACCCACACGAGCTTCGCCGCACCCTGGCGAAGCTCCCGGCACTTTCTGATTAGGCCGAGAGGCCGTTTTCTTGTGAACAGCCACCCGACCTCCGCCGCCATTGCCGTGCAGAAGGAGCTGCTTCCGCCTGCAGCTACAGGCGCGCCACGCTCAGCGCCACGCCCAGATTCAACTCCCAGGCCTTGCGAGGCGTTTCGACAAAACACCAGGCTCGCAGCTAAGGCAGAAGGCTTCGCGTGACGCCGCGATCTCCCGCTGCTTTCCCCGCTGCGGGCGCGCAATTGAGGTGGGACATTTAGTCCCACCTCGGAAAAGCCCGAAGAGGCGCAGCAATATAAGATGCAAAAGTGCTGGAGGCTTACTGCCTCAGCACACGGGGTGAGGTCCCCTTCACCCGCCCGGTTACCCGGTCTCGTCCGCGCTCACGCCCCGCGGACCTGACCCGACCCGACCCGACTTAAGACTGACCTGCACTCCTCGCCCACCACGCACGCCGGTGGGCCTGGACCCGGGCACGACCCGTACCCGATTACCCGGCAGCTCTGGGAGAGCTTTCCCAAGAGTGGTTTCAGAGAGAGAGAGACGCGGGGGGAGAGGGTAGAGTAGGTTTTGTTCTCTGACGTAAGCCCTGAAGTGTGCAGGCACAGGTGAAGAAGAAGAACCGCGGAAGAAGAAGGAAGCTGAGGGAGACACTGTAGCAACAGGCAGTTTAAGTCGTCTGATTTGGAAATCAAACGACGGCCTGAAGGGAAAGGAAGAAAGAAAGAAGAGCATCACCTCTGCAGAAGAAGGAAAAGAGAAGGAGATCTGAAGAAAGAAAGAAGAGCATCACCTCTACAGAACAAAGAAGAAGAAGGAGATCTGAAGAAAGAAAGAAAGAAGAACATCACGAGGAGAAAACAAAGAGAACAACAAATTCTTTCCCTCTCACTTTCTTTATTTTTTGTAAAAGAAACATGTATATCTCTAGAATACAACTTGCTCCCTGAGTTTGACCTCGGGAACTCTTTTATTTTCCGAGTAAAAAAATTTTATATTTGAAATGTTGGTAATAACTGGCTATACTACAACGTTATAACAATAAAACCCGGTTGACCCAACGCCTTCACCTAGGGTTCAGAAAATAAACCTAATCTAAGAGAATGTGATGTGCACCTGATTTCTTTTCCGTGCTCATTGTGTGTGCAGATCCCGTTTGTCTTCCGTGTTCTCCTGCACATCAAAAATTAAGCTGAGGCAAATTCATCAGTAATAGATTAAAAGATCGAAATCAAGAAAAATTACATTGCCTCCCCGGAAACGGTGCCATTTGACCTAGGTACGGGACTCCTGGGTCATTATTTTTCGAGGGTGTGCCATGTTGAACAATTGAGCAAACAGAATTAGGCTGGACAACTTTTGATTGGACCTATTTTCTAGATTGCTGCTTTTTCGTGCATAGATCTTCTAGGAAGCGGGCATAAGACGAAATCTGTTTGGTAGCCTCAAGTTAATTCAAATTAATCTACACTTGCTTGAAAGTTTCCATGATCTCATTCATCTTATCTTCGACTCCAAATGAGCCAACAGAAGTCTACCCAGAGGTGGATAAGTGCTCTGGAAAGGGCACTCTGGGTCTCTGGGTAGAAGGGTTTTCATGTCGGGTAAGGAGTGGAATGTGAGCAACCTCTTCCGGTGAAGTGATTTCAAGCAGAGGAGAGTTGGGCAATTCTTCTCCAGTGGGGGTGAAAGTCGGGGTGGGTGGTTTTTCAGAGGGTGAGACTATAGGAGCATCAGGTTTGGAAATTTCTTTCCCACTCCTCAAAATAATCACAACCTAGACATGCTCCCTAAAGACAATCCCTTTTCATTTAGGATTCTCCTCAGCAGCACTGGGAAGCCTCCCAGTTTCCCTTCGTCTAACGGCCTCAACACGGTGTCCTATCTGCGATTTCATTTCATGTATAGCCTTGTCATGAGATTGGATGATGGCACTTTGACTTTCTTGCATAGTTCACAACATTGCCTTCAATTCATCTATCTCAGAGGTCATAGGTTGGGCAAAGGTCTGAGGTTGGTTTATTTGTTTGTTTTGAAAGGATTGTGGTTTATAATTCCCTGAATTTGAGACATTCCCTTATCTCCATGAAACGTTCAGGTGATTCCTCCATCCCTCATTATAAGTGTTGGAAAAAGGGTCATTACAAGGTCTGGGACAGAACCCTTGAGTGGCATTCAGATCAACTTGTACAAGTTCAAGGAATTGGGAGGCTAAGTGGCAATCCACAGTGGCATGTGTATTACCTCAGAAAATGCAGCATTCTCAAGCTTGGGATGTGGAGGTGCTTGATGTGAATTGGCCTAGGCTCAACATAATCCTTTCCATATTTTCATTCAACAATTGAATCTGATGGGATAAATTCTAGGTGTCCCTTGTCTCATTTGCCTCCAACTTTCATTGCATGAGAGTGGGTTTTCTATCCAAGTAGGCAGAATTCAAGTGAATAGAATTCTCACTAAAAGTATCAAAAAGGTTCCAAGCTTCATCCTCAGTCTTAGATAGAAAGGTTCCTCCACAGGCACCATCCATAGTCTGCCTGTGCGAATCATTAAGTTCGGTGTAGAACCTTTCAACCAGTTGCCACTTGGGCACCTGGTGATGTGGGCAAAGTCTCAACAGGTCATTAAAGTGCTCCCACACATCATGGAATGCTTCCCCATCCTTTTGAACAAAACTCATAATATCCCTCCTAGAGTGATTAGTTTTGCTCATGGGGAAGTACTTTTCAGAAAATCCTTCTTCAAGGAATCCCAATTGTTAATATCATCTAGGGTATGATACCAATACTTGTCCTTATCCTTGAGGGAGAAAGGAAAGAGGGTCTGCATTTGAGCATCATCAGTAACACCCTGCAGCTTCACTGTGGAATAAACCTCAGTGAATTCCTCTATATGGCTATAAGGGTCATCCCTAGCAGTACCATAAAAGGAGGGCAGCAAGGATATTGTACTACTTTTGATCTCATAAGGATTGTCCCCTCTAGGTCTACATAGTGTAGGGCGAGTTTGATTTGTCGGAATGAAATATTCCTTAAAGCTACTTTGACCAGCCAATTCTTCCTTTGGGTGGTCCTTTCCTAGGATTCTTCAGGTTCAGGATTAAACACAAGTTGTCTCCTAAGAGATTGCCTACCAAGCATGCACTACAAACACAATTCAAAGGACTTGTTAGGTCTTTACAAATTTAGGATTTTGATTTTAATTCAAATTGTAGGTGGCAAAGCAAGTTGTCCAATCAATTATGTGTCAATTGTCGACCTACGAAATGCCTAAAAAGACGTAGTTGGGCCTTAATTACCCTTCCCCAAATCTCAAATGGTAGAGCAACACCAAAGAGGGAAGATCTAGGGATGCAAATAGGCCTAAGCCTTCCTTTGAAGCTATGCTTTTGCGGTGCTACTTAACTACCCCCAAAAATCCATGATAGGGTATCCCCCTGATAGGTAGCGTAGAGCGCATGTTTTGAAAACAGAGATCTTGTCGTAGTATAGTGCACGAAAATGCTCGTAAAAAATAATTTATAAAGATAATGAGACTTGAGTCTCAGTCGTTCATCTCTGGGAGGCATTTATGGAAATGCAAATTTAAAACGATCTCACTCACTCTACTTGCTCAAAATAGCAAGTCGATTTATACTAAATATGTATTGATACAAGACATGTTGTTGCCAGAATATCAGAAATTGAAAACATGCAACTTTAATCACATCGAAAGAAGATAATCAGGCACATGGTGATTTTTAACATATATACATATATAAATAAAGAAGATGATAACAGAGTTGCAAAGCATCGGTAGTGGAATGCTTGTACAAGGAATGTAAAAACTAAGAGCTATCAAAAAATGGCCGCATACATGAATCTAAGGGGGGATTATGCTTGCATCATTGGGGGAGAATTTCGAGCTACACTATTAAGAAGTAATAAAGCAGTAAAACTATGAAGAACTATAATCTAATCTATCAAAACTAAGGGCATTCAAAGGTGGGCTACGATGGCCTTTGACTTGGTTGAGAGGAGGAGGGGCGGCCATTGGTGCTTAGGCCGACACATGGAGAGAGGTTGAGGAGATGATCCAACATCTTGGGATGGAGATGTTGGTGGCCCTGGTGAAGCTACTCTTGAAGGTGGAGTGGAGGTGGAATGAAGCTAAGCTAAAATGGAGCCAAGAGTTAATGGGTCCAAAGTGACAACCCTTACGCCTTTTTATAGACATAAGGGAAGCTCTCTAGAGAATTATGGAATTCTCTAGAGAGGACTATGGTGGGAGCTCGTGAGTGAGTGGGAGAGAGGATGGATGGTGGTTTCTAGATCCACCAAATGTGGATCTAAACATTGAATGGCTCTTGGTTGCTAATTTTACCAACCAAGGCAACAATACATGGTAGAAAGTTTTAGAGAACTCTAGGCTAGTTATTTTTGTGTGGATGGTGTGTGTGGGTCGAAACTTAGGTGGCTAGGTTGATTATGTTAGGTTCTAGTGCGTTTAGGTCAAGGTAGGTCTGAAATTAGGGTTGTAAACCATAATTCACTAAGGTAAAGTGCAATTAAACTTAATACAAGTTTAATTGGGTGTGTGGAAAACTAATTGAGAGTAAAATAACTCAATTAAGTCAGGTCTAGGTCAATTGGACTCTAATTGAGCCCAATTCGACAATGTGTGCTAAGATTAGGGCTCAATTAGACTCAGTGAGTCCAATTGAATAGGCTGATGAAATTGAATATGATCCAAGTCAATTAGGTTTAGTGAGGGCCTAATTAGGTCCTTAAGGAGGTCTAGAGGTGTTGTACTATGGTTAGGGTACCTTAATTTAGGTTCCTATGAGGTTGGAATTGGGTTTAGGGACCTTGGAATTCGAGATCCAATGTTGAATTCAAAAACAGGAACTAGAGAATCGTTCCAGACATCAAATAATAGTGTCAGATGTCTTATAGTGAAAAATTAGAAGTCCAAACTTGTTGTCAGGACGTCCAATTAGAGTCAGGGAAGAATTAAGGTTTTGTCTATAGAAATTGGACGTCTGACCAAGTGTCTGGACGTCTTAAAATGTTGTAGAAGTGGGTTTTAGGTGCGTGGGTTGTGGCTAAGGGTTTTGGACATCCTGTAACTCATCTAGATGTCCTTATAGAGGATGGAAATAGGGTTTTAGGGCTTCCTAGGGTACGGTGACCTAATCTAAGCGTGGCTAGCACTTGGGGAAGCTTCTAGGCTGTCCTAGGGGTAGGATGGACCTATATTCTTCGTAGTTTAATGCTTTATTCCCACTTAACAAAATAGCATACCTCAACCCGTTACATTATTATCTACTACATCTAATCTTAGTCTTTTGCTCTAGCTCTACTGCAACACCAGTTATTCTTTATTCTTCAAATCCAGCCTTAGATCCAGCTTCAAATCTAGCTTCTGATTAGCTTATTACCTGTAATTGACATAATGCAGCTAATCAGTACATTATAGCATTATTTTATGCAAAGCTAAAAGAAAGTAGTAAAGGTGCTAGTAATGCTTATGCATGCATGAATTACCCTAACTTATGCTAAGTCCTAGCTTAATTTAGGTCAATTATGACCTATGATTACTGCATAATGACACCCTCTTTGGAGTTACAAAACCTTTGATCTTAAGTTCTGAACACTTTAGAATCCAATGGTAGGAGGGATCTTGTGCTAGTAGTTCTAAGACCTAGGAGTGTCTAAATGCCTGTCGTGGTGTAAGAGATACAAGTGCGCATACACCATAAAAGATTTGAGTTTGAATTTTGAAACGTACAAGTTTTCAGCTCAAGTTCTTGGTTTTTCTTTTCGTGTTCATCCTTAACTTAAAGTCCTTTATTTTAAGAAAATATGTGACCACTTGTTAGATTTTTTTTTTAAATTCAATTAGGTTGTCTTGCAATTAAGTCTAGATGCAAATGTGTGAACAATATAGAATTCAAGGAAAGGAAAACGTACCATGGCTCCAACAATCTTCAATGAAATGGATGCAAATGCAAAATAAAATCTAGAGGCTACTCATTCACACCTAAATGGCTGTCCTAAGGTAGGCTACTTCTAGCAGGCAGCTCGTGTTTTTATTTTTTTGTTTTTATCTACTTATGCATAATCAAGAAAAATAAGATCAATCCACAAAAGAATGTAAAAACCTAAGTCTAAATAAATGGGAACAGACACCTGCAAAAATTACCCACGTAGGGGCCTAAAAGAAGGTCGGGGAACAAACCCCTAAAATGTACCCTAGAATAAGGGTCTTAAACCAAATGTGCAAGGAAAATTAAGTCTAAAGTCTAAATCCTACTCTAATCAAATCAGAGATTAAATGTACGGAGATGATCGTCATGTCCTCATCCTTCCCTTCTTGACAATCTGGTTCCTTGGAAAATGGCTTGAACAATTTCTCCTCTGGTGATGTCAAGAGTCACCTCTCACGATGGCTGGTGTGATGGCGACTCATAGAATGTATGTCTTAGAATGTTGCACTCACACCAGAATAAAAAGATCCAGAGTTAAATATGATTAAAATTTTAAATCAATGTGAACAAGTGAATGAATGCAATTTTATTAAGCCTGTTACTTGACAGAGAGAGTTTCGCTTATTTATGACAGCAATAAAATGATATGTCGTTGTGTTTTATGTGGTGGAAAATCTCTCAATCAAAACTAAATATCAAATTTAACCACAGTAAAGATGTCACATCGACAGGGAGGAATAGACCAACAAATTCACAAGTTGAGGAATATATTGTTCGCAGACACTATCACGACTTTAATGCAAGGAATATGCTATTTTAAATGGAGTTTGCAATTTCCAAAAAAGATCAGGGGTATTTGTGCAATTTTCACATTAGAAATTAAGCTCCAAAAATATGTATATGATGCATGTGCAATGGCAAATCATATAAATTTAACTTACATGCAAATCTGATTCGAAATTCAAAGTTAAATGATGCACATAACACAAGTGAAGTAATTTCAGGAAACCATAAGTGTATCAATGCAATGTGGCCTAAATAAAATATGAATATCTAAATGGAAATGGTTTTAAATGTAAATATTAATTGAGGAGAAAATAGAGGATTTCTCCTCTCTCTTCCTAGCATGGACGGCCATGCACGGTTGGCGAAGAGAGTCGACGGGGTGGTGCACCTCGATGAAGGCTACGCAACGGTGGTGACGCAGTGGTCGGAGGTGGCCGGCGGTGGCTGGATAGAGGAGAATTGTCGCCGACCTGTTGGCCTTGTTGGAGGAGGTTCACCGCATGTGGATGCGCAAGCACTCTACTGTAGCGCACGCGGATGTGCGTTGGGTGCGTGGGCACGTGGGTGACTGTGGATGTTGGAGGGCGTGGGTGCTGGAGGGCTGGCGCTGGGTGCATGGTCGCGTGGGTGCTGGAAGGCTGGCCGCTGGGTGCAGTGCTTGCAGGCATAGGTCGCCTGTAGGCGGAGAGTGCAGCATCTGTAGGTGTGGGTTGCTTGCAGGCTTGGTTGCCTGGGGGTGCTGGCGATGGCATATGGCGCGCAAGGGCAACGCCTGCGGGCGCTTGGCAGTAGTGTGAGGAATGCAAGGGCAGCACCTGTGGGAGCTTGCAAGGGTGTTGTGAGGGTAGCACGCGGAGGGGGGGTGTGCCGCAGTGCTTGCTGTGCGCACTAGGCGTGCCTGCTAGCTTGGGCCCTTCAGGCTGGTGTGGGGGCAGTGCCTGCAGGATGCGTAAGGGCAGGTGGTGGAGGGCACTTGGTGAGGGTTGGTGTAGCGTGCGGTGGGAGGTGAAGTAGTTGCAGGCACCTGGTGAGGGCTCTTGTAGCACGGGTGCAGGGTGGCATGCACTTGCACTGGAAAGGATGGTGCCGTGAGGATGTGGCTTGCAAGGGATTGGTGAGGGTGCTGTGGTAGTGCGATGATGGTGGTGGAAGGTGTGCACAGTGCATGCTTGGTTCCACAGTGTCCGTCCTCTCCACGGTGGGGAAGGTGGAGATCATTCCCCGCCAAGGGTGGAGAAGAAGAAGACGACCCCGTTCCTTTGCCAAGCCTCGTCTTTTATCTCCTCTCTCCATGCAAATTAAGGGATTTTCAAAATTCCTTGCTAAACCTGGTCGACGATTGTTGGGTTCTGTTGAAGGAGGATGGCCGTAGGTGGAGATATTTGAGGGGGGAAAATATCTTTCCATCCCCTGTTCTTTTCGACAATTGATTCTCCTCCCTCTTCTTCCTGATTATTAGCCTGATGGAGTAGATTAATTGGAAAAGATGACTGCATTGTTGTGGACCCTGCATGAAATAAAATTACATAATAACCACTAGAAGAAATGTAAACATAAATAATGACATGCAATTATTCAATTATTAACATACATACAATGTTATAGTTGAATTACTTAGGCATAACATTAGTCCATTAAAATGGACTCATCAAATACCCCCATGCCTAAGATTTGCAAGTCCCTGGCAAAAAAAGAAAAATAATAGAAGTAATCAGAAGATTTCTTCTTTCCTTATTTCAAAACTTTATAGATCCAGACAAATGTGAAGTGATGATAGCCTAGGTAACAGATCCAAGTGAAAAAGATAATTCGCATTGGGAGTTCATACTTCATCCTTTGTAAATATTGTTGTTGGGATAGGCAACTACTTTCCTCAGGGATAAAGCAAAAAATAATCTGTAATTTGACCGTACTTTTGGCTTAGGTAGGAGATATCGAGTTGAATGGATTTGTATTTGGTGGCACACACTCATCTGGTGCTACATGTAATCAAGTACTACTGACTCTAGATTTCTAGACTATTAGACAAGTCAACTCTGAGAGAGGCTAAACAACTATGCTCTCTTGATGTTCCTGGGTGCTCACTCTTTTCTTTCTTTTCTTTCTGAGATCACAAATCTCACCGGATTAAGTAATTGTGCTCACTGTTTGGTGGCCTCACATGGCGTCCACACTTCAATTAAAGTTCCAATAACTCTACAACTAAGTTAGAGTCTCAACTAGTATTCGAGAGATCAGAAATACTGAAAGGTAGGTATGGGTCATATTTGGTGGAATGCGGTAGGCATTTTTTTGCCTTAGAAACAATGTTACAACGATTACCCTGGACTCTTTTCTTTTTCTTTTTTCTTTTTTATTATTTCTTCTTCTTTTTCATTTTCTTTTTCTTTCTTTATTAATCAACATAACACGATACAAACTTTTATTTATGAGGCGTTATAAGGGATGATGATGGTCAAGAGGATATTATGAGGCTTATTTGGTGGAAGTGCCTATTCTCGGCACAGAGAAGGAATGGATAAGACATACGTATTTCTGACCTTTGACACTATTACCCTCCTTCCGCTGAAGACTATATGAAGAACGGTCGTAACCATGCACCATAGTCATAGCTTTATTAAGACTCCATCTCTGTATCTGTCTTATTTGGTGACTCTTAGGAATTCACACAAAGTACGTATACAGGAACAGAGAGTGAAAACTATGCCTAACTCTGAAGTATCATCATCTAATTGTCCAAAATTTAAGAGTCCTTGCACTAGACTTAGAACGGCAGTAATCTCTCTACTTTCATCTCACAAATATGAGGTGGATCTACTAGAAGATAGTATGCCTAACTCCCTATTAACTGTCCATGGGTTAGTAGACTACCAATGCTTGTTTGTTTTCTTCAAAGATCCATTACCCAGTCTATGTGCATGTAAAGTAAATGTATTGGATTCTAAACTTAAGAAATAATTCAGGAAGAAAAACCTCCAATGACAAAGGTATTATGCTAAGGAGTAACCCATTCAGCTCAAGAAAAGAGAATTTTTTTTTTATGCTAACCTAAACGCATGAATACTTCCAAAAATACAAAATGCACCCCCCATGCCTAAATCCAACAATGTCCCCATTGTAAAATTAAAACAAGGGGAGAAAGGAGAGAAATCACCTACCAATGGTGTTATTCAGAACGCTGGGTTGCCTCCCAACAAGCGCTGCATTTTCTATCAGCAGCTAGACTTAGAAGGAACCTGTAAGTCTAGTTCCAAATAGAACAGGTTAGGCCCTAAAAATATACGTAACACCGTGGGCCTAGAAAATAGGTAGCCACTGATGTTGGTGAGCTGATGATGCAACATAATCCCAAATTCTCACTAGAAGATATGAAAGCAGAAAACCTCATTGGCTACCTTGGGAGGTCTAGGAATAACAAAAGGAATATGAAAAGGGACCTCCCGAAACGGAATAAGTGGAGGATAACAAGGATCCTCCAGAGCAGGACGGGTTTTAAAAGATATATACATTATTAGTTCAAACCCTTGAATGGCAAGACTAAAAGTACAAGAATCAATCCACACTCTCCATTCCACCCAAGGATGTACTGGCCTGATATGTTCTCCAGAAAGAATGTAAATGAGCAGAGATCTAAGCCAAGGATTAGGTAAGGAATCTACTGGTTGCTTGAGTGATTGGGTGGTAATTACTAAGTCCAAAGAGGGCTTAGGCTATTTAGGTTCCATTCCCAATAAGAAATCGTATTTCACATCCTTACCTAGCATCATTATTTTGTGAATCTCCAACTGGTCCTCTATAATAGATGAGTCATGAATAGAATTCAATATCTCATTAGTAGACTCATGAACAACATGCTTAGATGACAGCTGGGTTTCTTGGGAAGTAGCGAGATCAGAATTATAAGCAAATCCATCCCCAGGTTCTTTCTTGTCAATTACATCCTTTCCGGGGACTTTGTGTGCTACTTCAATATCCTTAATATCTTTAGGAGGATTATCATCTTTAATGTTATGGAGAAAGCCTATATCACTGAATTCGTTGTTCTTCTCGGGGTATAAATCCTCAATTGATGTATATTGTCCCAGAGAGTCTCCCTTAAGCTTCTCGCTATTGTGTTGAGCTTCCTCCCATATCAACTCCTATTTTGATGGAGGACTCTCAAAAGAAGGAAGGAATCTGGATTTCACCATAGTATTTATATCCTCTGGAGGTAAATCCTCAAATAATAAATAATTCCTTTGTGATTCATTCCAGATTTTCAATCCAGGTTCCTCTATTAGGGCATCCTCATCCTCTGAAATAGACTCTTCATATCCCTGAGACCAAAATTGATCTAATTCATCCTCCATTTCCTTAGGGTCACCTTCATTAGGTGCATTTAAATCCTTAGGATGCTGAATGGTAGGTGTTGATTCCCTAAGTGGAGGGTCAAGAGTAGGCTCACTAAGGGTAGAATGGAATTCTACCAGATATTCAATAGGGGAAGTGATAGGAACAATACAACGTTGACCCGGGTTGGTAGGGGTAATGAGAATACTCTCATTGGGGTCAAGGTCCTCAAGAGGTACCATCTTCCCTTACTTTTGACTCCAATATAGCTCAGGTGGATAATCACTATGATCGTTCTCCTCTAGTGGTCGTGTCTCATTAGGAGAGTCAAAGCGATAGCTACATAAAATTGGATCCCTATTGTCATTGGGTTCCTCAGAATTATTTTCATGATTATGGTCGTATGGGTAAGGATTAGAATTACTGGGAAGCGTGTAGGTAAGCTGTCTTATTTCTTCATTTAACTGTTGACTATTCCTCAACATCTCTCTCATGGATTCCATCATTTCCTTTTGCTGTTTTTACATTTCTATCATAAAAGAGGAGAGGCTACTACTATCAAGTTTGGGAGGATAGTCAATTTCAGGCTCTGGTTGCCTAGGGGTATCGGTCCAACCTCGATATAGAAAATCATGAAGGTTGGGAGGGTTGGGTGTTTTCATAGAAGTAGGGATTCCAGGGTTGGAAAATCCTGCTCCTAGGCTCTGCTCAAAAGTGGGAGTTATCAAGCCAGTACTCCTAGGATACGAATATGAATGATCTCATGAATTGTCAATGTACCCGTCAAAGGATTGATACGCTTGGGGCATGGGACCCTGGTTAAAAGATGGCAAGTATTGACTCTGATAATCTAAATGATAGGAATAAGGGTGATCCATTTCTTTAAGCAAAACAGTTTTAACTCTCTTAGGATTTAAAAGAATTCAGAAAACAAGTAGGAACTTCCTAAAGAGTTCTAATGCTGTCAATGGAAATGCAAATCCAGTGGGATCTATTTTTAGTAGATTCTAGGTCATAGAATTAAATGTTTGGTTGGTAGGCAAACAAGTTTTGCACAAATTATGCTTCCTAAGCCAAACTTCGCTGGTGCCAATAACCTACTCACATGGGATGGAAGTCTCGATTCAAGCCCACACACGAGGAACCAAAGTAACTTGGTGGATAGGCTTGTTGATTTCTGACTAACTTCCCTTGTGGTGCAAAAGAGGAGAGGTAGAAATTTATTTAGTGACCTTATGTGTGAAGTGGACAGTATCTCAGGTGTGCAAACATACTATTGTGTTTTGAGTTTTGAAATTTCGCAAACAAGATCATTTTGCATAAAATTTTAAGTCACAGATTCTAATGTCCAACCTCTTAGCAGTCCCAATTCTTAAAGTGACCACTGAATTAATTTGATTCAAGCAAGTTAGTGGTATTACACTTAGGTTCAATGCAGATGCATGACAGGTAATTGATGCTCAGGAGAAGACGTACCTTACTCCAGCTTTCTTCGTGCAAGAATGTATGCAATGTAGTAAAATAAACTAGATGCTGCTCATTCAGTCCAAGATGGTTGTCGTATAGATATGCAGCTTCTAGCAAGCAGTTCGAAACACGTAGTTCAAACAATTCGAATAGTCCTATAATCTAAATAAATGGGAGCATGCTCCCAAAAATTTTCTCCCGCATACAAGAGCGATAACAAAAAAAGGAACACTAGGAACACGTTCCAAAAAATACCAGACAAGGGTCCAAAAGACAGAAATTAAGTTCTAATGTCTATCTAAACTAAATCTAACTAAGATCTACTGACTAAATAAAAAATAGGCTTCTCTGTAATGCACGTGGGATCAAGGCCCACGTGTTCCTGTTGCTGGCTTCCAGGTGGCATCAAGGTCCACTAAGAAGATTGTCTCCGCCGTGCGCATCGTTCGAGGTCAATGTTGTCGTTCTACTACACCTGTCGCCCCATCAGATTCCTCACATAATAAAAAAAATGATCAGATAACTGCACAACTCGGAATATTAAAAAGTAATGAAGTGAATCTATTGCGTCTGTTGCCTACCCGACAAGGGCGCCATTTGACAGAGAGAGTTTCTCTTATTTATGATAGCAATAGAATGATATGTCGTTGTGTTTTATGTGGTGGAACATCTCTCAATTAAAACTAAATATCAAATTTAACCACAGTAAAAATGTCGCATCCATAGGAAGGAATAGACCAATAAATTCACGAGTCGAGGATATACTGTTCGCAGACACAATCGCGACTTTAATGTGAGGAATATGCTATTTTAAATGGAGCTTGCAGTTTCCTTAAAAGTTCAGGGGTATTTATGCAACTTTCATGTCAGAAATTAAGCTCCAAAAATATGTATATGATGCAAATAAATTTAACTTGCATGCAAATTTTATTCCAAATTCAAAGTTAAATGATGCACATAACACAAGTGAAGTAATTTTAGGAAACCATAAGTGTATCAGTGCAATGTGGTCTGAATAAAATATGGATATCTAAATGGCAATGGCATTAAATGTAAATATTAATTGAGGAGAAAATAGAGGATTTCTCCTCTCTTCCTTCGCATGGACGACCATGCGTGGTTGGCGAAGAGAGTCAACGGGGTGGTGCGCCTAGACGAGGGCTACGCAATGGCGGTGACATGGTGGCTAGAGGTGGCCGGTGGCAGCCTGATGGAGGAGAATGGCTACTGACCTGTTGTTCCTGTTGGAGGAGGTTCACTGCATGTGGACATGTGGGCACTCTACTGCATTGTGCGCGGATGTGCGTTGGGCGCATGGGCGTGCAGTTGGAGGGCTGGCCGCTGGGTACAGCGCCTACAGGAGAAGAGTACAATGCCAGTTGGCGTGGGTCATCTGCAAACTTGGCTCCTTAAGGGTGCTGGCGATGGCATAAGGCGCACAAGGGTAGCGCCTGCGGGTGCTTGGCAGTAGCGTGAGGAGCACAAGGGCAGCGCCGGCGGGCACTTGCATGGGTGCTGTGAGGGCAGCACGCGGAGGGGGGGTGCACCGCAGTGCCTGCTGTGTGCGCTTGTTGTGGCTGCTAGCTTGGCCGCCTGCGGGCAGTTGCAGCCTACGGGCAGGCATGGGGGCAGTGCCTATAGGATGTGCAAGGGCAGGCGGTGGAGGGTGCTTGGTGAGGGCTGGTGTAGCGTCGGTGCAGGGTGGCGTGCGCTTGGTGTGGAAAGAATGGTGCCATGAGGCTATGGCTTGCAAGGGATTGGTGAGGGCATTGTGGCAGTGCGATGATGGTGGTGGAAGGTGTGCACAGTGCACGCTTGGTTCCACAGTGTCTGCCCTCTCCACGGTAGGGAAGGTGGAGATCATTACTCGCCAAGGGGGGAGAAGAAGAAGACGACCCCTTTCCTTTGCCGAGCCTCCTCTTTTATCTCATCTCTTTGTGCGAGTTAAGGGATTTTCAAAATCCCTTACTAAACCTAGTCGATGCTTGTTGGGTTCTGTTGAAGGAGGACAGCTGTAGGTGGAGATATTTGTGGGGGGAAATATCTTTCCACCCCCTGTTCTTTTCCACAATTGATCCTCCTCCCTCTTCTTCCCAATTATTAGCCTGATAGAGTAGATTAATTGGAGAAGATGAGTGCATTGTTGCGGGACCCTACACGAAATATAATTACATAATAAGCTCTAGAGGAAATGTAAACTTAAATAATGACATATGCAATCATTTAATTATTAACAAACATATAATGTTATAATTGAATTACCTAGGCATAACAATAGTCCATTAAAATGGGCTTATCATTGCTTCCACGGTAATGGTGCCATTTGACGAGTCAATTTTCACTTTCGAAAATGATGATTAAGATGATTTGTCATTGTATTTTTAAGTGGTGGAAAATCAACTAATCAAAATATTTAAAATAACCACTCAATTAATTAAAATTAAACCACTCGTAGAAGAGCGAGTCATGTCCACAGGGAGGCCATGGCCTATTAAAACTCGAATCAGTCAAAAATCAATGTTCAGTGTTGATTTCCCAATAAAATTGTGTAAAATACCGCATTAGATATGTTTTTAAATGAAGGCACAAGCTAAAATCATATTTATGACAATAAAGAGGGAGTTCAATGCAATGTTCATAATAATAAAATATTAATATAAAGTGCCAATGGCATTGAATGTAAAATTTAATTGAGAGGGAAACAGGTGATTTCTTTCCCTTGCGCTTGCACACGAAGGAGGTTGCAGGTGGAGATGAGGATTGCGGTGGAGGACAAGCAAAGCAAGGGATTCGCGGTGGCAGTCGCAACGAAGTGAGAGGTGACTCGTGGTGGTCGGATGGGATGGATTTGTGGAAGATGATGGGTTCTGACGACTTCTTCAGCTCCTGAGGAGGCTGCACCACACGCGAGCGTTTCTTCTGCATTCGCACGAGGAGATGGAGGTGGCGTTGGCTGCTGATGGTGCATGCGGCCATGTGCGCAGCTGAGGAGAAGGTGCGGCTACTGATTGCGTGTGCTAGAGGCACTTCCGGCCGCAAGTGGGAGAGGTGGCATGAGTCAGTTGCGTGGGCCGAGAGGTACGCGAGATGGCTACTGGCTGCATGAGGGGACATGCATGGGCATGCCAAGGCACACTGCTGAAGGAGCATGGTCGCAGGGCCGCTACTAGAGAACACGCAGCCGCATGCATGTTGCTGTAGGCGTGGCAAAGGTGCTGGCTGGTGTGTGTAGCAGGGGCACATGGCATGGTGTGGAGGAGAGCAGGGTTGCTGGAGGTCCGCGGTTAAGGATCAGGTGGCATACAGCAGCAGGGGCTGCAGGTGGTAGTTGTTGGTGATGGTGGTGGATGGTTTCATTAAGGTGGAAGATGGGTTCCTTGCTGCAGTTTCACAAAGTAGAAGAGGTGTAGGGGCTTTGGATGTTTGGGAAAGTTCTTAGACATCTTAAATGAGTTGAATGGTGGACAGTGGTGGAGATGGAGTACGGTGGAGGTCGTCTGATGGGTCGGCCCAAATAGGTTGTTAATATGATATTTTTATCGTTGAAATGTGTATAGTGGTTAACCTAATTCAGACCTAACCATCTCTTTACAAAATTTTTAACCTGGCCTAATTGATTTTATCTTGTCACTTTTAGGCCCAGGGTCGAACTCAGGGAAGTGGGGTTCAAGTCGAATTTCTACGTTTTCCTTAAAACGCGACTCTTCCGTTCGTTTATTGTGTTTTTGGTATTTTTCTTATTTAGGTTTTTTTCTGGTAATCCTTGTTCTTGAGGCACACCCTCAAAATTGTGTCCTTGGCTTTTAGCCAAAACATAGTTTCAAAACACGCCTTGCTACTTGCAAGACGGGGTACCTACAAATCAAAGATTATCTTTTCGCTTTTATACCCTTTTTTTTATCTTTTTACTAAGAAGGAAGCTAACAGATAGAAAGTAAATATAGTAGCTATAGATATATATTTATATGTAGTATATATATAAAGGGGTGGGGGTGGAGGTGACGATGGAGTGTAGCACTATGTCGAGTCAGTCGACGTCTAGAGAGACGCAACCAACACGACTAGGTGCCGCGTGGAGTGTGGATGGAGGATGGATGATGTGTGGGACCACGCTTTTTTTGTACGCGTGTATCAGGGAATATCAGCAACTGGTGCAAATATTCCCACGATACAGCGTATAGTAAATAACGTAAAAATATATGTACATATGTATGTATATAAGTAAATATATCTATATATATATATATATATAAATGTATAAGTATATATGTATAGATATATATAGATATATATGTATATATATATATAGGTGTATATGTATATATATGTATGTATATATGTATATAGCTATGGATATTTGTATATAAGTATATAAATATAATACTATATAGATATATATATATATATGTATATAAGTATATATGTATCTAGATATATATATATATATGTGTATATGTATAAGTATATAGATATGTATATATATATATGTATATGAGTATGTGTATATATATATATATATTATATATGTATATGTATATATATATTATATTATACGTATGTATACATAACTATATAGATATACTATGTATATAAGTATATATATATATATATGTATGTATATATTATATATAGATGTATATAAGTATATATATGTTACTATAAGTGTGTGAGTGTGTGTGTGTCGGTGAATGGGTGTGTGTGTGTTGCTGTAAGTTAAATAAAAGAGAGAGAGAGAGAGAGAGAGAGAGAGAGTACGTGAGAGAGAGCGGGAGCGGGCGGAGAGATCGGCAGAGAGAGAGCGGGCGAAGGAGTGATCGCGGACGCGCGAACGATGGCAGCGGGGAGTCTGCAGTCAGTGGTGGAGGGTTACAGAGGTTGGCGGGGGGCGGCAAGAGGGCCTGGCCGGCCGCTGCAGTGCGTGCAGCGGCCGGTCGCGGGTGCAATGGCAGAGGCGACAGAGTAGAGGACGGAGTGGAGAAGTGCCCTGCAGGCGCGCGCGGAGAGCTGAGCGCCTGCGGGGAAGGTCGCGGAGGAGCGAGGGGAGGTTCTGCAGTGGTCGCGTAGGGTCGCGGAGGAGGGCAGGGGGCGACGTGAGGCCGTAGCTGGCCGCTGCAGTGCGCGCGGCGGCCGGCTGCGGGTGCAACTGCGGGGTGGACAGAACGGAGACGGAGGCGGGGAACGGGCCTGCAGGCGCGTGCGGAGGGTTGCGCACCTGCGGGGAAGGTCGCGGAGGAGGCGGGGGGTGCTGCTGCTGCTGCTGTTGCCGCGGTTTAGCTGCTGCTGCTGCTGCTTCAAGCTTCGGAGCTTGAAGTGGCAGCAATGGCGTGGAGACGAAAACGAAGAGAAAAGAAAACACCACGCCCACCGGCTCGTTGAAGAGCTGGGAGGTGGTGCTCCCACTGTGGTGGTGTGCACCACAGTGGGTTCTCCTGCTCGCCGGGTGCCTCCTCGACGGAGGGCCGGCATATGGAGGGGAGGACGGGCGAGGAAGGTGGTGGACTGCAGGGTGGCGTTTCAGCAGCTCCCCCCCTCTTCGTCGGAGGAAGAGTTGCGACTTTATAAAGGAGGAGAGCATGGCGTGGAGCATGCGGGGAATGGGGGAGAATGGCAGCTGCAGGGAGAGGTGCGGGAAGGATAGCAGGGAGAGGCGTTGCATGCAGGGTAGCGTGGACGAAATTCAGCCGCGGGAAGTAGAAGAACCGCGGGAAGAAGAAAGAAAGATGAAAATAAAATATGGAGAGGGGACTTTTGCAAAGAGACACTTGAAGAAAAATGTAAAAGAAGCAAGCCATTTATTCCATTCTCTTCTCCTCTCAATTAAATGCATGGATGCAAGCGTTTTTACAAATGCAACTACAGGATTATAATATACATAGTTAATGCTAGAAAATAGCACAAGAAGGCGTTCTTATAGGCGTGTTTTGAGGTGCAAACATCGTCCGGGGAGGTGATCTAGTGATTACATGGTGAGGTTGTAATGCGAAGCTTTGCGTTGGCGGTGCGGGCTATCACCCTGCATGCCTACGGTGGTGAAGCTCCACTGCAATTGAGGCTGGTGGTAATCGAGTGGATGAGAAACTAAGTTCGCTCCACTGTGTTGAAAGGGAATGAAGTCCTGCTGAGCATCATTGTCTACTCCCCCATCTTGTAGCTGTAGCCAATTCATTTAAAATCACAAGAGGCAGGAGAAGATCCTCGTGAATGCTAGCACCTGTTAAAAAGGAATGAGCGCAGGATGAGGAGGTGGAGGCAGAGTGGTTACCTACCAAAGAGATTAATAATGATAAAATAATTAGGATTATTTATACATAACAGATAGAAACCGATTTCACGCGTTCTGAAAGTCGTCAGAAATCGTAGTATTGTCGCGCAAAAACGTTCGTCAAAAATTAAGTTTGTAAAAATTATGAGACCTGAGTCCTGGTCGTTCGTCTCTGGGAGGCATTTGCTTTTACTTCTGAAATCGATCTTCTATTGCTCTAGTTTGTTCAGAATCGCATGCCGATTCGTGATTATTATGTATTTGGGTATGACATACTTAGTTGCAAGAATATTAGGAGTTAGAAACAAGCAACTTGAATCATGCAAAAGGAATGACAATTATTAAGCTCATGGTGATTTCAAACATATAGGGAGATACATATATATAAAAATGCCTTTTCATTCATTCCATTGGAGAGTTGTTTGCACAAGAAATTTAGAGGAAAGCTTGTACATAAATGCTTGAAACGGAAATCTACCTACCAGAAAATGAGTGCATACAAGAATGAATGGGGCGATTTCGCATGTATCATTGGGGGAGAAGCTAAGACTATGCTAGTAAATAGTAATAAAAGCAGTAAATATCATGGAGAGCATAAACTACCTCTTGCAAAATAGAGGGCATTCAGGGGTGGTCCCCAGTGGCCTTGGAGTGGTCAGGAGAAGAATGAGGGGTGGCCAATGTGGCTTAGGCTGACCCTTGGAGAGAGGTAGGGTTGATCCAGCATCCCGGTATGATGTCCTCCATGGTGGTGGTAGTGAGCTCGCGGAGGTGGAGTGGCTAGGTAAGTGGAAGTGGGCGTGAATGGCACCAATGGAGTGAATTTGCCAAGGAAGTGAATGGGTGAAAATGGCCACCCCTTAGGTCTTTTTATAGACCTAAGGGAAGCTCTCTAGAGAATTATGGAATTCTCTAGAGAGGCCTATGGTGGGAGCTCATGGGAGAGTAAGAGAGAGAGGATGGATGGTGGCTTTTAGATCCACCAAATGTGGATCTAAAAATTGAATGGCTCTTGCTTGCTAATTTTGGCAACCAAGGCAACCACACAAGGTAGAGAGTTATAGAGAAGTCTAGGTTAGGTATTTTCAAGTGGATGGTGTGTGTGTGGGTCAAAACTTATGTGGCTAGGTTGATTAGGTTAGGTTCTAATGGGTTTAGGTCAAGGTATGTCTCAAATTAGGGTTATAAACCCAAATTCACTAAGGTAAAGGGTGTGTGGAAACTTAATTGGGAGTAAAACAACTCAATTAATTTAGGTCTAGGTCAATTGGACTCTCATTGAGTCCAATTGAATAGTGTGTGCTAAGATCAGGGCTCAATAGGACTCAATGTGTCCAATTGAATAGGCTGATGGAATTAACTAAGATCCAAGTCAATTAGGTTTAGTGAGGACCTAATTAGGTCCTTAGGAAGGTCTAGAGGTGATGTACTAGGGTTAGGGCACCTTAATTTAGGTTCCTATGGGGTTGGAATTGGGTTTAGTAACCTAGAGATCGAAGATCAAGGCTTAAATCTCAAATCAGGAATTGGAGAGCAGTATCAGACATCTAATAATAGTGTCAGACATCTTATACTCAAACACCAAAAGTCCAGAATTTTTGTCTGGATGTCCAATCAGAGTCAAGAGGGATTTTGGGTTCTGTTTTAGGTATTCTGCAGAAATTGTACGTCTGACAAAGTGTCTGGACATCCAATAACACTACAGAAGTGGGTTTGAGGTGTGCGGGGGATGGCTAAGGGTCTTCGACGTCCTATAACTTATCTGGATGTCCAGATAAGGGTTCGAACTGGGGTTTTAGGGCTTCGTAGGGTGTTGTGACCTTATCTAAGGGTGGCTAAGGCTTGTGGAAGTCTTTAGGCTATCCTAGGGCTAGGATGGACCTATGCTCTTCACATTTTACTACTTTGTTTCTACTTAATAGAATAGAAAACCTTTAATCCCCTTACATTATTGTTCCTATATCTAAACTAAGTCCTCTACTCTAGTTCTAGTACAACTCCCATTACTGATCCAGCTCCTAATCAAGCTCCTGATCAGCTTATTCCCTGCAATTGACAAAATATACTTAATCAGCACATTATAAAATCATTTTATGCTTAGCTAAAGGAAGGCAGTAAAGATGCAAATAATGCGTATGCATGCGTAAATAACCCTAACTTATGCTAAGTTCTAGCTTAATCTAGGTCAATTAAGACCTTTGATTGCTGCGCAATCATACCCCAATGCCTAAATCTTGCTTGTCCCTAGCAAATGCAAGACTAAATTATTTATAGCAAAGGTCCTTAAGGGACTGATTATTTTATCAAGTCCATGCGTAGAGATTTTTCTCCTTTTCATTTTAATCCTATGCTCTAGAAATCCAGACAATCGTGAAAGTGCAGCCATGTTGCTTTTGCAACGGATTCCAGTGAAAAACTGATTCATCTCTAAAGCCTATAATTGACCCCTAGTAAAAATTCTAGTGGGATAGGCGGACTTCTTCCCTCGGGGAATTCAAGATGTTCTATGAATTCCACCCTGGCTTTAGGTTCAAGTAAAGAATCTCTGAGGGAAAGGATTATATATTTGGTTGCTCATTCTCACTTGGTGCTACATAGAGACTAGTACTACAGAATCTAGATTCTTGGATTACTAAGTGACTCAACTCAGAGAAAGATGAGAAAAGCTATGCTCCCTTTTGATTTCTTTGTATCTATTCTCTCTTACTCTTTTTCTTTTCCTTTTCTTTTCTTTCGTAGAGCTCACAACTTCACCAGATTCACGTATATGACCTGTAATTGGTGATCTCACTAGGCATTAACACTTTAATTGAGTTCTCATAACCCTAACACTAAGTCGGAATTCCTTAGCTAGTATTCGCGCGGTCAGAAACACAAGAAGGATAGGTCATGGCCATATTTGCTGGATCTCAATTTTATTTGGTGGAATTGCCTCGATGAAATAAACACGAAATATTCATTCTTTTCTTAGCTTTTTCTTCTTTTTCTAATTTTTTTTATCAATTTTTCTCTTTTCTTTTCATCATTTTTTTTTTAACATAACACAACTAGCACACATTCATGAACATTATTCAGGAGGCATTATTAGGGATTGGTGGTACTCAAGAGACATTGGGTGGCTTATTTGGTGGAAGTGCCTACTCACGACACCGGGAGAGACGAATAGGACAGTGTATTTCTAACCTTGGCATCAATACCCTCCTTCAGCTGAGGATTTTGTAGAGAATGGTCGTAACCATCCACCTTAGCCCTAGTTTTATGAAAACTCGCTCTCCGCATATTTGCTTCATTTGGTGGCTCTCAAAATTCACTCAAAATGTATACGCAGGAACCGAGAGTGGAAACTATGCCTAATCTTTGAGTATCATCACCTAATTATCTGGGATTCCGGATTCCTTGCACTAATCTTAGAGCACCAATAAACTCTACTCTCATCTCACACTATTTAGAGGATTTTTGGAAGAAAATCTGCCTAACTCCCAAAACACTGTCCAGGGGTTCAGGAAAAGAAGCACTGCTTCTTCTTGATAGACTGAAGATGTTTATATGCGTTCATTGCGAATCCATTGCAAATTCTACGTATGTGTGAGAAATTGTACTGGATTCTAGATTACATGAATCAACTAGAGGATAAAATCCCTAATGCATCTCTTAATAAAATAATCTTATTCATGAATGCAATATGTATATATGCTATAAACAAGTAACCTCGTATAATTTGTACTTCGTGGAATTCCCGTATTGGGTTACATTCAACTTGACACTAAATTTAGAACAAGATGTGAGCGGGTGAGTCAAAAATGGTTGTTGCGGATGATTTCTAGCTCCAATGTGAGCACTGGAGGTGGGGTCGGTTGTTCTTTCATTTAGGGTCCTAAAGTACATTTTATATGTAGCTTCGAGATTTTCCTAAAGGTTGGCATAAAATTTTTCAATTTTGTTGCATCTACCCCCCCATGCCTAAGTTCTTGCATGTCCTCATGCATGAATGTAAAAGAAAATAAATTCTGCTGGGAGAATGGGTAGAAATCACCTGTAATTGCTCTTGAAATTATATTCAGCACTGGCCAACCAGTTAACAAGCAATACACAAAAGGGAAATATGCTAAAACAAAATATGCTATGTATAAAATTGGTCATATATAAATGATGGTGGAATGTGGGGTGACTGGTATCTATATGTGCTGAATTTAACACCTTCAATTGGGCGAAAACTCAATTAGATGTGTCATTTCTAGCGTAGGAGCTAGCTAAGATTAAGAGAAAGATATGCTCGTATGCTCCCAGAATCAGTGGTCCGGAGATGCAAACCAGCTGATTGTGCACCCCTACTCCAAAAAGTTTAGCTATAAGAAAGTGTTGAGTGGTCGTGGAAAATAGAGGATAATCAGAGGGGGGATCATGATGTTGATTCAATTGATTTATCATGTCCCACAATTCAGCAGGAAGTTGTTGAGGGAGTAGATCAAAATGTATCTCAGAACCAGAATCTGAGTCATAAGGATCCTCATAATGATAATTGACATCAAAGATCATGCCCTCTCCAGGCTCTGGGTCATATGGGGGTATCTGTGAAAGTAGAAGATCTGTCGGGAGGTCACTAAAATCCTCATCAGAAATTACTTCATCCTCACCAGTACCCATCTCTGATTCATCAGAGGCTGACTCTTCAGGCTCGGGGTCAAGCCATTGACTAGGATGGTAGGTGTGTCCCCAGCTCATTCCGCTCGAAGCTTCACCCTCATATGCATTGGGCTCCTCAGTAATTCCTACCTCGGGTAGCATATTTATTTCTTCGTTCAAGTTATCCAGAGCTACTTCTGGTTTTCGGATGTCAGGATCAGGGAAAGAAAGTGTCATCTAAGAATCTTTAACATCCGAACTATGGATGTAGGTGAAAGAAGAGTGCACATCAGAAGATGTTGGCTCTAGCACAGGTTCACCTATAATGGGAAGTGGCCTAGATTGATCAGTAGTGTCGCATGTAATGTCTGCCTTAGGATCCATATACTCAGTTGGATCTGTTTCCCTTATCTCGATTGGGTTATCCAACCCAAAAGGTGTCTCCCAGGATTCAGGATAATCTGATTGTGGCTCAGTCCTGAAGATATCAGTCCTTTCCTCAATTTCAGATGAACCCATCGGCATACTTCCTACTCCTATTTCATATCCACGCTAGATTCTTTTTCCCCTGAGTGATCTTCCAGTATTTGCTGCCGAGAATCTTTCATGTGTCCGTTCGACATAATCGTTTCAGATTCCTCGAGGTCTTCAAGGCTATTTTCCACTTGATATCTCAAAAGTAGTAGTTCTTAAGTTTCCAGATTTTATCTCAATAGCCTTGTTATCTCTGCTATTTACCAAAGAAGCCCCATCACAGCTTGTTGATGCAGAATCCAGCTTTGTCTTTAGTTAGGTTCAATGATAGCCTGGATTTTGTGTAGATAAGATGTGGCCTTTTCCTTAGCACTCGCTATAGCTCTTTGTATTCTATAATACGACCACATATGCATCGGAAGCTCTTCAGGTGTTCCAGGGGGTGAATCAGGTCTACCCATGTTCCATGGGTGAGAAGCAGGATTATGAAGTCCATATCCTGGGTTTTAAGATGCAGTCCTTTGAGGGACCGACTGGTATGCGTCATAATATCTAGGGTTAGGATATGGGTTAACCATTTCGGTAACCCGAGGAGAAGGATCAGGGGAAGCAAAAAGTCATCTTCGCCACCTTGGGTTCTGATCCAAAGGTTGAGCTGATTCAGTGACCTGAGCTCTCAAATAAGCTTGTGGGTCCAACTCTTCTGGATCCTGATTATGTCAAGATCCAGTGTTAGCCATCGCGGCTCAGCAAATAGAAGATGTGACTCGCCTCTTTGGGAGTGGCTCCCAAGGTCCAATCAAGTGAGGTCGAAGTGACCGCCTTCCGAGCATACACCACCCATCCCCTAGGTTGGTGTAGCCATGCAGGACAAGGCTAAGGCCCTGTCGATCAAATGGTCCTTATAGATCAGGTGACTAGATTTTTCGTTAGAAATGTGGATTCCTGAAGATAAGTTCGTCGTTCGACTGACTGAAAGTGATTCCCGCCTCTCAAGCTAACCTAGCCAGTCTGGTTACGGGGGGACTAAGGGGAAGGTCCTTCCTTTGCCTTACACCTCCAACTCCATTGACCCCCAAGCCACGGTCGTTTGACACTACCCCGCAGACTTAGTCACCAGGTTTGGCAAGAGATTAAAAACACCCAGTAGTACGACAACGAACTCGGGTTGATTTCGTGTTTTAAAATTAATTTTTAACCCATTTTCCTCAGTGGGGTTTGTGGTGAGTGGCCCACAAGGTGACCAAGCTCACCGGCTAACTAGACTTGATTAAGTCTACGTTAGCCCAAAGTGTTGCTTGCACTTCTAGGGTTTTTCTATTTCAGACCACAAAAGTAATGTTTGTTCTTTGATAATAATTGGTAGCCAATTAATTTGAAATTTTGTTTGTAGATTCCTTTCTCAATTAGCTTTCCAGAGAATATTTTTTTTGAATTTATAGGGAATTTTGAATATCAAGGGGTTAGATTTGGAATTTTTACCCCTGGTCAATTTTTTGCTTTGAAATAGTATCAAATGACCTTCAAAAATTTAGGAAAAATATGGAAAATAAAGCCAATGAGATCAGCTTTCAAACCCCATCATTTTTATTCAAAACAGATTCGTAGATTGCTTAGAATCGTTGTTTGAAATTTGAAAAATTTTGAATCTGGGTTAGCCTAACCCCCGTGCACTTTGCAAATATTAACAATTGTATACTTGGAGTTTTTTTTTAAATAACGGTGGTGTTCGAAAGAAGGTTTGAAAATGAAGATTTAGCCCAAATTTTAGAATTTTTTGCTCACTAGTTTTTCAGCAATCGAATTTTTAACAGAAGCTTGAAATCTAGTCGAAAATCAGGAGATGGTGTACAAGCTTTTTAAAGAGGTTTGAATTTGAAATCTAAGCTTTCCACCAAAAATGCTCTTTTTTTTCAAAACTTTTGCACGTTTTTTTTCTTTTTTTTTCAAAAAGAAAATTTCAAAGGAATCAACGAAAATATCTTTTTTTTTCTTTTTCAAACTAACCTAGATTCAAAAGGAAACCTAATCTAGATTTTTATTCAAAAGATTTTTTTTTTGACTTTTTTTTCACGGCAATGAGTAAATTTTTCTTTTTTAACAAAAATTGTGGAAAGTAAAACCTAATCTAAAACTGAGATGATGTGCACCTGGATTTCTTCTCCGCGCTCGTTGTGTGCGCAGATCCCATTCTATTCCCATTTTTCCTACACAACAAAAACAAAGCAGCGGCAAATTAGTGAGTGTTGTTTTAAAAGATCGAACTCAAAGAAAATGACGTTGCCTCCTCGGCAACAGCGCCATTTGACAGAAACCAATTTCACGCGTTCTAAAAGTCATCAGAAATCGTAGTATAGTTTTGCAAAAATGTTCTTCAAAAATTAAGTTTGTAAAAATTATGAGACTTCAGTCGCAGTCGTTTGTCTCCAGGAGGCATTTGCTTTTACTTCTAAAATCGATCTTCTATTGCTCTATTTTGTTTAGAATCGCATGCCGATTCATGATTATTACGTATTTAGGTACTACATACTTAGTTGCAAGAATATTAGGAGTTAGAAACATGCAACTTGAATCACACAAAACAAATGACAATTATTAAGTTCATGGTGATTTCAAACATATAGAGAGATACAAATATATAAAAATGCCTTTCCATTCATTCCACTGAAGAGTTGTTTGCACAAGAAAATTAGGGGAAAGCTTGTACATAAATGATTGAAATGGAAATCTAGCTACCAGAAAATGATTGCATACAAGAATAGATGGGGGGATTTCACATGCATCATTGGGGGAGAAGTTAAGACTACGCTACTAAGTAGTAATAAAAGCAGCAAATATTATGGAGAGCATAAACTAAATCTAGCAAAATAGAGGGCATTCAGGGGTGGTCCCCGGTGGCCTTGGAGTGGTCAGGAGGAGAATGAGGGGCGACCAATGTAGCTTAGGACGACCCTTGGAGAGAGGTAGGGTTGATCCAGCATCCCGGCATGATATCCTCCATGGTGGTGATAGTGAGCTCGTGGAGGTGGAGTGGCTAGCTAAGTGGAAGTGGGCGTGAATGGCACCAATGGAGTGAATTTGCCAAGGAAGTGAATGGGTGCAAATGACCACCCCTTAGGTCTTTTATAGACCTAAGGGAAGCTCTCTAGAGAATTATGGAATTCTTTAGAGAGGCCTATTGTGGGAGCTCATGGGAGAGTGAGAGAGGGAGGATGGATGGTGGCTTTTAGATCCACCAAATGTGCATCTAAAAATTGAATGGCTCTTGGTTGCTAATTTTTGCAACCAAGGCAACCATACATGGGAGTGAGTTCTAAAGAACTCTAAGATAGGTATTTTCGTGTGGATGGTGTGTGTGGGTTGAAACTTAGGTGGCTAAGTTGATTAGGTTAGGTTCTAGTGGGTTTAGGTCAAGGTGTGTGTCAAATTAAGGTTATAAACCCTAATTCGCTATGGTAAAGTGCAATTAAACTTAATACAAGTTTAATTGGGTCTGTGGAAACTTAATTGAGTGCAAAACAACACAATTAATTCAGGTCTTGGTCAATTGGACTGTCACAGAGTCCAATTTGATAGTGTGTGTCGAGATCAGGGCTCAATTGTTCTCAATGAGTCCAATTGAATAGGCTGATGGAATTGACTAAGATCCAAGCCAATTAGGTTTAGTGAGGACCTAATTAGGTCCTTAGGGAGGTCTAGAGGTGATGTACTAGGTTTAGGTCACCTTAATTTAGGTTCCTATGGGAGAAATTGGGTTTAGGGACCTAGAGATCAAAGATCAAGGCTTAAATCTTAAAACAGGAACTAGGGAGCAGTATTAGACAACTAATAATAGTGTCAGACATCTTATACTCAAAAACCAGATGTCCAGACTTGTTGTCTGTACATCCAATCAAAGTCAATAGGGATTTTGGGTTATGTTTTGGGTATTCTGCAGAAATTGGACGTCTGACAAAGTGTCTAAATATCCAATAACACAGTAGAAGTGTGTTTAAGGTGTGCGAGAGATGGCTAATGGTCCTGGACATCCTATAACATATCTGGAATTCCAGAGTTGGAACTTGGGTTTTAGGGCTTCCTATGGTGTTGTGACTTAATCTAAGGGTGGCTAAGGCTTGGGGAAGTCTTTAGGCTATCCTAAGTCTAGGATGGACCTATGCTCTTTACATTTTACTGCTTTATTTCTACTTAATAGAATAGAAAACCTTTAATCCCCTTACATTATTGTTCCTATATCCAAACTAAGCCTTCTACTCCAGCTCTGCTACAACTCCCGTTATTCCTGATCCAGCTCCAGATCAAGCTCCTGATTAGCTTATTCCCTGCAATTGACATAATATACTTAATCAGCACATTATAACATCATTTTATGCATAGCTAAGAGAATGCAGTAATGATGCAGATAATGCGTATGCATGCGTGAATAACCCTCTCTTATGCTAAGTCCTAGATTAATCTAGGTCAATTAAGACCTATGATTGCTGCGCAATCAATAACTCTTTATCTTCTATGTTAATTAGAAGAATGTTTGTAATGCACCTAATTAGTTAACTAGTCAAATGCATGCAATTCTAAGTTAATTCTAAATGCTTTTAGATATGAACGCCACACATTAATTATACAATTAAGCTAAAAATATGAGTTAAATTATTTACATCGTAATGTATGCTATCTAAATGTTAAAATTAACTTAATCTCTAGGCACTTAAATATTTAAATAACCCACAAATATGGGCTAATCAATCGCCTCCAACCACGGGGTGAGTTTCCATTACACCCTCACCTGCGCTTCACTCGCGACACCTAACCCGCGGGTCTGGCACATCTAATTTCTGGCCTAAGCTCTATTCACACCACGCTTACCACCCACTGCCGATGAGCTTGGTCCCGGGTGTGCTCTACCCATATACTGGAGACCCTAGGAGGGCGGATCCCACAGAGAGAAGGAGAGAAAGCATGCGGGGGAATGGGGGGTTTTGCTCTCAAGATCAATGGCCGACACTTAGCCATTTAAGGAACCTCCCCCTTTCACGTGAAGAAGGAAGAAGGAGAGGAAGCCTGAGTAGAAGAGAAAGAAAAGAAGAGCAACTACAACATAGCCAGAGGAATAGAAAGAGAGAAACTTGAGAAGAAGAAGAAGAAGAAGAGAAGAGGAGGTATAGAAGAGAAGCACAAGAGAAGAAGTAGTTGGGCACTATAGCACTGAGCAAGATAACTCATCCGACTGGCTGAGCGGACGTTTGAAGTGCACTGTGCACTTATCCTACACGGCATTTAATTACCTAGTACTATTGAGTTATTTGATATAACTGTGAAGGGTAATTGGTAATTTAAATCACTATTTTACCTCATTTTTTTTGCAGTATCTGACATTCACTTTCATTCATCTTCGGTTGGAATTCTATTACTTATATATTTGCGTTGAATTACAATCTTGAGAATTGCTTTTGCCAATTGCTCCCTGTGTTCGACCTCGAACTTTCATTCGAGTAATAAATTCTATTTGTTTGTCACGCTGATTCGACCTATACTAAATGCATTGATTTTAAAACCCGATTCAAAGCGAATAACATTTTGGTGCTATTGCTGGTGAGCAACGTGCAATTTGATCTCTTGATTGCAATAGCTGATCTGGTACTAACTTGCTCTATCTCTTTTGATTGTGATCTATTTAAGGGACTCATTAAAAGAAGATCAGCCGCACATCAGCCACTCCAAGGGAAGGTAAACTCCACCCACCCTTAACGACTTACTGCTACTGATAATCCTGTTATGGAATTGAAACCCCTCCCTAACCATCTCAAATATGTCCTTTTGGGTTCCAATCAGACATTTTCGATGATTATCAACTCCCAACTCACACCTGATCAGAAAACACCATTGATTTTGATTCTACAACAGCATCAGAGGGCCATTGGATGGACTCTCAATGATCTGACTGGTATCAGCCCCTCATACTACACACATCATATCTATACTAGAGAAGGCTCACAACCATCCCATGATATGCAGAGAGGCCTAAATGCAAATCTATAGGATGTCGTGAAAAAGGAGATCATCAAGTGGCTAGATGCAGGGATCATCTACTCGATCTCCAACAGTCGGTGGGTGAGTCCAATCCAAGTTATGCCTAAGAAGGCATGACTCATTGTGATCACGACTGAAACTGGAGAAACCATATCGACCCATATAGCAAACTCGTGGAGAGTCTGCAATGTTTACAGAAGACTTAATTCCTCCATGAAGAAGGATCATTTCCCACTACCATTCATTGATTTGATACTCGAGAAACTAGCGGGAAATTGATTCTTCTACTTTTTGGATGGGTACTCCAGTTATAACCAGGTTGCAATCCATCCTAAGGTCCAAGTGAAGACTACCTTCACCTACCCCTTGGGGACGTATGCATTTCAAAGGATACCATTTTGTCACTACAATGCACCTGCTACTTTTCAGTGGTGCATGCCTACCATATTCCCAGATATGGTATGTGAATACCTTGAAGTTTTCATGGATGACTTCTCGGTATTTGGAGAATCTATTGATGACTGCCTCCTACACTTCATCCAAATCCTCAGGCGGTGCATCGATGTGAACATGGTTCTTTCCTGGGAAAAGAGCCACTTCATGGTACCTGAGGGAATTATCCTGGGACATCTCATTCTGAAAAAGGCATCCAAGTTGATTGAGCCAAGGTGAATCTGATTTCCAAACTCCCTATGCCTAGCTCGGACAAGGACATCCGATCCTTTCTAGGGCATGTCAGTTTTATTGTTAATTCATTCCTGATTTCTCGAAAATCGTGTGCCCCCTAACTAATCTTCCCACGAAGGATGTCTCCTTTGAAATTATCGAGGAGTCCACTCAGGCATTTGGGATCCAATGTGATCGAGTTACCCAAGCACCTCTCCTGTGGTCCCCTGATTGGTTTTAACCCTTTGAGATCATGTGCAATGCATCTGATTATGCTATGGGTGTGGTACTTGGGCAGAAATAGATGGGAAACTCGTGGTCATCTACTATGTTAGCATGACACTTGATGAGGCTCAGTGTAACTACAAGATTACTAAGAAAGAGTAGCTAGTTGTATTATTTGCCTTGGAGAAATTTAGATCATATCTTTTTGGTTCCTGCATTATCACGTACTTGGATCACACTGCAGTGAGACACCTCCTCACAAAGGAGGATGCAAAGCGTCGACTAATCCACTAGATCTTACTGTTGCAAGAATTTGATCTCAAGATTTGCGAAAAAGCAGGAAAGTAGAATGTGGTAGTTGACCACTTATCTCGCCTTCCTTCTGACATTATTGACCCTTCCAGACCCATCACTGAGCACTTTCCTGATGAACACCTCCTGACTTTTAATGCAGGACTTCCTTAGCTTGCTGATTTGTTGAACTACTTGGCATCACATCAGATCCCATCCGATTGGTTGAAGGCCAAGAAAGATAAATTGCTTTCCGATACCAAGTGCTACATCTGGAAAGACCCATACCTCTTCCACATTCGTGCGGATCAGATCATTAGATGGTGCATCTCGGAAGAAGAAATTTGGAACATTTTGTCCTTCTGCCATGACTAGACCTGCGGCAGACACTTCCTTGGACATAAAATCATAGTAAAAGTCCTCCAGTGCGGCTTTTACTTGCCAATGATTTTCAACGATGTATACGATCACTATAAGGCATGCACTCATTGCCAGACCTTGGACAACAAGAGCCACCGTGATATGATGCCTTTACAGTCGATTCTCGTTTGTGAAATCTTTGATATCTGGGGGATTGATTTCATGGGACCCTTCCCTATCTTGGACGACATCGAATAGATTCTTCTCGCTGTTAACTACGTGTCTAAATGGATTGAAGCCATCCCGACCTGAACCAAAAATCAAAAGGTGGTAAGCAAGTTCATTCATCAGAACATCTTTTCTCGGCTCGGTATTCCACGTGCCATTATCTCTGATGGAGGGATCCATTTCACGAATGCTCAGTTCAGATCACCGATGACCAAGTACAGGGTGTCACACCGAATCTCTACTCCTTATCATCCCCAAACCATTGGTCTAGCTAACTATCAAATCAGGAGATCAAGAAAATCCTTTAGGTCATTGTCTGACCTAACTGGAAATATTGGTTGTCTCAACTTCTGGAAGCCTTGTGGCCTTATAGGACTGCCCACAAAACCCAATTGGGCATGTCTCCTTTCAGATTGGTGTACGAGAAGGCATGTCACCTCCTCGTCGAGTTGGGACACAAAGCCCATTGGGATATATGGAAGTGTAATCTAGATCTTTCTAAGGCAGAAACCCATAATTAAGCCTTAAATGAGCGAGATTGATGAACTGCGCAATGACGCATACAAGAACTCATGAATTTACAAAGAGCAGGTTAAGGCCTTTCATGACAAGCACATATCTAGAAAGATCTTTCACCCTGGTCAGAAAGTCCTACTCTTTCATGCCAAACTCAAATAGTTCCCTAGAAAGCTTAGATCGAAATGGATTAGACCATATCTTATCTGACGAATTTTTGGAAATGGAGCTGTTGAAATCAGTCAACCCAGCCTTGATTTTGAACCTTTTATTGTGAATGGCCAGCGACCTAAGCCGTTTATTGAACTCACCGATATAAACTTGGCTAATGTATCTTTTGATCTCCATTCTCCCTGAGCTCATTACGCCTGGCTGATGGTGTTAAACTCAGTGCTTAACGGTAGGCAACCTGTCATCTTGTTGAGAAACCCAAGACCCTTGACACAACTAGTGCTAAACTCATATTGCACTTTAGGGTTCATCCATTAGAGTAGTCGACTCCACCTCTGGTACCTGTACCCGAGCTTGAAATCGTCAGTAATAGTCATCCTGACCCATCCACCCACCTAGAACCTGTTCTAATGTACGATCTAAGCTGAATTCAAACCCACATAATTTACAATGAGGACATTGCAAATCATAGGCATAGGGGGTATTAAATGGCAAAATGTTGTGAGAATCACTTCACAAGAAAGGGCTTCATAAAAAAAATTACATATTCCAAAAAAAAAAGAGGGGAGGAAAAATTTGAAAGATCAATTTGCATATCATTATTTAGATGAAAAGGGGGAGGTGATATAAATGTTAGAAAGGAGCAACAATTTCAAATAGAAAGAGAGTCTTTAGTTAAGTAAGGTGGAAAAATGAGGAAAAACCAAAGAGCATTACATCCTCGGCAATGGTGCCAAAATGGCCAGGGTAAATTTCGCAACGAAAAATTAGGGTTTTGGAAAACCCGTCACCATAGTAGCAAAAATTGCTACCAGATAAAATTTATAAAGAAACTTGTAGAGAGTCCCAAGTCGAACACAGGGAGACAAACATTTGGTTTTGAAATCCATACTTCAATTTTATTTTTTTTTTTGTTTTTATCTTTCGCAATTTCTTTTGGTATTTTAGTAGGCAAGCGATCAAATTGAGAAAACCTTATTTAACTATTCTACTTGCAAAATAAGAGAAAGAGAGTGGGAGAGAACATTAATGTATATTGAAAAGAGCTTGATATAGAAAATCAAGATAATTACAACTAGACTAGAAAGCGATAAAAGGTAAATGTGAGAAGAATCCCCTACAACGGTCGCTTGGAGGATGACTCATTTTGAAGTCACCTGGAAGACGGTGGTGAGGAGCTGGCGAAGGAGAATGGTGTCAGAGAAAGGAGGATGGGGTGGGATGGTGTCATGGAGAGGATCTTCTGGCTTTATGCAGTGAGTGGACTTCCATTGGATGCTCCATAAAGGAAGATGAGAAATAGGAAAAATATTTAATTTTCTACTCTAGAGGTGCATCTCGGGATTGGGAAATGCTCTCTCTAGAGCCTTGGAGGCAGTGAGGGAGATAAAGGAAGAGATGAAGAAGAATAGGAGGGGTAGGGGTCCTTTTATAGTGGAGGAGTAGAGGCTTTTTGCACATGGGGAAATTAGTGACATCCATAAACATCGCTAAAGACCCACCACAGATGTTGCTAATGGCTCCAACTCACGTACCCTCTCACACTTGCATAGCTATCACGCACGCTCGATGGTGCACAGTTCTATCGAAGATTGATTGCTGGGATTGTGCGAGGATTGCGTGCTCAACTAGCACGTCAGATAGGGCATCGGACTGTGTGTGTGATCGCGCTTGCACACGCGGGCATATTCGCATTCATCCATTGCACTGCGTGGCGTGTCACGTGTCACTCGATGAAGATTACAAAACTCTATTTAGCGACTCCCACCTTTGTGGTCAATCGTGAGCACCAGAGGACTTGAACCCATGCTACAAACTTGAGAGTGATGCTCGCGACTAATGAGTCACGTGGCTGGATTGTCAAGCAAAGAGTCGAGGTGGCACAAGGTCTCGACCATTAAATGGAGATCCAATGGTCGAGAATCAAAGTTTAGGAGCTCCTTAGATGAAGGGGGTGATGTGGTGTGATTAAAGCTGTTGGATTGAGATCCAACGGTTGGGATTTCTTAGCGTATGGCTCCTTTGAGGTTGAAGCAAGGCTGCAGCCGATATTGGGTAGTTGTGATGACACCACATGGTGCCATCATGGTCGTCCATCTTCTTTGCATTGTAGGTAGCACCACGGACGTCGGATTGGGTTGATTTTCACATCATTGAGCTGCGATCATCGATCTGGATCCATTCGTGCAGTCAGATTTGTCATCTGAGGTTTAGATCTGCTCCATGTTGTCCCTTGGCTTTTGATCTTCCTCGGACTGCATAATGTGCTATGGGACTCCGATTAAGATGATTTCAGAGGCATTAGACTCCGATCGTTGTCTTGATCAAATTCGTATAATTGGATCGTTAATCCGAGGCCCTGAAATAAATCTCCATCTCTCCTGGCCACACAAGGATTCTAATTAACCTATAATTTAGATAAATTATTCTAAATGCATAATGATGCATGGTATGTAATATTTATAATATGAAATGCATCTCTAAGCTTAGGAACCTACATAAAGAGGCATTCTAACCTAAATGGATGTGTATACATCAGTAACCATTCTAACTATGCTGCATTCGATTGCAACCCTTCCCCCATTTAATTGGAGTTCCAAAATTATTAGAGTAAATTTAATAATCTTATGGGTGAACTCTTGAGGAATATTCAGAAGTGGGAAAATCAAAATAATCAAGGTGACTTTAGCTATCTTCATAAGTCCTATCGTGGTCCCTCTTCGTTTATTCCCAACATACACAATGATTTTTATGAATTAAATGGAAATAGGGACCCATTTCATTGGAGTAGCTACACTTTATACTCTAATCATGAGAAGTGGCACCCTGAGGATGAAGAAGATCACATAGAATACCCTCCTGAACTTTATTGGAGTTAGAAAAAGGGGAAGATGGTACCTTTAGAACAACTCAGCCTTGGCGATAGTATCTTCTTCACATTCGATGAATGGGGTCATAGTCAAGTTGTCAACTCCACTCCACCTATAGATCTAGAGGTGGAACTTGAACCCATCCTTAGAAAGCCCAAACTAGAATCAAATCTATATAAGGAGTTAAACTAAACATTTGAAGATATTAATGAATTATCACCCTAGATAGATATACCTGAGGAATCAGAGATAAAAATTGAAAATTTAGAGGAACTAATGGCTCAATAAGATGAGGAGTCTAATTTTGTGGAGGAAGAAGTAATAACTGAGTAACCAAAACATATAATTTGGAGTGCGTCTAGTAAGGAATTTGTCTTGAATAAGGATTTAGCCTCGGAGGACACCAAAGATTTAATGGAATCCAGATTCCTATCTTCTTCTATCATTGAAATCGATCTTCCCTATGAATTAATGGAAAAAGGATGAAGCAACCCTTAAAAGTTTTGAAGAATCACATATACACCTTGATGAGGGTTTAAGTGAAGGAAAAGAACCTAGGGAAGAATTTTCCACTTTCTGAAGATTCCCAGAATATGTTGCTTCCAATTTTCCATCACATGAATGTGATTAGGAGTCAAGCTCTGATTCACCTACATAACAAGGAAGAAAATTGATTTAGGCACCACTCTTTCTGATAATAGTCTAATCTATTACCCTAATTGGCTTAATCTAGGGCTAATTCCTTAGTAGAATCATGCATTAGGTTTATGAATATTGCATTTAGAGCATGCATGCATATTTGAGATTTGTATTTATTTGACAAAAAATGATCTCCAAATTCTAGTATTTTGTGAATAACATAGGTGTTAGGTCTTAGAGTAATATCCAGAATTGAAGAATAAAGCTGGATAGAGTAGAAGCTATAGCTAAGGTAGGAGATGATTGAGGAATAAAACTGAAATATAGAAAGATTAAAGACATAAGAATAGAAAGAAAAAGAGAGGAATTAGGATAACCGTACCCTATCCCTAAAGCTTAAAATGACTTTATCCCAATACCTAGTCAATTAGGTCCATGGGACTTGATTAGATTAACCTAGAGCTGATTAGACTCACTTGAGTCTAATTACACCCAACCTAGATCCAATAGACTTAGCCACATCCAATCAGGTGCAGTACAACCTGATTGGGTGCACCCAACTTCAATTGGATTCAGTTGGAACCTAATTGGATTAAACTCAACCTATTTACCCTAGGGTTAACGCAACCTACCTTGATCATATTCTTTTCAAGCAAACCACTTAGCCACCTATTTTTAGAAATCCAACAAAAAAAATCTCCTCCTATCCTAGCCATATACTCTAGATCTAAGGGTCCCTATCTAATCAATCCTAAGCCTCCCATACAACCTAATCTAGGCCGTCCAAAATAATAATACTAGGCACTCTAGATCAACTAATAGGAAGCCACCTAGATTTCTATAAAAGGACCTACCCTCCAATCCTTAGGGGACCAATTAGTCTTAGTTAATTAGTAGCTTAGTTTAGTAGTAGCCTCCTTGCCTTAGTCCCACCATAGTGCACATCCACCAAATTCCTCTTCGGTCTTCTTCTTCTTCTCGGCTCCCTAGATCTGAAGCTCCGTCAAAAGCTTCCAACAACCATCCCTCAAGCACTTTTGCTCCCTTCTTTTATTCTCTATTCTCCTATGTTTTAATTCATATTTTGATAGAATTTTTGTTCTATTTGAGGATGTGATTGTGAGAAATCGCTTTTCATCGCAGTAAATGCACTCAGACACTTTTGAAAATTCTAAATCAGATCAAACTCGTAAGATTTTTCAAATAAAAATATGGGAGTCCAAGTTGTTTGCAATGAGGCAAATAGATCAAAATTGCTTTCGAATACTAAAACTAGAATTGATTATCAAGCAAGATGACTACTATAACTAGTCCTGCAACTTCTAACTAAAAACTAGAAAGCTTACACCCTGAAAGCAAGTTGAAAAAAATAAATACAAGAACTTTTATTGAATAAGATAATAGTTTGGCACCTAAAGAACTGGTATTACAACTATTAGAATACTTCTGCAATTACTACAACTAAAACCAGAATAGAGAAGGAAGGGCTTCGAAGGTGAAGTCTGGAGCGTTGGCGTAGATGTGGGTCTGAAGGTGCACTTACAATCTCCAATGATAGGTGGAAGAAGTAGAGGATTAATTATAGTTTGTGGATCTATTTAGAAGTGAAAAGGAATAGATATCTTAAGTGGCTGACCACTGTTGGTGACGGTAACACCATCATCTTCCATAACTTTCTTTGTTTAGCTAATTTCCAAGGATAAATGCTCCCTACTAATCATAAAAAGGGTAGAATTCAATCTTGTCCTGAATTTGAGAAGCAAATGGAAATAAAGTTAATTCTATTATTTTAATGAGTATTTACAAATGCAGATTAATCGAGGGCTGAGCTTACACCTAATGAAAGGTAAAATGAACTTAAAGTACTAAGAAGTAGGCTTTTAGTGACTGATTCAGGGTTTTCTGAGAATTAAAGGTTAATTTGTGAACAAAAACCCTAATTACAGCCTCACTTTAATTAAAATGATTCTTGTGGAAATAAATGTAATCTAAACCTTCTATATATCATTGAAAAATATTTAATGAGGTATGGAACATTAACTTTTACAAATGAACCCTTTTTGGCCAAAAATAAAGATCAATATGGGAAATTGATATATTTTGGGTTAAAGTGTAAATTGCCTAGTCAAACTTCATCAAAACCCACATTTGAGGTCACCATTGGATTCCTTAGATCCAAATTAAGTTACCCCTAAATTTAACCACAATTATAGTCCATCTTGACCAAGTTTGCAATTTACCCTATTAGTCTCTAATTATTACAAAACCCCCCGCCCCCACATTTTCAATCTTTGTTCATCAAGGTACTTGCCTGACGTTAGCCAACCTTTCCAAAATGAGTAGGAGAACAACCCATCTTGCACAGAAATTGGATTAGTTCCAGATCGACCAAATCTCGATCAAATCCTACAAAATTTGGTGTGATTAATTGCAATATCAAGACTAATCGAGCAAGCTAGATCACGAGTTCCAATTTGGAGCGAGTCACCTTCGTTTTGGCTCTATTTAAAGGCTTGGACTTTTCCAAGCAAAAAGCATGCTCAAGTTGACCAGACTTCCTCCTCTTCTTCCTCCCCTCACTAGCAACATTAAAGCACCTTACAGTTCCACTTCCCTTCCTCGTCACCCTCTACCATGTATAATTTGCAGAGGATTTCCACTCTCCATCCCATGATGATTAACGCTAATCTTTGTGCCACAATTCCATTTCTTCTGCTTCGATGACCTAATCATCCTCCTCCTCACAAGAGTACCTTTGGCGAGCATCTCCCCTCCTTTCATCCAATTAGGATAGGGATTCTTCTTATTAACCCTCCAATTAGGAAGCTGGAGCACTAGAGCTCCGTTTACAACCTCTAGGACCTTCTTTGGACTCTGCCTCTAACAGCCACTATTGAAGCAAGTTAGGTAGGAGTTTAGAATATGTTTCATTATAGCGAAATCTCTCAAATAGCTCTCTCAACAAATTCAATTTATAAACTCAGAATCAAGAAATGAAGTCCGAGGTCGAACACAGCGAGCAAGTATTGCATTCACACGCTAATCTGAATCAAAATATAAATAAGCTTAAGAAATTATGCACAAAAGAGATATTCAATGAATAATAATGTGTCACATTAAATATTCAATGAAGTTCAATGTATCGCAAGAATATGAGGACAAAAAGATAAGAGGATAAAAAATAACGGTGATTTGAATCACCACTTATATGCTCCTTAAGTTAAGCATGCATCCAACTATCACTAATATCAAATAAACCAACAGTAGCTTGAATGCTACAGTGACCAGACGTCACTCTGTTAAATCAGACGACTTAAATGTCGCCTGCTACAGTACTCCTTAGAGAGCTTCTTCTTTTCCTCTTCTTTTCTTTAGCTCCTTCTTCTTCCTCTTTCTTCCTTTAGCCTTACCTCTTCTCTATAGCCTCTACGACTCTCCTTCCTTATGCCCACCTTCAAAGCCTCTTTCTTTCTTTACAGAGAACAAGGGATACCAACTCTAAACAGGGACAAAGTGTCGCATAGTGCCTACAAGAGCAAAACCCTCCCCTCCCCCACTCACTCTTTCTTATTCCTTCCTTCCTCTTACAAAACTAGGTAACCAATCGGGTATTCAGGTTTAAGCAGTATCGGGTCCAGGGCTACATGTGTGGTGTCATTGCCGAGGAGTGAAGGCTTAGGCTAGTCGAGTGAGTGTGGGTGAAGCGGACCTCAACCCTAGTGTCTAAGGCAGTAAGCCATAAACAGAAATCCAATTTATGTGCTATCGCGTGATGTTATCCTAACGATGTAGGACTAAATCCACATCTCTTCTTCGCGTAGATGCAGAAGAGGTTCTTCATTCAATTGTAGCAGTTGCAGAGGGTGTGGCTCTTTATTGAAGACCTCGGCGTATACTTAAGATTAATCCGCTCGACGTGGAGGGTATAGCCTAGAGCTTGCGTGGTCTAGAGCTCGAAGAGCAAGGTGGTGGTGATGGCGATGGTGGCGGAGCTCAGACGAGAACCTGAAATCATGAATAAGGACTCATGGCCACATTAAAATTGCTCAAAAGCTTCTCTTGGCCTTGGTAAAGTTGTTTGTGGGTGTTTTGTGGCAGTTGTGAGCGTGTGGTGGTTTGCGAAGGTTGGAGTATGGTGTGCGAAGGTGGGTTAGTCAACGGAGAGTTTGGGTGGATGAATGGGCAAAATAGGAGTGGGGTTTGGTTCAAGTGGATGAGGTGGAGGTGGATGAAGTGTTGGCGAGGCATGCGGTGTGGTGGAGTGATGGGAAGACCTCGCTGAAGGTGCGTCTGGAGTGGACTAAGATGGACGTGAATGGCAGCGTCGAGGGTTTTATTTGGGTTTTTCACAGAAGGAATTAACTTAAGGATCTAAGGGAACCTAGCTAACCCAAAACTAATGGTTGAAAGGGAAGGATTTCCAAGCCAGTGGTTTGTCAGACGTGGGGGAGAAGAATATTTCGGTGGTAGAAGCGGTGACGATGATAGGGCATAGGCAGCGGTAGCTGGTATTGCAATGCCAAGAAGAAGGTGAGGGAGAAGAATCCACCTACTATGGTCTATAAGGGTGGACGAGGAAGGTGCTTGGAGAAGGTTACTAGAGTTGGCAAAGAAGGAGGTTAGGGAGAAGGGAAGAGGAGGTATCCAGCCTCTGAACCAAGCTAAGGATGGTTTGTCCACAGGGGGTCTTTTATAGGCCTCAGGGAAGCATTCCAAGCTTGGAAACCAAGATTGGAAGCTTGGAGCTTTTGCAAGTATAGGAAACCCTTAAATTGAAAGGGTTTTCATGAGGATTTGGGTAAGAATTAGGGCTTAAGATGCGACTCAAATTGTAGGGAAATCTCTCATGAGCCTCCCTTCCAATTTTGGAAGGGATCCGCTAACCAAGCAGGAAGAAATCCCTAGTTGAAGGTCACCGGAGTAGGAGTTCCTCCATGATAATGGTGGAGGAACCTGATTGCAAAGAAGACAGCAAACTTAGGTACCCATTTGTAAGGATTTCGAAAACCTAGGGGTGTGTGTGTAGGAAAAAGAGTAAGATTGGACTGAAATGCAAACTAGGTTAAGATGATCTTTGATTGGGCCCAAAATTTGGTACAAACTTAATTTGGACCCAAGGAATCTGATGGTGAAGTTGGATTTTGTTTCTGACCAAGTTTTAGTAGATAAATTATGAAGAAATGCAAATTTGGGCAAGTGTTTCTTTGAGACTCTATATTAGGTTAAAATGGGTTCCAATGGTCAAATCAAGGATACCAAGCCTTATAAAATGATTTTCTATAATTTTTAGAAGGTTTAGGTGAATTTTATCTGACCCAAAACCTCAGTTAATTAAGTGGGTCTGAAATTAAGGTTTCAGATGTCCATTAATTCTTGAAATGCGTGAAAACTCATTTTCGTCAATATGAACCAACTTATTAGACATTTATGACCATTTGACCTTTAATAAACCCTTAGAAAACCTGTGGTTGCTCTGCATTTAGGTTATAATGTTAAAACTGCAGATTTACCCCTATTTTATTATTTATTTCTCAGAATGGATATGTAGTGAATTATGGTCTTTCGGTGGTACTGTAGGAGCATTTGTTTGTGGATTTTGACTAATTAAAGCTAGTTATGGTTGATGATGACATTATCACCATACCTCGATGCCTAACTTTTGCTAGTCCCTTAGCAAAATCTTATAAAAGGAACTAGAGTTCTAGACCATGCCTTTTAATGCTCAAATCTCTGATGTGTACTTTTTTCTAGAGACTAGGTCAGAATGACAATAAGAGGCCTAGAGGCACTCAAGTACCAACCATGATCTAGACTTGAACAACTTTAGCCTTAGTATGCCGCGAAGGTTTCTAAGGCCCACAGAAACTATCCTAATGTTTGTTTGAACCCAGCGACTAAAGCACCCACGCTTGTAACATGGTTAGTCCAAGTTTAGTTTGCAGTGCATTTTCGTAAGAGAGAGGGATAGAAGAATTTTTGCATTTTTTGAGACATTTCTCTCTCTCTCTTTTCTTTAGATCTAGCTTCTGATTGGTTCAAAACACGTTATGTATTAGATTCCTAGTTCCCACCATCAATCTTCATAGGGTCCCAAAAATCGATGCTTCGAGATAGCATCACCCATGGCAACCCCCAGAACCTTGGCTTTCAACACTTTAGGATAGTGCCACTCATGATGTTCTGTAGCTAAATTCAATCCCTAGCAATCAATATTTCAGGATAATCCCACCCATGACACCTGAACAAGCACAAGGTGCTTACATGCCCTCGGTAGGATATTTAGATATCTTAGGTGACAAGTATTGAGGAGACGATATGTTATTGCACATCTTCGAGGAAAATTTCCCACCTCTCCACATTGGGAACTCGTTCAAATTAGCTTGTGTTTGTAAGCTGCTCCTAATCAAGGTAGCTTTTTCATAATATAATAAATGCTTTTGCATGATTTTGATTGATTAAGTGCACTAAACCAAACTTGTGTGGATTAGGGTGCTTAGGTTATTGAGTCCTGTAAACCAGAGGTCAATTAGGGAGGTTGAAGAATCCCTAATCCTTAGACCGAATACATAAGAATCACATTTTCCTCAACCTCTTGAGGACTATCCAGATCTTAACAAATACGTGAAATTTTAAGCCTAAAAACAAGCCCAAGAGGCCTAAGATTAACACTCATGCTAATCTCTTTCTCTCTTAGCACTTTTTGAGTTTTAATTTTTTCTTTTGATTTAGTCTAGAACTTTAGGTAGATTTCATAATCATTTACTTAAGACTAACACTTCTTGTTTCAAATTGTGGGGCCTTTTCGACATTTAAATCACCTCTTCTCATCCTTAAAATGATATGCAATTATCTCTCAAAATTTCCTTCCCTTTCCATTTTTTCTTCTTTTTGAATTTTTTCTTTCTGGTTTTTTGGATATGCATTTTTTACGAGAATCCTTCAGAGAATTGAATTTTTATGTGTTTGCACTTCAACACCCCCCATGATTAAGTTTTGTAATTACCACATTATAAACTGGAGGGTATGAAATCAGCTTGGTTCAAGGATTAGAACATGGTCAAAGGGTGGCTGAATGGGTCGGGATGACTGTTGCGAACGATTTCAAGCTCTGGTATGAATACCAAAGGTGGAGTCGACTATTCTAACATTGAACTCTAAGTGCAAAAGGAGTGTAGCTCAAAAGGGATGATCAGAAGGGGTTCAAATTTTTTGAATGCTGAGTTGCCTCCCATTAAGTGCTAAATTCAATGCCCTCAACTATGTAGAAGGTGGTCATGGAGGAGTGGTCAAGTTGGAAGAATTTTGTAGAACAATCACCTTGATCAAAAGCCTAGTTGGTCCAACTAGGAGCTTGTTTCGATCGACAGGCTGATGATGCAACCCAAACCAAATTAGTCTAGTAGGTTGATGGATGTGAATCAGTAAATGCGAAGCCCACCAGATATTCTACAACTCAAAAAGATGTGGTAATGCGAATTGCGGGTTTGGCTGATTTAACAGGCATTTTTCGCTTGCAAAATAATGTATAAAAAAATATGTCGTCGCAGTGAAATCGCGTGGTGAAAAAATTCCAAACAAAACTAATTATCAATAACACTAACCACAATGGATTAGGTCATATCCATAAGGAGAAATAGATGCAATAAATTCACGAATATTTTTCCCTTGTATTTGTTCAATCGAGTGTAAAATCCATGGTCAAATCTGACATGAAATGCGATGAAAAGAAGACACACAGCAACATGAGAATGTAAGGTTATGTGCATAATTTTCCCTCAATGAAATTTCAATAAATATGTGATCAATCTCCGTAATTTCCAGTTGCACATGTATTTGAGAGAAATTGTGTATATGTTAATCCAAAACCAATGTCAAAAGATGTGAATAACAAAAGCCAAGTAATTATGAGAAAGCATGAGCATGAAATTGCAATTTCAATCAATATATCAAATATTAAAATAAAAAATGAGAGTTTGGCATTGGCACTCAAATGTAAATATTAATTAACCCAAAAATAGAGGATTTACTTCCTTTGTGCATGCATGAAGAGCAGGCGATGGTGGGCCACGGGAAGCTCGGAAAAGGACAAGCATGATGAGAGCTTTCCGATCGTGGTGGTGGCACTCTGAACAGTCGTCAGTGGTCACCAATCGGAGTGGAAGAAGCTGTCGATGGTGAGGCTCTCTGACTGGCCGTCGGGTGGTCGATTGGCACAGCTGGAAGAGTAGTTGTGCTCGGGGAGTCGAGGCGAGTCCGATGCAGTTCTTGACATGAAGCTTCGTGGCTGGATTTGATGTTGCATTTTTGGTGGCTTTAGGTACCTTTGGTTGGCAGAGAAGAAGAAGCCAGGTATGTGCTTAGGCTGGTGACGCCGACTAGAGGGAAGGAGAGGTCTGTGCATAGGCGTTTTGCTGACGCAGTCGAGGGGGAAGGCCACGCGCATGGTCTGTTGCACATGAGGGAGTGGTTGCGCACAGTGGGTCTGCTTTTGTTGCGGTTGCACATGAGGTGAGTAGTACCTGTGGGTGCAGGCGGTGCGAATGGAGGTACTGCTACAACACAGGAGCGAGCAGAAGTGCTGGCCTCACACTGGCGTGCATGCACAGGATGGCACTGCGTGCGCGAGGGGGCGTCGACTGTGAGGCTATGGCTACACGCGGCTGGTTGCGGTCGGTGAGGGGGTGTGCGCGTGGCTGGCTGTGGTCGGTGAGGGGGTGTGCGCGTTTCTGGCTGTGGTCGGTGAGGGTGTCACAATGCAAGCAGCAGGTCATGGTGCATGCTTTGCTTCACTGTGGCATGCATAGCTATGCATGGATGCAAAGGAGTCGGCGGTGCTGTTGGTTGGGTTCCTTTTGAGGGGAAAACAGGGGATGTGGAGGTGCTGGAAGAGGAAGAAGATGATGGGGGAGAATGATGGTCAGTGGATGGAGGTGTGGTGTGGTGGAAATGGTGCACACTATCACCGTGTACGAATATGTCAACGGTGAGCGGAGGTCAAGGGCGACTTCGGTCCACGGTGCATGCAATTTCCACAGTGTACGTTGGTTGCCTGGTGGAGGTGGAAGAGAGGTCCCCCAAGGGGGAATGGGAATGGTGATGGCCAGAGCCCCCATTGCAACAGCACGAAGGGAAGATAAAACATATGGGTTGTTCTGCTGTTGGAGAAAGGAGTGACGTGGAGTGGGCGGTGTGTTAGGATAAGGGATGGGTGTTGTTGCAAGGGGGAAGGCGGTAGTGCATATTGGGTGCAACAGATGCCCATGCTATGTTACAGACGTCTGATGATTATGTAGAGAAATAAGGTGACGTTGGATTTGGCTTAAGTAGGCTTAGGTTGTAGGTATAGGTCTTAGTCTAATTGGGATTTTGAAGTGAAAATTGGGTTCAGAATAAGTGGGAGAGGCCGAAATGGCACCATGAGCCAACTTCTCTATTTATTCTTGTAGCCAAAAGAAATTCACAAAATCATTTATGTAATCCTAAGACATGCATTTACTTTGCATATATTAATACAATCTAAAATGTAGGAACTACCAATTTTGGCTACAAAATGGTCCACAAAAGTGGACTTATCAAATGCCCCCGTGACTAAGTTTTGCTAGTCTCGAGCAAAGAGTAAAAGGTGATGGAAGTGACAAAGATTTCTTCTTTTCTTATTCCAAACATTTAGAGATCCAGACAACTGTGAAGTGATAATAGCCTAGACAATAGATCCAAGTGAAAAACCAATTCGCATTGGAAGTTCGTACTTCACCCTTGGTAAATATTGCTATCAGGATAGGCAACTACTTCCCTCAAGGTTAAAGTAGAAGATAATCTGTAATTTGACCCTAGCTCTTTGGCTTAGGTGGGAGATCGAGTTGAATGGATTTGTATTTGGTGGCACACACTCATCTGGTGCTACATCTAATCTGGTACTACAGACTTTAGATCTCTATAGTATTAAACAAGTCAAATTGGAGAGAGGCTAAGCAACTGTGATCTCTTGATATTCCTTTGTGCTCACTCTTTTCCTTATTTTCTTTCTGAGATCATAAATCTTACCAGATTTAGTAAATGTACTCACTGTTTGGTGGCCTCATGTGGCATTCAAAGTTCAACTAAAGTCCTAATAACTCTACAACTAAGTTAGAGTCCTCAGCCAGTATTCAGGCGATCAGAAATACTGAAAGGTAGGTATGGGTCATATTTGGTGGATCGCAATGGGTATTTCTGTTGCCTAAGAAACAACATCACGAAAGTAAAACTATAACTTGAACTCTTTTCTTTTTCTTTTCACTCTTTCTTTTTATTTTATTTTTTAGCTTTTATTTTTTTTCTAAATATAAATGTTTCTTCCTCTTTTTTTTTTCCTTTTTTCTTTCTTTATAAATCAACATAACACGACATAGACTTTTATTTATGAGGCATTATTAGGGTTGAGATGGTCAAGAGGATATTGTGTGGCTTATTTGGTGGAAGTCCCATTCTTGGCACCAGGAAGGAATGGATAGGACAAGCGTATTTTTGACTTTTGACACTACTACCCTCCTTCTACTGAGGACTCTATGAAGGACGGTTGTAACCATCAACCATAGTCATAGTTTTATTAATACTCAATCTCTGTGTATCTGCCTTCTTTGGTGACTCTTAGGAATTCACACAATGTACGCACACAGGAACAGAGAGCGAAAACTATGCTTAACTCTGAGGGATCATCATCTAATTGTCCAAAACATAAGAGTCCTTGCACTAAACTTAGCACACCAGTAATCTCTCTACTTTCTTCTCACAATTACGAGGTGGATCTAATAGAAGATAGTATGCTTGATTCCCTATTAACAGTCCAAGGGTTCAGTAGACTAAAAATGCTTATTGATTTTCTACAAAGATCCATTACCCAATCTACGTGCAAGTGAATGTAATTGTACTGGACTCTAAACTTAAGAAACAATTTAAGAAGAAAATCTTTAATAACACCTCCATGACAAAGATGTTTTGGTAGGGACTAACCAATTCAGCTCAAGAAATTTTTTTTTATTTAATATGCTAATGCACATAACCTAAATGCATGAATACTTCCTGAAATGCAAAATGCACCCCCTCATGCCTAAATCCGACAATGTCCTCATCGTAAAATTAAAATAGGGTGAAAAAGGAAAGAACTCACCTGATAATGGTGTTATTCTGCATGCTGGGTTACCTCCCGACAAGTGCTACATTTTCTGTCAGTAGCCAGACTTATAGGGTACCTGTAAGTCTGGTTCCAGATAGAAAAAGCTAGGCTCTAAAAATATGCATAATAGGGTGGGCCTAGAAAACAGGTAGCCACAAATGTTGGCAAGCTGATGATGCAATGTTATCCCAAATGCTCGCTAGAAGACATGAAAGCAAATAACCTTGTAGGCTACCTAGGGAGGTCTAGGAATAATAAAGGAATATAAAAAGGGAGCTCCCGAAATAGAATAAGTGGAGGATAACAAGGATCCTCCAAAGCAGGAAGGGTTTTAGAAGATATAAGCATTATTATTTCAAACCTTTGAATGGCGAGACTAAAAGTACAAGCATCAATCCACACTTGCCATTCTACCCAAGGATGTACTGGCCTAATATTCTCGTCAGAAAGAATGTATATGAGCAAAGACCTGAGCCGAGGATTAGGTAAGGAATCTACTAGTTGCTTGAATGATTGGGTGGTAATTATTAAGACCAAAGAGGGCTTAGTCTGTTTAGGTTCCATTCCGAATTAGAATTCATATTCCACATGCTTACCGAGCTTCACTATTTTATGAACCTCTAACTACTCCTCTACAATAGATGAGTCATGAATAGAATTTAATATCTCATTAGTAGACTCATGATGAACATGCTTTGATGATAGTTGGGTTTCTTGGGAAGTAGCAAGATCAGAATTATCAGCAAATCCATCCCCGGGTTCTTTCTTGTCAATTACATCCTTTCTGGGGATTTTGTGTGCTACTTCATTATCCTTAATATCTTTAGGAGGATTATCGTATAAATCCTCAATTGATGTATATTGTCCCTGAGTGTCGCCTCTATGCTTTTCACTATTGTGTTTGTCCTCTAATATCAATTCGTGGATTTGCGGAGGATGACTCTCAAAATCGAAAGAAGGGAGGAATCCAGATTTCACCTGATTATTTATATCCTCAGGGGGAAATCCTCAAATGACACATAATCCCCCTGTGATTCACTCCAAACTCTAAGGTCAGGTTCCTCCATTGGGTTATCATCCTCCTCTAAGATAGACTCTTTGTACCCTTGGGACCAAAATTGATCCAATTCATCCTCCATTCCCTTAGGGTCACCTTCATTGGGTGCATTTAAATCCTTAGAATGTTGGATGGTAGGTGTTAATTCCCTAAGTGGAGGGCCAAGATTTGGCTCACTAAGGGTAGAATGGGGTTCCACCAGATAATCAATAGGGGAAGTGATAGGAGCAATACAACCTTAACCTGGGTTATCAGGGGTAAGGAAAATACTGTCATTAGGGTCAAGGTTCTCAAGAAGTACAATCTTCCCTTTCTTTTGGCTCCAATATAACTTGGGTGGATAATTACCAGAATCGTTCTCCTCTAATGGCCATTCTCATTGGGAGAGTCTGAGTGATAGCTACGCAAAATAGGATCCCTATTGTCATTGGTTTCCTCATAATTATTTGCATGATTAAGGTTACACTAGTAGGGATCCGAATCACTAGTAACAGAGTAGCTAAGCTGTCTAACTTTTTTGTTTAATTGTTGACTATTCCTCAACATCTCTCCCATAGACTCCATCATTTCCTTTTCCTATTTTTTCATTTCTATCATAAACGAGGAGAGGGTACTACTATCAGATTGGGGAGGATAGTCAATCTTAGGCTCTGGTTGCCTAGGGGTATCTATCCAACCTCGATAAGGAAAATCATCAAGGGTGGGAGGGTTGGGTGTTTGCGTAGTAGTGGGGATTCCATGGGTGGAAAATCCTGCTCCTAGCCTCTGCTCAAAAGTGGGAGCTATCGGACCAGTACTCCCAGGATAGGAATATGAATGATCCCATGAATTGTCAATGTACCCATCACAGCATGGATATGCTTGGGGCATGGGATCCTAGTTAAAATGATAGGAGTAAGGATAGTCCATTTCTTTCAATTAAATGGTTTAATTGTCTTAGGACTTAGATATATTAAAAATAGAAACTTCCTAGAGAACTCTATCATGCACACACCAAGCAAACATATGGTAAGAGGTCTTTTGTTGATTTAAATTTCATTAAGTCCACTTCCAACTCTTCAGCTTGGCCAAATATAGTCAAGGCTGTGTTTCTTTGTTTCCATGTAAATGGTATAAGAGAAATACAGCACTTGAAATTTTCGGTCAGTGATTGTCAAGAAGGTTGAGGTTACTTTTAGTCATTTCTGGGTGATCAATCAAGTTGCAAGCAATTACGCACCCTAAATTGACCTTCGAGTGCCCTAAAGACGTACACTTTGCTGAGATGATATTCTCTAATGCTTAAGTAAAAAGGTACTCCAAGGATGAAATCAAGGGATGCAAGTAGGGTGAACCCTTCCTTTGAGGCATTACGTTAGCGGTGCCTCTTAACTACCCTTGAATTCCTTTAAGGGGTGTCCCGCTCCTTAGAGTATGAAGTCACTCAGGTGAAAGTTAATACTACCGTCATAAAGCGAGATAGGAGGGTTTGCACTGATAAAGATATCGATGCTTATAGCCTTAAGGGTCCAAGTCCTAGTGCAGTGCCTATAGTGCATGCTCAGTGCAGGTAGTGTGCATCACAAGGCAAAAAGTGATTTTTCCATTTGAAAATCACAGTCATGTTATTTGAACACTTCCTGTATATTTTTCTTTCTTTTCAAGAAATAATGTGACCACTGGATTAATATTTTCAAATCAACTTAAATAGTCTTTCTTAATTATGTCCAAATGCGTGTGCAGATAACTGATGTACAAGAAAAGACGCACCTTACTCCAGCTCTCTTCAATGCAGGATGTTTGCAATGCAAAAAGAAAAGCTTGATGCTACTTAAGCAATCCTAGATGGTCGTCCTATGGATATGCAGCTTCTAGTAGGCAGTTCAAATTTATTTTTTCTCTTTTCTTTTTTTTTGTAAAAATAAATGTGCAATCAAAAGATCTAACTACCACAAATGGATCCAAAAATCTAAAGAGTCGGAGACACTCCCACATAAACTAGCCCTAGAGTACAAGAGAAAGAAACAAATAACTAGGCTAATCCTAAAGAGTCAATCCTAAAATTCTAAATCAAAAGTATAAGAGAAAAATCCTTCTATATGGTCCTCTGCACGTCTCCACGCTTGTGGGATCAAGGCCCACAAGCTCCTGCAATTATCTCCGCTTATAGATGTTGCACAAGGTAGATTTCATCTCTCAGCTACGTCCAAAACAGAGGATGTGTTCCTCTTGATAGTGCACACGCTTGAGGCTGCCTCTAGCGACGAACGCTTCAGTGGAGGTCAGCCACGACGAGGGCAACTCGGCGGTGGTGGTGGTACTTCGAACAGCGGTCGGAGTTGACATTGGTGATGGGGAGGATAGCCAGCAGTAGTGGCTGTCCACGCGTGCACATAGGCTGTTGTTGGCCCGTTGGAGGTTGCGGTGGTGCTCGTGGGGTTGAGGCGGGCACATTGGAATTGATGGAGTGAAGAATCTTGACCAGTGGTGCCGGCTGCATTTTCATGGCTTTGGGTTCTTTCGGTCGGCAGAGAAGAAGAAGAAGAACCAGTGGTGTGTGCGCAGTTGGCTGCGGTCGATGAGGGGGTATGTGTGTGGCAGGCTATAGTCGGTGAGGGTGTCATAGTGCGTGTAGCTAGCTATGGTGCATCCTTTGCTTCACGGTGGCGTGCATGGCTGTGCGTAAGTGCAAAGGAGTCGGCGGTGGTGTTGGTTTGGTTCCTTTCGAGGGGAAAACAGGGGATGTGGATGTTCTGGAAGAGGAAGAAGATGATGGGGGAGAACGATGGTCAGTAGATGGTGGTGTGGTGTGATGGAAATGGTGCACACTGTCACCATGTACCAATATGTCGAAGATGAGTGGAGGTCGAGGGCAGCTTTGGTCCATGGTGCAAGCAATTTCCACAGTGTATGTTGGTTACACAGTGGAGGTGGAAGAGAGGTCCCTTAAGGGGGAATGGGAATGATGATGGCCAGAGCCCCCATTGCTGTAATGCGAAGGGAAGATAAAACGTATTGGTTTTTCTTTGGTTGGAGAAAGGAGTGGCTTGGAGTGGGTCGTACGGTAGGATAAGGGATGGGAGTTATTGTGTGGGGGAAGGCGATGGTGCAGGTTGGGTACAACAGATGTCCATGCTATGTTACAGACATCTTAAGTATGAAATTTGAACATATTGATTATGCACAGAGATAAGGTGACGTTGGATTTGGCTTAAGTAGGCTTAGGTTGTAGGTATAGGTCTTAGTCTAATTGGGATTTTGAAGTGAAAATTGGGTTCAGGATTAGTGGGAGAGGCCAAAATGGCGCCACTAGCCAGCTTCTCTAATTATTCCTGCAGCCAAAAGAAATTCACACAATTATTTATGTAATCATAGGACATGCATTTATTTTGCATATATTAATACAATCTAAAATGTTGGAACTACCAACTTAGGCTACAAAATGCTCCCCTAAAGTGGACTTATCACTGATTCCAATCAACCATGTCAAAGTAGGATCCTCGAAAGAAAAAGGGTTAGTGCAGGATGTAGGAACCCTATAAGAATGATTAGTGAAGGATGGGTCATGTTTATTGGTATGATTGATGTTGAAAACCCGATCAATAGATCAAGGAGAATCATATGCAACCGGATCAAGGAGAGGTGAATCAGAGTAGATGTTGATTCCGATGGTGGGTCGAGGTTGGGATCCGATTTGAGAAGGCTCTGAATGTGGGTCAGAAGAGGTGGCTTCTTTGAGAACTATGTGTGTTGATGGATTTTTTAGAAAGGATTCAAAAGTAGGTTCATCTAGAAAGTACTCGTAATGCCCATCAAAATCAAAGGTAAATGCCTAAAGAGTGCTTTTAGGATGATGAAAATCTAAGTAAATGAAGGATTCGAATTCTGGACTATAGACACTCTCAACACTTACTTCTGATTCCTGAAGATTAAAAATAAATGATTCCATCTCAATGGAACCTGATTTTGAATCAATGATCTCGATATCAAGGACCTCAGAGTCAGAGTCAAAGAATGAATCATGGATGCTAAGGTCGTAAATTGGTTCGTAGTAATTAGGAAACAAAGGTTCTCCAAAATCAAAGTAAGATTCCAAATCATCGGAGAATTTGCGAGAGTAAGTTTCTGAATCAGATTCCAGATCAAAGGTTCCACCACTGAAAGGATCAAGATATGTTGAAGCAACAACCTGACTTGGATTTAACCTATTTTCATATTCCGAGCTCAAAGAGGTGTTTCCATTAGGTAGAGGCTCAGGTTCTTGGCTCCTATGGTAGACCCAATTGAGTCCCAGCACTTCCAGCCCCTCGATTTCTATATCATAAATTGTTGTGACTTTTGAAAAATCAATTTGTGTCTCTGAGGAGGTTGGAGAGGTGTATTCATGAAATACAGGCCCTGAAGAGTATTTCAACTTTGAAATATGTGTCTCAACATATGGGGCCATCATCATCCCAATTAGGCTTAGATCTACATTCTATGTCAAAGATAGGCATTGGATCACTAGGATCTAGGTTGGGCTCTCCTGGGATGCCAGAATCATTCTCGAGAATCACCTTAACAGGATAAGGCTCGGGATTTACACTCTTGAGAGGTTCTATTTTAAGCTCATCATTACAGTTGTCAGGGAAAACTAGGCTTGGTGAGCTAGCTTCATGGTTTTTTAGGGATGGTTCGAAATTGTGAACACCTGCAATTGGATGCCCCTAACCCTCATCAAGATCAGGTATGTCGATTGTTATGATGTGTGAATTCAAATTCATTTGGGTTGGGGGTCTACACAACCTTGATTATCAAACCTATGATTTGGGAAATTATGTTGATCACTAGAATTACTCCAAGATGTAACCTCTGATGGGTATTTTTTATCAATGTCATTATATAACTTATTCAATAATTTTCCCTTTCTATCCATGAGATTTTGGTGTTTTCCCAAAAAATGATGGACCTGATGAACATTGCAGACAATCGTTGTTGTGTAATTTCATCAATTCAATGTACTCTGCTAAGAGATCATCCTAGGTTGAACCATGTTTCATCTGTGTCCATATTATCTCGATACGGTTTAGAATGTGGTCTGTTGTTTTTGCAAATTTATCCTAAATGTCCCTATCTAAGGCTTTATAATATTCTTCATGGTGTCTATAAGTAGCCTTAATCATGTTGTCTTTGATAGTCATTTGGGACACAGGTTTTCTAATTACTTTTCCTAACATGTTAGGTTGCATTTTCGAATAAAGTGGTGGAGTCAAGATTTAGAATAAAACTTAGGATTAAAGTGAACTTGATCAGACCAGATTAAAAATCCTTGAGAAAATTTAATGATGTCTCCTAGGTTAAAAACCTAATGACCTTCCTATGTGTGTGCTCTAGAGAAAAGATGAAGGACTAGATATTATTTGGACCCAATCAAGGCACCCAAAGATTTTTGGATGACTAAGGCTGTTTCGAGGCAGATGATACCTATAAATTAGAAATCTGCACACCCGAGAATTACTTGGGCAGCCAGGAAGGGGAGCCTTGCAAAGACCCCTACACGATAGAGCATCCCTACGGGTTATAGGGTTTCCCCCACTTGACCTTCCTTGTCACTATGGTTCCATGTAGACCGGACTGTATGAACTTAAGACCTTAAGTCTACTAATTTTAGCGTAATTTGTGTCTTGAATTTCGATTGATTAGAAGTTAATTTGACTTGTGACCTAATTTGGAGTATGATTAGCCTACAAAGTAGACTAATTTCACTTGACCTGCTGTAAAAGATGGAGGATGAGATCTAGATCAAGATCCAAAAGTCACCCTGAATTGGTTCTTAGGTTATTAGGTCCATAACTTTTAAGGTTCAAGTGAATTTCGTGCCTGGTTTTTAGGATTCTTATAGATTAAATAATTTCAAACAAGGGCTTGGGTAGCACACAAGTGCGGGAGGGTTAATTTTCGTTAACCTAGGCAAATGTGAACTAGCACTTCAAACCTTAATGTCAAAAACCCTAATTGGCCCTATTCCAAGTCCAATTTGTTCTTTAAATGTTCACCTTGGGATTCAAGCAAGAAGTGTGTTAGTCTAAAGTGATTTAGAAATTAAGCATAGTCGCTAAAAGATATAGGCAATTAAGGTAGGGATCTCTAAACAGAATCACTTCAAGCTTCAATCAAATCTGAAAATTTTTTGCAAATCAGGAAACGTGCCTTTTAAATGATGATTTACTAAGAAAATAATGTAGGTAGTTCCTAATTGATTATTTCCCTTTTATCTTCCCAAGATTAAGAGGTTGATTAGGGAAGAGCATAAATTACCTACCTTGGGCATGCCTCTTTTGCATGGAAGATCTCCACATAGTATACCTCACAAAATCACAAGAAATAGATAAGGCAATTTAGTGCTCAAATATAATCAATAAAACAAGAATAGTAGTGAATTGCACATTGCTCCCCAGTAACGGTGCCAAAATGTTGAAGCGAGTTAGGTAGGAGTTTAGAATATATTTCATTATAGTAAAAGCTCCGAAATAGCTCTCTCAACAAATACAATTTATAAACTCAGAATCAAGAAATGAAGTCCGAGGTCAAACACAATGAGTAAGTATTGCATTCACACGCTAATCTCAAACAAAATATAAATAAGCACAAGAAATTATGCACAAAAGAGATATTCAATGAATAATAACCTATCACATTAAATATTCAATGAAGTTCAATGTATTGCAAGAATATGAGGAAAGAAAGATAAGAGGATAAAAAACAATGGTGATTTGAAACACTGATGTGCATACATCTGATTAACCTAAAATGTCTATTACTGCATGTCCCTAGTGTCACATTAGCATCTTACATTGTAAATAGCGCATAACATGCATAATCATGCATTTAGATTAAGTTATATAAATTGTACATTAATTGTCTCTTTTTTATGGTCAGGGATAGGGTGACTTTTTATCAGGGCCTCGGATTGAAGATCCAACCAAACAGATCTGATCAGGGCGACGATTGGAGTTTAACGACTCCAAGATCGCACTAATCGAATGACCGTAGCATTAGATAGAGATCGAGGAACCCTAGAAGATCAAGGGCCAAGATGGTGTTAATCTGCACTTCAATCAATAAATCCGACTGCATGGATGGGTTTGGATTGACGATCATAGCCTAACCGCACGAAAATCGATCCAATCCGATACCCGTGGCACCATCTACATTACTTGGAAGATGGATAGCCAAGATGGCACCACGTGGCCCATCTCAGCCACCCAACCAGCCACATGCACCCACCGCAGCCTTCCCTATTCATCTAAGCAATGCTTCTCCGCTGTTTGATGTGCATCCAACGGTTGCAAGGCGAACGTGCTTGAAGTGTAAATGCTTCAACTTAACCGCTATAGCGTAGCGGTCGAACGCTCTATCGAGAAGAGGAGGTGCGGGTTTGAACCCCCGCAAGCCACAAATTGCAGCGGGAACATGGGTGAGAAGGGTCGCACGATGTGCATCCAATGGCGCCACGCAGCTAATAGCACCCACGCGCTATCTAACGCCCTCGCTTGACGCAAGATCACACCTTGAAGACATGCAAAGTTGAGGCACAGTGAGGAGAGATCTAATCAATCCGATCTCATAATTGGATGGCTAAGATTGGAAGAACGTGGGTAGTGGAGTGAGGTGCGGAAGGCGAGTGGGAGCACGAGCGTTGCCCACGAAGGTCATGTTTAGGCCTTTAGTGACGGATTTATCCGTCACTAATGGTTTTGAATTAATGTTTTTGAAAATGTAATAACCAAAATGCCTGAACTCCTTGCAACTCTAAAAGAAGACCCCCTCCATACGAATTTCTTATCCCTTCCTTCTCTTCTCTCCCTCTCCAAAGCTCAAAAGAAGCTTGTCCCACACCCGGGATGCTCCTCAAGACATAAAATCCATTTTTCACCCCCATTCCAGAAGCGGATCTCGCGACGATGACGACGTGCTACCTCATTCCCATTCTTCCTACCTCGACCTCCTTCTTACTCCGTTCTTCATCATCCAGGCATCATCTCATCCGGCTAATCCTACAAGCGATCATCAAGGAGGATAACTTCTCTCTCCCATTCCTTTTTTCTACTTTCTAGAGTAGAATTTTCCTGCTTTCTAGTTGGAATAGTTTTCCTACTTTCTAGTGTAATTTCTCGCTTACTTAGTTGTATAAACATTTTGAAATATCAAGTGGATGTTTTCTCTCACTCTTTCACTGATTTCTTATGGTGCTTTATTTCATTGTAATTACTCTACTTTTTAACAGAAACACAAAAAAATATAATTGCGAATTTGGATCGACGTAGCCTCCTTGAGTTCGTCCCGGGATTTCTATTCCGATATAAATTTTATATGTTGAACTCAAGTTCTACGCTATTCAAGCAACAATGATAGGTTTTCAAAACCAAATTCGATAGCGTAGTACTCCATCGTTCAAACATTTTGGCACCATTACCAAGGAGGCAACCATTTTCCGATCTTCTTTTCACATTTTACTCACTTTACTGTCTTCTAACTTGTTTTCTCTTTTGTCTATTATTTTGCAAAGACCTCTGATGAGAGCCTCATCATGAGCCATAACTAGCTCATTTTGACATAATAAATAGAATGAAAACTCCTACATAACCTAGAAGAGGGCTTAATTGGAGAAATAAGTGTTCTGAGAAGAAAACATGAAATAAAGGTTAAAACTGTAATTTTACCACTGCAGTACATGAACAGGATTTATCTGAGGCAAAACATAGGTCAAATGGTCTAAATAAGATAAAAAGTGGGTTGAGTCAATCAGAAATGGGTTTATGTGCAATCCAGGAATTAAATGACATTTGGTAACCCTAAAATAGACCCGCTTAAAGCAACAAGGTTCCGGTCAGGATAAAAATCAAGTAAACCCTCTAAAAATCATGGAAAAATATCCTCTAGGGTTTAGAACATTCAAATTGGCCTTTGGAACCTAGTTTGACCTAGATTAGGGTCCTAGCTCATTAATTGACCTAATTTTGGTTTTTATGCAAAATGTCTAATTAAACGGGGTCAAACATAAAATCCAACTTCACCATTGGATTCCTTAGGTCAAACTTAGGTTTGTACCAAAATTTGGACCTAAGGGGAGGTCATCTTGACCTACTTTGCAATTTAGTACACCCAAATCACATTTTGGTCCCTAACTTTTGAAAATCATCGCAGAGAGCCCCCTAACTTCATCGCCACCTTGCAATCAGGTCCTTCCACCATTATTGGGGCGGAATCCTACTCCGACGAGGATTAGAGAGGGAATACTCTCTGATTCCTCAGAGATCCCCTCCCAGAAATTGAAGGGAGATTCTCTGAGGAATTCCCTTCCATCTGAGGCCAGTCATGATCCCTGATTTGATCCCAATCTCTCATGCGAACGCATGAGGGATTTGGGTATCCACCTACTTTCCTTCTCCGGTGAGCCATCAGAGACAAAGGCGTGCCCTCCAAGCTCTGAACACACGGCCTAATGCATATAAAATAACCCCCAAACCCGGTCGCTCATTTCCACTTTGACCTAGCCGGGGTTTCACCTCAGATTCGTCTCTTCCTTCTCGGCCAGGGTACCCAGTGAGCTCCGGTGAGCTTTCTTTCCTTTCCTGTTCGCTTTGCCACAAAACTAGTGGCAGCGACTTCTTCCTGATTCTCCTCCGCGACGCGTAATACCCGCGCACGCTGCCTCAGACCCGTCATCGCCGCCGTCCTCCCTCCACTGGGCATCTTCTTCTCCGGCGACAGCAAGTACAGCCGTTCGCCTCCCTGCCCACTTTCGTCCCTTTAAGTAGTTTAAAATCATTCCCCTCTATCCCCTCTTTCATTTCTTCACTGTATTTCACTCAATCGACCCCTCGACCGTCGCCGTCCACCATCACCTTCCTCACCTCTGGCCACCCTCCAGCGAGGCACCCCCGTCGCTCCGCAGCCACACACGCCTCGCTAGCCATCGTAAAAGTTCCACCTCACCACACTGAATGCACTCCGCCCCTCCACTGCCACTCTACACCTCCACAACGGTCCCCCGAACTCACCCATCCACCCGACCAAAGGGCGACATAGGCACGCATGCCTAGGCCACCCGTGGCCTGCCACCTTGCCCTTCACCTTCACCATGACAAGGCGAAGGTCCCTCGGTGATCTGATTAGGCCGAAAGGCTCATTTTGTGTCTGACAGTTCTCCAGCCCTTGCCGCCATTGACAGTGACTCGAAGAAGCTCCAAGCTCGCTCCAGGCTTCAGGACGGCCAGGCTCCTGGTGTAGCTCACTCGGGGAGGCATTGCGAAGATATGTGTTCCAGCGAGCGACGCCACAGAGTCTGCAGTTGAGGGAATCAAAGGCGTGGTCTGCTGCGGGTGCGTGAGAGAAGGCAGCAACCTTTAGTCCCACATCGTGGACTCACAAAGAGGTAGAGTGGTTTAAATGGTTTTTGTCATGTTGTTTTAGTGCCTCCGAACTCAGGTGGGGTGAGGTCCCTCACCTATTACACGCCACCTCGTCCGTGATTTCTCCACGCGGATCTGGTGCGATCCGACCTGACCCCGAGCACACCTCGAGTACCCTACACGCCGATATGCCTGGTCCTGGGTACACGCAGCCTGACCCGTTAACCCAGCTCTGGGAGAGCTACCTGTGAACGGTTTACAGAGAGAGAGACACGCACAGGTTGAGGGAGGGATAGGTTTTGCTTCCCCTTGTGTGCAGGCGAGCGGAGCGTCGAAGAAGAAAAATCTGACACTTAGCTGCAGGGAGGAGAAACAATAAGAAACTCTAAAGAAGAGGCTGAGCAAGGAAAGAGAAGTATAGCAGAGCCGAGGAAGAAGAGGCCTTCGCAGAAGAAAGAAGAAAGGCCTTGACAGGAACCAAAGACAGAAGACCAAGGAAGAAGAAGAAGACAGAAGGAAGACAGAAGAGAAAGAAGCAAAGTGAAGGCTGCAGAAGAAAGAAAGCAAGATCAGAAGAAGTATAATCAAAGAAGGGAAAACACTTTTAAGACGTCTGATCTTGTGATCAGACGTCCAATTTTACTCTTTTTCCTGGATTACTTTTTAAATGAATTTGAATTAAACTTTTGAGTAAATTAGAGTGTTCAATTACTTTTTAGATTTGTAGTAAATTCCGATTTCTCCCTGTGTTCGACCTCGGATACTCCGATTTTCGAGTAATAAAAACTTTTATTTGTTGACGACGCTTGATCACCTATACTACGATGCAATATCTATTAAAACACGATCAAGTTTCGCATGTCAACAACCTCTATCAGGGAATCATCAAGTGGTAGATCAGAGTAAAGAGCAGTTGAAGACAACTGTAAGTGCTCCCCTTTCTTCACCCTCGATAGATTTCATTTGTTACATTAAATTCAAATTCCAATTAACCTAGGTGTTTGCATAAATCCTAGGATTAGTTTGGTTGTTTGGATTTCCACTCACACTCATTTCACCCTCGCTTATATAAAAGAAACAAAAAGATAATTTTGTGGGTAATTTTCAATATACACTCAACATACACCCACATTCAAGGCACTTAACCTACTTGATTTTCTTCTACTCAGCTGGATTCTGATCTGTGGAACCGATACACTCAAATCAACACATAAAGGTGTAGAAATCATTCTAGGTTAACCATTTCTGTGTGCCTAACCTAGTGGTCCAGTTGTGGCTAATTGTTTGAGTTGTTTGGGCCACACCAGTCAACTTAAAATCAACTCATCAAGTAGCTTCCTCGTAAGGTTTTCAATTTACGTTCATACCAGGCACTCCACTTTATTTCTAGTTTTAAAGGAAAGAAATCTTCACCCATGCTTGAAAACCTTGTTTGCCTCAAACTTGATTGAAATCAACCTAATTCATAACCCGAAAAGCTACTTAAGCAAGATTTGAACATTAAAATCTATGCATCAAAAATAATCTTGCTTGAAAACCCTGGTTGTGCATGCACTTACACATACTCAATCAATCATTAAGGGCACAACCGATTTTAAGGGCCCATCACATTCCATAAGCAGTACGATCCTAGGCCTCAATAAAATCAAGTAGACGTTGGCCTTAAGGTCTGATTCGCTCTTCGGGGCCTAGTCTATGATTGTTTACGATTAACCTACTTGTACTGATTAATCTGATGTCTAGCTAGGGGAGTAGCATCAAATGACCGTGACTGGGGGGTACACTAAGAACCAGCGGCACGAGCCGAAGGAAGAACCTTCTCCCCAGTCCCTCCTAACTACTTGGATTGAGCAGACACAAGTAGAGTAAATCATTTACAATCTTAAGGCGGGTTCTGGGAGTCTGTAGATCCTTAGGCTACCCCACTTAAGGATAGGCTTGTTTTGTTGTGCTGCAGGGTCCTTATCCCTTGTCCTTCCAACCTTTTCCTAGTTTATGCTGCGAAAACGGTCATTGAATCCCTGATTGGAATGACCACTACAGTATTCTAGGAGGCATAGATTGGATTTTAGCCAAATTGATCCCATGGTCGGTAAACAGCCTCCCTTGCACCGGGATCCACAGGAAGAATTCCGAAGGCAGCTGGAACAAATGCAGAGAATGCATGAATGGTTCTAGAGAATGCAAGGCGCTCAGCCGTTGAAGGATTTTTATGATCCTTCAAATTATGGGGAATGTCCTAGCATCCAGATTTCAGCCAAGACGTAGAAATCAAGCCGCAAGTGTTAAGCCTGATCAAACATTACCATGGGCTTCGTTCTGAAGACCCGTTTCAGCACTTGGAGGACTTGACCACTTTGGTCCAGACAACCAAGGCACGAAACGTGAATGAGGAGCAAATGATCACGAGTCTCTTCCCCCACTCTCTTTGGGATAAAGTTGATCATTGGTACAGGACTATAGGAAGACCAATTGCAACTTGGAAAGAGTTGAAATCGGCCTTTTTGAAGAAATTCTTCCCTGTCGGACGTACCAATGCTTGTAGACGGGTGATAACTACCTTTACCCAATGGCTGGGAGAGCAGTTTCATGTGTCCTGGGAGCAATTCCAGGACCTATTGCAGAGGTGTCAACACCACGAGGTGCTGAAATGGCAACTCATGTAGATCTTCTACCACGAGTTGACTGAGCAACTTAGAAATCATGTGGATGCTTCTTGTGGAGGCAATTTCCTCAACAAAGGCCCAAATAGCGTGCATGATTTGTTTGAGGAAATGAGCAAGAATTCAATCAATTATGCCTCCATGGATACGTTTAACCGGTCCCAATAGCCCAGATCGAATGTTAATGAAGTCAATGACTCTCATTCATTCAATATGGAATTAATTTGTAGCAAACTTGATAAGGTGGACTTGGTTGCTAAGAGAATGGAAGAGTGGATGGCTAGAAATTCAATGAACAACTCTTGATCCACTCAATCCCATAATTGGGGATTCCATTCGTCGTGACCTCCTTCTAGACGGGAGTTCGTGAATCAACTTGATGCGGCTCAACCTGCGAGCCAGCATTATTCGGAACCCCATGGGTTCCAAACTGGGGCCTTTGATCCCAACTTTTTCTAATCCTTCCCTTTCTTTCTCTCCATCCTCACCCTATGAGGATGTTTATGCTGTACAGGAGAATGTTAGATCCAACCCTTACTCTAATTCTTAGAATCCAGGTTGGAGAAACCACCCTAACTTCTCCTGGAAAAACCTGGGGCAGTAGACCCAATTCTGACCCAGTAACTATGTTTCGCAATGACTAATGGGTCAGGGTCATGTTTATACTCAGTTGCCCCCGAATCAGGTCAATCAGCTAGCTTGGAATGCTTGTCAACCTGTAGGACAGGTTGATTTGAACCGACAAATGGTAGAGATGCAAGGATCTATGCTTTAGCACATGCAGCAAATGAAAACCTCGCTGGACAACCTGCAAATCGGGGCTCATAGCTAACTCTCATCAACCCGGATCTCCACCTTCCCAACCCGTACCCAACCCGCAAAATATCTTGAATCCGAGAAACCAAGTGCATGGGTACAGAAATCAGAGGGACCCACACACACATGCTCAGGTGGTTGAGCAAGGTCCTTCCTCTTCTTCTACACATCAACAATTCTTGGCTAATCAAGCCCCTCCAATCTTTCCTAACCCTCCCCGAGACCCAAACTCATATGCATCAACAAATTCTATTACCTTAAGGTGTGTAAACAAACTCAGAATCCACAACCACACTATTTTGATTTACTGAATCTCGAAGAACCTAAGGAGAGAAAGGAGAATTCTGGAGAAGAAATCAAATCTCAGGAACCTGATTCCAAAGATCTGACTCATGTTCCTTTTCCTGAAGCCTTAATCAGATCAAGGAAGAAGAAGTCTGTTGATAGCAATAAGGAGCTTTTGAATATTTTCAAGAATGTTGAGATCAATATCCTACTCCACGATTCTATCAAGCATATGCCTGCTTACATGAGATTTTTAAATGATTTATGTAGACAAAAGCGTAAGTCGAGAGAATCTGTTCCGAGGAAGGTGGTACTCTCCGAGAATGCTAGTTCTGTTATCCTACACCACCTCCCTCAGAAAAAGAGAGATCCAGGTGCTTCGTTGATTTCTTGTGTCATCAGAGATTACACTTTTGATAGAGCACTTCTGGATCTGGGTGCATCCATCAACCTAATTTCAACTTTTCTTTATGAGATGTTTGGATTAGGTGAACTTCGACCGACTTCAATAATGCTACAGTTAGCAGACCATTCGGTCACAAATCCGCGAGGCATTATTGAAGGTGTTATTGTTAAGGTTAAGGATTTCTATTTTCCTGTAGATTTCGTTGTCCTTGACATGGATATACACGAAAATCTGAGGAACATGGCCATCATTCTGGGGTGTCTGTTCCTGACTGCTGCTAAGGCCAACATAAACTGTGAAAGCGGTAGCATGGAAATCGTCTTTGGGGATCAACGAATGAAATTGGATATTTTTAAGGTGATTAATAAATTTGAGGATTGTGGATTTATCGAGGAACTTGAGGACGATAATGTGAACATTGAAACTTGCATGATGGTTTCTGCAATTGAAAGTTCCTCCTTTGATGAAAAATTGGACCCACAACCCTCTATGGCAGACCCACCATCTTCTGAAGAGGTTATTGATTTTGTTCACTCTCAACCTCTTCCTCTTGATGAGTCACCAGCATCTTCCTTACCTTCAATCATCAACCAGCCCCAACTTGAACTGAAACCATCACCTAAGAATTTGAAATATCAATTTTTAGCACCACACAAGATGCTCCCTATGATTATCAGTGCCAAATTAACAATGGAGCAGGAGATTATATTGATTAAGGTCCTGAAGGAACACAAGGAGGCAATTGGTTGGACCATTCATGACCTTAGCTGAATCGAGCCATATTACTACAATCATAGAATATTTTTGGAAGTTGGATCCCACCCTTCTCGCTAGATGCAGAGGAGATTAAATCCAAATATGGATGAAGTGGTCAAAAAGGAAATTATTAAGTGACTTGATGCAAGAATCATTTATCCGATCTCTGATAGTCCCCGGGTAAGTCCCGTGCAGATTGTTCCCAAGAAATCTGGGATTACTGTTGTGACTAATGAGAGAGGAGAATCTGTCACAACTCGTTCGGCTTCCTCTTGGAGAGTTTGTATCGATTACAGGAAGGTGAACATGGCCACGAAAAAGGATCATTTCCCTCTACCTTTCATTGATCAAATCTTAGAAAGATTAGTTGGGCAGATGCACTTCTATTTTCTTGATGGCTACTCAGGATACAACCAAGTTCCTATCCATCATGAGGATCAAGAAAAAACTACTTTAACCTATCTCTATGGTACCTTTGCTTTCCGTAGGATGCCATTCAGTTTATGCAATGCAGCTGCGACATTTCAAAGCTGTATGTTAGCCATATTCTCTGACATGGCAGGAGAGTTTATGGAAGTCTTCATGGATGATTTCTCTATTTTTGGGAATCGTTTGACTCTTGTCTAGCTAATCTAAAAATGATTCTTAAACGATGCATAAAAACACGATTGGTCCTTAGCTGGGAAAAGAGTCATTTCATGACACAAGAAGGCATCGTCTTGGGTCATGTAATCTCTGAATGGGGAATTAAAGTAGATAAAGCTAAGGTTGATGCTATCGCTAAACTTCCTCGTCCCGCAACTATTAAACAAATTTGATCACTTCTTGGTCATGTGGGATTTTACAGAAGATTCATCAAGGATTTCTCGAAGGTTGCTCATCCTCTGAGCAATCTTCTTGCCAATGAAACGCCATTTGTTTTCGATGAATCATGTCATAAGGCATTTGATTTTCTTAAAATGGTAGTAACTTATGCTCCAGTGTTGCAACCACCGATTTGGACAACCCCTTTTGAGATCATGATCGATGCTTCTGATTACGTCGTTGGGGCTATTTTGAGTCAAAAAGTTGACAGGAAGCCCTCTGTCATCTACTATGCTAGTAAAACTCTGGATGAAGCCTAAAGAAATTACACTATTATTGAAAAGGAATTACTAGCTATAGTGTTTGCTTTGGAAAAATTTAGGGCTTATCTCTTAGTGTCTCATGTCATTATTTATACCGACCACTCGGCCTTGAGACATCTCCTGGCCATAAAGGATGCCAAACCTTGGCTTATTTGTTGGATTCTTCTGCTTCAAGAATTTGATCATGAAATCAAGGATAAATCCAGGGTACAAAATGTGGTGGTGGATCATTTGTCAAGACTCCTAAGTGATTCCTCTCATTCGAACATCCCGATTGCTGATACTTTTCTGGACGAAACCATCCTTAGAGTTTCAGGTGTCCAAACCCCGTGGTTTGCTGACATTGCTAATTATTTGGGCGTTGGTGAAATCCCCCAGGATTTGACCAAGAAACAATAGGATAGACTCAAATCTGAGGCCAAATACTACTTCTGGGAGGACACTAAACTGCATCGGATTGGCTCTAATCAGATTATTTGCTGATGTGTTCTGGAGAACGAATTTAATAGTATACTCGAGTTTTGCCATGCATTTGGGTGTGCTGGACATTTCTCTGGGAAAAAGACGGTTGCAAAGATTTTGCAATCTGGCTTCTATTGGTCATCTTTATTGAAGGATTCCTAGGATTTCTCAAGGTCGTGTTCCCGATGTCAGGCACTCGGGAGCATAACTAAGAGAGATATGATGCTCCTAAACCCAATTCTTCCTATCGAAATCTTCGACGTTTGGGGCATCGATTTCATGGGACCTTTTCTCCCTTCATTTGGACATCAATACATTCTTGCCACTGTTGATTACATGTCCAAATGGATTGAAGCGATTCCCACCTGAACCAATGACCACAAGGTGGTCATTGATTTTGTCAAGAAAAACATCTTCAGCAGGTTCGGGATTCCGAGGGCCAACATCAGTGATGGTGGCACTCATTTCACTAATGCCCAATTCTGTAATTTGTTGGCTAAGTACGGAGTTAATCACTGAATCTCTACACCTTACCATCCCTAGATGAATGGACAGGCCGAAATCTCCAATCGGGAGATCAAGACTATTTTGCAGAAAATCGTTAGGCCTGATCGCAAGAATTGGACGCAAAAGGTTGAGGATGCCCTTTGGGCCTACCGTACGACGTATAAAATGCCCATCGTCATTTCTCTGTTTCTTCTGGTGTATGGAAAGGCGTGCCATTTAACCGTAGAGATTGAACATAGGGCATTCTGGGCAATCAAATAGTGTAATTTAGATTTGAGTTTAGCCAGGAAGACCCTGAAACTCCAACTATCTGAGTTGGAGGAACTTAGAAATGTTGCATATGAGAATGCCAAGATCTACAAGGCTCGAACCAAAGCTCTACATGATCAATTGATTTCCAGCAAGGGCTTTGAGCTGTACCAGAAGGTCTAGTTATTCGATTCTCAACTTAAGCTCTTTCTTGACAAACTTAGGTTGAAATGGAACAGCCCATTCATTATTGATCAGATTTTTCCAAATGGAGCTGTTCAAATCTCTGACCCAAAGATCGGTAATTCATTCAAAGTCAATGGTCAACATCTGAAGGCTATTATTGATTGTACTCTTCTAGAACATGTTGCAGACACGGTTGCTTTAGCCATGTTGTGACTCCTTTGGCTGGACTTTTCCTAGCTGACAGCATTAAACTCAGCAGTTGTACATATGACTCAGAGTTTACCCGAGCTTCATATTCAAGTGATATCTTTCGTACTCTATCCTTTCTTTCATGTCTCATTTTCTCAATGTGGACATTGCATCAGCTAGGCATGGGGGGGTGGATTCATTTTTTAATCATTTTGTCAACTCTGTGAAATTCTTGCAAATTATTTTTCTCTTCTTATATATACATTAAAGAAAAAAAATTGAAATAGGAAGGAATACTTGGACATTAGGACTTTTCAATCTTTGGAAATATTACACTAGGATCTAAACACAAAGACCCTTCAGGTCTTTGGACTTAATCTGCCCATGTATCCATTAAAATGTGGATTTTTTTTTCGAGTCCTCGCCATCTTAATTCTATTGTAATTTGATTAAGTAAGTTTAGGTGATAAGTACATGACTTATCAACCCACCCTCGGATTTGAGGGAACGTTAAGTTTAAAGTATCTACACACTATCTTTTCACTAACTTGTTGATCGGCGTTTTTAACGAAAATTGGGTAGCTAATGAACCTTCTAAGGTGATATGGCTGGCAAGTTATCGTGGGTAACAACCCATAGGTAGGTTGTCCAGAGCTTAATCACTGGACCATTCTTTTCTTGTTGCCTTTAGGTAAATCTTAGACCTGGGAAGCCACCTACTTAAAAAAAGAAGAGAAAGTCAAAAAGAAAAAAAGATGAAAAGGAGAAAAGAAAAAGAAAGCAAAAGAAATAAACCACACTTCGCCGCACGAGTATGGCTGGCAAGTTGTCAGTGGTAATAGCTCATCGACCAGTTGTCCAAAACCCAGCTCAAGAAATGCACTGAAATTTCCCAAAACACTTAGGAAGAAGCGGAGAAGTAGAATAAATCGAGATATACACTGGATTGAAAATAAAAGTAGGGAGGAAGCTACCAGTCGTAAAGATACACCTTTAGGTATAACTCTCTTTTTAAGGTCACCTAGAGGCATAGAAACCCGAAGTCCATTCTAATTTTCGATCAACGAGGCCATCACATTCGTAATAAGATTCTTAGAACTTAGGGTTCTCATCAAATCTCGGGTGGGTTGAATGGCCGTAGAAAGTCGCTCTTTAACCCTAAACTCAAAAATTCAAAAAAAAAATTAAAAAAGAAGAAAAAGCGAAAAAGAAAATTTTCTTGGAATAAGGCAAGGGCTTGAGGCGGTCTGCATTTTGGCAGATACCCGGACGCTGTTGCATCTTTGAAAGTTCAGATCCTAAGTAAAAAATTTCTTAATGTTGAATGTAACTTATGCCCAAGTAATCCAACCTGATTCTTTTATAAATAGCATGTAGTTTTTGCAAGGGACTAGCAAAAGATAGGCATGGGGGTGTGATGTGCATACATCTGATTAACCTAAAATGTCTATTAATGCATGTCCCTAGTGTCACATTAGCATCATACATTGTAAATAGTGCATAACATGCGTAATCATGCATTCAGATTTAGTTTTATAAATTGTACAGTAATTGTCTCCTTTTTATGGTCAGGGACAGGGCAACTTTTCATGAAGGCCTCAGATCGAAGATCCAACTATACGGATCTACTCAAGGTGACGATTAAAGTTCAACGACTCCAAGATCTCCTTAATCAAATATCCGTAGCATCAGACAGAAACTGAGTAACCATAGAAGATCAAGGGCCAAGATGGTGCTTATCCGCACTTCAGATGACAAATCCGATCACACGGATAGGTTCGGATTGACGGTCGCAGCCTAACGGTGTGAACATCAATCCAATCCGATACCCGTGGCACCATCTACAACACTCAGAAGATGGACGGCCAAGATGACTCCACGTGGTGCCATCTCAGCCACCCAACCAACTGCATGCACCCGCCACAACCTTCCCTCTTCATCTGAGCGACGCTTCTCCACCGTTGGATGTGCATCCAACGGCTGCAAGGCACACGCGTGCACCCACCGCAACCTTCCGTCTTCATCTGAGCGATGCTTCTCTGCCATTGGATGTGCATCCAATGCTGCAAGGCACGCACGCTTGAAGTGTGAATGCATCAACTTAACCGTTGTAGTGCAGCAGTCGAAGGCTCTATTGAGAAGAGGAGGCACGGGTTCAAGCCCCCGCAAGGCTCAAATTGGAGCAGGAGCGTGGGCGCGAAGGGTTGCACGATGCGCATCCAACGATATCACACAGCCGATAGCACCCATGTGATATCTGACACCCCTGCTTGAAGCGAGATCACACGTGCAAGGCACGCGCAATTGAGGCATAGCGAGGAGAGATCTAAGTTGTCTAATCTCACGATCAGAAGACTAAGATTTGAAGAACGTTGGCAGCTGAGTGAGGCACAGAAGGTGAGTGCGTGCATGAGCATCGCCACGAAGGCCACGTTCAGGCCTTTAGTGATGGATTTATCTATCACTAAAGGTCCTGAATTAATGTTTTTCAAAATGTAATGACCAAAATGCCCCCACTCCTTGCAACTATAAAAGGAGACCCCCTCCATATGAATTTCTCATCCCTTCCTTCTCTTCTCTCCCTCTCCAAAGCTCAAGAGAAGTTTGTTCCACACCCGAGATGCTCCTCAAGAGATAAAATCAATTTTTCACTCCAATTCCGGAAGCGGATCCAGCGACGAGGATGACGTGCTGCCTTGTTCCCATTCTTCCTACCTCGACCTCCTTCTTCCCGCTCTATTCTTCATCTTCCAGGCATCATCTCATTCAGCTCATCCTCTAAGTGATCGTAGAGGAGGATAACTTCTCTCTCCCATTCTTTCTTCCTGCTTTCTAGAGTAGAATTTTCCTTCTTTCTAGCTATAATAGTTTTCCTATTTTCTACTGTAATTTCTGACTTAGTTGTATAAACATTTTGAAATATCAAGTGGATGTTTTCTCTCTCTCTCTTTCTCTGGTTCGTTATAGTGCTTATTTCATTGTAATTACTCCACTTTTTAACAAAAACACAAAAAAATAATTATGAATTTGGATCGACATTGCATCCCGGAGTTCGACCTAGGATTTTTATTCTGGTATAAATTTTATTTGTTGAACACGAGTTCTTTGCTATTTAAATTACAACGACAGGTTTTCAAAATCAAATTCTATTGCGTAGTACTCTATCGTTTAAACTATCACCACATATCCTCCTTAAGTTAAGCATTCATTTAACTATCATTAATATTAAATAAACCAACAGTAGCTTTAATGCTACAGTGATCAAACGTCTCTCTGGCAAATCAGATGACTTAAATGTCACCAACTACAGTACTCCTTAGAGAGTTTCTCTTTTCCTCTTCTACTCTTCAATTCATTCTTCTTCTTTCTTCCTTTAGCCTTTCCTCTTCTCTTTAGCCTCAATGGCTCTCCTGCTTCCTTATGCCCACATTCAGAGTCTCTTCTTTTCCTTCACAGTGATCAAGGGATACCAACACTCTACAACGACTAAGTGACACACTGTGCCTGTAGGAGCAAAACACTCCCCTCCCCCACTCTCTCTTTCTTTTTCGTTCCTCTTCTCAGATAACCGAGTAACCAATCGGGTATTCAAGTTTAAGCAGTATCGGGTACAAGGCTACATGCGTGGTGTCACAGTCGAGGAGTGAAGGCTTAGGTGGGACGGTGAGTGCGGGTGAATGGGACCTCACCCCTAGTGTTTGAGGTAGTAAGCAATAAATATAAATCCAATTTATGCACTATCGTGTGCTCTTATCCTCACAATGTGGGACTAAATCCACATCTCTTCTTCGCACAAGTGCAGTAGAGGTTCTTCGTTCAATTACAGTAGTTACGGAGGGCGTGGCTCTCTATTGAAGACCTAGGCTTGTACATGGGATGAATCTGCTCGACCTGGAGGGTATAGCCTAAAGCTTACATGCTCTGGAGCTCGAAGAATAAGGTGGCAACGATGGCAATGACGATGGAGCTTAGATGAGAAGCTGAAATCATGAATAAGGCCTCAGGACCACGTTAAAATTTCTCAAGAGCTTCGCCTGGCCTTGGCAATGTTGGTGGTGGGTGTTTTGTAGCGGTTGAGGGCGTGTGGTGGTTTGCGGAGGTCGGAGGATTACGTGCGAAGGTTGGTTGGTTGACGGGGAGTTTGGCTGGACGAAAGGGCGAAATAGGAGAGAGGTTTGGTTCAGGTGGATGAGGCGAAGGTGTACGAAGTGTTGGCGAGGCATGTGATGGGGTGGTGTGATGGGAAGGTTGGTCGTTAACTTTCTCAGCACAGTTAATTAAGTTAATTGTGCTTAATTATGTGCAAAAGAAAGTAACTTAGGTCAACTTGAATTTATGTCGATTGAGTAGTATAGGGTCAAGTTAACATTACATTTTAGATTTTATTTCTTTTTTAACTGGTTGAGTCCAGCTTGTTCGCTAGGAAGCATAACTTAATTTAAATTCACCACTAAATTCTACGTTACTTATGGGAATTATAATTAAATTTACTTTAAGAATATGAAATTTGCTTAAGGATTTCCAATTGAAAAATATGCAAAGTTCCATAAGGAAGACACATTTACACATATGATTTACTATTACAAACAAGTAAACAAGTTTATTTCTTTTAATTCTTCTTATTTACAAGAGACTAATGCAAGAAAAAGTAATTGCAATGTGTATATGCCTTATTACAACATTAAGCTCAAAAGGAAATTAGTAGAATAAAAGAAATTAAACCACTATTTATTCTTCAACCTCATTCCTTCTTTTCTTCTTCTTCTACCTTTCTCTCTCACTCTCTTTTATCCTTTTACTTTTCTCTTAATCGTTCTTTTTCATTTATCAAGCTCTTTCTCTTATACACCTCTTCTTCTTAATCTTTCTTTTTATCATTTTTTCTGCCATTTATGTTTCATTTACTCTTTTGCTTGTTTATTATATTCGACCTCAGCGAAATCTCCTCTTCTACTCCATCTCTTCCTTTATAGCTCTTCTGAACCAAACCGGTTTGAACCCTTTGTCTGAACCAAAAATTTGGTTTTAAGGTTGGCGGCTTGGACCGGTCAGGTATACATAGCACCCCTCTTAGGGTGGGACCAGACCCTAAGTGGTCCAAGCCTGGTTTTTATTTGATTTTGCTTATTTTTGGTTCAGCATAGTCTCGATCCTATCCGGCCCACAGCCTCCCAGGCCCACATGCACAGTCCCTCACAGGCCCACACTCGCACGCCCACACACACAGACATATCCTCATTTCTGTGCCCTGCGTTGACGACTGAATAGCCCCGTACAATTTTTAGTTTTATACTAAGGTGGGTGCTTCTGTTTCACCGATGTGGGACTACGTATTCCCCTACCAAACTAGACTTTGGTTGATGATTCTAGCCAGCACAGAGCTCCAATTTGAGCAAGTAAAAGCTCACTGGAAAGCTCTAAGGTTGCTCTACATGATTATAGTATCAATTTGATACTCAGGGAAGGTTTTGCTCTTCAATTTGAAGGGCGAAATGGTCTGGGTCGCTATGGCCATACTGGCTTGCAGAAGTGTGTTTCAGCTCTAAAGACCTGCAGAGTGGCTTTTGCGTCTAGAAATGGTGTAAAATAGATTCAGAAGGTATTTCCGCAGCTGTTGGTGAAGGAAAGGAACTCTGAGAAGTTTCAGGAAGGTGAAGAATCTAAAAAGCTTCTCTAAGGAGCTTCAGAACTTCATTTCAAATTCTATTTGGTCCAACAGACAGCTAAAGGTCTACTTCATCAAATCAAACAACCCTTAAAGATTGTTAAGGATCTATCTGGGCAGATTTCTCATTTAAAATTCACTAAAAACTCACTGTCGTCAGTTTGGGTTCAAAAAACAACCCAAACTGAACAGTAATCAAATTCTTCTATAAAATCGATTAATGCCCATCCAAATTGAATTTCAATCATTTAAGATCATTCTAGGAACAATTTGGACTCATCAATTCTTCTGATTGAATCTTAAATCAGCATAGCAGACTTAAAGTTGGCCATTAAACCTTGAAATTTGACTTTCTAAATTAGGTCATCTCAAATGAAATTAATGCCTTAATTAACTTCTCTTTCACCTCAAGAATAAATTCAGACTCTTAGGGGGAAGTTTTAATTAGGATTCCTAGGGTTCCAGCCTTGTCGCCTAAGATCATATGTGAGTTTGTTCGATAGAACAAACCAAGGTTTATCTCAGTGATTGACCTATTTGATTGGTCTCAGGGCATCCTTCTGATGCTTCTAGACCTTTCAAATGAAGCTTAACACTAACCAACAGTCATCTCCAACTCTACCAGAGTTGGAGAAAATAAAGGTCTAGAAGGAGCTCTTGGTCTTAAAACCTCAATCAAATTTCTTCAGAATGATTAGTGAACCTCAGATAAGTGATCTGGAGCTTCACGTATAGTTCTATGGGCTGAAGAATACATTTGACTTTCTAGAGCTCGTCAGAGATCTAGTGAGTTTAGAAAAAGGATAAAATTGTATAAATGACATTAAAACATGCCATAGATGATCTGAAAAGCCTCCTGAGGTTACAAGGAACCTCAGGAAAACATTTATCTCCTCAATTAACAATTAAATTGAAAGTTATGCAATGAATTCACAGTGATTGGGTGAAATCAGAGTTTCTACCCACTCTCCATTCACACGGTTAGCAAAGCATAGGAAGGTTAGGCAGTAGGTACCACGAGCCCTTTGTCCCACAAATCAGTACAGAAGTGACGTGTGGTTCATCGGTTCCATCGAATGCTCCGGTGTCTCAGCAAAGATCATTTGAGTGTGCCTCAATCGCAATCAAGCTTTGATAAACGCCAGTTTATCATCATTCTTATGCATTAAAACAAACCTAGCTCTTGGGATTTTACCCCGCAAACGGGTTTTTGGGCTGCATTTAGGCATAAATTAGGATAGGCATGCATTGCAATTTTTATTGTTGTTTAATGTGTTTTTGTGAGTGTTAGGGATGTACAGATTCACAGATCCCTAAAACCCTAGCACTCAAGAAGGCAATTGGTGAAGGAGAAGCCCAGACTAGTTGGAACCCAGCTTGATCCAGCTCACCATAGCTGGAACCTAGCTTACTTGAACTAGGGTTAGCTCATCCCAGCTCCATTCAGCTAATCTCAGCTGGATGGCAGCTCAAGAGAGTTCACCTTAGCTCACCCTAGCTCAAGTCAGCTTAGATCCAGCTCAACTTAGCTGAGTCTAGCTCACCTCAGCTCCCACTAGTTCACAGGGAGCTCTAGCTAGCTCAGCTGAGTTGACAGGAGTTCACCCCAGCTCAGATCCAGCTACATCCAGCTCCACTCAGCTCCAACCAGCTGAAGAATAATTCATCCCAGCTCAGGAAGCTCAAGTCCAGCTCACAGGGACTCAGCTTAGCTCAACTCAGTTGAACTAAGCTACCTTAGCTGCCTCAACCAGCTTGATTCTCCCCGGGAGCACCAGACCCAGCTCACCTTAGCTCATTTTGGTAGAAGCTAGCTCACTTTAGCTTGGCTTAGCAACTAGCAAAGAACTAGCAAGCTAAGCCAGCTAGAGTAGCCCCATGCCAGCCTCTTCAGCAGCAGCCAGCTCCAGCTCCAGCTCCAGACTTCTTCTCCTCATCTCCTTCCTCCAAACCCTAGCTCCAACACCTTCTCCTCTACTCCACCTTTAGCTAAGCTAGCTTAGCTTATCTTAGCTTAGCTTAGCTTAGCTAACAACCAGCTCCTTGGCCATTCATTACCTCCAAAATCAACCCTAGCTAGCTCCACCAACTCAAGCCTACCTAAGCTAGCTACCCTACTCAAGTTGGCACCACCTCCTAGCCATCCCTTCACCCCATTATCTCCACCAAAAGACACTTCAAGTTGGCGCCAAAAACCACCCCTAACCACCTCTATATTGGCGCCACTTTCAGCCCCTTAATCCACCCTACACCTACCCACATAAGCCATCCTAGCCATCCACCTAACCCCCCTTCTAGAATCCTTCTTGGCGCCAACTTAGACCCTCTTCTAGAAGCCATTTTGGCGCCAATATCAAGGGGTGTCAACACACATAACCACCCCTTAGGTGTCCCTTAAGGTGGCGCCAAACACCCTTGGCCATTGGATCCTTAACCACCTCCCTCCTTCCATCCTAGCCATCCATTTCAAAGGTCACCATAGCCCCCCTCCTATTCTATAAAAGGCCACCACCTACCACCATTTTTGAGGCATCCTCCCTTAGTGTATTTTCTACCTACATCCACCTATACCTACGCCCAAGAAGAAGGAGTAGAGAAGGAGATTAAAGGGGCACATCACCAGCCCTTTTGGTGCCTTCTTCTCCCCACTCTCTTCAACTTGAGCCACGCCAAGGAGGAGGACTCTCCCACTTCAAGGAGGACGGCCAGGCAAAGGAGAAAAGCTTAGGGTGGACGTCCACCCTTGGAGAGAAACTTAGGGCACGCCCCCTTAGGTCTTGCCTTGGAGGTCATCACCTTGGCGGAGTACTGCAAGGAAGGAGTTGAAGGATTCTTTTCAAGCTTGGGAGCCACCAACCTTGGAGCAAGAAGCCCTCTTCTTCACCATCTAATTAGAGGATTTGTGTTTTCTTTCTTTATTGCAATTTTCTAGTAGTAGAAGCATTCCTCTACTAGGCATTTTTGTTAAACACTTTTTCAATTATCTAGTTGCCTTCTTTGCATTTCTTGTTTGCATTTTTGGTTGCTTATCTTCAGCATTCTTCACTCCCTCTCCCTAATTATTCTAGGCCTCCACTTGCCTAGAGTGAGCTTATGGAGAGGCTCTACTTGCCACTTTGGAAGTAGTTTATTTAATTCGAAGTGTAAACACTTTTCCCGCCATCAGTTCGCATGTTGCCTTAGTTCAAAAATAAAAAAAAATGGTATATTGAAAATTACCAAAAAGAAAGTTGAGATATATTCCAAGCAAGAGAATCACTATTGCAAACAATTGGCCTCCTTGGACGACCCTAGATACTTCCCTATCTAGGATTATAAATTTAAGAGCGAAAGCGGATTTACGCGTTACAACGACGTATTTTAACAAACCGCGTATTTTCGCTGTCACTTTTTGGCGCCGTTGCCGGGGAGGCACGGCTTTGCATTAACTCATTTTCTCTTGCTTGAAGTGGATCTCATCCCCTTCTCTTTCTTTCTTTTGTGTGTGCAGGAACTACAGCGGGAAAGCGGGAATCTGGAAGCGAGAGCTTAAAGATCCTTTTCTTCCCGCGAAAATTCAGGTTGGCTCCTCTTTCTAGTCACATAATTAATTAAAACTACCAAAAATATATTAAACTTGGCTTTCAGGACCCTAGACATTTAAATTAAGTGGAGTGGTGCATTTTAAAATCATTGTTTGCTTGTATGCTTCTTTAGCACCATTCCATTGCAAGTATTGGTGTTCTGTTTTTCGGGTCTAGATTTCTGTCCAGACTTGAAAAATCGATTCCTAACACCACAGGCCTCCTAAAATCATAAAATTTCATAGAGTGATTCCCAATTAAGTTTGAAACATCTGTTCCAAATTTCAGATCAATTGGATTTGTATTTAATTTTTAAAAATTCGTGGATTACAGAGGGGTCACACCCTCTAATCTTCCTGTTTTGCTGCTGTCCGCGAATTTTCAGAATTTTTATACTCATCAAATTTTTGTGAAATTTATCTTGTTGGAATCCCTGTGAAATTTTACATATCATATAAAATCATAAAAATTTTCTGAGGTCGGTGGTAATACTGAAAAGTCTATAATACCCACGGGTATTATTTCTGGACTTTGACACCAGTACAATTAAAAATTCAAAACTATTATCAAACAAATTCCTAAAATCTTACAAAAATCTTTTCTGGAATCCTTGTTTGATTTTCTTCAAAGTAGTGGTGTTGTTTGACTTGTTTGGACCACTACTTAATTCTGAAAGCTAAAAATAATTCATTGGTAGTTAAATTTCTGTCTTAGGGATATTTGGCTTAGGGTTTCTTCTTTCTCTTTAGAGACTCAATTAAAAGGAAATATACAATCACACATACAACTGGTCTTTCCTTTGATTGTGAACTTTCAAACTTGTTTGAAAACTTAACTAAAGAAACCCTAAAATACATTCAATTAAATCAAATCCTAAAAGACAAAAATACAAAAAAAAAAAAATTGTGTGACAACTTGATTTTCATTGGAGCCACTCTCCAATTCCTGCACACACACAAAAAAATCAAATAACAGGGCAACAACCCAATAAACGCCCTCCACATTCCGTGTGCACTATAGAATCCTAGACCTAATTAAAATTTGTAGCAACTTGACCCCTAAGGCTTTATCAACTTAGGCTTGCTATTTAGGTCTTAAGTTTTCTTTAGTTAGTACCAATTCTGTCATCTATATCTGGTGTTCAGGCTGAGGGGCCGTGTCAAACAACCAGGCGCGGGTTTGTACAAGCACCTGGGGTTTTCCCTGGGAAACGTTTGGGCCCAAACCTCCCCTTAAGCAACTTGGCTAGATTTGTTGATAGAACGGGTATTCACTATTGACTACTTATTTCCTATATAGACCAAGTCTTAGGTTATTATTAGGGAGTCACAATTAAGTTAGGTCTAGCTTTTGTTTGTTTGAATTGCACACTTTCTCTCATCTCTTTCTCTTCTCCTCCCCTCCCCGTTCTTCCATTTTATGCACGGGCGACGGTCTCAAAATCCGCACTTGGAAGGACCATTTGATTTCGCCCCCCACGTAAAAAGACCACTTTTTCTGTCTTCTCCTGAAAAAATGGAAACACAACAAAATAGGTCCACTGACCCTTCCACGTCTACCTCTAACCCCACCTCTAACCCTAATTCTAACCCTTCCACTCAAAACCCAACCACCAGTAACTTTCCACACTTGGAGCTCCCCAATCTTGAGTTGCCCCACACACAACATCAAGACCCCCTACCTGATCTTTTAAAATTGATGGCCGATCAGATTAATAAGTTAAATTCCAATCAACAAACATTGACTAGGAACATCCAAAACCTAGCCAATCCAAGGCCAAACCCACCACCCCGTCAGCAGCCTGTTGTTCCTCTAAAAGATTTCTATGATCCGTCTTATTATGAGGAACGACCAGGGGTGGTCATACCAGAGGGGGACTTTGAGATCAAGCCTGCCGTCCTGAACCTGATTAAACACTTTCATGGCCTTCCTAGGGAAGATCCTTTCAGCCACCTTGAAGAGCTAACTCTTCTTGCACAGACAACCCGTTCCCGAAATGTGCAAGAAGACATATGGCTGATGCGGCTTTTTCCATTATCTCTCAAAGATAAGGCCGCTTATTGGTTCAGGACCATTGGCCGACCCATCACAACATGGCCTCAACTCAAGAGTGCCTTCCTCAAGAAATTCTTTCCCATAGGTCGTACCAATTCCTTACGAAGATCTATTACGACCTTTCACCAAAAATCTGGTGAAACTTTCCATGATTCTTGGGAAAGATTTCAAGACCTTTTAAGAAGTTGCCCGCACCACGAGATTCCTTTATGGCAGCTCGTGCAAATCTTCTATCATGGATTAGAAGATCAAATCCGACAGTTTGTCGACGCCTCGTGTGGCGGCAACTTTTTAAATAAAGATGCAGAAAGTGCCTATGACCTGTTCGAAGAAATGAGTGAAAACTCATTTAATCAAGCTTCCATGAACACATTTTGCAGAACCCAAAACCCGCAGTTCGGTGTTCATGAAATAGGCACTCAATCTATCCCTGTCACCCAAGATGATCTTCAATTGATTGCTCAAAAACTCGACCAGATGCATATTAATCAAAAGAAAATTGAGGAAAGACTAGCCACTTCAACTCAAGCTCCACACCCACATCTAACCCAACCTAACTTTCCACAAAGAGAAAATTTGCACAATCTCAACACTACCCCTGCTGATTATTCTGAGGTTGCCCATGATTCACTGGGGAACTACAACTATCCTGATCTTAACCCCACTCAAAATATTTCTGCCATCCAGGAGTCCTTTAAAAATTCTTCCAATTGGAAAAATTACCCGAACTACTCCTGGAATAATCAAGTTTCCTCCCAACCATATCATTTTAATGGGTATGGGTCGAATCCAAATTTCCATCCTGGGTCATCCCAACAAGATATCAATGCCCAGATGCTGCGAACCCTGCAGGATATGCAAACAAAAATGACGGAAGTAACCCGCAACATCACAAATCTGAACAATCAGATTGGGGTTACTCCCACGCAAAGACCTGTAGGACATCTTCCGTCCCAACCCATACCCAACCCTAATCACCAAGGAAACCATTATATGGGCAGAAATCCACATTATCCACATCAGCCTCCTCCTAATCCACCACCTCAGCAGCCGCCCAGGTTTCTGCAATCACAGGCCCCCCCACCTCCTCTAAATAATAATCCGACTGCACATGCAGTTACTTTGAGGAGTGGGAAAACCACCACTGACCCCGGGCCTTCACACGAACCTGGTAAGATACCTGTGCAAATTGACTCCCCACCTCCCCATCAGGAAGAAAAAGAAAAACAAAAATCTCAAGACAAGATTCCTGTCCCTTTCCCACAAGCCCTCTACCCCACCACCAACAAAAAAAAGAAATCTGAGCCCACTACAGAAGAACTCATGGAGCTATTTGGGCAAGTTCATATCAATATTCCTCTCCTAGATGCCATCAAATATATACCTGCCTATGCTAAATTTTTGAAGGATATTTGTACTCCTAAAAGGCAGGCTAAAAATCTAGGACAGGTGCATCTTTCAGAGACAGTAAGCTCTGTCATACAGAGTAAGCTGCCTCCTAAGATGAAAGATCCGGGGGCGCCTTTAATTTCTGTAATTATTGATGACACTACAATTAATCGCGCCCTCCTTGATCTTGGTGCCTCTGTAAATATTATTCCCACAAGTTTATTCGAAGAATTTCAGATCAGTGAATTAAAACCCGTCGAGGTTACCCTGCAATTAGCCGACCGATCTACAATCAAACCTCGTGGGATTGTTGAGGATGTATTAGTCAAGGTCCAGAATTGTGTCTTCCCTGCAGACTTTTTGGTTCTTGACATTGAGGCACCCGAATCATTACTGGACTCCCCGATAATCCTTGGACGCCCCTTTTTGGCTACTGCAAAGGCAAATATCAATTGCCACACAGGCAAAATGGATATCAACTGTGCAGGCAAAACTATCACCTTAGATATTTTTAAATCCTCCAGGAGATTCCATGATGATAACTTCTTTGAGGACTCAGATACTGAAATTTCTAATATGGTGGAGGAGACAATGTTAATAGATACCCTTACCGACCACAGTTTTTTTGAGGACTCTGATTCAGACTCAGTGGTCGGCGAGATCTGTGATCCGGAAACTTGTCTTGACTCCAAATTTGTTCCTGATACCCCCCCTGACCCACCCACTATTCACACACCTAATTTTTCCACACTAACTCACCATTCCTTCCCCGACCCCTTTCTTATGGACCTGCCACCAACCCCGCCCGAGTTTGGCACCCAACCTGAATTAAAACCATGGCCAGACTCGGGCCACATTTATCAATTTCCATCTCACTTTGATCCCAATATTATTTCTAATCAATTTTCTAGGGATCTAGACGAAGACACCTTTTTTGCGGGCATCCAAGTGTCCAATTATTTACATGATTTTCCGTCTTCTGTGCATACCTTCACGCCCGGCTGAATGGCGTAAAAGATAGCACTGGATGGGAGGTAACCCATCATTTTTTTTCTTGCTTTCCTTTTTTCTTCTTTTTCCAGGTTTTATTCATCCTAAACCTGACCGTTCTTCACTAAGGTGATTCCTTTTCCCTCCTAATGCATGAGGACATGGCATATCTTAAGCATGGGGGGGTGTTTTTAAATTTTTACTATCAATTTAGGATGTTTAAAACCTAAAAACATGTAATTTTCTTTAATTTATTTCCTGCTTGCATACCCAAAAAAATAAAAATGTTGAAAACTTTTTGAGGAAAAATTTTGAAATCAGGACTAAGGTCGTAAAATTCACTTCTGGTACAATGGGACTTAATCTTTAACAAACTAAGGATATGGATCTGATCATTAGAATTCCAGGGTCTATTTTAGACTAGATCAGATATCCTTCTCTAAAATTCCACCTGAACTCATGATAGTTCAGGTGACTTGATCCTATTTTGTAATATGGAAAGTATTTGACTTAGTTTCTGATTCAAAAACTTGTGGGTCTCAAGAAACTTCTTGTGTCAATTTTCACACACAAGCCAACACTTAAAAATAACTAAAAATTTGAAAAGCTTCCTTGTTTGGATTTAGTAAAAGTCTGAAGCAGATCATTGGTTTTAGTTCCCACCGCCGAGAAGAAGGAAAATACCTTCTTTGAGGACGCGATGTCAACATGTTACCGCCTCGGCGCTGCTCTATATCTATATTTCATATCTTTAGACGGAGCATTAAAGCGCATTTCAGCAGCTCAAGTGTCTTGGACGGTGCTCTACCTATAGCGTCGGAGCAAGAGCTTGAGTTTGCTTGGAGCGCCCCTTTTCACCGCATCGTGTTTTGGGGTTGTGAGCTCCTGGGTGGTGTCATGGACAGTGCTATCCCGAAGTACTGGCGCCAGAGCCCCCTCGAGGAATGGTAACGGGAATGATGATACCGACACATCTGTTGTAAGACTAAGCTAAAAATAAGCATGGGGGAGAGAAAAAAAAATAATAATAATAATAATAACACGTCCTTATAAAGGTTGGCTTTTCACAAGCACAGACACAAGGTTTTAAAGGAATTTGCAAGTTGCGAATCAGATTCACGAGCCAGAAAAATCCTAAAAACAAACATTTCAAGTCATCTGAATTAACAAGGGGTTAATTTGTGAATTTTCTGAGGATATATTGATCCCGTTCTATCTAATGGTTGGATCCAAAAACAAATCCTGATGTTTATCTTCAACAAATCCCGTATCTCCTGTGTTTTAATCTACCAAGGTCCCTTAATCTCTTTTTCCCCTCAAAAGACAAAAAAAAAAAAAAAAAAAAAGATTTCCCAAAAATTCAGTTTTCCAAAAAAATTAATGTTTTGCTAAGAGACTAGCAAAAGATAAGCATGGGGGTGTGATAAACGCCAGTTTATCATCATTCTTATGCATTAAAACAAACCTAGCTCTTGGGATTTTACCCCGCAAACGGGTTTTTGGGCTGCATTTAGGCATAAATTAGGATAGGCATGCATTGCAATTTTTATTGTTGTTTAATGTGTTTTTGTGAGTGTTAGGGATGTACAGATTCACAGATCCCTAAAACCCTAGCACTCAAGAAGGCAATTGGTGAAGGAGAAGCCCAGACTAGTTGGAACCCAGCTTGATCCAGCTCACCATAGCTGGAACCTAGCTTACTTGAACTAGGGTTAGCTCATCCCAGCTCCATTCAGCTAATCTCAGCTGGATGGCAGCTCAAGAGAGTTCACCTTAGCTCACCCTAGCTCAAGTCAGCTTAGATCCAGCTCAACTTAGCTGAGTCTAGCTCACCTCAGCTCCCACTAGTTCACAGGGAGCTCTAGCTAGCTCAGCTGAGTTGACAGGAGTTCACCCCAGCTCAGATCCAGCTACATCCAGCTCCACTCAGCTCCAACCAGCTGAAGAAGAATTCATCCCAGCTCAGGAAGCTCAAGTCCAGCTCACAGGGACTCAGCTTAGCTCAACTCAGTTGAGCTAAGCTACCTTAGCTGCCTCAACCAGCTTGATTCTCCCCGGGAGCACCAGACCTAGCTCACCTTAGCTCATTTTGGTAGAAGCTAGCTCACTTTAGCTTGGCTTAGCAACTAGCAAAGAACTAGCAAGCTAAGCCAGCTAGAGTAGCCCCATGCCAGCCTCTTCAGCAGCAGCCAGCTCCAGCTCCAGCTCCAGACCTCTTCTCCTCAGCTCCTTCCTCCAAACCCTAGCTCCAACACCTTCTCCTCTACTCCACCTTTAGCTAAGCTAGCTTAGCTTATCTTAGCTTAGCTTAGCTTAGCTAACAACCAGCTCCTTGGCCATTCATTACCTCCAAAATCAACCCTAGCTAGCTCCACCAACTCAAGCCTACCTAAGCTAGCTACCCTACTCAAGTTGGCACCACCTCCTAGCCATCCCTTCACCCCATTATCTCCACCAAAAGACACTTCAAGTTGGCGCCAAAAACCACCCCTAACCACCTCTATATTGGCGCCACTTTCAGCCCCTTAATCCACCCTACACCTACCCACATAAGCCATCCTAGCCATCCACCTAACCCCCCTTCTAGAATCCTTCTTGGCGCCAACTTAGACCCTCTTCTAGAAGCCATTTTGGCGCCAATATCAAGGGGTGTCAACACACATAACCACCCCTTAGGTGTCCCTTAAGGTGGCGCCAAACACCCTTGGCCATTGGATCCTTAACCACCTCCCTCCTTCCATCCTAGCCATCCATTTCAAAGGTCACCATAGCCCCCCTCCTATTCTATAAAAGGCCACCACCTACCACCATTTTTGAGGCATCCTCCCTTAGTGTATTTTCTACCTACATCCACCTATACCTACGCCCAAGAAGAAGGAGTAGAGAAGGAGATTAAAGGGGCACATCACCAGCCCTTTTGGTGCCTTCTTCTCCCCACTCTCTTCAACTTGAGCCACGCCAAGGAGGAGGACTCTCCCACTTCAAGGAGGACGGCCAGGCAAAGGAGAAAAGCTTAGGGTGGACGTCCACCCTTGGAGAGAAACTTAGGGCACGCCCCCTTAGGGCTTGCCTTGGAGGTCATCACCTTGGCGGAGTACTGCAAGGAAGGAGTTGAAGGATTCTTTTCAAGCTTGGGAGCCACCAACCTTGGAGCAAGAAGCCCTCTTCTTCACCATCTAATTAGAGGATTTGTGTTTTCTTTCTTTATTGCAATTTTCTAGTAGTAGAAGCATTCCTCTACTAGGCATTTTTGTTAAACACTTTTTCAATTATCTAGTTGCCTTCTTTGCATTTCTTGTTTGCATTTTTGGTTGCTTATCTTCAGCATTCTTCGCTCCCTCTCCCTAATTATTCTAGGCCTCCACTTGCCTAGAGTGAGCTTATGGAGAGGCTCTACTTGCCACTTTGGAAGTAGTTTATTTAATTCGAAGTGTAAACACTTTTCCCGCCATCAGTTCGCATGTTGCCTTAGTTCAAAAATAAAAAAAAATGGTATATTGAAAATTACCAAAAAGAAAGTTGAGATATATTCCAAGCAAGAGAATCACTATTGCAAACAATTGGCCTCCTTGGACGACCCTAGATACTTCCCTATCTAGGATTATAAATTTAAGAGCGAAAGCGGATTTACGCGTTACAACGACGTATTTTAACAAACCGCGTATTTTCGCTGTCAAGCTTCGGTCTGGGGTTGATCCACGAGCAGCCGACTTGCACCTACAACTCAGGGTACAAGTTTAGCATTGAATAGCTGCGAATCGTATGTTTTTGTAGTCGACAAGCTAGCTTCAGCCTCGCTCAATATCGATGAGATCTGAGATCTGTTATGGAATTGCTCATGTAATGAGCATTCTCCATATTATGCCTTGAAGAGGACTCAAACCTCCACGCTCTTTAGCATGAGATTTTGAGTCTTGCGTGTCTACCATTTCACCATTTGAATATGGGGTATTCATTTCCTAGAATATCATACGATATGTGCTATCCTAAGAACACAAATGAGATAACTTTGATTCATATAGATACAAGAGATTTGGGTAAATGTATATCCATAGTAAGTTCAATTGAGCTCAAGACCTATTTTCTCACTCAATTGAGCGGAGAAAACAAGTTAGAAGGAAATGGCGATGAACTATAGATGGCTAATTAGGTATATGAACTCCTCTTGAGATACCATTTACAGCGAGCTCAAGAGAGTAAATGAAATTAGGCGTTTAAGTTATAGATGATTATTATTCAAATTAAAGTGAAGATAGGGGCCCTTAAGTGATGGTTAAGTGGTGGAGGCCACCAGTGGAGGTGGATTAGGCTCAACTACTTCCACCATGGACAACGAAAGGAGTTGGTGAAGGTGGAGGTGGTTTTGGCAAATAGGTGATCAAATCAGAAAATTAAGGTGATAGAAATGTTCATGAAAGATTAAAGAAGGTGATTGATGTTTTAAAAAGACAAAAGATTACTCCAGATAAGCTCAATGAGCTCACCGGAGTTGAAGAAGATGAATGGAAATCTGACAATACATCTATCTAATCTACCTAACTAACTACTCTAACTAATCTACTTACCTAACCTACTGTTACCTGGACAAAAGGGGCAGAAGATCTCCGTCGATGGTCCTTAACCGAGGAGGAAATCAGAGGGACAGGGAAGAAGTCCGGTGGGTGTAGCGGAGTGGAGCAAAGGAACTCCAATCTCAGCGCTGCGTTAGAAGACTTGGCTGATGTCGGCAGAGATCCAGAGCAAGCTAAAGTGGATGTAGGAAGCCATAGGAAGAGGAGGAATGTCACCGGATTTTGGAAGGAATAACCTACCGGTTAGCTTAGCAGAAGAAGATGGAAGGGAGCTAACTTGCTGAAATCGAGGGTGTGGAGGGCTCTTTATAGGCTGCGGCGATAGAGGAGGAGGGTGTATCTGGACAGAGAGGAGTCAAGGAGTGGAGTAACCATCGGCATCTTCTCTGATGCCGATGAGGTTATCTTCAACCCTAAAATGGGATTGCAGCATCATCCAGACCGATGGATGAAAAGGGGATGGTGAGCATAAGCTCCAGGAGCTTGGAGAGGAAGGAATGATGTCGGATTCACGATGATCGGTGGGTGAAAGCACCTCCTATCGTCAGCCATCGAGGAGGCTGAAGAAAGAAAGAAGAAGCTTTCAGGGACTTTCTTGTAACGAAAATCGGGGACCTAAGTGAACAATAAGGACTTGATTAAAATAAAACATAACGATTAAAATGTAAACTAAGGTTTTAAAGGTTTATTTTAATTTAAATCTTTTTCAACATTTTATATATGATTATAAATAACACAATTGTTATATTTAAACCTTAAATTTACATTTTGACCTTTTTAGCTTAATTTATTTAATTAAGGTTACTTAAGTTTTTACATACTTAGGTATAAATTATACTTAAGTTAGTTAACACATTAATTAGTTAAATTGCTGATAATATTTCAAGTCTAATTATTAATTAAATTATTAATAATATTGAATGGATAATAATATAGCATTTTTAACTTATTTGAAAGGTCCTTTACTATTTATCCCTTATTTATCCCCTCCTTCAGCTCTCGGGGGGCACACTGTGGATGTGGAGATTCCCTTGACCGAGGACGTTAAGGTAGCTGAGCTGGTACTGCGTGGTGCTTTGATTGGGGAAGTGATGTTGGGTACTCTTTCGCTGGACAGAGTTTGACAATTGGTGAGATCTCTTCCCTTAACAACTAATGCTTGGAAAATTGCGGTTATCTCTCTGTTGCGGTTTGTTCTTTTTGTTGTGGGTGTGGTAGATTTACAGAAGTATTATTTTCAGAGTAGCAAATTAGTTGGATTATCACTGATCTGGCAGCTGGTATCCCCCTTTGATGGTTCTTTGCCTGAGCGTCCCCCTCAAAGAGCAGCTTCTAGATCTGGTTCTCTTAAGATCAGAGGTCTACCTTTGCATGTAAGGTTTAGGAAGGTGGTGGAAAATATGGTTGCCGGGTTCACATCTGTGGCTAAGGATGTTGACATTGGTCAGACTGAAGGAGATGCCAGTGCTCTGAAAGTGAGGGTGAATGTCTTCAGGGATGGCTCCATCCCTAATAAACTGATTCTCATGTGTGGGGGCAGCTCTTGGATGCGCCTTTTAAACATTCATGCGGCAAACAGGGTGGTGGAGTCAAGTCATCACCCCCCCTCTTATGCTGAGGAGTTGAAAACCAAAGCTCCTTCCTTGCAACCAAACTATGCTAGTCAGGAGGTGATGGCAGAACACATTAAAAGTATGGAATTGGTAGATGGGGTGGGGAGCTTGAGAGTTGAGGAGATGAGGACTGAAACTATGGAGGGTGTGGAAGGAGTACCTTTGATCCAACAGGTAGCTGCAGTGGTGGCTAAAGAAGGGGTGGAAGTAAATGTGACTAGAGAAGCAGTGGTTGAGGACCTGAAATCCCATCCTAGTGATCCTATTGTTTCTGTTCTGGTGGATTCCTCTGTTAATTCCTTTGACTTGCAGAATTGTTCTCCTGTGGCTGATGCAGTGCACTTGAAGTCTAGGACTCCTACTGCTACGATTGGGAAACCCCCCTACAAGCTGAGGCTAAGAAGGCACACTCCTACACAAAAAGTTGATGAATCTGTCATTGTAGCTGTGATGAAAGTTGGCAGAGCATCTGCAACTAAGAAGGGGACAGACCTGACTCCCAAATGAGGATTCTTACCTGGAATGTGTGTGGGCTGCGCGATAGAAGTAGGAGGGGGTCTTTTCTTAGATATCTGTGAGAATGGGAGATTGACTGTGCCATCCTCCAAGAAACACACGTTGATAGTGAATCTGATAGGCATGGGTGGAGATGAGAGCTGGTCTTGAAAATGACCTTGTGGTGATCAATTCCAATGGCAGATCTGGGTAATTGCCATCTGGTGGAAGAAGCATTTGCTGTACATGGAGGAGATTTCTGTGGCTAGGCATCTTTTGACTTACAGATTCAAAAGAGGCCAGGGTGACAATGTTTTCTTTGTGATAAGCATGTATGGTCCTAATGACCCTAGCAAGAGGCAGGAGCTGTGGGAGGATTGGAGCCTGGCTGTAGATTTTGTAAATGGGGGGGGTTTGGCTTGTTGGAGGGGACTTCAATTGTACTTTGATGGGGAGTGACAAACCCAATGGGGTGGTGGACAGCTTTGCCACTGGATTCCAATTGATGGTCCAGGCCTTGGGACTGTGTGAGTTTCCCTCTTCAGGTGTTGAATTCACTTGGAGGAATGGTAATGGGCTCATGTCTAAGATTGGTAGGTTTTTTGGCAATGTTGAGTTGATGAATCTCTTCCAGATGTCCTTTCTGTGTGGTCTTGAATGTCCCTTCTTTGACCATACACCCTTAGTATGGGACAATGGGGAATAGGTGTTGGCTGGTTCCTATTTCAAATTTAGGAAGTCCTGGCTGAGGGAGCCAGGTTTCAGAGACATGCTTACTAGCTGGTGGAGGACATAGCAGGGAGAAGCCACGACTACCTTCAGATTGGCTTCCAAGATTATGGCTTTGAAAGGTATGCTGAAGGAATATGGGGATATTATCTCTGTCCTTAGCCATCAAAAGCGTCGAGAGGCCTTGCTGAAGATTCAACAACTAGATACCAAGGAAGCTGTGGCTCAGTTGTCTGAGTTGGACCTTGCAGATAGAAAGAGGTGGTAGGGGGTGGTCATTGAAGAAGACCTGAAACTGGAGATGGATTGAAGGGAACGATCAAAGTAGCTGTGGCTAAGTGAAGGGGAGGGAAACACTAAATTCTTTCACTTGGCTGCCAATTCTAGGAGTAGAACCAATCTAATCTCTTCAAATGTTAAAGAGGGGCATAGAATTACCTCCATCTCTGATATCAGAGCAGAGGCTATCAGGTATTTCAAGGAATCTTCAAGAGCTGCAGGTAGGGGCAGGTGGAAGATGGCAGCTAGTGATTTATCCAAAATCACTAAGACTCAGAGTTCTAGCCTGATTGAACCAATATCTGAAGCTGAATTCTTGAAGGCCATTAAGGATCTCAATTGTGAAGGATCACCTGGTCCTGATGGAATCCAAGTTTTCTTCTACAAAGAATTATGGGACATTGTGGGCACTGAGGTTATGGAAGTGGTTAAGGAGTTTGAGAATGGCAATTTTGGCTTTGAAAGAATAAATCGATCCTAACTATTTCTTTTGCCAAAAACCCCGGGTGCTGAATCTTTTCAGGAGTTTAGGCCTATTGCCCTCTCTAACTCTTTGTACTTGGTGATTGGCAAGGTCCTGGCCAATAGATTGAGGCCTATCTTGCAAGATTTGATCCATCCTGCTCAATTAGCCTTCCTCCCTGGCAGATCTCTACAAGAATCATTTATCATGGCCCAAGAGGTGATTTGTGGTTGGCATAAGAGAAAATACAAGGCCTTCCTTTGGAAGGTTGACTTTTCTAAAGCCTATGACTCCATCAGCTAGCCTTATCTGTGGGATGTGCTCAAAAGAAGGGATTTTCCTTCTACTTGGATCAGTTGGGTAAAAACATGTATCACCACTGCCTCCTTCACCCCTCTGATAAGTGGAAAGCCCTGTGGTTCGTGATTCAACCCCAATGTGGTATCAGGCAAGGATGTCCCCTGGCTCCCCAGATTTTCAACTTGGCAGTTGACAGCTTGGCTTGGTATGCTTGTAAGCTTGCAGAAGATAGTCTTATTAGAGGATACTCTTTATCCTGTAGGAGTAATTTGGCTCCCATTCTTCAATATGCAGATGATACTATTTTTTTTGTTGAAGGGTCTATGGATGAAGCATTGGCTCTGCATCATATGATTAATATCTTCGGTGAGCTCTCTGGCTTGAGGTTTAATAGGGATAAGTCTAGTTTGGTCTGCTTTGGCTTACCTGAGGAGGAGCAAGGTGCTTTAGCAACTATTCTGATGACTCCCCGCATCAGTCTTCCCATCAGATATCTATGGCTACCTTTGAGGTGTTCCAAGGTGAAGAAGAGTGATTCGAGCTGCCTTTTTGACAAGATTTCAGTGAAACTAGATGGATGGCATAGCAGTTTCCTCTCCAAAGGTGGAATACTTATCTTACTCAACTCAGTGATCACCTCTATCCCTGTTTTGTACTTTCCCATATTTAAAGCACCTAATTCCATTTGGAAAAGGTTCGATGTGATGAGGAGAGGTTCTTTTGGAAGGGAGCAAGACAAGACGGCAGATTCTTGCAGCCACTCAAATGGGATCAGATTTGCTATCCAAAAGAAAGGGGTGGACTTGGGATTAAATCCCTGAAACACTTTAATGATGCCTTGCTACTTAAATGGGTTGTTAAACTTTTGCAAGGATATGTGAAGCCATGGACTGTCCTGATCAGAGACAGATATGGTGCATCCAACAGCTTACTGTCCAGACTTCAGCCCAACTGTCCTTCTCCTTTCTGGAAATCAGTGACAAGGTGTTTGCACCTCAAAATACGCCTATAATAATGCCTTCTTGTGCTATTTTCTCGCATTAACTATGAATATTATAATCCTGTAGTTGCATTTGTAAAAATGCTTGCATGCATGCATTTAATCATGAGAGGAGGAGAAATGAATAAATGGCTTCGTAATTCACATTTTATCTCAAGTGCCTCCTTGCAAATTCCACCTTTTTATTTTTCCTCTTGATTTCTTCGTTTTTCTCATTCTCGCGGCTGCCTTCTTCTTCCCGCACCCACATGCACGCCATGCCTCCTGCAGCAGCCATTCCCTGCGACTGCCACTCCCACGCCATCCCCCCTGCTGCAGCCATGCTTGTAGCCACGCTCTCCTCCTCTATTTAAAGCCACAACCTCTTCCTCGCGAACGGGACGAGACACGCAGTTGCTGCACCAAAACCCGCAGTCCACCTCCTTCCTCCACCATTTTCCCCTCCCATACGTCGGCCCTCCTTCGAGGAGACACCCGACGAGCTGGATAACCCACTGTGGTGCTCACCACCACAGCGAGAACACCACCGCCCAGCTCTTCAACGAGCAGGTGGGCATGGTGTCTTCTTTTCTTTTCTTTTTCATCTCCATGCCATTGCTGCCACTTCAAGGTCCGAAGCTTGAAGCAGCAGCAGCAGCAGCCAAACCGCGGCGGCGGCAGCAGCACCAGCTCCCCTCGCTCCTCCGCGACCTTCCCTGCAGGCGCTCAGCCCTCCGCGCATGCCTATAGGGCACTTCTCCGCTCCGTCCTCTGCTCTGTCGCCTCTGCCCTTGCACCCGCGACCGGCCGCTGCGCGCACTGCAGCGGCCGACCAGGCCCTCTCGCCGCCCCTGCCAACCTCTGCAACCCTCCGCGACCGACTGCAGACTCCCCGCCGCCCTCTCCGAGCACGCCATCGCCCGCTCTCCTTCCTCGCACCCGGCCTGCAGATGCCTCACCTTCTCCGCGCGAAGACGCATCTGCATCCGCGACCATCAGACGTCGGCAGCCATCTGCAGACGACTCGACCTCCAGACGTCGGGCGCCGCCAGCAGACGACGCGGCTCCAGACGTCTGCCGCCATCCACAGACGTCTTAACTCATGCCATCACCAGCTCTCTCACCCTCTCTCTCTCTCTCGCGTGAGTACTCCCGCGCGTTCGCCCTCTCTCCCGCCCGCTCTCTCTCTCTCTTTTTTTACTCACAGCAGCACACACACATTCACCGATGCACACACCCCTATACCAACACATACGCACACACTCACACACTTAAAGTAACATATATATAAATACATATATACATACATACATATATATATATATACATAGTATATCTATATAGTTATGTATACATACATATATATATAATATATATACATCTATATACTTACACATATACTTATATATATATATACTTATATACATATATATATACATATCTTTATACATATATATATACATATATATATATATATATCTAAATAGTAATATATATATACTTATATACATATATAAATATCTATATACATATATTTATATATCTATACACCTATATATATAAACACATATATATCTATATATTTATATCTATACATATATAACTATACATTTATATATATATATATAGATATATTTACTTATATACATACATATGTACATATATTTTCACGTTATTTACTATACGCTGTATCGCGGGAATATATGCACCAGTTGCTGATATTCCCTGATACACGCGTACAAAAAAAGCATGGTCCCATACATCATCCATCCTCCATCCACACTCCACGCAGCACCTAGTCGTGTTGGTTGCGTCTCTCTAGACGTCGACCGACTCGACAAAGTGCTACACTCCATCGTCACCTCCACCCCCACCCCTTTATATATATACTACATATAAATATATATCTATAGCTACTATATTTACTTTCTGTCTGTTAGCTTCCTTCTTAGTAAAAAGATTAAAAAAAGTATAAAAGTGAAAAGATAATCTTTGATTTGCAGGTACCCCATCTTGCAAGTAGCAAGGCGTGTTTTGAAACTCTGTTTTGGCTAAAAGCTAAGGACACAATTTTGAGGGTGTGCCTCAAGAACAAGGATTACCAGAAAAAAACCTAAATAAGAAAAATACCAAAAACACAATAAACGAATGAAAGAGACGCGTTTTAAGGAAAACGTAGAAACTCGACTTGAACCCCACTTCCCTGAGTTCGACCCTGGGCCTAAAAGCAATAAGATAAAATCAATTAGGCCAGGTTAAAAATTTTGTAAAGAGATGGTTAGGTCTAAATTAGGTTAACCACTATACACATTTCAACGATAAAAATATCATATTAACAACCTATTCGGGCCGACCCATCATACTTTTCTGGCGCCGTTGCCGGGGAGGTGCGCTTTCGAGTAAGTTTCTATCCAATTCCTTTAAATTTGTCTCTTCTCTCTTCATGGGTATTGTTGTTTTTGGTGTGCAGGTGAACCTGGTGGAAGGAGAAGAAGGCTGATGAAGTCGAGGACGTGAGCCGATCCAAGGCGGGAACGAGAGCGTGAAGACGTCGACATCGCATTAGAGTTTCGCCCACGTTGCCGAACAAGTAGGTTCTCTTTTCTCTTCAAATTAGGGTTAACTCGCCACCACAATAAAAAAAATTTTAAAAACTAAAAACTAGAAAAACTTCTTGGGATTTCTTGAGGGCAAGTGGATTAAAATTCACTTGATTGATTGGTGTCTTCACTCCCATTGCCCCGGGATTTCCTGCCCTACTTCGCATAGCGAAAATTCGAGAATCTTGATTCTTAGATTTTTTGTCGTGTGAAGTATTCTTTGAGGCAAAGAAAAAGATTGCTTGTATCCCTCTTTTGCCTCACTTATCTTTAAATCAGGATCACATTTTTGGTGAGGAGATTTGGAATTGAGTTGATTCCAACCTCACCACGACTTTTTCAACTTGCCTGTGATTCGATCCTGAATACTTCAACCCCAACAATTTTATTTTTTTTATTGTTTTGTTGAAGCCTTGTGTGTGGACATCTTTCTGGTGATTGGGAGCATTTGAATTGAAGTGCTTTGGCTCCCTTTCACATTGGTATAAAATTGATTCGCACATCCACACATAGAAATCTCCATTTAGGGTAGCCCATTACATTTTAGCATGCATTAACTAACTGATATTGAAGAAGGGTTCCTTGGGCTTAGAAAGAAAACTTATATTCTTGCAAAACCTGAAGATTGGTTGAATTGGTTATTCAGCAAAACCCTAAAATTCATACTACTTAAGTCTAAACTCTAAAAACCATTCACCAATCAAAAACTTCAATTCGAGGAGATTTCCCCGTTGCATGCTTGTTTTACACACTCTGAAAATCAATCACTTGGGCATTACCCGTAAACAACGCCCTTCACATTCCAAAAGCACTTGACCCTAAGCATCTAATTAAAATTGGTAGTAACTTGACCCTTTTTAAGGATTGGAGGTCTAACAACCTACGTGTAGCGGCTACGTGATCGTGAGAGTTCCCGCGTGCTATCGGGTGTCTAGGACTGGGGCAAATGGCCTTTCAATCTGGCTCGGTGGTTCCACGGTGCTCGCATTCGGTTCCGTAGTTCATGATAGTAGGTAACTTAGATCTTTAGGTCTAAGGTCACACTGTCGAGGTTAGGAACTTGATTGTATTGATTTGTAATCAAGTGTACCTTTGCGGCGTCATTTCTCTCATCTCTTTTCCCTACTCATCTCCCCAACTCTTCCTCCGGTAGTGCATGTTTGGGAGGAGGTCACAAAACCCTGAACTGTTTGAATTGACTGCTAAATCTAGAAAAAGAGCCGAATCATCCTCCTCCTCCACAAACATGGCACACACCCCCACCTCACCACTTCGTCACAATTCCAATTCTTTCAACACCAGGCTTATCCCGAGAAACCTTGCAAGACCTTCCTTATCGAGTGTCACGCCAAGTGACTCGGTAAGTCATGTGGAACTGGCTTCTGCGAGCCAGTATTTCAACACGGAGGACCAAGCCCCGTGTACTCGGACACATATGCAGACACGTCTTCTGGCATAAAAGATGCCTGCACCCTGGGGAACAACCCATTTTCTACCACGTATAACCCAGGGTGGCACAATCATCCAAATTTTGCATGGTCCAACAACCCGCAGTGCCAAAACCCCGCTGGTGGACCAATGCGATCGTCCGCACCCGTCATCCCAAGGGCCCAATCTAATCCTATGGCAAATCTGCCATCAGGCCCTTACATACAGAAAACCAAACACGCATCAAAACCTCTTGATAAATTGATGCGAACGATGACGGAAATGTCAAAGCGCCATAAAGAGAACATGATGTCTCTTCAGCATTTGGCACAGCAAAATGCTGAGATAAGTCAACTAAGCATGGCGACTCGATCTCAGGGCACTCTTCCCGCCCAACCTGTTCCAAACCAGTAAAACTTCGTACCCTGTGATCCGCAACCACAGGTACAACCTTCTCAGGAACAGGTTCATCAAATTCTGCAAGCTCCGAGTATTGCTCCGGGATTTTAGGTTAATCCCGCTGCAGCACCGCACTATCATGCTGATAGCGATTACATCAAGGATGACACGTCTGACGAGGACATGACTGTCAGTACGTGTATCGAACTTATTGGAGCCAATTCAGACTGCTGCGATGTTCCTGACGACTGCCTGACCAACACAAACTGTGACGTTCCCCCATCCATCCCTTGTCCCGTACCTTCTCCTGACCAGACTTCTGACGAGGTTTTCTTCGCTTCCCATACCTCGTGGTCTGAGTCATTGTTGGGCTGCTCACCGTCGGTCCACACTCCTGAAGACCGAATTGCCCTTTTTCCCTGCCAAATCAGGCGGATTTGCAAATCCACACTGGGACCTTGAGCCCATATACTTCTCACCGGGGCTATTCCCTTTTGGATCCATCTATCCAGAAAGCCCCTCTTCTTGGCCAATCTAAGGGCCAACTTCCTCTTCATGATTTATTTTCTGATCCGCCTGGGACACTCTCGTCCCAGAAAATGCCAAATCTCTCGCCATCCACCATCACTTTTCACACCTCTATCGCAATCACTTCACTTTTCTCTTCACCACCCACCATCCACCCACCCTTCCACCCTGATCTATACCCTGAACATCAGCTCTTGTTACCCGATCTTCCATCCTTCCTCTGCCTTTCCCTGCATGCATATGAGGACATAGCATTGTTTGGCATGGGAGGGTGGACAGGCATCCATAGGATCCGGGTATTTTATGGTATTAGACAATTACCACCTATTTATAAATATGCAAGAAAAAGAAAAAAGAAGAAAAAAAAATATATATATATAATAATAATAAATGGTGTTTAGTAATGATCTAAAAGCTGAAACAAAAAATACAATAAGTGTTTATGGATATTCAACCTCTGTTTTGAAGAATTTCCAGGCCACATTGATTCGCTCAGGCTCGGCTTAATTCACTTAAAGCATTGACGAAATAGATCAAAATCTCTCCTAACTAAGAACGTTTCTTGTACCTGAGACACCAGCACAGGATCCGTTGGTTTGCTTTTTCTTAAGAGCTTAAGTAAATTTGGTTCACACTACACATATCAGGAAAGACCAGGTGAACATAAGATCCAACCCTAGTGTTCATTAGGGAAGGTGGAGTCCTTACCTGTGCGTGCAGGTAGACTTTTTATCCCAGGCTTTAGTCTTGTGTTTAGGAGTGACTCTTTCCACCAAAAAGAAACTCTCCCATCAAAAAGAAAAATAAGTGTTCTCCTCCGAAATGTGTTGTAAGAGATATACTGACAGGTGTTTCAAAAAACAAAAAAAAAAAAAAGAGAAAAAAGAGTTGTAAAAAAAAAAAAAAAAAGATGTTGCAAAACAGTCGGTATATCTCATAAATGTCTGTATACTTTGTTTTTCGGTGAGCCACAAAAAAAAAAATCAGAAAATGGGAGTTGAGTTTTCCGTAATCATCTTAAGGGTCAATCTGAAAACACGAGCTGAAACTGGGACCAACCCGTACTTAAAAATTCGTGAAACCCTCGGAGTGAGTCTTAAGGTTCATCTGGTCAGTCTTGATCCTTCACTATGCACAAACCATAACCTCTTGAGCTCTCGAGTACGGCAAAACCTCCTGGGTCCTGGAAATTGTACTTAAGGTTTAAATATCAAGAGTCCTGGTTAGTTGAGAGATAATCTTTGTCATGTAAGACTTAAAGTACTGGTAATCTTCTCTACAATTGGTTCTCACAATATCTGATAATAAACACACCGATATCATCTCAGAAGAAAATCTTCAGCTTAAGATCATTTCTAAATACGGTTTTGCTAGGGACTAGCAAAAGATAGGCATGGGGGTATATGTTTGCACCTCAAAACACGCCTATAATAACGCCTTCTTGTGCTGTTTTCTAGCATTAACTATGTATATTATAATCCTGTAGTTGCATTTGTAAAAACGCTTGCATGCATGCATTTAATCATGAGAGGAGGAGAAATAAATAAATTGCTTCGTAATTCACATTTTATCTCAAGTGCCTCCTTGCAAATTCCACCTTTTTATTTTTCCTCTTGATTTCTTCTTTTTTCTCATTCCCGTGGCTGCCTTCTTCTTCCCGCGCCCACATGCACGCCATGCCTCCGGCAGCAGCCATTCCCTGCGACTGCCACTCCCACGCCATCCCCCCTGCTGCAGCCATGCTTGCAGCCACGCTCTCCTCCTCTATTTAAAGCCACAACCTATTCCTCGTGAACGGGATGAGACACGCAGTTGCTGCACCAAAACCCGCAGTCCACCTCCTTCCTCAACCGTTTTCCCCTCCCATACATCGGCCCTCCTTCGAGGAGACACCCGACGAGCAGGAGAACCCACTGTGGTGCTCACCACCACAGTGGGAACACCACCGCCCAGCTCTTCAACGAGCAGGTGGGCGTGGTGTCTTCTTTTATTTTCATTTTCATCTCCACGCCATTGCTGCCGCTTCAAGGTCCGAAGCTTGAAGCAGCAGCAGCAGCAGCCAAATCGCGGTGGCGGCGGCAGCAGCAGCTCCCCTCGCTCCTCCGCGACCTTCCCCGCAGGCGCTCAACCCTCCGCGCGCGCCTGCAGGGCACTTCTCCGCTCCGTCCTCTGCTCTGTCGCCTCTGCCCTTGCACCTGCGACCGGCCGCTGCGCGCACTGCAGCGGCCGACCAGGCCCTCTCGCCGCCCCTGCCAACCTCTGCAACCCTCTGCGACCGACTGCAGACTCCCCGCCGCCCTCTCCGAGCACGCCATCGCACGCTCTCCTTCCTCGCACCCGACCTGCAGACGCCTCACCTTCTCCGCGCGAAGACGTGCCTGCATCCGCGACCATCAGACGTCGGCAGCCATCTGCAGATGACTCGACCTCCAGACGTCGGGCGCCGCCTGCAGACGACGCGGCTCCAGACGTCTGTCGCCATCCACAGACGTCTTAACTCACGCCATCACCAGCTCTCTCGCCCTCTCTCTCTCTCTAGCGCGAGTACTCCCGTGCGCGTCCGCCCTTTCTCCCACCTACTCTCTCTCTCTCTTTTTTTACTCACAGCAACACACACACATTCGCCGACGCACACACACCTATACCAACACATACACACACACTCACACACTTCTAGTAACATATATATAAATATATATATACATACATACATATATATATATATACATGCATAGTATATCTATATAGTTATGTATACATGCATATATATATAATATATATACATCTATATACTTGTACATATACTTATATATATATATATATACTTATATACATATATATATACATGTCTATATACATATATATATACATATATATATATCTAAATAGTAATATATATATATGCTTATATACATATATAAATATCTATATACATATATATATATATATCTATACACCTATACATATAAACACATATATATCTATATATTTATATCTATACATATATAACTATACATTTCTATATATATATATAGATATATTTACTTATATACATACATATGTACATATATTTTCACGTTATTTACTATACGCTGTATCGTGGGAATATCTGCACTAGTTGCTGATGTTCCTTGATACACGCGTACAAAAAAAGCATGGTCCCATACATCATCCATCCTCCATCCACACTCCATGCGGCACCTAGTCGTGTTGGTTGCGTCGCTCTAGACGTCGACTGACTCGACATAGTGCTACACTCCATCATCACCTCCATCCCCACCCCTTTATATATATACTACATATAAATATATATCTATAGCTACTATATTTACTTTCTATCTGTTAGCTTCCTTCTTAGTAAAAAGATAAAAAAAAGTATAAAAGTGAAAAGATAATCTTTGATTTGCAGGTACCCCGTCTTGCAAGTAGCAAGGCGTGTTTTGAAACTCTGTTTTGGCTAAAAGCCAAGGACACAATTTTGAGGGTGTGCCTCAAGAACAAGGATTACCAGAAAAAAACCTAAATAAGAAAAATACCAAAAACACAATAAACGAACGAAAGAGACGCATTTTAAGGAAAACGTAGAAACTCGACTTGAACCCGACTTCCCTGAGTTCGACCCTGGGCCTAAAAGCGATAAGATAAAATCAATTAGGCCAGGTTAAAAATTTTGTAGAGAGATGGTTAGGTCTGAATTAGGTTAACCACTATACACATTTCAACGATAAAAATATCATATTAACAACCTATTCGGGCCGACCCATCACAAGGGCATTGGCTGATCATTTCCACCTGCTATAGCCAACACTTGGAGATGGTTGGTCCTTCAGTTTCTGGAAGGAGGGGTGGTCTTGGCTAGGTGTCTTGAAGGAGCTCTATTCAAGAGCTTTTGCTGTAGCATCTGACAAGGATGCCATTATCAGCAGGGTCTAGTCCTGCAGTAGCTGCAGATGGAATCTGTTTGATGAGGAATCCTGCAAGAGAGCTACTCGACTGTAGGAAGAAAGGAGAAGGCTAATTTCAGAGCTTGAGAGCTTCAAACCTAGGCCTGGAGTGGAGGACAAATACCTTTGGGAGGGGATTTATAGTGTCCAATCTAGCTATAACTGAATGTTGAGCCTTGAAGAAGGATGGAGATGCGATTCCATTGACAAGATGATTTGGTTGTTGAAAATTCCTCCCAAAGTACAGATTTTTCTCTGGCTATGTAGGAGAGATGGATTGATCAGAAGTGATCTGCGCCACAGAAGGTTGGGAACCGATCACCATGTTTGTTTTTTGTGTGAGATGAATACTGACGATGTAAATCACCTCCTTTCTTCTTGCCTTGTCACTGTTGCTATTTGGAGAAAGACATGTCAGGAGCCATTACCAGAGTGGGATTCTATCTGGCATGGGTTTGTTGTGAGAGGGAAGCCACATATTCACATGGCCGCCACTATTTGGTGTGTATGGAAGGCAAGAAATGAGAGACTTTTTCAGGAGAGGCCTTTATGCTGTGAAAATATTGTAAGAGAGTGCTGGTCCCTCATACACTCTTGGGGATCTTTTCTGTAATTTCTCTTACGTGTTTATATAATATACTGCTCAGGATTGCTATCGTAAGACGATAGCTTTCCTTTTTGTTTCAAAAAAAATAACTAACCCATATATTTACATAATCCTAGCAAATTAACTAGCAAGACTAGGTAATTACGGGTAATTAGAGATGATGATGAGCTTCACATCATACCTCGTCGAAGGTGCGGCCGGAGCGGAGTAAAATGGAGGTGAGCGGCAATGTCAACGGTTGTTTCTTGGTTTTGAACAGAAGGAATTAACCTAAGGATCTAAGGGAACATAGCTAACCCTAAACTAATGGTTGAAAGTGAAGAATTTCCATGCTGGTGGTACAACATTCGTGGGTAAGAAGAATACTCCAGTGGTAGAAGAGGCGACGACGAGAGGGCGTAGGCAGCAGTTGCTAGCATTGCGACATGCGGAGGAAGGTGAGGAGGAAGAATTCACCTACTATGACCTATGAGTGTGGATGAGGAAGGTGGTTGGAGAAGGTCGCCAGAGTTGGCGGAGAAGGAGGTCGGGAGAGGGGAAAAGGGGGTATCCAGCCTCTAAACCAAGCTAAAGAGGATGGTTTGTCGTCGGGGGGTCTTTTATAGGCCTCAGAGAAGCATTTCCAAGCTTGGAAACCACGCTTGGAATCTTGGAGCTTTTGCAAGAATAGGAAACCCTTGATTTCAAAGGGTTCTCATGAGAATTTGGGCAAGAATTAGAGCCCAAGATGCGACTCAAATTATAGGAAAATCTCTCAGGAGCCTCCCTTCCAATTTTGGAAGGGATCTGCCAATCAATCAGGGAGAAATACCTAGTTGAAGGTCAATGGAGTAGGAGTTCCTCCACGATAATGGTGGAGGAACCTTATTGCAAAGAAGATGACAAACTTAGGGACCTATTTGTAAGGAATTCATAAAGTCAGCGTTGTGTGTAAGAAAAAGAGTCAGACTGGACTGGAATGCAAACTAGGTAAAGATAATCTCTGATTGGACCAAAATTTTAGTACAGACCTAATTTGAACCCAAGGAATCTGATGGTGAAGTTAGATTTTGTTTTTGACCAAGTTTGACTATGCAAATTATGCAAAAACCCAAATTTGGGCAACTATCTAAGACTCTATTTTAGGTTAAAATGTGTTCCAATGGTCAAATCAAGGATACCAAACCTTATAGAATATTTTTCTATGATGTTTAGAAGGTTTAGGTGAATTTATCGTGACCAAAACCTCAGTTAATTAAGTGGGTCTCAAATTAAGGTTTCAGATGTCCGTTAATTCTCGAAATGTGTGAAAACTCATTTCCACTTATATGAACCCACTTATTAGACATTTATGACTATTTGACCTTTAATAAACCCTTAGAAAACCCATGGTTGCTCTGCATTTAGGTTATACTGTTAAAACTGCAGATTTACCCCTATTTTACTATTTATTTCTCATAATGGATATGTAGTGAATTACGATCGTCTGGCGGTTATGTAGGAGCATTTGTCATGGATTATGACTAATTAAGGCTGGTTATGGATGATGATGACGTTATCATGAATCACCTCCACCTTCATTGCCACCTCACCTTCACCTTGCCCTAGACCAATTGGCCTAGTCAAAAGCTTTCCCTCATCTAACTTTTGCCCAAGTCAATTAGCTCTCACATCTCCTCCATCATCATCCATCATCGCCATCTCCTCCATCATCATCCATCATCGCCACTGATGAAGCTTCTTCGAGCTTAACTGCCACCACCCTCCATCCACTCGCTAAACCAATAGACTTAGGGCTTTACTCCAACATGCTTTGCTGGAGCTTTTGATGCTTTTAATTAGGGTTGAAGTGGTCCATATTCTTATGCACAGGTCTCACCGGATTTGCTTTCCTCTCCAACGATCTACAACGTATCCGACAATGCGACTTGGATGATTCCACCTCCAATTGCTGCTTATTACTTATAACTCTCCATCCAGGCTGTGGATTTGAGATTTAACGACCAATTTATCGCCAACATCATCAGTAGCTCAACACGAAGAGAACGAAGAAGAAGGTTGGACATTTAGTCGCAAGTCATGTAGCAGCGCCTCTTCAATCAGCCACAAAAGGAAACATCAAATCCATTAGCTGCTCAAAATCAAGGGGTTGGGTCCCCATACACCCATGCATGCCTTCCCACACATGCACGAGCAGGTCTGGTGCAATTTGGATGCAAGAATGGTGTGGCTTTGGCTGAGGTTTGGCCCAACAGAAGAAGGCCAATTTTGCTACGATGTAAGCTAAGGCTTACTTGATTCAAAACACATTTTCGTTCCCTTTTGAGTTTGATTATGACATTGATCAAATATTAATTTCTTTTGCATCAAACTCCTATGCTTCATATTCTGTTCAATTGATTAGTGGTATTCGTGCAATTTCTTGTTCCCTAAGATGACCCCTGAAAGCGAACGAACATTTTGGTGTCGTTGCTGAGGAGTAATGCACACTTATCACTATTTGGTTCTGCATCTTTTCACCTTCTTCTTACTTGATTTCTAACTTTGTCTTTGTTTTGATTGTTTCTAGGAAACTTCGAGCGAAGCACAACGTAAAGCTTAATACCATTGGCTCGGATCAACCACACCAAAGGTAGGTTAGTCTTCTTTCCTATCTTCCTTAACTGACCTACCTTTCTGGTGAAGATAAAAGAAAATTAAAAAAAACTATTTGGAAGCCAACCTTGCCTTAGTTTTCTAGAATTATCATTCGTGGCAAGAATTTCTTGATTTTCTAGTGTTGATTGAGATCAAAGAGATTTGTTTGGATTAGATACATCCAATCCTTGCTTTCTATGGCAATTAGGGACGTGAACTAAAATTTCTCAACACCTTAGACTAATCACCTTGTTTGAGCCCAATGTACTATTTTTGGAATTAAATTGGACATGGAATAGAGCTAATTAGGGTTTTGAACATTAGGGTTTAAAGTGTTAGTACATACTTGCCAATTATAAAGAAAAAAATCATTCCACATTTGTGTGCTACATAAGCCCTTGGTTGAATTGATCTAATTGTCAAACCCTAAAATCAAGGCTCTAAGATCAATTGAATCATAAAAGATGAGATCTAATAACCTAATTGTGAACCTAAATAGGGTGGTTCGAGTGACTTCACCCTAATTTCAACCTAAACCTTAGGGTAGGTAAGGTAAAGTTGGTTCACTTTGTGAATCAATTGTTTGGTGTAAAATCGTGGTTTTGAATATTTTTGTCGTAGTATAACACGAAAATATGTCAACAAATAAAATATAACGAGATAGTAATTCTGAGTCAAACTCATGGAGGCGTAAAGACAAATTTCTAACAAAATTTTTAACTTAATTTCTAACTAAATAAGAACCTAAACTCAATAGCTAAGATTGAATGTGGCAGATTTCCTGCACTAAGAATTCACCGATCGCGAATACGAAACAAATGATCATTGTGTAGATTAAATATATATAGCATGCATACAAAAAACATTCGTCATGAAATTCTCCAAATGTCTAAATGCTATCAAGATCATTACGGTGCAACATGTGATCATTAATCTATGAAGGAACCACAATACAACATAGAGATGATAAATTACTAAAGGAAATGATGGCTGTAATGATGACCATTTATTGACTAAAAGGAATCTTACACAGAGAATGAATAATAGAAGGATGCTTAGAAATCTAACATTAGAGGAATGCTTAGAAACTAACTAGAACATGAAATGTAACTTTTTGTAACTAGAATGCAGTAAATGGAAATGAGAAAAAGGAAGAGCTAGATTAAAGAATAAGGACACCAAGGAGTGGTACTTGGTGGCCTTCTTGGAGGGCTTGAGATGTAGAGGAGATGTCCACCAAGGTGGCTTGGTGGAGGTCCTGGCATGGAGGAGTCTTCTACTTGGAAGAAGAAGTCAGAGATGATGGCTGACAGGAAGGAGAAGAGGACAGAGGAGGGATCATGTCTAGGGGCGTCTACGAAGGGTTCAGTCATGGAGAGATTAGTAGAGGGAGGCATCTAAGGGAGCGTTCCATGGAGTTTTTTTTTTAATGGGAGGGGAAAAATCGAAAATGTGCCAAATCATTGGAGGGCACTTCAGATGTGGGATTTTTTTGAGTGGAATGTGGAGTTGGCGGTGGGAATTGGTTTTGGTGGGGTTGGCTTTTCCGCAATAGGTCTTTTTTAGAAATATCTTAACCTAATGTGTACGTAGCCATGTGTGTACATGATTGTGTGGGTTTGTGTTGGGTGTGGTGTGCATGGGTTTGTGTTGGGGATAAAATGAGATTAAATAAAAGGTGTAAAAAAAAGTGTGCATAGCTGGTGGATGTACGTGGGTTGTAGGAATGGGTTTTGCATAGGGTTAAGGTGGGATTAGGTTGTTTCAACCTAGGTTTGGGTCATCTGAAGGTGTGTGGGCTAGGCTTAGGAGGTCTCTAAGTAGTTTCCTAGGGTGTATGGTAGGTTCCCTAAGACAAAGGAGGCATAATAGGGCCTTTAGCTCCAAAATAGGAACTTTGAAGCAGTATCAGATGTTCAAGGAGTCTATCAGATGACTTAAACTCCAAAATCAGACATCTAAGGAGTAGGTTAGACATCCAATATTGGTGCAGTGCGAGCCTCCTAGATTGGTTTTCTGCAGAAATCAGACGTCCAACCTAATATCCGGAAGTCCAAAAGAGGGCTAGAATGTGTTTTAAGGGTTTTCTAGGGTAGGTTTGGTTCCTAAGTGTTTGGGAGACCTAATAGGTTTTGTGCACTACTGTAAAGGAATTAGGTCAAGGTTGGCTTGGGTTAGGATAAGCCTATTTCGTGGTGGATGGGGTAATAGGTTTATTCCTCCTCCTTTCTTCTCTCTTTACATCCTTTGTTGTTCTTTGGCTTCCTGGATCTTTTCTTCTCTTTTTTTTCTCCGACCTTGTTTCCTGGTCTTCTTTATTCACACATGGACCTATAATCATAATATATGACATTATAAAAAAAATAGGTCCATAAAACACATTATTTATAAATAAGCAAGTAAACATGATGCAAATGCAAACTACTATTCGAATGTGGAATTGCATTTAAGAGATGGTTTTGTTATAGTATACCGCGAAATGAATTGAAGGAAATAAAATTTAACTAAACTGGTGAGTCCCGGTCGAACTCAGGGAGGCAGAAAATGACTTGACTATAACATTGATTTAGATCTAAATACTAAATACTAATCACAATATATATAAAGCAAATCAATTAGTTCATTGACCAAGAGTATGCAAATAAAACTAGAGCCATAACTAAGACCTGCAATGCTAGAACAAGAATTAAAAAAATATCTAAACTATTAGAATAAGGGCACCAAGGGTGGCCCTTGGTGGCCTTTTGGAGAGGTTGGGGAGTGCAGCAGTGATACACCATGGTGGCTTGGTGGATGCTTTAGTGGAGGAGGGAGAGAGCCAAAGAAGCTTGGAGGACTGGAGAGATGGAAGAAGAGATTTGGAGGAGAGGATCTAAGGAGTTGTCCTCCATATGGGGTCCCCTAGGTCCTTTTTATAGTAAAAATGAGGGGTAAAGCTGGTATTTCGCCCACCAACTCATGCATAAAGCTTGGATTTATTAGATCCATTGATCTGGAGATCAATGGCTCTGATTGCACTTAAAAAAGCCTTCCCAAATGCTTCTTACATGTGGAGCTCTCCTTTGGCTGACACATGGGGCACGCTAATCCCACGAATTGCCATCACATGGCCATCATCAGGCGCTCACCCGCATCGCCTTCTAATTTCAAATGCCTTTGCTAAGATCTCGTGGATGCTCCACACTCAATCGTTAGTCATCTAATCTCAAGATTGAAAGGCTTAAATGAGTCGTTGATGTGCATATATCTAAATAGCCAAAAATGTCTATTAATGCATGTTCTTAGTGTCATATTAGCATCATGCATTGTAAATATTGCATAACACACATAATCATGTATTTTGGTGAAATTGTATAAATTGTATCGTAAATGTCTTCTTTTATGGCCCGGGACAGAGCAGCTTTTAATCGGGGCCTCGAATCGAAGATCCAACTGTATGGATCAAATCAGGGTGACTATTGGAGTTCAATGACTCTAAGATCACCCTGATCGGACATCCGTAGCACCAGATATATTCAGAGGAAGCCTAGAGATCAAGGGCCATGATGGTGACAAACTGCACATCAGATGACAAGTTCAACTGTACGGATGGGTTTGGATCGATAATCGCAGCCTAACAGCGAGAAAATCGGTCTAATCCAACATCCGTGGCACCATCTACAACACACAGAAGATGGATGGCTAAGATGGCACCATGTGACACCATCTCAGCTGCCCAATCAGCCCTAAGACCCATCGTAGCATGATGAGAGCCTCATCATGAGCCATAACTAGCTCATTTTGACACAATAAAGAAGATAAAAGCTCCTACATAACCTAGAAGAAGGCCTAACTGAAGAAACAAGTGCTCTAAGAAGAAAACATGAAATAAAGGTTAAAACTGCAATTTTACCATTGCAGTAGATAAACGGGATTTCTCAGAGGCAAAACATAGGTCAAATGGTCTAAATGAGATAAAAAGTGGGTTGAGTCAATCAGAAATGGGTTCATGTGCAATCTAAGAACTAAAAGACACTTGGTAACCCTAAAACAGACCCGCTTAAATTAACAAGGTTCCGGTTAGAACAAAAAGCAAGTAAACCCTCTACAAATCATGGAAAACCATACTCTAGGGTTTAGAACACTTAATTTGGCCTTTGGAACCTAGTTTGACCTAGATTAGGGTCCTAGCTCTTCAATTAACCTAATTTGGGTTTTTACGCAAAATATCCAGTCAAACGAGGTCAAACCTGAAATCTAACTTCTCCATTGGTTTCCTTAGGTCCAAATTAGGTTTATACCAAAATTTGGACCTAAGGAGAGGTCATCTTGACCTACTTTGCAAGTTAGTACACCCAAATCACAAAGAGGTCCCTATCTTTTGAATATCCTTGCAGAGAGCCCCCTAGGTTCCTCGCCTTCTTTGCAAACCGGTCCTGCCGCCATTGCTAGGGCAGAACCGAACTCCGGCGAGGTTCGGAGAGGGATTGCTCTCTAATCCCTCAGAGATTCCCTCCCAGAAATGGAAGGAGGATTCTCTGAGGAATTCCCTTCCTCATAAAGTCAATCACAATCGTTGGTGTGAACCCAATCTCTCGTGCGAACGCACGAGAGATTTGGGTATCCTAACTCCTTTCCATCTCCGGCGACCAACCTCAGGCAATTACGTGCCCTTCACGCCCTGCACACCAAGTCCAGCACCTATAAAACACCCCTCGGACCCGGCCACTCATCTTGAGCTTGATTTGGCCGAGTTTCCCCCTTCAATTCCTCTCCTCCTGCTCGGCCAAATACCCCAGCTAGCTCCGGCGAGCCCCCCTCCCCTCCCTCTTCGCTCTGCCACAAAACCAGTGGCAGAGTTAGCTTCCTGACCTCCCTCCGCGTCGCGCAGTACCAGCGCACGCCGCCTCAGCCCCGTCGTCGCCGCCGTTCTCCCCCACTGGGCGTCATCTTCTCCGGCGACAGCAAGTACTGCTGTCCGCCTTCCGTCCCCTTTCGTCCTTACAATTAGGTTAGAACTCCTCTCCATCCTGTCCCCTCTCTTTTCCCCCTGTTATCTCATCTGATTACCCCTCGACCGACGCTGACCACCCTCATCTTCCACATCACCGACCGAACTCCGGCGAGCCGCCCACACCACTCCGCCACTCCACACGGCTCGCCAACCACCTCGTGAGCTCCGCCTCATCACCAGGAACTCGCTCCACCCCACAACTGTCACTCCAGACCTCCATAACCACCCCCCGAACAACCCACCATCTCCGGCCATAGGTTGACCTAGGCGGGCACGCCTAGGCCGACAGGCAACCTGCAGCATCACCCACAGCCTTCGCCGTGCTACGGCGAAGGTTTCCCACTATTCTAATTGGGCCAATAGGCCGTTCTGTGGAAGTTCAGGTAAACGCTCCGGCCGCCATTAACAGTCGAAGCAGCAGGAAGCTTGGAGCAGCAGCAGGCGTCAGGCTTCCCAGGCGGCAGGTGCAGCAGACTCTAGCAAGAGTTGCGAGGTGACTGAGTTCAGCAAGGATCAGCAGCAGGGCCTTCAGCGTGGGCAATTGCACACGAGAGTCTGCGGGCGCACGCAAAGGAAGGGCGGAACGTTTAGTCCCACATCGTGGAATCTCAAGGCACAGGTATGGTATAAAGGTTTTTTGTGATATACGTTTACTGCCTCGAAAGCACAGGGGTGAGGTCCCTCACTGACCCCACCCGCCTCGTCCGCGGCCTGACCACGCGGACCTGGCGGATCCGACCCGACCTAGACCTACGCACTCCTCGCGCATCACACACCTGCAGGTGCGCCTGGTCCCGGGTACGATCCGACCCGATTGAGACTCTGGCTCTGGGAGAGCGGTTAGAGTGAGTTGCTTGAGAGAGAGACACGCGCGGGTAGAGGGAGAAGGGTTAGGTTTTGTTCCCCTGTGCAGGCAGGTTGATTGCAGGAGAAGGACGTGGCCGCTGCAGAAGAAAGGAGAAGCAAGACAAAGAAGAAGAAGAAAGCAAGACAAAGAAGAAGAAGAAGGCAACGAAGAAAGGAGAAGCAAGACAGAAGAAGAAGAAAGAAAGAAGTCTTCGCAGGCGAAGGAGGAAAACAGAAAGGTTAGAAGTCTTCGCAGGCGAAGGAGGAAAACAGAAAGGTTAGAGGTCTTCGCAGGAGAAGAAGAAGAAGGACAAGGGAAGATTGCAACGAGATCTGAAAGGCAAAGCAGAAAAAGAAAAAGAGAAAGAAAGATCACATTTAAGACGTCTGATACATAAATCAGACGTCTAATTCTATTTTTTTTTATATCTTTCTTAAAAACTCTTTGAATCAATTATATTTGCATTTAACAGTTGTATTCTTGGGTTTTACAAAGTACTGAGTTTGCTCCCTGTGTTCGACCTCGGATACTCTAGTTGTTCGAGTAATAAAATTATTTGTTTAAACGTTTTGTCGGTTCTACTACAACGTAATACGCCTTTAAATCCGCACAGAAACGTTGACAACATTTTGGCGCGCCCCCTGACCAATCTGCTTTCCAAGGATGTGCCTTTCGGAATTTCCAAGGAATGCACTCAAGCATTTGAGATCTTACGTGACCGAGTCACCCAAGCCCCAATCCTACAGTCCCCTGATTGGTCTCAACCCTTTGAGATCATGTGCGATGCATCTGACTTCGCTGTAGGAGCGGTTTTGGGGCAGAAAATTGATGGGAAACCTGTGGTCATTTACTACGCCAGCAAAACACTGGATGAGGCTCAGCGTAACTATACGGTTACTGAGAAAGAGCTGCTGGCCGTAGTATTTGCCCTGGAAAAATTCAGATCATACCTTCTGGGTTCCCGTGTTATCATATACTCGGATCACACAGCTGTGAGGCATCTCCTAGCCAAGAAGGACGCGAAACCTCGATTAATCCGCTGGATCTTGCTGTTGCAAGAATTTGACATCGAGATTCGCGACAAGGCGGGAAAGCACAATGTGGTAGCTGATCATTTATCCCGCCTTCCTCCTGAAATTATTGATCCGTCCGGACCTATTACAGAACATTTTCCTGATGAGCACCTCCTGACTATCAGTACAAGTCTTCCATGGTTCGCCGATATTGTTAATTACCTGGCATCACATCAGATTCCGCCCGATTGGTCGAAGGCCAAAAAGGACAAATTGCGTTCTGATGCCAAGTATTACCTATGGGAAGACCCGTATCTCTTCCGCATTGGTGCTGATCAGATAATCCGACGATGCGTCACGGAAGTGGAAATCAAAGACATACTCTCATTTTGCCATGACCAGGCATGCGGTGGACATTTTTCGGGACATAAAACCGCATCGAAAGTCCTCCAGTGTGGTTTCTACTGGCCCACAATTTTCAAAGATGCATACAATCACTGTAAGGCATGTTCCCGTTGCCAGACTCTAGGCAACATGAGCCATAGAGACATGATGCCTCTACAGCCGATCTTGGTATGCGAAATTTTTGATATTTGGGGGATTGATTTCATGGGACCCTTTCCTACCTCGGATGGCTTCGAATACATTTTACTCGCAGTTGATTATGTTTCCAAATGGATAGAAGCCATTCCGACTCGAACCAACAATCATAAAGTCGTTATAAAATTCCTTCATCAAAACATTTTCTCAAGGTTCGGGATTCCGCGTGCTATAATTTCCGACGGAGGGACCCATTTTACAAACGCTCAGTTCAGGTCACTAATGATCAAATACGGGGTGTCGCACCGAATCTCTACTCCTTACCACCCTCAAACTAATGGTCTAGCTGAGCTATCTAACCGAGAGATCAAGAAGATCCTTCAGGTTACTGTTCGACCTGATAGAAAAGATTGGTCTTCTCGGCTTCCGGAAGCATTGTGGGCCTATAGGACCGCCCACAAGACCCAATTAGGAATGTCTCCCTTCAGACTAGTGTACGGGAAGGCATGTCACCTCCCCGTCGAATTGGAGCATAAAGCCTATTGGGCAGTACGGACCTGTAATCTCGACCTTTCTAAGGCTGGAACCCACAGAAGATTTCAAATGAGCGAGATCGATGAATTACGCCACGACGCATATGAGAACTCGCGAATTTACAAAGAACGGGTTAAAGCTTTTCACGACAAACACATTTCTAGAAAGGTCTTTCATCCTGGTCAAAAAGTTTTACTCTTTGATGCTCGACTCAAACTATTCCCAGGAAAGCTAAGATCCAAGTGGGTCGGACCCTACCTAGTCCGCCAAATCTTCGGAAATGGAGCTATTGAAATCAGCCCACTCAGCCACGATTCTGAACCATTTGTCGTGAATGGGCAGAGACTCAAGCCGTTCATTGACATGACCGATATAGATTTGACTGAGTCATCCTTTACCCTCCTTTCCTCTTGAGCTCATTACGCCCAGCCGATGGCGTAAAACTCAGCGCTTAACGGGAGGCAACCCGTCATTCTTTGAAAAACCTGAAACCGTTTCTGACATCGCTATGCGGAATTCATATTGCACTTTAGGGTTCACCCATTAGAACAGCCGACTTCACCTCAGGTATACCTACCCGAGATTAGAAATCGTTCGCAACAAGTCGCTTCGACCCATTCACTCACCACACACCTGTCTTAACACATGAACTAAGCTGAATTCGAACCCACCTAATTTACAATGGGGACATTGCAAATCTTAGGCATGGGGGGGTATGAAAGTGCAAAATGTCAGAAAAGTCATATCAAGAAAGGGTTTCATTCATAAAAAAAAAAAAAAAAAAGGGGACTTGATAGAGGGGAGGAACAATTCAGGGTCATACAAATGAGAGGAGGAAAAGAAAGAAAAATGACAAAAAAAAAAAAAAAAGAGCAAAAATAAAGAAAGGAGCACAAAAGGAAAAGAAAAAGAAAAAGTCATTAGTAAAAGATTAAGGGGTTAACTGAAGTTCTAGACCGAGTCAAGAAAAAGAAAAGAAAAATGCTACAGAGATATAACAAGAGATTAGCGGGAACGCTGGTCTTAGGCCTCTTGGGCTAGATTTTTAGCTTAAAAAGTCACGTATCCGTTAAAATCTGGACAATCCTCAAGAGGTTGAGGAAAATGCGAAGCTTAAGTATTAGGTCTAAGGCTTAGGAAGTATTCGGCCTCGTTAACTGACCTCCGGTTTGCGGGATTCGGTAACCTAAGCACCCAAATTCACACACAGTCTGGTTCAGTGCGCATAAATATTCAAAACACGCAAGAGCGTTTAATATTCTGAAAAAGTCACCTAGATTAGGAGCGGCCAATCAACACAAGTTGATTTGGACGAGTTCCCAGCGCGGAGAGGCGGGAAATTCCCCTCGAAGATGCGTAACAACATATCATCTCCTCGGTGCTTGTCTCTTAGGATATTTAAATATCCTACTGGAGGCATGTAAGCACTCTGTTGGTTCAGACACCATGGGTGGCATTATCACGAAATGTCAATCGCCAGGGTCTGAATTCAGCCACGGAACGCCATGGGCGGGATTATCTCGAAATCTCGAAAGCCAGGGTTCCGGGGGTTGCCATGGGCGGGATTATCTCGAAATCTCGAAAGCCAGGGACCTTTGAGGATTGATGATGGGGACGAGGAATCCGATACAGACCGTGTTGAGAAGCTAATCCGAAGCTAGAAATAAAAAAGAAAAGAGAGAGAAAAGCTCTCCAAACAAATAAATCTTCTATCTCTCTCTTACAAAAAACGCACTGCAAACTGAACTTAGGCTAAAAATATCTCAAGCACGGGTGCTTTAACCGCGGAGTCCAACAAACCCTAGGTTAGGTTCTGTGGGCCGTAGAAACCTTTGCAGAAGACTGAGGCTAAAGCGGAACAGGTCCGGATTTTGGTTGGTACTTGAGTACCTCTAGGCCTATTGTCGGCATTCCCACCTAATCACAAAAGAAAAGGAGAAGCACTTATCATTGTTGACAACATTCAGGGTCTAGAACGGAAGTTAAAACTTTGAAATTTTGCTAAGGGACTAGCAAAAGCTAGGCATGGGGGTATGATGAGAGCCTCATCATGAGCCATAACTAGCTCATTTTGACACAATAAAGAAGATAAAAGCTCCTACATAACCTAGAAGAAGGCCTAACTGAAGAAACAAGTGCTCTAAGAAGAAAACATGAAATAAAGGTTAAAACTGCAATTTTACCATTGCAGTAGATAAACGGGATTTCTCAGAGGCAAAACATAGGTCAAATGGTCTAAATGAGATAAAAAGTGGGTTGAGTCAATCAGAAATGGGTTCATGTGCAATCTAAGAACTAAAAGACACTTGGTAACCCTAAAACAGACCCGCTTAAATTAACAAGGTTCCGGTTAGAACAAAAAGCAAGTAAACCCTCTACAAATCATGGAAAACCATACTCTAGGGTTTAGAACACTTAATTTGGCCTTTGGAACCTAGTTTGACCTAGATTAGGGTCCTAGCTCTTCAATTAACCTAATTTGGGTTTTTACGCAAAATATCCAGTCAAACGAGGTCAAACCTGAAATCTAACTTCTCCATTGGTTTCCTTAGGTCCAAATTAGGTTTATACCAAAATTTGGACCTAAGGAGAGGTCATCTTGACCTACTTTGCAAGTTAGTACACCCAAATCACAAAGAGGTCCCTATCTTTTGAATATCCTTGCAGAGAGCCCCCTAGGTTCCTCGCCTTCTTTGCAAACCGGTCCTGCCGCCATTGCTAGGGCAGAACCGAACTCCGGCGAGGTTCGGAGAGGGATTGCTCTCTAATCCCTCAGAGATTCCCTCCCAGAAATGGAAGGAGGATTCTCTGAGGAATTCCCTTCCTCATAAAGTCAATCACAATCGTTGGTGTGAACCCAATCTCTCGTGCGAACGCACGAGAGATTTGGGTATCCTAACTCCTTTCCATCTCCGGCGACCAACCTCAGGCAATTACGTGCCCTTCACGCCCTGCACACCAAGTCCAGCACCTATAAAACACCCCTCGGACCCGGCCACTCATCTTGAGCTTGATTTGGCCGAGTTTCCCCCTTCAATTCCTCTCCTCCTGCTCGGCCAAATACCCCAGCTAGCTCCGGCGAGCCCCCCTCCCCTCCCTCTTCGCTCTGCCACAAAACCAGTGGCAGAGTTAGCTTCCTGACCTCCCTCCGCGTCGCGCAGTACCAGCGCACGCCGCCTCAGCCCCGTCGTCGCCGCCGTTCTCCCCCACTGGGCGTCATCTTCTCCGGCGACAGCAAGTACTGCTGTCCGCCTTCCGTCCCCTTTCGTCCTTACAATTAGGTTAGAACTCCTCTCCATCCTGTCCCCTCTCTTTTCCCCCTGTTATCTCATCTGATTACCCCTCGACCGACGCTGACCACCCTCATCTTCCACATCACCGACCGAACTCCGGCGAGCCGCCCACACCACTCCGCCACTCCACACGGCTCGCCAACCACCTCGTGAGCTCCGCCTCATCACCAGGAACTCGCTCCACCCCACAACTGTCACTCCAGACCTCCATAACCACCCCCCGAACAACCCACCATCTCCGGCCATAGGTTGACCTAGGCGGGCACGCCTAGGCCGACAGGCAACCTGCAGCATCACCCACAGCCTTCGCCGTGCTACGGCGAAGGTTTCCCACTATTCTAATTGGGCCAATAGGCCGTTCTGTGGAAGTTCAGGTAAACGCTCCGGCCGCCATTAACAGTCGAAGCAGCAGGAAGCTTGGAGCAGCAGCAGGCGTCAGGCTTCCCAGGCGGCAGGTGCAGCAGACTCTAGCAAGAGTTGCGAGGTGACTGAGTTCAGCAAGGATCAGCAGCAGGGCCTTCAGCGTGGGCAATTGCACACGAGAGTCTGCGGGCGCACGCAAAGGAAGGGCGGAACGTTTAGTCCCACATCGTGGAATCTCAAGGCACAGGTATGGTATAAAGGTTTTTTGTGATATACGTTTACTGCCTCGAAAGCACAGGGGTGAGGTCCCTCACTGACCCCACCCGCCTCGTCCGCGGCCTGACCACGCGGACCTGGCGGATCCGACCCGACCTAGACCTACGCACTCCTCGCGCATCACACACCTGCAGGTGCGCCTGGTCCCGGGTACGATCCGACCCGATTGAGACTCTGGCTCTGGGAGAGCGGTTAGAGTGAGTTGCTTGAGAGAGAGACACGCGCGGGTAGAGGGAGAAGGGTTAGGTTTTGTTCCCCTGTGCAGGCAGGTTGATTGCAGGAGAAGGACGTGGCCGCTGCAGAAGAAAGGAGAAGCAAGACAAAGAAGAAGAAGAAAGCAAGACAAAGAAGAAGAAGAAGGCAACGAAGAAAGGAGAAGCAAGACAGAAGAAGAAGAAAGAAAGAAGTCTTCGCAGGCGAAGGAGGAAAACAGAAAGGTTAGAAGTCTTCGCAGGCGAAGGAGGAAAACAGAAAGGTTAGAGGTCTTCGCAGGAGAAGAAGAAGAAGGACAAGGGAAGATTGCAACGAGATCTGAAAGGCAAAGCAGAAAAAGAAAAAGAGAAAGAAAGATCACATTTAAGACGTCTGATACATAAATCAGACGTCTAATTCTATTTTTTTTTATATCTTTCTTAAAAACTCTTTGAATCAATTATATTTGCATTTAACAGTTGTATTCTTGGGTTTTACAAAGTACTGAGTTTGCTCCCTGTGTTCGACCTCGGATACTCTAGTTGTTCGAGTAATAAAATTATTTGTTTAAACGTTTTGTCGGTTCTACTACAACGTAATACGCCTTTAAATCCGCACAGAAACGTTGACAACATAGCATCACCAAGGGCTCTTCATTGCACAAACCTAGTTATTGGATCTTGATCCGATGACCAGGAGTTACTCGGATGCACTGCTCTCATCTTCATAAGGCATAAGGCACGGACGATCTGAGTCATTGTATCTTGATCCAACGGCTACAGGTGCACGTGCCTAATTCCTTAATGCGACAAAAAGCCACTTGTAGCGCAGCCATCATGAAGATGCGGGCGAGACACGAGGTGCACGTTCGGAACGTAACGCATCTGAAATCAAGCACGGGTGTGGGAGCAGGTGTAATTCAGTCTCTAGATGGTGATCAGGCGGGCGAAGAGAGGAGACATGGCATGTGGAGGAGCTTTCGATCATGTACGTGCACGTTGACATGCTTCTTCATGCCCCATCTCACACATGGGCGTAGTTAGGTGAAGCTGAAATGGGTGAGGAGCGATCTAAGTCCTCCGATCTTGCGATCTGATGGCTGAGATTTCTTAGACGTGGGCAAGTGTTGAGCATATAGTAGGCGAGGAGGCAGGCATGCGCGTGAAGCTACGGTGACGTAGGGTCTTTAGTGACGCTTAAATCCATCACTAAAAGCACCCTCATTTAATGTTTTAACTATGTAATGACGAAATTACCCCATATGATTGGTACTATAAAAGGAGACCCCTACCCTATGAAATTCTCATCCCTTCCTTCACCTCTCTCCCTCTCCAAAGCTCCAAAAGAAGTGTGTCCCACAATCGGGATGCTACTCTAGAGCCAAATCCAGGTTTTCTCGCCCCCATTCCGAAAGTGGATTCTGCGATGACGACGACATGCTACCTTGTTCCCACTTCTTCCTGCTTCATCCTCCTTCATCCTGCTTCTTCCTTCGTCTTCCAGGCGTCACACCGTCAAACTCATCCTCTAAGCATCCAGAGGAGGATAACAACTCTCTCCCTTCTTTTCAATTGCTTTGTAGAAATGAATTTCTTGCTTTCTATTTTTAAAAATAGTATTATTTTATCAAGTGATTGTTCTCTCTCCCTCTCTCTCTCTTTCTTATTATTTATATCTATTCCATTGTAATTATCTCATTTTCAAAAGAAAATACAAAATAATATAATCGCGGATTTAAGATTGACGTAGCCTCCTTATGATTGACTTGAAATTTCCTTACAAATTTTGGTAAAATTTTATTTGTTGATCGGATTACTTCGCAAATCGCACTACAACGATCGGATTTTCCAATCCAACTTCGATCGTGCAGTTTTCTGATACCAACATTTTGGCATCCTTGTCGGGAAAAACTACCCGATCGAAGTTGGATTTGAAAAACCTATTGTTGTAGTGAGATTTGCGAAGTAATCCATCAACAGATAAAATTTTACCAAAATTCATAAAGAAATTCCTGGTCGAACATAGGGAGGCTATGTTGATCTTAAATCCATGATTATATTTTTTTGTATTTTTGTTTGAAAATGAGATAATTACAATGGAATAGATATATGCAAAAAGAAAGAGAGAGAGAGAGAGAATAATCACTTGATAAAATAACACTGTTCTTACAATTAGAAAGTAGGAATGATTACAACTAGAAAGCGGGAAATTCTATTCTAGAATGCGATTAAAAAGAAGGGAGAGAGATGTTATCCTCCATGACGAATGCTTGGAGGACAAGCCGGACGGAGCGACGCCTGGAAGACAGAGGTTAGAGCGGGAAGAAGGAGAACGAAGTAGGAAGAAGCGAGAACAAGGCAGCACGTTGTCATCATCGAGGGATCCACTTCTGGAAAAGGGGCGAGAAAACTTGGATTTGGCCCTAGTGTAGCATCCCAAGTGTGGGACAAGCTTCTCATGAGCTTTAGAGAGGGAGACAGGTGAAGGAAGGGAAGAGAATTTTGTAGGTTAGGGGTCGCCTTTTATAGTTGCAAGGATAGGGGGCAATTTGGTGATTACATAGTTAAAAGATTAAATAAGGGGGTCTTTAGTGATGTATTTAAGCATCACTACAGACCCCACGTCGCAGCAGCTTCGTGCGCATGCCTGACTCCTCGCCTGCTGCATGCTCAACGCCTGCCTACGTCAAAGAAATCTCAGCTGTCCGATTGATGGATCGTACGGCGATCAGATCGCTCCGCGCTTGCCTCAACATCGCCAAATCGCACTCCCGTGCGTGCGATGGGGCGTAAAGAAGCATGTCATCGTGTGTGTACACGATCGAAAATGTTGGTATCGAAAAACTATGCGAACAAAGTTAGTTTCGAAAAACCTGTCGTTGTAGTGTGATTTGCAAAGTAATATGTTAATAGATAAAATTTTATCGAAATTCGTAAAGAAATTCCGGGTCGAACACAGGGAGGCTATGTTGATCTTAAATCTGTGATTATATTTTTGCATTTTTGTTTGAAAATGAGATAATTATAATGGAATAGATATAAACAATAAGAAAGAGAGAGAGAGAACAATCACTCGATAAAATAGCATTGTTCTTACAATTAGAAAGTAGGAAATGATTACAACTCGAAGACGAAAAATTCTATTCTAGAAAGCGATTAAACAGAATGGAGAGAGATGTTATCCTCCTCGACGAATGGTTGGAGGATGAGTTGGATGGAGCAATGCCTTGAAGATGGAGGATGGAGTTGGAAGATGGAGGATGAAGTAGGAAGAATCAGGAACGAGGCAGCACGTCGTCATTATCGTGAGATCCACTTCCGGAATGGGGTGAGAAAACTTGGATTTGGCTCTAGAGTAGCATCCCTGGTGTGAGAGAAGCTTCTCTTAAGCTTTAGAGAAGGAGAGAGGTGATGGAAGGGATGGGAATTTTGTAGGGTAGGGGTCTCCTTCTATAGTTTCAAGGATAGGGGGTAATTTGTTGATTACATAGTTAAAAGATTAAATGAGGGGGTCGTTAGTGTTGGAACCTTGTTCCACAACTTATTTTGGTGTTAACAAAATTATTATGGATTAATGTTTGCCATTAAGTGTTTTTCAGATTTAGGTGAAGGAGCAAGGCAAACAAGAAATAATGGAGGCATGATGGTGAAAAGAAAAAGATCATGTCATGGAGGATGACAAGGATGTGTCGAGGAGAAGAAGATCATCTTCGACCTTTAGTTTCTCTAGTTTAGATTTTATATTTATAGATTGTATATGCCTCTTAACAAAAGAGTCATAACTTAGATCGTAAAATCAAGTAGAGATAAATTATGATTGATTTATATCGAAATCATTTTCAAAGAACGTAATTGATTAAAACGCTTAAAATAGGTACTTGTAAGCAAGTACCGGTACTATTTATGAGTACTGGCATTTGCAAGTCACAAGTTTGAGAATTCGTCTCAAACTGTGAACAAGTACCGGTACCAACCATGAGTACCGATGCATGTTGGCCACAAGTTGAAGGCTTAATTCTAGCCTGAACCTTTCAAGTACCGATACCCATGATGAGTACCGGTATAGGTAAGTTACTGTGCCCAAGAAATTCCAAACCTGGGAGTGACAAGTACCGGTACCCATGATGAGTACCGGTACCAGGACTCATGTATTGGTGGCAGTGAGCTGCTAGTACCGGTACAGGTACTTTATTACCGGCACCAGCTAGCCATTGGCCCAAAACATAATGGTAGAAATATTAATTCCAACAATAAGAACGTTGGGAATTAAATCCCAACGTCTAGTAGACGAGTATCGTAGGTCCTAAACTCTATAAAGTGACCCTATGACTCTTTGTTTGCACACTAGAGACAAGAGAAAAGAGAAGAAAATTTCTAGAGCTATTATTCATATTTTCCACCACATATTCAAGAGAAGAAATTGTGTTTGCTGCCTTCCAATCGTGCTACGAGTTTGCAAACACATTGGCATGTTTTGTTCACGCAATTCAACATGATTCGTGTCCATCCTAAGCTCTCAAATTGGTAATATTATTTTAATTATGTTGAGAGGCATACGAACTTAGTTGTAAGATCTTTTTTCTTACACATGTATTTTATTTGTTCTTGAGCATTTGCTCGTTGGGTTGTAACAAACCCATTTTTCTACTTGGGTTGAGGTAACCCGTTAATTACCTCGGTTTAGTAAATTGATTTCCTCGGGGATGAGGGAATCAGGTTAAAAACCCTAAGCTGGGAGGCTTAAGTAGTGGAGTACCCAAGGGAGGGGAACCACTACACATATTGTGCCAATTTTTGTGGTTTGATTGATTGTGCAAATTGTCTTATTATTACTAATATTGTTCTTAAGTGTTTGTGCATGTAGCCATATTCAATATTTTAGACCCTATCAAGTGGTATTAGAGCTTGTTCATGTAGTGACAGATTTAAGTATCACTAAAGACTCCACGTCACCACAGATTCGCACACATGCTCGACTCCTAGCCTGCTACACGCTCAACACCTGCCCACATCCAAGAAATCTCAGTGATCAGATGGCTCAAATCGCTCCTCGCTTGCTTCATCTTCCCCTAACCGCGTGCCCTAGCATGCGATGGGGCATAAAGAAGCACGTCATCGTGCACGTACACGATCGAAAATGTTGGTATCGGAAAACTATGAGATCAAAGTTGGTTTAGAAAAACCCGTCGTTGTAGTCTGATTTGTGAAGTAATTCGTCGAAAGATAAAATTTTACCGAAATTCATACAGAAATTCTGGGTTGAACACGAGGAGGCTGTCGATCTTCAATCTGCACTTATATTTTTTTGTATTTTTATTTGAAAATGAGATAATTACAATGGAATGGATATATACAATAAGAAAGAGAGGGAGAGAGAACTATCACTTGATAAAATAACATTGTTCTTACAATTAGAAAGCAGGAAATGATTACAACTAAAATTCTGGAAATTCTATTCTAGAAAGCAATTAAACAGAAGTGAGAGAGATGTTATCCTCCTCGATGAATGGTCGAAGGACGAGCCGAACAGAGTAACGCCTGGAAGACGAAGGACGGAGCTGGAAGGAGGAGGATGAAGCAGGAAAAAGTGGGAACGAGGCAGCACATCGTCATCATCGAGAGATCCACTTTCGAAATGGGGGTGAGAAAACTTGGATTTGGCTCTAGAGTAGCATCCCAAGTGTGGGACAAGCTTCGCTTGAGCTTTGGGGAGGGAGAGAGGTGAAGGAAGGGATGAGAATTTCGTAGGGTAGGGGTCTCCTATTATAGTTGCAAGGATAGGGGGCAATTTGTTGATTACATAGTTAAAAGATTAAATGAGGGGGTCCTTAGTGATGGATTTAAGCATCACTAAAGACCCCATGTCACCGCAGCTTCCTGCGCATGACCGCCTCCTTGCCGTCTATGCACTCAACGCCCACCCATGTCCAAGAAATCTCAACGATCGCACAGCTCAGATCTCTCCTCACCTGCTTCAGCTTCGCCTAACTGCGCGCCTGTGCATGTGATGGGGCATGAAGAAGCATGTCATTGTACGTGTACACAACTCAAAGCTCTTCCACGTGCCACATCTCCGCTCCTTGCCAGCCCGATCGCCATCTGACGGCTGAATGGTGCCTGCTCCTGCACTAGCACCTGATTTGAGATGCACTGTGTTTCGAACGTGCGCCTCGCGTCTCACCCATAGTTGCATGATGGCTGTGCTGCAGGAGGATTTTTGTCGCGTTTAGGAATTAGGCACGTGCTCCTGTGCCAGTTGGATCAAGATCCAACGGCCCAGATCGTCCATGGCTTATGCCTTATGAAGATGAGAGCAGCGCATTTGAGTAATTCCTGGCCATTGGATCAAGATCCAACGGCTAGGATCCTAGGATGAAGAGCCCTTGGAGATGCAGTGGTGGGTCTTAGGGCTGGTTGGGCAGCTGAGATGGCACCATGTGGCACCATCATAGCCATCCATCTTCTGTGTGTTGTAGATGGTGCCACGGATGTCGGATTGGACTGATTTTCATGTCGTTAGGCTACGATTATTGATCCAAACCCATCTATGCGGTTGGATTTGTCATCTGAAGTACGGTTTGGCACCATCTTGGCCCTTGATATCTAGGGTTCCTCGGACTATATCTGGTGCTATGGATGTCTGATCAGGGTGATCTTGGAGTTGTTGAACTCCAATCGTCACCCTGATCAGATCCGTACAGCTGGATCTTCGATCCGAGGCCCCGATTAAAAGTTGTCCTGTCCCTGGCTATAAAAGGAGACAATTACTATGCAATTTATACAATTTGATCTAAATGCATGATTGTGCAAGTAATGCAATATTTACAATGCATGATGCTAATATGACACTAAGAACATGCATTAACTGACATTTTTGGCTATTTTGATGTATCCACATCATACCCCCATCCCTATCTTTTGCTACTCCCTAGCAAAAACTACATGCTATTCATAAAAGAATTAGGATTGGATTACTCGGACAAAAGTCATTTTCAACAATAAGAAATTTTTTTACATCAGACCTGAACTTTCTAAGACACAACAACACCAAGGTATCTGCCAAAATGTAGACTACCTCAAGACCTCACCTTATTCAAAGAAGGATCTCTTTTTCACCTTTTTTTTCTTGATTTTTGAGTTTAGGGTTACAGAGCAGCTTTCTTCGGCCACTCAACCCACCCAAGACTTGATGTGAACCCTAAGTTCTAAGAATCTTTTTGTGAATGTGATAGACTCGCTGATCAACAATTAGAATGGACTTCAAGTTTCTACATCCCTAAGTGACCTTAGAAAGAATTCTACCAAAAGGTGTATCTATATGACTGGTAGCTTTCTCCCTGCTTTTACTTTTTATGGGGTCAATACAAGGGTGAATCCATTGTATATCTCCCTAGCTTATTCTACTTCTCCGCTTCTTCATAAGTGTTTTAGGAATTAAACGTGCATTTCTTAAGCTGGGATCTGGACAACCTACCATTGGGCTGTTGCCCACGATAACTTGCCAACCATACTCGTGTGATGAAGTGTGGCTTTTTTCTATTTTCTCCTTTTATTTTCTTTTTATTTTCTTATTTTCTTTTTGGACTTTCTTTTTCTTTTACTATTTTTTTTAAGTAGGTGGCTTCCCTAGTCTAAGATTTACCTAAAGACAGCAGGAAAAGAATGGTTCAGTGGCTTGGCTCTGGACAACCTACCTATGGGCTGTTAGCCATGATAATTTGCCAGCCATACCACCCTAGAAGGGTCATTAGCTACCCAATTTCCATTAAAATCGTCTTGGCAACTAGGGCTGCCAAGACTGGAGGATGGCTATCCCAACGGCAGGCGGCTTAGGGGCAATGGCTGGCGGGAGTAGGGAGGGGGAAGGTTGGCATATTTGGAGGCGTAATGGTTGGAGGAGGAAGGTGCGGGGGGAATCTACTGCTTACAGCAAAAGGGGGATGGAGGCAAGGTGGTTTGATAGAAGGGGAACAAAGCTTCTCAGCAAGGTTCTGTGTTTCCGCTGCCGACGACAGGGACATATGGCGGCCACCTGCCGATTCCCTGTGGTTTGTCTGGAATGTGGAGGTTTCGGTCACAAAAGGGATTCATGTAGAAGTTGGGCGGGACCGAGGAGTAATGGCCTTTTCCTGAGCTCGTGAAATTTGAATTCTAGGGCTACTCAGATTCCCCCTCCACCCCCATCTTTGCATAAATCGAGAGGGCTTGTGGCTGATGTGGAGGTGCCGATGATGGAGAACATCAAAGCTACGGAGATGGCCTTGTGTGGAGCTCTGGTGGGGGAGGTTATCTCTGGAATACCGTCGGCGAAGAGTGTTCGCACCCTAGTAACCTCTCTATCCCTCTCGACCAACTCATGCCAGATTTCTTTTCTATTAATACATGCTTTATTCTCTTTGGGTTGGGAATGGGGGATGTCGAGAAGTTGCATTTTCAAACATCTTGTAGTGATGGCTGCACGGTGATCTGGAGATTGGTTTCTCCTTTTGATGGAGCCTTGCCAGAGAGACCGACCCAGAGAGTGGGGAGTAGGTCGAGAAAACCCTACATCGAGGGTCTGCCTCTACATTTGAGGTCAAAGGAGGTTGTGTTGACGATGATCTCAAGCTTTGCATCAGTGGCAGAGGACGCGGTCGTCGGACTACTGGAGGGGAATGGACGTCTGTTGAGTGTGAAGGTTGATGTCTTCATCGTTGGCTCTATACCCGACAGTCTGATTTTGAGGTGTGGTGGAAGCTCCTATATGTTGAGGCTGAAATTCTTGGTGGGGGATACTATAGCAATGCAATTTAAGTCGCCTGGATCTACAACTGATAAGGAGGCGACTACTCAGGAGTTGTACACAGCTCATGGCGATGAACCCCAAATTGCCGAGGCTTGTAAAGACTACTATGATGGGGAAATGAGGGGGCTTCAGAATGAAGAAATGGAGGAACTGGGCAGAGGGGAAATGACAGAACCATCGTCCATGGTGGAAGGGGATGTACTGTCAGTTGGTGTGGAGAATGAGGAGCAGGGGAATCTGGACATGCAGCCTGGGTCTGTAAAGGATCAACAGGACCTGGAGAGAAAGAAGACCATAAATGTGAAGGGGGATCTCATGCAAAGAAGGGTAAGGGGAGATCACCGTATAGCCTGCGACCGAGAAAATAAAAGGCTATTATACGGATGGATGAAGATGAGGTTGCAAAGGTCATGCAAGTGTGCAAATGCCATTCACTCAGGAGAGAGGGATCCAATGAGGATTGATGAGAATCCTCACTTGGAACGTGCGTGGGTTGCACGACAAAAGTCGGAGGGCATCCTTGATGAGATATTTGAGAGAATGGGGAATCGATTGTGCACTCATTCAAGAGACACACATTGAAGGTAATTCTGATAGGCTGTGGTCCGACTTGATAGCTTTAGGGATGAATGATTTTGTGCAAACTAATGCACATGGGAGGTCAGGCTGCATTGCTATTTGGTGGAGGAAGAGGTGGGCTCAGTGTTTGGAGGTTCACAAAGCCAGACATATGCTGACATGCAAATTTCAGATTCACCAGCGGTAGGAATATATTTGGATTACTGGAGTATATGGTCCTTGTATTGCATCTGCCAGGTAGGAGCTATCAGAGGAGTGGTCTGCGGTGGCTGAGTTGGTGTAGGGGGGAATGTGGCTGACGGGTGGGGATTTTAATTATGTGTTAATAGGGGCTGATAGGCTAAATGGAAGCACAACAGTTCGACTATTCGATTTCAGATGATGTTTCAATCTCTGTAGTTGAATGAATATCCTTCCTCTGGAGTGGCTTGCCGCAATGGAAACGGGCTGGCATCCAGGCTTGATAGATTCTTTGGGAATGTGGACATCCTTGTTAGATTTCAACTGTCGAATGTGAGTGGGTTGAGCCGACCCTTTTCAGATCATACCCCTTTGGTATGGGACAGTGGGGAAGAAACACAAGTTGGATCCTACTTCAAAATGAAACGTTCATGGATGTATGAACTGAGCTTTTACCAGATGATCAGCTCTTGGTGGAGAGCTAAAGAGGTGCAGGGGTCTGCTATTGTCAGGCTGTCAGCCAAGTTGGTTGGCTTGCACATGGTCTTAAAGGAGTATGGATCTACTGTTGGCTTGCTGAGGAGGTAGAGGAGAAGGGAAGCTTTGAGTAAAATTTAGGAGCTGGACTCCAAGGAAGAAGCTGGTCGTTTATCTGAAGATGAGTTGGCTGAAAGAAAAATGTGGCAGGGCGTTGTTCTTGATGAAGACCTAAAACAAGAAATCAATTTGAGGGTGAGATTCAGGCAGCTATGGCTTAAGGAGGGGGATGCAATGCAAAGTTTTTTCATCTTGCAGCTAGTTCTCGGAGACGTGCTAATTTTATTTCCTCTATTCTATGTGGGGGACATAGGGTCTCTTCTGATCAGGAGATTAAAACTGAAGCCATCAAATATTTTAGAGGGGCATCTCGAGCACCTAAGAGGGGGAAATGGAGAATGGCAGGATGGGAGGGTCCTAGGGTGACAAGTGAACAGGCTGAGCACTTGACTGCACCTATTACTGAACAGGAGACCCTGTAGGCAATCAATGAACTAAATGTGGAAGGCTCTCCGGGCCCTGATGGAATACAAGTTTTATTTTACAAGGAGATGTGGAGTGTGGTGGGTAAGGAGGTGATGGATGTTATCAGAGAATCTGAGGTGGGAAATGCCGGTTTTGAGAGGATTAACAAGTCCTAACTTTTTCTTTTGTCAAAATCAATGGGGGCAGAGCAATTTTCAGATTTCAAGCTGATTTCCCTCTCAAACTCCATCTACCTTATCATCAGCAAGACCTTGGCTAATAGGCTGAGAGTTGTTCTACAGGACCTGATTCATCCAGTACAGGCTGCTTTCTTACCCAACAGATCACTTCAAGAATCCTTTATACTGGCTCAGGAAAAGGTTAATGGATGGCATTGAAGGAAGTGCAAGGCCTTCATGTGGAAAGTGGATTTCCAGAAAGCCTATGATTCGCTCTCTTGGTCGTACCTTTGGGAGATATTTAGAGGAAGAGGTTTTCCCCCCTCTGGATCTAATGGATGAAATGCTGTATCACTACGGCTTCTTTTTCTCCTTTGGTCAATGGAAAGCCATGTGGAGCCTGGATCCAACCTCAGCGTGGGGTTAGACAAGGATGTCCTCTAGACCCATTGATTTTTAACCTTGCGATGGATGGGCTTGCAAGGTATGCTTGCAAATTGGCTGAGGTGGGAAGTATTAAAGGGTATTCGCTGTCTCATAGGGAAAACCTGGCCCCCATTTTACAATATGCAAGCGACACGGTGTTCTTTGTGGAAGGGTCCAATCTGAGGCACATGCTCTGGGTTATTGGTAAAGATATTTGGTGACATTTCAGGCATATGTTTGAACAAGGATAAGTCGATTTTGATTTGCTTTCGCATGAGTGAGCAGGAGCAGATGGAGTTGGAGGGTGTAGTGGGGTCACCCCATGCTAAATTGCCATTGAGATACCTTGGACTACCTCTGAGGGCCACAAAACTGAAAAAATCAAATTGGAATGTTCTTTTTGAGAGGGTGTCTGGAAAGCTGAAGGGTTGGAGTAGTAAATTCCTTTCCAAAGGTGGAAGATTAATCCTACTCAATTCAGTCATTACAACCATACCGATTTTCTTTTTTAGCATTTTTAAGGCCCCTAAATGTATTTGGAAGAGATTGGATGTTATGAGAAAGAGATTTTTCTGGAAGGGTGCCGGTCATGAGGGCGGATTCATGCAACCCATCAGATGGAATTGTATCTGCAGACCAAAGGAGATTGGGGGGTTGGGAATTAAAGCACTTAAAGAATTCATTGAAGCCTTGTTGCTGAAATGGGCCATCAGGATTTTGGATTGCAAGGAGGGGCTGATGGATGATCTGATCAGGGACAGCTATGGTGGTTCTAATAGCAGTTTGCAAAGGCTTCAGCCAAAGAAGCCTTCTCCCTTTTGGTGAGCAGTGATTACTACAGTTACCAGCTATTGGCACCTGCTGCAACCTAAGCTCGAAGATGGCAGAAACTTCAGCTTATGGAATGAGCAATGGTCTAACATGGGCCTGCTGAAAGTGACCTACCCATGGGTGTATGATGCTACTGCAGATAAGGAAGCCATAGTTAGCAATTTGTGGTCTCAGGCAGAGGGATGCTGGTGGTTGGAAGGGCTGCAACAATGCAAACTGGGCACTCGACTGTGGGAGGAGAGGCAGAAACTGATGGCAAGTCTACAGCAAATGCAACTTGTGAGTAATGAGACGGATACTTACTGTTGGCAGGGCAATTTTTCAATGAAGCAAGCGTATGAGAAAGTTATTAGAGCCAATAGTGAGGTGGAATGGGACCCTGTTGACAGAAAGATCTAGCTTCTCAGAGTTCCTTTGAAGCTTCATATATTTCTATGGCTCTGCAAACGAGTAGGGTTGATCACTAGCGATCTGAGACACAGAAGGCTGGGAACTGTTCTAAATGCCTACCCTCTGTGTGGGTTACATTCTGATAGTGCTTCACACTTTTTCTCCTCTTGTTTGATCGCGGACAAGATTTGGATGTTGGTTTGCTTAGAACCCCTCCCCTCTTGGGATTCTGTATGGCAGAGGTTCATCACTCCTGGTCGACCCTTGGGGGCTATGGCAGCCATTTTGTGGTGTGTGTGGAGGGCACGTAATGATAAACTTTTTCAGGAGAGATCAATGAGATGTGAGAATATTGTAAAGGAGTATCGGTCTATCATACATAGTTGGGCTTCTTTCTTGTAATAGTTTTTTGATATGAAATTTATTACCCTCCGGATTGCTATCGACTCATGATAGCAATCCTCAATGTTTCAAAAAAAATCGTCGAGCAACGAGTTAGTGCGAATAGTGTGTAGATGCTTAGACTTAAAGTTCCCTCAAATCAGAGGGTGGGTTGATAAGTCATGCAGTTATCACCTCAACTTATTTAATCAAATTGAAATAGGATTCAGGATGGCGAGAACTCAATTAACAAATCCACATTTTAGTGGATACCTGGGCTGATTAGGCCCAAAGACCTGAAGGGTCATAGTGTTTAGATCCTAATGTAATATTTTTTAAGATTGAAATGTCCTAATGTCCAAGTATTCTTTCCTAATCCAATTATATATATATAAGAAAAATAGAATTTACAAGAATTCCACAGAGCTGACAAAATGATTTAGAAATTAATCCACCACCCCATGCCTAACTGATCAATGGCCGCATTGAGAATAAAAGAGTTGAAAGGAAGGGTAGAATGTAGAAGATATCACCTGAATATGATGCTCGGGTCAGCTCTAAGTCAGACTGTACAACTGCTGAGTTTAATGCCATCAGCTAGGCGAGGTCTAGCCAAGGTAATCACAATGTGCTTAGAGCAACCGAGTCTGAGATGGGTTTTTGAACAATACGGTCAATAAAAGGCTTCAGACATTGACCGCTGACTTTAAATAAATTACCCATCTTTAGGTCAGAGATCTGAACAACCCCATTTGGAAATATCTGATCTATGATGAATGGGCTGTTCCATTTTGACTTAAGTTTGCTAGGAAAGAGCTTAAGTTGAGAATCAAAGAGCCAAACCATGTAGTTTGGCTCAAAGCTCTTGCAAGATATCAATTGGTCATGAAGAGCATTGGTTCGAGCCTTGTAGATCTTTGCATTATTGTACGCGTCATTTCTAAGTTCCTTCAACTTATATAGTTGGAGTTTCCTGGTCTTTCTAGCTAAACTCAAAGCCAGATTACACTACTTGATTGCCCAAAATGCCCTATGTTCAATTTCTACGAGTAAATGGCATGCCTTTCCATACACCAGACGAAATGGTGACATGTTGATAGGCATTTTGTATGCCATACGGTAGGCCCAAAGAGCATCCTCAAGCTTTTGAGTTCAGTATTTACGATTAGGCCTAACCATTTTCTGAAAAATATTCTTGATTTTCCGATAGATCTCAGCCTATCCATTCGTCTGGGGTTGGTAAGGTGTGGAGATTCTATTATTTACCTCATATTTTTCCAGTAAATTACAGAACTGGGCATTAGTGAAGTGAGTACCACCATCGCCGATGATGGTCCTCGGAATCCCGAACCGACTGAAGATGTTCTTGATGAAATCGATGACAACCTTATGGTCATTGGTTCTGGTGGGAATAGCCTCGACCACCTGGACACGTAATCAACAGCGATAAGATTATACTGGTGTCCAAATGAAGGGAGGAAGGGTCCCATGAAATTGATGCCCCAAACACCGAAGATTTCGACAAAAAGAATCGGATTTAGAGGCATCATGTCTCTCTCAGTTATGCTCCCCAGTGGCTGGCATCAAGAACACGACCTCGACAATTCCTAGGCATCCTTGAATAAAGACGACAAATAGAATCTGGATTGAAAAGTCTTTGCAGTCATATTTTTGCTAGAGAAATGTCTACCACACACAGATGCTTGGTAGAACTCGAGTATACTTTTGAATTCATTCCCTGGAACACATCGACGGATAATCTAATCAGAGTCGATGTGATACAGTTCAGGGTCCTCCCAGAAGTAATATTTGGCCTCAGATTTGTGGCTATCTAGTTGTTTCCTAGTCCAATCTTGAGGGATTTAACCAACAGCCAAATAATTTACAACATGAACAAACCACGGGGTTTCGACACATGATACTACAAGGATGGTCTCATCAGAAAAAGTATCAGCAATCGGAATATCCGAAGGAGAAGAATCACTCAGAAGTCTCGGAAGATGATCCACCACCACATTTTGTGCCATAGGTTTATCTTTGATTTCAAGATCAAATTCTTGAAGCAGAAGAATCCATCAAATAAGCTAGGGTTTGGCATCCTTTTTGGCCAAAAGATGTCTCAAGCCAAGTGGTCGGTATATATTATGACATGAGACCTAAAGAGATAAGCCCTGAATCTCTCTAAAGTAAATGCTACAACTATCAATTCCTTCTCAGTAACAGTGTAATTCCTCTGGGCCTCATCCAGAGTTTTGCTAGTATAGTAAATAACAGAGGGCTTCCTATCAATCCACTGACCCAAAATAGCCCAGACTGCAAAATCAGAAGCGTCGGTCTTGATCTCAAATGGGGCTATCCAAACTGGTGGTTGCAACACCAGAGCATAAGTGACTACCATTTCAAGAAAATCAAATGCCTTATGGCATGATTCTATGAAATCAAATGGCGTATCATTGGTGAGAAGGTTGCTCGGAGGGTGAGAAACCTTAGAGAAGTCCTTGATGAACATCCTATAGAACTGCAGATGGCCATGAAGTGATCGAATTTGTTTGATAGATGTGGGAGGAGGAAGTTTAGAGATAGCATCAACCTTAGCTTTGTCAACTTCGATTCCTCGTTTAGAGATTACATGACCCAAGACAATGCCTTCTTGTGTCAAGAAATGACTCTTTTCCCAACTAAAGACCAGTCCTATTTTGACGCTTCTTTTAAGGATCGCTTCAAGATTAGCCAGGCAAGAATCAAATGATTCTCTGAAAATAGAGAAATCATCCATGCAGACTTCCATAAACTCTCCCACCATGTCAGAGAATATGGCTAGCATACACCTTTGAAAAGTTGCGGGTGCATTGCATAAGCCGAATGGCATCCTACGGAAAGCAAAGGTTCCATAGGGACAGGTGAAAGTCATTTTTTCCTGATCCTCAGGATGGATAGGGACTTGATTGTATCCCAAGTAACTGTTTAGGAAATAGAAGTACTTCTGATCGGCTAGTCTTTCAAGGATTTGATCGATAAGGGGCAATGGGAAATGATCCTTTTTTGTGGCTATGTTCAGCTTCCTGTAATCAATACAACCCTTTAAGAAGAAGCTGAATGAGTTGTGACAGATTCTCCTTTCTCATTAGTTACAATGGTAATCCTGGCTTTCTTTGGAATAATTTGCACGGGACTTACCCAAGGACTATCAGAGATCAGATAAATGATTCCTACATCGAGCCACTTGATAATTTCCTTCTTGACCACTTCTCACATATTAGGGTTTAATCTCCTTAGCATTTGGTGAGAAGGGTGGGATCCATCTTCCAAGAATATTCCATGATTGTAGTAAGATGGCTCGATCCCCCTACAGTCATGAATGGTCCAACCAATTGCCTCCTTGTGTTCCTTTAAAACCTTGATCAGTTTAATCTCCTGCTCCATAGTTAATCTAGCACTATAATCATAGGAAGCATCTTTTGAGGTCCTAAAGACTGATATTTCAAATTCTTTGGCAATGGCTTCAGTTCGAGCAGGGGTGTGTTTTGGATTGAGGGTAAAGATGATGCTAAAGAAGATTCATCAAGAGGAAGAGGTTGAAAGTGAATAAAATCAATAACTTCTTCAAAATGTGGTGGGTTTGCCATAGAAGGTTGCGAGTTCGATCCATCACAACAGGAGGAACTTTTGATTACAAAAACTGCCATACATGTTTCAATATTCAAGTTGTTGTCCTCAAGTTCCTCTATAAATCTGCAATCCTCGAATTTCTTAATCACCTTAAAAATATCCAATTTCAATTTCTGATCCCCAAAGGTGATTTCCATGCTACCACTCTCATAGTTGATATTGGCCTTAGTGGTAGCCAAGAACGGACGCCCCAAAATGATGGGTGTGTTCCTTAAGTTTTCAGGTACATCCATGTCAAGGACAAGGAAATCTACAGGAAAATAGAAATTCTTAACCTTAACAATAACATCTTCAATAATGCCGCACAGATTTGTGACTGAACGGTCCGCTAACTGCAGCATTACTGAAGTCGGCTAAAGTTCACCTAATCTGAACTTTTCGTAAAGAGAAGTTGGAATTAGGTTAATAGATGGACCTAAATCCTGAAGTGCTCTATCAAAGGTGTAATCTCCGATGAAAAAAGAAATCAAAGGAGTACCTGGATCTCTCCTTTTTTGAGGAAGGCGATGCAGGATAATAGGAATAGCTTGCTGTTGAACGGTATTTTTCGCAAATCGCTACGCTTACGAGATTGGTTTTGGAAAACCTGTCGTTGTAGTTCAAAAAGCGAAGAATTCGTGTTCAACAAATAAAATTTATACCGAAAATAATTCCGGGTCGAACACAGGGAGGCTACGTTGATCTATATTCGCAATTATATTTTTTTAGGATTTTTGTTAAGCAAGGCGATATAATTACAATGGAGCTATCAATCTAAGAGAGACAGAGAGAGAGAGAAAGAGAGACAGAGAGAGAAAGCGAACATGCATTCAATATTTCAATAGTTTATAAAAATTACACTAGAATGCGAAAAATCAATTACACTATAAAGCAGAAAATTCTACACTAGAAAAGCTATACATAAGATTGGGAGAGAGAAGTTATCCTCCTCGACGATTGCTTGGAGGACGAGCCAGACGGGATGACGCCTGGATGAAGGAGAACGAAGCAGGACGAAGGAGGACGAAGCAGAACAACGGGAATGGAGCAGCACGCCATCGTCGTCGCGGGATCCACTTCCTCAGGGGAACGAAAATTGGACTTTATCTCCCAAGAAGCATCCCGGGTGTGGGACAAGCTTCTTTGGAGGGGTAGAGAGGAGAAAGAAGGGATGAAAATTTCGTATGGAGGGGGTCTCCTTTTATAGTTGCAAGGACTGGGGGCAAAATGGACATTACATCTTCAAACCAATAAATGAGGGGTCTTTAGTGACGGATAAAATCGTTGCTAAAGCCCCCAACGTGGGCGTAGCCTCCGCCCCACGCATGCCCGTTTGGCTGCCCGCGCGCGTAATGCCTACGCACGTCCGCAAAGTCTCAGCCGTCCAATCGCGAGATCGGACGGCTTAAATCGCATCCGCGCCCGCTGCGTCGCGTGCCCCCCGCATGTCTGATTGCACGTTCGATTGTGCATCCAATCGCGTGTCGATGCTGTTGGGCGCGTGCAGCCGTTGGATCTTCATTTGATGCTCATCCGCGTCCACTCGCCCGTGCCTTCCACCCCCTCACCGTGACTTGAACCCGCGACCTCTGCTTCACCCGCGGCTGCATCGCCGCTGCGCTACGCGGACGAAATGGTTGCGCGGACGCTTTTAAGCGCGAGCGACCACAGCCGTTGGATCTCCATCTGACGGCGGAGAGCGATTGTGTAACGACCCGATTCCCGAGTCCCTACGAGACACGAGAACGGGACCGACTCGACTAATCCCAAGACCCAGTCGTCCAACGAGGAAGTAACCAAAAGACAGTAAAATAAACCACATTCAGCATGAATATAACTAACAGTAAGAAAGTACAGCAGTAAGGAAAGAAAACTACTACAGTAGGTACCACCACAACAGTAAAACAACATTTATCATATAACAAAAACTGCAGGTAAAGAAGGTACAGCGGAAACAAAATCTACTCACTAGAACAGAAACAAAAGGGGTACAAAGCTGTGGTAACTCTACTGGACCCTACTCGGCCCAGCGTATATCTGTTCTTGATGGTGACCCTATTCAGCTGTCGGTAGTCCACACAAAGGCGTAGGGTCCCATCCTTCTTCTTCACAAACAGTACCGGGGCTCCCCAGGGAGACGCACTGGGCCTCATGAAACCCTTCTCCAAAAGGTCCTGTAACTGAGACTTGAGCTCTCGTAGCTCAAGCGGTGCCATCTTGTATGGCGCGGTGGAGATGGGGCTGGTCCCTGTACTAGTGAGATCTCAAACTCGATCTCACGCTCGGGCGGTAGTCCTGGTAACTCGTCTGGAAACACGTCGGGGTACTCTCTGACCACCGGGATGCTCTGGAAGTCTGGCACGGGGCTGTGCTCTGCCACCACACAAGCTAGGAAGCCCTCACACCCCTGGCTCAAAAGTCTCGCCGCCCGAAGTGCCGAAATGCACCTGAAACCTCCGTCCACTGGCTGCCCGTGAAACTCGAAGGAAGGCAACTCTGGAATGGAGAAGACAATCTTCCTCTCAAAACAGTCTACCAAGGCGTGGTAAGCGGACAGCCAATCCATCCCCAGAATCACTCCAAAGTCCTCCATCTGTATCATAATCAGGTCAGCTGGCAGGCTGTGTCCCCCGATGCTGACCCCGCAACCCGCGTACACCTCCTCAGCTACAAACAGCTGACCACTCGGACCTCTGATTACGAACGGATTCTCTAACAGTATATAATCCTGGTCCAAACTAACTGCGAAACTGGCTACGACAAACGAGTGCATAGCGCCGGAATCGAAAAGCGTGTAAACAAGTCTGCCAGAAACTGAAACCATACCTGCTACCACGGATCCCGATGCTCTGGCGTCCCTGTGTGTTAAGGCGTTGATACGCCCCTCAGCTCTAGGTGCGGACGAAGCAGCCACACTCTGCGCCGGACGGGCAGGTGCTGGCCGGTACCCTCCTCGCGACTACTGTCCTCCTCCTCGTGCCTGGGGACCGCGGCCTCCTGCGCGCCCTCCAGTGCTCTGCGCGGGAAGTATCTGCTGACCTCCTGCCCTAGATGGGCAGTCCCTCCTGACGTGGCCCGGCTGGCCACACTGGTAGCAGAGGGGAACCTGACTCCCGCCCTCAGTGAGTCCCTGAAGTCGGCTAGGCGGGGGTCCGGTGCTGGCGACTGGCCCCTGTCGAGGGCCCCCAAAGGCCACTGATGGCCCTGCACAACGTGATGGCTCTCCTGCGGACGCCACGTGTCTCCGTTCTCGCCGGCCCTGTGAGAAGTCTGGCTGAAAGGGCCTTTTCCGCCCGCCGTCGGTCTCTCGCGCGGACGGGTTGGTCTCCTCGTAAGTCATAGCTACCTCTACCACCCTCGAAAACGGAGACACGTGGCGTCCGCAGGAGAGCCGTCACGTTGTGCAGGGCCATCACTGGCCTTTGGGGGCCCTCGACAGGGGCCAGTCGCTAGCACCGGACCCCCGCCTAGCCGACAGCAGGGACTCACTGAGGGCTGGAGTCAGGTTCCCCTCTGCTACCAGTGTGGCCAGCCGGGCCACGTCAGGAGGGACTGCCCATCTAGGGCAGGAGGTCAGCAGATACTTCCCGCGCAGAGCATTGGAGGGCGCGCAGGAGGCCGCGGTCCCCAGGCATGAGGAGGAGGACAGCAGTCGCGAGGAGGGTACCGGCCAGCACCTGCCCGTCCGGCGCAGAGTGTGGCTGCTCCGTCCGCACCTAGAGCTGAGGGGCGTATCAACGCCTTAACACACAGGGACGCCAGGGCATCAGGATCCGTGGTAGCAGGTACGGTTTCAGTTTCTGGCAGACTTGTTTACACGCTTTTCGATTCCGGCGCTACGCACTGGTTTGTCGCAGCAAGTTTCGCAGTTAGTTTGGACCAGGATTATACACTGTTAGAGAATCCGTTCGTAATCAGAGGTCCGAGTGGTCAGCTGTTTGTAGCTGAGGAGGTGTACGCGGGTTGCGGGGTCAGCATCGGGGGACACAGCCTGCCAGCTGACCTGATTATGATACAGATGGAGGACTTTGGAGTGATTCTGAGGATGGATTGGCTGTCCGCTTACCACGCCTTGGTAGACTGTTTTGAGAGGAAGATTGTCTTCTCCATTCCGGAGTTGCCTTCCTTCGAGTTTCACGGGCAGCCAGTGGACGGAGGTTTCAGGTGTATTTCGGCACTTCGGGCGGCGAGACTTTTGAGCCAGGGGTGTGAGGGCTTCCTAGCTTGTGTGGTGGCAGAGCACATCCCCGTGGCAGACTTCCAGAGCATCCCGGTGGTCAGAGAGTACCCCGACGTGTTTCCAGACGAGTTACCAGGACTACCGCCCGAGCGTGAGATCGAGTTTGAGATCCCACTAGTACTAGGGACCAGCCCCATCTCCACCGCGCCATACAGGATGGCACCGCTTGAGCTACGAGAGCTCAAGTCTCAGTTGCAGGACCTTTTGGAGAAGGGTTTCGTGAGGCCCAGTGCGTCTCCCTGGGGATCCCCGGTACTGTTTGTGAAGAAGAAGGATGGGACCCTACGCCTTTGTGTGGACTACCGACAGCTGAATAGGGTCACCATCAAGAACAGATATACGCTGGGCCGAGTAGGGTCCAGTAGAGTTACCACAGCTTTGTACCCCTTTTGTTTCTGTTCTAGTGAGTAGATTTTGTTTCCGCTGTACCTTCTTTACCTGCAGTTTTTGTTATATGATAAATGTTGTTTTACTGTTGTGGTGGTACCTACTGTAGTAGTTTTCTTTCCTTACTGCTGTACTTTCTTACTGTTAGTTATATTCATGCTGAATGTGGTTTATTTTACTGTCTTTTGGTTACTTCCTCGTTGGAGGACTGGGTCTTGGGATTAGTCGAGTCGGTCCGGTTCTCGTGTCTCGTAGGGACTCGGGAATCGGGTCGTTACAAGATGGTATCAGAGCAAGGTCGTCCCGAGAAGTGAATCAACTGACTGGAAAATAACCAATTCACATGTTTATAGCTAGAGTAGCCACCACAACATATCTCTTGACATGAGCTCTTAGAAGTTTCGATAGGTGCCGTCTGTTTTGACGCTTTTCGTTTTGTTTCCGCTGTACCTTCTTTACCTGCAGTTTTTGTTATATGATAAATATTGTTTAACTGTTGTGGTGGTACCTATTGTAGTAGTTTCTTTCCTTACTGCTGTACTTTCTTACTGTTAGTTATATTCATGTTGAATGTGGTTTATTTTACTGTCTTTTGGTTACTTCCTCGTTGGACGACTGGGTCTTGGGATTAGTCGAGTCGGTCCGGTTCTCGTGTCTCGTAGGGACTCGGGAACCGGGTCGTTACAGATTGGGAGGGGGCCTTCACAATATACAAGCGGCCGTTTGGGCGGCTGAGATGGCGCCATCTTGGCCGTCCATCTTCTGGAAGTTGTAGATGGTGCCACGAATGTCGGATTGACTTGATTTTTGTGTCGTTGGGCTGTGATCGTCGATCTGAATTCATCCGTGCGGTTGGATTTATCATCTGAAGTGCGGATATACACCATCCTGGCCCTTGATCGTCTAGGGTTCCCGGATCACTTATCTGATGCTACGGATGCCTGATTAGGGCGATCTTGGAGTCGTTGAACTCCAATCGTCGCCCTGATCACTTCCATACGGTTGGATCTTTGATCTGAGGCCGTAATAAAATATTTTCCCTGTCCAAGCACATAAAAGGAGACAATTAACCTCCATTTTATTCAAACTATTCTAAATGCAAGATGATGTATGTAATGCAATATTTAAATCATGAAATGCAATCCTATGCTTAAGAACATGCATAAATAGACATTTTAAGTAGTGTAAATGTGTTTACATCATACCCCCATGCCTATCTTTTGCTAGTCCCTAGCAAAAACTATATGCTATTTATAGAAGAATTAGGTTAGATTATTTGAACTTGAGTTATTTTTCAATAATTAAGAAATTGTCTACTTAGGAACTGAACCTTCAAAGACACAACAGTGCCTGGGTATCAGCCAAAATGCAGACCGCTTCAAGCCCTTGCCTTATTAAGAGAAAAATTTCTTTTTCTCTTTTTTTCTCTTTTCTAATTTTTTTGATTTTCAAATTTTTGGGTTTAAGAGTGACTTTCTACGGCCATTCAACTCACCCAAAATTTGATGAGAACCCTAAGGTTTAAGCATCTTACTGTGATTGTGATAGACTCGTTGACCGGCAATTAAAACGAACTTCGGATTTCTATGCCTCTCGGTGACCTAAGCAGAATTCTACCTAAAAGTGTATCATTACAATTGGTAGCTTTCTCCCTACTTTTATTTTTTTACGTGGTCAACACAAGGGTGAATCCAGTGTATATCTCCCCGGTTTATTCTACTTCTCTGCTTCTTCCTAAGTGTTTTGGGAATTCTTAGTGCATTTTCTGAGCTGGGTTCTGGACAACCGGTCGATGAGCTGTTACCACCGACAACTTGCTAGCCATACTCGTGCGGCGAAGTGTGGCTTATTTCTTTTTGTTCTTTTCTCCTTTTTTTTTCTTTAAAAGTAGGTGGCTTCCCTATTCTAAGATTTACGTAAAGGCAGCAAACTAAGAAAGGTCCAGTGACTGGGCTCTGGACAACCTACCTATGGGTTGTTACCCACGATAACTTGCTAGCCATATCACCCTAGAAGGTTCATTGGCTACCTAATTTCCGTTAGAATCACCGAACAACGAGTCAGCGCAAAGAAAGTGTGTAGATGCTTAAAACTCAAAATTCCCTCAAATCAGAGAGCAGGTTGATAAGTCGTGTACTTGTCACCCAAACTTATTTATTCCAATTATAATAGAATTAAGATGGCGAGGACTCAAAAACAAATTCACATTTTAGTGGATACACAGGCTAATTAAGTCCAAAGACCTGAGGGGTCTTTGTGTTCAGATACTAATGTAAAATTTCTTAGGATTGAAAAGTCCTAATGTCCAACTAATCCTTCCTAAATTTTTATTTATTTATTTTTAAATAAGAAGAGAGACAATTTACATGGATTTCACAAGGTTGACCAAATAATTCAAGAATGAATCCACCCCCCCATGCCTAGCTGATGCAATGTCCTCATTGAAAAAGAGACATGAAAGAAAGGGTAGAATATGAAAGATGTCACCTGGATATGAAGCTCGTATCAGCCTTGTGTCATATGTACAATTGCTAAGTTTAATACCGTCAGCTAGGCGAAGTCCAGCCAAAGAAGTCACAGAATGGCTAGAGCAACAGAGTCTGAGATGGGTTCTGGAAGATTACGGTCAACAATAGGTTTTAAACGTTGACCATTGACTTTAAAGGTGTTACCCGTCTTTGGGTCAGAAATCTGAATGGCACCATTAGGAAAAATCTGATCAATTATGAATGGGCCATTCCATTTAGATCTAAGTTTACCAGGAAAGAGCTTAAGTTTAGAATCAAATAACCAGACCATCTGGTTTGGCTCAAAGCTCTTGCGGGAAATCAATTGATCATGTAGATCTTGGCATTCTCATAAGCATCATTTCTAGGCTCCTCCAACTCAGATAGTTGGAGTTTCCTGGTCTTTCCAGCTAGATTCAGATCTAAATTACATTGTTTGATTGCCCAGAATGCCCTGTGTTCAATCTCTACGGGAAGATGGCACGCCTTTCCATACACCAAATGGAATGGAGACATGCCAATGGGCATTTTATACGCTGTACGATAGGCCCAAAGAGCGTCCTCAAGCTTTTGAGTCCAATCCTTACGATCAGGCCTAACCATTTTTTTCAGAATGTTCTTGATCTCTCGATTGGAGATCTTGGCTTGTCCATTCGTTTGGGGATGGTAAGGTGTGGAAATTCGATGATTAACCCCGTATTTGGCCAATAAATTCCAGAATTGGGCATTAGTAAAATGAGTGCCACCATCACTGATGATAGCCCTCGGAATCCCGAACCTACTGAAGATATTTTTCTTGAAAAAATTGATGACCACCTTGTGGTCATTGGTTCGGGTGGGAATTGCCTCAATCCATTTGGACACATAATCAACAGCAACAAGAATGTACTGATGTCCAAATGAAGGGATAAAGGGTCCCATGAAATCGATGCCCCAAACATCGAAAATTTCTACAGGAAGAATAGGGTTTAGGGGCATCATGTCTCTCTTAGTTATGTTCCCGAGTGACTGACATCGAGAACATGACTTTGAGAAGTCCTGGGCATCCTTGAATAAAGACGGCCAATAGAAGCCAGATTGCAAGATTTTTGCAGCCGTCTTTCTTCTGGAGAAATGTCCACCACACCCAGATGCATGGCAGAACTCGAGTATACTGTTAAATTCATTCTCCGGTATGCATCGGCAAATAATCTGATCAGAGCCAATGCGATACAGTTCAGGGTCCTCCCAAAAGTAGTATTTGGCCTCAGATTTGAGTCTATCCCATTGTTGCTTGGTCCAATCCTGGGGGATTTGACCAACAGCCAAATAGTTAACAATATCAGCAAACCATGGGGTGTGGACACCTAAAACTGTAAGAATGGTTTCGTCCGGAAAAGTGTCAGCAATCGGAATCTCCGGACAAGAAGAATCACCTAGGAGTCTCGACAAATGATCTGCTACCACATTTTGTACCCCAGCTTTATCCTTGATTTCAAGATCAAATTCTTGAAGAAGAAGAATCCAACGAATAAGCTAGGGTTTAGCATCTTTTTTAGCCAAGAGATGTCTCAAGGCTGAGTGGTCGGTATAAACAATAACATGAAACCCCAAGAGATAAGCCCTGAATTTTTCCAAAGCAAATACTACAGCTAGTAATTCCTTCTCAGTAATAGTGTAATTCCTTTGGGTTTCATCCAGAGTTTTACTAGCGTAGTAAATGACAGAGGGCTTTCGATTAATTTTCTGACCCAGGACAACCCCGACCGCATAATCAGAAGCGTCGATCATGATCTCAATTGGGGCTGTCCAAATTGGTGCTTACAAAATTGGAGCACAGGTGACTACCATTTTCAGAAAATCAAATGCCTTTCGGCATGATTCGTCAAAAACAAACGGCGTTTCTTTGGAAAGAAGATTGCTCAAAGGATGAGCAACCTTCGAGAAATCCTTGATGAATCTTCGATAAAATCCCACATGGCAAAGAAATGATCTGATTTGTTTAACAGATGTCGGATGAGGAAGTTTAGTGATAGCATCAACCTTAGTTTTGTCCACTTCAATTCCCCGTTCAGAGATTACAAGTCCCAAAATGATGCCTTCTTGGGTCATGAAATGACTCTTTTCCCAGCTAAGGACCAGTCGTGTCTTGATACATTGCTTAAGAATCATTTCCAAATTAGCCAAACATGAGTCAAATGATTCTCCGAAAATAGAGAAATCTTCCATGAAGACTTCCATAAACTCTCCCACCATGTTGGAAAATATGGCTAGCATACACCTTTGAAAAGTCGCAGGTATATTGCATAACCCAAAAGGCATCCTACGAAAAGCAAAGGTTCCATAGGGACAGGTGAAAGTAGTTTTTTCCTGATCCTCGGGATAGATAGGAACTTGATTATATCCTGAGTAACCATCAAGAAAACAGAAGTACTTCTGCCCAGCTAATTTTTCCAAGATTTGATCAATGAAGGGCAGGGGAAAATGATCCTTTTTAGTGGCTATGTCCAGCTTGCTGTAATCAATACAAACTCTCCAAGAGGAAGGTGAACGAGTTGTGACAGATTCACCTCTCTCATTGGTCACAACAGTAATCCTGGCTTTCTTTGGAACAATCTGAACGGGACTTACCCAGGGACTGTCAGAGATTGGATAAATAATTCCTGCATCGAGCCACTTGATGGTTTCCTTTTTGACCACTTCTCGCATTTTTGGATTCAATCTCCTCTGCATCTGGTGAGAAGGGCAGGATCCATCTTCCAAAAATATTCTATGATTACAATAAGATGGCTCAATCCCCCTAAGGTCATGAATGGTCCAACCAATTGCCTCCTTATGATCCTTTAGGACCTAAATCAATTTAATCTTTTGCTCCTTTGTCAATTTAGCACTAATAATCATAGGGAGCATATTCTGCGGTCCTAAAAATTGATATTTTAAGTTCTCAGGCAATGGTTTCAATTTAAGCTGGGGTGGGGTAATGATTGATGGTAGGGTAGATGCTGAAGATTCAACAAGAGGAAGAGGTTTTGAGTGAACAAAATCAGTAACCTCTTCCGAAGATGTCAGGTCAGAGGGTTGCGGGTCAAATTCATCAACCAAAGAGGAACTTTCAAATAAAGAAACTGTGAAACAAGTTTCAATATTAACATTATCCTCATCGAGTTCCTCAACAAATCCACAATCCTAAAATTTGTTTATCGCCTTAAAAATATCCAATTTCCTTCGTTGGTCCCCAAAGGCGATTTCCATGCTACCGCTTTCACAATTAATGTTTGCCTTTGCGGTAGCCAGGAACGGACACCCTAGAATAATGGGCGTGTTCCTCAGATTATTTGGTACATCCATGTCAAGGATAAGGAAATCTACAGGAAAATAGAAATCCTTGACCTTAACTATTACATCTTCAAAAACGCCTCTCGGGTTTGTGACCGAACTGTCCGCTAACTGTAGCGTTACTGAAGTTGGCCGAAGTTCACCTAACCCAAACTTCTCGTAGAGAGAAGTCGGAATTAGGTTGATGGATGCACCGAGATCCAAAACTGCTCTATCAAATGTGAAATCTCCGATAACGCAAGAAATCAAAGGAGCACCAGGATCTCTCTTTTTCTGAGGGAGGTAGTGCAGGATAACAGAGCTAGCCTGCTCGGAGAGTACCACCTTCCTCGGAATAGATTCTCTCGACTTATGCTTTTGTGTACATAATTCCTTTAAAAATTTTGCGTAAGCCGATATGTGCTTGATAGCATCAAGGAGCGGAATATTGATCTCAACATTCTTAAATAAATTCAGAAGCTCCTCATTGCTATCAACAGACTTCTTCTTCTTTGCTTTGGCTAAGGCTTCAGGAAAAGGAACATGAGTCAGATCTTTGGAATCAGGTTCCTGAGCCTTGATTTCTCCTCTAGAATTCTCCTTTCTCTCCTCAGATTCTTCAGGATTCAAATGATCAGAATAGTGTGGTTGTGGATCCTGAGTCTTCTTACCACTCCTCAAAGTGACAGAATTTGCAAAAGCGTAAGAATTTGGGTCTTGGGGAGGGTTAGAAAAGATTGGAGGGGCCTGATTGACCATGAATTGTTGATTAGCAGAATAAGAAGATGAGGAACCCTACTCAACCTCCTGAGCATGTGCATGTGGGTCCCTCTGATTTTCGTACCCTTGGGCTTGATTGCCCGAATTTATAATGTTTCGTGGGTTGGGATGGTAGAGATCTGGGTTGACGAGAGTTAGCAATGAGCCCGAATTGCAAGTTGTCCAGCGAGTTTTTCATTTGCTACATAACCTGGAGCATAGATCCTTATATCTCTACCATTTGACGGTTCAAATCAGCCTGCCCTGTGGGTTGACAGGCATCCAAGTTGGCTGCTTGACCTGATTCGGAGGCAACTGAGTATATACTTGACCCTGACCCAATGGACATTGCGGAGCATAGTTGCTGGGTCGGAATTGGATCTATTGCCCCAGATTTTTCCAAGAGAAGTTAGGGTGGTTTCTCCAACCTGGATTATAGGCATTCGAGTTGGGGTTGGATCTAACATTCTGTTGTATAGCACAAACATCCTCATAGGGTGAGGATGGAGAGAATGAAAGGGAAGGATCAGAAAAACTAGGATCAATGGCCCCAGTTGGGAACCCATGGGGTTCCGAGAAATGCTGACTCATAGATTGAGTCGCATCAAGTTGATTCACGAACTCCCATCCAGAAGGAGCTTGTGAGGAATGGAATCCCGAATTTTGGGATTGAGTGGATTGAGAGTTGTTCATAGAATTGCCAGCCATCCACTCTTCCATTCTTTTAGCAACCAAGTCCACCTTATCAAGTTTATTACAAATCAATTCCATATCAAATGAATGAGAGTCATGGACTTCATTGACATTTGATCTGGGTTGCTGGGACCGGTTAAAAGTATCCATGGAGGCATGATTAATTGAATTCTCACTCATTTCCTCAAATAAATCATGTGAACTATCTACATATTTATTGAGGAAATTGCCTCCGCAAGAAGCATCCACATGGTTTCTGAGTTGCTCATTCAACCCATGATAGAAGATCTGCACGAGTTGCCATATCGGCACCTCGTGGTGTGGACACCTCTGCAATAAGTCCTGGAATTGCTCACAGGCCACATGAAACTGCTCCCCCGGCCGCTGGGTAAAAGTAGTGACTGCCCATCTCAAAGAATTGGTACGACCGACTGGGAAGAATTTCTTCAGAAAGGCCGATTTCAACTCATTCCAAGTTGTAATTGGTCTTCCTATTGTCCTATACCAATGCGCGACTTTATCCCTAAGAAAGTGGGGGAAGAGCCTCATGATCATTTGCTCCTCGTTAACGTTTCGAGCCTTGGTGGTCTGGACCAAAGTGGTCAAATCCTCCAAGTGCTGAAACGGATCTTCCGAGCCAAGCCCATGATAATGTTTAATCAGGCTTAACACCTGGGGCTTGATTTCTACGTCACCGGCTGGAATCTGGACGCCGGGACATTCCCCGTAATTCGAAGGATCATAAAAATCCTTCAAGGGCTGAGCACCCTGCATTCTCTGCATTTGTTCCAGCTGCCTTCTAAATTTTTCCTGTGGATTTTCAAGCAGAGGAGGCTGTTGTCTGGCCATGGGATCAAATTGACCAAAATCTAACTTGCGCCTCCTAGAATGTTCTAACTGTCCTTCCAATCGGGGATTCAATGACCGTCTTCCAAGCATAAACTAGGAGAAGGTCGGAAGGACTGGGGATAGGGACCCTACAGCACAACAAAACAAGGCTATCCTTAAGTGGGGTAGCCTAAGGATCTACTGACTCCCAAAACCAGCCTTAAGACTATAAGTGATTTACTCTACTTACGTCTGTTTAATCCAACCAGTTAGAAGGAGGGACAGGGGAGAAGGTTCTTCCTTTGGCTTTCGCCTCTGGTTCCTAGTGTACCCCCTAGCCGCGATCGTTTGACTCTACTCCCCTAGCTAGACATCAGATTAATCAGTACAAGTAGGTTAATAAAAAATAATCTCAGACTAGGCCCTGAAGAGCGAATCAAACCTTAAGGCAAATGTCTACTCAATTTTATTAAGGCCTGGGATTGTGGTGCTTATGGAATGTGATGGGCCCTTACAATGGGTTGTGCCCTTAATAATTGATTGAGATTTGTGTAAGTGCATGCACAACCAAGTTTTTCAAGTAAGATTATTGATAATGCATGAATTTTAATGTTCAAATCTTGCTTAAGTAGCTTTTAGGGTTTCAAATTAGGTGAATTGCAATCAAGTTTCTAGGCAAACCAAGTTGTAAAACACGGGTGAAGATTGTTTTCCTTTAATATCAGAAAGAAAGTGGAGTGCCTGGAATATACCAAGATTGAAAACCCTAAGGAGGAGATACTTGATGAGTTGGTTTTAAAATAAAGTGGTGCGGCCCAAACAACTCAAACAACTGGCCACAAATGCACCACTAAGTTAGGCACTCAAAGATGATTAACCTAGAATGATTTCTACTCTACTATGTGTTGCTTTGTGTGTACCGGTTCCACAGATCAGAACCCAGTTGAGTAGAAAACAAATCAAGTTGATCAAGTGCCTTGAATGTGGGTGTGTGTTGTGTGTTTGTTGAAAATTACCCCACAAGATTATCTTTTTGTTATTTTTTTTTTTTTATGAATGAGGGTGGAATGAATGTGAGTGGAAATCCAAACAACCAAACTATTTCTAGAATTTATGCAAACACCAAGGTTAATTGGGATTTGGATTTAATGTGGCGAATGAAATCTATGGAGGGGGAAAGAATGGGGGAGCACTTACAGTTGTCTTCAACTGCACTTTACTCTAGTCTACCGCATGTTGATTCCTTGATGGAGGTCTCTGCAAAACAATAGACACAAGAGAATGCTAGTTAGAAAACAAATAAAGTGCAAGAAATGCGAAGAAAAGATCGAAAATCGTTGCCTCCCCGGCAACGGCGCCAAAATGTTGAACGGGTTTCTGCGAATCGCCATGCTTACGAGATTGGTTTTGGAAAACCTGTCGTTGTAGTTCAAAAAGCGAAGAATTCGTGTTCAACAAATAAAATTTATACCGAAAATAATTTCGGGTAGAACACAGGGAGGCTACGTTGATCTATGTTCGCAATTATATTTTTTTTAGGATTTTTGTTAAGCAAGGAGATATAATTACAATGGAGCTATCAAACTAAGAGAGAGAGAGAGAGAAAGAGAGAGAGAGCGAGAAAGAGAACATGCATTCAATATTTCAATAGTTTATAAAAATTATACTAGAATGCGGAAAATCAATTACACTATAAAGCAGAAAATTCTACACTAGAAAAGCTGTAAATAAGAATGGGAGAGAGAAGTTATCCTCCTCGATGATTGCTTGGAGGAAGAGCCAGATGGGACGATGCCTGGACGAAGGAGAATGAAGCAGGACGAAGGAGGACGAAGCAACACGCCGTCGTCGTCGCGAGATCCACTTCCGAAGGGGAACAAAAATTGGACTTTATCTCGCAAGAAGCATCCCGGGTGTGGGACAAGCTTCTTTTGAGCTTTGGAGGGGTAGAGAGGAGAAAGAAGCGATGAAAATTTCGTATGGAGGGGGTCTCCTTTTATACTTGCAAGGAGTGGGGGCAAAATGGACATTACATCTTCAAAACAATAAATGAGGGGTCTTTAGTGACGGATAAAACCGTCGCTAAAGCCCCCAACTTGGGCATAGCCTCCGCGCCAACGCACGCCCGCTCGGCTGCCCACGCGCGTAATGCCTACGCATGTCCGCGAAGTCTTAGCCGTCCGATCGCGAGATCGGACGGCCTAAATCGCGTTTGCACCCGCTGCGTTACACGCCCCCCGCGTGTCTAATTGCGCATTCAATTACGCAACGACGCTATCGGGCGCGCGCAGCCGTTGGATATTCATCTGACGCTCGTTTGCGCCTGCTTGCCTGCGCCTTCCACCCCCTCACCGTAGCTCGAACCTACGACCTCTACTTCGCCCGCGGCTGCGTCGCCGCTGCGCTACGCAGACGAAATGGTTGCGCGGATGCTTTTAAGCGCGAGCGACCACAGCCGTTGGATCTTGATCTGACGGTGGAGAGTGATCGGGCGGGGGCCTTCACAAAATGCAAGCGGCCGTTTGGGCGGCTGAGATGGCACCACATGGCTCCATCTTGGCCATCCATCTTCTGGAAGTTGTAAATGGTGCCATGGATGTCAGATTGACTTGATTTTTGTGTCGTTGGGCTGCGATCGTCGATCCGAATTCATCCGTGTGGTTGGATTTATCATCTGAAGTGCAGATTTACACCATCCTGGCCCTTGATCCTCTAGGGTTCCTGGATCACTTATCTGATGCTACGGATGCCTGATTAGGGCGATCTTGGAGTCGTTGAACTCCAATCGTCGTCCTGATCACATCTATACGGTTGGATCTTTGATCCGAGGCCTTGATAAAATATTTGCCCTATCCAAGCACATAAAAGGAGACAATTAACCTCCATTTTATTCAAGCTATTCTAAATGCAAGATGATGTATGTAATGCAATATTTATATCATGAAATGCAATCCTATGCTTAAGAACATGCATAAATAGACATTTTAAGTAGTGTAAATGTGTTTACATCACCTGCTCAGAGAGTACCACCTTCCTCGGAACAGATTCCCTCGACTTATGCTTTTGCATGCGTAAATCCTTTAAAAATTTCACGTAAGCCAGCATGTATTTGATAGCATCGAGGAGCAGGATATTGATCTTGACATTCCTGAATACATTCAAGAGCTCCACATTACTATCAACAGGCTTCTTCTTCCTAGGTTTAATAAAGGCCTCAGGAAAACGAGCATGAGTTAGATCTTTGGAGTTAAGTTCCTGGGCCTTGATTTCTTCTTCAGAGTTCTCCTTTCTCTCTTTAGGCTCTCCAGGATTTGGTAGATCAGAACAATGTGGTTGTGGATCCTGAGTTTGTTTTCCACTCCTCAAGGTAACATAATTAGTAGATGCATACCGATTTGGATGTTGGGGAGGGTTAGGAAAGATTGGAAGGTCTTCATTATCCAAAAACCTTTGATTTGATGAAGAAGCAGAAGAGAAGGACATTGCACAACCAGCTGAGCACGTGCATGCGGGTCCCTATGATTCCAGTACCCTTGGGCTTGATTGCCCGGATTCTTGATATTACAAGGTTTGGGTATAGTTTAAGATGGTAGAGATCAGGGTTGACGAGAATTAGCAATGACCTCGGTTTGGAAGTTTTCCAGCGAGATTTTCATTTGTTGCATGAGCTGGAACATAGATCCTTGCATTTCTACCATCCGTCAGTTCAAATTAGCCTGCCCTACAGGTTGACAAGCATTCTAAGCTTGCTGATTGACCTGATTCAAGGGTAGATGAGTGTAAACAAGACCCTGACCCATTGGTCATTGCGAAGCATAGTTGCCGGGTCGGAATTGGGTCTATTGCCCCAGGTTTTTCCAGGAGAAGTTAGGGTGGTTCTTCCAACTCAGATTATAAGCATTAGAGTAGGGGTTGGACCTAACGTTCTCCTGTACAACATAAACATCCTTATAGGGTGAGGATGGAGAGAGAGAAAGGTAGGGATCAGAGAAACTGGGATCAAAGGCCCCAGTTTGGAACCCATGGGGTTCCAAATAATGTTGGCTCACAGGTTGAGCTGCATCAAGTTGATTCACGAACTCCCATCCAAAAAGAGCTCGTGACAAATGGAATATTGAATTCTGAGACTGAGTGGATCGAGAATTGTTCATTGAGTTTCCAGCCATCCACTCCATCCCTTTAGTAACCAAGTCCACCTTATTTAGTTTATTACAAATCAATTCCATATTAAATGAATGAGAGTCATGGACTTCATTAACATTCGATCTGGGTTGTTGGACCAGTTATAAGTATCCATGGAGGCATGATTGATTGAATTTTCACTCATCTTCACAAACAAATCATGCACGCTATCTATGTCTTTGTTGAGGAAGTTGACTCCGCAAGAAGCGTCCACATGATTTCTGAGTTGCTCAACCGACCCATGGTAGAAGATCTGCATGAGCTACCATTTCTGCACCTCGTGGTGTGGACACCTCTGTAATAAGCCGAGGAATCGCTCCCAGGCAACAAGAAACTGCTCCTCCAGCCATTGGGTGCTGGTAGTAATTGCCCATCTCAGAGCATTGGTACGTCTTACAGGGAAGAATTTCTTTAGGAAAGCCAACTTCAGATCATTCCATGTTGCAATCAGCCTTCCTATGATCCTGTACCAATGAGAGACTTTATCCCTAAGAGAGTGGGGAAAGAGCCTCATGATCATCTGCTCTTTATTCACATTGCGTACCTTGGTGATCTGGACCAAAGTGGTCAAATCCTCCAAGTGTTGAAAGGGGTCTTCAGAACCAAGCCCATCAAAGTGTTTGATCAGGCTTAATACCTGGGTCTTGATTTCTACATCTACTGTAGGAATCTGAACTTTGGGACGTTCCCCATAATTTGAAGGATCATAAAAATCCTTCGAGGACTGAGCACCCTGCATTCTCTGGAACCATTTTTGCATTGTCTGCATTTGTTCCAGCTACCTCTAAAATTCCTCCTGTGGATTCTAGGGCAGAGGAGGTTGTTGATTGGCCATGGGATCAATTTGGCCAAAATCCGATCTACACCTCCTAGAATAATCTAGTGGTCCTTCCATTCGGGGATTCAATGACCTCCTTCCCAGCATAAACTAGGAAGAGGTTGGAAGGACTAGGGATAAGAACCCTACAGCATAACAAAACAAGCCTGTCTTTAAGTGGGGCAACCTAAGGATCTACAGACTCTCACAATCTGTCTTAAGATTATAAATTATTTACTCTACTTGCATCCAATCAATCAACCAGTTAGAAGGAGGGACTGGGGAGAAGGTTCGTCCTTCGGCTTGCACCTCCAGTTCCTAGTGTACACCCCAGCCACAGTCGTTTGACGCTACTCCCCTAGCTAGACATCAAGTTGATTAGTACAAGTAGGTTAATTGTAAACAATCTCAGACTGAGCCTTGAAGATCGAATTAGTCCCTAAGGCCAACATCTACTTGATTTTATTTAGGCCCAGGATTGTAGTGCTTATGGAATGTTCTGGGCCCTTAAGATGGGTTGTGCTCTTAATGATTGATTGAATATGTATAAGTACATGCACAACCAGGGTTTTCAAGAAAGATTATTTTTTATGAGTGGATTTTATTGTTCAAATCTTGCTTAAGTAGCTTTTAGGGTTTGGAATTAGGTTAATTCTATCAAGTTTTAAGGCAAACTAGATTTTCAAGAATGGGTGAAATCTTTTTCCTTTTGAAATCAAAAGTAAAGTGCAGTGCTTGGTATTGATCTAAATTGAAAACCCTAAAGGGAAGCTACTTGGTGAGTTGATTTTAGATTAAGTGATGCTGCCCAAACATCTCAAACAATTGGCCACAATTGCCCTACTAAGTCACAGAAAATGATTGACCTAGACTGATTTCTACTATTTTATATGTTGATTTGCATGTACCAGTTCCATAGATCAAAATCCGATTCACTAGATAGAAATCAATTAGGTTATGTGCTTTGAATGTGGGTGTATGTAGTGTGTATGTTGATTTACCCCACAAGAAATATCTTTTTGTTAATTTTTTATATGTGGGTGAGATGAATGTGGGTGGAAATCCAAGCAACCAAACTAACCCTAGGATTTATTCAAGCACCTAGGTTAATTGGAGTTTGAATTAATGCTATAAAATGAAATTTATGGAGGAGGAAGAGTGGGGAGCAATTACTATTGTCTTTAATTGCACTTTACTCTAATCTACCACTAGAAGATTCCCTATTAAGGTACCTCTAAAATAATAGATGAGAAATAAAGCAAGTTAGAAAATAATAAAGTGCGAAAAATGTGGAAAGAAAATAAAAAATGGTTGTCTCCCTGACAACGATGCCAAAATGTTGGTATCAGAAAACCACGTGATCGAAGTTCGATTTTAAAAACCCATCATTGTAGTGTGATTTGTAAAGTAATCCATCAGCAGATAAAATTTTATCGAAATTCGTAAAGAAATTTCGGATCGAACATAGGGAGGCTACGTCAATCTTAAATTTGTGATTATGTTTTTTTGTATTTTTGTTTGAAAATGAGATAATTACAATGGAATAGATATATACAATGGAATAGATATAAACATTAAGAAAGGGAGAGTGAGAGAGAACAATCACTTGATAAAATAATACTATTTTTATAACTAGAAAGTGGGAAATGACGACAACTAGAAAGCAAAAAATTCCACTCTAGAAAGCGATTAAAAAGAAGGCAGAGAGATGTTACCCTTCTCGACGAATGCTTGGAGGACGAGTCGGAAGGAGTGACACTTGGAAACGGAGGATGGAGAAGGATGGAGGACAAAGCCTGAAGAAGTGAGAATGAGGCAGCACATTATTGTCATCGTAGATTCCACTTCAGGAACGAGGGTGAGAAAACATGGACTTGGCTCTAGAGTAGCATCCTGGGTAAGGGACAAGCTTCTCTTGAACTTTGGAGAGGGAGAGAGGTGAAGGGATGAGAATTTCGTAGGGTAGGGGTCACCTTTTATAGTTGCAAGGATAGGGTCAATTTCGTCATTACATAGTTAAAACATTAAATGAGTAGGTCTTTAGTGATGGATTTAAGCGTCACAAATGACCCCATGTCACTGTAGCTTCGTGCGCATGCTTGCCTCCTCACCTACTGTGCGATCAATGCGTTCCCACGTCCGAGAAATCTCAACCGTTCGAACACGACATCGGATGGCTCAGATCGCTCCTCGCCCACTTCAACTTCGCCTAATCGTGCGCCTGTGTGTGCGATGGGCTGTGAAGAAGTGCATCATCATGCACGTGCACGATCCAAAGCTTCTTCACCTGCCACGTCTTCGCTCCTCGCCCGCCTGATCACCATCTAACAGTTGAATTGCGCTCGCTCCCACACTTGCGCTTGATACGAGATGCGCTGCATTTTCAATGCACGCCTCACATCTTGCTCGCAGCTGCATGACCGCTATGCTATGGCCTACTTTTGTCGCATTTAGGAATTAGGCACGTGCACCTGTGGCCGTTGGATCAAGATCCAACAGCCCATATCATCTGCACCTTATGTCTTATGAAGATGAGAGCGGTGCATTTGAGTAATTCCTGGCTATTGGATCAAGATCCAACGGCTAGGATGGCGTGATGAAGAGTCCTTAGAGATGCAACAGTGGGTCTTAGGGCTGATTGGGTGACTGAGATGGTGCCACGTGGCACCATCTTTGCCATCCATCTTCCGTGTGTTGTAGATGGTGCCACGGATGTCAGATTGGATCGATTTTCACACTGTTAGGCTGCGATTGTCGATCCGAACCCAGCTGTGTTGACGGATTTGTCATCTGAAGTGTAGTTTGGCACCATCTTGGCCCTTGATCTCTAGGCTTCCTCGGATTACATCTGGTGCTATGGATGTCCAATTAGGGTGATCTTGGAGTCGTTGAACTCCAATCATCGCCCTGATCAAATCCGTTCGGTTGGATCTTTGATCCAGGGCCTTGATTAAAAGTCGCCTTGTGCTTGGCCATAAAAGGAGGAAATATTTATACAATTTATGCAATTTGACCTAAATGCATGATTATGCATGTTATGGAATATTTACAATGCATGATGCTAATATGACACTAACAACATGCATTAGTAGACATTTTTGCCTATTTAGATGTATGCACATTAGCTGTGCCCACCGCCTTTGAGATTCTTCTCCAGCACATGCACGCATTTGGTTGTGCATGATAACATGCATTCCCATCCCATGCTTCTTTGCTTGTCATGTGAACGTGCCATCAACATTGATTGGAGACCCGAAGGTGCGATTTCACTTGCCCTCGCTGCTACCTCAATTTCATGCATCGTTATGCTTCGAATGCATGTCTCGCCTTTCCATTCCAACATGCTACCCAACACACTACTAGTGCAGATGGTTGCGCTTCCATAATGTTGCTCGACTGCTCTCAGTTGCTGGATGGAGATCCAGCAACTGAGCATTTCCTTCCTTGATAAGGCGTGGGTTATAGCAGTGGTGTGCTCATTTTGTGGCTGTTGGATGACAATCCAATAGCCTACAATGCACGGGGTGTTCCCTTCAGAGATTAGGGCGATGGCCTTAGGCAACTGCAATGGTGCCATGTGATGCCATCATGGCATTCCATTGTCTTGCTTTGTAGACGGTGCTGTAGGCCTCCAATTGAGATGATTTTTGTGCCATTAGACTACGATCGTTGATCCGAATCCAATCATACGGTTGGATTTGGCATTTGAGGTTCGAATTTTCACCTATTTGCCTCTTGGCCCTTGCTCTTCTGTGGACTCCATAGGATGCTACGGGAGTTTGATCAAGGAGATCTCGAAAGCGTTGGACTCCCGTCGTCATTCTAAGTAGATCCATATGGTTGGATTTATCATTTGTAGCCACGAATTTCCCACAATTATTAATTTCTCTCAATTAGAACATAATATAGCATTATTATTTACAAAACTAACAAATCAGCTATGATGCAAAATTTGATGCTTATGTATGCATTATGCCTAAGTTAAGCTAGGATCTAAATTCAAGTAGATTTGGACCTATGATTACTGCGCAATCAACAAAGCATGAAATGAATGCAATATTTATAACTATGCTAAAAATCTACCCTAATCAACAAATTTAAAGGTTATGATTGTTGTGCAATCATCAACCAACCTAAAATTAGGTCACAATTCGAATCAACTCCTTAATTCGAGTGATAATTCAAGGTGTAAGTAGGCTTAAAATTTGTAGACTTAGGCCTCAACTCACACATTCTTGTCTACTTGGAACTGTAGTGACAAGGAAGGTCAGGCAGAGGAAACTCAGTAACCCATGAGGATGCTCTACCGTGTAGGGGTCTTTGTGGGAATCTCCCTTCCTGGCTACCCAAGTATTTCTCGAGTAGGTGAATTTTTGATCTAGAGGTCCCTCTGCCTCAAACTGGCCATAGTAATCTAATTATTTTAGGTGCCTTGATTGGGTACAAAACATCTCTAGTCTCTCATTTGATTTTGTAGTGCATGTACAAGAGGAAGTCCTTGAGACCAATCTTAAGACCTCCATTAGCGAGTTGCACTCGTTAGGGTTAAACCCCGGCCTACTTATTTGGGTTGTCTTCTGATCCACATGTTAACTCTTCTGATCCATCTCCATCTTAACTTAGTTCTTCATCCTTTGATTCTATGGAGAACCCAGATCAAGAAGGGGTTGATGATATTCAACACCTGTAGGACCAGTTGCCGACTCTCACTAACTTGATTCGTGCATCGGCCAACCCCTGACAACGTCCACAAATGTAGGATCACTATAATCCTGCAACTGTGGCTATCGAGCCTAGGGTGTAAATTCTTGCTGGGGGACTTGATATAGAGTTAAAACCAAACATTATTAACTTGAACCCCCATTTTCACTGATTGGGTTCTGATGACCCTTTCCGGCATATTCAAGAATTGAATCGTTTGGCTCAAACTCTCAGGCCAAATGTTCAAAATTAGAACACCCTAGTCATGAAGATGTTCCCCTTCTCATTGGAGGATAAGGTAGCCCACTGGTATCAATCTCTGACTCAAGTGATCAATACTTGGGAGGAATTGGAAGCTAAATTTCTCAAGAACTTCCCAATAGGGTGCACTAATGCCCTGAGGCACCAAATCACACATTTCATGCAAAATGCAAGGGAACAACTTTATAAGGCATGGGATCTTTCTTGATCTCATTGGGAAATGCCCTCATCATGGAGTTCCTAAATGGGAACAAATCCAGCCTTTTTACCAGGGACTCTGTGAGGAAATTAGACTCTTTGTTAATGCAGCCTGTGGAGGTAACTTCATGGGTAAATATGAAGACACCATTTAGGAGATTCTAGAGAATATATGCGAGAACTCCAAAAACAAGGAGTTTCTGGGCATGTTCGATCGGATGGCTTCCCATGCCTTGACAAACACATGCGGGGCACACGAAACATGTGACCTATCCTCCTCCATCGATATGGAGTTATTGGCCAATCGATTGGATAAGTTCTTTGTCATCACCAAGAAGTTGGACGATTTGACCTGCCAACTCTAAAGGCCACTTCTTCTCAACAAAGCATCTATGAACGTCTACCCACAGGGAAGGTGGCGGTGCATAATGTTCACTGCCACCACTCTTATCCTAGGATGAATGCCTATCCATCCACCTCTAATCTGGGTTTTGAATGAAACTTCGAACCCTCTTACTCTAGTTAGGGGATCTCTTAACCCCCATATCTTGCTTACTTTGGAGCACTCAGCCCTGTGACGAGCTCCACATCATCCAGAATGATCCTTACTCTAACTCCTAGAACCCTAGATGGAGTAATAATCCTAATTTCTCCTCATCACGGAATACTTAAAACTCTAAACCTTAATTCAAACCCAGACCACCAAATCCATGATCATATCAGCTTACTCATCATAGGTCCAACACGAACTTTCAAACCAGGACTAACAAGGAAGATCAGATGAGCCTGATTCTGTACACCCTAGCTGATATGTAGAAGACCAATGCTTCCATGTAGAGGCAGGATAATGCGGAGATTATAGAGGTTTGTAATCAACTCGCACAGATAGCTAGGACTTGCCAACCTGGTACACTTCATTCCCAACCTCTGCTGAACTCGAACAACACATCGAACCAGAGGCATATTATGAACCCAAACCAGGGCCAAGCACATTATATTTATCATGCCCCTTCTACACCTCCACCTAATGGGTTAGAGGCTTCTACTTCATATACAAGTTATCAGCAACAACCTCCTATCCTGCCAACTCCAAACCTAAACCAGGCAGGGCTAAATTTTGTCACTACTTATAGTGGAAAACCTACTCAAAATCCACCTTGTCCTAGTCAACCTAATTCGAGTAGTTCAAAACACAAATCTAGGATGGATATCAATGACAAACCTAGTCTAGACCTAAAGCCTGAACCAATCCTAGAGAAGTCTAGAGATATTCCATTTCCTGACCCCTTGACCAAAGGAAATAGAAAATCCAAATCATGGCACTTGAGGAGGACTTGGTCAAGCTCTTTGAGCAAGTCCAGATAAGCATTCCCTTGATGGATGCGATTTGCCACATACCAGCTTACATGCAATTTCTAAAGGATTTTTGTACACCAAAGCGTAAATCGCAAAATAAAGACAAGATTCTGATTGTAGTGTCAAAGCAAGCTAGATTTATAATTTTGAGTAAACTCCAATAGAAAGTGAAGGATCATAGTACTCCTTTGATCTCCTGTAAGATAGGAAATCTATAGTCTGATTGTGCTTTATTGGATTTAGGAGCATCCATAAATTTGATTCCAACCTCCTTACTAGACTAGTTTGAGGAAACTAAGCTTAAACTGACTAAGGAGACACTCCAATTGGCTGATAGATCAATTAACTCACCATGAGGAAATCTTGAGTATGTGTTGGTTATGGTGCAAGATTTCTATTTCCAAGTAGATTTCATTGTTTTGGACATGGATACTCTTGAGAATCTTAAAGATGTGCCTATCATCTTAGGGAGACCATTCCTAGCAACTGCTAGGGTGAATATTAATTGTAAAGAGGGATAGATAGAATTAAAATTTGGGGAGAAAACTTTAAGGATTGATATTTTTAAGCCCTAGAAAGGAATAAACTATAGGGCAATTGAGGAAGTATGTGGTATAGGTTTGTTAGTTCAGGACTCGATTTTTGAGGTAAGCCTAATTTCCCAATGACCTCAATCACAAGAAAATCTTGACCCATAGACTAAGGTGCATGAAATCGAATTTAGACCCATCCCTAGCTCCCATCATTCCTGTTAAGGACAACCCTGAACCTGCACCACTAATGATACCTAGTCCTAGAGTTGAAACCACTCCTGGATCACCTGAAGTATGTATTTTTTGGTTTAAATTAGACATTTTCGGTGATTATTAATTATTGACTCACTCCTGATCAGGAAATGAAACTATTTTTGTCCTCTTGCAACATTGTAGAGCTATTGGTTGGACTCTAGATGACTTGACTATAATAAGTCCCTTATATTGTACTCATCGAATTTATGTCGAAGAGGGCTCATGACCTTCTCGTAAGATGTAGAGAATGAAAGGAGAGTGGGACATGTGTGACCACCTGAATAGATCTTACTTGGCCACAAACACAAGATTAAGCATGATATTGATCATAAAAAATATGGCACAATAAAAACAATCCCACAATATACATAATGATTTATAGTGGAAACCCCTACGGGTGAAAACCACTACCTAAGCCTCCCATCATAGGATTTTCCCGACATGGCAATGTTAGTCAATCCACTATAACATACCACTTAAATGAGGGTTGCACAATCTCTTACAAACCACTTCTCCTTTACCTGGTAAGAGAAGTCACAACAACCTCTGTAATCCAAATACAATCGATCCCAATAAATGAAATGAACGAAATAAAATGAATGCAAAAATTAATCCTATGGAACCTCAAGTAATTAAAATATGCAAATCAAGTTTTCCTTTTAGAAGCATAGAGTAACGGGTTTTGAAGAGAATAGAAGAATGAGCACGGAAGCATGAGGAAGAATTGCAGTGGATGCACTTTTTCTCTTAGAAATGTTTTTCAATGTGTTTTGAAATGAGGGGCATTGAGCCCTATTTATAGGTGAAAATGAAGAATTTTTGGAATGTTAGAAAAAAAACATTCAAAACAAATTGATCGATGAATTTATTATTTTGATCAATCAATTAATGGTCGATCAAATATTTAATTAGTCGATCAATTGCGAGAAAATCAAATATAACCGTTAGGCTAATTTGGTCGATCAATCTTCCTAGTTTGATCGATCAATACTAATATTTTGGTCAATCAACACTATCTAAATTTTAATTTTATGACTTTCAAATGTTCATTACAGTAATTCTAGACTCAAGAAATATAAAGGAATTACATTGACTAATGGTAATCTTCACTTTGATCCACATAGAGGATAATTGACATGATTTTTATGAGCATGATCCTAAAATATTAGTTCACAATAAAACATAATTTTATTTCATCAAAAAGAGATATTAACAGCAAAGACTTAACCTGAATCTCCTGGAGGTTATGAAAAAGGAGATTATCAAGTAGCTTGATATGAGTATCATTTACCCCATCTCTGATAGCCACTGGGTGAGTCACATTGAAGTGGTTCCTAAAAGGGTGGGGCTCAATGTTATCACTATTTAATCTGGAGAAACCATCCCAACTTGGATTGCAAACTTATGCAGAGTCTATATAGACTATTGGAAATTGAATACCTTCATGAAGAAAGACCATTTCCCTTTCCCATTTGTTGACCAGATCCTTGAGAAGTAGGCAAGGAATCAATTTTTTTTCTTTTTGGATAGGTACTCCAGATATAAACAAGTGGCATTTCATCTTGAAGATTAGGAGAAGACCACCTTTACATACCCCAATGGGACTTATGTTTTCCCTAGGATGACATTTGGGCTATGCAATGCGCTTGTCACTTTTCAATAGTCCGTTCTAGCCATATTTTTTGATATAGTAGGAAAATACTTTGAAGTCTTCATGGATGACTACTCAGCTTTTGGTTAAACATTTGATGATTGCCTTCTGCACTTGGTTCGTATCCTCTGGTGTTGCATTTAGGTAAATCTGGTTCTCTCTTGGGAAAAAAGCCACTTCATGGTTCCTGAAGGCATCGTACTTCGACACCTTTTTTCTGAAAAGGGTACCCAAGTTGACCGAGCAAAGGTGAATCTGATTTCGAAACATCCTTTGCCTTCCTCAGTCAAAGATATTTGATCTTTTCTAGGGCACATTGATTTTTATCGACATTTTATATTTGACTTCTCTATGGTCGCACACCACCTGACCAATCTTCTTTCAAAGGACACTCCCTCTGAGATGACAAGTGAGTGTGTTCATGCATTCAAAATCTTATGTGATCAAGTAACCCAAGCTCCAATCCTACAATCTCCTTACTGGCCTTAGCCGTTCGAGATCATGTGCGATGTGTTCAATTACACGGTAGGAGCGGTACTTGGGCAAAAGATTCATGGGAAACCAGTGGTAATATATTAAGCCAGAAAGACACTAGACGAGGCTCAGTGTAATTATATAATTACAAAGAAAGAGCTATTGGCCGTAGTATTTTGTATGGAGAAATTCAGCTCATAACTCTTAGGATCCCATGTCATTATCTACTTGGATCACAAGGCATCCATATTAAAGCTTAATCCCCTAAGATAAACCAACAGACCTCTAGTTGGACATCTAGTAATGTCCTTAAACATCTTCTAAGATGTATGGACTAAGGGCTGAATGTCTGAAATTGGCTGACAGTGAGTGGGTTTCCAGCTTAAGTGTTCTAGATGTCTGATTAAATAGTCAAATGTCTGAACATCTAAGATCAGACGTCTAATGTCCAGATTCAGCATTTGATAGGCTATCTGATGCTTACTTTTGTTTTCTACGTTTTCAAAGAGTTTGTCTAAGTATCCTAAGGTTGAGTATGTGATCCTAGGACTACTGTTGTTACTTTAGGACTCTTTAACAAATGATCTAAGGAAATAAAAAGTAAAGAACAAAAAGACAAATGCATAGAAAAATAGAAAGAACTTCTATCATATTCTTCATCTTCTTCAAGCTCTCGCTCCACGCGAGGCTCATTCTCCTCCATCAAGCTCCTCCAATCTGCCATGGATGCGAGCTTGAGCTCCTTCACACTTGTATCATTGGCAATTATCTTGAAAACTTAAACTCAATGCAAATGTTAAATAACAAGTGTTTTCTTATCATCAAAATTAATGATTGTGGTGCTTTTGTACCAACAATGTCCCCCTTTTTTATGATGACAAAACTATAAATATTAATCCAAAAAATTATCCCCCTTTCTGATATTATCAAAAGGGATTAATCAATTTTAGTTATCCTATACTCCCCCTTAAAGCATGCTCTTCTAATTTACTCTAATTGACATAACAAGATAGCTATATAATTATTCCCCTTTCTAATGGAAATATAGCTATGTTGTTCTATGAGATCTCCCCCCATCTAAACGAAGGAAATCTTTCTCCCCTGTAATGATTGACATATAGTTCATCAATTTGAAACTCCCCCTATCTAATTGCTATAGAAACAAAAGGTTAAAGGGTGTGCCTCATGTACCATGCCCAATAGCATGGCCCAAATGGAGGTTGATGCCAAAAAGGATGGGGCTACAATCGGAAGATTGGAGGTCCGAACATCGGAGCTTGTCTCCAATAGAACGGTCAGCGCATGACCATTTCATCACCTGCCAGTCTTCTTGTCGATGCTCTTGTCATCTTCTTTGGTCTACTCCTTGGTCCTCCCAATTCGAGTAGTCCATCCTTTATCTTGTAAGTCCAATCTTTGATATTGAAATCTTCTTTGTGGCCTATAAAAAAAGATTTGAGTTCTCTTTTGGGTATCCAAATCAATTTCGATCTGAATTTTTTAGTGGGTCACCTTGAAGGAGATCCTTTCTCAACCTTTTCTTTGGTGCTAACTCCATTTAAAAACTTATCTAATATTTCTTTAAAACAAGCAAGATCATTTTCAATAACATGCATATTGGTTTTTAAATCAGAAATCTCCATTTTTAAACTAGTATTCTCCTCAATAAATTTATTATTTTCATTGATTAGGTTATGAGTTTCTAACAATAAGTCATCTTTTTTAAAAATGTTAGGACTAGAACTAACTTCTAGATCTTTAAGTTAAATCTCTAATATTTCATTTTCAAATTTTAGAAACCTAAGATTCTTTTTAATGCTTTTATTTTCTACTTTTTATGACTTACTAATTTCTTAAAGTTCATCAAAATCATCTTGTAATTCATAATTTACTTTCTTGTCATCTTCATTCTCTCTATCACTTGTGATAGCCATGAACCCATGCAAGCAACTTCATTCTTCTCTTCAGGATCTTCTTCTTTCGAGCTCGAGTCATCCCATGTAGCTTGTAACATCTTTTTCTTGTGTTTGTTCTCTTACTCCTTCTCCTTGAGAAGGGGACATTCGGGTCGAAGATGCCCTTTTTCTTTCCAATGATAATAACATCTTCGGCTATTTTGCTCCTTCTTTTCCATCACTTTCTTTGCGTTCCTACAAAACATAGAAAATTTCTTAAATAATATCCTAAGGACTTTGTCATCGGAACTTACCTCACTATTGGCTTTGAAGGCAAGTGTCTTCCTTGGCTTCAGCTCTAGTGTGTCCTTCATCTTTGTCTCATAGGCCAAGAGATTACCAAAGAGATCCTCCATGTTGAGCTCCTCAACTTCATTCACCTCCTCAATGGCTGTGACCTTTTATTCCCATTTTGATCTGAGGGAACGAAGAATCTTTCCTCGAAACTCCCCTTTTATAAAGGTCTTCCTAAGGATTTCAAATTATTCAGTGTGAGAGTGAACCTAGTGTTCATTTCACTTAAATTTCATTAGTCTTCAATGAAAAGGACTCAAATTCCTAAGAAAAAATATTAATTTTAGACACTCATACCTTGGACTTATCTTCATGAGTTACCTCTAGAGTGTGCCATACCTCATATGCAATAGTGCACTGTGAGATCCGATTGAACTCCTCTAGGCTTAATGTGCAGCATAACGCATTCATCGCTTTCATGTTGAGGAAAAGCTCACTGGTTTACTACTGCGAGTAGCCACCCTCGGGTCTTGCCAGGACTTTGTATGGGGTTTCGCATCATCCCCATAGTGTGAAGTTGGTGGCCTAAAGCCACATCTTCATATGCAATTTCCAATATGAATAATTGCTCTCATCGAAGTAGGGTAGCTAGATGGTAGACTATCCCTCCGAATGTCTCATGGCGAAGATTCTCCCCTCCATGATCGCTCATCGGTGTGTGACGCTGATGATGCTAAACCTGCTCTGATACCAAATGTAGATTCTGACGAAGGGGGGGTGAGATATGCTTGATAAGTAAATAATGTAGAAATAAATACAATCAATCTTACAAAAACTGCAATCACAAGTACACAAGGGAAACCCAAATCCAGGTAAAATCCACCACCAAAGCCTCTCGACATAGGATTTCCCGATTGACCTAGTTGATTAAATGCACTGACGTGCTACTTCAACGAGGGTAGTACAACCTCTTGCAACCAAGCTACTTTATACCAGAGGGCAACATAACCTCAAAACCCCTCCTATTCAAGAGGAGTATTTTGTCTCGAGAGGGAGATGGGAATTCACAAAGCAAATATCCAAACAAAGACAATTACAAAATCCTATAGAGCCGCAAAGTGAATCTAAGTTAAACTAGCTTCAATAGGCACAAAAGGACTTCCCTTAGATGGAAGTGGTGCGATGTGAAGTTGACAGCGTAAGAATACTCTCGGATGGAAGCTAGAGGGCTTGGAGAGCATCAACACTTTTCAAAGTGATTTCCTTCTTTTGAACACACATAGATGTGGAAATGGTTTCTCAAGGTGTGTCTAGCAAAGGAAGGGTCCTCCTCTATTTATAGATGACTTAGGAACCCTTAAGAAGGTCTTGGAAGGCTTCTATAGTCATTGGGAATAGTCCTAAGGCAAATCAAGCTGAAATCGAGGTCATTAATGATTCTGACAGAGTCATCAGACGTATAGATCTATTATCAGATGTCTGGTTCAATGTCTGATCTAGCGATCGGTCATCTGATCTGGAAGGGTGCAAGATCTGGACTTGGTTAGATTAATACGGACATATAAAGAGGTGTTTTAAGATGTCTGAGAATCTAATCAGGCATCTAATTCTAGATGATGAGCCCATATTAGTGGGCTAATGAGTTACTTGAACATGTAGACATTAGATTAATAATAATATATAAGTAGCATGCATTAAGTTGTAAATAATGTTGTTCATATGTATTTGCTTTCATGCATTACATTCATATCTAAATACATTTATAACTTATTTAGAATAACAAACATTACCTTAGTATATAAATTAGTTTACATGCATAACACATTAAGTGCATTATTTAGTTAGAAATAGGAATTAGTTTTTATTAAGGGTTCATGTATAAGTTACACATTTCCATTGTATTCATGGTGGGATGGGTTGGCTGTCATTGAAGGCCATTGAAGAGCATTGAAGGCACATGGCATTTGGATTCTGTTACGACAACTATAAGAGAAAAGTAACTGCTACCATGTTATGTGAGGCTCCATTTCACTCCACCTTTGTCGTGCCTACCCTACACTGCTTACCTCCCACACGTCGTCGGCGCTACTCCCCACCTACGTGGTGACAACATGCAACGCTCTCGTGTCGACTTCATGGGCCAGCGTCGCCCCCCACTCTCCTATCCAATGCGGCATTGCCCCTCGCCATTACCATAGGCGAGCTAATCCGAGCTTGCGTTTTATCTATCTTCTTTATTTTCTCTTTTATTCTATTTTTTATATATAACTTACTATTCATCGCCTTTTTCCTAGGAACAACCCAACACCACCGACCCTTGCCGACTAGCTACGTCCCCTCCTCGCCTTCTCCAGGCACACTAGCACCTCGCACATCACCCTCTGCGCGCTCTCACGCCATGCCTCCACACAAGCCCACCTCCACTCTGTCGTTCTTCTTTCTTCTCAAAAGCAAACCCATCGGCCACCAACAACAACCAACAATAGTAGCCCCCTCGAGCCACCGAACTTGCCGCCAACATTGCCATTCCCTCACCACGCATTGTAGCACCTTCCTCAGAGTCCCCAACCGTTGGCGTCATCTGCACTTCCACCGGTAGAACCTCCACGACAGTCAGTGTCGCAGCTTCGTCCGACTAGCTTCGGCCATGCCGTGACATGTCACCGCCACCGCTGTGGAGCTCTAGCTCCCCTCGACCTCCCATAAGCTCCTTACGACCGGCCATTGGCTCCAATGCACGTAGAGACTGCCCGAACAAATCCTCTGTTTAGGGTTATATTAGTATTTACATTTCATCCCAATGCCAACTTTTATTATTAATTGAATGGGTGCACATTACATCAAACATCTCATCTTTGGTGTTAATCATATTTCAGCATATCTTAACATTGAGTGCCAAATCTAAAGGGCAGTTCATTTTGTTTTTTTGCAGGAAATAGATAGTGAACATTGGATTTCAATAATTGTAAGTTTTACTAGGCCAATCCTTACCTGTGGACACGACCCGCTCTTCTCGAGCAGTCATTTTAGTTATTTTGAGAAGCGATTTTCTACCATGCAAACAAATACGACATGTCATTTTATGTTCTAACCTAAATCGAAAATGAAAATCATCTTTTCACTAGATGGGTTTCCCTCCTATTTTGTCAAGATCAAAATAGGGTTCTAGTGTTAAGTTGTACAGATGACAAATCGAACATCTGGCAATAGGTCTGGACATTTGGAAGCATAAATCACTATGGGAATGGACTTTCGAAGGCACAAACAACTATTAGGTTAGACAAGAACTAACTGGGGTAAAATCTTAGTCTAACGTCTATTTATCAGACATCTAGGATACTCTATCGACGTCTGAAAGTAGATGTGAATTAGATTAATGGTTAATCCTCTAAGATAAGCCAACGGTCCTCTAGTTGGATGTTTGGCAAGATCTTTGGACATCTTCTAAGACATCCTGAAAAAGGGCTAGAGGTTTGAAACTGCCATACAGAGTGTGGGTTTCCAGCCTAAGTGTTATGGACATCTGATCAAACAGTCAAAGGTCTTAATGTCTAAGATCAGATGCTTGATGTCCAAATTGGACGTCTGATTCGGTTGTTTGATGCCTACTTTGGTTTTCTAAGTTTTCTAAGAGGTTGTCTAAGTATCCTAGGGTTGAGTATGTGATCCTAGGACTATTGTTGTTACTTTGGGGCTCTTTAACAAATGATCTAAGGAAATAAAAAGCAAAGAACAAAAAGGCAAATGCATAGAGAAATAGAAAGAACTTCTATCCTATTCTTCATCTTCTTCAAGATCTCGCTCCACATGAAGCTCATTCTCTATCAAGCTCCTCCAATCCATGATTGATTCGAGCTTGAGCTCCTTCACACTTGTATACATTTCCAATTTTCCTAAAAACAAAAACTCAAAGCAAATGTTAAATAACAAATTTTTTATTATCAATAAAATTAACAATCGTGGCGCCCTCGCACCAACAGGATCTTGCTCTTGCAAGAATTTGACCTTGAGATTTACGATAAGGAGGGAAAACATAATGTGGTTGCTACCATTTATCCCATCTTCCATTTTTAGTCATTGACCCTTCCAGACCTCTTACTAAGCATTTTTCGGACGAGCATCTTCTGAGGATTGATTTTGGATTTCCCTGGTAAGCCAATATGTTAATTATTTAGCATCGAAGCAGATCCCTTTTGATTGCCTAAAGGGCAAGAAAGATAAATTGATTTTAGATGCTAAGTATTTTGTCTAGGAAGATCCATATTTCTTCCACATCAGTGCCAATCAAATCACCCGAAGATGCATTCCTGATGCCGAGGTCAGTGATCTAACCTCGTTCTGCTATGACAAGGCCTTCGGTGGGCATTTCTTTGGGCATAAAATTTCAGCAAAAATCCTCTAGTGTGGCTCTTATTGGCCCCCACTCTTCAACGACACACACAATTATCATAGGGCATGCACTCGTTGGCAAACCTTAGGCAACATGAGCAATCCCAATATGATGCCCTTGATTTAGATTCTCATGTGCGAGATTTTTGACATATTGGGGATTGATTTCATGGGTGCATTCTCGAATTGGAATGGTTTTGAATATATCCTTATGGCTGTGGACTACTTGTCTGATGTAGACACATCCATTTAAGTTAAAATGCCTATCTATGCATGTTCCTAGGCTTAGATATGCATTTCATATTATAAATATTGCATCGCAAGCATCATTCTGTATTTAGAGTAGTTTGCGTATATTTTAGCTTAATTGTGTCCTTTTTATGGCCAAGAGGGAAGGATATTTATTTCAAGGCCTTGGATTGACGGTCTCACCTTATGGATTTGATCAGGACGATGATTGGAGTCCAACGCCTCCCAAATCGGCTCGATCGAAGTCCTGTAGCACTATATGCAGAACGAGGAAGATCAACAGCCAAGGGACTAGGTGACGTAATTTTGAGCTTCAAATGCAAAATCCAACAGGACGGATGGATCCGGATCAATGATTGTAGCCCAACGTCATAAGAATCCACCCAGTCCAACATTCGTGGTGCCACCTACAAAGTGATGAAAATGGATGGCCATGATGGCACCATGTGGCGCCATCATAGCCGTGCCCCAGCCTCTAAAGATCATCCTTCGTGCATGATGGGATGTTGGATCCCCTTCCAACGCCTACAAACATGCCACGCCACCCACCTCCAGCCACTTCATCGAGCGAGGATGAAATCTCGATTGTTGGATCTCCATCCAATGGCTGAGAACAGTCGTGCGGAGATTGGAAACTCGACACAAACATGTCCACAGCACGTTGGTTAGCACCTTCGTGCGTAGGCAACTGGTGCATGTTTGAGGTGCGCCCAGTGTGAAATTAGGGAAGGAGTTGAGCGTGGGTGAGATTGATTTTAGGATCTTCATCGAGCGACGACAAGGGCGGTCGCGTGGCACACGTGGATGCGAGGGGGCGAGGACCCATGCAATGACGTGCACTTTAGGATTTAACGGATCTGGTCAACCTAAGGCTATTACATGAAATTAAGGGCTTTAATGCCCTAAATACCCCTCACAAAAATATAAAAAGAGGCCTAAGGGTCCCCTTTGAACGCTGACAAGTCGATTCTTCACTTTTCAAGTCATTTATAGTTTTATGTGGTGGAAAAATCGACTAATCAATAATTAAAATAATCACTTGTAGAAGAGCAGGTCATGTCCACATGGAGGCAATGACGTATTTAAATTCACACTAGTTAAAAATGTATGTTCACAATTACTTTCGACGAGAATCGAGCCAAATTTGCCTTTAGACTAAGATAGTGTCAAGAGAACATGCTGAAATGGCAATTTTGAACAACTAGAGGATATTTTTTGCAATGCAGATTTAATAAAATATCAATAAAACTTGGCAATGGTAGTGAATGTAAATATTAATAGGCCTTTTACTGTAGCAAAATAGGGGATCTTCTTCCCCTTGGCCATGCGTGAGGAGGAACGGCTGGAGGCGTGAAGCTCAGAGGAAGTTCTTTAGACCGAGGGCTTCGCAGCGGTGGTTGCGACTAGTTGCGAGGTGGTCAAAGCTAGCCAGACGAAGCTTCGATGAAGGTGGCTTTCGACGGGCTAAAGTGCCGCAAGCCGTGCGAGGTGGACGAGAGCGCGTGGCGTTGCAGGTTGTGCGCGCGGAGGATGCTATTGCGGACAACGCTGTCGCATGCACTGTTGGAGGCACATTGGCCGTAGGGGCTAGAGCTGCGATTCTGGCAAAGCGTTGAAGAAGGTCGACGAGGGCGCAGAAGTGGACGCTGGAGGCGATGCAGGGTGGAAGGGGCGGGCTTGTGCAAGTGATGCGCTCGCAGAGAAGAACACACGCCTACTACTGTGTGTGCTAGTGGTGCGCTGGAGGCGGTGCATATGCACGTTGATGATGCACTAGTGGCCGGTGCTGCACACTGGCAGGTGCGTCGGCTGCGTGCGTGAAGAGGCACTGTAGGGTGCATGCGTGGGTGGTGCGGGCTAGAGATGGCGCTGCTGCAGGCTGGAGGAGATGAAGAGGCATGCGGTGTAGCTATGACCGGTGGCTAGAAATGTGCAGCTAGAGGGGTGCAGGCATTGAGGCAGTGAGGCACTGCAAGGACTTGCACCATGGATGATACAGGAGGTGCGGTGTAAGTGTGCAACCAGAGGGTCGTGGGCGTGAAGTGAGTGGCCGGTTGCTGCTGGAGTGTGGGGTCGAAGCTTCAGACGTCCGGGAAATTTCCCGGATGTCTTAACTCACTGAGGAGATGAAAACGCAGTGGTTGTGGCGGTGGTTGTTGGTGACGATGGCGAGGGTGGTGCACGCTGAGGTGCTCACGGTATTGCAGACAAGCTCCAGATGGCGGTTTTGCCTATCACACCACACGCCCACGGTGGTGGAGGCTCGTCACCACGATTGAGGCCGACGGTGTGGAATGGACTAGAGATGAACTCTCTGCACAGTGGTGGGTCAGGGGTGGAGGCCTCCCGAGTTTGGCTACCTCTTCCTCTTTTTGTGGCTACCTCCATGCATTTGAATGGAGAGCGGGAGCAGATCCACATTCTCCGCTAGTCCATGAATGTAGGCTTTAGTGTGACTACTGGTGGCATTGCAGCGGCAGCCAAAGGAAATCCAGACGTTGCTGAAAGAAGAAGAAGAATAAAAATAGTGATAAAATATTATTGTTATTTATATACAAACCCTTAACTTTTATGTTAACTTAAATTAATGCATGCAATGCACCTAATTGGTTAACTAATTAAATGAATGCAATTCTAAGTTAATTCTAAATGCATTTAAATATGAATGCAATGCAGGAATTATGTAATTAAATTAGAAATATGAATTAATCTATTTACATCCTAATTTATGCTAAATAAATGTAAGAATTAACTTAATGTCTAGGCACTTAAATACTTAAATAGCCCACACATATGGGCTAATCAAATACCCCCATGCCTAGTTTTTGCTAGTCCCTAGCAAATCCAAGCAAAACCTAGTACTCCAAGTAGACTAGTCAACCCAATTGGTCTTCCTTTAGAAACATATTAAGTTTAGACTCTAAACCTAAGATTCCCAAGTAGTTGCTAAGTTAGAGACTAGGTCGGCTAAAGACAAGTTGCAGGCACAAGTTTCCTTGATTTCTGACTCTACCCTAAGGTTTATTGATCCTTGAGATTAAAGCATCTGTGCATGTGCATTGGTCTGAGTTATTTGAGTTAAAGGAAAAATGATCTTTTTTTTTGAATAATATATATATATTTTTAGTTTGATTCTAAGTCTAACCTCAAATCAACTATAAACACAGTCTGTGTCAGATTCATTGTCCCCATTACCATACCTGGAAGGGTGCCTGGCTTTCGATGCTTCAAGATAGCACCTCCCATAACAACCCCAAGAACTCCTGGCAATTGACACTTTGAGATAGTATCGCCCATGGATTTCTTAAGCGAATTCAGGCCTATGGCAATCGGCACTTCAAGATAGGGCCACCCATGGTACCTAAACCACACAATGCGCTTGCATGCCCCCAGTAGGATGAATATCCTAAGAGACAAGCGTTGAGGAGGTAATATGTTATCATCGCATCCTCAACATGAGTATATACTCCACCTCTCTTGCGACAAGAACTCTTCCAATCAAATTGTGTTTTCAAGCCTCTCCTAAGTCAAAACTAAGAGGACCAAATCTCTTTTAAGAAAGAAAGAAATTAAGTTGATTACTAGACCTAGTGTGTGAAATTTGGATGCTTGGGTTGCAAGGACCCGTAAACCAAAAGGTAGAACAAGACTCTAGATACTACCCCACCTCTTAACTCAAACCCTAGCTTTCCTTCCTCAACCTCTTGAGGAATGGTCTGCAACTTAACTCCTACTTAAGTTTTTAAGTCCACAAAGGACCCTAAAGGTTTAAAGCTAGTAGCTCATTTAGCTTATAAAGTTTGACACTAGAATTAACTTAGTCTACCCTAAAGTTCTGATTTGCTTAAGAATGTAGGACCTAGCCAGTTAAGCTCAAAACTTTTTTTTTTTTGCAAATGTATGCAATGAATGCACTATGCTATGTATATTCCCAAGTACACACCCCCATGCCTAAAATCTGCAATGTCCCCATTGCATAGAAGGATATTACCTGGGTTAGAGCTGGGCTGAATTGCTAAAGAACCTGCAAATCAGGTTCAAGGATTGCAGAAATAGGCCCTAAAAATGAGCAAAGCAATGTTGGCCTAGAAAATAGGTAACCTAGGATGTTGGCTAGCTGATGATGAATCTCAATAGCAAATGCTTACCCAACTAAGATGGGAATGAAATCTTCCCAAGTCACCAGAGGAGGTTCTAAAGGATAAACAGGTATAACAACCTCCAAAGCGGTAGGGGGAGGATGACAAGAATCCTCCAAAAGGAATGGGGAAGGAATGGTGCAGAGATAAACCCCTAGGGCAATGGACTGACTAAAAAAATCATCAATCCATAACCAATACTCCATTACGGGAAATATTGGTTTGTTAAGCCCCTCGATCAGAACAAAACTGAGTAATTCTTTAAGGCAAGGATCATCTAAGGTGTCCTAGTTTCGATGTTGCGGGATGTCCATAAGATCTAGGTTGGGTTTAATCAGCTCAGTGTCCATCCCTAACACTCTTTCCAAATCCTCAATTGCATCCCTAGCATTCCTTGCACCATCACATTTATCTTCCTGCCCTTCATTAGGAGTCACAATTTTGCCTTGGACATAAGTGAATCAGAGGGTAACTTCGAAATGAATGAATGCAAGTTGGAAGCAACAAATCTAAGGATTATCCTATCAATGTCATCCCCGGGTTTTTGTTCTTTACTCAAATCTTCCCTGGAGTCTATATGTGAATCCACATAAATCTTAGAAGTTGCTTCCAAATGTTCCATCATTTCATCATGAGGAGAAATATCATCAATGGGTGTGCTAAGGAAACCTAATTTGGTCAAATTTGTGACATCCTTAGGGGCTAACTCCTCAAATAAGACATAATCACCCTTAGTGTCACTCCAAATCTTGAATGTAGGTTCCTCGTATAATTTATCTTTCTCCTCATCATATGATTCATCATATACCTGAGGTATAGAATCATTTAATATCTCAGCAGATCCGCTAGGGTACTCTATCTAAGGTAAATGGTTTACACTGGTAACATCAGACTCCTCAGATAGGTCAATTTCTTCAGGGTTAGGTTCCCTAAGGGTAGGCTTGAGTTCCATCTCGTGATCAGAAGGGAGGGTAGGATTAACAACTTGAATTTGACCCACTTCATCAAATGTCACGAAAATACTATCATCTGGGTCGAGGTCTTCCAATGGTACCATCATTCCCTTCTTTTGACTCCAATATAATTCAGGTGGATACTCAACCTTATCATCATTTTCCTCGGGTTGCCACCTTTCTTCATCCAATGCATAGCTACTTTCATATGTATCTTCCTCCCACTTAAGGTGTGGATCTCTCAATGAAGTGTCATCTAATGGGGAGGTTTCAAAATCTAACCTCGAAAGGTAGCTATTCTCCCTTACATAATCCCCAAAATTTCCCTCCAGCTTAAAGTGTAGCTCTCCCATGGGAGATGCATCCATTGTAGAGGGGTGTACGTCATCCTCAATGGGGTAGATTGGGTGGCTAATTTCATCTCTTTCTTGTTGGCCTGCTCCCGAAGATTCTCCTAACAATTCAATCATTTTGTTTTTCATTTTCTATATTTCCATCTTCAAGGAGGAGAGGTCATTTCTATTAAGAGAGAAGTCTGGCTCAGCCTTATAGTACCTAGGAGTGTCTGTCCAAACATTATAATTATTTAGGGAGGGTGGGTTGGGTATTTCCATGGTGTGCGGGATATTGGGCAAAGCAAATCCCACTCGTAGGTTCTGCTCACTGATTTCGGGCTTAACCAGGCCAATACTCCTATAATAAGAGTAAAATAGATCCCAATGATTGTCATTATGTCCATCAAGGGATGGACCATCTCAGCATATGGGATCGAAGAATGTAGAGTGGGGGTGAGGGTGTGGGCAAGATGTGTAAGGATGAAAATCAATGTGGTCCATTCTAACTCACACCTCAATTACAATTCCCCAAGCAAAAAACAATTCAAAAAGGACTTTTTAGGTCTTTCCCAATTTCGGCTTTGGATTTAAGTCAGATTGTAGGTGACAATACAATTTTTTCAGTCAATTTACATGCTTATTGTCGACCTACGGCTCACCTAAGAAGACCTAGTTGGAGCTTAGGTGTTCTTCCCTAAATCTCAAATGGTAGAGCAACTCCAAAGACGGAAGATCGAGGGATGCAAGTAGGCCTAAGCCTTCCTTTGAAGCTATGATTTCGCAGTGCTTCTCAACTACCCCCAAAAATCCGTGATGGGGTATCCCCCTCTTTGGATTTACAAAACCTTTGATCTCAAGTTCCAAACACTTCAGAATCCAACAGTAGGAGGGCTCTTGTCCTAGTCGTTCCAAAACATAGGAGTGTCTAAATGAGTGTTGTGGTGCAAAAGATATAAGTGTGCATTCACCACAAAAAGATTTTGAATTTTAAATTAAATCGCACACCACGTTTGAAAATCAAGTCCTTGATTTTTAGATGTCCCTCCTTTAATTAGTCCTTTTTCTAGAAGATATGTGACCACTTGTTAGATTTATTCAATACAGATTAGGTGGTCTTCGCATTAAGTCCAAATGCAATGCGTGATCAATAATAGGATGCAAAGTAAGAGAATGCGTACCTTACTTCCAGCAGTCAACAATGCGAGAATGCACGCAATGCAGAGAAGTAAATCTAGAGGCTGCTCATATAGACCTAAATATTTTGTCCGCGGGGCAGGTAGCTTCTAGCAGGCAGCTCATTTTTTTTATTTTTTATTTTTAACTACTTATGCACAAGCAAATAAAAGTAAACAATCTACAAAATAAATTAAAAAATCTAAATCTAAAGGAAAGGGAACGGCTCCAAAAATTACCAACACGGGCCTAAAACAAAATCAGGGAACAAACCCCTCAAAATATACCCCAGAACAAGGGTTTCAAACCAAATGTGCAATTGAAAAATTAGGTCTAAAGTCTTAATCCTACTCTAATCAAATCAACGACTAGATGATCGTCGCGTCCTCATCCTTCCCGTCCATTGTAAGGTAGCTCGACCAATTTCTCCTCTGGCGACGTCAAGGGTCGCCTCTCACGATGGCTGATTCCTCGCACAAATTTCTCGCACAGAAAAAATAATAAATGGTCAAGTCACTGTGCAATTGAGAAATAATCAAAAATAAAATCAAGTGAAATTATTGCATCTGTTGCCTCCCCGACAACGGCACCATTTGACGAGTCGATTCTTTGCTTTTCAAGTCATTTGTAGTTTTATGTGGTGGAAAAATCGATTAATCAATAATTAAAATAACAACTCGCAGAAGAGAGGGTCATGTTCACAGGGAGGCAATGAAGTATTTAAATTTGCACCGGTTAGAAACATATGTTCACAGTCAGTTTCGACGAGAATCGAGACAAATCTGCCTGGAGATTAAGATAGTATCAAGAGAACATGCGGAAATTGCAATTTTGAACAACTAGAAGATATTTTTTGCAATGCAAATTTAATAAAATATCAATAAAAGTTGGCAATGGAAGAGAATGTAAATATTAATAGGTTTTTTACTATAGCAAAACAGTGGATCTTCTTCCCCTTGGCCGTGCGTGAGGAGGAAGGAACGGCCAGAGGCGTGAAGCTCAGAGGAAGTTCTTTAGATCGAGGGCTTCGCAGCGGTGGTTGTGGTGAGTTGCGAGGTGGCCGAAGCCGGCCAGACGGAGCTCCGGTGAAGGTGGGTTTCGATGGGCTGACGTGCCGCAGGCCGTGCGACGTGGGTGGGCGCGCGTGGCGCTGCAGGTGGTGCCGCAGAGGCTGCTGCTGCGGACGATGTTGCCGTACGCACTACTGGAGGCACGTTGGCTGCAGGTGCTAGAGTTTTTGGTTCTGGCGGAGTGCTGAAGAAGGTCGACAAGGGCGCGGAAGTGGACGCTGGAGGCGCTGCTGGGTGGAAGGGGCGGGCTTGTGCAAGTGATGTGCGCACAGAGAAGAATGCGTGCCTGCTACTGTGTGCACTAGTGGTGCGTTATAGGCGGTGCGTATGTGCGCGGATGATGCGATGGTGGCTGGTGCTGCATGCTGGCGGGCACGCCGGCTGCGTGTGTGAAGAGGTGCTGTAGGGTGCGAACGTGGGTAGTGCGGGCTAGAGATGGCATTCCTGCAGGCTGGAGGAGATGAAGAGGCATGCGGTGTAGCTGCGAACGGTGGCTGGAAATGTGGAGCTAGATGGGTGCGGGCGTGAAGGCGATGAGGCGCAGCAAGGCTTGCGCCATGGATGCTGCAGGAGGTGCAGTGTAAGTGTACAACCGGAGGGGTGCGGGTGTGAAGTGAGCGGCCGGTTGCTGTTGGAGTGTGGGGTCGAAGCTTTTGACGACCGAGAAATTTCCCGGATGTCTTAACTGATTGAGGAGATTAAAATGCAGTGGTTGCAGCAGTGATTGTTGGTGACGACGGCGAGGGTGGTGCACGCTGATGTGCTCACAGTAATGCGGACGAGCATCAGATGGCTATGTGGCTTGTCACACCACATGCCCAAAGTGGTGGAGGCTCGTCGCCACGGTTGAGGCCGACGGTGTGGAATGGATGAGAGATGAACTCTCTACACAGTGGTTGGTCAGGGGTGGAGGCCTCCCGAGTTCGGCTACCTCTTCCACTTTTTGTAGCTACCTCCATGTATTTGAATGGAGAGGCGGGAGCAGATCCACATTCTCCGCTAGTCCATGAATGTAGGCTTTAGTGCGGCTACTGGTGGCATTGCAGCGGCAGCCAAAGGAAATGCAGATGTTGCTGAAAGAAGAAGAAAAAAAATAGTGGTAAAATATTATGGTTATTTATATACAAACCCTCAACTTTTATGTTAACTTAAATTAATGCATGCAATGCACCTAATTCGTTAACTAATTTCATGAATGTAATTATAAGTTAATTCTAAATGCATTTAAATATGAATGCAATGCATGAATTATGTAATTAAATTAGAAATATGAATTAATCTTTTTACATCCTAATTTATGCTAAATAAATATTAGAATTAACTTAATGTCTAGGAACTTAAATACTTAAATAGCCCACAAATATGGGTTAATCAAAGGCATTCAATTATTTTCCTTCTTCTTCCTCCTACAACTCCTCTACCTTCTTCTTCTTCCCACCTTCTCTACCTCTGTCGCTTCATCTTCAAATGAAGCGTCTATTGAGATACCTTGCCGGGTCATTGTTGCTATCCTCAACCTTTCCAAAAGGCCACCACGAACCACCCATGGTGCCCTTGTTCTACTACATATATAGTATTTGTTCTTGCTTAGAATTTGTTTAGTTATAATTACATTCAAACTATCTGCTTGATATATATATTGTGATTTATTATCTATGCTATTTAGTAATTAGATTTAGAACAAGTACATGAAAACAAAATCATTTTCTGCCTCCTTATGATCGACCCGGACTAACCAGTTTCGTTAGTTTCTTTGTTGAGATGTAGTTTGCACTATACTACAATGCATTTATATTTTACGTGATCTATGCCCCGAACAAATTGGCATCATTGCCGGGGAGGCACAGTAACTTTTGATTTCATCTCTAACATAGTATTTTTGTGTGTAGGTTGATCCACACAAAGCAGCGAACGAGGCAAAGTGGGCGCTGCGGAAATCAAGTGCACACATTCTTGTTAGAAACTCGACCAGAAATTAATTTCCATCTTTAAAATTCAATAGCCATGTTTTTGATGCTCTATAAATTCTAAAATTTAGACTAGAACTAGATTTTCAAATTATCTTTCCAATGCCACCTTTCCTAGAAAGAAATTACATCTGTGTAATTTTTAAAAATTCATGGAGTACATATGAGTCAGATTGCTTGAAAATAGAACTTTTATGAACTTTAGAAATCAATTTTGACCAACATACAAATCAGATTTACTCACGATTGCTTGGGTTTGAAACATAATCAAATTAGCTTTCACTATCATATTTTTACGAAATCTTTGGACCATATCTGATACCATTTCCAATAGAAAAACCAACACAGGATCTGAATCCCATATTTGACTCCTGGTTTGTAAAAAGTTTATAACTACTTCTTGGAAAGAGAAAACCTTTTGGAAAAATACTCTCTTAAAGGATTATTAGAAAAGGAATCTTCTTACTAAGTTTCAAATCATTTGGATTCCATCTTACTTGAGAGTATATATTTGATTTGTGGTCTTCAATTTGAAAAAAACCTTAGAAGTGCATGAGCCAATAGGACCACATTGACTAACTTGGACTCCGACAAGCCAAAGAGTTAGTCGGTGAGGCAAGTCACCTTGTGGACTGCACGCCATTTACTAAATTAAAGAAATAGGCTTAAATTCATGAAAATATATCAAATAACCTGCATTTGGCTTGAAACTTCTGGGTACTTTCAACCATTCCTGCAAAACCTGATGTCCAATCCTATAGGGTAGTGTCAAATGACCGCGGCTGTGCAGTAACGGAAATAAAGGCTAAAGCTGAAGGAAGAACCTTCCTCGTAGTCCCCTCCTAACCAGCTTGGCCAAGTTAGCCTGAGAGGTGGGAATTCCTTTCAATCAGTCTCTCGCCAATTTTTTTTCAATAACACGAACTTAAATGAAAAATCCAGCCATCTAATCTAGAGGGCCACTCTGATTAACAAGGCCTTAGGCTTGTTCCACTTGACTACATGATCGAGGCATGCTTCGTGAATTATAATCAGGGTTTGGAGGACTTGTCATCGTAGCTCATAAAATGCATCTATCAGACAAAATTTATAACTGAAACTCAAAAATTGACTCTTGAGTCGAACATGGGAAGGCAAACATTTGGTTTTATAAAAATCCATGTTTTGCTTTTATTTATTTTGGTCATTTTTATCTTTTCTAATTTTTTTGTATTTTTATCAAGCAAGAGATTAGGTTGATGGAAACTTTATCTACTTGCAACAATAAGAGAGAGAGAGTAATAGTTATCTATTTTGCTCATGAATGTTTTCTACAATTATGAAAGTAGGAAAACTACACTACGAAAGCGAAAATGATAGAAAAAGGTGAGAGAATCCCCCTCGAAGGATGCCCGGAGGATGACTCACTTTGACGTCACCTGGAGGAAGGTGGTTAGGAGCGGGATGAAGGAGGATGGAGCTGGAGGATGGAGGATGGGGTAGGATGGCATCGCGGTGATGATCATCTTCCCAAAGGGCGATGAGAGGACAGCCATGGGATGCTCCACGAATGGGGTTGAGGGGAGGGAAAACTATTTGGTTTTCTACTCTAGAGGAGCATCCCGAGCTTGGGACAAGCTCTCTCTAGAGCCTTGGATGTGGTGAGAGGAAGAAAGGAAGACATGAAGAAAAATGGGAGGGATAGGGGTCCTTTAATAATGGACGAAAGAATCAAATTCGTATACTGGACATTTACTGACGGTCATAAATGTTGCTAAAGATCCTCCGCAAATGTTGCTGAAGACAACCCACATCCCCATGCTACCGCTACGCTGGAGCACGCTTTGCGTGCCATGTCGCGCACCTGCGTACACTGCCGCTGCACGTGCGCATGTGCCCACACTGCTGTGTGCATGCGGTGGCACGTGCGTGCGCATGGGCGACCTGGGTTGCGTCATGTGGTGCAATCTGGGTTGTCCATCTTTTCATTGTAAAGGCTGCTACAGGGGTGGGATTGAGTTGATTTTCACACCGTTGGGCTACGATCGTCGACCCGAATCAATCCACGTGGTTGGATTTGTCGTTTGAAGATCTAAATTGTCACCTACTCCCTTGGCCGTTGATCTTCCTCAGACTGTGTTGAAGGTGTATTGTGTGTTTTGATAATAAAAGCGTCGTAGTATAGTGTGCAATACGATCAAACAAAGATAGTTAATAAAATATTAGGAGACTTGAGTCCCAGTCATTCGTCTTTGGGAGGCATTTGTTTTACTTTTGAATTCGATCTTTTACCGCTCTACTTTGTTTAAAATCGCACGTCGGTTTCTAGTCTTCTGATTAAGATTTCACCATTTCTATTATGAACCTTGATTACGTGTGCATGTGTTAAATAGATCACAAAGGTGAAAGTGTGAGTTTCTGTGTGCACGATTCTCGTGAGGTGGTGACTGTTTACAGAGAATGCGTCTATCGTTAGATTTTCTATATTTTCCTAAAATGACATGCTCGTTGTGAAAAAGATACATAAATGAAAGCAGGCAACTGGAATCACGTAGAAAAGATGGCAATCAATAAGCTCATGGTGATTTCAAACATAGAGATATATATAAAAATGCATTTTTTATTCATTCAATTGGAGAAGTGTTTGCAACAAGAATTGTAAAGGAAAGCTTGTATAGGAATGCTTAGAAATGTAAATCTGGCTACCAGAAAATGATTGCATACAGAAATCTACGGGGGGATTTTGCATGCATCATTGGGGGAGAATAAGGACTACACTACTAAGCAGTAAATAAAAGTAGTAAATGTAAAGAGCTAGCTATTAATCTATCAGAAGTGAGGGCATTCGGAGGTGGTCTCCGATGGCCTTGGAGTGGTAGAGAGCAGAATGAGGGGCGCCAATGGAGCCTAGGCTGATGCTTGTAGAGAGGTTGGAGGAGTGATCCAACATCCTGGCGTGGTGTCCATGGTGGTGCTCAACTCGTGGAGATGGAGTGGAGATGGTGGTGGCTAGCTGTTGAAACTTCGAGTTGCTACGCTAATGTATTTGGTTTTGAAATGCCTGTTGTCATGGTATGAAAGCGAAGAACTAGTGTTCAACAAATAAAATTTGTACCGGAATAGAAATCCTGGGTCGAACTCAGGGAGGCTACGTCGATCTATACTCGCAATTATATTTTTTTTTAGAGTTCTTGCTGAAAAGTGAAGTGACGTTATTACAATGAAGCAATATTAACAATCAGAATAAATGAGAGAGAAAGAGAGAGAGAGAGAGAAAACATGCACTCAATATTTCAAAATGTTTTTACAATGAAACCAAAGAAGAATTGCACTAGAAAGTAGGAAATCAACTACACTAGAAAGCAAGAAAATTCTACTCTAGAAAGCTGTAAAGAAGAATGGGTGAGAGAAGTTATCCTCGTCGACGATTGCTTGGAGGATGAGCTGGATGAGACGCCACCTGGATGAAGTAGGATAGAGCTGGAGGAAGGAGGTCGAGGCAGGAGAAACGAGAATGGGGAAACACATCATCATCGTCACGGGATCCGCTTCCAAAATGAGAGCGAAAATTTGACTTTATCTCTTGAGCAGCATCCCAAGTGTGGAGTATGCTTCTCTTGAGCTTTGGAGAGGTAGAAGAGAGAACGAAGGGATGAGAGTTTCGTATGGAGGGGGTCTCCATTTATAGTTGCAAGGAGCGAGAGCAATTTGGACTTTTTAATCTCCAAATGTTAATTAAGGGGTCTTTAGTGATGGATAAAACCGTCGCTAAAGCCCCATCATGGGCGACGTGCACCGCCCACTCTCCTCCTGTGCATGCAACGCCTTTCCACGTTCTTTAAATCTCAGCCATTCAATCGTGAGATCAAATGGCAGAGAGCGCTCCTCGTTGCACCTCCTCTGCGTGTGCTCGCCGCGTCTGATGGCACGTCACGCGCAGGCATGTGATAGCACGTGGACTTGATTGGGCGCGCACAGCCGCTAGATCCTCATCGGGCAGTCAATCGTGCCCGTGCACCTGCGCCCAACCGCAGCTCGCGAGGATTCGAACGTTCACCCACGCTTCGCTTAAGCGCTCTCGCCTACTGTGCTACATGGGTGGATGGGTGGGCAAAGTGAATCTTGATCGTGCGATCTGGACTACTGTACTGAGATCCAATGGTCATGGTTGCGCTTTCGAGTGGTCCTTCAGAGACTTCAATCGCCGGTTGAGCTCCTCTCTCAACCATTGGATCTTGATCCAACGGCTGAGATGCGTGGGCACTACATGCTTCAACGGTTGAGGGCAGCCGGTTGGGTAGCTGAGATGGCACCACGTGGCGCCATCTTGGTAGTCCATCTTCTAGATGATGTAGATGGTGCCACGGGTGTCGGATTAAGTCGATTTTCACCCTCTTAGGCTGCGATCGTCGATCCGAATCCATCTGTGCAGTCAGATTTGTCGTTTGAAGTATGGATTCACACCATCTTGGTCCTTGATCTTCTAGGGTTCCGTAGTCTCTATTTCATGCTTCAAATTCCTGATTAGGGTGATCTTGGAGTCATTGAACTCCAATCGTTGCCCTGATCAAATCTGTACGGTTAGATCTTCGATACGAGGCCCCGATAAAAATTTTGCCCTATCCCTGAACATAAAAGGAGACAATTAACCTCTATTTTAGTAAACTAATCTAAATGCAAGATGATGCATGCTATGCAATATTTATAGTATGCAATGCAATTCTATGCTTAAGAACAAGCATAAATAGAAATCTTATGTAGTGTAAACATGTTTACATCACTAGCCTAAGTGGAGGTGGATGGAGCCAAGCATGTATGGGCAAAAGTGGATGGCTGCAAATGGCCACCCCTTATGTCTTTTTATCGACCTAAGGGAGTCTCTCTAGAGAAGTGCGGAACTCACTAGGGAGAGCTCCAATAGTGGCCATCCAAGTGAGATAGAAGTGGTTCTTAGATCCACAATTTGTGGATCTAAGACTTGAATGCCTCTTGGTTGCTAAATTTGGCAACCAAGAGTTGGCCCCACTTCAAGAGAGTTCTAGAGAACTCTAGAGAAGTGTGTGTGCGTGAATGGGTGTGTGTGTCGTCATGCCCTAGATGTCTAAGAGGTTTAGGTTAGGTCTTAAGGGGTTTGGGTAGGTGTATACCTTGAATTAGGGTGCATACCCTAATTTCTATTGGGAAATTGCAATTAAACTTAACCTAAGTTTAATTGAATGAGTGTAAACCTAATTGAGAGTGAAATAACTCAATTAGGTTGGGTTTAGGTCAATTGGACTCTCACTAAGTCCAATTGAACTTGTGTGGGTTGAGATTTGAGCTCAATTTGACTCAATGAGTCCAATTGACTTAGGTGATGGTGATTGACTTTGATCTAAGTCAATTGGGTTTGGTGAGGACCTAATTAGGTCCATAAGAAGGTCTAGAGGTGATGTACTAGGGTTAAGACAACTTAATTTAGGTTCCTATGGGGTTGGGATTAGGTCTAGTGAGATAGAGATCCAAGATCAAGGCTTGAATCTCAAAACAGGAACTAGAGACCAGTTTCAAATGTCCAAAAACATGATGAGACGACTTATAATAAAAAATCAGAAGTCTAGACTTTAGTTTTGGATGTCTAATCTGAGTCAGGGGGCATTCTAGGCTCTATTTTGGGTATTCTACGGAAATTGGATGTCTGACAAAGTGTCTGGACGTCCAATAATGCTACAGAAGTGGGTTTGAGGTGTGCGGGAGTTGGCTAAGGGTCCTGGACATCCTATAACTTATCTGGACATCAAGATAAGGGTTGGAACTAGGGTTTTAGGTCTTCCTAGGGTGCTGTGACCTAATCTAAGGGTGGCTAAGGCTTGAGGGAAGCCTCTAGGCTATCCTAGGGCTAGGATGGACCTAAGCTCTTCACATTTTACTGCTTTATTTCTACTTAATAGAATGGCAAACCTTGACTCCCTTACATCATTATTCCCTATGTCTAATCTAAGCCTTCTACTCTAGTCCTACTACAACACTCATTATTCCTGATCTAGCTTCAAATCCAGCTACAAATCCAGCTCCTGATCAGCTTATTGCCTGCAATTGACATAATGCACTTAATCAGCACATTATAACATTATTTTACGCATAGCTAAATTAAAGAAGTAAAGATGCAGATAATGCTTATGCATGCATGAATAACCCTAACTTATGCTAAGTCCTAGCCTAACTTAGGTCAATTAAGACCTATGATTGCTGTGCAATCAGACTGCATATGGTGCTACGGGATTCCAATGAAGGTGATTTTGGAGCTGTTGGACTTCGATTGTCGTCCTGATCAAATCCATAAGATTGGATCATCAATCTGAGGTTCCAAAATAAATGTCCTTCTCTCCTGACCACAGAAGGTCGTAATTAACCTAAAATATACACTACTTTAAATGCAGAATGATTCATGCTATGCAATATTTATAATATGGAATGCAAATCTAAGCCTAGGAACATGCATAAGTAGACATTTAACCTAAATGGATGTCTATACCATACCCCCATGCCTAAATTTTGCTAGTCCCTAGCAAAATTAAACTACATGCTATGTATTAAATTAAAATTAGGTTTAGACTAGTTAGTTCTAAGTCATTTACTAACAATAGAAAATTTCAACAAAGGTCCTAAACAACGAAAACTCAACAGTACTCGAGTGCCTGCTAGAATGCATACCGCTCAAGTCCTCACCTTATTTGAAAAGGGAAGATACATTTTTTTATTTTTCTTCTTTTCTAATTTTTTTGTACCTTTGGAGTTTGAGAGTTCCAGGATAACTTTTTATGGCTACCCGACCAACCCAAGACTAGAAATGGACTCAAAGTGCTAAGCATCTAGTGAAAAGAGTGAAAGATTCACTAGGCGATCATTAAAACGGACTTCAGGTTTCTACGACCCTAGGTGACCTTGCTTAGAGGTTTACGCTTTCGAATGGTTGCTTTCTCCCTACTTTTATTTATGCGGTCAACACAAGGGTGAACCAAGTGTATATCTCCTCGATTTATTCTACTTCCCTGCTTCTTCCCTATGTGTTTTTAGAATTATTGTGCATTTTTTAGAGCTAGGCTCTAGACAATTGGCCAATGGGTTGTTACCCACGGTAACTTGTTAGCCATAATCATGTGGTGAAGTGTGGTTTTACTTGTTTATTTTTATTTATTTTCTCCTAGTTATATTTTTTTACATATTTTTTAATTTTTCAATTTTTTTTTAAAGTAGGTGGCTTCCCTGATCTAAGATTTACCTAAAGGCAGTAGAACGAAAATGGTCTTGTGGCTGGGCTCTGAACAATTTGCTGTTGAGCTGTTACCACTGACAACTTGCCAACCATACCACCCTAGATAGTTCATTAGCTACCCAGTTTCCGAAGAAACCACCGAAAAGTGAGTCAGTACAAAGTGTATTCATACTTGGATTAAAAATCCCCTCAAATCAGAGGGCGGGTTGACAAGTCACATACTTATCATCCCAATTTATTAGCCAAATTAAAAATGAATTTGAATTAGTGAGGACTCGTGACTAAGTCCACATTTGGTGGACACCCAGGCTAATGAAGCCTCATGACCTGAAGAGTTTAAGTGTCTAGGTCCTATCGTATCATTTCCTAAAGTTAATAATGCCTAAAAGCCTAAGTTCTCTTCTCTTAATTCTATTTTCTTTTTTTCTTGTCGTTTTGAATTTTTTTTTTAAGAAACTAAAAGAAATTCTATGGAGTTAACAAATGATTTTAGGATAAAGTATCCACTCCCCCATTCCTAAATGATGCAATGTCCCCATTGTAAAAATAGACATGAAAAGGGCGGAGTAAATAGAATATCACCTGAGTATCGTGAAAATCCAGTCAGCTCCGCAAAGAGAAGAGTGTATACACACGCGCTGAATTTAATGCCTTCAGCTAGGCATAATATACATACAAGGAAGAAATTTGGAATTCACAATTGTGGGTTAGAATCAAAATAAAAATGTTGATCCTCCAACCTGCTAACAAAAGATGTCCACTGATATGGACCAAGTTATGGTGCAGACCCATGCCCTAGGGTTGAGTGGTTCTCGGGTTCTGGATGAAAATCACCCAGAATCTAAGATTATTGTGTTTATGGGGCCAAGCCTATGGTTTTGTGGTGTGCAACAAAAGACCAAAGTGTCGGACAAGTAAAGATGGTTCAATAGGTTCAAATGTCCTCTTAACATTCAGCTCAGAAAAATAATCAGTTATTTTGAGCTTGGGTTGAACATAAAAGATATCATAAGGGTCCTGGGAGAAAGTAGGTTGTTTTAGGTCAATAGGAACACTTAGATCCAAAATCAAAGTTCCCTCAGAATTAGCTTCCCAGATTTTTAATTCCAACTTCCTATCCTCCGAAATTAATGTTTCCGAGACCTCCAAATTGTTGTACACCCCATCTAAAGTACCCAAGTCCAACAATTACGGCTGAATCAAGATTAACTTGGGTTTGGTGATCTCGAAAATATCATCATTCAATTATTTAGGGTGTGTTTGAGGAATGGGGCTACTGATTGAGTCATCAGGATTTGAATCATCCCAGTTAGCCCCAACATGATCATAATCTTCAATGATTGGGCAATCAAATTGTTCGTCATACACCTCAAGATTGATTGCCTCACTGGAATCCTCTTCCTTAAGTTCAAATGAGACTTCACCAAAAAATTCTTCACCCTCAGAATCAAATAATTGATGATCCTCATTTATATATGTCTCAAAATCGATTGACATTTCTTGGTTCAAAGAGACATATTTTTCCTCGCTCCCTGGCTAGGGGATCTCGGGTGAATCAATCAGTTCATCCTCAATGGGTTGCTCTAGCCCAACCTGGTCATCCCTGCTTTCAGAAAATGTATTGCCCCCGACAGGTGCTTGAGCAGGTTCTGACATTAGCTCTCTTGAAGGAGTTTCATCTTGAGAATCATCCCAACATTTGACTAGAGCAACCACAAATTTCATTCTCAACCATGATAATTTCAAAAGTAGAAACTCACCCAAGTCCCTATCCCTAACATTTCTAGAGCAAATCCAATAGAGAACCATTAAGTTCATCAATCATTTCGATCATAGGCTCTAATGTTTTAGTGCATGGTGTTGGCTAAGCTTCTAAAAATTATATAGTGTTCCTCAAATTAGCCAACACCCCATCCTGGTTCTGATTCACCTGAATCTACTGGTTCGGATCAAGGATGGGTGGGTTCGGGTTAAATCTAGGGGAATCAATATATCAAGGTTCTCGGGTCCCTCCATGATAGTAGGTCGTTTCAGGTTGCTTAAAAGATGGTGGTGAACTATATTCAGTGGAATATTGGCGAGGGTAGGAGTTGTAATCATTATATCTTTCCTGTTTGTAGATCAAGCTAGGTTGGTGATCAAAGGATGAAGATCTATATTCATTGTAGCTTTGGGAGGGATAGTAATCATAGTCTTGCTGTCTAGGGTTAGGCCCTGGACACTGAGGTCCGTATTCATATCCCCAATCAAAGTCATCCCAGCTAGTGGATGGGTAATTACTAGTCAAGTCGGAATAGTAATCATCTTAGGGATAAGTAGTGGTAGGAGGATTGGATGGGAAATGCATGTAAGAAGTGGAAGGATACATGGTAGAATAATAGGGAAAACATAAGAGAGAAAGGTGCCCTGGAGTACAAGAAATCACCTTGTCCATAGGTGGGTTAGCCTAAAGACCTACAGACTCCCAGGACCTGTCTTGAGATTATAAATGATTCGATATGCTTTTATCCAGTCAATCCAACCTGTTAGAAAGAGGAACTGGGGAGAAGGTTCTTCCTTTGACTTGCACCTCCGGTTCCTAGTGTACCCCCTAGTAGCAGTCCTTGGATGCTACTCCCCAAGCTAGACATCAAATGGACCAGTAGAAGCAGATTAATTGAAAAAAACCTCAGTCTGAGACCCGAAGAGCAAATCAATCCTTAAGGCCAACATCTACTCAGTTTTAATTAGGCTTCAGATGATTACGCTCTTGGAATGTGATGGGCCCTTTATATGGGTTGTGCCCTTAATGATCAGTTAAAATGTATGCGCGTGCACAACTAGGGTTTGTAAATAAGGTTATTTGATGATGTGTCTTTTAGGGCTTAACCTTGTTTAGTAGCTTTTAGGGTTTACTCTTGTTGAAAATTTACGAACCTACGCTAACGAGATTGGTTTTGGACAACCTGTCGTTGTAGTTCGAAAGCGAAGAATTCGTATTCAACAAATAAAATTTATACCGAAAATAATTCCAGGTCGAACACAGGGAGGCTACGTTGATCTATTTTCGCAATTATTTATTTTTTTAAGATTTTCTTTAAGCAAGGCATTATAATTACAATGGGGCTATCAAACTATGAGAGAGAGAGAGAGAAAGAGAACATGCATTCAATATTTCAATAGTTTATAAAAGTTACACTAGAATGCGGAAAATCAATTACACTATAAAGCAGAAAATTCTACACTAGAAAAGTTGCAAATAAGAATGGGGAGAGAAATGTTATCCTCCTCAACGATTGCTTGGAGGATGAGCTGGACGGGACGATGCCTGGACGAAGGAGAACGAAGCAGGACGAAGGAGGACGAAGCAGAAGAACGGGAACAGAGCAGCACGCCGTCGTCATCGCAAGATCCACTTCCAAAGGGGAACGAAAGTTGGACTTTATCTCGCGAGAAGCATCCCAGGTGTGGGACAAGCTTCTCTTGAGCTTTGGAGGGGTAGAGAACAGAAAGAAGGGATGAGAATTTCATATGGAGGGTGTCTCCTTTTATAGTTGCAAGGAGTGAGGGCAAAATGGACATTACAAGTTGAAAATAGTAAATGAGGGGTCTTTAGTGACGGATAAATCCGTCACTAAAGCCCCTAACGTGGGCGACGTGGGCGGCTCGCACGTGCCTCCTCGCTTGCTCGCACCCTCAACGGCTTCGCACGTCCGCGAAGTCCCAGCCATCCGACCGTGAGATCGGACGGCTTAAAATCGCGCCTTCACCGCTGCCGCCCGCCTGTCCGCCTACGCGTGCGGTCGTGCGTTCACGCGTCCGTCCAATCGCGCGTCGGTGCTATCGGGCGCACGCGGCCATTGGATCGCGATCGTGCGGTCGATTGGAGGTGCACCACCGCTCCAATTTCTGCGTGGCAAGGCTCGAACGCGTGTCCCTACTTCGTGTTAGAGCGCTCGAACGCTGCGCTGCGGTCGCGTTTGTGTCGAGCGCCTGACTTCAGAACGGGTGCGTCGTAGCCGTTGGATCGAGATCCAACGGTGGAGAGGAGACGGGTGTGCGGTCTTCACAAGATGCAAGCGGCCATTTGGGCGGCTGAGATGGCACCACGTGGCGCCATCTTGGCCATCCATCTTCTGGAAGTTTTAGATGGTGCCACGGATGTCGGATTGACTCGATTTTTGTGTCGTTGGGCTGCGATCGTCGATCCGAATTCATCCATGCGGTCGGATTTGTCATCTGAAGTGTGGATTTACAACATCCTGGCGCTTGATCTTCTAGGGCTCCCCGATCTCTATCGGATGCTACGGATGCCTGATTAGGGCGATCTTGGAGTCATTGAACTCCAATCGTCGCCCTGATCATATCCATACGGTTGGATCTTTGATCCGAGGCCCCGATAAAATGTTTGCTCTGTCCAAGCACATAAAAGGAGACAATTAACCTCCATTTTATTCAAACTACTCTAAATGCGAGATGATGCATGTTATGCAATATTTATATCATGAAATGCAATCCTATGCTTAAGAACTTGCATAAATAAACATTTTAAGTAGTGTAAATGTGTTTACATCATACCCCCATGCCTATCTTTTGCTAGTCCCTAGCAAAAACTACATGCTATTTATAAAAGAATTAAGTTAGATTATTTGGACCTAAGTTATTTTCAATCATTAAGAAATTGTCTACTTAAGAACTGAACTTTCAAAGACACAACAGTGCCTGGGTATCAACCAAAATGCAGACCGCCTCAAGCCCTCACCTTATTCAAAGAAAAATTTCTTTTTCTTTTTACTCTTTTCTAATTTTTTTTTTTTTGGATTTTCAAATTTTAGGGTTTAAGAGTGGCTTTCTACGGCCATTCAACTCACCCAAGATTTGATGAGAACCCTAAGTTTTAAGCATCTTATTGTGATTGTGATAGACTCGTTGACCGGCAATTAGAACGGACTTCGGATTTCTACGCCTCTAGGTGACCTCAAAAAGAATTCTGCCTAAAGGTGTATCTTTACAACCGGTAGCTTTCTCCCTACTTTTATTTTTTAACGGGGTCAACACAAGGGTGAATCCAATGTAAATCTCCCCGGTTTATTTTACTTCTCCGCTTCTTCCTAAGTGTTTTGGGAATTTTTAGTGCATTTTCTGAGCTGGGTTCTGGACAACCGGTGGATGAGCTGTTACCACCGACAACTTGCCAGCCATACTCGTGCGGCAAAGTGTGGCTTATTTTTTTTTGTTCTTTTCTCCTTTTTGATTTTTTTGTTCTTTTTTTTTTTCTTTTTTTTATGTAGGTGGCTTCCCTGGTCTAAGATTTACCTAAAGGCAACAAAAAGAGAAAGGTCCAGTGACTGGGCTCTGGACAACCTACCTATGGGCTGTTACCCACGATAACTTGCCAGCCATATCACCCTAGAAGGTTCATTAGCTACCCAATTTCCGTTAGAATCACCGAATAACGAGTCAGTGCAAAGAAAGTGTATCGATGCTTAAAACTCAAAATTCCCTCAAATCAGAGGGCGGGTTGATAAGTCGTGTACATATCACCCAAACTTATTTATTCCAATTATAATAGAATTAAGATGGCGAGGACTCAAAGACAAATCCACATTTTAGTGGATACACAGGCTAATTAAGTCCAAAGACTAGAGGGGTCTTTGTGTTCAGATCCTAATGTAAAATTTCTTAGGATTGAAAAGTCCTAATGTCCAACTAATCCTTCTTAATTTTTTTTTTCTTTTTTTTTTCTTTTTTATAAGAAGAGAAACAATTTACATGGATTTCACAAGGCTGACCAAATAGTTCAAGAATGAATCTACCCCCCCATGCCTAGCTGATGCAATGTCCTCATTGAAAAAGAGACATGAAAGAGAGGGTAGAATATGAAAGATGTCACCTGGATATGAAGCACGTATCAGCCTTGTGTCATATTTACAATTGCTGAGTTTAATGCTGTCAGCTAGGCAAAGTCCAGCCAAAGAAGTCACATAATGGCTAGAGCAACAGAGTCTGAAACGGGTTCTGGAAGATTACAGTCAACAACAGGCCTTAGATGTTGATCGTTGACTTTAAAGGTGTTACCCGTCTTTGGGTCAGAAATCTAAACGACACCATTTAGAAAAATCTGATCAATTCTGAATGGGCCATTCCATTTAGATCTAAGTTTACTAGGAAAGAGCTTAAGTTTAGAATCGAATAACCAGACCTTCTGGTTTGGCTCAAAGCTCTTGCGGGAAATCATTTGACCATGTAGAGCTTTGGTCCGAGCCTTGTAGATCTTGGCATTCTCATAAGCATCATTTCTAAGCTCCTCCAACTCAGATAGTTGGAGTTTCCTGGTCTTCCCAACTAGATTTAGATCTAGAATGCATTGTTTGATTGCCCAAAATGCCCTATGTTCAATCTCTACGGGTAGATGACACGCCTTTCCATACACCAAACGGAATGGAGACATGGCGATGGGCATTTTATATGCCGTACGGTAGGCCCAAAGAGCGTCCTCAAGCTTTTGAGTCCAATCCTTGCGATCAGGCCTAACCATTTTTTGCAGAATGTTCTTGATCTCTCGATTGGAGATCTTGGCTTGTCCATTCGTTTGGGGATGGTAAGGTGTGGAAATTCGATGATTAACCCCGTATTTGGCCAATAAATTTTGGAATTGGGCAGTAGTAAAATGAGTGCCACCATCACTGATGATAGCCCTCGGAATCCCAAACCTACTGAAGATATTTTTCTTGACAAAATTGATGACCACCTTGTGGTCATTGGTTCGGGTGGGAATTGCCTCAATCCATTTGGACACATAATCAACAGCAACAAGAATGTACTGATGTCCAAATGAAGGGATAAAGGGTCCCATGAAATCGATGCCCCAAACATCAAAAATTTCGACAGGAAGAATAGGGTTTATGGGCATCATGTCTCTCTTAGTTATGCTCCCGAGTGCTTGACATCGAGAACATGACCTTGAGAAATCTTGGGCATCCTTGAATAAAGACGGCCAATAGAAGCCAGATTGCAAGATTTTTGCAGCCGTCTTTCTTCTGGAGAAATGTCCACCACACCCAGATGCACGGCAAAACTCGAGTATACTGTTGAATTCATTCTCCGGTATGCACCGGTGAATAATCTGATCAGAGCCGATGCGATACAGTTCAGGGTCCTCCCAAAAGTAGTATTTGGCCTCAGATTTGAGTCTATCTCATTGTTGCTTGGTCCAATCCTGGGGGATTTGACCAACGGCCAAATAGTTAACAATGTCAGCAAACCATGGGGAGTGGACACCTAAAACTGTAAGAATGGTTTCATCTGGAAAAGTGTCAGCAATTGGAATATCCGGACAAGAAGAATCACCTAGGAGTCTTGACAAATGATCTGGTACCACATTTTGTACCCCGGCTTTATCCTTGATTTGAAGATCAAATTCTTGAAGAAGAAGAATCCAACGAATAAGCCGGGGTTTAGCATCCTTTTTAGCCAAGAGATGTCTCAAGGCCGAGTGGTCGGTATAAACAATAACATGAGACCCCAAGAGATAAGCCCTGAATTTTTCCAAAGAAAATACTACAACTAGTAATTCCTTTTCAGTAACAGTATAATTCCTCTGGACTTCATCCAGAGTTTTACTAGCGTAGTAAATGACAGAGGGCTTTCGGTCAATTTTCTGACCCAGGACAGCCCCGACTGCGTAATCAGAAGCGTCGGTCAAGATCTCAAATGGGGCTATCCAAATTGGTGGTTGCAAAATTGGAGCACAGGTGACTGTCGTTTTCAGAAAATCAAATGCCTTTCGGCATGATTCGTCAAAAACAAACGGCGTTTCTTTGGCAAGAAGATTGCTCAAAGGACGAGCAACCTTCAAAAAATCCTTGATGAATCTTCGATAAAATCCCACATGGCCATAGAAATGATCTGATTTATTTAACAGATGTGGGATGAGGAAGTTTAGCGATAACATCAACCTTAGCTTTGTCCACTTCAATTCCCCGTTCAGAGATTACATGACCCAAAACGATGCCTTCTTGGGTCATGAAATGACTCTTTTCCCAGCTAAGGACCAGTTGTGTCTTGATACATCGCTTAAGAATCATTTCTAAATTAGCCAAACAAGAGTCAAATGATTCTCCGAAAATAGAGAAATCATCCATGAAGACTTCCATAAACTCTCCCACCATGTCGGAAAATATGGCTAGCATGCACCTTTGAAAAGTCGCAGGTGCATTGCATAACCCAAAAGGCATTCTACGAAAAGCAAAGGTTCGGTAGGGACAGGTGAAAGTAGTTTTCTCCTGATCCCCGGGATGGATAGGAACTTGATTATATCCCGAGTAGCCATCAAGAAAACAGAAGTACTTCTGCCCAGCTAATTTTTCCAAGATTTGATCAATGAAGGGTAGGGGAAAATGATCCTTTTTAGTGGCTGTGTTCAACTTCCTGTAATCAATACAAACTCTCCAAGAGGAAGCTGAAGAAGTTGTGACAGATTCACCTCTCTCAGTCACAACAGTAATCCCGGCTTTCTTTGGAACAATCTGAACGGGACTTACCCAGGGACTATCAGAGATTGGATAAATAATTCCTGCATCGAGCCACTTGATGATTTCCTTTTTGACCACTTCTCGCATATTTGGATTTAATCTCCTCTGCATCTGGCGAGAAGGGCGGAATCCATCTTCCAAAAATATTCTATGATTACAGTAAGATGGCTCGATCCCCCTGAGGTCTTGAATGGTCCAACCAATTGCCTCCTTATGTTCCTTTAGGACCTTAATCAATTTAATCTCTTGATCCTTTGTCAATTTAGCACTAATAATCACAGGGAGCGTATTCTGCGGTCCTTAAAATTGATATTTTAAATTCTCGGGCAATGGTTTCAATTCAAGCTGGGGTGGGGTAATGATTGATGGTAGGGTAGATGCTGAAGATTCAACAAGAGGAAGAGTTTTTGAGTGAACAAAATCAGTAACCTCTTCCGAAGATGTTAGTTCAGAGGGTTGTGGGTCAAATTCATTAATCAAAGAGGAACTTTCAATTGAAGAAACTGTCAAACAAGTTTCAATATTAACATTATCCTCATCAAGTTCCTCAATAAATCCACAATCCTCAAATTTGTTTATCGCCTTAAAAATATCCAATTTCATTCGTTGGTCCCCAAAGGCGATTTCCATGCTACCGCTTTCACAATTAATGTTGGCCTTTGTAGTAGCCAGGAACGGACGGCCCAGAATGATGGGCGTGTTCCTCAGATTATCTGGTACATCCATGTCAAGGACAAGGAAATCTACAGGAAAATAGAAATCCTTGACCTGAACTATAACATCTTCAATAACGCCTCGCGGGTTTGTACCGAACGGTCCGCTAACTGTAGCATTACTGAAGTTGGCCGAAGTTCACCTAACCCAAACTTCTCATAAAGAGAAGTCGGGATTAGGTTGATGGATGCACCGAGATCCAAAAGTGCTCTATCAAATGTGTAATCTCCGATAACGCAAGAAATCAAAGGAGCACCAGGATCTCTCTTTTTCTGAGGGAGGTAGTGCAGGATAACAGAGCTAGCCTGCTCAGAGAGTACCACCTTCCTCGGAACAGATTCTCTCGACTTACGCTTTTGTGTACATAATTCCTTTAAAAAGTTTGCGTAAGCCGGTATGTGCTTGATAGCATCAAGGAGCAGAATATTGATCTCAACATTCTTAAATAAATTCAGAAGCTCCTCATTGCTATCAACAGACTTCTTCTTCTTTGCTTTGGCTAACGCTTCAGGAAAAGGAACATTAGTCAGATCTTTGGAATCAAGTTCCTAAGCCTTGATTTCTTCTCTAGAATTCTCCTCTCCCTCCTCAGATTCTTCAGGATTCAAAAGATCAGAATAGTGTGGTTGTGGATCCTGAGTCTTCTTACCACTCCTCAAAGTGACAGAATTTGCAGAAGCATAAGAATTTGGGTCTTAGGGAGGGTTAGGAAAGATTAGAGGGGCTTGATTGATCTTGAATTGTTGATTAGCAAAAGAAGAAGACGAGGAGCCCTGCTCAACCACCTGAGCATGTGCGTGCGGGTCCCTCTGATTTCCATACACTTGGGCTTGATTGCTCGAATTTATAATGTTTCACGGGTTGGGTACGGGTTGGGATGGTAGAGATTCGGGTTGACGAGAGTTAGCAATGAGCCCGAATTGCAAGTTGTCCAGCGAGTTTTTCATTTGCTGCATAAGTTGGAGCATAGATCATTGCATCTCTACCATTTGACGGTTCAAATCAGCCTGCCCTGCGGGTTGACGGGCATTCCAAGTTGGCTAATTGACCTGATTCGGAGGCAACTGAGTATATACTTGACCCTGACCCATTGGACGTTGCGGAGCATAGTTGCTGGGTCGGAATTGGGTCTGTTGCCCCGGATTTTTCCAAGAGAAGTTAGGGTGGTTTCTCCAACCTGGATTATAGGCATTCGAGTAGGGGTTGGATCTAACATTCTCTTGTACAGCACAGACATCCTCATAGGGTGAGGATGGAGAGAAAGAAAGGGAAGGATCAGAAATCTGGGATCAAAGGCCCCAGTTGGGAACCCATGGGGTTCCGAGAAATGCTGACTCATAGATTGAGTCACATCGAGTTGATTCACGAACTCCCGTCCAGAATGGAATCCCAAATTTTGGGATTGAGTGGATTGAGAGTTGTTCATAGAATTGCCAGGCATCCACTCTTCCATTCTTTTAGCAACCAAGTCCACCTTATCAAGTTTATTACAAATCAATTCCATATCAAGTGAATGAGAGTCCTGGACTTCATTGACATTTGATCTGGGTTGCTGGGACCGGTTAAAAGTACCCATGGAGGCATGATTAATTGAATTCTCACTTATTTCCTCAAATAAATCAAGTGCACTATCTGCATCTTTATTGAGGAAATTGCCTCCGCAAGAAGCATCCACATGGTTTCTGAGTTGCTCATTCAACCCATGATAGAAGATCTGCACAACTTGCCATTTCGGCACCTCGTGGTGTGGACACCTCTACAATAAGTCCTGGAATCGCTCCCAGGCCACATGAAACTGCTCCCCCGGCCGCTGGGTAAAATTAGTGATTGGCCGTCTCAAAGCATTGGTACAACCAACTGGGAAGAATTTCTTCAGAAATGCCGATTTCAACTCATTCCAAGTTGTAATTGGTCTTCCTATTGTCCTATACCAATGCGCGGCTTTATCCCTAAGAGAGTGGGGGAAGAGCCTCATGATCATTTGCTCCTCGTTAATGTTTCGAGCCTTGGTGGTCTGGACCAAAGTGGTCAAATCCTCCAAGTGCTGAAACGGATCTTCGGAGCCAAGCCCATGATAATGTTTAATCAGGCTTAACACCTGGGGCTTGATTTCTACGTCACTGGCTAGAATCTGGACATCGGGACGTTCCCCGTAATTCAAAGGATCATAAAAATCCTTCAAAGGCTGAGCGCCCTGCATTCTCTGCATTTGTTCCAGCTCCTTCTAAATTCTTCCTGTGGATTTTCAAGCAGAGGAGGCTGTTGTTCGGCCATGGGATCGAATTGACCAAAATCTAACTTGCGCCTCCTAGAATGTTCTAATGGTCCTTCCAATCGGGGATTCAATGACCGTCTTCCCAGCATAAACTAGGAGAAGGTCGGAAGGACAGGGGATATGGACCCTGCAGCACAACAAAACAAGGTTGTCCTTAATTGGGGTAGCCTAAGGATCTACTGACTCCCAAAACCAGCCTTAAGACTGTAAGTGATTTACTTTACTTGCGTTTGTTTAATCCAACCAGTTAGAAGGAGGGACTGGGGAGAAGGTTCTTCCTTTGGCTTTCGCCTCCGGTTCCTAGTGTACCCCCCAGCCGCGATCATTTGACTCTGCTCCCCTAGCTAGACATCAGATTAATCAGTACAAGTAGGTTAATCAAAAATAATCTCAGACTAGGGCCTGAAGAGCGAATCAAACCTTAAGGCCAACGTCTACTCAATTTTATTAAGGCCTAGGATTGTGGTGCTTATGGAATGTGATGGGCCCTTACAATGGGTTGTGCCCTTAATGATTGATTGAGATTTGTGTAAGTGCATACACAACTAGGGTTTTCAAGGAAGATTATTTATTATGCGTGAATTTTAATGTTCAAATCTTGCTTAAGTAGCTTTTAGGGTTTCAAATTAGGTGAATTGCAATGAAGTTTCTAGGAAAACCAAGTTGTAAAACACGGGTGAAGATAGTTTTCCTTTAAAATCAGAAAGAAAGTGGAGTGCCTGGAGTATACCTAGATTGAAAACCCTAAGGGGGAGCTACTTGATGAGTTGGTTTCAAATAAAATGGTGCAGCCCAAACAACTCAAACAATTGGCCACAATTGCACCACTAAGCTAGGCACTCAAAGATGGTTAACCTAGAATGATTTCTACTTTGTTATGTGTTGCTTTATGTGTACCGGTTCCACAGATCAGAACCCGGTTGAGTAGAAAACAAATCAAGTTGATCAAGTGCCTTGAATGTGGGTGTGTATTGTGTGTTTGTTGGAAATTACCCCACAAGATTATCTTTTTGTTATTATTTTTTTTTATGAACAAAGGTGGAATGAATGTGATTGGAAATCCAAACAACCAAACTATTCCTAGGATTTATGCAAACACCTAGGTTAATTGGAATTTGGATTTAATGTGGCGAATGAAATCTATGGAGGGCGAAAGAATGGGTAAGCACTTATAGTTGTCTTCAACTGCACTTTACTCCAGTCTACCGCTTGTTGATTCCTTGATGGAGGTCTCTGCAAAACAATAGACACAAGAGAAAGCTAGTTAGAAAACAAATAAAGTGCAAGAAATGCGAAGAAAAGATCAGAAATCGTTGCCTCCCCGGCAACGGCGCCAAAATGTTGAACGTTTACGAACCTACACTAACGAGATTGGTTTTGGAAAACCTGCCATTGTAGTTCGAAAGCGAAGAATTCGTGTTCAACAAATAAATTTATACCGAAAATAATTCCGAGTCGAACACAGGGAGGCTATGTTGATCTATTTTCGCAATTATATTTTTTTTTAAGATTTTCTTTAAGCAAGGCATTATAATTACAATGGGGGTATCAAACTATGAGAGAGAGAGAGAGAGAGAGAAAGAGAACATGCATTCAATATTTCAATAGTTTATAAAAGTTACACTAGAATGCGGAAAATCAATTACACTATAAAGCAGAAATTTCTACACTAGAAAAGCTGTAAATAAGAATGTGGATAGAAATGTTATCCTCCTCAACGATTGCTTGGAGGACGAGCTGGACGGGACGACGCCTGGACGAAGGAGAACAAAGCAGGACGAAGGAGGACGAAGCAGAAGAACGGCAACGGAGCAGCACGCCGTCGTCGTCGTGGGATCCACTTCCGAAGGGGAACGAAAATTGGACTTTATCTCGTGAGAAGCATCCCGGGTGTGGGACAAGCTTCTCTTGAGCTTTGGAGGGGTGGAGAAGAGAAAGAAGGTATGAGAATTTCATATGGAGGGGGTCTCCTTTTATAGTTGCAAGGAGTGAGGGCAAAATGGACATTACAAGTTGAAAATAGTAAATGAGGGGTCTTTAGTGACGGATAAATCCGTCACTAAAGCCCCTAACGTGGGCGACGTGGGCGGCTTGCGCGTGCTTCCTCGCTTGCTCGCGCCCTCAACGACTTCACACGTCTGCAAAGTCTCAGCCGTCCGATCGCGAGATCAGACGGCTTAAAATCGCGCCTTCACCGCTGCTGCCCGCCTGTGTGTGCGATCGCACGTTCACGCGCGCGTCCAATAGCGCGTCGGCGCTATCGGGCACGTGCGGCCGTTGGATCGCGATCGTGCGGTCGATTGGAGGCGCACCACCGCTCCAATTTCTGCGTGGTGAGGCTCGAACGCACGTCCCTGCTTCGCGTTAAAGCGCTCGACCACTGCGCTGCGGTCGCGTTTGTGTCGAGCGCCTGACTTCAGCGCAGGCGCGTCGCAGCCGTTGGATCGAGATCCAACGGCGGAGAGGAGACGTGTGCGCGGTCTTCACAAGATGCAAGCGGCCGTTTGGGCGGCTGAGATGGCACCACGTGGCGCCATCTTGGCCGTCCATCTTCTGAAGGTTGTAGATGGTGCCACAGATGTCGGATTGACTCGATTTTTGTGTCGTTGGGCTGCGATCGTCGATCCGAATTCATCCGTGCAGTCGGATTTGTCATCTGAAGTGCGGATTTACACCATCCTGGCCCTTGATCTTCTAGGGCTCCCCGGTCTCTATCTGATGCTACGGATGCCTGATTAGGGTGATCTTGGAGTCGTTGAACTCCAATCGTCGCCCTGATCATATCCATGCGGTTGGATTTTGATCCGAGGCCCCGATAAAATGTTTGCCCTATCCAAGCACATAAAAGGAGACAATTAACCTCTATTTTATTCAAACTACTCTAAATGCGAGATGATGCATGTTATGCAATATTTATATCATGAAATGAAATCCTATGCTTAAGAACATGCATAAATAGACATTTTAAGTAGTGTAAATGTGTTTACATCAACTCTTAGGTATATTCAATCAAGTTTAGGAGAACACTCCAAGTTTTCAAAGCATGGGTGTATATATGTTATCTTAAAAATAAAAAATAATGTGGAGTGCCTGGTTTAACCCTAATAATCAACCCTAAGTGGAAAGCTACTTGATGGATCACTTTTATCTTAAGTGGTGCGGCCCAAATAGTTCAAAGAATTGGCCTATTGCACCACTTAGTTACGGCACACAGAAATGTTTGACCTATTCAGATTTCTACTCACTTATTTGTGTGTTGAGTTAAGTGTACCGGGTCCACAGGTTAGATCCCAGTTAAGTGGTAGAATCTATGTGATTGTGCACCTTAGGGTGAGAAGTTGTGGGTGTTAAGTGTGTTGCTTTCAAAAAATCCATCAAGTGAAGAGTATTTTTTTATTTTTTTATATATGTGGGGGTGAGATGAGTGGAGGTGGCAACCAAACAACCAATCTATCCTAGGGTTTATAAAAAGCACCTAAGTTGATTTGGGTTTGAATTATTAGTGTGGTGAAATGAACTAGTCAGTGGGGGTGGTAGGAATAAACTTACAAAACCTTCATCCACACTTTTCTTCGATCAAACTGGTTTGGCCCACCTCGGAAGAGTACCTGCAATGACAGTAAGATTAGAGGAAAAGTGAGATAAAAGTTAGGTAAGCCAAAAAAAATGTGAGAAAAACCAAAGAGCGTTGCCTCCCCGGCAACGATGCCAAAATTATAGAGGCACGCTTCGTGAATTAAAATTGGGGTTTCGAGGGCCCATCGTCATAGCTGACAAAATGCATCTATCAGATAAAATTCAAAACCAAAACTTGAAAAGTGAGTCCCGGGTCGAACACGGCGAGGCGAATGTTCTATTTTATAAAAATCCACATTTCACTTTTAGATATTTTTGTCATTTTTATCTTTCTAATTCTTTTGTATTTTTATCAAGCAAGAGATTAGGTCAATGAAAACATTATCTACTTTCAAAAATAAGAGAGAGAGAGAGAAACAATCATCTATTTATCTCATGAATGTTTTCTACAATTTTGAAAGCAGCAAAACTAAACTACGAAAGTGAAAAAGATAGAAAGAGGTGAGAGAATCCCCCTCAATGGATGCTTGGAGGATGACTCACTCTGACATCGCCTATAGGAAGGTGGTACGGAGTAGGACGAAGGTGGACGAAGCTAGAGGATAGAGGATGGGGTAGGACGGCATTGTGGCGAGGATCTTCTTCGCGAAGGGCGATGAGAGGACGACCACGAGATGCTCCATGAATGGGGATGATGGGAGGGAAAACTATTTATTTTTTCTACTCTAGAGGAGCATCCTAGGCTTGGGACATGCTCTCTCTAGAGCGTTGGAGGTGGTGAGAGGAAGAAAGGAAGATATGAAGAAAAATGGGAGGGGTAATGGTCCTTTTATAGTGGAGGAAAGAATCAAATTTGTATACTGGACATTTAGTGATGGTCATAAACGTCGCTGAAGATCCTCCGTAAATGTTGCTGAAGATAGCCCACGTGCCCATGCTGCCTCTGCGCAGCCACGCGCGGCCGCATGGTACACGCCTATGTGGCATGGGTGGCCTGGGTTGCACCATGTGGTGCGATCTGGGATATCCATCTTTTCATTGTAGAGGCTGCTACAGAGGTAGGATTGATTCGATTTTCACGTTGTTGGGCTGCGATCGTCGACCCGAATCCATCCACATGGTCAAATTTGTTGTTTGAAGCTCCAAATTTTATCACCTAGTACCTTGCCTGTTGATCTTCCTCAGATTGCATATGGTGCTATGGGACTCTGATCAAGGTGATTTTGGAGGCGTTGGACTCCGATCATCGTTCTGATAGGATCCATACGATTGGACTATCAATCTGAGGCTCCAAAATAAATCTCCTTCTCTCCTGACCACAAAAAGGATGCAATTAACCTAAAATATACACAGCTACCATAAATGAAGAATGATGCAAGTTATGCAATATTTATAATATGGAATCCAAATCGAAAGCCAAGGAACGTGCAGAAATAGGCATTTCAACCAAAATAAATGTGCCTATATCACTACACCAACCCTTTGAGTTGTTGTGTGCAAGGAAGAAGGTCGTTAGGACCTAAACTTGTGGGACCTTGGGATCCAAACCCAGGGTGGCAAAGGTGATTCTTGCCCGACCTTTCTTCCCAACCTTATTCCAGTCGATTAGTTGAGATGGCTAATCCCAGTTGTCAAGTTGGTTAGGACCCTGTGAATTAGGACCCAATGGCTCGTTTGGAAGCCAAGGTCGAGGAAACGGAATAGAAATAGTAGTAGAGCATCGACAGGATTCTCATAAAACTTGACAGGATGTAGCATCCACCATGCGGTGAACAATTGTAGGACCTACGATCCGACGGCAACAATTATAGCACCTCAGCTCCAGATTCCCACAAGCGGAGGCGCATTCGAGTTGAAGCCGAATATCATAAGTCTGATTCAGACTCATTTCCATGGAAACTTGAATGAGGATCCCTTCTAGCACATCGAAGATCTGAGTCGGATTATAAAGTCAGTTTGACCCAAGAATATAGATATCGAAATTATTCTCTTGAATCTTTTTCCTTTTTCCCTCAAAGATAAAGTGCTTATTGGTTCAAGACTATCAAGAGGCCAATTGGAGCCTAGGAGGAATTATGTCGCGAATCCCTCCTAAAGTTCTTCCTGATTGGTCGAACAAATGCTATGAGGCGTGCAATCATGACCTTTACCTATGGCCCTAGAGAGAAGCTACATGACTCTTGGGATAGATTCCATGATCTTCTTAGGAAGTGCCCACACCATGTTGTACCCAAATGGATTTCGCTCAAGTCTTTTACCATGGGCTAGATGGCACACATCAGTACCTAGCTGATGCATCTAGCAGTAGGAATTTCCTCGCAAAGGACAAGAACAACTCATTTGAATTGTTTGAGTCCATCGTAGAGAACTTGATGAATGTCGCCTCAATGAATTAGTTCCAACGACCTGGACAGCAACGAGTCTATGTCCATGAAGCGCAAGCCGAGTCTGCCTGAGCCAACATGGACATTATCACAAAAAAGTTGGATAAGGTGGATCTGCTCGATAAGAAGCTCCATGAATTAATGTAAGCAAGATCAAGATCTTCTGGCAGCACTGCTCCATCTTACTCCTCTCAAGCATCCCGAGCCCCTTCTACTCATACATATCTGCTCGCTCAGGATGTCTTTTCTCGATATCCGCAGGATTCTACGTACCAGGAACCCATGAAGAATGTGGATCTGGGGCCATATGACCTACGCGAAATGCGGTTGTTTAATTATGCCATTGTAGCATGCGTTCGCGATGTCGATTTTAATTTAAGAAGTGGAGTTGGTGAGTCCAAGTGTCGAACACAAGGAGGCGTAAAATCAGGTTATTTGTTGCTTTAGTTGTCACAGAAATGGGTGGTTTGCTTGCTTGCGAGAAAACGCAAGAAAGAGAGAGAGAGAGTAGGGTTAGAGATCATATTAAAACATGACAACCATTAAGAGGATGCGAGCTAAAATATATGAAACATCATCAATATATAACATGCATTTAAAGTTTGTTTACAACTACGACAATAGATGAAAGCTTAAACAAGTGCAAGATAACTGAAGTAAAGAGAGTGCGAGGAGGAGGCAAGGTAGCGACGGCAGTGGAGGGAGCTCTGTCGATGGCTTGACAACTTTGGGGCGTGTATGGACTATTTGGTGGAGCTAGGAGAAGGCTAGAGTAGTATGGACGGTGTGTGTGTATTGCATGCCTTTGAATGGGGTGGTTGAGGAGGTTTATATAGAGAAGAGGGGTTTCCAAACTAAGTAAGGGCTTTAGCAACATCGCTAAACCCATTCCATAAGCATCGGTGAAGCCCCTCTTCCGCCAGCCCTTTGAGGCACACGTGCTTCTTCCCCTCAATCCTCACTCATGCGCCCATAGCAGTCTTATCTGAGGAGCGGATTGCCATCGAACAGCTGAAGGTGTGCCACGTCATCCAAGCCACCAGCGACTGTGAGTGAGGGGCGTGCGTCAGCCATTTGATCGCTAATCAATGGTCGAGATTCCACGTAGGCGCACACTATGGGTCAGATGCATTCCCGCCCGGGTGCATCCACGCACGCTTCTTGCGCTGCGTGGCCTTCATTCCCGCATCTGTGCATGCATCAACAACTGAATTTTGATCATGCACGGTGATGCAGCTGGGTGCATTTCAAACGTGCGCCCTCGGTGAGCGTGGAGAAGCGTTGAGCACTACAGCACGCTCATGCTATGGTTGCATTCTTCGCACGTCCTCAGCTGTCTGATGGGAGATCGGATGACCGTGGTTGCTCCTGTGCGATGAAGAGAGGTAGTGGCTGCGGGCAAGCGGGTGCCACATGGTGCGTTTTGGGCTGTTGATCATCAGATCAATGGCCAAAACTTCTTAGGCTGGTCGACGGGGCTCTGGATGCTGGATTTAAGTGATTTCAAGTCCGTTGGACTACATTCGTCAATCTGAATCCATCAGTGCAGTCCCACTGCTCATCTGAGTCCAATTTCAACTTGCACTTGTACATATGGCCATTAAACAATGATTTATAAGCAATCTTAATTCACAATGCATGCAATGCTCCTATACCGATCATGGTTTGCTATTAGTGCTCATATATCCTCAAAACTAACCCCAGTTTATTGAATTATCGTCAATAAAAGTAGAGTTATCATACCCCCACGCTCATCCCTTGCTAGTCCTTAGCATGGCTTATCCTAGCCATTATTTTCAGTCGAAATTAGGAATTAATTACTTAGACATATGTTGCTTGCCAACAGGAGGAAATATACTAAGAGCTGACGGGCGTGGCATTCGCGTATTTTGAAATCGTTGGAAATCGTAGTATAGTCGCAAAAACCACTCGACAAAGATATTATTTTGTAATAACGAAACTCTCGTAGATCTTTATTCTTTTTAGAACTTGAGTCCCGGTCGTTCGTCTCTGGGAGGTATGAAAATGAATCGAGATTTGGATCCGCTTTTATAACCTAAATCTAACCTAAGCTACTATTTTTGTCTTTTTGTGTTTTTGATTTTTTTTCTTTCGAAAAGCGAATTGAAACCTAGATCTAGATAAACTACCAAAAGCCTAAGTGACTATGTGCATCTAAATGAGGCCATGGTGGCTGTGCATCGTGTGAACAAAACAAAGTGTTGTATAAGCAATCAAACATGAGGACAATCAATCACAGAAACATTATTTATGCATAGAAATTTATCACACATCATCTACACTAGAAAGCATATAAATAGAAGAAAATCCCTCACGCCGGAAAGTTGCCACTAGGGCCATCGGCCTTGTGTGAGGGTGTAGGCTAGACCTTGGTATGCAAACCCGTCTACACGCCTACCAAAAGAGATGGCCGGCCACAAGAGGCTATGGGTGAGCCTTCATGGCCATCCAAAAAGAAGAAGAAGATGGGGGCAAGTGCACCCAAGTGGAGAGAGGAGGGTGTTGCTCCCTTTCTCTACCAATGGCCGTCCTTGAAGCTTTGGAGAGAAGCTTCTCTAGCTAGCCGTCCATTGAGCCTTAGAGGAGGATGAGGAGGACGGCCTTCAAGGTTTTGGAGGGTGGAAGCAAGTTAGAGTGGAGAGTATGGATGGGAGAGTGTATGGAGAGATGGTTCAATTTCGTAGCTCTCTCTTTGCCCTTATGGAAGGCTCCATTTGGTTGCCACTTTTGGTGGCTCCAAAAATAGCAAATGCCACAATTTTTGGATCTAGGTTTGACACAAGTTTTTAGGGTTTCCAAGAGAGTGTGCATGGGCTTGGTTGGAGTAAAATGGGAAGGTGTGCATGTGTGTGTGGGTGTGTGTTTTTCGTAGGGCTAGGTTGTGGGTTTTGGTAGGATTAGGTGCTAAATAGGTTGGGTCAATCTAGATTAAGTGGGTGTGGACCTAATTAGGCTTAGGAAAGTATAATTGGGTAGGAGTGAACCTAATTAGGTCTATGTCAAGTCTAATTAGATGTGTGCATGTGATTAGGCTAGGGTAACCCTAATAGGTATGAGTTAATTAGATCCTGGGTGGATCTAATTGGGCTCAGGTGCACCCAATCAACTGTAGATGCACCCAATTAGGTATGGGATGGTTCAATTGGGTTAGGGATAGGACAAGTAGGTCTATGGATAGTGGACTAGGCTTAGGAGGTCTCTACTTAGGTTTCCTAGGGTGTCTAGTGGGGCTCCTAGGTCAAAATAGGCAAGCTAGGGCTTCCAACACCCAAAATCAGGAACCAGACAGTAGTATTAGACGTCCAGGATAGTGGTCAGACGTCTTATACTACAAAATTGGACGTCTGGACACTAAATTAGACATCCAATTCTGTGTCAGTATGAGTTTTGGCTTCCTGGATTATTATTCTGCAGAAATCAGACGTCTTAAAAGGTTCTGGAGAGTAGGTTTTGTGTTTTCTAAGGTTGGTTTTGGTTCCTAAGTGTTTGGGAGAAGGATAGGAACATGGATAGTGCTATCCATGTTTGGGTTTTGAGGCTAAGGTGCCCTAATGGAGGTTGTTTTGGGTTTGGGAAGGTTGTCCTAGGGTTTCTAAGGGTAGGGATAAGGCTACCCTCCATACTCCTCTTATCTGGATCAGTCTTCTTCTTCCTTCATTGCTTTATTCCGCTATCTCCATCCTGGATCACTTTATTATCTGTAAATAGCAATAAAAACCATTAACTAGCAGGATATCTCATCTTATTCTAAATAAACTGATGCAATGCATGATATGCAAGATCTGAGTGCAATATCCACAATTTAAGAAAGGTTCAGACATTATTTATGTTGATTAGGACCTATGATTGTTGTGCAATCATACCCCCATGCCTAAACTTTGATAGACCCTAGCAAATGCAAGACTAAATTATTCACATAAGGGTACCTAAGGATTGATTATTTTATCAAGTGTATGCTTAGAGATTTTTCTCCTTTTTGTTTTCATCCTATGTTCTAGAAATCCAGACAAATGTGAAAGTATCTACGTAGCTTTTGCAATGGATTCAAGTGAAAGACTTGATTCACCCCTAAAGCCTGTACTTTGACACCTAGTAAAAATTCTAGCAGAATAGGCTGACTTCTTCCCTCGGGGTATTCAGGATATTCTATGAATAACACCCGGCTTTAAGCTTAGGTAGAGGATCTTAAAGTGAAAAGATTATATATTTCGTGGCTCACTCTCAACTAGTGCTACATAGAGATTAGTACTATAGAGTATAGATTCCCAAATTATTAAGTAACTCCACTCAGAGCAAGATGAGAAAAACTATGCTCTCTTTTAGTTCCTTTGTATTCATTCTCTCTTTTCCTTTTTCTTTCTTTTTCTTAGAGCTCACAACCTCACCAGATTCACACATAGGATTTGTATTTGGTGGTCTCACTAGGCATTAACACTTTAATTGAGTTCTCATAACCCTAACGCTAAGTCAGGATTCCTCAGCCAGTATTAGGATGGTCAGAAACACAAGAAAAATAGGTTAAGGCCATATTTGGTGGAGCTCAATTTTATTTAGTGGTATTGCCTCGATGAAATAAACACTAAATATTCATTCTTTTCTTCTTTTTCTAAATTTTTTCTTTTTCAGTTTTTCTTTCTTTTCACTTTTTTTTTAATTTTTCAATTTTTTTTCAGCATAACACAACTGGCATACATCCATGAACTTTATTAAGGCGGCATTATTGGGGATTGGTGGCACTCAAGAGACATTGGGTGGCTTATTTGGTGGAAGTGCCTACTCATGGCACCAGGAGAGACGGATAGGATGGTGCATTTCTGACCTTGACATCAATACCCTCCTTCAGCCGAGGATTCCGTAAAAAATGGTCGTAACCATCCACCTTAGCCCTAGTTTTATGAAAACACGCTCGCTGCGTATTTGCCTTATTCAGTGGCTCTCAATATTTCAAACAAAAATGTATACGCTGGAACCGAGAGCGAAAACTATGCCTAATCTCTAAGTATCATCAGCTAATTATCTAAGATTCCAGATTCCTTGCACTAATCTTAGAGCACCAGTACACTCTACTCTCATCTCACACTATTTGGTGGATTTTTTTTGAAAGAAAATCAGCCTGACTCCCAAAACTCTGTCCAGGGGTTCAGGAAAAGAAGCACTGCTTCTTCTCGACAGACTGAAAATGTTTATCAGACTTCACCATGAATCCATTGCAAATTCTACGTGTGTGTGAAAAGTTGTACTGGATTCCAGATTACAGGAATCAAGTAAAGGATAAAATCCCTAATGCATTCTCTTAATAAAATAATCTTATTCATGAATGCAATGTCTATATATGCTATAAACATGTAGCCTCATAATTTGTACTTCGTGAATTTCCCATATTGGGTTACAATCAGCTTGACCCTAAATTTAGAACAAAAGGTGAGCGGGTGAGTCAAAATTGGTTGTTGCGAACGATTTCTAGCTCCAATGAGAGCACTGGAGGTGGAGTTGGTTGTTCTTTTATTTAATGTCCTAAAGTACGTTTTACATGCAACTCCGAGGTTTTCCTAAGTGTTGGCATAAAATTTTTTCAGTTTTTCTGTATCTACCCCCCCATGCCTAAGTTCTTGCATGTCCTCATGCATGAATGTAAAAGAAAATAAATGCTACAGGGAGAGAATGGGTAGAAATCACCTGTAATTGCTCCTGAAATTATATTCAGCACCGGCCAACCTGTTAATATGCAATATAAAAGAAAATATGCTAAAACAAAAATATGCTATGTATAAAAATGATGGTGGAATGTGGGGCGAATGGTATCTATATGTGCTGAGTTTAACGCCTTCAGCTGGGCGAAAGCTCAAAAAGGATATACCAATACAGTATTGAGAATGGTGAGTAAAATGATAAGAATTTGTCTCATTCGCCAACAGCGGACCGCAAATGCGAACTAGCTATCCATGAATTCCAAGTCCAAATAATCGGGAAAATATGTAGATGGGGCTTGGGATTATCTACAGCCAGATGCTACAGAAGAAAGACAGATAAATACGGGTGCCTGGAAGGAATGAAGGTGAAGGCATCCCGAAGAGGTGATGGAGAATGTGGGTGGTAGGGGTATGGGTGGAGTTGTGTGGGGTGAAATCATATGGGTCTTGATAATGGTTATGAATGGAAGGCATGACCCACGTAGTGTGGTCAGATCTGGAAATCAAGGTCCAATGATCAGTCTCTGTCTCTACCAAATATGTTTGGGTCCCATCTTCTTCTTTTATCTCTTCCAAATTGTCCAATGCCAATTCCCAATTATTAGATGATTCCCCAAAATTCCTAGCTTCCTCTGATAACTCATCATATGTTATTCCCAATAATCTTTCAATTTCTTGAATATCTATTTCATAAGGGGATATTTCCTTCTCACTTGGATGAAGTTGGGCATTAGATTTAGTAGTGAGTCCCTCCATGAAAGTGGAATGGGCTGAATCATTGATTGAGGAGTTGTTACAGTCTTTTTGATTTTGTTGCTCCGTGTATGAGATCATTTGAATTAATTCATCAATGTCTCCATGGGTATTCTCAAATACAACAAAATTATATTCAGGTCCCTTAATGCTTGGTTCCTCAAAATGAAATGATTGGTACTCAGGCCCTATATCAAGATCAAGATTCTCAAATAAATCTCCATTCTCAACTTCCATAGGGTTATCAATATCATCCACCTCGGGTGTTTGATCAACAAAATCCTACATGACCACCACCGAATCTCAAATCGATTGTGACACACCTGACCTAGATTCAAACATTTTTGGTTTTTGTTGTTCATCCCGGATTCTATGAAGCTCTTTCCTTATATCATATTCTCTTGCACTAGCTTCTTTTATTTCGTGAATCATTTTGATCAATTGAGTAATCTGGGATTCATTGCAAGGTTCAGGGGTTTGAATTGGGCTAGGTCGATCAAGATAGTCAACCATACTATCAATGATTTGATCTGGTAGGGAGGGTGACTTATGTGATCTAGTGGATTGTTGATTCGGGTCGTGTGGTTCTACCCAGGTGTCAATTGCCATAGTTTCTTCCAAATTACCCTCCGACTAACTTTCCATATCATCCAGAAAGTACCCTGACTTTGTTTTCTTAGTGGCTGCATACATATCAAAGTGAATCTTCTCATTGCCACTACTCACCTCCATACATCCTGAGTAACAGTCAATCCGTGCATTGGCCGTCGCCAAGAAAGGTCGACCTAGAATAATGGGTGAATTACTTAGCTTCTCCGATATATTCATGTCCAAGACAATAAAATCGACTGGAAAGCTAAGACCTTGCACTTTAATAATCACATCCTGAACTACCCCCTTCGGTAGTTTGATGGAGCCATCTGCCATTCTACTGGTGACAGGTGTGTGGTGCAGATCTCCAAGTTTGGTGCGGTCAAAAAGGGCGGTAGGAATCAAGCTAATGGAAGACCCTAGATCCACAAGGGCTTTGTTGAAGGTGAATCCCTTTATGGCACAAGATATGAAGGGTTTTCCAGGGTCAGTCATTTTGGGTGGTATAATGCCAGAAACAAATGCACTTATGTTAGCTGATAAAACCACCTCTTTAGGTGTGCAAGTCATTTTTTTCTTTTGTGAGTCTTTCTTTAAGGCCTCAGGAAAGGGTAAATAGGTCAAATCAACTTCAGAGGCCTTTTTCTTCTTTTTGTCCCTTGAGTCTGAGTCAGAGCTGGATGTGGGTTTGGTCTTATGATTTTTGGTTGAGCCCAAATCAGGTCGTTTGGGTGGGCTCTTAGCTTTTCTCTTCCATTTAGAGGCCATAGATTTGACCCCCGCACAAGGGCATGTTTGATAGATTGGAGGAGGGGTCGGAAAAATAGGTGGAGAATAGGAGTGAAAAGGCATTTGCATTCGGGGATAAAGTGATTCTTGAAGTCTCTTGATTTGATCCCCTTGAGATTTCACAAGATTTTCCAACTTAGTTAGCCTTTCTTCATTTTTCTTGTCAAAGTCCAACAAAATGTTCATGATATCTTCAAGGGTGGTTGCGGGTTGGGCTGGACTAGATGGTTTCCCTAAAGTGGATTGAGTGGAGTATTGGGCTGGCCTAGATTGATGTTCAGTCCGAGTCGATCCCTGTGGTGGGCATGAAAGATTAGGATCGTTTCAGCACTCAGGGTTATACGAATTTGGATATGAATCAATAGGTGTATCGCCCTGAGTGGGGCTGACTACAGAGGGAGTTGATTGAGAACCTGTTATGTGGTCTTGTACTTGTGATCCATTATTCCAATTCATTAGAGATATCTCACCAGGTATAGGTGTATCAGAAATAGTGCATTCCTTAATTGATCTACCCAAATCATGATTAGGTCCAAAGGTGCCTTTTGAGTTGGTTGAGTCCAGGATGCCTCCCCATGGTAGCAAGAATCGGTAGAATAGCTAGTGGTTCTAAAATATGGGTCACTAGACCCACTAGGCTGGTTGTTCCAAGTCTCTTGTCCCTGGGAGGAGTGCTAAGATTGAGATTGTGCCTGAGATCGTCTAATTTGCTCCAGAAGCTTGGCACATTGATCTGTATAATCCTTGTTATATTCCCGAAATTCAGCAACTATGGCTTTCAATTGGTTCTGATCTAGCTAATGGTTAGATCCATGAGATTCTGGTTCTATATAAGCTGGGGGATAAGGATAATCATATCTCAGCTGGTTAGGATGAGTCTCCCAACCAGGAGGAGTTGAAATCATGGTTGGGTTGGGAGATGGAGGACCCCGAGGGTCAAAAGAATGATATAGGTTCATGGATATTTGAGAGAAGATGCGAATAAAGATAAGAGATATTCTTCACATCAAATCCATTCTCATGCAATCACACCCAAATCAGGCTCAAAAAGGTTTGTTTTGAGTCTCTAAATTTAAACCCTAATGTGAATTACCTAGGGTTTGTGCTTCTTCTAAAATCTGCAGTCAGACCTTAGTCTGACTTGAAATCACTGCCCAAATCAATAACTGAAGAAAAATATTATCAAATTTGGTAGAGATCTTAATTTTTCAATAAATTTTTCAGGGAATATTTTTTCAATATTTTTACTATTTCATGCAATTTTTCACGAATTTTTATGTTCAAGGGGGTCAAACAGACCAGATGGACCCCTGCGAGAAGTTCAGTTTGAAACAGTATCAGAAAAAATCCAAAAATTCTTGACAATTCATAGAAAAAACTAGGTTTCACTGGCTTTCTAACCCCATAAATTTCAAACATATCTGAATTATGTAAAGGACAGAATTAAGGTTTAAATTTATAAAAGAATCAGAGGGTCAAAGACTGTTCTGACCCTCTTCCACTGTGCGAATTTTTAAAATTTTTATAGTGACAATTTTTCAAATAAGAGGTGGCACTGAAAAGCTAGTTTGAAAACCTAATATTAGATCGAATTCCAAGATTTTTGGACTCCAAATTTCACAGCAATAAAATTTTGAAAATCGTCAATATTTGCTAGCCGAATTTTCAAATCTGATTTTGGTGTGTTTAAATAGTCTCCAAGTTAAAACACACACCAAAGAAAATGATTTTTTTTTTAATTCAGATATGAAATTTTGAATTTGAATTTACATATATATATATATATTTTTTTCTTTTTTTCTAACCTAAGGAAGCAATAAACTAGAGGATGAAGATACCTGCGGTCTTCACCACGGGTCGATGTGTGCGCAGATCCTCATCTTGACATCCTACAATCAAAACAAACAGAAGTTAAGCAAATCCAAATCTAAACTCACGTGTTACCTCCCCAGCAATGGCGCCATTTGACGGGCATGGTATTCGCGTATTTTGAAATCGTTGGAAATCGTAGTATAGTCGCAAAAACCACTCGACAAAGATATTATTTTGTAATAACGAAACCCTCGTAGATCTTTATTCTTTTTAGAACTTGAGTCTCAGTCGTGAAAACGAATCAAGATTTGGATCGGCTTTTATAACCTAAATCTAACCTAAGCTACTATTTTTGTCTTTTTGATTTTTTTTCTTTCGAAAAGCGAATTGAAACCTAGATCTAGATAAACTACCAAAAGCCTAAGTGACTATGTGCATCTAAATGAGGCCATGGTGGCCGTGCATCGTGTGAACAAAACAAAGTGTTGTATAAGCAATCAAACATGAGGACAATCAATCACAGAAACATTATTTATGCATAGAAATTTATCACACATCATCTACACTAGAAAGCATATAAATAGAAGAAAATCCCTCACGCCGGAAAGTTGCCACTAGGGCCATCGGCCTTGTGTGAGGGTGTAGGCTAGACCTTGGGTATGCAAACCCGTCTACACGCCTACCAAAAGAGATGGCCGGCCACAAGAGGCTATGGGTGAGCCTTCATGGCCGTCCAAAAAGAAGAAGAAGATGGGGGCTAGTGCACCCAAGTGGAGAGAGGAGGGTGTTGCTCCCTTTCTCTACCAATGGCCGTCCTTGAAGCTTTGGAGAGAAGCTTCTCTAGCTAGCCGTCCATTGAGCCTTAGAGGAGGATGAGGAGGGCGGCCTTCAAGGTTTTGGAGGGTGGAAGCAAGATTAGAGTGGAGAGTATGGATGGGAGAGTGTATGGAGAGATGGTTCAATTTCGTAGCTCTCTCTTTGCCCTTATGGAAGGCTCCATTTGGTTGCCACTTTTGGTGGCTCCAAAAATAGCAAATGCCACAATTTTTGGATCTAGGTTTGACACAAGTTTTTAGGGTTTCCAAGAGAGTGTGCATGGGTTTGGTTGGAGTAAAATGGGAAGGTGTGCATGTGTGTGTGGGTGTGTGTTTTTCGTAGGGCTAGGTTGTGGGTTTTGGTAGGATTAAGTGCTAAATAGGTTGGGTCAATCTAGATTAAGTGGGTGTGGACCTAATTAGGCTTAGGAAAGTATAATTGGGTAGGAGTGAACCTAATTAGGTCTATGTCAAGTCTAATTAGATGTGTGCATGTGATTAGGCTAGGGTAACCCTAATAGGTATGAGTTAATTAGATCCTGGGTGGATCTAATTGGGCTCAGGTGCACCCAATCAACTGTAGATGCACCCAATTAGGTATGGGATGGTTCAATTGGGTTAGGGATAGGACAAGTAGGGCTATGGATAGTGGACTAGGCTTAGGAGGTCTCTACTTAGGTTTCCTAGGGTGTCTAGTGGGGCTCCTAGGTCAAAATAGGCAAGCTAGGGCTTCCAACACCCAAAATCAGGAACCAGACAGCAGTATTAGACGTCCAGGATAGTGGTCAGACGTCTTATACTACAAAATTGGACGTCTGGACACTAAATTAGACATCCAATTCTGTGTCAGTATGAGTTTTGGCTTCCTGGATTATTATTCTGCAGAAATCAGACGTCTTAAAAGGTTCTGGAGAGTAGGTTTTGTGTTTTCTAAGGTTGGTTTTGGTTCCTAAGTGTTTGGGAGAAGGATAGGAACATGGATAGTGCTATCCATGTTTGGGTTTTGAGGCTAAGGTGCCCTAATGGAGGTTGTTTTGGGTTTGGGAAGGCTGTCCTAGGGTTTCTAAGGGTAGGGATAAAGCTATCCTCCTCGCTCCTCTTATCTGGATCAGTCTTCTTCTTCCTTTATTGCTTTATTCCGCTATCTCCATCCTGGATCACTTTATTATCTGTAAATAGCAATAAAAACCATTAACTAGCAGGATATCTCATCTTATTCTAAATAGACTGATGCAATGCATGATATGCAAGATATGAGTGCAATATCCACAATTTAAGATAGGTTCAGACATTATTTAGGTTGATTCGGACCTATGATTTCTGTGCAATCAAGAGCCTAGTACACAGATACTAAACAACGCCCGTGTGTCTGCCAAAATGCAAACTGCCCAAGTCCTCTCTTTGAAACATATATACAGAGACATTTTTTCCTTTTCATCTTTTCTCATTTTTTGGATTTTTGTAGTTGAGAGTGTCTAGGTAAATTTTATGGCTACCCAAACCACCTATAACTTGAAAGAGACTCTAAGTGCTAAGCATCTTGGTGTGAAGATGGTGATAGACTCACTCAACAGTAATTAAAACAGACTTCAGGTTTCTACGCTGCTAGGTGACCGAAAAAGAGAATGCTTGCCTAAAGGTGTATCTGTCCAATCGGTAACTTTCTCCCTACTTTTATTTTGAGTGGTGTCAACACGGGGGTGTTTCCAGTGTTTATCTCCCAGCATTGCTCTGCTTCCCCGCTTCTTCCTTAAGTGTTTTGGGCTTTTTCATGCATTTAGTGAGCTAGGTTATGGACAACCAGCCAATGGGTTGTTACCCATGACCACATGCCAGCCATACTGTTGCGGTGAAGTGTGGCTTATTTATTTTTTTATTTTTCTTCTTTTTCTATGGCTGGGCTTTGTAAAACCGGCCAATGGGTTGTTACCCACGGTAACTTGCCAGCCTACCACCCTAGAAGTTCCATTAGCTACCCAATTTCTGTTAGAATCTCCGAGGAGTGAGTCAGTGCAAAAATGTGTGCAGATGCTTAGACTAAAAGTCCCTCTGAGTCTGAGGGCGGGTTGATAAGTGTATACTCATCACCTTTCTTCATTGATCAGAATAATGTAAATTAAGGTTGCGAGGATTTGAGGCTAAATCCACATGTTAGTGGACATTACGGCTGGTTAAGCTTGAAGGCCTGAAATGTCTAGGTTTTTCAGGTTCGTCTCGTATTATTTCCCACAGTTGACAGGCTCCTAATGCCGAAGTTTCTCTTCCTATTTTTTTTATTGTATATAATTTAGGCTGATAATATAAAATTAGAGATTGCGGAATACCACCCCTGCTTGCTTAAGTTGGACAATGTCCTCATTGTCAAAAAAGTGTATGCATGGGGGTATAGAAAGAAATCACCTAAGTGGCGCACTTTACCTGATCAGTCTGAATCTTCTAGGTTGCCTCCCAGGAAGCGCTGATTTTATTGCCTCCTATTGGGCAAAGCTCCGTGTCAACCCTCATTGAGGGTGACTACTTCCTTTAAGGGAACCTAGGTAAGATAATGTTTTAATCTCTGGTCGTTTACTATTAAGGTTTGCCCAGTGTTAGGATCTGCAATTTCAACTGCCCCATTGGGATAAGATTTGACCACCTCATATGGTCATGTCCATTTTGATCTCAGCTTCCCAGGAAAGAGTTTAAGTCTTGCATCAAAAAGCCATACTTGCTGATTGGGCTTGAAGGTTTTCCTATGAATGTGTCTGTCGTAGACGGCTTTCATCTTTTCTTTGTAAAGTTGACTGTTCTCATAGGCATCCCGATGGATTTCCTCAAGCTCGGAGAGTTTGAGCATCCTTTGAGCTCTGGCCAACTGGGAATCCATATTGCACTGCTAGATGGCCCAGTAAGCCCAGTGTTCCAACTCAACTAGAAGGTAGCAAGCTTTTCCAAAGACCAATTGATAAGGCAATACGCCTATTGGGGTCTTAAAAATGGTCTTGTTTGCCCAAAGGGCATCATCCAATCGTGTGGACCAATCCTTCCAGTCAGGTCTCATGGTCTTTTACAGAATATTCTTGATCTGTCTTTTAGAGACCTCAGTTTGCCCATTTGTTTGCGGGTGATACGGGTTGGCAATGCGGTGAGTAACCTTGTATTTTCTAAGTAGGGCACGAAATTGGGCATGAATAAAGTGACTCCCTCCATCACTGATCATGGCTTTCGCTATCCCAAACTGAGAAAAGATGTCCTGCTTAACAAAGTCCATGATAGCCTTATGGTCACATCTTCCGGTGGCTATGGCTATGATGCACTTTGAGACATAGTCCACTGAGACTAATATGTACCTGTAGTCGTTGGATGGCAGGAAGGGAACCACAAAATCGATGCCCCAAACGTCGAAAATTTCGACAATCAGAATGGGCTGGAGGGGCATCATATCCTTTCTAGTCAAAGTCCCTAGTGTCTGGCACCGAGATCAAGTCTTGGAAAAACTGTGTGCAACCTTGAATAAGGATGGCCAGTAAAATCAAGACTGCAAAACCTTTGCAGTGATTTGCTTCCTAGAGAAGTGGCTACCATAGGCTTGGTCATGATAAAAGGACAGCACACTTTGGACTTCCTCTTTAGGAATACACCTCCTAATGATCCACTCAGCACAGAGTCTAAATAACACAGGATCATCCTAGAAATAGTGCTTGGCTTCAACCAAGAACTTATCCTGTTGCTGTCTTGACCAGCCATGCAGTGTCTGTCCTACCACAAGATAGTTGACTAAGTCTGCATACCAGGGTAGCTTTCTTCCTTGCACGACTGGAAGTTGCTCATCAAGGAAGGCGTCAGTCAAAGGTAATGAGGATCCGATGTGGTCCAGGTGAAGTCTAGATAGGTGATCAACTACAACATTCTTGGACCCAACTTTGTTGCATATTTCTAGGTAAAATTGCTGAAGGAGTAGGATCCATTGGATGAGCCTGGGTTTAGCATCCTTTCGGCCAACAAATGCCGGATAGTCGAGTGGTTAGTGCAAATAGTCTTGTGGGATCTCAAAAGGTATGATCGAAACTTTTCTAATACAAAGACTACGACGAGCAATTCCTTTTCAGTGACAATGTAATTACGTTGAGCCTCATTCAACATTTTGCTCGCATAGTAGATCACCATGGGTTTCTTTTCTCTTTTTTATCCTAGGACTGCACCGATGGCAAAATCTAATGCATCGCACATTATCTCAAAGTCCTGGGACCAATTTGGTGGTTGTAAAACAGGTGCAGTGGAGACTGTTTCCCTAAGAGTTTTGTAAGCCTTGATGCAATCAGGTGTCATGTGAAAAAGGGCATCGTTGTCTAGAAGGCCAGTCAAGGGCTTAGAAAGTTTGGAAAAATCTTTAATGGACCTTCTATAGAAGCAACATGTCCTAGGAATGATGGATTTGCTAGATCGAGCTAGGGGTGTAAGTTTGGAAATTAAATCAACCTTACCTCTATCCACTTCGATGCCCCTATGCAAGACGATGTGACCGAGGACAATCCCTTCTTAAACCATGAAATGGCTCTTTTCCCAGTTTAAAACCAAGTTGACCTTGATACATCACTTCAGGATCTTTTCGAAGTTGCTAAGACAATGGTCAAATGAGTTCCTGAACATGGAGAAATCATCGATAAAGACCTCCAGGTATTCACCCACCATTTCTAAAAAAATGGCTAGCATGTAATGCTTAAAGGTCGCAGGTGCGTTACATAACCCGAATGGCATACGACGGAACACGAACGTGCCATACGGGCAAGTGAATGTGGTCTTCTCTTGATCCTCTGGTGCAATAGCACCTTGGTTGTATCCTGAATATCCATCCAGGAAGCAAAACCCTTTCTGCCCTACCAATCGCTCAAGAATCTGGTCAATGCATGGCAGAGGGAAATGGTCTTTCTTGGTGTCCTCATTAAGCTTCCTATAGTCGACGCACACCCACCATGCGGTAGTGGTGCAAGTGGGGATGGATTCGCCCTGGTCATTGGTGACCACAGTGAGCCCGGCTTTCTTGGGTACCACTTGAGTGGGGCTCACCCAGGGGCTATCGGAAATCGGGTAAATGATATCTGCGTCAAGCCACTTGATTATTTCCCTTTTAATGTCCTCTAGCATATTCAAGGTCAATCACCTTTGCATCTGGCGAGAAGGTCGAGCCCCATCTTCGAAATAAATTTTGTGAGTGCAATAGGTAGGGCTAATTCCCCTTAGTTCAGAAATTGTCCATCCAATGGCTGCTCGATATTCAGAGAGGGTTGCAATCAACCTAAGTTCTTGATCCTTAGTTAAGTGGGCATTGATAATCACAGGGAAGGTCTTGTCAGGTCCTAGGAAGACGTACTTGAGATTATCGGGCAAAGGCTTTATTTTTGGGGTAGGTGGGACAATATTTGATGGGTAGGGGAAAGGGGGGAGTTGATGAACATCAATCTCCTCAAATGGGGTTGCTGAAGGTAATTAACTCTACATAGGCCAACCTCCACAGGTTGCGGTGGTTCAGAATAGTCATCAACTGGTTGAGTCAGATGGTCTGCTGAAGAGCTAAGAGTGAGGCATTCTTCAACCAAAGGTTCCACAGGATCGTTCTCCTCATCCCAACCACAATCAAAAGATTTAACCGCCATGAAGATATCCAATTGCATCTTCTTATCTCCAAAGGCAATTTCCATCCACCCTGTGTCACAATCATTGTTTGCCTTAGTTGTAGCTAAGAAGGGTCTGCCCAAAATGATGGGTGTGTTTTGTAGCTATTCGGGGACATCCATGTCGAGGACCAAAATGTCAACTTGGAATTAGAAGTCCTTGACCTGAACAATTTGTCATCGATTGCCCCCTTCAGGGTTTTCACAGATCTATCGGCCAATTGGATAGTTACACATGCAGGTTTCAATTCTCCAAATCTAGACTGGTGATAAAGGGTAGTTGGGATTAGGTCGATTGAGGCACTTAGGTCCAAGACCACTCTATCAAATGTCATGTCCCCGATATTACAAGAAATCAAGGGTGCTCTTGGGTCAGTTCGTTTGGGACGTAGGCAACTTCATATCACTAAACTAGCTTATTATGAGAGCACTACCTTCCTAGGTGCTTGGGTTTTCAGCTTATGCTTTGGTGTACAGACATCGTTCAAGAACTTAGCGTAAGCCGGGATATGCTTAATTGCTTTGAGGAGCGGAACATTAATCTGGACTTGTTTGAAAATCTCCAGCAGCTCATCATTTTCAACTGCAGCTCTCTTTTTCTTCTTTTTCTCCAAGGCCTCATGGTATGGTGTTTGGGCTTGAATCAGGCTAGTCTCCATGTCCTTGGGTTCCTCCCGCTCAACCTCAGACTTGGGTATCTCAAGAAGTGAGGTCACAAGAGGGGTTGGACATTTGGTGTCCTATGTTTTAGTGCCACATCTGAAGGTAACTACGTTGGCCAAGGCATTGGGACCAGGGGTAGATCCTTGAGAAGTGGAGGAAGAAGCACGAAACACAGGGGGTGTTTGTGGGTCCTATTAGACCACGTGGGCATGCCCAGGATAAGCTTGGAACCCTAGAGAATTGGAGCCTCTGTTGATCACATTTCTCAGGTTCGATTGGGGCTGAGAAGGAAGGGATCCCTATTGTTTGCAATCCAACAGCTTCCTCAACTGTCCCTTCACTAATGCCATTTCCTCCTGATGTTTCTGATTCATATTAGCCATCATTTTTCTTAGTGTGTCCATTTGGTTTTGTGGGGGAGGGGCCACCCTATTCTGATTATAGGGTGGTCTAACCAGTGCACCTTGCTGATAGGAGGGGGTTTCGCCTAGGTTGGTTTTGGAATTGTTTCAGATTTTGGATCGTCCAGGCAAAATTCTGGTGATTAGGCCATCTAGCATTGTAGGTGTTGGGGAAGGGGTCAGGTTTGGAGTAACCTTGGATGGCTTGGACATCTTCAAAGATAGAAGGTGCCGAGGGGGAGGGGAGTGAGTAATCAGGATTTGAGGGAGCAAAGGTCCCTCACTGGAACATGGTCAGGGGTTGTTCCAAGTGTATTTGGTTCATTGGCTGCACCAAATCTACATTGTGCACTCTCTTTGCTAGGGACAGGGTCTGTAGCGGGTTTCTGGTCTGGTTTAGCAGTTCATCAATCTTTTTGTCCACCAACTCAACTCGATCCAACTTCTTGGCTATACTGTCCATGTCAACCATCCCAGAATTGGCTTGCACTTGAAAGATCCCACCATGGGAATGACTGAATCAATTAAACTAGCTAATGGAGGCATTGTTGAGTGAATTCTCACTCATGGACTCAAAGAGTTCAAACACGCTCTCCTCATCTTTGTTCAAAAAGTTGCCTCCACACGAGGCATCAACAAAGTTCCTAGGGTTGCTGTCCAAACCACAGTAGAAGATCTGGGCCAATTGCCACCTTGGAACCACATGGTGTGGGCATTTCCTCAATAATTCATTAAATCTTACCCATGCCTCATGGAATTGCTCTCCACCGTGTAGTGTAAATGTGGTAATGGATCTTCTGAGGGCATTAGTTTTACCTATGGGGAAAATTTTCTTCAAAATTGCATGCCTCAGATCCTCCCAAGTGGAGATTAGTCTGCCTAATGCTCTAAGCCAATGAGATGCTTAGTCTTTTAGGGACAAAGGGAACATCTTAATTAAAATAATGCCCAAGCTTATGTTCCTAGGTTTCACTATCCAGGCGATCCGGTCTAGATCCTCAAGGAGTCGGAAGGGGTCCTCATTTGAGCTCCCATGAAAGTGGCTCTGAATTAAGCTTTGGACATTATGTTTCAGCTCAAATTCATCTCCCCCTTCGAGTACCCTAAGCTGTGGCTCTATTCAGATAGTAGACAGGTCACAAAAATCAAGAATTGGCCTAGATTGGCCCTCAGGAGGTTGTGGTGGGTTACGTGGGCTTAGTGGGGGCTACCCTTGAGGGTTTTACAATCTTTGTATGGCTTGCATGATGGCTTGGATTTGTTGTTGTTGAAGTTGGTGGTTGGCAGAGATCTGGGCTTGATTGATGGCCATATCATTTGGTGGGGGTTGGTCCTCAACCTCATCAATTCTTGGTTCAGCCAATTCTCATGTAAAATCATGTCTCCTAATTTCCTTACATAAAACAAATAGCTCAGGATGCAGTTATAATCTCCTGTGCATACACTAGGGAAGAACAGATAGGGATGCAGAGAGAGACAGGTGTGAGAAGTGTGTGCACAAACAAGCAAACAAATCTAGTCCCTATAAAGTATAACTTAGGTTACCAAGAACCTAAGAGGAATGATCAGATTTGCAACCACTTAACCACCCTTCACGATGTTAATCTGGCCAGGTTGATTACGAGGGGATTGAAGGGAAGGTTCTTCCTTTGGTTTTCGCCCCTGATTCCGTAGACCCCACAACTACGGTCATTTGACACTTCCCCGCAGCCTAGACACTAGATTCTACAAAGGGAATGAAGGCCAAGTGACTATTAAACCTAATCACACCTTCAAGACTTAGACTAGTCCTGCCTAGGGCACGTCTACTCCATTTTAATAAGGGTTGGGTCAGTGCTTGTGCTCAGGATATGTGATGAGGCATTGTTTGGGGTTGTGCCTCTTAGTTAATTGATTTGAGCATGTGTGTGCACTTAACAAAACATGGTTTTCAAGCAAGGATTTCAAGATGTGGTGTCGTTTAATTATTTGTCCTTGCTTTAATGCTTTTTAGGGTTGAAGTTCGTTAATGTTTTCAAACACGATTCAAGTGGGCACATAAAGTTTTTCACACAACGGGTGAAAGTCAATTCCCTTTAGAATGTTGTTGCCCTATAGAAACAACTGTAGTATATTCACACTAGTGCTTATTGAATTCTACCAGTAGAGTTGATTTTAATTATGGTGAGTGGTGCGGCCTAAGTCAACTTATGGTGGCTTAACAAACACCACTCAAAAGAAAGAACACTCCAAAAGGATTATCTCTTCAAGAATGTTAGAGTGTATTTTTTTTGTTGATTGATGAATTTAGAATGTGGGTCAAGTAGCCATTCACGACACCAATTTTTGATTTTTATATATTTTTTTTGTATTTTTCTTTTTCGGCAAGCAAACAATCAATAGGTGAAGTGGTACTCACAACCATCTTCACATCACTTCACTCTCGGTCCACTATCTTTGATCGCAGTCCTCTATTGCCCAAGCGTCGAGTTGCTGCAACCAATGAAGTAGAGTGAGCAAAATGAGTTGGAAGATGTGAATACAAATGAAGGATAAGAGCGACAAAAGAAATCCGTTGCCAAGGAGCGACAAAAGAAATCCGTTGCCTCCTCAGCAACAGTGCCAAAAATTGACGTGTGTAGAACGTAGTTGTTTAATTATGCCATTGCAGTATGCATTCGCATCGTCAGTTTTAATTTAAGAAGTGGAGTTGATGAGTGCAAGTGTTGAACACAAGGAGGCATAAAATCAAATTATTTTGTTGCTTTAGTTTTCACTGGAATGGATGGTTTGCTAGCTTGCGAGAAAATGAGAGAGAGAGAGAGAGTAGTGACCGGTCGATCTTTCGCTTTTAAGTCGTTTGTAGTTTAATGTGGTGGAAAAATCGACTAATCAATTTTTAATAAGAAATAACCACTCGTAGAGGAGCCGGTCGTATCCACAGGGAGGCAATAACGTATTAAAATTTGCGCCACTTAAAAATGTTTGTTCGGAGTCAATTTGGACAAGAACCAAGCCAAGATTGCCTTTAGATTAAGGTTTAAGCAAGAAACAATGCTGAAATGGCAATTATGAGAAACTACTGGATATTTTCCGCAATGCAGAGTGAATAGAATATGATTAAAATGTGGCAATGGAAGAAAATGTAAATTTTAATTAACGTTTTACTGTAGCAAAACAGGGGAATTTTTCCCCGTTGTCTTGCGCGACGAGGAGCCGATGGTCGGGCGCGGGAAGCTCGGAGGAGGTCCCTTGGATCAAGGGCTTCGAATCGGTGGTGGCGGCAAGTCGCGCGGTGGTCGGAGGTGGCCGGACGAGCTCCGGCGGAGGTGCTGCAGCCGGCAGCTTGCGTAGCCTATTGGCGTGAAGTCCGCCGCCTGCTGCTGCTACGGGGGTGGCTGCTGCTGCTGCCGTGGGCACTGCTGCGGCTGGCGTGGCAGGCATTCGTCTGCCGGCGCGGGGAAGAGGGCGCTGCAGGCGGTTCTGCAAGCGCGACGGAGGGTGCTGCAGCGCGGTTGGAGGATGGCGTGCGCTGCTGGCGGTTCTACAGGCGCAGTGGTGAACGGTGTGGACTGCAGGCGCTGTTGGAGGGAGCAAGCACGTGGGCGAAGGACTCTGCAGTCGCGAGTGAATGGCGCTTGCAAGCGGCAAGCGCGGGAGGAGGCGTGCTCGGTTGTGCAGGTCTGCAGGCGCGGTTTGAGGAGGGCGCCGCAGCCGGTGAGTGTGTGGAGATGGCGTGAGCGGAGGGTCTGCAGGAGGGCGCTAGGACGGTTGTGCGTGGGCGGTGGTCGGCAGGAGACTTCAGGCGTGTGCGGTGAAGTGAGCGGGTAACTTCAGACGGGTGCGCCGGTGGTTGTGCGTGGAGATGGCGAAGGCTGCAGGTGCAGGGAAGGTGGCGTGAGCGGGCGTGAGGGCTGGAGGTTGTGCACGCCTTGCATGCGGTTGGAGATGAGCGGGCTGCTGCGGCGTGGGTGGTGGAAGTGAAGTGAGAGGACGGAGATTGCTGCTGGAGTGGGGGTGGACTTCAGACGTCCGGGAAATTTCCCGAACGTCTTAAGTGACTGAAAGGGTGATTGCATGGTGGCTCGGCGGTGGTGGTTTGCGACGACGGCGAGGAAGATGCACGCTAGGGTGCTCACAGTGATGCGGGGGAGCTCCGGATGGCGGTGTGGCCTGTCACACCACACGCCCACGGTGGTGGAGACTCGCCGCCACGGTAGAGGCCGGCAGTGTGGAGTGGAAGAGAGAGGTTCTCTCTGCACAGTGGTGGGTCGGTGGCGGAGGCCTTCTGAACTCGGCTGCCTCCGTGCTCCTTTTGTAGTGTCTTGAACAATTTTGAAATCAGCCGCCGACCAGATCCACCACATCCGCTCCCCCTTGAATGGCTTCATCACTGCAGCAGCCGGGCGTTGGAGCGGCAGCCAGCCGTTCTGAAAGAAGACGAATAAAGAAAATATTATTAAAATATTAGGATTATTTATGTATAGACCCTCAACTTCTATGTTAATAAAAATAATATACCTAATTGGTTATCTAATTAGATGAATGCTATTCTAAGCTAATTCTAAATGCACTTAAGATATGAATGCAATGTATGGATTATGTAATTAGATTAAAACTATGAATTAATCTATTTACATCCTAATTTATACTAAATAAATGTTAGAATTAACCTAATGTGTAGGCACTTAAATACTTAAATAGCCCACAACTATGGGCTAATCAAATACCCCCATGCCTAGTTTTTGCTAGTCCCTAGCAAAATTAAGCGAAACCTAGCACTCTAAGTAGACTAGTCAACTCACTTAGTCTTCCTTCAGAAGCATATTAAGTTCAGGTTCTAAACCCAAGGTTCCTAAGTAGTTGCTAAGTTACAGACTAGGTCGGCTAAAGACGAGTTGCAAGCACAAGTTTCCTTGATTTCTGACTCTACCCTAAAGTTTATTGATCCCTGAGATTAAAGCATCCGTGCTTTTGCATTGGTCTGAGTTATTTGAGTTAAAGGAATTTTTTTTTTAATATATATACCTTTTTTTTTTTTTCTTCTAAGTCTAACCTCAGATCAGCTATCAACACGGTCTGTGTCGGATTCATTGTCCCCATTACCATACCTCGAAGGGTGCCTGGCTTTCGATGCTTCGAGATAGCACCGCCTATAACGACCCCAAGAACTCCTGGCAATCGACACTTCGAGATAGTATCGCCCATGGATTTCTTAAGCGAATTCAGGCCTATGGCAATCGGCACTTCGACATAGGGCCGCCCATGGTACCTGAACCGCGCAATGCACTTACATGCCCCCAGTAGGATGGATATCCTAAGAGACAAGCGCCGAGGAGGTAATTTGTTACCATCGCATCCTCAAGGTGAGTATATACTCCACCTCTCCTGCGGAGGGAACTCTTCCAATCAAAATGTGTTTTCAAGCCTCTCTTAAGCCAAAACTAAGAGAACCAAATCTCTTTTCAGAAATTAAGTTAATTACCAGACCAAGTGTGAAAAATTTGGATGCTTGGGTTACAAGGACCCGTAAACCAAAAGGTAGAATAAGACTCCAGGTACTACCCCACCTTTTAACTCAAACCCTAGCTTCCCTTCCTCAACCTCTTGAAGAATGGTCCGCAACTTAACTCCTACTTAAGTTTTTAAGTCCACAAAGGACCCTAAAGGTCTAAAGCTAGTAGCTTATTTAGCTTCTAAAGTTTGACCCTAAACTTAACTTAGTCTACCCTAGAGTTCTGATTTGCTTAAGACGGCAAGATCTAGCCAGTTAAGCTCAAAACCACTTTTTTATATATATATATATATTTTTTTTTCTTTTCTTTTTTTTTTTTCTTTCTTTTTTTTTTATAAATGCATGCTATAAACAAAATGCCTCAGGTCCTCTCCCCCATGCCTGGTTCAAACAATGTCCTCATTGAAAATCAAAAATAGCTAAAGGAAGATATTACCTGAGGCGGAGAATAGTAGGAGCTAAGGCTCCTTAAGAGTGACTTCGTCAACTAGATGGCCATCTAAAGTTATGTACGGTTTTAGCCGTTGACCGTTGACGATAAAGGGAGTTGCTGAAGAGGAAGGATTTTTGATCTCCACAACTCCATGGGGGAATACTTTGGTGATTATGTAAGGCCCATCCCAACGAGATTTTAATTTCCCAGGAAAAAGCTTAAGTCTGGAATTGAAAAGCCAGATTTGTTGGTTGGGTTCAAAGGTCTTTCGAAGAATAAACTTGTCATGCAAGACCTTAGTTCTTTCTTTATAAGCTTGAGAGGTGTCATAAGCATCATTCCTCAGCTCCTCAAGCTCACTTAATTCTAGAAATCGTGCCTTACCTGCCTTGTCTAAATCCATGTTAACACTTCGAATAACCCAAAGTGCTTTATGTTCCAACTCAACAGGTAAATGGCACGCTTTTCCATACACAATCCGAAAGGGAGAAGTACCCAAAGGGGTCTTATAGGCCGTTCGATAAGCCCACAAAGCATCATCGAGCTTTTGGGACCAATCTTTCCTATCAGGTCTAACGGTCTTTTCCAAAATATTTTTTATCTCCCTATTTGATACTTCAACCTGACCACTTGTCTGAGGGTGGTAAGGGGTAGCAACCTTGTGAGTCACTCCCAAACTCTTAATTAACCGATTGAAGTGGTGGTTTCGGAAATGAGGTCCCCCATCACTTATAATAGTCTTGGGGCAGCCGAAACAGGATATGATATTGGCCTTCACAAATTTCAAAACCACAGAGTGGTCATTTGTGCGCGTCGGAATGGCCTCTATCCATTTAGAGACATAATCAACTGCCACCAAGATATATTCAAAACCATGGGACGACGGGAAGGGGCCCATAAAGTCAATTCCCCACACATCAAAAATTTCAACAGATTGAATAGGATGTTGAGGCATTTCATTCTTCTTCCCAATCGTTCCAGTCCGTTGACATCTAATACAGGCCTTAACAAAATTATGAGAATCCTTAAATAAGGAAGGCCACCAAAAACCAGACTGGAGAACCTTAAAAGCAGTTTTCTTAGCACCAAAGTGTCCTCCACAATGAAATGCATGGCAAAATGTCAGCACACTTTGTTGTTCCTCTTCAGGCACACAACGTCTCAAAACTTGGTCTTGTCCAATTCTAAATAATTCTGGCTCTTCCCAATGAAAATATCTCGCTTGCTGCTGCTGCTACAGTGGGCACTGCTGCGGCTGGCGTGGCAGGCGTTCGTCTGCCGGCGCGGGGAAGAGGGCGCTGCAGGCGGTTCTGCAAGCGCGACGGAGGGTGCTGCAGCGTGGTTGGAGGATGGCGTGCGCTGTGGAGGGTCTGCAGAGGGCGCTGCTGGCGGTTCTGCAGGTGCAGTGGTGAACGGCGTGGACTGCAGGCGCTGTTGGAGGGTGCAGGCGCGTGGGCGAAGGACTCTGCAGTCGCGAGTGAATGGCGCTTGCAAGCGGCAGGCGCGGGAGGAGGCGTGCTCGGTTGTGCGGGTCTGCAGGCGCGGTTTGAGGAGGGCGCTGTAGCCGGTGAGTGTGTGGAGATGGCGTGAGCGGAGGGTCTGCAGGAGGGCGCTGGCGCGGTTGTGCGTGGGCGGTGGTCGGCAGGAGACTTCAGGCATGTGCGGTGAAGTGAGCGGGTAACTTCAGACGGGTGCGCCGGTGGTTGTGCGTGGAGATGGCGAAGGCTGCAGGTGCAGGGAAGGTGGTGTGAGCGGGCGTGAGGGCTGGAGGTTGTGCACGCCTTGCATGCGGTTGGAGATGAGCGGGCTGCTGCGGCGTGGATGGTGGAAGTGAAGTGAGAGGACGGAGATTGCTGCTGGAGTGGGGGTGGACTTCAGACGTCCGGGAAATTTCCCGGACGTCTTAAGTGACTGAAAGGGTGATTGCACGGTGGGTTGGCGGTGGTGGTTTGCGACGACGGCGAGGAAGATGCACGCTAGGGTGCTCACGGTGATGCGGGCGAGCTCCGGATGGCGGTGTGGCCTGTCACACCACACGCCCACGGTGGTGGAGACTCGCCGCCATGGTAGAGGCCGGCAGTGTGGAGTGGAAGAGAGAGGTTCTCTCTGCACAGTGGTGGGTCGGTGGCGGAGGCCTTCTGAGCTCGGCTGCATCCGTGCTCATTTTGTAGTGTCTTGAACAATTTTGAAATCAGCCGCCGACCAGATCCACCACATCCGCTCCCCCTTGAATGGCTTCATCACTGCAGCAGCCGGGCGTTGGAGCGGCAGCCAGCCGTTCTGAAAGAAGACGAACAAAGAAAATATTATTAAAATATTAGGGTTATTTATGTATAGACCCTCAACTTCTATGTTAATAAAAACAATATACCTAATTGGTTATCTAATTAGATGAATTCTATTCTAAGCTAATTCTAAATGCACTTAAGATATGAATGCAATGTATGGATTATGTAATTAGATTAAAACTATGAATTAATCTATTTACATCCTAATTTATACTAAATAAATGTTAGAATTAACCTAATGTGTAGGCACTTAAATATTTAAATATCCCACAACTATGGGCTAATCAAGTAGGGTTAGAGATCATGTTTAAAACTTGACAAGAATTAAGAAGATGTGAGCTACAATATATGAAACACCATCAATATATAGCATGAAATTAAAGTTTGTTTACAACTACAACCATAGATGAAAGCTTAAGCAAGTGCAAGATATACTGAAGTAAAGAGAGTGCAAGGTGGAGGCAAGGAAGCCACGACGTTGGAGGGAGCTCCTTCGGTAGCTTGACAACTCTTGGGCAGGTATGGAGTATTTGGTGGAGCTAGGAGAAGGCTAGAGTAGTATGGAAGGTGTGTGTGTGTTGAATGCCTTTGAATGGGGTGGTTGAGGAGGCTTATATAGAGAAGAGGGGTTTTCAAACTAAGGGCTTTAGCGATGTCCGTGACATTGCTAAGCCCATTCCATAAGCATCAGTGAAGCCCCTCTACCACAGCTCCTTTGAGGCACACATGCTCCTTCCCCTGAATCCTTGCCCATGCACCTGCAGTCGTCTGATCTGAGGCGCAGATCACCTTCGGACTGCTGAAGGTGCACCACATCGTCCAAGCCGCCTGTGAGTGTGCATGAGGGGCGTGCTTCAACCGTCTAATCGCAAATCAACGGTAGAGATTCCACGTGGGCACATGCTGTGGATCACGCGCATTCCCTCCTGGATGCCTCCGCATGCTCTCGTTGTGCCCCGTTGCCTTCTGATGCGTGGTTCCACTCAACTCAGTAATTAAGTTAATTTCACTTAATTAAGAGTAGAAGAAATCAATTAGGTTAACTCGAAGTTGTGTCAGTTGTGTAGTGTAGGGTCGAATTAACCAAACATTTTAGAAATTTTTACCAGTTGAGTCTAGGTTGTTCACTGGGAGGTATAATAATTTTCTCCAAATTCAACAATTTTCTTTTATTTCTCTATAAGTTTAGGAGATATAACTAGGTTAATTTTTAAAACATGAATTTTGTCAAAATATTTAAACTATAAAGAATATACAAAATTCCATATGCAAAACATATTTACTCAAAATGTTGTACTCTGTTAACAAGTAAACATGTTAGTTTTTCAATTCAATTTCATTCCAAAGAAATTAAGGCAATTAAAAGTTATCCTATTAAAACATGCCTTTTTACAATTAAGAAAAAAAAGTAATTAAAAATGATGAAAGAAAAGATTCATTTTCTTCAGCCTCTTATCTTCTTCTTTCTTTCTTTTATTTTCTTCTCTTAAGCTCTCTTTCTTACCTTTCTTCTTTTCTTCCTGTCTCTCCTTTTCTTATCTCATATTATCTTTCCCTTAGTCTTCTCCAGCCTTCTCTTCTTCCCTTAGTTTTCTCCTTTGTTCCTTAGTCTCTTTTCCTTTCTTAGTGCCTATGCTTTAACACTTATCTTAACAACCATCGACTTCTCTTTTGCTTAAGTTCTTTTTACTTTTTTAACCAAAAGGTAATTTATTTGCGGCGAGGTCCTTTCGAGGAAACACAGCACCCTGAGACCAAGGTGGGACCAGACCCTACTCGATCCTCACCTAATCTCAATTAGGTTCATTTTTGGTTTATTTCTTATCGGTTCATAGTCTCGAGCCATTTCGGCTCAACCCGGCCTCCCAGGCCTCTCTCGCCCTCCCAGGGCACAATCTCATCCACGCCCCCAAGGGCGCACACCCGCAGGCATAAACCCGCACACACACACACATGCAATGCTCAGATCAGATCAGATGGGTAACCAGTGCGCCTAGAGCTGACGACTGCATAGCCAGAGAAACAAATTGTTTTTATCCCCAAGCATGCGCTCATGAACAAATGATGTGAGACTAACCTACCCCTTCCAGACCCAACTTCAAATGATCATAACTTTCTACCCAGAGCTCCAAATCGAATGATTTCAAGTTTGCTACAAAGCTCTAAGGTTAATCCACGCAATTGCAGGGTCAATTTAAGGTTTTAATGATGTTTTCCTTTTCAATTTGAAAGATGAAATTAGGGGTTCCTACAGGTTATTTTTAACCTGGAAATGAAATTTATGTCAACAGAGTCCTCAGATGGACTTCTCTCTTTTACTTAAAGGTCTATACATGTTATGTAAGTAATTTCGCATCTGTTAGAATAGGTTTTAAGCTCTTAAGACCTTCAGGAGTAGCAGAGAAGCTCTTCACTTCTCTGAAAGCTTCAGAGTTCATATTTTCTGACATCAATATGTGCAACAGACACAAAAGAGTGTTTCTAATTGATTTCGATTAATTCTAAGGATTATAATCAACTCATCTGGGCAAGATTTAAGTTCAACTTTCAACAAAATAGTACTCCTATTGGTTTGTGTTTGAAAGTAACCGAAATTGACAGAAACTAAATTCTCAAATATTTATTCATCTGATCACACATTAATCACTTTTAGATCATCAAACAAGTTCCCAGAAACAATTTTCACTTCTCAATTCCTCAGTTCAAGCTCAGATCTCCATTATAAAACTCATGTTTGACTGTGGAAGCACAAAAATTGACTATCTGGTAAAAGCTCTCTCCCAAGAAATTAATGCCTTAAATAGAGTCTCCTAAAGATTAGAAATTTATTCAGATCTTCAGGAAGGTGTTTTGACCTTAATTCCTAGGGTTACAGGCTTGCTGCCTGAACTGAAAGAGGTGTGTGTTCGACAGAATTGTTCAGAGGATGTTACAATGTTTTAAAGACTTAAACAGCTTTAATGCTTTACACTGAAGCTTCTGAGATCATTAAATGCTTCTTAAATCATTTTAAACAGACTTCTCCAACTTTGTCGGAGTTGGGGAAGACGAAGTTCAATCTTTATCTCCACTGGATAAATCCTTAAATAGACATTCTTAAAACGATCATTGATCCATTTAATATCACTCTGGAGCTTCTCAACAGATTCTTGAGGCTGAAACTAAAGAATGGCTCGCCAGAGCTCGCTGGAGCTCCGGTGCGTCCAGAAAATAGGAAAAGTACGTACAGATTGATAAAACTGGCCATTTTGGATTCAAAAAGGATCCTGAGGTTGTAAGGAACCTCAGTAACACATTTAAGTCCTCATTTGTTCATTAGAATTAAGGTTTGACAGTGAAATTATTTTCCTAAAGGATTTGAGTGGTTAAAGCTTAGGACTTGTTTAACCACTCGATTGAGAGGTTCAAACAAGTCAATAGGTATTTATATTCATAAATATGTATTTAATTTAAGATTTGAACTGTTCCAGAGCCGCCATGGACAGCGAGCTCAGGAACTAAATTAAATTTGGCCATTTAATTTATAGATGATAATAATATGTATTATAGTATCAATTAGGGTTCTAAGGTGGTGATTAGATGATGAAGAACCCATGAAGGTGGAATTATCTCGATTATTGTCACCATAGACAGTGTCACAAGTCGGTGAAGGTAATATGTGAATTAGGCGATTAGGTGATTCAATTAAGCAATTAAATGATTTAGAAATGGTTATGGAAGATACAGGAAGGTGTACAGTGAGTTAAAAAGATGAAATTAAAGCTCTGGCGAGCTCAAGGAACTCGCCGGAGTCGGAGAAGATGAACGTAAATTCTAAAATTACTCTAATCTAACTACCTGATCTAATTAACTAAGCTAGCCTACTCCTACTCCTACTCCTAATCTACTGTTACCTGGACGAAGGGGTCAATAGGGTTTCGCCAATGTCTCATGGCGGACGACAAAATCAAAGGGTGGAAGAAAGATCTCCGGTGGGCTGATTTGAGGTAGAGCGGAGGATTCCTTGGGTCGGTGCCTGTGTCAGAGGCACGGAAGAGCACGGCGAATCTCCTCGGCTGATTAAGATGGATGGAGGAAGTCAAAAAATGGAATGTGAAGTCACCGGAGTTTTGGATGAATAGCCTATTGGGTTGGCTGCAGTGTTAGAAGAGGGAATGGAGCCAACTTGAATAAAATCAGAGGTGTGAGGAGGTATTTATAGTAGTTTTCGGTGAAGAGAGTGGCGGGGTCTGGCCAAAGAAGGATCTCGAGTAGCTTAACCTCTGTCTTCATCGCCGACGACGGTGAGGTCATGTCCCACTGAAAAATAGGATTCCTAGTTAATCTAGATTGGTGGATGAAGTGGAGGTGGTGAGCGTAAGCTGCAAGAGCTTGGACAAAGAGGGATGATGTCGGCAAGGTGGTGATAGCGTGGTGGGGTGACTCTCTGCCGCCAGCCGTTTGTTCGACTGAAGAAGAAGAAGAAGACGAAGAGGGACATAAAAGCAATAAAACTTAAGGACCTATGTGAGAAATAAGGACCCGACTGTAATGAAAAGTAAGGACTAAAATGTAAACCCAAGTTTTAAAGGTTTATTTTAACTTAGATCTTTTTAAACTTTTTATATATGTTAGTAAATAAAAAATAAATATTTTGTTTACACCTTGAATTTACATTTTTGACCTTTTTAGATTAATTTATTAGATTAAGTAAACTCACTTAAGTTATTATATACTTAGGTTTACATTATATTTAAGTTACTTAACTTATTAATTAAGGAATGATTAATAGAATTTTGAGTCCAATTATTATCTAAATTATTAATAATGTTAATTGAATGATAAAATGTCATTTTAAACTTATTTTAAGGCCCTTGACTAAATATCCCTTATTCTATAATTAATGCTTATATGTTCATAACCTTAGCTAATTAACTAGGAAGACTAGTTAATTATGGGTAATTAGTGATCATGATGAGTGTCTCATCATACCCCCAAGCCAAAGTTTTGCTAGTCCCTAGCAAAATTAACTAAGACTACGATGATTTAAAGCACTTGGATTTTAATTATTATAAATAGTAACTATGTAGAGGAAAGCTTACGTCAGAAATTTTTAAGGTTAAATATAAATGGTTAATGTATAGAGCATATGTGAAGATTTTCTTACTTAGACTTATACTTATAACATTTTCAAAACACACTTGAAACAATTTGTAAACAAGAATTTTACTTTGAATTAGAATTCTTCAAAAATCTCTTAATCTTTGTAACCATTCTTAACACAAATTAGAATACAAAGTGTTTTAAGAAAAATAAAACTTAAGGATTGAGAATTAAATTTTAACTCAAAAACTCAAATAGATTTAAGTGAATCCCTTGTTTATGATATTTGACTTTTATCAATGCAAGTTTAAGCAAATTAACCAGATACTAATTATTAATCAAACTTAGAGTAGTAAAACTCTAATTTACTAGCCTACAACACTAAAGATTAACTTCTAGACCTAGGATTCCGTAAATTCTTCACCTTTAGGTCTCAACTTAAAATCTTCAACACCCAATTTCTTAGGCTTCACTGCACAATACCAAGGTTCAGTGGCTAAGATTTTAAAACATCTGTGCTCAGTGAAGAGAATTGTCCTAAAGACATCCAAAGTTGCAAAAATCCATATCTTAAGGCATCACTTTCCAATCCCAATTATTCCAATTCAAGCCTTTGGCTTGGCCTTACTCTGGTTTGGTTGCTTTCTCCTCACCAGTTTTCTATCCTGAGGTCAACACTTTTTATGTATATCTCCCAGGTGGACCACTGGGTCTCTTATTCCTAATTTTTTTTCGCCATATTTTTTTTTTCTTTTTCTATAGGTTAGAACACCCATTTGTAGCGAGGTGTTCTTTTATTTGATGGAAGGAAGGGTAGCATCCATTTGTAACATCATGCTTTTATTTATTAAAGGAAAACTACATAAGTACCCATTTTTAACGAGGCACTTAACTGCAGGGTGTTTTATTTTTTTTTTCTTTTTTTTTTCTTTTCCCCCCTTTGCATTTTTCATACTACCATTATTCTCCAAATCCTTTTTCTAGGTGAGTGGCACTTCCTTCACCCTTTCAAGAACCGCCTCGCAGAAATCCTTGCACTAAAGAGGATTCAGAATTGATCTCTTAACCTCTGTGTTTTCACGGTCTCAGATGTCAACAAGATAATTCTATGTGAGTGAATTTAGATGTTTAGGTTACTTAGTTCTCAAACCAGAGCTTGGACAACAAAGCACTTTACTCTTAGGTTCTTCAAATTTTTTGTTTCCTCCTATAAGATCTGTCAAGACAAAATTTACCAAGTCTAGTTATTTATCTCTAGCTTATAAGTTTTGTAAACTAAAATTCTACCAACTCTCTATTTAATTAACTTTGAATGTCTGGCCTTTTACTTAACTTTATGATAAAATCAAATTTTCAAAAAGGAAAAGGATTTCTTAATCTAATTGATTAAAAAGTTACAATTTAATTCCAAAACTTAAGTTTAAATCTTAACACACTTAGTTTCTTAATTCAAGGTAGGAATAGAAAAATAAATCTTTAGAAGATTTACAAGATTCCTAAATTCAAATAAAATCTTGTTTTGAAAATTTTGAAGACAAAAGTGTGCTTCTACGAAATGTTTAAGTAAAAATCTAATTAAGAATTGAATGCTCTTAAATACTCTAAATATATTCTACATACATTTTAAACTTTTGACCTAAAAGAAAATTAAAGCTCTTAATTATAATATATATACTTCTTCTTTTCTTCTTTATTAAAAATGAATATTCCCTTCTTATTATTTTTATGAATTTTCTTTTTAAAATTTTTACATTTATATATTTTTATTTTTATGTATATAAGATTTTCCAATTTTTATGATTTTTTCAAAAATTTTTTAAAATTTTTATCACTTTTAGATTTTCTATTTTTCTAAAATTTTATGGATATTTAATTTTTATATGTTTTTATTTTTTAAACTACACTTAAAATGAAAATTTCACTTCAACACCCCCCCAAGCAAAAATTTTACAATGTCCTCATTGTAAGAAAGGTGAAAAGATTTGAAGTGAAATTTTAAAAGTGCATAAGAAAATCAAAAATGATGAAAATAGGAAATAACTATGTACAAGTGTTAAGTTTTACGCCTTCAGCTTGATGTAAACCCTAATAAAGAACTCTTAAAAAGAATAGGTATACGGTAAAAATAGGGCAGTTATGAAAGAATTAGATCAAAAAATTAGAAAACAGATTAAACCACCCAATCAAAACTCATCCAAAAATTTCCTAGAATAGATCTCATAGATCATAGAATCAAATTCTCCTGAAAAATCTCAGAAAGATCCGAGTGAATCTCGTGAAAATTACATCTGATTTAGGTTGAGATGTAGAATATTCAAGATTGATGCAATTTATAAAGAAATGATTCCACCATGTTTAGAAGATCAGCATAATCAGTTTTGGTTCTCAATAATAGGTGGGTCATTTTGACACAAAATAGGTTGCTGATGCAGGTTTGATGGGTTATTTTCAGGTAATACAGAGGACAGGTTATGATTAGAATTAAAGGCCTGATTAATGAATGGACTTGGCCTTGGTTTTGCCTAGGACTTGGCAGTTTCCTAGGATTCGAAATTGGCTGAGATGGAAGAGTACCTGGCTGACGAAACTCAGCCAAAAGCGTGATCTGATTTCGTAAATCAGCCAACTCTACTTTACATTGCCTATGGATCTCAGCGAGAGCTTCAGCATTTTGTCACTAACTCTCTAACGCAACTCTTAAAATTTGGTCTAGCTGTGTATCTCTAATAGGCCTAGAGTAATTCTACATACTCATCAGGCTAAGCATTAAATTTGATTGCTGAGGAGGCAAAGGAGTTGGATTAAAATGGGTCTGATTTGGATAATTTGGTCTTTGATTTTGATTTGGATCAGCCTAAGAAAAATTTGGGTGGCTTCTCCATCCAGGATTATAGGTATTTGAATAAAGGTTTGATCTTGTAATATTTTCCTGGATGGCGTGTAAACCTAAAAGATATGGCATGTTTTCTACAACAGTTAACGGTTGGGGATCTCGGGATTAAGATTCTGCATTTGATCCAGGGAAGTAGATGGATTAGATGGGAAAACCATTGGTTGCTTAACTAGAACCGGCCAAGGATCACCTATCAATGGTGGTGCAAGAGGCGGTTGCAAGGATTGCCTCCCATCCACAAATGGAAAATAATGTGCAAAGGCACATGCACACCACCGATAAGAAAACAGCGGCACAAGAAAAACCTGCAAAATAGTCCAAAAGACATGGGTTTTGCTCTTCTTTCAAAGGAAAGAAGAAATTCCTAAGATACTCAAAGTAATTTGATGCAAACAAATAGAGTAACAGTATCAAAATACGCATCCTAATCCATGACTACGCAGGTGCGTACCTTAAAGCTCAAAGGTCTAAGGTCTAGGATCGAGACTGCTCACTACTGGCTCCCCAGGGCTCTAGTAGTGAGACAGACTTGTTGATCTTCAGCCAAAGCCCTAAGAGGTGCAAAGAGGAGAGATAGAAAAATAGACTCGTGTGACTCTAGTGATCGAGCTATGTGCGCGATAGCATGCAACAGACGATAGAGATTTAAAAACCCACATGCATTTCTGCAAACAGATTTAAGTCACCAAATTTTACTTCCTCTTTTTAGTTAGTCTTTTTCAAAAATATATCAATTAAACTACAATGGCCGCTTTTTATATCTTTTCAAACAAAAATATATGGTCTTCTTAATTCTAAAAGGACAAGGATCTACGCGAGTTTTCTTGTGTTTTCCCACTGATGCAAGAAAAATAGTTTAAAAATTCCCGAGTCATATAGTATTAGTACTAGCAGGAAAATATGCACTCCTAGGAGTGTATGACAATGTAATGATGGTGCTAGTCAGAAAAGATGTATTTTTGTATTTTTTTTATTTTTTTAAATGAAATAAATAAAAGATTAAGAAATACTTACAAAAATGAAAACAATAACATTGATTCCTGCCTTTTCCGGAGATTACCCACAGAGGTAAAGCTGAAAAGAAGACAGAAAATAAAAACAAAATAAAAAAAAAACAAAACAAAACAAACTAATTAGAACAAAAGTTAGTAAAAACAAAACTATTTACAAAATACCTCCTAATTAAACAATTAATCCTCTTAAATTTTGGTGAATCAAAATATTACCTCCCCGGCAACGGCGCCATTAAAATGATCATTAAACGAAGCAATGCTAGTGAATATTTTGATGAGTGGAGTGAGTCAAAATATTACCTCCCCGGCATCAGTGCCATTAAAATGATGCGTGGTTCCACTCAACTCAGTAATTAAGTTAATTTCACTTAATTAAGAGTAGAAGAAATCACTTAGGTTAACTCGAAGTTGTGCCAGTTGTGTAGTATAGGGTCGAATTAACCAAACATTTTAGAAATTTTTACCGGTTGAGTCTAGGTTGTTCACTGGGAGGTATAATAATTTTCTCCAAATTCAACAATTTTCTTTTATTTCTCTATAAGTTTAGGAGATATAACTAGGTTAATTTTTAAAACATGAATTTTGTCAAAATATTTAAACTATAAAGAATATACAAAATTCCATATGCAAAACATATTTACTCAAAATGTTGTACTCTATTAACAAGTAAACATGTTAGTTTTTCAATTCAGTTTCATTCCAAAGAAATTAAGGCAATTAAAAGTTATCCTATTAAAACATGCCTTTTTACAATTAAGAACAAAAAGTAATTAAAAATGATGAAAGAAAAGATTCATTTTCTTCAGCCTCTTATCTTCTTCTCCCTTTCTTTTATTTTCTTCTCTCGAGCTCTCTTTCTTACCTTTCTTCTTTTCTTCCTGTCGCTCCTCTTCCTGTCTCTTATTCTCTTTCCCTTAGTCTTCTCCTACCTTCTCTTCTTCCCTTAGTTTTCTCCTTTGTTCCTTAGTCTCTTTTCCTTTCTTAGTGCCTGTGCTTTAACACTTAGCTTAGCAACCATCGGCTTCTCTTTTGCTTAAGTTCTTCAGCTAAATCGGGTTTTTTTTACTTTTTTAACCAAAAGGTAATTTATTTGTGGCGAGGTCCTTTCGAGGATACACAGCCCCCTAAGACAAGGGTGGGACCAGACCCAACGCCGTCCTCGCCTAATCTCAATTAGTTTCATTTTCGATTTATTTCTTATCGGTTCACAGTCTTGAGCCATTTTGGCTCAACCCGACCTCCCAGGCCTCTCTCGCCCTCCCAGGGCACAATCTCATCCACGCCCCCAAGGGCGCACACCCGCAGGCATAAGCCCACACACACACACATGCAATGCTCAGATCAGATCAGATGGGTAACCGGTGCGCCGAGTGCTGACGATTGCATAGCCAGAGAAACAAATTATTTTTATCCCCAGGCACGCGCTCGTGAGCAAACGATGTGGGACTAACCCACCCCTTTTAGGCCCAACTTCAAATGATCATAACTTTCTACCTAGAGCTCCAAATCGAATGATTTCAAGTTTGTTAGAAAGCTCTAAGGTTAATCTACACAATTGCAGGGTCAATTTAGGGTTTTAATGATGTTTTCCTTTTCAATTTGAAAGATGAAATTAAGGGTTCCTACGGGTAATTTTTAACCTGGAAATGAAATTTATGTCAACAGAGTCCTCAGATGGACTTCTCTCTTTTACCTAAAGGTCTATACATGTTATACAAGTAATTCTACATCAATTAGAATAGGTTTTAAGTTCTTAAGACCCTCAAGAGCAGTAGAGAAGCTCTTCACTTCTCTGAAAGCTTCAGAGTTCATATTTTCAAGCATCAATATATGCAACAGACACAAAAGAGTGTTTCTAATTGATTTAGATTAATTCTAAGGATTATAATCAACTCATCTGGGCAGGATTTAAGTTCAAATTTCAACAAAATAGTACTCCTGTTGGTTTGGGTTCGAAAGTAACCGAAATTGACAGAAACTAAATTCTCAAATATTTATTCATCTGAGCTTCCATTAATCACTTTCAGATCATCAAACAAGTTCCCAGAAATAATTTTCACTTCTCAATTCCTCAATTCAAGCTCAGATCTCCATTTCAGACTCATGTTTGATTGTGGACGCACAAAAATTGACAATCTGTTCAAAGCTTCCTCCTAAGAAATTAAAGCCTTAATTAGAGTCTCCTCAACATTAAAAATTTGTTTAGATCTTTAGGAAGGTGTTTTGACCTTAATTCCTAGGGTTACAGGCTTGCCGCCTGAACTGAAAAAGGTGTGTGTTGGACAGAATTGTTCAGAGGTTGTTACAATGTTTTAAAGACTTAAACAGCTTCAATGCTTTACACTGAAGCTTTTGAGATCACTAAATGCCTCTTAAATCATTTTAAACAGACTTCTACAACTCCGCCGGAGTTGGGGAAGATGAAGTTCAATCTTTAGCTCGTCGGAGCTCGCTGGAGCTCCGGTGAGTCCAGAAAATAGGAAAAGTTTGTACAGATTGATAGAACTTGCCATTTTTTTTTCAAAAAGGATCCTGAGGTTGCAAGGAACCTCAGTAACACATTTAATTCCTTATTTATTCATTAGAATTAAGATTTGATAGTGAAATTATTTTCTTAAAGGATTTGAGTGGTTAAAGCTCACGACTTGTTTAACCACTCGATTGAGATGTTTAAACAAGTCAACAGGTATTTATATTCATAAATATGTATTTAATTTAAGATTTGAACTATTCTAAAGCTGCCATGGACAGCGAGCTCAGGAGCTAAATTAAATTTGGGTGTTTAATTTATAGATGATAAGAATATGTATTATAGTATCGATTAGGGTTCTGAGGTGGTGATTAGATGATGAAGAACCCATGAAGGTGGAATTATCTCGATTACTATCACTATAGATAGTGTTAGTAGTCGGTGAAGGTAATATGTGAATTCGGTGATTAGGTGATTCAATTAAGCAATTAAATGATTTAGAAATGGTCATGGAAGATATAGGAAGGTGTACAGTGAGTTAAAAAGATGAAATTGAAGCTCTAGAGAGCTCAAGGAACTCACCGGAGTTAGAGAAGATGAAGCTAAATTCCAAAATTACTCTAATCTAACTACCTGATCTAACTAACTAAGCTAGCCTACTCCTACTCCTACTCGTAATCTACTATTACCTGGACGAAGGTGTCAATAGGGTTCCACCAAAGTCTCATGGCGGATGATGAAATCAGATGGTGGAAGAAAGATCTCCGACGGGTGGATTTGAGTTGGAGCGGAGGATTCCTTGGGTCGGCGCCTATGTCAGAGATGCCGAAGACCACGGTGGATCTCCTCGGATGATTAAGATGGACAGAGGAAGCCGGAAAATGGAATGGGAAGTCGCCAGAGTTTTGGACGAATAGCCTATTGGGTCGGTTGCAGTGTTAGAAGTGGGAAGGGAGCCAACTTGAATAAAATCAGAGGTGTAAGGGGGTATTTATAGCAGTTTGCAGTGAAGAGAGTGGCAGGGTCTGGCCGAAGAAGAAGCTCGAGGAGCTTAACCTCCGTTGTCATCTCCGTCGAAGGTGAGGTTATCTCCCACTGAAAAATAGGATTCCAGGTTAATCCAGACCGGTGGATGAAGTGGAGGTGGTGAGCACAAGCTGCAAGAGCTTGGACAAAGAAGGATGATGTCGGCAGGGCAGTGATCGTGCGGTGGGGTGACTCTCTGCCGCCAGCCGTTCGTTTGGCTGAAGAAGAAGAACAAGAAGATGAAGAGGGACATAAAAGCAGTAAAACTTAAGGACCTGTGTGAGAAATAAGGACCCGATGTAATGAAAAGTAAGGACTAAAATGTAAACCCAGGACTAAAAGATCTTTTCAACTTTTTATATATGTTAGTAAATAAGGTAAATATTATGTTTACACCTTGAATTTACATTTTTGACCTTTTTAGATTAATTTATTAGATTAAGTAAACTCACTTAAGTTATTATATACTTAGGTTTACATTATATTTAAGTTACTTAACTTATTAATTAGGGAATGATTAATAGAATTTCGAGTCCAATTATTATCTAAATTATTAATAATGTTAGTTGAATGATAAAATGTCATTTTTAACTTATTTTAAGGTCCTTGACTAAATATCCCTTATTCTATAATTAACCCTTATATGTTCACAACCTTAGCTAATTAACTACGAAGACTAGTTAATTAGGGGTAATTAGAGATCATGATGAGTGTCTCATCACCTTCATCCCTGCCATTTGCGTGCACATCAACGACTAAATTTTGATCGCACATGGGGATGCGGCTTGGTGCATTTCAAACATGTGCCCCCAGTAAGCATGGAGAAGCACTGACCGTTGCGGCACACTCATGCTATGGTTGCATTCATCGCTTGTCGTCAGTCGTCTAATGGGAGATTGAACGACCGTGGTTGCTCTTATGCGATGAAGAGAGGTGGTGGCTGCGGGCGAGCGGGCACCATGTGTTGCATTTTGGGGTGTTGATCATCAGATCAACGAGAAGAACTTAAGCTAGTCGAGGGAGGTCCGAATGTCAGATCTAGGTGATTTCAAGTCCATTGGACTCGATTCGTCAATCTGAAACCATTCGTGCAGTCCGATTGCTCATCTAAGGTCCATTTCAACATGCACTTGTACATATGGCCATTAAACATTTATTTATATGCAATCTTAATTCGCAATGCATGCAGTGCTCCTATGCCCATCATGATATGTTATTAGTGCGCATATATCCTCAAAACTAACCCCAGTTGATGGAATTATCATCATTGAATGTAGAGTTATCATCGTACAATTAGGGGTATGGACCACATGATGATGCGAGTGCATATTTTTTTGATGAATTTACATCTGAGACGTCTTCAGCCCACGAAGATGTCAATGCTATTCAGGGTTACAAGCGTAACAACCTGTATTCTATGACGTATAACGCTGGTTGGCACTAGCATCACAATTTCTCTTAGTTTGGTAACCCATAAAGATCAAGTCAAGCTCCACACTACCAGACCAGACATTACAGGAATCCGCAGAACACGTATCATAGGCAGCAGTCATTCCTGCCTTAGCAGCAACAAACTCATTCTAGTTATTAGCTGCTGCACCAAGCTGCTAACTATTGTCCAAAGCAGGTCGATGCTTTAGATTCTCTGAAGGATGAATTGCAGGCATCAATTTGGAAATCTACTCATGACAACCTACAAATAATGAAGGCAATGGCTGACCAAATTCAGAGCATACAAAACACGCAAAACCAAATGATGCAAAAGCATAGGTCACAGGGAGCTTTGCCCTCCCACCCTGTCCCAAACCCGAGATATGTGTAGAATTAGGGCACCCCACCTCGATTCAAAGCACCACAGTGGTAGGCACATGCTGTTCTGCAAGCACCTCCCGCACCACTTGGTTATGGGCTCGATCAGCCACCTCTATTGCCAAACCCTATGTATTCAGGCCAACCCACTCCATTTCCCCTTCATGGACAGCACGCCGATGAAAAAGCTATCACCTTAACGAGTGGAAAGACTACACAGGACCTACTACATAGGCAAGCGGGTAATGATTTTTCCTACACTCTTCCACAAGATGGCTCACAACCCTCTTTTCGTTGCAAGTCATCTTCATTATCTAAAAGAAAGAAGCCCCTAGAACCTGAGATTCCCATCCCTTTTCCCGTGATTCTAACGTAAGATTGAGCATAGAGAAAGGATATGTGGAATTTCGAGGACTTGAAATCTATGTTCAAGGAAGTTCACATTCAGGTCCCTGTCCTCAAAGCAATAGATCACATCCCTATTGTTGTAGGTTCTTCAAGGGCTACTGTACTCTGAAGCAACAACAGAAAATTGGATGACAGGTGGTATTATCTGAGGAAGCCAGCGTTATTATCTTAGCTGACTTACCACTTAAAAAGGACCCACTAATTTCCTGCTTCTTGTAGAATTCCCATTCTGATAGGGTCCTTCTTGATTTGGGGTCATTTGTCAACCTAACTCCCATCACAGTATTTGATCGATTTCGATTTCGGGAGTTAATGCCCACCTCAATTACCAAAGAGTTGTCTGACTGATCGGTGAAAATGTCGAGGGGTGGTTGAAAATGTGATCATGAAACTCCAAGGATTCTCCTTTCCAGCAGACTTTTTTGTTCTTGATATGGTGGTTCCTCCTAATCTCTGTGATGCACCAATTATTCTAGGTCGCCCATTCTTGGAAACTGCCCGTGCGAACATCGACTACGCATCAGGGTGCATGGAGATTACCCTAGGGAATGGAAAACTTAAATTGAACATTTTTAGGGCATCAAAGAACTTCAATTGCGATCTAATCGAGGAGGATGATGAAGATGAAGATTCAGCTTTCTGTGGGAACATTGGGCTCCTCTACAGCGACCCAATGGCACATTCATCCTCACTATCAGGGGTCTTAGATCGCACTCCACACGAAACTAAGACTAATGACATACACATTTCATCCCATAGATCTAGTTGTCATGGGTGTTCATCTGCTCGTAAAACCCCTGATCCTGACTATCCTATCCTCTCTAGCACTGATATCTTAAGACAGGATTACATGACCACTACTGACAGATGCACCATTAGTCAGGATCAGCAGATTTCTGCACTTTCTTCCTCTCCTCCCTTACGTAAACCCTCTCCCCACCCTCCGCTACTAGAGTTACAGCCCTTACCTGATTCGCTGAAGTACGCGTTTTTGGGAGAAAATGAGACGGATCCCATGATTATCAATGCTTACTTGACTTTAGACCAGGAAGACCTGTTGATCTCCATTCTACACGCACATAGGGCTGCTATCGGGTGGGGCATTGCTAATCTCCATGAGATTCTCCGATCATATTGTACGCACTATATCTACACTGATGAAGTGGTGAGACCATCGGGACAACCTCAGAGGCACCTAAATCCAAATATGTTGGAGGTTGTCAAGAAGATGATTAAATGGCTAGACGCGGGCATTATCTATCCAATTTATGATAGCAGTGGATGAGTACCATTCAGATTGTGCCCAAAAAGGCAGGATTCACCATGATAAAAAATGAAATGGGCGAATCCATCCTGACCCGCACCACGACATCTTGGCAGGTCTTCATTGATTATAGGAATCTAAACTCAGCTACCAAAAAGGATCATCTTCCTTTACGCTTTATTGATCAGATTTTAGAATGGATGGGTAGGCGTAGCTTCTTCTGCTTTTTGGATCGATACTACAGGTACAATAAAGTAGCGATCAACCCAGAAGATCAAGACAAGGCGACATTTACGTGTCCCTTTGGAACATTCACCTTTAAGTGAATGCCCTTCAGCCTCTGCATGGCACTAGCTACTTTTCAGCGATGCAAGATCGCCATCTTTTCAGACATGATCGGGAACTGCGTAGAAGTGTTCATGGATGACTTCTCCATGTTTGGAGACGATTTCTTGTCTTGTCTTGATAAACTCACAAAGATCCTGAAGAGGTGTATAGAAGTTAACCTAGAACCTTCATGGAAAAGAAGCATTTTATGGTAAGGAATGGCATCGTACTAGGTCACAGGATCTCCTCTAATGGACTTGAGGTCGATCGAGCTAACTCCAAAATAATTTTGTGATTACCTCTGCTTGGCTCGTTCATGCAAATTAGATCGTTCATAGGGCATGTCAAATTTTATCGAAGATTCATTCGAGATTTCTTGAAAATTGCTCATCCATTAAGAAATCTTCTAATAACCGTCACTCCCTTTATTTTTGAGTCCTTATGTCACAATGCTTTCGAGACCTTGTGAAGCACTGTTTCAAGTGCACCTATTCTCCAACCTCCCGACTGGTCTCTCGACTTCGAGATGTTGTGTGGCACCTCTGACTTCACTGTCGGAGCAGTTCTTGGTCAGTGTTAGGAGTACCATCCATTCATAATATACTATGCTAGCAAAATGCTGAACGAGGCTCAATGTAACTATATAGGCACTGAGAAAGATTTGCTTGCTGTGGTACTTGATGCGTTTCCTTACTCAACTCAGTTAATTAAGTTAATTTCACTTAATTAAGAGTAGCGAAAAGTAACTTAGGTTAACTCGAAATTGCGTCTGTTGTGTAGTATATGGTCAAATTAACCTAACATTTTAGAATTTTTTACTAGTTGAGTTCAAGTCATTCGCTGGGAGGTATAATTCATTCTAAATTCACTAGTTATTTTTATTTTTCTTTTTAAGTACAAGAGGTATATTAAGTTAATTTTAAGAACATGAATTTTGCTAAAAATTAATTAGAATGGAATAATAAGCAAAATCCCATAAGAGAACATATTTACTTAAATGATTTACTTTATTAGCAAGTAAACATGTTAATTTTCAATTTATTTTAAAGAAATTAAGGCAATATAAAATTCTTCTATTAAAACTTGCCTTATTACAACATTTAACTGCAAGAAGAAATTTGCAATAAAAATAAATTCTTTTCTTTATTTCTTCAGCCTCTCTCTCTTTTCTTCTTCTTTCTTTCTTTCTCTCTATTTCATTTATCTTTTAACTCTCTCTCTCTCAAGCTCTCTTTCTTTCTTCTCCTATTCTGCTCCTGCCTTCTTCTTTCCGGAGTATTTCCTTAAGCATTTTCCTTAACCTTCATAGTGCCTGTTCCTCTCTTTCTCTTCTTAGCTTCCTTAGCTGCTAAACCTTAGCACTTAGCCATCAACTCTTCTTTTCCTTAAGCCAATTGAACCGGGTTTATTTCTTTAACAAACAATTATTTTTATTTGTGCTGAGGTCCTTTCGAGGATACACAGCACCCTGAGATCAGGGTGGGACTAGACCCTACTCGGTCCTCGCATGATTTCAAATACGGTTTGCTTTCGGTTTATTCTTTGGTTTATACTTTCGAGCTAATCTGGCTCAATGCCTCCCAGGCCTCGCCCTCCTAGGGCCACATTCGCACATGCCCACTCGGGCGCACACCCGTAGGACACATGCCCACAAACACACACACATATGCTTGAATGCTCAGATGTTCAGATCGCGTCGAGCACTTGACGACTGAAACGCCAATACAACAAAAACGTTCTATACTAAGGCACGCGCTCATATTTTTTCGATGAGGGACTATGTTTCCCCCTCCAGACCTGACTTCAATTGACCAAATCTCCCTACTCAGAGCTCCAAATCAAGCGATTCAAAGCTTGGTGGAAAGCTCTAAGGTAGATCTATAAGGTTGCAGGGTCAATTTTAAGTTAAGAGGATGTTTTCCACTTCAATTTGAAGAGTGAAATCAGGGGTTCCTACAGGTAAAAATTGCCTGGAAATGAATGTTATGTTTATAGTGTCCACAGATGGACTTTCTTCTCCCAGCTAAGGCTCTGAATAGTTTCTATATGTATTTTCATATCTTCAGGTATAGGTTTTGAACTCCTAGAAGCTTCAGAAAGTGTACAGAAGGTTGAAGCTTCTCTGAAAGCTTCAGAGAACAAATTTCATACTTAAAATAGGTAAACAGACATAGAAGAATATATCAAATCGATTAAAATAGATTCTAAGGGTTTCAACAAATTGATCTGGGTAGGATTTCACTTCAAATCTCATCAAACAACCACTGCTGCTAGTTTGGGTTCAGAAATAACCCAAACTGAACAGAAATCAATTCCTATCAATTAATCCATCAGTGCTCACTCAAAGCTCTTTTAAATCATTCACAATCTTCCCAGAAATAGTTTTAATCCATCAATTCATCCAATCGAATCTAGAATCCAAGGTTCAGACTCAAGTTTGATTGTAAGGCCTCGAATTTTGACTTTATGATTTAAACCTTCTTACAAGGAATTAAAGCCTCAAATAGGGTTCTTTCAACATCAGAAATTTGCTCAGCCTCTTTAATAGTTGTTTTAACACTAGAAATTAAGGTTCCAAGCTCGCCGCCTGAGCTTCTAATGTAGTCTGTTCATTAGAGTATTTGAGAGGTTGTTTCATAGATTTAAAGGCATAATTGACTTTAGTGCATTGCACTGAATCTTTTGAATCCATCAAGTGCCTCTAAAAGTCTTCTGTCACACTTCTCGAACTTCACCAGAGTTGGAGAAGATACCTCAATCCACAGCTGCAGTTATTAAATCTTCAAATAAATGACCTCAAACTAATCAAGAATCAAAATTGAGCCATTCTCGAGCTTCTCAACAAGTTCTAAAGGCTGAAGGTCGAAAATGACTCGTCGGAGCTCGTCAGAGCTCCGGTGAGTTTAGAAAAAGAACAAATTATGCACAGAATGGTAAAACATGCCATTTTTAATCTGAGAAGGTTCCTGACATTGCAAGGAACATCAAGGACTCAATTAATTCTCCATTTGTTCATTGGAATTAAGGTTTATCAGTGAATTTGATTTCTTAAAGAATCTAAGTGGTTAAAGCTCATGACTTGTTTCCCCACTCAATTCAATGGTTAAAACAAGTCAATAGATATTTATGATTGCAAATCCTTAATTATATATATATTTATGATCATAAATATATATATAACTAAGGATTTGAACTGCTCCTGAGCCGCCATTGACAGCGAGCTTAGGAGCTTAACTATTAATTGGGCGTTTCTATTATAGATCGTAATTCTACAAATTTAGGTGTCATTTAGGGTCCGTAGTTTGTGAATAAGTGATGGAGAACCCTATAAGGTGGTTCTAAACTCAGCTACTATTGCCATGGACAGCGACAGTAGCTGGTGGAGGTGAAGGTGAATTAGGCGATTCAATGATCAAATTAGTTATTAAGTGGGTTAGAAGTGATTGTGAGGGTTAAAGGAAGGTGGATAGAGATTTCAAAAGACAAAACTAGGGCTCCGGCGAGCTCAAGGAGCTCGCTAGAGTCAGAGAAGATGACATCTAAAATCTAGAATTACAACTAAACTACCTACCCAAACTACCCTACTCCTGCTGCTAGTCCGAATATATTATTACCTGGATGAAGGGGTCCATAGGGTTCCGCTAAAGGTTCATAGCAGATGAAAAAATTAGTGGGTGCAAGAGGAAGATCTTCGGCAGGCGGATTTGGACGGAGCAGAGGATCTCCTTGGTCGGCGCCTGTGTCCAGAGACACAGCCGACCTCGACGGATCTCCTCAGCTAATCAAGATGGATGGAGGAAGTCGTAGAGTGGTGTGGAAGGTCACCGGAGTTGCAGAGAGAATAGCCTATCGAGGTCGGCTGCAGTGATAGAAGAGGGAAGGGAGCCAACTTGAGTAAAATCGGAGGGGTGAGGGAGTATTTATAGTGGTTGGCGACGAAGAGAGTGGCGAGGTCTGGACAAAGAAGAAGCTTGAGAAGCTTAACCTCCGGCGTCATCTCCAACGGTAGTAAGGTTAACTCCCACTAGAAATTAGGATTTTTGATTAATCCAGACAGGTGGATGAAGATGGAGTGGTGAGCGTAAGCTCCAAGGGCTTGGAGAAAGAAGGATGATGTCAGCAGGATGGTGATCGCACGGTGGAGGCACTCTCCGTCATCAGCTGTCCAAACAGAAGAAGAAGAAGAAGGCGACAAGGACTTATATGCAATGAAACTTAAGGACCTATGTGAAAATTGAGGACTCGATTGCAATGAATTTTATAGACCAAAATGTAAACTCAGGCTTTGAAGGTTTATTTTAACTTAGATCTTTTTCAACTTTTTATATATGTTAGTAAATAAGGTAAATATTATGTTTTGACCTTGAATTTACATTTTTGACCTTTTTAAGTTAATTTATTAAATTATATAAAGTTACTTAAGTTATTATATACTACGGTATACATTATGTTTAAGTTACTTAACTTATTAATTAAGGGGTTGATTAATAAGATTTTGAGTCCAATTATTAAATAAATTACTAATAATGATAATTGAATGATAAAATATCATTTTAAACTTATTTTAAGGTTATTTTCTGTATATCCCTTATTTCATAATTAAACCTAAAAAATTCATAACTTTAGCTAATTAACTAGGAGGACTATTTAATTAAGGGTAACTAGAGATCATGATGAGCCTCTCATCATACCCCCAAGCCAAAGTTTTGCTAGTCCCAAGCAAAATTATCCAAGACTATGATGATTTAAAGAACTTGGGTTTAAATTATTATAAATACTAACTATTTAGAGGAAAGCCTAGGTCAAAAAAAATTTTAAAGTTTAATGTAAATGATTAATGTATAAAGTACTTGTGAAATTTTCCTTAATTAGACTTTTACTTATAACATTTTCAAAACACACTTAAAATAATTTGTTAACAAAAATTTTATTCAAAATTAGAATTCTTCAAAAAAAATCTCTTAATCCTTGTAACTATTCTTAACTCAAATTAGAATACAAAGTGTTTTTAGGAAACAAAACTTAAGGATTGAGAATTAAATTTTAACTCAAAAGCTCAATAGAATTAAGTTGATACTTTGTTTATGATATTTGACTTTTATCAATATAAGTTTAAGCAAATTAACCAGATACTCATTATTAATCAAACTTAGAGTAGTAAAACTCTAATTTACTAGCCTACAGTACTAAAGAATAACTTCTAGACCTAGGATTCTGTCAATTCTTCTCCTTTAGGTCTCAACTTAAAATCTTCAAAACCCGATTTCTTAGGCTTCACTACCCAATACCACGGTTCAGTAGCTATGATTTTAAAACATCTATGCTTAGTGAAGAGAATTGTCCTATAGGCATGTAGAGTTGCAAAAATCCTAATCTTAAGACATCAATTTCCAATCCAATTCAAGCCTTTGGCTTGGCTTTACTCAGGTTTGGTTGCTTTCTCCTCACCATTTTTCTATCCTGAGGTCAACACTTTTTGTGTATATCTCCCCGGTGGACCACTGGGTCCCTTATTCCTAATATTTTTATCTCCATATATTTTTACTTTTTATATAGGTTAGAACACCCATTTGTAGCGAGGTGTTCTTTTTATTTGATGGAAGGAAGGGTAGCATCCATTTGTATTGAGATGATTTATTTATTAATGGAAAAATTGCATAAAAGCCCTTTTGTAACATGGCACTTAACTACAAGGTGTTTATTTATTTTTTTCTTTCTTTTTCTTTTCCCCCTTTCTCATTTTTCTTACTAACTTTATTCCTCAAATCCTTTTTCTAGGTGAGTAGCACATCCTTCATCCTTTCAAGAATCACCCTACGGAAATCCATGGACTAAAGAGGATTCAGAACCAATCTTTTAACCTCTGTGTTTTCACGATCTCAAATGCCAACAAGACAATTCTATGTGTGTGAATTTAGATGTTTAGGTTACTTAGCTCTCAAGCCAGAGCTTGGACAATGAAGCCTTCACTCTCAGGTTCTTCAAATTCTTATTTTCCTCCTATAAGATCCGTCAAGACAAAATTTACCAAGTCTAGTTATTTATCGTTAGCCTGTAAGTCTTGTAAACTAAAATTCTACTAACTCTCTATCTAATTAACTCTAGATATCTGGCCTTTTTACTTAACTTTATGGTAAAATCAAATTTTCAAAAAGCAAAAGGATTACTTAATCTAACTGATTAGAAAGTTATAATTTAATTCCAAAACTTAAGTTTAAATCTTAATACACTTAGTTTCTTAATTCAAGGTAAGAGTAGAAAAACAAATCTTAAAAAGTTTTAAAAGATTCCTAATTCAAATAAAATCTTGTTGTAAAATTTAAAAGTGTGTATTTACAAAATGTTTAGAGTAAAAATCTAATTAAGAATTGAATGCTCTTAAATATATATATATATTCTATATACATTTTAAATTTCTGACCAAAAAGAAAATTAAGCTCTTAATTATAATAAATATATTTATTTTTCTTCTTTTCTTCTTTATTAAAAATGAATATACCCCTCTTATTATTTTAATGAATTTTCCGTTTCAAATTTTTGTGTTTATATATTTTTATTTTTTTTATGTATTAAGATTTTCCAATTTTTATGATATTTTAAATTTTTTTAAATTTTTATAAAATTTTGGATTTTTTAAAATTTTTATTATTTTTGGAATTTTTATTTTGTAAAAATTTCATGGATATTTAATTTTTATGTGTTTTTTAATTTTTAACCCACACTTAAAGTGAAAATTTGACTTCAACATTCCCCCAAACTAAAATTTTACAATGTCTTCATTGTAAGAAGGGTGAGAAAATATTACACTTCATTTAGTATAGGGTGATGGAAGGAGTCGAATAGAGGAGATTAAAAATCTCTGTGCGGATGATTTTAAGTTTGACCAAAGGTCAGAGTGGTCAGTCGGACTAAATGAAGGTAATCGGTGAAATATGAAGTGGAATTTCAGAGTAAGTGTAGAAGAAAATCAAAAGGAGAAAAATAGGAAATAGCTATATACAAGTGTGGTGGATGGATAGAAAAACCCTAGTGGAGCATGTAACATTCTTCAAGAAGACACAAAGGACGTGATTCCAAGAAAGGTTTTAGATGTTGACCATTGACTTTAAAGGGTTGATCCTTATTGGGTTTAGTGATTTCAACAGCTCCATTGTCAAAGACTCTAACTACAACAAATGGCCCTTGCCATTTAGACCTAAGTTTACCTGGGAAAAGCTTCAATCGGGCATCAAATAACAACACCTTTTGACCATGTGCAAAGGATTTGCGGGAAATGAATTTGTCGTGGAAGGCTTTAAGTTTCTCCTTATACAACTTTGAACTTTCATAGGAATCATGATGTAATTCCTCGAGTTCGCTAAGTTGCAACCTACGATTTTCACCAGCCTTCAAGAGGTCTAAATTACAGGCTTTAATTGCCCAATAGGCCTTGTGTTCAATTTCTATGCGAAGATGACGGATGATAGGGTTTCCTGTAAACAAGTCTGTATGGTGACATGCCTATTGGTGTTTTGTGGCCAGTCCTATAAGCCCACAAAGCCTCATATAAATGGGAAGACCAATCCTTCCTATCAGGTCGGATTGTCATTTAAAGAATCCTTTTGATCTCCCGATTAGAGACCTCGATTTTCCCATTAGTCTGGGGATGATAAGGTGTAGAAATACAATGTGTAACCCCATATTTTCTAAGTAAATGTTTACATTGGGCGTTGATAAAATGGGAACTGCCATCAGAAATAATAGCACGAGGTACCCCAAAATGAGCGAAAATGTGACTCTATATAAAAGGAATGACAACTCGATGATCATTTGTCGGTGTGGGTAAGCCTTCAATCCAACAAGAAACATAATATATAGCAAGTAAAATATAATGGAAGCCAAAAGAGGACGGAAACAGACCCATAAAATCTATGCCCGAAATGTCAATGATTTCATAGACTAGAATCGGGTTCAAAGGCATCATGTCTTTTTGTGACATGCCACCAAGTGTATGGCAGCGACTACATGCCTTACAAGAAGTCCGAGAATCAGCAAAGAATGTGGGCCAATAAAGCTCGCATTGCAAAACTTTTGCAGCAGTCTTTCTACTAGAAAAGTGACCACCACAGGCCTGGTCGTGACAAAAAGATAGGATAGAATCAATCTTAGAAGAGGTGACACAACGCCTGATGATTTGATCATTACAAAGTCTAAAAAGATATGGATCTTCCCAAAAATAGTATTTGTCTTCTTCTTTGAGTCATGATTTGCGATTCCCGTCCCAATCTGGCGGGAATTGATGTGTAACCAAATAATTGACAATATCTGCATACCCATGAAGATCTATGGTTATAGTCAAAAGATGTTCATCAGGGAAATGTTCTGTGATTGGTGGAGATGGTTCGATTGTATCAGAAGGAACATGGGAAAGATGATCTGCAACAACATTTTTCCTACCTGCCTTATCACGAATTTCTAGGTCAAATTCTTACAAAAGCAAGATCCATCTAATCAACCTAGGTTTCGTGTCCTTAGATAGAAGGTGTCAGATAGCTGAGTGATCAGAGTACACTATGATCTGAGATCCGAGTATGTAAGATCTAAACTTTTCTAATCCAAATACTATTGCTAGTAACTCTTTCTCTGTAACTGTGTAATTCCTTTGTGTCACATTCAATGTTTTACTAGCATAGTAAATTACCACCGGATTCTTATCAATTTTCTATCCCAAAATAGCTCCTATTGCATAATATGATGCATCACACATGATTTCAAATGGTAAATCCCAATTAGGTGGTTGCAAAATTGGAGCCTGTGTAACTCTACCTCTCAAAGTTTTATATGCTAAAATACACTCATCATTCATCTCAAAAATTGCATCCTTTTTGAAGAGGTTTGTGAATGGTCGACAATTTTTGAAAAATCAAGGATGAATCTTCTATAAAATCCCACATGCTCGAGAAATGATCTAATGCCTTTGATCGAGTCAAGGATTGGAGGATTTTCAATTTGATTGATCTTGGCTCGATCTACTTGGATACCCTGCTCATATACGAGGTGACCAAGTACTATGCCCTCAGAAATCATAAAATGGCCCTTCTCCCAACTAAGGACAAGGTTTACCTCAATGCATCTTTTTAGAACCTTCGACAAATTATCCCAGCAAATATCAAATGTTTCCCTGAAGACTGAAAAATCATCCATAGAAACCTCTATATATTTGATGCAAAAAATACATGGTTTGTTAATTAGGCAATTTAGTATCATTGCAACGCGTAAATCCGCTTTCACTTTTAAATTTATATTCCTAGATAGTGGGATATCTAGGGTCGTCCAAGGAGGCAATATGTTTGCAAAATTAATTCTCTTCCTTACAAAATAGATCTCAACTTTCTTTTTAGTCTTTTTCAATATATCATTTTTATGTTTTTGAGATTAGGGCAATGTTTGCACCTCAAAACACGCCTGTAATAACGCCTTCTTGTGCTATTTTCTAGCATTAACATTGCATAATAGGATCCTGTAATCGCATTTGTAAAAACACTTGCATGCACGCATTTAATCAAGAGAGGAAGAGGAGTGAAACAATCGCCTGCATAGTTACATTTTTCTTCAAGTGCCTCCTTGCAAAATCACCCTCTTTTTATTTTTCCTCTTGATTTCTTCTTTTCTCTCCTTCCCGTGGCTGCACTCTTCCCGCAGCTGCATGCAGCAGCCACGCAGCACTTCTTCCCGTCACTTCTCCCTGCCAACGCCGCTCCCTATAGCTGCAACTCGCACACCCTCTCCCTGCTGCAGCCGGCACGCCACTCTCCCCTCCTCTATAAGTAGCTGCAGCTTCATCCTTGCAAGGGCAGCTGCTGATAAAATCGGCAGCCATCTTCTCCACCGCTTTCCCCTCCCATACGTCGGCCCTCCGTCGAGGAGGCACCCGGCGAGCAGGAGAACCCACTGTGGTGCACACCACCACAGTGGGAGCACCACCGCCCAGCTCTTCGACGAGCCAGTGGGCGTGGTGCATTCCCTCGCTTCATTTTTTCTCTTTAACGCCATTGCCGTCGCTCCAAGCTTCGAAGCTTGAAGCCACGGCAGCAGCAGCCCAGCAGCAGCAGCAGCAGGTCCTCCCGCCCCTCCGCAACCGTCCCCGCAGTCGCTCACCGCCTCCGCGCGCGTCTGCAGGGCGTTCCCCGCCTCCGTCTCCATTCTGTCCGCCTTGCAGTTGCACCTGTAGCCGTCTGCCGCGCGCACTGCAGCGGCTGGCTACGGCCTCGCGCCGCCCCCTGCCCTCCTCCGCGACCCTCCGCGACCACCTGCAGACATCCTCCACGCTCGATCCTCCACGCCTTCGCCCGCCCGTCGCCTTCGCGCACGCCTGCAGGAACCCTGCGCGAAGGCGCGGTGCACCGCGACGGTCAGACGTCCGCCTTCGCCTTCAGACGACGTGGCGTTAGACGTCCGCCACCTCTTGCAGACGTCTTAACTCGCGCGTCCGCGATCTCCCTCTCTCTCTGCCGATCTCTTCCGCGCGCGTCCGCTCGATCTCTCCCGCCTGCTCCCGCTCTCTCTCTCTCACGTATTCTCTCTCTCTCTCTTTTATTTAACTCACAGCAACACACACATTCACCGACACACACACACACACTTATAGTAACATATATACATATATATATATATATACATACATATATCTATATATATATACTTATATACATAGTATATCTATATAGTTATGTATACATACATATATATATAATATACATACATATATATATAATATATATATATATATATCTACTTATATATACATCTATATACTTATACATATACTTATATATATATAGACATATATACTTATATACATATATATATATACATATCTATATACGTATATATATACATATATATAGTAATATATATATATATACTTATATACATATATATACACATATATATCTATATATATATATATCTATACATATATAACTATACATTTATATATATATATAGATATATTTACTTATATACATACATAAGTACATATATTTTCACGTTATTTATTATACGCTGTATCGTGGGGATATCTGCACCAGTTGCTGATATTCCCTGATACACGCGTACAAAAAAAGCGTGGTCCCATACATCATCCATCCCCCATCCACACTCCACGCGACACCTAGTCGTGTTGGTTGCGTCTCTCTAGACGTCGACTGACTCGACATAGTGCTACACTCCATAGTCACCTCCACCCCCACCCCTTTATATATATACTACATATAAATATATATCTATAGCTACTATATTTACTTTCTATCTGTTATCTTCCTTCTTAGTAAAAAGATAAAAAAAAGGTATAAAAGTGAAAAGATAATCTTTGATTTGCAGGTACCCCATCTTGCGAGTAGCAAGGCGTGTTTTGGAACTCTGTTTTGGCTAAAAGCCAAGGACACAATTTTGAGGGTGTGCCTCAAGAACAAGGATTACCAGAAAAAAACCTAAATAAGAAAAATACCAAAAACACAATAAACGAACGGAAGAGACGCGTTTTAAGGACAATGTAGAAACTCGACTTGAACCCCACTTCCCTGAGTTCGACCCTGGGCCTAAAAGCGACAAGATAAAATCAAGTAGGCCAGGTTAAAAATTTCTGTAAAGAGATGGTTAGGTTCAAATTAGGTTAACCACCATATATATTTCAACGATAAAATCATCATATTAACAACCTATCCGGGCCGACCATCATGACTTTTCTGGCGCCGTTGTCGGGGATCGAACCCGGGTCACCCGCGTGACAGGCGGGAATACTCACCACTATGTATAGATATATATATATATATATCTATTCATATATAACTATACATTTATATATATATATAGATATATTTACTTATATACATACATAAGTACATATATTTTCACATTATTTATTATACGCTGTATCGCGGGGATATCTGCACCAGTTGCTGATATTCCCTGATACACGCGTACAAAAAAAGCGTGGTCCCATACATCATCCATCCCCCATCCACACTCCACGCGGCACCTAGTCGTGTTGGTTGCATCTCTCTAGACGTCGACTGACTCGACATAGTGCTACACTGCATAGTCACCTCCACCCCCACCCCTTTATATATATACTACATATAAATATATATCTATAGCTACTATATTTACTTTCTATCTGTTATCTTCCTCCTTAGTAAAAAGATAAAAAAAAGGTATAAAAGTGAAAAGATAATCTTTGATTTGCAGGTACCCCGTCTTGCGAGTAGCAAGGCGTGTTTTGGAACTCTGTTTTGGCTAAAAGCCAAGGACACAATTTTGAGGGTGTGCCTCAAGAACAAGGATTACCAGAAAAAAACCTAAGTAAGAAAAATACCAAAAACACAATAAACGAACGGAAGAGACGCGTTTTAAGGACAACGTAGAAACTCGACTTGAACCCCACTTCCCTGAGTTTGACCTTGGGCCTAAAAGCGACAAGATAAAATCAAGTAGGCCAGGTTAAAAATTTCTGTAAAGAGATGGTTAGGTTCAAATTAGGTTAACCACTATATATATTTCAACGGTAAAATCATCATATTAACAAACTATTCGGGCCGACCATCATGACTTTTCTGGCACGGTTGCCGGGGAGGTGCGCTTTCGAGTAAGTTTCTATCCAATTCCTTTAAATTTGTCTCTTCTCTCTTCACGGGTATTGTTGTTTTTGGTGTGCAGGTGAACCTGGTTGAAGGAGAAGAAGGCTGACGAAGTCGAGGACGTGAGCAGATCCAAGGCGGGAACGAGAGCGTGAAGACGCCGACATCGCATTGGAGCTTCGCACACGTTGCCGGACAAGTAGGTTTTCTTTTCTCATCAAATTAGGGTTAACTTGCCACCACAATAAAAAAAAAAAAATTTAAAACTAAAAACTAGAAAAACTTCTTTGGATTTCTTGAGGACAAGTGGATTAAAATTCACTTGATTGATTGGTTGTCTTCACTCCCACTGTCCTGGGATTTCCCGCCTTACTTCGCATAGCGAAAATCCGAGAATCTTGATTCTTAGATTTTTCGCCGTGGGAAGTATTCTTTGAGGCAAAGAAAAAGATTGCTTGTATCCCTCTTTTGCCTCACTTATCTTTAATTCAGGATCACATTTTTGTTGGGGAGACTTGGAATTGAGTTGATTCCAACCCCACCACGACTTTTCAAACTTGCCTGTGATTCGATCTTGAATACTTCAACCCCAACAATTTTATTTTCTTTATCTTTTGGTTGAAGGCTTGTGTGTGGAAATCATTTCTGGTGATTGGGAGCACTTGAATTGAAGTGCTTTGGCTCCCTGTCACATTGATATAAAACTGATTCGTGCATCCACACTTAGAAATCTCCATTTAGGGTAGCCCATTGCATTTTAAGCATGCATTAACTAACTGATAATTCAAGAAGGGTTTCTTGGGTTTTGAAGGAAAACCTGTATTTTTGCAAAAACCCGGAGATTGGTTGAATTGGTAATTCAGCAAAACCCTAAAATTCATACTACTTAAGGCTGAACTTTAAAAACCATTCGCCAATATAAACTTCAATTCAGGGAGATTTCCCCGTTGCATGCTTGTTCTTACACACTCTTAAAATCAATCACTTGGGCATTACCCGTAAACAACGCCCTTCACATTCCAAAAGCACTTGACCCCAAGCCTCTAATTAAAACTGGTAGTAACTTGACCCTTACTAAGGATTGGAGGTCTAACTACCTGTGTGTAGCGACTACGTGCTGGTAAGAGTTCCCGCGTGCTATCGGGTGTCTAAGACTGGGGCAAACGGCCTTTCAATCTGGCCCGGTGGTTCCGTGGTGCTCTCATTCGGTTCCGTAGTTCGTGATAGTAGGTAACTTAGATCTTTAGGTCTAAGGGCACACTGTAGAGGTTAGGAACTTGACTGTATTGATTTGTAATCAAGTGTACCTTTGCGGCGTCATTTCTCTCATCCCTTTTCCCTTCTCATCTCCCCAATTCTTCCTGCGGTAGTGCATGTTTAGGAGGAGGTCACAAAACCCTGAACTATTTGAATTGACTGATAAATCTAGAAAACAAGTCAAATCGTCCTCCTCCTCCACAAACATGGCTGCACGCCCACCCCCAAATCCCGAGGGAGGAAACCACCCTCAGAACCCACCAGGTGGTGGAGTCTTAGATCCCATAACCCGCCTCCAAGCCCAAATGGAAATGTATAATGAGCAAATCGAAGCCATTCGGGAAACATTGGAGGAAATGCAGAACCCTCCCGAACGGGAGGAGCCTAGGTCTCTTAGCTCTTATCAGAATCCCGCTGCTACAGAGACCATAGGACAAATTCGGGTCCCCATGGGCAGGGACAACTTTGAATTAAAACCAAACATAATTGGCCTAATCAATTTTCACTTTCATGGTCTTGCAAGTGAAGACCCATTTCTCCACTTGGAAGACCTAACCCGACTTGCTGAAACCGTTAAACCAAGAAATGTCGGGTTATCTATAGTCCTCATTAAGATGTTCCCGTTTTCATTACGGGATAAAGCGTCGCAATGGTTACGCACCCTTGGGAGAACCATCCACTCTTGGGAAGAGATGCGAACAGCGTTTCTCAAGAAGTTCTTCCCAATCGGGCGGACCAATGCACTTCACCGTGCTATCACTTCATTTACGCAACAAAACGGCGAACAATTTCATGAGGCATGGGAGAGGTATAACGACCTCCTCAGGAAGTGTCCGCACCACGGTCTGCCTAAGTGGCATATAACCCAGATTTTCTACTATGGGCTAAATGAGACTTTGAAGTAGATTGCAGACGCTTCCTGCGGAGGGAACATTATGAATAAAGACGAGAATGGAGCATTCGAGCTGTTTGAAAATATGAGTGAAAACTCGATGAATAATGCTTCCATTGTCGCCTTTAATCATACCAGCCAGCCCAGAAATGTCCATGAAGTTGACACGGGACCCTCCCATTCATCCACTGATCTAAGCCTTATTGCACAAAAACTGGATGAAGTCTCCGTCATGCACAAGAAGCTGGACGAGCTTCTGGCCAACCCCGCCCGATCTATGGCAAACACCACCTCTTCACCACTTCGTCACAATCCAAGTTCTTCTAATACCAGGCTTATCCCGAGAAACCCCGTTAGACCTTCCTTACTGAGTGTCGCGCCAAGCGACTCAGTAAGTCATGTGGAACTGGTTTCTGCGAGCCAGTATTTCGACACGGAGGACCAAACCTCCGTGTGCTCAGACGCATATCTACATGCGGACGCGTCTTCTGGCATAGAAGATGCTTGCGCCCTGGGGAACAACCCGTTCTCGGCCACTTATAACCCAGGGTGGCGTAATCATCCGAACATCGCATGGTCCAACAACCCACAGCGCCAAAACCCCGCGGGTGGACCAATGCGACCGTCCGCACCCGTCATCCCAAGGGTCCAGTTTAATCCTATGGCAAATCCGCCATCAGGCCCTTGCGTACCACAAACTGAACACGCATCAAGCCCTCTTGACAAATTGATGCGAATGATGACGGAAATGTCAAAGCGCCATGAAGAGAACATGACCTCTCTTCAGCACCAATTGGCGCAGCTGAACGCCGAGATCAGTCAACTACGCATGGCGACTCGATCTCAGGGCACTCTTCCTGCCCAACCTGTTCCAAACCCGCGAAGTTTCATGCCCCGTGGTTCTCAACCACAAGTACAACCTTCTCAGGGACAGGTTAATCAAGTTCTGCAAGCTCCGAGCATTCCACCGGGATTTCAGGCTAATCCTGCTGCAGCACCACACTCTTATATCCCCATTGCAAACCCTCCTCCACCGTATGATCCCACTGGACCCGCATCGTCCAATGCTATCACTACGAGGAGCGGTAAGCAGACCGTCGATCCGCCTCGACCTGATCCTGGCCCATCTTCTTCTTCGCCCTCTCATTCGGGAGGCATACCGCATTCGCGAGAGGATGATACACCAAAACTTGTGCCAGAATCAGTCCCATTCCCTGAGGCTCTACTAAGGGAGCCAAAAGGCAAAAAGAAAAATACGCAGGCCTTTGACAACCTACGTAATTTGTTCAGGGATGTAGAAATCAAGGTACCCCTGCTCGAGGCAATCGACCACATACCTACTGTCGCTCGATTTTTCAAAGACTACACAATACCCAGGCGACAGTCAAAGAAGACTAAGAATCTGGTGGTTCTCTCGCCTCATGCGAGTTGTGCTATACTGTCAAACTTACCACCGAAGCAGAAAGATCCGGGCACACCACTGATTTCCTGTAGCATCCAAGGCTGCAGTTTTAACCGTGCCTTGCTTGTTCTAGGATCTTCCATCAATCTCATACCGACCATCATGCTCAAAAAATTTTCCTTGGGAAATCTGAAACCCACCCCTGTCATGTTACAGTTGGCAGATCGTTCTGTCAAAATCCCGAAGGGTGTGGTGGAAGACGTGGTGGTTAGGGTCAACAGTCTCTGTTTTCCTGTTGACTTTCTTGTTTTAGATATGGAAGTTCCTAGTTCACTTTCTGATTGTCCGATCATCCTCGGTCGACCTTTCTTGGCCACAGCCCGCACCCACATCGACTGCAAGTCGGGCTATATTGAGATTGCCGTTGGATCTGAGAAGCTCAAGCTTAACATATTCAAGGCAGCCAAGAACTTTGATTGCAATTGCATTGAGGATGACACGTCTGACGAGGACATGGCCGTCAGCGCATGTATCGGACTAATTGGGACCTATTCGGACTGCTGCGGATTACCTATAAACACTGATAACTGCCTGACCAACGCATACTGTGATGTTCCCCAATCCCTCCCTTGTCCAGTACCTTCTCCTGGCCAGACTTCTGACGAGGTTTTCTCCGCTTCCTATACCTCGTGGTCTGAGTCATATCCGGGCTACTCACTGTCGGTCCATACTCATGAAGACCGAATTGCCCTTTCTTCCCCGCCAAATCAGGCGGATTTACAAATCCACACTGGGACCTTGAGCCCATATACTTCTCACTGGGGCTATTCATTTTTGGATCCATCTATCCAAGAAGCCCCTCTTCTTGGCCAATCTGAAGGCCAGTTTCTTCTTCCTAACTTGTTCTCCTACCCGTCTGGGACACTCTCGTCCCAAGAAATGCCAGATCCTTCCCCATCCACTCCCGAGCTAAAAGTGCTGCCTAATACACTCAAGTATGTTTTCCTGGGACCAAATGAAACGCTCCCTGTAATCATCAGTTCAAAATTAACCATGGAGCAGGAGTGCAAACTAACTAAGGTCCTCCTAGAACACAAGGCAGCTATTGGATGGTCTTTATCAGACTTATCTGGTATTAGTCCCTCCTACTGCACTCATCGTATATATACGGAGGAGGAGCCTCAACCTTCTCGCGAGATGCAGCGACGTCTCAACCCTAACATGCGGGAGGTCGTTAAGAATGAAATCATTAAGTGGCTGGATGCGGGTATAATCTACCCGATCAGCGATAGCCCCTGGGTGAGTCCGATTCACGTTGTGCCCAAAAAGGCAGGACTCACCATCCGTGTCAATGACAGGGGTGAATCCATCCCTACACGCACTCCTACATCTTGGAGAGTGTGTGTAGATTATAGGAAACTCAATGCTGCAACCAAGAAAGATCACTTCCCGCTACCATTTATTGACCAAATCCTGGAGCGGTTAGCGGGAAATAAATTTTTTTGCTTCCTGGATGGATTCTCAAGATATAACCAGGTGGCAATAGACCCCCGAGACCAAGAGAAAACCACTTTTACCTGCCCTTTCGGCACCTTCACCTTTAGAAGGATGCCGTTCGGACTTTGTAATGCGCCAGCAACTTTCCAGAGATGCATGCTGGCGATATTTCATGACATGGTGGGTGACTTTCTTGAGGTCTTCATGGATGACTTTTCAGTCTTTGGACCATCTTTCGACGAATGTCTTGCCAACCTGACTCGCATCCTTAGGAGATGTATTGATGTAAACCTCGTGCTTTCCTGGGAAAAAAGTCATTTTATGGTGCACGAGGGAATTGTTCTTTGACATATCATCTCCGATAGGGGTATCGAGGTTGACAGAGCTAAGCTCGATATCATTGCTGATTTACCTGTGCCTGGTTCTGTCAAACAAATCCGCTCCTTCTTGGGACACGTCGGTTTCTATAGGAGATTCATCAAAGACTTCTCCAAAATTTCTCGACCCTTAACTCATCTCCTATCAACCGACGTGCCCTTCGACATGGGCCCTGACTGTATACAAGCATTCACGCAGCTGCGTAATGCTGTCACCAAGGCCCCTATTCTCCAGCCGCCTGATTGGTCCCTCGACTTTGAACTTATGTGTGATGCTTCAGACCTTGCAGTCGGAGCCATCCTGGGACAAAGACGCGATAGACACCCCTTCGTGGTATACTACGGCAGTAAGACGTTGGACGAGGCCCAGTGTAATTATACTACCACCGAAAAGGAACTACTGGCAGTCGTCTTTGGGCTGGAAAAATTCCGTTCTTACCTTCTAGGCTCTCATGTTATTGTTTTCACTGATCACACGGCCATTCGCCATCTCATGCACAAGAAGGATGCCAAGCCTATACTGATTCGTTGGATCCTTCTGCTCCAGGAATTTGACATTGAGATTCGTGATAAGGTTGGAGCCCAGAATGTTGTGGCTGATCACCTTTCCAGACTGGACCCTGACCATATTGGACTTACTCTGCCAATTAATGAAGTTTTTCCTGATGAGCACCTATTGGCAATAAATGTGGCAAGTGGACCGTGGTATGCCGACATTGCCAATTACCTTGCTTCTGGATCTCTTCCACGTGGCTGGCCTAAAAACCAGCACGAGCGTCTCATGGCAGAAGCAAAGTATTATTTCTGGGATAATCCACTTCTTTTTCGGATAGGTGCTGATCAAATCATCCGTCGCTGTATTCCTGATAGTGAGTTCCCCAGTGTGCTATCCTTCTGCCATGATCAGGCCTGTGGAGGCCATTTCTTTGGGAGGAAAACTACAGCCAAGGTGTTGCAGTGCGATTTCTTTTGGCCCTCCCTTCACCAGGACGTGCACACTTATGCCAAACATTGCACTAGGTGCCAGTCATTAGGGTCAATGGCACGTCGTGACATGATGCCCTTGCAACACATCCTAGCTGCGGAAATCTTCGACATCCGGGGAATTGACTTCATGGGTTCCTTTCCTCCATCCAACGGCTTCGAATTCATCCTCGTGGCCGTCGACTATGTTTCAAAATGGATCGAGGCTATTCCCGCGCGTCGTGCTGACCATGTTATCTCCACCCGATTCGTCAAAGACCATATCTTTGCGCGTTTTGGGATCCCTCGGGCCATTATCTCGGATGGAGGAAGCCACTTTACCCATGCTTCTTTTCGGGCACTTCTGAGGAGGTACGGAGTCCACCATCGTATCGCATCCCCGTATCATCCTCAGACGAACGGCCAGGCGGAAGTGTCGAATCGACAAATCAAGCAGATTCTCCAAAAAATGGTTCGGCCTGACCGTAAGGATTGGTCCGACAAGCTGACTGACGCACTTTGGGCGTATCGGACCGCCTTCAAGGCTCCCCTTGGTATGTCTCCATATAGAATCGTTTACGGGAAGCCTTGTCATTTGCCTGTGGAGTTGGAGCACCGCGCTTATTGGGCGGTTCGCCAATGTAATCTCGACCCAGACTTGTGTGAACGAGAAAGGAAACTCCAACTCCAAGAGCTGGAAGAGCTCCGTCGTGAAGCCTATGATTCTACTCTAACCTTTAAACAGCGCACTAAGGCTTTTCACGACAGCCATGTCGGCGGAAGGAATTTGAGCCATCTCAGCAAGTTTGGCTCTATAATGCCCGACTCAAATTCTTTCCTGGGAAATTAAAGTCCAAATGGACTGGTCCTTTTCTGGTCTCAAGACCATTCCCCAATGGGGCCGTCGAAATCGAAGATCCCAAATTTGGGCGTAAATTTACAGTCAACGGGCAGCGTTTAAAACCCTATCTGACTCATGAACCTACCCCCGTTGGAGAAACCGTTGCCCTGCTGGAGGGTAACTAATTCTTTGCCTCATTCTGAGTCAAGCTGGGGACATTAAATTCAGCGCTTGTTGGGAGGCACCCTAACAGCACTCACCATCCACCATCACTTTTCACGCCTCTATCGCAATCACTTCACTTTTCTCTTCACCACCCACCCTTCCACCCTGATTTATACCCTGAACCTCAGCTCCTGTTACCCGATCTGTCGTCCGTTCTCTGCCTTTCCCTGCATGCATATGAGGACATAGCATTGTTTGTCATGGGGGGGTGGATAGGCATCCATAGGATCCGGGTATGTTATGGTATCATACAGTTCCCACCTATTTATAAATATGCAAGGAAAAAAAAAATATATATATACATATATTATAATAAATGGTGTTTAGTAATGATCTTGAAGCTGAAACAAAAAGGCAATAAGTGTTTATGGATATTCAACCTCTGTTTTGAAGACTTTCCAGGCCATAAAAGCTTGATTCGCTCAGGCTTGGCTTAATTCACTTAAAGCATTGACAAAATAGATCAAGATCTCTCCTAACTAAGGATGTATTCTTGTACCTGAGACACCAGTACAGGATCCGTTGGTTTGCTTTTTCTTGAGAGCTTAAGTAAACTTGGTTCACACTACACATATCAGGAAAGACCAGGTGAACATAAGATCCAACCCTAGTGTTCATTAGGGAAGGTGGAGTCCTTACCTGTATGCGCAGGTAGACTTTTTATCCCAGGCTTTAGTCTTGTGTTTAGGAGCGACTCTTTCCACCAAAAAGAAACTCTCCCACCAAAAAAAAAAAAAAATCAGAAAATAGATGTTTTAAAAGAGTCAGTATATCTCATAAATGTCTGTATACTTTGTTTTTCGGTGAGTCACAAAAAAAAAAAAAAAAAAAATCAGAAAATGGGAGTTGAGTTTTCCGTCATCATCTTAAGGGTCAATTCGAAGACATGAGCTGAAACTGGGACCAACCTATACTTAAAAATTCGTGAAACCCTGGGATTGAGTCTTAATGTTCATCTGGTCAATCTTGATCCTTCACTATGCACAAACCATAACATCTTGAGCTCTCGAGTACGGTAAAAACCTCCTGGGTCCTGGAAATCGTACTTAAGGTTTAAATATCAAGAGTCCTGGTTAGTTGAGAGATGATCTATGTCATGTGAGACTTAAAGTACTGGTAGTCTTCTTTACAATTGGTTCTCACAATATTCCATAGTAAACACACCTGTATCACCTCAGAAGAAAATCTTCAGCTTAAGATCATTAATAATTACTATTTTGCTAGGGACTAGCAAAAGATAGGCAAGGGGGTATATGTTTGCACCTCAAAACACGCCTGTAATAACGCCTTCTTGTGCTATTTTCTAGCATTAACATTGCATAATAGGATCCCGTAATCGCATTTGTAAAAGCACTTGCATGCATGCATTTAATCAAGAGAGGAAGAGGAGTGAAACAATCGCCTGCATAGTTACATTTTTCTTCAAGTGCCTCCTTACAAAATCACCCTCTTTTTATTTTTCCTCGTGATTTCTTCTTTTCTCTCCTTCCCGCGGCTGCACTCTTCTCGCAGCTGCATGCAGCAACCACGCAGCACTTCTTCCCGTCACTTCTCCCTGCCAACGCCGCTCCCTATAGCTGCAACTCGCACACCCTCTCCCTGCTGCAGCCGGCACGCCACTCTCCCCTCCTCTATAAGTAGCTGCAGCTTCATCCTTGCAAGGGCAGCTGCTGAAAAAACTGGCAGCCATCTTCTCCACCGCTTTCCCCTCCCATACGTCGGCCCTCCGTCGAGGAGGCACCCGGCGAGCAGGAGAACCCACTGTGGTGCACACCACCACAGTGGGAGCACCACCGCCCAGCTCTTCGACGAGCCGGTGGGTGTGGTGCGTTCCCTCGCTTCGTTTTTTCTCTTTAACGCCATTGCCGCCGCTCCAAGCTTCGAAGCTTGAAGCCACGGCAGCAGCAGCCCAACAGCAGGTCCTCTCGCCCCTCCGCGACCGTCCCCGCAGTCGCTCACCGCCTCCGCGCGCGTCTGCAGGGCGTTCCCCGCCTCCATCTCCATTCTGTCCGCCTCGCAGTTGCACCTGTAGCCGTCCGCCGCGCGCACTGCAGCGGCCAGCTACGGCCTCGCGCCGCCCCCTGCCCTCCTCCGCGACCCTCCGCGACCACCTGCAGACCTCCTCCACGCTCGCTCCTCCACGCCTTCGCCCGCCCGTCGCCTTCGCGCACGCCTGCGGGAACCCTGCGCGAAGGCGTGGTGCACCGCGACGGTCAGACGTCCGCCTTCGCCTTCAGACGACGCGGCGTTAGATGTCCGCCACCTCTTGCAGACGTCTTAACTCGCGCGTCTGCGATCTCCCTCTCTCTCTGCCGATCTCTCCCGCGCGTGTCCGCTCGATCTCTCCTGCCCGCTCCCGCTCTCTCTCTCTCACGTATTCTCTCTCTCTCTCTTTTATTTAACTCACAGCAACACACACACACACATTCACCGACGTACACACACATTCACCGACACACACACACACACTTACTGTAACATATATACATATATATATATATACATACATATATCTATATATATATACTTATATACATAGTATATCTATATAGTTATGTATACATACATATATATATAATATACATACATATATATATAATATATATATATATATATATCTACTTATATATACATCTATATACTTATACATATACTTATATATATATAGACATATATACTTATATACATATATATATATATACATATCTATATACATATATATATACATATATATAGTAATATATATATATATACTTATATACATATATATACACATATATATCTATATATATATATATATCTATACATATATAACTATACATTTATATATATATATAGATATATTTACTTATATACATACATAAGTACATATATTTTCACGTTATTTATTATACGCTGTATCGCGGGGATATCTGCACCAGTTGCTGATATTCCCTGATACACGCGTACAAAAAAAGCGTGGTCCCATACATCATCCATCCCCCATCCACACTCCACGTGGCACCTAGTCGTGTTGGTTGCGTCTCTCTAGACGTCGACTGACTCGACATAGTGCTACACTCCATAGTCACCTCCACCCCCACCCCTTTATATATATACTACATATAAATATATATCTATAGCTACTATATTTACTTTCTATCTGTTATCTTCCTTCTTAGTAAAAAGATAAAAAAAGGTATAAAAGTGAAAAGATAATCTTTGATTTGCAGGTACCCCGTCTTGTGAGTAGCAAGGTGTGTTTTGGAACTCTATTTTGGCTAAAAGCCAAGGACACAATTTTGAGGGTGTGCCTCAAGAACAAGGATTACCAGAAAAAAACCTAAATAATAAAAATACCAAAAACACAATAAACGAACGGAAGAGACGCGTTTTAAGGACAACGTAGAAACTCGACTTGAACCCCACTTCCCTGAGTTCGACCCTGGGCCTAAAAGCGACAAGATAAAATCAAGTAGGCCAGGTTAAAAATTTCTGTAAAGAGATGGTTAGGTTCAAATTAGGTTAACCACTATATATATTTCAACGATAAAATCATCATATTAACAACCTATCCGGGCCGACCATCAGGCAACATGCGAAATTGTTGGCAAGAAAGTGACTTACACTTAACTCAATACACTACTTCTAAAGTGGCAAGTAGAGCCTCTCCCTAAGCTCACTCTACGCAAGTGGAGGCCTAGAATAATTAGGGAGAGGGAGTGAATAATGCTAAAAACAAAGTAATTAAAAAATGCAACTAAAAAAATTGCAAAGAAGGCAACTAGATTAATGAGAAAGTGTTTTACAGAAAGCCTAGTAGATGAATGCTTCTACTACAAGAAAATTGCAATAAATAAAAGAAAATACAAATCCTCTAGATAGATGGTGAAGAAGAGGGCTTCTTGCTCCAAGCTTGGTAGCTCCCGAGCATGAAAAGAGTCCTCCAATTCCTTCCTTGCTATGCTCCGCCAAGGTGATGTCCTCCAAAGCAAGTAAGAAGGGGGTGTGCCCTAAGCTTTTCTCGAAGGGTGGATGTCCATCCTACATCCTTCTCCTTTTCCGGGATATCCTCCTTGAAGTAGAAAAGTCCTCCTTGGCATGGCCCAAGTTGAAGAGAGTGGGGAGAAGAAGGCACTAATGGGGCTGGTGATGTGCCCCTTTAATCTTCTTCTCTACTCCTTCTCCTTAGCCGTAGGTATAGGTGGATGTAGGTGGAATAATACACTAATGGAGGATGAAGAAAATGTGGGAAGTTGGGTATATATAGTGTAGGAAGGGGGGCATAGGTGGATCTTGGGATGGATGGCTAGGATAGGATTTGGGGGGTAGTTGGGGATCCTAGGGCTAAGAATAAGTGGCGCCACCTAAGGGGTGCTAAGGGGGGTAGTTAAGGCTTTGGTGCCCTTTAGAATTGGTGCCAAAATGGGCCTTCTAGAAGGCTATTAGCTGGCACCACGTTAGGGTTCTAGAAGGGGGGTATGTGGATGGCTAGGATGGGTTATGTGGGTAGGTGTAGGGTGGATAAAGGGGCTGAAAGTTGGCACCAAAAGGGAGGTGGTTAGGGTTAGTTTTGGTGCCAACTTTTGGTGTCTTTCGGTGGTTAGTTGAGGGGTGAAAGGTGGTGAAGAGGTAGCGCCAAAATGAGTAGGATAGCGAGCTTAGGTAGGGCTTAAGTTGGTGGAGCTAGCTAGGGTTGTGTTGAAGGTGGTTGATGGCCAAGAAGCTGGTTGCTAGCTAAGCTAAGCTAAGCTAAGCTAGCTTAGCTAGCTATGGAGTAGAGGAGGAGGTATTGGAGCTAAGGTTTGAAGAGAGGAGCAAAGGAGGAGATGTTTGGAGCTGGAACTGGAGCTGGCAGCTGCTAAAGAGGCTGGCATGGAGCTACTCTAGCTGGCTTAGCTTGCTAGTTCTTTGCTAGCTACTAAGCTAAGCTAAAGTGAGATGGCTTCTACCATAATGAGCTGAGGTGAGCTAGTCTGGTGTTCCCGGGGAGGATTAAGCTGGTTGAGGCAGGTAAGGTAGCTTAGCTCAACTCAGTTGAGCTAAGCTAAGTCCCCAGGAGCTGGAGTTGAGCTTCCTGAGCTGGGATGAGTTCTTCTTTAGCTGGCTGGAGTTGAGTGGAGCTGGATGTAACTGGATCTGAGCTGGGGTGAACTCCAATCAACTCAGCTGAGCTAGCTAGAGCTCCCTGTGTACTTGTGGGAGCTAAAATAAGCTAGACTCAACTAGGTTGAGCTGGATCTGAGCTGACTTTAGCTAGGGTGAGCTAAGATGAATTCTCTTGAGCTGCCATTCAGCTGAGATTAGCTGAATGAAGCTGGAATGAGCTAACCCTTGTTCAAGTGAGCTAGGTTCCAACTGTGGTGAGCTGGATCAAGCTGAGTTCCAGCTAGTCTGAGCTTCTTCTTCACCATTTGCCTTCTTGAGTGCTAGGGCTTTAGGGATCTGTATATCTGTTCATCCCTAACACTCACAAAAACATATTTAAAAGACAATAAAAAATGCAATGCATGCCTAACCTAATTTATGCCTAAATGCAACCCAAAAACCCTTTTGCACAGTAAAATCCTAAGATCTAGGTTTGTTTTAATGCATAAGAATGATGATAAATTGGCGTTTATCAATATTCACCCTCCATTTCAGTAAAAATGGCTAACATGCAATGTTGAAAAGTCACGGGTGCATTGCAAAGCCCAAATGGCATTCTTCAAAAAGCAAAGGTTCCGAAGGGCTAGGTGAAAGTCATTTTCTCTTGATCTTCAAGATAGATTGCAACTTGATTATATCCAGAGTAACCATCTAAAAAGTCGAAGAATATATTACCAGCTAATCTCTCCAGGATCTGATCAATGAATGGTAAAGGAAAATGGTCCTTCTTTGTAACAGAATTCAATTTACGATAATCAATACAAACTTGCCATGAATTCGCAATTCGTGTGGGAATGGTTTCTCTATATTCAGTTTTGATTATGGTGAGTCCTGCCTTTTTGTGTACCACTTGAATTGGACTCACCCAAGGGCTATCAGATATAGGAGAGATGATATCAGCATTGAGCCACTTGATTATTTCTTTCTTAAGGGCCTCCTTTAGATTAGGGTTTAGGCATCTTTGAGCTTCTCTTGAAGGTCGTGCCCCATCTTCAATATAAATGTGATGAATACAAAAATTGGGGCTAATCCTGGTGAGATCATCTAAAGTCCACCCAATTGCCTTCTTGTGATCTTAAAGAACTTTGATCAATTTGGATTCTTGTGATTCAGATAGATGAGAATTGATTATAACAGGATACGTTTGATCAGATTCGAGATATAGATATTTAAGATTGTCAAGCACTGGTTTCTATTCAAGCATAGGAGTTGAATCAACAGCAGGATTTGGGGTGGGATTTTCAATTATGAAAAGTGATTTATATTCAGAGTCAAATTCGGGATTGAGTAGAGATTCCAATAACATTTCATCTCTTTGAGGGTATGGGATATCAAAAGATGTGCTTTCTAGTTCTAAAGAACTAATGTCATCCTCAAAAGCTTCTATTAATTTTATTTCCTCAATCCATTCACAATCAAATCCACTAGAAGCTCTAAATATATCTAACTTAATTGTCTTCTCCCCAAATTTCAATTCAATCTTTCCTGATTCACAATCAATATTGGCTTTTGCAGTTGCCAAGAAGGGTCTCCCTAAGATAATTGGGGTGTCTTTAATGTGTTCGGGTACTTCCATATCAAGAACAATAAAATTTACAGGGAAGTAAAAATCCCAAACTCTCATAATAACATCTTCCAACATTCCTTTTGGTGACTTAATAGATCATCAGGTAATTGTAAAGTCACATTGGTAGACTTAAGGTTTTCTATTTTAAAGTGTTTTACCAAAGAGGAAGGAATGAGGTTAATAGAAGCTCCTAAATCTAGGAGGACTCTATTAAAACACTGACCCCCAATTATACAGAAAATAAATGGAGATCCTGGGTCTTTCTTTTTCAAAGGAAGTGTACTTGAAATAATAGAGCTCACATGCTCTGAAAGTACAACAGTGCTTCCTTGGAAATATTGGATCCCTAGTGGAAGTTCCACGGCAGGCTGTAATAGAGTAAATACTTGCATGAGAAGAAGCAGCTGAAGAAGAAGATGATTGTGAACTTCTGAAAGATGGATTATTTATTAAAGGTTGATTTACAATTGATTGCTGTTGATTTGGATATTCAAAGTCAAGATTAGAAATAGATCAATTCAGATTTGGATTTAGATTTGGATTAAGGGGTAATTGATTAAGAAGATGGACATGTCCCTGATTCGGATTTTGAACTCTCGGGTGTTGTCTTTGCAGGATATTCGTAGGGTTTGGAATTGGCTAGGATGGAAGGGTCCCTAGCTGACGAGATTCAGCTAACTATGTGATTTGACCACTAAGATTGGCCAATTCTGCCGAACATTGTCGTTGGACTTCAGCAAGAGCCTCAGCATTTTGTCGCTGGCTCTCAGTCATAGCTCTCAAAATCTAGTCGAGTTGTGAATCTCTATTTGACCCTGCGGGGTTTTGCGAACCCGTGCAAAATGGCCTCACATTGTGTTGCTAAAACGACAATATAGGCAGGTTTTGTCTGGTTTGAGTTGGATATGATGGTCTTTATGTATGGTCTGATAAACACCAGTTTATCATCATTTTTATGCTTTAAAACTAACCTAGCTCTTAGAATTTTACTCTGCAAACGGGTTTTTGGGCTGCATTTAGGCATAAATTAGGATAGGCATGCATTGCATTTTTTATTATTGTTTTAATGTGTTTTTGTGAGTGTTAGGGATGTACAGATTCACAGATCCCTAAAACCCTAGCACTCAAGAAGGCAATTGGTGAAGGAGAAGCCCAGACTAGTTGGAACCCAGCTTGATCCAGCTCACCATAGCTGGAACCTAGCTTACTTGAACTAGGGTTAGCTCATCCCAGCTCCATTCAGCTAATCTCAGCTGGATGGCAGCTCAAGAGAGTTCACCTTAGCTCACCCTAGCTCAAGTCAGCTCAGATCCAGCTCAACTTAGCTAAGTCTAGCTCACCTCAGCTCCCACTAGTTCACAGGGAGCTCTAGCTAGCTCAGCTGAGTTGACAGGAGTTCACCCCAGCTCAGATCCAGCTACATTCAGCTCCACTCAACTCCAGCCAGCTGAAGAAGAATTCATCTCAGCTCAGGAAGCTCAAGTCCAGCTCCCGGGGATTCAGCTTAGCTCATCTCAGTTGAGCTAAGCTACCTTAGCTGCCTCAACCAGCTTGATTCTCCCCGATAGCACCAGACCTAGCTCACCTTAGCTCATTTTGGTAGAAGCTAGCTCACTTTAGCTTGGCTTAGCAACTAGCAAAGAACTAGCAAGCTAAGCCAGCTAGAGTAGCCCCATGCCAGCCTCTTCAGCAGCAGCCAGCTCCAGCTCCAGCTCCAGACTTCTTCTCCTCAGCTCCCTCCTCCAAACCCTAGCTCCAATACCTTCTCCTCTACTCCTCCATTAGCTAAGCTAGCTTAGCTTAGCTTAGCTTAGCTTAACTTAGCTATGCTCCAACTTCCTTGGCTTGTACTACCCCAAAAACCCACCTACCAACTCTACCCAACTAGCTCCACCTTAGCTCCACATAAGCTAACCTACTTGGCACCAACCTAACCTACCCACCACCTCCAAAAGACACCTAAAAGTGGCACCAAAAACTACCCATAACCACCCCTTAATGGCGCCACTTTTCCCTCCAAAATCTCCCCTCATCTCCACCACACAATCTCCCTTGAACCCATCTCCACCATCCACCTAACCCCCCTTCTAGAAGACCCCATGTTGGCGCCAACATGGTGGTGTCTCTCCACCACCAAAAGACACCAACACCACCATAACTACCCCCTTTAACACCTCTTGGGTTGGCGCCAACTCTCCTTAGCCATAGGATCACTAACCACCTCCATTCTTCCATCCTAGCCCTCCATTTCAAGGGGCACCTTAACCCCCCATCCTACCCTATAAAAAGACCACTACCCACCACCATTCAAGCCATCCTTGGCTAGCCATTTCACTCTCATATTCCACCAAGAATCCCACGTCCAAGAGAGAAGAAGAAGAAGAAGATTAAGGGGATATTCTGTCCCCTTGGTGCCTTCCCCTCTTCCCTTCTCTCTTGGGTCACGCCAGCCAAAGGAGAAGCCAGGCAAGGAAGATCTTGGAGGAGATCTTGAAGGTGGTCACGCCACCTTGGAGGAGTTTTAAGGGTGGTGCACGCCCACCCCTTTGGAGAGAGCATTAAAGGTGGTAGCTTCCACCTTGGAGGAGCTCTCAAGGAAGGAGAAGAAGGAGGCCCTCTTTTCAAGCCAAGGAGCAGCTAGGCTTGGAGCAAGAAGACAACCTTCTTCACCATTGTTACAAGAGGATTTGTGTTTCTTTTCTTGCTTTTAAATTGTTCAATTCTAGTAGAAGCTTTCCTCTACTTGTCCTTGAAAAGAACACTCATTCTACTCAATCAAAAATTGCCTTCTTTTAAGCTTTTTTATTGCAGTTGTTTGTTTTGGTTCTAGCACTTATTTCACCTCTTCTTCCTAATTACCCTAGGCCTACACTTGCCTAGAGTGAGCTTAGGAAGAAGATATTTCTATCTTTTAGAATTTTAATCATTTGTAGGTGTTAGTTCTTTTCGCTACAATCTGCCATTTGCCCTCGTCTTTTCAAAATACAAAAAAAATTACATATTGAAAAATATTAAAAAGAAAGTTGAGATTGTATTCCAAGCAAGAGAATCATTATTGCAATTTTTGCCTCCTTGGACGACCCTAGATACTCCCCTATCTAGGATATAAATTTTTAAAAGCGAAAGCGGATTCGCGTGTTACAACGACGTAAAAAAAACTGCTTTTACAAATCACGCGTATTTAGCACTGGATGGGAGGTAACCCATCATTTTCTTGCTTTCCTTTTTTCTTCTTTTTCCAGGTTTTGATCATCCTAAACCCGACCGTCATCACTAAGGTGATCCCTTTTCCCTCCTAATGCATGAGGACATGGCATATCTTAAGCATGGGGGGGTGTTTTTAAATTTTTATGATCGATTCAGGATGTTCAAAACCTAAAAACATGCAATTTTCTTTAATTTATTTCCTGCTTGCATACCCAAAAAAAAAAAAAAAATAAAATAAAAATAAAAATAAAAATAAAAATGTTGAAAACTTTTTGAGGAAAAATTTTGAAATCAGGACTAAGGTCGTAAAATTCACTTCTGGTACAATGGGATTTAATCTTTAACAAACTAAGGATGAGGATATGGATCTGATCATTAGAATTTCAGGGTCTATTTTAGACTAGATCAGATATCCTTCTCTAAAATTCCACCTGAACTCATGATAGTTCAGGTGACTTGATCCTATTTTGTAATATGGAAAGTATTTGACTTAGTTTCTGATTCAAAAACTTGCGGGTCTCAAGAAACTTCTTGTGTCAATTTTCACACACAAGCCAACACTTAAAAACAACTAAAAAAAAAAAAAAAAAAAAAAATTGAAAAGCTTCCTTGTTTGGATTTAGTAAAAGTCTGAAGTAGATCATTGGTTTGAGTTCCCACCGCCGAGAAGAAGGAAAATACCTTCTTTGAGGACGCGATGTCAACATGTTACCGCCTCGGCGCTGCTCTATATCTATATTTCATATCTTTAGACGGAGCATTAAAGCGCATTTCAGCAGCTCAAGTGTCTTGGACGGTGCTCTACCTATAGCGTCGGAGCAAGAGCTTGAGTTTGCTTGGAGCGCCCCTTTTCACCGCATCGTGTTTTGGGGTTGTGAGCTCCTGGGTGGTGTCATGGACAGTGCTATCCCGAAGTACTGGCGCCAGAGCCCCCTCAAGGAATGGTAACGGGAATGATGATACCGACACATCTGTTGTAAGACTAAGCTAAAAATAAGCATGGGGGAGAAAAAAAAAAAAAAAAAAAAAAAAAAAATAATAATAATAATAACACGTCCTTATAAAGGTTGGCTTTTCACAAGCACAGACACAAGGTTTTAAAGGAATTTGCAAGTTGCGAATCAGATTCACGAGCCAGAAAAATCCTAAAAACAAACATTTCAAGTCATCTGAATTAACAAGGGGTTAATTTGTGAATTTTCTGAGGATATATTGATCCCGTTCTATCTAATGGTTGGATCCAAAAACAAATCCTGATGTTTATCTTCAACAAATCCCGTATCTCCTGTGTTTTAATCTACCAAGGTCCCTTAATCTCTTTTTCTCCTCAAAAGTCAAAAAAAATTAGATTTCCCAAAAATTCCGTTTTCCAAAAAAAAAAAAAAAAAATTAATGTTTTGCTAAGAGACTAGCAAAAGATAAGCATGGGGGTGTGATAAACACCAGTTTATCATCATTTTTATGCTTTAAAACTAACCTAGCTCTTAGAATTTTACTCTGCAAACGGGTTTTTGGGCTGCATTTAGGCATAAATTAGGATAGGCATGCATTGCATTTTTTATTATTGTTTTAATGTGTTTTTGTGAGTGTTAGGGATGTACAGATTCACAGATCCCTAAAACCCTAGCACTCAAGAAGGCAATTGGTGAAGGAGAAGCCCAGACTAGTTGGAACCCAGCTTGATCCAGCTCACCATAGCTGGAACCTAGCTTACTTGAACTAGGGTTAGCTCATCCCAGCTCCATTCAGCTAATCTCAGCTGGATGGCAGCTCAAGAGAGTTCACCTTAGCTCACCCTAGCTCAAGTCAGCTCAGATCCAGCTCAACTTAGCTAAGTCTAGCTCACCTCAGCTCCCACTAGTTCACAGGGAGCTCTAGCTAGCTCAGCTGAGTTGACAGGAGTTCACCCCAGCTCAGATCCAGCTACATTCAGCTCCACTCAACTCCAGCCAGCTGAAGAAGAATTCATCTCAGCTCAGGAAGCTCAAGTCCAGCTCCCGGGGATTCAGCTTAGCTCATCTCAGTTGAGCTAAGCTACCTTAGCTGCCTCAACCAGCTTGATTCTCCCCGATAGCACCAGACCTAGCTCACCTTAGCTCATTTTGGTAGAAGCTAGCTCACTTTAGCTTGGCTTAGCAACTAGCAAAGAACTAGCAAGCTAAGCCAGCTAGAGTAGCCCCATGCCAGCCTCTTCAGCAGCAGCCAGCTCCAGCTCCAGCTCCAGACTTCTTCTCCTCAGCTCCCTCCTCCAAACCCTAGCTCCAATACCTTCTCCTCTACTCCTCCATTAGCTAAGCTAGCTTAGCTTAGCTTAGCTTAGCTTAACTTAGCTATGCTCCAACTTCCTTGGCTTGTACTACCCCAAAAACCCACCTACCAACTCTACCCAACTAGCTCCACCTTAGCTCCACATAAGCTAACCTACTTGGCACCAACCTAACCTACCCACCACCTCCAAAAGACACCTAAAAGTGGCGCCAAAAACTACCCATAACCACCCCTTAATGGCGCCACTTTTCCCTCCAAAATCTCCCCTCATCTCCACCACACAATCTCCCTTGAACCCATCTCCACCATCCACCTAACCCCCCTTCTAGAAGACCCCATGTTGGCGCCAACATGGTGGTGTCTCTCCACCACCAAAAGACACCAACACCACCATAACTACCCCCTTTAACACCTCTTGGGTCGGCGCCAACTCTCCTTAGCCATAGGATCACTAACCACCTCCATTCTTCCATCCTAGCCCTCCATTTCAAGGGGCACCTTAACCCCCCATCCTACCCTATAAAAAGACCACTACCCACCACCATTCAAGCCATCCTTGGCTAGCCATTTCACTCTCATATTCCACCAAGAATCCCACGTCCAAGAGAGAAGAAGAAGAAGATTAAGGGGATATTCTGTCCCCTTGGTGCCTTCCCCTCTTCCCTTCTCTCTTGGGTCACGCCAGCCAAAGGAGAAGCCAGGCAAGGAAGATCTTGGAGGAGATCTTGAAGGTGGTCACGCCACCTTGGAGGAGTTTTAAGGGTGGTGCACGCCCACCCCTTTGGAGAGAGCATTAAAGGTGGTAGCTTCCACCTTGGAGGAGCTCTCAAGGAAGGAGAAGAAGGAGGCCCTCTTTTCAAGCCAAGGAGCAGCTAGGCTTGGAGCAAGAAGACAACCTTCTTCACCATTGTTACAAGAGGATTTGTGTTTCTTTTCTTGCTTTTAAATTGTTCAATTCTAGTAGAAGCTTTCCTCTACTTGTCCTTGAAAAGAACACTCATTCTACTCAATCAAAAATTGCCTTCTTTTAAGCTTTTTTATTGCAGTTGTTTGTTTTGGTTCTAGCACTTATTTCACCTCTTCTTCCTAATTACCCTAGGCCTACACTTGCCTAGAGTGAGCTTAGGAAGAAGATATTTCTATCTTTTAGAATTTTAATCATTTGTAGGTGTTAGTTCTTTTCGCTACAATCTGCCATTTGCCCTCGTCTTTTCAAAATACAAAAAAAATTACATATTGAAAAATATTAAAAAGAAAGTTGAGATTGTATTCCAAGCAAGAGAATCATTATTGCAATTTTTGCCTCCTTGGACGACCCTAGATACTCCCCTATCTAGGATATAAATTTTTAAAAGCGAAAGCGGATTCGCGTGTTACAACGACGTAAAAAAAACTGCTTTTACAAATCACGCGTATTTCGCTGTCATGGTCAGACCAAGAAAAATTAGGGTGATTACACCATTTAGGATTATAGGAATTCGAATATGGGTTTGATCTTCGAATATTTTCCTGGATGGCATGTAAACCAAAAAGATATGGCTTGTTTTCTGCAACAGGAAAGGGTAGGGAAAAAGGTGGGTAAGATTGTGGGACAAAGGTCCCTCCTTGGGTTGGTGAAGGTGTAGATAGAAATCCCAAGGAAGATGGATCTCTAGAATCCAAATTATTCGCAAATTCCCTCCCCACGGGAATTTGCGAAATAAGTGAATATGCAGGAATTGTAGCTAGTAGAGGCGTAAGAGTCTTCATTGTGTTTCTGACCTCGTCGAGATGCTTTGCTACGATATCGACTTTGTCCATCTTTTTTGCAATTATCTCTAAATCCTTTGAACTGGATGGGATACCGATTTCGTTAATGCCCTTGTGCGGATTTTAATGATTCGTGTTTGCGCCACACGTAAATTGTGACATCGATGCATTGTTGATTGAGTTTTTCACCATCCCTTCAAATAATTCTGAGGCGGATTCTGCGTCGTGATTTAGAAAATTCCCTCCACAAGAGGCATCGACTAGAATGCGAGTGCCCTCTTGTAAACCATAGTAAAAGATGTGCATGAGTTGCCAACGAGGGATGTCATGATGTGGGCATTTCCTTTGAAATTCATGAAAATGTTCCCATGATTCATGAATTGGTTCTCCTTGGTTTTGATTGAAAGTAGTAATAACTCGCCTTAAAGCATTAGTTCGACCAATAGGAAAGAATTTCTTCAAAAATGCAAATTCGAGTTCAACCCAAGTTGAGATTGGTCTTGCTATAGTTCTATACCAGTAAGCTACTTTATCTTTAAGGCTAAAAGAGAACATTTTCATTAGTAGGATTTCCCTATTTTGATTTCGATGTCCAAGAGTTTGGGATAGATTCCTTAAATCTTCAATGTGTTGAAATGGATGCTCGGATGCAAATCCATGAAAGTGGGGGATTAGACCTATAATGTTTGGCTTTAATTCAGGATCATTTTCCCCAATAGGAATCCTAACATTAGTCTCTACTTATGCATTTGATGGGTTGTAATAATCTCTAAGTAGATGCCTTGAATGATGGATCGGTAAATCAGGGTTTTCAAAACCTATCTCTGGTCGAGGTGGAGGATGGGTTTGAAGAGTCTATATATTATTTAGGACTGCTATTAAAAGATTAATTTATCCTGTTTACTGAAGCATCCTAAGATTCTGGTTTAGGAGTGCCTCATGAATATCAAAAGGCGGCATCTCCCCCTAACCAAAAGAAGAAGGGATCTCGGGATTAAGATTCTGCATTTGATCCATAGAAGATGGATCAGACGAGAAAACCACTGGTTGCTTATCTGCAATCGGCCTAGGATCACTTGTCAACAATGCTACAAGAGACGGATGCAAGCATTGCATCCCATCCATAAAATGGAAAATAATGTGCAAGGGCACACGCACACCACCGAAAAAGTAGCGGCATAAAAAAACTAGCAAAACAGCACAAAGATGCGGGTTTTGCTCTTCTTTCAAAGGAAAGAAGAGATTCCTAAGATATGCAAAAGTAATTTGATGCAAACAAATAGAGTAACAATATCAAAATATGCATCCTAATCTGCATCTACGCAGGTGCGTACCTTAAAGCTCGAAGGTCTAAGGTCTAAGATCGAGACCGCTCACTACTGGCTCCCTGGGGCTCTAGTAGTGAGGCAAACTTGTTGATCTTCGACCAAAGCCCTAAGAGGTGCAAAAAGGACAGATAGAAAAATAGACTCTATGACTCTAGCGATCGCACTGTGTGCGCAATAGCATGCAACAGATGATAGCGATAGAAAAAGCTGCATGCATTCTGCAATCAAGTTTAAGTCACAATTTTTAATTTCCTATTTTTAGTTAATCTTTTACAAAAATATATCAAATGAAATACAATGGCCGCTTTTTAGATCTTTTCAAACAAAAATATGTGGTCTTTTTAAATTTCTCAAAGGACAGGGATCTACGTGGGTTTTCTCTTGTTTTCCCGCTGATGCAAGAAAAACTGTAAAAATTCTCGAGTCAGATCGCTCTTATACTAGCAGGAAAAATGCACTCGTAAGAGTGTATGCCTATTGAATGCTGCTGCTAGTCAGAAATGATGTATTTTTGTACTTTTGTATTTTTTTAATGCAACAAAACAAAAGTATAGAAATACTTACAAAAGAAGAAACAACAAAATAGCAACAGATTCTCGCCTTCTCCTGAGATTACTTGCAAAGGGAAACCTGAAAAGAAGACAGAAAACAGAACAAAGCAAAATAAAATACAACTAATTGGAATAAAAGTTATTAAAAACAAAAATATATTTACAAAATACCTCCTAATTAAACAATTAAACCAACTAAATTCTAATGAATTAAGGGGTTGCCTCCCCAGCAACAGTGCCATTAAAATGATTCTTAAACGAAGCAATGCTTGGGAATGTTTTGATGAATGGAATGAAGCAAAATATTATCTCCCCGGCAACGGCGCCATTAAAATGATGCATTTCCTTACTCAACTCAGTTAATTAAGTTAATTTCACTTAATTAAGAGTAGAGAAAAGTAACTTAGGTTAACTCAAAATTTGTCGGTTGTGTAGTATAGGGTCGAATTAACCTAACATTTTAGAATTTTTTACTGGTTGAGTCCAGGTCGTTCGCTGGGAGGTATAATTCATTCTAAATTCACTAGTTATTTTTATTTTTATTTTTAAGTATAGGAGGTTTATTAAGTTAATTTTAAGAACATGAATTTTACTAAAAATTAATTAAAATGGAACAACAAGCAAAATCCCATAAGAGAACATATTTTCTCAAATGATTTACTTTATTAGCAAGTAAGCATGTTAATTTTCAATTTATTTTAAAGAAATTAAGGCAATATAAAATTCTTCTTTTAAAACTTGCCTTATTACAACGTTTAAAAACAAGAAGAAATTTACAACAAAAACAAATTCTTTTCTTTATTTCTTTAGCCTCTAGCTCTCTCTCTTTTCTTCTTGCTTCTTTCTTTCTTTCTTTCCCTCTATTTCCTTTATCTTTTAACTCTCTCTCTCTCGAGCACTCTTTCTTTCTTCTCCTGTTCTGCTCCTACCTTCTTCCCTATGTATTTCCTTAAGCATTTTCCTTAATCCTCAAAGTGCCTATTCTTCACTTTCTCTTCTTAGCTTCCTTAGCTGCTGAACCTTAGCACTTAGCCATCAACTCTTCTTTTCCTTAAGCCAGCTGAACCGGGGTTATTTCTTCTTTAACCAAAAATTACTTTTATTTGTGGCACGGTCCTTTCAAGGATACACAGCACCATGAGATCATGGTGGGACCAGACCCTACTCGCTCCTCGCTTGATTTCAATTATGGTTTGATTTCAATTTATTTTTTGGTTTATAGTTTCAAGCAAATCCGGCTCAACGCCTCCCAGGCCTCGCCCTCCTAGGGCCACATACGCACACACCCACTCTGGCGCACACTCGCAGGCACACATGCCTGCACACACACACACACACATGCTCGAATGCTCAAAAATTCAGATCAAGCCAAGCGCTTGATGACTGAAATGCCTATACAACAAAAACATTTTATACTAAGGCACACGCTCATGTTTTTCCGATGTGGGACTTTGTTCCCCCATCCAAACCCGACTTCAATTGACCAAATCTCCCTACTCAGAGCTCCAAATCAAGCGATTCAAAGCATGTTGGAAAGCTCTAAGGTAGATCTACAAGGTTGTAGGGTCAATTTTAAGTTAAGAGGATGTTTTCCTCTTCAATTTGAAAAGTGAAATCAAGGGTTCCTGCGGGTAAAAACTACCTGGAAATGAATGTTATGTTTGCAGTGTCCACAGATGGACTTTCTTCTCTCAGCTAAGGCTCTAAATAGTTTCTATAAAAATTTCCATAGCTTCAGGTATAGGTTTTGAACTCCTAGAAGCTTCAGAAAGTGTATAGAAGGTTGAATCTTCTCTAAAAGCTTCGTAGAACAAATTTCAGACTTAAAATTGGTAAACAGACATAGAAGAACATATCAAATCGACTAAAATAGATTCTAAGGGTTTCAACAAATTGATCTAGGTAGGATTTCACTTCAAATCTCATCAAACAACCACTGCTACCAGTTTGGGTTCAGAAATAACCCAGACTGAACAGAAATCAATTCCTATCAATTAATCCATTAGTTCTCACTCAAAGCACCTTTAAATCATCCACAATCTTCCCAGAAACAATTTGAATCCATCAATTCATCCAATCAAATCTGGAATCCAAGGTTCAGACTCAAGCTTGACTGTAAGGCCTCGAATTTTGACTTTATGATTTAAACCTTCTTACAAGGAATTAAAGCCTCAAATAGGGTTCATTCAACATCAGGAATTTGCTCAGCCTCTTTAATAGTTGTTTTAACCCTAGAAATTGGCGTTCCAAGCTCGCTGCTTGAGCTTCTAATGTAGTATGTTCATCAGAGTATTTGAGAGGTTTTTTCATAGATTTAAAGGCATAATTGACTTTAGTGCATTGCATTGAAGCTTCTGAATCCATCAAGTGCCTCTAAAAGTCTTCTGTCAGACTTCTCCAACTCCACCGGAGTTGGAGAAGATACCTCAATCCACAGCTGCAGTTTTTAAATCTTCAAATAAATGACCTCAAACTAATCAAGAATCAAAATTGAGCCATTCTCGAGCTTCTCAACAAGTTCTAAAGGCTGAAGGTTGAAAATGACTCGCTGGAGCTCATCGGAGCTCCGGTGAGTTTAGAAAAAGAACAAATTGTGCAAAGAATAGTAAAACATGCCCTTTTTAATCTGAGAAGGTTCCTGAGGTTGCAAGGAACCTCAGGGACTCAATTAATTCTCCATTTGTTTACTGGAATTAAGGTTTATCAGTGAATTTGATTTCTTAAAGAATCTTAGTGGTTAATTCCCAGGACTTGTTTTCCCACTCAATTAAGTTGTTAAAACAAGTCAACAGATATTTATGATCATAAATATATATATAATTAAAGATTTGAACTGCTCCTGCGCCACCATTGACAGCATGCTCAGGAGCTTAATTATAAATTGGTCATTTCTATTATAAATGGTAATTTTGCAAATTTAAGTGTCAATTAGGGTCCTTAGTTTGCGAATAAGTGATGGAGAACCCTATGAAGGTGGTTCTAAACTCAGATACTATCACCATGGACAGGGACAGTAGCTAGTGGAGGTGAAGGTGAATTAGGCGATTCAATGATCAAATTGGTGATTAAGTGGGTTAGAGGTGATTGTGAGCATTAAAGGAAGGTGGACATCAATTTCAAAAGACAAAACTAGGGCTCTGGCGAGCTCAAGGAGCTCACCAGAGTCAAAGAAGATGACATCTAAAATCTGGAATTACAACTAAAATACCTACCTAAACTACCTACCTAAACTACCCTACTCCTACTCCTACTCCTAATCTACTATTACCTTGACGAAGGGGTCAATAGGGTTCCGCCGAAGGTTCATAGAAGATGACGAAATTAGAGGGTGTCAGAGGAAGACCTCCGGCAGGTGGTTTTAGACGGAGCAGAGGATCTCCTTGGTCGATTTCCTGTGTCCAGAGACGTAGCCGACCTCGGCGGATCTCCTCAGCTAATCAAGATGGATGGAGGAAGTCATAGAGTGGTGTGGAAGGTCGCTGGAGTTGCGGAGAGAATAGCCTATCGAAGTCGATTACAGTGTTAGAAGAGGGAAGGGAGCCAACTTGAATTAAATCGGAGGGGTGAGGGAGTATTTGTAGTGGTTGGCGATGAAGAGAGTGGTAAGGTCTGGACAAAGAAGAAGCTTGAGAAGCTTAACCTCTGGCGTCATCTCCGACGATGGTGAGGTTAACTCCCACCAGAAATTTGGATTTTCGATTAATCTGGACCGGTGCATGAAGATTGAGTGGTGAGCGCAAGCTCTAAGAGCTTGGAGAAAGAAGGATGATGTCGCGCGGTGGAGGCACTCTCCGTCATCTGGCATCCAAACAGATGAAGAAGAAGAAGAAGAAGGCGACAGGGACTTATATGCAAGGAAACATTGGGAAATATGTGAAAATTAAGGACCTGATCTCAGTGAATTTTAAAGACCAAAATGTAAACTCTGGTTTTGAAGTTTTATTTTAACTTAGATCTTTTTCAAGTTTTTATATATGTTAATAAATAAGGTAAATGTTATGTTTTGACCTTGAATTTACATTTTTGACCTTTTTAAGTTAATTTATTAAATTAGATAAAGTTAACTTATTATATACTTAGTTATACATAATGTTTAAGTTACTTATTAATTAAGGGGATGATTAATAAGATTTTGAGTCCAATTATTAATTAAATTATTAATAATGTTAATTGAATGATAAAATATCATTTTAAACTTATTTTCAGGTCCTTTTCTATATATCCCTTTTTTCATAATTAACCCTTATAAATTCATAACCTTAGCTAATTAACTTAGAAGACTAGTTAATTAGCGGTAATTAGAGATCATGATGAGCCTCTCATCAGTACTCGGGTTGGAGAAATTCAGGTCATGCTTACTGGGGTCCAAAGTTATTATCTACACTGACCATTCCACCCTCTGGCACTTGTTGGCAAAGGATGCCAAACCCCGCCTTATCAAATTGATCCTTCTTTTGCAGGAATTTGATGTCGAGATTCATGACAAAGCTGGAGCCCATAATGTTGTGGTGGAGCATTTGTCTCGTCTAGACCCAGACTATATTCCGTACTCCCCGCCAATATCAGACTGATTTCCGGATGTGTCTCTGCTATCTATCAACTCTATTGAGCTTGCTTGGTATGCTGATATAGAAAACTATCTCATCGCAGGTAGGGTACCTATGGGATTATCCAAGGATCAAAAACTCAAATTTATCTCAAGGGCTAAATTTTATTTTTGGGATGACCCACTGCTCTTTCGCATTGGGGCAGATCAGATCATCCATAGATGGATCCCTAATTTGGAAATCTCTAGTGTGTTATCTTTCTGCCATAGTAATGCTTGTGGGGGTCATTTCTCGGGTCGAAAATCGCTGCAAAGATTTTGCAGTCAGCATTTTTCTGGCCAACCATTTTCAGAGATACACACAAGTTTGCCAAATGCTATAAGCGTTGTCAGTCGGTCGGCTCTATTACTCGGAGAGACATGATGCCTCTCCAATCTATTTTCGTCGTAGAAGTGTTCGACGTCTGAGACATCAACTTTATGGGTCCCTTCCTGATAAACATGTATAAATTCATTGTAAAATGCTTATTTGTGATAGTTCCTAGGCTTAGCATTGCATATCATGATATAAATATTGCATATCATGCATCATTCTGCATTTAGAGTAGTTGTTTATATTTTAGGTTAATTAGGACCTTTTTATGGTCAGGAGAAAAGAGGATTTATTTCATGGCCTCGGATGGACGATCAGACCATACGGATCAGATCGGGACAACGATCGGAGACTAACGCCTCTAAAATCATCCAGATCGGAGTCCCGTAGAATCACATTAAACTCGAGGAAGATCAATGGCCAGGGGGCAATGCGACATCCATACAGGTTTCGAATGGAAAATCCGACCATACGGATGGATCTGGAGCGACGATCGTAGTTCGACATCGCGAGAATCACCTTGATCTGAGCACCGTAGCACCCTCTACAAGAAGAAGATGGACGGCCCAGATGGTGCCATGTGGCACCATCCAGACCGCCCAACACCGGCTAGCAGCACCACCCAACTCCTTCATCCGCATCCTTGAATCCTAGCCATTGGATCAAGATCCAACGGCTGGGAAGCTTTGCACCAAACTCCTCCTCACGACACATCCACACACTTGGCATAATAGTCCAGACTGTAGCTCTCAAGGGTGGGGCGCGGGTTCGGATCCTCGGAGCCACCCGAATTTCCAATTTGGCCAGTTGCTCAGCAGCAGCCGCGCAACGTGTAGCAGCAGCAGTGCGGCGTACATGCACGTGCATGGCAGTGCATGCCAGCATGCGCGCGACACCGGTGCCCCAAGCACGCAGCATTAGTGTAGCGCACGCCAGCTGGGAGGCATGCAAATCTTTAGCGACACACCACTAATGACACTTGCAGCTGTCACTAATGGTCTACACACACCAGCAAGAGAGTTTGATAGTCAAATCTTTAGCGACAGCTGCAGCGACGTTCATGGATGTCACTAAAGGCCCGTGTTTACTAGGAAGAACAATTGAGGGGCGGATCTTCAGCGACAGATGCAGCGACGTTTGCGGACGTTAGTAAAGACCCAGATATGATTTTTGCCTCTTCTCCACCACTCTAAAAGGACCTACACCCCCTCCCTTCCAAGCCATCTCTACCTACTCTACTCCCAGCTATTCCCAAGCTCTAGCAAGCCTACCAATGCTCCATTAGAGCTTGTTCTTAAGCTCCCAAGTTGCCTATTAGTTTAGCGAACCTCTGCCCCACCAAATACTCCTCCAACTTCCCATCTCCCTTCATAGGTCACCTTGGAGTTGTCTTCTCACCTCCATTCCAGTAGCAGATCAACTCCGTCTTCTCACCTCCATTTCGGAGCTACCCTGAAGCTTTCCTCAACCTGACTTCCTCCAGCATCTCACCTCCATCATCCTTCACCTCACCTCCTTTGTCCGAGCTTCTGCCAAGTGCCGTCGTCTCGCCGAAGGGCCGATTTGGGAGATTTCCTCTCACCTCCTTCTCTTTGTATGATTTCATCATTTTTTGTAATTGACATTAGAAGTAATATATATCATATTTGTTCCAGATCTCTATCTTGTGATACGTTTGTTTGATTTCTTTTATTTCAAAAATACAAAAAATATCGAAACCCTAAAATACCAAAAAAAAAGAAACAAAGCGTGGTTTTCATGTAAAGTAAATGTTTCCTACCTGTGTTTGACCGGGGACTCCCTTGAAGTTTTGGTATAAATTTTATTTGATCGACGTGTTTTGCAACTACGACGACAGGTTACTTGTAGCCTCGATTTCTAACATGCGAAAGACAACGCGGCCATTTTGACGCCGTTGCCAGGGAGGCAACGGAATTTACTTTATTGTTTATTGCACTTCTTTGCATTTACATAGCACTAACCCTACTTGTCTTTGATCTACTGTCTTGTAGGTACCCTAGCATGGAGATCCAAGTGTGGTAGATTGGACTAAAGTGCAAGTAGAGTACGTTGTAAGTGCCCCCCACTTTCCCCCCACTAGTTAATTTCACCACAATCATAACCAAGACTTAATGTACTTAGGTGTTTGCATAAACCCTAGGATAGACTTTGTTTGTCTTGTTTGCTACCTTCACCCATCTCACCCACTTCTTATATAAAAAAAAACAAAAAGATATTTCTGTGGGACAAATCAATTTACACACTCTATACACCCACATTTAAGGCACATAATTAGACTTGATTTTCATCTACTCAACTGGGCTTCCGACCTGTGGACCCGGTACATGAATTCAACACATAAAAGAGTAGAAATCTATTAGGTTAACCATCTTTTTGTGTGCCTTAATCAGTGGTGCATTTGAGCCAATTGAGTGAATTGTTTCGGCCAGACCACCTAATCTAAAAGAGGTTCATTTTCCAGCTGTCCCATAGGATTCAATAATTAAGCCAAGCCAGGCACTCCATATTTTCTTGATTTCTAAAGGGAAATACTTGAACACGTGCTTTCAACAACAAACTTGGTTGAAAACACCTAATATTTGAATCCTAAACGCTATTAAGTAAGATTTGAATCCGAAAACTCACCTCATCATTAATAATCTTGCTTGAAAACCTCTTGGTTGTGCACATTCACACGTTCTCAGACAAATCATTAAGGGCACAACCCATTAAGGGCCCATCACATTCCAGAGCACCAATTTCCCAAGCCTAACTAAAATTAATTAGATGTTGGCCTTAAGGATTAATTCGCTCATCGGGATCCAAATTGAGATTATTCACGATTAACCTGCTTATGCTAGTTAATCTGATTCTAGCTAGGGGAGTAGAGTCAAACAACTACGACTGGGGGTACACTAGGAACCAGAGGCGCAAGCCAAAGGAAGAACCTTCTCCCCAGTCCCTCCTTCTAACTGGTTGGATTTCCTGGACATAAGTAGAGTAAATCGTCCATAATCTTAAAATGGATTTTGAGAGTCAGTAGGCCTTAGGCTACCCCATCTAAGGACAAGCTTGTATTTTCTGTGCTACAGGGTCCCTTCTCTTCCTCGTCCTTCCAACTTCCTTCCAGTGTATCCTTCGAAGGAGGTCATTGAACCCTCATTTGGAAGGACCTTTAGACCATTCTCGAAGGTGAAGGTTGAGCTTTAGCAAAGTGGATCCCATGGCTGATCAACAACCACCTCCCCCACCTCCGAACCAGCAGGAGCTGATTCAAAGGAAGTTGGAAGAATTGCAGCAAATGCAGCAATGGTTCCAACAAATGAATGGTCAGGGCACTCGGCCCTTGAAGAATTTTTATGATCCTTCAAATTATGAGGATTGTCCCTGTGTTGTAATCCCCGCCGGAGATGTTGAGATCAAGCCCGAGGTTTTGAGTCTAATTAAACACTTTCACGGGCTTGGCTCAGATGACCCATTCCAACATTTGGAAGACCTGATCACTCTGGTTAAAACTACTAAATCACGGAATGTGGATGAAGAACAGATGCTCATGAGGCTTTTCCACTATTCACTAAGGGATAAGGCCGTGTTGGTGCTAGAGCACCGCGATCATTTGTTTTGATGATAACAAAACACGTGTCGTTTAACATTTGCACTTGGAGTCTTAGATTTCAGGCCAATTGCAAATGGAGACGTGATTAGACGGAATTCGAGCTTGCATCCAGGACGAATTGGAGGAGCTTGACGGAGAACAGAGGGGATTAGCGAGGAGCGATAGATTGGAGATGGAAGGACAAGAAGAATAGGATAGAATTCCATTTTATTCCTTTCATGTACTTTTGTCGTTATTTTGTTGCTCTTTATTTTTTTACTTAGATTCATGTTAAAGAGCCTCAAAGTACCCTAATAGTAGTCCTAGGAACACCGGCACAACCCTAGGATACTTAGGTTTTCTGTAGAAAACTTACAAAGCCAATATAGGGTTCAAACAGCATTTCCAGATGTTTAATTCCAAGATCAAACATTTGATAATGTGTTTTAAGACGTCTGACTGTTGATTCAGACGTCTGATAAACATTTAGGCTGGACCTGGTAGTTCTGTCTGATGAAATCAGACGTCCAGACCTTAGACCAGACGTCTTAGGAGACATCTGATTAATTTGCTAGACGTCCAATTAGTGGACCGTTGGCTGGCTTAGCGAACACTCAAGAATATGACCATTAGAGCCTTATCAGACGTCCATAAGCCCTTCCAGACATCTGATAATTGACCGTTTTGCCTCGACTGACCCGAAAATCTCTTCTCAGAGATTTTCTAGCCATTGCAAATCCATTCCCATGAAAAAGTAGGTTTCCAGACATCCAGACATAGTGCTAGACGTCCTGTATGTCGTCTGATGGACTTACGCTAGAACCCTGTTTAGATCTGATTCAAGTCAGGAAGAGACCCGCCTAAAATTAGACGTCTGACCTTATTTTCAGACGTCTGATGCCAGAATCAGACGTCTGATAACCCTGTCAGTGCAATGATAGTTCCTGATTTCGGGTTGATTCACTTGGGCTTTGCACCCAACGGCTATAGAGCCTTTCCTAAGCCATCCAAAGCCTTCCTAAGGCCTCTATAAATAGAGGGGAGCCTTTACACACCAAAAACACAAGACACACACCTTGCAATACACTTTCAAACCATTTTGTGTCTCTCTTGCTCTCTAAGCTCTAGTTCTACATCTAGAGGGCATCAAGCTGTTTTGCGCACCCGCTCTCCCGCCAAAGTTCATGAGAGCAACGTTGCGCCATCATGTGGCTCACGCACCCACGTCATCGACTCGACGCACTCTTTGCAAAGGGGAGTTTCTTAATTTCTATAGAAGCTTAGGTTTAAAATTACTTTGTTGGCTCTATAGGACTATTTGTTATTTTATCTTTGTTATTTGGCTGGGTATTCGCTTTGCGAATTCCCAACTCCTTTGTGGGACAAAATCCTTCTCGTGAAGAGAAGGGGTTGAGGAACTTTACCCTCGCACTTGTAGCGTGGTTGTAATTGAGGTTGAATCACCCACGTTTAAAGTGATTCATTTAGTGGATTTTGATTAACTTGGTTGATCGGAAAATCCTAACTCGAGAGGGTTAGGTGGTGGTTTTCACTCGGTTTGGGTTTCCACCTAAAAATCTTTGTGTACTTTGTGTGATTGTATTTTGTGAGATTGTTTATATTTTATTCCGCAATTATTACGTCCCCCCTCCTGTTAGGGACGATTCTACAGGCCGCACATTGGTATCGTACCATTGGAAGATCGATTACTACTTGGACGGCTTTGAAATCGACCTTCTTGAAGAAATTCTTCCCAATTGGGTGAACCAATGCATTGTGATAGGCAATTACCACTTTTGCTTAGTGGTAGGGGGAACCGTTTCATGAGGCTTTGGAGAGATTCCAGGATCTGTTGCGGAAGTGTCCACACCATGAGGTGCCTAAATGGTAGCTTGTGAAGATTTTTTATCATGGGTTGAATGATCAACTCCGTAATCATGTGGACGCTTCTTGCAGAGGTAATTTCCTTAATAAGGACGTAGATAGCGTGTATGATTTGTTTGAGGAAATGAGTGAAAATTCTTTAAACCACGCCACCATGGAAACCTTCAACCGATCCCAACAAATTAGATCAAATGCCAATGAGGTCCAAGATTCTCGTACATTTGATATGGAATTGATCGGCAATAGATTAGATAAGATGGATCTGGTTACTAAATGAATGGAAGAGTTGATGTTCTTAAACTCTAATTTTTCTAGATCCACTCAATCCCAGGGATCGGGATTCCATTCTTCGCAAACTCCTTTGGGACAGGAGTTTGTGAACCAACTAGAGAAGGCTCAACCTTCGAGCCAACTTTTCTTGGAACCTTATGGGTTCCAAACTGGGGCCTTTGATCCCAGTCTTTCTGATCCTTCTTCATCCACGTCTTATGAGGATGTTCATGCTGTGCAAGAGAATGTTAGGTCCAACCCTTATTCAAATTCCTATAATTCTGGTTGGAAAAATCATCCTAACTTCTCTTGGAAAGATCAATGGCAGCAGACCCAATATCGACCCAACAACTATGTACTGCAAAAACCAATGGGTCAGGGTCATGTATATACTCAGTTGCCCCTGAATCAAGTTAATCATCCCATGTGGAATGCTCAACAACCCGTCGAGTAAGCTGACTTGAACTTGAAAATGGTAGAAATGCAAGGGTCAATGCTCCAGCTCATGCAACAGATGAAAACTTCGCTGTACACCTTGCAATCCGGACTTAGTACAAACAATCGGCAGCCGGAATCTCTACCATCACATTCTATACCAAACACAAGGAATGTTTCGAACCAAGGAGTTGGGCCTCAAGGGTTTGGTAATGATGGGGAGTCGCATGCTCAAGCTCATGCTATCTATCAGGCTACCCTAGCCCCTCCCGGAGCTAACCAAGTTCCTGCCATAATCAACTGGGAGCCTCCTGTTTTGTCCAACCCTCCCCAAGGCACTAACCAACAACATTTTGTCATGGCAAACACCATCACCATTAGAAGTGGTAGTAAACGCAAGGGACCTACCCAACCCCATGTCAACCCCATTAAGCCCTGTAGCAAGAATTCCAAACTCCCAACTAAGAATGTGATCAACAAAACATCAGGGTCTGATTCGGGAGTATGTTGTTGTATGGGCAAACAGAAAAAGTCAGAGGAGAAATTGGAGGAAAGGATGTCCTTACTTCAGGCTTTCAAATTAACAATCATTTTACTCCTCGTGGCTATCAAATCAATCCCTACCTACGCCATAGGTTTACTAAATGCATATAAAGAAAGGCATAGAGCAAAATCTGAAATCAATAGGAGAGTAGTTTTGTCTGATAACATAAGCACAATGATCATAAACAAGCTACCTCCTAAGAAGCAGGACCTAGGAGCCCCGCTGATTTCCTGCACAATAGGAAACGTTACTTCTGATTGGGCCCTCCTCGACTTAGGTGCTTCCATTAATGTGATCCCCACCTCACTGCACATTGAATTGGGTTTAGGCTACCTGAAACACACTGATATAACCTTGCAGTTAGCCGATAGATCCCTTACAAAACCAAGGGGTATTTTGGAGGATGTTTTAGTCAAGCTTAATGACTTACATTACCTTGCTGATTTCATGGTCTTGGATATGGAAGCCCCAAAACAGCTAAACCACACTCCGATTATTTTGGGATGACCTTTCCTAGCTACTACCAAGGTGAGGATTGATTGTGAATCAGGAAATATAGAAATGGCCTCAAGGGATAAGACAAATCGATTCAAATTTTCGAGGTCTCAAAGAAGAATAAAACTAAGTGTGGTTCGATGGAGGAGCTTGGTAGAATACAGGAAGTAATGGCTATACATACCTTAGATAGCCTTTTAATGGCCAACTCAACCCAAACTGGGGAAGATCACACAGTTGCTAAAATAATTGATGATAAAGCAAAAATGCGACCAATTGTAGCAACACGGGATGAGGAAGATATACATGAAATCAAAAAATTATTGAATGATTCATGTGATCAAGATAAAATCCAACAATATCCTTATCCTGAATGCTTAGAGTTTGAGGTCCAACTTGTGGGTGGGAATTCTGAGGATCAAGATGGTTGGTTTAAGAACCTAGAGTGTGAGGATGAAATTGAACTTTGGGGAAGAACTCTTCAAACATTAGGCATTCTAGGGTACCCACAAATCCCAGCACATCACAAAACCCTCATCTTCCTTTTTCACCCAACCATTGCATAAATTCTATACCCAACTACACTTCCTCTGTAATAAAATAACAAAACTCCTATTGGAGACCATTTGGGCTCTCCTTGCACCACCAGCTTACCACTTTCATTGTTCATCTCTTTGGTAAGACCATTTTCACTCTCCAGGACCAATACCTGGGGGCCTGGAACTGTGTTGTTGTGGCCTCAATGTTTAGTTATTATTGATTGAGAACCTCGCCTAGCTAAAGGCACTAAACTTAGCACATGTAAAGACTGTTCTAAGCTGACCAGTGTCTCATGGAAACCAGGTGCTATTCTTCCACTTCTACTCTCTTGCATGCTTTCATTTCTTTTCATAATGAGGACATTGCAAAAACTAAGCATGGGGGGGTGGACATATTTTATAACCTTTTTGTCAGCTGTAACAGTAATTTCCTGTTATTTGATTCTTGTTAAAAAAAAAAATTAGAATTAGGAGATGAGAACTTAGCCATTAGGAGTTGTAAACTTGAGGAATTGATTCTTTGAGACTTGAATACTTAGAATCTTCAGGTCTTCAGGCTTAATTAGCCCGGGTGTCCAGTCGAATGTGGATTTAGTCTCGAGTCCTCACCAATTAAAATTTATTTTAATTTGGTAAATAATTTGGGATGATAAGTATGCGACTTATCAACCCTCCCATTGATTTGGGGGGACTTTAAGCCTAAGCATCTACACACATTATTTAGCACAGACTCACTTTCCGATGATTTTTACGAAAATTGTGTAGCTAATGGACCGACTTGAGTGGTACGGTTGGCAAGTTGTCGGTGGTAACAGCTCATCAACCGGTTGTCCAGAGCCCAGCCACAAGACCATTTTCGTTGTACTGCATTTAGGTAAATCTTAGATCGGGGAAGCCACCTACTTAAAAAAAAAAAAAGAAAAAGAAAACAAATAAAATAAAACCACACTTCACTGCACGAGTATGGCTGGCAAGTTGTTGGTGGTAACAGCTCATTGGTCAGTTGTCCAAAACCCAGCTCACAAAAAAATGCACAATAATTCCCAAAACACTTAGGGAAGAAGCGGGGAAGTAGAATAAACCGGGGAGATATACACTAGATTAACCCTTGTGTTGACCCCATAAATAAAAGAAGTAGGGAGAAAGCTACCGATCGTAAAGATAATCTTTTAGGCAAGGTCACCTAGGGTTGTAGAAACTCAAAATCTGTCTTAACGACCGTTTTGTGAGTCTATCACTTTTTGACACAGATGCTTAGCACTTAGAGTCCTTTTCGATTCTTTGGTGGGTATGGTAGCCAAAAAAAGTTATCTCGTAACTCTAAAACTCGAAAAGTAGAAAAAAATTAGAGAAAAAAAATTATCTTCTCAAATAAGGCGAGGGCTCAAACGGTCTGCATTTTGGCAGGCACCCGGGCACTGTTGAGTTTTTGTAATCAGGTCTTGGGGATGAGGCTTTCAAAAGGAATCAATGAATTTTGCCTAAATACTAGAACCCTGATTCTACTGATATGCATAGCATCTAGTTTAATTTTGCTAGGGAGTAGCAAAAAGTAAGCAAGGGGGAATGATAAACACGTATAAATTCATCATAAAATGCCTATTTGTGATAGTTCCTGGGCTTAGCACTGTGCATCATGATATAAATATTGCATAGCAAGCATCATTCTACATTTAGAGTAGTAGCTTATATTTTAGGTTCATTAGGTCCTTTTAATAGCCAGGAGAAAAGATGATTTATTTCAGGGCCTCGGATGGACAATCAGACCATACGGATCTGATCGAGATGACGATCGGAGATTAACGCCTCTAAAATCATCCAGATCGGATTCTCGTAGCATCACATTAAACCTGAGGAAGATCAACGGCCATGGGGCAATGCGACATCCATACAGGTTTCGAATGGAAAATCTGACCATACAAATGGATCCAGAGCGACGATTGCAGTTCGACATCGCGAGAATAACCTTGATTTGAGCACCGTAGCACCCTCTACAAGAAGAAAAAGATGGACGGCCCAGATGGTGCCATGTGGTGCCATCCAGACCGCCCAACACCAGCCAGCAGCACCGCCCAACTCCTTCATCCACGCCCCTGAATCCTAGCCGTTAGATTAAGATCCAACTGTCGGGAAGCCTTGCACCAAACTCCTCCTCACAACACATCCACACACTTAGCACAACAGTCCAGACAGCAGCTCTCAAGGGTGGGGCGCGGGTTCGAATCCCTGTAGCCCCCCCAATTTCTAATTTGGCCAGCCACTTAGCAGCAGCCACGCAGTGCGTAGCAGCAGCAGTGTGGCGTACATGCACGCGCATGCCAACGCACGCCAACGCACAATCGACACGGGTGCGCGAAGCGTGCAGTGCCAGCAGAGTGCACGTTGGCAGAGAGGCGTGTAGATCTTCAGGGACGCACCTTTAGTGACACTTGCAGCTGTCACTAATGGTCTACGCACGCCAGTAAGAGGATTTGGTAGGTAGATCTTCAGTGACAGCTGCAGTGACGTTTATGGACGTCACTAAAGGCCCGTGTGCCAGCAAGAACAATTGAAGGGCGGATCTTCAGCGACAGCTGCAGCGACATTGGTGGACGTCAGTAAAGACCCAGATATGATTTTTGCCTCTTCTGCACCACTATAAAAGCACCTACACCCCCTCCCTTCCAAGCCATCTCTACCTACTCTACTCCCACCTACTCCCATGCTCTAGCATGCCTACCAATGCTCCATTAGAGCTTGCTCTCAAGCTCCCAAGGTGCCTATTAGTGTAGCAAACCTTTGCCCCACCAAATACTCCTCCAACTTCCCTTCTCCCTTTATAGGTCACCTTGGAGCCGTCCTCTCACCTCCATTCTGGTGGCAGATCAACTTCGTCTTCTCACCTCCATTCCAGAGCTACGCCGAAGCTTTCCTCAACCCGACATCCTCCAGCATCTCACCTCCGTCGTCCCTCTCCTCACCTCCTTCGTTCGAGCTTCCACCAAGCACATCATCTCATCGAAGAACCGATTCGGGAGATTTCCTCTCACCTCCCTCTCTCTATATGCTTTCATAGTTTCTTGTAATTGACATTAGAAGTAATATATATCAGATTTGTTCCAGATCTCTATCTTGTGACATGTTTGCTTGATTTCTTTTATTTCAAAAATACAAAAAAAATATCAAAACCCTAAAATACCAAAAAGAAATGAAACGAAGCGCTGTTTTCACGTAAAGTAAACGTTTCCTCCCTATGTTCGACCCGGGACTCCCTTGGAGTTTCAGTATAAATTTTATTTGATGGACATGTTTTGCAACTACGACGATAGGTTACTTGTAAGCTCGATTTCTAACACATGAAACACAACGCGACCACTTCCTAAACTCGCATGGCTTTGTGTACATACTCCTCGCAACAGAGTATGTCTCAAAGTGGGTGGAAGCTATCCCGGCAAGATGAGCTGATCATAAGACTGTTATATCCTTTGTCTAGGAATTCATTTTTGCGAGATTCAGAGCTCCCTGTGCCCTGATAAGGGATGGGGGTTGTCACTTCATTCATACCCATTTCAGGTCATTATTGAAGAAATACAAGGTGCAGCACCGCATTGCTATGCCATATCACCCACAGACCAATGGGCAGTCTAGAGTATTAAAGAGTCAAATCAAGCTTATCCTTCAAAAGATTATTAGACCTAATAGGAAGGATTGGCCCGATCGATTGGTTGATGCACTATGGGCATATCGGACTGTGTGCAAGGCCCCACTCGGAATGTTACCATTTCGCATGGTGTATGGAAAGGTTTGCCACCTTCCTATGGAGCTAGAGCACCATGCCTTTTAGGCAGTGCAGAAATGTAATTTTAACCTCTAGGCCAGAGGTTATGAAAGGAAGTTCCAGCTCAGTGAGTTAGAGGAGATTAGGCAGGAAGCATATGAGAATGCAAAAATATTCAAAGACAAGATGAAGGCTTTCCACGTTCGACACATCTGGAGGAAGGAGTTCGCACCTAACTAATAGGAGCCTCATCTTGTTGACAAAACAATACATCTTCTCGAGGACATGTGACTGACGAGTTGCCCAGCTAGAGGCATTAAACTCAGCACATACACATTATTCATACCATATATACATAGCATATTTCATTTTTGCATATTGTTTAGCATATTGTGTATGGCATTGCAGTGATGGCATGAGCTAAACGACAACTCAGAAGCAGCTCCAGGTGATTTCTATCCACATACACCCTACCTTATTCCAATTTCTTTTATTCATGCATGAGGACATGCAAACACTCATGGGGGTGTTGTCCACAAAAACTAAAAATTTCTGCCAACAAGTGGGGGATTTGATCATTTTATCAAGAGGTTTTATTAAAGATCTATTCTTTAGTAGATTCCTAAGCTTATAATCCAAGTACAACCTCATACCTGCATCTAGAATTTGCAATGGATCCACTGTGAAAACCAATAGACATCTCCAGTTTGTTAAGAAGAAGCATTGCTTCTTCTCCTGAACCCTTGGGCAGCAATCAGGGAGTCAGGTGAACCACCTTCGAGTAAATCCACCTAAACATATGTGAGATGAGAGTGGAGAGTCTACTGGTGCCCTAAGGCTAGTGTAAGGATTCTTTAAATTTGAATAATTGAATAATGACACTAGGAGTTGGACATAGTTTTCGCTCTCAGTTCTTGTGTACTAATTCTGTGAGAAATTCCTTATGAGAGCCACCAAATAATGCAAATACACTAAAAGCGAGTTCTGATAAAACTAGGATTGAGGTGAATGGTAACGATCATCCTCTACGGAATCCTTGGCTGAAGGAGGGTACTAATGTCAAGGTCAGAAATACGTCGTCCTGTCCATTCCCTACCCAATGCTGAGAATGGGCACTTCCATAAAGTAAGCCACCCGAGATCCTCTTGGTCATCCCCAAAAATCCCAAATAATGCCTCATGAGTAAAAGTAAGTATGTCGTGTTGCATTATGGCATTATGTTATGTTGGTAACGACATTGTGCTAGCAGATATGAAAAAAAAAAGAGAAAGAAAGCAGAAAAAAAAGTGTTATGTTAAGAAGTTTGAGTTATGTAAGTCAAGTGTTTTGAGGTAAAAACATCTACCACCCCCACGAACCACCAAATATTGCCTTAACTTATTTTTTCTATATTTCTGACTACCTGAATACGGATTGAGGGGTGTGACCTAGTCGTAGGGTTATTAGAATCTAATTAAAGTGTGATGCCATGTGAGACCACCAAATACATTTGCAAATCTAGTGAGATGTGAGCACACTAAAGAGAGAGAGAGAGAGAGAGAAAAGAAAAAGTACAAAATATTAAAGAGAGCATAGCTTTTCAGCCCCTGTCTAAGTTTATTTATTCAATAATCTAGAAATCTAGATTCTAAAATACTAGTCTCTGTGTAGCACCAGAAGAGAGTGAGCCACCAAATACAATTCCAGTTAACTCAGACATCTCCTACCAAGCCAAACACCAGGGCTGAAATCAAAGAATATTTTATAACCTCGAGAGAAAAGGTTCTCCTATCCCGACATAATTTTAATAGGGGTCAAGTACAAGCTTTAAATGTATATCGACTCTTTGCTTGGATCCATTGTAGAAGCTACAACATTACATGTTCATGGTTATCTGGATTCTAAATTTTTGGATAAAACAAAAAGAAATAGACCTTTAGTTAAACTCTTGATAAAATGCATTTAGTCTGGCACTTGCTAGGGACTAGCAAGATTTAGGCATGGGGGTATAATTGTGCAGCAGCCACAGGCCCTAATTCGTCTGAATTAAGCCAGAATCTAGCTTAACATAGGCATTCTGCATTTTGTGCCATTGGACTGCAATCGTTAATCCGAATCCATCCGCACAGTTGGATTTGTCATCTGAAGTCCGGATCTTCTTCAATTTTCCCATTGGCTCTTGCTCTTCTGTGGACTACATAGGGTGCTACAGGAGTCTGATTAATGCAATCTTGGACACGTTGGACTCCATTCATCGTTCTAAACAGATCCATAAGGTTGGATCAGTCATCCACAACCTCGAATTACCTGTAATGAGTAATACCTCTCAGATAGCATAGTAAAATGCATAAAACATATAAATCAATTATGATGTAAAATACGATGCATATGCATACAGAATGCCCATGTTAAGCTTGGTTTTGGCTTAATTCAGGAGAATTAGGGCCTATGGTTGTTGCGCAATCAGAGCCCTCAACACATACAACTATCCTTAAATCTGCCTCTTCTACACATACAAAACCTTCTCGAATCCGATCTCAACCCCAAGTTGCCACCGGAATCAACTTTTATTCTGATTCACCTCATGATGATCCGGTCGCATATGATTTTCCATCTTTTGATCAGGATTCGGATATCGATCAGACTGCAAATCATGCCCCATCTTTCTCTGATCACTTTCGTAGGATTCCTACATCCTCTACAGACACTTTTTCATTTGAGGATCCCTACTCTGACCAAGCTAATTGTAATTAGCCAAACCCACGATTTTCACTTCCATAACTTCTTGAGCCTCAGAGTATTTGGTGGGCACCATATCACTTGATCCACATCCATCAAACCACCAGATTGATTGGGTTTGGGCTGCATCATCAGCATGTTTATTTAAACAAGCACCTTGTTGGACCAACCAGGCCATTGATCAAGGTACTTGTTTTATAAAATTCATCTAATTTTACCACTCCTCCATGACAACTTTCTACTTGGCTGAAGGCATTGAATTTAGTGCTTAATGGGAGGTAACTTGTCATTTTAAAAACTTGAGATCCTTCTAATCATCCTTTAGAACTTCACATCTACTGCACTCCGAGTTCAATTTTAGAACAGCCAACTCCACCTTTGGTACACATACCAAAGCTTGAAATCGTCTACAACAGTCGTCTCGACCCATTCACCCAGCCATTGATCCTGTTCTAATCCTTGAAAGCAAGCTGATTCCATAGCCTCCAATTTACAATGAGGGCATTGCAAAACTTAGGCATGGGGGAGTGTTAAATTGCAAACATAAAAATTCAAGTTTCTGAAGGGTTCTCACAAAAAAATTACTTATATTCAAAAAATTAAAAAAAACATTCAAAAAAATCAAAAGATAAAAAATTGAAAAAGAACAAAATAATAGAAAGGGAGGAAATTTTTTAGCTTAATTGCATATCATTCTTGAGGAGGACAAGAGGAGGTGACTTAAATGCCAAAAAGAAGCTATAAGTTGAAACAAAAAAGGGATAGTCATTAGTAAATGATTATGGAATCTACTTAAGTTCTTGACTAAATCTAAAGAAAAGAAATTAAGTCCTAGAATAATAGAGAGACAAAGAGATTAGTATGAGTGCTGATCTTAGGCCTCTTAGGCATATTTTAGGGCTCAAAAATTCAAGTATCTGTTAAGATCTGGATAATCCTCAAGAGGTAGAGGAAAATGCGAAGCATATGTATTAGGTCTAAGGCTTAAGGATTATTCAACCTCATTAACTAACCTCTGGTTTGAGGGATTCGGTAACCTAAGCACCCTATTCCACACACAAGCTTGGCTTAGTGTGCTTAATAATCCAAATCACATAAAAGCATTTATTCTTTTCTGAAAAAGCTACCTTGATTAGGACTGACTTATCAATACAAGTTGATTTGGATGAGTCCTGACGTAGAGAGGTGGGAAATTCTCCTCGAAGATGTGTAATAACATACCATCTCCTCGGTGCTTGTCTCTTAGGATATCTAAATATCCTACCAAGGGCATGTAAGCACCTTGTGTCCGTTTAGATGCCATGGGTGGGATTATCACAAAATGTCGATTGCTAGGGCTTGAATTTAGCAATAGAATGCTATGGGCAGCACTATCTCGAAGTGTCGAAAGCCAAGGTTCTGGGGGTTGCATTGGGTGGTGCTATCTCAAAGCATCGATTGCCAGGGATCCTACGGGGATTGATGGTGGGAGCAAGGAATCCGATATAGACCTTGTTTTTAAGCCAATCCAAAGCTAGAAATAAAGAAAGGAAAAAGAGAGAGAAAACTCTCCAAAATTACAAAAGTTCTTTTTTCCCTCTCTTACAAAAATGTACTACAAACTAAACTTAGACTAACCATGTTACAAGCATGGGCGCTTTAACCATGGGGTCCAACAAGCCTTAGGATAGTTTATGTGGGCCTTAGAAACCCTCGCGGTAGACTGTGGAGAAAGCAGGTTAGGTCTGGATCATGGTTACTACATGAGTACCTCTAAGCCTATTGTTGGCACTTTGACCTAATTCCAAAGAGTACAAAGAATCAGGAATCTAAGCGTCAAAGGCATGGTCTAGAATTTGAGTTAATTTCATAAGATTTTGCTAAGGGACTAGCAAAAGTTAGGCATGGCAGTATGATGATAACGTTATCCTCATCCATATCTAGTTTAAATTAGTCATAATCAATTGATAAATGCTCCTACATAACCACCAAAGAGACATAGTTCACTACATGTCCATTCTGTGAGATAAGCATGAAAACAGATGTAAAGCTGCAGTTTTAACATAATATCCTAATTGCAGAACAATAATGGGGTTTCCTAAGGGTTAATTAGAGGTCAAATGTTCATTAATGTCTAATAAGTGGGTTCATGGAGACAGAAATGAGTTTTCGCGTGATTTGGGAATTAAATGACAACTAAAACCCTAAAAATAGAATCACTTAATTCACTGAGGTTTTGGTCAAGATAAAATTCATGTAAACCTTGTAAAAATCATAGAAGCATATTCTATAAGGTTTTGTAAGCTTCCTTTGACCATGGGAACCCAACTTAACCTAAAATAGTCTCAAAAAGACAATTGCCCTTATTTGTGTTTCTACCCAATTTACCTAGTCAAACATTGCCAAAACCTAAATCTAACTTCATCAGATTTCTTGAGTCTAAATTAGGCTTGTACCAAAATTTTGGCCCAATCAGAGATCATCTTGACCAAGTTTGCATTTTAATCCTATTCATACTCTTTTTCTTACTGGAAGCCCCTTAGCTTTTGAAACCTTTACGAATACCCCTTAACTTCATCGTCTTCTTCAGAAATAGGTCCCTGCCATCTTCAGACTCCTAAACCCAAGTCCAACGACCTTCAATCAAGGAGTTCTTCTTGCTTTCTCGCCCAAACCCTTCCAATTTTTGAAGGACAACTCCTGAGACAATCTCCTTCCATTTGAGCCATTCATTGGGATCTAATTCCTACTCAAAACCTAATGCGAATCATTCGAAGGATTGGGTCTGCTATTTCATGAAGCTTTGAAGCTTTCAAGCTTGGTCTCTAAGCTTGGAAAGCTCTCTTGAGACCTATTTTAGGACCCCTGAGGACAAATCATCCTCCTTAACTTTGTTTGGAGGCTAGTTCTCCCTTCTTCCCTTCTCCCCAACCTCCACCTCCACCAACACCTGTGAGCCCCTTCGTCTACCTTCTTCATCCCCTCTCACAAACTATAGCGAGCGAAGTCCTTCTTCCCATGATCATCCACGTCATGTGGTACTAGTAGACATCATCTCCCTCCTATCGTCGCTGCTCCTTTCACCAGAAGCTTCTCTCCTACGACATCGGCCATACCATACCCGACATCCTTCTTATCCCCTTTAACTGTTAGAGTAGGTTAGTTAGGTTTAGAGAGTCTCCTAGATTAGTTTACCCTATTCAAAAACCAAAAACAATCCTCGACCTACATGCACGACACCTTCGTTCTGACCTCTGACCACCACTCTGATGAGGGCTCCCCATCATCCCACCACACCACACACCTTGTTGAAACCCTCTACACCTCCGCCACATCACGCCCATCGAAACCCTCATCTTTATTCACCTTTCCATCCACTCGCATGACCCACCGAACAAACCCATCACCAACCACCTTCTTTGAAGTCATCCGACAACTACATGCCTCGCCTCACTACATAACCACTGCCATCGCACTCCACATCCACCGATGATGCTCGCAAGCACTTTTAATGTGGCCAAAAGGCCATTTTTGTGACTTGCAGGTTTCGACTCTCACCACCGTCACTGCCATTAGTGCCTTTCATGTTCTTCGATCTCCAGGCCATGTTGGTCCCAAGTGCTCGCTCCAGGTGGTGTGGAATCAACATTTCTAGGTTCCCAGGTCCTTGATTGGGGGAGTTAACCACAGCAGCCACGCTAATTGAAGAAACCTCCAGTTGCTGATTGCGCATGGAAGAAAGATGTGGGATTAGTCCGACATCGTAAGCTGACGAAGAGGAAGCAGTGCATAAATTGATTTTGTGGTTTCGTCAGCAGTGCATAAATTGATTTTGTGGTTGGGGCTTACCGCCTCCAACCATGAGGTGAGATCCCACTACACCCTCACTAACGACCTGTTATTGAGCATGGAAAACTACGTAATCAAAGTTGGTTTCAAAAAACCCATTGTTGTAGTTTGATTTGTGAAGAAATCTGTCAACAGATAAATTTATATTGAAATTTTAAGAATTCCAGGTCGAACACAGGGAGAATACGTCGATCAAAAATCCTCAATTTATATTTTTTTGTGTTTTTGTTTGAAAATGAAATAATTACAATGGAATTGATATAAACAATAAGGGAGAGAGAGAAAAATAACTTGATATAATCACAATGTTTTTACAACTACAAAGAGAGAAATGATTACAACTAGAAAGCAGAAAATTCTATTCTAGCAAGCGATTAAAAAGAAGGGAGAGGGATGTTATCATCCTCGACGAATGCTTCGAGGACGAGATGGATAGAGCGATGCCTAGAAGGCAGAGGATGAAGTGGGAAGAAGGAGGATGAAGTAGGAAGAAGTGGGAACGAGGTAGCACGTCATCGTCGTCGTGGGATCCACTTCCAGAATAGGGGCGAGAAAATTGGATTTAGCTCTAGGATAGCATCTTAGGTGTGGGACAAGCTTCTCTTGAGCTTTGGAGAGAGAGAGAAGTGAAGGAAGGGATGATGAACAAGTAGAGGAATTGAGGGAAAAATTATCATTTCCAGCTTAAAACATTAAAATCAGGTCTTTAGTGATGGATTTATCCGTCACTAAAGGTCTGATCGTGGGCGATGTGTGCGTGCCGTGTGCACCTCTTCCTTTGCCGCGCACAAAATGCACGGCCATGTCTTAACAATCACAGCCATCCAATCTTAAGATAGGATGGCTTAAAGTTGTCCTCTCCCGCACCTTCATTTGCGCTTAACCACGCTCTCGCGTGCAGTTGGGTGCGAGCACTATGCCTTTGATTACGCGTGTGGGTGATTGGATGATCTGAGCCACCCACAGTTGATTGCGTGGCCGTGATTAATCGCTTGCACGCTGCAGATGGCGAGTCGAATGTGCATCCCACGCTCGCACAATGCCGCTCAACCGTTGTGCTAGCAGTGCTTGTTGTCGCGCTTACACTTTAAGCTCGCACGCTTCAAGGCCGTTGGATCAAGATCCAATGGCCCAGATCTCACCTCACCATGAGTTCAAAAGAAATGGAGCAGTGCTGCGGCAAATTTGGGTGACTGACCATGTGGTGCCATCATGGCTGTCCAACTTCTGTGACATGTAGAAGGTGCCACGGATGTCGGATTGAGTCGATTTCTGTGTCGCTAAGCTGTGATCATTGATTTGAACCCATCCGTACAGTTGGATTTGTCATCTGAAGTGTAGATTAGCACCATCTTGGCCCTTGATCTTTAGGCTTGCTCGGTCTCTATCTGGTGCTACAGATGTCTGATCAGGGCGATCTTGGAGTTGTTGAACTCTAATCGTCACCCTGATTAGATTTGTACGGTTGGATCTTTGATCCAAGGCCCCGATTAAAACTCCCCCTGTCCTTAACCATAAATGGAGACAATTACTGTATAATTTGGACCTAAATGCGCAATTATGCATGTTATGCAATATTTACAATGCATGATGCTACTATGACACTAAGAACATGCATTAATAGACATTTTTGGCTATTTAGATGTATGCACATCACCTACCTAAACCCTAATCACTCCTCGGCTGTGACCCATGCCTACAACCATGGACCTAGGTACACATATTCGATTACCCAATTACTCGGCTACTTGAGAGAAAGATAAGAGGAGGAAAGAAAGAGAGAGACAGCGGGGAAGGGTGGGTTTTGCTCTCTTGAGGGTTGACTGAACACTTAGTCGTGAGTGTCCCTTTTGTGCTGGGAAAGAAAGAAAGGAGAATTTACAGAAGAGGATGGAAGGACGGAAGAAAAGCTAAGGAAGAAGAAGCTAAAGAGAAAGAAGGAAAGGAGAGAAGGTTGGCATGAGGAAGAAAAGAGGGAAAGTAGAAGAAAAGAAGAGAAGAAAGGCAGAAGAGAGAAGAACAGAACATTCAAAGTACTGTAGCAATGACATTTAAATTGTCTGATTTGCCCAAGAGGCATCTAATTGCTGTAGTATTCGAGCTACTATTACATTATTTGATATAATTGATAGTTGGATGCATGCTTAACTTAAGAAGGATATAAGTGTTGATTCAAATAACCATTGTTTTATATCCTCTTGTATTTTTGTCCCCATACTCTTGAGATGCATTGAGCTTCATTGAATATTTAATGTGACAGATTAATATTCATTATATATCATTATTGTGGTCATTTATTGTGCTCATTTATACTTTAATTAAGGATTAGTGCATAGATTACATATTTGCTCCCTATGTTAGACCTCGAACTTCATTTGGATATCTGAGTTTATAAATTGTATTTGTTGAGAGTTCGATTAAGGATTTTGCACAACAACATAGATAACTTAATATTAATCCTCTCTGGATAGTTTCAAACAACGAGACTCACCTCGAGTTTTGATTATAAATATTATCTGATTGACGAATTTTCTTGCGAATCGAACTACGACAACGGGTTCTCCCAAAACCCTAACTTTTCTTCGTGACGAATCTTTGCCCCATCAGTGTCCAAATGGATAATAGTTGTTCCAACTTGAACCTATAATCATTAAGTGGTGATCATATTTATTCATGAGCATATCTTTTCCGAGTTTGGTGTCCTGTGAGCAATCATTTCTGATGGGGGGACCCAATTCGTGAATGTGCACTTCCAGTTCCTGTTGAAGAAAAATGGGATATCACATCGGATTACGACTCCATATCATCCCCAGACTAATGGATTGGCTGAGCTCCTAAATTGAGAGATCAAGAAATTTCTTCAGGTCTATGTCTAACCTGACATAAAAGATTGGTCAGACTGACTTCCGGAAGCATTATGGGCCTATAGGACTGTTGATAAAACCCAGCTAGGGATGTCTCCATTCAGGCTAGTTTACAGGAAGGCATGTCACCTTCCTATAAAAATGGAGCATAAGGCCTACTAGGTAGTACGAAAGTTTAATTTGGATCTCGGGAAGGCAAGAATCCACTATGGGTTGTAAATGAGCAAGATTGTTGAACTACCCAATGATGCACACGAGAACTCGTGTATCTACAAGGAGTGGATTAAATCTTTTCATGGCAAGCACATTTCACGAAAGACTTTTTATCTTGGTCATGCCCGACTCAAGCTCTTCCTAGGAAAAGTAAGATTGAAGTGGACTGGACCCTTTCTGGTCTGGAGGATCTTTGGAAATTGAGCTGTTGAAATCAGTGAACCCAGTCAAGATTTGAATCCTTTTGTAGTGAATGGTCAAAGACTAAAACCCTTCCTTCAGCTAACTGAATTGAACTTGGCTAAACAATCTTTTAATCTCCATTCATCTTGAGTTGCATTGCACCTAGCAGATGGTAGTAAACTTAGTGCTTAACGGGAGGCAACCTCTCACTTGAAAACCTGATACCCTTCTTATCCTTCTTATAATGCACTTTAGGGTTCATACATTAGAACAATTGACTCTACCTCTAATATTTGTATTGGATCTTGAAATCTTTCGTAATTGCAATTCTAGGCAGACCACCCACCCTTTTAAACCTATTATAAAATATGAAGTAAGCTGAATTCGAACCCATCTTGTTTACAATGAGGGCATTACAAAACTTAGTCATGGAGGGGTACTAAAGTGAAAATGACTAGACATTCAATTTCCTTGAAGGGTTCTTACACACAAAAAAAATCCAATGAAAGGAGAGGAAATCTTTTGAACTGAATTGCAATTTTGAATGAGGAAGAAGGGAGAGACACAAAGAGGAAAATGAGCAAAATTGTGTTAGTCCCAACAAGTGATTATCGAAAAGATTACCTAAGTTCTAGGTTGGAACGAATCATAAATAAAGACCTAAAGTGCTAAACCATAGGGGATAAGTGTGATATACTGACTTTAGGCCTGTAGGGCCTATTTGACTAAAAAATTCAAGTATTTCTTAAGATATGGATTATTATTCAAGTGGATAAAGAAGTTGAGAAGCTGATGTATTATGCTTATGGTATAGGGAGTATCCAACCTCTTTTTCTACACTTTGGTTTGCCGGTCTTGGAAACTTAAGCATCCACATCTCATACACCTCTTGGTTTAGTAAGCTTAAAGAAGAATAATGCCAAAAATTCCTTTGTCTGAAAATAATGGTTTCTCGAAAATCTGACTTAGGAAAGGTTGGAAAATGCAAGTTGATTAGAGGAGTTCCTTCCACAAGAGAGGATTAAATACTCCCCTTGAGGACACGTTATAATAGGTCATCTCCTCGGTGCTTTTCTCTTAGGATATTTAAATATCCTACCAGGAGCATGTAAGAGCATTATGCTATTCAGGTGCCATGGGTAGCATTATCCAGAAATGTCGATTGCCAGGGCTTGGATTAGCTATAGAATGCCATGGGTGGCACTATCTCCTAGTGTCGATTGCCAAGGTTGGGCGATGCTTTCCCGAAGTATCGATTGCCAAGGACCTTACGAGTATCGATGATGGAAACAAGGAATCTGACACAGATGATACTGAGGGCTAATCCAAGGTTAGATTTAGAGGAGTCACAAATAATTACAAAAAGGGAAAAATCTTAAAAATATCCCCATCTCTGTTCTGATAAATACGCAGGCAATTTGAGCTTGGTCCTTTTGCATGAATGCATGGCTGCTTTAACCTCTGGGGTCAACAAACCCTTGGGAGGGCTCTAGGTCCTTAAAAACATTTCTCGAAGGCCCAAGGCCAAAGCCAATCAGGTTTATATCTTGGTCGGTACTTGAGTACCTTAAGGCCTAGGATTGGTATTTCAAACTAGTCTCTAGAGGTGTGGCACGATAAGGCATCCTGACAACAAATTCTAGTCTAGAGATCTGGTTCTGTTCCATAGGATTTTGCTCAGGACTAGTGAAATTTAGGCATGAGGGTATGATAGTAACACTACTATCTTCCATAATTGGCTTTATTTAGCTAATTTTCACAAATAAATGCTTTTTACTAATCATAAAAAGGGTAGAATTCAATTCTATCCTGAATTTGAGAAGCAAATGGAAATTAAGTTAGTTTCTCTATTTTAATGAGTATTTACAAATTTAGAATAACTAAGGGGTGAGCCTGTCCCTAATGAAAGGTCAAATGAGCTTAGAGTCCCAATAAGTAAGCTTGAACTGATTGATTCAGGGTTTTCTAGGAATTGAAGGTTAATTTACGAATAAAAACCCTAATTATAGCCTCACTTTAATTGAAATAATTATGATTGAAATAAATGTAATCTAAACCTTCTAAAAATCATTAGAAAATATTTTATGATGTTTGGAACAATCACTTTTACAAAATGAACCCATTTTCACCAAAAATAGAGATCAAGAGAGGAAATTGATACATTTTTGGTTAAAGTGTAAATTGCCAAGTCAAAATTCATCAAAACCCAAATTTTAGGTCACTATTAGATTCCTTAGGTCCAAATTAGGTTACTTCTAAATTTGGAGCCCAATCAAAGTCCATCTTGACCAAGTTTACAATTTACCCCATTAGTCTCTGATTATTACAAAGCCCTCCTATGTTTTGAATCTTGGTGCATCAAGGTCCTTGGCTGACGTGACACTAACGTCCGTCAAACTTCTTCAGAAAATGAGTTGGAGAGCAACCCATCCTGCACAAAAATTAGATTGGCTCCAAATCGACCAAGTCTTGATCAAATTCCACCAAATTTGGTAGGATTGATCGCCACATCAAGACCAATCGAGAAAGCTAGATCACGAGCTACAGTTTGGAGTGAATCACCTCTATTTTGGATGAGAGTTGGTCATCCAAATATGACCAAATTCACAATCAAATCTTGCAAATTTACGTTTGATTGATGTTGAATTCTACACTATTTAAAGGTTTGGACTTTTCCAAGCACAAACCATGCTCAAGTTCATCTCATTTCCTCTTCTTCCTCTCCACGTTGGCAACATTAAAGCACCTTGAAGCTCCACTACTGATGGTAGCACCAAAATTGGTGTTAATAAACCTAATTTAGCTTAACTATAGTAATAAATGCCCGTTAATATTCATCTGAGGCACATAATTCTACTCTGAACTGAATATGAGAAGAAGAAAAAATAAGTTACTTATGCCATTTTAATGCCTAATCACAATTGCAGATTAAATGTGGGGTTAATCATTACTTAATCAAAAGTCAAATGTGCTTAATTTCCTGCAAAGTTGTTTTGAGCTAAATGAATTAGGGTTTTCTACATTCTATGGATTAATTTATTACATGAAAACCCTAATTAACAGCCTTACTTCAATTAAATGAGTCCTGGTAGAAATAAATGAAATATAGGCCTCCTAAAAGTCATTTTAAAATATTCTAAGAGGTTTGTAACCTTCGCTTTGACAATTGGAACCTATCTTAACCAAAAATAGACTTCAGTAGGTGTTTATTCCATTTTCGGCTTCTTTGTAATTTACCCAGTAAAACGATGTCAAAACCCAAATATAATGCCGCCATTTGTTTCCTTTGGTTCAAATTAGGTTCACCCCAAAATTTTAACCCAATCAGAGTCCACCTTGACCTAGTTTGCATTTGAACCCATAGATCCTATTTTCTACTCTCTGACCCCATTTCTCTTACAAATGTGGCCCCTACTTCTCATATTTCTTGCAAAAAGGTCCTCCATCGCCTTCTCCTTCCTCACCATGTGAATGCTGAAGCCCCTAATCAACCCATGGCCGCAAGATTTGAGGAAGGTTTTAGACCTTCAAATCACCGCCAAATCCAACCAAAATTTGTGGAAATGGCAATTAGATCTTGCTTTATCACATGAGCCGTCTTCAGGGACTCAATCACCATCGAAATATTGTTGAGGAGCCCGAGTTTGTCATTCACTGAAATCAACCTTAGACAAGTAGAATCTTGCCTTGTTTGATCTCAAATAGAGAGGAAAAACCCTTTATTTAAAGGGTCGCATGCTTCTAAGCACAAAATTGTGCTTAATTTTGCCCAATACCCCTCTCTTCTTCCTCCTCGCTGGAAAAATCAGTGCACCACTGGAGTTACCTCGAACCCACTTCATCCCCATCTACCACGTACAATAGGTGGAGGGGTTTTCTTTCTTGTACTCCCAGGACCTCCGCACAAAGTTTCAACCTCCATTTCCTCTTCAAATGCTTCGACCATCCTTCCTTCTTCCTTAGCTCCAGTGTACCTTCGGAAAACTCCTCCAATCCTCCTTTCATCTAATTAGGTTAGAGTTTCTCTCTCTCTCTCTCTCCCTCACTTAGCCTTAGGGAGATCTTGAGCTTCGTTCATCCGCTCTACCATCTTCTCCAACATCGGTCACTAACCGTAATGACCACCTTCATCGCTGACCACCTCTGCCACCCTATCACCCAAATTGAGTTAGGCAAAAGTTTGCCCTCACCACCACACAACTTTTCCCCAACTCAATTTACCCCTCCATCGCCTCCGTCATCCCCTCGAACCACAACTACCGGAGCTACACACCCTTGCTCCGACCGGCTGCCACACTGCACCAAACGCCTAGTCACCACCACCATTAGCTCCACCTCACCACGGTGGAGATTCCTAGCCATTTAATTTGGGCTCTAAGGCCATGTTTTCTTTGGAGGTGTATCTCCGGCGCTGTTTGTCTTCCTTATCTCCATTCACCGTTGACTGACCGCCTCGCGGAAAATTGCCACCATCCTCGTACACAAAATAGCATCGGGGGTCTTCGTAGACCCTTAATTTGAGGAATTGAAGCCACCTTATGTTTCAATTGATCTGCAAGCCTCCACACTAAAGAATATGAAGAAGGTGGAAGGCAAGGGACTTAGTCCCACATCATGGTTAGTTAAATTTGAGATTCATTCATAACCTTTAGCATACCCTATCCCGTTGAACAAGCACACAAGGGGTCGAGTCCACTGTAGCACGCACCCACACACACCCTCGCCTACCTCCCATACCTAAGCAGTCCTAGGTTCGAATCCAGATCAGATTATAAAGAAAAGAGAGATAGGAAGAGGTTATTGGGCCAAGAAAGAGGCGGGTTTTTCTTTGAGCTGATATCAGACATCTGGACTTGGATCTAAATTCTCATTTTAAGTTGTTTGAGGGCTTTGGGCGAAGTCTGATTACAACCTTGAGTTCACTTTGGGTTGAGATTTACTAAGTGTTGAAGAGAGTTATCCTCTCTAGTTGCAACCAATTTTTTCGCTCTTTGGCACTTAACGCATGTATATTATGTTGAGTTTGATATATATTTTGATTTACATTGGGTATATTTCTGTTATATCAATCTTTTGAGCATTATTTGATTAGTGGTTAATTGCAATCACTTGCTCCTTGAGACGAATTCGAAACTCAAATTTTGAGCAAAAAAATTTAAGTGTTATTCGTTGTTTTCGTTGCTATACTACAACGCATATTTCAAACTCAATGAAAGCACGTTAGCATTTTAGCACCAATGTCAGGGAGCAACGCGCAATTCATCACTGTCATATTCATTCTGATTTGGAATCTAACTTGCTATATCATTTTTTTGTGTTGTTGCGAGGTGAATTACCATTGAAGATCGTGCACTCGTGCAACCATAGCAGAGGTAGGTAATCACTTTTTCTCTCTCCCATAGTCCCCTCATCTTTTGGAAAAGGAAGAAAGGAATGAAATGGAATTAGGAATCAAAGCTACCTTACTTTCCTCGTAATCATCATTAAAGGCAAGAGTTTTTCCTGATTTGATTGATGTGATTAGATTTGATTAGAGATTCCCAATCTTGATACTTGCACCAATTAGGGACATTAAGCATCTTGGGCTATTCACCTTCTTATTTGACCCCAAGGTGCTATCTTTGGAATCAATTGGACTTGGGAATAGAATAAAATTAGGGTTTACGCATTAGGGCAATAAGGGTTAGCACACATTTGTCTACTAAAAAGGAAATAAACCTTTCCGAATTGTGTGCCACCTAAGGTCCTGTTTGAATTGGTTAATCATCAAAGCCCTGGAAGTCAGGCTCTAAGATTACTTGAATCTTAAAAGTTAAGACCTAATAACTTGTTTGCAAATTGAAACAGGGTGATTCGGGTAGCTTAACCTGAATTCCATCCTCAATTTTAGGGTAGGTCAGAGGAAGTTGGTTCATTTTGTGATGCAACCAACCTCCAACTTAGGCCACAATTTGAATTAATTCTAAATTTAAGTGAAACTCAAGGCACAATCAAGCTTAAAATTGGTAGACTTAAGTCTCAATTCATACATTCCAATCTTCTTGGAATTACGGTGACAAGGAAGGTCAGGCGAGGGAAACCTTGTAACCTATGGGGATGCTCTACCGTGTAGTGGTCTTTGCAAGACTCCCTCTTCCTACCTACCCAAGTAATTCTTGGGTGTGTGGATTTTTGATCAAGAGGTCCATCTACCTAAAATAACCTTAGTCATCCAATCTTTTGGATGCCTTGATTGGGTCCAGAACATTCCCAATCCCTCATTTGATTCTATAGTGCATGTATGGGAGGAGGTCCTTAAGACCTTTTTTAACCATCCACTAGCGATTCATTCTCATCAAGGTAAAACCCCAACCAACTTCTTTGGGTTCTTTTCTGATCCACTTAATATCTCTTCTGATACATCTACATTTAAACCCATTTCTCCATCCTCCGCTACCACAGAGAATCAAGATCCTGAAGGAGTTGGTGAGATTCAAAACCTACAAGACCAGTTGCATACTCTTACTTATTTGATCCATGCACTGGTCAATCCCTGAGCATGTCCATAGATGCGGGACCATTATTATAACACAACTGTTGCCATAGAACCGAGAGTGCAGATTCAGGTTGGGGGAGATGAAACAGAATTGAATCCAAATATATTAATGTGATGCCCCACCTTGATGGATTAGGCTCTAAAGACCCTTTCCAACACGTTCAAGAATTAAAGCACCTGGCCTAGACTATCGGTCCAACTGTTCAAAATCAAAACACCTTGGTCATGAAGATATTCCCATTCTCTTTGAAGGATAACCCTACCCATTGGTATCAGTCTCTGACTCGATCAATCAACACCTGAGATGGTTTACAAGCTAAATTTCTCAAGAAATTCTTCCATGTTGGATGCACGAATGCCCTAAGGCACTAAATCACACATTTCACACAAAATGAGACGGAACCACTTCACAAGGCATGGGATCTCTTTTTGGATCTCATGCGAAAATGCCCTCATCACAGAGTTCCTAAATGGAAACAAGTCAAGTCTTTTTAATAGGGACTTCGTGAAGATAACCGATTATTTGTCAATATATCCTTTTCCGCTAGTGGCTGGTTCCTATTTTAAATTTAGGAGATCTTGGCTGAGGGAAATAGGGTTCAGAGACATGCTTGCCAGCTGGTGGAGGTCACAGCAGGGTGAGGGTACAGCCACCTCCAGATTGGCTTCTAAGCTTAAGGCTCTGAAAGGCATGCTGAAGGAGTATGGAGATATTGTCTCAGTTCTTAGACATCAGAAGCATCATGACGCCTTGCTGAAAATTCAGGAACTAGATACCAAGGAAGCTGTGGACCATCTATCTGAACTTGATCTTGCTGACAGAAGAAGATGGCAGAGGATGGTAATTGAAGAAGACCTGAAATTGGAGATGGATTGGAGGGAGCGATCTAGACAGCTATGGCTAAGTGAGGGGGATGCAAACACCAAATTTTTTCATTTGGCTGCTAGCTCTAGGAGGAGAACAAATCTGATCTCATCAATGGTTGTAGAGGGGCAAAGAATTACCTCCTTATCTGATATCAGAACTACGGCCGTCAGATACTTCAAGGAATCTTCAAGAGCTGTAGGTAGGGGCAACTGGAGAATGACAACAAATGATTTGCCCAGGATTAATGAGTATCAAGGGGCCGGCCTGATTGAATCTATTTCTGAGGCTGAAGTGTTGAAGGCTATTAATGATCTTAATTGTGAAGGATCGCCTGGTCCTGATGGAATCCAGGTTTTCTTCTACAAAGAACTATGGGACATTATGGGCTCAGAGGTTATGGGGGTAATTAGAGAATTCCAAAGTGGCAATTTTGGCCTTGAAAGAATTAATAGACCTTATCTGTTTCTTTTGCCTAAAACTCCAGGTGCTGAATCTTTCCAAGAATTTAGACCCATTACTCTTTCTAACTCCTTATATCTGGTGATCGGAAAGGTCCTGGCTAATAGATTGAGGCCTGTACTGCAAGATTTGATCCATCCTACTAAGTCTGCCTTCCTCCCTAGTAGATCCCTACAAGAATCGTTTATATTGGCCCAAGAGGTGGTTTGTCACTAGCATAAGAGGAGATGTAAGGCCTTCATGTCGAAGGTCAATTTTCGTAGGGCTTATGACTCAATCAGCTGGCCTTATTTATCGGATGTGCTTAAAAGAAGGGGCTTTCCCCCTACTTGGATAGCTTGGGTTAAGAGATGTATTACCACGGCCTCCTTTACCCCTCTAATAAATGGGCAACCCTGTGGTGCATGGATCCAGCCTCAATGTGGCATCAGGCAAGGATGCCCCCTGGCCCCACTGATATTTAATTTGGCAGTTGACAGTTTAGCCTGGTTTGTTTGTAAGCTTTCTGAAGTGGGTCTTGTTAGAGGATATTCGCTCTCTTGCAGGAACAGTCTGGCTCCCATTCTTCAATATGCAGATGATACTGTCTTTTTTGTTGAAGGATCCATGGATGGAGCGTTGGCTTTGCACCACTTGGTTGATATCTTTGGTGAGCTTTCTGGACTGAGGTTAAATAGGGACAAGTCTGGTTTGGTCTACTTTGGTTTATCTAAGGTGGAGCAAGAGGCCTTAGCAACCATCCTGATGACTCCCCACATCAGTCTTCCTATTAGATATCTTGGGCTGCCTTTGAGGTTTTCCAGGCTAAAGAGGGGTGATTGGAATTGCCTTTTTGACAAGATCTCTATGAAACTTGATGGTTGGCACAACAGATTCTTATCTAGAGGTGGAAGGCTTATCTTGCTCAATTCGGTGATCACCTCCATCCCTATTTTCTACTTCTCCATTTTCAAAGCACCATGATCCGTTTGGAAAAGATTGGATGTGATGAGGAAGAGATTTTTTTGGAAGGGAGCTAGACACAAGGGCAGCTTCTTGCAGCCTCTCAAATGGGATCAAATCTGCTATCCTAAGGAGCTGGGTGGTCTTGGGATCAAGTCCTTGCAGCACTTTAATGATGCCTTACTGCTCAAATGGGCTGTTAAGCTGCTGCAAGGTGATCTGAAACCGTGGTCTGATCTGATCAGTGATAGATATGGAGCTTCCAACAGCAGATTTTCCAGACTTCAGCCAAACTGTCCATCACCTTTCTGGAAATCAGTAACTAAGGCTTTGGCTGATCACTTCCATCTGCTGCAACCATCACTTGGAGATGGCAGGTCTTTCAGATTCTAGAAGGAGGAATGGTCTGAATTGGGGGTCTTGAGGGAGCTCTATCCGAGAGCTTTTGATGCAGCAGCTGACAAGAATGCTATGATCAGCAAGATCTGGTCGTGCAGCAGCAGCAGTTGGATTCTAGATGATATGCAATCCAGCAGCAGCAGACGAACAACCCGGTTATGGGATGAGAAGAGAAGGCTTTTATTAAACCTTGAAAATTTCAGACCTAGGCCTGGAATAGAGGACAGATATCTATGGGATGGGATCTATAGTGTCAAATCTGGGTATAACAGAATGCTAAATTTTGAAGAGGGATGGAGACATGATTCCATTGATAAGAAGATATGGTTGTTAAAAATTCCTCTCAAGGTGCAAATCTTCCTTTGGCTGTGCAGGAGGGATGGATTAATCACAAGTGACCTACGCCACAGAAGATTGGGTACTGATCATCATGTGTGTTTTTTATGTTAGATGAGCACTGATAATGTAAATCACCTCTTCTCTTCTTGCCTTATCACTGATGTCATTTGGAGAAAAATTTGTCAGGAGCCCTTACCAAAGTGGGATTCTATGTGGCATGGGTTTGAGGTGAGAGGGAAACCACATGTCCACGTGGCTGCTTCTATTTGGTGTGTATGGAAGGCAAGGAATGAGAGACTTTTTCAGGAGAGGCCGGTATGTTGTGAAAATATTGTAAGAGAGTGCTGGTCCCTCATACATTCTTGGGGATCCTGTTTGTAATCTCCCTTCTTTGCACATAATATACTACTCCGGACAGCTACCGCAGGATGATAGCTCTCCTTTCTGTTTCAAAAAAAATATATCCTATTTGAGCAACTTCATAGGCAAAGATAAAGACACTGTTTTGCAGATTCTCGAGAACATGTGCAAGAACTCCATAAATAATGAGTCTATGGGTATGTTCAATCGGACGACTACCCATGCATCGGCAAACATCAGAGGGGCACATGAGGCACGAGATCTATCTGCCTCCGTCGATCTGGAGTTGTGACCAATCAATTGGATATGGCCTCCATTATCGGGAAGAAGTTGGACAATTTGGTTTGCCAACTCCAAAAGGTCACTTCTTCTCAGTAAAACATGTATGCGCTTCCTAAAGGTTTCGACAGAGGGGGGTGAGATATGCATGATACAAAATAAAATGAAAAATATGGTATCAATCACACAAAAAGAGTAATCTCACATGTACACAAGTATTTTTTTGTGGGAACCCAAACCCGGCTAAAAGCCGCCACCTAAGCCTCTCTACTTAGGATTTTTCAATCAACCAAGTTGATCAAATCCACTAACCAAACTACTTAACACGAGGGTAGTGCAACCTATTAGAACTGACGCCACTTTGAACCTGAGGGTACTATACCTCAAAAGAACTCCCTTCATGAGGAGTATTTTGTCTCATGAGGGAGACGAGAATTCGCAAAGAAAATACCAAATAAAGATAATTATAATATATCCTATAGGGCAACAAACTATGTTTTCAATCTAGCCACTATAGGCAAAGAAAACTTCCCTTTGGTGGAAGTGTGTTGGCTAGCAACACGGGTGCGTGATCCAAGCAAGGCACGATGGCACTCTCGTATGTAATTGTGGGAGAGTGGGTGCATAGTGAATATTGTGCTCTCTAGTGTGGGCTAGAAGATCTTGGAGAGAAACAAAAATTCTCTTCTTGATTATCTCTTCTTTGACACAATAATGGTGGAAGTAATACTCTCTTGGTGTGCCTAGCTTAGGAAGGTGATCCATTATTTATAGAGGTCCTAGGAAGGCTTTGGAAGGCCTTAGAAGGCTTCAACAGCTGTTGGCAATTAACCTAAAACATCTGGTTCTAAGGTCAGATGTCTAGGCCATTGTTTAATCTATGGATCAGTCGCCTGATCTAGAAGGGTAGAAGATCTGATTAGGGTTGGATCAAGACGTCTGGAAATATAATTGGATGTCTAATGTATGATGGTTTTCCTTCCTGTTTTGTCCAGACCTAAACAAGGTTCTAGGATAAGTTGCCCAGACAATAAATCGCACATTTTGCAATTTATTTGGACATCTGGAAATGCAAATCACTGTAGGAACGGATTTCCCGAGGCTCAAACGGCTATAATCACTAGCAAATGTGATTTAGGGGTGGATTGAGCCTAACGTCTATTTATCAAACATCTAGGGTGATTTATGGATGCCTGAAAGTGAATGTAAATCAGAGTAAAAGTTAATCCTCAATGATTAAGTCTGACAAAGCCAACAGCCCTCTAGTTGGACATCTAGCAAGGTCATCAGATGTCCTCTAAGACATCTGGACTAAGTGTTAGATGTTTGAAAGTGGCAAACAGAGGGTGATTTCCAGCCTAAGTGTCTTGGACATCTGATCAAACAGTCAGACGTCTTAAAGTCTAAGATCAGATGTTTGATGTCTAGATTGAACATCTGATTAGGCTATCTGATGCCTAATTTCATTTTGTAAGTTCTCTACGAGATGTCCAAATATTCTAGGGTTATGTATGTGATCCTAGGACTATTGTATGGTACTTTGAGGCTCCTTAAGAAATAATCTAAGTAACAAAAGAGCAAAGAACAAAAAAATACAAATAGAAAATACAAGACAGACAAACGTCTTTCCTATTATTCATCTTCTTGTCTTCAAGCTCTCGCTCCACACGAAACTCCTCCTCCATCAAGCTCCTCCAATCTGCCATGGATGAGAGCTTGAGCTTCTCCACACTTGTAAACATTTGCACTTATCAAGAAACTATAACTCAAATGCAAACATTAAATAGCAAGTGTTTTGTTATCATCAAAACTAACGATCGTGGTGCCCTTGCACCAAGAAATCCACCTACTGGGAGGGAGGTCGTGCATAACATTCACCACCACTCATATCATGGGATGGATGCCTATCCACTCACATCTAATATTGGTTTTGGAAGAAACTTCAAACCAACTCACTTTAGTTAGGTTTCTCTGAATCCCTGTACGATGATTACTCAAGAGCTAGTCAACCTTGCAAACTGCTCCACACTGTCCACATTGATCAATTCTGTAACTCTTACAACCCTGGATTGTATAATCATCCGAACTTCACTTGGTCGGGAAATAATCAGAACTTTAGACATCAATTGCAACCCTGACCACAAAATCTGCATCCATATCAGTTTGCTCATCTAAGGCCCAACCCGAGCTTTCAATCAGGGACTAGCATGGGTGACTAGATGAGCCTGATTCTGTAGACTTTGTCTAATATGCAGAATACTAAAGCGGCCATGCAGAGGCAACATAATACAGACATTACAGAGGTTCGTAATTGATAGCGCGACTTTCGCGTGTTTGAAATTGGGGTTACGAGTAATCAGTTGTCGTAGTTGCAAAACTTGAAATCTAATATAATTTATATTGAAACTCCAAGGTAGTCCCAGGTTGAACACAGGGAGGTGACATTTACTTTGTATGAAAACCACGCTTTGATTTGTTTCTTTTTGGTGTTTTGTGGTTTTGTTATTTTTTTGTTTTTTAAATAAAATGACAAGCAATCACAAGAGAGGGTTGGAATCGAATATGATATATTACATGAATGTCAATTACAATAATCTAGAAAACATAAGAAGAGGGGGAGGTGATAAGAAATCTCTCAAATTGGTAGTTCGGCGAGATAATTGCACCAGGCGGAAGCTCGAACGAAGGAGTTGGGAAGCAGGACGACGAAGGAGAGAAGCAAGAGGATGTTTGGTAGAGGAAAGCTTCAGTGTAGCTCGATAATGGAGGTGAGAAGTCAGAGATGATCTGCTACTGGAATGGAGGTGGGAGGATGGCTCCAAGGAGACCTATGAATGGGGATGGGAAGTTGGAGGAGTATTTGGAGGGGCAGAGTTTCCTTACACTAATAAGTGCCATGGGAGCTTTAGAGCAAGCTCTAACAGAGTGTTGGTAGGCTTGCTAGAGTTTGGGAGTAGGTGGGAGTAGAGTAGGTAGAGATGGCTTGGATTGGAGGGGGTGTGGGTTCTTTTATAGTAGATGAAAAGTGGCCAGAATAAGCACAGGACCATTAGCGACCTCCAGGTCATCACCATAGGTGTCGCTGTAGGTAGCTCACTCTCACTCACGTATGCAGCTGGCCTTGCTGGCATGCAAACAATTAGCGATGGTTGTGATCATTGCTGAATGTCTACCAAGCTGTTACTGAAGGTTGTTGCCAGCCGAGCACACCACCACTCACGCCTGCAACTAGTATACGCGTCATGTGCCCTTGGTCACGTGCTTGCTTGCACTGCGCTACGGCTGGCCAAGCGTGTGCGTGCCTCAAATTTCTAATTTGGGGTGTTCGTGGATCTTGAACCCGCACCCCTTGATTAGCAGAAGGCACTTAGCCACTGCGCTAGGTTCTCCCTTGAGTCGCAAAGAGGCATACAGTGTGGAGGCCTCTCAACTATTGGATCAAGATCGAACGGCTCAAAATGAACATCACAGATGATGCAGAGGTGGGAGCAGGCATTGCTGGCTAGTGATGGGCAGCTTGGATGGAGCCATGTGGCACCATCTGGGTCGTCCGTTCTTCTTTTTGTTGCGGTGGGTGGCACGGTGCTTGTATTGACTTGATTTTCATGTTTTTGGACTGTGATCGTCGCTCTGGATCCATCCGTACAGTCGGATTTTAATCGGAAGCCTGTAAAGATGTCGCATTGCCCTCTTGGCCATTGATCTTTCTCAGACTTCATATGATGCTACGGGACTCTGATCTAGATGATTTCGAAGGCGTTAGCCTCCGATTGTCATCCTAATCAGATCATTACGATCCGATCATTCATCCGAGGCCTTGAAATAAATCCTCTTCTCTCCTTATCATAAAAGAAATGCAATTAACCTAAATTTTATGCAACTACTCTAAATGCAGAATGATGCATCCTATGCAATACTTATAACATGAAATGCAAATCTAAGCCTCGGAACATGCATGAATAGGCTTTTTATCTTCAATAATTGTGTCTACATCAGTAATCAACTCGCACAAATGGCTCAGACTCACCAGCCTGGTGCACTTCCTTCCCAACCTCTGCCTAACTTGAATAATGCACAGAACTAGTGATGTGTTGTGAACCCAAATCAGGGTCAACCACATTATGTCTATTAGGATCCACTTGCACCACCACCTAATTGGTCGGAGGTTTCGACATCATACATGGGATATCTGCAACAACCTCATCTCTTGCCAACTCCAACTCCCAATCCAAACCAGACAGGCCTAAACTCTATCACTACTTGAAGTGGCAAGGTTGCACAGGACCCACCTTATCCTAACCAACATTGGTCCAGGTAGTTTATGGCCGAAACCAAGAGTGGATACCAAGGACAATCCCACCCTAGACCCAGAGCCTGAACCAACCTTGGAGAAATCTATATACATTCCATTTCCCGAGGCTTCTGCAAAAGGAAATAGGAAATCCAAACTTGTGGCACTTGAAGAGGACTTGGTCAAGCTCTTTGAGCAAGTGCAAATAAACATTCCCATGATGGATACGATCTTCCATGGACCGACTTATGATTTGAGAAAACAGAGGATTTGTAAATCAAGGTTTTTATTGTTGTATTCATGAATCCAATCACTTTGAAATTTATAAAAATCGAGTACTTAGAAAGTATTCAAGTTGTCCTAAGGGAGTCGAAAATGCAAATTAGAAGTCTCTCCGTTGAAAAACGAAACTCAACTTTCATTTTGAATTTTGGTATATATGAATTTTTTTTCGATTTTGAAATAATAGGCAATGGGGAGTGAATACACAAAATGGAACTACGCCTATCACAAATATCTAAATGGTAGGGAGAATCTCTCTCTAAGCTCACCCTAGGTAAGTAAAGACCTAGGATAATTATAGAGAGAGTGAGTGCACTAACTACAAGAAAAATAGATAGATAAATTTCAACAAAAATTGAAAGGCAACTTATATTGAGGAGAAAATTATTTTACAGAAATTTTTGTAGTGGAATGCTTCTACTACAAAAGTGAGAATACAAAAGAAAGAAAACAAAATCCTCTTGATAATGATGATGAAGAGGAAGGAATCCTTGCTCCAAGCTCAGCTACTCCTGGGCTTAAAAAGGATACTCCAACTCCTTCCTTGAAATGCTCCTCCAAGTTGATGATGGTCCTCCCTGGAAAACCCTAGATGGGGCATGCCTTTCTACTCTTAAAGTGGAAGAATTCCCCACTCAATTCACCTCCTTAGGGTGGACATTGACCACCCTAAAAGTCCTCTATAGCCATCCTCCTTGCCTAGCTCTCCTTGGAATTGACCCCCTATCTTCACTCAAGGGAAAAGGGAAGAGGGGAAGGCACAGAGGAGACAAAGTTGTCTCCTTAATCTTCTTCTTCTTGTTCTCCTCTTGGCTGAATCTAGGTGCTGGTTATAGGTGGAAGCATGATAGAAGAATGTAGCCAAGTGTAGGTTTGAATGTGGTGGTTATGTGGGTATAAATAAAGTTGTAAGGGGGAAGGATAGGTATGTATGTAGTGGATGGCTAGGATGGCCTTTGGGGGTGGTTATGGGGATCCAAAGACCAAGTATACTTGGTGCCAAACGAAGGGATATGAAGGGGGTTTGGTGGCTTTATGGTGGACAATTAAGATAAGGTTTAGGAGGTGGTTAGGTGATCATATGGTGGACGGTATTTGGTGCCAACCTAAAGGGTTCTTAGGTGGTAGTTATGGGTGGAAGGGGTGGCGACAAGGTGGTGGTTAATGCCATAGCTGGCACCAAAATAAGGGCCTTCTCGAAGGGCTCTTGTTGGCACGAACTTTGGAAGGTTGAGATGGGCTTTATGGATGATGGATGGTGGAGATTGATTGGATTTTTGAGGAAAGAATTTGAGCCACATGTGGGTTGTTCTGAGGGGTGGTTGGCACCACTTTTTGGTGGCTCTTGGAGGTGGTGGTGGTGTGTGCATGGTGCCGCCATGTTGGAGTGGAGGTAGGTAGCTTAAGTGGTGGCCTTGGAGTAGAGTTATGGTGGAGATTTCATTGAGTTCAAGGTTGGGATTCCATGGAGGTGATTTAGCTAAGCTAATCTTGCTAAGCTAGCTTAGCTTGTAGATGAATGGAGTAGGAAGTAAAGGGAGCTAGGGTTTTGTAGAAAGAGTTGAGGAGGAGAGACCTTTGAGCTATAGTGGAGCTGATGGCTGCTGAAGAGAGCTGCAAAGAGCTACCTTAGCTGGCTTGGCAAGATAGTTCATTGGTAGTTGCTAAAACAAGCTAAGATGAGCTAGCTTTTACTGATGTGAGCTGAGGTGAGTTGGGTTTGGTCTTCCCAAAGATTACCGAGCTAGCTAGAGTGGCTAGCTTAGGTCAAGTAACTCAACTCAACAAAGTTGAGCTGAGTTAAGTCTTCAGGAGTTGGATTTGAGTTGGCCTAAGCTGATTGAGGTCTTCTTCAGCAAACTAAGCTTAGCTAGTTGATGGCAGTTGCTAGTTCTAGTCAGGTAGAGCTTCCAGTAAACTATTCCGAGCTGGAGGAGCAGGAATGGAGTTGGAATGGAGCTAGGATCAACTGTCTTGAGCTAGTTTGAGCTGCCATCCATCTGAGGTGAACTAGCTAAAGTTAATATTCAACTGAGATGAGCTGAATGAAGCCAAGGATGAGTTGATCCAGCTAGAAGGAGCTGGGATCCAGTTGGGTTTGGGCTTCCTCTTCACCTTCTGCCTTCTAAGAGATAGGGTTTACTGGATCTCACAATTTGTTCATCGCTAACACTCAAATAAATGTGTCAAAAATACAAAAAGTATGCAATGTATGCGTATCCTAGATGATCCCTAAATGCAGCCCAAAATCGCATTTGCGAAGATAAAACCCTAAGAGCTAGAATGATTTTAAGGCATAAGAATGATGTCAAATTCGAGTTTATCAGCTTACGCATGATTTGTAAATGATTTGTGTACACCAAAGCATAGATGTGTGTTGTCAGAGCAAGTAAGCTCTATAATTTTGAGTAAACTCTTGCAAAAGGGAAAGGATCTTGGCGCCCCTTTGATCTCCTGCAAGATAGGGAATTTGGACTTTGATCAAGCTTTATTGGATCTAGGAGACTCCATAAACCTGATTCCCACCTCCCTACAAGATCATTTTTAGGAGATTGAGCTCAAATTGACTAAGGTGACTCTACAGTTAGCTGACAAATCTATTAAGTCAACATGAGAAGTTATTAAGGATGTTCTAGTTAGGGTACAAGATTTTTATTTCCCGGTGGATTTCATAGTCCTGGATATCGATACTCCTAAAAATCTAAGACATACACCGATTATCTTGGGAAGATCGTTCCTAGCAACTGCTAGGCCAAATATCAACTACAAAGAGGGCCATATTGAGTTAAAATTCAGGGACAAAACAATGAGGATTGACATCTTTAAGGCCCAAAAAGGAATAAACTATGTAGCAATCAAAAAAGTTTGTGCCAAAAGTTCTCTGGTTGAGGATCCAATTCCTGAGGTGAACTTGATTCTCCAAGAACGTCAACCGCAAGAAGATCTTGACCCACAGATTAGGGAGCCTGAATTTGATTTTGACCTATCTCTAGCTTCCTCCTTAGCTTTTGAGGCTAGTTCCAAAACCCTACTTGCTACTAATAACCTAGTATTGGAGTTGAAACCTCTCTTAGATCACCTTTAATATGTGTTTTTAGGTGTGAATCAAACGATTCCTTAGATTATCAACTCTAAACTAACCTTTGATCAAGAAACAAAACTGATTCCTGTCCTTTAGCAGCATCGCAGAGCCATTGGATGGACTCTAGATCACCTAACTATAATAAGTCCCTCATACTATACTCGTCGTATATGTACCGAAGAGGGCTCACGACCTTCTCGCGAGATGCAGAGAATACTTAACCCAAATATTTAGGAGGTCGTGAGAAAGGAGATCATCAAGTGGATTGATGCGGAAATCATCTACCATGATGGAGCTTCCCAGCCATTTAATTTGGGCCCTAGGGTCATGTTTTCGTTGCATGTGTATCTCCAGCATCGGACATCTTCCTCATCTCTATTCATTATCGACTGGCCTCCGAGAAGTGAATTTCTACCATCCTCGTACACAAAATAGCATAAGGGATCTTCATAAACCCTCAATTTGAAGAACCAAAACCATCTCTTGCTCGAATTGATTTCCATGCCTCCATGCTAAAGAATGTGAAGAAGAAGAAGGAAGGCTTGGGACTTAGTCCCACATTGTGGGCAATTAATTTTGAGACTTATTCATAACCTTCAGCGTACCCTATCCAGTCAGCCATTCACACATGGGGTTAGGTCCACCATATGCTGGCTCCCACAAAACCCTAGCCCACTGCCCAAACCTAGGCAGGCATAAGTCTGAATTCGGATCCGATTGTAAAGAAGAGATAGAGAGGAAGAGGTTATTGGGTTGAGAAAGGGGGGGCTTTCTTTGGGGCGAAATCAGATGTCTGGATTTGGATCTAAATTCTCGCTTTAAGTCTTCTGAGGGCTTTGGGCAACATTTGATTTGGGCCTTATGTTCACTTTGGAGTTGAGATTTACTAAGTGTTTAAGAGAGTTGATGTGTACACATCTAATTGGCCTAAAATGCTAATTAATGCATGTCCCTAGGTCAATAGAATCATCATGCATTTTAAATATTGCATAACATGCATCAACATGCATTGACTAGTTTGTGGAAATTCTAGGATAATTTGCCACATTTTGTGGTTAGGGGACAAAGTGATATTTATAGGGGCCTCAGATTGAAGATCAAACCATACAGATTTGAACAGGGCGACGATCAGAGTTCAGTGCCTCCGAGATCTCCCTAACTAGTTCTCTGTAGCATTAGATCCAGTCTGAGAAAAATCAGAAGTCAAGGGTAGAGGTTGTGCAAATCTACACATCAAACAACAAATCCAATCATATGGATGGGTTCGGATTGACGATCGCAGCCTAACAATGTGAAAATCGATTCAATTCGGCAACGTAGCACCACCTATGACAATAGAAGGTGGACAGCCATGATGGCGCATCATAATTGCCCAATAGTGCTCGCAGCACCTTCTCTTTGCCGCACGATCAATCCCAGCCTTTGGATATTGATCCAATGACTACGATTCAAGCGAATCCTATGCCTCACAGACCTTTGAAGGCAAAAGGAATGCTTGATCTTGACCGTTGGATCGTGATCTAATGGTTGAGAGCAAGCGTGCCTAAAATCACAAATGCAACAAAGAGATGGTCGAAGCACAGTGGCTATGACCTCAAAGAAGGAGATGAGGGCCTGGGGTTGAATCCTCATGTAGCATAAATCGAAGGTGCGAGTAGGGCATGGTGCAATTTAACCGTCCAATCGACATCAAATGGCAAGAACGACTACATGGTGTGCTGAGATGCACCAAATGGATGAGCGCATGCACGCATGTAATGACACATGATCATACGTGCCATTGCACCTAAGTATGCATAACATCCAAGGGCGAACTGATGCATGCAGATTTAAGCAGTCCGATTATGTAATCAGATGATTGAGATAGCTTGGGTGTGATTGAGCATGGGAATGGCGAAGATGAAGTGGTGGTGACATGGCATGACGAGAGGCATTAGATCGACGATTGGCGGGTCACGTGCAAGCGTGCCTTCAGTGATGTGCAGCTACAGTGACGCTCATAAAGAACACTAAAGACCCTGATATTAATCATTAATTATTGAAATGACATTTTCACCCTTGAACTTCAACTATATAAAGGCCCTACATCCCCTCCTCATTCTTCATCCCTTTGCTTCTTCTCTCACCCCCACCAAAGCTTTACAAGCTAGTTCCATAGCTGGGATGCTCCACTAGAGCTAGAGTAAAATAATTTTCCATCTTCTCACCCCCTTCAAGGAGCATCCCGTGGTTGTCTTCTTGCCACCATTCATGAAGTGGATCCTGCTGCAACATCGCCCTGTTCTGTTCTCCATCCTACAGTTCCATTCTCCCTCGTCCAGCATCTCATTCCCATTGTCTTAGCCCTCTATTAGTGTGGCTCATCCTCCAAGTAGCCATCGAGGAGGATTTTCTCATCCCTCTTTTTACCGCTTTCTAGTGTAGATTTTCAGCTTTCTAGTTTTAGAAATTAGTTGTAATGAAGGGATGGTTATAAAATATTGGTTCTCTCTCACTTTGCATTATTCTCTCTCTGTTTTCAACTATTTATTCTCTAAGTAGAACAGCGAGTGCGGATTTATTTCAACGAGCTAATCTGCTTTCAAAAAATAATTCGAAATACGATTTTTAATCAAACGTTCACCTCCTTGTGTTTGACACGAGACTCACTAGAGTTTCTATTATAAATTTTATTTGATAGTGGATTTTTTTGCAACTGCAATGATGGGTTTCTAACTCAATCTTTTAGCATACGAAATCTCGCTTATCATTTCAATGCTGTTGCTGGGGAGGCAATGTGCTTTGATTTCCTGCCTTTTTGCCTTACCTAAATTTTATATCACTTTTTCTTCGATTTTGCTATGGTTACAGGTACTCTTCTGAGGTTGGCCAAAGTAGTTAGATTGCATGAATTTGCAAATGAAGGTTCTATAAGAATATCCCTGATATGCAACGATGACTTCGAGAGATAACCGGGTTTTATTGTTATGTCGATGTAATATAGCCAGTTATTGCCATCATTTCAAATATATAAATTTTTTACTCGGAAAATAAAAGAGTTCCCGAGGTCGAACTCAGGGAGCAAGTTGTATTCTAGAGATATACATGTTTCTTTTACAAAAATAAACAAAGAGAGAAAGAATGTGGTGTCTCTATTTTTTTTCTTTGTTTCTCCTCGTCTCAGATCTGCTTCTTCTTCGTTCTGCAGAGGTGATGCTCTTCTTTCTTTCTTCAGATCTCCTTCTTTCTTCTTTGTTCTGCAGAGGTGATCTTCTTCTTCTTCGTTCTACAGAGGTCATGCTCTTTCTTTCTTTCTTCAGATCTCCTTCTTTCTTCTTTGTTCTGCAGAGGTGATCTTCTTCTTCTTTGTTCTGCAGAGGTGATGCTCTTTCTTTCTTTCTTCAGATCTCCTTCTTTCTTCTTTGTTCTGCAGAGGTGATCTTCTTCTTCTTCGTTCTGCAGAGGTGATGCTCTTTCTTTCTGCAGATCTCCTTCTTCCGTCTTTTCTTTTTCCAGTCAGGGACGTCGCCCCTCCTTCTTTCTTCTTTTCCCTTCAGGCCGTCGTCTGATTTCCAAATCAGACGACTTAAACTGCCTGTTGCTACAGTGTCTTCCTCAGCTTCCTTCTTCTTCACCTGTTCCTACACACTTCAGAGCTTACGTCAGAGGACAAAACCTACTCTACCCTCTCCCCCGCATCTCTCTCTCTCTGAAACCACTCTTGGGAAAGCTCTCCCAGAGCTGCCGGGTAATCGGGTACGGGTCGTGCCCGGGTCCAGGCCCACCGGCGTGCGTGGTGGGCGAGGAGTGCAGGTCAGTCTAAGTCGGGTCGGGTCGGGTCAGGTCCGCGGGGCGTGAGCGCGGACGAGACCGGGTAACCGGGCGGGTGAAGGGGACCTCACCTCGTGTGCTGAGGCAGTAAGCCTCCAGCACTTTTTCGTCTTATATCGCTGCGCCTCTTCGGACTTTTCCGAGGTGGGACTAAATGTCCCACCTCAATTGCGCGCCCGCAGCGGGGAAAGCAGCGGGAGATCGCGGCGTCACGCGAAGCCTTCTGCCTTAGCTGCGAGCCTGGTGTTTTGTCGAAATGCCTCGCAAGGCCTGGGAGTCGAATCTGGGCGTGGCACTGAGCGTGGCGCGCCTGTAGCTGCAGGCGGAAGCAGCTCCTTCTGCACGGCAATGGAGGCGGAGGTCGGGTGGCCTGTTCACAGAAGAACGGCCTCTCGGCCTAATCAGAAAGTGCCGGGGGCTTCGCCAGGGTGCGGCGAAGCTCGTGTGGGTGGTGGCGAGGCGCGGGGCGGCGTGCAAGGGTTGCCCTAGGTCAGACTGTGGGTCGGAGGATGGGTTTGTTGGGGGAAGCGTTACGGAGGTGTGGAGTGGCAGTGAAGGGGTGGGGGGTGCTCAGTGTGATGAGGGGGAGGTTCGGTGAGGGTCGGCGAGGTGTGTGAGGCTGTGGAGCGATGGGAGCATCTTGCCGGAGGGTGGCCGGAGATGAAGGGGGTGACGATGGTCAGGGTCGGTCGAGGGCTTAATTGAATAAATTGAAGGCGGGGAAAGAAAGAGGAGAAGAAGGGGAGTAGTTCTAGCTTACTTGCAGGGACGAAGGGGGAGGAACAGGGCGACAGTCGTATCGACTGTCGCCGGAGAAGACGATGCTCAGGGAAAGGGGTGGCGGCGAGCAGAGAGCCGGAGAGGCGCCAGCTGGGTGCGGCGTGGCGCGGAAAGAGCAGGGGAGGAAGTCTCTGCTGCTGGTATTGCGGCAGAGCGAAGAGGAGAAGGGGGAGGAACCGCCGGAGCTGGTGAGCGTCTGTCGGAGAGAGAAGAGAGGAAAGTTGGGGGTTTTCTCCGTCAGACCCGAGCTGCCCCGGTCGGTGGAGCAACGGGGGGTATTTATAGGGATCAAACAGGGAGGAAGGCGGAGGGAGACGACGTGTCTCCCTCGCCGGAGGATGGCCGGAAACAAGAACCCATACCGTCCGTGCGTTCGCACGGCCGATATGGTGGGTTATAACGACCAGGGGGGTGTCCCTGCGACGGCTGACGACGCAGGGCACCCCCGGTTTACTTGCCAGGTCCCCCCCTCACCCTGCGCGGCGCCATGCTCCGCGCAAGGTCGCCGGAGCATGGTGCTGGCAGGTTTTGCAGGGGGGACCTGATCGCAAAGAACGAAGGAGAGTTAGGGGCCAAAATGCGAGGGTTCAAAAGTTGAGGGCCAAAGAGTAAATATATGAGGACCAAAGTGTAAAGTCGGTCAAGGAGGTTTCTTCTTAGGCTCAAGTTTTTATACATGATTAATTAGGACCTAAGGAATCTGATGGTGAATTTCATTTCTATATTAAACCTTGTTTGACCGGTCAATTTACGCAAAAACCCAAATTAAGTTATTAATTGGGCATGGTTCTCAATGTAGGTCAAAATGGGTTCTGAAGGCCAAATTGAAGGTTCTAAACCCTAGAGATTATTTTTCTATGAATTTTAGAGGGTTTATTCTATTTTTACTTTGCCTCGAACCTTGTGAATTGAAGTGGGTTATTTTAGGGTTACAGATTATCATTTAGTTTCTTGGAATTGCTGTAGCCCTTGCTAGATCATTTCATCCCACTTTTATTCCTATTAAGTTGCTTTGACCTGTGTTTGGGCCCTGAATTACCCTGTATGCAGATTATACTGGTAAAATTGCATTTTTACCCCTTATGACTTGTTTTCTCCTTAAACTCAGAATTCTCTGAGTTAAGCCTTTCCTTGAGTTATGTAGGAGCTTTTATCCTTTGTATTGGGTCAAAATGAGCTAGTTATGGCTCATGATGAGGTTCTCATCAATTCCCACCTCCCACCCACTAGTTTTCATTCCACCACCTAATAATGCAAATCCTAATTAACCTAGGAGCTTGCATAAACCCTAGGGTAGATTGGTTGTTTGTTTGTTTGTCATCCTCACCCACCTCACCATCGTACATATCAAAAAAAAATTGAATGTGTGATTAACTGAAACTTACACACCCTATACAGTCACACACACCTAACGCCCTCACTTTTGTTTGATTCAGTCACTTAACTGGGAATTCGACCAAAGGACCTAGTACACCTTCAGAACTTATACAAACAATTGATTAGAAATAAAATAGGTTAAAATTAATTGGGTGCCTTAATTATTGGTGAATCAGGACATTTTTTGATTTGTCAAGGCCGTACGACTTAACATAAAACTGATTCATCAAGTAGCTTGCTGCATAGGATTCAACTTTCAAGAATAAAAAGGCGCTCCACATTCTTTTAAGATTTAAAGAAATACATCTTCAGTTGTGCTTTATGATCAAGTGTTATAACGATGTTCAAAAATTTGATTTAAGATTGCATTGTGGTATAGAAAGCCAGTGGTAAAATGTGCGATCAAAATAGATGAAAATAAATAACCACTCACAAGTGGAGCAGGTTATATCCACAAGGAGGCACTGGCTTGTTAAAACCCACAAATGTCGAAAACTATTGTTCAATAATAATTTCTTAAAGAAATAAAGACAAAACTCCCATTAGAATAAAGATACAATGATGACTCAAGCTGAAATCGTATTATGCCAAAAGAGGGAGAGATTCATGCAAATGAGCGACATAAAATATTAGTTTAATTAAAATCATCCCACGGCAATGGCATTAGATGTAAAAACTAATCCACCCCAAAACAGGGGAATACTTTTCCTTGTCGTGAGCACACACGAGGGGGATGCCTAGAGACGAGAAGCTCACAAGAGGTTGAGGGGAGCTAGAGCTCCACAACGGTGGTGGTGGCGAGTCGTGGTGTGCCCGGAGCCGGTAGGACGAAGGAGAGGAAGGTGATGGGTGGTCGGTGGGGCTGCTCTGTATGTTATTGGAGTAATAGCTTGTAGTTGTTGCAGGCGATGTGAGGGGCTATGCACAGGCATGCGAGAGGTGCGGTGCATGGAGAAGATGGTCCTGCTGGTGCGTGTGTGCGGGAGGCATGGGGAGAGTAGTGCACGCGTGGAGCTGTTGGTGCATGTGTGCGTTGATGGTGTCACGAGGTGGTGGACGGTGTGCTGGCATGAGTGAAGATTGCAAGGAGAGGGCGTAGGTGGTCAGCGAGGCCGGTGGTGTTGGGTTGTTCTGTGAAGAAGACGATGCATAGTAAGTTATGAAAGAAAATATAGGTAAAGAGAAAATAAAGAAGAAGGAGATAGATAAATGGCCAACTTGGATGAGCTCGCCCATAGTAATGGACAAGGGTAGTGCCGCACTTGATCGGAGCATGGGGGAGATGCTGGCCCACAAAGTTGACGTGGGTACACTGCGTGCTGTCACCATGTAGTTGGGTAGTAGCATCGATGACGTGCGGGAGGCAGGCAGTGTGGGGCGGGCATGGTGAAGGTGGTGTGAAATGGAGCCTCCCCTTTGCATGGCAGTAACTCCTTTTCTTTTATAACTATCGCAACAAAATTGAAATGCCGTGCTCCTTCAATGGTCTTGAACGGCCTTCAATGATAGCCAACCCATCCTCCATGAATACAATAAAATATATGGAAATGAATTGATGTGTAATTTATGCATGAACCCTTCATAAAAACAAATTCCTATTTCTAATACATCTATGCAACCTACTTCTAATGCATGCTATTTGTATTTTGCATTTACTTTTAATGTATGAACTATGCATAATAGTTTATAATGCATGCATGCAAAAGTTGTAAATAATATCAATGTAATGCCTACAAGTAAATATATATAAACTACATTATTTACATCTTAATGCATGCTATTTATATGTTAATAATACTATAATGTCTAGGCATTTAGGTAACTAAATAGCCCATAAATATGGGCTCATCAAATGCCTCCATGCCTAGCTTTTGTTAGTCCCTAGAATACTCAAGCAATAACCCAGCTCTCTATGTAGACTTTCCAACCTAATCAGTCTTCCCTTAGAAACATGTTAAATTACAAACTTTAGACCTAAGCTTCCTAGGTAGTTGCTAAGTTACAGACTAGGTCGGCTAAGGACAAGTTGCAGGCACAGGTTTCCTTTATTTCTAACTCTACCCTAGGGTTTATTGGTCCTAGAGATTAAAGCATTTGTGCATGTGCATTGGTCTTATTTATTTGAGGTTGGTATGATTGCCAACCTAGAAAGAGAGTAAGAAGGATTTCTTTTTGTAATATATATATAATTTGTTTGATTCCTCTAAGTATAACATTGGATCAACTATCAATAGGGTCTATGTAGGATTCATTGTCCCCATCACCAACCTCGAAGGGTGCTTGGCTTTTGATGCTTCGAGATAGCATCACTATGGCAACTCGAAGAACTCCTGGCAATCGACACTTCGAGATAGTATTGCCCATGGATTTCTTAAGCAAATTCAAGCTTGTGGTAATCGGCACTTCGAGATAGGGCTGGCGATGGTACTTGAACCGCATAATGTGCTTAAATGCCCTCAGTAGGATGGATATCCTAGGAGACAAGCACCGAGGCGGTGACATGTTATCATCGCATCATCAAGATTAATATATACTTCACCTCTCATGCGGCAGGAACAATCAAGTCATTATTTCATGCTTCTCCTAAGTCACAATTGAGAGAAGCAAATTTTCTTCAAGGAAGGAAATAAGGTGATCACTATTTACACAAGACCAAATATGTGTAAAATGTGGATGCTTAAGTTATGAGGACTTGTAAACCAAATGGTAGAAAAAGTCACCAGGTGCTACCCAGCCTTTATTTCCTCAACCTCTTGAGGAATGGTCCATAACTTAACTCCTACTTAAGTTTTTAAGTCCACAAAGAACCCTAAGGGTCTAAAGCTAGTAGCTCAACTTAGCTTCTAAACTTAGACACCTAGAGTTAATTTAGTCTAACCTAAAGTTCTACTCTTATGCCTAAGAAAGCAGGGCCCAGCCAATTAAGCTCAATGATTTTTTTTTTAAATAAATGCAAATGTATGCAATACGGAATGTTTTAATCAAATTCATGAATGCACTATGTATAAATGCTATGTATATCTCCTAAGTACACCCCCCATGCCAAAAATCTACAATGTCTCCATTACATAGAAGGGTATTACCTGCATCAGAGTTGGGCTGCAATTATTTTGTTGGCAGTCGAGCTGCCAAAGAACCCATAAGTTAGGTTCCAAAACCAAAGAAATAGGCTTTAGAAATTAGCAAAGTAACGTTGGCCCAGAAAACAGGTAACCTAAGATGTTGGCAAGTTGATGATGGATACCAACGACAGTGCTCGGCCAACGAGGATGGGAATGAAATCATCCCAAGTCACCGGAGGAGGTTTGAAATGATAGGCAAGAATAACGACCTCCAAAAGGGTGGGGGAAGTATGACAAGGATCCTCAAAAAGTAATAGGGAAGGAACAATGCAAAGATATACCCCCAAGGTGATGGACTGACCATAGAAAGCACCAATCCATACCCAGTACCCCATTACAACAAATATTGGCTCGCTAAGCCCACCAATGAATATAGAAGTGAGAAGATCTCTAATCTAGGGATTGTCTAGGGTGTCGAAGTTTCGAGGCTGCGAGATAGCCATAATATGTAAGTTGGGTCTAATCAACTTAGTGTCCATTCCTAACAGCCTTCCAAATTCCTCAGTTGCATCCCTAGCATCCCTTGCAATATCACAAGTATCTACTTACACTACATCAGTGATCATTTGAAGGTATGGAGTCAAAATTTCACATTTACAAAAAGGCAAATTAGAGGGTGACTCCAAATCAAATGAAAGCAGGTTCGAAGCAACAAATTTAGGGATTACCCTACCAATCTCATCCCCAGGGTCTTGTTATTTACACAAATCCTCCCTGGAGTTTATATGTGAATCCACATAAATATCAAAAGTTACTTCCACGTTTTCCAATATTTCATCATCATGAGGAGGGATATCGTCAATGGGTGTGCTGTTGAAACCTAATTTGATCAAATTTGTGACATCCTTGGGTCCTAATTCATCAATCAAGACAGAATCTCCCTTAGTGTCACTCCAAATCCTAATAATTCATCATTCTCCTCCTCATACAATTCATCATGTACCAAAGGTCTAGAATCATCTAAAATCTTTGAAGATCCCCTAAGGCACTCTATCTGGGGTGAAAGGTCCTCCATTTGAGGTAAAATGTTCTAAATTGTATCATTAGGCTCCTCAGATAGGTGAATTTCTTTAGGATTAGGTTCCCTAAGGGTGGGTTTAAGTTCCATTAATTGATTATCATCAAAAGGGAGGGTAGGATTAGCAACTCGACTTCGACCCACTTCATAAATTATCATGAAAATACTATCACCTAGGTCAAGGTCTTCCAATGGTACCATCATTCCCTTCTTTTGACTCCAATATAGCTCAACTGGGTACTGAACCTCAATGTCATCCTCAGGTTGCCACCTTTCTTCATCCAATGCATAGCTACTTTCATACATATCCTCCTCCCACTTGAGGTGTGGACCTCTCAAGGAATTGCCATCTAGCTGGGAGGGTTCAAAATAAATCCTCGAAAAGTAGCTAGTCTCCCTTACATAATCCACAAAATTCCACTCCAACTTATGGTGTGGCTCTCCCACGAGAGATGCATCTGGCGTAGAGGGGTGTGCGTTATCCTCAATGGGGTACGTTGGGTGGCTAATTTCTTCTTTTTCTTATTGGCCTACTCTCCAAGATTCTCCTAATAATTTGATCATTTCGTCATGCATTTTCTGTATTTCCATCTTCAAGGTACAGAAGTCATCACTATTTTTAGTAGAGAAGTTAGGCTTAGGCCTATGGTACCTAGGAGTTTCTGTCCAACCATTAAAATCATTCAGGGAGGGTGGGTTGGGTATTTCTTTGGTGTGTGGGATATTAGGCAAGGCAAATCCTACTCCTAGGTTCTGCTCATTGATTTGGGGCTTTATTAAACCAGTACTCCTATAGTAGGAGTAAAAAGGATCCCATTGAATATCATTATGTCCATCATAGAATGGACCATCTCGACCTCTAGGATCAAAGATTGTAGAATGGGGGTAAGGGTGTGGGCAAGAAGTAAAAGGATGGAAGTCAACATGATCCATTTTAACTCACACCACAGTCAAATTTCCCCAAGCAAACACAATTCAAAAGGACTTTTTAGGTCTTTACAAATTTAGGCACTTCAGTTTAGTTCCATTTTTTAGGTGACAAGACAAGTTATACAAATATTTATGCACCTACTTGTCGACCTACGATACACCTAAGAAGACCTAACTAAGACTTAGGTGACCCTCCCTAGAGCCCAAAAAGTTTAGTCACCACCAAACACTACAAAGAGGGATGCAAATAGGGTTAAGCCCTTCCTTTGAAGCATTGCTTTCATGGTGCTTCTTAACTACCCTCAATCTGCAAGGTTTGGAGGAAACTTCACCTCTATACTAAAGTTTGGGTCACTTTAGACCTTAGTAATAAGAGGCTCTAATCCTAGCAATTCCAAACCTAAGGAGTGTCTAAATGCATGCCATCGCGCAAGAGATATAAGTGTGCATACACCGCAAAAGATTTTGAATTTTGAATTGCACGCCAAGTTTGAAAATCAAGCCCTTGATTTTTAAATGTTCCTCCTTTAATTAGTCCTTTTTCAGAAAATTAAGTGTGACCACTTTATTAGAATGCTTCAAGATAGATTTTGTGGTCTACGAATTAAGTCCCAATACAAATGCGTGAAAATTTATAGATGCAAGGAAAGAGGACGTACCTTCCCTCTAGAGATCAGCAATGCAAGAATACACGCAATGCAAAAAAAATAAAGTCTAGATGATGTTGATACAATCGTAAATGGTCATCCCTAAGGGCAGGTAGCTCATGTGCATTTTTTATTTACCTACTTATGCACAATCAAGAAAAAGGATAAACAACCACAAAATAAAACAAAAACCTAAAGCTAAAAAAATGGGAATAGCCTCCCAAAAAATTACCCACGTAGGGGCTAAAATAATAGTCGGGAACAAATGCCTAAAATGTACCCTAGAAAAAGGGTGTTCTAGTGATTGTACTGAAATAAAGAGAAGAAAGGAAAATAAAATCTATCTATAGCTGAATGGATGTGGTCCTCCGGATATCTCCTTTCGCAGTAAAACAAGGTCTGCCATGGCATTGCTGAGGTGGGTGTGATGCTTCTTCTCCCAGTGTTGTGACACCATTGGCGATGTCAACAGCCACCTGATCTCTGAGGCTAGTGTGGCAAGGTGTCTCCAAATATTCATGCCTCACACCAAAAGAAAATACGAGTCAAATATGCCTCAAATAAAATGTGAACAAATAAATATTTGTATCTAACAAGCCTATTGCCTCCCTGGCAATGGTGCCATTTGATCAAGCATTATAACGATGTTCGAAAATATGATGGGTCATGTCCACAGGGAGGCGCTAACCTATTAAAACTCACATAAGTCAAAATAATATTAGTCACGAATGATGTTTCCCAATAAATCTAGCCAAAATCGCTTTTATATTAAGCAAACAATAAGTACTAATGCTGAAGTAGCATTTATGAGAAAGAGGGAGGTCACATGCATAAATGAGCCTTAATATTTAATTAATAAAATCAAAAAAATAAGTAGTGGCAATGGCTTGTGAATGTAAAAATTAATTAAGACTAAAATAAGGGATTCTCTTCCCCAAGCTCGCACATGTGGAAGAGGGAGAGTCTAGCCACGAGGAGCTCACCAGAGGTGGAGTGGAGCAACGGCTTCATGGCAGAGTCATTGTTGCAATGAATGGCGGCCGTCGGTGGCCTGACAAAGCGGTGGTGGATGTGGGTTCTGGCAACTTGCTGCTGCTGCTGGAGTTACTCCACGTGCGGCTTGCTGATGAGGCGTGCATGCAATGGCTAATACTGCTGTGCATGGACGAAGAGGCGTATGCCCGTGGGTGGAGGTGCCACATGGGAGAGGCAACGCGTAGAGAAGAGCATCCTGCTGTGTGTTTGTGTAGGAGGTGCGTTGGTCACTTAGGCTGTGCGTGTGCGTGCGAAGGCACGGGGAGAGTGGTGCGTGGCAAGCTACTCATGCAGGCGATGCACGCGTATTCATGGCCACAGGTGGATGGCACAGTGAGGTAATAGAGGGTGTGCTGGCATGTGTGAAGATGGTGAGGAGAGGGCGTAGGTGGTCAGCGAGTGATAAGCACATATAAATTCATCATAGAATGCTTATTTATAATAGTTCATAGGCATAGCATTGCATATCATGATATAAATATTGCATAAACATCCATTGCATTGCATTTACCGTAGTTGTATATTATGTACATTAATTCCATCATTTTACATGGCCAAAAGGCAGTGCGACATCTTTACAGGCTTCGGATGAAGAATTCGATCGTACGGATGGATTTAGAGCAACGATCGCAGTGCGTCGATGCGAGAATCACCCAGATCTGAGCTCTATAGCACCCTCTACAAGAAGAAGAAGATGGATGGCCTAGATGGTGCCACGTGGTGCCATCTAGGCTGCCCAACACTGGCCAACAGCACTGCTTAATTCCTTCTTCATCCGCACCCTTGAATCCTAGCCATTGAGTCAAGATCCTACGGCTGGGAAGCGTTTGCACCAAGCTGCTCCTAGCAACACAAGGGAAGATCTAGCACAATGGTTAGAGCATCGATTTGCAAGGGAGGGGCGTGGGTTCGAATCCCCACTGCCCCTCCCTAATTTGCAATTTGACCGAGCGCATAGCAATAGCGCATACATAGCAGTAGTGCAGTGCGCATGCGAACGCGCTCGCCAGCACATGGCAGCGCACACACAATAGGGCACCGCGCGATCAGCGCACATGATAAGTGGGCCAGCGTAGCGTGGGCACAAGCATAGTTGGGGCCAACTTTCAGCGACAGCTGGGCTGACCTACAACGACGCTTATAGTCGTCGCTACTTCATTGCAAGCTGGCAGAGGCAGCTAAGGGCGTGAGCGGGCATGTGCCGCCTACAACGACGCTTCCAGCAATGGCCTAAATGTCACCAATGGTCCCATACCAATTTTTGCCACTTCTCCTCCACTATAAAAGGACCTACACCCCTTCCTTCCAAGCCATCTCTACCTACTCTACTCCGACCTACTCCCAAGGTCCAGCAAGCCTACCAACGCTCCATTAGAGCTTGTTCCCAAGCTCCCAAGGTGCCTATTAGTGTAGCGAACCTCTACCCCACCAAATACTCCTCCAACTTCCCATCGCCCTTTATAGGTCACCTTGGAGCCATCCTCCCGCCTCCATTCCGATAACAGATCATCTTCGTCTTCTCACCTCCATTCTAGAGCCACGCTGAAGCTTTCCTTAACACTACGTCCTCCAGCATCTCACCTCCATCATCCCGCTCCTCACCTCCTTCGTCCGAGCTTCCACCAGGTGTTGTCGTCTCGCTGAACAGCCAATTCGGGAGATTTCCTCTCACCTCCCTCTCTTTTTATGCTTTCATAGTTCGTTGTAATCGACATTGTATTTATATATATATCATATTTGTTCCATTTCTATCTTGTGGCTCATTCTGCTAGTCTTCTATTTCAAAAACACAAAAAAAATATCAAAACCCTAAAATACCAAAAAGAAACAAAACGAAGCGTGGTTTTTAGGTAAAGTAAACGTCGCCTTGCTGTGTTCGACCCGGGACTCCCTTGGAGTTTCGGTATAAATTTTATCTGATCAACGTGTTTTGCAACTACGATGATGGGTTACTTGTAACCTCAATTTCCAACATTCCTTACCATTTTGGTGTCGTTCCTGAGCTGTACCACTTTGGCGCAGACAAGATTATTCACCGATGCATCCCGGAAGTCGAGTTCCATAGCATACTTGAGTTCTATCACACATCCGCGTGTGGTGGACACTTTTTTGGGAAAAAGACAGCCGCAAAAATTTTGCAATGCAGATTCTATTGGCCATCATTATTTAAGGATGCCCAGGAATTCTCTAAGTCATGCACCCGATGCCAGACACTCGACAACATGGCTAAGCGAGATATGATGCCCCTGAACCCAATTCTTTCCTTCAAAATTTTTGACATTTGGGGCATCAACTTTATGGGACCCTTCCCTCCTTCATTTGGACACTAGTATATTCTGGTCATTGTTGATTATGTGTCCAAGTGGATTGAGGCAATTCCCACTCAGACCAATGACCACAAGGTGGTCATAGATTTTGTGATGAGAAATGTCTTCAGTCGGTTCGAGGTTCCTAGGGCAATTATCTGTGATGGTGGCATACATTTCACTCATGCCTAGTTTCAAAATTTACTGGGAAATACGGGGTAAGCCATTGGCTTTCCACACCTTACAACCCTCAAACGAATGGATAGGCCGAGGTCTCCTATCGGGAGATTAAGAACATTTTGCAGAAAACCATTAGGCCTGATAGGAAGGACTAGACCCAAAAGCCAGATGATGCTCTTTGGGCTTACCGTATAGTGTACAAAATGCCTATCGGTATGTCTCCGTTCCGTTTGGTGTTTGGTAAGGCATGTCACTTACCCAAAGAGCTTGAACATTGGGCATTTTGGGCCATCAAGAAATGTAATGTGGACCTTGAGTTGGCCAGGAAAACTAGGAAACTCCAACTATTTGAGTTGGAGGAGCATCAAAATGATGCTTATGAAAATGCCAGAATCTATAAGGCAAGGACCAAAGCTCTCCTTGACTAAATGATTTCACGTAAGAGCTTTGAGTTGAGCCAAAAGGTTTGGCTTTTTGATTCTCAACTAAAGCTTTTCCCCAATAAACTCAGGACTAAGTGGGGCGGCCCATTCACTATTGAGTGGATTTTCCCTAACGGGGTCGTCGATATCTCTGACCTAAAGATGGGTAATATTTTCAAGGTCAATGGACAACATCTTAAACCCTTTATTGACCATCATGTGCACCCTGAACCCATCTCGGACAAGGTTGCTCTTACGTTGCTGGTGTGGGTCTTGGCTGTCTTTATTTATATTTGTTGTAGTATATGACAAAACAATTATGAGTTTAATACAAATTTTTTTACTTGGAACAAGATTCCCGAGGTCGAACTCAGAGAGCAACTATAATTCTAGAAACATAAATTCACAATATAAGGTTTTAGAAAAATTAAGAGATAGAGAGAGAGAGGGAGCAAAAGTTTTTTTGTTGGCTTCTTCTTCTCTCTTCCTCTTCTCTTTTCTTCTTCTCTTACAGCTAATTCTTCTCTTCCTTCAATCTACCTTCTTCTCTCTTCTTTCTCTTTTCCCTTTCTTCCTCTCTAATTTTCTTCTTTTCTTCCTTAAGGCTGCAGAGCTTCTGTCTTCTTTCTCTTTCAGCTTCTAAGTCCTTCTTCCTTCTTTTCTTCTTCTTCTTCTTCTACTCTGGCTGCTGACCTTCCATCATCTGACTCGGTGCTCAGACGACTTAACTATGTGGTTGCTACAGTGAGGCTCCTTTTCTTCTTCTTCAGCACCTCAGTGTGGCCAAGTCTTTCAGCCGCTCCTCCTCTCTTCTGCTTCTTTGTCTGCTTCTTCTTCTTTGTCCTTCTTCCCTACGCGCACACACAATGATTAGTGCAAAACCTACCCCTACCCCATCCCCGTGTCTCTCCCTCTCTGAATCTCTCTTTAGGAAAGCTCTCCCAGAATTGGGTAATTGGGTTCGGGTTGCGTGCCCGGTACCACGCCCACCGGCATGCTGTGGTGGGAGAGGAGTGCTTGGTCGAGTAGTCAGATTCAGCCCAGACTCGCGGGGCGTGACCGCAGGCGAGGCCGAGCGAGCGCGTGGCACGCTGCGTGCTGGTAAGGGACCTGACCCTAGTGTATCGAAGGCAAACAACCCAATACACCCTTCAATTTAAGTGTGGGCGTGAGGCCACACACTTACGAGGTGGGACTAAAGTCCCACCTCCAATCCGCGTGCCCACAGGCGAGGAGATGCTGCCAATTGGGGCAGCAACGAGTGTTCGCACCCCCAATTGCAAGTGTGGGCGTGCTTGCGGAACCAACCCACGCTGCCTGGAGCATGCACCTGGGTTGGAGACATCCTGGAGCGGCTTGCGAAGGAGCTTCAGCAGCTCTTCAATGGCGGCGAGGAGGCACTGACCTGAAAACACAAGGACAGCCTCGCGATCGCATCAAATAACATAGGGAGCTTCTCCAGGGGGCTGCGAAGGCAGTGCGAGGGTCAGCGAGGCGCGGATGTGCCTGTGGAGGTGCACCTAGGATAAACTGTGAGTGCGGGAGTGGGTTTGTTCGGGGGGTGGTCGGGCAGTGAATGGCAGTGAATGGAGTGGGGGAAACAGTTGAGTGGAGTGATGGGGAGCTTCTGGGCTTGTCGGCGAGGGGTGAGGTGGTCTGTGGAGGTGGAGTGACCTTGCTGGAGATGGTGATCGGAGATGGAGCAGATGGAGGTGGAAGTGGCGGTCGGTGGATTACATGGGTAAATCAGGAAGGGGAAAATGTAAGGGAGAGAGAGAGGAGATTCATACCTACTTAATCGACGAAGGGGGAGAGGGAGGTGTCCGGCTCGTGCTTGCCGGAGATGAGGATGAAGATGCCCAGGAGGAGGTTATCGGGGACGAGGAGGTGGTTTGATGGTGCCAGCTGGTACGGCCTGGTGCGGGACGACGGGGCAGAGTGGACACTGCTGCAGGTAGGGCAGCAGAGCGACGAGGAGGAGGGAGGTTCGTCGGAAGCTCGGGCTGCCTGACCGGAGAGGGAAGAGACAAATTGCAGGGTGTTTCTCCGCCAGGAGAAGCTTGGAGGCGATGGCAGACCCTGCTGCTCCTTAAATAGGCGCTGGCAAGGGGAGGAGATCAGGGAGACGACATGCTAGGCTCATCGGAGAGTGGCAGAAAATGGACACCCATGCCTTTCGTGCATTCGCACGATAGGCATGGTCGGTTGCAGAGGCTAGGGGAGGGTCCCTGTGATAGAGGACGTCGCAGGGAACTCCCCTCTTGTTCCTGAGGACGACTGTTTGCACCTCAAAACACGCCTATAATAATGCCTTCTTGTTCTATTTTCTGGCATTAACTATGTATATTATAATCCTGTAGTTGCATTTGTAAAAATACTTGCATGCATGCATTTAATCATGAGAGGAGGAGAAATGAATAAATGACTTCGTAATTCACATTTTATCTCAAGTGCCTCCTTGCAAATTCCACCTTTTTATTTTTCCTCTTGATTTCTTCTTTTTTCTCATTCCCGCGGCTGCCTTCTTCTTCCCGCGCCCACATGCACGCCATGCCTCCTGCAGCAGCCATTCCCTGCGACTGCCACTCCCATGCCACCCCCTGCTGCAGCCATGCTTGCAGCCACGCTCTCCTCCTCTATTTAAAGCCACAACCTCTTCCTCGTGAATGGGAGGAGACACGCAGTTGCTGCACCAAAACCCGCAGTCCACCTCCTTCCTCCACCGTTTTCCCCTCCCATACGTCGGCCCTCCTTCGAGGAGACACCCGACGAGTAGGAGAAGCCACTGTGGTGCTCACCACCACAGTGGGAACACCACCGCCCAGCTCTTCAACGAGCAGGTGGGCGTGGTGTCTTCTTTTCTTTTCGTTTTCATCTCCACGCCATTGCTGCCGCTTCAAGGTCCGAAGCTTGAAGCAGCAGCAGCAGCAGCAGCAGCTCCCCTCGCTCCTCCGCGACCTTCCCCGCTGGCGCTCAGCCCTCCGCACGCTCCTGCAGGGCACTTCTCCGCTCCGTCCTCTACTCTGTCGCCTCTGCCCTTGCACCCGCGACCGGCCGCTGCGCGCACTGCAGCGACCGGCCAGGCCCTCTCGCCGCCCCCTGCCAACCTCTGCAACCCTCCGTGACTGACTGCAGACTCCCCGCCGCCCTCTCCTAGCACGCCATCGCCCGCTCTCCTTCCTCGCACCCGGCCTGCAGACGCCTCACCTTCTCCGCGCGAAGACGCGCCTGCATCCACGACCATCAGACGTCGGCAGCCATCTGCAGACGACTCGACCTCCAGACTTCGGGCGCCGCCTGCAGACGACGCGGCTCCAGACATCTGCCGCCATCCATAGACGTCTTAACTCACGCCATCACCAGCTCTCTCGCCCTCTCTCTCTCTGGCGCGAGTACTCCCGCGCGTGTCCGCCCTATCTGCTACCCGCTCTCTCTCTCTTTTTTTTTACTCACAGCAACACACACATTCACTGAAGCACACACACCTATACCAACACACACACACACACACTCACACACTTATAGTAACATATATATAAATATATATATACATACATATATATATATAATATATATACTTATATAGATACATATCTATATACATATATATATACATACATATATATATATATATACTTATATACATATATAAATATCTATATACATATATATATATCTATAAACCTATATATATAAACACATATATATCTATACATATAACTATACATTTATATATATATATATAGATATATTTACTTATATACATACATATGTACATATATTTTCACGTTATTTGCTATACGCTGTATCGCGGGAATATCTGCACCAGTTGCTGATATTCCCTGATACACGCGTACAAAAAAAGCGTGGTCCCATACATCATCCATCCTCCATCCACACTCCATGTGGCACCTAGTTGTGTTGGTTGCGTCTCTTTAGACGTAGACTGACTCGACATAGTGCTACACTCCATCGTTACCTCCACCCCCACCCCTTTATATATATACTACATATAAATATATATCTATAGCTATTATATTTACTTTCTATCTGTTAGCTTCCTTCTTAGTAAAAAGATAAAAAAAGGTATAAAAGTGAAAAGATAATCTTTGATTTGTAGGTACCCCATCTTGCAAGTAGCAAGGCGTGTTTTGAAACTCTGTTTTGGCTAAAAGCCAAGGACACAATTTTGAGGGTGTGCCTCAAGAACAAGGATTACCAGAAAAAAACCTAAATAAGAAAAATACCAAAAACACAATAAACTAACGGAAGAGACGCATTTTAAGGAAAACGTAGAAACTCGACTTGAACCCCACTTCCCTGAGTTCGACCCTGGGCCTAAAAGTGACAAGATAAAATCAATTAGGCCAGGTTAAAAATTTTGTAAAGAGATGGCTAGGTCTGAATTAGGTTAACCACTATACACATTTCAACGATAAAATTCCCATATTAACAACCTATCCGGGCTGACCCATCAACGACCGCCCTACCCGGCGTGGCGCCATCCTTCGTGCAAGGTCACCGGAGGTATGGTGCTGTGCAGAAATGGCAGGGGGGATCGTTCTTGAAAGAACGATGAGAAGATAGGGGGCAAATCGCAAGGGTTTCAAAAGATAATGGTCAGAAAGTAAAGTAAGAGGACCAATTGGTAAAGTCGGTCAAGATAGTCTTTTCTTAGGCCTAAATTTTTATACCAGACTAATTTGAACTTAAGGATTTTAATGGTGAAATTTGATTTTAGGTTGGACCATGTCTGATCGGTCAATTTACGCAAAAACCCAAATTAAGTCATAAATTGGGCATGGTTCTCATTTTCGGTTAAAATAGGTTGCAAAGTCCAAATTGAAAGTTCTAAACCCTAGGGAATATTTTCTATGAATTTTAGAGGGTTTAGTTGATTTTTATCCTACCTTGAACCTCATGAATTAAAGTGGGTTTATTTTAGGGTTATAGAATGTCATTTAATTCCTAGAAGTTGCTATAACGCTTTTCAGATCAGATCATCCCACTTCCCTCCTTATTAAGCTTGTTTGACCAATGTTTGGACCCTTAATTACCCTGTTTTCACACTGCCTTGGTGAAATTACAGTTGTACCTCGTATGATTTATTTCATTCTTTAACTCAGAATTCTCTGAGTTAAGCCTCTCTTTAGGTTTTGTAGGAGCTTTTTCACACTCATTTGGATTAAATTATGCCAGTTAGGGTTCATGATGTGGTTCTCATCATACCCCCATGCCTAGCTCTTGCTAGTCCCTTAGCCAAATTTTAAGGTTTCAACCCTTATTCTAGACCATGAAGTTCCTAATGATTACGGATAAGTGCTTTTTCTTTTATAACCTTGATTAGGTCAGAATGCCATCCATAGGCCTAAAAGGTACTCTAGTACCAACCAAGATCCAGATCTGTCTAGCCTCAGCCTCAGTCTTTAGCAAAGGTTTTTAAGGCCTACAAGAACTAACCTAAGGCGTATTGGACTTTATGGTTAAAGCACCCGTGCTTGAGATAATTTTAGCCCTGGCTCAGTTCACAGTACATTTTGTAAGAAAGAGAGGTAGAAGATTTATATGTTTGGAGAGTTTTCTCTCTCTTTTTCTTTTTAATTCTAGCTTAGGATCGGCTTCTCAACACGGTCTGTATCGGATTCCTTGTCCCTATCATCAATCCTCAAGGGTTCCTGGCAGTCGATGCTTCGAGATAGCACCGCCCATGGTAATCCCCAGAACCCTGCCTTTTGAGATTTTTAGATAATGCCATCCATGGTGTTCCGTGGCCGAATTCAAACCCTGGCAATTGACACTTCGTGATAATGCCATCCATGGAATCTGAACTAGCAGAGTGCTTACATGCCCCTAGTAGGATATGTAAGTATCCTAAGAGACAAGCACTGAGGAGATGATATTTTGTTACACATCTTCGAGGGGAATTTCCCACCTCTCTGCGCTGGGAACTCGTCCAAATCAACTTGTGTTGATCGGCCGCTCCTACTCTAGGTGTCATTTTCATAATTTTTGCAACGCTTCTACTTGATTTTGATTTTTATGCTTACTGAACCAGGCTGTGTGTGAAGTTAGGGTGCTTAGGTTACTGAGTCCTGTAAATCAAAAGTTAGTTAACGAGGCCAAATACTCCCTAAGCCTTGGACCTAATACTTAAGCTTTTCATTTTCCTCAACCTCTTGAGGAATGTTTAGATCTTAATGGGTACTCAGAGTCTATCCAGGAATGCCTAGGGTTTACGTTCTTACTAATCTTATTGTGCACTTTCCATTTCTTTTCTTGAATGAGGTCTAGAACTTAGGTTAACTCCTTAATTTCTTACTAATGACTATCTCTTTTCTTTCATTTTGTGGTCCTTTTCATTTTGCTCTTTTTCTCCTCCTCCTTTGTAGAGTCCACAAAATTTCTTTCCTCCTCTCATTTTATTCTTTCTCAATTTCTTTTTATGGTATTTTTGGCATATGTGAACTTTTTGTTTAAAATCTTTTCTTACGAGTTTTGCACTTCCATACCCCCCCATGCCTAAGATTTGCAATGTCCTCATTGTTAGTTCATACATTAGGACAGATGTTATGATGAGTGAATGGGTCAGGGTGATAGTTGCGGACGATTTCTAATCTCAGATGCAAGCACCTGAGGTGGAGTCGACTGTCCTAAAGGGTGAACCTTAAGTGCAAAAAGGTGTCGGAAAAGGTTTCAGGTTTTTTCAAAAAGAATGACGGGCTGCCTCCCGTTGAGCGCTGAGTTTTACGCCATCGACTAGGCGCAATATGCTTAGGGAAAATGGAGGATAAATGATGATTCAGGTAAATTTGTAGAGGTTACATCATTGAATGGTTTGAGTCTCTGACCATTCACGATGAAAGGTTCAGAATCATGGCTGAGCGTACTAATTTCGATGGCTCCATTTCTAAAAACCAGTCGGACAAGGTATGGTCCGACCCACTTGGATCGTAGTTTCCCAAGGAAAAGTTTGAGTCAGGCATCAAAGAGTAGGACTTTCTGACCAGGATGAAAGATCCTTCTAGATATGTGCTTGTCATGGAAGGCTTTAACCAGCACTTTGTAGATTCGCGAGTTCTCATATGCATCAAGGCGTAACTCATCAATCTCGCTGATCTGAAGCTTTCTGTGGGTTTCAACCTTAGAAAGATCTAAATTATAGCTCCATACTTCCCAATAGGCTTTGCGCTCCAGTTCGACAGCAAGGTGACATCCCTTCCTGTACACCAGTCTAAAAGGAGACATGCCTAATTGGGTTTTGTGGCGGTCCTATAAGCCCACAAAACTTCCGGAAGTCGGGACGACCAGTCCTTCTTGTCAGGCCAAACAGTGACCTGTAGGATTTTCTTGATCTGCCGATTTGATAGCTCAGCTAGACCATTAGTCTGGGGGTGATAAGGAGTGGAGATTCGATGAGACATCCCGTATTTGGTCATCAGTGACCTGAACTGAGAGTTTGTAAAATGGGACCCCCTGTCAGAGATGATTGCACGAGGAATCCCGAACCGCGAGAAGATATTGTGATGAATGAATTTGATAACGATTTTATGATCACAGGTTCGGGTCGGTATGGCTTCGATCCATTTGGACATGTAGTCCACAGCCAGCAGAATGTACTCGAAGCCATCCAAAATAAGAAAGGGGCCCATAAAATCAATCCCCCAAATATCGAAGATTTCACATACGAGAATCGACTGCAAAGGCATCATGTCGCGATGGCTTATACTGCCCAAAGGTTGGCAATGACTGCATGCCTTGCAGTGATTGTATGCGTCCTTGAATAGAGTGGGCCAATAAAAGCCACAATGGAGGATTTTCGATGTGGTTTTGTGCCCAGAGAAGTGGCCACCGCATGCCTGGTCATGGCAGAAGGAGAGAATATCATTGATTTTACCTTCTGCATTGATTTCACCCAGGAGAGAATCGATGCGATTTTGTGCCCAAATTTTTATACCATACTAATTTAAACTTAAGGATTTTAATGTTGAAATTTGATTTTAGGTTGGACCATGTTTGACTGGTCAATTTGCGCAAAAACCCAAATTAAGTCATAAATTTGGCATGGTTCTCATTTTAGGTCAAAATAGGTTGCAAAGTCCAAATTGAAGGTTAGAAACCCTAGGGAATATTTTTCTATGAATTTTAGAGGGTTTAGTTGATTTTTATCCTACCTCGAACCTCGTGAATTAAAGTGAGTTTGTTTTAGGGTTATAGAATGTCATTTAATTCCTAGAAGTTGTTATAACACTTTTCAGATCAGATCATCCCACTTCCCTCATTATTAAGCTCGTTTGACAAGTGTTTGGATACTTAATTACCCTGTTTGCCCACTGCCTTGGTGAAATTACAATTTTACCCCTTATGATTTATTTTATTCTTTAACTCAGAATTCTCTGAGTTAAGCCCCTCTTTAGGTTTTGTAGGAGCTTTTTCACACTCATTTGGATTAAATTGTGCTAGTTAGGGTTCATGATGTGGTTCTCATTAGTTGCCGTAACCACTGTGGGCTGGTCATCGCCTAGCTGAAGGCACTAAACCCAACACATGTAAAGACTGCTCCAAGCTAACCTGAGGCTCATGGAAACCAGGTGCTATTCTTCTACTTCTACTCTCCTACATGCTTTCATTTTTCACAATGAGGACATTGCAATAGCTAAGCATAGGGGGGTGGACATATTTTATAACCATTTTGTCAACTGTAACAGTGATTTCCTGTTATTTGATTCTTGCTTAAAAAAATGAAAATTTGAAAAAGATAAAAAAAATTTAGAATTAGGAGACGAGAACTTAGGGCATTAGGAGTTGTAAACTTTAGGAATTGATACTTTAAGACCTGAATACTTAGACTCTTCAGGTCTCCGAGCTTAATTAGCTTGGGCATCTACTCGAATGTTGACTTAGTCTCAAGTCCTCGCCAATTAAAATTTATTTTAATTTGGTAAATAATTTAGGATGATAAGTATGTGACTTATCAACCCACCCTCTGAATTGGGGGAACTTTAAGACGAAGCATCTACACACATTTTTTGCACTGACTCACTTTCCAATGGCTTTTACGAAAATTGGGTAGCTAATGGACCAACTTGGGTGCTATGGCTGGCAAGTTGTTGTTGGTAACAACTCATATGCCGAATGTCTAGAGCCTAGCCACAAGGCTATTTCCATTGTACTTCCTTTAGGTAAATCTTAAATCAGGAAAGCCACCAACTTAAAGAAAAAAATAGAAAAAGGAGAAAATAAAAAAACAAATAAAACCATACTTCACCGCAACAGTATGGTCGGCAAGTTGTCGAAGGTAACAGCTCATCGGCCAATTGTCTAGAACCCAGCTCACAAAAAAAAAAGCACAATAATTCCCAAAACACTTAGTGAAGAAGTGGGGAAGTAGAATAAACCAGGGAGATATACACTGGATTCACCCTTGTGTTGATCCCATATAAAAGAAAGTAGGGAGAAAGCTATCGATTGTAAAGATAAACTTTTAGGCAAGGTCACCTAGGGTCCTAGAAACCCAAAGTCCGTTTTAACGGCCATCTAGTGAGTCTTTCACTATTTTCACAAGATGCCTAGCTCCTAAGTCCTTTTCGAGTCTTGGGCGGGTCAGGTAGCCGTAAAAAGTTATCCCGTAACTCTCAAACTCCAAAAGTAGAAAAAAATTAGAAAAGAAGAAAAACAAGAAAAAAAAAATTTATCTTCTCAAATAAGGCAAGGGCTTGGAAGGTCTGCATTCTGGCTGACACTTGGGCATTGATAAGTCTTTGTAATTAGGTCTTAGGGTTGAGATTTTCAAAAGCAATCAACGAATTTTGGCTAAATACTCTAACCCTGATTCTACTTTTATACATAGCATTTAGGTTCATTTTTGCTAGGGACAAGAAAAAGTAAGCATGGGGGTAAGATAAGCACGTATAAATTCATCATAAAATGCTTATTCATAATAGTTCCTAGGCATAGCATTGCATATCATGATATAAATATTGCATAAACATCCATTGCATTATATTTAGGGCAGTTGTATATTATGTACATTAATTTCATCATTTTACATGGCCAGGAGGCAGCGCAACATCTTTATGGCCTTCGGATGAATAATCCGACCGTACGAATGGATTCAGAGAAATGATCGTAGTCCATCGATGCGAGAATTGCCCAGATTTGAACTTTACAGCACCCTCTACAAGAAGAAGAAGACGAACAACCCAGATGGTGCCACGTGGTGCCATCCAAACTGCCCAACATCAGCCAGTAGCATTGCCCAATTCCTTCTACATCCGCGCCCTTTAATCCTAGCCATTGGATCAAGATCCAATGGCTGGGAAGCACTTGCACCAAAATGCTACTCGCGACACAAGGGAAGATCTAACGCAATGGTTAGAGCGCCGATTTGCAAGGGAGGGGTGTGGGTTCAAATCCTCGCATCCCCCCTAATTCATAATTCGACCGGCCACATAGCAGCAACAGCAGCGCATGCATAGCGGTAGTGCAGTGTGCGTGCGCACACACACGCTAGTGCATGGCAGGGCACACACAGCAGGTTGCCATGCGATCAGCATGAGTGATAGGCGGGGCAGTGCAGTGCAGGCGTAAGCGTGACGGGGTCCAACTTTACGCGATAGCTAGGCTGACCTACAGTGACGCTTACAGTTGTCGCTACGTCATTACAAGCCAACAGAGCTAGCTAAGGGCATGAGCGGGCATGAATTGTTTACAGCAACGCTTCTAGTGATGGCGTGGATGTCACTATTGGTCCCATACCTCTTTTTACCTCTTCTCCTACACTATAAAAGGACCTACACCCCCTCCCTTCCAAGTGATCTCTACCTACTCTACTACCACCTACTCAAGCACTAGTAAGCCTACCAACACTCCATTAGAGCTTATTCTCAAGCTCCCAAGGTGCTAATTATTGTAGCAAACCTCTGCCCCACCAAATACTGTAATTTCCCATCTCCCTTCATAGGTCACCTTAGAGTCGTCCTCCCACATCCATTCCGGTGGCAGATCATCTTCTTCTTCTCACCTCCATTCTGGAGCCACTCCAAAGCTTTCCTCAACACAACGTCCTCCTGCATCTCACCTCCATCGTTTCGCACCTTACCTCCTTCGTCCAAGCTTTCGCTAGGCATCGTTGTATCACCGAACAGCCGATTCAAGAGATTTCCTTTCACCTTCCTCTCTTTTTATGCTTTCATTGTTCATTGTAATCGACATTGAATTGATATATATATCATATTTGTTCCATTTCTATCTTGTGATTCATTCTGCTAGTCTTTTATTTCAAAAGCACAAAAAATATCAAAACCCTAAAATAGCAAAAAGAAACAAAATGAAGCACAGTTTTCCTGTAAAGTAAGTGTCACCTCCCTATGTTCAACCTCGGACTCCCTTGGAGTTTCGGTATAAATTTTATCTGATGAACTTGTTTTGCAACTATGATGACGGGTTGCTTATAACCCCGATTTCTAACACACAAAACATGCCCGACCAGTGAGGCTGGTGGTGTTGGGTTCTTTTACGAAGAAGATGATGAATAGTAAGTTATAAAAGAAAGTAGAATCAAAGAGAAAATAAAGAAGTAGATAGATAAATGGAATGCTTGGATGAGCTCGCCCACGGTAATGGCTAGGGGTAGTGTCACACTCAATTAGAACGTGGGGATGATGCTGGCCTACGAAGTTGACACGGGTGCACTGCGTGCTGTCACCATGTAGGTTGGTAGTAGCATCGATGACGTGTGGGTGGTAGGCAGTGTGGGGCGGGCATGGTGTTGGTGGAGTGAAATAGAGCCTCCCCTTTGCATGGTAGGAGCTCCTCTTCTTTTAAAGTTGTTGCAGCAGAATTCAAATGTCATGCTCCTTCAATGGTCTTGAATGGCCTTCAATGGCAACCAACCCATTCTCCATGAATAGATTAAAATATATGGAAATGAATTGATGTATAATTTATGCATGAACCCTTAATAAAAACTAATTCCTATTTCTAATACATGTATGCAACCTACTTCTAATGCATGCTATTTATATCTTGCATTCCCTTTTAATGTATGAACATGCATATTAGTTTATAATGCATGCATGCAAAAGTTGTAAATAATATGAACGTAATGCCTACAAGCAAATATATATAAACTACATTATTTACATCTTATTGCGTGCTATTTATATGTTAATATTAATTACTGTAATGTCAAGCATTTAAGTAACTAAATAGCTCGCAAATATGGGCTCATCACTTTCAAAACCTAGTGTGCCATCTGAACCTTGATTGGATAAACCTAAAGTTGAACCCTAAATGCTACTAAACAAGATTGGACTCTAAAAGATAAATCATCTATTAACCTTGTTTGGAAACCATTGGTTGTGCATGTACACACATCGAAATTGATCTTTAAGGCCACAACACAAATAAAGGGCCCATCACATTCCTAAGCACATTCAAACCTAAGCCAAATAAAAACAAAGTAGATGTTGGCCTGAAGGATTCGGCTCGCTGCTCAAGGCCTAGATTGAGATTATTTTCGATTAATATACTTCTACCGGTCCATCTGATGTCAAGCTAGGGGAGCAATGTCAACTGACCGTGGTTGGGAGGTATGAAAGGAACCTGAGGCAAAAGCCAATGGAAGAACATTCTCCCCAATCCCACCCTTTAACTAGTTGGGTTGATCAGAAAGAAGTAGACCAAATCGTTTCTTTCATCTCAAGATGGGTTTTGAGAGTCTATAGGTCATTAGGCTACCCCACATAGGGACTTGTTTAATTATTTGTACTACAAGGCACCTTTCTTTTCTCTTTCCTCTTGCTTTACCATGGATCCTTCGACACCTTACTCACATTTCCACTCTTACCCTTTCATGGGAACACCACCATAGGCCCTAACTGGATAGTTTTAGTCTAGAATAAAAGATAAAAGCTCCTACATTTCAATCTGAGGGTCATAACTCCACTTCAAGTTGTTTTGAGAAGAAAGTAGAAAACTAGGTTTAATTCCACAATTTTATCAACATATCACGAACACAGAATAACTAAAGGGTTTTCTAGTGGTAGAATAAAGGTCAAATGGTCACTAAAGTCTAGTAAGTGGGTTCATGTCGACAGAAAAAAGTTTTTGCACATTTCGAGAACTAACAGTAACCCAAAACCCTAATTTCAGACCTGCTTAAAGAATAGAGGTTCTGGTCAATATAAAATTCATCTAAACCTTCTAAAATTCATTTAAAAATATTCCTTAGGTTTGGTACCATTGATTTGACCTTTGGAACCCATTTCGACCATAAATAAAGTCACATACACAATTTTGCCCTAATTTGGATTTTTACGCAAATTGGCCAGTCAAACTTGATCAAAATTAAAATTTGACTTCACTATTAGATTTCTTGGGTCTAAATTAGGTTTGTGCCAAAATTTATTTCCAATCAGAGTCCATCTTGACCTAGTTTGCATTTTGGTCCAATCTAACTCTTTCTCTCTCATTCATGACACTAACATTCGAAATCTTTATAAATAGCCCCCTAATCTCTCCTCGTCTTCTTCAAATGGGTCCCTACCACCATGGCAGGTCTGAACACACAGACCCATGGTGTCAATCAAGGATTCCTCCCTGATTGCTTTGCCAATCCCTTCCAAAATTGGAAGGGATGGTCTTTTGGAAGTCCTAAGTCAACTAAACCAAGATTTTGGCCCCAAAACGCCTCATAAAGCATGTGCGAATCCTTGGATTTCAAGGATCTTCTTCGTAAAAATCCAAGCTTCTCAACCTTTTTTCCAATCTTGGAAGATTTCTTGAGGCTCTATAAAAGCTTCCCTATGGCAGAGCTGAACTCCTTAGCGAGCATTAAGCCCGAAAATCCCTCTTCTTCTCTAGCTCCGGTCAACTCCAACTGCACTCTGGCGACCTCCTCCCTTCGATCTCCTCACCTACTACCACATACCATACGCAACAGGTCCATCTTCCTCAGCTTCTTCCACACCTCACCGTACATGCGAGGAGCTCCCTCTCCCTTCAAGCATCGCCATCCTCTTTCCCGGAGCCACGATCGTCTCCAGCACTGGCCAATTATAGTAGGTGCCATCTCTACATCCGCTTTGTCTACAACCAGCCTCATTAAACTCTGCATCTCCCACTGATCCGACACGCACACCCAACATCCACTTCAGTACGCCTTCATGCCCACGCCACCGTCATCCCCCTCAACTCCACTATACCTCCGACCAATTCGTGAAGCCACCTCACCACACCAATCCGCTCTGCACCAGTCATAAAACTTCCACCGTGACCTCATGACCAAAACCCCTCAAGTGATTAAGGCTATTAGCCACTCATGCACTCCACCCAATTCATGCACCTTAGCACGACCTTCTCGAGGTTGTCAAACCTCCACACTAACCCACACTGCACGCCACACCCAGCAACACACTTGATGTTCCATGATGATCCTCCTAAGCATATTTGATGTGGTTGCTAGATTGTTCTTTGCTTTTTAAGTTACCACCATATCTCTGCCGCCACCCCTGACTTCTCCGACGTTAGCTGAAATCCTCTAACCACTATTCCTCCAAGAGCCACCTCTAGGTGATGCGGCTCACTTCCAGGGAGCACTCCAGACTCCCAACAGAAGCTATACGTGCTTCCTTCGACCATAATCAGGGCTTCATCTTGCAGCTATTGCGTGAGGAAGACTGTGGGACAGATAGTCCCACAACATGGAATTAGCAGCTATTCACATGACATAAAAGGAACTTCCACTAACGACCCCTCACCTAAGACATGGGGGTCTGGTCCCTAGCCACCTTCACCCGGTTACTTGCCTCTGCACACTCCTTACTTCTGACCACGCTCGCAAGCCTGGTACTATTCACACCCGATTACCCGACTTAACTCGAGTCCCTAAGAGAAAGAAGAAGAAGAGCAAGAGAGGGGGGTTTTTGCACTTCTCTCGACACTTAGCCAATCTCTGAGAGGCCTTTTCCTCTATTCTGTTGATATAGACACATCTATTTAGGTTAAAATGCCTAATCATGCATGCCCTTAGGCTTAGATTTGCATTTCATGTTATAAATATTGCATAGCATGCATCATTCTGCATTTAGAATAGTATATATTTTAGGTTAATTAGGTCCTTCTCATGGTCATGAGAGAAGAAGACATTTTTAGGGCCTCGTATGAATGATCAGACAGTATGGATTTGATCAGGATGATGATCGAAGTCTAACATCTCCGAAATCATCTAGATCAGAATCCTGTAGCATCATATGATGTCCGAGAAAGATCAACGGCCAGAGGGGGCAATGCGACATCCATTCAGGTTTCGATTCGAAAATCCGACTACACGGATGGATATAGACCAACGATCATAGTCTGGCAATGCGGGAATCATCTTGATCTGAGCACCGTGGCACCCTCTACAAAAGAAAGAAGAATGGACACCTAGATGGCACCACATGGCACCATTCAGGCTTACCAACATAGGCTAGTAGCAATTGAAGGAGCTTCCTCATCGCTGATCTTGCACCACGACCATTAGATCAAGATCCAACGGCTGAGGATCCTTCTCCATCGCAAGTGTCAAGAAGTTCATGCATCGTTTTGGATATCCTGGCGCAGTGGTGAAGGAAGGAGCTTTCAATGAAGGGGTACGGGTTCGAAACCCACTGCCCCCCCAATTGAGCACATGAAGCAACTCGTGGCTAACAGCAGCGTAGGGCAAGCACGCACGCTCACAGGTGCATGCACAGCCAACCGCAGTGCCAGCACTCAAGCGGGCATGAGCGACTAGGGGCGCGTGATGCGCGGACCAACTGCAGGTGTGTGCTTAGTTGGTGCTAGCCTTCAACGATAGCCTAGCAGACATTTAGTGATGCTTACAGCCATCACTAATTGCTTGTAGGCGCATGTCCAGCTGCGTACGTGAGCAAGCGTGAGCTTGCTATAACGACACTTATAGCGATGTCCTAGAGGTCGCTATTGGTCTTATGCCTATTCTAGCCTCCTCTAATCCACTATAAAAGGACCTACACCCCCTTCCTTCCAAGCCATCTCTACCTACTCTACTCCCACCAACTCCTAAGCTCTAACAAGCCTACCAGCGCTCTGTTAGCTTATAGTAAAGCTCCCAAGGTGCTTATTAGTGCAACGAAACTTAGCCCCACCAAATACTCCTCCAACTTCCCATCCCCATCCATAGGTCACCTTGGAGCCATCCTCCCACCTGCATTCTAGTAGCAGATCATCTCTACCTTCTCACCACTATTCTGGAGCCACGCTGAAGCTTTCCTCTACCCGACGTCCTCCTACTTCTCACCTCCGTCGTCGTGCTTCCCAACTGCTTCATCCGAGCTTCCGCCAGGCACCGTTGTCTTACCGAATAGCTGCTTTGGGAGAATTCTTCTCACCCTTTTTCTCTTTTACGCTTTCATAGTTTATTGTAATTGACATTCATGAAATATATCATATTTGATTCAATCTCTCTCTTGTGATTGCTTGTCATTTTATTTCAAAAAACAAAAAAATAGCAAAACCCTAAAACACCAAAAAGAAACAAATCAAAGCACGGTTTTCATACAAAGTAAATGTCTTCTCCCTATGTTCGACCTGGGACTCCCTTGGAGTTTCGGTATAAATTATATTTGATTGTGAGTTTTGCAACTACGACAATGGGTTACTCGTAACACCGATTTCAAACATGTGAAACCCATGCAACCAGCTGTGCAATGCTTGCCTCTCTCTTGAGGCATGAAGGAAGGGGAAAGAAGGCCTTTATCTCTTCTGTTGAAGTTGAACCCTAATCAATTTAAGGAGTCTGATGTCTTGTGCCTTTGTCTAATCTCTACTGGAGCCTTAGTGATACATACTACTGAGATATTCAATTGGTTGATGTGGATATTTGATTGAGATTTACTATTCAATTATTTTAGATATTTGTGATCTTAATTTCAAAGGATAATTTGGTTATTCAACTCACCATTTTAACCCATTCTTTTTGCACTTTGCTACTGGATTTTATATCTATATCTTTTTGAGTAGTTCTAAATAAAGCTTTGGTTATAATTAGTTATATTTCTGATTAAATTGTGATTAGTGAGATTGAATTGCCATCATTTGGTCTTTATGATCGACCTCGGACTCCATTATAGAATCCGAGTTATAAATTTAATTATTTTCGTGCAACTGAGGCTTTTCTACGACGATTATTCCTTAAAACCTCTCGATAGCCCGACAACACCCTCCTACCACTACTTATTCCTAGGATGATTATTATCCCAACTGGAGTTATTCTCACTCATCTACTAGTTGGGATAATCCTGATTGGGGATACAATTCCGAACCTCCGTGTTCAGGGTCTAACCCTAGACACTATGATTTTGGTTTTTTTCCTTCTCCAAGATAAATCAATTATAGATCACCGCCCTCCTATGGAAAACCTAAAATGATCTACAATTAAGAAGGATATAATGATTATAACCGATACCCTCCCCAGGATTACACTACATATGGGTCACCACCACTTTATGAACAATTAGAAACGACCTATTATCAGGGAGGCACCTAGGAACCTCAATTTCTTTACTCCCCTGGACTAAACCCAAACCCACCCAACATTGAATCAAACCATTTGGTTCAGGTGAACCAGGTCTAAGATAGGGTGTTATCTAACTTAAGGAACACCATTCAATCTTTAGAAGCTCAGCCAACACTCTACATGGAAGAATTTGAGCCTTTGATTCAAATGATTAATGATCTTAACAAGTATTTGTTGGATTGGCTCAAAGATGTTAAGGATAAAGACCTGGGTGTGTTTTTACTTTCGAAATTGTAAAAATTGAGGATGATATTTGTGGTTTCTCCAGTTCAATCTTGGGATGATTCCGAGGATGAATCCCCTTTTGGAAAGGCAATGTCAGAACCCGTTCAGGAACCTGTAGGGGGTGATGTAGAGACAACTATTGAGGATAAAATGCCTATTCATGCTTGTTGCCAGGCTTAGATTTGCATTTCATGTTATAAATATTGCATAGCATGCATCATCCTGCATTTAGAGTAGTTGTGTATATTTTAGGCTAGTTATGTCATTTTTATGGCCAAGAGAGAAGAAGATTTATTTTGGGGTCTCGGATTGATGATCCGAATGTATGGATTTGATGAAGATGATAGGAGTCCAACGCCTCCAAGATCGTCCTAATCGGAAACCTGTATCACCTTATGTGATCCGAGGAAGATCAAAAGCCAAGAGGGCAATGCAACATTCTTATGGGCTTCGGATGAAAAATCCAACCATACGGATCGATCCGAAGTGACAATCGTAGTTCGCCAATGCGAAAATCACCTCGATCGAAGCACCATGGCATGCTCTACAATAGAAAGAAGATGGATGGCCTAGATGGCACCACGTAGCACCATCTCGACCGCCCAACATCGACCATCAACATCTACTGGTGCCCCCTCAACATCTTCACAATCGAATCCTAACCATTGGATAGCCATCCAATAGTTAGGAGGCCTCCACGCCGTGGCCTTAAGAACTTCTTGTGACAATCCTCGGCTATAGCACATTGGTTGGGATCTTGGCCTCCAAAGGAGGTGCACAGGTTCGAGTCCCCGCACCCCCTCCCAATTTGCAAATTATAGATGGCCGCGCGCGTGCATAAAGGCACAACACACAGCCACGTTGTTGAAGCGACTGGCTCGATCGGGTTTTAACAGTTATTGCGTCGTAGTATAGGTGATCAAGCATCATCAACAAATAAAAGTTTTTATTACTCGAAAATCGGAGTATCCGAGGTCGAACATAGGGAGCAATCGGAATTTACTACTAATCTCAAATGTAATTGAACACTCTAATTTACTCAAAAGTTTAATTCAAATGCATTTAAAAAGTAATCCAGGCAAAAGAGTAAAATTGGACGTCTGATCACAAGATCAGACGTCTTAAAAGCGTTTTCCCTTCCTTGATTATTCTTCTTCTTCTGATCTTGCTTTCTTTCTTCTGCAGCCTTCACTTTGCTTCTTTCTTCCTTCTGTCTTCTTCTTCCTTGGTCTTCTGTCTTGGCCTTTCTTCTTCTTTCTCTGCAGTCTCACTTTTATTCCTTCTTTTCTTTCTTCTTCTTCCTTGGTCTTTTGTTTCTTCTCTGCAGCCTTTCTTCTTCAGAGTTTCTTCTTCTCTTCCTTGCTCAGCCTCTTCTTCAGAGTTTCGTCATCTTCTCGTTCTCTTCTCCTTCCTGTGGCTAGGTCTCTTCTCTTCAACTCTCAGCCTGCCTGCACAAGGAGCAAAACCTACCCTATCCCTCTAGTCGCACATCTCTCTCTCTCTGAGAATCACTCATAGGAAGCTCTCCCCGAGCCGTGGGTAATCGGGTCGGGTAGCGCACCAGGGACCAGGCGCACCGGCGTGAGGGTGATGCGCGAGGTGTGCTCAGATAAGGTTGGGTTGGATCCCGCCTGATCCGTGAGGTGAAACCGCGGACGAGTCGAGCGTAGGTAAGGTGAGGGATGTCACCCCTGTGCTTTCGGAGGCGATGAGTGAATAACACAAAATCAATTTAAATCATACCTGTGCCTCGTAGATTGTCGATGTGGGACTATTAGTCCTGCCATGCTCTCGCGCGTGCCCGCAGAACGCTCTTTGTCAATTGCCAAAGCTGCAGACTTCGTTGCGTTGTCCACTGGGTCAGATAGCTTCGCAGTGCTTGCCCAAGTGAGCTGCACCTGGAGCCTGCCTATGCTGAAGCTTGGAGCTACTTCGCGTCACCGTCAATGGCGGCAGGGGCTTGAAAACTGTTAGACACAAAACAAGCCTCTCGGCTTAATCAGATCACCAAAGGACCTTCGGCTTGTCACGGCGAAGGTGAAGGGCAAGGTGATAGGCCGCAAGGTGGCCTAGGCATGTGTGCCTAGGTCGCCCTATGGTCGGATGGATGGGTGAGTTCGGGGGTGCTTTGTGGAGGTGTAGCGTGGCAGTGGAGGGGCGGAGTGTGCTCAGTGTGGTGAGGTGGAACTTTTGCGATGGCCGGCGAGGCGTGTGGGGTTGCGGAGCGACGGGGGTGCCTCGCCAGAGAGTGGCTGGAGATGAGGAAGGTGACTGTGGACGGCGGCGGTCGAGGGGCAATCAAGTGAAATAGAATAGGGAAAAGAAAGAGGTGAAGTTGTGGAGTAGTTCTAACCTAATTGTAGGGACGAAGGGGGCGGAGAGGCGGACGACTGTACCTGCTGTCGCCGGAAAAGAAGATGCCCATTGGGGGGAGGACAGTGGCGATGACGGGTCTGAGGCAGCGTGCGCGGGTATTGCGCGACGCGAAGGAGAATCAGGAAGAAGTCTCTGCCACTGGTTTTGTGGCAGAGCGAAGAGGAAAGGAAAGAAAGCTCACCGAAGCTCGCTGGGTACCCTGGCCGGGAAGGAAGAGACGAATCTTAGGTGAAACCCCGGCCAGGTTGAGCTGAAAATGAGCAGCCAGGTTTGGGGGTTCTTTTATAGGTATTGGGCCGTGTGTTCAAAGCTTGGAGGGCACGTATCCATCTCCGATGGCTTTCCAGAGAAGGAAAGTGGGTGGATACCCAAATCCCTCATGCGTTCGCACGAGAGATTGGCATCAAATCAGGGATCATGACTGGCCTCAGATGGAAGGGAATTCCTCAGAGAATCTCCCTTCCAATTCTGGGAGGGGATCTTTGAGGAATCCGAGAGTATGTCCTCTCTAATCCTCGTCGGAGAAAGATTCTGCCCCAATAATGGGGGAAGGACCTGATTGCAAGGTTGGCGAGGAAGTTAGGGGGCTCTCTGTGATGATTTTCAAAAGTTAGGGACCAAAATGTGATTTGGTTGTACTAAATTGCAATGTTGGTCAACATGACCTCCCCTTAGGTCCAAATTTTGGTACAAACCTAATTTTGACCTAAGGAATCCAATGGTGAAGTTTGATTTTAGGTTTGACCACATTTGACTGGATATTTTGCGTAAAAACTCATATTAGGTCAATTAATGATCTAGGACCTTAATCTAGGTCAAACTGGGTTCACATGGCCAAATTGAGTGTTCTAAACCCTACGGGATATTTTTCCATGATTTTTAGAGGGTTTACTTGATTTTTATCCTCACCGAAACCTTGTTGATTTAAGCAGGTCTGTTTTAGGGTTACCAATTGTCATTTAATTCCTAAATTGCACATGAACCCATTTCTGATTGATTCAACCAACTTTTTATCTTATTTAGACCATTTGACCTATGTTTTGTCTCTGAGAAATCCCATTTATGTACTGCAATGGTAAAATTGCAGTTTTAACCTTTATCTCATGTTTTCTTCCCAGAATACTTATTCCTTCATTTAGGCCTTCTACTAGGTTATGTAGGAGCTTTTATTCTCTTTATTGGGTCAAAATGAGCTAGTTATGGCTCATGATGAGGCTCTCATCATACCCCTATGCCTAGCTTTTGCTAGTCCCTTAGCAAAATTTCAAGGTTTTAACTTCTGTTCTAGACCTTGAGTGTAAGTGCTTTTCTTTTTCTTTGGTGATTAGGTAGGAATGCCGACAATAGGCTTAGAGGTATTCAAGTAGCAACCAAAATCCAGACCTGACCCACTTTGGCCTCAGTCTTCCGCAAAGGTTTTTAAGGCCCACAGAAACTAACCTAGGGTTTGTTGGACTCCGCGGTTAAAGCACCCGTGCTTGAGACATTTTTAGACTAGGTTCAGTTTGCAGTGCGTTTTTGTAAGAGAGATAGAGGATTTATTTATTTAGAGAACTTTTCTATCTCTTTTCTTTTTATTTCTAGCTTCAGATTAGCCTCTCAACATGGTCTGTATCGGATTTCTCGTCCCCATCATCAATCCTCAAGGGTCCCTGGCTTTCGAGATTTCGAGATAATCCTGCCCATGGCAACCCCCAGAATCCTGGCTTTCGAGATTTTGAGATAATCCCACCCATGGCATTTCGTGGTCGAATTTAGACCCTGGCGATCGACATTTCGTGATAATGCCGCCCATGGTATTTAAACCAGCAGAGTGCTTACATGCCTCTAGTAGGATATTTAAATATCCTAAGAGACAAGCACCGAGGAGACGATATGTTGTTATGCATCTTTGAGGGGAATTTCCCGCCTCTCCGCGCTGGGAACTCGTCCAAATCAACTTGTGTTGATTGGCCACACCTAATCTAGGTGACTTTTTCAAAACATTAAACGCTTTTGCGTGATTTTGATATTTATGCGCACTGAACCAGACTGTGTATGAATTTGGGGTGCTTAGGTTACCGAATCCAGCAAATCGGAGGTCAGTTAACGAGGCCGAATACTTCCTAAGACTTAGACCTAATACTTAAGCTTCGCGTTTTCCCCAACCTCTTGAGGATTATCCAGATTTTAGCGGAAACGTGAATTTTTAAGCTAAAGAATCTAGCCCAAGAGGCCTACGACCAGCGTTCCTGCTAATCTCTTGTTATGTCTTCTGAGCACTTTTCTTTTATTTCTTTTCTTGATCTGGTCTAGAACTTCAGTTAATTCCTTAATCTTTTACTAATGACTATTTCTTTTTCTTTTTCATTTTGTGCTCCTTTTGTCATTTTTGCTCTTTTTCTCCTCCATATGAATATGTGGCTTACAAAATTTCCTCCCTCCCCCATTTTTTTGCTCTTTTTCATAATTTTTCAATTTTTTTGTGTTTTTGACATATGCAAAACTTTTTTTGTGTGTGAGACTCCTGACTTTTTCTTCTTTCTGTATGTATGCACTTTATCGCCCCCCATGCCTAAGTTTTGCGATGTCCTCATTGTAAATGGAGGGTGTGAAATAGTGTTGAGGTCAGGGACTTAGAACAGGATACATCGGGTTGGTGAGTGGGTCGGGAATGACTGATGCGAACGATTTCAGGCTCTAGTACATGTACCAGTGGTGCGATCAACTGTCTAAGGCTGAACTCAAGGTGCAATGGACGTGGAGTACAGAAGGATAATCAGATGGGTCTCTATTTTTGGGATGACGGGTTACCTCCAGTTAAGCGCTAAATTCAATGCCTTCAGCCGAGCGGAAAATGGGTTGGAGAGGGAGTGGTCAAATTAGTGGAATTTTGTAAAACAAGCACCTTGATTAAGAGCCTGGTTGGTCCAACCAGGTGCTTGTTGAGATCAGTAGGCTGATGATGTAGCCCAAACCCAATAGGTCTGGTGGGTTGATAGATGTAGATCAACAGATGCGGAACCCACCATAAGCAATGTGATTCAAATGAATATGGAAGTGAAAACTCGGGTTTAAGCTGAGTCGAATCAGCCTGGTCAGAGTAGGGTTCCGAAAAATAATTAATGTAAGGTGTGGAATCCCTACAGGGGTGATCACAGAATGACGGCTCTTGTTTTTCGATCTGATCAATGCCCGATACCCGGTATAGATATGGAGTTGAATCATTTGCAAACGGCTCAGTGAGAGGTGAATCGGAATAGAAATTGAGTCCGATTGCTGGTTGGGGTAGAGAATGGGTTTTGATTGGTTCTGTATATGTGGAGCAGGTGCCTTCAAAGAAAATTGGCTTGTTATAATCAGGAAGCAGATTTCCTCTGATGTTATGGTCAGATTCAAAATCGTCGAAGAGTTTGCGAAAATCAAAGTTTGAATGAGATTCAAGATCATGAGTTCCACCATAGAATAAATCATATGTTGTATACTCAGCAGCCTGACTAGGGTCTAGCCTAAATGTTAATTCTGAGCTTAAAAAGGTATCCTTATCTGGTAGAGGCTCAGGTTCTAAACTAGTAGGGCAGACCCAATTGAAACCCCACTTGTCCAACTCCTCGGTTTCTGCATCGTGGATTGGCATGACTTCCAAAAAATCGATTAGTTCCTCTGAGGGTGTTGGCGAGGGATATTCATCAAATCGAGGCCCAAAATCATATACTTCATTCAAAGATTGATCTTCTTCATGTGGGGCCTTGAAATCTTCAAAATATGTTTCCGATCTAGGTTCTAGTCTTAGGATGTGGGTTGAATTACTAGAATCTAGGTCTGAATAACCTTCGAGGGTCACCTTATCAGAATAAGGGATGGAATTTATACCCTCGAGAGGTTCAGCTCTACCTTCATTATTGCAAGAGTCGTGGGATTCTAAAATGGGCTCAACATTGTATTTTCCTGCATTTGGAGCTTCCCAACCTTCTTCAATATCAGGCACATTATACTCCATCTGGGTTGGGAATCCACAACCATTTTGTGCCTCAAACCAAAGATCAGATTGATCCTCGATGTTGTCCCAAGATAGTTCCTCCTCTATTTGTGGTATATACGGGTATTTCTGGTCAATAACTTGTTTTACTAATCTCATTATCGCTTCCCATTTTTCAAGGCTATCTTGGTGTTGCTTCCAAAGTCGAGGATTTGTCATACATTGAAGGCATTCAATATTGTGCAGTTTTTCTATCTCAATGTATACAGTAATGATCAAGTCACGGGTGGATCCTTTTGTGGCTTCTACTAATAGTACTTGGGCACAAGTTATGATAAAGGTTGTGGTTGCTGGGACATCAACCTGAATGTTTCCTACTGGTGTTGAGGTTTCTTCTTTTTCATAGAATTTCAAGGCATCCTCAATCATTTTATTTCTCATGGATCTCTGATATTCAGGTTTCTTGAATGGTGGTCCAAAGTGGTTTGGCTGCATATTTGGATCAGGTGGTGGAATCTAGATGAAGAATCAGAGTTTGAATCAAGATGTAGAATCAAGTTATGAAGCGATCAGATCAAAATAACGAGTCCCACTGAAAATGTGTATGTGTGCCCTAAAGAGAAAAGATGAGGGACTGGAGATGTTTTTGACCCAATCAAGACAACCAAAGATGTTTGGATGACTATGGAGGTTCGGGGAGGATGGACCCCTGGATCAAAAGATCATCCACCTGAGAATTACCTGGATAGCCAGAGAGGGAGAGTCCCACAAAGACCCCTACACGGTAGAGCGTCCCCACGGGTTACAGGGTTTCCCCCACCCGACCTCTCTTGTCACTGAGATTCCAGGTAGGCCAGAATGGGGACCTTGACCTCTTAAGTCTACCACTTTTATTTCAAAGGTGCTTTATGGTTCTCACTTGAACTTTAGATAGTTTGATGTTGTGACCTAATTTAGAGGTTAGTTGACCCAAGGGGTCAACTTCACCTGACCTGTCCTATAGATGGCAGAATGATTCTAGGTTTGGAGCCTAGAGATCACCCTGATTTGACTCCTAGTTTATTAGGTCCAAAATTTTAAGATTCAAGTGATTTTAGAGCTTCTTTTTTTTTTTTTTTCTTTAGGGTTTGTCTTGTTTAGATCTCTTCAATCAAGGTCTTGGGTGACACACTGATGCGGGAAGGTTTATTTCCTTTTATCCAGGCATGTGTGACTAACACTCCAAGATCCTACTGTAGAAACCCTAATTTGGTTCTATTTCCAATCCTTTTTTCTTTTTCACAAAAATTCTCTTTGGACTTGAAAGCAAGAAGCGTTATTTCTATTAGGCACCTAAATTTGTGGGATAGAATCGAAAAAAATTGCCCCAACTTCAAGAACATTTGAAAAAATTTTCGTAAAATTAGGAAATGTTTGCCTTAAAGATGGTGATTACTATATAAAGAGGGCAATTGATTCCTAAATTGATTTTCTTCCTTTTGTCTTTCAAAGCTTAGCGGATAGTTTAAGGAAGAAAAGAAATTACCTGCCCTGGAGTCGTTGACTTGCGGGAGCGATTTTCTCGTAAAATACCTGCAAGATCAAAATAAAGCAAAGTAGGGCAAGTTAGTGTACAATATGATAAAAAGAATGTAGAGACTAGTGATAAATTGCGCGTTGCTCCCAGGCAACGTCGCCAAAATGTTGAAGCGACTGGCTCGATCGGGTTTTAACAGTTATTGCGTCATAGTATAGGTGATCAAGCGTCGTCAATAAATAAAAGTTTTTACTACTCGAAAATCGGAGTATCCGAGGTCGAACACAGGGAGCAATCGGAATTTACTACTAATCTCAAATGTAATTGAACACTCTAATTTACTCAAAAGTTTAATTCAAATGCATTTAAAAAGCAATCCAGGCAAAAGAGTAAAATTGGACGTCTGATCACAAGATCAGACGTCTCAAAAGTGTTTTCCCTTCTTTGATTATTCTTCTTTTTCTGATCTTGCTTTCTTTCCTCTGCAACCTTCACTTTGCTTCTTTCATCCTTCTGTCTTCTTCTTCTTCCTTGGTCTTCTGTCTTGGCCTTTCTTCTTCTTTCTCTGCAGTCACTCTTTTCTTCCTTCTTTTCTTTCTTCTTCTTCCTTGGTCTTCTGTTTCTTCTCTGCAGCCTTTCTTATTCTTCTTCTTCTTCTTCTCTGCCTTGCTCAGCCTCTTCTTCAGAGTTTCTTCATCTTCTCCTCTTCTCCTTCCTGCGGCTAAGTCTCTTCTCTTCAACTCTCAGCCTGCCTGCACAAGGAGCAAAACCTACCCTGTCCCTCTACCTGCACGTCTCTCTCTCTGAGAATCACTCATAGGACTCTCTCCCAAAGCCACGGGTAATCAGGTTGGGTAGCACACCCGGGACCAGGCGCACGGTTGTGAGGGTGATGCACGAGGTGTGCTCAGATAAGGTCTGGTCGGATCCTGCCAGATCAGCAAGGTGAAACTGCGGATGAGGCGAGCATGGGTAAGGTGAGGGACCTCACCCCTGCGCTTTCGGGGGCGACGAGTGAATAACACAAAATCAATTTAAACCATAACTGCGCCTCATAGATTGCTGATGTGGGACTATTAGTCCCGCCCTGGTCTTGCGTGTGCCCGCAGAACGCTCTTTGTCGATTGTCAAAGCTGCGGACTTTGTTGCATTGTCCACTGGGTCAGATAGCTTCGCAGTGCTTGCCCGAGTGAGCTGCACCTGGAGCCTAGCCATCCTGAAGCCTGGAGCTACTTCGCGTCACCGTCAATGGCGGCAGGGGCTTGAAAACTGTCAGACACAAAACAAGCCTCTCGGCTTAATGAGATCACCGGAGGACCTTTGCCTTGTCACGGCGAAGGTGAAGGGCAAGGTGGCAGGGCATAGGTCGCCTTGTGGCCAAATGGATGGGTGAGTTCGAGGGTGCGTTGTGGAGGTGTAGCGTGGCAGTGGAGGGGCGGAGTGTGTTCAGTGTGGTGAGGAGGAACTTTTTCGATGGCCAGCGAGGCGTGTGGGGCTGCAGAGCGACGGGGGCGCCTCGCCGGGGGGTGGCCGGAGATGAGGAAGGTGACGGTGGACGGCGGCGGTCGAGGGGCAATCAAGTGAAATAGAATAGGGAAAAGAAAGAGGGGAAGTTGTGGAGTAGTTCTAACCTTATTGTAGGGACGAAGGGGGCAGAGAGGCGGATGGCTGTACCTGCTGTCGCCGGAGAAGAAGATGCCCAGTGGGGGGAGGATGGCGATGACGACAGGTTTGAGGCAGTGTGCGTGGGTATTGCGCGACGAGGAGGAGAACTAGGAAGAAGTCTCTGCCACTGGTTTTGTGGTAGAGCGAAGAGTAAAGGAAAGAAAGCTCGCCAGAGCTCGCTGGGTACCCTGGCCGGGAAGGAAGAGACGAATCTGAGGTGAAACCCCAGCCAGGTCGAGCTGAAAATGAGCGGCTGGGTTTGGGGGTTCTTTTATAGGTACTGGGCCGTGTATTCAGAGCTTGGAGGGCACATATCCATCTCCGATGGCTCATTGGAGAAGGAAAGTGGGTGGATACCCAAATCCCTCGTGCATTCGTACGAGAGATTGGGATCAAATCAGGGATCATGATTGGCCTCAGATGGAAGGGAATTCCTCAGAGAATCTCCTTTCCATTTCTGTGAGGGGATCTCTGAGGAATCAGAGAGTATTCCCTCTCTAATCCTCGTCGGAGAAGGATTCTGCCCCAATAATGGTGGAAGGACCTGATTGCATGGTTTGCGAGGAAGTTAGGGGGCTCTCTGTGATGATTTTCAAAAGTTAGGGACTAAACTGTGATTTGGGTGTACTAAATTGCAAAGTTGGTCAACATGACCTCCCCTTAGGTCCAAATTTTGGTACAAACCTAATTTTGACCTAAGGAATCCAATGGTGAAGTTGAATTTTAGGTTTGACCATGTTTGACTGGATATTTTGTGTAAAAACCCATATTAGGTCAATTAATGAGTTAGGACCCTAATCTAGGTCAAACTGGGTTCACAAGGCCAAATTGAGTGTTCTAAACCCTAGGGGATATTTTTCCATGATTTTTAGAGGGTTTACTTGATTTTTATCCGGACCGAAACCTTGTTGATTTAAGCGGGTCTGCTTTAGGGTTACTAAATGTCATTTAATTCCTAGATTGCACATGAACCCATTTCCGATTGATTCAACCCACTTTTTATCTTATTTAGACCATTTGACCTATGTTTTGTCTCTGAGAAATCCCATTTATGTACTGCAATGGTAAAATTATAGTTTTAACCTTTATCTCATGTTTTCTTCCTAGAATACTTATTCCTTCATTTAGGCCTTCTACTACGTTATGTAGGAGCTTTTATTCTCTTTATTGGGTCAAAATGGGCTAGTTATGGCTCATGATGAGGCTCTCATCACACGTGCATGCACAGGGGTGCCACGCATAGCACAGCCACGTGTAGCGGCAGCCATTGCATTCTAGCACATGTGCGTGACACGATCGTGTGATGCTCGTGCCAGTAGCTGTGAGCGAGCATGTGCATGGCTGGTGCCAACCTTCAGCAATAGCCTAGGTGGGCCTTTAGTGATGCTTACAGTCATCACTAATTTCCTATAAGCGCGAGGATAGCTACAGACATGAGCGGTGGGGGCGTGATCTTCAGTGACAGCTGCAAGCCTCTTTAGTAATGCTTGTAGCTGTCAGTACAGTCCTCTAGATGAATTTCTTCCTCTTTGCTCCATTATAAAAGGACTCCTACACCTCCATTCTACATCATCTCTACCTACTCTACTCCTACCTACTCCTAAGCTCTAGTAGCCTACCAAAGCTTCATTAGAGCATATTCGAAAGCTCCAAAGGCCTCTTATTAGTGTAATGCTCTTATATCCCACCAAATATTCATCCTCCATCCTACCACCTTCATAAGAAGCCTTGGAGTCATCCTCCCACCACCATTCCCATAGAAGATCATCTCCAGCTCCTCATCCCCATCCTGAAGCTCCCACCTCCTACATCTCACCTCCGTCGTCTAGCACCTCACCTTCTTCATCCAAGCTGCAGCCAAGAGCCGTCGTCTTGCCAATAGCCGATTTGGGAGATTTCTTCTCACCGTTACCTCTTTTATGTTTTAGCATATTGCAATAGACATTTGAATGCCATTGTGAAATATCATATTTGTTCTGCACTTTGTGAAGTTATCTCTCTTGTCTCCTTATTTTAGAAACACCAAAAAAAAAATCACAAAACCCTAAAACACCAAAAAGAAACAAAATGAACCATGGACTTCAACAAAAGTAAATGTCACCTCCCTGTGTTCTACCCAGGACTCCCATGGAGTTTCCGTTATAAATTGTATTTGATAACATGTTTTGTGAGCTACGACGAAGGGTTCTTGATACCCTAATTTCTTCGTAAAAACTTGTTCATAATTGTTGTGTCGTTGCCATGGAGGAACAAAATTTGCTTTCTTGTCTTCCATGTTTCTATGCATTTACTTATTATTAGCCATGCTTATCTCTGGTTTACTATCTCGTAGGTACCCTGGTAAGGTGTTCCAAGTGCGGTAGACAGGAGTAAAGAGCAGGTAGAGTAATCTGTAAGTGCCCTCCACATTGCCCCCCACTAGTTTCATTTCGCCACATCAATAACCAAGACCTAATCTACCTTAGTGTTTGCGTAAACCCTAGGATAGAATTTTTTTGTCTTGTTTATCACCTCCACTCATCTCACCCTCGCATATTATAAAAAAGAAACACAAAAAGATACTTCTTTTGGGACAAATCAACATACACACTACATACACCCACATTTGTGGCACATAACCAAACTTGATTTTTATCTACTCAACTGGGATTCTTACTTGTGGAACTGGTACACCAATTCAACACACAAAGAAGTAGATATCATATTAGGTTAATCAACTCGTTGTGTGCCCTAATCAGTGGCACATTTGGGCCAGTTGATTGAATTGTTTGGGCCGTACCAACTAATCTAAAAGGAAGACATGCTGTAGCTGACCAATAGGATTCAATGTTTTGGTTAAACTAGGCAATACATATTTCTTTTTGATTTGTAAAGAAAAACACTTGAACTAATGATTTCAAACTTGGTTTGCCTCTTGGAAATTTGATTGAATATACCTAATATTTGAATTCTAAACGGTACTAAGCAAGATCTGAATGGTAAAATTCACTTCATCCTCAGTAATCTTGATTGAAAACATTTTGGTTGTGCAGATACACACATTCTCAAACAAATCATTAAGGGCACAACCCATAGGGGCCCATCACATTCCGAAAGCACTAAATATCCCAAGCCTAACTAAAATTGATTATAGACGTTGGCTATAAGGAGTCATTCGCTCTTCGTGGCCCAGATTGAGATTGTTCATGATTAACATACTTATACTAGTCAAACTGATGTCTAGCTAGGGGAGTAGCATTAAACGACTGCAGCTGGGGGGTACACTAGGTACCGAAGTTGCAAGCCAATGGAAGAACCTTTTCCCCAGTGCCTCCTAACTGGTTGGATTGACTGGATACAAGTAGAGTAAATCATCTATAATCTTAAGGTGGATTCTGAAAGTCTGTAGACCTTTAGGCTACCCAACCAAAGGATAGGCTCGTATTTTTTGTGCTACAGGGTCCCTTATCTTCCCCATCCTTCTGACTTCCTTCTAGTGTTTGCTTGGAAGGAGGTCATTGAACCCTCGTTTGGTAGGACCTATAGACCATTCCCGGAGACAAAGGTTGAGTTATACCCAAGTAGATCCCATGGTAGATCAACAACCACCACCCCCACCCTCGAACCAGCAAAAGCTGATTCAAAGATAGTTGGAAGAATTGCAGCAATGCAACAATGCTTCCAACGAATGAATGGTCAGGGTGGTCGACCCTTGAAGGATTTTTTTGATCCTTCAAATTATGAGGATAGGCCTTGTGTTGTGATCCCTGTCGGTGATGTTGAGATCAAGTCCTCGATTTTGAGTCTAATTAAACACTTTCACGGGCATGCTCTGAGGACCCATTCCAACATTTGGAGGACCTAATCACTCTGGTTTAGACCACTAAATCCCGGAATGCAGATGAACAGATGCTCATGATGCTTTTCCCCCATTCACTCAAGGATAAGGCTGCACATTGATATCGTACCAATAGAAGACCGATTGCTACCTGGAAAGCTTTGAAATTGGCCTTCCTGAGGAAATTCTTCCCAATTAGGTGAACCAATGCGTTGCGACGGGCAATTACCACTTTTGCCCGGTGGCAAGGGGAACCATTTCATGGGGCTTAGGAGCGATTACAGGATCTGTTGTGGAAGTGTCCACAGCACGAGGTGGCTAAATGGCAATTTGTGCAAATTTTTTATCACGGGTTGAATGATCAACTCCGTAATCATGTGAATGCCTCTTGCAGAGGCAATTTCCTCAATAAAGATGCAGATAGCACATTTGATTTATTTGAGGAAATGAGCAAAAACTCTTTAAACCACGCTTCCATGGAAACCTTCAACCGATCCCAACAAACTAGATCAAATGCCAATGAGGTCCAAGATTCTCATACATTTGATATGGAATTGATTTGCACTAAATTAGATAAAGTGGATCTAGTTGCTAAATGAATGGAAGAGTGGATGTCTCGAAACTCTAATTATCCTAGATCCACTCAATCCCAGGGCTCGGGATTTCATTCTTCGCAAGCTCCTACAGGATGGGCATTTGTGAACCAGCTAGAGTCGGCTCGACCTTCAGGCTAGCTCTTACTAGAATCTTATGGGTTCCAAATCGAGGCCTTTGATCCCAGTTGTTCTGATCCACCTTCATTGTCATCTTATGAGGATGTTCATGCTTTGCAAGAGAATGTTAGGTCCAACCCTTACCCGAATTCCTACAATCCTGGTTGGGAAAATCACCTTAACTTCTCTAGGAAAGAGAAGGGGCAGTAGACCCAATATCGATTTAACAACTATCTACCGCAAAAATTGATGGGTCAAGGTCATGTATATACTCAGTTGCCCTCTGAAAACTCTACATTCAATGATGATAATTACATGAACTAGGGTTAGTTTGGAGGATATATACGTACTAATAACATGTCAAGATGGGCATAGGGGCATTGCAAGCATTGCAACTTAAGATTGCCTACAAATCAATGTTTAATGCCCATATGTACAAGTGCATGTTGAAACAGGCCTCAGATGAGCAATCAGATCACACTGGTGGATTCAGATCGACAAATGGAGTCCAACGGACTTGAAATCACTTACATTCAACATCTGGAGCTCCCTTGACTAGCATAAGAAGTTCTGGCCATTCATCTGATGATCAATGGCCCAAAACGCACCATGCGGTGCCCGATCGTCAGCAGCCACTACCTCTCTTCGTTGCGCAGGAGCAACCACAGTCGTCCGATCTCCCATCGAATGGCTGAGGATGCGTGAAGAATGCAACCATAGCACAAGCGTCTCGTAGCGATCAATGCTTCTCCATGCTCACCAAGGCGCGCGTTCGAAACACATGCAGCCGCATCCCTGCATGCGATCAAAATTCAGCCGTTGGTGCAAGCATGTACAGCATGGATGAAGGCCATGCATAATAATGAGAGTGTACCGATGCACTTGCGTGGGAATGCGTACGATCCACAGTGCGCACCCGTGCATAATCGTGGCTGTTGAGGTGCGATCGAACGGTCGATGCTTATCCATCACACCAAGGCACACTGAGGCACACCCAAGCATGTGTGGGAAGGATGAGGTGGTGTGCCTTTAGCCGTCCGATGGTGATCCGAGCCTTGGATCCAATGGCTGAGGACATGCTGGTGCAGATTGAAGAGAGAAAGCACACCCGTGCTTAACGGACCAGCGGGCGAGGAGCTTCACCGATGCTTATGGAATGGGTTTAGCGATCTCTATATAAACCCTTAGTTTGGAAACCCCTCTTCTTTATATAAACCTCCTCAACCACCCCATTCAAAAGCATTCAATACACACACACCTTTCAAACTACTCTAGCCTTCTCCTAGCTACACCGAATACTCCATACCTACCCCGGAGTTGTCAAGCTGCCAATGGAGCCTCCCTCCACCGCCGTGGCCACCTTGATTCTTTCTCACACTCTCTCCTTACTTTAGTTGAAATTGTACTTCTTTAAGCTTTCATCTATTATTGTAGTTGTAAACAAACTTTAATTGCATGCTATATATTGATGAATGTTTCATATATTATATCTCACATCAGATGAGCCCATATTTGTGGGCTAATTAGTCACTTAAATGTCTAGACAGTAAAATAAATATTGACTTATACATGACATGTATTAAGATGTAAATAATTATTTTATATATATATATATACTTGTATGCACTACATTCATATATAAATTATTTAATGTGCATTTGAATAACTTGCATTAGTCTTCGTGTTGCATTATATACATCTATTAGAATTAACATTTTAGTAAGGGTTTGTGCATAAATAAATCAATATTTTTATTATTCATTTCTTATTCTCTCTTCCTTGCAAGTGATACGCAACCTTCTTGTCGCCAGCTGCCTACACTCAAGACCCCCATTCAAGGAGGAGCGAGAGAGATGTATCTGGTCGGGGCAGCTGTGACTACAAGGGAGAGGAGGAGGTAGCTGTGCTCGGGGAGATGCCACTCACCCCATCACCGTGCATCCGCCCATTACTGTGGTCTCCACGGCTGAGCCTCACCATATCGTGGGCCGGCAGAGTGACAAGCTGCTACTTCAAGCAGGCGACCTCAGCCACTTTCCGTGAGCATGTGCCTCATTGGCCACGCGAAGAACTTCTTTCTTCTTTCTTTTTATTCTCTCTTTTCTTTTCTTTTACATGATACTATTCATCATCACCTTCGCTACTCTATTTATAGGCCTCAACGAACCCACCACCACCATCGCCCCGGACCACCTTCACACCAAAGCAGCCAGCAATAGCCGGCCTCTCCTTGCACACGCTCCATGCCTCTCTGCATGCATAATAGTAGCAAGCAAGCATGGCTAGTCTCCAGCACGCACGCTCTCGCTGCACCCCCTCGCTGCGCCTCTGCATGCCCAAGCAGCGTCCCATGCACACACATGGTCGACACGACCGGCAGTGCACTTGCCTACGTAGCCGCATGTGCCACCAACTCCTCGCGTGCGTCCTCGTACGCGCCCTCATGCCACGACTAGTGCGTGCATTCTCTAGGCCAGTAGCCACCTCATCCCTCCTCTGCTCATAGCTCCTGCCACGCCCAGCCATGCTCCACGCCCAGCTGGGACACCGCGTTCATCACCTCCTTCGACGTTTCCCCATGCAGCAGCACACACGCACCAACGCGCCTGTCACAGCAACACCACCTCTCTTGGTCATGTGAGCAGCTCCCCAAATAGAAAAGGCCACCGTCGGAACCCACCTCTACCACTATTCCGTCCGGCCACCTTAGGCCACCCAGCACTTCGCCGCGACCACCATCGTGAAGCCCTCACCTCATTAATCTCCTAGGTTAAGTGTCACCACTAGTCGTGGCCTGTCTTTTGCGCATGCCAAGCTCGAAGGGAATGCTCTATTTCCTTCTCAATTAGTTATTACATGCAATGCCATTTCCACCATTTCTTTTTTGGTTAATTAATATTTAATTATGAATGTTTTATGGTACAACCCTCATGTTTTACATAAAATGCTCATTCAACAATCTAGCAATTGTTAGCATATTCTAGAGGGGATTTCGACTCAGTGTTTGAGGGAAATTTTTGGTGAACAATTGTTTCTGACTTTTGTCAGTTTAGATCGGCTAGTGTCTCGCTGTGGATACGACTCGCTCTTTCTAGTGGTTAATTTTTAATTATTTTGATTAGTCAATTTTCCACCACTTAGAAATACAATGACAAATCTTCTTAATCATCATTTTCAAAGGTGAAAATCGACTCGTCAAATGGCACTGTTGCCGAGGAGGCAACTAGCCTGTTAGACTCGCATTCATTTAATTATTTGTTCACATTTTATTCGAGTCATATTTCAATTCAATTATCTATTTGATGCTAGGTACTCATATTTGGAGACATCTTATCGCACCAGCCTTAAATTTCAGGCGATCCTTGACATCGTTAATGGAGTTGCAACATTGGGAGAAGGAGCATCAAGCTCGCCTCAACAATGCCTTGGTGGACCTTGTTTCCACCGTTGGAGGAGATATCCGGAGGACCACATCTTCATCTCACCTATTTTGCTGTAGATAGTTTTTACTTTTTCTTCTTCTCTTTATTTTAGTACATTCATTTGGAAAACCCTTATTCTGGGGTACATTTTTAGGAGTTTGTTCCCTGATTTTGTTTGGAGGCCCGTGTTGGGTAATAATTTTCGGGAGTCTGTTCCCTTTTCTTTAGATCTAGGTTTTTATTTTATTTTGTGGTTGTTTATCCTTTTCTTTGTTTATGCATAAATAGATATATATATAAATAAAAACATGAGCTGCCTACCCCTAGGTCAAATCATTTAGGACTAAATGAGCAGCCTTTAGATTTATTTTTCTTGCATTTGTGTGCATCTCATTGAAGATTGCGGGAGGCAAGATACGTTCTCTTTTACTTTGCATCCATATGTTGTTTACACATTTGCCTCTGGATGTAAAGACAAGATGACTTAAATTATTTTGAAAGAATTAACATGTGGTCATATTTTCTAAAAATGGACTTTAACTAAAGGAGGAACATTAAAAAAAACCAAGGACTTGAATTGAAACATTGTGCTGCGATTCAAGATTTAAACTCAAAATTTTTACAATGTATGAACACTTATATCTCTTGCACCATGGCATGCGTTTAGACACTTCTTAAGTTTGGAACCACTAGGACTAGAGCCTCCTATTGCTGGGGTCTGAAGTGTCCCAAACTTTAGTTCAGAGGTAGAGTTGCCTCCAAACCTTGCAAATTGAGGGTAGTTAAGAGGCACCACGAAAGCAACGCTTCAATGGAAGGATTTGACCCTACTTGCACCCCTCTTTGCCAAGTTTGGTGGTGACTAAACTTTTTGGGCTTTAGGAAGGATCACCTAAGTCCCAGTTAGGTCTTTTTAGGCATATTGTAGGTCGACAAGTAGACACGTAACTGTTTAGATAATTTGATTTGTCTCCTACAAGTGGATTTAAATCTCAAATGACTAACTAATTAAAGACCTAAAAGGTCCTTTGATTTTTGTTTGCTTGAGGAATCTGATTGTGGTGTGAGTTAGAATGGACAACGTCGACTTTCATCCTTTCACATCTTGCCGACACCCTTACCCCCACTCTGTGATCTTTGATCCCATATGCCGAGATGGTCCATCCTTTGATGGACGTAATGACAGTCATTGGGATCCATTTTACTCCTATTATAGGAGCATTGGCCTAGTTAATCCTGAAATCAGTGAGTAGAACCTAGGAGTGGGATTTGCCTTGCCCAATATCCCACACACCAAAGGAACACCCAACCCACCCTCCCTGATTGATTTTAATGGTTGGACAAAAACTCCTCGGAGCTATAAGCTTGAGCCTGACTTCTCTCCTGATAGTAATGATGACCTCTCCTCCTTGAAGATGGAAATACAGAAAATTCAAGATGAAATAATTGAATTGCTAGGAAAATCTTCGAGAGTCGACCAACAAGAAAAAGATGAAATTAGCTACCCAAATCTTCTCCACTGAGAATGAAGTGCACCCGTCTACGCTAGATGCATCTCCTATGGGAGAGCCACACACTAAGTTGGAGGGAAATTTTGGGAATTAGGTAAGGGAGAATAGCTGCTTTTCATGGATTGATTTTGAAACCTCCCTGATAGATGACACTTCCTTGAGAGGTCCACGCCTTCAGTGGGAGGAGGATATGTATGAAAGTAGCTATACATGGGATGAAGAAAGGTGGAAACCCGAGGAAGATGATGATCAGGTTGAGTATCCACTTGAATTATATTGGAGTCAAAAGAAGGGAATGATGGTACCATTGGAAAACCTCAACCCCGATGTTAGAATTTTCGTCACATTTCATGAAGTGGGCCAAAGTCAAGTTGTTAATCCCGTCCTCCATTCAGATAATTAGATGGAACTCAAGCCCACACTTAGGGAACCTAAACATGAATAAATTCAACAATATGAGGAGTCTGATGTTACCAGTCTAAATAATGTACCCCAGATAGAGAGCCCTAGGGGATCTGCTGAGATTTTAGATAATTCTAGATTTCGGGTATATGCTGAATCGTATGATGTGGAGAAGGATGAATTATATGAGGAACCTATTTTCAAGATTTGGAGTGACACTAAGGATGGTTATGTCTTATTTGAAGAATTAAACCTTGAGGATGTCACAAAGTTGACTAAATTAGGTTTCCTTAGCACACCCATTGATGATATCTCTCCTCATGATGAAATAATAGAAAATTTGTAAGCAACTTCTGAGGTTAATGTGGATTCACATATATACTCGGAGGAGGATTTGAGTAAAGAACAAGAACCCGGGGATGAGATTGATAGGATAAACCCTAGATCTGTTGCTTCCAACCTGCCTTCATTTGATTTGGAGTCACCCTTAGATTCGCCTATGTCTAAAGGTGAATTTTGACTCCATACCTTGAAATGATCACTAATGAAGAGCAGGTAGATACTTGTGATATTACTAGAGATGCTAGGGACGCGATTGAAGAACTAGAAAGGTTTTTAGGTATGGACATTAACCCGACTGGACCTACCTTAGATCTTATGGCCATTCCGCAACCTCGAAACTTAGACACCCTAGACAATCCCTGGCTTAAAGTTTTGCTCACTACCATTTTGACCGAAGGGGTTAACAAACCAATATCTCCTGCAATGGGATATCGGGTATGGATTGATGATTTCTATGGCCAGTCCATTACCCTGGGGGTTTATCTCTACACTATTCCTTCCCTATTTCATTTTAAGGATCCTTGTCATCCTCCCCTATCCCTTTGCAGTTTCTTATGCTAGTTTATCCTTTAGAACCTCCTCTAGTGACCTAGGACAATTTCATTCCCATCCTGGTTCGGCAAGCATTTGTTATTGGGATTCATCATCATCTCTTCAACATCTTAGGTTAGCTATTTTCTAGGCCAGCATTTCTTTGCACATTTTTAGGGCCTATTTCTTTTGCTTGGAACCTGACTTGCAGGTTCTTTGGCTACTTGGCTACCAGCATAATAATGGTAGCCCAACTCTGACCCAGGTAATACTCTTCTATGCAATGAGGACATTGTAGATTTTAGGCATGGGAGGGTGTACTTGGGGATATATATAGCATTTATACATAGTGCAGTCATGCATTTAGTTAAAGCATTCTACATTACATACCTTGTCATTGAAAAAAATAATAATAATAAAATAAAAAAATAAAAAAACAAAAAAAAACATTTGGCATTGAGCTTAACAGGTTAGGCCCTACATTAGGCAAAGTAGAGCTTTAGATTAGACTAAGTTGACTCTCGGTGTCTGAATTTACAAGCTAAGTTAAGATACTAGTTTTAGACCCTTAGGGTCCTTTGTGGACTTAGAAACTTACGTAGGAGTTAAGTTGTGGACCATTCCTCAAGAGGTTGAGGAAGGAAAGCTAAGGATTGAGTTAAAAGTTGGGTAGTACCTGATGCCTTTTTCAACTTGTTGGTTTAAGGGTCCTTGTAACCTAAGCATCCACATTTCACACACACTTGGTCTTGTGTAAATGTGATCACCCTAATTCATTTCTTAAATAAAATTTGGTTTTCTTAATTTTGACTTAGGGGAAGCTTGAAAAACATAATTTGATTGGAAGAGTTCTTACCATAGGAGAGGTGGAGTATATACTCACCTTGAGGATGCTAAGATAACATGTCACCTCCACGGTGCTTGTCTCTTAGGATATCCATCCTATTGGGGGGCATGTAAGCGCATTGTGCACTTCAGGCACCATGGGTGGCCCCATCTTGAAGTGTCGATTACCACAGGCCTGAATTCGCTTAAGAAATCCATTGGCGATACTATCTTGAAGTGTCGATTGCCAGGAGTTCTTGGGGTTGCTATGGGCAGTGCTATCTTGAAGCATCGAAAGCCAAGCACCCTTCGAGGTTTGGTGATGGGGACAATGAATCCGACACAGACCGTGCTGATAGCTTATCCAAGGTTAGACTTAGAGGAATCAAACAAAAAATATATATATTAAAAAAAAGAAAAAAAATCTCTTTCTTACTCTCTTACCTGGTTGGCAATCAAACCAACCTCAAATAACTCAGACCAATGCACATGCATGGATGCTTTAATCTCTAAGACCAATAAACCCTAGGGTAGAGTTAAAAATCAAGGAAATCTGTGCCTACAACTCTTCTTTAGCCGACCTAGTCTGTAACTTAAGAACTACTTGGGAACCATGGGTCCAAAGTCTGAACTTAACATGTTTCTAAAGGAAGACCGATTGGGTTGGCTAGTCCACTTGAATAGTTGGGTTGTTGCTTGAATTTTCTATCGACTAGCAAAAACTAGGCATGGGGGCATTTGATGAGCCCATATTTGTGGGCTAATTAGTTACTTAATTATGTAGACAATAGAGTAATATTAACTTATACATAGCATGTATTAAGATGCAAATAATTTAGTTTATATATATATACTTGTATGCGTTACATTCATATATAAATTATTTAGCTTGCATTTGAATAACATGCATTGCTCTTTAGGTTGTAATAAATACATATATTAGAATTAACATTTTAGTGAGGGTTTGTGCAGAAAGAAATCAATCTTTTTATTATTCATTTTTTATTCTCTCCTATCTGCAAGTGATACGCTGCCTTCTTGTCACCAGCTGCCTGCACTCAAGAACCCCATTCAAGGAGGAGCGGGAGAGATGGATCTGGTCAAGGCAGTTGCGACTACAAGGGAGAGGAGGAGGCAGCTGCGGTTGGGGAGACGCCGGCCACCCCATCACCATCCATCCGCTCATCACTGTGGTCTCCACAGTCGATCCTCGCCACACCATGGGCCGTCGGTGTGACAGGCTACTGCACCAAGCCGGTGGCCTCGGCCACTTACCGTGAGCATGTGCCTCATCGGCCACGCGAAGAACTTCTTTCTCCTTTTTTTATTCTCTATTTTCTTTCCTTTTGCATGACACTATTCATCGTCACCTTCGTTACTCTGTTTGCAGGCCACAACGAACCCACCATCACCATCACCACAGACTGCATTCACACCAAAGCAGCTAGCAACAGCCGACCTCTCCTTGCTCGCACTTCACTCCTCTCAGAACACATAGTAGCAGCAAGCATGCCCAGTTAGTCTCCAACACACATGCCTTGGCTGTGCCCTTCAATGTGTCTCCACCTACCTGAGCAGCGTTCGACGCACACGCACAGCCTGTGTGACCAGCAATGCACCTGCACGTGCAGTTGTACACGCCACCAGCTCCTCGCACGCATCCTCATGCTCACCCTCTCGGCACAACCAGTGCGCACATTCACTCGGCCAGCAGCCACCTCATCCCACCTCTGCGCATAGCTCCTGCCCACGCCCAACCATGCTCTATGCCTAGTAGGGACACCATGTTCATCACCTCCTTCACTAGCTCCCCGTGCAGCAGCATGCATGTACCCGCATGCTTGCCGCAGCAACACCACCTCTCCTGGCTGTGCGAGTAGCTCCCCCAGAAGCAAAGGCCACCACTAGAACCCACCTCCACCACTGTTCTATCCGGCCACCTCGGGCTACCCCGCACTTCGCCGTGACCACCATCGCGAAGCCCTCGCCTCACTCATCTCCTATGCCAAGTCTCACCTCCAGTCGTGTCCTGTCTTTTGTGCATGCCAAGCTCAAAGGGAATGCTCTATTTCCTTCACAATTAGTTATTACTTGCAATGCCATTGCCACCATTTTATTTTTGGTTAATTAATAATTAATTACGGATGTTTTATGTTACAACCCTCATGTTTTACATAAAATGCTCATTCAACATATCTAGCAATTGTTAGCAGATTCCAGAGGGGATTTCGACTTAGTGTTTGGGGGAAATTTTTGGTGAACAATTGTTTGCAACTTTTGCGAGTTTGGACAGGCTAGTGTCTCCCTGTGGGTACGACCCGCTCTTTCAAGTAGTTAATTTTTAATTATTTTGATTATTCAATTTTCCACCAGTTAGAAATACAACAATAAATCTTCTTAATTGTCATTTTTGAAATCGAAAACCAACTCATCAAAATCCTCTTAATGCTTGGCATGTTTTAAACACGATCTCTAACCCTTCTCTCTCTCTCTCTTGTTTTCTCGCAAGCAAGCAAACCACCCATTCTTGTGACAACTAAATAGACAAAATAATATGATTTTATTCCTCCTTATTTTCGACACTTGGACTCACCAACTCCATTTCTTAAATTAAAGCCGATGTCGCGAACGCATATTACAATGGCATAATTAAACAGATGCATTCTGCATGCGTCAATTTTTGCTGCTGTTGCTAGGGTGGTAACGGATTTCTCTTATCGCTTTTATCCTGCAATTGTATTCATATCTTCTAACTCATTTTTCTCTCTCTACTTGATTAGTTGCCAGAACTCGATGCTTGGGCGACGGAGGAGAGCGATCCAAGATGATGGACCAAGAGTAAAATGCTATGAAGACGATTGTGAGTATTACTCTAGCCAGTGATTGTTTGCTTGCCTAAAAAGAAAAAAAACATAAAAATATAAAAATATAAAATTGGCTTGGTGAATGGCTACTTGACCCACATTCTAAATTCATCACCCAACAAAAAAATACACACTAACGTTCTTGAAGAGATAATCTTTTCGGAGTGTTCTTCTTTCTTTTGAGTGGTGTTTATGAAGACACCATGATTTGACTTGGGCCACACCACTCACCATAATTAAAATCAACTAACCTGGTAGAATTGCATAAACACTTGGGTGAATACATTAGGGTTATTTTTCTGGGGCCACAACAATCTAAAGGGAATTGACTTTCGCCCGTTGTGTGCAAAAACTTATGTGCCCACTTGAACCTTGTTTGCAAACATTAAGGAACTTCAACCCTAAAAAGCATTAAAGCAAGGACAAATCATTAAAAGACTTCACATCTTGAAATCCTTGCTTGAAAACCATGTTTTGTTAAGTGCATACACATGCTCAAATTAGTTAACTAAGAGGCACAACCCCAAACAATGCCTCATACATACCCTGAGCAAAAGCACTAACCTAGCCCTCATTAAAATGGAGTAGACGTGCCCTAGGCAGGACTAGTCTAAGTCTTGAAGGTGTGATTTGGTTTTCTAGGCACTTGGCCATCATTCCATTCATAGAATCTGGCATCTAGGCTGTGAGGAAGTGTCAAATGACCGTAGTTGTGGGGTCTATGGAACCGGTGGCAAAAGCTAAAGGAAGAACCTTCCCTTCAACCCCCTCGTAATCAACCTAGCCAGATTAACATCGGGAAGGGTGGTTAAGTGCCTACAGATCTTATCATCCCCTTTGAGGCTTCTAGGTCACCTAAGGTATACACTCTAAGGACTAGACTTGCTTTCTTGTTTGTACACACACTTCTCGCACCTATCTCTCTCTGCATCCCTCTCTGTTCTTCCCTAGTGTATGCACGGGAGACAATCATTGCATCCCAAGCTATTTGTTTTAGATAGGGAAATCAGGAGGAGACTTGATTTTACAAGTGAAATGGCTGAACCAAGAATTGATGAGGTTGAGGACCAACCCCTACTCAATGCTATGGCAATCATTCAGGCCCAAATCTCCGCCAACCACCAACTTCAACAACAATAGATCCAAACCATCATGCAAGCCATACACCAATTACAAAACCCTCAAGGGCAACCCCCACTGAACCAACCTAACCCACCACAACTTCCTAATGGCCAACCTAGGCCTCTCCGTGATTTTTATGATCCGTATGCTTTCCGAATCGAGCCACATCATAGGGTCCCCGAAGGGGGAGATGATTTTAAGTTAAAACCTAATGTCTTGAGCTTAATTCAGAGCCACTTTCATGGGAGCTCAAATGAGGATCCCTTCCAACACCTTGAGGCCTAGATCAGATCACCTGAATTATGAAACCTAGGAACATTAGCTTGGACATTATTTTGATTAAGATGTTCCCTTTCTCCCTAAAAAATAAAGCATCTCACTGGCTTAGAACCTTAGGCTAACCCATCTCCACTTGGGAGGAACTGGGGCATGCATTCTTGAAGAAATTCTTCCCCATAGGTAAAACCAATGCCCTCAAAAGAGCCATTACCACATTTACACTACAAAGCAGGGAACAATTGCATGAGGCGTGGGAAAGATTTAATGAATTATTGAGGAAATGCCCACACCATGAGGTTCCAAGGTTGCATTTGGCCCAGATCTTCTACCATGGTCTGGACAACAACCTTAGGAACTTTGTTGATGCCACATGTGGAGGAAACTTTTTGAACAAAGATGAGTAGAGTGATTTCGAACTCTTTCAGTCCATGAGTGAGAATTCACTCAATAATGCCTCCATGACCTAGTTCAATCGATCCAGTCAACCTCGTGGTGGGATCTATGAAGTGTAAGCCAATTCTGGAATGATTGACATGGACATTATAGCCAAGAAGTTGGATCAAGTTGAGTTGGTGAACAAAAAGATTGATGAACTGCTAAACAAGGCCAGAAACCTGCAACTGACCCTCTCCCTAGCAAAGGGAGCAAAAAATGTAGATTTGATGCAGCCAATGAACCAGATACACCTGGAACAACCCCAGACCATGTTCCAGGGAAAGACCTTTGCTACCTCAAATCCTGACTACTCCCTCCCCTCCCCCTCGGCACCTTCTATCTTTGAAGATGTCCAAGCCATCCAAGGTTACTCCAAACCTGACCCCTTCTCTGACACCTACAACGTCGAATGGCGTAATCACCCAAATTTCACTTGGACGAACAGAAAATCAAACCAATTCCACAACCAACCTAGGCCAAACCCCCCTCCTATCAGCATGGTCCACCAGCAAAACCACCCTATAATCAGAATAGGGCGACCCCTGCCCCACAAAACCAAATGGACACATCGATAAAAATGATGGCTAATATGAATCAGAAACATCAGGAGGAAATGGCATTAGAGAAGGGACAGTTGAGCCGGCTATTGGATTACAAACAATAGGGATCCCTTCCTTCTCAGCCCCAACCAAAACTGAGAAATGTGATCAACAGAGGCTCCAATTCTTAAGGGTTCCAAGCTAATCCTTCCCATGCCCACATAGTCCAGCAAGCCCCACAAACACCCTCGGGGTTTGGTGCTTCTTCTTCCTCCTCTTCTCAAGGATCTACCCCTGGTCCCAACACCTTAGCCAATGCGGTAACTTTAAGAAGCGACACTAAAACCCAGGACCCCAAATGGCCAACCCCTCCCATGGCCTCACTTCCTGAGACACCCGAATATGAGGATGAGTGAGAGGAACCAAAGGACATGGAGACTATCCCAATTCAAACCCAAACACCATACCCTGAGGCCTTAGAGAAAAGGAAGAAAAGGTGAGTTGTGCTTGAAAATAAGGAGCTGCTGGAGATTTTCAAATAAGTCCAGATTAATATTCCACTCGAAGAATTTAAGCATATCCCAGCTTATGCTAAGTTCTTGAAAGATGTTTGTATGCCGAAGCTTAAGTCGAAAACCCAAGCACCTAGGAAGGTAGTGCGCTTAGAACAAGCTAGTTCAGTGATATTGAGCAGCCTGCCCACCAAATGGATTGACCTAGGAGTGCCCCTGATTTCTTATAATATCGGGGACATAACATTTGATAGAGCACTCTTGTACTTAGGTGCTTTGATCAACCTCATCTCAACGAGACTGTATCACCAGTTTAGATTTGGGGAGTTGAAACCCACACCTGTGACTATCCAATTCGCTGATAGATCTGTGAAAACCCCGAATGGCGCAGTTGAAGACGTAATTGTTTGGGTCAAGGACTTCTACTTCCCAGTCGACTTTTTGGTCCTCGACATGGAAGTCCCCAAATAGCTACAAAACACACCCATCATTCTGCGCAGACCCTTCTCTGCTATGGCTAAGGCAAACATTGACTGCAACATGGGATGCATGGAAATCACCTTTAGAGATAAGAAGATGCAATTGGATATCTTCAGGGTGGCTAAGTCTTTTGAATGTGGTTGGATTAAGGAGCATGATCCCATGGAGCCTTTGGTTGAAGAATGCCTCCCTCTTAGCTCTTCAGCAGACCATCTGACTCAACCAGTTGATGACTACCCTAAACCACCCCAAACAGTGGAGGTTGACCTGTGTAGTGCTGATTACCTTCAGCAACCCCCATTTCAGGTGATTGATGTTGATCAACTCCCCCCCTTTCCCCTACCGATCAAATATTGTCCAACCTCTACCTGAGCTAAACCCTTTGCCCGATAATCTCAATTATGTTTTCCTAGGACCTGACTAGAACTTCCCTATGATTATCAATGCCCACTTAACTAAGGATGAAGAACTTGGTTGATTGCAACCCTCTCTGAACATCGGGCAACCATTGGATGGGATTTTGGACCTAAGGGGAATTAGCCCTACCTATTGCAGTCAAAAAATTTATTTGGAAGATGGGGCTCAACCTTCTTTCCAGATGCAAAGGTGATTGACCTTGAATATGCTAGAGGTCATTAAAAGGGAAATAATCAAGTGGCTTGACGCAGATATCATTTACCCAATTTCCGATAACCGCTGGGTGAGCCCTACTCAAGTGGTACCCAAGAAAGTCGGGCTCACTATGGTCACCAATGACCAGGGCAAATCCATCCCCACTAGCACTGCTACTGCATGGCAGGTATGTATCAACTATAGGAAGCTTAATGAGGCCACCAAGAAAGAACATTTCCCTCTTCCGTTCATTGACCAGATTCTTGAGTGATTGGCAGGGTAGAAATATTTTTGCTTCTTGGATGGATATTCATGATACAACCAAGTTGCCATTGTTCCAGAAGGTCAAGAGAAGACCACATTCTCTTGCTCATATGGCACGTTCGCATTCCATCGTATGCCGTTCGTATTATGCAGCACAACCGCAACCTTTTAGCGTTGTGTTTGCGCAGCTAGATCGTGTTTTAATAATGAATGCGTTGTAATATAGAAGAAATTTCCACAAAAACAAATAAAGATTTTATAACTCTAAAATCGGAGTATCTGAGGTCGAACACAGGGAGCAATTTAGGTACTTTCAAAACTTGACTACACAACCTCTTAAATGAAAATAAGTGTATCTGAGTTCAATGAGAATTATAAAAAGAAATTGCTCAGAGAAAACAAAAAATGGACATCTGATACAATATCAGACGTCTTAAAATGAAACTCCTTTTCTTCCTTGATGCTTCTGTTTCTCTCCCTCTATTTCTTTTCTTCCTATGACCAAGGTCTGACGTTCTTCATTCTTTCCCCGTGAGATGAAACCAAGGATGAGACCCAATGTAATGGGTGAGGGAACTCACCCCAAGTGTAGTTGGAGAAGAAGAGACTATTTCACAAAGACAATTTAAAGGGTGTACGTGCATCGTGCCTTACCGATGTGGGACTAATGCCCACTGCTGTTCTTCGCACGCCTACAGCCGATAACACCTTCAATTCCTCAACTGCAGGCTTTGTTGGCTTCACCTGTTGGGTCAGTTCCCTTCACACGACCTCCCCGAATTCGCAGCACCTGCAGCCTTGTTGTCCTGAAGCCTGGAGCGAGCTTGGAGCTTCGTCGAGTCATCGTCAATGGCAGCCGGAGCGTGGAATCTGTCAGACACGAAAATGGCCTCGCGACCTAATCAGACCACTGGGGGACCTTCGCCGTGTCACGGTGAAGGTGATCAGCTAGGTGGCAGGCCGTGGGGCGGCCTAGGCGTGAGTGCCTAGGTTGCTCTGTGGCCGGACGGGTGGGTGTGTTTGGGGGGTTGCTGTGGTGGTCTGGCGGGGCTGTGGATGAGTGGAGGATGCTCAGTGAGATGAGGCGGAGGTTATGTGATGGTCGGCGAGACGCGTGGGGCTGCGGAGCGACGGGATCGTCTCGCTGGAGGGTGGCCGGAGATGAGGAAGGTGGAGGTGAACAGGAACGGTCGAGGGTCGATTGAGTGAAATAAAGTGAGGAAATGAAAGAGGGGAAGATGGGGAACTTATCTGGACTGTTGGGAGAGAACGGGGGTTGCGGAGTCAGACGGCTCGTAGTTACCGTCGTCGGAGAAGATAACCCTAAGGGAGATGACGGCGATGAGGAAGAGGTCGGGGACACGTGCACTTGGTGCGGAGCGACACGGGAAGATGAGGCAAAGTAGACTCTGCTGCTGGTATGGCAGTAGAGCGACGAGAAGGAGGAGAGGTAGTCACCGGAGCTTGCGAGTTCCTTGGCCGGAGAGAGGAGAGAACAAAATTTGGAGGATTCTACGGCTAAGACAAGTCTCTGATCTCACAGAGGGTCCGAGGTCTTTTTATAGGTGCTGGCCAAGCTTTCTAGTGCATGGAGGGCAAGCTTTTGGCCACCGCTGTCTCACCGGAGAAGGAAGTTGGTTGAGATCCAAATCTCTCGTGCGTTCGCACGAGAGTGTGGAAAGAAATTAGAGATCAAGATCGGGCTTAGATGGAAGGGAATTCCTCAGAGAATCTCCCTTCCAATTCTGGGAGGAGATCTCTGAGGAATTTGAGCGTACCCCCCCCGTCAACCTCGTCGGAGAAGAATCTTCCCCAATAATGGCGGAAGGACTTGATTGCAAGATTGGCAAGAAAGATGGGGTGGTTATTGTGATGGTTTTCGAAAGATAGGGACCAAAATGTGATTTGGTGTACTAAATTGCAAAGTAGGTCAAGATGACCTCCCTTAGGTCCAAATTTTAGTACAAACCTAATTTCGACCTAAGGAATCCAATGGTGAAGTTCGATTTTAGGTTTGGCCATGTTTGACTAGACATTTTGCGTAAAAACCAAAATTAAGTCAATTGATGAGCTAGGACCCAATTCTAGGTCAAACTAGGTTCCAAAGGCTAAATTGAATGTTCTAAACCCTAGGGGATATTTTTCCATGATTTTTAGAGGGTTTACTTGATTTTTATCTTGACCAAAACCTTGTTGAATTAAGCGGGTCTATTTTAGGGTTACCAAATGTCATTTAATTCCTAGATTGCACATGAACCCATTTCTGATTGATTCAACCAACTTTTTATCTCATTTGAGCCATTTGACCTATGTTTTGTCTCTGAGAAATTCTGTTTATGTACTGTAATGGTAAAATTGCAGTTTTAACCTTTATTTATGTTTTCTTCTCAGAACACTTATTCCTCCAATTAGGCCCTCTTCTAGGTTATGTAGGAGCTTTTACTTACTTTATTAGGTCAAAATGAGCTAGTTATGGCTCACGATGAGGCTCTCATCATACCCCCTTGCCTACCTTTTGCTAGTCCCTTAGCAAAATTTCAAGGTTTTAACTTCCATTCTAGACCTTGAGTGTCTGTCAACAATTATGATAAGTGCTTCTCCTTTCCTTTTGTGATTAGATCAGAATGCCGACAATAGGCCTAGAGGTACTCAAGTACCAACCAAAATCCGGACCTGACTTGCTTTAACCTCAGTCCTATGTAAAGGTTTTTAAGGCCCACAGAAACTAACCTAGGGTTTGTTGGATTCCGCAGTTAAAGCACCTGTGCTTGAGACATTTTTGGCCTAGGTTTAGTTTGCAGTGTATTTTTGTAAGAGTGAGATAGAAGATTTATTTGTTTGGAGAGCTTTTCTCTCTCTTTTCTTTTTATTTCTAGCTTCGGATTAGCTTCTCAACACGGTCTATATCGGATTTTTCATCCCCATCATCAATCCTCATGGGTCCCTGGCTATCGAGATTTCGAGATAATCCTGCCCATGGCAATCCCCAGAACCCTGGCTTTCGAGATTTCGAGATAATCCCGACCATGGCATTTCATGGCCGAATTCAGACCCTGGCGATCGACATTTCGTGATAATGCCGCCCATGGTATCTGAACTAGCAGAGTGCTTACGTGCCCCCAGTAGGATATTTAAATATCCTAAGAGACAAGCACCGAGGAGATGATATGTTACGCATCTTCGATGGGAATTTCCCGCCTCTCCGCGCTGGGAACTCCTCCAAATCAACTTGTGTTGATCAGTCGCTGCTAATCAAGGTGACTTTTTTAGAACATTAAACGCTTTTGCATGATTTGGATAATTATGCGCACTGAACTAGACTGTGTGTGGATTTGGGTGCTTAGGTTACCGAATCCTGCAAATCGAAGGTCAGTTAACGAGGCCGAATACTTCCTAGGCCTTAGACCTAATACTTAAGCTTCGCGTTTTCCCCAACCTCTTGAGGATTATCCAGATTTTAGCGGATACGTGAATTTTTAAGCTAAAGAATCTAGCCCAAGAGGCTTAAAATCAGCATTCCCGCTAATCTCTTGTTATGTCACCTTAGCACTTTTTCTCTTTTCTTGATCTGGTCTAGAACTTCCATTAATCCCTTAATCTTTTACTAATGACTATTTTTTCTCTTTTTCATTTTATGCTTCTTTTTTGGCATTTTACTCTTTTCCTCCTCTCATTTTGTACGACCCTAAATTGTTTCTCCCCTCCTTCAAGTCTCTCTCATTTTTTTTTAAATGAAACCCTTTCTTGATATGAAATTTTCCTGACGTTTTGCACTTTCATACCCCCCATGCCTAAGATTTGCAATGTCCCCATTGTAAATTAGGTGGGTTCAATTTTAGCTTAGTTCATGCATTAGGACAAGTGTGTGGTGAGTGAACGGGTTGAAGTGACTTGTTGCGAATGATTTATAATCTCGGGTAGGGGTACCTGAGGTGAAGTCGGCTGTTCTAATGGATGAACCCTAAAGTGCAATATGAATTCTGCATAGAAATGTCCGAAAAGGTTTTGGGTTTTTCAGAGAATGACGGGTTGCCTCCCGTTAAGCGTTGAGTTTTACGCCATCGGCTGGGTGCAATGAGCTCAAGGGGAATGGAGGGTAAAGGATGACTCAGCCAAATTTGTATCGGTCATGTCAATGAATGGTTTGAGTCTCTGACCGTTCACAACAGAGGGTTCAGAATCGTGGCTGAGTGGGCTGATTTCAATGGCTCCATTTCCAAAGATTTGTCAGACTAGGTAGGGTCCGACCCACCTAGATCGTAGCTTTCCTGGGAATAATTTGAGTCAACCATCAAAGAGTAAAACCTTTTGACCAGGATGAAAGATCTTTCTAGAAATGTGTTTGTCGTGAAAAGCTTTAACCCTTTCTTTGTAAATTCGCGAGTTCTCATACGCGTCAAGGTGTAATTCATCGATCTCGCTTATTTGAAGTCTTATGTGGGTTCCAGCCTTAGAAAGATCTAGATTACAATTCCGTACTGCCCAATAGGCTTTATGCTCCAATTCGACGGGGAGGTGACATGCCTTCCCGTACACTAGTCTGAAGGGAGACATTCCTAATTAGGTCTTGTGGGCGGTCCTATAGGCCCACAATGCTTTCGGAAGCCGTGAAGACCAATCTTTTCTATTAGGTCGAACAGTAACATGAAGGATTTTCTTGATCTCTCGATTTGATAGCTCAGCTAGACCATTAGTTTGGCGGTGGTAAGGAATAAAGATTCGGTGTGACACACCATATTTGGTCATCAGTGACCTGAACTGAGCGTTTGTGAAATGGGTCCCTTCGTCAGAAATGATTTCTCGTGGAATCCCGAACCTTGAGAAAATGTTTTCATGAATGAATTTGATAACAACTTTATGATTGTTGGTTGGGGTCAGAATGGCTTCTATCCACTTGGACACGTAGTCAACTGCGAGTAAGATGTATTCGAAGCCATCCGAGATCGGGAAGGGTCCCATAAAAACAATCCCCTAAATATAAAAAATTTCGCATACCAAGATCGGCTGTAGAGGCATCATGTCTTGATGGCCCATGTTGCCCAAAGTCTGGCAATGGGAACATGCCTTACAGTGATCGTATGCATCCTTGAAAATTGTTGTCCAGTAAAAGCCACACTGGATGACTTTTGATGAGGTTTTATGTCTTGAGAAATGTCCACCGCATGCCTGGTCATGGCAAAATGAGAGTATGCCTTTGATTTCCACTTCCGCGACACACCATCGAATTATTTGCTCAGCACCAATGCGGAACAGATACGGGTCTTCCCATAGGCAATACTTGGCATCGGAACGCAATTTGTCCTTCTTGGCCTTCGGCCAATCGAATGGAATCTAATGTGATACCAGGTAATTTACTATATCTGCGAACCATGGAAGACCTGTACTGATAGCCAAGTGGTGCTCATCAGGAAAATGTTCTGTGATTGGTCTGGAAGGGTCAATTATTTCAGAAGGAAGATGGGACAAGTGATCATCTACCACATTTTGCTTTCTCACTTTGCCGCGAATCTCAAGGTCAAATTCTTGCAACAGCAAGATCCACCGGATTAATCAAGGTTTCACATCCTTCTTTGCAAGGAGATGCCTCACGGCTGTGTGATCCGAGTATATGATAACACGGGAACCCAGAAGATATGATCTGAATTTTTCTAGGGCAAATACTATAGCTACCAGCTCTTTCTCATTAACCGTATAGTTACGCTGAGCCTCAGCCAGTGTTTTGCTGGCGTAGTAAATGACCACAGGTTTCCTGTCAATTTTCTGCCTCAAAATCGCTCCTACAGCGAAGTCAGATGCATCGCACATGATCTCAAAGGGTTGAGACCAATCAGTGGACTGTAGGATCGGGGCTTGGGTGACTCGGTCACGTAGGATCTCAAATGCTTGAGTGCATTCCTTGGAAATTTCGAAAGGCACATCATTGGAGAGAAGAGTGGTCATGGGGCGTGGGATTTTTGAAAAATTAGGGATAAATCAACGATAAAAACCGATGTGCCCTAAAAAAGATCGGATGTCCTTAATCGAGCTAGGCATAGGGAGCTTGGAAATCAGGTTAACCTTAGCTCGATCCATTTGGATGCCTTTCTTCGAGATTAAATGTCCCAAGACAATTCCCTCAGGCACCATGAAATGGCTCTTTTCCCAGGAAAGAACCAAATTCACATCGATGCACCGCCTGAGTATCTGGACCAAGTGTTGGAGGCAATCGTCAAATGATGCTCCAAAAACTGAAAAGTCATCCATGAAGACTTCCAGATAGTCACCTACCATATCTGAGAATATGGCAAGCATGCACTGCTGAAAAGTTGCAGGTGCATTGCAGAGACCGAAAGGCATCCTTCGAAATGCGTATGTCCCGAAGGGGTAGGTGAATGTGGTCTTTTCTTGGTCCTCTGGATGGATTGCCACCTGGTTTTAACTGGAGTACCCGTCAAGAAAGCAGAAGAACCTATTTCCCGCTAGTTTCTCGAGGATCTAATCAATAAGCGATAGTGGGAAATGATCCTTCTTCGTGGAGGAATTGAGTCTTCTGTAATCAATGCAGACTCTCCACAAGTTAGCTATTCGGGTAGGAATGACTTCTCCGGTTTCAGTTGTGATGATGGTAAGTCTAGCCTTTTTAGGCACCACCTGTATTGGACTCACCCAACGACTGTCGGAGATCAGGTAGATGATCCCTGCATCTTAGCACTTTATGACCTCCTTTTTCACAACCTCCTGTAGATTAGGGTTTAGGCGTCTTTGCATTTCTCTTGAAGGTCGTGCGCCTTCTTCTGTGTAGATTCGATGTGTGCAGTATGAAGGGCTTATACCAGTCAAATCATCGAGAGTCCATCCAATGGCTCTACGATGTTGCTGGAGAACAGTAATCAAACGGAGTTCCTAGTCTGGTGTGAGTCGAGAGTTGATAATAAGAGGAAATGTCTGATTGGAATCCGAAAAGATGCACTTCAGATGCTTGGGAAGGGGCTTGAGTTCCATGACAGGATTGTCAGCAGCAACGGGTGGTTCGGGGTCTGTATCAGGAACAAGGGTCGGAGTCACAGGTGTGTCTAGATCATGTTCGCACTCCTCTGTTGGCGGGTTTTGATTTTCTAGTGGTTGATTGGGGATAATCAGGTTGTCCTCTATATGCAATTCATCAACCACGACTCTGATATCACATATTTGCTCTATAACCCCACAATTAATCCCTTGTTGGGCCTTAAAAATGTCAATCTTCAGGGTTTGATTCCCAAATTTTAATTCTATCTGGCCCTCTTCGCAGTTTATGTTGGCCCTAGCAGTGGCCGAAAAGGGTCTCCCTAATATGATTGGTGTGTCCCTTGGGTTCTTAGGTGCATCCATGTCTAGTACTATGAAGTCCACCAGGAAGTAGAAATCCTGTACCCTAACAATGACATCCTTGAGTATTCCATTAGGTGATTTGATGGATCGATCGGCTAACTGTAATGTCACCTCAGTTGGTTTAAGTTCAGATTCTTCAAGGTGGTCAAGGAGGGATGTAGGTATTAAATTTATGGAGGCACCTAGATCTAGTAAGGCTCTATCAAATTGGGTTTCACAAATTTTACAAGAAATCAGGGGAGTTCCTGGGTCTTTATCCTTGGGTGGGAGTTTACTCAAGATGACAGAGCTGGCTTGCTCTAACAGTACGATTGGATTCCCATCCTTGGTTCGTGGCTTACGTTTAGGTGTACACACGTCTTTCAAGATTCTTGCATAAGCTGGTACATGGCGAATTGCATCCATCAATGGGATGTTTATCTGGACCTGTTCAAAAAGCTTGACCAGATCCTCCTCGGGGGCCACGGGTTTGGTTATCCTCTTTCCCTTGGTCAAGGCCTCAGGAAATGGGATCCTAGTTGGTTCCTCTAGAATAGGTCCAGGTTCTTGATCAGGGACAGTGGTATCCTGGATGACTATCCTAGGGTCTTGGCTATTACCAGGCTTGGAGTGGTTCGGATAATGTGGGTCTTGGGTTGTTTTACCACTACGTGTTGTTACAGAGTTTAATCCGGCCTGATTTTGGTTTGGGTTTGGTAAGAGGGGTGGCTGCTGCTGAAATCCCGCATAAGATGTCGAAGCTTCCATCCCATCTAGTGATGGAGCAGTAGGGGCTTGATAAATCAAATGTGTGTGGCCTGAATTTGGATTCATAATGCGCCTCTGGGTCGGCACGTTATTTGGGTTGGGCAGAGGTTGTGAAGGAAGGGTGCCAGGTTGGCGGGAATTTGCCATCTGGGCCAGTTGGTTGCAATCCTCTGTGATCTCGTCCTTGTGATGTTTTTGCATTGCCACATTTGTCTTTTGAATGTCTGCTAGTGCTTGAAGGATAAGAGTCAGTTGATCCTGGTTTGGCCTAGATTGGTAGGTGGGATTGGGCCGAGGCTAAGGCGGCTGATATGGACGAGGGGCTTGCGGATGGGGTTGATATGGTGGTCTTTGAGTCTGAGAATTTCCCGTCCACTGAAAGTTAGGATGATTTCACCATCCATGGTTGTAGGTATTGGAGAATGGGTCATTCAGGATGGCATTGAGGTCCTCACAGTTCTGAGGAACCTCAGGAAAGTCAGAATACGAGGGTTCAGAGTTCCCCCAACTCGAGTAGAATGGATCGGAGGTCACTCCGGTCCGAGAGGTAGATGGGGGTGGATATGGGTCCATCCCCTTGGCAGATTGGTGGTAGATGTTTTGCACAGTTTCCCTTGCCAGAGGTGGTCTTGCAAAAGAGTTTTGCGCAAGGGTGGCTTGCTGCAAATGCCGAGTTAGCTCATCCACCTTCTTTTCTATGATAGAAACCTTGTCCAACCTACTGGCCATCAGTTCCAAGTCGACGGAAGTGGACAGGTCCTGCATCTCATGTGCCCCTCTCAGATTCGTCGATGCGCGGGCATTCATCCTATCGAATAAGCCCATGGAGTCATTATTTATGGAGTTCTCGCACATGTTTTCGAGAATCTCTCACACCGTGTCCTCATGTTGACGCATGATGTTTCCTCTGCACGTTGCATAGACGAATAAACGAATATCTTCACGGAGTCCCTGGTAAAAAGATTGGACTTGTTCCCACTTAGGAACTCCGTGATGGGTCACTTTCACATGAGATCTAAGCATCGACCCCATGCTTCGTGAAGAGGTTCTCCCGGCTGTTGAGTGAAATGAGTGATCTGGTGCCGCAAGGCAATCGTCCGACCAACGGGGAAGAATTTTTTCAAAAATTCAGACTAAAGTTCCTCCCATGTGTTGATCGGATGGGTCTGAGTTTGATACCAATGGGCGGCCTTGTCCAAGATGGAGAATGAAAACATTTTCTTGAGTAGGATATCCCAGTTTTGTAGATCTAACCCGAAGGTCTGGGCCAGATGCTTGAGTTGTTTAATGTGTTGGAATGGATCCTTAGAGTTAATCTCATGAAACTTTGGTATGGCATGAATCATATTGGGCTTCAGTTCAGAATCAGGGCCGCCAATCGGGATTCATACTCGAGGTTCGATTGCCATCGCATCGGGATTATAGTGATCTCACATCATAGGTCGCTGCGGTGGGTTTACAAAGTTTTGAAAGAGATCATTAAGGCATTGAAGTTGGTGTTCAAGGTTGTTCTCCTCTTCAATGGGTTGTGCCATGATGGGAGAAGAAGGAGAACCAGGTTCTGAATTAGATGAAAGATTTATGTGGTGGGGTTGCTACACAAACAAGGACGTCGAGGCTTGGCCTCGACGAGAATGAATTTCTAAAGTAGGTCTTAAGGATGGTCTTAAGGACCTCCTACCGAACATGCACCGAAGGATGTGATGAGATTAGAAGGTGCTGGACCCAATCGAGACACCCAAAAATTGTTGGGTGACTATAGAGTTTCGGGGCGGATGGTACCCCTTAGTCAGAAAGGTCGTCCACTTGAGAAATACCTGGGCAGCCAGAGAGGGAGAGTCCCGCAAAGACCCCTACATGGTAGAGCGTCCCCACGAGTCACACGGTTTCCCCCACCTGACCTCTCTTGTCACTACGGTTCCAGGTAGACCAGAATGGGGACCTTGACCTCTTAAGTCTACCTTTTTTACTTTAAGATCAAGGTGCTTAAGGTTTCACTTGAACTTTTAGGTATTTTGAGTGAAGAAGTGACCTAATTTTAAGGTTGGTTGACCTAAGGGATCAAGGTCACTTCTTGTTCCTTTGAGAGCTTTTGGGTCCTTTCTTTTAAGGTTCAAATGGATTCAAAAGCCTGATTTGCTTAGGATTCCTCTTGTATAGATCTTTTCAAACAAGGTTTAGGCACACCTCTTTTTGGAAAAACTTTTTTCTTTGTTTAAGAGAAGATGTGTCTCTAAAAACCCAAGATTTTCAATCCTTAAGTTGGCTTTAGTTGGTCCAATTTAGTTTCCTTAAAATTTACTATCTAGGGCTCAATCAAGAAAGTTTTAGCCCTAGTTACCTTAGTTGGATGAGCAGTTAAAAATGTGTTGAAATGAGAAATCAGGCAACTTTGATGAATTACTAAGTATGAAACAGGTACCCTAAGTTGATTCTTCCTTTGTTCCTTTTCAGAATTTGAGGGAGTTAAGAGAGAGGGCTAATGAAGATTACCTGTTCCTTAGAGTGTCTGTTGTGCAGCTGCTCTTCTTTTCTTTGCTTTCCCTGAGACTAACACAATAAAAGAGAGGAATTAGGTCAAATATTGGATCAAAAGTTATGATCAAAGGCTTTAAAAGTGCCCGTTGCTCCCCGGCAATGGCGCCAAAATGTTTGCGTAGCTAGATCGTGATTTAATAATGAATGCATTGTAATATAAACGAAATTTCCGCAAAAACAAATAAATATTTTATAACTCGAAAATCGGAGTATCCGAGGTCGAACACAGGGAGCAATTTAGGTACTTTCAAAACTTGAGAACACAACCTTTTAAATGAAAATAAGTGTATCCGAGTTCAATGAGAATTATAAAAAGAAATTGCTCAGAGAAAATAAAAAATGGAACTCCTTTTCTTCCTTCATGCTTCTATTTCTCTCCCTCTATTTCTTTTCTTCCTACGACCAAGGTCTGACGTTCTTCATTCTTTTCCTTTGCCTTCTTGAGTCTTCGTCTGCCCCTTGTCTTCTTCTTCTTCAGTCTTCCTTGGTTCTGTTCTTCTCTACCTTGCCTCTTGATAGAGAAAATACGCGGTTTGTTAAAATACGTCGTTGTAACGCGTAAATCCGCTTTCGCTCTTAAATTTATAATCCTAGATAGGGAAGTATCTAGGGTCGTCCAAGGAGGCGAATTGTTTGCAATAGTGATTCTCTTGCTTGGAATATATCTCAACTTTCTTTTTGGTAATTTTCAATATACCATTTTTTTATTTTTGAACTAAGGCAACATGCGAACTGATGGCGGGAAAAGTGTTTACACTTCGAATTAAATAAACTACTTCTAAAGTGGCAAGTAGAGCCTCTCCATAAGCTCACTCTAGGCAAGTGGAGGCCTAGAATAATTAGGGAGAGGGAGTGAAGAATGCTGAAGATAAGCAACTAGAAATGCAAATAAGAAATGCAAAGAAGGCAACTAGATAATTGAAAAAGTGTTTAACAAAAATGCCTAGTAGAGGAATGCTTCTACTACTAGAAAATTGCAATAAAGAAAGAAAACACAAATCCTCTAATTAGATGGTGAAGAAGAGGGCTTCTTGCTCCAAGGTTGGTGGCTCCCAAGCTTGAAAAGAATCCTTCAACTCCTTCCTTGCAGTACTCCGCCAAGGTGATGACCTCCAAGGCAAGCCCTAAGGGGGCGTGCCCTAAGTTTCTCTCCAAGGGTGGACGTCCACCCTAAGCTTTTCTCCTTTGCCTAGCCGTCCTCCTTGAAATGGGAGAGTCCTCCTCCTTGGCGTGGCTCAAGTTGAAGAGAGTGGGGAGAAGAAGGCACCAAAAGGGCTGGTGATGTGCCCCTTTAATCTCCTTCTCTACTCCTTCTTCTTGGCCGTAGGTATAGGTGGTTTAGGTAGAAAATATACTAAGGGAGGATGCTCCAAAATGGTGGTGGGTGGTGGCTTTTTATAGAATAGGATGGGGGGTTAAGGTGCCCCTTGAAATGGAGGGCTAGGATGGAAGGATGAGGGTGGTTGGTGATCCTATGGCTAGGGTGAGTTGGCGCCAACCCAAGGGGTGTTAAAGGGGGTGGTTATGGTGGTGTTGGTGTCTTTTGGTGGTGGAGAGACACCCCCATGTTGGCGCCAACATGGGGTCTTCTAGAAGGGGGGTTAGGTGGATGGTGGAGATGGGTTCAAGGGAGATTGTGTGGTGGAGATGAGGGGGGATTTTGGAGGGAAAAGTGGCGCCACTAAGGGGTGGTTATGGGTAGTTTTTGGCGCCACTTTTAGGTGTCTTTTGGAGGTGGTGGGTAGGTTAGGTTGGTGCCAAGTAGGTTAGCTCATGTGGAGCTTAGGTGGAGCTAGTTGGGTAGAGTTGGTAGGTGGGTTTTTGGGGTAGTACAAGCCAAGGAAGTTGGAGCATAGCTAAGCTAAGCTAAGCTAAGCTAGCTTAGCTAATGGAGGAGTAGAGGAGAAGGTGTTGGAGCTAGGGTTTGGAGGAGGGAGCTGAGGAGAAGAAGTCTGGAGCTGGAGCTGGCTGCTGCTGAAGAGGCTGGCATGGGGCTACTCTAGCTGGCTTAGCTTGCTAGTTCTTTGCTAGTTGCTAAGCCAAGCTAAAGTGAGCTAACTTCTACCAAAATGAGCTAAGGTGAGCTGGGTCTGGTGCTCCCGGGGAAAATCAAGCTGGTTGAGGCAGCTAAGGTAGCTTAGCTCAACTGAGTTGAGCTAAGCTGAGTCCCTGTGAGCTGGACTTGAGCTTCCTGAGCTGGGATGAATTCTTCTTCAGCTGGTTGGAGCTAAGTGGAGCTGGATGTAGCTGGATCTGAGCTGGGGTGAACTCCTGTCAACTTAGCCGAGCTAACTAGAGCTCCCTGTGAACTAGTGGGAGCTGAGATGAGCTAGACTCAGCTAAGTTGAGCTGGATCTGAGCTGACTTGAGCTAGGGTGAGCTAAGGTGAACTCTCATGAGCTGCCATCCAGCTGAGATTAGCTGAATGGAGCTGGGATGAGCTAACCCTAGTTCAAGTAAGCTAGGTTCCAGCTGCGGTGAGCTAGATCAAGCTGAGGTGAGCTGGATTAGGCTGAGTTCCAGCTAGTCTGGGCTTCTCCTTCACCATTTGCCTTCTTGAGTGCTAGGGTTTTAGGGATCTGTGCATCTGTACATCCCTAACACTCACAAAAACTCATTAAAATGACAATAAAAAATGCAATGCATGCCTATCCTAATTTATGCCTAAATGCAGCCCAAAAACCCGTTTGCAGAGTAAAATCCTAAGAGCTAGGTTAGTTTTAAAGCATAAAAATGATGATAAACTGGCGTTTATCACCTCTCTCCTTCCTTCTTTCTTATGTTTCCCTTTGGCATTTCTTCTTCTCTGCCTTGCCTCTCGTCATTGGCTGCAGAGCTTCCTTCCTTCTTTCTTGCAGCGGCAATGAACCTGTGTCTTGCACACACTAGGCATAGCAAAACCTAACCCTCTACCCGCGTGTCTATCTTTCTCTCTATGTAAACCAATCTCAGCATGCTCTCCCAGAGCCGGTTAAACGGGTCGGGTCGCATGCCCGTGAGCAAGAGCAACGGCGTGAGGGTGGTGCGCGAGGTGTGCTCGGGACAAGGTCCGATCAAGTCGCGCTAGATCCGTGAGATGAAACCATGGACGAGACGTAGTGTATTGGGTGAGGGACCTCAACCCAAGTGTAGCTGGAGGCAAAGAGACTATTTCACAAAGACAATTTAAAGGGTGTGTGTGTGTCGTGCCTTACCGATGTGGGACTAATGCCCACTGCTATTCTTCGCGCGCCCGCAGCAGATCGCGCCTTCAATTCCTCCACTGCAGGCTCTGTTGGCTTCACCTGCTGGGTCAGCTCCCTTCGCACAACCTCCTCAAATTTGCAGCACCTGGAGCCTTGCAGTCCTGAAGCTTGGAGTGAGCTTGGAGTTTCGTCGAGTCGTCGTCAATGGCGGCCGGAGCGTGGAATCTGTCAGACATGAAAATGGCCTCGCGGCCTAATCAGATCACAGGGGGACCTTCGCCGTGTCACGGCGAAGGTGATCAACTATATGGCAGATCGTGGGGTAGCCTAGGTCGCTCTGTTGCCAGACGGGTGGGTTTGTTCGGGGGGTTGATGTGGTGGTGTGGCGGGGCCGTGGATGAGTGGAGGATGCTCAGTGAGATGAGGCGGAGGTTATGTGATGGTTGGCGAGACGTGTGGGGCTGCAGAGCGACGGGAGCGTCTCGTCGGAGGGTGGCTGGAGATGAGGAAGGTGGAGGTGAACAGGAACGGTCGAGGGTCAATTGAGTGAAATAAAGTGAGGAAATGAAAGAGGGGAAGATGGGGAACTTATCTGGACTGTTGGGAGAGAACGGGGGTAGTGGAGTCAAACGGCTCGTAGTTGCTGTCGTCGGAGTAGATAACGCTGAGGGAGATGACGGCGATGAGGAAGAGGTCGGGGACACGTGCGCTTGGTCCGACATGACGCAGGAAGATGAGGCGAAGTAGACTCTACTGCTGGTATGGCAGCAAAGCGACGAGGAGGAGAGGTAGTCACCGGAGCTTGCGGGTTCCTTGGCCGGAGAGAGGAGAGAACAAAATTTGGAGGATTGTACGGCTATGATAAGTCTCCGATCTCACAGAGGGTGCGAGGTCTTTTTATAGGTGCTGGCCGAGCTTTATCGTGCTTGGAGGGTAGGCTTTTGGCCACCGCTGTCTCACCGGAGAAGGAAGGTGGTTGAGATCCAAATATCTCGTGCGTTTGCACGAGAGTTTGGAAAGAAATCAGAGATCAAGATCGGGCTTAGATGGAAGGGAATTCCTCAGAGAATCTCCCTTCCAATTCTTGGAGGAGATCTCTGAGGAATTTGACCGTACCCCCCTGTCAACCTCGCCAGAGAAGAATCGTCCCCAATAATGACAGAAGGACTTAATTGCAAGATTGGCGAGAAAGATAGGGTGGTTATTGTGATGGTTTTCTAAAGATAGGGACCAAAATGTGATTGGGTGTACTAAATTGCAAAGTAGGTCAAGATGACCTCCCCTTAGGTCCAAATTTTGGTACAAACCTAATTCTAACCTAAGGAATCTAATGGTGAAGTTGGATTTTAGGTTTAACCTCGTTTGACTAGACATTTTGCGTAAAAACCCAAATTAGGTCAATTGATGAGCTAGGACCCTATTCTAGGTCAAACTAGGTTCCAAAGGCCAAATTTAATGTTCTAAGCCTTAGGAGATATTTTTTCATGATTTTTAGAGGGTTTAATTGATTTTTATCTTGACCAAAACCTTGTTGAATTAAGCGGGTCTGTTTTAGGGTTACCAAATGTCATTTAATTCCTAGATTGCATATGAACTCATTTCTGAATGATTCAACCAACTTTTTATCTCATTTAGACCATTTGACCTATGCTCTGTCTCTGAGAAATTCCATTTATGTACTGTAATGGTAAAATTGCAGTTTTAACCTTTATTTCATGTTTTCTTCTCAGACCACTTATTCCTCCAATTAGGCCCTCTTGTAGGTTATGTAGGAGCTTTCACTCTCTTTATTAGGTCAAAATGAGCTAGTTATGGCTCATGATGAGGCTCTCATCACATTGCATGCTAGCCATTTTTTCAGAAATTGTGGGTGAATACTTGGAGGTCCTTATAGATGATTTCTCTGTGTTCGGGAACTCATTCGACCATTGTGTTAGCAACTTAAAGAAGATCCTAAAGTGATGTATAAAGGTCAACCTGGTTTTAAGTTGGGAAAAGAGCCATTTCATGGTTAGAGAAGTGATTGTCGTCGGTCACATCGTCTGACATAGGGGCATAGAAGTGGATCGAGCTAAGGTTGATTTAATTTCCAAACTTGCAACCCCTAGCTCAGTCAAGCAAATTCGATCTTTCCTAGGACATGTTGAATTTTATAGAAAGTTCATTAAGGATTTTTTCAAACTTTTTAAGCCCTTGACTGACCTTCTAGCCAACGACACTTTTTTTCACATGACACCTAATTGCATCAAGGCTTTCAACATCCTTAGGGAAATAGTCTCCACTGCACCTGTTTTACAACCCCCGGACTGGTCCCTGGACTTTGAGATTATGTACTATGCATCAGATTTTTCCATCGGCACAGTCCTAGGACAAAGAATAGAGAAGAATCCCATGGTGATCTCCTACGCAAGCAAAATGTTGGATGAGGCTCAATGTAATTACACCATCACATAAAAAGAATTGCTCGCCGTAGTATTTGGATTAGAAAAGTTCTGATCATACCTTCTTGGATCCCATGTGACTGTTTACACCGACCACTCGACTATTCTGCATTTATTTTCCAAAAAGGATGCTAAACCTAGGCTCATCTGGTGGATCCTACTCTTGCAGGAATTTGACCTGGAAATACACGACAAAGTTAGGTCCAAAAACATCGTAGCCGATCACCTGTCCAAACTTCACCCGGACCACATCGGATTCTCATTACCTTTGACTGACACCTTCCCTGATGGACAACTTCTGGCCATGCAAGGAAGAAAGCTACCATAGTATGCAAACCTGGTCAACTATCTAGTGGTAGGACAAACTCCGCACAGATGGTCCAGACATCAACGGGACAAGTTCTTGGCTACAGCCAAGCACTATTTCTGGGATGATACTGTGCTATTTAGACTCTGTGCTGACCAAATCATTAGGAGGTGTATTCCTGAAGAAGAAGTCCAAAGTGTGTTGTCCTTTTGTTATGACCAAGCCTTTGGTGTCCACTCCCTAGGAAGCAAATGGCTGCAAAAGCTTTGTAGCATGGATTTTACTGGCCATCCTTATTCAAGGATGCACATAGTTTCACCAAGACTTGCTCTCAATGCCAGACATTAGGGACTATGACTAGAAAGGATATGATGCCCTCCAGCCCATTCTGATTATCAAAATTTTTGACATTTGGGTTATCAATTTTATGGGTCCCTTCCTGCCATCCAATGGCTATGAGTACATATTAGTCTCAGTAGACTATTTCTTAAAGTGGATCTAAGTCGTAGCCACCCGAAGATGTCACCATAAGGTTGTCATGGACTTTGTTAAGAAGAACATCTTCTTTAGGTTTGGAATACCAAAGGCCATGATCAGTGATGGTGGGAGCCACTTTATCAATGCCCAATTTCATGCCCTACAAAGAAAATACGAGGTTACTCACCGCATTACCACCCTGTAATACCCGCAAACAAATGGGTAAATCAAGGTCTTTAATAGACAAATCAAGAAGATTCTATAAAAGACCGTGAGACCTGACCGGAAGGATTGGTCCACATGATTGGATGATGCTCTTTGGGCATATAAGACCGATTTTTTAAGACCCCAATAGGCATGTCACCTTATCAATTGGTCTTTGGCAAAGTTTGCCACCTTCCAATCAAGTTGGAACACCGGGCATACTAGGCTATTAAGCAGTGCAATATGGATTCCCAGTTGGCCGAGGCTCAAAGGACTCTCCAACTCTTCGAGCTTAAGGAAATCCGTCGGGATGCCTATGAGAATGGTCGACTTTACAAAGAAAAGATGAAAGCCGTCCACGACAAACACATTCATAGGAAAATGTTCGAGCCCAATCAACAAGTCTAGCTTTTTGATGCAAGACTTAAACCTTTTCCTGGGAAGCTGAGAGCAAAATGGATAGGACCATATCAAGTGGTCAAACCTTATCCAAATGGGGCTATTGAAATTGCAGATCCTAACACTGGGAAAACCTTCACAATAAACGGCCAAAGATTAAAACATTATCTTTCCCAGGTTCCCCCAAAGGTACTCACCCTCATTGAGGGTTAACATGGAGCTTCGCCCAGCTAGATGCAATAAACTCAACACTTCCTAGGAGGCAACCCAGAAGATGCAGACTGATCAGGTAAACTGTGACACTCAGGTGATTTCTTTCTGTACCCCCGTGCATACATTTATTTGCCAATGAGGACATTATCCAACTTAAGCATGGGGGGTGGTAATTCACATTCTCTGAGTTTATATTATCAGGCTGAATTATATATATAATAGCAATAAAAAAATTAGGAACAAAAACTTAGGCATTAGGAGCTTGTCAACTGTGGAAAATAATACGAGAACCTGAAACACCTAGACTTTTCAGGTCTTCAAGCTAAATCAGCCCTAAATTCTCGCAACCTTAATTTACATTAATCTGATCAATAAAGAAAGGTGATGAGTATACGACTTACCAACCTGCCCTCTGACTCGAAGGGACTTTTAGTCTAAGCATCTGCACATATTTTTGCACTGACTCGCTCCTCGGAGATTCTAATAGAAATTGGGTAGCTAATGAACCATCTAGGGTGGTATGACTAGCAAGTTGTCATGGGTAACAACCCATTGGCTGGTTGTCCAGAGCCTAGCCACAGGACCATTCTCTTTTATTACCTCTAGGTAAATCTTAGATCAGAGAAGCCACCTACTGAAACAACAAAAGAAAAAGTAAGAAAAAAAACAGAGAAAAAGGAAGAAATAGAAAAAAATATATAGAAAAAGAAGCAAAAGGAAAAAATAAATAAGCCACACTTCACTGCACGAGTATGGCAGGCAAGTGGTTGTGGGTAACAGCCAATTGGCCAGTTGTCCAGAACCCAGCTCACTAAATGCATGAAAAAGCCCAAAACACTTAAGGAAGAAGCGGGGAAGTGGAGCAATCCAGGGAGATATACACTGGAAACATCGTTGTGTTGACCCCACTTAAAATAAAAGTACGGAGGAAGCTATCGATCAGAAAGATACACCTTTAGGCAAGCATTCTCTTTTCCAATCACCTAGGCGGGTAGAAACCCGAAGTCTATTTTAATTACCATTGAGTGAGTCTCTCACAATCTTCACACCAAGATGCTTAGCAGTTAGAGTCTTTTTCGAGTTATGGATGGGTTGGGTAGCCGTAAAAAGTTACCTACACACTCTCAACTCCAAAAATTCAAAAAAAATGAGAAAAGCCAAAAAGGAAAAAAAATATGTCTTTGTATATATGCTTTAAAGTGAGGACTTGGGTGGTTTGCATTTTAGCAGACACCTAGGTGTTGTTTAGCCTCTGTGGATTAGGCTCTTAGTATATTTCCTCCAGTTGACAACCAACATATGTCTAAGTAACCAATTCTTAATTGCGACTGAAAATAATGGCTAGGATAAACCTTACTAGGGATTAGCAAGGGATGAGCATGGGGGTATGATAACTCTACATTCAATGATGATAATTCCACAAAATGGGGTTAGTTTTGAGGATATATACGCACTAATAACATGTTATGGAGGGCATAGGGGCACTACATGCATTGCGATTTAAGATTGCTTATAAATCAATGTTTAATGCCCATATGTACATGTGCATGTTGAAACAAGCCTCAGATGAGCAATCGAATCACATGGATGAATTCAGATCAACGAATGAAGTCCAACGGACTTGAAATCATTTACATCCGACATCCAGAGCTCCCTCAACCAGCCCAAGTTCTAGTCATTGATCTGATGATCAACGACCCAAAATGCACCACGCGGCGCCCACTCGCCAGTAGCCACCGCCTTTCTTCATCGCGCAGGAGTACCCACGGCCATTTGATCTCCGATCATATGGCTGAGGATGTGCGAAGAACGCAATTACAATGCAAGCATGTCAAAGCGATCAGCGCTTCTCCACGCTCACCGGGGATGCACATTCGAAATGCACCCAACCACATTCCTGTGCGTGATCAAAATTCAGCCATTGATGCATGCATGGACGGCGGGGATGAAGGCCACGCGGCGTAACGAGAGCAAGCGGATGCGCCAAGGTGGGAATGCTCGCGATCCACACCGCACACCCACACGTAATCGTGGCTGTTGAGGTGTGATCGAACGGTTGGCGCTTGTCCACCACATGAAGGCACATAAAGGCACACCCAACCACGAGCAAGGATGACATGGCGTGCCTTCAGCCGTCCGATGGCGATCCGTGCCTTGGATCCAACGGCTGACACGTGGGCGCAGATTAAAGAGAGAAAGCACGCGCACGCTCAAAGGACCGGTGTGCGAGGAGCTTCACTGATGCTTATTGAAAGGGTTTAGTGATGTCCCAGACGTCGCTAAAACTCTTAGTTTGGAAGCACCTCTTCTCTATATAAACCTCCTCAACCACCCCATTCAAAAGCATTAAATACAAACAAACCTTCCATACTACTCTATAATTCTCCTAGCTCCACCAAATACTCCATACCCGCCTCGGAGTTGTCAACCTACAGACGGAGCTCCCTCCACCACCGTGGCCGCCTTGACTCTTTCTCACACTCTCTCTTTACTTTAGTTTACATTGTACTTGTTCAAGCTTTCATCTATTGCTGTAGTTGTAAACAAACTTTAATTGCATGCTATATATTGTTGAAAGTTTCATATATTGTAGCTCACATCCTCTTAATGCTTGGCATGTTTTAAACATGATCTCTAACCCTACTCTTTTTCTCTCTCTCTCTGTCTCTCTCTTGCATTTTCTCACAAGCAAGAAAACCAACCATTCCTGTGACAACTAAAGTGATAAAATAATTAAATTTTACGCCTCCTTGTGTTCAACACTTGGACTCACCAACTCCACTTCTTAAATTAAAGTCGACGTCGCGAATGCATACTACAATGGCATAATTAAACAATGCGTTTTGCAGCATCACCCTTGAATCAGGTTAATCAGTCCATGTGGAATGCTCAACAACCCGCTAGGTAGGCTGATTGAAACCTAAAGTTGGTAGAAATGCCAGGGTTAATGCTCCAGCTCATGCAACAAATGAAAACTACGTTGGACAACTTGCAATCTGGACTTGGTGCAAACAACCGATAGCCTAGATCTGTATCATCACAACCAGTAACAAACCCAAGGAATGTATATAACTGAGGAACTAGGCCTCAAGGGTATGGTAATGATGGGGAGTAGCATGCTCAAGCTCATGCTATCTATCAGGCTACCCCAGTCCCTCTCAGAGAAAACCAAGTTCCCACCAAAATCAACCAAGAGCCTCCTGTTTTGCTCAACCCCTCCCCAAGGCACTAACCAACAGCATTTTGCCACGACAAATGCCATCACTTTGTGGAGTGGCAGTAGACACAAGGGACCCACCAAACCCATGTCAACACCATTAGGTCCCATAGTAAGAATTCTAGAATCCCAACTAAGATTGTGATCAACAAAACATTGGAGTCTAATTTGGGAGTATGTTGTTGTTGTATAGAAGAGGAGAAATTGGAGAGGATGTCCTTACTTCAAGCTTTCAAATTGATAATCATTTTACTCGTCGAGGCTATCTGATCTATCCCCACCTACACCATAGGTTTACTGAATTCGTATAAGGAAAAGCATAGAGAGGAATCTGAGAACAATAGGAGAGTAGTCTTGTCTGATAACACAAGCACACTGATCTTAGACAGGCTACCTCTTAGGAGGCAGGACCTGGGAGCCCCACTGATTTACTGCACAATAGGAAACATTACTTCTAACTAGGCCCTCCTGGACTTGGGTGCTTCCATTAATGTGATCCCCACCTTACTGCACATGGAATTGGGTCTAGGCTACCTAAAACACACCGACTGAACCTTACAGTTAGGTGATAGATCCATTACAAAACCAAGGCGTCTTTTGGGGGATGTTTTAGTCAAGGTTAATGATTTACATTACCTTGCTAATTTCATGGTCTTGAACATGGAATCACCTAAATAGCTCGACCACACCCTGATTATTTTAGGAAGACCTTTCTTGGCTACCGCCAAGGCAAGGATTGATTGTGAATCAAGAAATATAGAAATGGCCTCTAGGAATAAAACAAATCAATTTAATATTTTTTAGGATAAAATTAAGTGTGGTTTGATGTAGGAGCTTGGCAGAATTGAGGAGGTAATGGCCATACATACCTTAGACAATCTTTTAAGGGCCAACTCAACCCAAAATCAGGAAGAAAATCACACGGTTGCAAGGATAATTGTGGACAGTAAAGACATACAACAAACTATGGCAACCCAGGATGAGGAAGATACTCATGAATTTGGAAATTTGTTGGATGATTCCCATGATCAAGTTAAAACCCAACAATGTCCTCATCCTGAATTTTTAGAGTTTATGGTTCAACTTTTGGGTGGGAATCATGAGGATCAGGATGGTTGGATTAAGCAGCCAAATTGTGAGGATGAAATTGATCTTTGTGGCGAAACTCTTGAAACGTTAGGTATTCTATAGTATCCACAAACCCCTGATGCATCACAAAACCCTCATCATCCTTGTTTACCCAACCATTACACAATTTCTATATCCACCCCCACCTCTTCTATACTGAATCAACAAAACTCCTATTGGAGACCATTTGGGCTCTCCCTGCACCACCAGCTTGTCATTTTCATTGATCATTTCTTTGGAAAGCCTAATTTTACTCTTCAGAACCCATATTTAGGGGCTCGAAAACTGTGTTATTGCACCCTCAATGTTAGTTATTTTTGATTGAAAACTTCGCCTAGCTGAAGGCACTAAACTCAGCAGATGTAAAGGCTATTTCAAGCTGACTAGAATCTCACGGAAACCAAGTGCTACTCTTCCATTTCTACTCTCCTACATGCTTTCATTTCAACAATGAGGACATTGCATTAGCTAAGCATGGGGGTGTGGATATCCTACGAAATAATCTTTTTGTCAGCCGTAACAGCCAACACATGCCAGCATACCCACACAACACAGCCATGTGATGCATGCACTAGTAGCTGTGGGCGGGCTTATGCATGGCTAGCACCAACCTTCAGCAACAGCCTGGGCAGGCCTTTAGTGATGCTTGCAGCCATCACTAATTACCTGTAGGCGCAAGGACTACTGCAGACATGAGCGGTGGGGGTGCAATCTTCAGCAACAACTGCAGGGGTCTTTAGTGAAGCTTGCAACTATCACTACATCCCTCAACACAAAGTTTTTCCTCTTCCCTCCACTATAAAAGGATCCCTACACCTCCATTCTTCACCATCTCCACCTACTCTACTCCCACCTACTCCTAAGCTCTAGTAGCCTACCAAAGCTCTATTAGGGCTTATTCCCAAGCCCCAAAGGCCTCTTATTTGTGTAATGCTCCTATATCCCAACAAATATTCATCCTCCATCCCACCACCTTCATAACAAGCCTTGGAGCCATCCTCCAACTGCCATTTCGGTAGAAGATGATCTCCAGCTCCTCATCCCTATTCTAAAGCCTTGGTAAAGCATTCCTCTACCCATCATCCTCCTGCATCTCACCTCCATCGTCTAGCTGTTTGGTCACTCTAAAACGGGTTTCAAAATCATTACGCTGTAGTATGGATCCAATCAGTGCAAAAAATAGATAAAATTTTTACTTGAATTAAAGTATGAGGTCGTTCACTGGGAGCAAATAGGAACTCGCACACTAATCACAAGAAATAATGTAAATGAGGACACTTAATTACTCAAAATCTAATATGCAATATATGGCATGAGTGCATGAGGAGTAAAAAGAATTCTAGACAAAATAGTGGTGATTTGGATCACCAATTATTAAACTAATACATATAACAACTACTCAAATCTAATCAATGGAAGAAATATACGGTCAGGCGTCTGATTTTGCAATCAGATTTCCTAAAAGATGTTTCTACAGTGTTCTATGATTTTTCTTCTATTTCCTTGCCTTCTTGCTTTCTTCGATTCTGTCTTTAGCCTCTAGTTCACTATTTTCTCTTATTCTTTCTCTGTGTGCACAAGCCCTTATTCCTTCTCTTTTCTTTCTTCCTTGGCTCAGGTCTTCTCCTCTTCTACTTGCCTTGGCCTTCCTTCTCCATGAACGAGAGATTTTTTCTTCAAACGACAAAGTGTCAACCATTTATCTTCAGAGAAAAACCCCTTAATCCCACGCACTCTCTCCTTCTTTCTCTATGTTCCACTCTCCCAGAGCCTTCCACAGTAATGGGTAATTGAGTAAATAGGGATCCGCGTAGCTGGAACTAGGGCTATGGGCGTGGGTCGTAGCCGAGGTGTGAGTACAGGTTAGGCGGGTTGGGTGAATGCGGGTGAGTAGGGTCCTCACCCACTGTTAGTTGAGGTAATAAGCCTTAAATAGAAATTCAATTTATATCACTACAATTACCTGTGTGCTTCCGAGGTGGGACTAAATCCCACGACTTTATTGCGTGAAGTAGCTGCAGCCAGTAGCTCAGATTGAGGTTGGGGAAGTAGTCAATGCTCCAAAGTGGAAGCCTAGATGTGTTCCTGGTGTGAATCCGCATTGCCTAGAGTCTTCACCTGGAGTTGCTGTGGTAAGAACAAGCTTCAAGCTTTGCTCCAAGCCACTACGGCAATGGCGTGGCGCCTGAAACCTAAAACTCAAAAGATGGCCTCTCGGCCTCATCAAAACAATCTAGAAAGCATCGTCGATCATCATGGAGTGTAACAATGGTGGTGGTGTGCTGTGAATGCGTGTGAGGAGGTCTGACGACCTCAGAATGTGTGTGTGATGGTGGGTTTGTTCGGTGGTGGATTTGTGTGAGTGGAGCTTGAAATAAGGATAGGGGTTTTGTTGATGGAGTCAAAGCAAAGGTTATGAGGTAGCTGGTGAGGCAGATGGAGGGGTGTAGCGATGAATATGCCTCATCGGAGGTTCAGTCGGAGACAGAGAAGATGACAGTGAATGGGCATGTCGAGGGTCAAATTAAGAGATAGAGAGAGGGAAACCAATCTACGTTGCTAACGAAACCTAGTTGGCTACTCTAATGGAAGAAAGGGGTAAGGAGGACGCCGGGTATGGTATGGCCGATGTTGTGGAAGTGAACTGCTTCGATGAGGGTAGGACGACAAGGATGAAGGAGATAGAGGCACCTGCTGGTACTGCTAGACGTGAAGGAAGGCAAGGAAGGAGGATCTACTGTTGGTGTTGCGATCAGATGAAGAGAGGAGATGGAGGAAGTAGCTGGATGTCGAGGAGCTTCGGCTGGATGAGGAGAGACAAAATTGAGGTGTTCCAGGACGAAATCGAGCGTGGGCAGAATGGTCTACCCTAGGGAGTCTTATATAGGCCTTTAGAGGTTGATTAGAGCTTGGGAAGCAAGATTCCCAACCTTGGAAAGTCACTAGAGTTGGAAACCTATGCGGTAGCCAAATCTCTCATGCATTCGTATGAGAGATTGAAAAGGTTGTAGGGTTCAAGGACAGGAGCATTGGAGAGATAACTCCTCAAGGAATCACCCTTTCAATTTTGGAAGGGATTGAACGAGAAATTAGGGAGATCTTCTCATTTGAAGGTCGCCAGAGTAGGATTTAGGAAATTGCAGGTGCCGGGGACATATTTGTTAAGAAGATGACAAAGCTTGAGTCCCATTTGTAAGTATTTCAAAAATAGAGGCATGAGTGTGAGATAAAAGAGTCAGACAGGACCAAATTGTATACTAGGTGAGGATGATCTCAGATTAGGCCCAAATTTTAATACAAACCTAATTTTAACCTAGGAAATCTAATGGTGAAGTTAGATTTTGGTATTGACCTAGTTTGGCTAGGTAATTTATGCAAAAACCCAAATGATGGGAAAAGTCAGTTTATGGCTCTGTTTTAGGTCAAGATGGGTTCTGATCGTCAAATTGAAGGTACCAAACCCTAGAGAATATTTTTATATGAATTTTAGAGGGTTTTGGTGAGTTTTATATTGATCAAAATCTCAGTTAATTAAGCGGGTCTATTTTTAGGGTTTCAGAAGTCATTTAATTCTCAAAATATGCGAAAACCCTTTTCTATCTGCATTAACCCACTTGTTAGAATTTTAGGACCATTTTACCCTTAATTTACCCCTAAGAAAAGCCATGATTGTACTGCAATTGGGATGTACTGTTAAAACTGTAGGATTAGTCCTATTTTGCTGAATTTCTCTCATAAAGGATGTGTAGTGAATTACAGTCCCCTGATGGTTATGTAGGAGCGTTTATTCCTTGATAATGACTAATTAAAGTTAGATATGGTTGATGATTATGTTATCATCATACCCGCATGCCTAATTTTTGCTAGTCCCTTAGCAAAATCTTACAAAATTAACTCAAATTCTAAGCCATGTGTTTAGATCACTGATGTGTGCTTTTTTGTGTAGCCTAGAGGAACTCAAGTACCAGCCAAGATCCAGACCTGACTAGATTTAGCCTAAGTCCATCATGAAGGTTTCTAAGGTCCACAGGAACTAACCTAAGGTTCATTGAATTTCGTGGTTAAAACACCTGTACTTAAAACATTTTTAGTCTAGGTTCAGTGTGCGGTGTGTTTCTATAAGTGAGAGACAAAAGACTTTTTTTGCATTTTTGGAGAGTTTTCTCTCTCTTTTCTTTATTTTTAGCCTCAGATTGGCTTGACAACACAGTCTGCTTCGGATTCCTAGCTCCCACCATCAATCCTCGCAGGGTCCCTAGCATTCGATGCTTCGAGATAACACGCCCATGGAGACACCTAGAGCCTTACCTTTCGACACTTCGGGATAGTTCCACCCATGGCATTCTATAGCTAAATTCAAGCCCTGGCAATTGACATTTCAAGATAATCCTGCCCATGACACCTAAATCAGCACAAGGTGCTTACGTGCCCCCGGTAGGATATTTAGATATCCTGGGAGACAAGCACTGAGGAGACAGTATGTTATTACGCATCTTCAAAGGGAATTTCCCACCACTCTACACTGGAAACTCATCCAAATCAACTTGTGTTGATTAGTTGCTCCTAATCTGGGTGGCATTTTCAGAACAGAATTAACGCATTTGCGTGATTTTGATATTTAAGCATACTGAACCAGAGTGTGTGTGGATTAAGGTGCTTAGGTTATCGAGTCCCGCAAACTAGAAGTTAGTTAACGAGGTCAAATAATAACTAAGCCTTAGACCTAATACTTAAGCTTTACATTTTCCTCAACCTCTTTAAGATTATCCAGATCTTAACGGATACTTGAATTTTTAATCCTAAACACAGCCTTAGAGGCCTAAGATCAGCACTCATACTAATATCTTTTGTCTCTTAGCACTTTTGTCTTTTATTTCTTTCTTTTGTCTAGAACTTAGCAGATTCCTTAATCTTTTACTAATGACTAACTCTTTTTGTTTCAAATTGTGCTTTTTTCTGACATTTCAAAATCACCTCTTCTTTTCCTCCTCAAGAATGATATGCATTCAAGTTTTCAAAATTTCCTCCCTTCTCCCATTTTTTCTTATTCTTTTTTATTTTTTATTATTTTCTTTTTATTTGTAATATGTATTTTTTTTGTTAGAAACCTTCAAAAACTTGAAAATTTTTGTATATTTGTACTTTAACACCCTGCCATGATTAAGTTTTGTAATGTCCTCATTGTAAACAAAGGGTATGAAACAATTTTGGGCTTAGGAATTAGAACAGAATTATTGGGTGGGCGAATGGGTCAGGAATGACTGTTATGAATGATTTCAAGCTCTGATACAAGTACCAGAATTGGGATCAACTATTCTAACACTGAACTCAGGGTGCAATAGATGTGAAGTACGAAAGGATAATTAGAAGGATCTTGGGATTTTTGGAATGACGGGTTGCCTCCAGTTAAGTGCTAAATTTAATGCCTTCAGCCAACCAGAAAATGGTATGGAGAAGGGGTGATCAAATCAAATGAGTTTTGTAGAACAAGCACCTCGATTAATAGCCTGGTCGGTCCAACCAGGTGCTTATTCAGGTCAGCATGCTAATGCTGCAACCGAAACCCAATCAATCTGGCAGGGTGATGAATGTGGATCAAGAGAAACAGTACCCACCAGATGCTCTGGATCTCAAAAGGATGTGGAAGTGTATAGCTAGGGTTTGGCTGAGTCGAATAGGCCTAATCGGAGTAGGGATCCCCAAATGAAAAGCAATCAGTGGAGGATGTGTGATCCCTACGAGGGTGATCAAAGAAGGATGGGGCATGATTTGTAGTCTGATTGATGTCCAAAACCTGATAGAAATGTGGAGGAGAATCATGTGCAACCAGCTCATTAAGAGGAGAATAAGAGTAGAAATTGAGTCCGATTGTGAGTCGGGGTTGAAAAGGGGTTTGGGAAGGTTCTGCATGTCTAGAAGAGGTGGCTTCAAGAATAATTGTATGTGAGGGCTCTTCTAGAAAATGTTCAAAGGTGGGTGTATCTAGAGAGTCCCCATAGTGCCCATCAAAATCGAATGTAAATGCCTGGAGAGTGCTTATAGGATCAAGGAAATATGAGTTAAGAAAAGATTCTAACTCTAGATTGTATACACTCTCAGAAATTACTGTTTCTAATTCCTGAGGATCGAAAAGAAATGATTCCATCTCAATGGAACCTGATTTTGAATCACTGATCTCAAGATCAAGGACCTCAGAGTTCGAGTCAATGAAGGGATCATGTATGCTGAGGTCATAAATTGGCTTGTAGTCACCAGGAAACAAAGATTCTCCGAAATCTGAGTAAGAGTCAAAATTGTCTAAGAATTTACGAGAAGTTTCTTAACCTGATTCAAGGTCGATAGTTCCACCACAGAATGAGTTAAGATGTGGAGAAGCAGCAACCTGACTTGGATCTAAGCTAAACTAAGAGTTCAAACTCAAAGAGGTGTCCCTATTAGGCATGGGCTCAGATTCTAGGCTCGTAGGGAAGACCAAATCAAATTCCAACTCTTCTAGCACCTCAGTTTTTGTATCGTGGATCCGCGTGACTTTTGAAAAATCAATCTGCATCTCCGATGAGTCTGAAGAGGTGTACTCATCAAATATGGGCCCTGAATCATAATCTAGATTTGAAATCTGATTCGTATCGCAGGGGCCTCACAATCAACCCAATAAGGCTCAGATCTAGATTCTAGGTTAAGGGTGAGGGTTGGATCACTAAAATCTAGATTGAGCTCTATAGGGATGTTAGAATTGCTTTTGAGAGTCACCTTATTAGCAAAAGGGACGGAATTTACAACCTTGAGAGGTTCTATCTTAATCTCATTATCATAGCTGTCTGGGAAATCTGAGCTTGGTGAGCTAGGTTTTTGTATCTCTAGGGCTGCCTCAAAATCGTGATCATTTGTAATCAGATTCTCCCAAGCTGTCTCGAGATCAGGAATGTCAATTGCCATTGAAATTTGAATATGAATTCATTTGGGCTGGGGATCCACAATTATTATCATTGAACCGGGGATTTGGGAAACTGTGTTGATCACTAGTCTCACTCCAAGATGTTTTGTTAGTTTCTAATGGTTATTTTTTATCAGTTGTTCTATATAACTTATTCAGTAATTCTCCCCGTTCTTCTAACAATTCCTAGAATTTTTCTAGAAGTGAAGGGCTTGACCAACATTACAGACACTCATTGTTGTGTAATTTCACCAATTCACTATGTTCTTCTAATGGGTGATCCTGGGTTGAACCGTGTTTCATTTGTGTCCATATTATCACTACACAGTTCGTGAAGAGTTCTGTTGTTTTTGCAAATCTTTCCTGAATGTCGCTTGTATAATATTCTTCATGGTTTCTATAGGCATTCTCAAGTATCATTTCTTTCATCCTCATTTAGGACTCAGGTTTCCAAAATAGTCTTCCCATATAGTTAGGCTGCATTTTTTAATCAGATGGTGGAATCAAGATCAAAACTCAAGTTTAGACTGGAGTTGATTAGATCTGAAAGAAATACCCATGAAGTTCTAATGAGGTCTTTTAGGTTAAAAAAACCTAAGGACCTTCTTGTGTATGTGCTCTAGGGAATAGATGAGGGATTGGATGTTAATTCGACCGAATCAAGGCACCCAAATATTTTTGGATGACTGTGGAGGTTCAGGGCAGATGATACCCCTGGATTAAAAAGTCATCCACCTAAGAATTACCTGGGTAGCAAGGAAGGGAGAATCCCGTGAAGATCCCTACATGGTAGGGTGCCCCCACAGGTTGCAGGGTTTCCCCAATCCGACCTTCCTTATCACTGAGGGTCAAGGTATACTATAATGGATAACTTGACCTCTTAAGTCTACCAATTTTATGTCCTAATTTGTGTCTTAGATTTCACTTGATTAGAAGTTAATTTAACTTCTGACCTAATCTAGAGGTTGGTTGACCTACAATGTAGACTAACTTCACCTGACCTGCCTTAAAGATGGTAGAATGAAATCTAGGTCAAGACCTAGAAATCACCCTGACTGACTCTCAGTTATTAGGTCCAAGGATTTTAGGGTTCAAGTGAATTTAGAGCCTGATTTTAGGGCTTTTCTTATTAAATCTTTTCAATCAAGGGCTTGGGAAGCACACAAATGTTGGGGGGTAACTTCCCTTTAATTCAGGCAAAAATGTGTACTAGCACTTCAAAACCCAAATGCAGAAACCCTAATTGGCTTCATTTCCAAGTCCAATTGATCTTGACATGTTCATCTTGGGATTCAAGCAAGAAATGTGTTAGCCCAAAGTGATTTAGAATTTAACCGTAATCCCTAATAGGTACAGGAAATCAAGGATGGGATCTCTAAACAAAATTGCTTCAACTTCAATGAGATTTGAAAAAAATTTTGCAAATCAGGGAACTTGGCTTTTATATGATGATTACTATGAAAAATAAGGCAAGTGATTTCTAGTTGATTGTTTCCTTTTTTGTCCTCCCAACATTAGGAGGTTGATTAGGGAAGAATAGAGAAGTTACCTACCTTGAAGTGGTAGATTTGCACGGAAGATCTCCTCGTGAAGTACCTAGCAAAAACACAGTAAAGCAAACAGGGCAAGTCATGCTCAAATATGATCAGATAAAGTAGAGAATAGTGGTGAATTGCGCATTACTCCCCGAAAACGATACCAAAATATTTAGTCGCTCTGAAATGTATTTTAAAATCATCATGTTGCAATATAAACCGAATCAATGCAAAAAATAGATAAAATTTTTACTCGAATGAAAGTCTGAGGTCGTTCGCTGGGAGCAAATAAGAACTCACGCGCTAATCTCAAGAAATAATGTAAATGAGCACACCTAATTACTCAAAATCTAATATGCAATATATGCCATGAGTGTATGAGGAGTAAAAAGAATTCTAGACAAAATAAGGGTGAATTAGATCACCAATTGTTAGCTAACACATATAACAACTACTCAAATCTAATCAAAGGCAGGAACAAACGGTCAGACATCTGATTTTGCAATCAGACATCATAAAAGATGCTTTTATAGTGTTCTTCTATGATTTTTCTTCTATTTCCTTGCCTTCTTTCTTTCTTTGATTCTGTCTTCAGCCTCTAGTTCTCTATTTTCTCTTCTTCTTTCTATGCATGCACAAGTCCTTATTCCTTCTCTTTTCTTTCTTCCTTGGCTCAGGTCTTCTCCTCTTCTTCTTGCCTTGGCCTTCCTTCTTCACGCACAGGACATTTCTTCTTCAAAAGGCTAAGTGTCAGTCATTTATCTTTACAGCAAAACCCCCTTAATCCCACGCTTTCTCTCTTCTCTCTCTAGGTTCCACCCTCCCAGAGCCTTCCACGGTAATGGGTAATCGGGTAAATAGGAATCCACGTACCTGAGACCAGGGCTGTGGGCGTGGGTCGAGCCTGGTGTGAGTACAGCTTAGGTAGGTCAGGTGAATGCGGGTGAGCAGGGACCTGCAGTTAGGTGATTGAGGAAGGGGAAGTACTCAATGATTCAAAAGAGAAGAATAACATGTTCCTCGCATGAATCTGCATTACCTGCAGTCTTCACCTGGAGCTACTATGGCATGAACGAGCTTCCAGCTTTGCTCGAAGCTAATATGGTAATGGCGTGGCACCTAAACCAGACACTCAAAAGATGGCCTCTTGACCTCATCAAAACAATTCAGGAAGCATCACCGGACATCGTGGAGTGCAACGATGCTGGTGGTGTGCTATGAATGTGTTTGTGGAGGTCAACAGCCTCAGAATGTGCGTGCGATGGTGGGTTTGTTTAGTGGTGGATTTGGGTGAGTGAAGCGGCAAATAGAGAGAAGGGTTTGGTTGGTGGAGTTGAGGTGAAGGTTATGAGGTAGTTAGCGAGGTGCATGGAGAGGTGTAGTGGCGGATACAACTCGTTGGAGGTTCGATCAGAGATAGAGAGGATGACGGTGAACGGGCATGTCGAGGGTCAAATTGAGAGAAAGAGAGAGGGAAACTAATCTACGTTGTTAACGAAACCTAACAAGCTACTCTAATGGAAGAAAGGGATAAGGAGGACATCGGGTATGGTATGGCCAATGTCGTGGAGGAGAACTACTTCAGTAAGGGTAGGACGGCAAGAATGAAGGGATAGAGGCATCGGCTGCTACTTCTCGACATGGAGGAAGGCAAGGAAGGAGGATCTGACACTGGTATTGTGCTCAAATGACGAGAGGAGACAGAGGAAGTTGCCAGACATCAAGGAGCTTCGACTGCATGATGAGAGATGAATTGAGGTGTTCTAGGCCAAAATCGAGCGTAGGCAGAACGAACTGCCCTAGGGAGTCCTATATGGGCCATTAGAGGGTGATTAGAGCTTAGGAAGCAAGCTTCCGAGGATTAAAAGGTCGCTGGAGTTGGAAACCTATGCGATACATGAATCTCTCATGCGTTCACATGAGAGATTGGGAAGGTTGTAGGGTTCAAGGATGGATGCATTGGAGAGATAACCCCTCAAGAAATCTCCCTTCAAATTTTGGAAGGGATTGCGTGAGAAATTAGGGAGATTTTCCAATTTGAATGTCATCGGAGTAGGATTTAGGAAACTGCAAGAGGAGGGACCTATTTATGAAGAAGATGGCAAAGATGGGGGATATTTGTAAGAAATTCAAAAGTTAGGTGCATGAGTGTGAGATAAAAGAGTGAGACAGGACCAAATTACAAACTAGGTCAAGATGATCTTAGATTGGGCCCAAATTTTGGTACAAGCCTAATTTGGACCTATGGAATCGAATGGTAAAGTTAGATTTTTGTTTTGACTTCGTTTGACTGGTAATATATGCAAAAACCCAAATTAAGGCAAAAGTCTCTCTATGGTTCTTTTTTGGGTAAAGATGAGTTCTGATGGTCAAATTGAAGGTACCAAACCCTAAAGAATACTTTTCTATGAATTTTAGAGGATTTGAGTGAATTTTATCCTGATCGGAACCTCAGTTAATTAAGCGAGTCTATTTTTAGGGTTTCAAAAGCCATTTAATTCTCAAAATATGCGAAAACCCTTTTCTGTCTGTACTAACCTACTTATTAGACTTTTAAGACCATTTAACCCTTAATTTACCCCTGAGAAAACCCATGATTGTACTTTAATTGAGATGTGCCGTTAAAACTGTGATTTTACCCCTATTTTACTGTATTTCTCTCATAAAGGAAGTGTAGTGAATTACAGTCCTCTGGCGGTTATGTAGGACCATTTATTCCTTGATAATGACTAATTAAAGCTAGATATGGTTAATGATGACGTTATGATCACCAGTACCTCACCCTCTTTGCCCAAGCTGCCACCAAGAGCCGTCATCTCACCAAACAACTGATTTGGGAGATTTCTTCTCACCTCTCTCTTTTATGTTTTAGCATATTGTAACAGACATTTGAATGCCATTGTGAAATATCATATTTGTTCTCCACTTTGTGAAGTTATCTCGCTTGTCTTTTTATTTTAAAAGCACCAAAAAAGGTTCACAAAATCGTAAAACACCATAAAGAAACAAAATGAAGCTTGAATTTCAACAAAAGTCCATGCCACCTCCCTGTGCTTAACCCGAGACTCCCTTGGAGTTTCGGTTATAAATTGTATTTGATAACACATTTTGCGAGCTATGATGACAGGTTCTTGAAACCCTGATTTCTTCGTCGAAACCCATTCATCAAGGGAAACATTTTATGAGATCGAGGATGACCAGGTTGGTCTTGAGCAACCAATTGCGGAAGGGTTGATTTCTTCACCTAAGATCCCTGGGCCAAGGTATGAGGAAAAGCATGTCTCCATGGACTAGGCAGTGATAGATGATTTTGAGACATATATAATTGCAGATCTAGAATTCTTTGATTTTGAAGGTAAAGAATCATTATGTGAAATCTCACCTGAGTTTGAGGAAGATAATTCTTGGGAGACATTCGGGGTTGAGTATGATGAATCATTTAGTAGCTCATTAATTGTGGATTTTGATCACATCGATTCTTGCATAGAAGATTCAAATCCTGGCTTCATGGATGATTCAATCAGTAGCCCCATTCCTCACACACACCCAACTAAGAATAATGATGATTCTATTTTTATGATTACTAGACAAAAGTCAATTCTGATTTACCCACAAATCTTAGACTTGGATACTTTAGATGGGGTGCATAACATGCAAGAGGTCATGGAATTTGAAATTATGATTATGGAGGATAGCAACAAGGAAATGAAGATTTGGGAAGCCAATTCTGGGGGAAGTAGAAATCTGAGTCTAAGGGTTCCTATTTGCCTGAAACCACTAACCTTTTACCAGGATGCTTATGACATTTTCAATTCTGGCAATGTCCAACCTAAGCACAAACTAACTGATTATCTTTTTGATACAAATTTTCCTATTGTCCGACCTTTTGGACTTGGGTTACATCTCATAAACCTTAGGTCCTATCCTGCTTACACACTGATCTCCGGTTCTAGGTAATTTTCATCCAGAGCCATAGATACACTCGACCTTACGGCATGGCTCTGCACCACAATCTCATCCACATCTATGGACATCTTCTCCTTACAGGTCTAAAAGTTGATCTTTTTATTTTGATCCTAACCTGCATTTGTGAATTCTTTATTTCCTCTTTGTTTGTGTACTGTGCCTAGCTGAAGGCAAGAAACTTAGCAAGTATACTGTATATTTTCATCTCGGAGCTGATAGGTAATCACAAAATTTAGGTGCTTTCTTCTCTACTTTGCTCTTTTTTATGTCTTTTTAATACAATGTGGACATTGCATTATATAAGCATGGGTAGGTGGATATTCATCTCTGAATTATTTTGTTGGCTCTATAGATTCTTTATATTTTCTCTTTATTTATTAAAATTTTTAATTAGGAAAAGAGAACTTGGGCTTTAGAAATTTGTTAACTTTAGGAAATAATACAATAGGACCTAAATGCTTAGACCCTTCAGGTGTTCAGGCTTAATCAGCCAGGGTGTCCACTAAAAAGTGAACTTGTTTCTCGAGTCCTCACCATTTTAAATTCATTTCTAATTGATTAAATAAGTTGGGGTGATAGGTACATGACTTATCAACCTACCCTCTATTTTGAGGGGACTTATAGTCTAAGCATCTACACACTATTTGCACTGACTTACTTTGGGAAATACACTAGGATATCATTCAAAAATATGGGAATATGCTAGATGTGTTGCAAGATGCCATTAATAAAAAATATCCGGATTCCCACCCGAAAACTACTGATGGAAATGGAGGTTATTATTGTGGACCCCCAACCCAAATGGAACCAAATTATGATTTTATGCAGAACTGCATATCTAATCAAGTTATGGGTTGGGCAGATCAAGCTATAGGTCTTCTTGATTATGAGCCAGCCAAAGGAGGCTATGAAGCTGGTTCAACAGGCCTAGATTTTCAAAATACCTATGATGAGTTCGATTTAGAACATCTCGAGGATGTAACCCTTGCACGTTATCCTGTTAAGGTATTTGACCGGTCGATCTTTCGCTTTTAAGTCGTTTGTAGTTTAATGTGGTGGAAAAATCGACTAATCAATTTTTAATAAGAAATAACCACTCGCAGAGGAGCGGGTCGTATCCACAGGGAGGCAATAACGTATTAAAATTCGCGCCACTTAAAAATGTTTGTTTGGAGTCAATTTGGACAAGAACCAAGCCAAGATTGCCTTCAGATTAAGGTTTAAGCAAGAAACAATGCTGAAATGGCAATTATGAGAAACTACAGGATATTTTCCGCAATGTAGAGTGAATAGAATATGATTAAAATGTGGCAATGGCAGAAAATGTAAATTTTAATTAACGTTTTACTGTAGCAAAACAGGGGAATTTTTTCCCGTTGTCTTGTGCGACGAGGAGCCCATGGCTGGGCGCGGGAAGCTCGGAGGAGGTCCCTTGGATCAAGGGCTTCGAATCGGTGGTGGCGGCGAGTCGCGCGGCGGCCGGAGGTGGCCGGACGAGCTCCGGCGGAGGTGCTGCAGGCGGTTGTGCATAGGCGCGCGGAGGGTCTACGGAGGGTGCTTGCGCGGTGGTCTGCAGGCGGTTGGCGTGTGCGGTGGAAGCTGGCGTGGGTGGAGGGTCTGCGGAGGGCGTTGGTGCGGTGGAAGCTGCAGGCGGTTGGCATGTGCGGTGGAAGCTGCAGGTGGCTGTTGGAGGATGCTGCAGGCTGGTCTGCAGGCGTTGAAGGAGAGCGCGGGCTGATCTGCAGGCGTGCGTAGGTCTGCAGCCGGTGAGCGGTGGAGTGCAGGCTGAAGGTGAGCGGGTGAACTTCAGACGGGTGCGCTGGTGGTTGCGCGTGGAGATGGCGAAGGCTGCAGGTGCAGGGAAGGTGGCGTGAGCGGTCGTGAGGGCTGGAGGTTGTGCACACCTTGCATGCGGTTGGAGATGAGCGGGCTGCTGCGGCGTGGGTGGTGGAAGTGAAGTGAGAGGACGGAGATTGCTGCTGGAGTGGGGGTGGACTTCAGACGTCTGGGAAATTTCCCGGACGTCTTAAGTGACTGAAAGGGTGATTGCACGGTGGCTCGGCGGTGGTGGTTTGCGACGACGGCGAGGAAGATGCACGCTAGGGTGCTCACGGTGATGCGGCGAGCTCCGGATGGCGGTGTGGCCTGTCACACCACACGCCCACGGTGGTGGAGACTCGCCGCCACGGTAGAGGCCGGCAGTGTGGAGTGGAAGAGAGAGGTTCTCTCTGCACAGTGGTGGGTCGGTGGCGGAGGCCTCTCTGAGCTCGGCTGCCTCCGTGCTCCTTTTGTAGTGGCCTGAACAAATTTGAAATCAGCGGCCGACCAGATCCACCGTATCCGCTCCCCCTTGAATGGCTCCTTCACTGCATCACCCAGGCGTTGGAGCGGCAGCCAGCCGTTCTGAAAGAAGACGAATAAAGAAAATATTATTAAAATATTAGGGTTATTTATGTATAGACCCTCAACTTCTATGTTAATAAAAATAATATACCTAATTGGTTATCTAATTAGATGAATGCTATTTTAAGCTAATTCTAAATACACTTAAGATATGAATGCAATGTATGGATTATGTAATTAGATTAAAACTATGAATTAATCTATTTACATCCTAATTTATACTAAATAAATGTTAGAATTAACCTAATGTGTAGTCACTTAAATACTTAAAGAGCCCACAACTATGGGCTAATCAGTATTCCTCGAGAGTAATTCTGACATCCTAATAGTACTAAGTCTAGATTCTAGTGACCAATTCCCACACCTAACCAAGAATCTAGATCTGAGTCGAGTTGGGATGTTTATGAGGCTCAATATGATGAAAATAATATTTCAGATTTAAATTATGATCTTGAGCCTATATTTGATGATGATACCTCTCTAGACTCCTCAAAAGAACAAATTGATTTATCGAAACTCAAACTAATTTATGATACAGAATCAGAGCAGTTGGAAGAGTTGGGATTTGGGTGGATCTACCCTAGATGCCCTGAACCTGAGCCTATTCCTTATTAGGATATACATGTGAGCTTGGAATTTGAAGCTACATTAGACCAAAGTCAGGTTGATAACACTATGCATCTTTATTTATTCCATGGTGGAAAACTCGGTCCTAAGTTAGGTTCAAAAAATGATTTTTTCAAATTCTCCGATGATTTTGAATCATATTCTGATTTAGGAGAATTATTATTTCCATATGATTATGAGCCGACTTACGACCTCACTATCCATGATCCATTCTTTCATTCTAACTGTAAGACCAATTATTTGGGACTCGAAGCTGCCCTACCACCTATTATCGAGCCAGAGACTTTCAAAAACTGACACCAACATGACCCACTACCGGAATCCATTTCTATACTGACTCACCTCTTTTTGATCTGGCTGTATATGATTCACCACCATGACTAGATAATGAATGGGACATTGATCAGACTGACAGTTACCCTTTTGTCTCCTTCCAATCCTGTAGGTAGGTTTCCTACACTTTTCACCAATCCATTATCTTTTGAGGACCCCTACTCTTATCTAGCTAAGCCAATACAACCAAACCCTCGATTTGCATTTCCATATCTATTTAAGCCACAAAAAACCTTGTGGGTTCCACACCTATTGATCTACATCTTTCAACCTACCAGGCTGATTGGATTTGGTCTACATCATTAGCCAATTAATCTAGACAAGCACCTAGATGGACCAACCAAGCTAATCATCAAGGTGCTTGTCATACAAAATTCTTCCAATCCGACCACCCTTTCTCCTTGACCACCTTCAGGTAGATTGACAGCATTGAATTTAGCTCTTCACGGGAGGTAACCCACCATTTCAAAAACTCGAGACCCTTTGGATTCTTTTTAAGCTGCATTCCTATTGCACTTTAGGGTTTAAACTTTAGAACAACCGACTCCACCTTTGATACTGGTGTCAGAGCTTCAAATCGTTCGTAATAGTCATCTTGACACATTCACCCACCCATTTGACCTATTCTAAACTATGACCTATGCTGAATTCGAACCCACTTGGTTTACATTGCGCGCATTCTAAAATTTAGGCATGGGGCTATTAAAGTTCAAAACAAATGAGCAATTCAATTCTTTGAGGGGTTCTCGCAACAAAATATAAGCTCAAAAAATTGGAGAAAGGGGAGGAAAAATTTCCAAGCTAAATGGAAAATCTTTCTTGAGGAAGAAAGAGGAGGAAATACAAAGAATGACAAAGGAGCAAAATAAAAAGAAATTGATAGTCCTAGTAGTTGATTATGGATCCTACTTAAATTCTATACCAAATCAAAATAAGGATTAATGCCTGAAGTGCTAGAGATAAGGAGACAAGTAACGAGTACTGACCATAGGCCTCTTAAGCCTATCCTTGGGGTTAAACACTCACGTACTTATTAAGATTTGGACTATTCCTCAACAGGTTTAGGAAGTTGCTAGGCTGATGTATTAAGTCTAAGGCTTAGGGATTATCTGGCCCGTTGCCTGCCCTTTGGTCTACGGGACTTGGTAACCTAGGCACCCAAAAATCACACACGAGTCTGGTTTAGTGTGCTTAATGAAGTATAGTGGCAAAAGTGTTGTATTTTGAAAATGTTTTCCTGAAGATTCGATTTAAGACCAACTCAAAGAAACAAGTTGATTGGATGAGTTCCCAGCGCAGAGAGGAGGAATGAAAAATACTCCCATCGTAAATGCTTTATAGCATACCATTTCCTCGGTGCTTGTCTCCTAGGATATCCAATTATCCTATCAGAGGCATGTAAGCATGTTATGCTGATTTAGGTCTCATGGGTGGGATTATCCCAAAATGTCAATTCTCAAGGTCTAAATACAGCTATTGAATGCCATGAGCAGCATATCCTGAAGTATCAAAAGACATGGTTTTGGGGGTTGCCATGGGCAATGCTATCCTGAAGCATCGAAAGCCATGGACCCTATGGGGATTGATGGTGGGGATAAGGAATTCGATACAGATCGTGTTTAAGGCCAATCCAATGTTGGAATTAGGGGAATATAAAAAGAAAAGAGAAAAAACTCACAAAATAAATATCCCTCTCTCTTTCTCTTATCAAAATTGCTCTGGCAAACCAAACCTTCACTTGCTACATATAGGCATAGGTTCTTTAACCACTGGGGTCAACAAACCTCTAGGCAATTTTTGTGGGCCTTAGAAACCTTTACGATGAGCCCATGACTAAGGCTGGTCAAGTCTGGATCTTGCTTGATACTTCAGTAGCTCTATGCCTATTATTGGTATTCTATTCTTTCTATAGAAGAGGCACAAATGAGCATCTAAACATTAAAAGCATAGTCTAAAACTCTAGTTCTTTCCATAGGATTTTGCTAGGGGCTAGCAAAAGATAGGCATGAGAGTATAATAGTAACACCATCATTCATAATAAATAACTGAAATTAGTCAGAATCAAATGATAAATGCTCCTAAATGAATCATCTAAGGATCATAATTCCGTACTAAATAGATTTGAGAAGAAGATAGGAAAATAGGGTTAATTCTACTATTTTGCCATCTCATCACAAATGTAGATTAACCAAGGGGTTGATGAGGGGTTAATTAAATGTCAAATCTACTTAAGAGACTAAGAAGTGGGCTTAGAATAACTGAATCAGGGTTTCACGTATTTCGAGGATTAAACAGTACTAAAAAATCCTAACTATCACCTATACTCAAATTCAAAGGGTTCTGGTAGAGATAAATTCAATTTAAACCTCCTAAAATTCATTGAAAAATAATTTAAGAGGTTTGGTACATTCACTTTGACCATAAATAGAGATTCAAGTGGGAATTTACCCTAATATGGGCTCTTATGCAATTTATCCAGGAAAACATGGTTAAAACCAAAATATAAATTCATAATTAGATTCCTTGGGTCAAAATTAGGTGAACATGAAAATTTGGGCCCAATCAGAGTGCATCTTAACCTAGTTTACAATTCAATCCCCAGATATCTATTCATTTCAATTAAACCCTCACATTTCAGTCTTTTCTCAGCTAAATGCCCCTAAACCCAATCAGAGTCTATGAGAATCGAATCGATCCCCCACTATGTGCTGAAATGAATTGGCTTTGAACTAGCTTGGGCTTGAAATTGAATTTGGTATTGTCTGTCTTGGGAAATAGGAGAGGATTTGTGAGAGAATGGGGGAGAGATTTTGCTCTTGGGATTTATGCCTGAGGACTTAGGCAAATTTGAGGAGCTTTGAGCAGAAACTTTAAGCCATCTGTGGCTTTGTTGAGACATCTAATTTGGCTATGTGCCTAAGTGCTAAGAAATAGAGAAGAGAAGAAAGAAGGGAAGTCTGATTTGAGTTGAGTCTTGAAGCCTGAGTATTAAACGATTAATTGATGGTTTCAACCACCACTTTTTTAGGCTTTTTATTATAATTTTTATTATTCAACTTGAGATACCATTTGGCTACTTATTGAATTTTTTTTTATTGATTATTGATTACATATATTTTTCTTGTGATTATTGACTATCATGCTCATTTATATTACTTGATTAGTGGTTGAATTCCAATTTTACTTCCTGCAAACGACCTCAAAACTCACGTTTTTCAAGCACTATAAATTTAAATGTTGATTCAATTTTCAACGTTATACTGCGCTGCTATTCTCTAAAGCTACGATGATTACTGCTCAAAACATGGGTTGAGAAGGTAAATTTCCTATAGGTCTTTGATTAGGCATAACCCTAATTTGAATTTGCAAATTAATAAAAGCATGTGTTACTTTAGTCATTTGATTTTGTATATCCTGTAGGGTTTTCATGACCTAGGCATTAATAAAATTCTTGAGGATTTCTAGGTGGGTATTGATTTTGTCCATGAACCCATGGTTGATTTGGTCTTTGATAAGGAACCTAATTAAGAGCTTTCTTGGAGAAATTTAGGTTATTCCCCTAGTTTATGTTGGAGGGATTTCTAAAATACTCCTGTAGGGAAGAATGGCTTTCTGTAGCTGGGTTGAAAGTGTTTCCATAATCAAGTGTCCCAATCACACTAGGTGAAGCCTCAGGAAAATTATACTCAGCTGGGATAGCATCGATATGATGCAAGTTTTCTTCGTTTGATAGGCTAAGTGTGGGTGAGGGTGGAGTCAGTTTCTGGAAATTCATTCTTTCCTCTATTTTCTTTTGCTTATTATGCATTTGATCGAGTTACTGGGAGATTAGTTGGATATTATCCTAAGTAACATGAATATATTAGCTATCGGTGCCTATCTCATGAACACAAAAATGAGGATTAGTGTTTCTTCCAAAGGTGCTTATGGAAGCATGGTTAAATGAGTTTTCACTCATCCCCTCAAATAAATCATAGGCACTTTCGGTATCTTTGTTTAAGAAATTCCCACCGCATGAGGCATTGAAAAATATTCTTAATTGATCTTCTAATCCATGGTAGAATATTTGAACCAGTTGCCAAAGCAATACCTCCTGATATGGGCAACTTCTTAGGAGTTCCTAAAACCTTTCCCAAGCTTCATGAAGAGATTCACCATATTTTTATTGGAAGGTAATAATGGATATGCGTAGGGCATTTGTACAACCTATAGGAAAGAATTTTTTAAAAAATGCACATTTTAATTGAGGCCAAGTATTAATGGGTTTGCCGACTATCCTAAACCAATAGACGGCCTTGTCCTTGAGAGAAAGAGGGAATAGTCACATTAGCCATAAGTCCCCTCTCACATTGCAAGAATGGGAGCTTTGTGCGAGGATTGTGAGCTCCTCTACATGGCTAAATGGTACTTTTAGAAGGCCATGAAAGTGTTTAATAAGGTTCAGGATAGCTGGCTTGATTTCAAAGTCCCCTTCAGGTATGATCACCCCATCCTCTCCTCGTAGTTAGAAGGATCATAGAAATCCTTCAAAGGAATGACAGGCTAATGAGGGGTGGTGGATTTTTCCTTGGGTTGGCTAGGTTCGTGATAGTCTTAGCCGACTGTTGTTGATTTGCTTGAAGTTTAGCCAATTTCTTAACCATCATAAATATCGGATTGGGCAGGGGACCTTGACCTTGACCATTTGGCAAATCAGGGTTTTGAGGCATTTCTAGATGAGGAAGGTTAGAGATGGGGATGTCGGATTGTGGATTACGAAAGGGAGGGTTAGTGAAAGGTTGTGAATTGGAAGCGGAAGCGAAAGAGGACCTGCTTTGTATGTTTTTCATTTAATAAAAAGAAGAATGCAGAAAAAGTGATTGTCTGGGGCATGGGGTAGAATCAAGTGGTCCCTCCAAAAGTAGGTTTTGGGAGCATCACCCGTGCATACATTTATCTAAAGAATGGGAGGAGAGAAGGGAAAAGAAGAGAGAAAAGGTGTGCAATCCAAGCAATCAAAATTCTAAACCTAATCTTAAAGTTGACTCATCAATTAAATCGAAGAGTTGGGAACGCAAAAATTAAGAAACCAATAATTAAACTCACTTCCTTAAATTAACCTGCCTAGACTAAAGGGTGGCTTGGGCACAAGCATGTCCCGAGAAACCTGTATAAACCCGTACCTGTCATTTGACTTCCCTCCTAGTTAGACATTAAGTTTGATTAAGGGAATTAGGAATAATTAGAGGTAACTTAAAATGTGGATATCAAGGCTAAAATTGAGTGAAGTCCTTAGTGGTCAAGTGAGTACAAATTTTAGTTAGGCTTAAGAACTTAGAAGTACACTGGAAATGAAAGGCACTGATTGGGCTAATGCCTGATATTTATGTTTTTTTTGTGCAAACATGATTTTTGAAAATGAAGACAAAAGTCAGGATTTTTAGAAATTCAACACCAATATGAAAGAAATGGTAGAGGAATGAAGAAAGCAAGCACTCAAATCAATTTTAGTATTCCACCAGCCTAAATTTTTCTACTTTTTATATATTTAATATTGCAAAAGATTTTTTAAGATTTTTGTGATATTCAAAGAGATTCTAGCTTGGGTACCTACCTAGAATCACGAGAAGGTAAAATAACTTGAAGCTTTTGCTCCAAGTGAATCAAAATCCTGCTCCCGCTCTTGATTAGCACCTAAGTCAAAATCAAAACAAAACTTGTGAAGATCTAATGAACCAAGAGAGATAAAAATCAAAAGTATAAACCATGCCTCCCTGGCAACAGCACCAAATAATGATACGAAATTTATGCAATTTTGTAAGGTGTGTTTTTAAATAGTTGTAACACGTAAATCTGATCAACTTTTAAAATTTTTAAACCTAGATAGTTGGGTATCTAAGGTTGTCCAAGGAGGCCAAATTCTTAGTCAATTAACTTGTTCTCTCTCTTGCTCTCTCAAATCCTCAATTTGCATTTTTGTTGTTTTGAAATTTTTAGGGTTTTCAAAACATAATCAGGCAACAAGATACGAAATCCACTACACCTAACTAACAAAATAAAACTTGCCTCTAGAAGATTACTAATATAGACACATCTAGTTAGTTAAAATGGATAATCATGGATGTTCCTTGGCTTAGATTTGCTTTTCATGTTATAAATATTGTATAGCATGCATCATTCTACATTTAGAGTAGTTGTATATATTTTAGGTTAGTTAGGTCAGTTTTATGGTCAGGAGAGAAGAGGATTTATTTGAAGGCCTTAGTTAGATGATTGGACTATATGGATCTGATCAGGACGACAATCGGAGTCTAACACCTCCAAAATCGTTTAGATCGAAGTCCCATAGAAGCATATGTTGTTCGAGGAAGATCAATGGCCAGGAGGGAAATGCGACATCCATACAGGCTTTAGATGAAAAATCCAACCATACGGATGGATATGGAGCGACGATCGAAGTCCTGCAACATGAGAATCATCTCGATCTGAGCACCATGGCACCCTCTACAACAGACAGAAGTTGGACGGCTCAGTTGGCACCACATGGCACCATCCAAGCCGCTTAATATCAGCCGCACCCCATGCGTTGAAGGAGAACCATGCCAAATTGCAGCCATTGGATCTCCTTCCAATGGTCAAGGGCTCGAGACATCTGATCGCTTCGCACGACAATCCAACGCCTCAGCACCGTTGGATCTCCCATCCAATGAGCGTGTGTTCGAAGCCCAGCCGCTGCACCCAATTTCACGAGTGCAGGTGCAATTCGATTGCACCCGTTCGATGCCATCAAGCGGTGGAAGCTTTGCCACAAGGTATTGCTCGATGCATGCGATTCGTGTACACAAAATTTAATGCGATGACGGACGCATGATCGCACGTGCTGGTGGGTGCGAACTCAAGTGTGCGATTTGGAGCATCCATCAAAGATCCAACGGTCGTGCTTCATCCATGCAAGCGCCAGCAGCTGTGAGCAGGCAGGTGCTTGGTTGGCGCCGACCTTCAGTGACAGCCTGACAGGCCTTTAGTGACGCTTGTAGCTGTCACTAATGGCTTGCGCTATGCACACCAGCAAAGGAATTGAAGAGTGCCAGCAAGCTTTAGCGATGTTTGGGGGATTGGCTAGCATGGATCTACAGGGATGCCTTTGATGTCACTAAATGCCCTCAACATGAATTTCCCTCTTCCCTTCACTATAAAAGGACCCCTACATCTCCCCTTCTTCTTCATCTCTTTTCTTCCTCTCACCACCTCCAAGGCTCTAGAGAGAGCTTATCCGAAGCGTAGGATGCTCCTCTAGAGTAGAAAACAAATATTTATTCTCGCCTCTCATCCCCCTTCATGGAGCATCCCGTGGCCATCCTCACTACCCTTCGGGAAGAAGAACCTCGCCCCGATGCCATCTTGCCCCATCCTCCATCCTCCAGCTATGTCCTCTTTCGTCCTACTCCTCACCACCTTCCTCCAAGAGACGTCAGAGCGAGTCATCCTCCGAGCAACTGTCAAGGGGGATTCTCTCACCTCTTTCTATCTTATTGATTTTGTAATGTAATCTTTCCCACTTTCGTAGTTGTAAAAAATATTTGATTAGAAATCCATGATTGTTTCTCACTCTCTTATATTTTCGCAAGTAGATTAGCTAGATAAAATTTCACCGACCTAATCTCTTGCTTGATAAAAATTACCAAAAGAATTAGAAAAGATAAAAACAACAAAAAGAAATAAAAGAGAAAGGCATATCTTTCAAAACTATACGTTCACCTCCCCGTGTTCGACCCGAGACTCACATTTTGAGTTTCGGTCATAAATTTTATCTAATAGACGTGTTTTGCAAGCTACGATGATGGGTTCTCCGAACCTTGATTTCTACCATGCGAAGCATGCATGAATCATTTTGGCATCGTTGCTAGGGAGGCAATGCTCATTGATTCTTTTTCCATGTTTTCCTGCCTTACCTAACTTTAATCTCACTTTTTCTCTGATCTTGCTGTGATTGTAGGTACTCATCCGAGGTGGGCTAGAGCGGTTAGATCAGATAAAAGTGCAGATGAAGGTTTTGTATGTTTATCCCCACCACCACCACCCAAGTTTTCATTCCATAACCTAATAACTCAAACCCAAATCAACTTAAGTGTTTGCATAAACCCTAGGGTAGATTTTGGTTGTTTGATTGTCACTCCACTCACCTCACCCACTCGCATATATAAAAAAAATATTCTTCCCTTGTGGGATTCAACTAAAAGCTACACTTAACACCCACAACTTATCCTAAGGCTCACAATCACTTTGATTCTACCACTTAACCTGGATCTAACCTGTGGACCTAGTATACTTCAACTCAAAACACATAAGTGAGTAGAAATCTAAATAGGTTAAACATTCTTGTGTGCCTTAACTAAATGGTGTAACAAGCCAATTGATTGAGCTGTTTAGGCTACACCACTCAATTTAAACCTGATCCATCAAGTCGCTTGCTTCCGAGGGTTGATTTTTAGGGTTGAACCAAGCACTCCACATTTTTTCTGATTTCTAAAGGAATATATCACCACCAGTGCTTCCAAAACTTGGAGTGTTCTACTGAACCTTGATTGAATGCACCTAAAGATTAAACACTAAAAGCTACTAAACAAGGTTGAACCCTAAAAGACACAACATCAAATAACCTTGTTTGCAAACCTTGGTTGTGCACACACACATATTTGAATTGATCATTAAGGGCACAACCCATCTAAAGGGCCCATCACATTTCAAGAGCACAATCATCCCAAGCATAATTGAAATTGAGTAGACATTGTTCTTAAGGATTGATTCAGTCTTTGGGGCTCAGACTGAGATTCTTTTTGATTAATCTACTTCTGCTAGTCCACCTGATGTCTAGCTAGGGAAGTAGCGTCAAATGACCACAGCTAGGGGGTACACTAGGAACTGGAGATGCAACCCAAAGGAAGAGCCTCCTCCATAGCCCCGCCTTCTAACTAGTTGGATTAACTGGATAGAAGTAGACAAAATCTTTTATAATCTCAAGACACGTCCTAGGACTCTATAGGTTTTTAGGCTACCCACATAACAAAAGGGTTGATTGCTTGTATTGTAGGGCTCCTTTTTTTCTTCTGATTTCCCTCCCATTCTACCATGTATCCTTCCACATCCTACACTCATTTCACATCCTATCCTCCTACCACCACTTATCCCCAAGATGATTACTCTCCCGACTTCACTTGTAATTACCCATCCACTAGTCAAGATAACTTTGATTGGGGATATGAATTCGGACCTCAATATCCAAGGCTTAACCCTGGACAATAAGACTATGATTATTATCCTTCCCAAAGCTACAATGATGATAGATTTCCACCATTTTATGATCAACCTAACCCGATCTTTAATCACGAAAGAAATGTTGACTATAACACCTACCCTCCCCAATATTCCAATAAATATAGGTCACCACCATTTTTGGAATAACCCAAGATGACCTACTATCAGAGAGGAACCTGAGAACCTCTATATCTTGACTCCCCTAGATTTAGCCCGAAGCCACCCAACCCCAAACCAAACCAGTCGATTCAGGTGAACCAAATCCAAGACAAAGTGTTGGCTAATTTGAGGAACATTGTTTCAAAAAAAATTTGAGGAACACTATACAATCTTTAGAAGCTCAGCCAACACCATGCACTGAAGCATTGGAGCCTATGATCAAAATGATTGATGAACTTAATAGTTCTCTTTTGGATTTTCTCCAAAAGGTTAGGGATAGGGACCTGAGTGATTTTCTACCTGGGAAATTACCAAGGTTGAGGATGAAATTTGTGGTTGCCCTAGTCAAATCTTGGGATGATTCTTATGATGAACCCCCTTCAGGAGAGCCAATGTTAGAACCTGCTCAGGTGCCTATCAAGGGGATACATATTCTGAGAGCAGAGATGACCAGGATGGTCTAGACCAACTAATTAAGGATGAGTTGATTGATTCACCTGAGATCCCCGAGCCAGGGAGCGAGGAAAAATATCTCTTTGAATAGGGAAATGACATGATTTTGAGACATATATACATGAGGATCATGAATTCTTTGATTTTGAGGGTGAAGAACCTCTTAGTGAAGTCTCACTTGAGCGTAAGGAAGATGATATTAGTGAGACAAATAGGCTTGAGGAATCTGACGAACCATTTGATAGCCTAATTATTGAAGATTTCGATTCAGTTGGGGCTAACTTGGTGGATTCGAATCCTCATTTACTAGAAGATTCAATCAATAGCCCCATTCCTCAACCACACCCTAAAGGGATTGATTTTGATTTGGAAATCATTGTACCCAAGTCAATTCTGAGTCAGCCAAGATTTCTGGACTTGGGTAAATCTTATTGGGTGAATAGTATGCTAGAGGTCCCGGAGCCTGAGTACTTGATGTTGGAGGATAGAAATGTTGAAATGAAAATTTGGGAGGTAAATTCTGAGGGGAAAACAAGTTTGGATTTAAGGGTTCCTGTTGACCTAAAACCACCTACATTTTACCAAGACCCTTATGACATCTTTGACGTGCGACCCAAGCTGGAATAATTGACTATCTTCCTGAGCTAAACTATAAGTGGATACCTGATTTTAATAAATCATCTATACCCATTGTTCGACATTTTAGTCTTGGGTTCACACCACCAAATCACAGGCTCGGCCCTGCAAACACAACAATCTTAGGTTTTGGGTGATTTTCATACAGAACCTTAGAACCACTTGACCCTAGGGCATGGGTCTACACTACAACTTTGTCCACATTTGTGGGCATCTTCTCCTGATGGGTTTATGGATCAATCTTTTAATTCTGATCTTGACCCATACCTGTGAATTCTTAACCTCTTCTTCGTTTGTATTTTATGCCTAGCTAAAGGCATTAAACTTATCATGTGTGTATTCCACATTCTCTACGAAGTTGATCGAATTTTCATGAAATTTAGCTGATATTCTATTTACTCCACCCTTTTCATGTCTTTGTTTTTACAATGAGGACATTGCATCATTTGGGCATGGGGATTGGATACTTTATCCTGAAATCATTTTGTGAACCCCATAGAATTTATTTTAGTTTCTTTAAAAAAAAATTGAAATAAGACGAAGAATTAGGAGAGGAGAACTTAGGCATTTGGAAGTTATTAACTTTAGGAAATGATACGATAGGACCTAGACACTTAGACACTTCAGGTCTTCAGGCTCGACTAGCCCGGGTGTCCACTCGAATGTGGACTTAGCCTCGAGTCCTCGTCGAGTAACTTTACTTTAAATTGGTCAATAAATTGGGGTCATAAGTATACGACTTATCAGCCCACCCTCTGATTTGAGGGGACTTTAAGCCTAAGCATTTACACACTTTTTGCATTGGCTCACTTTTTGGCAGTTTCTTCGGAAATTGGGTAGCTAATGAATCGTCTAGGGTGGTATGGCTGGCAAGTTGTCGGTGGTAACAACTCATCGGCCGGTTGTCCAGAGCCTAGACACAAGACCATTTTCATCATACCACCTTCAGGTAAATCTTAGATCAAGGAAGCCACCTACTTAGAAAAAAAAAACAAAAAGAAAAAAAAAGGAAGAAAAAGAAAATAAAAAAATAAACAAAACCACACTTCACCGTATGAGTATGGCTGGCACGTTGCCATGAGTTACAGCCCGTTGGCCGATTGCCCAGAGGCCAGCTCATAAAAATGCACAATAACTCCCAAAACACTTCAAGAAGAAGCAGGAAAGTAGAATAAATCGGGGAAATATACACTTAGTTCACCCTTGTGTTGACCCATAAATAAAAGAATTAGGGACAAAGCTACTATTCGGAAGGATAAACTTCTAAGCAAGGTCACCTAGGGCCGTAGAAACCTGAAGCCCATTTTAACGGCCGCCTAGTGAGTCTTTCACTCTTTTGACTAGATGATTAGCACTTAGAGTCCTTTTTCAGTCTTTGCCAGGTCGGGTAGCTGTAAAAAGTTATCTCAGAACTCTCAAACTCCAAAAGTACAAAAAAATTAGAAAAGATAAAAAAAATGTATCTTCCCTTTTCAAATATGGTGAGGACTTGGGTGGCCTGCATTCTGGCAGACACCCAAGTATTATTAAGTCTTTGTAGTTTAGGACCTTAATTGATAATTTCAATTGTTAATAAATAACATAGGCCTAAGCGATCGAATACTAATTCTATTTTTATATGTAGCATGTAGTTTAATTGTACTAGGGACTAGCAAAAGATAGGCTTGGGGGTATGATATAGGCACATCTATTTAGGTTAAAATGCTAAAACATGCATGTTCCTAGGCTTAGATTTGCATTTCATGTTATAAATATTGCATAGCATGCATCATTTTGCATTTAGAGTAGTTATATATATTTTAGGTTAATTAGTTTTTTTTCATGGTCAGGAGAGAAGAGGATCTATTTCAGGGCCTCGGATGGACGATCAGATCATATGGATCTGATCAAGATGACAATTGGAGTTTAATGCTTCCGAAATTGTCAAGATTAGAGTCTCGTAGCATCATATGAAGTTTGAGGACGATCAACGGTCAGGAGGGCAATGTGACATCCTCACGGACTTCGAATGAAAAATCCAACCGTATGAATGGATTTGGAGTGACGATCGTAGCCCGACAGCGTGGGAATCATCTCGATCTGAGCACCATGGCACACTCTGCAATAGATAGAAGATGGATGGCCTAGGTGGCACCACGTGGCACCATCCAGGTTGCCTAATATCTGCTGTGCCCCATGAGCTAAAGGAGAGCCACACTAAATCGCATCTGTTGGATATCCATCCAAATGTCAAAGGCTCGAGCCATCTGATCGCTGCGCTCGACAATCCAGCGCCTCAGCACAGCAGGTGGAGCTTCCTTTCCCATCCAATGAGCATGTGATCGCAGCCCAGCCACTGTGCCCAATTTCGCAAGAGTGGGTGCGATTCGATTGTGCCCGTTGGATGCCATTAAGCGGTGGAAGCTTCGCCATGTACCACTGCTTGATTCGCATAGTTCATGCACTCAAGATTTCACTTGACGACGGACACACGATCGCATGTGCTCGTGGGCGCGAACTCAATCGCACGATCTAGAGCATCCATCAAAGATCCAACAGTCGTGCTTCATCCATGCATGCACCAGCAGCTGTAAGCGGGCGGGTGCTTGGTTGGCACCGACCTTCAGCAGCAGCCTAGCGGGCCTTTAGTGATGTTTGTAGCTATCACTAATAGCCTGTGCAATGCACGCACCAGCAAAGGAATTGAAGATCACCAGCAAGCTTTAATGACGTTTGGGGGATTAGCCAGTGTGGATCTACAGCAATGCCTTTGATGTCACTAAATGCCAGTACACGAATTGCCCTCTTCCCTTCACTATAAAAGGACCCCTACACCTCCCCTTCATCATCTCTTCCTTTCTTCCTCTCACGACCTCCAAGGCCCTAGAGTGAGCTTCTCCCAAGCCCAGGATGCTCCTCTAGAGTAGAAAATAAATATTTGTTCCTGCCTCTCATGCCCCTTCGTGGAGCATCCCATGGCATCCTCTTACCACTCTTTTAATGGAAGATCCTCACCGTGACACCATCCTGCCCCGTCCTTCATCCTCCGGCTACGTCCTCCTTCATCTCGCTCCTCACCACCTTCCTCTGAGCAATATCAGAGTGAGTCATCCTCTAAGCAACCGTCGTGGGGGATTCTCTCACCTCTTTATATCTTTATTGATTTCGTAATGTAATCTTTCCCGCTTTCGTAGTTGTAAAAAACATTTGATTAGAAATCCATGATTGTTTCTCTCTCTCTTATATTTTCACAAGTAGATTAGCTAGATAAAATTTCATCGACCTAATCTCTTGATTGATAAAAAAATGCCAAAAAAATTAGAAAAGATAAAAATAATAGAAAGAAATAAAGGAAAAAAGTGTATCTTTCAAAACCAAAGGTTCACCTCCCCATGTTTGACCCAGGACTCACATTTCAATTTTCGGTTATAAATTTTATCTGATAGATGCATTTTGAGAGCTGCAACGATGGGTTCTCCAAACCCCGATTTCTACCACGTGAAACACGCATTAATACTTAGCTTAGGCAAGTGTGTCTAGGGTAATTAGAGAGGTGAAGTGGGTACCCTAAAGTCAATAACAACTACTTAAAATAAAACACACTTGAAATGTTGAATAACTTTTTGCATTGCTGAAACATATAAAGTCAATAGTTGAAGAATGCTTGTAAAAAATAAATGCTGATGCAAAAAGATAAAGAAGAAGAATCTCCACGTAGATGAAAGTAGTCTTTCCTCCAAGCTTAGCAGCTCCTGAACTTGAAGAAGGGCCTTCACCCTCCTCGAGAGCTTCTCTTTGAACTCCTCCAAATGTGGACATCCACCACCTTCACTCCTCTATGCCTGGCCATCCTACTTAGGGTTGATCCTTGGCTTGGACCAAGGAAGAAGGGAAGATGAAGAACACACCAAAGCGGCAAAGGATCCTCCTTAATCTTCTTCTCTTCTCTCCTTCCTATGTCCAAATGTAAGGTGGATATGGGTAGGAAATTAAACCTAGCCAAAGATGGGTTTACGGTTGCGGTTATGGATCATTAAATAGGCTAAGGGTCTTGGTGGTTGGTGCCAACCATCGTAGTGCCAGGGTTAAGTGTCATGGAAGGTGATGGAAGTTTAGGCTGGTGTTTGGAATGGTGGTTAAATGATGGAAAGTGGAGATGGGTTGACAACACTTGAGTTGTATGCCTGGTGGTTAAGGTTGGGTTAGAAAGGTCTGGCGCCAACCGTATGCTTCTAGAATATGGTGCCAAAAGGATGGATATGATGTTTTAGGATGGATGAAGGGTAGATATAGGGTTTAATTTTGGAGGGAATTTTTAGCGCCAAAAGGAGGGTGGTTAAAGGTGGTTATGGTGTTGTAATGTTGCCATAGTTGGTGCCATTGATGAAGGAGTGCAAAGGGTTGGTGGTCATTATTGTTTTGGCGCCAAAATGGAAAGAGGAGGTGGTGGTTTTCAGTAGAGCTTAGGTAGTAGGGACAGCCATAGAGTAGGGTTTAGGCGGAGCTTAGCTAGTAGAGTAGTAGAGGAGGGGCTAGGGTTTAGCTGAAAGGAAAGAGACTTAAGCTACTTTGAGTCTGCATGGAGCTTCCAAGAGTTGACTGTTGTTGAAGAAGTTCTTCTAGATCTCAGCTACTCAACTTAGCTAGCTAGTTCTTTGCTAGCTACTAAGTTGAGTAGGTTGAGCAAAGTTGAGTTGGTCTCAGCTATTCTAAAGTTGATGGGAGCTGGTATGATCATCTTGAAGTCACCCTAGCTAGCTAAGCAACCTAGCTTATGTCCAGTAGACAAGCTCAACTAAGTTGAGCTAGGGTGAATCTTCATGAGCTGGTGTTGAGCTACCCTAAGCTACTTGTGGACTTCTTAGCTTACTTAGCATAGCTAGCTGAGGACTAGTAGTTAAGCTAAATTGAATGGAGATATCATGAGCTGAGTAGAGCTGGAATGAGCTAGTTTGAGTTGGAATCCAACTGCGGTGAGATGGATTATGCTAAGATCCAGCTAGAATGAGCTCAATCTTCATCTTGTTGATTAATATGTCATTCACATTGCCAAGGTTATAGTTATTCTTACTATGTGATCATCCCTAACAATGACATGAAGTGTATGAGAACCAAAATAGAGGAAAATGATGCAATGCATGCCTAAACTAAGAAATGCCTAAATGTAATCCCAAACCATATTGCAGTATGCAAATCCTAAGAGCAAGGTGTGTTTTTTGGCATAATAGTGATGATAAACTGGCGTTTATCACCTATTCTACATCCACCCACACCCAACTTGACTCACGAAGTGGTTCCTTATACCACTTCATACTACACCACCTAGGTCATTCCATTCATCTCTCATCACCTTCAAGACCCATATGATTTGTTTCCCACTCCCGACTCTTTATCCACCTCATCTGCCATGATTATGCACCACTCTTTCTGGTTGCCACTATCTACCTTCTACTCTGGCACTCGTATTTATTTGTCCTTTTTGCAGCACTTAGCTATAAATAATTCCAAGCTCAGTTATTTTATTTCTCCGACCTTTTCGAATTAGTATTCATGGGCAGCTGATCCATATTTGTAGTCCACTGAGAGCGATTGAATTCAAATTACTTATCATTTGATTGCCACTCTCAGCACCTTATTGACTCATCCATTTTGAGTTTTCGCCTAGCTAAATGCATAAAACTCAACAATTATAAATGTATGTATATAACTTTTATTTCTATTTTTATACATAGCATATTTGTTTTCGCCCATTTCATAGGTATTGGAACAAGCTGAATGATAGTATTCTGAAGCTATCCCATGTGACTTCTATTATTTTGCCTCTGCACTTCATAGATCTACATTTTTCTTTTCTTCTATGTTTATTTTCATGCATGTGGACATGCAAGAATTTAGTCATGGGGGGGCAATACACTTATACTAAATATTTTCTGGTAGCACCTAGGATTTTTAGTCAATTTTTGCATTCGCATTGTGCATGATTTCCCACAGGATTCCTTCCAAACAAATGATTTTCAAAAATATATATAATTTATTTATAAAAAAAGAGAATAAAAAATTTGTGTTATCTTTGGAATTTAGGCTAGGAAGGGTCATGAATTCTCGATTTTGAGGATTTGCTGACATTAGGATATGTGGAACAAAGCCTTTCCACCTAAACTCTTGAAGTCTTTATAGACTTAATTTCAAAGTATTTAACTAAATTTGGATTTGTCCTCTCGAGTCATTGAAAGGATTTGAAAAGGCTAGAAGTATTAAGTCAAAAGGGTAATAAGTAAATGACTTATCTTCCCACCCTGTGATTTGAATAGTCTTTAAGACTCAAGCATCTTCAATTGCACTGTGCATTGACTCATCTCTTGGATGACTTTATTGAGTCCTTAGTGGTCAATAAGATTTAATCTTATGGCAAAAGATCTAAAGGATTTTGGCCATTTTTCTAGCTCCTAGGAATGTTCATGTTTGTAAGGGATGTGTTTGGAACAAATGAAGGAGAGCATCTCACCAAGAATAAAGAGTTGGAAAAAATAAAAAATTGAGAAATGAAAAATGGGAAGAATGATAAAATATTTTTAGCCTTTTCCCATGAACCCCATCAAATAAAATGCACCTCATTACAAATGGGTGCAAATTATTCCATGAAATAAATAAAAGCATCTTGGTACATATGGATGCTACCCTTTTCCACAGCATATTACAATAAAAACACCTAGCTACATATGGGTGTTCACCTATAGATTTGAAAAATCCAAAGATCGAAGAACTCGTTGAGGAGAAATACACCTAGTGTGTTGACCTCAGAGTAGAAAAGTGGTGAGGAGAAAGCTATCAAATCCTAGTTTGGCTTAACCAAAGACAGGATTGTCCTAAAAAGAGTATAGAAATATTCTAAGTTTTATTGAATGCTAAGAGTCAATCTAATTATCCTTTTTGGTGAGTCAAACTTTCGCACACACAAGATGCTTGTTTCTCACATTCGCTTCAAATCTTAGGTGGGTTGATTGAGTCAAAGAAAGTTACCCTCGCGACCAAGTCTGTTGGTTAATAGGATTCATGATTTGATTTGGGTAGTCCAAATTTGAGTCAATACTTGGGAGCTATTGAGACTTTGCTATTAACGATTTGTCAAAAATTTGTTTTCGTTGGTGAAAAATTATATTGAGATATTTGATACAAACAGGCTTGTTTCCTTGGCAACAACTCATTTTGAAAGAAGCATATATATCTATAATGTGTTTTGACATTTACTTTCTAAAATAGCAAACTGCTTTCTTGATTTCCATATGTCTCTTGCAATTTCTCTTTCCGCACTTTTCTCTTTATCATCTTGGTCTTGCTAAGGAAGTAGCAAAATTTAGGCACGGGGGTATGATTGCACAACAATCATAGGATTTAATCAACTTAAATTGTGTTAGATCCTACCTTAACTCTTAAATAAAATAAGCATGAGCTTCATATCTTGCATCATAGTTGTTCTACTTAGATGTTTATAGAATAGTGCTATTTTTCCCTACTAATTGGTGTATAATTGTATTTGCAGATAATAAAGAGCTCATGAGATATCTTGAGACTAAATGAGAATTGTATAAAAGCTAGATAGGAGCGGAAGCTATAGCAGAGCTATTGCAGGAGCTTGGAATAATGTTGGAGTAAATGAGGAATGAAGATAGGGAAAAAGAGAGAGATAAACTAGTCTAGTTGTATGAATAAATGAAAAAAAAGAGAAAAAGAGCTTAGGATATCCCTATCCCTACCCTAGTCCTAGGATAACCTTATCCCTGCTCCTATCCCTAAGCCACCCCCTTATTAGGATAACTTAGCATAAAACCTAAAACATGGATAGTGTTATCCATGTTCTTATCCATACTATCCTTATCCTTACTCTCAACCGAGGACATCTCTATCCCAAACCCTGAACTATCCCCACCTTGGCCACAACCTAGATAGTACTATCCAGATTCCAATTATCCAGTATCAACAACCCTAACCCTCCTATTGCCAACCTAATTCCCTCATTAGAATCCTATCTAGGCTCATAGTACTCTTAATTGACTCGATCTAAGTCAATTGGGTTAGCCACTAGCCAATTGGCTCCAATTGGACCTGATTAGGCTAACCCTAGGCTAATTTGACTATACACAAACCCAATAAACTAGCCCACACCCAATTGGGTGCACCTCTACTTGATTGGGTACAGCTAAATCCAATTAGGTTCAACCAGAACTAATTGACACAAATCAACCTATACAAGTCTAATTAGGCCCATTGGAACCTAATTGCACTCAAAGTAGATCTATTAGGATCACACACGCAATCAATTGGATTAACCCAACCCAATTACACATCCACACACACAATTAGACTTAGACCTACCATCTAGACTCAACCATGTTAGATCCTAGGCTAACCCAACCTAATTAAACCCAACCCAACTCTACTAAAACCATTACCACTACCCCGTTACCTTTTACACACCTAGTCTACACCTACCCTCCACCATTGGTGGCACCACCAAGCAATAACCCTAGCCCCCCGTCTACCTTAAATACACCACCAAGCCCACCTCCTGAAACCCATCTTCTTCCTCCTCCTCCTTCCACCATTAGATAGCTCCACCTTCATAGCCTCTCCACCTCCAGGGCCCGTCCACCCTCACCTTAGTTGGCTGGCCACCCTACCTCTACAAACCACACACCAAGGCCATCAAAGCCTCCCTTACGGGATCACCTTTGGTGTCCTTTCAATCAGATTGTAGTTCTTCTCATTCTTTTTATTTCTGCATTTAATTATTACAAATAGCATAATTTTCCTTTTTCTTTTGGTATTCCTAAATGCACCATGGGTTATGGGTGTGCCACTCTCTGATCTGTGGCGTGTAGGAAGGTCATCACGACCATACCTAGCCACCACCATCTTCCAGTTTTGATGACTCTGCAAGCATTCATGGCAGGATGGATTTCTATTACAATAAATTTTTATTCCTATCATTTTGTTTCATGATATTAACCATTCTTCTATTGTTGTTATTCTGAAAATTTCTATCATTATTAATTATTACTGCAATATAAGTTTACTTCCCTCCATTATTTATTGCAATAAATTGATCTCGCATCTATTTCTTTTTGAAAAAAGTCACACTTGTGATCGTCACCACACCACCACCCATTTCAACCCTACCATCTGGTAGGGTGGCCATCCATTAGCATCACCACCTCCATGTAATCCATGCCCCTTTAGATTAGGCTTAGGTTGATTAGTTTGTAGCTTACTTAATTTGTAAAAGAAAAAGTAAAAAAAGTGTTTTGGTTAGATTACTTACGATAGTTTAAAATTGCAAGCACTTAAAAAAATGAAAAATCAAAAATCAATTTCACAACTAATCACCTCACAGAGATCGACCAGGACTCACACCTCAAGTTTTTTATTTTTTGTTTGGGTTGATTTCACGACTATAATATGACTTAAATGCTTAATATCGTAATTTTGAACCTAACATGGCCCTGCTAGGGTAATATATGCCTAGAGTGTTGACTTTGGGATAGAAATAGGTGAGGAGAAAGCTACCAAGTCTTAGTAAGGCTGATCTGAAAATAGGGCCCATTAGAGAGAAGAGATATTCTAACCCTTATTGAATACTTCAAGTCAACCTAGTTGCCTGATGTAAACACACTTACACTACTTAAAATTTCTATTTATGCATGTTCTTAAGCATAGGATTGCATCTCATGATATAAATATTGCATAACATGCATCATCTTGCATTTAGATTAGTTTGAATAAAATGGAGGTTAATTGTCTTCTTTTATGTGCTTGGACAGGGCAAACATTTTATCAGGGCCTCGAATCAAAGATCCAACCATATAAATGTGATCAGGGCGATGATTGGAGTACAACGACTCCAAGATCGCCCTAATCAGGCATCCATAGCATCAGATAGTGATCGAGGAACCCTAGAAGATCAACAGCCAGGATGGTGTAAATCCACACTTCAAATGATAAATCCGACCGCACGGATGAATTCGAATCGACGATCGCTACCCAACGATGCAAAAATCAAGTCAATCCGACATCCATGGCACCATCTACAACGTCCAGAAGATGGATGGCCAAGATGGCACCACGTGGAGCCATCTCGGCCGCCCAAACAGCCGCATACAATCTCTGAAGACCCCGCAACCTCCCCCTCTCCACCGTTGGATCTCGATCCAATGGCTATGGATGCGGCTCGTTGAAATCATCCACGCAACCTTTTGGGCGAGGCAGCGCAGCGGTCCAGCGCCTTATCCCGAGATGCTGGCACGCGTTCGAGCCTCACCAAGCGAATTCTGAAGCGAGTGGGAGCACTATTATCAATCGTCAGATCGCAATCCAACGGCCGCATGCGCCCGATAGCATTCAAGCACTATTGCACGAGCGGCATCACGCGGCATTGCACATGCCGAGCGGGCGCGCAGCGAGCGGGTCAGGCACATCTTAAGCCGTCCGATCTCGTGATCGGACAACAGAGATCTGATGAATGTGGGCAGATGCATTGAGCGCGTGCAGCTGAGGAGGCGCGTGTGGGCGTGGGTGCTATGCCCACATTGGGGCTTTTGTGACGGATTTATCCATCACTAATGACCCCTCATTTATTATTTTAAAGAGTAATGACCAATTTGTCCCCACTCCTTACAACTATAAAAGGCGACCCCCTCTATACGAAATTCTCATCCCTTCCTGCTCTTCTCTACCTCTCCAAAGCTCAAGAGAAGCTTGTCCCACACCCAGGATGCTTCTCGCGAAATAAAGTCTAAATTTTCGTTCCCCTTCGGAAGTGAAGCCCGCGACGACGACGGCATGCTACTCTGTTCCCATTCTTCTACTTCGTCCTCTGTCCTGCTTCATCCTCCTTCGTCCAGGCATCATCCCGTTCGGCTCATCCTCCAAGCGACCGTCGAGGAGGATTTCTCTCTCCCTATTCTTTTTACTGCTTTCTAGTATAGATTTACTACTTTCTAGAGTAGTTCTACTCGTCCTCCAAGCGATCATCGAGGTGGACATTTCTCCCTCCATTCTTTTAATGCTTTCTAGAGTAAATTTATTACCTTCTAGTGCAATTGTTTTATGCTTTCTAGTTGTAATGAACAATCTCCTTAATGATAAATTCTTTGTTCTACATCTCATTTTGATTTCTATGTGTAATATTCTCTCTCTCTTACCCTCTCTCTCTCTTCTATTTATTGTAAATAATTAGATAGTTTTAAATTGAATTACTTCGTGACAAATAAAAAGAAACGTGTAGTTTTTAAATAAACGTCCGCCTCCCTGTGTTCGACCCAGAAATTTTATTTCGGTATAAATTTTATTTGTTGAACTTGAGTTCTTCGCTTTAAAACTACAATGACAGATTTTCCAAAACCAAACACGTTGTGTAGCAATTCGACCATTCAACATTCCCTCATTTATTATTTTAAAGATGTAATGACCATTTTGCCCCCACTCCTTGCAACTATAAAAGGAGACCTCGTCCACACGAAATTCTCATCCCTTCTTTCTCTTCCCTACCTCTCCAAAGCTCAAGAGAAGCTTGTCCCACACCCGGGATGCTTCTCGCGAGATAAAGTCCAAATTTTCGTCCCCCTTCGGAAGTTGATCCCGCGATGACGACGGCGTGCTGCTCTGTTCCCGTTCTTCTATTTCGTCCTCCTTCGTCCTGCTTCGTCCTCCTTCGTCCAGGCGTCGTCCCGTCCGGCTCGTCCTCCAAGCAACCGTCAAGGAGGATTTCTCTCTCCCTATTCTTTTTACTACTTTCTTGTATAGATTTACTGCTTTCTAGAGTAGTTCTACTCGTCCTCCTTCGGAAGTGGATCCCGCGATGATGACGGCGTGCTGCTCCGTTCCCGTTCTTCTGTTTCATCCTCCTTCATCCTGCTTCGTCCTCCTTCGTCCAGGTGTCGTCCCGTCCGGTTCGTCCTCCAAGCGACCGTCGAGGAGGATTTCTCTCTCCCTATTCTTTTTACTACTTTCTTGTATAGATTTACTGCTTTCTAGAGTAGTTCTGCTCGTCCTCCAAGCGATCATCCAGGAGGACATTTCTCCCTCCATTCTTTTAACGATTTCTAGAGTATATTTATCACTTTCTAGTGTAATTGTTTTATGCTTTTTTAGTTGTAGTGAACAATATCTTAATGATAAATTCTTTGTTCTACATCTCATTTTGATTTCTATGTGTAATACTCTCTCTCTCTCTTACCGTCTGTCTCTCTCTTCTATTTATTATAAATAATTAGATAGTTTTAAATTGAATTACTTTGTGACAAATAAAAAGAAACACGTAGTTTTTTAATCAAACACCTGTCTCCCTGTGTTCGACCCGGAATTTTCATTTCGGTATAAATTTTATTTGTTGAACATGAGTTCTTCACTTTCAAACTACAATGACAGGTTTTCGAAAATCAAACATGTTAGCGTAGCAATTCGACTGTTCAACATTCCCTCATTTATTATTTTAAAGATGTAATGACCATTTTGCCCCCACTCCTTGCAACTATAAAAAGAGACCCCCTCCACATGAAATTCTCATCCCTTCCTTCTCTTCTCTACCTCTCCAAAGCTCAAGAGAAGCTTGTCCCACACCCGGGATGCTTCTCGCGAGATAAAGTCCAAATTTTCGTCCCCCTTCGGAAGTAGATCCCGCGACGACGACGGCGTGCTGCTCCGTTCCCGTTCTTCTGCTTCGACCTCCTTCGTCCTACTTCATCCTCCTTCGCCCAGGCGTCGTCACATCCGGCTCATCCTCCAAGCGACTGTCGAGGAGGATTTCTCTCTCCCTATTCTTTTTACTGCTTTCTAGTATAGATTTATTGCTTTCTAGAGTAGTTCTACTCGTCCTCCAAGCGACTGTCGAGGAGGATTTCTCTGTCCATTCTTTTAATGCTTTCTAGAGTAAATTTATCGCTTTCTAGTACAATTATTTTCTTCTTTCTAGTTGTAATGAACAATCTCCTTAATGATAAATTCTCTATTTATTCTACATCTCATTTTGATTTCTATGTGTAATATTCTCTCTTTCTCTTACCCCCTCTCTCTCTTCTATTTATTGTAAATAATTAGATAGTTTTAAATTGAATTACTTCGTGACAAATAAAAAGAAACGCGTAGTTTCTAAATCAAACGTCCGCCTCCCTGTGTTCGACCCAGAATTTTCATTTCGGTGTAAATTTTATTTGTTGAACACGAATTCTTCGCTTTCAAGCTACAACGGCAGGTTTTCCAAAACCAAACATGTTAGGGTAGCAATTCGTACGTTCAACATTGCCCATCTGACAAGGCGATTTTGACACACACAAGATGCTTATTTTTCGCTTCCAATTCAAACATTGCGTGGGTTGACAGAACCATAAAACATTATTCTCTAGGCGCAAGTGTTGAACGTACGAATTGCTACACTAACGTGTTTGGCTTTAAAACTTTGTTGTTGTAGGTTGAAAGTGGAGAACTCGTGTTCAACAAATAAAATTTATACCGAAATTGATATTCTGGATCGAACACAAGGAGGCTACGTCGATCTATATTCGGAATTATACTTTTTGTAGAATTTTCTTGAAAAGTGAGGCGATGTAATTACATTGAAGCTATTACAACAATCAGACTAAAAGGAAGAGAGAGAGAGAGAGAACATGCATTCAATAGAACATGCATTCAATATTTCAAAATGTTTATACAATAAAACCAAATAAGAATTACACTAAAAAGCAGGAAATCAGCTACACTAGAAAGTAGGAAAACTCCACACTAGAAAGCTGTAAAGAAGAATGGGAGAGGGAAGTTATCCTCCTCGACGATCGCTTGGAGGATGAGCCAGATGGGACGACGCCTGGACGAAGGAGGACGAAGCAAAGGAACGGGAATGGGGTAGCACGTCGTCGTCGTCACGGGATCTACTTCCGAATGGGGATGAAAATTTTGACTTTATCTCGCGAGGAGCATCCCAGGTGTGGGACAAGCTTCTCTTGAGCTTTGGAGAGGTAGAGAAGAGAAGGAAGGGATGAGAATTTCGTGTGGAGGGGGTCTCCTTTTATAGTTGAAAGTAGTGAGTGCAATTTGGTCATTTAAATCTCAAAACATTAAATAAGGGGTCTTTAGTGACGAATAAAATCATCGCTAAAGCCCCATCGTGGGAGTAGTGGGCGCTACCCGCGCGGCTGCTCGCTTTCTCGCACGTTCACATTCGCTGAATCTCAGCAATCGGACGACTTAAGTTGCACCTTCCCCACTCCTCAATGCGCACCCGCCAACGTACAATCCTACGTGAGGCGTGGGTGTGCAATAGCGCATGGGTGCTATCGAGCACGTGCGGCCGTTGGATCGCGATCTGACGGTCGATTGAAGGCACGCCCCCACTACAAATTCCACTTGCTGTGACTCGATCCTGCGCCAGCACCTCGCAATAAGGCTCTGAACCACTACTCTACGCTGTCCAAATGGTCACGCGGATGCAATCAAGCGTGCGTATCCACAGCCGTTGAATCTTGATCCAACGAAGAGGAAGGGCAGATGCAGGAGCTTCAGTGGGTGCGTGCGGGCAATCAGGTAGCTGAGATGGCACCACGTGGTGCCATCTTCGCTATCCATCTTCTGGATGATGTAGATGGTGCCACGGGTGTCGGATTGACTCGATTTTTGTGTCTTTAGGCTACGATTGTCAATCTGAATCCATACATGCAGTCAGATTTGTCGTTTGAAGTGTGGGTTTACACCATCTTAGCCCTTGATCTTCTAGGGTTCCCCAGTCACTATTTGATGCTACAGATGTCTGATTAGGGCGATCTTGGAGTCATTGAACTCCAATCGTCGCCCTGATCACATTTTTACGATTGGATCTTCTATCCGAGGCCCCGATAAAAAGTTTGCCCTGTCCAAGCACATAAAAGGAGACAATCAACCTCCATTTTATTCAAACTACTCTAAATGCAAGGTGATGCATGTTATGCAATATTTATAGCATGCAATGCAATCCTATGCTTAAGAAGATGCATAAATAGACATCTTAAGTATTGTAAATGTGTTTACATCGGCAAGTTTTAAAGCAAATAAAAATCTCTAATTTGACTTAGGCAATTCACATCTGAGTAATACTCTAGAACTATTGACTCTCCGTTATTAGGGTTTTGTGTATGATTTCCTTTGTATTTGTGAATATTGGGCCTTAATGATCCATATATTGATATGGAATATAGATATAGACCAGTGTCAAGGTGGTAACATGTTGACATCACATCCTCAAAGGAGATATTTTCCTCGGTGGCGGGAACTCACAGTAATCATCCTCCTTGGACTTTCACCAAGGCCAAAAAAGGTGGAATTTTAAATATGTAATTTTTTGTTTATTTTATGGGGCTTAGGTTGTGCTGGCTTTGTGTGTAAAGTGTTTGACACAAGGTCATCAAAAGAAAAGCAAGTTTTTGGATTGAGTGCCAAAGCAAGTACTATCCAAGTCACTAAACAAAATCATGTTACCTGAATCACCAAGTGTTTAGGAGTTCTTCCAAGGATACTTGTTCTAGTCTAAGTTTGATAAACTTGAAAATTCTAACAAAAGGATCTTCAGCTTCATCGTTAGTTTGTTAAAGATTAAATCCTAAGTGTACCTTTTTGAAATAAAGTCTCAACCTTAGTCCTTTGTTTTCAAAAATTCCTCAAAAGGTAGTTTGCGATTTTTCTGATATTTATGAAAATGCATGCAAAAAGGATTTCTATCTTGTTTTCGATTTTGTAAATCCTGAAACATTCGCCAAAATTTAAACCATCCCCCCATGCTTAAGATATGTAATGTCCACATGCATACGGAAGGGAAAAAGTAACACCTGGTCGAAGAAAGGTCGGAATTAGGGTAGTCAAAACTTGGGAAAAGAAAGGAAAAAGGAAAGTACGAAAATAGTGGGTTACCTCCCACCCAAGGCTACCTTTAACGCCATTCAGCTGGATGTGAAGTCATGCAAGGCGCTGAATAATGATGGAGAAAATCTAATACCGACCAGCCCCTGTAAAGTAGTTCTTCTTTAGGATCCCCTAAAAGTTAAGCATGTATAGATAGGGGATAATTGGAAACAACATAAATGGAATTATTTGGAGGAGAGTCTGGCCAATCTAGGCCAGGCTTGCCAGAATTATTAGTTAGGTACAAAAGAGGGGTAGGGGAAAAATAGGTAGTGATGTCAAGGGTCGGTGAAGTTAGGGTGGAATTTAGGGTGGGAGGGTGTGGTGATAATTCAACAAAGTCTCAGTAATCAAAGCTAATCCCTATTTGACCCGAAGTGTCTTCAACCATATCATTAAATTATGAATTTGAATCAATAAAATCTTGTCCAATGGTGCATAAAGCAGAGCATGACTGGATCAACATAGATTCCTCCAATGGTGCTTTAGTTTCATCATCTGAGTCCTCAAAAAATTTGTGATCATTGAACCTTCTAGAGGGTTTGAAAATGTCTAGCATAATAGTTTGACTATCGCAAGTAATGTTCATTTTGCCTGAATGACAATCTATATTCACTTTTGCAGTGGCCAACAAAGGTCTTCTAAGGTCGATTGGGGCATTTTTGAGAGCTTTAGGTACCTCGATGTCAAGGACCAAAAAATCATTTAGAAATAAGCAGTTCTATACCTTAATGATACCTTAATCAACAATCCCCTTTGTCTTGATCGTAGATTGATGTAGGCACATCTATTTCATGTAAATCGTCTATTTTTGCATGTTCTTAGGTGTATAATTGCATTAATCATTATAAATATTCCATAGCATGCATCATTATGCATTTAGGGTAGAATGTACAAATTATAGGTTAATTTTCCCTTTTTGTGGTTAGGGGATAGGACAATATCATTTTGGGGCCTTAGATTGAAGATATATCCATACGGATCTGATCAGGGTGACGATCGGAGTTCAATGTCTCTGAGATTGCCCTAGGACCTCTGTAGCATCAAATGCCATCTGAGAATGATCAAAGGTCAAGGGTCAATGTGGTGTAAGTCCATTCCTCAAGTGACAAATCCAACTGTATGATGGGTTTGGATTGATGATCACTATCCAATGGCACAAAAATTGGTCCAATCTAACATCTGTGGCACCACTAACAAGCAAGAGAAGACGAACAATCCAGACGGTGACATGTGGCACCATCCAAACCCTCCAAATCGACCATTGCCTTGTCATACATGCACGCCATCTTTAATCTCAGCTGTTGGATCACCATCCAACGATCGACATTGATCCTCGCCTGCCTTCATATTTTTACAAAGGGAAGATGATGATTCAATGTGGACTGTTGAATCTTGATCCAATGGTTCCCATCACGCCATGTCGCCGGCCGCAACAAGAGAATTGGACTGTTGGATTCTCATCCAATGGTTGTAAGTGATGGACCCTTCGAGTGTCTTTGAGACAATCCACGGGTGCAGCACGTTCGGCAAGCGCCCTATGCAAAGCATGAGGTGTAGGTTCGAATCCGTGCAAGGGAATTTAATCCACTGAATAAGAGGCGCAATGCAATTAACCTATCCGATCGACATCAAACAACTGTGAAGTAGCTATGTGGCGTTCCTATATGGAGTTATGTGCACACGTGCACGATGACGCAAAATCATATGGACCATCGCATGCAGGCATGCATAACATGTGAAGGCAAAGGGGCAAGGCATGATATCGACCATCCGATCGTGCGATCGAATAGCTGATAGCATTTGAGTGTGATGAATCGAGCAACAGCTGAAGAACAGGAGTTGGTGACGTGGCACTACGAGAGGCATTGGATCAATGATGAGTAGTTCACATAGAGGCATGCCTTCAGTGACGTGCAGCTACAGTGATGCTCATAAATATCACTAAAGACCTTGATATTAATGTTTAAGCATGTAAAAGGACCTCTTTACCCTCAAAGCTCACCTATATAATGGCCCTTTGCCCTCCACTTCTTCATCATCCTTTTCTTCTTCTCTCACCTCCTCTAGAGCTCTACGAGTTGGTCCCATACTTGGGATGCTCCATTAGAGCTAGAGTAAAATATTTTCCCATCTTCTCACCTCCTTCATTGAGCATCTTGAGGTTGTCCTCTCACCACCGTTCGGGAAGCAGATCCCACCATGACATTGCCCTACTTCGTCCTCCATCCTCCAACTCCATTCTAACTCGTCTAGCACCTTATCCTCATCATCCAGGTGCTCCGTCAACGCAACTCGTCCTCCAAGTAGTCGTCAAGGAGGATTTTGTCTTCCCTCTCTTTTTATCGCTTTCTAGTGTATATTTCCATCTTTCTAGTGTAGCACGTAGATGTAATCGACATAATTCTACCATTATGAAACATTTGTTTATTCTTTCCCTATTTTCTCTTTATTTGTATTATTCTATCTCTCTCTTCTATTAATTATTCCTTATGTAGAATAGCTAGTGTAGATTAACTTCAACTAACTAATTTGCTTTCGTGACAATAATTCCTATGCAATTTTTAATCAAACATTTGCCTCCCCGTGTTGAACTCGGGACTCACTTTTAGTTTCGATTATAAATTTCATCTGATAGTGGACTTTTAGGCGACTACAAGGATGGATTTTTAACTCGATCTTTTTGCATACAAAATTTCGCTAATCAAAGATTGGTGAGCCAACTGTAATGTGACCTCAACAGGTTTTAATTCGCTGAACTAGAATTCTTTAAATAAAATAGTGGGGATGAGATTGATAAAGGCACCTCGATCAAGAAGGACACGATCAAAGGTAGTGTCATTTATGACAACTGAAATGAGTAGTGCGCCTGAGTTCTTTTTCTTCAAAGGTAGCATGCTATGCACAACGAAGCTAATTCTCTCTGAGAGGACCAGCCTACCTAAATCCTTAGCCTACCATTTTAGAGTACATATGTCTTTCAAAAATTTGGCATAGGCAAGGATGTACTTGATGGCATCTGGGAGGGGAATATTGATCAAAAGTCCATGACTTCTTGGTGAGAGGGCCCAGATTTCCCTTTCTTATGAGTAGTGGAGTGAAGTGCTTCAGGAAAAGGAATAGGGTTTGTGCTTTAAGATTGTTCTTTTTCTTTTTCCTGAGTGGGGGTGGGTGTGATGAGAAGGCCCATGATCTTGCGTAGCCTTCCTGCTCCTTAGAGTGACTACATTTGTAGTGTGGTTGTTCCTAAGAGGAGGTCGGGAGGCCTGGTGTTGTTGGAAAACCAAGGGGTGTTGTAGTGTTGGGTTTATGGGAGGCTGTCCAAGAAAGTTTTGATTTTGATTTCTACCTTGGCATTGGTTCCTCTTGTTGTTGGGATTAGTCATGGGCTGGGAAGGCAAATTTCCTGCAGGTCTTTGAACTAGAGTAACCCCAAACTGATTTTTAAGATTTGTACACAGGTTACCTCCAACATCTAAGTTTGCAAGCCCTACAGGGTTTTGATAACCTGGGAATTAATGTCTTCTTGGGATGGCCCAGGTTGTTACAAGGTTTTATTTTTCCCATAGCTCCCAAACTGGTTTTGTCTTTGGGGAGGAACCGAATTGTTCTAGGAGTGTGTCAGGTAGTTCCTCCAATTTGCATTGTTGGAGTTGGAGGGATTTCTAAGGTACTCCTATATAGAGGAAATAATTTGGTGGTTGGGTTGGGATTCATATAATTGAAATTCCTAACTAAACCATGTGAAGCCTTAGGAAAAAGAGTATGCTCAGGGATAGCACTAATATTGTACAGGTTTTGTCTTTTTTCTATGTTAGGTGGGGTTAGATGTGAACCCTGATTGGATGTTCTATGTCTTGCCTCAATTTTCTTTTGATTAATTTGCATCTAGTCAAGTCTATAGGCGATCACTTGTATGTCGTCTTGGGTTACGGGAATGGATTGAGTCCCTATTTCATGAGAAACAAATTGCGGGTTAGTAGTTCTTCCAAATGTGTTCATGGAAGTGTGATTAGATGAGCTTTCACTCATTTCTTCAAAAAGTTCATAAGCACTCTTAGCATCCTTGTTTAGAAAATTACCGCCACATGAGGTATCGACGAAATGTCAAAGTTGATCTTCTAAGCCATGATAGAAGATCTGCATGAGCAACCATAATGGAATCTCATGGTGCAAGCAACATCTTAACAGTTCTTAGAATCTTTCCTAGGAATCATGTAAAGTCTCACTAGATTTTAGTTGTAAGTTCATAATAAATATTCTTAAAGAATTTGTATGACCAATCAAAAAAAATTTCTTTAGGAAAGCATTTTTCAACTGAGGCCAGGTGGCAATAGGTTTAGCAATTGTCCTGAACCAATAAATTACCTTATCCTTGAGGGAGAGAAGAAAAAGTTGCATAAGCAACAAATCTTCCTATACATTATTGGAACATCTAGTTTGGGTAAGGATGGTTGGTTAGTGTGGTTTTCGTACACTAAAAGATTTCAGCTGGAAACCCGTCGTCGTAATGCGTAGAAATCCTCTAAATAGATAAAATTTGTAATCGAAACTCGAGGTTAGTTCTGAGTCAAACATAGGGAGGCGAACATTTGGTTTTGTGAAATCCTCATTTTTCTTTTATTTATTTTTGTTATTTTCTTATCTTTTGTTATTTTTTTGGAATTATAAGACAAGAGGTCAAGTCGACAACATAATTATCCAACTAATCAACTTGCAAAGTAAGAGAGAGAGAGAGAAATAATCACATGTACTTTCAAAACAAGTGTTTGCCACAACTACAGTTAAGAATGTGAAAAACTACACTAGAAAGCAGTAAAAGATAGAATGGGTTGAGGGGGCTTTGAAGACGATGGAGAAGAAGAACGTAGCTAGCATTTCTAAGGAGGACGATAGCTGGAGGCTGTGGAGATCTAGGAGGCAACGTCATAAGGAGAGGATGGAAGGGGCGTGGGTCTCTTCTTAGATATCCCAGAGGGTTGGGGAGATGTGGAGGTGAAGGATGGGAGGGAATGCGAAGGTGTTGTGCTATCGCTGTAGAAGAAGAGGTTATATGGCGACAGTCTGTAGGTCGCCGACTTTATGCTTGGCTTGTGGGGGATGGGGACACAAGAAGATTGATTGTCGAGTGAGGGAACAGGGTGGCCGACGTGCTGAGGGACAGGCTATTGGTTAAGGAGGTGCTAAATCGTCGATACCGCATCCATCACCGCCACCGGAGGGGTTTGGGTCTGATGTATGATGTGGAAGTACCTATTTCTGAAGAGACCAAGGCAGCAGAGTTGGCAACTAGGCAGTGCTCAACGGTGAGACTATGATTGGCTTGTATTCTCTTGAGAAATTCCAGAGCCTAGTAAGATCTCTCTCGCTCTCCTCTCAGGAGTGGAAGTTGGCTCATTTAGGGGGGAGGAGATTTGTACTTTTTGATTTGGACTTGTTGGATGTGGAGGGGTTAAGATTTCGCACTACTGGCTTTGATGAGCTAATGGTGGTATTGAGGCTGGTATCTCCTTTTGATAGTGCTCTCCAAGATTGTCCGCCACAGAGGGCTGAAAGTAGAAGGGGGTCCTGGAGATCTGGGGCCTGCCTTTACATCTTAGGATGACAGGGGTGGTGGTAGGAGTGATTGCAAATTTTACGATTATGGAGAAGGTGCCATGGTTGGACTGTGTGAGGGAGATGGGAGATTGATTAAGGTTGAGGTGAAGATGAATAGGGGAGGCAATGTGCCGGACAAGGTTGTTTTGAGGTGTGAGGGTAGTTCCTGGCTTCTTAGGCTGAAAATGACCCTAAACTGCAAGGGTAGTGTGCAAGAAGTGGTTTCAACGGGACTGATTGTGGACTTCGATATTCAAACTAATGCACGGGGTGAAGGTACCAGAAATGTTGATAAGCACGTAGCTGAAGGGATGGAAGAAATCCAATGGACAGGGAAACCGACTGCTGAAATGTAGGAGGTGACGGCTTTGGACCATCGACTTTCGCAGACTATTTTGGAATAGGAGAATGCTGGGGGAAAACAACTGACTGGTATACATCATGATGATCAAAGCGAACAAAAGGATTGTGTGGTTTACCCACTGTAGACAGATAGCAGATCCCCTCGGGTAGCAAGGGAAGTGTTTGTTGGGGTCGACTCTTCATCAAAATAGAAATCTAGGAGATCACCGTATAATTTGAGGGCTAGGTGTACTGATGAGAGCCAGTCCTACTGCGAAGGGAAGATTGTAGACATTTTGAAGGTTGAGCAAACAGGTGGGAGGCAACAAGGGGCCCCAAAGCTTGGAGGATGAAGGTGCTTACTTGGAATGTGCGTGGGCTGCACGATCGTGCGCGTAGGGCATTGTTGGCACGATATCTTTGCGAATGGGAGGTGGACTGTGCTCTAATACAGGAAACACACATAGAAGAGGGAGGGGATTCTGTGTGGCAGTCGTTGTTGCGAGGAGGGCAAGCTGATTTCAGGGCTATGAGTGTGATTGGAAGAGTAGGAGGGTTGGTTGTGTGGTGGAAGAAATCTGCTTTCGATTTGAAAGAGGTATGGAGGGGTAATTTTGTAATCTTGTGCAGATTTCAAGTCGTTGGGGATGCACGGGAGGTGATTTTTTCTTGCGTGTATAGTCCTTGTGCAAGTAATATGAGGAACATACTCTAGCAGGAGTTGCGGATGATGGATAGCAATATTAATGGGCTACCATGGCTGGTAGGGGGGATTTTAATAGTGTTCTATCGACAAATGATCGAAGGAATGGAAGAGTAGATGGCTCTTTGCTTGGGTTTCAGTTGGTGGTGTCAGAGGTAGGTCTGATCGAATATCGCTCGACAGGGGCTGAATTTATGTGGCGAGGGGGTAATGGGTTGGTCTCTAAACTGGACAGGTTCTTTGGAAATGTGGAGCTGTTAGAATGCTATCAGCTGTCCTCAGTTGTGGGGCTGGTTCGCCCCTTCTCTGATCACACCCCTCTTCTATGGGACAGTGGGGAGGATTCCCCGGTGGGCACCTATTTTAAGTTTAGGAAGTCTTGGCTGAAGGAGGGAGGTTTTAGGGAGATGGTTGGTTGCTGGTGGGAGTAGAAAAAGGTTGAAGGATCAGCCACTTATCGACTAGCGGTGAAGTTGAAGGACCTGAAACAGATGCTAAAGGAGTATAGATGAATAATAAAGGTTTTGAAAGATCAGAGGAGGTCTAAAACTTTGTATGTGCTGCGGCCGTAGGATGGGAAGGAAAACAGAGCAAGATTGACTTTGGATGAGGAATCATAGAGGAGGCACTGGCAGGGAGTCATCGTTGAGGAGGAAAGATCTAGGGAAATGGATTGGAAGGAAAAATCTAGGCAGCTCTGGCTGAAAGAGGGTGATGCGAACATGAAGTTCTTTCATATGGCAGTGAGTGCTAGAAGGAGAGTGAACTTTATCTCCTCTTTGAATTGTGGAGACTTGGTATTTACTTCACCTGATGATATTAGAAGAGAGACTGCTAGATATTTCAAGGAAGCTTCAAGAACAAAAGGGAGAGGGGGCTGGAAATTGGCAGCATCTGAATTTCCTCAGCTGGGGAGTTCTGAGGCGGCTAAGCTGACTGAAGATTTTTTGGAACAGGAGGTGGTGGACACAATGGCTGGCCTGAATGCAGATGGCTCTCCGGGCCCTAACGGGTTTCAGATCCTGTTTTACAGGGAATTTTGGCCAGTGTTAAGATGGGATGTGATGGAGGTTATTGGAGAATTTCAGAGGGGCAATTCAGGCGTGGAGAGGCTCAATAAATCCTACCTGTTCCTGCTACCTAAACACAATGGTGCAGAAACGCTCTCCGAGTTTCGACCTATTGCATTGTCAAGCTCAATCTACCTGATTATTAGCAAGGTGTTGGCAAACAAGCTGAGAGGGGTGCTGTCTGACTTGATCAGTCCAGTGCAAGCAGCCTTTCTCCCTAATAGATCCCTACAGGAATCCTTCCTTGCGGCACAAGAGATGATATCTGGATGGAAGAGGAGAAAGACCAGAGCTTTCATGTGGAAGGTTGACTTTAGTAGAGCCTATGACTCAATAGAATGGCACTATCTATGGGAGATTTTCAAGAGGAGGGGCTTTTCCCCTTTGTGGATTCAGTGGATGAAGAGGTGCATTGTCACATGTTCTTTCTCTCCTTTAGTCAACAGGAAACCGTGTGGAGTATGGATTCAGCCACAACGTGGGGTACGGCAGGGATGCTCGCTAGCCCCACTTATTTTCAATCTAGTAGTGGACACAATTGCGATATTCAGTTTCAGGCTGGCAGATGTGGGTGCAGTCAGGGGCTATTCGCTTGCGAATTCTCGAGCTTTGGCACCCATTCTACAATACGCGGATGACACCATGTTTTTTATAGAGGGTGGGCATTGTGAGGCGGAATTTCTTTTTGCCATGATCAATATCTTTGCAGAGATCTCGGGTCTGTGATTGAATTGGGCAAAATCTACTCTGATCTCCTTTGTCATGTCTACTGGTGAGACTGATGAGATCTCAGCCATCTTGCATACCCCATTAGCCATCTTGCCGATGAGGTATTTGCGTTTGCCTCTGTTCGACAAGAAGCTGAAGAAGAGCGATTAGGTGTCCCTCTTTGAGAAAGCAAATGCCAGGTTGGAGTCTTGGAGCAGTAGATACCTATTGAAGGGTGGGCGGCTGATTCTACTGAACTCTGTCATCACTGCAATTCCAGTGTTCTTCTTCTCGATTTTCAGATCTTCCAAATCTATCTGGAAGAGGCTGGATATGCTGCAAAAATGATTTTTCTGGAAAGGGGTGAAGATGAAAGGCAGATTCATGCATCCAGTGAGGTGGCAGCAAGTTTGTAGGCCTAGATCAAAGGGAGGATTGGGCATCAAATCGCTGAAAGAATTCAATGATTCTTTGCTCGTCAAGTGGGCAATCAAATTATCTAAGGAAGATGGCAAGCTGTGGTCCTAGCTGATTAAAGAATCCTACGATCCTACGCAGGTGCAGATGTGGAGCAGAACCCCTTACAGACCATCATCTTTTTGGCAATCAGTGAGGAAGGCAGTTCATGTTCACTGGTTAGATTTCGTGTCGTCGCTCGGGGATGGCAGAAACTTTGCTTTTTGGGAAGATGTCTGGTCTGATCTGGGATAGATTAGTGAGAAATATCTGAGGAGCTTCGCTGCTGCAACAGATAACAGGGTCTTGGTTAGGGAGTGTTGGGATGAGGTGGCTGGCAGATGGACACTGAATGCAGCTGCTAGGCAAGATGGCGGGAGAACTCAAACAGAACAGGCACGGCTGCTTGCTGACCTGGCAACATTCCGGCCGACAAAAGGCGAAGATGGCTACCGGTGGATACACGATCAGTTCACATTGGCCAAAGAGTACAAGAGGCTAATGGAGAGTGTGTCTACTGATCCCACGCCTGCAAATTTTGACTGCAGCAGAATTTGGAAGCTGAGGACTCCGCTCAAGATCAAAATCTTTCTGTGGCTATGCAGGCGAGATGGACTTGTTACCGGAGACTTAAGAAGTAGGAGGCTGGGTGCTTCGTTACAAAGCTGCCTTTGCTACGAGTTTGACTCTGACGACAGGATACACTTTTTCACTTTATGCTTGGTGATAGATCATATTTGGAGGGAGGTACGCGAGGAACCATTACCTACTTGAGAAGATCTATGGAGGAAATTGTTGTTGACAGGGAGTCTACAGATGAAGATGGCGACCATCATATGGTGTGTCTGGCATGCTCGTTATGAGTGCCTCTTTAGAGGTAGGTCTTGTGATGTGGAAGCTATTGTGAGGGATTGTTGGGTACATGAGAAAGAGTGGGAAGAGTGTTTGTAATGGTCTCCTTTTTGTGATAAATAAGAGTTTTTCGGTCTGCTATCATCCCCGATAGCATTCCTCATCCATTCAAAAAAAGATAGAATGGGTAGAGAAGAGCCCCCCTCGACGGACGCTTAGAGGATGACTCACTTTAACGGCTCCCAAATAAAAGTGGTGAGGAGCAAGATAAAGGAAAATGGCATTAGAGGACGAAAGGCGAGACGGGACGGTGTCGCTTCGAGGATCTTCTTCTAGAAGGTGGCGAGAGGACGGCCATGAGATGCTCCACGAAGGGGGATGAGAGGTAGGAAAAAATCTTTCTTTTCTACTCTAAAGGAGCATCCCGAGCTTGGGACATGCTCTCTCTTGAGCCTTGGAGGTGGTGTGGGAGAGAAAGGAAGATATGAAGAAGAATAGGAGGGGTAGGGGGCCTTTTATATTGGAGGAAACAATCCATTTCGTACATAGGACATTTACTGATAGCCATAAATGTCGCTAAAGATCTGCCACAAGCATTGCTAAAGCTCCAGCTCAGACACCCCATGCGCAGTGCTCGCATGTGCACTTCGCATGCCCATGTTGTGTGCACCCGCTGCTGCATACCTCTGTGCACCCATGTGCTGCATGCTACATTGGTGCGTGCACACCCATGGGTATCCTGGATAGCTCCACATGGAGCAATTTGTGTCGTCTATCTTCTTTCCTTTGTAGGGGCTACAATAGAAGTTGAATTGAGTCGATTTTCACGTCGTTGGGCTACGATCATCGACCCGAATCCATCCATGCGGTCGGGTATCTCATTTGAAGCTTCAAATGACATTACCTAGTCCCTTGGCCGTTAATCTTCCTCAGACTGCAAAAGGTGCTACAGGACTCCAATCAAGACGATTTCGAAAGTGTTTGACTCCAATCATCATCCTGATCTGGTCTGAATGGTCGGATCGTCAATCCAAGGCTCCAAATTAAGTCACCTTCTCTCTTGGCCATAAAAGAATGTAGTTAACCTAAAATTTATATAGACTACTCTAAATGCAGAATAATGCATGCTATGCAATATTAATAACATGGAATGCATATCTAATATTAGAATCATCCATAAATAGGCAGTTTATCCTAATTACATGTGTCCTCATCATACCCTCAAGCCTATCTTTTGCTAGTCCCTAGCAAAATGAAACTAAATGCTATGTATAAAAACATAATTAGAATCTGATTACTTAGGCAAGATTTATTGATTACATTAAAAAATTTCAACTAAGGACCAAATTAGAAGAACTCAACAGTGCCCAGGTGTCTTCCAAAATGCAGACCGCCCAAGTCCTCGCCCTATTTTGAAAAGGGAAGATACCTTTTTTTTTGTTTTTCTTCTTTTCTAATTTTTTTGGATTTTTGGGTTTAGGTTTTTAAGGTAGCTTTCTTCGACTACCCAACCCATCCAACACTTGAAAGGAACTTTAAGTTCTAAGTATCTTTGCGAATGTGATAGACTGACTGAGCGGCCATTAAAATGGACTTCAAGTTTCTACAACCCTAGGTGACCTTAATAGTTACTGCCTAAAGGTTTATCTTTCCGATCAGTAGCTTTCTCCCAACTTTTTTTTTTATGGGGTCAACACAATGGCAAACCCAGTGTATATCTCCCAGATTTATCCTACTTCCCCGCTTCTTCCCTAAGTGTTTTGGAAATTATTTGTGCATTTTTGTGAGTTGGGCTCTTGACAACCGGCCAATGAGCTGTTACCAATGGCAACTTGTCAGCCATACTAGTGTAGTGAAGTGTGGTTTATTTTTTTTTATTTTTCTCCTTTTTCTATTTTTCTATTATTTCCTTTTATTTTTAAGTATCATTTTTTTCTTTTTCTATGTAGGTGGTTTCCCTGATCTAAGTTTTACCTAAATGCAGTAGTATAACTATGGTCAAGTAGCAGGGCTCTGGACAACTAGCCAGTGGACTATTACCCACTACAACCTGCCAGCCATACTACCCTACAAAGTTCATTAGCTACCTAATTTCTGTAAAAACCATCGAAAAGTGAGTCAGTGCAAATAGTGTGTTGATGCTTAGACTTAAAGTTGCCTTAAATCAAAGGGTGGGTTGTTAAGTCGTTTCCTTATCACACTAATTTATTGACCAAGTTAGAATAAAATTACTTAGCAAGGACTCACGACCAAGTCCACATTTTAGTGGACACCCAGGCTGATTAAACCTGAAGCATTGTTTCCTAAAGTTGACAACTCTTAATGCCTATTCTCTTCTCCTAATTCTAATTTCTTTTTTTTGAATTTTGAATTGTTTAATTTTTAAAAATTTTTTTAATAAAATAAAAGAAATTCCATAGAACTAACAAAATAATTTCAGAATTAAGTATCCACCCCTCCATGCCTAAATGATGCAATGTCCTCATTGTAAAAATAAAGAAATGAAAAGGGAGAAATAAATAGAATATCACTTGAATTTCGTGACAATCCGGTTAGCTCCGCAAAGAGAAAGGAGTATACACACGTGCTAAGTTTATTTCCTTTAGCTAGGAATAATTTACAAACAAAGAGATGAGTAAGAATACAAAAGTGTGGGTTAAGATCAGAGTTAAAAGAATGATCCTCAAACCCGCCAAAAGAAGATTCCATAGATGTGGAACAGATTATGGTGCAGACTCATGCCCGAGGGTTGAGTGGTTCTAAGGTTCTAGATGAAAATCACTCAGAATCGGAGTTGTGCTTGCAGGGCCAGGTTTATGGTTTGGTGGTGTGCAACCAAAGTCTGAAATGTCGGACAATGAGTAGATCTAATTTACTAGGTTCATATGTCCACTAAGAGTTTATCTCAGAAAGATAGTCAATTGTTATGTACTTAGGTTGCACATCCTAATGTCAAAATTATCATAAGGTTCCTTGATTGGAGCACGCTTCACGAATTAAAATCAAGATTTGGAGGACCCGTCGTCATAGCTCGCAAAATGCATCTATCAGATAAAATTTATAACCAAAACTCAAAAAGTGAGTCCCAGGTCGAACGCGGGGAGGCGAATGTTTGGTTTTGAAAATCCACGTTTCGATTTTATTTATTTTTGGTCGTTTTCATCTTTTCTATTTTTCTGTATTTTTATCAAGCAAGAGATTAGGTTGATGAAATCTTTATCTACCTGCAAAAATATGAGAGGGAGGGAAAGAGAGAGATAGAGAAACAATCATCTATCCATGAAGAATTGTTTGTCACAACTACGAAAGCAAGAAAATCTACATTACAAAAGCATAAAAAGATAGAAAGAGGTTAGAGAAATCCCCCTCGATGATCGCTCGGAGGATGACTTGCTTTGATGTCGCCTGGAGGAAGGTGGTGATGCGAACACCTTCATGAGCCATAACTAGCTCATTTTAACCTAGAAAAGAGAAGAAAAGCTCTTACATAACCAAATGAAGGGCCTAACTCAAGGAATAATCAGTCTTAAAGAAAAGCAAGAAACAAAGGGTAAAGATGCAATTTTACCATTGCAGTGCGACAATAGGATTTCTTGGTGTCTAAACATAGGTCAATTGGTCTTAACAAGATAAAAAGTGGGTTGGTTCAATCAGAAAAGGGTTAATGTGAAATTTGGGAATTAAATGACTTCTTGTAACCCTAAAATAGACCCACTTAATTCAACATGGTCCTAGCTAGGATAAAATTTACTTGAATGCTCTAAAATTCATGGAAAAATATCTTATAGGGCTTAAAACCTTCAATTTGTCCTTTGGAAAATATTTTGACCTAAATAGGGGTACTAGTCAAATATTTTCCCTAAATTGGCTTTTTGTGCAAAATTCCAACTCAAACATGGTAAAACCTAAAATCCAACTTCACCATTGGATTCCTTAGGTCAAAATTAGATTTGTATCAAAATTTGGACCTACATGTAGTTCACCTTGACGTACTTTGCAAAACAGTCCAACCCAATTACATTTAAACCCCTAACTTCTGAAAACCATTGCAAATGCCCCCTTAGCTTTCTCATCATTCTTTGCAATTAGGTCCCTCCACCATTACAGCGGAGGAATCCTACTCCGACGAGGATTCAAGGGGGATTCCTCCTTGATTCCTTAGAGACCCCCTCTCAAATTTGAAAGGAAGATTCTTTGAGGAATTCCCGATCATATGAACACAATCTCAAGCCCTGATTACCACCCAATCTCTCTTGCGAACGCATGAGAGATTTGGGTATCTCTCGCTTTCCAAGTCCAATGAGGATGCCCGTGCTTGGAAGCTTTCCTTCCAAGCACATGGCCCTTTGCCAGAGGCTATTTAAAGGTCCCCTAACCCTACCGTTCTTCCTCAACTTGGTTTGGCCAGAGACAGCCCCTCAAATTCGTCTCTTCTCCTCTGGCCAAACACCCAGCGGGCTCCGGCGACCTATTCCTCCTCTCGTTGCTCTACCACAATACTAGTGGCAGAGTTGTCTCGGCCACTGTCGTCCATGTCGCACCATACCTGCCCACGCACCTGCATGCTCTTCATCGTCGCTGTCCCCCTCCACTGGGATCTTCATCTCCAGCGGCGGCAAATATGCGCCAACTGCCATCTCTTCCCCCTTCATCCATAAAATAGGTTAGATACCTCCCTTTTCTCTTCTCTTTATTTTCCCTCTCTCTTTCTATTTTCACCCCTCGACGCTCATAGACCACCACCATCGTCTCCACCTTCGGCAGGCCACAGGCAAGGTGCTTCCATCACTCCATGTACCCATCCACCTCGCCAAACACCTCCAAAGCTTCGCCACCTTCCACTAATCAATTCCCCCTTCTCCATTAATTGCCACAGCCTCCACACATTACCCCCGAACAAACCCATCACCACGGCCACAGAATGACCTAGGCACGGATGCCCAGGCCGCCCCGCGCCACACCACCCACCGAGACACCTTGTCATGCCACGGTGAAGCCCCCTGTGTGATTTAATGAGGCCGCAAGGTCATTTACTTGAGAGTATGTTCTGACCTCCATTGCCATTAGAGCAGGCTTGAAGCAAGCTCACATCCTTCACCATCTGCCCCAAGCTTCAGGAAGCGTGGTCCTAGGTGCGTGGGCTCCCTTCGAGAACCCCTCACACCCAGCAATTGGAGTCCCAGCTTCTGCAGCCCCTACGATTGAGTGAAGACCCCTGCGGGCGCATGAGAGGAAGTGGGTAGGCTTTTAGTCCCACCACAGGCATTTTTGAGCAAGCGGAGTGGAATAAATTGAAAATGTGCCAGGGGCTTATCACCTCCTGACACGGGGTGAGGTCACACTGTACCCACACCTCATCCACAATTCACTACTCTCAGGACCTGGTAGCCTGACCTAATTACCTGTGCACTCCTCGTGCACCACCCACGCTAGTGCAGCTTGTCCCGGGTGCGCTAACCCAACCTGTTCACCTGAGAAAGGCTTTGGGAGAGCGATCCTAAGAGAGAAAAGAGAGAGAGTTTGCGGGGGAGGGTAGGGGTAGGTTTTGCACTTTGCAAGAAAAGGAAGAAGAAAGAGGAAGCTGAAGGAAAAGCTAAGGAAAGCCACAAGTGCAGCCGCAAGTGAAGAAGAAAGCTGAAGGAGAAAGAGCTGCAGAGGAAGCAAAGGCAAAGAAGAGCCAAGGAAGGAGAAGGCACGGCTAAGGAGAAGGCACGGCTGAGGAAAAGGAAAAGCTGAAGCCAAAGAAAGAAGGAAGAGAAAGTCAAGGCAGAAAGGAAGAAGAAGGAAGGAAGAAGAAGAAAGGAAGAACAAAGCTGTTGAATGCCAGAGCATAGGCCAAGGCAAGAAGGAATAGATGCCAAAGAAGAAACCAAAGAAGCTAAGGAAGGAGAAGTCAGAGAAGAAAAGAAGCCAAGGTCCAAAGCTAAGGAAGAAAGAAGAAGAAGGAGAAGAGCTTGAGAAAAAAAGAAGGAAAGAAGAACAATGAAGAAATAAGAGAAAGAGGACAACAAGCCAAAGGGAAGAAGCAAAAGAAGAGTCAAACACTTTTAAGACGTCTGATTCTATAATTAGGCATCCAATTTCTCTTTTATGCTACATTTTATTATTCATAAACTCCTGCTTGACATTCTGAATTATATTTTAAGTAGTTTTATGTGTTCAAATTGCATCGATTATTGAGATTAGTGTATGAACTCCATTTGCTCCCTGTGTTCGACCTCGGACTTAAAATTCGAGAAGTAAAATTTATTTGTTTTGAACGCTTTTTTGACTGTACTACAACACGACTTTCTTTAAAACCCGATCAAGCACTCTCAACATTTTGGCACCATTGCCGGGGAGCATGATGAGAACCTCATCATGAGCCATAACTAGCTCATTTTGACCCAATACAAAGGATAAAAGCTCCTACATATCTCAAGGAAAGGCTTAACTCAGAGAATTCTGAGTTTGAGAAGAAAACCAGTCATAAGGGGCAAAAGTGCAATTTTACCAGTATAATCTGCATACAGGGTAATTCTGGGCCCAAACACAGGTCAAAACAGCTTAATAAGAATAAAAGTTGGATGAGATGATCTAGCAAGGGCTACAGCACTTCCAAGGAACCAAATGATAATCTGTAACCCTAAAACAACCCACTTCAATTCACAAGGTTCGAGGCAAAGTAAAAATAGAATAAACCCTCTAAAATTCATAGAAAAATAATCTCTAGGGTTTAGAACCTTCAATTTGGCCTTTAGAACCCATTTTGACCTACATTGAGAACCATGCCCAATTAATAACTTAATTTGGGTCTTTACGCAAATTGACCGGTCAAACAAGGTTTAATATGAAAATGAAATTCACCATCAGATTCCTTAGGTCCTAATTAGTCATGTATAAAAACTTGAGCCTAAGAAGAAACCTCCTTGACCGACTTCACACTTTGGTCCTCATATATTTACTCTTTGGCCCTCAACTTTTGAACCCTCGCATTTTGGCCCCTAACTCTCCTTCGTTCTTTGCAATCAGGTCCCTCCTGCATAACCCTGCCAGCACCATGCTCCGGCGACCTTGCGCGGAGCATGGCGCCGCGCAGGGTGAGGTCGCGGACCTGGCAAGTAAACCGGGGGTGCCCTGCGTCGTCAGCCGTCGCAGGGGCACCCCCCTGGTCATTGTAGCCCCCCATACTGGCCGTGCGAACGCACGGACGGTATGGGTTCGTGTTCCGACCATTCTCCGGCGAGGGAGACACGTCGTCTCCCTCCGCCTTCCTCCCTGTTTCATCCCTATAAATACCCCCCGCTGCTCCACCGACCAGGGCAGCCTGGATCTGACGGAGAAAACCCCCAGCTTTCTTCTCTTCTTCCTCCGGCAGACGCTCACCAGCTCCGGCGGCTTCCTCCCCCTCCACCTCTTCGCTCTGCCGCAATACCAGCAGCAGAGACTTCCTCCCCTGCTCTTCCCGCGCCACGCCGCACCCAGCTGGCCCCTCTCCGGCTCTCTGCTCGCCGCCGCCGCCCCTCTCCCTGAGCATCGTCTTCTCCGGCGACAGTCGATACGACTGTCGCCCTGTTCCTCCCCCTTCGTCCCTGCAAGTAAGTTAGAACTACTCCCCTTCTTCTCCTCTTTCTTTCCCCGCTTTCAATTTAGTCAATTAAACCCTCGACCGCTCCTGTTCACCCTCACCCTCTCCGCCTCCGACCACCCTCCGGCGAGCCGCTCCCATCACCTCAGCGACCCACACGGCTCGCCGACCACCGCAGAACCTCCGCCTCCTCACCCTGATCCTCTTCCGCCCCTCCACTTCCCACCAAACACCCTCTGCAGATCCACCGAACACACCCACTTCTTTGCTCACAGTTTGACCTAGGACGACCTGTTGGCTCCATTTCGCCCCCTGCAGACCCCCTGACCACCTTCGCCGTGCCACGGCGAAGGTCCCCCGCCTGTCTGATTTGGCCGAGAGGCCGTTCTTCTGTGACCAGGTGACTCGCCCGCCGTCGCCATTACTGAGCAGGCAGAGCTCCTTCACCTGCAGGTGCAGGCACGCCTTCGCCCAGGTTCGACTCCCAGGTTGCGCGGGGAGTCCCCGCGAAACGTCCCAGGCTCGCAGATGGGGCGAAGGCCGCGCGTGAAGACACGATCGCCCTGCCGGGGAGCAACGGCTATTCTAGAGGTAAACATTCCTGTTTCTTTTAAGTTCTGATAATCTCCTCTCTTTTGTGCAGCTACAGGAACTCAAGAAGACAAGCAACCACACAACCACTCCGAAGACAGGTAAATCTTTTCTCTCACTATTAACCCCTACACTCTAAAGAGGAAGAAAAGAAAAGAACAAGCAATATAGGGCTAACCTGTCTTCCATACTTAGTAACCGTAAAAGTTGCATGTTTTCAACTCATCACTCCTGCACACTATTAAGGGTATTTAAGGGCTAACACATTCTTGCTTGAGCCCTAATTGCCCAACAAAGAGTTAAATGGACCAAGTAGAGCCAACATAAGGTCAAACATTAGGATTTCAGTAGAGACACACCCCTTAATCAAGAATTGAGGAAATCCAAAAGAGGTGTGCCCAAGCCATTGATTGAAAATAATTAACAAGAAAAATCCTAAACAATTGGCTCTCTCTAAACACTTGAACCCTAAAAGAAAGGACCCAAAAGGCTCTCAAAGAAAACAAGAGGTAAAGTTGACCCCTTTGGGTTAACCAACCTTAAATTAGGTCACTCTTTGCACTTAAAAAGACTAAAGTTCAAGTGAAACCTTAAGCACCCTGATCTTAAAAAATTGGTAGACTTAAGAGGTCAAGATCCCCATTCTGGTCTACCTGGAACCGCAGTGACAAGAGAGGTCGGGTGGGGGAAACCCTGTAACCCGTGGGGACGCTCTACCGTGTAGGGGTCTTCGCGGGACTCTCCCTCTCTGGCTGCCCAGGTAATTCTCAGGTGGACGATCTTTCTGATCAAGGGGTCCATCTGCCCCGCACCTCTATAGTCACCCAACACATTTTTGGGTGTCTTGATTGGGTCCAGCACCTTCTAAACTTACCTCTCCCAACTGTGCATGTACAGAAGGAGGTCTCTAAGACCACCCTTAAGACCTCCATTAGAAATTCGCTCTCGTCAAGGCCAAGCCTCGACGCCCGTATTTGTGCAGCAACACCCTCACATTATTCTCTCTTCTGATTCAGAACCAAGTTCTTCTTCTTCCCCCATCATGGCTCAGCCAGTTGAGGAAGAAAATAATCTGGAACACCAGCTCCAGCGACTCAATGACCTCTTCCAAAACTTCGTGCACCCACCACAGCGTCCTATGATGCGGGACCACTACAATCCTGCTGCGGTAGCCATTGAGCCTCGAGTCAGAATCCCGATTGGAGGACCTGATTCCGAACTAAAGCCCAACATGATTCATGCTATACCTAAATTCCATGGGCTTAATTCTGAAGATCCCTTCCAGCACATCAAACAGCTAAAGCATCTGGCCCACACTTTTGGATCAGATGCGCAAAATCGGGATATTCTTCTCATGAAGATGTTCTCCTTTTCTCTTATGGACAAGGCCACCCATTGGTATCAAACTCAAACCCGGCCGATCAACACTTGGGAAGAACTTCAATCCGAGTTCTTGAAAAAGTTCTTTCCCGTTGGTCGGACCAACGCCTTGCGCCATCAGATTACACACTTCACTCAACAATCAGGAGAACCTCTCCATGAGGCATGGGATCGTTTTCAGGATCTCATGAGGAAGTGCCCCCATCACGGAGTTCCTAAATGGGAACAAGTCCAATCTTTTTACCAGGGACTCCGTGAGGACATCCGCCTTTTCGTCAATGCAACCTGCGGAGGAAACATCATGGGTCAACATGAAGACACCGTATGGGAGATTCTCGAAAACATGTGCGAGAACTCCATCAACAATGACTCCATGGGATTATTCGACAGGACGAATACCCGCGCAGCGACGAATCTTAAGGGAGCACATGAGACGCAGGACCTGTCCGCATCAGTCGACCTGGAATTAATGGCCAGTCGATTGGACAAGGTCTCAATCATTGAAAAGAAGGTGGATGAGCTGACTCAGCACTTGCAGCGAGCCACCTCTGCGCGTAACTCCTTTGCACAACCTCCTTCCACACAGGAGACTGTGCAAAACATCCTCCACCGATCCTCCCTTGGGATGGATCCATATCCATCCCCATCTGATTCTTGGACTGGAAGATCATCCGATCCTTTCTTCACCAGCCGGGGGAACTCCATTCCTCCTTTCCCTGATTCTCAGGAGGTTCCTCAGACCTGCGAAGACCTCAACGCCATCCAGAACGACCCATTCTCCAACACTTACAACCCTGGATGGCGAAACCATCCCAATTTTCAGTGGGCGGGAAATTCCCAAACCCAAAGACCACCTTTTCAGTCCCGCCCACAGCCCTCTCATCACTACCAGCCGCCTCAGCCTCGGCCCAACCCTACTTATCCATCAGGGCCAAATCAAGATCAAATGTCCTTAATCCTTCAGACTCTGGCTGACATTCAAAAATCGAATGCGGCCATTCAAAAACAGCACAAGGACGAGCTTACTGAAGTTAAAACTCAACTGGCCCAGTTGGCAAATTCTCGCCAGCCAGGCACACTCCCTTCCCAACCCCTTCCTAACCCAAATAACGTGCCAACCCAGAAGCGCGTTATGAATCCAAATTTAGGCCACGCTCAATGGATTTATCAGGCCCCCACTGCTCCATCTCCAGACGAGATGGATGCCTCAACTTCTAGTGCGAGATTTCAGCAGCAGCCACCCCTCCTACCAAACCAAAACCAAAATCAGGCTGGATTAAATTCTGTAACAACACGTAGTGGTAAGACAACTCAAGACCCACATTATCCAAACCACTCCTAGCCTGATAATCATGACCCTAGGATAGTTATCCAAGGTACCGCTGTTCCAGACCCACAACCTGGACCTATCCTAGAGGAACCAACCAAGATCCCGTTTCCCGAGGCCCTGACCAAGGGAAAGAAGACCACCAAACCCGTGGCCCCTGAGGAGGACCTGGTCAAGCTCTTTGAGCAGGTCCACATAAACATCCCCTTGATGGATGCAATCCGCCACGTACCAGCTTACGCACGATTTCTAAAGAATATATGTACACCCCAGCGTAAGCCGCGAACCAAGGGAGGGAGCCCAATTGTTCTGTCAGAGCAAGCCAGCTCTGTAATCCTTAGTAGACTCCCACCCAAGGCAAAAGATCCTGGAACTCCCCTGATCTCCTGTAAGATAGGTGGTACCCAATTTGATAGAGCATTGTTAGACTTAGGTGCATCTATAAATCTGATACCCACATCCTTACTTGACCATCTAGAAGAATCTGAGCTGAAACCAACCGAGGTGACATTACAATTAGCAGATCGTTCTATAAAGTCACCAAAAGGGATTCTCGAGGATGTTATCGTGAGAGTGCGGGATTTCTATTTTCCAGTGGACTTTATAGTCTTAGACATGGATGCACCTGAGAACCCTAGGGATACACCAATCATTCTAGGGAGACCTTTCTTGGCTACTGCTAGAGCCAACATCAGCTGTGAGGAGGGCCAAATAGAGCTTAAGTTTGGAGATAAAACACTGAAAATTGATATATTTAAAGCCCAACAAGGAATTAATTGCGGCGTCATCGAGCAAATTTGTGACATCAAGACTTTGGTACAGAAGGATCTTGACCCGCAAACAGAGGAGTTAAATCTAGATGTGAACAACCCAGTAACTCCCACCCTTGAACCTCACATCTATACTGAACCACCCGCTGCTGCTGAAAACCCCATCCTCGAACTGAAACCCCTTCCTGCTCATTTGAAATACATCTTTTTAGGTTCTAATCAGACCCTTCCTGTGATCATCAATTCCAACCTCAGTCCTGAACAGGAATCCCGTCTGATTGTTGTCCTCCAGCAACATCGCAGAGCCATCGGATGGACCCTCGATGATTTGACTGGAATAAGTCCCTCTTATTGTACTCATCATATCTATTCAGAAGAGGGCACACGACCTTCTCGTGAAATGCAGAGACGCTTAAACCCCAATCTGCAGGAGGTCGTGAAAAAGGAGATCATCAAGTGGTTAGATGCCGGGATCATCTACCCGATCTCCGATAGTCGTTGGGTGAGCCCAATTCAGGTCGTGCCTAAGAAGGCAGGACTCACCACTATAACGACTGAGACCGGAGAAATCATTCCTACCCGATTAGCCAACTCGTGGAGAGTCTGTATAGATTACCGTTGACTCAATTCCTCCACGAAGAAGGATCATTTCCCACTACCCTTCATTGATCAAATTCTCGAAAAACTAGCGGGAAATAGGTTCTTCTGCTTTCTTGACGGGTACTCCGGTTATAACCAGGTGGCAATCCATCCTGAGGACCAAGAAAAGACCACGTTCACCTGCCCCTTCGGAACATACGCTTTCCGAAAGATGCCTTTCGGTCTTTGCAATGCACCCGCTACTTTTCAGCGATGCATGCTTGCCATATTCTCAGATATGGTAGGTGATTATCTGGAAGTCTTCATGGATGACTTTTCAGTTTTCGGAGCATCATTCGACGATTGCCTCCAACACTTGGTCCAGATACTCAGGCGGTGCATCGACGTGAATTTGGTTCTTTCCTGGGAAAAGAGCCATTTCATGGTGCCTGAGGGAATTGTCCTGGGACACTCAATTTCGGAGAAAGGTATCCAAGTGGATCGAGCTAAGGTTAATCTGATTTCTCACCTTCCTATGCCTAGCTCGATCAGGGACATCCGATCCTTTTTAGGGCATGTCGGTTTTTATCGACGATTTATCCCTGATTTTTCAAAAATCGCACGCCCCCTGACCACTATTCTCTCCAAGGATGTTCCCTTTGAAATCTCCAAGGAATGCACTCAAGCATTTGAAATCCTGCGTGACCGAGTCACCCAAGCCCCGATCCTACAGTCCCCTGATTGGTCTCAACCCTTTGAGATCATGTGTGATGCATCCGACTTCGCTGTAGGAGCGGTTTTGGGGCAGAAAAATGACAAGAAACCTGTGGTCATTTACTACGCCAGCAAAACACTCGATGAGGCTCAGCGTAACTATACAGTTACTGAGAAAGAGCTGCTAGCTGTAGTATTTGCCCTAGAGAAGTTCAGATCGTACCTTCTGGGTTCCCATGTCATCATATACTCGGATCACATGGCTGTGAGGCATCTCCTTGCAAAGGACGCGAAACCTCGATTGATCCGATGGATCTTGCTGTTGCAAGAATTTGACCTCGAGATTCGCGATAAAGCGGGAAAACAAAACGTGGTAGCTGATCACTTGTCCCGTCTTCCTTCTGAAATGATAGACCCTTCCGGACCCATCACTGAGCATTTTCCCGATGAGCACCTGCTGACTATTGGTACTAGCCTTCCATGGTTTGCTAATATTGTAAATTACTTGGCATCTCATCAGACCCCGTCCGATTGGCCGAAGGCCAAGAAAGACAAATTACGCTCCGATGCCAAGTATTACATTTGGGAAGACCCGTACCTCTTCCGCATAGGTGCCGATCAGATCATCCGGAGATGTGTCCCGGAAGGGGAAGTCAACAATATCCTCTCTTTCTGCCATGACCAGGCATGCGGTGGCCATTTTGCCGGGCATAAAACCGCATCAAAAGTCCTCCAGTGCGGCTTTTACTGGCCCACACTGTTCAAAGATGCATACAGTCATTGCAAGGCATGCAGTCGTTGCCAGACTTTGGGCAACATGAGCCATCGCGACATGATGCCTATGCAACCGATTCTAGTATGCGAAATCTTTGATGTTTGGGGGATTGATTTTATGGGCCCCTTTCCTGTTTCGGATGGTTTCGAATACATTCTGTTGGCTGTGGACTACGTGTCCAAATGGATCGAAGCCATACCGACCCGAACCTGTGATCACAAAATCGTTCTCAAATTCATTCATCAACACATTTTCTCAAGGTTCGGGATTCCTCGTGCAATAATCTCTGATGGGGGAACCCATTTCACAAATGCTCAGTTTAGGTCACTGATGACCAAATACGGGGTGTCTCACCGAATCTCTACTCCTTACCACCCCCAAACTAATGGTCTAGCTGAGCTGTCTAATCGGGAGATCAAGAAAATCCTGCAAGTCACTGTTCGACCTGACAGGAAGGACTGGTCGTCCCGACTTCCGGAAGCATTGTGGGCCTATAGGACCGCCCACAAGACCCAATTGGGCATGTCTCCCTTTAGATTGGTGTACGGAAAGGCATGCCACCTTCCCGTCGAACTGGAGCATAAAGCCTATTGGGCAGTACGGAACTGTAATCTGGATCTTTCCAAGGCTGGGACCCACAGAAAACTCCAAATCAGCGAGATCGATGAATTGCGCATAGACGCGTACGAGAACTCGCAAATCTACAAGGAGCGGGTTAAAGCCTTCCACGACAAACACATCTCGAGAAAGATCTTTCATCCTGGTCAAAAGGTCCTACTCTTTGATGCCCGACTCAAACTCTTCCCAGGAAAACTGAGATCTAAGTGGGTCGGACCATATTTGGTCCGACAGGTTTTTGGAAATGGAGCAATCGAAATCAGTCCACTCAGCCACGATTCTGAACCTTTCATCGTGAACGGTCAGAGACTCAAGCCGTTCATTGATGTAACTTCTACTGATTTGGCTGAGGCATCTTATATCCTCCTTTCCCCTTGAGCTTATTGCGCCCAGCCGATGGCGTAAAACTCAGCGCTTAACGGGAGGCAGCCCGTCATTCTCTTTGAAAACCTGAAACTTGTTCTGACACCTTTCAGCACTCGAAGTTCACCCTTGTAGACAGCCGACCCCAACTCAGATGTTTGCATCTGGGATTTGAAATCGTCCGCAAAAATTCAACCCGACCCATTCACTCATCCAAATTTCTGTCTTAAGGAATGAACTAAGACCCCCTAGGTTACAATGAGGACATTGCAAATCTTAGGCATGGGGGGGTAGGAAAGTGCAAAAACTTGTAAGAAAAGGTTTCAAACAAAAAATTCACATATGCCAAAAATACCATAAAAATTAAAAATTTCTTCGAAAAAGAATAAGAGGAAAAGAGGAGAAGGAAAATTTTGTGAAGGAGAAAAGAAACAAAATGAAAAAGGAGCACAAAATTATGAGAAAAAGTGATAGTCATTAGTAAGGAACTAAGGAATTAACCTAAGTTCTAGACCTCATTCAAGAAAATAACTGAAAAGTGCACAATGAGATTAGTAAGAATGCAAACCTTAGGCATTCTTGAATAGACTCTTAGTACCCATTAAGATCTGGACACTCCTCAAGAGGTTGAGGAAAATGAAAAGCTGAAGTATTAGGTCTAAGGCTTAGGGAGTATTCGGCCTCGTTAACTAATTTTTGGTTTACGGGACTCAGTAACCTAAGCACCCTAATCTCACACACAGCCTGGTTCAGTAAGCGTAAAAATCAGAATCACGCAGAAGCGTCGCAAAAATCTGAAAAGAACACCTAGAATAGGAGCGGCCGATCAACACAAGTTGATTTGGACGAGCTCCCAGCGCGGAGAGGCGGGAAATCCCCTCGAAGATGCGTAACAAAATATCATCTCCTCGGTGCTTGTCTCTTAGGATATTTACATATCCTACGGGGGGCATGTAAGCACTCTGCTGGTTCAGATCCCATGGATGGCATTATCTCGAAGTGTCAATTGCCAGGGTCTGGATTCAGCCACGGAATACCATGGATGGGATTATCTCGAAATCTCAATAGCCAGGGTTTCGGGGGTTGCCATGGGCGGTGCTATCTCGAAGCATCGATCGCCAGGAACCCTTGAGGATTGATGATGGGAGCAAGGAATCTGATATAGACCGTGTTGAAAAGCCAATCCTAGGCTAGAACTAAAAAGAAAAAGAGAGAGAAAACTCTCCAAACAGAAAAACTTTCTATCTCTCTCTTACAAAACGCACTGCGAACTGAGCCAGGGCTAAAATCATTTCAAGCACGGGTGCTTTAACCACGAAGTCCAATAAACCTTAGGTTAGTTCTTGCAGGCCTTAAAAACCTTTGCTAAAAGACTGAGGCTAAGGCTAGACAGATTTGGATCTTGATTGGTACTAGAGTACCTTTTAGGCCTATGGTCAGCATTCTAACCTAATCTATGCTCAAATAAAAAAGGCACTTATCTAAAACCATTAAAAACTTCGTGGTCTAGAACAAGGGTTGAAACCTTAAGTTTTTGCTAAGGGACTAGCAAAAGCTAGGCATGGGGGTATGATGAGAACCTCATCATGAGCCATAACAAGCTCATTTTGACCCAATACAAAGGATAAAAGCTCCTACATATCTCAAGGAAAGGCTTAACTCAGAGAATTCTGAGTTTGAGAAGAAAACCAGTCATAAGGGGCAAAAGTGCAATTTTACCAGTATAATCTGCATACAGGGTAATTCTGGGCCCAAACACAGGTCAAAACAGCTTAATAAGAATAAAAGTGGGATGAGATGATCTAGCAAGGGCTACAGCACTTCCAAGGAACCAAATGATAATCTGTAACCCTAAAACAACCCACTTCAATTCACAAGGTTCGAGGCAAAGTAAAAATAGAATAAACCCTCTAAAATTCATAGAAAAATAATCTCTAGGGTTTAGAACCTTCAATTTGGCCTTTAGAACCCATTTTGACCTACATTGAGAACCATGCCCAATTAATAACTTAATTTGGGTCTTTACGCAAATTGACTGGTCAAACAAGGTTTAATATGAAAATGAAATTCACCATCAGATTCCTTAGGTCCTAATTAGTCATGTATAAAAACTTGAGCCTAAGAAGAAACCTCCTTGACCGACTTCACACTTTGGTCCTCATATATTTACTCTTTGGCCCTCAACTTTTGAACCCTCGCATTTTGGCCCCTAACTCTCCTTCGTTCTTTGCAATCAGGTCCCTCCTGCATAACCCTGCCAGCACCATGCTCCGGCGACCTTGCGCGGAGCATGGCGCCGCGCAGGGTGAGGTCGCGGACCTGGCAAGTAAACCGGGGGTGCCCTGCGTCGTCAGCCGTCGCAGGGGCACCCCCCTGGTCATTGTAGCCCCCCATACCGGCCGTGCGAACGCACGGACGGTATGGGTTCGTGTTCCGACCATTCTCCGGCGAGGGAGACACGTCGTCTCCCTCCGCCTTCCTCCCTGTTTCATCCCTATAAATACCCCCCGCTGCTCCACCGACCAGGGCAGCCTGGATCTGACGGAGAAAACCCCCAGCTTTCTTCTCTTCTTCCTCCGGCAGACGCTCACCAGCTCCGGCGGCTTCCTCCCCCTCCACCTCTTCGCTCTGCCGCAATACCAGCAGCAGAGACTTCCTCCCCTGCTCTTCCCGCGCCACGCCGCACCCAGCTGGCGCCTCTCCGGCTCTCTGCTCGTCGCCGCCCCTCTCCCTGAGCATCGTCTTCTCCGGCGACAGTCGATACGACTGTCGCCCTGTTCCTCCCCCTTCGTCCCTGCAAGTAAGTTAGAACTACTCCCCTTCTTCTCCTCTTTCTTTCCCCGCTTTCAATTTAGTCAATTAAACCCTCGACCGCTCCTGTTCACCCTCACCCTCTCCGCCTCCGACCACCCTCCGGCGAGCCGCTCCCATCACCTCAGCGACCCACACGGCTCGCCGACCACCGCAGAACCTCCGCCTCCTCACCCTGATCCTCTTCCGCCCCTCCACTTCCCACCAAACACCCTCTGCAGATCCACCGAACACACCCACTTCTTTGCTCACAGTTTGACCTAGGACGACCTGTTGGCTCCATTTCGCCCCCTGCAGACCCCCTGACCACCTTCGCCGTGCCACGGCGAAGGTCCCCCGCCTGTCTGATTTGGCCGAGAGGCCGTTCTTCTGTGACCAGGTGACTCGCCCGCCGTCGCCATTACTGAGCAGGCAGAGCTCCTTCACCTGCAGGTGCAGGCACGCCTTCGCCCAGGTTCGACTCCCAGGTTGCGCGGGGAGTCCCCGCGAAACGTCCTAGGCTCGCAGATGGGGCGAAGGCCGCACGTGAAGACACGATCGCCCACTGCTCCCTCCGCGACGGGCGCTCAATTGGGGTGGGACATTTAGTCCCACCTCGGAACTTCTCGGAGGCGCGCGGACGCATAAAGGCAAAAAGTGCCTTATGCTGTCTGCCTCCTGACCACGGGGTGAGGTCCCTCTCACCCGACCCGGCCTCGTCCGTGACCACGCTCCGCGGACCTGGCCCGACCCGATTAAACCGACCTGCACTCCTCGCCCACCACCGCACGCCGGTGGGCCTGGACCCGGGCCTGACCCGAACCCGATTACCCGGTAGCTCTGGGAGAGCTGTCCCGAGAGTGGTTTCAGAGAGAAAGAGAGAGACGCGGGGGGAAGGGGGGTAGAGTAGGTTTTGCCTCTTGACGAAAAACTCTGAAGTGTGCAGGCCAAAGGCGAAGAAGAAGGAGCTGCACTGTAGCAAATGCTCGGTTAAGACGTCGAAGCACCGGGTCAGACGACAGAAAGTCAGCAGCCAGAGCAACACAGAAGGCAGGCTGAAGAAGAAGGAAGAGCAACGGCCAAAGCAGGAAGAAGAAGAAGAAGAGCATCACCACGATTGCAGAAGAAGAAGAAGAGAGGTCAAGGCAGAAAACCAAAGAAGAAGAAGAACAAGGAGCTCTGAAGAAAGAAAAACATCACCAACGCAGGAACAGCAGGAAGAAGAAGAAGAGCATCACCATTGCAGAAGAAGATTATCACCATAGCAGAAACCAAGGAAGAAGAAGAAGGAGATCTGAAGAAAGAGAAAGAAAGAAGAACATCACAACAAATTCTTTCCCTCTCTCTTTATTTTGTAAAATAAACATGTATATCTCTAGAATACGACTTGCTCCCTGAGTTCGACCTCGGGAACTCTTTCATTTTCCGAGTAAAAAAATTTATATTTGAAATGTTGGTAATAACCGGCTTTACTACAACGTTATAACAAAACCAACAAACCCGGTAAAACCCACGTTTCAGAGCAACATGCAATTCATCACTAGTCTTTACAGTGTTTTTATAATTGATCACTAACTTGCCCTATTTTTTTTGCTGTGATTTTTGCAAGATATTCCACGAGGAGATCTTCCACACAAACCAACCACTCCAGCACAGGTAACTTCTCTCTTCTTCCCTAATCCATCTTCTAATCCCGAGAAGACAAAACCAAGCAATCAATTAGGAGTAACCGCCTTATTCTCTATAGTAATTATCATTTTTAAGGCAAAATTTCCTTATTTGCGAAAATTTTTTCAAAACTTATTGAAGTTGAAGCGATTTTTAAAGATCCTACCCCACAAATTTTTATGCCTATTTGGGATCTCGCTTACTTTCTAAATCTCCGTGAACTACACACTACTTGTCTGAAGTTTAAGGAGAACTTCTGAAAATCAAAGAGGATTGGAAATAGAACCAAACTAGGGTTTCTACAGTAGGGTTTTGGAGTGCTAGTTCACACATGCTTGCATAAAAGGAAACAAACCCACCCACATCTGTGTGCTACCCAAGCCCTTGATTGAAAGGATCTAAGCAAGACAAACCCTAAAACTAAAACTCTAAAATCACTTAAACCTTAAAAACCTTGGACCTATTAACCTGGGAATCAAATCAGAGTGATTTATAGGTCTTGACCTAGAATCATTTTGCCAACTTTAGGATACGTTAGGTGAAGTTGACCCCTTGTTGGGTCAACCAACCTTGAAATTAGGTCACAAAACCAAAACATCTAAAGTTCAAGTGGAACCCTAAGCACCTTTGATCTTAAATAAAAGTGGCAGACATAAGAGGTCATGGTCCCCATTCTGGTCTACCTGGAATCTCTGTGACAAGAGAGGTCGGGTGGGGGAAACCTTGTAACCCGTGGGGATGCTCTATCGTGCAGGGGTCTTTGCGGGACTCTCCCTCTCTGGTTGCCTAGGTAATTCTCAAGTGGACAACTTTCCGATCTGGGGGTATCATCCGCCCCAAACCTCCATAGTCATCCAAACATCATTGGGTGCCTTGATTGGGTCAAAAACACATCAAGTCCCTCATCCCTTCTCTTGAGAGCACACACATAGATTTTCAGTGGGATTCTCTATTCAGATCTAGTCACTTCACGACTTGATTCTACATCTTGATTCCACCATCTGATCCAAACATGCAGCCTAGTTACTTAGGATTGCCATTCAAGAAACCTGAATCACAGAGATCCATAAGTGATAGAATGATTGAGAATTCCCTTTAATTCTATGAAATTAAATGCAAAACCTCAACACTAGTAGAAGACATTCAGGTTAGTGTACCAACAACAACAACTTTCATCATAACCTATGCCCAAGTGTTATTGACAGAAGCCACAAAAGGATCAGCTCGAGACATGCTCATAATAGGATACATTGAGATAGAAAAATTGCGCAATTTTGAATACCTTCAATGCATGACAAATCCTATACTATGGGAACAACACCAAGATGATCTCAAAAAATGAGAAGAGATGATGAGATTATTGAAACAAGTTATCGATCAGAAATACCCATACACACCTTAAACAGACGATGAATCATCTTGGAATAGTACTGAGGATCAATTCGATTTCCCAAACTCCAGGTTTGAGGCACAAAGTTGTTGTGGATTCCCAACCCAGATGGAATATAACATGCCTGATCTTGAATTAGGTTGGGAAGTTCCAATTGCAGGAGAATACAATTTTGAGCTAGTCCTAGACCCTGGGACACCGAGCATAGAATTCCGAGACTCCTGCAATGATGAGAGTAGAACATAACCTCTTGAGCGTGTAAATCCTATCCCTTATTTTGATAAGGTGACCCTCGAAGGTAACTCTGACCTAGATACTGGAGATTCAACCCATACCCTCAGCCTAGAATCTAGATCTAAAACTTATTGGGAAGACTACGAGGTCCCATTTGAAGAAGACCAAATTTTCAATAAAGAGTACGATTTTGGGCCTCTATTTGATGAATATCCCTCTCAAACATCCTTAGAGATACAGATTGATTTTTCAGAAGTCACGCCAATCCACGATACAGAAACTGAGGAGTTGGATGAGTAGGGTTTTAATTGGGTCTTTCCTACAAACCTAGAAGTTGAGCCTAGACCAAATAAGGACACCTTTTTGAGCTCAGAATTTACATATAGGTTGGACCCAAGTCAAGCTGTTGAGTATACATCGTATGATTTATTCTGGGGTGGAACCCATGATCTCGAATCTCAAGCAGAACTCGATTTTCGCAAACTCTCTGACGATTTTGAATCTTACCATGATTTCATAGAAACTCTATCTCCTGACTTTGACGAACCAATCTATGACCTCAGCACACATGATTCATTCTCTGACTCCGACTCTGAGGTCCTGGTTCCTGAGATCACTGATTTATGTTCCGGTTCTAGTGAGATGGAATCTTTTCTTTTCGATCCTCAGGAATCAAAACTAGAAAATGCCGAGAGTGACTGCAACCTAGAGTTCGAATCTTTTCTTGACTCAAATTTCCCTCATCCTATAGACACTCTTCAGGCATTCACCTTTGACTTTGCAAGCTACTATGAGGACTCTCTACATGAAACCACCTGCAATTCCTTTCTAGAAGAGCCCTCATACACAATTCTTATTGAAGCCACCTCCTCACCATATACAGAACCTACCCAAACCCATTTTCCACCATGACCCACAACCAGACTCAATTTCTACTCTGATTCCCCTATTATTGAGCCAATTACAAATGACTCACCTCTACATATATAGTGGGTTTCAGACATTGATCAGACTGAAGACCAGGCTCAATCACCTTCTGATCACCCCTGTAGGGTTTCCACATCGTCCATTGACTATTTTACGGATCCCTACTTTAACCAGGATGATTCGACTCAACCAAACCCCTGATTCACACTTCCACATCCATCCGAGCTACATAGCAAATGGTGGGTTCCACATCTCTAGATCTACATTTATCAACCCACCGAATTGATTGGGTTTGGGCTGCATCATCAGCCTACTAATCTAAACAAGCACTTGGTTGGACCAACAAGGCTCTTGATCAAGGTGCTTGTTTTACAAAACTCTACTGATTTGGGCACACCCTCTCCATTCCACTTCCAGCTCAGCTGAAGGCACTGAATTTAGTGCTTAACAGAGGCATCCCATAATTCCAAAAACGTGAGATCCTTCTGATTATCCGCTTGTACTTCACGTCTATTACACCATGAGTTCAGCCTTAGAACAGTCGATGCCACCTTTGGTACACGTACCAAAGCTTGAAATCGTCCACAAAAGTCATTCCTGACCCTTTTCACCCACCCGATAAATCATATTTTAAGTCCCTGAACCCAACACTGTTTCACACCCTCCGTTTACAATGACGACATTACAAAACCTAGGCATAGGGGGTGGTAAAGTGCAAGCATACAGATATCAAGAAAAAATAGAAGGATTCTCACAAAAAAATCACATATGTTAAAATACCAAAAAAATAGAAAATTATGAAAAGAACAAAAAATTGGAGGGAAGAAAATTTTTAAGCCATATAAACATGAGGAGGAAAAGAGCAAAATGTCAAAGGGAGCTCAAAATGAAAAAGAAAAGGAGATAGTCATTAGTAAGAAATTAAGGGATTAACCGAAGCTCTACACCACATCAAGGAAAAGAGAAATGAAGGAAAAAGTGCTAATGAGACACAAAAGAGATTAGTAGGAATGCTGATCTTAAGCCTTTTGGGTAGATAATCAATATTTAAAAAGAAATAACCACTCGCAGAAGAGCAGGTCGTATGCACAGGGAGGCAATGATGTATTTAAATTTGCACCAGTTAAAAACACTTGTTCATAGTTAGTTTGGACAAGAATCAAGCCAAAATTGCCTTTAGATTAAGGTTGAATCAAGAAATCATGCTGAAATAGCAAATCTAAGTAACTAGAGGATATTTGTGGCAATGCAGAATCAATAAAATATTATTAAAAATTGACAATGGTAGAAAATGTAATTTTTAATGGCCATGTTACTGTAGCAAAATAGGGGATTTTTTCCCCTTTGCCGTTGCGACGAGGAGTGGACGGTCGGACGCGGGAAGCTCGGAGGAAGTTCCTTGGATCGAGGGCTTCGAAGCGGTGCTGGCGGCGTGTCGCGCGGCGGCCGGAGCCAACCGGACGAGCTTCGGTGGAGGTGGCTGCAGCTGGTGCTGTAGCTGCTATTGGCGGGAAGTGCGTGCACTGCAGGCGGGTACGTGCTCTGTTGGCGGAAGCGCTGCAGCCGGTGCTGGCGAGCACACGCTGGAAGTGGCGGTGAGATGTAGTAGGGGCACACATAGGCGGAAGGCGTGGCATGGGGGAAAGTTGCAGCTGGCGGGTGGCGCTGCTGCGCGCTGGCTGGAGGCGTGGGCACATGCACGGCCTATTTGTGGTGAGTGCGGGTGAGGTTGTAGGCGTTGGGGCGCATGCGCGGCCTGTTGGCGGTGAGCGCGGGTGAGGTTGCAGGTGTGGGTGCGCAGGCGGGTGGTCGCGAAGGCTGAAGGGCATGGGTGAAGTACTGCAGGCATACGGTGAGCGGGTCAGTGTGGCTGAGCGGGTGCGGCTGTAGGCGGAAGGTGAGCAAGCGTGAGCGGTGAGGCGGTGCAGGCTATACGTGAGCGGGCGTGAGTGGTGAGGTGCAGGCTGAAGGTGTCGTGGGTGCGCTGGAGGCTGTGCCCACCTTGCGTGCGACTGGAGGGCGTGCGGGCGACGTGGAGTGAGCGGGCAAGGGCTGCAGTTCAGGTGGAAGGTGAGCGGGCGTGAACGGTGATTACTGCTGGAGTGGGGTGTGGCTTCAGACATCTGGGAAATTTCCCGGATGTCTTAACTGACTGAGAAGGTGATTGCAGCGACGGTGGTTGTTGATGACGGCGGCGAGGAAGGTGCACGGCGAGGTGCTCACGGTAATGCGAACGACCTTCGGATGGCAGTGTGGCCTGTCACACCACACGCCCACGGTGGTGGAGGGTCATCGCCGCGGTTGAGGTCGATGGTGTGGAATGGAAGAGAGAAGCACTCTTTGCACAGTGGTGGGTCAGTGGTGGAGGCCTTCTTAGCTCGGCAGCCTCTCTCCTCCTTTTGTGGCCGCTTGCATAGATTTGAACGAAGGGGCGGTAGCAGATCCACATTCTCCGCTCGTCCTTGAATGCAGGCTTCAGTGCGGCAGCTGGTGGCGTTGGAGTGGCAGCCGAAGGAAATGCAGCCGTTCCTGCAAGAAGAAGAATAAAGAAAATAATGTTAAAATATTATGATTATTTATATACAGACCCTTAACTTTTATGTTAACTAAACTATTGCACCTAATTGGTTAACTAATTAGATGAATGCCATTCTAAGCTAATTCTAAATGCACTTAAAATATGAATGCAATTCATGGATTATGTAATTAAATTAAAAATATGAATTAATCTATTTACATCCTAATTTATGCTAAATAAATGTTAGAATTAGCCTAATTTCTAGGCACTTAAATACTTAAATAGCCCACAGCTATGGGCTAATCAAATACCCCCATGCCTAGCTTTTGCTAGTCCCTAGCAAAATTAGGCAAAACCTAGCACTCCAAGTAGACTAGTCAACTCACTTAGTCTTCTTTCAGAAGCAAATTAAGTTCAGACTCTAGACCCAAGGTTCCTAAGTAGTTGCTAAGTTACAGACTAGGTCGGCTAAAGACGAGTTGCTGGCACAAGTTTCCCTGATTTCTGACTCTACCCTAAAGTTTATTGATCCCTGAGATTAAAGCATCTGTGCCTGTGCATTGGTTTGAGTTATTTGAGTTAAAGGAATTTATATATATATATATATTTGTTTGATTCTTCTAAGTCTAACCTCAGATCAGCTATCAACACGGTCTGTGTCGGATTCATTATCCCCATTACCATACCACGAAGGGTGCCTGGCTTTCGATGCTTCGAGATAGCACCACCCATAACGACCCCAAGAACTCCTGGCAATCGACACTTCGAGATAGGGCCGCCCATGGTACCTGAACTGCACAATGCGCTTACATGCCCCCATTAGGTTGGATATCCTAAGAGACAAGCGTTGAGGAGGTACTATATTATCATCGCATCCTCAAGGTGGGTATATACTCCACCTCTCCTATGACGGGAACTCTTCCAATCAAAATGCGTTTTCAAGCCTCTCCTACGTCAAAACTAAGAGAACCAAATCTCTTTTCAGAAAGGCAAAAATTAAGTTAATTACCAGACCAAGTGTGTGAAATTTGGATGCTTGGGTTACAAGGACCCATAAACCAAAAGGTAGAATAAGACTCCAGGTACTACCCCACCTTTTAACTCAAACCCTAGCTTCCCTTCCTCAACCTCTTGAGGAATGGTCTGCAACTTATCTCCTACTTAAGTTTTTAAGTCCACAAATGACCCTAAAGGTCTAAAGCTAGCAGCTCATTTAGCCTCTAAAGTTTGACCCTAGGATTAACTTAGTCTACCCTAGAGTTTTGATTTGCTTAAGACTGCAAGATCTAGCCAGTTAAGCTCAAAACTCTTTTTTTTTTTTTAATGCAAATGTATGCAATGAATGCACTATGCTTTGTATATCCCCAAGTACACCCCCCATGCCTAAATTCTACAATGTCCTCATTGCATAGAAGGATGTTACCTGGGTCAAAGCTGGGCTGAATAGCCAAAGAACCTGCAAATCAGGTTCAAGAATTGCAGAAATAGGCCCTAAAAATGAGCAAAGCAATGTTGGCCTAGAAAATAGGTAACCTAGGATGTTGGCGAGCTGATGATGAATCCCGATAGCAAATGCTCGCCCAACTAAAATGGGAATGAAATCTTTCCAGGACACCAGAAGAGGTTCTAAAGTATAAACAGGTATAACAACCTCCAAAGGGGTAGGGGGAGGATAAGATGGATCCTCCAAAAATAATGGGGAAGGAATGGTGTAGAGATAAACCCCCAGGGTAGTGGACAGACTAAAGAAATCATCAATCCATACCTGATACTACATTACGGGAAATATTTGTCTGTTAAGCCCCCTGGTCAGAACAAAAGTGAGAAATTCTCTAAGGCAAGGATCGTTTAGGGTTTCCAAGTTATGAGGTTGCGAGATGGACATAAGATCTAGGTTGGGTTTAATCAGCTTGGTGTCCATCCCTAACACTCTTTCTAAATCCTCAATTTCATCCCTAGCATTCCTTTCACCATCACATGTATCTTCCTACTCTTCATTAGGAGTCAAATTTCACTTTCAGATATAAGCGAATCAGAGGGTGACTTCAAAATGAATGAAGGTAGGTTGGAAGCAAAAGATCTGGGGATTATCCTATCAATGTCATCCCCGGGTTTTTGTTGTTTACTCAAATTTTCCTCGGAGTCTATATGTGAATCCACATAAATCTTAGAAATTGCTTCCAAATTTTTCATCATTTCATCATGAGGAGAAATATCATCAATGCTTGTGCTAAGGAAACCTAATTTGGTCAAATTTGTGACATTCTCAGGGGCTAACTCTTCAAATAAGACATAATCACCCTTAGTGTCACTCCAAATCTTGAATGTAGGTTCCTCATATAATTCGTCTTCCTCCTCATCACACAATTCACCATATACCCGAGGTCTAGAATCATTTAATATCTCAACAGATCCCCTAGGGTGCTCTATCTGAGGTAAATGGTTTACACTGGTAACATCAGACTCCTCAGATAGGTTAATTTCTTTAGGGTTAGGTTCCCTAAGGGTGGGATTGAGTTCCATATCGTGATCAGAAGGGAGGGTAGGATTAACAACTTGACTTTGACCCACTTTATCAAATGTCACGAAAATACTATCATCTGGGTCAAAGTCTTCCAATGGTACCATCATTCCCTTCTTTTGACTCCAATATAATTCAGGTGGATACTCAACCTTATCATCATCTTCCTCGAGTTGCCACCTTTCTTCATCCAATGCATAGCTACTTTCATGTGTATCTTCGTCCCACCTAAGGTCTGGATCTCTCAAGGAAGTGTCATCTAATGGGGAGGTTTCAAAATTGATCCTCGAAAAGTAACTATTCTCCCCAGAATTTCCCTCCAACTTAAAGTGTAGCTCTCCCATGGGAGATGCATCTATTATAGAGGGTTATACGTCATCCTCATTGGGGTAGATTGGGTGGCTAATTTCATCTCTTTCTTGTTGGCCTGCTCTCGAAGATTCTCCTAACAATTCAATCATTACGTTTTGCATTTTCTATATTTCCATCTTCAAAGAGGAGAGGTCATTTCTATCATGAGAGAAGTCAGGCTCAGGTTTATAGTACCCAAGAGTGTTTGTCCAACCATTATAATTTTTCAGGGAGGGTGGGTTGGGTATTTATATGGTGTGTGGGATATTGGGCAAAGCAAATCCCGCTCCTAGGTTCTGCTCACTGATTTGGGGCTTAACCAGGCCAATACTCCTATAATAGGAGTAAAACGGATCCCAATGATTGTCATTATGTCCATCAAAGGATGGACCATCTCGGCATCTGGGATCAAAGGATGCAGAGTGGGGGTGAGGGTGTGGGCAAGATGTGAAAGGATGAAAATCAATGTGGTCCATTCAAACTCACACCTCAATCAGAATTTCCCAAGCAAAACACAATTCAAAAAGGACCATTTAGGTCTTTCCCAATTTAGGCTTTTGATTTTAAGTCAGATTGCAGGTGACAATACAATTTGTTCAATCAATTTACGTGCCTATTGTCGACCTACGGCTCGCCTAAGAAGACCAAGTTGGAGCTTACGTGTTCTTCCCTTGATCTCAAATGGTCAAGTAAATCCAAAGACAGAAGATCGAGGGATGCAAGTAGGCCTAAGCCTTCCTTTGAAGCTGTGCTTTCGAGGTGCTTCTCAACTACCCCCAAAAAATCCGTGACAGGGTATCCCCCTCTTTGGATTTACAAAACCTTTGAACTCAAGTTCCGAATACTTCAGAATCCAACAATAGGAGGGCTCTTGTCCTAGTATTTCAAAACCTAAGGAGTGTCTAGAAGCATGCTGTGGTGCAAGCGAAATAAGTGTGCATACACCACAAAAGATTTTGAATTTTGAATCGCACACCAAGTTTGAAAATCAAATCCTTGGTTTAAAATGTCACTCCTTTAATTAGTCCTTTTTCTAGAAAATATGTGACCACTTGTTAGATTTATTCAGTACAGATTAGGTGGTCTTCGCATTAAGTCCAAATGCAATGCATGATCAAGAATAGGATGCAATGTAAGAAAATGCATACCTTGCTTCCAGCAATCAACGATGCAAGATTGCATGCAATGCAGAGAAATAAATATAGAGGCTGCTCATACAGACCTAAATGGTTCGTCCTAGGGCAGGCAGCTCGTTTTTTTATTTTTTTAATTTTTAAACTACTTATGCACAAGCAAATAAAAGTAATCAACAAACTAGAAACCTAAATCTAAAGAAAAGGGAACAGGCTCCCAAAAATTACCCAACACGGGCCCAAAACAAAATCGGGGAACAAACCCGTCAAAATATACCCCAGAACAAGCGTTTCAAACAAAATGCAATGAAAAATTAAATCTAAAGTCTTAATTCTATTCTAATCAAACTAGGGACTAAATATACAATGATGTCCGTCGCGTCCTCGTCCTTCTCCTCCTTTCCAAAATAGCTCATCCAATTCTCCTCTGGCGATGTCATGGGTCGCCTCTCACAATGGCTGATTCTTGCACAAATTTCTTGCACAGAAGAAAAAATAATAAATGGTCAAATCACTATGCAAGTGACAAATAATCAAAATAAAATCAGGTGAAACTATTGCATTTGTTGCCTCCCCGGCAACAGCGCCACTTGACGAGTTGATTGTTCGCTTTAAAGTCATTTGCAGTTTTATGCGGTGGAAAAATTGACTAATCAATATTTAAAAAGAAATAACCACTCGCAGAAGAGCGGGTCGTATCCACAGGGAGGAAATGACGTATTTAGACTCGCACCAGTTAAAAACGTTTGTTCGCAGTTAGTTTGGACAAGAATCAAGCCAAAATTGCCTTCAGATTAAGGTTGAATCAAGAAATCATGCTTAAATAGCAAATCTGAGTAACTAAAGGATATTTATCACAATGCAGAATCAATAAAATATTATTAAAAATTGACAATGGCAAAAAATGTAATTTTTAATGGCTATGTTATTGTAGCAAAATAGGGGATTTTTTCCCCTTTGCCGTGCATGACGAGGAGTGGACAGCCGGACGCGGGAAGCTCGGAGGAAGTTCCTTGGATTGAGGGCTTCGAAGTGGTAGTGGCGGCATGTCGCGCGGCGGCCAGAGCCGGCCGGACGAGCTTCGGCAGAGGTGGCTGCAGCCGGTGCTACAGCTACTGTTGGCGGGAAGTGCGTGCGCTGCAGGCGGGTACGTGCTCTGTTGGCGGAAGCGCTGCAGCCGGTGCTGGCGAGCGCACGATGGAAGTCGCGGTGAGATGCAGCAGGGGCGTGCATGGGGCAATGCCGCAGCTGGCTGGAGGCGCTACTGCACGCTGGCTAGAGGTGTGGGCGCGTGCGTGGACTACTAGTGGTGAGCGCGGGTGAGGTTGCAGGCGTGGGGGCACGTGTGCGGCCTGTTGGTGGTGAGCACGGGTGAGGTTGTAGGCGTGGGTGTGCAGGTGGGTGGTCGCGAAGGCTGAAGGGCGCTGGTGAAGTACTGCAGGCGTGCGGTGAGCGAGCGAGTGTGTTTGAGCGGGTGTGGCTGCAGGCGGAAGGTGAGCTGGCGTGAGCGGTGAGGCAGTGCAGGCTGTAAGTTAGCGGACGTGAGAGGTGAGGTGCAGGCTGAAGGTGTCGCGGGTGCAATGGAGGCTGTGCCTGCCTTGCGTGCGGCTGGAGGGCATGCAGGCGACGTGGAGTGAGTGGGCAAGGGCTATGGTTCTGGTGGAAGGTGAGCGGGCATGAACGGTGATTGCTGCTGGAGTGGGGTGTGGCTTCAGACATCCGGGAAATTTCCCGGACGTCCTAACTGACTGAGAAGGTGATTGCAGCGACGGTGGTTGTTGATGACAACGGCGAGGAAGGTGCACGGTGAGGTGCTCACAGTAATGCGAATGACCTCCGGATGTTGGTGTGGCCTGTCACACCACACGCCCACAGTGGTGGAGGGTCGTCGCCGCGGTTGAGGCCAGCGGTGTGGAATGGAAGAGAGAAGCACTCTCTGCATAGTGGTGGGTCGGTGGTGGAGGCCTTCCGAGCTCAGCTGCCTCTTTCCTCCTTTTGTAGCCGCTTGCATAGATTTGAACGGAGAGGCGGGAGCAGATCCACATTCTCCGCTTGTCCTTGAATGCAGGCTTCAGTGCGGCAGCTGGTGGCGGTGGAGCAGCAGCCGAAGGAAATGCAACCATTCCTGCAAGAAGAAGAATAAAGAAAATAATGTTAAAATATTATGATTATTTATATATAGACCCTTAACTTTTATGTTAACTAAAATAATGTACCTAATTGCTTAACTAATTAGATGAATGCCATTCTAAGCTAATTCTAAATGCACTTAAAATAGGAATGCAATGCATGGATTATGTAATTAAATTAAAAATATGAATTAATCTATTTACATCCTAATTTATGCTAAATAAATGTTAGAATTAACCTAATGTCTAGGCACTTAAATACTTAAATAGCCCACAACTATGGGCTAATCACTAGACTCTTAGGCTTAAAAATTCAAGTACCCACTAAGATTTGGATAATCTTCAAGAGGTTGGGGAAAATGCAAAGCTTAAGTATTAGGTCTAAGGCTTAGGGAGTATTCGACCTTGTTAGCTGACCTTTGGTTTGTGGGACTTGGTAACCTAAGCACCCCAATCAACACAAAGTCTGGTTCAGTGCTCATAACTATCAAAATCACGTAGAAGCATTTAAATGTTCTGAAAAAAAAAGTTTCCTAGATTAGGACCGGCCAATCAACACAAGTTGATTTAGACGAGTTCCCGGTGCGGAGAGGCGAGAAATTCCCCTTAAAGATGCGTAACAACATATCGTCTCCTCGATGCTTGTCTCCTAGGATATTTACATACCTTACTAGGGGCACATAAGCACCTTGCTGGTTCAGATGCCATGAGCGAGATTATCACGAAATGTCGATTGCTAGGGTCTGAATTTGGCTACAAATCGCCATGGGCAGGATTATCTCAATCTCGAAAGCCAAGGTTCAGGGGGTTGCCATGGGTGGTGCTATCACGAAGCATCAATTGCTAGGGACTTTTGAGGATTGATGATGGAGACGAGGAATCCGATACAGGCCCTGTTGAGAAGCCAATCCGATGCTAGAAATAAAAAGAAAAGATAGAGAAAACTCTCCAAACAATAAATCCTCTATCTCTCTCTTACAGAAAATGCACTATAAACTAAATCAAGGCTAAAATATGTCTCAAGCACGGGTGCTTTAACCGCAGAGTCCAACGAACCTTAGGATAGTTCCTGCGGTCCTTAAAAACCTTCGTAGAGGATCGAGGCTAGAGCTGGTCAGGTCTGGATCTTAGTTGGTACTTGAGTATGTCTAGGCCTACTATCATCATTCTAACCTAATCAGAAAGAAAAAGAAAAAGCACTCATCATAATATATGGAAGGAACCCATGGCCTAAAATAGAAGTTCAGACCCTAAAATTTTGCTAAGAAACCAGAAAAAGCTAGGCATGGAGGTATGATGGGAACACCATCATGAGCCCTAACTAGCTCATTTTAACCTGGAAAAGAGAACAAAAGCTCCTACATAACCAAATGAAGGGCCTAACTCAAGGAATAATCAATCTGAAAGAAAAGTAAGAAACAAAGGGTAAAATTGCAATTTTACAATTGTAGTGCAACAACGGGATTTCTCAGGGGCTAAACATAGGTCAATTGGTCTTAACAAGATAAAAAGTGGGTTGTTCATTCAGAAAAGTGTTAATGTTAAATCTGGGAATTAAATGACTTCTTGTAACCCTAAAATAGACCTACTAAATTCAACAACGTTCTAGTTAAGATAAAATTCACCTAAACCCTCTAAAATTCATGAAAAAATATCCTTTAGGGTTTATGACCGTCAATTTGGCCTTTGGAATCTATTTTAACCTAAATAGGGATCCCAGTCAAATATTTACCCTAAATTGGGTTTTTATATAAAATGCCCACTCAAACATGACCAAACCTAAAATCCAACTTCACCATTGGATTCCTTAAATCTAAATTAGGTTTGGATCAAAATTCAAACCTAAGGGGAGTTCACCTTGACCTACATTGAAGAATAGTCCAACCCAATTACATTTAGACCCCTAACTTTTGAAAACCATTGCAAATACCCCCTATCTTCCTTGTTGTTCTTTGCAATTAGGTCCCTCCACCATTACAGCGGAGGAATCCTACTCTGGAGAGGATTCAAGGGGTATTCCTCCTTGATTCCTTGGAGACTCCCTCTCAAATTTGGAAGGGAGATTCTCTGAGGAATTCCCGATCATATGAACACAATCTCAAGCCCTGATTGCCACCCAATCTCTCATGCGAACGAATGAGAGATTTGGATATCTCTTGCTTTCCAAGTCCGACAAGGATGCCCATGATTGGAAGCTTGCCTTCCAAGCATAAGGCCCTCTGCTAGAGGCTATTTAAAGGTCCCCTAACCTTGCCGTTCATCCTTAGCTTAATTTGACTGGAGACAACCCCTCAAATTCGTCTCTTCTCCTCTGGCCAAACACCCAGTGAGCTCCAGCGACCTATTTCTCCTCCTCTCGTTGCTCTACCAGAATACCAGTGGCAGAGCTGTCTCGACCTCTGTCATCCACGTCGCGCCATACCTACGCACGTGCCTGCATTCTCTTCATCGTTGCCGTCCCCCTCCACTGGGATCTTCATCTCCGGCGGCAGCAGATACGCGTCAACCACCATCTCCCCCCCCTTCATCCATAAAATAGGTTAGATACTTCCCTTTTCTCTCCACTTTATTTTCCCTCTATTTCTATTTTCACCCCTCGACGCTCATAGACCACCACCATCGTCTCCACCTTCGGCAGACCACCAGTGAGGTGCTTCTGTCACTCCACGCACCCATCCACCTTGCCAAACACCTTAAAAGCTCCACCACCTTCCAATGATCAATTCCCCCTTCTCAATTAACTGCCACAACCTCCACACACTGCCCTCGAAAAAACCCATCACCACAGCCACAGAATGACCGAGGCACGCATGCCCAAGCCACCCCGTGCCACGCCACCCACTGAGACACCTTTGCCGTGCCATGGCAAAGCCAGCTGTGTGATTTAATGAGGCCGCAAGGTTGTTTCACTTGAGAGCAGGTTCTGACCTCCACCGCCATTAAAGCAGGCTTGAAGTAAGCTCGCATCCTTCACCTACTGCCCCAAGCTTCAGGAAGCAAGGTCCCAGGTGCACGAGCTCCCTTCATGAGCCCCTCACACCCAACAATTGGAGTCCCGACATCTGCAGCAACTGCGATTGAGTTAAGACCCCTGTGGGAACGCGTAAGGAAGCAGGTGGGACTTTTAGTCCCACCTCAGGCAATTTCGAGCAGGAGGAGTGGAATAAATTGAAAAAGTGTCAGGGCCTTATCGCCTCCTGACACGGGGTGAGGTCCAACTCTCCCCACGCTTCATCTGCGATTCACTACTCCATGGACCTGGTAGCCTGACCCAAATACCTATGCACTCCTCGCGCACCACCCATGCTGGTGTGCCTGGTCCCAGGCATGCTAACCCGACCCATTCACCCGAGAAAGGCTCTGGGAGAGCGATCCTAAGAGAGAAAGGAGAGAGAGTTCATGGGGGAGGGTAGGCGTTGGTTTTGCACTTTGCAAGAAAAGGAAGAAGAAAGAGGAAGCTGAAGGAGAAGCTAAGGAAAGCCATAGTTGTAGCCACAAGAGAAGAAGAAAGCTGAAGGAGAAAGAACGGAAGAGGAAGCTAAGGCAAAGAAGAGACAAGGAAGGAGAAGGTACGGTTGAGGAAAAGGCAAAGCTGAAGCCAAAGAAAGAAGGAAGAGAAAGTCAAGGTAGAAAGGAAGAAGAAGGAAGGAAGATGAAGAAAAGAAGAAGAAAGCAGTTGAAAGCCATAGCATAGACCAAGGCAGGAAGGAATAGAAGCCAAAGAAGAAACCAAAGAAGCTAAGGAAGGAGAAGTCAGAGAAGGAAAGAAGCCAAAGTCCAAAGCTAAGGAAGAAAGAAGAAGTAGGAGAAAAAGAGCTAGAGAATGAAAGAAGGAAAGAAGGATAGTGAAGAAAGAAGAGAAAGAGGAGAACAAGCCAAAGAGAAGAAGCAAAAGAAGAGTCAAACACTTTTAAGACGTCTGATTCTATAATCAAATGTTCAATTTCTCTTTTATGCTACATTTTATTATTCATAAACTCCTGCTTGACATTCTGAATTATATTTTAAGTAGTTTTATGTGTTCAAATTTCATCGATTATTGAGATTAGTGTATGAACTCCATTTACTCCTTGTGTTCGACCTTGGACTTCAAATTCGAGTAATAAAATTTATTTGTTTTGAACACTTTTTTGATTGTACCACAATGCGACCTTTATTAAAACCCGATCAAGCACTCTCAACAAGTGGCGAGGAATGGGACGAAGAATAATGGAGGATGGGGTAGGGTGGTGTCGCGGCGAGGATCTTCTTCCCAATGGGCGGTGAGAGGATGACCACGAGATGCTCCACGAATGGGGATGAGGGGAGGAAAAACTATTTGGTTTTACTCTAAAGGAGCATCCTAGGCTTGGGACAACCTCTCTCTAGAGCCTTGGAGGTGGTGAGGTGAAGAAAGGAAGAGATGAAGAAAAATGGAAGGGGTATGGGTCCTTTTATAGTTGAGGAAAGAATCAAATTCGTATACAGGACATTTAGTGATGGTCAAAAATGCTACTAAAGATCCACCACGAACGTCACTAAAGACAGCCCACGTGCCCATGCTGCCGCTGCGCAAGCACACGCTCCACATGCCGTGTCGCGTGCCTCCATGTGCTACACACCTGCGTGCGCAGCCACTGAACACGTGCTCGCGCCCGTGCTGCTGTGTGCGTGCGGTGGCACGTGCGTGCACATGGGCGGCCTGAGTTGCACCTGCGCGAGCTACCGCTGCACGTGACGCGCGCTAGAGCTGTTGTGCACGTGAAATGGCACGTGCATGCACATGGGGGGCCTAGGTTGCGTCATGTGGCATGATCTGGGTCATCCATCTTCTTTCATTGTAGAGGCTGCTACAGAGGTCGGATTGAGTCAATTTTCACGCCGTTGGGCTGCAATCGTTGACCCAAATCCATCCACATGGTTGGATTTGCCATTTGAAGCTCTGAATTATGTCACTAGGTCCCTTGGCCGTTGGTCTTCCTCTGATTGCATATGGTGTTACGAGACTACGATAATCAGAGGCATTGGACTCCGATTGTCGTCCTGATCAAATCCGTACGGTCGAATCGTTAATCCGAGGCTCTAAAATAAATCTTTTCTCTCTTGACCACAAAAAGGATGTAATTAACCTAAAATATACACAACTAATCTAAATGCAAAATGATGCATGCTATGCAATATTTATAATATGGAATGCAAATCTATGCCTAGGAGCATGCATAAATAGGCATTTTAACCTAAATAGATGTGTCGATATCATACCCCCGTGCCTATTTTTTGCTAGTCCCTAGCAAAATTAAACTACATGCTCTTTATAAAATCAAAATTAGGACTAGATCGCTTACGCCTAAGTCAGTTATTAACAATAGAAAATTTCAACTAAGGCCCTAAACTATGAAGACTCAATAGCACCCAGGTGTCTGCCAGAATGCAGACCGCCCAAATCCTTGCCTCATTTGAAATCGGAAGATACATTTTTTTTTGCTTTTCTTTATTTCTAATTTTTTTGTACTTTTGGAGTTTGAGAGTTCTGGGATAACTTTTTACGGCTACCTGTTTGGGGTTTGTATAGTGCATTTTTGCTAGGAAAACATCGTAGTATAGTGTGCAATACGATCAAACAAAGATATTCAATAAAAGATAATGAGACTTGAGTCTCAGTCGTTCATCTCTGGGAGGCGTTTGTTTTACTTTTGAATTCGATCTTTTACCGCTCTACTCTATTTAAATTCACACACCGGTTTATGATTATTACGTATTGAAGTCGACATGCATAGTTACAAGTATATCAGGAATTGAAAATAGGCAACATTAATCACACAAAAGATATTGCAATGAGCTCATGGCGATTCTCAACACATAGACATATATATATAGAAAATATATTTTTCATTCATTCATTTGGAAAGTGGTTGCAACATGAACTAGTAGAGGAAAGCTTGTACATGAATGCTTAAAAATGTAAAGCTAACTATCAGAAAATGATCACATACAAGAATCTATGGGGGAATTTTGCATACATCATTGGGAGAGAATAAGGGCTACACTACTAAGCAGTAACTGAAAGCAATAAATGTAAAGAGCTAGCTACTAATCTATCAGAAGTGAGGGCATTCAGAGGTAGGCTACGTTGGCCTTGGAGTGGTGGAGAGGAGAAAGAGGGGCGGCTAATGGAGCTTAGGCCGGCCCCTAGAGAGAGGTTGGAGGAGTGATCTAGCAGCCTGTTATGGTGTCCTTCATGGTGGTGCTCAGCTTGTGGAGATGGAGTGGAGATGGTGGTGGCTAGCCTAAGTGGAGGTGGACGGAGCCAAGCAAGTTTGGCCAAAAAGTGGATGGGTGCAAATGGCCACCCCTTAGGTCCTTTTATAGACCTAAGAGAAGCTCTCTAGAGAATTATGGAATTCTCTAGAGAGGCCTATGGTGGGAGCTCGTGGGAGCTTGTGGGAGAAAGAGGGTTGATGGTGGTTTTTAGATCCACCAAATGTGGATCTAAAAATTGAATGGCTCTTGGTTGTTAATTTTGGCAACCAAGGCAACAACACATGGTAGAGAGTTCTAGAGAACTCTAGGGTAGATATTTCCATGTGGATGGTGTTTATGGGTGTGTGGGGGTCAAAACCTAGGTGGCTAGGTTGATCAGGTTAGGTTCTAGTGGGGTTATGTCAAGGAAGGTCTCAAATTAGGGTTGTAAACCCTAATTCACTAAGGTAAAGTGCAATTAAGCTTAATGCAAATTTAATTGGGTGTGTGAAAACTTAATTGAGGGTAAAAAAACTCAATTAAGTCAGGTCTAGGTCAATTGGACTCTCACTAAGTCCAATTGGACAGTGTGCGCTGAGATCAGCCCTCAATTGGACTCAATGATTCCAATTGAATGGGTTGATGGAATTGACAAAGATCCAAGTCAATTAGGTTTAGTGAGGACCTAATTAGGTCCTTAGGGAGGTCTAGTGGTGATGTACTTGGGTTATGGAACCTTAATTTAGGTTCTTATAGGGTTGGAATTGGGTTTAGGGACCTAGAGATACAAGATCAAGGCTTGAATCTCAACACAAGAACTAGAGAGTAGTATTTGACATCTAATAATAGAGTCAGATGTCTTATACTCAAAAATCAAAGGTCCAGACTTGTTGTTTGGATGTCCAATCAGAGTTAGGAAGGATTTTGTGTTCTGTTTTGGGTATTCTGCAGAAATTGGACGTCTGACAAAGTGTCTAGATGTCCAGTAACACTGCAGAAGTGGGTTAGAGGTGTGTGGGAGATGACTAAGGGTCTTGGATGTCCTATAACTTATCTGGATGTCCAGATAAGGGTTGGAACTAGGGTTTTAGGGTTTCCTAGGGTACAGTGACCTAATCTAAGGGTGTCTAAGGCTTGGGGAGGTCTCTAGGCTATCCTAGGGCTAGGATGGACCTAAGCTCTTCACATTTTACTGCTTTATTCCTACTTAATAGAATAACAAACCTTAACTCCCTTACATCATTATTCCTACATCTAATCAAAGTCTTCTGCTCCAGCTCTGCTGTAACATCCATTATTTCTGGTCCAGCTTTAGATCCAGCTCATGATCAGCTTATTCCCTGCAATTGACATAATGCACTTAATCAGCACATTATAACCTTATTTTATGCATAACTAAAGTAAATTAGTAAAGATCCAGATAATGCTTATCCATGCATGAATTACCCTAACTTATGCTAAGTCCTAGCCAAATTTAGGTCAATTAAGACCTATGATTGCTGCGCAATCATAACCCCATGCCTAAATCTTACTAGTCCGTAGCAAATGCAAGACAAAATTATTTACAGCAAGGGTCCCTAAGGGACTGATTATTTTATCAAGTGTATGCATAGAGATTTTTCTCCTTTTTGTTTTCATCCTATGCTCTAGAAATCCAGACAATCGTGAAAGTGTAGCTATGTAGCTTTTGCAATGGATTGGAGTGAAAAATTGATTCACCTCTAAAGCCTGTACTTGACTCCTAGTAAAAATTCTAGCAGGATAGGCGGACTTCTTTCCTTGGGGTATTCAAAATATTTTATGAATTCCACCCCAGCTTTAGGCTTAGGTAGAGAATCTCTGAGGGAAGAGATTATATATTTGGTGGCTCACTCTCACTTGGTGCTACATGGAGACCAATACTGCAGAATCTAGATTCCCAGACTACTAAGTAACTCAACTCAGAGAAAGATGAGAAAAACTATGCTCCCTTTTGATTCCTTTGTATTCATTCTCCCTTTCTCTTTTTCTTTTTCTTTTCTTTCTTTTTCTTAAAGCTCTCAACCTCACCAGATACACATATATGACCTGTATTTGGTGGTCGCACTAGGCATTAACATTTTAATTGAGTTCTCATAACCCTAACACTAAGCCAAAATTCCTCAGCTAGTATTCGGGCGGTCAGAAATGCATGAAAAAAAGGTTAAGGCTATATTTAGTGGTTCTCAAATTTATTTGGTGGTATTGCCTCAATGCAACTCAACTAAATATTCACTCTTTTCTTTTCTTTACTTTTTCTTCCTTTTCTAATTTTTTTCAATTTTTCTTTCTTTTCATCAATTTTTTTTTAATTTCTTTTTTTTTTCTCAACATAACACATCCATGAACTTTATTGAGCCATTATTAGGGATTGGTGGTACTCAAGGGACATTGGGTGGCTTACTTGGTGGAAGTGCCTACTCACGGCACCGGGAGAGACAGATAGGATGGTGTATTTCTGACCTTGGCATCAATACCCTCCTTTAGCCAAGGATTCCGTAAAGAATGGTCGTAACGATCCACTTTAGCCCTAGTTTTTTGAAAACTCGCTCTCTGCGTATTTGCCTTATTTGGTGGCTCTCAATATTTTGCACAAAAATGTATATGCAGAAACCAAGAGCGAAAACCATGCCTAATCTTTGAGTATCATCACCTAATTATCTAGGATTTCGGATTCCTTGCACTAATCTTAGAGCACCAGTACACTCTACTCTCATCTCACACTATTTGGTGGATTTTTGGAAGAAAATCTGCCTGACTCCTAAAACATTGTGCAGGGGTTTAGGAAAAGAAGCATTGGTTCTTCTCGACGGACTGAAGATGTTTATCAGCCTTCACCGTGAATCCATTGTAAATTCTATGTGTGTGTGAAAAATTATACTATATTCCAGATTACAGGAATCAACTAGAGGATAAAATCCCTAATGCATTATCTTAATAAAATAATCTTATTCATGAATGTAATATGTATATATGCTATAAACAAGTAACCTCGTATAATTTATACTTCGTGAAATTCCCATATAGGGTTACATTCAGCTTGACCCTAAATTTAGAACAAGAGGTGAGCAGGTGAGTCAAAAATGGCTATTGCGGATGATTTCTAGCTTCAATGCGAGCATTGGAGATGGAGTCGGTTGTTCTTTTATTTAGGGTCCTAAAGTACATTTGACATGCAGCTCTGAGGCTTCTCCTAAATGTTGGCATAAAAATTTTCAATTTTGTTGTATCTACCCCCCCATGCCTAAGTTCTTGCATGTCCTCATGCATGAATATAAAAGAAAATGAATACAGTAGGGAGAGAATTGGTAGAAATCACCTGTAATTGCTCATGAAATTATACATTCAGCATCAGCCAACCTGTCAGTATGCAATATGCAGAAAGGAAATATGCTTAAAGAGAAATATGATATGTATAAAAATGGTTATGTATAAGGTGATGGTAGAATGTGAGGTAGATGCTGAGTTTATCGCCTCCAGCTGGGTGAAAACTCAATCGGATGCATCAGTTTAGCATAGGAGTCGGTCAAGATTAAGAGAAAGATGTGCTCGTATGCTCCTAGAATTAGTGGTCAGGAGATGCAAACCAGCTAATTGTGCACCCCTACTCCAAAAGGTCTAGCTATAAGAAAGTGTGGAGTGGTGGTGGAAAATAGAGGATAATTAGAGGGGGGATCATGATGTTGATTGAGCTATTTATCATGTCTCACAATTTAGGAGGAAGTTGCTGAGGGAATAGATCAACATGTATCTCAGAACCAGAGTCTGAGTCATTGGGGTCTTCATAACGATAGTTGACATTAAAGATCATGCCCTCTCCAGGCTCTGGATCATATGGGGGTATCCGTGAAAGTAGAAGAACTGTGGGTAGGTTACTGAAATCCACATCATAAATTACTTCATCCTCATCAATACTCATCTCTAATTCATTGGAGGTTGACTATTCAGGCTCGGGGTCGAGCCATTGACTATGATGATAGGTGCATCCCTAGCTGATTCTGCTTAAAGCTTCACCCACATATGCATTGGATTCCTCAGTAATTCCCGCCTCAGGTAACATATTTATTTCTTCGGTCAAAACATCCATAGCTACTTCTGGTCTTCGGATGTCAGCATCAGAGATAGAAAGTGTCATTTCAAAATCTCTAACATTGGAATTAGGTATGTAGGTGAAAGAAGAAGAGTGCAGATCAGAAGATGTTGGCTCTAGCATAGGTTCACCTACAATGGGAAGTGGCCTAGTTTGATCCGTAGTGTCACATGTAATGTTTGCCTCAAGATCCATATCCTCAACTAGATCTACTTCCCTTATCTCAGTTGGGTTTTCTAACCCATTAGGTATCTCCTAGGATTTAGGATAATCCGATTATGGCTCGATCCTGGAGATATCAGTCCTTTCCTCCTCAATTTCCTGAATGGAGTTCTCAGACAAACCCATTCGGCATACTTCCTGCTCCTGTCTTTTATCCAAGCTAGATTCTTCTTCCCCTGAGTGATCTTCGAACATCTACTCCCGAGAATCTTCTCTGTGTTCTTCTGGCATAGTCATTTCAGATTCTTCGAGGTCTTCACAGCTATTTCCCACTTGATATCTCAAAAGTAGTAGTTCTTGAGTTTCCCAATTTTGTCCAATTAGCCTTGTTATCTCTGTTGTTTCCCGAAGGAGCTCCATCACAGCTTGTTGATGCCGAATCCAGCTTTGTCTTTGGTTCGGCTTAGTGATAGCTTGGATTTCGTGTAGATAAGATCTGACCTTTTCCTTAGTGCTAGCTATAGCTTTTTAGATTCTGTAATGCGGTCGCATATGCAGCGGTAGCGCTTCAAGGGTTCCATGGGGTGAATCAGGTCTACCCATATTCCATGGGTGAGAAGCAGGAGTATGAGATCCAAATCCTAGGTTATAAGATGCGATCCTTTGAGGGAACGACTGGTATGGGTCATAATATCCAGGGTCAGGATATGGGTTAACCATTTCGATAACGCGAGGAGAAGGATCAGGCAAAGCGAAAAGTCATCTTCGCCTGATTCAGTGACTCGAGCTCTCAAATAAGCTCGTGGGTCCAGCTCTTCAAGATCGTGATTAGGTCCAGATCTAGGGTTAGCCATTGCGGCTAAGCGAGTAGAAGAAGTGTGGGGAGAAGTAGGTTCTAGCGAGGTGAATCGCCTCCTTGGGAATGGCTCCCAAGGTCCAACTAAGTGAGGTCAAAGTGACCTCCTTCCTCGCATACACCACCCAACCCCTAGGTTGGTGTGGCCAAGCAAGACAATGCTAAGGCCCTGTCAATTAGATGGACCTTACGGATCAGATGACCAGATTTTTCATTTTAGGTTTTAATTCCTGAAGAAATTCGTTGTACAACCAACTGAAAGTGGTTCCTACCTCTTGGCTAACCCAGCCAAGAGGTTGAAAACACCCAGTAGTATGACAACGAATTCAGGTTTTATTTCGTGTTTAAAAATTTGTTTTAGCCCATTTTCTTCAGTTGGGGTTTTGTCTTTGTGAGTGGCCCACAAGATGACCAAGCTCACCGACTAAGTGCTAGACCTGATTAATTCTAGGTTAGCCCAATTGTGGTCTCTAAATTTTAACCATAAAGATTTACACTAAGGTTCATGCAATTCAAGGGTTTTGTTCCGTTTCAGCAGACCACAAAATAAAATTCATTATCTGACAATAGTTGGAATCCAACTAACTTTAAAATTTTCAAGTATATTCCTTTTTCACTTTTATTTCCAAAGAATATTTTTTCGGAATTTTTACTTTTTCAACCAAATTTTTAGCGATTTTTGAATGTCGTAGAGTCAGATCTGGAATTTTTACCCCTGGTTGGTTTTTAACTTTGAAACAGTACCAAATGACCTTCAAAAATTTTGGAAAAATATGGAAAATAAAGCCAATGATGTCAGCTTTCAAACCCACCACTTTTAGTCAAACAGATTCGCGGATTGCTCGAAATTACTTTTTGAAATTTAAAAAATCTTGAATCTAGGTCAGTCTGACCCACATACACTTCACGAATTTTAAAACTTTTATACTTGGAATTTTTTCAGAAGAATGGTGGTGTTTGAAAGATGCTTTCAAAATGAAGGTTTGCCATGAATTTCATAATTTTTTGCTTACCAATTTTTCAGCAATCGAATTTTTAAATCAAACATGAAATCTGGCAGAAAATCAGAGGATGGTAGAAAAGCTTTTAAAGAGGGTTTTGGGTTTGAAATTCAAGCTTTCCATCAAAAATGTTTTTTTTTTTTGAAAACTTTTGCAAATTTTTTTTTTCAAAAAGAATTTTTCAAATGATTCAAAGAAAATATCTCTTCTTTTCTTGCTTTTTTTTCAAACTAACCTAGGATTTAAAAAGAAACCTAATCTAGATTTTTTTTCAAAATTTTTTTTATTTTTGATTTTTTTCCTTTTTCACAAAATTGAATAAAGATTTTCTTTTTCAAAAGAACTTGTATAAAGTAAATCTACTCCTAAGATTAAAAAAGGAAACCTAATCTAAAGAGAGTGTGATGTGCACCTGATTTCTTTTCTGCGCTCATTGTGTGCGTAGATCCTGTTCTTTTCCATTTTTCCTGCACATCCAGAAACAAAGTAGAGGCAAATTTTTCAGTGATAGTTTCAAAGATCGAAATAAAAAAGAATGACGTTGCCTCCCCGGCAATAGCGCCATTTGCTTGGGGCTCGTAGAGCGCATTTTTGCTAGGAAAATGTCATAGTAGAGTGCGCAATATGATCAAACAAAGATATTAAATAAAAGATAATGAGACTTGAGTCACGGTCGTTCGTCTATGAGAGGTGTTTGTTTTACTTTTGAATTCGATCTTTTACTGCTCTACTCTGTTTAAAATCACACGCTGATTTATGATTATTACCTATTGAAGTCGACATGCTTAGTTGCAAGTATATCAGGAATTGAACATAGGCAACATTAATCCCACAAAAGATATTGCAATGAGCTCATGGTGATTCTCAACACATAAACATATATATATATATAAAATATATTTTTCATTCATTCATTTGGAGAGTGGTTGCAACATGAACTTTTAGAGGAAAGCTTGTACACGAATGCTTAAAAATGTAAAGCTAGCTTTCAAAAAATGATCGCATACAAGAATCTACGGAGGGATTTTGCATGCATCATTGGGGGAGAATAAGGGATACACTACTAAGCAGTAAATGCAAAGAGCTAGCTTCTAATCTATCAGAAGTGAGGGCATTCGGAGGTGGGCTCCGATGGCCTTGGAGTGGTGGAGAGGAGAAAGAGGGGCGGCCAATGGAGCTTAGGTCGGCCCTTGGAGAGAGGTTGGAGGAGTGATCCAGCATCCTGGCATGGTGTCCTTCATGGTGGTGCTTAGCTCGTGGAGATGGAGTGGAGATGGTGGTGGCTAGCCTAAGTGGAGGTGGATGGAGCCAAGCAAGTATGGCCAAAAAGTGGATGGGTGAAAATGGCCACCCCTTAGGTCTTTTTATAGACCTAAGGGAAGCTCTCTAGAGAATTATGGAATTCTCTAGAGAGGTCTATGGTGGGAGCTCGTGGGAGCTCATGGGAGAGAGAGGGTGGATGGTGGTTTTTAGATCCACCAAATGTGGATCTAAAAATTGAATGGCTCTTAGTTGCTAATTTTGGCTACCAATGCAACAACACATGGTAGATAGTTATAGAGAACTCTAGGCTAGATATTTTTGAGTGGATGGTGTGCATGGGTGTGTGTGGGTCGAAACCTAGGTGGCTAGGTTGGTTAGGTTAGGTTCTGGTGGGTTTATGTCAAGGTAGGTCTCAAATTAGGGTTGTAAACCTTAATTCAGTAGGGTAAAGTGCAATTAAACTTAATACTGGTTTAATTGGATATGTGAAAACTTAATTGAGAGTAAAAAAACTCAATTAAGTCAGGTCTAGGTCAATTGGACTCTCACTTAGTCCAATTGGACAGTGTGTGCTGAGATCAGGACTCAATTAGACTCAATGAGTCCAATTGAATGGGCTGATGGAATTGACTAAGATCCAAGTCAATTCGGTTTAGTGAGGACCTAATTAGGTCCTTAGGGAGGTCTAGAGGTGATGTACTAGGGTTAAGGCACCTTAATTTAGGTTCCTATAGGGTTGGAATTGGGTTTAGGGACCTAGAGATCCAAGATCAAGGCTTGAATCTCAAAATAGGAACTGGAGAGTAGTATCAGATGTCTAATAATAGAGTAAGATGTCTTATACTCAAAATTCAAAAGTCCAGACTTGTTGTCTGGACATCCAATCAGAGTTGGGAAGGATTTTGTGTTCTGTTTTGGGTTTTTTGCAGAAATTGGATGTCTGACAAAGTGTCTGGACGTCTAATAACACTGCAGAAGTTGGTTTGAGATGTGCGGGAGATGGCTAAGGATCCTGGATGTCCTATAACTTATCTGGACGTCCAGATAAGGGTTGGAACTAGGATTTTAATGTTTCTTAAAGTACGATGACCCAATCTAGGGGTGGCTAAGGCTTGGGTAGGTCACTAGGCTATCCTAGGGCTAGGATGGACCTAAGCTCTTCCATTTTACTACTTTATTCCTACTTAATAGAATAACAAACCTTAACTCCCTTACATCATTATTAGTACATCTAATCTATGTCTTCTACTCTAGCTCTGCTGCAACATCCATTATTCCTGATCCAGCTTCTGATCCAGCTCCTGATCAGCTTATTCCCTGCAATTGACATAATGCACTTAATCAGCACATTATAACATTATTTTATGCATAGCTAAAGGAAAGCAGTAAAGATGTAGATAATGCTTATGAATGCATGAATTACCCTAACTTATGCTAAGTCCTAGCTTAATTTATGTCAATTACGACCTATGATTGCTATGCATCACTACCCAACTCGTCCATGACTCAAAAATGACTCCAAGTTCTAAGCATCTAGTGAAAAGAGTGAAAGAATCATTAGGCGGCCGTTAAAATGGACTTCAGGTTTCTATGACTTTAGGCGACCTTGCCTAGAGGTTTATCTTCTTGAAGGGTAGCTTTCTCCCTACTTCTTTTGTTTATGGGGTCAACACATGGGCGAACCAAGTGTATATCACCCCGGTTTATTCTACTTCCCCACTTCTTCCTTAAGTGTTTTTGGAATTATTGTGCATTTTTGTGAGTTGAGCTCTAGACAACCAACCATTGGGCTGTTGCCCACAAAAACTTACCAGTCATACTCGTGCGGTGAACAGTGGTTTTATTTTTTTTTTCTCCTTTTTCTATATATTTTTTTTCTTTCTTCTTTTTCTTTTTTTTTTTAAGTTGGTGGCTTCCTTGATCTAAGATTTACTTAAAGGTAGTATAACAGAAATGGTCTTATGGCTAGGCTCTAGACAACCGGCCGATGAGTTGTTACCACTAACAACTTACCTGCCATACCACCTTAGATAGTTCATTGGCTACCCAATTTCTGAAGAAACCGTCGAAAAGTGAGTTAGTGCCAAAAGTGTGCAGATGTTTAGGCTTAAAGTCCCCTCAAATCAGAGGGCGGGTTGATAAGTCGTTTACTTATCACTCCAATTTATTTACCAAATTAAAATAAGATTGACTTGGCGAGGACTCGAGATTAGGTCCACATTCTAGTGGACACCTAGGCTAATTAAGCCTAAAGACCTGAAGAGTCTAAGTGTTTAGGTCCTCTTATATCATTTCCTAAAGTTAATAATGCCTAAAAGCCTAAGTTCTCTTTCCCTAATTCTATTTTCTTTTTTTTTATCTTTTTGAATTTTCATTCTTTTTTTAAAAAAATAAAAAAGAAACTAAACGAAATTCTTCGAAGTTAACAAAATGATTTTAGGATAAAGATTCCACCCTCCCATGCCTAAATGACGGAATGTCCTCATTGTAAAAATAAAGACATGAAAAGGACGGAGTAAACAGAATATCACCTGAATTTTGTGACAACCTGGTCAGCTCTGTAGAGAGAAAAGAGTATACACACGCACTAAGTTTAATGCCTGCAGCTAGGCATAATATACATATAAAGAAGAAATTGAGAATTCATAAGTGTAAGTCAGAATCAAAATAAAAATATTAATCCTCAGACCTGCCAATAGAATATGTCCACAAATGTGGACCAAGTTATGGTGTAGACCCATGCCCCAAGGTCAAGTGGTTCTCAGGTTCTGGATGAAAATCACCTAGAACTTAAGATTATTGTGTTTGAAGGGTCGGGCATGCTATTTTGTGGTGTGCAATGCAAGACCAAAGTGTCGAACAACGAGTAAAGATGGTTCAATAGGTTCAGAAGCCCTGTTAACATTCAGCTCAAAAAAATAATCAGTTATTTAGAGCTTTGATTGCACATGAAATATATCACAAGGGTCCTCCTAGAAAGTAGGTGGTTTCAAGTCAACAGGAACCCTTAGATCCAAAATCAATGTTCCCTCAGAATTAGCTTCCCAAATTTTTAATTCCAACTTCCTATCCTCTAAAATAAATGTTTCTAGGACCTCCAAATCGTTGTACACCACATCTAAAGTGCCCAAGTCCAACAATTGTGGCTGAAAAAGGATTGACTTGGGTTTCGTGATCTCAAAAATATCATCATTCATTTATTTAGGGTGTGTTTGAGGAATGGGGCTACTGATTGAACTATCAACATTCGAATTGTCCAAGTTAGCCCCAACATGATCATAATCTTCAATGATCAAGCCATCAAATAGTTCGTCATACTCCTCAAGCCCGATTATCTCACTAAAATCCTCTTCCATATGTTCAAATGAGACTTCACCAAAAGATTCTTCACCGTCAGAATCAAAGAATTCATGATCCTCATTTATATATGTCTCAAAATCGATTGTCATTTCCTGGTTCAAAGAGACATTTTTCCTCACTCCCTTGCTCGGGGATCTCGGGTGAATCAATTAGTTCATCCTCAATGGGTTGCTCTAGCCCAACCTGGTAATCCCTGGTTTAAGAAAATGTATCCCCCCCGATAGGCACCTGTGTGGGTTGTGACATTGTCTCTCCAGAAGGGGTTTCATCTTGAGAATCATCCCAAGATTTGACTAGGGCAACCACAAATTTTATCCTCAACTTCAATAATTTCCTAAGTAGAAACTCACCCAGGTCCCTATCCCTAACATTTTGGAGCAAATCCAATAGAGAAATATTAGGTTCATCAATCATTTTGATCATAGGCTCCAATACTTCAGTGCATGGTGTTGGCTGAGCTTCTAAAGATTGTATAGTGTTCCTCAAATTAGCCAATGCCCTATCCTGGATCTGGTTCACTTGAACCGACTAGCTCGGTTTAGGGTTGGGTGGGTTCGAGTTAAATCTTGGGGAGTCAATATATCGAGGTTCTCGGGTCCGTCCCTGATAGTAGGTTGTTTCAGGTTGTTTAAAGGATGGTGGTGACCTATATTCAGTGGAATACTGGGGAGGGTAGGTGTTGTAATCATTATATCCTTCCTAATTGTATGTCGGGTTGGTTTGGTGATCAAAGGATGAAGATTTATAATCATTGTAGCTCTGGGAAGGATAATAATCATAGTCTTGTTGTCCAGGGTTAGGACCTGGAACTAAGGTCCGTATTCATATCCCCAATCAAAGTCATCCCAAGTAGTGGATGCATAATTACAAGTCAAGTTAGAATAGTAATCATCTTGGGGATAAGTGGTGGTAGGAGGATAGGATGGGAAATGATGTAAGAAGTGGAAGGATACATGGTAGAATAGGAGGGAAAACAGAAGAGAAAAAGGTGCCCTGCAGTACAAGCAATAAACTTTCTCCTTAGGTGGGTTAGCCTAACGACCTATAGACTCCCTGGATCCACCTTGAGATTTTAAATGATTCAGTCTACTTTTATCCGATCAATCCAACTAGTTAGAAGGAGAGACTAGGGAGAAGGTTCTTCCTTTGGCTTACACCTCTGGTTCCTAGTGTACCCCCCAACCGTGGTCGTTTGCTGCTACTCCATTTGCCAGACATCAGATGGACCAGCAGAAGCAGATTAATCGAAAAAAATCTCAGTCTGAGCCCCAAAGAGCGAATCAATCCTTAAGGGCAACATCTACTTAGTTTTAATTAAGCTTGGTATGATTAAGCTCTTGGAATGTGATGGGCCCTTTAGATGGGTTGTGCCCTTAATGATCAGTTAAAATGTGTGTGCATGCATAACCAGGGTTTGCAAACAAGGTTATTTGATGATGTGTCTTTTAGGGTTTATCCTTGTTTAGTAGCTTTTAGGGTTTACTCATAGGTATATTCAATGAAGTTTAGGAGAACACTCCAAGTTTTGAAAGCATGGGTGTAGATATGTTCCTTTAAAAATAAAAAATAATGTGGAGTGCCTGGTTCTACCCTAAGAATCAACCCTAAGTGGCAAGCTACTTGATGGATCACTTTTATCTTAAATGGTGCTGCCTAAATAGTTCAATCAATTGGCCTATTGCACCACTTAGTTAACACACAGAAATATGTTTGACCTATTTAGATTTCTACTTATTTGTGTGTTAAGTGTACTAGGTCCACAAGTCCGATCACTGTTAAGTGGTAGAATCGATGTGATTGTGCACCTTAGGGTGAGAAGTTGTGGGTGTTAAGTGTGTAGCTTTCGGAAAATCCCACAAGATAAGAGTATTTTTTTTGTTTTTTTTATATATGAGGGTTGAAATGAGTGGAGGTGGCAAACAAACAACCAAATCTATCCTAGGGTTTATAAAATGCACCTAAGTTGATGTGGGTTTGAGTTATTAGTGTGGTGAATGAACTAGTGGGTGGGGGTGGTAGAGATAAACTTACAAAACCTTCGTCCGCACATTTCTCCAATCTAACCGCTTTCTCCCACCTAGGAAGTGTACCAGCAATCACAGCAAGATCGTAGGAAAAGTGAGATAAAAGTTTGGAAAGGCGGAAAAAAAATGCAAGAGAAACCAAAGAGGATTGCCTCCCCAGCAACGACACCAAAATGATGCGGGTGTGCTTCGCAAATTAAAATCAGGGTTTGGAGGACCTATCGTCGTAGCTCGCAAAATGTCTATCAGATAAAATTTATAATCAAAACTCAAAAAGTGAGTCCTAGGTCCAACACTGGGAGGTGAATGTTTGGTTTTGAAAATTCGTGTTTTGCCTTTATTTATTTTTGGTTGTTTTTATCTTTTCTACTTTTTTTGTATTTTTATCAAGCAAGAGATTAGGTTGATGAAAACTTTATCTACATGCAAAAATATATTAGAAATAGGGAGAAAGAGAGAGAGAAACAATCATCAATTCATGAAGAATTATTTATTACAACTACGAAAGCATAAAAAGATAAAATGAGGTGAAAGAAATCCCCCTCGGTGATCACTCGGATGACGACTTGCTCTGACGACGCCTGAAGGAAGGTGGTGACAAGTGGGAGAAAGGAGGATGGAGCTGGATGACAGAGGATGAGGAAGGATGATGTTGCAGTGAGGATCTTCTTCCCAAAGGGCAGTGAGAGGATGGCCACAGGATGCTCCACAAATGGGGATGAGGGGTGGGAAAACTATTTGGTTTTACTCTAGAAGAGCATCCTAGGCTTGTGACAAGTTCTCCTTAGAGACTTGGAGGTGGTGAGTTGAAGAAAGGAAGAGATGAACAAAAATGGGAGGGGTAAGGGTCCTTTTATATTGGAGGAAAGAATCAAATTTGTATACAGGACATTTAGTGATGGTCATAAACGCCATTGATAATCCACCACAAACGTCACTGAAGATAGCCCATGCGCCCATGCTACTACTGCTCTGGCACGCACTCCGCATGCCGTGTCGCATGCCTCCGCATGCTATGCACCTGCATGAACTGCTGCTGCGTCCATGCACGCCCGTGCTACTGTGCACGTGCAATGGTGCGTGCGTGCTCATAGGCAGCCTGGGTTGTGCCATGTGGTGCGATTTGAGTCGTCCATCTTCTTTTAAGTGTAAGGGCTGCTACAGAAGTTGAATTGAGTTGATTTTTGTGCCGTTGGGATACGATCGTCGACCCAAATCCATCTGCACGATCGGGTTTGTCGTTTGAAGCTTTGAATTATGTCACCTAGTCCCTTGGCCATTGCTCTTCTTTGGATTGCATATGGTGCTATGGGACTCCGATAAAGGCTATTTCAGAGGCATTGGACTTCGATTGTCGTCCTGATCAGATCCGTATGCTCAGATCGTCAATCCGAGGCTCCAAAATAAATCTCCTTCTCTCCTAACCAGAAAAATAATGGAATTAACCTAAAATATACACAACTACTCTAAATGCAGAATCATGCATGCTATGCAATATTTATAATATGGAATGCAAATCTAAGCCTAGGAACATGCCCAAATAGGCATTTTAACCTAAATAGATGTGTCTATATCAGTCCTGGTAGAAGGTAGGTGGTTTCAGGTCAACGAGAACACTTAAATCTAAAATTCCATTTCCCTCAGAATTCACTTCCCATAATTTAACTTCTAAACTCCTCTCCTCTAAAATTAAGTGTTTGGTTTCCAAGACCCCTAGCATATTATTCACTGCATGTGATTTACCCAAGTTCAAAAATCATGGTTGAATCAGAATTGACTTGGGTACATTGATTTGAAAAATATCATCATTCAGTTCTTTGGGGTGTGGTTGAGGAATGGGTCTACTGATTGAGTCATCAATAAATCAGGATTCCAATCCTCCAAGTTAGCCCCAACAGAATCACAATCTTCAATTATCAGGCTATCAAATGATTGATCAAGTTCCTTTAGCTCGATTGTCACACTAAAATCATTTTCATTAGGCTCAAATGAGACTTCACCTAAAGATTCCTCATCCTCAGAATGAAAGAATTCTTGATCTTCATTTATATATGTCTCGAAATCATATGTTGTTCCTTGGTCTATAGAGACATATTTTTCCTCGCTCACTAGCTCAGGGGCTCAGGTGAGAAAATCGATTTATCCTCAATGGGTTCCTTTAAACCAACCTAGTCATCTCTATGCAAGCACCTCTATTTTGATGCACCAAAATTATGCTTATAGCAAGACTACCATTTCAGGACTATCTCAGATTAAAGCATTAAAGTGTCTTTCAAGGCAAGAGCAAATAGTTGCTGATGTGTCTCTTTTTATCTTTATTTGAGTCTACGACATTATTGTAAAGAACCTCAAATAAAATTCAAAAATGGATTTTTCACGTATCTTTTCAAAACCAATCTTTTAGGGTTATTGATTGACCAAATTAGTTAATTGATCAATCAAATCCACTTGATCAACCAACCAACTTTATTAACCGATCAAATCAGCCCATTTTAGGAAGTTGAGAAATATTCATTTGATACCAAGTTAATTGACCGATCAATCAGTGATCAACCAACCATCCTAATTGATCGACCAAATTGCCTCTTGATTGAGCAATTAACCTTAATTGATAGACCAATTTAATTACTTATTCAGGAGAAACTTCTAGTATAAATACAGATCGTACGCAGCCCATCTTTTCATAACTTTAAAATAGAAATATCATTCCAAAGTAGAGCTTCTCATGCTTGTTCCAAAGGCTTCTACACCCCATTGTTCACGTTCTTCAAAAGCACAATGCCTCGAACCTCTGCGAAAAAGTTTCAGTTTGATCTTTTATTAAGGTTCCACAGAAGTTATTTCTATTACTCTATTTTGTTATTTTGATTTACGGATCCCAAGTTTGTTGGGAAGATCCGTGGTTGTTGCTTTTGCTTCTCTTCAGGATAAAAAGGGAAGTGGTTGTAAGAGGTTGTGCCACCCTCGATTAAGTGGTACATTTAATAGATTGACTAGCTTGGACTAGTCAGAAAAATCCTCAGTTGGGAGGCTTAGGTAGTGGTTTTCACCCGGATTGGGTTTCCACTATAAATTAGGTGTACTCTACACATGAATCTCTGGTGCTTTAATTTTTTTTATCTGTGCATATATTTTAAAGCAATACACCCCTCTAGTATTTAGTTGCGATCAACAGGATATTCTCCTAATCTCACTTGGTTTCAGAGCCTAGTTGTCCAGAAATTGTCAAAGTCATCTGTCGACACATACGCTGAGGGCAATCCGTTGTTCGTCCTCCTCTCTTTGATGGGACGAACTGCAGATGCTGGAAGACTAGGATGCAAATCTCCCTGGAATCAATGGACTATGAGGTATGGGATGTCATCACCTCCAAGTACACTCATCTTGAAATCAAGGAAGGAGTGGCAGTGGTACTAGATCAAAAGAAGATGGCAACCCACAATGCTAAAGCCCTGAATGCAAAATCATGCGGGCTTTCGAGAGCAGAATTCAACCTTATCTCCGCTTGCAAGATAGCCTATGAGATCTGGAGCATCCACAAAGTCAGCCATGAGAGGACAACTAAGGTAAAAGAAACTCGAGTAAATTTACTAACGTAGAATTACGAGCTTTCTAGGATGAAGAAAGTGAGTCAATCAAGGAGATGTTCACGAGGTTTATGGACATCATAAACTCTCTAAGAAACCTAGATCAGGAGATCAAAAATGAAGCCTTGGTGAGAAAGATACTTTGATCACTCACCAGTGATTGGGAGACCAAGACTACAGCCACATAGGAGTCGAAAGATCTGTCTACCCTAAAACTAGATGATCTTATCAGAAGCCTTATGGCCTACAAAGTTCAACTTTAGCACATCAAGGAACTTGAAGATGAAGGAATAAATAAGAAAGCTACGGCCTTTGAAGACATTCAATAATCTGAAGAAACTTCAAGTGGAGAAGAAGAGGAAGATATAACTCCTTTCCAGAAAATTCAAGAAGTTCCTCAAGGATAAGAAGAACTGGAGGAAGAAGAAAGAAGAAACCAGGAACGATGCGGTCATTTGTTACAACTGCAAGAGAAAGGGACACATCAAGAAGGAATCAAATAAGAAGAAGAAACACTTCAAAAAAGATGGAAAGAAGAAAGCTTTTATTGCAACTTGGGATGAGTTAGACTCAAGTTCATAGGAAGAAGAAACCTCAGGAGAAGAAGCTCTTCTCGGTCTTATGGCACTAGAAGATGAGGTAACCTTTTTTACCCAAGATGAATGATTAGAAGTATTCTTTGAGATGCATGATATAGAAAAATCATTAAAATTAGAAAACAAAAACCTAGTAGAAGCATTAGGTAAAGAAAAAGCATGAAAAGAAGTACTTGAAAATCAAAACAAAGAGCTATCTGTTGAGATTACTGCATTAAAATCTCAAATAAACCACTTAAAGGTAGACTTAGATAAACTAAAAGAAAACTCTGTTATTCTGTTAAATGACCTAACTAAATTCACAAATGGAAGTAGAAACTTGCATAAATTGTTAGGAACACAAACCCAAATCACCACAAAATTTAGGTTGGGCTATATACCAAAAAAAAACCATGAAGCATCTAGTTCTAGCCAAAACAAGGAGAAAGGTTGCTTGCCAAAGTAGGGAACATGAACTAACCATCGTGGACCCAAACAAAAATGGGTACCAAAAAATATATTGCAATCTTGTTTTGTACGTCCTGTAGATTATAAAAAGTAGACTTTCCAACAAATCAATGGAACACTGAAGCCACTCTATCAAACAATGCCCCACAATCATAAACCAATGACAGGAAAGAGAAGAACGAAGGTGGATAATGGACAGTGGCTGTTCCAAGAACATGACCGACGAAGATGACCTATTCCTGTAGCTCAACAGCCAGGAAGGTGGTACAGTTATGTTTGGGAATAACCAAAAGGGCAATATTTTTGGTACTGGCCAAATTGATAACTCTTCTACCTCTTTTGTTAATGTGCATTTAGTTAATGGTTTAAAACAAAATTTGTTAACTATAAGTCAAAAATGTGATAAAGGGAATAAAATTACATTTACATAAAAGGTTTTAAAATTCATAATAAAGAAACAAAATAAATTATTCTTAAAGGAAATAGACATAAAGACATTTACACTGTAAACTTTGACAAATACTACAGTCTTGAATGTCTAGTCGTATCTGACGAGGAAGTAACACTTTGGCAAAAACAACTAGGTCATGTTCACATGGGCAACATTAGTAAACTTGTCAAACATGAACTTGTCAAGGGTTTGCCAAAGATCAACTTCAAGAAAAGCAAAGTTTGCAATTCTTGTCAAGTTGGTAAGCAAACCAAAAATCCTTTCAAACCAAAAAGGATGGTTAGCACTTCTAAACCCCTGGATCTACTTCACTTAGACTTGTTCGGATCAACCAAATCCAAAAGCCTAAGCGGGTGCAGATACTGTTTAGTCATAATTGACGACTTCCCTAGATTTACTTGGGTATCTTTCTTAAAAAGTAAGGATTAAACATAGATGCCTTTAGCAAACTACTTAGAAGATTACTGAATGAGAAAGGATCTGAGGTAATTTGGATCAGAAGTGATTATGGTGGAGAATTCGAAAATGAATCTTTTTCAAATTTTTGTGATCAATATGGAATAACACATGAGTTTGCCATCCTTAGAGCTGCACCTCAGAATGGTGTAGTTGAGAGGAAAAATAGGACTTTGCAAGAGTGTGCCCGCACATTGCTATGCAAGTCAAAGTTGCCTCGATATTTTTGGGCAGAGGCTGTAAACATTGCTTGCTATATCTAGAATAGAATCTTGATCAGACCAATCCTAAAAAAGACACATTTTGAACTCTATCATGGAGGAACACCTAGAATTTCCTACTTCATGATTTTTGGATGTCAATGCTTTATACTTAACACTAAAGATAATCTTGATAAGTTCGACGCTAAAAGCTCTGAAGGGATTTTTTTAGGTTATTCACCAGAAGTAAAGCCCATATGGTCTTTAATAAGAACTCTATTGTTGAGGAAGGCATGCATGTATCATTTGATGAAACATTAGTTAACCCTAAATCTTCTATAATTGATGATGATGGCCTAGTACATAATCCATCAAACATTCCAGAAGAGAATATTTCTAATGAACTACCCAGAGATGTCTCTTTTGAGAAAGCTCATCTTAAAGAATTGTTAATAGGAGAATTGTCAAAAGGAGTTCAAACCAGATCTTCCCTTATCACACTAGCCTTTACAGCCTTTGTTTCTCAATTAGAACCTAAATATGTTAAGGAAGCCTTCTCAGACAACTGTTGGATTATTGCTATGGAAGATGAGCTAAATCAATTTAAGAGAAATTAGGTATGGGAACTTGTTTCAAAACCTGAATCACAAACCATTATAGGAACCAAGTGGGTTTTTAGGAACAAACTTGATGAATCAGGAAATGTAGTTGGAAATAAAGCTAGTGGCTCAAGGATACAATCAAGAAGAAGGAATAGATTTTGATGAAACATGTGCTCCTGTTGCTCAACTAGTATCTATTAGAATGTTGCTAGATTTTGCAGCCCATATGGAATTCAAACTCTTCCAAATGGATGTCAAAAGTGCCTCTCTAAATGGATTCATCAAGGAGGAAGTCTTTGTTAAACAACCTCCAGGATTTGAAGATCTGAGTCATCCAGAATATGTATACAAATTAAACAAAGCATTATATGGTCTAAAACAAGCTCCATGAGCTTGGTGTAATTGATTAAAAACATATCTAATTGATAATGAATTTAAAATTGGTCAAATTGATCAACCTTATTTACCAAAAGGAAAGAAAATGATCTCTTAATAATTCAAATATATGTAGATGATATCATTTTCAGTGCTACTAATGATTTACTTTGCGAAGACTTTACAAAGGTAATGTAGGATCAATTTTAGATGAGCATGATGGGAGAACTCAAGTTCTTCCTAGGTCTTTAGATTGATTAGCTATCCTCTAGAATCTTCATATCTCAAACAAAATACACAACAAAGATACTAAAGAAATTCTCGACGGACAAAGTAAAAGGTAAAGAAACACCAATGGTAGCTTCTACCCAATTGAAAACTGATGACACAGTTTGAAATCAGTAGATTAGAAACTATATAGAAGCATAATAGGATCTCTATTATATTTAACTAGAAGTAGACCTGACATTCTATTTTGTACTTGTTTGTGTGCTCGCTTTCAAGTAAACCCTAAACAAACAAATATAAATGCTGTTAAAAGAATACTTAGATATCCAAACACCACACAAGACTTAGGACCTTTTTATTCGAACTCAGACACATTGGAATTATATTCCTTTTGTGACACTGACTATGCGGGTAGCTTCACAGACCGAAAGAGTACTAGCGGAACATGACAATTTCTTGGAAATTCCCTAGTCTCTTGGTTCTCTAGAAAGCAAAATACTATATCACTATCCACAACTGAAGTAGAATATGTAGTAGCATCTTTAGCTTGTCGCAACTATTGTGGATGAAATAGACATTACAAGTCTTTGGCTTATCTTAAAAGAATAACAAAATTTTTATGTGACAACACAAGTGCTATTAACCTATCCAAAAATCCACTACAACAATTTAGGACTAAACATATAGATGTTAGACACCACTTTCTTCGAGATTACATCTTAAAAGGGGATATCAATTTAGAATTATTAGCACAGAAAATCAACTAGCTAATATATTCACGAAACCATTACCAAAAGAAAGGTTTAATCAAATTTGTCACTCACTAGGCTTATCAAGATTAAAAGAACTTAATTAACTTGCCCGATGAATGTTTTTTCTTTGATCGTTCATTATTTCCCATTGATCAACCCATGAATTTGATGGATATCTTTATTTTGGCATGTATAACTTAACTTTTCTCAGAACATTTATATTCTATGCACTGCTTATCTAGACTCTTTATTTATGCATGAAGATTATCTCTTTCAGTTTTATGTTCCTCTATAGCTCTCTTATATTGCTTGATATTTCTGATGCATGAATTACATGTTTATGGTGGAGTTAAATGTAAAATTGATTGAGCAGCAATCATAGGCCCTACTTCGCTTGAATTAAGGTAGAACCTAGCTTAACAAGGGCATTTTGCACTCATACACATCGTACTTTGCATCCTAGATGATTTATATGTTTTAAATATAATAATGTGCTATTTGAGAGGTATTAATAATTGCAGGTAATTCAGGGCTGGGAATGACCGATCCAACCTTATGGATCTGCTCAGAACGATATGGGAGTCCAACGATTGCAAGATCACATCAATCAGACTCCCCTACCACCCTAGGGAGTCTGTAGAAGAGCAAGAGACAAGGGGCAAATTGAAGAATATCTGAACCTCAGATGATAAATCAAACCGCACGGATGGATCCGGATTGATGTTCGCAGTCCAACAGCAAAAAAATCAACACAGTCGGAGTCCTACATAATTAGATACAAGGAGAAGAAGATGGATGGTCATGATGCCGCCACGTGGTGCCATCATAGCCACCACCTCACCACACCTCAACTAAATATCATCCTTCGAGTGATGTGGGCCGTTGGATCTCCAACCAATGCCCACAAACAAGCCACGTTGCCCATCTTCAGTCACTTCATCGAGCGATGACAACATCTTGACCGTTGGATCTCCTTCTAATGGTCGAGGTAGCGTGCACCTCAAACAAACTTCCACAACAACTCGCACGTGTAGCATGGCGGAAAGCTTGCTTAACAACCACGCACGATGCGAGTTCGAGTCACGATTTGGGAGTTGGTCATGTGCAGAATAAATTCGACCAAAGGATCTTCATTGAGCGGCAACAGAGGCGGCCATGTGGCACATGTGGATGCAAGGGAGACGCAGACGCATGTGATAACACACGCGTCAAATCCTAATAGGTTTGATGGCGAGGTGTTCTTAGCCATCCGATCGTAAGATCGAACGGCTAAGAAGATTGAGCGTGTTTGGAGGCTGAGTGGTAAGCACGCGAAGGCAGAAGCGCTCACGGGAGAGTGGAGGCTGTGCAATCAAGATCCAAGGGTGCATGTTCCGCCACATGTAAGCTTCAGATTGAATTCATGAATGGAGAAGGATTTGGAGTGTATTTTTAGTCATAATCAGGTCCGTTGATCTCCCAATCAGTGGATCTAATCAACCTCAGGCTATTGCATGAAGGTAAGGTCCTCAATGCCCTAAATACCCTTCACAACAACTATTTTAAGAGGCCTAAGGGTCCCCTTTGAAGGCATCAAAAAAGAATTTCCTTCTTCTTCCTCCTACAACTCTTCTACCTTCTTCCCATCTTCTCCGTCACCATCTCTGTATCTTCTTTCGAAGTGTCCATTGAGCCACCTCAAAGGATCGTCGTTACTCTCCTCAACCACTCCAGAAAGCCACCATGGACCACCCGTGGTGCCCTTGTTCAGTAACAGCAGTAGTCTGTTTATTTGATGTTTTACTCAAATGCATGTGTCCAATTCATGTTCAATCTCTCCTTCTGATATAAATATTGTGATTGATTGTTCCTTCTACATAGTCTTTATATTTGAAACAAACACAAGAAATCAAAAGTGCTTTCTGCCTCCCTGTGATTGACCATGACTCACCAGTTTTGTAAATTTAGCTATCGAGACGTATTTCGCATTATACTACAACACATTTATCCCTTACATGATCTACGCCCAGAACAAATTAGAGGCTGATGAGACACTCATCATGATCTCTAATTACCCTTAATTAACTTGTCTTCCTAGTTAATTAGCTAAGGTTATGAACATATAGGGGTTAATTATAAAATAAGGATATTTAGTCAAGGACCTTAAAATAAGTTTAAAATGACATTTTATCATTCAGTTAACATTATTAATAATTTAGATAATAATTGGACTCGAAATCCTATTAATCATTCTCTTAATTAATAAGTTAAGTAATTTAAATATAATGTATACCTGAGTATATAATAACTTAAGTAATTTTACTTAATCTAATAAATTAACCTAAAAAGGTCAAAAATGTAAATTCAAGGTGTAAACATAATATTTACCTTATTTACTAACATATATAAAAGGTTGAAAAAGATCTAAGTTAAAATAAACCATCAAAACCTGGATTTACATTTTAGTCCTTACTTTTCATTACTGTCGGGTCCTTATTTCCCACATAGGTCCTTAATTTTTACTACTTTTATGTCCCTCTTCGTCTTCTTCTTCTTCTTCTCTAGCCAAACGAACGGCTGGTGGTAGAGAGACCCTACCGCGTGATCACCGCCCTGCCGACATCATTCCCCTTTGTCCAAGCTCTTGCAGCTTGCGCTCACCACCTCCACTTGATCCATCGGTCTGGATTAACTGGGAATCCTATTTTTCAGTGGGAGATAACCTCACCATTGTCGGAGACAACGACGGAGGTTAAGCTCCTCGAGCTCCTTCTTCGGCCAGACCCCGCCATTCTCTTCGCAACAAACTACTATAAATACTCCCTCACACCTCTGATTTTATTCAAGTTGGCTCCCTTCCCTCTTCTAACACTGTAGCCGACTTCGATAGGCTATTCGTCCAAAAGTCCGGCGACTTCCCATTCCATTTTCCAACTTCCTCCATCCATTTTAATCAACTAAGGAGATCCGCCGTGGTCTTCCGCACCTCTGACATTTGCACCGACCCAAGGATTCCTCCACTCCATCTCAAATTCGCCCGCTGGAGATCTTTCTTCAACCCTCTGATTTTGTCGTCCGCTATGAACCTTCGGCGGAACCCTATTGACCCCTTCGTCAAGGTAACAGTAGATTAGGAGTAGGCTAGCTTAGTTAGTTAGTTTAGTTAGTTAGATTAGAGTAATGTCAGAATTTAGTTTCATCTCCTCCAACTCCGGCAAGTTCCTTGAGCTCACCAGAGCTTTAATTTCATCTTTTTAACTCACTATACACCTTCCTTTATCTTCCATGACCATTTCTAAATCACTTAATCGTTTAATTGAATCACCTAATCGCCTAATTCATATCCCACCTCCATCGATTATTGACACTGTCTATGGTGACAGTATTATATCTAATTTCACCTTCACTGGGTTCTTTCATCATCTATCACCACTTATGAACCCTAATCGACACTAAAATACCTATTAATATCACATATAACTTAAACGCCCAAATTTAATTTACCTCCTGAGCTCGCTGTCCATGGCTGCTCAGGAATAGTTCAAACTATAAATTAAATATATATTTATGAATATAAACATCTGTTGACTTGATTTAACCTCTCAACCGAGTGGTTAAACAAGTCCTGAGCTTTAACTACTCAGATCTTTAAGAAAACAAACTTACTATCAAATCTTACAATTTAATGAACAAATGAGGAATTAAATGTGATACTGAGGTTCCTTGTAACCTCAGGATCCTTTTTGATTAAAAATGGTTAGTTTTGTCAATCTGTATACAATTTTTGCCATTTTCTAGACTCACCGAAGCTCCGACGAGCTCTGATGACCCAAAATTATGTTTCAGCCTCTAAAACTTGCTAAGAAGCTCTAGAATAGTATAATAAGGATCACTGATTGTTTTGAAGATATTTGTTTAAGGATTTAACCACTGGAGCTGAAGAATGAACTTCATCTTCCCCAACTCCAGCGGAGTTGGAGAAGTGTGATAAAAAGATTTAAGAAGCATTTAATGATCCTAGAAGCTTCAGTGTAATGCACTGAAGCTATTTAAACCTTTAAAACACTGTAACAATCTTCAAATAGTTCTGTCGAGTAAACATCTTTTCATGTTCAGGCGGCGAGCCTGAAGCCCTAGGAATTAAGGTCGGAACACAAATCTGAAGATCTGAATAAGTTTCTGAGGTTGAGGAGACTTTAATTAAGGCTTTGATTTCTTGGGAGGAAGCTTTGAATAGAAAGTCAATTTTTGTGCTTCCACAGTCAAACATGAATCTGATAATGGAGATCTGAGCTTGAATTATGGTATTGAGGAGCTTAAAATGTTTCTGAGATCTTGTTTGATGGTTTTAGAGTGATTAAAGTGAACTCAGGTTAATGAATGTTTGAGAATTTAGTTCCTATCAATTTGGGTTACTTTCGAACCCAAACCAACAGGAGAAGTATTTTGTTGAAATTTAAATTTAAATCTTGCCCAGATGAGTTGATTATAACCCTTAGAATTAATCTAAATCAATTAGAAATACTTCTAAGTGTCTGTTACACATATTGATGTCTGAAAAATCAAACTCTGAAGCTTTTAGAGAAATGGAATTAAGAACTTAAAACATGTAGAGACGTTAAAATAAGAGAGAGAAGTCCATCTAAGGACTCTACTGACTTAATTTCACTTCGAGGTTAAAAATAACCCGTAGGAACCCCTGATTTCATCTTTTAAATTGAAAAGCAAAACATCATTAAAATATTAAATTGACCTTGCAATTGTGTAGATTACCCTTAGAGCTTTCTAACAAACTTGAAATCACTCGATTTGTAGTTCTGGGTAGAAAGTTATGATCACTTGAATTCAGGTCTGAAAGGGGTAGGTTAGTCCCACATCGTTTATTCACGAGCGTACGCCTAGGGATAAAAATAATTTGTTTCTCTGGCTATGCAGTCGTCAGCGCTCGATGCACTGGTTATCGATTCCATCTGATCTGAGCATTGCATGTGTGTGTGTGCGGCCTTGTGTCTGCGGGTGTGTGCCCTTGGGGGCGTGTGAATGAGATTGTGCCCTGGGAGGGCGAGAGAGGCCTGGGAGGCCAGGTTGAGCCGAAATGGCTCAAGACTGTGAACCGTTAAGAAATGAACCAAAAACGAACCTAATTGAGATTAGGCACGGATCGAGTAGGGTCTGGTCCCACCCTTGTCTCCGGGTGCTGTGTATCCTCGAAAGGACCTCGCCGCAAATAAAATAACTTTTGGTTAAAAAAGTAAAAAAGCCTGATTCAGCTGAAAGTTTAAGGACTTAAGGTAAGGAGAAGCCGCTGAAGGATGTTAAGTTAAAATGCTAAGTGTTGAAGCTGAAAGGTTAAGGAAAGAAAAAGATAGGCACTAACGAAGGAAAAGAGACTTAAGGAACAAAGGAGAAAACTAAGGGAAGAAGAGAAGGTAGGAGAAGACTAAGGGAAAGAGAATAAGAGATAGGAAGAGAAGACAGGAAGAAAAGAATAAAGGTAAGAAAGAGAGCTCGAGAGAAGAAAATAAAAGAAAGAAAGAAGATAAGAGGCTGAAGAAAATAAAAAGGCATCAATACTTTGGAAAATAAATGACTTTTTCTTGAATAATTATCTTTTTGTTCTTAATTGTAAAAAGGCATGTTTTAATAGAATAACTTTTAATTGCCTCAATTTCTTGGAATGAAATTGAATTGAAAAGCTAACATGTTTACTTGTTAATAAAGTGCAACATTGAGTAAATATGTTTTGCATATGGAATTTTGTATATTCTTTATAGTTTAAATATTTTGAAAAAATTCATGTTTTAAAAATCAACTTTGTTATACCTCCTAAACTTATAGAGCAATAAAAGAAAATTAGTGAATTTGGAGAAAATTATTATACCTCCCAGTGAACGACCAGGACTGAACCAGTAAAAATTTATAAAATGTTAGGTTAATTCGACCCTATACTACACAACCGACACAACTTCGTGTTAACCTAAGTGATTTTTTCTACCTTTAATTAAGTGAAATTAACATAATTACTGAGTTGAGTAAAATGCACGCATCAGCTCCAATTTGGTTTCATCTCTAAGATAGTATTTTTGTGTGCATGTTGAACCACACGAAGTGGCGAATGAGGCAAAGTGGGCACTGCAAATATTAGGTGCACACATTCTTGTTGGAATCTCAGCCAGAAATTGATTGGCATCTTTAAAATTCAATAGATATGCTTCTTATGCTCCAAAAATTCTGAAATTTGAACTAGAACTAGATTTTCAAATTATCTTTCTAACGCCACCTTTCTTGAAAAGAAATTCCATTTGTGGAAATTTTAAAAATTCGTAGAGTACATACGGGTTAGAATGCCTAAAAATAAAACTTTTATAAAATTTAGAAATTAATTCTGACCAACATACAAATCGGATTTAATTACGATTTGTGGGGTTTGAAAGATAATAAAATTAGGTTTCATTATCATATTTTTAATAAATTTTTGGAGCATATTTTGTATTATTTCCAACAGAAAAGTCAACATGAGTTCTAAATCATAGATTTGGCCCTTGGTTCATTAGAAATTCATAACTACTTGTTGGAAATAGTAAAATTTTTTGAAAAATACTTACTAAAATTCTTATTAAAAATGGAATCTTCTTACCAAGTTTCAAATCATTTAGATTCCATCTTACTTGAGAGTATACAATTGAATTGTGGTCTTCAATTTGGAAAAACTTAGAAGCAAATTAGCCAATAGGACCGCATTGGACTAACTTGGACTCAGTCGAGCCCAAGAGTTAGTCAGTGAGGCGAGTCACCTTGTGGACCGCCCATCATTTACTGAATTGAAGAAATTGGTTAAAGAAAAAATTTCACGAAAATATATCAAATGACCTGCATTTGGCTTGAAACAACTAGGTAGTTTCAACCTCTAATGCAAAACCTGGTGTCTAGGCCTGCAGGGTAGCGTCAAATGACCGTGGCTACAGGGTAAAGGAACCGGAGGCAAAAGTTGAAGGAAGAACCTTCCTTGTAGTCCCCTCGTAACCAGCCTAGCTGGGTTAGCTTGAGATGCAAGAATTCCTTGTAGTCAATCTCTCGCCGAATTTTTTTCAATAACACGAACTTAAACGAAAAATCCGGTCATCTGATCTAAAGGACCACTCTAATTAACAAGGCCTTTGCCTTGTTTTGGCTTGACTACACCAACCCTTTGAGTTGGTGTGTGTAAGGAAGAAGGTTGTTCAGACTTAAACTTGTGGGACCTTTGGTGCTGAACCTACGATGGCAAAGGCGATTCTTAGCCGACCTTTCTTCCCAACCTTCTTCCACTCGATTAGCTAAGATGGCTAATCCCAATACTCAAGTTGGTCAGGACCCTAAGAATCAGGACCCAATGGCTCATCTAGAAGCCAGGGTTGAGGAAACTAAATAGAAATATGAGTAAAGCATCGACAGGATTCTCAGAACACTTGATAGGATGCAGCATCCACCATGCGAAGAACAACTATGAGACTTCTACAATCCGGCGGTAACAATTATAGCACCTCAAGTCTGGATTCCCATAAGCAGAGACACATCCGAGTTGAAGCCGAATATCATAAGTCTGATTTAGACTCATTTCCATGGAAACTCGAATGAGGATCCTTTCCAGCACATCGAAGATCTGAGTCAGATTGCAGAGTCAACTCCACCCAGGAATGTGGATATTGGAATTGTTCCCAAGAAGCTTTTTCGTTTTCCTCTCAAGGATAAAGTTGCTTATTGGTTCAAGACTATCAAGAGGCCAATTGGAGACTAGGAGGAATTACGTCACGAATTCCTCCAAAAGTTCTTCCTGATTGGTCAAACAAATGCTATGAGTAGTGTGATCACAACCTTTGCCCAAGGCCATGGAGAGAAGCTGCATGACACCTGGGATAGATTCCACGATCTTCTCAGGAAATGCCCACGCCATGGCGTACCCAGATGGCACCTTGCTCAAGTCTTTTACCATGGGCTAGATGACACACATCGGTACCTGGACAATGCATCTAGCAGTGGGAATTTCCTCGTGAAGGATGAGAACATCACACTTGAACTATTCGAGTCCTTAGTAGAGAACTCAATGAATGCCACCTCAATGAACTAGTTCCAGTGACCTGGACATCAATCAGTTAGTGTCCACGAAGCTCATGCTGAGTCTGCCCAAGCAGACTTGGACATTATAACCAAGAAGTTGGATAAGGTGGAACTGCTTGACAAGAAGCTCAATGAATTAATTCGAGCAAGATCTGGGTTTCCTAGCAGCATTGCAGCATCCCACTCATCTCTTCCATCTCGAGCCCCTCCAGCTCGAGTACATCTACATGCTCGGGATGTTCCTTCTCTATCTCTGCAGGATCCTACGTATCAAGAATCTATGAATAATCTGGATCTGGCATCATACAATTAGGGGTACACACCACCCGATGATTATAATGCATATTCCCCTGATGAATACACATCTTAGATGTCGTCAGTTTACGAAGACGTCAGTGCTATTCAAGGATAAAGGTGTAATAACAGTACTCAGAGACGTATAACCCTGGTTGGCTTTAGCATCCGAAGTTCTCATAGTCTGGTAACTCACAGAGACCACCTCAAGACCCACACTACCAGACCAGACAATACAGGAATGCATAGAACACGTATCCTAGGTAGCAACCATTCCCGTCTTAGCAGCAACAAACCCATTCTATTTACCAGCCACTGCACCAAGCTACCAACTATCCTCCAAAGCAGGCTGACCCTTTGGAGTCTCTAAAGGAGGAATTTGCAGGAGTCAATTTGAAAATCTACTCATGACAACTTGCAAACTATGAAGGCAATGGCTAACCAAATTTAGAGCATGCAAAACATGCAAAACCAAATGATGCAAGAGCATAGGTCATAAGGAGCTTTGCCCTCCCAACCTGTCCCAAACCCGAGATATGTGCAGAATTAAGGTGCCTCGCCTAGATTCCAAGCACCACAAGGGTAGGCACATGCTGTTCTGCAAGCACCTCCTGCACCACCTAGTTATGGGCTCGGTCAGCCACCTCTACTGTCAAACCCCACATATTCTAGCCTAGCAGCTCCTCTGCCACCTCATGGATAGTACACCGATGCAAAAGCTGTCATTTTGAGGAGCGGAAAGACTACACAGGACCCACTACCTAGTAAAGCAGGTAATGATTTTTCCTTCTCTCTACAGCAAGATGGCTCACAACCCTCTTCCTCTCACAAGCCATCTTCATTAGAAAAAGGAAAGAAGCCCCTAGGCCCTGAGATTCCCATCCTTTTTCCCACAGCTTTAACGAGATATTTAGTAAGGAGAAAGGATACGTGGAATTTTGAGGACCTGAAATCTATGTTCAAGGAAGTTCACAATCAGGTCCCTCTCCTCGAAGCAATAGATCACATCCCTATGGTTGCTAGGTTCTTTAAGGATTACTGTACTCCGAAGCTACACTAGAAAATTGGACGACAGGCAGTATTATCTGAGGAAGCCAGCTCTATTATCTTAGCCAACTTACCACCCAAAAAGAAGGACCCAAGCACACCATTGATTTCCTGCTTTTTGCAGTATTCCCCTTTTGATAGAGCCCTTCTTGATTTGGGGTCGTCCATCAACCTAACTCCCACTGCAGCATTTGATCGATTCCATTTTGGGGCGTTAAAGCCCACCTCGGATACTATATAGTTCACTGACCGAATAGTGAAAACGTCGAGGGGGGTGGTTGAAAATGTGATCATGAAAGTCCAAGGATTCTGCTTTCCAGTGGACTTTTTTGTTCTTGATATGGAGGTTCCTCCTAATCTCTGTGATGCACCGATTATTCTAGGTCACTCGTTCTTGGCAACTACCTACATGAACATCGACTGTGCATCAAGGTGCATGGAGATTGCCCAAGGGAATGAAAAGCTTAAACCGGACATTTTCAAGGCATCAAAAAACTTCGATTGCGATCTAATCGAGGAGGATGGTGAAGATGAAGATTCAGCTTTCTGTGGGAACATTAGTCTCCTTTGTAGCGACCCAATGGCACATTCATCCTTACTATCAGGGATCTTAGATTGTAGTCCACACGGGATTGAGACTAATGACATACACATTTCATCCCATGGATCTGGTTGTCATGGGTGTTCATCTACTCCTAACACCCCTGATCCTGACTATCCTGTCCTATCTGGCACTAATATCTTAAGATAGGATTACATGACCACTGCAGATAGATTTTCCATTAGTCAGGATCAATAGATTTTCGCTATTACTTCCTCTCCTCCCTTTCATAACCCTCTCCCAACCCTCCACTACTAGAGTTACAGTCCTTACCTGATTCGCTCAAGTAGGTGTTTTTGGGAGAAAGTGAGACGTATCCTGTGATTATCAATGCTCACTTTACTCCAGACCTCGAACACTAGTTGATCACCATTCTGCAAGCACATAGGGCTACTATTGGGTGGGGTGTTAAGAGCACTTGATCGGGTTTTGAAAAGATCGCATTGTAGTATAGTCAAAAAAGCATTCAAAACAAATAAATGTTATTGCTCGAAGTTTAAGTCCAAGGTCGAACATAGGGAGCAAATGGAGTTCATTCACTAATCTCAATAATCGATGCAATTTGATCTCATAAAATTACTTAAAGTCTAATTCAAAATGTAAAGCAGGAATATATGGTTAAAAAAATATAGCTAGAAAATATATAAGATAACTTTGGAAAGAATTGGACGGCTAATTATAGAGTTAGACATCTTAAAAGTGTTCGACTTTTCTTCTTCTTTTGCTTCTTCTCTTTGGTTGTTCTTCTCTTTCTCTTCTTTGGCTTCTCTGTTCTTCTTTCCTTCTTCTTCTTTCTGCCTTGGCTTTGGTCCTTTCATCTTGTGGTGGCTTCTTTCTTCTTTGTCATCTTCTTCTTCCTTACTTCTTCTTCATCCCTTTTGCCTTGACTTTCTCTTCTTTCTTCTCTAGCTTTTTTCCTTCCCTCTTTCTTCTCTGATTCTTCTTTCCGTTCGACCTTGGTCTTCAACTCTTCTTCTTCCTTCTTTCTTTGGCTTCAGCTTTGCCTTCTCTTCAGCCGTGCCTTCTCCTTCCATAGCTTCTTTGCCTTAGCTTCCTCTGCAGCTTCTTCTCCTCAGCTTCCTTCTTCAGCTTCATCCTTCAGTCCTTGCCATGCCTTCTACCTTTAGGTTCCTCCTTCCTCTTTGGTTTTCTTCTTCCTTTCCATGCAAGTGCAAAACCTATCCCTACCCTCCCCTGCGAACTCTCTTTCCTTTCTCTCTTAGGCTTGCTCTCCCAGAGCCTTCTCGGGTAAACAGGTCAGGTTAGCATGCCTGGGTCCAGGCGCACAGACATGGGTGGTGCGTGAGGAGTGCACAGGTAATTGGCTTAGAATACTAGGTCCGCAGAGCATGGGCATGGACGATGCGTGATGGCGAGAGCAAGACCTCACCTCGTGTCAGGAGGCGATAAGCCCCTGACACATTTTCAATTTATGTCGCATAGCTCGGTCAAAAACAACCGAGGTGGGACTAAATGTCCCACTTACTTTCTTACATGTGCCCGCAGGGGCCGTGCACAATTGCTGATGCTGCAAAGTCTCTAAAGCCAATCGCTGGCCATGAGTGGTTCGTGAAGAGTGCCCGTGTTGCCTGGGACCTGGAAACCTGATGCCTGGTGCTTGGATTGAAGGTTGTAAGCTGCTTCAAGCCTGCTTTAATGGCAGCCAAGGTCAAAACCTGCGTTCAAGCAACACGGCCTTGCAGCCTCATCAGAACGCGTAGGAGGCTTTGCTGTGGCACGGCAAAGGTGTCTCGGTGGGTGGCGTGGTGCGAGGCGACTTGGGTGTGCGTGCCTAGGTCGTTATATGGCCGTGGAGATGGGTTTGATCGAAGGAAAAGTGTAGAGGTTGTGGTGGTTAATGGAGAGGGGGAAAGTAATGAGGCGATACTTTCGAGGTGTTTGGCAAGGTGGGTAGGTGCATAGAGTGATGGAAGCACCTCACCGGTGGTCTGCTGGAGGTGGAGAAGATGGTGCTGGTCTGTGAGCATCAAGGGCTGGAAATAGAAATAGAGAGAGGGAAAATAAAGAGAAGAGAGGGGGAAAGTAACTGACCTAATTTAATGATGAAAGGAGAGAGGATGACGGACGGCGTGTATCTACTGCTGTCGGAGACGAAGATCGCAGTGGAGGGGGACGACGATGACAAGGAGGGTGGCTAGCACGTGCACAGGTATGGCACAATGTGGATGATGGAGGCAGAGGGAACTCTACCACTGGTATTGTGGCTGAGCGATGAGAGGAGGAGAAATTGGCCGCTGGAGCTCACTGGGTGTTTGGTCGGAGGAGAAGAAATTGGGAGGTTGTCTCCGGCCAAACCAAGCTGAAGATGAATAGCAGGGCTTGGGGTGTCTTTTATAGTCACAGGCAGAGGGGCCTTGTGCTTGGAAGGCAAGCTTCCAACCATGGGCAGCCTCGCCAGACTTGGAAGGTCGAAAAGACCCAAATCTCTTATGTGTTCACATGAGAGATTGGGTACGATTTGGAGCTCGAGATTGTGTTCATACGCACGGGAATTCCTCAGAGAATCTCCCTTTCAAATTTAAGAGGGATTCTCTGAGGATTCAAGGAGAAATCTCCCTTGAATCCTCGCCAGAGTAGGATTCCTCCACTGTCATGGTGGAGGGACCTAATTAAGAAGAATGATGAGGAAAATAGGGGGTGTCTGCAATGGTTTTCGAAACATAGGGGTTTAAATGTAATTGGGTTGGACTATTTTGCAAAATAGATCAAGGTAAACTCCCCTTAGGTCCAAATTTTGGTATAAACCTAATTTTGACCTAAGGAATCCAATGGTAAAGTTAGATTTTAGGTTTGACCATGTTTGACTAGGCATTTTATACAAAAACTAAATTTAGGGCAAACAATTGATTGTGACCCCTATTTGGGTCAAAATAGGTTCTAAAGGTAAAATTGAAGGTTATAAATCCTAGAGGATATTTTTCCATGAATTTTAGAGGGCTTAGGTGAATTTTACCTCGACTACAACCTTGTTGAATTAAGTGGGTCTATTTTAGGGTTGCAAGAGGTCATTTAATTCCTAGATTTCACATTAACCCTTTTCTGATTGAATCTGCCCACTTTTTATCTTGTTAAGACCATTTAACCTATGTTTAACCCCTGAGAAATCCTATTGTTGTACTGTAATGGTATAATTGCAGTTTTACCCTTTGTTTCTTACTTTTCTTTCAAACCTGTTGTTCCTTGAGTTGGGCCCTTCACTTGGTTATGTTGGAGCTTTTGTTCTCCTTTCTAGGTTAAAATAAGATAGTTAGGGCTCATGATAGTGTTCCCATCATACCCCCATGCCTAGCTTTTGCTAGTCCCTTAGCAAAATTTTAAGTTTTTAACTTATGTTCTAGACCATGAGTTCCTTTCACATATTACGATAAGTGCTTTTTCTTTTTCTTTTTGATTAGGTTATAATGCCGATGGTAGGCCTAGAGGTACTCAAGTACCAACCAAGATCCGGACCTGACCTGCTTTAGCCTCGGTCCTCTGCGAAGGTTTTTAAGGCTCGTAGGAACTATCCTAAGGTTTGCTGGACTCCGCTGTTAAAGAACCCGTGCTTGAGACATATTTTAGCCTCGGTTTAGTTTGTAGTGCATTTTCAGTAAGAGAGAAACAGAGGAATTATTTGTTTGGAGAGTTTTCTCTCTCCTTTCTTTTTATTTCTATCTTCGGATTGGCTTCTCAACATGGTCTGTATCGGATTCCTCGTCCTCATCATCAATCCACAAAGGTCCCTAGCAATCGATGCTTCATGATAGCATCGCCCATGGTAACCCCCAGAACCCTGCCTTTCGAGATTTTGAGATAATCCCGCCCATGGCATTCTGTAGCCAAATTCAGACCCTGGTAATCGACATTTCGTGATAATGCCGCCCATGGCATGTGAACTAGTAGGGTGCTTACATGCTTCTACTAGGATATGTAAATATCCTAGGAGTCAAGCACTGAGGAGATGATATGTTGTTATGCATCTTCGAGGGGAATTTCCTGCCTCTCCGCGCTGGGAACTCGTGCAAATCAACTTGTGTTGATCGGTCGCTCCTAATCTAGGCATCTTTTTTTTTCAAAACACTTAAATGCTTTTGCGTGATTTTAATAGTTATGCGCACTGAACCAGACTGTGTGTGGATTGGGGTGCTTAGGTTACTGAGTCCTGCAAACCAAAGGTCAGTTAACGAGGTCGAATACTCCCTAATCCTTAGACCTAATACTTTAAGCTTCGCATTTTCCCCAACCTCTTAAGGACTATCCAGATCTTAGTAGATACTTGAATGTTTAAGCCTAAGAGTCTAGCCTAAATGGCCTAAGATCAGCACTCCTACTAATCTCTTTTTGTGTCTCATTAGCACTTTTTCCTATATTTTTCTCTTTGATGTTGATTAGAACTTTGGTTAATCCCTTAATTTCCTACTAATGACTATCTCTTTTTTTCTTTTCATTTTGTGCTCATTTTCTTGGCATTTTTCAATTTTCCTCCTCATGTTTATATGTACTCAAAGTTTTCTTCCCTCCTTTAATTTTTTGTTCTTTTTCACAATTTTCTATTTTTTCGGTATTTTTGGCATATGTGATTTTTTTGTGAGAATCCTTATGACGTTTCTTCATTCCTGTATGTTTGCACTTTATCACCCCCGCATGCCTAAGTTTTGCAATGTCCTCATTGTAAATAGAGGGTGTGAAATAGCATTGGGTCCAAGGACATTGAAGAAAATTTATTGGGTAGGCGATTGGGTCGGGAATGACTGTTGCAAATGATTTCAAGCTTTGGCATGTGTACCAGAGGTGGGATCGACTGTTCGAAGACTAAACTCAGGGTGCAGTAGACGTGAAGTACAGATGGATAATCAGATGGATCTCAGGTTTTTGGAATGATGAGTTTCCTCCTGTTAAGCGCTAAATTCAACGCCTTCAGCCGAGCATGGAATGGGATGGAGAGGGAGTGATCAAATCAGTAGAGTTTTGTAGGACAAGAACCTTGATCAAAAGCCTGGTTGGTCCAACCAGGTGCTTGTTTAGATAAATAGGCTGATGATGCAACCCAAACCCAATTAATCTGGTGGGCTGATAAATGTTGATCAAGAGATGTAGAACCCACCATATACTATGGAGCTTGGATGGATGTGGAAGTGTGAATTCAGGGTTTGGTTGAGTCAAATGAGCCTGGTCAGAGTAGGGATCCTTAAAATAATCAGTGAATGATGGGGAAACCCTACAGGGTGATTAGAGAATGATGGAGCATGGTCTTCAGTCTGATCAATGTCCGAACCTCGATATAAATGTGGAGTTGAATCATCTATAATCAATTCAGTAAGATGGGAATCAGAATAGAAATTGAGTCCAGTTGTGGGTCGAGGTTGAGAACGGGTTTGGATAGGTTCTGTATATGCGGAGGAGGTGGCTTCAATGAGAATTGTGTATGAGGGCTCTTCTAGAAAGGAGTTACAGGTGGTTTCATGTAGAGAATCCTCATAGTAGCTTTCATAGTCAAAAGTAAATTCCTGAAGAGTGTCCATAGGATGAGGGAAATCTAAGTCGAGAAAAGATTCGAATTCTGTGTTGCAGTCACTCTCGGCAATTTTTGGTTTTGATTCTTGAGAATCGAAAAGAAATGATTCCATCTCACTGGAACCTGACTTTAAATCAGCAATCTTGGGATCAGGGACCTTAGAGTCGAAGTTGGAGAATGAATCATGTGAGCTGAGGTCGTAGATTGGCTCGTTGTATTCAGGGAACAGAAGTTATCCGAAGTCATGGTAAGATTCGAAATCATCGGAGATATTGTGAAAATCAAGTTCTGAATGAGATTCAAGATCATGGGTTCCACCATAAAATAAATCATACGATGTAGACTTAGCAGCCTGACTTGGGTCTAGCCTATATGTAAATTCTGAGCTCAAAAAGGTGTCCTTATTTGGTTTAGGCTCAAGTTCTAGGCTTGCAGGAAAGACCCAATCAAAACCCCACACATCCAACTCCGCGGTTTTTGTATCGTAGATTGGTGTGACTTCCGAAAATTTGATTTGTATCTCTGAGGATGTTGGAGAGGGATATTCATAAAATAGAGGCCCAAAATCATACTCTTCATTGAAAATTTGATCTTCATCATACGGGGCCTTGTAATTTTCCCAATAAGATTCTGATCTACATTCTAGGCTGAGGGTGTGGGTTCAATCAGTGCAATCTAGGTCAGAATTACCTTCGAGGGTCACCTTATCAAAATAAGGGGTGGGATTTACACCCTCGAGAGGTTCTGTTCTAATCTCATCATTGCTGGAGTCTCAGAATTCTATGCTTGGTGATCCAAGATTGAGGGCTGGCTCAAAATTGTGTTCTCCTACAATTGGAATTTCCCAACCTAATTCAAGGTCAGGCATGTTGTATTCCATCTAGGTTGGGAATCCACAACAACTTTGTGCCCCAAACCTAGAGTTTGGAAAATCAAATTGATCCTCAATACTATTCCAAGATGGTTCATCATCTATTTGGCGCGTGTACGGGTATTTCTGATCGATAACTTATTTCAATAATCTCATCATCTCTTCTTGTTTTTCAAGAACATCTTGGTGTTGTTCCCAAAGTACAGGATTTGTCATACATTGAAGGTATTCAAAGTTGTGCAAGATTTCTTTCTCAATGTATCCTGTTATGAGCATGTCTCGGGCTGATCCTTTGTGGCTTCTGTCAATAACACTTGGGCACAGTTTATGATGAAAGTTGTTGTTGTTGGTACACTAACCTGAATGCCTTGTACTGGTGTTGAGGTTTTGTATTCAATTTCATAGAATTCAAGGGCATCCTCAATCATCCTTTCTCTCATGGATCTTTCTGATTCAGGTTTCTTGAATGGTAATCCTAAGTAACCAGGCTTCATGTTTGGATCAAATGGTGGAATCAAGATGTAGAATCAGAATTTGGATCAAGATGTAGAATCAAGTCTTGAAGTGATTAGATCTGAATAGAGATTCCCACTGAAAAACTGTGTGTGGTCTCAAGACAAGGGATGAGGGACTGGATGTGCTTTTGACCCAATCAAGGCACACAAAGATGTTTAGATGACTATGGAGGTTTAGTGCGGATGATACCCCTAGATCGGAAAGTCACCCACATGAGAGTTACCTGGGCAGCTAGAGAGGGAGAGTCCCGCAAAGACCCCTACACGGTAGAGCATTCCCACGGGTTACAGGGTTTCCCCTACTCGACCTCTCCTGTCACTAAGATTCCAAGTAGACCAGAATGGGGACCTTGACCTCTTAGGTCTTCCACTTTTAAGATTAAAGGTGCTTAGGGTTCCTCTTGAACTTTAGATGTTTTGGTTTTGTGACCTAATTTGGATGTTGGTCGGCCTACAATGTAGTCCAACTTCACCTGACCTGCCACAGAAATGGCAGAATGATTCTAGGTCAAGACCTAGAAATCAACCTGATTTGACTCCCAGGTAATTAGGTCCAAGGTTTTTACGGTTCAAGTGATTTTTTAGAGTTTAATTTTAGGGTTTGTCTTGATTAGATCCTTTTAACCAAGGGCTTGGGTGGCACACAGATGTAGGTGGGTTTGTTTCTTTTATGCAAGCACGTGTGACTAGCACTCCAAAAACCCTACTGTAGAAACCCTACTTTGGTTCTATTTCCAATCCTCTTTGATTTTCAGAGTTCTCTTTGGACTTCAAACAAGAAGTGTGTAGTCCGCGGAGATTTTAGAAATTAAGCGTGATCTCTAATAGCGATAGGAATTTTGGGTAGGATCTCAAGAAATCGCTTCAACTTCGATAAGATTTGAAAATTTTTTCGCAAATTAGGAAACTTTGCCTTTTAAATGATAATTACTATAATGAATAAGGCAGTTGATTCTTAATTGATTGTTTACTTTTTGTCCTCCCAAGATTAGGAGATGGATTAGGGAAGAAGAAAGAAGTTACCTGCCCTAGAGTGGTTGATTTGCATGGAAGATCTCCTTGTGAAATACCTCGCAAAAATCACAGCAAAATAAATAGGGCAAGTTAGTGTTCAAATATAATCAAAATAATGTAGAGACTAGTGTTGAATTGTGCATTGCTCCCCAGCAACGACGGCAAAGTGTTAAGAGCACTTGATCGGGTTTTAAAAAGGTCACATTGTAGTACAGTCAAAAAAGCATTCAAAACAAATAAATTTTACTACTCGAAGTTTAAGCCCAAGGTCAAACATATGGAGCAAATGGAGTTCACGCACTAATCTCAATAATCGATGCAATTTGAACACATAAAATTACTTAAAATCTAATTCAAAATGTAAAGCAAGAGTATATGGTTAATAAAATGTAGCTAGAAAATATATAAGTGAACTTTGGAAAGAATTGGACAGCTGATTATAGAGTTAGACATCTTAAAAGTGTTTGACTTTTCCTCTTTTTTTGCTTCTTCTCTTTGGTTGTTCTTCTCTCTCTTCTTTGGCTTCTCTGTTCTCCTTTCCTTCTTTCTTTTTCTGGCACTTCTTTCCTTCTTTCTTTCTCTGGCTCTTCTTTCTTTCCTTATCTTCTTTTCCTTAGCTTCCTTTGTGGCTTCTCCTCCTTAGCTTCCTTCTTTAGCTTCCTCCTTTAGAACTTGCTATGCCTTCTGCTTTTAGCTTCCTCCTTCCTCTTTGGCTTTCTTCTTCCTTTCCCTGCAAGTGCAAAACCTACCCCTACCCTCCCCCACGAACTCTCTCTCTTTTCTCTCTTAGGCTCGCTCTCTCAGAGCCTTCTAGGGTAAATAGGTCGGGTTAGCGTGCCCGAGTCTAGGTGCACTGGTGTGGGTGGTACGCGAGGAGTGCACAAGTAATCGTGTCAGGATACTAGGTCTGTGGAGCGTGGGCACGGACGAGGAATGATGGGGAGAGTAGGACCTCACCCAGTGTCAGGAGGTGATAAGCTCCGGACACATTTTAAATTTATGCCGCACAGCTCGCTCGAACACAACCGAGGTGGGACTAAATGTCCCACCAACTTTCTTCCGCACACCCGCAGGGGCAGTGCTCAATTGATGTTGCTGCAAAGTCTCCAAAGCCAATCGCTTGGCGTGAGTGGTTCGCGAAGAGTGCCCGCATCTCTTAGGACTTGGAAACTTGATGCCTGGCACCTAGATTTAAGGTTGCAAGCTGCTTCAAGCCTGCTCTAATGGTGGCCAAGGTCAGAACCTGCGTTCAAGCAACATGGCCTTGCAGCCTCATCAGAACACATTGGAGGCTTCCACGTGGCACGACGAAGGTGTCTCGGTGGGTGGCGTGGTGCGGGGTGGCCTGGGCGTGCATGCCTAGGCCATTCTTTAGCCGTGGAGATGGGTTTGATCGAAGGAAAAGTGTGGAGGCAGTGGCGGTTAATGTAGAGGGAGAAAGTGATCAGTGGGATGAGGCGATGCTTTCGAGGTGTTTGGCGAGGTGGGTGGGTGCGTGGAGTGACAGAAGCACCTTGCCGGTGGTCTGTTGGAGGTGGAGAAGATGGTGGTGGTCTATGAGCATCGAGGGGTGGAAATAGAAATAGAGAGATGGAAAATAAAGAGAAGAGAGGGGGAAAGTAATAGACCTAATTTAAGGATGAAAGGAGAGAAGATGGCGGACAGTGCGTATCTGCCACTGCTGGAGACAAGGATCCCAGTGGAGGGGGACGACGATGACAAGGAGGGTAGTTGGCACGTGTGCAGGTATGGCACAATGTAGACGATGGAGGCAGAGGCAACTCTGCCACTGGTATTGTGGTAGAGTGACGAGAGGAGGAGAAATAGGTCGTCGGAGCTCGCTAGGTGTTTGGCCAGAGAAGAGAAGAAATTGGGAGGTTGTCTCTACCAAACCAAGCTGAAGATGAACAGTAGGGCCTGGGGTGCATTTTATAGTCGCAGGTAGATGACCTTATGGTAGGAAGGCAAGCTTCCAAGCACAGGCAGCCTTGCCGAACTTGGACGGTCGAAAAGACCCAAATCTCTTATGTGTTCAGATGAGAGATTGGGTAGGATTTGGAGCTCGAGATTGTGTTCATATGCATGGGAATTCCTCAGAGAATCTTTCTTTTAAATTTGAGAGGGATTCTCTGAGGAATCAAGGAGAAATCCCCCTTGAATCCTCACCAGAGTGGGATTCCTCTGCTGTAATGGTTTAGTGACCTAATTGCAAAGAATGATGAGGAGGATAGGGGGTGTTTGTAATGGTTTCCAAAACCTAGGGGTCGAAATGTAATTGGGTTGGACTATTTTGCAAAGTAGGTCAAGGTAAACTCCCCTTAGGTCCAAATTTTGGTATAAACCTAATTTTGACCTAAGGAATCAAATGGTGAAGTTGGATTTTAGGTTTGGCCATGTTTGACTAGGCATTTTATACAAAAACTAAATTTAGGGCAAACAATTGATTGGGACCCCTATTTGGGTCAAAATAGGTTCTAAAGGCCAAATTGAAGGTTATAAACCCTAGAGGATAGTTTTCCATGAATTTTAGAGGGCTTAGGTAAATTTTATCCCGACTAGAACCTTGTTTAATTAAGTGGATCTATTTTAGGATTACAAGAAGTCAATTAATTCTTAGATTTCACATTAACATTTTTTTAATTGAACCAACCCACTTTTTATCTTGCTAAGATCATTTATCCTATGTTTAACCCCTGAAAAATCCTGTTGTTGTACTGCAATGGTAAAATTATAATTTTACCTTTATTTCTTGCTTTTCTTTCAAACTATTTATTCCTCGAGTTAGGCCATTCACTTGGTTTTGTAAGAGCTTTTATTCTCTTTTCTAGGTTAAAATGAGGTAGTTAGGGCTCATGATGGTGTTCCCATCATGGGGCATTGCTGATCTTCAAGGAATTCGCCCCTCATAGTGCACTCACCATATCTACACTGTTGAATGGGTGAGACCGTCGAGACAACCTCAGAGGCACCTAAATCCTAATATGTTGGAGGTTGTCAAGAAGGAGATCATTAAATGGCTAGACACAGGCATTATCTATCCATTTTTCGATAGCTAGTGGGTGAGTCCCATTCAGATTATGCCCAAAAAGGTGGGACTCACAGTGATAAAAAATGAAATGGGTGAATCCATCCCGACCCGCACCACGACTTCTTGGTGGGTCTGCATTGATTACTAGAAACGATCATTTTCCTTTACCCTTTATTGATAAGATTTTAGAACGGCCAATCGGGCATAGTTTCTTCTTCTTTCTAGATGGATACACTGGGTACAATAAAGTAGTGATCATCCCAGAAGATCAAGACAAGATGACTTTTATGTGTCCCTTCGGAACATTTGCTTTCAAGCAGATGCCCTTCGGCCTCTACAATACACTAGCTACTCGTCAGCGATGCATGATGGCCATCTTTTCAGACATGATCGGGAACTACATAGAAGTGTTCATGGACAACTTATCCATGTTTTGGTTGAGTCTCTACTATCTACTAACTCTGTTGAGTTTCCTTGGTACGCTAGTATTGTAAACTATCTCGTCACAGGCAGGCTACCTGTGAGATTATTCAAAAATAAAAAACTCAAATTTATATCAGAGGCTAAATTCTATTTTTGGGACAACCCACTACACTTTCACATTGGGGCTGATCAGATCATCCATAGATGCATCCTTGATTCGGAAATCACTAGTGTGCTATGCTTCTACCACAACGATGCTTGTGGGGGTCATTTCTTAGGCCGAAAAATTGCTGCAAGATTTTGCCGTTTGGATTCTTCTAGCTAAACATTTTCAAAGACACGAGTTTGCCAAATGCTGTAAGTGATGCCAATTGGTCAGTTCTATGAACCGGAGAGACATGATGCCTCTCCAACCTATTCTGGTCGTAGAAGTGTTCGATGTCTAAGGCATCAACTTTATGGACCCATTCCCAAACTCGCATGGCTTTGAGTACATACTTCTCGCAGTTGATTGTCTCAACTTGGGTTGAAGCTATCCCAACAAGATGGCCTGATCAATAGACTGTTATATCCTTCATCCGAGAATTCATTTTTGTGAGATTCGGAGTTCCCCACACCCTGATAAGCGATGGGGGTAGTCACTTCATCCACGCCCATTTCAAGTCATTATTGAAGAAATACGTGGTGCAGCACCGCATTGCTACCCTGTATCACCCATAGACCAATGGGCAGGCTAAAGTATCGAACCGTCAAACCAAGCTTATCCTTCAAAAGATGGTTAGACCTGATAGGGAGGATTGGTCTGATCAGTTGATTGATGCACTATGGGCATATCAGACCATGTAAAAGGCCCCTCTTGGAATGTCGCCATATCGCATGGTGTATGGAAAGGCCTATCACCTTCATGTGGACTTGGAGCACCATGACTTTTCAGCAGTGCAGAAGTGTAATTTTAACCTCGAGGCCAGAGGTTATGAAATGAAGCTCTAGCTCAGTGAGTTAGAGGAGATTAGGCGAGAAGCTTACGAGAATGCAAAAATATACAAAGACAAGACGAAGGCTTTCTATGATTGACACATCCAGAGGAAGGAGTTCACGCCTGACCAGTAGGTCTGGTTATTTGTTTCCCGGCTTAAATTCTTTGTAGGAAAGCTCAAGTCCATATGGACTGGGCCTTATCTGGTGATCCACTCGTATCCTAATGAGGTAGTTCAAATTAGAGACTCAAAATCTGCACATGTTTTTATGATTAATGGCCAGCGCCTCAAACAACTTTTTTGCCCAGGAACCTCCACCTGCTAATGAAACGATACATCTTCTCAAGGACGTGTGACTGACAAGTTGCCCAGTTGGTGGCGTTAAACTCAGCATGTATACATATATACATAGCATATATACATAGCATAATTTATTTTCACATATTGTTTTGCATATTATGTATGGCATTGCAGTGATGGAATGAGCTGAACGACGATTTAGAAGCAGTCCCAGGTGATTTCTATCCACATACACCTTACCTTATTTCGATTTCTTTTATTAATGCATGAAGACATGCAAACACTTATGCATGGGGTGGTAGTCCATAAAAATTGAATTTTTTTTGCTAACAATGGGGAGATTAGATCAATTTATCAGGACGTTTTATTAAAGATTTATTCTTTAGTAGATTCCTAAGCTTAGAATTCTATATAACCTCACACCTTCATGTAGAATTTGCAATGGATCCATTGTGAAAATCAATAGACATCTCTAGTTTGTCGAGAAGAAGCATCGCTACTTCTCCTGAACCCTTGGATAGCAACCAGGGAGTCAGGTGAACTATCTTCTACTAGATCCACCAAAGCAAATGTGAGGTGAGAGTAGAGAGTCTACTGGTGCTCTAAGACTAGTATAAGGAATCCTTAATTCTAGATAATTGAATAATGACACTCGAAGTTGAGCATAGTTTTCGCTCTCAGTTCTTGTGTACTAATTTTGTGAGAAATTCCATACGAGAGCCACCAAATAAGGCAAAAACACAAAGAGCGAGTTTTGATAAAACTCGCATTGAGGTGGATGGTCATGACCGTCTTCTGTAGAATCCTCGATTGAAGGAGCATACTGACATCAAGGTCAAAAATATGCCGACCTATCCATTCCCTACCTGGTGTCGAGAGTAGGCACTTCCACAAAATAAGCCACCAAAGATCCTCTTGGTCATCAGAAAAAAGAAATCCCCAAGAATGACTCATATATAAAAGTACGTATGTCAGGTTATATTGTGCTGATAAATATAGCAATATGTTGTGTTGTGGCATTGTAACAGTAGATATGCATACAGAAAAGATGTTTGCTCGAAAAAAAGAAAGTGTTATGTGAAGCAGTTGCGTGATGTGAGTCAAGTTAAATGAAACAAAAACACCTACCACCACCACGAACCACTAAATACAACCTTAACCTATTTTTTTTCTATATTTCTGACCGCCTGAACACAGGCTGAGGGGTTTGAGTTAATTGTAGGGTTACTAGAATCTAATTAAAGTGTGATGCCATGTGAGATCACCAAATACATTTGCAAATCTAGTGAGATGTGAGCTCAGCAAGAAAAAGAAAAAGAAAAAGAAAAAGAAAAATGAGAGAGAGAGAGAGAGAAAGAGAGAAAAGAAAAAATACAAAAGATTAAAGAGAGCACAGTTTTCCAACCTCTCTCTAAATTGATTTATTCAATAATCTGGAAACCTAGATTCTGAGATACTAGTCTCTATGTAGCACCAGAAGCGAGTGAGTCACCAAATACAAATCTAGTTAACTTAGACGTCTTCTACATAGGACAAAAGCCAAGGCTAAAATCAGAGAATATTTTATATCCCTGAGAGAAGAGGTTTTCCTATCCCAATAGAATCATACTAGGGGCCAAGTACAAGCTTTAAATTTATATCGACACTTCACTTTGATCCATTGCAGAAGCTACAACATTACATGTTTATGGTTATCTAGATTTTGAATTTTTAGATTAAAAAAATGAAGTAAACTTAGTTAAACTCTTGATAAAATGAATTTAGTCATGCACTTGCTAGGGACTAGCAAGATTTAAGCATGGGGGTATGATTGCACAGCAAGCATAGGCCCTAATTCACCTGAATTAAGGTAGAACCTAGCTTAACATGGGCATTCTGCATGCATACGCATCATACTTTGCATCCTAGATGATTTATATGTTTTATACAAAATAATGTGCTTTTTGAGAGGTATTAATAATTGCAGGTAATTTAGGGCTGCGAAGGACCAATACAACCTTATGGATCTGATGACAATGGGATGTAGGTAATAAGGACAAAGTGTTGGACTCCTGTAGCACCCTAAGGATTCCGTAGAAGAGCAAGATCCAAGGGGCAAATTGAAGAAGATCTAGACCTCAAATGACAAATCAAACCATAAGGATGGATTCAGATTGACATTTGCAGTCCAACAGTATAGAAATCAACTTAATCAGAGGCCTACGTGATCAGATATAAAGAGAAGAATAACAGACAGCCACGATGGTGCCATGTGGAACCATCGTAGCCACCCCTCACCCCACCCCCAACCCCTAAAGGCACCTCGCCTCGTAGCGTGGGCCGTTGGATGTTCATCCAACGACCACGACCAAGCCACATCACCACCGTGAACAGATTGATATAAATATAATTAAGTATATATGACAAAGGCTCTATGCAGTGCATGTGCAGAAATTGGTGTGGGTTTCAGGCGGGCGCGTGCAAGCGCATATGCATGATTGGACGGTGTAGAGCGTGCCACGTGGTGCGATCAGAGCGCACTACGGGCGAGACGTGTGATTGCGCGCAGTGTGTGAAATCAGGAAGGCACAGTGCTGTGGCTGTCTAAGCCGTCCGATCATGTTAAGGCAGGATTTGAAGGCATGCGACAAAAGCAAAGATGCGAAGTCATGGGAGTGCGCATAGCCGCGCAATTTCAATTTGAGGGTGCACGTGCTAGCACCAAAGAATGTTCGAGCATGGAAAAGGATTTTGAAGGCTTTTTGTTGCACAAAATAAGGGCCTGCAATGCCCTATTTGCCTCTTCAAGAAATCATAAATGAGGCCTAGGGGTCCTCTTTTAAAGGCATTCAAGTAGTATTCAAGTAGAGAACTCTCTCTCAACTCTCTCATTCTCCCTTCTTCTTCTTTTACCTCTCTCTCTTCTTCTTCTTCCCGTCTTCTCTGCCTCCATCTAAAGAATCTGTTGGGCCACCCTATCAGATTGTTCCTACTCTCCTCAACCTATCCAGAAGGCCACCACGAACCACCAGTGGTGCCCTCGTTCTGTTACCTAGATAGTTTTATTCATGCTTATAATTTGTTGCAATTCTTGTTCAAACTCTCTATGTGATATATATACTATGATTCATTGTCTCTACTATTTAGTATTTAGATTTAGAATAAGTGCATGAAATCAAAAGCATTTTTCTGCCTCCCTGTGATCAACTGGGACTCCCAGTTCCATTAATTTTATTTGTCGAGATGTATTTCGTGCTATACTACGACGTATTCATCTTTTACGCGATCTTCGCCTCGAACAGATTGGCACCGTTGCCGGGGAGGCAAGGTGACTATTGATTTCATCTGTAACACACTATTTTTGTGTGCAGGATTAAATCAGAGAAGCAGCGAATGAATCAAAGCAGTCGCTGTGGAAATCAGGTGCACACATTGCTATTAGAAATTCGGCCAGAAAGTAAGTGTTATTTTCAAAATTAAATGGCCATGTTTCTGATGCTCCAAAAATCTTCAAATTTGGATTGGAATTATATTTTTAAATTATCTTTCCAACGCCACCATTCTCGAAAGAAATTCCATCTGTGGAATTTTTTGAAAATTTGTAAAGTGCATATGTGTCAGATTGCTTGAAAATAGAACCTTTATGCACTTTGAAAATCAATTCTGACTGACATACAAATCTGATTTACTCACAACTAGTGGGGTTTGGAAGATAATCAAATTATCTTTCAATATCATATTTTTAAATAATTTTTGGGCCATATTTGATATCATTTCTAATAGAAAAACCAACATGGGGTCTAAATCCCAGATTTGACCCCTTGCTAGTTAAAAATTCATAACTATCTGTTGGAAATAGTAAAAATTATGAAAAAATACTCTCTGAAAAACTTATTGAAACTGGAATCTTCTTACCAAGTTTCAAGTCATTTGAATTCCATCTTTACCTGAGAGTTTATATTTGATTTGTGATCTTTAATTTGAAACAACTTATAAGCACATGAGCCAATAGGACCACATTGGACTAACTTGGACCGTAACGAGTCCAAAACATAGTCGGTAAGGCAAGTCACCTTGTGGACCACCCACCATAAATACTACATTGAAAAGATAGGTTAAAATTCATAAAGAACACATCAAATAACTTGCATTTGGCTTGAAACTATTGAGTAGTTTCAACCTCTCCTGCAAAACCTGGTGTCTAAGGCTACGGGGTAACGAAACTAGAGGCAAAAAGTGAAGGAAGAACCTTCCTCATAACCAGCCTGGTCAAGTTAGCCTGAGAGGTGGGAATTCCTTGCAATCGATCTCTTGCCGAATTTTCCTCAACTTGAACTTGAATGAAAAATCTGGTCATTTGATTTTAAGGACCACTTTGATTAACAAGGCCTTAGCCTTGTTCTACTTGACTACACCAACCTTTTGAGTTGATGTATGCAAGGAAGAAGGTCATTAAGACCTAACCTTGCTGGACTTTAGTAGCCAAACCCAAGGTGGCAGAGGTGATTTTAGCCCAACATCTCATCTCAACCTTCTTCCACCCAATTAGCTAAGATGGCTAATCCCAGTCCTCAAATTCATCAGGACCCTGAAAATCATGACCCAATGGCTCATCTAGAAGCCAGGGTTGAGGAAACAGAATAGAAATATGAGCATAGCATCGATCGGATTCTCATGACACTTGATAGGATGCAGCACCCACCATGCGGAGAACAACTGCGGGACTTTTATGATCTGGTAGCAATAATCATAGCACCACAGGTTCAGATTCCCACTGGTGGAGATGCATTCAAGTTAAAATTGAATATCATAAGTCTAATTTAGACTCATTTCCATGGAAACTCGAATGTGGATCCCTTCCAACACCTCGAAGACCTGAGTCGGATTGCAGAGTTAGTTTGATCGAGGAATATTGATATTGGAATTGTTCTCATGAAGCTTTTTCCTTTTTCTCTCAAGGATAAAGTTGCTTATTGGTTCAAGACCATTGGGAAGCCAATTGGAACCTGGGAGGAATTATGTTGCGAATTCCTCCAAAAGTTCTTCCCGATCGGTCGAACAAATGCCATGAGGCGTGCAATCATGACTTTTGCTCAAGGCCTTGGAGAGAATCTACATGATGCCTGGGACAGATCTCACGATCATCTCAGGAAGTGCCCACATCATGGTGTACCCAAATGGCACCTTGCGTAAGTATTTTACCATGTGCTGGATGACACACATCGGTACCTGGCCGATGCATGTAGCAGTGGGAATTTTCTCGTGAAGGACGAGAATAGCGCATTTGAATTGTTCGAGTCCTTAGTAGAGAACTCGGTGAATGCTGCCTCAATGAACCAGTTCCAGCGACCTGGACATCAACGAGTTAATGCCCACGAAGCTCAAGCCGAATTTGGCTGAGCCAACATGGACATTATCACCAAAAAGTTGGATAAGGTAGATCTACTCGATAAGAAGCTCGATGAATTGATGCAAGCGAGATCTGAATCTTCTAGCAATAATGCTCCATCTTACTCCTCTCAAGCATCCCGAGCCCCTATTTCTCATACATATCCGATTACTCAGGATGTTTTCTCTCTATCTTCATAGAATCCTGCATACTAGGAACCCGTGAATAATATGAATCTGGCACCGTACAATCAGGGTTTTACACCACATGATGATGCTAGTGCGTATTCTTTTGATGAATTCGCATCTGAGACATCTTCAGCTTACGAAGATGTCAATGCCATTCAAGGATATGAGCATAACAACCTGTATTCTAAAACATATAACCCTACTTGGCGCCAACATCCTAATTTTGCCTTGTCTGGTAATCCATAGAGACTTAGTCAAGTTCCACACTACTAGACCAGACAATACGGGAATGTGCAGAACACGTATCCTAGGTTGCAGCCATTCCCATCTCAGTAGCAACAGACACGCTCTATCTATCAGCCGCTGCACAGAGCTACCAACTACCCTCCAAAGCAGGCTGACCCTTTGGAGTCGTTGAAGGAGGAACTACAGGCATCTATTCAAAAATCTACTCATGACAACCTCCAAATAATGAAGGCAATGGCTGACCAAATACAGAGCATACAAAACACGCAAAACCAGATGATGCAGAAGCATAGATCACAGGGAGCTTTACCCTCCCAACCTGCCCCGAACCTGAGATATGTGCAGAATCAGGGTGCCCCTCCTAGATTCCAAGCACCACAGGGGCAGGCACATGCGGTTATGCAAGCACCTCCCGCACCTCCTGGTTATGGGCTCCTTCAGCCACCTCTGTTGTCAAACCCTGTGTATCCAGACCAACCCGCTCCTCTGCCCCTACATGGACAACATGCTGATGCAAAAGCTATTACCTTAAGGAGCTGAAAGACTACACAGGACCTGCTACCTAGGCAAGCAGGTAACGATTTTTCCTGCTCCATACCATGAGATGGCTCGCAAGCCAACTTCATTAGATAGAGGAAAGAAGCCTTTAGACCCTGAAATTCCAGTCCCTTTTCCCGCGGCCCTAAAATGAGATTCAGCATGGAAAATGGACATGCAGAATTTCAAGGACCTAAAATCTATGTTCAAGGAAGTTCACAATCAGGTCCCTCTCCTTGAAGCGATAGATCACATCCCAGCTATCGCTAGGTTCTTTAAAGACTACTGTACTCCAAAGCAGCAGCAGAGGATCAGACAACAAGCGGTATTATCTGAGGAAGCCAGTGCTGTTATTTTAGCTGACTTACTGCCCAAGAAGAAGGACCTGGGCACACCATCGATTTCCTACCTATTGCAGGATTCCCCTTTTGATAGAGCCCTTATTGACTTTGGATCGTCCATCAACCTAATTCCTACCTCAACATTTGAGCTATTTTGATTTGGGGAGTTAGAGCCCACCTTGGTTACCATATTTGGCTGACTGATCCGTAAAAACGCCGAGGAGGGTGGTTGAAAATGTGATCGTAAAAGTCCAAGGATTCTACTTTCCAGTGGACTTTTTTGTTCTTGATATGGAGGTTCATCCTAATCTCCGTGATGCACCAATTATTCTAGGTCGCCTGTTTCTGGCAACTGCCCACGCAAACATTAACTGTGCATCAGGGTGCATGGAGATTGCCCTTGGAAACGAAAAGCTCAGACTGGACATTTTTAGGGCATCAAAGAACTTTGATTGTGACTTGATCAAGGAGGATAGTGATGATGAAGATTCAACTTCCTGTGGGAACATTGGGCTCCTCTGCAGCTACCCAATGGCACATTCATCCTCACTATCAAGGGTCTTTGATTATGATCCACACGAGACTGAGACTTCTGATATACACATTTCACCCTAAGGATCTGGTTGTCATGGGTGTTCATTTGCTTTGAATACCTCTGATCCTAACTATCCTATCCTATCCAACACTGATATCTTAAGACAGGATTACATGACCACTACAGGTGGATTCTTCATAAATCAGGATCAGCAAATTTCTGCTATTGTTTCCTATCCTCCCCTACATAACCCTCCTCCCCACCCTCTGCTACTAAAGCTACAACCAATACCTGATTCAATCAAATACGTGTTTCTGGGAGAAAGTGAGACATATCCAATGATTATCAATGCTCACTTGACTCCAGATCAGGAACACCGGTTGATCACTATTTTGCGAGCACATAAGGCTGCTATTGGGTGGGGCATTACTGATCTCCATGGAATTTGCCCCTCATATTGCACTCACCATATATACACTAGTGAAGGGGTGAGACCGCCGAGACAACCTCAGAGATGCCTAAATCCAAATTTGTTGGAGGTTGTCAAGAAGGAGATCATTAAATGGTTGGATGCAAACATTATCTATCTGATTTCCGACATCCAGTGGGTGAGTCCCATTCAGATAGTACCCAAAAAGGCGAGACTCACCGTAATCAGAAATGAATTGGGCGAATCCATCCCGACCTGCACCACAACTTTTTGGCAGGTTTACATTGACTACAGGAAGCTAAACTCAGCTACTAAGAAGGATCATTTTCCTTTGCCCTTTATTGATCAGATTCTAGAACGGCTAGCCGGGTGTAGTTTCTTTTGCTTTCTGTATGGATACTCTGGGTACAACTAAGTTGTAATCAACCCAAAAGACCAAGACAAGACAACTTTTACGTGTCCCTTTGGAACATTCGCTTTTAAGCGGATGCCTTTCGGCCTCTGCAATGCACCAGCTACTTTTCTGCGATGCATGATGACCATCTTTTCAAACATGATCGGGGATTGCATAGAAGTGTTCATGGATGACTTCTCGATGTTTGGAGACGATTTCTCATCATGTCTCAATAACCTCGCAAAGATTCTGAGGAGATGTATAGAAGTTAACCTAGTACTTTCATGGGAAAAAAGTCATTTTATGGTGAGGGATGGCATCGTACTAGGTCACAAGAACTCCTCTAATGGACTCGAGGTCGACTGAGCTAAGTCCAAAATCATTTCGCGATTACCTCCGCCTAGCTCTGTCAGGCAAATTAGATCATTATTAGGGCATGTCGGATTTTATTGAAGATTCATTCAAGATTTCTCAAAAATTGCTTGTCCATTAACGAATCTTTTCGTAACCGACACACCTTTTGAATTTGATTCCTCATGTCTCAGTGCTTTCCAGACCTTACGAAACACTGTCTCTAGTGCACCTATTCTCCAAGGCCCTGACTAGTCGGTCGACTTTGAGATGATGTGTGACACCTCCGACTTTGCTGTCGAAGCTGTTCTTGGCCAGTGTCGGGAGCACCATCCATTTGTAATATAATATGCCAGCAAAACGCTGAACGAGGCTTAGTGTAACTTTATAGTCACTGAGAAAGAATTGCTGGCCATAGTATTCGGGTTGGAGAAATTTAAGTCATACTTATTCGAGTCCAAAGTTATCATCTACACTGACCATTCCACGCTCTGACATTTGTTGGCAAAGAAGGATGTCAAACCTCGCCTTATGAAATGGATCCTTCTGTTGCAGGAGTTTGATACTGAAATCCCTGACAAAGCCAAAGCACATAATGTTGTGGCAGACCACTTGTCTCGGCTAGACCCTGACTACATTCTGTACTCCCCATCGATATCAGACCGATTTCTTGATGAGTCTCTACTATCTATCAACTCTGTGGACTTTCCTTGGTATGCTGATATAGCAAACTATCTTGTCGCAAGTAGGCTACCTGCGGGATTATCCAAAGATCAAAAGCTCAAATTTATATCAGAGGCTAAGTTCTACTTTTGGGATGACCCATTGCTCTTACACATTGGGGTTGATCAGATCATCCATAGATGCGTCCCTGATTCGAAAATCTCTAGTGTGCTATCCTTCTGCCACAGCGATGCTTGCAGGGGTCATTTCTTGGTCCGAGAAACCTCTGCAAAGATTTTGCAGTCGGGATTTTTCTGGCTGACCATTTTCAGAGATACAGACAAGTTCCCCAAGTGCTATAAGCGATGCTAGGCAGTCAGTTTAATGACCCGAGGAGACATGATGCCTCTCCAATCTATTCTGGTCGTAGAAGTGTTTGATGTCTGGGGCATCAACTTTATGGGCCACTTCCCGAACTCGCGTGGCTTTGAGTACATACTCCTCGTAGTAGACTATGTCTCAAAGTGGGTAGAAGCCATCCCGGCAAGATGAGCTGATCATAAAACTGTTATATCCTTTGTCCGGGAATTTATTTTTGCGAGATTTGGAGTTCCCCGCACCCTGATAAGTGATGGGGGAAGCCACTTCATCCATGCCCATTTCAGATCATTATTGAAGAAATATGGGGTGCAGCACCGCATTGCTACCACATATCACCCACAGACCAATGGGCACGCTGAAGTATCAAACCATCAAATCAAGCTTATCCTTCAAAAGATGGTTAGACCTGATAGGAAGGATTGGTCCGATCAGTTGATCGATGCACTATGGGCATATCGGACCGTGTACAAGGCCCCACTCGGAATGTCACCATATCACATGGTCTATAGAAAGGCCTGTCACCTTCCTGTGGAGCTGGAGCACTGTGCCTTTTAGGCGGTGCAGAAGTGTAATTTTAACCTCAAGGTCAGAGGTTATGAAAGAAAGCTCTAGCTCAATTAATTAGAGGAGATTAGGTGGGAAGCATATGAGAATGCAAAAATATACAAAGACAAGGCAAAAGCTTTCCATGATCAACACATCCAGAGGAAGGAGTTCGCACCTAACCAGTAGGTTTGGTTGTTTGACTCCCGACTCAAACTCTTTGCGGGAAAGCTCAAGTCCAAGTGGACTGGGTCATTTCTGGTGGTCCACCTGTATCCTATTGGGGTGGTCCAAATTAGAGACCCAAAATTTGGGCACATTTTTATGGTTGATGGCCAGTGCCTCAAACCATATATCTTCTTGAGGACGTATGACTAATGAGTTGCCCAGCTGGAGGTATTAAACTCAGCACGTATACATATATACATACCATATATAAATAGCATATTTCATTTTCACTTAATGTTTTTCATATTGTGTATGACATTGGAGCAATGGCATGAGCTGAATGATAACTCAGAAGCAGCTCTAGGTGATTTCTATCCACATACACCCAACCTTATTCCAATTTCTTTTATTCTTGCATGAGGACATGCAAGCAGTTAGGCATGGGGGGGTAGTTCATAAAAAATTGAAAATTTTCTGCTAACAATTGGGGGGATTAGATCATTTTATCAAGAGGTTTTATTATAGATTTATTTTTTAGTAAATTCCTAGACTTAGAATCCTATATAATTTCATACTTGCATGTAGATTTTGCAATGGATCCTCTGTGAAAACCGATAGACATTTCTAGTTTGTCAAAAAGAAGCATCGCTTCTTCTCCTGAACCCATGGACAGCAATCAGGGAGTTTGGTGAACTATCTTCTTGTAGATCCACCAAAACATATGTGAGGTGAGAGTAGAGAGTACCGGTGCTCTAAGGCTAGTATAAAGAATCTTTAATAACTTAATAATGACACTTGGAGTTGGGCATAGTTTTCTCTCTTAGTTCTTGGGTACTAAATTTGTGAGAAATTCCATATGAGAGCCACCAAATAAGGTAAAAGCACAGAGAGTGGATTCTAATAAATCTATGACTGAGGTGGATGGTCATGCTGGTCGTTCCTGCTCTCCTCAAACTCTTCAAAAGGCCACCACAGACCACCCATGGTGCCCTCCTTCTGTTACCTAGATAGTTTTATTCATGCTTATAATTTGTTGCAATTCAAGTTCAAACTCTCTGCGTGATATATATATTGTGATTCATTGTCTCTACAATTTAGTAATTAGATTTAGAATAAGTGCATGAAATCAAAAGCATTTTTCTACCTCCCTGTGATTGACCGAGACTCCTAGTTCCATTAATTTTATTTGTCGAGACATATTTCGTGCTATACTACGACGTATTCTTCTTTTACGCGATCTACGCCCCGAACACAAAGGCATCCACATGGTGCATGTGGATGCGAGGGAGACATAGACGTGCATGATGATGCGCACGTCAAATCCTAATAGGTTTGATGACAAGGTGTTCTTAGCTGTCTGATCATAATATCGAACAGCTAAGATTCGACGCATTTGGAGGCCGAGCGGTGAGCGCACAAATGCAGAAGCACATGTTGGAGAGTGGAGGTCGTGCGATCGAGATCCAAGGGCATACGTTGCGCCTTGTGTCAGCTTCAGATTGAATCCACTTATGGAGAAGGATTTGGAGGGTATTTTTAGGCGTAGTCTGGTCTGTTGATCGGATCTTATCAACCTAAGGCTATTGCACAAAATTAAGGGCTCCAATGCCCTAAATACCCTTCACAACAACTATAAAAGGATGCCTAAGGCTCCCCTTTGAAGGGATGAAAAAAGAATTTCCTTCTTCTTCCTCCTTCTACAACCCCTCTACCTTCTTCTTCTTCTTGTCTTTTCCATCGTCATCTCTGCATCTTCTTCCGAGGCATCCGTTGAGCCACCTCGGTAGATCGTTGTTACTCTCCTCAACCTCTCCAGAAGGCCACCATGGACCACCCATGGTGCCCTTGTTTTGTTACAATAGTAATTTGTTTATTCTATGTTTTATTTAAATGCATGTATCCAATTCATGTTCAATCTCTCCTTGTTATATAAATATTGTGGTTGATTGTTCCTTCTACTTAGTCTTTATGTTTAAAACAAATGCATGAAATCAAAAGCGCTTTATGCCTCCCTGTGATCAACTAGACTCACCAGTTCCATTAATTTATTTCTCGAGATATATTTCGCATTATACTACAATGCACTTATCTTTTACGTGATCTACGCCACGAACAAAAGTCAATAGCAACATATTTTACTTTTTGCTGAAACAAAAAAGTGGAAATATTATGCAACCTTTTAAATTTCATAATTATAATTTTGTTGTCACTAAAAAGGGGGAGAATTAAGCACCTCTGTTTTGATGCAATAAAATTATGCTTGTTGCTATACTAACATTTCATGACTATCTCAGATTAAAGCATTAAAGCATCTTTCAAGCCAAGTGCAGATAGTTGCTGATGTGTGTCTATTTATCTTTATTTGATCAAGGACATTATTGTAGAGAACCTCAAATAAAATTCAAAAATGGATTTTTTGCATATCTTTTCAAAACCAAGCTTTTAGGGTTACTGATTGACCAAATTAATTAATTGATCGACTAAATCACCTTGATCGACCAACCAACTTCATTAACCGATCAAATTAACCCATTTTAGGAAGTTGAGAAATATCCTTTTTATCGACCAACCAAGTTAATTAATCGATCAATCAATGATCGACCAACCATCTTATTTGATTGACCAAATTGCCTTTTGATCAACCAATTAACCCCAATTGATCGACCGACTTAATTTCTTATTCAGGAAAAACATTTAGTATAAATAGAGGTTGTACGCAGACCATCTTTTCATAACGTTCAAATGGAAATACCATTCAAAAATGGAGCTTCTCGTTCTTATTCCAAAGAATTCTACGTCCTATTCTTCAAATTCTTCAAAAGCATGATGCCTTGACCCTCTGCGGAAAGATTTCAATTTGATCTTTTAATGAGGTTCCATACAAGTTATTTCTATTATTCAATTTTGTTATTTTGATTTACGAATCCCAAGTTTGTTGGGTAGATTCATGGCTATTGTTTTTACTTCTATTTAGGATAAAAAGGGAAGTCGTTGTAAGTGGTTGTGCCACCCTCGTTCAAGTGATATGTTTAGTAGATTGACTAGCTTCGACTAGTCGGAAAAATCCTAAGTTGGGTGGCTTAGGTAGTGGTTTTTACCCGGATTGGGTTCCCACTATAAATCAGGTGTACTTTATGCATGAATCTCTTGTGTTTTATTTTTTTTTGATCTATGCATAAATTTTAAAGCAATACTATTCACCCCTCCCCTCTAGTATTCAGTTGTGATCCACAGGATATTCTCCTGCTCTCAGCTTTGTAAGAAAATGTGTCCCCCGACAGGTGCCTGAGAGGGTTCTAACATTGGCTCTCTGGAAGGGGGTTCAATGATGAGACACTCATCATGATCTCTAATTACCCCTAATTAACTAGTCTTCCTAGTTAATTAGCTAAGGTTATGAATATATAAAGGTTAATTATAAAATAAGTGATATTTAGTTAAGGACCTTAAAATAAGTTAAAAATGACATTTTATCATTCAATTAATATTATTAATAATTTAGATAATAATTGGACTCGAAATCATATTAATCATTCTCTTAATTAATGAGATAAGTAACTTAAATATAATGTATGCCTAAGTATGTAATAACTTAAGTAATTTTACTTAATCTAATAAATTAATCTAAAAAGGTCATAAATGTAAATTCAAGGTGTAAACATAATATTTACCTTATTTACTAACATATATAAAAAGTTGAAAAAGATCTAAGTTAAAATAAACCTTCAAAACATGGGTTTACATTTTAGTCCTTAATATTCATTACAGTTGGATCTTTATTTATCACACAGGTCCTTAGGTTTTATTACTTCTAAGTCCCTCTTCATCTTCTTCTCCAGCTAAACGAATGGCTGGCGGCAGAGAGTCATCCCACCGCACGATCATTGCTCTGCCGACATCATTCCTCTTTGCCTAAGCTCTTATAGCGTGCGCTCACCACCTACACTTCATCCATCGGTCTGGATTAACCGAAAATCCAATTTTTCAGTAGGAGATAACCTCACCGTCGTCGGAGACGATGACGGAGGTTAAGCTCCTTGATCTTCTTCTTCGGCCAGACCCCGCCCCTCTCTTCGCCGCAAATTGCTAAAAATACCCCCTCACACCTCCGATTATAGGCAAGTTGGCTCCCTTCCCTCTTCTAACACTACAGCCGACCCAATAGGCCATTCTTCCAGACCTCTGGCGATCCCCCATTCCATCTTCCAACTTCCTCCGTCCATATTAAGTAGCCGAGGAGATTCGCCGTGGTCTTCCGCACCTCTGACAAAGGCGCCGACCCTAGGATTCCTTCGCTCCACCTCAAATCTGCCTGCCGGAGATCTTTCTTCAACCCTCTGATTTCGTCGTCCGCTATGAACCTTTGGCAGAACCCTATTGACCCCTTCGTCCAGGTAATAGTAGACTACAAGTAGGAGTAGGAGTAGGCTAGCTTAGTTAGTTAGTTTAGTTGGTTAGGTTAGAGTAATTTTAGAATTTAGCTTCATCTACTCCGACTCCGACGAGTTCCTTGAGCTCGCCAGAGCTTTAATTTTGTCTTTTAACTCATTGTTCACCTTCCTATATCTTCCATGTTCACTTCTAATTCACTTTAATGATTAATTAAATCACCTAAATGCCTAATTCATATCTCACCTTCATCGACTACTTCACTGTCCATGGTGATAGTAGTCGGCCTAATTCCACCTTCACTGGGTTCCTTCATCACATATCACTACTAGTGAACCCTAATCGACATTATATTACCCTATTATTTTCAACTATAATTAAATGCCCAATCTTAATTAAGTCCCTGAGATAGCTGTCCATGGTGGCTCAGGAACATTTCAAACTATAAATTAAATATATATTTATGATTAATAACATCGGTTGACTTGATTTAACTTCTCAATCGAGTAGTTAAATTAAGTCCTGAGCTTAAACCATTCAAATCTTTTAAGAAATGAACTTACAGTCAAATCTTTTAGTTCAATCAACAAATGAAGAATTCAATGTGATAAAGAGGTTCCTTGTAACCTTAGGATCATTTTTAGATAAAAAATGGTTAATTTTGTCAATCTGTTTAGACACTTTACATTTTCTGGACTCACCAGAGCTCTGACGAGCTCCGGCAAGCCAAAGATGTGTTGCAGCCTCTAGAAATTGTTATGTGGCTCCAGAACAATAAAATAAGGATTACTGATTATTTTAAAGATATTTATTTGAGGTTTCAACCACTGGAGAAGTCTATTATGAAGGAATTAAGAAACACTTAAGGAGCTCAGAAGCTTCAGTGCGATGCACTGAAGCTATTTTAATTCTCAAAACACTGTAACTACCACTGAACAACTCTGTCGAACAAAAACCTATTTTTGTTCAAGCGGTGAGCCTGAATCCCTAGGAATTAAGGTTGAAACTCAAATCTAAAGATCTGAATAAGTTTCAGATGATGAAGAGACTCTGATTGATGCATTAATTTCTTAGGAGGAAGCTTTAAATAAAAAGTCAATCTTCGAGCTTCCATAGTCAAACTCGAGTTTGATAATGGTGTTCTAAGCTTGAATTGAGGAATTGAGATGTGAAAATTCTTTCTGAGATTATTTGACATTTTTAGAAAGAATAAAGTAAGTTCAGATGATGTAATTAGTAAAGATTTTGTTTCTGTCAAGTTGGGTTACTCTCGAACCTAAACTAACAGAAGCACTGTTTTGATGAAATTCAAATCTAAAACCTGCCCAGATTGATTAGTTATAACCCTTAGAATTTATCTAAATAGATTAGGAACACTTTAAAGCGTCTGTTGCACTTGATGAAATCTGTAAATCAACCTCTGAAGTTTTCAGAGAAGAGAAAAGCTTCTCTGCAAGTTCTGTAGGTCTCAAGAGTTTAAAATCCATCCTAACAGAAGCAGAATTGCTTATATAGCATATACAGACCTCATAATAAGAGAGAGAATTCCATCTGAGGACTCTCCTGAGATAAAAACATTTCCAAGCTTTTATAAAACCTATAGGAACCCTTGATTTCATCTCTTAAATTGAAGAGCAAAACATCATTAAACATTAAATTGACCCTAAATTATGTAGATTACCCTTAGAGCTTTCCAACGAACTTTAAATCATCCAATTTGGAGCTCTAGGTAGAAAGTTACGATCGATTGAATTCGAGTCTAGAAGGGGTAGCTTTATCCCACCTCGGATATCCATGAGTGCGCGCCTGGGTATAAAACTGTTTTGTTCCTATGGCTATGCAGTCGTCAGCGCTCGGCACACCAGTTCCGATTCTGATTTGATCTGAGCATTGTGTGTTCTGTGTGTGTGGGCATAAGCCTGCAGGTGTGTGCGCCCTTGGGGGCGTGTAGATGTGAATGTGCCCTGAGAGGGCGAGTTTGGCCTGGGAGGCTGGGTTGAGCTGATGCAGCTCGAGACTGTGAACCGATTAAGAAATAAACTGAAACAAACCTAACCGAGATTAGGCGAGGACCGAGTAGGGTCTGGTCCAACCCTGGTCTCAAGGTGCTGTGTATCCTCGAAAGGACCTTGCCGCAAATAAAAAAACTTTTGGTTTAAAAAGTAAAAAAACTCGGTTCAGTTGAAAGCTTAAGGAAAGAGAAGCCGCTACAGGAAGCTAAGTGCTACAGAAAGCTAAGTGCTGAAGGATGCAAAGGCTAAGGAAGAAAGGAGCGCAGATGCTAAGAAGTGTTAAGGAAAATGACTAAGGAACAAAGGAGAAAAACTAAGGGAATAAGAGAAGGCAGGTGAAGGCAGAAATAACACAAGAAAGAACGAAGAAGATTAGAGGCTGTAGAGAGATGAAAATTAAATGAATTTTCTCTTGCATAATTACTTTTTGTTCTTAAATGTAAAAAGGCATGCTTTAATTAGATAACTTTTTGCCTTAATTTCTTAGAATGAAATAAAATTGAAGAAAAAAACTAGCATGTTTACTTGTTAATAAAGTACAACATTTTGAGTAAATATATTTGCATATGGAATTTTGTATGTTCTTTATGGTTAAAATATTTTGACAAAATTCATGTTTTGAAAAGTAAACTAGTTTTACCTCCTAAACTTAAAGAGAAAAGAAAATTGGTGAATTTGGAGAAATTTATTATGCCTCCCAGTAAATGACCTGGACTCAACCAGTAAAGATTTCTAAAATGTTAGGTTAATTCGACTCTATATTACATAACTGACATAACTTCGAGTTAACCTAAGTGATTTCTTCTACTCTTAATTAAGTGAAATTAACTTAATTACTGAGTTGAGTTGAAAGGCACGCATCATTTTAATGTCAAGTCAAAGTTTCACTTTAAGTGTTGGTTTAAAAATTAAAGCACATAAAAATTAAATATCCACGAAATTTTAAAAAATAGAAAAAAATCTAAAAGTGATAGAAATTTTAAAAATTCAAAAAATTTCAAAAAAATTTGAAAAATTTTGAAAAAATCAAAAAAATTGAAAAAATCTTATATACATAAAAATAAAAGTATATAAATACAAAAATCTAAAAAGAAAATTCATAAAAATAATAAGAGGGGTTTATTCATTATTAATAAAGATGAAAAGAAGAAGAATGTATATATATTATAATTAAGAGCTTTAATTTTCTTTAGGTCAGAAGTTTAAAATGTATATAATATATGTATAAATATTAAAGAGCATTCAATTCTTAATTTGATTTTACTTTAAACATCTTGTAAAAACATACTTTTGTGTTTAAAATTTTTAAAACAAGATTTTGTTTGAATTAAGGAATCTTTTAAATCTTTTGAAGATTTGTTTTTCGATTCTTACTTGAATTAAGAAATTAAGTGTGTTAAGATTTTTAAACTTAAGTTTTGGAATTGAATTATAACTTTTTAATCAATTAGTTTAAGTAATCTTTTGCTTTTTGAAAATTTGATTTTATCATAAAGTTAAGTAGAAAGCCAGATATTCAGAGTTAATTAAAAAGAGAGTTGGTAGAATTTTAGTTTACAAAACTTACAACCTAGAGATAAATAACTAGACTTGGTAAATTTTGTCTTGACGGATCCTATAGGAGGAAACTAAAAATTTGAAGAACCTAAGAGTAAAGGGTATTGTAGTCCAAGCTCTGGTTTGAGAGCTAAGTAACCTAAACATCTAAAATTCACTTACATAGAATTGTCTTGTTGACATCTGAGACTGCGAAAACACAGAGGTTAAGAGATCAATTCTGAATCCTCATTAGTCAAGGATTTCTGCGGGACGGTTCTTGAAAGGGTGAAGGACGTGCCACTCACCTAGAAAAAGGATTTGGAGAATAATGGTAGTAAGAAAAATGAGAAGGGGGGAAAAGAAAAAGAAAAAAAAAAGAAAAAGTAAATAAAACACCCTGCAGTTAGGTGCCTTGCTAAAAATGGGTACTTATGCAGTTTTCCATAAATAAATAAAAGCATCTCGTTACAAATGGATGCTACCCTTCCTTCCATCAGATAAAAAGAACACCTCGCTACAAATGGGTGTTCTAACCTATAGAAAAAGAGAAAAGAAATATGGAGAAAAAAAAATATTAGGAGTAAGAGACCCAATGGTCTACCGGGGAGATATACACAAAAAGTGTTAACCTCGAGATAGAAAACTGGTGAGGAGAAAGCAACCAAACCTGAGTAAGGCCAAGTTAAAGGCTTGAATTGGAATAATTGGGATTGGAAAGTGATCTCTTAAGATCTGGATTTTTGCAACTTTGGATGTCTTTAAGATAATTCTCTTCACTAAGCACAGATGTTTTAAAATCATTGCTTCTGAACCTTGGTATTGGGTAGTGAAGACTAAGAAATTGGGTTTTGAAGATTATAAGTTGAGACCTAAAGGAGAAGAATTGACAGAATCCTAGGTCTAGAAGTTAATCTTTAGTGTTGTAGGCTAGTAAATTAGAGTTTTACTACTCTAAGTTTGATTAATAATGAGTATCTAGTTAATTTGCTTAAACTTATACTGATAAAAGTCAAATATCATAAACAAAGGATTAACATAAATCTATTTGAGTTTTTGAGTTAAAATTTAATTCTCAATCCTTAAGTTTTATTTTTCTTAAAACACTTTGTATTCTAATTTGAGTTAAGAATTGTTACAAAGATTGAGAGATTTTTGAAGAATTCTAATTCAAGATAAAATCCTTGTTTACAAATTGTTTTAAGTGTGTTTTGAAAATGTTATAAGTATAAGTCTAAATAAGAAAATTTTCACACATGCTCTATACATTAATCATTTATATTAAATTTAAACAAAATTTTCTGACCTAAGCTTTCCTCTACATAGTTACTAATTATAATAATTTAAACCCAAGTGCTTTAAATCATAATAGTCTTAGTTAATTTTGCTAGGGACTAGCAAAACTTTAGCTTGGGGGTATGATGAGACACTCATCATGATCTCTAATTACCCCTAATTAACTAGTCTTCCCAGTTAATTAGCTAAGGTTATGAATATATAAGGGTTAATTATAAAATAAGGGATATTTAGTTAAGGTCCTTAAAATAAGTTAAAAAAGACATTTTATCATTCAATTAATGTTTTTAATAATTTAGATAATAATTGGACTCGAAATCGTATTAATCATTGATGAGAACCTCATCATGAGCCATAACTAGCTCATTTTGACCTAATACAATGGATAAATGCTCCTACATAACTCAAGGAAAGGCTTAACTCAGAGAATTCTGAGTTTAAGGAGAAAACAAGTCAAAAGGGGTAAAAATGCGATTTTACCAGTATAATCTGCATACAGGTCCAAACATAGGTCAAACAAACCAAATAAGAAGGAAAGTGGGATGATCTGATAAGGGTTACAGCAATTCCAAGGAACTAAATGATAATCTGTAACCCTAAAACAAACCCACTTCAATTCACGAGGTTCAAGGCAAAGAAAAAATGGAATAAACCCTCTAAAATTCATAGAAAAATAATCTCTAGGGTTTAGAACCTTCAATTTGGCCTTAGGAACCCATCTTGACCTACATTGAGAACCATACCCAATTAATAACTTAATTTGGGTTTTTACGTAAATTGACTGGTCAAACAAGGTTTAATCTAGAAATAAAATTCACCATCAGATTCCTTATGTCCTAATTAGTCATGTATAAAAACTTGAGCCTAAGAAGAAACCCTCTTGACAAACTTTACATTTTGGTCCTCATCTATTTACTTTTTGGCCCTAAACTTTTGAACCCTCGCATTTTGGCCCCTAACTCTCCTTCGTTCTTTGCATTCAGGTCCCTCTTGCAAAACCTGACCGGCACCATGCTCCGGCGACCTTGCGCGGAGCATGGCGCCGCGCATGGTAAGGGAGAGGGTCTGGCAAGTCAATCGGGGGTGCCCTGCGTCGTCAGCCGTTGCAGGAACACCCCCCTGGTCGCTGCAACCCACCATACCGGCTGTGCGAACGCACGGACGGTATGGGTAACCTTACTCCGGCATCCTCCGACGAGGGAGACACGTCGTCTCCCTCTGCCCTCCTCTCTGGTTCAGCCCCTATAAATACCCCCCGTCGCTCCGCCGTTCTTCGGAGCTTGGTCCTGACGGAGAAACACCCTCTTTTCAATCTCTTCCCACTCCGACAGGAAGCCCTCCAGCTCCGGCCGTTTTTCCCTCCTCCTCCTCGTCGTTCTACCGCACTACCAGCAGCAGGGCTACCTTCCCCTGCTCTTCCCGCGCCGCGCCGCAGCTAGCGCGCGCCTCTCCAACCCTCTCCTCGTCGCCGCCCCTTCCCCTGGGCATCTTCTTCTCCGACGACAGTCGATACGACTGTCGCCCTGCTACTCCCCCTTCGTCCCTGCAAGTAAGTTAGAACTACTTCTCTTCCTCCCCTCTTCCTTTTCCTCACTTTACATCTTTACTGTTGCCCCGATCCGACCAATCGCCCTCACCTTCTCCACCTCCGACCCCTGCTCCGGCGACCCGCTCCCATCACTCCAGCAACCCACACGGCTCGCCGACCACCGCAGAACCTCCGCCTCCTCACCCTGATCCATTTCCGCCCTTCCACTTCCCCCAAATCACCCTCTGCAACTCCACCGAACACACCCACTTTCCGACCCACAGTCCGACCTAGGGCAGCCCTTGCACGCCGCCCCACGCCTCGCCACCACCCACATGAGCTTCGCCGCACTCTGGCGAAGATCCCGGCACCTTCTGATTAGGCCGAGAGGCCATTTTTCTGTGAACAGGTCACCCATCCTCCGCCGCCATTGCCGTGCAGAAGGAGCTGCTTCCGCCTGCAGCTACAGGCGCGCCACGCCCAGATTCGACTCCCAGGCTGTGCGAGGCATTTCTGCAAAGCATCAGGCTGCAGCTGAGGCGAAGCCCTCGTGCGAAGGCCTCGTGTAAAGCCGCGATTACCAGCTGCTTCCTCCGCGCAGGTTCCAACTTGGGGTGGGACATTTAGTCCCACCTCGGAAAACTCTGAAGAGGCGCAGTGGTATAAAGTGAAAAAGTGCTGGAGGCTTATCGCCTCAGCACACGGGGTGAGGTCCCCTTCACCCGCCCGGTTACCCGGTCTCGTTCACTCTCACGCCTTGCGGACCTGGCCCGACCCGACTAAGCCTGACCTGCACTCCTTGCCCACCATGCACGCTGGTGGGCCTGGACCCGGGCTCGACCCGTACCTGACTACCCGGTAGCTCTGGGAGAGCTTTCCTAAGAGCGGCTTCTGTGAGAGAGAAACGCGGGGGGGGGGGGGAGGGTAGAGTAGGTTTTTGCCCGCTGACGAAAACTTCGAAGAGTGCAGGCACAGGTGAAGAAGAACCGAAGAAGAAGACTGACGGAAGAAGAGCAGCCAGGATTGCTCGAAGCAAAAAGGAAAAGGCGAAGAAAAAGAAGATGAGCGAGGCAGAGAAGAAGGACGACGAAAGCTGAAGGAAGGAGCACTGAGCGGCACTGTAGCAGCGGCGGTTTAAGTCGTCTGATTGGAAAATCAGACGACGCTCTGAAGGCAGAAAAGAGGAAGAAGAACAGGACCGCAAGGGAAAAGAAAAAGAAAGAGACAAGCAGAAACAAGAGCTGAAAGAAGAAGAAGAACATCACCCACTGCTGCAGATAAAGAAGACAGAAAGAAGAAGAAGAAAGAAGGAGAGACGATGTCCTGATAGCAAAAGCAGAAGAAGAAGACCACAAGGAGATAAAGAAACAAAAAGCCAAAGAGAAGAGAAAAGAAAGAAGAAGACAGACGAGAAAGAAGAAGCCAACAAATTTTCATCTCTCTCTCTCTCTCTATATATTTTTGTAAAAGAAACGTTATACCCCTAGAATACAACTTTCTCCCTGAGTTCGACCTCGGGAACTCTTTTATTTTTCGAGTAAAAAAATTATATATTTGAAATGATGGCAATAACTGGCTATACTATAACGACATAACAAAACCCGGTTATACACTCCAGCCAACGTTTCAATTGGCGCCGTTGCCGGGGAGCAACGGCTATTCTAGAGGTAAACATTCCTGTTTCTTTTTAATTTCTAATAATCTCCTCTCTTTTGTGCAACTACAGGAAATCAAGAAGACAAGCAACCGCACGACAACCACTCCGAGGACAGGTAAATTTTTTTTCCTCTCGCTATTAACCCCTAAACTCTAAAGTGGAAGAAAAGAAAAGAACAAGCAATATAGGGCTAACCTGTCTTCCATACTTAGTAACCATAAAAAGTTGCATGTTTTCAACCCATTATTCCTGCACACTATTAAGGGTATTTAGGGGCTAACACATTCTTGCTTGAGCCCTAATTACCCAACAAAGAGCTAACTGGACCAAGTAGAGCCAACCTAGGATCCAACACTAGGGATTTGGAGACACACTCCTTAAGCAAGAATTGAGAAAACCAAATGAAGTGTGCCCAAGCCCTTGTCTGAAAATACCTATTCAAAGAAAACCTAAAACAATTGGCTCTCTAAACACTTGAACCCTAAAAGACAAGACCTAAAAGCTCTCAAAGGAAACAAGAGGTAAAGTTGACCCCTTGGGTCAACCAACCTTAAATTAGGTCACTCTTTGCACTTAAAAGACTAAAGTTCAAGTGAAACCTTAAGCACCCTGACCTTAAAGTAAAAATTGGTAGACTTAAGAGGTCAAGATCCCCATTCTGGTCTACCTGGAACCGCAGTGACAAGAGAGGTCGGGTGGGGGAAACCCTGTAACCCGTGGGGACTGATGAGAGCCTCATCATGAGCCATAACTAGCTCATTTTGATCGAATAAAGAAGATAAAAGCTCCTACATAACCTAGAAGAAGGCTTAACTGAAGGAACAAGTGCTCTGAGAAGAAAACATGAAATAAAGGTTAAAACTGCAATTTTACCATTGCAGTACATAAACGGGATTTCTGAGAAGCAAAGCATAGGTCAAATGGTCCAAATAAGATAAAAAGTGGGTCGAATTAATCAGAAATGGGTTTATGTGCAATCTAAGAATTAAATGACACTTGGTAACCCTAAAACAGACCCGCTTAAATTAACAAGGTTCCAGTCAGAAAAAAAATCAAGCAAACCCTCTAAAAATCATAGAAAAACATCCTCTAGGGTTTATAACACTTAATTTGGCCTTTGGAACCTAGTTTGACCTAGATTAGGGTCTTAGCTCTTCAATTAACCTAATTTGGGTTTTTACGCAAAATGTCTATTCAAACGAGGTCGAATCTAAAATCCAACTTCACCATTGGATTCTTTAGGTCCAATTTAGGTTTGTACCAAAATTTGGACCTAAGGGGAGGTCATCTTGACCTACTTTGCAATTTAGTACACCCAAATCACAAATAGGTTCCTATCTTTTGAATATCCTTGCAGAGAGCCCCCTAGGTTCTTCTCCTTCTTTGCAAACCGGTCCTGCCGCCATTGCCAGGGCAGAACCGAGCTTCGACGAAGTTTCGAGAGAGATTGCTCTCTAATTCCTCAGAGATTCTCTCCCAGAAATGGAAGGGAGATTCTCTGAGGAATTCCCTTCCTTCTAAAGCCAATCAAATTCGCTGGCGTGAACCCAATCTCTCGTGCGAACGCACGAGAGATTTGGGTATCTTTCTTCCTTCCAACTCCGGCGAGCCGGCTGACCTAATTGCGCATTTTTCACGCACTGATAGGAGCGGCCAGCACCTATAAAACACCCCTCGGACCCGGCCGCTCATCTTAAGCTTGATTTTGACGTAGATCCCCTCCAAATTTCTTCTCTCCCATCTCCGGCCAAACGACCCACAAGCTTCGGCGACCGCCTTCCCTCCTTCTCGTCACTCTTCTGCCATACCAGCAGCAGAGTCCTCTCCGCCTCACCTCCAGGAACACACTCCACCCTACCACTGCCACTCCAGCCCTCCACAATCACCCCCCGACCAACCCACCATCTCCGGCCACAGGTTGACCTAGGCACGCACGCCTAGGCCGACCTGCGGCCTGCAGCACTGCCCACCGCCTTCGCCGTGCCACGGCGAAGGTCTCTAGCTATTCTGATTTGGCCGAGAGGCGCGTTTTGTGTATGACAGGGTTTGAGCCGCTGCCGCCATGGACGACCTCTGATGAAGCTCCCACGAAGCTCCATGCACCCGATCTTCCAGGCTACAGGTGCTGCATACTAGCGCGAGTGTCATGAGGTGAACGAGTCCAGCCAAGGAGCGCTAGCAGAGCCAGCAGCTGCGGGGCAATCGCACGACGAGGCTTCTGCAGGCGCACGTGAAGGCGAGACCAGATAGTCCCACATCGTGGGATTGCAACCCTCAGGTACCATATAAGTTGTTTTTGTGTTTTACTCTTATCGCCTCAGTAAGCACAAGGGTGAGGTCCCTCACTGACCCCACCCGCCTCGTCCGCGGCCTGACCACGCGGACCTGGCGGATCCGACCCGACCTAGACCTACGCACTCCTCACGCACCACACACCTGCAGTTGCGCCTGGTCCCGGGTACGATCCGACCCGATTAAGACCGTGGTCCTGGTAGAGCGGTTTGAGTGAATTGCTAGAGAGAGAGAGACGCGCGGGTAGAGGGAGAAGGGTTAGGTTTTGCTCCTGTGCAGGCAGGCTGATCGCAGGAGAAGAACTTGGCCGCTGAAGAAGAAGGAAAAGCAAGCCAAAGAAGAAGAAGAAGGCAACGAAGAAAGGAGGAGCAAGATAGAAGAAGAAGAAAGAAAGAAGTCTTCGTAGGAGAAGAAGGAAAGCAGAAAGATTAGAAGTCTTCGTAGAGAAGAAGAAGAAGGACAAGGGAAGATTGCAAAGAGATCAGAAAGGCAAAGCAGAAGAACGAAGAGAGAAAGAAAGATCACATTTAAGACGTCTGATACATAAATCAGACGTCTAATTCTATTTTTTTACATCTTTTTTAAAACTCTTTGAATCAATTATATTTGCATTTAACAGTTGTATTCTTGGGTTTTACAAAGTACTGAGTTTGCTCCCTGTGTTCGACCTCGGATAATCTAGCTGTTCGACTAATAAAATTATTTATATTTGTTTAAACGTTTTGTCGGTTCTATTGCAACGTAATACGCCTTTAAATCTGCACAAAAACGTTGACAACATTTTGGCGCCGTTGCCGGGGAGCAACAGGCACTTTTAAAGCTTTTGAGTACAACTTTTCTATCTAATATCTGACTTAACTTCTCTTTTGTTGTGTTCAATCAGGGAAAGCAAAACAAAAAGGAAAGAATAGCAACTGCACAACAGACAGGAACAGGTAATCTCCATAAGCCCTCTCCCTTAACCCTCTCACAATCTAAAAAAAAAAGAAAAAAAAAAAAAGAGAGAAATCAACTTAGGGCTACCTGTCTTATATTTAGTAACTCATCAAGTTGCCTGATTTTCATTTCAACATATTTTTGTCTGTCATCCAACTAAGGCAACTAGGGCTAAAACTTTCTTGATTGAGCCCTAGGTGCTAATTTCTAAGGCAACTAAATTGGACCCATTAGAGCCAAGTTAGGATTGCAAAGCTAGGGTTTTTAGAGACACATCTTCTCTAAAACAAAAAAACAAACTTTCCAAAAAGAAGTGTGCCTAAACCGTGTTTGAAAAGATTTATACAAGAGGAACCCTAAGCAAATCAGGCTGATAATCCATTTGAACCATAAAAGGAAGGACCTAAAAGCTCTCAAAGGAACAAGAGGTGAAGTTGATCCCTCGAGTCAACCAACCTTAATATTAGGTCAATTTTTGCACTCAAAATACTTAAAAGTTCAAGTGGAACATTAAGCACCTTGATCTTAAAATAAAAAAGGTAGACTTAAGAGGTCAAGATCCCCATTCTGGTCTACCTGGAACCGCAGTGACAAGAGAGGTCGGGTGGGGGAAACCCTGTAACCCGTGGGGACGCTCTACCGTGTAGGGGTCTTTGCGGGACTCTCCCTCTCTGGCTGCCCAGGTATCTCTCAGGTGGACGATCTTCTGATCCAGGGGTCCATCTGCCCCGAACCTCTATAGTCACCCAACAATTCTTGGGTGTCTTGATTGGGTCCAGCATCTTCTAATCTCATCACATTTTTCGGTGCATGTTCGGTAGGAGGTCCTTAAGACCACCTTTAAGACCTCCCTTAGAAATTCATTCTCGTCGAGGCCAAGCCTCGACGCCCTTGTTTGTGCAGCAACCCCACCACATAAATCTTTCATCTGATTCAGACCCTGATTCTCCTTCTTCTCCCATCATGGCACAACCCATTGAAGAGGAGAATAACCTTGAACACCAACTTCAACACTTGAACGATCTCCTTCAGAACTTTGTAAACCCACCACAGCGACCTATGATGCGAGATCACTATAATCCCGCTGCGGTGGCAATCGAACCCCGAGTACGAATCCCAATTGGAGGACCCGATTCTGATCTGAAGCCCAATATGATTCATGCCATACCAAAGTTCCATGGGCTTAACTCTGAGGATCCATTCCAACACATTAAACAACTCAAGCATCTGGCCCAGACCTTCGGGTCAGATGTACAAAACCGGGATATCCTACTCATGAAAATGTTTTCGTTCTCCCTCTTGGACAAGGCCGCGCACTGGTATCAGACTCAGACCCGCCCGATCAACACTTGGGAGGAATTACAGTCCGAATTTTTGAAAAAATTCTTCCCTGTTGGCCGGACGAATGCCTTGTGCCACCAGATCACTCATTTCACTCAACAACAGGGAGAACCTCTTCACGAAGCTTGGGATCGATTCCTAGATCTCATGCGAAAGTGTCCCCATCACGGAGTTCCTAAGTGGGAACAAGTCCAGTCTTTTTACCAGGGACTCCGTGAGGATATTCGTCTAATCGTCAATGCAACATGTGGAGGAAACATCATGGGCCAACACGAGGACACGGTATGGGAGATTCTCGAAAACATGTGCGAGAACTCCATAAACAATGACTCCTTGGGCTTATTCGACAGGACGAATGGCCGCGCATCGATGAATCTAAGAGGGACACATGAGACGCATGACCTGTTCACTTCTGTTGACCTGGAATTGATGGCCAGTCGGTTGGACAAGGTCTCTATCATAGAAAAGAAGGTGGACGAGCTAACTCGACATTTGCAGCAAGCCACCTCTGCACAAAACTCTTTTGCACGACCTCCTCTGGCAAGGGAAACAGTGCAAAACATCTATCACCAACCTGCCAAGGGGATGGGCCCCTATCCACCCCCGTCTACCTCCCAGACCGGAGTGACCTCCGATCCCTTCTACTCGAGTTGGGGGAACTCTGAACCCTCGTATTCTGACTTTCCTGAGGTTCCTCAGAACTGCGAGGACCTCAACGCCATCCAGAATGACCCATACTCCAATACCTACAACCCTGGATGGCGAAATCATCCTAACTTTCAGTGGGCGGGAAATTCTCAAAAACCACCATATCAACCCCGCCCACAAGCTCCTCGTCCATATCAACCGCCTCAGCCTCGGCCCAATCCCACCTACCAATCCGGGAAAAATCAGGATCAACTGACTCTTAACCTTCAAACGCTGGCTGACATTCAAAAGATGAATGCAGCAATGCAAAAACAGCACAAGGATGAGATCACAGAGGTTCGCAACCAATTGGCCCAGATGGCAAATTCCCGCCAACCTGGCACCCTTCCTTCGCAACCTCTGCCCAACCCAAATAACGTGCCGACCCAGAGGCGCATTATGAATCCAAATCCAGGCCACGCACATTTGATTTATCAGGCCCTTGCTACTCCATCACCAGACGGGATGAAGGCTTTTACATCTTATGCAGAATTTCAACAGCAGCCACCTCTCCTACCTAACCCAAACCAAAGTCAGGCTGGATTAAACTCTGTAACAACACGTAGTGGTAAAACAACACAAGACCCACATTATCTGAACCACTCCAAGCCTGATAATCGCCAAGACACTAGGGTAGTCATCCAAGATACTACTGTCCCAGATCAAGAACCTGGACCTATCCTAGAGGAACCAGCTAGGATCCCATTTCCTGAGGCCTTGACCAAAGGAAAAAGGACAACCAAACCTGTGGCTCCTGAGGAGGATCTGGTCAAGCTCTTTGAACAGGTCCAAATAAACATCCCGTTGATGGATGCAATCCGCCACATACCGGCTTACGCAAGATTCTTGAAAGACATATGTACACCTAAACGTAAGCCGCCAACCAAGGATGGGAATCCGATCGTACTGTCAGAGCAAGCCAGCTCTGTCATCCTGAGCAAACTCCCACCCAAGGCTAAAGACCTAGGAACCCCCTTGATTTCTTGTAAAATTGGTGAAACCCAACTTGATAGAGCCCTACTAGACCTAGGTGCCTCCATAAATTTAATACCTACATCCCTCCTTGACCACCTTGAAGAATCTGAACTTAAACCCACTGAGGTGACATTGCAGTTAGCCGATCGATCCATCAAGTCACCCAAAGGAATACTCGAGGATGTCATTGTTAGGGTACGAGATTTTTATTTCCCAGTGGACTTCATAGTACTGGACATGGATGCACCTAAGAACCCAAGGGACACACCAATCATATTAGGGAGACCCTTCTTGGCCACTGCTAGGGCCAATATAAACTGCGAAGAGGGCCAGATAGAATTAAAATTTGGGAATCAAAATCTGAAGATTGACATTTTCAAGGCCCAACAAGGGATTAATTGCGGGGTTATAGAGGAAATTTGTGATGTCAAAGCCGTGGTTGATGAACTGCGTATAGAGGACAACCTGATTATTCCTGATCAACCACTAGAAAATCAAAAACCACTAGCAGAGGAGTGCGAACACGATCTAGACACACCTATGACTCCTACCATTGCTCCCGATACAAACCCTGAGCCACCCGCTGCTGCTGACAATCCTGTCATGGAACTCAAGCCCCTTCCCGAACATCTAAAATATGTCTTTTTGGATTCAAATCAAACGTTTCCTGTGATTATCAATTCTCGACTCACACCTGACCAGGAACTCCGTTTGATTTCTGTTCTCCAGCAACATCGTAGAGCCATTGGATGGACTCTAGATGATTTGACTGGTATAAGCCCTTCATACTGCACGCATCGAATCTACACAGAAGAAGGCTCACGACCTTCAAGAGAAATGCAAAGGTGCCTAAACCCTAACCTACAGGAGGTCGTGAAAAAGGAGATCATTAAGTGGTTAGATGCAGGGATCATCTACCCGATCTCCGACAGTCGTTGGGTGAGTCCAACACAAGTGGTACCTAAGAAGGCAGGACTTACCATCATCACGACTGAAATCGGGGAAGTCATTCCTACCCGAATAGCTAATTCGTGGAGAGTCTGCATTGATTACAGAAGACTAAATTCCTCCATGAAGAAGGATCATTTCCCACTACCATTTATTGATCAGATCCTCGAGAAACTAGCGGGAAATAAATTCTTCTGCTTTCTTGACGGGTACTCCGGTTACAATCAGGTGGCAATCCATCCAGAGGACCAAGAAAAGACCACATTCACCTGCCCCTTCGGGACGTACGCGTTTCTAAGGATGCCGTTCGGTCTCTGCAATGCACCTGCAACTTTTCAGCGGTGCATGCTTGCCATATTCTCAGATATGGTAGGTGATTATCTGGAAGTCTTCATGGATGACTTTTCAGTTTTTGGACAATCATTTGACGATTGCCTCCAACACTTGGTCCATATACTCAGGCGGTGCATCGAGGTGAATTTGGTTCTTTCCTGGGAAAAGAGCCATTTCATGGTGCCTGAGGGAATTGTCCTGGGACATTTAATCTCAGAGAAAGGCATCCAAGTGGATCGAGCTAAGGTTAACCTGATTTCCAAGCTCCCTATGCCTAGCTCGATTAAGGACATCCGATCTTTTTTGGGGCACGTCGGTTTCTACCGTCGATTCATCCCTGATTTCTCCAAGATCGCGCGCCCCTTGACCAATCTTCTCTCCAAGGATGTACCTTTCGAAATTTCCAAGGAATGCACTCAAGCATTTGAGATCCTACGTGACTGATAAACGCCAGTTTATCATCATTTTTATGCTTTAAAACTAACTTAGCTCTTAGGATTTTACTCCGCAAATGGGTTTTTGGGCTGCATTTAGGCATAAATTAGGATAGGCATGCATTGCATTTTTTATTGTCGTTTTAATGTGTTTTTGTGAGTGTTAGGGATGTACAGATGCACAGATCCCTAAAACCCTAGCACTCAAGAAGGCAAATGGTGAAGGAGAAGCCCAGACTAGCTGGAACTCAGCCTCCTCCTAATCCACCTCAGCAGCCGCCCAGGTTCCTGCAATCACAGGCTCCCCCACCTCCTCCAAATAATAATCCGACTGCACATGCAGTTACCTTGAGGAGTGGGAAAACCACCACTGACCCCGAGCCTTCGCACGAACCTGGTAAGATACATGTGCAAGTTGACTCCCCACCTCCCCATCAGGAAGAAAAAGAACAACAACAATCTCAAGACAAGATTCCTATCCCTTTCCCACAAGCTCTCTACCCTACCACCAACAAAAGAAAGAAATCTGAGCCCACTACAGAAGAACTCATGGAGCTATTTGGGCAAGTTCATATCAATATCCCTCTCCTAGATGCCATCAAATATATACCTGCCTATGCTAAATTTTTGAAGGATATTTGTACTCCTAAAAGGCAGGCTAAAAATCTAGGACAGGTGCATCTTTCAGAGACAGTAAGCTCTGTCATACAGAGTAAGCTGCCTCCTAAGATGAAAGATCCGGGGGTGCCTTTAATTTCTGTAATTATTGATGACACTACATTTAATCGCGCCCTCCTTGATCTTGGTGCCTCTGTAAATATTATTCCCACAAGTTTATTCGAAGAATTTCAGATCGGTGAATTAAAACCCGTCGAGGTTACCCTGCAATTAGCCGACCGATCTACAATCAAACCTCGTGGGATTGTTGAGGATGTATTAGTCAAGGTCCAGAATTGTGTCTTCCCTGCAGACTTTCTGGTTCTTGACATTGAGGCACCCGAATCATTACTGGACTCCCCGATAATCCTTGGACGCCCCTTTTTGGCTACTGCAAAGGCAAATATCAATTGTCACACAGGCAAAATGGATATCAACTGTGCAGGCCAAACTATCACCTTAGATATTTTTAAATCCTCCAGGAGATTCCATGATGATAACTTCTTTGAGGACTCAGATACTGAAATTTCTAATATGGTGGAGGAGACAATGTTAATAGATACCCTTACCGACCACAGTTTTTTTGAGGACTCTGATTCAAACTCAGTGGTCGGCGAGATCTGTGATCCGGAAACTTGTCTTGACTCCAAATTTGTTCCTGATACCCCCCCTGACCCACCCACTATTAACGCACCTAATTTTTCCACACTAACTCACCATTCCTTCCCCGACCCCTTTCTTACGGACCTGCCACCAACCCCACCCGAGTTTCGCACCCAACCTGAATTAAAACCATGGCCAGACTCGGGTCACACTTATCAATTTCCATCTCACTTTGATCCCAATATTATTTCTAATCAATTTTCTAGGGATCTAGACGAAGACACCTTTTTTGCAGGCATTCAAGTGTCCAATTATTTACATGATTTTCCGTCTTCTGTGCATACCTTCACGCCCGGCTGAATGGCGTAAAAGATAGCACTGGATGGGAGGTAACCCATCATTTTCTTGCTTTCCTTTTTTCTTCTTTTTCCAGGTTTTATTCATCCTAAACCTGACCGTTCTTCACTAAGGTGATTCCTTTTTCCTCCTAATGCATGAGGACATGGCATATCTTGAGCATGGGGGGGTGTTTTTAAATTTTTACGATCGATTTAGGATGTTTAAAACCTAAAAACATGCAATTTTCTTTAATTTATTTCCTGTTTGCATACCCAAAAAAAAAAAAAAAAAAAAAAAAAAAAAAAAATTGTTGAAAACTTTTTGAGGAAAAATTTTGAAATCAGGACTAAGGTCGAAAAATTCACTTCTGGTACAATGGGATTTAATCCTTAACAAACTAAGGATAAGGATATGGATCTGATCATTAGAATTCCAGGGTCTATTTTAGACTAGATCAGATATCCTTCTCTAAAATTCCACCTGAACTCATGATAGTTCAGGTGACTTGATCCTATTTTGTAATATGGAAAGTATTTGACTTAGTTTTTGATTCAAAAACTTGCGGTTCTCGAGAAACTTCTTGTGTCAATTTTCACACACAAGCTAACATTTAAAAATAACTAAAAATTTGAAAAACTCCCTTGTTTGGATTTAGTAAAAGTCTGAATCAGGTCATTGGTTTGAGTTCCCACCGTCGAGAAGAAGGAAAATACCTTCTTTGAGGACGCGATGTCAACATGTTACCGCCTCGGCGCTGCTCTATATCTATATTTCATATCTTTAGACGGAGCATTAAAGCGCATTTCAGCAGCTCAAGTGTCTTGGACGGTGCTCTACCTATAGCGTCGGAGCAAGAGCTTGAGTTTGCTTGGAGCGCCCCTTTTCACCGCATCGTGTTTTGGGGTTGTGAGCTCCTGGGTGGTGTCATGGACAGTGCTATCCCGAAGTACTGGTGCCAGAGCCCCCTCGAGGAATGGTAATGGGAATGATGATACCGACACATCTGTTGTAAGACTAAGCTAAAAATAAGCATGGGGGAGAGAAAAAAAAAAATAATAATAATAATAATAACACGTCCTTATTAAGGTTGGCTTTTCACAAGCACCGACACAAGGTTTTAAAGGAATTTGCAAGTTGCGAATCAGATTCACGAGCCAGAAAAATCCTAAAAACAAACATTTCAAGTCATCTGAATTAACAAGGGGTTAATTTGTGAATTTTCTGAGGATATATTGATCCTGTTCTATCTAATGGTTGGATCCAAAAACAAATCCTGATGTTTATCTTCAACAAATCCCGTATCTCCTGTGTTTTAATCTACCAAGGTCCCTTAATCTCTTTTTCTCCTCAAAAGTCAAAAAAAAAAAAAAAAAAAAAAAATTAGATTTCCCAAAAATTCCATTTTCCAAAAAAATTAATGTTTTGCTAAGAGACTAGCAAAAGATAAGCATGGGGGTGTGATAAACGCCAGTTTATCATCATTTTTATGCTTTAAAACTAACTTAGCTCTTAGGATTTTACTCCGCAAATGGGTTTTTGGGCTGCATTTAGGCATAAATTAGGATAGGCATGCATTGCATTTTTTATTGTCGTTTTAATGTGTTTTTGTGAGTGTTAGGGATGTACAGATGCACAGATCCCTAAAACCCTAGCACTCAAGAAGGCAAATGGTGAAGGAGAAGCCCAGACTAGCTGGAACTCAGCCTAATCCAGCTCACCTCAGCTTGATCCAGCTTACCTCAGCTTGATCTAGCTCACCGCAGCTGGAACCTAGCTTACTTGAACTAGGGTTAGCTCATCCCAGCTCCATTCAGCTAATCTCAGCTGGATGGCAGCTCAAGAGAGTTCATCCTAGCTCACCCTAGCTCAAGTCAGCTCAGATCCAGCTCAACTTAGCTGAGTCTAGCTCATCTCAGCTCCCACTAGTTCACAGGGAGCTCTAGCTAGCTCAGCTGAGTTGACAGGAGTTCACCCCAGCTCAGATCCAGCTACATTCAGCTCCACTCAACTCCAGCCAGCTGAAGAAGAATTCATCTCAGCTCAGGAAGCTCAAGTCCAGCTCCCGGGGACTCAGCTTAGCTCAACTCAGTTGAGCTAAGCTACCTTAGCTGCCTCAACCAGCTTGATTCTCCCCGGAAGCACCAGACCTAGCTCACCTCAGCTCATTTTGGTAGAAGCTAGCTCACTTTAGCTTGGCTTAGTAGCTAGCAAAGAACTAGCAAGCTAAGCCAGCTAGAGTAGCCCCATGCCAGCCTCTTCAGCAGCAGCCAGCTCCAGCTCCAGCTCCAGACTTCTTCTCCTCAGCTCCTTGCTCCAAACCCTAGCTCCAACACCTTCTCCTCTACTCCACCTTTAGCTAAGCTAGCTTAGCTTATCTTAGCTTAGCTTAGCTTAGCTAACAACCAGCTCCTTGGCCATTCATTACCTCCAAAATCAACCCTAGCTAGCTCCACCAACTCAAGCCTACCTAAGCTAGCTACCCTACTCAAGTTGGCACCACCTCCTAGCCATCCCTTCACCCCATTATCTCCACCAAAAGACACTTCAAGTTGGCACCAAAAACCACCCCTAACCACCTCTATATTGGCGCCACTTTCAGCCCCTTAATCCACCCTACACCTACCCACATAAGCCATCCTAGCCATCCACCTAACCCCCCTTCTAGAATCCTTCTTGGCGCCAACTTAGACCCTCTTCTAGAAGCCATTTTGGCGCCAATATCAAGGGGTGTCAACACACATAACCACCCCTTAGGTGTCCCTTAAGGTGGCGCCAAACACCCTTGGCCATTGGATCCTTAACCACCTCCCTCCTTCCATCCTAGCCATCCATTTCAAAGGTCACCATAGCCCCCCTCCTATTCTATAAAAGGCCACCACTTACCACCATTTTGAGGCATCCTCCCTTAGTATATTTTCTACCTAAACCACCTATACCTACGGCCAAGAAGAAGGAGTAGAGAAGGAGATTAAAGGGGCACATCACCAGCCCTTTTGGTGCCTTCTTCTCCCCACTCTCTTCAACTTGAGCCACGCCAAGGAGGAGGACTCTCCCACTTCAAGGAGGACGGCCAGGCAAAGGAGAAAAGCTTAGGGTGGACGTCCACCCTTGGAGAGAAACTTAGGGCACGCCCCCTTAGGGCTTGCCTTGGAGGTCATCACCTTGGCGGAGTTCTGCAAGGAAGGAGTTGAAGGATTCTTTTCAAGCTTGGGAGCCACCAACCTTGGAGCAAGAAGCCCTCTTCTTCACCATCTATTTAGAGGATTTGTGTTTTCTTTCTTTATTTCAATTATCTAGTAGTAGAAGCATTCCTCTACTAGGCATTTTTGTTAAACACTTTTTCAATTATCTAGTTGCCTTCTTTGCATTTCTTGTTTGCATTTCTAGTTGCTTATCTTCAGCATTCTTCACTCCCTCTCCCTAATTATTCTAGGCCTCCACTTGCCTAGAGTGAGCTTATGGAGAGGCTCTACTTGCCACTTTAGAAGTAGTTTATTTAATTCGAAGTGTAAACACTTTTCCCGCCATCAGTTCTCATGTTGCCTTAGTTCAAAAATAAAAAAAATGGTATATTGAAAATTACCAAAAAGAAAGTTGAGATATATTCCAAGCAAGAGAATCACTATTGCAAACAATTGGCCTCCTTGGACGACCCTAGATACTTCCCTATCTAGGATTATAAATTTAAAAGCGAAAGCGGATTCGCGTGTTACAACGACGTTAAAAAACTGCTTTTACAAATCACGCATATTTCGCTATCAGTGACCGAGTCACCCAAGCCCCAATCCTACAGTCCCCTGATTGGTCTCAACCCTTTGAGATCATGTGCGATGCATCTGACTTCGCTGTAGGAGCGGTTTTGGGGCAGAAAATTGACGGGAAACCTGTGGTCATTTACTACGCCAGCAAAACACTGGATGAGGCTCAGCGTAACTATACGGTTACTGAGAAAGAGCTGCTGGCCGTAGTATTTGCCCTGGAAAAATTCAGATCATACCTTCTGGGTTCCCGTGTTATCATATACTCGGATCACACAGCTGTGAGGCATCTCCTGGCCAAGAAGGATGCGAAACATCGATTAATCCGCTGGATCTTGCTGTTGCAAGAATTTGACCTCGAGATTCATGACAAGGCAGGAAAGCACAATGTGGTAGCTGATCACTTATCCCGCCTTCCTTCTGAAATTATTGATCCTTCCGGACCTATTACAGAACATTTCCCTGATGAGCACCTCCTGACTATCAGTACAAGTCTTCCATGGTTCGCCGATATTGTTAATTACCTGGCATCACATCAGATTCCGCCCGATTGGTCGAAGGCCAAAAAGGACAAATTGCATTCCGATGCCAAGTATTACCTATGGGAAGACCCGTATCTCTTCCGCATTGGTGCTGATCAGATAATCCGACGATGCATCACGGAAGTGGAAATCAAAGACATACTCTCATTCTGCCATGACCAGGCATGCGGTGGACATTTTTCGGGACATAAAATCGCATCGAAAGTCCTCCAGTGTGGTTTCTACTGGCCCACAATTTTCAAAGATGCATACGATCACTGTAAGGCATGTTCCCGTTGCCAGACTCTGGGCAACATGAGCCATAGAGACATGATGCCTCTACAGCCGATCTTGGTATGCAAAATTTTTGATATTTGGGGGATTGATTTCATGGGACCCTTTCCTACCTCGGATGGCTTCGAATACATTTTACTCGCAGTTGATTATGTTTCCAAGTGGATAGAAGCCATTCCGACCCGAACCAACAATCATAAAGTCGTTATAAAATTCCTTCATCAAAACATTTTCTCAAGGTTCTGGATTCCGCATGCTATAATTTCCGACGGAGGGACCCATTTTACGAACGCTCAGTTCAGGTCACTGATGATCAAATACGGGGTGTCACACCGAATCTCTACTCCTTACCACCCCCAAACTAATGGTCTAGCTGAGCTATCTAACCGAGAGATCAAGAAGATCCTTCAGGTTACTGTTCGACCTGATAGAAAAGATTGGTCTTCTCGGCTTCCGGAAGCATTGTGGGCCTATAGGACCGCCCACAAGACCCAATTAGGAATGTCTCCCTTCAGACTAGTGTACGGGAAGGCATGTCACCTCCCCGTCGAATTGGAGCATAAAGCCTATTGGGCAGTACGGACCTGTAATCTCGACCTTTCTAAGGCTGGAACCCACAGAAGATTTCAAATGAGCGAGATCGATGAATTACGCCACGACGCGTATGAGAACTCGCGAATTTACAAGGAACGGGTTAAAGCTTTTCACGACAAACACATTTCTAGAAAGGTCTTTCATCCTGGTCAAAAAGTTTTACTCTTTGATGCTCGACTCAAACTATTCCCAGGAAAGCTAAGATCCAAGTGGGTCGGACCCTACCTAGTCCGCCAAATCTTCGGAAATGGAGCTATTGAAATTAGCCCACTCAGCCACGATTCTGAACCCTTTGTCGTGAACGGGCAGAGACTCAAGCCGTTCATTGACATGACCGATATAGATTTGACTGAGTCATCCTTTACCCTCCTTTCCTCTTGAGCTCATTGCGCCCAGCCGATGGCGTAAAACTCAGCGCTTAACGGGAGGCAACCCGTCATTCTTTGAAAAACCTGAAACCGTTTCTGACATCGCTATGCGGAACTCATATTGCACTTTAGGGTTCATCCATTAGAATAGCCGACTTCACCTCAGGTATACCTACCCGAGATTAGAAATCGTTCGCAACAAGTTGCTTCGACCCATTCACTCACCACACACCTGTCCTAATACATGAACTAAGCTGAATTCGAACCCACCTAATTTACAATGGGGACATTGCAAATCTTAGGCATGGGGGGGTATGAAAGTGCAAAATGTCATAAAATTCATATCAAGAAAGGGTTTCACGTAAAAAAAAAAAAAAAAGACTTGATAGAGGGGAGGAACAATTCAGGGTCATACAAATGGGAGGAGGAAAAGAAAGAAAAATGACAAAAAGGAGCAAAATGAAAATGAAAAGAAATAGTCATTAGTAAAAGGTTAAGGGGTTAACTACAGTTCTAGAAAAAAAAAAAAAAAAAAACGGCAACAGAAAAGTGCTATGGAGACATAACAAGAGATTAGCAGGAACGCTGGTCTTAGGCCTCTTGGGCTAGATTTTTAGCTTAAAAATTCACGTATCCGTTAAAATCTTGATAATCCTCAAGAGGTTGAGGAAAATGCGAAGCTTAAGTATTAGGTCTAAGGCTTAGGAACTATTCGGCCTCGTTAACTGACCTCCGGTTTGCGGGATTCGGTAACCTAAGCACCCAAATTCACACACAGTCTGGTTCAGTGCGCATAAATATTCAAAACATGCAAGAGCGTTTAATGTTCTGAAAAAGTCACCTAGATTAGGAGCGGCCAATCAACACAAATTGATTTGGACAAGTTCCCAGTGCGGAGAGGCGGGAAATTCCCCTCGAAGATGCGTAACAACATATCGTCTCCTCGGTGCTTGTCTCTTAGGATATTTAAATATCCTACTGGGGGCATGTAAGCACTCTGCTGGTTCAGATACCATGGGTGGCATTATCACGAAATGTCGATCGCCAGGGTCTGAATTCGGCCACGGAACGCCATGGGCGGGATTATCTCGAAATCTCGAAAGCCAGGGTTCCGGGGGTTGCCATGGGCGGGATTATCTCGAAATCTCGAAAGCCAGGGACCCTTGAGGATTGATGATAGGGACGAGGAATCCGATACAGACCGTGTTGAGAAGCTAATCCGAAGCTAGAAATAAAAAGAAAAGAGAGAGAAAAGCTCTCCAAACAAATAAATCCTCTATCTCTCTCTTACAAAAAAATAAAAAATAAAAACGCACTGCAAACTGAGCTTAGGCTAAAAATATCTCAAGCACGGGTGCTTTAACCACGGAGTCCAACAAACCTTAGGTTAGTTTCTGTGGGCCGTAGAAACCTTTGCAGAAGAGTGAGGCTAAAGCGGAACAGGTTCGGATTTTGGTTGGTACTTGAGTACCTCTAGGCCTATTGTCGACATTCCCACCTAATCACAAAAGAAAAGGAGAAGCACTTATCATTGTTGACAGACACTCAGGCTCTAGAATGGAAGTTAAAACTTTGAAATTTTGCTAAGGGACTAGCAAAAGCTAGGCATAGGGGTATGATGAGAGCCTCATCATGAGCCATAACTAGCTCATTTTGACCGAATAAAGAAGATAAAAGCTCCTACATAACCTAGAAGAAGGCTTAACTGAAGGAACAAGTGCTCTGATAAGAAAACATGAAATAAAGGTTAAAACTGCAATTTTACCATTGCAGTACATAAGCGGGATTTCTCAGAAGCAAAGCATAGGTCAAATGGTCCAAATAAGATAAAAAGTGGGTTGAATTAATCAGAAATGGGTTTATGTGCAATCTAAGAATTAAATGACACTTGGTAACCCTAAAACAGACCCGCTTAAATTAACAAGGTTCCGGTCAGAATAAAAATCAAGCAAACCCTCTAAAAATCATAGAAAAACATCCTCTAGGGTTTAGAACACTTAATTTGGCCTTTGGAACCTAGCTTGACCTAGATTAGGGTCTTAGCTCTTCAATTAACCTAATTTGGGTTTTTACGCAAAATGTCCAGTCAAACGAGGTCAAACCTAAAATACAACTTCACCATTGGATTCTTTAGGTCCAAATTAGGTTTGTACCAAAATTTGGACCTAAGGGGAGGTCATCTTGACCTACTTTGCAATTTAGTACACCCAAATCACAAATAGGTCCCTATCTTTTGAATATCCTTGCAGAGAGCCCCCTAGGTTCTTCGCCTTCTTTGCAAACCGGTCCTGCCGCCATTGCTAGGGCAGAACCGAGCTCCGACGAAGTTTCGAGAGAGATTGCTCGCTAATTCCTCAGAGATTCTCTCCCAGAAATGGAAGGGAGATTCTTTGAGGGATTCCCTTCCTTCTAAAGCCAATCAAATTCGCTGGCGTGAACCCAATCTCTCGTGCGAACGCACGAGATATTTGGGTATCTTTCTTCCTTCCAACTCCGGCGAGTTGGCTGACCTAATTGCGCGTTTTTCACGCACTGATAGGAGCGGCCAGCACCTATAAAACACCCCTCGGACCCGGCCGCTCATCTTAAGCTTGATTTTGACGGAGATCCCCTCCAAATTTCTTCTCTCCCATCTCCGGCCAAACGACCCACAAGCTCCGGCGACCGCCTTCCCTCCTTCTCGTCACTCTGCTGCCATACCAGCAGCAGAGTCCTCTCCGCCTCACCTCCAGGAACACACTCCAACCTACCACTGCCACTCCAGCCCTCCACAATCACCCCCTGACCAACCCACCATCTCCAGCCACAAGTTGACCTAGGCACGCACGCCTAGGCCAACCTGCGGCCTGCAGCACTGCCCACCGCCTTCGCCGTGCCACGGTGAAGGTCTCTAGCTATTCTGATTTGGTCGAGAGGCGTGTTTTGTGTATGACAGGGTTTGAGCCGCTGCCGCCATGGACGACCTCTGATGAAGCTCCCACGAAGCTCCAGGCACCCGGTCTTCCAGGCTACAGGTGCTGCATACTAGCGCGAGTGTCGCGAGGTGAATGAGTCCAGCCAAGGAGCGCTAGCAGAGCCAGCAGCTGCGGGGCAATCGCATGACGAGGCTTCTGCAGGCGCGCGTGAAGGCGAGACCAGATAGTCCCACATCGTGGGATTGCAACCCTCAGGTACCATATAAGTTGTTTTTGTGTTTTACTCTTATCGCCTCAGTAAGCACAGGGGTGAGGTCCCTCACTGACCCCACCCGCCTCGTCCGCGGCCTAACCACGCGGACCTGGCGGATCCGACCCGACCTAGACCTATGCACTCCTCGCGCACCACACACCTGCAGGTGCGCCTGGTCCCGGGTACGATCTGACCCGATTAAGACCGTGGTCCTGGTAGAGCGGTTTGAGTGAATTGCTAGAGAGAGAGAGACGCGCGGGTAGAGGGAGAAGGGTTAGGTTTTGCTCCTGTGCAGGCAGGCTGATCGCAGGAGAAGAACTTGGCCGCTACAGAAGAAGGAAAAGCAAGCCAAAGAAGAAGAAGAAGGCAACGAAGAAAGGAGGAGCAAGACAGAAGAAGAAGAAAGAAAGAAGTCTTCGCAGGAGAAGAAGGAAAGCAGAAAGATTAGAAGTCTTCGCAGAGAAGAAGAAGAAGGACAAGGGAAGATTGCAAAGAGATCAGAAAGGCAAAGCAGAAGAACGAAGAGAGAAAGAAAGTCACATTTAAGACGTCTGATACATAAATCAGACGTCTAATTCTATTTTTTTACATCTTTTTTAAAACTCTTTGAATCAATTATATTTGCATTTAACAGTTGTATTCTTGGGTTTTACAAAGTACTGAGTTTGCTCCCTGTGTTCGACCTCGGATACTCTAGCTGTTCGAGTAATAAAATTATTTATATTTGTTTAAACGTTTTGTCGGTTCTACTGCAACGTAATACGCCTTTAAATCCGCACAAAAACGTTGACAACAGGGACGCTCTACTGTGTAGGGGTCTTCGCGGGACTCTCCCTCTCTGGCTGCCCAGGTAATTCTCAGGTGGACGATCTTTCTGATCAAGGGGTCCGTCTGCCTCGAACCTTTATAGTCACCCAACAATTTTTGGGTGTCTTGATTGGGTCTAGCACCTGCTTATCTCATCCAGTCCTTCAGTTTTTTGCAGGAGGTCCTTGAAACCTCCTATAGAAATTCACTCTCCCCGAGGCTAAGCCTCGGTTCCCTTGTTTTTGCAGAAATCATTCACATAGCCCCTCTTTCCTCTGATTCTGAATAAAATCCCCTTCTTCCATCTTGATTCAAACTTCGATTCTATATCTTGATTCCACCACCTGATTCAATTATGCAGCCTAATTACCTAGCAAGACTACCATTCAAAAAACCTGAATATCTGAGATCCATGAAAGATAAGATGATTAAGGATGCCCTTGAATTCTATGAAATCAAACCCTCAACACCAGTAGAAAACATTCAGGTTGATGTCCCAACAACCACAGCTTTCATCATAAACTGTGCCCAAATTCTATTGACTGAAATTTCAAAAGGATCAACCTGAGATATGCTCATGACAGGATACATTGAGATAGAAAAATTACACCAATCTGAATACCTTCAATGCTTGACAAATCCTGTACTTTGGGAACAACACCAAGATGCCCTTATAAAACGGGTAGAAATGATGAAATCAGTAGAACAAATTATCAACCAGAAATACCCGTATATACTAGAAATAGAGGATGAACCATCTTGGAACAGTATTAAGAAACAATCCAATTTCGCAGATCTCGGGATTGAGGCACAAAGTGGTTGTGAAATCCCAACCCAGATAGAAGACAATGTTGAATTAGGTTGGGATATTGCAGGAGAACACAATGATGAGCCAAACTTAGACCATGAATTGCCAAGCCTAGAATTCCAAAACTCCTGTAATAATGAGATCACTACTGAACCTTTTGAGGGTATAAATTTCGCCCCTTATTTTGATAAGGTGGCCCTCGAAGGTTATTCGGACTTAGGTTCTAATAATTCTACCCACATCCTAAGCCTAGAACCTAGATCCGAAACTTATTGGGAAGATTATGAGGCCCCTTTTGAGAAAGATCAAATTTTTGCAAAATATGATTCCGAGCCTCTATTTGATGAATATCCCTCTCCAACATCTTCAGAAAATCTGATCAATTTTCCATAAAACATGCCAATTTATGATACAGAAACTGAGGAGTTGGACGAGTTGGATTTTAATTAGGTCTATCCTACCAGCTTGGAGCTTGAGCCTAGACAGAATACCTTTTCGAGCCCAGAATTAACATACAGGCTAGACCCCAGTCAGGCTGCTGATTCCACACCTGATAATTTTTGCTGTGGTGGAATTCATGATCATGAATCTCATTTTCGCCAACTCTCCGACAATTTCAGATCTGACTATAATTGCCGAGAGATTCCCCTTCCTGAACACGCCAGGCCTATCTACGACCTCAGTTCTCATGACTCTGACTCCGACTCTGAGGTCCTGATTCCCGAGATCACTGATAACATAGAATCATTCCTTTTCAATCCTCAGGAACAAAAAATAGAAAATGCCAAGAGTGATTGTAACCCAGAATCCAAATTTTTTCTCGAATCCGATTTCTTTCATCCTACAGACACTCTTCCGGCATTTAATAGTTACCCAGAGGACTCTCTACAGGAAACCACCTATCATCCGTTTCTAGAAGAGCCCTCGTACACAATGGCCACCTCATCCGCACACACAGAATGGATCAAAACCTCTTCCCAACCCCGACCCGCAACCGGACTTAATTTCTATTCAGATTCACCTCTCACCGAGCCAATTGCATTTCCACATCGGGTTTGGAACACTGATCAGACTACATACCACGCTCCATCATTCTCTGATCACCCTTGTAGGGTTTCCGCGTCATTTATTGATTATTCTACGGATCCCTACTCTAGCCAGGCTGATTCGACTCAGCCAAACCCTGCATTTTCACTTCCACATTCATCTGAGCTTCATAGTATATGGTGGGTTCCACACCTTTTTATCCACATCTATCAACCCACCAGATTGATTGGGTTTGGGCTGCATCATCAGCCTGTTGATCTGAACAAGCACTTGGTTGGACCAACCAGGCTCTTAATCAAGGTGCTTGTATTACAAAACTTAGCTGATTTGACCATCCCCTCTCCATCGCATTTCCCGCTTGGCTGAAGGCATCAAATTTAGCGCTCAACGGGAGGCAACCCGTCATTCTCTTTGAAAACCTGAAACTTGTTCTGACACCTTTTTGCACTTAAAGTTCACACTTTAGGACAGCCGACTCCACCTCAGATGCTTGCATCTGAGATTAGAAATCGTCCGCAACAGTCACCCCGACCCATTCACTCATCAAAACATCTGTCCTAATGTATGAACTAAGTTGAATAAAAACCCCCTTGGTTACAATGAGGACATTGCAAATCTTAGGCATGGGGGTGTATGAAAGTGCAAAAACTTGTAAGAAAAGGTTTCAAACAAAAAATTCACATATGCCAAAAACACCAAAAAAATTAAAAAAAAAAAATTCGAAAAAGAATAAGGGGAAAAGAGGAGAAGGAAATTTTGTGAAGAAGGAGAAAAGAAACAAAAGGAAAAAAGGAGCACAAAATATAAGAAAAAAGTGATAGTCATTAGTAAGGAACTAAGGAATTAACCTCAGTTCTAGACCTCATTCAAGAAAATAACTGAAAAGTGCATAATGAGATTAGTAAGAACGTAAACCTTAGGCATTCTTGAATAGACTCTTAGTACCCATTAAGATCTGGATTTCCTCAAGAGGTTGAGGAAAATGAAAAGCTGAAGTATTAGGTCTAAGGCTTAGGGAGTATTTGGCCTCGTTAACTAATTTTTTGTTTACGGGACTTAGTAACCTAAGCACCCTAACCTCACACACAGCCTGGTTTAGTAAGCGTAAAAATCAAAATCACGCAGAAGCGTCGCAAAATTCTGAAAAGAACACCTAGAATAGGAGCGGCGGACCAACACAAGTTGATTTGGACGAGTTCCCAGCGCGGATAGGTGGGAAATCCCCTCAAAGATGCGTAACAAAATATCATCTCCTCGGTGCTTGTCTCTTAGGATATTTACATATCCTACTGGGGGCATGTAAGCACTCTGCTGGTTCAGATTCCATGGATGGCATTATCTCAAAGTGTCAATTGCCAGGGTCTGGATTCGGCCACGGAACACCATGGATGAGATTATCTCGAAATCTCAATGGCCAGGGTTCCGGGGGTTGCCATGGGCGGTGCTATCTAAAAGCATCGACTGCCAGGAACCCTTGAGGATTGATGATGGGAGCAAGGAATCTGATACAGACCGTGTTGAAAAGCCAATCCTAAGCTAGAATTAAAAAGAAAAAGAGAGAAAACTCTCCAAATAGAAAAAACTTTCTATCTCTCTCTTATAAAACGCACTGCGAACTGAGCTAGGGCTAAAATCATTTCAAGCATGGGTGCTTTAACCACAAAGTCCAATAAACCTTAGGTTAGTTCTTGTGGGCCTTAAAAACCTTTGCTAAGGACTGAGGCTGAGGCTAGACAGATTTGGATCTTGATTGGTACTAGAGTACCTTTTAGGCCTATGGTCAGCATTCTAACCTAATCTAAGCTCAAATGAAAAAGCACTAATCTGAAGCTATTAAGAACTTCATGGTCTAGAACAAGGGTTGAAACCTTAAGTTTTTGCTAAGGGACTAGCAAAAGCTAGGCATGGGGGTATGATGAGAACCTCATCATGAGCCATAACTAGCTCATTTTGACCTAATACAAAGGATAAAAGCTCCTACATAACTCAAGGAAAGGCTTAACTCAGAGAATTCTGAGTTTAAGGAGAAAACAAGTCAAAAGGGGTAAAAATGCAATTTTACCAGTATAATCTGCATACAGGTCCAAACATAGGTCAAACAAACCAAATAAGAAGGAAAGTGGGATGATCTGATAAGGGTTACAGCAATTCCAAGGAACTAAATGATAATCTGTAACCGTAAAACAAACCCACTTCAATTCACGAGGTTCAAGGCAAAGCAAAACTAGAATAAACCCTCTAAAATTCATAGAAAAATAATCTCTAGGGTTTAGAACCTTCAATTTGTCCTTAGGAACCCATCTTGACCTACATTGAGAACCATACCCAATTAATAACTTAATTTGGGTTTTTGCGTAAATTGACTGGTCAAACAAGGTTTAATCTAGAAATAAAATTCACCATCAGATTCCTTAGGTCCTAATTAGTCATGTATAAAAACTTTAGCCTAAGAAGAAACCTTCTTAACCAACTTTACATTTTGGTCCTCATCTATTTACTTTTTGGCCCTCAACTTTTGAACCCTCGCATTTTGGCCCCTAACTCTCCTTCGTTCTTGGCATTCAGGTCCCTCCTGCAAAACCTGACCGGCACCATGCTCCGACGACCTTGCACGGAGCATGGCGCCGCGCAGGGTAAGGGAGAGGGTCTGGCAAGTCAACCGGGGGTGCCCTGCGTCGTCAGCCGTCGCAGGAACACCCCCCTGGTCGCTGCAACCCACCATAACGGCCATGCGAACGCACGGACGGTATGGGTAACCTTACTCTGGCGTCCTCCGGCGAGGGAGACACGTCGTCTCCCTCCGCCCTCCTCTCTAGTTCAGCCCCTGTAAATACCCCCCGTCGCTCCGCCGTTCTTCGGAGCTCGGTCCTGACGGAGAAACACCCTCTTTTCACTCTCTTCCCACTCCGACAGGAAGCCCTCCAGCTCCGGCCACTTTTCCCTCCTCCTCCTCGTCGTTCTGCTGCACTACCAGCAGCAGGGCTACCTTCCCCTGCTCTTCCCGCGCCGCGCCGCACCCAGCGCGCGCCTTTCCAGCCCTCTCCTCGCCGCCGCCCCTTCCCCTGGGCATCTTCTTCTCCGGCGACAGTCGATACAACTGTCGCCCTGCTACTCCCCCTTCGTCCCCGCAAGTAAGTTAGAACTACTTCTCTTCCTCCCCTCTTCCTTTTCCTCACTTTACATCTTTACTGTTGCCCCGATCCGACCAATCGCCCTCACCTTCTCCACCTCCGGCCCCTGATCCGGCGACCCGCTCCCATCACTCCAGCAACCCACATGGCTCGCCGACCACCGCAGAACCTCCACCTCCTCACCCTGATCCATTTCCGCCCTTCCACTTCCCCCAAATCACCCTCTGCAACTCCAACGAACACACCCACTTTCCGACCCACAGTCCGACCTAGGGCAGCCCTTGCACGCCGCCCCACGCCTCGCCACCACCCGCACGAGCTTCGCCGCACTCTGGCGAAGCTCCCGGCACCTTCTGATTAGGTCGAGAGGCCGTTTTGCTGTGAACAGGTCACCCGTCCTCTGCCGCCATTGCCGTGCAGAAGGAGCTGCTTCCGCCTGCAGCTGCAGGCGCGCCACGCCCAGATTCGACTCCCAGGCTGTGCGAGGCATTTCGGCAAAGCGTCAGGCTGCAGCTGAGGCGAAGCCCTCGCGCGAAGGCCTTGCGTAAAGCCGCGATTACCAGCTGCTTCCTCCGCGCAGGTGCCAACTTGGGGTGGGACATTTAGTCCCACCTCGGAAAACTCTAAAGAGGCGCAGCGGTATAAAGTGAAAAATGCTGGAGGCTTATCACCTCAGCACACGGGGTGAGGTCCCCTTCACTCGCCCGGTTACCCGGTCTCGTCCGCTCTCACGCCTCGCGGACTTGGCCCGACCCGACTAAGCCTGACCTGCACTCCTCGCCCACCACACACGTCGGTGGGCCTGGACCCGGGCTCGACCCGTACCCGACTACCTGGCAGCTCCGGGAGAGCTTTCCTAAGAGCGGCTTCTGTGAGAGAGAAAAGCGGGGGGGGAGAGGGTAGAGTAGGTTTTTGCCCGCTGACGAAAACTTTGAAGAGTGCAGGCACAGGTGAAGAAGAAGAACCGGAGAAGAAGACTGACGAAGGAAGAGCAGCCAGGACTGCTCGAAGCAAAGAGGAAAAGGCGAAGAAGAAGAAGACGAGCGAGGCAGAGAAGAAGGACGACGAAAGCTGAAGGAAGGAGCACCGAGCGGCACTGTAGCAGCGGCGGTTTAAGTCGTCTGATTGGAAAATCAGATGACGCTCTGAAGGTAGAAAAGAGGAAGAAGAACAGGACCGCAAGGGAAAAGAAAAAGAAAGAGACAAGCAAAAACAAGAGCTGAAAGAAGATGAAGAACATCACCCACTGCTGCAGATAAAGAAGACAGAAAGAAGAAGAAAGAAGGAGAGACGACGTCCTGACAGCAAACGTAGAAGAAGAAGACCACAAGGAGATAAAGAAACCAAAAGCCAAAGAGAAGAGAAAAGAAAGAAGAAGACAGACGAGAAAGAAGAAGCCAACAAATTTTCATCTCTCTCTCTCTCTCTATTTTTGTAAAAGAAATGTTGTACCCCTAGAATACAACTTGCTCCCTGAGTTCGACCTCGGGAACTCTTTTATTTTCTGAGTAAAAAAATTATATATTTGAAATGATGGCAATAACTGGCTATACTATAACGACATAACAAAACCCGGTTATACACTCCAGCCAACGTTTCAATCATTCACTTAATTAATGAGATAAGTAACTTAAATATAATGTATACCTATATATGTAATAACTTAAGTGATTTTACTTAATCTAATAAATTAATCTAAAAAGGTCAAAAATGTAAATTCAAGGTGTAAACATAATATTTACCTTATTTGCTAACATATATAAAAAGTTGAAAAAGATCTAAGTTAAAATAAACCTTCAAAACCTGGGTTTACATTTTAGTCCTTAATATTCATTATAGTTGGGTCCTTATTTATCACATAGGTCCTTAGGTTTTATTACTTATAAGTCCCGCTTCGTCTTCTTCTTCTTCTTCTGCAGCCAAACGAACAACTGGCAGAAGAGAGTCATCCCACCGCATGATCACCGCCCTGCCGACATCATTCCTTTTTCCCCAAGCTCTTGCAGCTTGCGCTCACCACCTACACTTCATCCATCGGTCTGGATTAACCGAAAATTCTATTTTTTAGTAGGAGATAACCTCACCGTCATCGGAGACGACGACGGAGGTTAAGCTCCTCGAGCTTCTTCTTCGACTAGACCCCACCCCTCTCTTCGCTGCAAACTGCTATAAATACCCCCTCACACCTCCGATTTTAGGCAAGTTCGCTCCCTTCCCTCTTCTAACACTGCAGCCGACCCAATAGGCTATTCCTCAAAACCTCCGGCGATCCCCCATTCCAACTTCTGACTTCCTCCATCCATATTAAGTAGCCGAGGAGATTCGCCATGGTCTTCCGCACCTCTGACAAAGGCGTCATCCCTAGGATTCCTCCGCTCCACCTCAAATTCGCCTGTCGGAGATCTTTCTTCAACCCTCTGATTTCATCATCCGCTATAAACCTTCGGCGGAACCCTATTGAACCCTTCGTCCAAGTAACAGTAGACTAGGAGTAGGAGTAGGAGTAGGCTAGCTTAGTTAGTTAGTTTAGTTAGCTAGGTTAGAGGAATTATAAAATTTAGCTTCATCTCCTCCGACTCCGGCGAGTTCCTTGAGCTCGCTAGAGCTTTAATTTTGTCTTTTAACTCATTGTTCACCTTCCTATATCTTCCATGTTCACTTTTAATTCACTTTAATGATTAATTAAATCACCTAAATGGCTAATTCATATCTCACCTTCACCGACTACTTCCTAGGAATCATCCCAAGATTAGAGTAAGGCAACCACAAATTTCATCCTTAATCTTGAAAACTTCATAAGTAAAAACCTGGGCCCCTGTTCTTAACAGCATGGAGCCAATCCAATAAAGAACTATTAAGTTCAAAAATTGTTTTCATCATAGGCTCTAATGCTTCAATGCTTGGTGTTGGCTGAGCTTCTAAAGATTGTATGGTGTTCCTCAAGTTAGCCAACACCCTGTCTTGGACCTAGTTCGCCTGAACTGAATGTTTCAGTTTAGGTTTGGGTTAAAACTAGGTTACTGAAGAAATTGAGGTTCTTGGGTTCCTCCTTGATAGTATGTTGTTTCAGGTTGTTCAAAGAATGGTGGTGACCTATGGTCAGCATAATCCTGGGGAGGGTAAGAGTTATAATCATCATATCCTTCATGTTTGTAAATCGAGTTAGGTTGATCATCAAAAGGTGGAGATCTATAATCATTGTAGGCGTGAGAAGGATAATAATCATAGTTATGATGTCTAAGGTTAGGTCCTGGACATTGACGTCCGGAATCATATCTCCAATCAAAGTTATCCCAAGGAGATGGGTAATCATAAGTTGAGTCAGGATAGTAATCATTTTGAGGATAAGTGGTGGTAGGAGGGTAAGATTGGAATTGTGTTTAGTATGGTAGAATACATGATGAAGTGGGAGGGAAAACAGAACAAAAAAGGGTGCCCTGCAATACAATCAACCAAACCTATCCTTAGGTGGGTAGCCTAAAGACCTACAGACTCCCAGGACCTGTCTTGACATGAAATAAATGATTTAGTCTACTTCTTTCCGATCAATCCAACCAGTTAGAGGGAGGGGTTGGGGAGAAGGTTCTTCTTCTGGCTTGCACCTCTGATTCCTTTGATACACCCCAACTGCGGTTGTTTGATGCTACTTCCCTAGCTAGACATCAGATGGACCAGTAAAAGTAGATTAATCGAAAAAAATCTCAGTTGGAGTCCCAAAGAGCAAGTTAACCCTTAAGGCCAACATCTACTCAATTTTAGTTAGGCTCAAGATGAACATGCTCTTGGAATGTGATGGGCCCTTTAGATGGGTTGTGCGCTTAGTGATCAATTAATATGTGTGTGAGTGCACAACTAGGGTTTGCAAACAAAGTTATTTGATGATGTGTCTTTTAGGGTTTAACCTTGTTGAGTAGCTTTTAGGGTTTAATCCTTAAGTTGGTTCAATCAAGGTTCAGTAGAACACTCCATGTTTTGAAAACACTGGTGTATATATGTTCCTTTAAAAATCAAAAATAATGTGGAGTGTCTGGTTCAGCCATAAAAATCAACCATAAATGGCTAACTACTTGATAAATCGCTTTTAATTTGAGTGGTGCGGTGTAAACAGTTCAAGCAAATGGCCTATTGCACCACTTGATTAAGGCACGCAAAAAGTCTTAACCTAATCAGATACTTACTCACTTATGTGTGTGTTGAGTTACGGTGTACCGAATCCACAGGTCAGATCTCGGTTAAGTGGTAGAATCAAAGTGATTGTGTGCCTTAGGATGAGAATTATGGGTGTTAAGTGTGTAATTTTCAAGTGAATCCTACAAGAAGAGAAGAGTAATTTTCTTTTGTATTTTTAGTTTATACAAATTGGTGAGGTGAGGTGAAGTGACAACCAAACAATCAATATCTAACCTAGGGTTTATGCAAGTACCTAAGTTTATTTGAGTTTGAGTTATTAAGTGATGGAATGGAATCTAGGGTGGAGGTAGGGGGGATACAATTACAAAACCTTTTAACCGTACTTTACTATGATCTATTCTGCTTTGGCTTGCCTTGTAAGGGTACTTGTAATCATCGAAAGAAAGGAGCAAAGTGAGCTAAAAAGTTAAGGCGGAAAAACCTAGAAAAACCAAAGAGTGTTGCCTCCCCGAGAAAAACACCAAAATGGTGGATGCGAATTTCGTACATGAAAAGATTTGAGTTGGAAACCTGCTGTCGTAGTGCATAGAAATCCTCTAACCAGATAAAATTTATAACCAAAACCCGAGGTGAGTCCCGGATAGAACAAAGTGAGGTGAACGTTTGGTTTTGTGAAATTCACGTTTCACTTTTATTTGTTTTTGCCGTTTTCTTATCTTTTGTTTTTTTTTGGAATTTTTATAAGACAGGAGATCAGGTCGATAATATAAATATCTAGCTAATCTACTTGCAAAGTAAGAGAGAGAGAGAGAAACAATCACATATACTTTCAAAACATGTGTTTGCTACTACATACAAGAAAGTGAAAAACTACACTAAAAACCAGTAAAAGATAGAATGGGTTGAGAAGAGTCCCCCTTGACGGTCACTTGGTGAACGGCTCGCTTTGACGGTGCCCGGACGAAGGTGGAGAGGAGCGAGACGAAAGAGAACGACATTGGAGGACGGAGGGTAGGATGGGACATCATCGTAGCAAGGAACTTCCTCCGGAAGGTAGCGAGAGGATGGCCATGGGATGCTCTAAAAAGGGGGATGAGAGGTGGGAAAAAATCTTTCTTTTCTACCCTAGAGGAGCATCCCAAGCTTAGGACAAGCTCTTTCTAGAGCCTTAGAGGTGGTGAGGGAGAGAAAGGAAGAGATGAAGAAGAATGGGAGGGGTAGGGGTCTTTTTATAGTGGAGGAAAGGATCCATTACATACATAGGACATTTAGTGATAGCCATAAATGTCGCTGTAGATCCACCGCAAGCGTCGCTAAAGCTCCAGCTCATGCACCCCACACACGACGCTTGCACGCACACCCGTGTAGCACGTGACTACTGGTGCTCGCTACCTTTGTGCACTACGCACTTCATGTATGCTTGCTGGCAGTCATTGCCTCCACACACTACGCGGTCCACACACATCGACTGCCATGCACCTCTGCATGCCCAAGCACTGCACTGGTGCATGCGAGCCCATGGGCGAACTGCATAGCACCACACGGCATGATCTGGGCCATTTATCTTCTTTCCTTTGTAGGGGCTACTACAAAAGTCAGATTGAGTCGATTTTCCTGCCGTTAGGCAACGATCGTCGACCTGAATCCATCCGTGTGGTCAGATTTGTCGTTTAAAGTTTCAAATTACATCACCTAGTCTCTTGGCTGTTGATCTTCCTTGAACTACATAAGGTGCTACGAGACTCCGATCAAGACGATTTCGGAAGCGTTGGACTCTAATCATCATCCTAATCAAATCCGTACAGTTCGATTGTCAATCTGAGGCTCCGAGTTAGATCTCCTTCTCTCCTAGCCATAAAAGGATCCAATTAACCTAAAATTTATATAGACTACTCTAAATGCAGAATGATGCATGCTATGCAATATTTACAGCATGGAATGCATTTCTAATCTTAGGAACATGTATAAATAAGCAGTTTATCCTAATTACATGCGTCTTCATCAATGGTTAATACCTTGAGATGGCTGAAAGGATCCTCTCTTGGGTGGCCACGAAAATGCTTAATAAGGTTCAGAATAACTAGTTTGATTTTGAAATCCCCCTGGGGAATTACCACTCCAGGACTATCCTCAAAATTGGAAGGTTCATAAAAATCCTTAAGAGGAACAACAGGCTCTTGTGGTGGTAAGTTCCCCCTTTGGTTGGCTAGATTCATGATAGTCCAAACCAACTGTTGATTGGTGTGAAGTTGAGCTAGTTACTCAACCATCGCAAGTCAAGGATTAGGTGGCGGATCGAAATGTTGATTATGTGGCAACTCAGGGATTTTAGATAGCTCCAGGTTAGGGAAGTTAGGAATGGGGATGTCAAAATGTGGGTTAGTTGGTGGATTTTGAATGGGATGTTAGGGTTAAGTTGTGAGTGAGATGCGGAAGCAGAATTGGACGTATTTTGTGGATTTTCAATTATTTTAGTATTATGAAAGTAAGAAGATGGAATTTTTGTGCGGGGGAAGGAATCAAAAGGTCCCTCTAAGTGTGGATTTTGGGACCGACGCCCATGCATATAAGGAGAGAACGAGGAGGAGAGAAGGGAAAAGATGAGAGAGAAGTGTGCAATCTAAGCAATCAAAATTTAAGCCTAACTTAAGGATGACTCCTTAAGAAAAACCTAAGACTTTGGAACCCGAATATTAAGAAACCAATAATTAAACTTGCTTCCCAAAATTAACCTAGTTAGACTAAAGAGATGGCTTGGGCCCAAGCATGCCCCAGGAAAATCATCGAGGGCTTGTATAAACCCATACCCGTCATTTGACTTCCCTCCTAGTCTAAGACCATGTTTGGTTAAGGGAATTATGAACAATTAGAGATGACTTAAAATTCGGATATCAAGCCTAAAATTGCATGAAGTCCTTAATTATCAAGTTACTACAGATTTTAGTTAGGCTTAGGAATATAAAGTGAACGGAAAATGAAGAGCATTAATTGGGGTAATGCTCGATTATTTCCTTTTTTTTAATGTGAGAATTTGGGTGGGAATGTGATGCCCAAAGCCAAAATAATAGGGTTTGCAAAAAAGATTAGGGTGAATGACTTTTACGGTTTGATACAGACATTGTTGATTTTAGGATTCTCTTTTCAATGTATTTAAACAAGGTTGAGAGTGCTTCACACAATAATTGCAATCAAATTGTAATTGGTGAAAGCCAATTCCTTTAATTGATGGTGTGACTAAGATAGAAAATCAAATCCTAAGATAAAAATCCTATGTATACAACTCCTTAAATGAACCTCTTTCTGAAAATCTTTTTAGGTGGTGGTCCAAACAAGACACACAACACCACCAGTTGATGGGAAATCAAACAAGGAATAAAAAAATGAAATTTTTGGGATTTTTGAAAACTATTTAATAACTTTTTGTATACTAGTGTCAAAAATCTAAATAGATAGATTTGGAAAATTAATTTTCTAGAAACCTTAAACAATCTTAGAAATTTTTTAAAATTTTATGTGTGATAGAGATTTTCTCAAGGATTCCAGAAATATAACATTCATTCAAATAATTAGAAAATTTTACAAAATTCGTGGACAATAAAAAAAGTAACGGATAAGGGTATGACCCCTATTCAGTCCACAAATTTTTAATTTTTTTTATTTGTTCAAAACTTATGAAATTTGGAGGTTAATTTCCTGACTGAAAGGAGCTTCCTTGGGCAAAGTTTGAAAATTTTAGGAAGCCGCTTTGTTCCTGAACATGTTTTTTGAAAATGAAGATAGAAGTCTGGATTTTCAAAAATTCAACAACAATAAGAAAGAGGTGGTGGAAAATTGAAGAAACCAAGCAAGCAAGCCAATTTTAACATTTCACCACCTCAAAATTTTCATGTTTTTACGGGTTTTGATATTTAAAAGATTTTTTGAGATTTTTATTTGATTTTTTATGATGTTTTTGCTAGGGTACCTAAGTGGAAACCAGCAAGAAGAAAAGGCTACTTGAAGCTTCCACTCCAAGTGACTCTAAATCCCGCTCCCACTCCTAATTCGCACTTGAATTAAAACCAAAACAAGATAGTGAAGAGTCAAATAAATCAAGAGAGATAGAATGAAAGATTAAGTTTTGTCTCCCAAACAATGGCACAAAAAAGTGATGCAGAAAATACGCATTTTGTAGAAGTAGGTTGTAATGTCGTATGCGTAAAATTCGATCGTCTTTTAAAATTTATAAGCCTAGATAGGGTGAAGTATCTAGGTTCATCCGAGGAGGTAATTGGTGTTTTGAAGAATATTTCTGTCTTGTAAAACATCAATCTTGTTTTTGTTTTGTTGTTTTTAGGGTTTTAGAAATGATAATCGGGATATGTGAAACACGCAAAAATAAAACTATGCCTAAGTGACAGTAATTAAATCTATACCTCTAAGCTCACCCTAAGAAGGTGTGCATAGGATAATTAGAGGGTAGAAGTGGGTGTGATAAGAAATCAACTACTTGGAATCAAAAGTACATAAAATCAAAAGTAGAATAATAGAAGAAGGTATTTGATTGATTGAAATATGAAATGTATACAACTACTTGGAAACCACACAAATAATCCTCAAGAGGAGGAATGCTTCCTCTACACTGCTGATTACAAAAGGATAAGGAAGAATATAAAAGAATCTTTGCGTAGATAGAAGTTGCCTTCGCTCCAAGCTTAATAGCTTCTGAACTTGAAGGGTCCTTCCTTCTACTTGAGAGCTTCTCCTTTAAATCCTCTAATGGTGGACGTCCTCCACCTTGTGCTCCACTTCCTGCCCATCCCCTTTTGTGTAGAACACCTTGGCTTCGTCCAAGGAAGAAGGAAGAAGAAGAAGGCACCAAGGAAGCAAGGTTTGCTCCCTTAATCTTCTTCTCCTTTGCTCCCCCTTTGGATGGGTATAGTGATAGGAATATCTAGGATTCAATGTAGCCAAGGGTGTAGTATTTCATGGTAGAATGGGGAGTATTTATAGGGGGGATTGATGGGTAGTTGGCATGGGAATATGGAGGGCTAGGATTAGGTTAAATGGGTGGTTAGGGGATCGAAGGGTGGAAGAATGCTAGCGCCCCAAAGGGATGTGGGTGTGATTGCGCAACACTCATAGGACTTAATTGACCTAGATTAAGCTAGGACTTAGCATAACTTAGGGTTATTCATCCATGCATACGCATTATCTACATCTTTACCCGTTTCCTTTAACTATGCATGAAATAATGTTATAATGTGCTGATTAAGTGCATTATGTCAATTGCAGGCAATACGCTGATCAGGAGTTGGATCTGAAGCTGGATCAGGAATAACGGGAGTTGTAGCAGAGCTAAAGCAGAAGGCCTAGTTTAGATGTAGGAATAATAATGTAAGGGGGTTAAAGGTTTTCTATTCTATTAAGTAGAAATAAAGCAGTAAAATGTGAAGAGCTTAGGTCCATCCTAGCCCTAAGATAGCCTAGAGACTTCCCCAAGCCTTAGCCACCCTTAGATTAGGTCACAACACCCTAGGAAGCCCTAAAACCCTAGTTCCAACCCTTCTATGGATGTCCAGATAAGTTTTAAGACGTCCAGGACCCTTAGCCAACTCCCGCACACTTCAAACCCACTTCTGCAATGTTATTGGACGTCCAGACACTTTGTCAGATGTCTAGTTTCTACAAAATACCCAATATAGAACCCGAAATCCTTCCTGACTCTGATTGGATGTCCAGACAACAAGTCTGGACTTCTGATTTTTGAGTATAAGACGTCTGATTATATTATTAGTCGTCTGATACTGCTCTCCAATTCCTATTTTGAGATTTAAGCCTTGATCTTGGATCTCTAGGTCCCTAAACCCAATTCCAACCCAATAGGAACCTAAATTAAGGTGCCCTAACCCTAGTACATCACCTCTAGACCTCCCTAAGGACCTAATTTGGTCATCAATAACCTTATTGACTTGGATCTTAGTCAATTCCGTCAGCCTATTCAATTGGACTCATTAAGTCCAATTGAGCCCTGATCTCAGCACACACTGTCCAATTGGACTCAGTGAGAGTCTAATTGACCTAGACCTAACTTAGTTGAGTTGTTTTACTCTCAATTAAGTTTCCACACACCCAATTAAACTTGTATTAAGTTTAATTGCACTTTACCTTAGTGAATTAGGGTTTATAACCCTAATTTGAGACCTACCTTGACCTAAACCCACTAGAACCTAACCTAATCAACCTAGCCACCTAAGTTTCGACCCACACACACCCACACACACCATCCACATGAAAATATCTAGCCTAGAGTTCTCTAGAACTCTCTACCATGTGTGGTTGCCTTGGTTGCCAAAAATAGCAACCAAGAGCCATTCAATTTTTAGATCCACATTTGGTGGATCTAAAAACCACCATCCACCCTCTCTCTCTCACTCTCCCAGGAGATCCCACCATAGGCCTCTCTAGAGAATTCCATAATTCTCTAGAGAGCTTCCCTTAGGCCTATAAAAAGATCCCTTGGGTAGCCATTTGCAACCATTCACTTCTTTGGCAATTGCACTCCATTGGTGACATTCACGCCACCTCCATAGTCACTACACCTGCACGAGCTCACTACCACCACCATCTCCATGCCAGGAAGCTGGATCAGCTCCCCAACCTCTCTCCAACGGCTGGCCTAAGTTCCATTGGCCGCCCCTCATTCTCTCAACCACTCAAAGGCCATCGGGGACCACCCCTAAATGCCCTTCCATTCTGCTACATTTAGATTTTGCTCTTTGTATATTTACTGCTTTTATTTACTGCTTAGTAGTGTATTCTTATTTCTCCCCCAATGATGCATGCGAAATCCCCCCATCGATTCTTGTATGCGATCATATTCTGGTAGCTAGATTTAATTTTCAAGCATCTATGTACAAGCTTCCCTCTACGTTTTATGTTGCAAACGACTCTCCCACTGAATGAATGAAAAATGCCTATATATATATTTGTCTCTATATGTTTGAAATCACCATGAGCTTAATAATTGTCATTCTTTTTGTGTGATTCAAGTTGCCTATTTCCGATTCCTAATATTCTTGCAACTAAGCATGTCATACCTAAATACGTAATAATCATGAACTGGCATGCGATTCTAAACAAAGTAGAGTAAGATCGATTTCAAAAGTAAAAGCAATGCCTCCCAGAGACGAATGACCGGGACTCAAAGTCTCGTTATTTTCACAAAATAATATCTTTGTTGGATCGTATTTCGCAACTTTACTACGACACTTTTATCAAAAATGCGATCTACAACCTTCTAACAAATGGCACCGTTGCCGAGGAGGCAACGTCATTTTCTATGATTTTGATCTTGAAACTATCACTGAAAATCTCTCTCTGCTTTGTTTTCTTTTTATGTGCAGGAAAAACGGAAAAGAATAGGATCTGCGCACACAACGAGCGCGGAAAAGAAATCAGGTACACATCACATTCTCTTAGATTAGGTTTATTTTCTGAACCCTTGGACTAGATCTACTTCCTGCAATTTCTTTTGAAAAAAAAAGGAAGATTTTTCTCATTTTCATAAAAAAGAAAATAAAAAATAAACAGGAGAAAAATTTTGAAGAAAATCCACAGTAGGTTCCCTTTTGAATCTAGGTTAAAAAAAAAAGAAAAAAAAGAGATATTTTCATTGAATCTTTTGAAAAAATTCTTTTTTTAAAAAAAAAGTGCAAAAGATAAAAAAAAAAAAGCATTTTTGGTGGAAGGCTTGAATTTCAAGTTCAAACCTCTTTAAAAGCTTTTCCATCACCTTCTAATTTTCGACCAGATTTCAAATCTCACTTAAAAATTCGATTGCCGAAAAATTCGTCAGCGAAAAATTCTAAAATTCAGGCTGAACCTTCATTTTCAAACCATTTTTCAAATGCCACCATTACATTGAAAGAAATCCAAGTATAAAATTTTTAAAAATTTCCAAATTTCCAAAAGCGATTCCAAGCAATCTGCAAATTTGTTTTGACTAAAAATGGTGGGGTTTGAAAGCTGATCTAACTGGCTTTATTTTCCATATTTTTCCTAAATTTTTGAAGATCATTTGATACTATTTCAAAGCGAAAAACCATCCAGGGGTCAAAGTTCCAAATCTGACCCCCTGATATTTAAAATTCCTAAAAGTTCGGTTGAAACAGTAAAAATTTCGAAAAAATATTCTTTGAAAAACTAATTGAAAAGGGGATCTACTCGCAAAACTACAAATTAATTGGATTCCAATTATTATTAGTGAATCAACAATATTTTTGTGGTCTGTTGAAATAGAGAAAAACTCTAGAAGTGCATGCAACTTAGGTTGAACCTGTAGGGTCACAAATAGAGACCACACTTTTGGCTAACCTGACTTAATCAAGTCTAGTTAGCTGGTGAGCTTGATCACCTTGTGGGCCACTCACCACAAACCCCACTGAAGAAAATGGGTTAAAAACTAACTTTAAAACATGAAATCAACCCGAGTTCATTGTCGTACTACTGGATGAGTTTAATCTCTCTTGCCAAACCTGGTGACTAAGTCTGTGGGGTAGTGTCAAACGACCGTGGCTCGGGGGTCAACGGAACCAAAGGTGTAAGCCAAAGGAAGAACCTTTCCCTTAGTTCCCTCGTAACCAGATTGGCTGGGTTAGCTTGAGAGACGGAATTCACTTTCAGTCAGTTGTACGACGAACTAATCTTCAAGAATTCAAATCTCTAATGAAAAATCTAGTCACCTGACATATAAGGACCACTTGATTGACAGGGCCTTAGCCTTGTCCTGTGTGGCTACACCAACCCAGGGGTTGGCCGGTGTATGCATGGAAGCAGGTCACTTTGACCTCACTTGGTTGGACCTTGGGAGCCACTCCCAAGGAGGCGAGTCACCTCACTTGGACCATCTTCTCCCCACATTTCTTCTACTCCAAGAGTCACCGTGGCAAATCCTGGACCTGGACGTAGACCGGGTCAGGACATTGAGAATCTAGACTCGATGCCTCGACATCAGCAAAGCATGGATCGTATTCTGACGATGCTTGACAGGATGCAGCACCCGCCACGAGGAGAATAACTACGGGATTTTTTCGACCCAGCCGCACCTATCGTCGCACCGCTAGTCAGAATTCCTGCAGGCGGAGACATGTTTGAGCTCAAGCCCAATGTAATTGGGTTGATCAGCACTCATTTCTATGGGAACTCAAGCGAAGATCTGTTCCAGCACCTTGAGGACCTGAGTTGACTCGCTGAAACGATCCGACCTAGGAATATTGATCTTGGGATCGTTCTGATGAAGCTCTTCCCATTCTCTCTAACGGACAAAGCTTCATACTGGTTCAAGACTATTGGGAAGCAATTGGAACCTGGCCGGAATTACGATGTGAATTCCTGCAAAAGTTCTTCCCAATCGGTCGAACAAATGCAATGCGACGCGCAATCATGACTTTCTCCAAGGGAGTTAGGGAGAAATTACATGAGGCAAGGGATAGATTTCATGACCTTCTCTGAAAATGCCCGCATCATGGTATACCCAGATGGCACTTAGCTTAGACTTTTTACCATGGGCTAGATGACACACATCGATATCTGGCCGACGCATCTAGCGGTGGGAATTTTCTCTAAAAAAATGAGAACAGCGCATTTGAGCTGTTTGAATCATTAGCAGAAAACTCAATGAATGCCGCATCTATGAACCAGTTCCAGCGACCTGGTCAGCAGCGGGTTGGTGTCCATGAGGCTCACACCGATTCTATTCGAGCCGACATGGATATCATCGTCAAGCAGCTGGATAGAATGAACCTGATTGAGAAGAAGATTGACCAGATCAGTTAAGGTCAATCCGACTTGAGCTCTGTCGCTGCAAGATCCTCTTATGCACCCCAAGCTCCACTTGCTTGAGTTAATCTACTCACTCGGGATGCACCTTCTCCGTATTTACGAGATCCCGCATATCAGGATCCCGTGAATAGTCTAGATCTAGCACCCTACGACCAGGGTTATGCACCACCCACAGATTATAATGTGTATCCCTTTAACGGATATACGTCTCAGACATCTTCGGCCAATGAGGACGTCAGTGCTATCCAAGGATACAGGCATAATAACCCGTATTCAGAGACATATAACCCTGGTTGGCGCCAACATCCAAACTTCTCCTAGTTTGGTAATTCACAGAGACCACATCAAGATTCACACCACCAGACCAGGCAATACGGGAATGCGCAAAACATGTATCCTAGGTAGCAGCCATTCCTGCCTCAGCAGCAACCCCGCTCATTATACCAGCCGCTGCACCAAGCTGCCAACCACCCTCCAAAGCGGGCCGACCCTTTGGAGGCGCTGAAAGAGGAGCTGCAAGAATCGATGAGGAAGTCTACACAAGATAGCTTGCAGATAATGAAGGCTATGGCTGATCAGATTCAGACCATACAAAATACCCAGAACCAGCTGTTGCAGGAGCATAGAACTCAGGGAGCCTTGCCCTCCCAACCCGTCCCGAATCCTCGATATGTGTAGAACCAGGGTGCCCTGCCTAGGTTTCAGGCACTGCAGGGACAGGCACACACCATACTACAGGCCCCTCCTGCACCACCCGGTTATGCACAAGGCCAGCTACCTTTGTAGAATCCCGCGTATTCTGCCCCATCCGCTCCCCCACGACCTCATGAACAGCAAGCCGATGCACACGCTGTCTCATTGAGGAGCGGAAGGAAGACATTTGACCCACCACCTAGGCAGGCGGGTTCTGATTTTTCCCACCCTTCGCCGTAGGCAGATTCGACTCCTTCAGCATCTCAAGAGCCACCCATGGTAGATAAGGGTAAGAGGAACTTAACCTTGAGATTCCCGTCCCTTTTCCTGAGGCTCTGACACGAAATATAGTATGGAAAAAGGACACGCAAAATTTCGAGGACCTGAAATCGATGTTTAAAGAAGCACATATTCAGGTCCCCCTCCTCGAGGCTATCGATCACATTCCCGCTGTCGCTAGGTTCTTCAAGGACTACTGTACCCCGAAGCGACAGCCGAGAATTGGACGACAGGTGGTACTGTCGAAAGAAGCTAGCGCCGTGATTCTAGCTGACTTACCGCCGAAGAAGAAAGACCCTGGCACCCTACTCATTTCTTGCATTTTGCAGGATTCTCCATTTGATCGGGCCCTTCTAGATTTGGGTTCGTCCATCAACTTAACTCCCACCGCCGTATTTGATCAATTTCGATTTGGGGAGTTGAAACCCACCTCGATTACGATTCAGCTGGCTGACAGATCAGTCAAAACACTGAGGGGGGTGGTTGAGAACATGATCGTAAAAGTCTGTGGGTTCTGCTTTCCCGCAGATTTTTTTGTTCTTGATATGGAAGTTCCTCCTAATCTCCAAGATGCACCAATTATTTTGGGTCGCCCATTTCTGGCGACAGCCCGAGCAAACATCGATTGTGCATCTGGGTGTATGGAGATTGCCCTGGGCAATGAGCGACTTCGACTAGATATATTCAAGGCAACAAAGAACTTCATTTGTGATCGAATAGAGGAGGATGGTGAAGACGAAGATTCGGCATACTGTGGTAACATTGGGCTCCTCTGTGACGACCCAATGTCTCATTCGTCTACACTATCAGGGTTCTTAGACCTTGATCCACACGGGATTGAAACCACTGCATTACACATATCTCCCCAAGGATCTGACTGTTTGGGGTGAGCTTCTGACCACAGCACCCTTGAATCCAGCTATCTTGATCCATATATTACTGAATCGCCCCTGTTATTGTAGGAAGATGTGACTATAGCTAACGGGTTTCCCGTTAATGCAGTCACAACCGATTTCACAGGGAGCGACTCAGCGGGAATTCATGTGCACATGGATCAGCAGATTCCCACCTTCGAGTTTGCTCCTCCCACTGCCATTTTTGACTCAGACCCACCCGTGATCAAATTGGAGCCCGTACCCACTCCACACTTTCTTATAGCTAGACTTTTTGGAGTAGGGGTGCACAATCAGCTGGTTCACATCTCCGGACCACTGATTCTGAGAGCATACGAGCATATCTTTCTCTTAATCTTAGCTAGCTCCTATGCTAGAAATGACACATCTGATTGAGTTTTCGTCCAGCTGGAGGCGTTAAACTCAGCACATATAGATACCATTCGCCCCACATTCCACCATCATTTATATATAACCATTTTTATACATAGCATATTTTTGTTTTAGCATATTTCCCTTTTATATTGCATATTAACAGGTTGGCCGATGCTGAATATAATTTCAGGAGCAATTACAGGTGATTTCTACGCATTCTCTCCCTGCATCATTTATTTTCTTTTACATTCATGCATGAGGACATGCAAGAACTTAGGCATGGGGGGGTAGATACAGAAAAATTGAAAAAAATTATATGCCAACAATTAGGAAAACCTCGGAGCTGCATGCAAAATGTACTTTAGGAACTTAAGTAAAAGAACAATCGACACCACCTCCAGTGCTCTCATTGGAGCTAGAAATCATTCGCAACAACCAATTATGACTCACCTGCTCACCTTTTGTTCTAAATTTAGGGTCAAGCTGATTGTAACCCAATACGGGAAATTCACGAAGTACAAATTATATGAGGTTACATGTTTATAGCATATATACATATTGCATTCATGAATAAGATTATTTTTTTAAGAGAATGCATTAGGGATTTTATCCTTTAGTTGATTCCTGTAATCTGGAATCTAGTACAACTTTTCACACACATGTAGAATTTGCAATGGATTCACGGTGAAGGCTGATAAACGTCTTCAGTTTGTCGAGAAGAAGCAGTGCTTCTTTTCCTGAACCCTTGGACATTGTTTTGGGAGTCAGGCAGATTTTCCTCCAAAAATCCACCAAATAGTGTGAGAGAGTAGAGTGTACTGGTGCTCTAAGATTAGTGCGAGGAATATGGAATCCTAGATAATTAGGTAATGATACTCTAAGATTAGACATAGTTTTCGCTCTCGATTCTCGCATATACATTTTTGTGCAAAATTTTGAGAGCCACCGAATAAGGCAAATACGCGGAGAGCGAGTTTTCATAAAACTAGGGCTAAGGTGGATGGTTACGACCATTCTTTACGAAATCCTCAGCTGAAGGAGGGTATTGATGTCAAGGTCAGAAATACACCATCCTATCCATCTCTCCTGGTGCCGTGAGTAGTCACTTCCACCAAGTAAGCCACCCAATGTCTCTTGAGTACCACCAATCCCTAATAATGCCTCCTTAATAAAATTCATGGATGTATGCCAGTTGTGTTATGCTGAAAAAAAAAAAAGAGAAAAAGAAAAAGAAAAAAATGATGAAAAGAAAGAAAAACTAAAAAAAAATTAGAAAAAGAAGAAAAAGCAAAGAAAAGAATGAATATTTAGTGTTTATTTCATCGAGGCAATACCACCAAATAAAATTGAGCTCCGCCAAATATGGCCTTAACCAATTTTTCTTGTGTTTCTGATCACCTAAATGCTGGCTGAGGAATCCCGACTTAGTGTTAGGTTTATGAGAACTCAATTAAAGTGTTAATGCCTAGTGAGACCACCAAATACAGATCCTATGTGTGAATCTGGTGAGGTTGTGAGCTCTAAGAAAAAGAAAGAAAAAGAGCAAGAGAGAATGAATACAAAGGAATCAAAAGGGAGCATAGTTTTTCTCGTCTTTCTCTGAGTTGAGTTACTTAGTAATCCGGGAATCTAGATTCTGTAGTACTAGTCTCTATGTAGCACCAAGTGAGAATGAGCCACCAAATATATAATCCTTTCCCTCAGAGATTCTCCACCTAATCCTAAAGCTAGGGTGGAATTCATAAAATATCTTGAATACCCCAAGGGAAGAAGTCCACCTATCCCACTAGAATTTTTACTAGGGGTCAATTACAGGCTTTAGAGGTGTATTAGTTTTCACTCGAATCCGTTGCAAAAGCTACATAGCTGCACCTTCACGATTGTCTGGATTTCTAGAGCATAGGATGAAAACAAAAAGGAGAAAAATCTCTATGCAAACACTTGATAAAATAACCAGTCCCTTAGGGACCCTTGCTATAAATAATTTAGTCTTGCATTTACTAGGGACTAGCAAGATTTAGACATGGGGGTATGATTGCGTAGCAATCATAGGTCTTAATTGGCCTAGATTAAGCTAGGACTTAGCATAACTTAGGGTTATTCATGCATGCATATGCATTATCAGCATCTTTACCGCTTTCCTTTAGCTATGCACGAAATAATGTTATAATGTGCTGATTAAGTGCATTATGTCAATTGCAGGCAATACGCTGATCAGGAGCTGGATCTGAAGCTGGATCAGGAATAACGGGAGTTGTAGCAGAGCTGGAGCAGAAGGCCTAGTTTAGATGTAGGAATAATAATGTAAGGGGGTTAAAGGTTTTCTATTCTATTAAGTAGAAATAAAGCAGTAAAATGTGAAGAGCTTAGGTCCATCCTAGCCCTAAGATAGCCTAGAGACTTCCCCAAGCCTTACCCACCATTAGATTAGGTCACAACACCCTAGGAAGCCCTAAAATCCTAGTTCCAACCCTTCTCTGGATGTCCAGATAAGTTTTAAGACGTCCAGGACCCTTAGCCAACTCCTGCACACTTCAAACCCACTTCTGCAGTGTTAATGGATGTCCAGACACTTTGTCAAACGTCTAGTTTCTACAGAATACCCAATATAGAACCCGAAATCCTTCCTGACTCTGATTGGATGTCCAGACAACAAGTCTGGACTTCTGATTTTTGAGTATAAGATGTCTGATTATATTATTAGACGTCTGATACTGCTCTCCAATTCTTGTTTTGAGATTTAAGCCTTGATCTTGGATCTCTAGGTCCCTAAACCCAATTCCAACCCCATAGGAACCTAAATTATGGTGCCCTAACCCTAGTACATCACCTATAGACCTCCCTAAGGACCTAATTTGGTCCTCACTAAACCTTATTAACTTGGATCTTAGTCAATTCCGTCATCCTATTCAATTGGACTCATTAAGTCCAATTGAGCCCTGATCTCAGCACACACTGTCCAATTGGACTCAGTGAGAGTCCAATTAACCTAGACCTGACTTAATTGAGTTTTTTACTCTCAATTAAGTTTCCACACACCCAATTAAACTTGTATTAAGTTTAATTACACTTTACCTTAGTGAATTAGGGTTTATAACCCTAATTTGAGACCTACCTTGACCTAAACCCACTAGAACCCAACCTAATCAACCTAGCTACCTATGTTTCGACCCACACACACCCACACACACCATCCACATGAAAATGTCTTGCCTAGAGTTCTCTAGAACTCCCTACCATGTGTGGTTGCCTTAGTTGCCAAAAATAGCAACCAAGAGCCATTCAATTTTTAGATACACATTTGGTGGATCTAAAAACCACCATCCACCCCCTCTCTCTCACTCTCCCAGGAGCTCCCACCATAGGCCTCTCTAGAGAATTCCATAATTCTCTAGAGAGCTTCCTTTAGGTCTATAAAAAGACCCCTTGGGTGGCCATTTGTAACCATTCACTTATTTGGCAATTGCACTCCATTGGTGCCATTCACGCCACCTCCACAGTCACTCCACCTCCACGAGCTCACTACCACCACCATCTCCATGCCAGGAAGCTGGATCTGCTCCCCAACCTCTCTCCAAGGGCTGGCCTAAGTTCCATTGGCTGCCCCTCCTCTCAACCACTCAAAGGCCATCGGGGACCACCCCTAAATGCCCTTCTATTCTGCGAGATTTAGATTATGCTCTTCGTATATTTACTGCTTTTATTTACTGCTTTGCAGTGTAGTCTTATTTCTCCCCCAATGATGCATGCGAAATCCTCCCATCGATTCTTGTATGCGATCATTTTCTGGCAGCTAGATTTAATTTTCAAGCATTTATGTGCAAGCTTCCCTCTACGTTTTATGTTGCAAATGACTCTCCCGCTGAATGAATGAAAAATGCTTATATATATATTTGTATCTATATGTTTGAAATCACCATGAGCTTAATAATTGTCATTCTTTTTGTGTGATTCAAGTTGCCTGTTTTCGATTCCTAATATTCTTGCAACTGAGCATGTCATACCTAAATACGTAATAATCACGAACTGGCATGCAATTTTAAACAAAGTAGAGTAAGATCGATTTCAAAAGTAAAAGCAACGCCTCCCAGAGACGAAGGACCGGGACTCAAAGTCTCGTTATTTTTACAAAACAATATCTTTGTTGGATCATATTTCGCAACCATACTACGACGCTTTTATCAAAAATGCGATCTACGACCTTCCAACACGGTGGTGGTGGTTATGGGTGATAGCCAGCCCTTGGTGGATGGCTAGGGGTGTAGGGATGTGCGTGTTTGGAACCAAAGGGGGTAGGTGAAATAAGGGTTGGTTTTGGGTGGAAAAGGGATGGTTGAGATGGCTTGGTGGTAAGGTGTAGGGTGAAGATTTACCCTTGTTTTGGTGCCAAGTTGGGGGTGGTTAAGGGATGACTTGTCACCAACAATTAGGTACCCTTTGGTGGTAGTGATGGGGTGAGAGGGTGTGTCTAGGTTGGTGCCAAAGAAGAGGTTAGTTGAGGTAGCTTAGGTGGAGTGGAGGTGGAGCTAGGTAGGTGAGAGTTGGGTGGTGTGATTTGCCATGGTTGGTGAGGTAGAGCTTAGATAAGCTAGCTTAGCTAGTTGAGTAGTGGATGAGTAGCTAGGGTTTAGCTGAGAAGAAGGAGACTTGAGCTACTCTGAGGGTTGTGGGAGCTGACTATGACTGAAGAGGTCTTCTTAGGAGATCAGCTACTCAGCTGAGCTAGCTAGTTCTTTGCTAGCTACAAATTTGAGTAGGTTGAGTTAGGTTGAGTTGGTCGCAACTATTCTGGAGCTATGGGGAGCTAGATGAGATTTCCACGAAGACTCCCTAGCTAGCAAGCTAGCTAGCTCAGACCTGTTGACAAGCTCAACTAGGTTAAGCTAAGGTGAGACTTCAAGAGCAGGTGTTAAGGTACCCTGAGTTGGTTATGGACTTCTTAATTGCTAGCTGAGGACTAGTAGCTAAGATAAGTTGACTAGAGCTCATATGTGTTGAGTAGAGTTGTGTTGAACTGGATTGAGCTTGTATCCAACTCAAATGAGCTGGAATGAGTTGAGATCTAGCTGGAATGGGCTCTATGTTCATCTTCTTCCTTTGACATTGCCAAGGTTTGGGTAATTTCTACTGTGTGATCATCCTTGACATTGATAGGAAGCATATAAAAGCAAATGCTAAAGGAAAGTAATGCAATATGTCCCTAAACTATATGAATGCCTAAAAGCAACTCAATACCATAATGTAGTTTGGAAAACCTGGGAACTAGATGTGATTTTCAGGCTAAGAATGATAACAGACTAGTGTTTATCACCCACCAAATGACTACCCAAATCACAATCATCGGGTTTCATTTTGATTAGATAGCGTAGTTATCTTTGTGTTTTCCAAATATAAAAATTAGAAAATCAAAAAATATTGCATGGCCTCTGCTACTTTGATTAACGACGTGATGATTCATTAGAACTCTCACGATAGTGTTTATGTATTCATAAAATTTCACGACGAACATTACGCATACTCTTGTTATATCTATTTACACTACTAATGATAGCGGATTTGCATGTGTAAAGGGTTCAGGTTTGGAAAACTTGTTGTCGTAGTCTGATTCGTGAGAAAGTCTGTCGATCGTATAAAATTATAGCACGAAACTCGAAAAAGTGAGTCCCAGGTCGAACACGGTGAGGCGAACGTTTGGTTTGAAAAATGTACCTTTTGCTTTTTATTTATTTTTGTCATTTTTATCTTTTGCTATTTTTTTGGTATTTTAATAGGGCATGAGATCAGGTCGATGAATTCTAGCTAATCTACTTTCAAAATAAAGAGAGAGAGAGATAATCATCTATTTTTATAATCAAATGTTTATTACAACTAGGAAAGCGAGAAAACTACACTACGAAAGCAATAAAGATAGCGATAGGTGAGAGAAATCCCCCTTGACGGTCGCTCCAGATAAAGGTGGTGAGGAGAGGATAAAGGAGACCAGCAGCAAAGGAAAGAGGATGGGATGGGACGTCATCGCAGCGAGGATCTTCTTCCCGAAAGGAGGGGATAGGACGACCATGGGATGCTCCACGAATAGGGATGAGAGGTGGGAAAAATATTTGATTCTACTCTAGAGTATCCCATGCTTGGAACAAGCTCTCTCTAGAGCCTTGGAAGTGGTGAGGAGAGGAAAGGAAGAGATGAAGAAAAATGCGAGGGGTATGGGTCCTTTTGTAGTGGAGGAAAGGATCAATTCCTTATATAGGACATTTAGTGAGGGTCATAAACATCGTTGAAGATCTGCTGCAAATGATGCCGAAGGTAGCCCACAAGCCCACCAATCGCTGCAATGGCGCACGCTCCGCGCAACTCCACACACACGCAAGTGCATGCATGCTGCACATGCGGTGGTGCAAGCATGAACATGGGTAGCCTAGGTTGTGCCATGTGGCACAATCTAGGTTGTCCATCTTCTTTCTATTGTAGGGGCTACTACAGAGGTCGGATTGAGTTGATTTTCATGTCGTTGGGCTATGATCGTCGATCCGAATCCATTCGCACAGTCGGATTTTTCGTTTAAAGCTCTGAATTACATCACCTAGTCCCTTGGCCGTTGATCTTCCTCAAACTGCATATGGTGCTACGAGACTTTGATCAAGGTGATTTCAAAGGCATTGGACTCCGATCGTCATCCTGATCAGATCTATATGGTCGAATTAGCAATCCGATGCTCTAAAATAAATCTCCTTCTCTCCTGAGTACAAAAAGGATGCAATTAACCTAAAATATACACAACTACTTTAAATGCAGAATGATGCATGCTATGCAATATTTATAATATGGAATGCAAATCTAAGCCTAGGAACATGCATAAATAGGCACTTTAACCAAAATGAATGTGTCTACATCATACCCTCATACCTATCTTTTGCTAGTTCCTAGCAAAATTAAATTGCATGCTATGTATAAAAGCAAAATGAGGACTCGATCGCTTAGGCCTAAGTCATTTATTAACAATAGAAAATTTCAACTAAGGTCCTAAACTACGAAAACTAAATAGTACCTAGGTGTCTGCCAGAATGTAGACCACCCAAGTCCTCACCTTATTTGTAAAGGGAAGATACATTTTTTGTTTTTCTTATTTTCTAACTTTTTGGGACTTATAGAGTTTGAGAGTTTCAGGAAAACTTTTTACCGCTACCCAACCTGCCCAATACTCGAAAAGATTCTAAGTGCTAAGCATCTTGTGAAAGAGTGATAGACTCACTAAACGACTATTAAAGCTGACTTCAGGTTTCTACGACCCTAGGTGACCTTATGAGTTTCTGCTTAAAGGTTTATCTTTCCGATCAATAGCTTTCTCCCTACTTTTTTTTTTAATTTTTTATGGTGTCAACACTAGGGTGAACCTAATGTATATCTCCCCAGTTTATTCTACTTCCCTGCTTCTTCCATAAGCGTTTAGAGATATATTTGCACATTTTTGTGAGCTGGGCTATGGACAACCAGTCAATGGGCTGTTACCCACGACAACTTGCCAGCCATACTCGTGTGGTGAAATGTGGTTTTATTTATTTTCTCCTTTTTCTATTTTTTCTTTTTCTATTTTTTCTTTTTGTTTCTTTTATTTTTGAGTATCACTTTTTTTCTTAAGTAGGTGGCTTCCCTGATCTAAGATTTACCTAAAAATAGTAGAATGAGTATAGTGAAGTAGCTAGGCTCTAGATAATCGGCCAATGGGCTATTACCCATGGGAACTTGCCAGCCATTCTACCCTAGAAAGTTCATTAGCTACCCAATTTTAGAAGAAACCATCGAAAAGTGAGTCGGTGCAAATAGTGTGTAGATGCTTAGGCTTAAAGTCCCCTCAATTAGTTAATAACTTCCAAATGCATAAATTCTCTTCTACTAATTTCTTATTTTTCATTTTTTATTTTTTTTTAAGAGAATAAAAATAAAAGAATTTCCATAGAGTAAACAAAATGATTTCAGGAATTAGTATCCACCCCCATGCCTAAATGATGCAATGTCCTCATTGTTAAAACAAAGACATGAAAAGGGCAGAGTAAACAGAATATCACCTAAATTTCATGAAAATCTGGTCAACTCTGCAGAGAGAAGAGAGTATACACATGCGCTAAGTTTAATGCCTTCAGCTAGGCATAATATACATACAAAGAAGAATTTGAGAATTTACAAGTGTGGGTCAGAATCAAAATAAAAATATTGATCCTCAAAATCGCTAATCGAATATGTCCACAAATGTGGACCATATTATGGTGTAGACCCTTGCCCCAAGGTCGAGTAGTTCTCAAGTTCTAGATGAAAATCACCCGGAATCGGAGGTTATTATGCTTGCGGGGCTGGGCCTACAGTTTGGTGGTGTGCAACCCAAGACTAAAGTGGCGGACAATGGGTAGATTTGATTCACTTGACTCGAGTGTCCACTTAAAGTTCAGCTCAGAAAGACAGTCAATTATTCCTAGTTTGGGTTGCACATGAAAGATATCAGAAGGGTCCTAGTAGAAAGTAGGTGGTTTCAGGTCAATAGGTACCCCTAGATCCAAAATTGCAGTTCCCTTAGAGGTAGCTTCCCAGATTTTTATTTCCAACTTCCTACCCTCCAAGATCAAGGTTTGTGGGACCTCCAGATTGTTGTACACCCCATCTAAAATACCCAAGTCCAACAATCATGGCTAAATCAGGATTGACTTGGGCATAATGATTTCAAAAGTCAGCTCTTCGGGGTGTGGATGAGGAATAGGGTCACTAATTGAATCATCAAGATTCAGATCCTCCAAGTTAACCCCAACAGAATCAAATTCCTCTATTATCGGGCTACCAAAAGGTTTATCAGATTCCTCAGGCCAGTTTGTCTCACTAAAATCATCTTTCTTACGCTAAAGTGAGACTTCACTAAGAGATTCTTCACCGTCAGAGTCAAGGAATTCTTGATCTGCATTTATATACGTCTCAAAATTATATGTCAATTCATGGTCCAAGGAGACATGCTTTTCTTCATTCCCTGGCTTAGGGATCTCTAGTGAATCAATCGGTTCATCTTTAATGGGTTGCTCTAGCCCAACTTAGTCATCCTTAGTCTCAAAAAATGTATCCCCCTCGACAGGCGCCTAAGCGGGTTCAGACATTGGCTCTCCTGAAGGGGGTTCATCTTAAGAATCATCCCAAGCTTGGATTAGGGAAACCATGAATTTCATCCTCAATCTCGACAATTTCCCATGTAGCAAGTCACCCAGGCCCCTATCCCTAACATGTTGGATCGAATGCAATAAAGAGCTATTCAGCTCATCAATCATTTTTATCATAGGCTCCAATGTTTCAATGCATGGTGTTAGCTGAGCTTCTAAAGATTGGTTGGTGTTCCTCAAGTTAGCCAACACCCTGTCTTGGACTTGGTTCACCTTAATCAAATGGCTCAGTTCAGGGTTGGGTGGGTTTGGGTTCATTCCAGGGGAGTCAAGATGTCGAGGTTCTCAGGTCCTTCCCTGATAGTAGGTCATTTCAAGTTGTTCAAAGAATGGTGGTGACCTATATTCAATGGAACACTAGGGAGGGTAGGTGTTATAATCATCATATCCTTCCTGATTGTAGATTGAGTTGGTTTGGTCATTAAAGGGTGGAGATGTATAGTCATTGTAGCTTTGGGAAGGATAGTAATCATAGTCTTGTTGTCCAAGGATAGGCCTAGGATATTGAGGTTTGGATTCATATCCCTAATCAAACTTATCCCGGATAGTGGATGGGTAATCATAAGTCGAGTCAGGATAGTAATCATCTTAAGGATGTGTGCTGGTAGGAAGGTAAGATTAGAAATGTGTGTAAGATGTGGAAGGATACATAGTAGAGTAGGAGGGAAATAAGAAGAGGGAAAGGAGCCCTGTAATACAAGCAATCAACCCTGTCCTTAGGTGGGTTAGCCTAAAGACCTACAGACTCTCAGGACTTGTCCTGAGATTATAAATGATTTGGTCTACTTCTATCCAATCAATCTGACCAGTTAAAGGGAGTGGTTGGGGAGAAGGTTCTTCCTTTGGCTTGCACCTCCGATTCCTAGTGTAGCCCTCAGCCGTGGTTGTTTGATGCTACTCACCTAGCTAGACATCAGATGGACCAGTAAAAGGAGATTAAGCGAAGAAAATCTCATTCTGAACCCTGAAGAGTGAATCAATCCTTGAGGCCAAAGTCTACTCAGTTTTTATTAGGATTGGGATGATGTGCTCTTGGAATGTGATGGAACCTTCAGATGGGTTGTGCCCTTAATGATCAAATCAAATGTGTAGGCATGCACAACTAGGGTTTGTAAAGAAGGTTATTTGATGATGTGACTTTTAGGGTTTAACTTTGTTTAGTAGCTTTTACTATTTAATCTTTAGGTTCATTCAATCAGGTTTAGTAGAACACCCCAAGTTATGAAAGCATGGTTGATGATATATTCCTTTAGAAATCAGAAAATAATGTGGAGTTCCTGGTTCAGCCATAAAGATTGACCCTAAGTGGCAAGTTACATGATGGATCAGTTTTATTTTGAGTGGTGCGACCCAAACAAATCAATCAATTGGCCTATTGCACCACATAGTTAAGGCACACAAATAGTCTTAACCTAGATAAATTTTCTACTCACTTATTGGTGTGTTGAGTTACGTTGTACCAGATCCACAGGCCAGATTCTGATTAAGTGGTAGAATCGATGTGAAGTGGTGCACCTTAAGTCAGGAGTTGTGGATGTTAATGTGTGTCTCTTTCAGAAAATCCCACAATCAGATAACTTTCTTTCTATTTATGTGGATGGTGAGGTGAGTGGAGTGACAAACAAGACAAACAAATGAAATCTTGGGTGAGGGTGGTGTGGGAAAACTTACAAATGTCCCTACCCGCAGCCATCTTGTCACCTCCCTTCGAGAAGAAGATCCTCGCCACGATGACGTCCCTCCTCTAGAGTAGAATCAAATCTAAGCCTAAGAACATGCATAAATAGGCATTTTATCCTAAATGGATGTGTCTACGTCAACTACACTACGATCCTCCATTACAAGAATGCAATAAGGGAATTTACCATGCAAGAGATCTGCTAAGCTCAGTACATTTTAGATTGGTTCGTTTCTTAGGAATTAGATTTAGAATAGAAGCAATTCAAGTGTCGATTCCAAATCTCGCTTAATCACTCCTCCTAGAGTTCAACCAGGGCTCCTTTGACTTTTGTTATTTTAAATTTTGCTGGGATTGATTTCGTGTGCTATACTACGACTCTCAAAAATATGTTTTTGCGTGATATTACATCCAACAGCAGAGCATGCTATCACCAAACTTCCCCATGAGAAAACATAGTCATAGTTGCAGTGCGGTGTCACGATCGAAGAAGAGACGTGGTGCGGTCGCGACGATGGCATTGAGGAAGTCAGGTATGGTGGTGATGGTGCACGATTGCAGAAGAGAAGTCATAGGTCTAAAAAGTCACAGTGATGGTGATTGCCCTTGTCGAGGTTGTTGTTAGTGATGAGAACTAATGTGGTCCTGCTACTCGTAGTCAAGTGGGAGAGAGTAATGGATGGCACGGTTGCGAATGGTGCTACGATCATTGTAGGGTAGGCAATGGTGGAGGTCGTGAAGAAGCACGATCGATGCCATGGTAGCCAAGAAGAAGACCAAGCGGACTTGCCCACTCCTGTTACAGTCGTAAGGGCATCAAGAGGAAGGCTGTCAACAAGGTGTTGGTGGTGTAAATCGCATAAAATGAATTGATCACACGGGTTTCGTGTGTTTGAATTTGGGGTTATGAGCAACTCGTTGTTGTGGTTGCAAAATTCGTGATCAAATAAAATTTATACCGAAACTCCAAGGGAGTCCTGGGTCAAACACAAGAAGGTGACATTTACTTTAATTGAAAACCGCACTTCGTTTTGTTTGTTTTTGGCATTTTAAAGTTTTATTAGTTCTTTTAGGTTTTTGAAAGAAGAAGACAAGGAGAATAAATTACAAGAGATATGGAACAAATATGATATATATCATAAATGTCTACTACAATAATCTACGAAAGCATAAAATGGGATGGAGGTGAGAAGATATCTTTTGAATAGGATGTTTTGTGAGACGATGGTGCCTAGTGGAAGCTCGGATGAAGAAGGTGAGGAGTGGGATGATCGAGGTGAGATGTAGGAGGACGTTGGGTAGAGGAAAGCTTCGGCGTGGCTCTGAAGTGGAGGTGAGAAGGCGGAGATGTTTTGCTAGTGATATGGAGGTGGGAGGATGGCTCCAAGGTGAGCTATGAATGGGGATGGGAAGATGGAGGAATATTTGGTGAGGTAGAGGTTCGCTACACTAATAGGAGCCTTGGGAGCTTGAAAGTATGCTCTAATGGAGCATTGGTAGGCTTGCTAGAGCTTAGGAGTAGGTAGGAGTAGAGTAGGTAGAGATGGCTTGGAAGGGAGGGGGTGTAGGTCCTTTTATAGTGGAGAAGAAGAGGCGAAAATATGTATCGGACCATTAGTGACCTCCAGGCCATCGTTGGGAGTGTCGTTGTAGGCAGCTCATGCCAGATGGCATGCGTAGCTGGCCTTGCTGGCATGTGAATAATTACCGATGCTTGTAAGCATAGCTGTAGGTCCAGCTCAAGCATCGCTATAAGCTGGCGCCGACTGAGCATGCGCCTGCCCCATGCTCCGCTGGCACAGCGCTGTGCGCTCTTTGCTACACACGCTCACGCACTAGCACTATGCTGTGCTCATGCATGACTCTACAAGTGTGTGCACCCTCGCAGCTATGCGCATGTAGTGGCACGTGCGCTTCAATGGGTGGCCTGGGTTGTGCCATGGTCGAGCTCGAATCGGTTGTGTTAATATGGTGATTTAATCTTTGTAATGAGTATAGTAGTTAACCTAAATTGAGCGTAACCATCTTTTTACAAAATTTTTAACCTAGCCTACTTGATTTTATCTTGGTCACTTTTAGGCTTGGGGTCGAACTCAGGGAAGTGGGATTAGAGGTGAAGAAGTTTCTACGCCCTCCCTACAACGAATCTCTTCTGTTCGTTTATTATATCTTTGGTGTTTTTCTATTTAAGATTTTTTTCTGATAATTTTTATCCTTGAGGTACACCCTCGAAATCTGGTTCTTGGCTTTGAGCCAAATTAGGGTTTCAAAACTGGTCTTGCTATTCGCAAGACTGAGTACCTGTAAGTCAAGGATTGTCTTTTCTCTTTCGTATATTTTCTTTTATGTTTTTAATGGCAGGAAAGAGAAGCAGAAATAAAGTAAATATAGTATATATATATGTATATACTATGTATGTATGTAGGGGTGGGGGTGGAGGTGGAAATGGTGTGTAGCACAGTGTCGAGTTGATCGTCGTCTAGAAAGACGCAACCAACAGGACGAAGTGTCGTATGGAGTGTAAGATGGATGGGTGGAAGATGTGTGTGAAGATGCTTTCTGTACGCGTGTATCAGGGAATATCAGCAACTGGTGTAGATATTCCCGCGATACAACGTATGGTCGGTGATATGAAAATATATATATATATGTATATATGCAAATATATATATATATATATATATATGTATTTATAGTTATAGGTATATGTATATATGTATGTATATAAGTATAAATATATGTGTATATATATATATGTATACTAATACTTAGTTATATAAGTACTAATATATATATAGAAATATGTATATATATATGTTTATATATTTATATATAAGTATATAGTAGTGTATAAGTGAGTGGGTGTGTGTGTGTGTGTGTATGTGTGAGGTGAGTGTCTGTGAGAGAGAGAGAGAGAGAAAGAGAGGGCGTCTACTGAAGATGAGGCGCGGAGACTTAAGTCATCCTGACGCAGCTGTTGACGTCTAATTGCCACGCGCAGGAGCAGATGCAGGCGTGTAGGCGTGCGAAGAGGCGCGCGCACGTAGGAGGGAGCGGCCGTGGGAGGGACTGCAGAGCACCGTGCTGCGCGCTGAGGCTAATGCTGGCGAACGAGCGAGCAGGTGCTGACAGGTGCGGGCGTGGGTAGAGACGCGGGTGCGAGCGTGCGCAGACGGGCTGGCGACGATCGTGGCGTGGAGAGAGAGCACGCGGTGACCGGATAAGTGAGAGGCTTTTCGGTCACCGCACTATAGCCACAGTGTCACGCTCTCTAGCATGAACAGTGGCTACAGTGCATGCCCGGCTCGTATGACCGGTTGCTGGCGGTTCAGTGTGCGTAGAGAGCTGTGGAGCGGGCTGGCGCACATGCGGAAGAAGCTGCACCGGCTGCTGGTGTGCGCAGTGGCCTACACACGTTGAAGAAGAGTCTGGTGCCGTGCTACTGCTGTGCTTGAGCTTCAATGCTCTGCTCTATGGCAATGGCAGGGTTGTCTTGGAACGACGAAACAGAGGAGAGAAACACCACTCCCACTGACTCTTTGATGAGCTGGGTGGTGGTAGGACTCACAGTGGTGGTTGTGCACCACTGTGAGCTACTTGTGCCCGTAGCGTGGCTCTTCAACAAGAAGAGAGGCTGCGTATGGAGGGGAGAGGGGAGGAGACACCCTGGAGGAAGGAGGTGCTGGTGTTGTGCGTGGACCAGGCCCCCTCGCAAAGAAGATAGCCGTGCCTTTTTAACGAGGATGGAGGCAAGCACAACCATGCCCTGGCTGTGCATGGCTGTGCATGGCTAGCTGGGAGTGGCTGTGTAGAGCATGGTGCGAAGAGGAAGCTGCCATGCCTTGCAGCCGTAGAGAAGAAATCAAAAGTCAAATAAAAAATAAATATAAAGATGGTGAATTTGTGAGGCAGCACTTGAGGAATATGTTAATTTCAAGGCCATTTTATTCACTCTCCTCCCCTCTCAAATAAATGCTTGCATGCGTTTATTTTCACAAATTCGACTATGGTTACCTAATATGCATTGGCAATGCTAGGAAATAGCACAAGATGGCACGTTTGTTGGTGTATTTTTGCTATGCAATCATACCCCCTTGCCTATCTTTTGCTAGTCCCTAGCAAAACATTTTTGTATTGTATTTAGAAATGATCTTAAGCTGAAGATTTTCTTTAGAGGCGACATAGGTGTGTTTATTTGTTGGATATTGTGAGAACCAATTGTAGGGAAGACTACCAGTACTTTAAGTCTTATGTGACATAGACCATCTCTCAACTAACCAGGACTCTTGATATTTAAACCTTAAGTACGATTTCCAGGGCTCAGGAGGTTTTTGCCATACTCGAGAGCTCAAGAGATTATGGCTTATGCTTAGTGAAGGATCATGACTGACTAGATGAACATTAAGACTCAAGCCCAGGGTTTCACAAATTTTTAAGTGCAGGTTGGTTCCAGTTTCAGCTCGTGTCTTTGGATTGACCTTTGAAAAGATGATGGAAAATTCAACTCCCATTTTATTACATTTGTGGCTCAAAGAAAACAGGGTATTTGTAACTTGCCCTGAAGAACTTCTGTAGGGGGATGACTTTATAGATATTTGCGAGATATACTGACTTATTTGCATCCTTTTTTAAACACGTGTCAGTATATCTCTTACAACATTATTTGGAGGAGTACACTTTTCTTTTGGTGGGAGAGTTCCTTTTTTGGTGGAAGGAGTCTCTCCTAAACATAAGACTAAAGCCTAGGATAAAAAGTCTACCTACGCGCACAGGTAAGGACTCCACCTTCCCTAATGAATACTAGGGTTGGATCTTATGTTCACCTGGTCTTTCTTAATATGTGTAGTGTGAACTAAGATTACTTAGGCTCTCGAGTAGAAGCAAACCAACAGATCCTGTACTGGTGTCATAGGTACAAGAATACATCCTTAGTTAGGAGAGATTCCGATCTATCTTGTCAATGCTCAAGTGAATTAAGTCGAGCCTGAGCGAATCAAGCTTTTGTGGCCAGGAAAGTTTTCAAAACAGAGGTTGAATATCCATAAACACTTATTGTACTTTTGTTTCAGCCTTCAGATCATTACTAAACACCCTCTTTTTTTTTCACATATTTATGGATAGATGGAAACTGCATGATACCATAAAATACCGAGATCCTATGGATGCCTATCCACCCCCCCATGCCAAATGATGCTATGTCCTCATATGCATGCAGGGTAGGGTAGAGGAAGGTCGAAAGATCGGCTAACCAGAGTTGAGGTGCAGGGTATACAGCCAGGTGGTAGGGTGGGTGGATGGTGGGTGGTGAAGTGAAAAGTGAAGTGAGCATCACAGTGGCGGAGTGATGTTGGGGTGCCTCCCAACGAGAGCTAAACTTAACGTCCCTAGCTGGACTAAAATGAGGCACAAAATTAGTTACCCTCCAGCAGGGCAACAGTTTCTCCAACGGGGGTAGGTTCGTGAGTATGATAGGGTTTCAAACGCTGCCCATTGACCGTAAATTTATGCCCAGATTTGGGACTTTAATCTCAACGGCCCCGTTGGGAAATGGTCTCGAGACCAAGAAAGGACCAGTCCATTTGGACTTCAATTTGCCAAGAAAGAATTTGAGTCGGGCATTGTAGAGCCAAACTTGCTGAGATGGCTCAAATTCCTTCCTCCGAATACGGTTGTCGTGAAAAGCCTTAGTGCATTGCTTGAAAGTTAAGGCAGAATCATAGGCTTCACGACGGAGCTCTTCCAGCTCCTGGAGTTGGAGTTTCCTTTCTCGACCACGTAGGTCTAGGTCGAGGTTACATTGGTGAACCACCTAATAAGTGCGGTGCTCCAACTCCACAGCCAAATGACAAGGCTTCCCGTAAACGATTCCATAAGGAGACATACCAAGGGGAGCCTTGAAGGCGGTCCGATATGCCCAAAGTGCGTCAATCAGCTTGTCGGACCAATCCTTACGGTCAGGCCGAATCGTCTTCTAGAGAATTTGCTTGATTTGCTAGTTCGACACCTCTGCCTAGCCATTCGTCTGAGGATGATACGGGGATGCAATACAATGGTGGACTCTGTATTTCCTCAGAAGTGCTCGAAAAGACACATGGGTAAAGTGGCTTCCTCCATCTGAGATAATAGCTCGAGGGATCCCAAAGTGTGCAAAGATGTGGTCTTTGACAAATCAAGTGGATATAACATGGTCAGCACGGCACGTGGGAATAGCCTCGATCCATTTCGAAACATAATCAACAGCCACAAGGATAAATTCGAAGCCATTGGAAGGAGGAAAGGGACCCATGAAATCAATTCCCCAAATGTCGAAGATTTCCACAGCTGGGATGGGTTGTAAGGGCATCATGTCACGACGTGACATTGAACATAACGACTGGCACCTAGTGCAATGTTTGGCATAATTGTGTGCATCTTGGTGAAGGGAGGGCCAAAAGAAACCGCACTGCAACACCTTGGTTGTAGTTTTCCTCCTAGAGAAATGGCCTCTGCAAGCCTGATCGTGGCAGAAGGATAGTACACTAGGGAATTCGCTGTCAGGAATATAGCGACGGATGATTTGATCAGCACCTATTCGAAAAAGAAGTGGATTATCCCATAAATAATACTTTGCTTCTGCCATGAGACGCTCGCGCTGGTTTTTAGGCCAACCACGTGGAAGGGATCCAGAAGCAAGGTAATTGGCAATGTCGACATACCAAGGTCCAGTTGCCACATTAATTGCCAATAGGTGCTCATCAGGAAAAATCTCATTAATCGGCAGAGTAAGTCCAATATTGTCAGGTTCCAGTCTGGAAAGATGATCAGCCACAACATTCTACGCTCCGGCCTTATCGTGGATCTCAATGTCAAATTCTTGGAGCAGAAGGATCCAACGATTAAATCTGGGCTTGGCATCCTTCTTGTGCATGAGATGGCGAATGGCCACGTGATCAGTGAAAACAATAATGTGTGAGCCCAGAAGGTAAGAGTGGAATTTCTCCAGCACAAAGACGACCGCCAGTAGTTCTTTTTCAGTGGTAGTATAATCACGCTGGGCCTCGTCCAACGTCTTACTAGCGTAATACACCACAAAGGGGTGTCTATCGCATCTTTGTCCCAGGATGGCTCCTACTGCAAGGTCGGAAGTGTCACACATGAGTTCAGAGTCGAGGGACCAATCAGGTGGCTGGAGAACAGGGGCCTTGGTGACAGCATTACGCAGCTGCATGAATGCTCGTATGCAGTCAGGGCCCATATCGAAAGGTATGTCAGTTGATAGGAGATGAGTTAAAGGTTAGGAAATCTTGGAGAAATATTTGATGAATCTCCTATAGAAACCGACGTGTCCCAGGAAGGAGCGGATTTGTTTGACAGAGCCAGCCACAAGTAAATCAGCAATTACATCAAGCTTAGCTCTGTCAACCTTGATACACATATCGGAGATGATGTGCCCGAGAACAATTCCCTTGTGTACCATAAAATGACTTTTTTCCCAAGAAAGCATGAGGTTTACATCAATACATCTCCTAAGGATACAGGTCAGGTTGGCAAGATAGTCATCGAAAGATGGTCCAAAGATCGAAAAGTCATCCTTGAAGACCTCGAGAAAGTCACCCACCATGTCATGGAATATCGCCAACATACATCTCTGGAAAGTTGCTGGCGCGTTACAAAGTCCGAACGGCATCCTTCTAAATACAAAGGTGCCGAAGGGGCAGGTAAAAGTGGTTTTCTCTTGGTCCCGGGGATCAATTGCCACCTGGTTATATCCAGAGAATCCATCCAGGAAATAGAAAAATTTATTTCCCTCTAATCGCTCTAGGATTTGGTCAATGAAAGGTAGTGGAAAGTGATCTTTCTTAGTTGTTGCATTGAGTTTCCTATAATCTACACTCACTCTCCAGGATGTAGGAGTGCGTGTAGGGATGGATTTGCCCCTATCATTGACATGGATGGTGATTCTTGCCTTTTTGGGCACGACGTGAATCGGACTCACCCAGGAGCTATCACTGCTCGGGTAGATTATACCCACATCCAGCCACTTAAGAATTTCCTTCTTAATGACCTCCCGCATGTTAGGGTTGAGACGTCGCTGCATCTCGCGGGAAGGTCGAGCCTCCTCCTCTGTATATATACGGTGAGTGCAGTAGGAGGGGCTAATGCCAGTTAAGTATGATAAAGACCATCCAATGGCTGCCTTGTGTCCAATAAGGACCTTCATTAGTTTGCACTCTTGTTCCTTGGTCAATTTTGAACTGATGATTACAGGGAGCGTTTCATTTGGCCCTAGGAAAACATACTTAAGTGTACTAGGCAGCTCTTTCAGCTCGGGAGTGGATGGTGAAAGGTCTAGCATTTCTTGGGACGAGAGTGTCCCAGGTGGATCAGAAAACAAGTTAGGAGGAAGAAGTTGGCCCTCAGATTGGCCAAGAAGAGGGGCTTCTTGGATAGATGGATCCAAGAAGGAATAGCCCCAGTGTGTAGTATGTGGGCTTAAGGTCCCAGTGTGGAGTTGTAATTCCACCTGATTTGGCGGGAAAGAAAGGACAATCTGGTCTGCAAGAGTGTGGACCGGCAGTGAGTAGCCCGGATATGACTCAGACCAAAAGGTATGGGAAGTGGAGAAAACCTCGTCAGAAGTCCGGTCAGGAGAAGGTACGGGAATATGGAGGGATGGGGGAACGTCATAATATGTGTCAGTGAGGCAACCGTCAATGTTTACAGGTAATCCGCAGCAGTCAGAATAGGTCCCAATTAGTCCGATACACGCACTGACGGCCATGTCCTCGTCAGACATGTCGTCCTCGATGCAATCGCAATCAAAGTTCTTGGCTGCCTTGAAGATGTTAAGCTTGAGCTTCTCAGATACAACGGCAATCTCAATACAACCTGACTCGCAGTTGGTATGGGCGCAGGCTGTGGCCAAGAAAGGTCGACCAAGGATGATCGGACAATCGAAAAGTGAGCTAGGAACTTCCATATCTAAAACAAGAAAGTCAACAGGAAAACAGAGACTGTTGACCCTAACCACCACGTCTTCCACCACACCCTTCAGAATTTTAACAGAACGGTCTGCCAACTGTAATGTGATAAGGGTGGGTTTCAGATTTCCCAAGGAAAATTTTTCAAGCATGATGGTTGGTATAAGATTGATGGAAGATCCTAGATCAAGCAGGGCACGGTTAAAATTGCAGCCTTGGATGCTACAGGAAATAAGCGGTGTGCCCGGATCTTTCTGCTTCGGTGGTAGATTTGACAGTATAGAACAACTCGCATGAGGCTAGAGAACCACTGAATTCTTAGTTTTCTTTGACTATCGCCTGGGTGTTGTGTAGTCTTTGAAAAGTCGGGTGATAGTGGGTATGTGGTTGATATCCTCGAGCAGGGGTACCTTGATTTCAACATCCCTGAACAAATTACACAGGTTATCAAAGGCCTGCGTATCTTTCTTTTTGCCTTTTGGTTCCCTCAGTAGAGCCTCAGGGAATGGGATTGATTCTGGCACCAATTTGGGTGTATCGTCCTCTCGCGAATGCGGTGAGCATCCCGAATGAGAGGGCGATGAAGAAGATGGGCCAGGATCAGGTCGAGGCGGATCGACAGTCTGCTTAGCGTTCCTTGTAGTGATTGCATTGGACGATGTGGTTCCAGTGGGATCATATGGCAAAGGAGGGTTCGCAATAGGGACATAAGAGTGAGGTGCTATAGCGGGATTAGCCTGAAATCCTGGTGGAATGCTCGGAGCTTGCAGAATCTGATGAACCTGCCCCTGAGAAGGTTGTACATGTGGTTGAGCACCATGGGGTATGAAATTTCGCGGGTTGGGAACAGGTTAGGCTGGAAGAGTGCCCTGAGATCGAGTCGCCATGCGTAGTTGACTGATCTTAGCATTCTGCTACGCCAATTGGTGCTGAAGAGAGGTCATGTTCTCTTCATGGCACTTTGACATTTCCGTCATCATTCGCATCAATTTGTCAAGAGGACATGATGTGTGTTTTTCTTACAATACGCAAGGGCCTGATGGCAGATTCGCCAAAGGATTAGATTGGGCCCTTGGGATGACGGGTGCGGACGGTCGCATTGGTCCACCTATGGGGTTTTGGCACTGTGGATTGTTGGACCATGCGAAGTTCGGATGATTTCGCCACCCTGGGTTATAAGTGGTAGAGAACGGGTTGTTTCCCAGGGCGTAAGCAACTTCTATGCCAGAAGACACATCCGCATGTAAATATGCTTTCGAGCACATGGAGGCTTGGTCCTCTGTGGCAAAATAATGGCTCGCAGAAGCCAGATCCACATGACTTACCGAATCGCTTGGCGTGACGCTCAGTAAGGAAGGTCTTACAAGGTTCTCGGGATAAGCTTGGTGTTGGAAGAATTGGGATTGTGATGAAGTGGTGAGGTGGGGGTGTTTGCCATAGGACGGGCAGGGTTGGCTAGAAGCTCGTCCAGCTACTTGTGCACGACGGAGACTTCATCCAATTTCTGTACGGTAAGGCTGAGATCTGTAGATGAATGGGAGGGTCCCGTGTCAACTTAGTGGACATTACGGGGTAGGCTGGTACGATTAAAGGCGATAATGGAGGCATTGTTCATTGAGTTTTTGCTCATATTTTCAAATAATTCGAATGCTCCATTCTCGTCTTTATTCATGAAATTCCCTCCACAGGAAGCGTCTGCAATCTGCTTCAAAGTTGCATTTAGCCCATAGTAGAAAATCTGGGCTATATGCCACTTAGGCAAACCGTGGTGCGGACACTTCCTGAGGAGGTCATTATATCTCTCCCATGCCTCATGAAACTGTTCGCCGTTTTGTTGTGTAAATGAAGTGATAGCATGGTGAAGCGCATTGGTTTGCCCGATTGGGAAGAACTTCTTGAGAAACGCTGTTCACATCTCTTCCCAAGAGTGGATGGTTGTCCCAAGGGTGCGTAACCACTGCGACGCTTTATCCCACAATGAAAACGGGAACATTTTCATGAGGACTATAGGTAACCCTATATTTCTTGGTTTAATAGTTTCAGCCAATCGGGTTAGGTCTTCCAACTGGAGAAAAGGATCTTCACTAGCGAGGCCATGGAAGTGAAAATTTATCAGGCCAATTACGTTAGGTTTCAGTTCAAAGTTGTCCCCACCCATGGGGACCCGAATTTGTCCTACGGTCTCTGTAGCAGCGGGATTCTGATAGGAGCTAAGAGACCTAGGGTCCTACCATTCGGGAGGGTTCTGCATTTCCTCCAATGATTCCCTAATGGCCTCAATTTGTTCATCATACATTTCCATTTGGGCTTGGAGGCAGGTTATGGGATCCAAGGCTCCACCACCTGGTGGGTTTTGAGGGCAGTTTCCTCCCTCGGGATTTAGGGGTGGGCGTGCAGCCATGTTTGTGGAGGAGGAGGACGATTCAGCTTCTTTTCTAAATTTATCAGACAATTCACACAGTTCAAGATTTTGTGACCTCCTCCCAAACATGCACTACTGCAGGTAGAAATGGGTGGATACGAAGGGAAAAGAGACAAGAGAAATGATGCCGCAAATGTACACTTGATGACAAATCAATACAATCAAATTCCTAACCTCTATAGTGTGCCCTTAGACCTAAAGATCTAAGTTACCGACTATCATGACCTATGGAACTGAATGCGAGCACCGCGGAACCACCGGGCCAGAATGAAAGGCCGTTTGCCCCAGTCTTAGACAACCGATAGCACGTGGGAACCCTCACCGGCACGTAGGCGCTACATGCAGGTAGTTAGACCTGCAATCCTTAATAAGGGTCAAGTTGCTACCAATTTTAGTTAGAGGCTTAGGATCAAGTGCTTCTGGAATGTGAATGGCATTATTTACGGGTCATGCCCAAGTGATTGATTTTGTAGAGTGTGTAAACCAAGCATGCAACGAGGAAATCTCCCCGAGTTGAAGTTTTAATTGGTGAATGGATTTTAGAATTCAGCCTTAAGTAGTATGGATTTTAGGATTTCATTGAATTACCAATTCAACCGATCTCCGGATTTTTAGAGAATACAAGTTTTCTTCTAAGCCCAACAAACCCTTCTTCAATGTCAGTTGGTTAGTGCATGCTAAAATAAAATGGGCTTCCCTAGATGGAGATTTCTATGTGTGGATGCACGAGTCAATTTTAGATTAGTGTGAAAGGGAACCAAAGCACTTCAATTCAAGTGCTCCCAATCACCAAAATGATTTCAACACACAAGGCTCAACCATAAGATAAAGAAAATCAAATTGTTGGGGTTGAAGTATTCGGGATCGAATCTTAGGCACGTGAAAGGTCATGGTCGGGTTGGAATCAACTCAATTCCAACTCTCCCCACCAAAATGGTGATCCCGAATTGCAGATAAATGAGGCAAAGAAGGATGGCAATCAATCTTTTTATCTTTGCCTCCAAGAATACTTCTCACGGTGAAAGATTCAAGAATCAAGATTCTTTGATTTTCGCTATGCGAAGTTAGGTGGGAAATCACAGGGTGGTGGGAGTGATAACCAACAATCAAACAAGTGATTTTTAATCCACTTGCCCTACTTGGATTTTCGCTATGCGAAGTTAGGTGGGAAATCCCAGGGCGGTGGGAGTGATAACAAACAATCAAATAAGTGATTTTTAATCCACTTGCCCCAAGAAATTCCAAGAAGTGTTTTTAGCTTTTTTTATTTATTTTTATTTTTTTATTAAGGTGACAAGTTAACCTAAGTTGTTAAGAAAGAAAGACCTACTTGTTTAGCAATGTGTGCGAAGCTCTAGTGCGGTGCCGGCGACTTCACACTCTCATTCCCGCCTTGGATTTGCCCATGTTTCCGACTTCGTCTGCCAGTCTTCTCCTTGCAATAGGTTCACCTGCACAGCAACAAAAAAAACACCTGTGAAGAGAAGGGTGTGAGAAGAGAAAAATTAAAGGAATGGAGTAGAAACTTACTTGAATGCGCACTTCCCCAGCAACGGCGCTAGAAAAAGAGTATGGTCAGGCCTGGATTGGTTGTGTTAATATGGTGATTTAATTGTTGTAATGAGTATAGTGGTTAACCTAAATAGAGCCTAGACATCTTTTTACAAAATTTTTAACCTAGCCTACTTGATTTTATCTTGGTCACTTTTAGGCCTAAGGTCAAACTCAGGGAAGTGGGATTAGAGGTGAAGAAGTTTCTACACCCTTCCTACAACGAATCTCTTCCGTTTGTTTATTATGTTTTTGGTGTTTTTCTATTTAAGATTTTTTTTTGATAATTTTTGTCCTTGAGGTACACCCTCAAAATCAGGCTCATGGCTTTGAGCCAAATTAGGGTTCTAAAACTGATCTTGCTATTCGCAAGACTGGGTACCTGCAAGTCAAGGATTATCTTTTCTCTTTTGTATATTTTTTTTATCTTTTTAATGGCACGAAAGAGAAATAGAAATAAAGTAAATATAGTATATATATATATATGTATATATTATATATGTATAAAGGGGTGGGGGTGGAGGTGGAAATGATGTGTAGCACGGTGTCGAGTTGATCGTCGTCTAGAAAGACGCAACCAACATGATGAAGTGCCGCGTGGAGTGTAGGATGGATGGGTGGAAGATGTGTGAGAAGACGCTTTCTGTACGAATGTACAACTGGTGCAGATATTCCAGCGATACAACGTATGGCAGGTGATATGAAAATATATATATATGTATATATGGAAATATATATATCTATATGTGTATATATATATATGGTCATAATTATATAGGTGTATATGTAGTTATATATGTATATATATATAGATATGTAAATATATGTATGGATAGATGTATGTATATGTATATATATATATATATTTATAATTAGATATATATGTATGTATATATAACTAAATATAGGTATAGATATATATATATATAGTAATATATGTATATAGTTATATATTTGTGTATATGAATATATATATATTAGTATAAGTATCTATGTATATAGATATATGTAGATATATATATATATGTATTTATAGTTATAGGTATATGTATAGATGTATGCATATTTGTATATATATATATATGCATAAATATATGTGTATATATATATATATGTATGTATGTATAGTAATACTTAGTTATATAAGTACTAATATATATATATATATATGTATATAAATATGTATATATATAAATATATATATATATATAAGTATATAGTAGTGTACAAGTGAGTGGGTGTGTGTACGAGAGTGTGTGTGTGTGTGTATGTGTGAGGTGAGTGTTTGTGAGAGAGAGAGAGAGAGCGTCTGCTGAAGAAGAGGTGCGGACAGTTAAGTCATCTTGACACAGCTGCCGACATCTGATGGCCACGCGTAGGTGGGGAGGCGCACGCACGCAGGAGGGAGCGGGCGTGGGAGGGACCGTAGTGCACCGCTCTGCACGCTGAGGCTGATGTGGGTGAAGAAGCGGGCGGGTGCAGATAGGTGCGAGAGCTGGAGCAGGCGCAGGGAGAGACGCGGACGTGGGCGCGGGCGTCCGCGGACGGGCTGACGACAGTCACGATGCGAAGAGAGAGAGTGCGGTGATCGGATAAGTGAGAGGTTGTCCGATCATCGTATTATAGCCACAGTGTCGTGCTCTCTGGCGTGAATAGTGGCTACAGTGCATACTCGGCTCGCGTGACTGGTTGCCAGTGGTTCAGCACGCGGAGAGCTGTGGAGCGGGTTGGCATGCACACGGAAGAAGCTGTGCCAGCTGCTGGCGTGCGCAGTGGCTTGCGCGCACGGAAGAAGAGTCTGGTGCCGTGCTGCTGCTGTGCTTGAGCTTCAAAGCTTGGCTTTGTGGCAATGGCGGGGTTGGCTTGGAACGATGAAATAGAGGAGAGAACTACCACGCCCACTGGCTCTTTGATGAGCTGGGCGATGGTGGGACTCACAGTGGTGGTTATGCACCACTGTGAGCTGCTCCTGCCCACAGCGTGGCTCTTCAAGAAGAAGAGAGGCTGCGTATGGTGGGGAGAGGGGAGGAGACAGCCTGGAGGAAGGAGGTACTACTGTTGTGTGTGGACCAGGCCCCCTTGCAAAGAAGATAGCCGTGCCTTTTTAAAGAGGAAGGAGGCAAGCACAGCCATGCCCTAGCTGTGCATGGCTGTGCATGGATGGCAGGGAGTGGCTGTGCAGAGTATGGCGTGAAGAGGAAGATGCCATGCCTTGCAGCTGCGGAGAAGAAATCAAAAGTCAAATAAAAAATAAAAATAAAAATGGTGAATTTGTGAGGCAGCACTTGAGGAATATGTTAATTTCAAGGCCAATTTATTCACTCTCCTCCCCTCTCAAATAAATGCATGCATGCATTTATTTTCACAAATGAGACTATGGTTACCTAATATGCACTGGCAATGCTAGGAAATAGAACAAGATGGCACACTTGTTGGTGTATTTTTGTTGTGCAATCATGCCACATGGCACAATCTGGGTCGTCCATGTTCTTTTCATTCTAGGGGCTACTACAAAGGTCGGATTGAGTTGATTTTCGTGCCATTGGTCTGCGATCATCAACCCAAATCCATCTGCATGGTCGGATCTGTCATTTGAAGCTCCAAATTATATCACCTAGTCCCTTGGCCGTTGATCTTACTCAGACTATATATTGTGCTACGGGACTCCAATCGAGGCAATTTCAGAGGCGTTGGACTCCGATCATTGTCTTGATCAGATTCGTATGAATGGATCATCAATCCGAGGCTCTGAAATAAATATCCTTCTCGCCTTACCACGAAATGGACGTAATTAATGTAAATTATATACAACTACTCTAAATGTAGAATGATGCATGCTATGTAATATTTATACGATGTAATGCAAAATTAAGCCTAGGAACATGCATGAATAGGCATTTTACCCTCAATAAATGTGTTTACATCAAAAATGAATATGTCATAGTATAGCGCGAAATACGTCTCGACAAATAAATTTTAACGGAACAGATGAGTCCCAGTCGAACTCTGGGAGGCACAAAATGTTTTCGATTTCATAACTGAATTAAAATGCTAACTCGAGAACATGCTACTAACTGCAACTAACCAATATATATAATACTAATCACAATATGTATATCATGCAGATTGTTTGACAATGAATTGCAAAATAGAATTTTGACATGTACTTGCTATCCGTCTATAACTAGAGCACGAATAAAAACTACTATCTAACAGATTAAGGGCACCACAGGTGATCCATGGTGGCCTTCTGGAGAGGCTGGGGTGAGCAATGACGGAGCACCAAGATGGCTTGGTGGGCACTTCAGAGGAAGAGAGCCAGAGATGAAGAAAGCTGGAGAAGGTCTGAAGAACTGGAGAGGGTCTAGAGGAGTTGGGAAGAGTTAGGAAGTGTTGGCCTTCAATTGGGGTGCTCTAGGTCTTCTTTTATAGCTTTTATGAGGGGCAAGATGGGCATTTATGCCCACAAAACACTGCAACAACCCTCTGTGATTAGATCCATCAATCAGGAGATCAACAGATCAGATCGCACTTCAATAGGCTTTTACAAATGTTCTATACATGTGGATGCAACATCTGGCTAACACGTGTCAGCCAGATGTTGCATTTGCATGGCAGTCTGGTGACCTTTAACTAAGACTGCATGGTCCTACGCTCGCCTTGTGCTCGCTCTTCAACTACAGCGCCACTAATCATGCATTCGTGTGTGCATCAATCCTTAATCGTCCAATCTCGCGATCGGATGCTTAAACAAGCTGTAGCTACAACCTTCAAAATTTCAAACGTGCATGCACGCATTTGGTTTCATGTGAAAGCTCGCATCTTTGCCCATGGCTTCTCTGCACGCCATGTGCTCACCTCCACACTAGTCGATGGCCATCTAATGGATGCATTTCATCTGCACCAATGCCTTCATTGATTTCTTGCTTCAAACGGTTCGAACACTTGCCCTTCGATCTTGCACCAGCGCGTGAGTCAACGTGTTATGCAAGCACTTTGTCGCATTTGCCATCTCTTGTGAAGCCGTGATCAGTCGTTGGATGAAGATCCAACAGCTGAGGTTTGATCATCTTTGATAAAGCGTGAGGGAAAGGGTGTCATGGGCAGCTCATGGTGGCCATTGGATGGCGATCCAACGACCCCAAACGTGTGGGGAGACATCTTCAAGGGTTGGGGCCGATGTGAGGGGCAACTACGATGGTGCCACGTAGTGCCATCATGGCTATCCCATCTTCTCTCTTTTGTAAATGATGATGTGGCCTTCGGTTGGGATGATTCTTATGTCGTTAGACATCTATCGCTGATTCAGATCCATCCGTGTAGTTAGATTTATCATCTAAGGTCTGCATTTTCACCTGTTTGCCTCTTGGCCTTGTTCTTCTGCAGTCTCCTTAGGATGCTACCAGAGTCTGATTGATGTGATCTTGCAAGCATTAGGCTCCTATCATCATTCTGAGCAGATCCATATGGTTGGATTGGTCATCTGTAGCCTTGAATTACCAGCGATTGTTAATGCTTCTCAATTAGCACATAATATGACATTATTATTTACAAAAATAATAAATCAGCTATGATGCAAAGTATGATGTGAATGCATGTACAATGCCTAAGTTAAGCTAGGTTCTAACTTGATTCAGGTGGATTGGGGACTATGATTGCTGTACAATCATATCCCCATGCCTAAATCTTGCTAATCCCCAGCAAGTGCAAGACTAAATGCATTTTATCAAGAGGTTACCAGAGATTTATTTCTTTTTATTTCAACTAGAAATTTAGAATCCAGAAAACTGTGAACATGTGGTGGTGTAGCTTCTACAACGGAATCAAGCCAAAAGTAAACATACATCTAAAGCTCGTACTTGACCCTGAGAAAAATTTTGTTGGGATAGGCAAACCTCTTCTCTCAAGGACATATAATACATCCTCTCATTTCAACCCAGGCTTTTCAGCATAGGTAGATGTCTGAGTTAATTGGTTTTCTATTTGGTGGCTCACTTTCTTCTGGTGCTACAGAGAGACTAGTATTTCAGAATCTAGATTTCCAGATTATTAAATAAATCAACTTAGAGAGAGGCTGGAAAGCTGTGCTCTCTTAAGTCTTTTGTACTTTTTCTTCTCACTCACTTTTTTTTCTCTTTTCCTTTTCTTTTCTTGTTCTTTTGTTTTTTTTTCCTGAGCTCACATCTCACCAGATTTGTGGATATATTTGGTGGCCTCTCATGGCGTTACACTTCAATTAGGTTTTGATAACCCAATGACTAAGTCAGAAGCCCTGAACCCATATTCAGGAGGTCAGAAATAAAAGAAAAAGTGGGTCAAGGCTATATTTGGTGGTTTGTGAGGGTGGTAGGTGTTGTTGCCTCAATATACTTGACTTACATACACTTCTCGACATGATAATTTTTTTCTTTTTCTTTTCTTTTTCTCACTTTTTTCTTCTTCTTTTCTTTATTTTTTTCTCTTTTTTTTATATACTTTTTCTTTTTCTCTCTATTTCTTTTTTTCATACCTACTAGCATAACACCATATCTATCAACAAAATGCAACATAACAAACGTACTTTTATTTACGAGGCATTATTCAGATTTGGGGGTGTTCAAGAGATTATCGGGTGGCTTATTTGGTGGAAGTGCCTATTCACAGCATTAGGAAGGTCATGGATAGGACAGCATATTTCTGACCTTGATATCAGTACCCTCCTTCAGTCGAGGATTCTGTGAAGGATAATTATGACTATCCACCTCAGTCTTAGTTTTATCAGAACTGTTCTCTGTGTATTTACCTTATTTTGTGTCTCTCATAAGGATTCTCCCAAAGAATTTGTATGCAAGAACTGAGAGTGAAAACTATGCCTAACTCTGAGTATAATTATCCAATTATCCGAAATTTAAGATTCCTTACACTAGTCTTAGAGCACCAGCTGACTCTCTACTCTCACCTCACACATGTTTTTGGTGGATCGACTAGAAGATGGTTCACCTGACTCCCTGATTACTGTTGAAGGTTTCAGAAGAAGAAGCAATGCTTCTTCTCAACAAACTAGAGATATCTATCAGTGTTCGCATTGGATCCATTGCAAATTCTATGTGCAAGTGTGAAATTGTACTGGATTCTTTGTTCAGGGATCTACTAATGAATAAATCCAAAATAAAACCACCTGACAAAATGATCTATTCCCCCCAGGTGTTTGTAGAAAATTTTTAGTTTATATGTACTACCCCCCATACCTAAGTTCTTGCATGTCCTCATGGATGAATAAAAGAAATTTAAATAAGGCAGGGCGCAAGTAGTTAGAAATCACCTGGAACTACTCTTGACTTGTCATTCAGCTCATGCCAACATTACAATGGTAATCATAATATGCAGAATACTATGCCAGAATGAAATATGCTATGTATAAAGGATATGTATATATGTATAAGTCTAAATGTGAAGCCTAAAAGCTAAGTCTAAATGCTATGCCTAATTGCCTTGCTGAGTTTAACACCTCCAGCTGGGCGAAACTCCATCTGATGGATCAATGAGTGTATAGGAGTTGGTTAGGATCAAAAGGCAGATGTGCTTGTATGCTCCGAGAATTAGTGGTCCCCACATGTGGAGCAGCTGATGGTACAATCCTATTCCAAAAAGTCTCACAATAGTATTGTGTGGAATAGGGACAAAGAAAGGAGGGAGGTTGGAATGAAGGTCAAAATGTCAATCCCACTCAATGATTTCATTCGAAAAGTTTATGAGCATTCACTGTGGAAGTGGATTGATATGAAACTCGAATGCCAATCAGCATTAGAGTCTGGATCATAAGGGTCTTCATAATGGTGATTAACATCAAAAATCAAGTTCTCCATAGACCCTGCATTGTATGAAGGTATTGGAAGTTCCCTAAAATCCTCATAAAAAATCATTTCATCCTTGTCAATACTAATCTCAGATTCCTCAGAATTTGTCTCAGTCTCTGAGTCGAGCCATCCATTAGAATGGCTAAGATTTTAAGTCCCCAATTCCTTGAACTCAATATTTCACCTTCATACATGTTAGGTTGCTAAAATTTCTATGCTTTCGGAGGCCCTCCCGTTTCCTTTGATAAATCATCTGGAGTACCCCCAATAATTGAAACTCAAAATCAGGAGTAGAAAATACAAACTCCGAATTTCCTTCATCACCTTGGTCTATGGATGGGGAAAGATGCGAATCACAAGATGTCAAAGTGAAAATAGATTTGTTTCTAGGGTAGTTAAGTAACACCCAATTCATCAAGGCACATGTGTTTGTCAGAATACCTAGGAAAAATTGCATTACCTAGGTGTGCTTGACTAGTGGTGTTCAAGGCTATAATCCCTTGATTTTCATTGAATCCAACCTGACTTTACTTTAATTCCCTTAGATTGTTTGAGACATCCAAATTTAAATCATCCTGTGAATCCTCACCATGGGGATTGTTGAACATATAGGAATCGTATTCCGGTTCAAACATGACTGATCCCTTAAACCGAAAGGTTTGCATCTCTGGGCTTTCACCAAGATCTAGGTCCATAGGTTGATTTTCTTCCTTGATTCCATCAGATGTCTCCCACAGTTGTTGATGAATGTTAAGGGTACCGCCCCTTTTCTCCTCACTTTCTTGAATGGAGCTCTCTGATGAGCTGATTTGGGTTATTCCAGGCTCGTGTCTCTTGATCTCCTCGGATATCTCTTCTTTCATTTCAACATCACCTATTGAGACATCAACATCATCTACTTCAAGTGTGCAACTTGAGGGATCCCTAAAAGCATTCTTAAGTTCCCTAAAATCCTCTAGGCTAGTCTGAACTTGGTATAAAAAAAAGGAGTATATCTTGAAGTGTGTGAGTTTGTTGATTCATCCTAGCCATGGATTCTAGTTCTTTAAGGGCTTCCATCAGAGATTCTTCAGTTGCAATCAAAGTCTATCTCTACCCTTAATCAATAGTGATCTAGATTTGATGTAGATATCTCGCAATTGTGTCCTTGTACTTTGCTACTGTTTGTTGCAGTCTGAGAAGTAGTTGCGAGTCCATTGGCAATTTCCCAGTGGTGATCTATGTGGATATGGCCTTAGATGGGAGTCTCCAGGAAGATGGAGGGTTATAATAGATTTGGTCTAGAGAATCAAAAGGGTGGTGGGTGGGCTCAGTGTAGTCATAGGTTGCGGTTGAATCCTCATCTTTGAGTGGCTCATTATCCATGCTGTGGTACATTCTCACTGAATTCAGGGCCCCTAGAGGTTTTGGCTTGGGTTCTTTGTCTTTCATCCTGAATTGCTTTTCTCAAGTCTTCAGATTCCCATTTTCTGACCTCCTCTGCTTCCTGGACTATTTGGATCAGTTTAGTGATCTAGGAGCCTTTGAAAGGGGTACGAGTATCGCTTTGGTGGGACTGATCAAGATACTCAGTCATCATGATGAAATCCCGCACCAGCATGGATAGTGTCTCTAAGGGTTGTGATGTTCATGTGGATGTCCAAGAGGGTGTGGTGGGTATATCCTAGGCCTGAGGAGCATGCATATATGAATAATGAGGAGCAATCTCCCACCCATAAGATGTTGCGGTCATAGTTGGGTTGGGAGGAGAACCCCAATGATGGTAGGATGAGAAAGAGTATGGGTCCATGATCAAGACGGTCAAAAGACACTAGAGGGGTCTTAGTGACCTTAAACTAGTTACAAGAACTGGTGGAAGAACAAGGCATTGCCCTCGCAATCAAATTGGTCCTTAAGATCAGATGACCAGATGTTTCATTTTAAGTTCGAATTACCGAAGAAATTTGTCAATGAAACCGAATGAAGATAATCCTCACCTGTCAAACTAACCCAGCCAGTCTGTGTACGAGGGGACTAAGAGGAAGGTCCTTCCTTTGACTTTCGCCTCTGGTTCCCTTGTACCCCTTAGCTGTGGTTATTTGACACTACTCCGCGAGCATAGTCCCCAGGTTTGGTAAGAGAGTTTGAAATCACCCTGTAGTTTCAAGACAAATACAGCTTATTTGATATGTTTTCATGAATTTTTTAAACTTTTTCCTCAATTCAGTAGGTGGTGAGTGATCCATAAGGTGACCAACCTCATCGGCTACCCACTAGAGTTGATTTAGTCTATGTTAGCACAAATGTGTTGTCTCTAGAAATTTTGACCCTAAAGGTGTAACCTAGGGTTCATGCAGTTCTAGAATTTCAGCAGACCAACAGAAATTAAATAATTCTCTGATACGTAAATGGAATCCAAATAATTTGAAATTTGACAGCAAGATTCCTTTTTCAATTATTTGTTCAAAGTATATTTTTTTGTAATTTTTACTATTTCAACCAAATAAATAAAGAATTTTTTATCGCCAGGGGGTAAGACCTCGAATTTTGACCTTTGATTGATTTTCTAGTTTGAAACAATATCAAATAGACTCTAAAAATTCAGTAAAAATATGCAAATGAAAGCTAATTAGATCAGCCTCCAAACCCCACCATTTTTGGTCCAATCAAATTTGCAGATTGATCAAAATTGCTATTTGAAATTAAAAATTTTTCAAATTTAGGTCAATCTAACTCTCTTTTAATTCATGAATTTTTAAAAATTACCCAATCTGAATTTACTCAAATAAATGATACCATTTGAAAGATAGTTTAAAAATGAAGCTTGTACTAGAATTTCAGAATTTTTCGCTCAATATGTTTTCAGTAAATGAATTTTTAAATCGCTCGTTGAAATCAGGTCGAAAATCACGGATGTTGTGGAAAGACTTTTGAAAGCTTTGAAATTCAAATTTCAAACCTTCCCACCAAAACAAGTTCTTTTCAATTTTTTTTTCTTTTCTTTTCAAACCTAAAAATTTTTTGAGGCAAAAACTTTTTCAAATTTTTCTCTCTATTTTTTTTTCAAGCAACTTCTGACCTAGGATTCAAAAGGAAACCCTAATCTAACTACCTTTTTCATTTTTTCTAAGAAAATAAACCTAATTTTTTTATAAGGAAAAATCTAACTGAAATTAAAATCTAATGTAAGATTAAGAAAGAAACCTAAAACTAAGGTAGAGAAGATGTGCACTGATTATTTTTAAAAATCTGCACTCGATGTGCGTGTAGATCTAGTTCATCCTACGCAAAAAAAGAACTAAATTAGCTATGAAATAAAAAATCATCATGCCTCCCAAGCAATGGTGCCAATTTCTTCATGGCCTAAATTACGTAAATAGAATGAATACGTCGTAGTATAGCGCGAAATACATCTCAATAAATAAATTTTATCAGAACAGGTAAGTCCTGGACGAACTTAGGGATGTAAAAAACGTTTTCGATTTCATAACTAAATTAAAATGCTAACTAGAGAACATGCTACTAACTGCAACTAACAAATATCTATAGTACTAATCACAATATGTATATCATGCAGATTGTTTGACAATGAAATGTAAAGTAGAATTAGGACATGTACTTGCTATCTATCTATAACTAGAGCATGAATAAAAACTACTATCTAGTAGAATATGGGCACCACGGGTGGTCCGTGGTGATCTTCTAGAGAGGCTGGGGAGAGCAATGGTGGACCACAAAGGTGGCTTGGCGGGCACTTCAGAGGAAAAGAGCCAAAGAGGGAGAGAGGTGAAGTGGAAGTTTTGAAGAACTGGAGAGGGTCAGGAGGAGTTGGGAAGAGTTTGGAAGAGTTGGCCTTCAACAAGGGGGCCCTGGGCCTTCTTTTATAGCTTTTATGAGGAGCAAGATGGACATTTGTGCCCCCAAAATCATGCAACAACCCTTTGGTGATTAGATGTGTCGATCGGGATATCAACGAATCAGATTGCACCTCAATAGGCATTCCCAAACATTCTCTATGTGCAAATGCAATGTCTAGTTAATACGTGGCACTCTAGTGGCCTTTGATCTAAGATCGTGCTGTCTTACGCTTGCCTCGTGCCCATTCTTCAACTACAGCACCTCTAATCACGCATTCATGCACGCAGCAAGCCTTAGCCATCCGATCTCATGATCGAATGGCTTAAACATGCCATAGCCACTGCCTTCAAAATTTCAAACGTGCACACGAGTGTTTGGTTTCGTGTGAAAGTATGGGTCATCACCTGAGGCTTCTCCACGTGCCACATGGTCATCTTTGCACTTCCCGATGGCCATCCGAAGGATGGATTTCATCTGTGCCAGTGCATGAGACAACGTGCTACATGAGCACTTTGTCGCACTTGCTGTCTCGAGTGTAGTCGTCATCAGTTGTTGCATGAAGATCCAACGATTGAGGTTTGATCATCTTTGATAAAGAGTGAGGGAGCAAATGACGTGGGCAGCTCATGGCTATTGGATGACGATCCAATGGCCCAAGATGCATGAGGAGACATCATAAGGAGTTGCGACAGGTGTGAGGGCGAATGTGATGGTGCCACGTGGTGCCATCGTGGCTGTCCATCTTCTCTCTTTTGTAAATAATGATGCAGGCCTCCAATTGAGATGATTCTTTCACCGTTGGACTACAATCGATGATCCGGATCCATCCATGTTGTTAGATTTGTCATCTGAGGTCTGAATTTTCACCTCTTTGCCTCTTGTCCCTTGCTCTTCTGTGGACTCCTTAAGATGCTACAGGAGTCTAATTGATGTGATCTTGGAAGTGTTGGGCTCCTGTCATCATTTTGAGAAGATCCGTTTAATTGGATTGGTCATCTGTAGCCCTGAATTACCTGCGATTGTTAATGCCTCTAAATTAATACATAATATGACATTATTATTTACAAAACTAATAAATCAGCTATGATGCAAAGTATGATGCAATGCATGTAGAATGCCTAAGTTAAGATTGGTTTTAACTTAATTCAGGTGGATTAGGGCCTATGACTACTACGCAATCACGGGGATTTAATTGATAAAGAGAAATCAAGAGGGATTTGTTTTTCTCTAAGGAAGCAAGTGGTCCATTGACATAAGGGGAGAGAGAAATCGAGAGGATGGCTTCCAAAAATATGAGAGATTATCATTTTCCTTCCTTTTCAAATGAGAAATTTTGTTGGAAAAATCCACATACCAAGGTGGCATCCCAAATTGGATCCTCAATCAATTCTTACAAGAAAAGATGTCTACGTAAATATGTCAATGGATGAGCATGCATCAATTAATAAAAGGTATACAGTGGTGTAAAAAATGTACGAATGTGAAAACACAAGCTCAACTAGTTTCTTAGTGTATGGAGTACTTCATGAGCAAGATTTCATATGCTAAAAGATTGAGTTAAAAACCCGTCGTCAATTGCATAAAACTCCGCTATCAGTAAAATTTATAACCGAAACTTTGGTGAGTCCCAGGTTGAACACAGAGAGATGATCGTCTGATTAAAAATCACGTTTGGAATTATTTTCAGAAAGCATAATAGCTAGTTGAAATTAATCTACACTGCTATTCTACTTAAGGAATAAATAATAGAAAAGAGAGAGAATAATATAGATAAAAAGCTAGAGAAAGAAAAATAATATTTAATAACCATCTATTCATTACAGCTAATTTCTATAACTATAAAGTTGAAAATCTACATTATAAAGCAATAAAAATGGGAATGAGAAAATCCTCCTTGACGGCTACTTAGTGGACGAGCCGCGTTGACGGAGGACCCAGACGATGGGGATGAGATGCTGGACGAGGGAGAATAGAGCTGGAGGATGGAGAACAAAGTAGGGTGATGTCACAATGGGATCTGATTCCCAAATGTGGCAAGAAGACAACCATGAGATGCTCCACAAAGGAGGTGAGAAGATGGGAAAATTATTTTACTCTAGCTCTAATGCAGCATTCTATGTATGGGACCAGCTCGTAGAGCTTTGGAGGAGGTGAGAGGAGAAGAGAAGGGATGAAGACAATGAGAGGTATGAGGTCCCTTTTATGGTTGAGGAAGAAGGGCATAAAAGTCAATCTAGAGGCCTTTAAAATGAGTATGCGGCCTTTACTGATGCATATAAGTGTCACTAAAGGTGCATGTTGCTGTTGGCGTGCATGCAAGGTAGGTCCATCTCTGATTCGAGCACCCACAAGAGGCCATGACCGCATCTCTTTCTCTTCTACTAAAAATTCTTGCACACCAAACAATGCAAGGCATAGATTCGCATCAATCGTCCGATCCACATCCGAGGGTGCAAATTGCACCCAATCTCAATCAAATGATCAAGATTGTGTCCCGATGTCTTAAGATTGCGCCTATGCGTCAGATCGTGCATGTGATCGTGGGTCATCATGCTCGTTCAATGCACCTACCATCAATGATGCCACATCGCCGCTACATCAGCCGCTCATTCGCAATCGAACAGCTGAATTTCACCGCGCCCACCTTCTTCAAATTTGGCTTGCAGAGTGCACTTCGAACCCACACCGCACATTGCGCTTAAGGCACTTCACTACTACACTAAGGCTCCAATTGTGTCTCATTTTTTGTTTTAAGGTTGGCATGCTCATGACTGTTGGATCTCAATCCAACGGTCGAGAGCACCTCAACCCTTGCCTTTAGTGAATATGTTGTGCAGCCAAGATTGAATCTCAGTTGTTGGATCATGGATCCAATGGTTGAGATTAATTGATCAAATGAAGGAGAAGGATTGCAGTGCTCTTGGGGAAGTTTGGATGGCTTGGATGGTGTCACATGGCACCATCCTGGTCGTCCATCTTCAAAAGCTCATAGGTGGTGCCACATATGTCGGATTCGATCAATTTATGTGTTGTTGGGTTGCTATCCTCGATTTGAACCCATCTGTGTAGTTGGATTTGTCATCTGAGGTATGGATTTACACCACCTTGCCCCTTGACCTTTGATCTTCTTCGGACTGCATCTAATGCTACAGTGGTCCGATCAAGGAATTCTCGGAAGCGTTGGACTTCGATCGTCTCTCTAATCAGATCCGTATAGTTTGATCTTCAATCCAAGAACCCAAAATGATAGTCCTGTCCCTTGCCTCAAAAAAAGGAAAATTAACATAAAATTTGTTCAAACTAATATAAATGCGGAATAATGCATGTTATGCAATATTTATAATGCATCATGCAATTATACACCTAGGAACGTGCATAAATAGACAGTTCATGTGATGTAGATGTGTCTACAACAGTGCTCGCAATCTCTGGAATCTCATAATTGTAATATCTTAGGCATCAACATAGCTCACTAAGGTGGACCTATCAGATACATAAGTCACTTTTAAGAAGACATAGCATAGTTTACTCTATTGAAACTTCCATTGTTGTGATGACAAGAATAACATCGCTCTTGTTAAGAAATGCTTTCTCAGTGTAAAAAGAATGTCCGCAGAGAGAAAATTCCTCATCATGAAATAAATGCCACATATGATATACTTATTATTGTATGTAATGCTTCAGCTTTTGTCTTGACACCTCAATTAAAGCTTTATGGTAAAGCTCTTGGGTGTTAAGTCGACATCATAGGTTGGAAAGGTAGTTCAATATTTACTCTTAGGGCAACTAAGAGTTTGTTGGAGTTATGTGCCCTATGCAAACCAACTTCAGTGGAATCACTTATTCAATATTGATTTAGATTTGAATGTCAAATCACTTGGACACACTAATATGGTTAGTTGGGTCACTTACAAGTGGAAAAATGTACTACAACCATGTTGGATATACCGATGACTAATATTGAAGATCCAAATGGTTTGGATAAAGGATTTGGATGAGTCATCAAGAACTATCATTACATCCAACTGTTGTCTCCAGTCAGAGAAGAGAGAAATTTTCTCAAGAGATTTTTGCCTAACTAATGCCCTTGGTGTATATTCTTTAATAGGAATGAAGATTCCAGGATGTAACACAAGTTGAGTTAGGGAGTTGACTCAACAAGATGGTGATGTGGAAGTTCTTCTCCTATCATTGTTATAAATAAGGCATGCTCTTTGACCTAAAATAGATATGTGTCCCTATGCTTGAATATGTACATTTGGTGGACCAATGGTCGTTGCATCCACCATGGCATTGACAGTGGAAAACAGGTGTGCGTATGAGAGCATAGAAGAGACATATTCTATTAAGGGGATCATACAGATTCGCTATCTTTAATGTATGCAATAGAATGGGAGACACAAACTTGCTCTACATATATTGGGATGCATGATCATACAATTCTTGATTAGAGCCATACTTGAAAGAGTAGAAGACAATCCTTTAGGAAAGGAGCTAATCTTCCTTCTCGTCCCATTGATACAAGAAGAACATGGAAAATATGTAACCCATGAAAGGATGGACAACAAATTTGAGATTTAATCTTGACATTTATAAATGTTCTATAGTGTAATGGATTCATGGGTATTTGAAATGTCCGAGGGTGGCATAATTGGTCAGGTGTTTTCGCTTTGCAGATGATGTTGTATTAAAATAATATGCCGTTGTAGTGAAATCGCGCGGTGGAAAAGAAACTTGAACAAAAATATTTGTCAATAAAACTAAACATGGTGGATTAGGTCGTATCCACAGGGAGGAATAGTTATAATAAATTCACGAGTATCGAGCCATCATGTTTGGAGAAACATTCACGAAATTAATTAAATTAATTTTTTACTCTAAATGTCACTTTTCATTTCATGAGAAGTTCAGGGCTATTTATGTAAATTTCACATCAGAAATCAAGCTTTCAAAAATATGTAGATGATGCATGTATAGTGGCATGTCATGTAATTTTGAATTGCAAGCAACTCTGAACCCAATTTCAATGAGAAATGATATGCGTAACAGAAGTCAATCAAATACGCAAAAAGATAAGTGCATTGTCACAATTTTACCATAATAATTTAATCAGAAATAAGTAAATATTATAGTTGACAATGGCATTAATGGCAATTTTAATTGGTCCTTTCCCTATAGTAAAATAGGGGAAGAACTCCCTTGCTCACACGCGAAGGAGAAGGCACAGCTGGAGGAGAGAAGCCCAAGGGAGGATGGCCGTGACGATGGTGTTCCGTTGGTGGCGGTGGCATGGCGAATGGTTGTTGGAGTTGGCGCTGGAAATTAGGAAGACCGATAGCAGCGGCGGCTTGATGGGCTGCGTGGGCTACTATCATCCTTTAAAGGGTGTGGCTGCCCTTGTGCGGTCGAGGCGAGTCAGATGGAGTTCCTGAGGTGAAGCTTCATGGCCAGAGTTGTGGGCTACATTTTGGTGCCTTTGGGTTCCTTCAGTTGGCAGAGAGGAAGAAGAACAAGAAGAAGAAGGCCTATGTGCACGCACAGGTTGAAGCATAGGTGCCTGTGTGTGCATGGGCTGAAGCGCAGGCACGCGGTTGCTGCTGGTGCGCATGGGCTTAAGCATAGGAGTGCGGTTGCTATTGGTGTGCCTACATGCACGAACGGGGATGCGCAGCTTGCGCACAGGTCGGGAGTAGAAGGCACTGTGAATGCGTGCGGCTGCAGGCGAGGTCGGGCGTGGTGCGCTTTGGTTGGCATGCGTAAGGGCTTGCAGTTGCTGCTACGTGGTCGCGGGTGCATGAGGATGCACGTGGTTTCTGACCATGAGGGGGAAGCGAGGTGGCTGGTGGCACTTGATGAGTGCAGACTATCACCATGCACTCGTCAATGGTGAAGGAAATAGGGCACACCCCACTCACGGTGCAAGTAGGAGACGCTTGGTGTAGACGTTTCTTCATGATGGTGAGCGAGGAAGAAGAAGATGGAGAGCCTGGCCCTCTTTTAAATGCCTCACCTCTCCCATTTGTTTCTCCTCCGATGCGCATCTCGACCCACAACCTGAGGAATAAATCTAAACCGTCGGGGATGCGTTGCGGCTGTTGCAAGAAGTTTGCCGGTGGTGGACGTGGCCCTTTGAAGTGGTGGGTTCTACAGGGGAACAGAAGAAAAGAAAGAAAAAAATAAATGGGTTATTTACAAAGGTAATCCATAATAATTCATGCAATGCATGTCACCATAATGCACAATACCTTCTAAAACTTGTGAATGCAATGTGTAAAATATGCATGCAATCATTTATATAAACTAATCTATTTGTAAATTTAAGTATGCTATTTATGTATAGACATTATTCTAATAACTAGGTATTTATGCATACAATTATCCCACAAATGTTGTCTCAACAATAATGCATGCTAAATCTTGATTCCAAGACAATTCATTATTAGCACGTTGAAACCAATAATGACTTTGATTGGTTCCTAATTGAATAAAAAGCAAAAACAATTTAAGGAGTTTAACTGGTGTTTGATTTAACATTTAATTGAACCAAATATGATTTGGTCTCAATCCAAAGGATTTGGATGCAAAAATAATGCCTTTGTATACGTAAACCCAATTATTCAAATTAATTGGAGGGCAAGACATGCAAAAATTCAATTAGGATTAATCCCTAACCATTGGATTTAATCCAATGCTCACCACCATTTTAAAAATAGATGAGTTCCCTATAAATATTTCCCAATGATTTTCATGGAAAACCCTAATCTATCCCTAATTAGTTGTGTACAAATCCCCATGGCCAAGGAAAAGAACAAAGAAAGAGTGATCGCAATCGTGAAATCGCAACAAAGATAAATGCGTCGCCGTAGATTGGAGAACACAACATTTGAAATTTATAAACCCCATCTGAAAGGTATAAGCATAAAATTAGGAGTACAAGTCATCTCATAAGGATGCAAGGATCTGTAGATGTTTCCTGACCTAACTAAACGAACTAAGATTTTTTGGGATTTTTGAAGTGTTTTTCTAATTTTTTAACATTTTTGAATGAGAGATAGGAGAAACTGACGTCAAGAGAATAGGAAGGAAGAATAACAGAGGTTCAAGACATCCAAAACTACTGCTAGTTATGTGATCCTATTGGCCGTCAACCCATGGGTTACAAAGGCCAATCCCTAGAGGAGAAAAGTGGCACTCGTTGGCTTGAGGAATGCGAAGGTTCACTGCACGTATAAGATTCACACTACACACATGGGATAGTGTTCTCAACGTAAAGGGTTTCATCAGCCTATCAAGAAAAGGGTATCCCACGGTGCCAACAGTTATATGAGGAGGCACAACACATAGGGTATTGTGCCACATCACCCCATAAGTATGCCTCAATACTCATGTGGATCCTAGAGTACGAAGTTACTAGATCTTGTTCAAATAAATACATATAGGAAATAAATAAAAACATACGCATCTCCAACATTTTCGCATAGATAAAACATATTAAATCAAGCAAGTCAAAAATGATTTGGCAAGATCTTAAATAAAATAAAGAAAAATAACATCAATAGCATAAATAAACAGGATGAATAAAGGTTAGAGATTACTCCGATCGAATCATTCATCATGGACTTCCCTTAGAGAAGGCATGCATCACCCCCCCACAATACCATTACATTGGCATCTGACGAAGTCCTCCTAGGATACGACAATCTACCTCCAAGATTTGGCACACTCCAATCTTAGACATCTTCGAAAACCACCTCAGGACAACAAAGGCGAGTCAATTTGGTTTCCAACTAAATTCCCAAATGATCTACCAATTTAATAGTTTTTTTAATCAAAAACTTCTTGTGGATCTCTCAATCTCCTAGTGCAAGATTGACAAAAGTGATTGGAGATTTTTCTACCAATCTTACGTCGAATATACACACCAAGAAAGAGAGATAAGAATGGACAGAGGGGGAAAGAGTGGAGAGAGCTTTTCAGCTCTTATTCTGTGTCAAATGAGAGCCCCCTCGTGGCCCTTATATAGAGCCCACGACCAGACGTTTGTGGAAATTCCCATTTTATGGAAATACGACAATTGATCAACCAATTAAGTTCCATTGATCAATCAAAATAAATTGGTCGATCAAACTTGACTTTTTGGTCAATGTTCATCGCAAAATGCATCAAAGATTATTTCTATCATTGTATTGAGAATCATGTCGAACAAATAAATATATAAATAATTTGGTAAGAACCAAGTCATTCATAGGGAGGCAAAACACAATTCTCAAAGCCTTTCATAATAACTAATCGAACCTAATGATAGCATGGAAATGGAAATAGGATATTCATATAATCAAATTTTTGTTGCTACTTGGAAATAATTTCCAAACTAGAATTTAAAACAACTATACTAAAGAATAAATAGAGAGAAAAGTAGAGGTAGGAGGTGCCGCTTATGGGATGCTTGTTTGAAGTGTGGCAGCAATTCAAATCCAAAGTGCCAGGATGAAGACTGGAGAGAAGTTGTAGAAAGAGAGGATGGAGATTTGACAGGTGGAGGTTGCCTCTCAAATTGGGGTCTTGGGCTCTTTTTATAGCTTCAACTTGGGGCCTTGCCCCCAATCTCGTGCAACAACCTTGGAGTCATCAAATCTGTCAATCAGGAGATCAACGGATCTGATCACACCTTAAATGTGCAGATCGCCTCAAATGGTGCCACGTGTCTTGCCCGAAGTCGCTAGATTTGATCCACGCACCCTACCTCACATGTGCACCCTCATGCCTTAGCACTTTCAATCTCAGCAATCTGATCTCATGATCAGACCGCATAAAAGGATCACAGCACTACCTTAAGAACTCGCATGTGGCGAGGCGTCAGTTCAGGGTTCAACTGTGCATGCATCCACACCACCTTATCCAACGTGCCTCCACAAGCCACGCGGCAGCATCCTCGCCGCTCGCTCTGATCCAATGGCTAGATCATGCCTGCACTACACCGCCTCTTTGATTTCAAGCTGAGTGCAAGTCGAACGTGCAGCTCATGTTCTCGTGTGAATGGCTGAGATGTTCTCCAGTGATGAAGGCATGATGGAGGGGCAACGTGGTCTCTTCGTGGTTGCTGGATGACAATCAAACGACCCTCATTCTTCCTTCAAAGATTGGGGGTGCGGCGAGGGGCTACTGGGATGGTGCCATGTGGCACTATCCTAGCCATTCATCTTGTCGCCTTTGCAGTTAGTGCTACAAAGCTTCGATCGAGCTGATCTTTACACTGTTGGACTACGATTGTTGATCCAGATCCATCAGTGACGTCAGATTTGACATCTAAGGCTTGGATTTGTGCTATCTCGCTCCTTGGTCTCTGATCTTTTACGGGCTATATGTGCTGCTATGGTCGTCTGTTCAAGATGATTTTAGAGGGCTCCCATCTTCATCCTAATCAGATATGTACGGTCTAATCTATCATCTGTGGCCTTGAATCATCTGCAATTAATATTGTCTTTCTTTTAGAGCATAAAATTTCAATATTATTTATAAAGCTACCAAACTAACTACTATGCAAATTTGATGTTTATGCTTGTTCATTCCTAAGTTGAGTTAGAATCTAACCTAATTTTGCTAAATTAGGTCCAATGATTATTGTGTAATCACACCCGCATGCCTGAATCTTGCTAGTCCCAAGCTAATGCAAGACTAAATGCGAAGTGATCCTACATGTCTAATTTCTATCAAGAGTTCGAATAGAGATTTATTTCTTTTGTTTTCATCCAAAACTTTAGAAATCCAGATAATTGTGAAAGTGTAGTGTTGTAGCTTATGCAATGGATCCAAGTGAAAGTCAATCCACATCTAATGCTCATACTTGACCCTTACTAAAATCCTATTGGGATAGGCAAACTTCTTCCCTCTAGGTTTTTAAAATAATCTGTAAATTAAGCCCTGGCCTTTAGCTTAGGTACAAGATGTCTGAGTCAAGTAGGTTTGTATTTGGTGGCTCACACTCCTCTGGTGCTACATATAGGCTCGCATTACAGAATCTAGATTTTCAAACTATTAAATAATTCAACTCAAACAGAGGTAGAGAAACTGTGCTCTCTCTAGTTCCTTTGTACTCATTCTCTCTCAATGCTTTTCTTTCTCTTTCTTTTTGTCTCTTTTTCTTCTCTATTATTTTCCTTTGCTTTTAGAGCTCACAAGCTCACCAGATTTGTCAATATATTTGGTGGCCTCTCATTGCATTGATACTTTGATTAAGTTTTGATAACTCTATGACTAAGTTACTAACCCTCTGCCAGTATTCGGCCAGTCAAAAATACAGAAAAATAGGTCAAGGCTATATTTGGTGGATTATAAAGAGAATGGGTGTTGTTGCCTCAATGTACTTGACACGAAGTGAACACAATGCAATTAACACATTTTTTTATATATGTATATATTTTTCTACTTTTATTTCTTTTTTTTCACTTTTCTTTTCTTTTTCCTTTTTTTCTCTTTTTCTTTTTTTTCTTCTCATAAATATTTATTTCTACCAACACAGCATACTGCAGCACCTAAGCACATTTTTATTCACGAGACATTATTTGGGATTGATGGTGTTCAAGAGGATGCCAGGTGACTTATTTGGTGGAAGTGCCTACTCTCAGCACCAGAAAAGGAATGGATGAGACAGTGTATTTCTGACCTTGATATTAATACCTCCTTCAGCAGACGATTCTGTAAAGGACAGTCATAACCATCCACCTTAGTCCTAGTTTTATTAGAACTCGTTCTCCACGTATTTACCTTATTTGGTGGCTCTCAAAAAATTCACACTAAGGATTTGTATGCAGGAATCAAGAGCGAAAACTATGCCTAACTCTGAGTATCATTATCCAATCACCTAGAAACTAAGATTCCTTGTACTAGCCTTAGAGCACCAGTGGACTTTCTACTCTCACTTCACACTTGTTTGGTGGATCTTCTAGAAGATGGTTTGCCTAACTCCCTAATTATTGTCCAAGGGTTTATTAGAAGCAGGATTGCTTCTTCTTGACAAACTAGAGATGTCTATTGGTCTTCACAAAGGTTTGATTGCAAATTCTACGTGTAAGTGTGAAAATGTACTGGATTGTAAATTCAAGAGTAAGCTTATGAATAAATCCCTAGTAAAACTTTCTTCATAAAAATTTTTATGCAAATTTTTTTTTCTCTGCCATAAAACTGAGAATGCAATGTCCATGCCGCCATCCTATTTATCACAATGTCCTCATTGAAATGTATGTTGGAAAATCAAAATGTAATGAGGAAGAGGAGGGTATATCACCTAATTGAGCTTGTTAATCTTGGTCAGCTTGGACAAATACCTATATAGAATACTCGGTTGCCTCCTAGCTAGTGCTAAGTTTAACTTCATTTGCCAGACCTAAACCCAAAAATGAATGATTAAATTAATAGGTTGAGTCAGGATTAAAATGAAGATATGATCATGCGACCCAAGAATCAGTGATCCACAAATGTGGATCAGCTGATGGAGAATACCAATCCCAAAATGTCAAAAAAATAAAATACATGGCCTTTGAATTATTTGCAACTGGGTGCTACAAAAGTGAGAATAATAAGAGCAGGTGCCAGAGTGGAAAGTAGATAGTGGCAACCCTAAGAAGTGGTGCATGAGTAAGGTAGATGTGGTGGGTAAAGAGCGGTCCATCGGGAATAAATCATACAGGTCCTGAAAGTGATGGGAAATGAAAGGAGGAACCTAAGTGGTGTAGTCTGAAATGGTATAAGGAACCACTTTGTAAGTCATGTTAGGTGTGGATGAATGTAGAGTAGGTGAGTCAAAAAAATCCAGTGGTCCATCTTAATAGTTTCATATTCACCCAAATCACACTGGATATTGAAATCAAAATCCTCAAGCTTATCCTTGGGGTGATAAAAAGTCTCATATGAATTGCCCAAATCCTATCTTAATTCATGATGCAAATCCTCAAATGTAATGGGTGAAAATTCATTTTTCCTAAGAATCATTTCCCCACTGGGAGTAAGATCGGAATCTAGATTAATCAAGGCCTCAAATCCTTTTTGTTTTATGAATTTCTAAGTAGGATTATAAATTTGATCCCAGTTGTCTTTCTCTTGGGCTATATCTTCTGAGGGAATGTCGTCTTATTCCTCATCAATCATATCAAGTTCCTCAAGATTCCATGATTCAGTGAAATTCTTTGCTTCCTCAAATAAATCATCATAAGTCATCCCCAATAATTCTACAATTTCTTGAACAACTTTTTCATAAGAGGATTTCCTGTTTGTTTCAATCTCGAGATGTTGGGGATAAGAGTTAGGGTTTTCCTTCGGACACTAGTGGATGGGAAGGGAAGGGTACGAATTAGCTGATACTAAAGTGAAGGCAGATTTGCCTTCTATATGAAATATCTCAGAATGATTAGTATCACTGAATCCAAATGTCAAATTGTCTAAGCACATCTAATCATGTAATCCTTAGACAAAATCATATCAGAACCATCCAATTGTGCCTGGCTTGGAGTGTCACTATCCCCAAACCTTTTTTCTTCTTGATGGGGTTCTTTATAATTTTGTTCTTATTCTCCCAAATTTTTCGAGGTATCCAAATCCAAATCATCCACGTAGTCCAATTGTGCATCTGTTGACATAAAGGATTGTAATTCAGGTTCTAAATCAAGATTTAGATCCTCAAGTCTTTCTCCTAAAAGTCAATCTTTGGGATATCAGAATTACCAATTAGTTTCCAGGTTCTGAATAAAGATTTAGAACATCGAGTAAGTCTTTCTCCTAAAAGTCAGCCTTTGGGATATCAGAATTATAAATTAGTTCAGATGTAGGTCTGGGTAGGATCTGTTCTGGATAATCGTAGGGCTGGTGGATGGGTTCGTTGTATGTAGAGGTTGGGATTGGATAAGATGTCATACTTAAGGTTGGATCCTCAACCTTAAGTGGCTTATCACTAACTTGTCGCACACTCTTACCAAGTATATGACATTGTGCTTCCCATATTTTATTGAGCTCTTTTGTTAGGTTATCCGTATTTCTTTTAATACCTGCCCTCATCTCCTGGACTACTTGGAATAATTGGGTAATCTCAGAATCACTGCTATGGTCAAGGGTTTGAGTGGGTTGTGGATAATAATGTCCAAGATTTCTAACCTCAGCCAAATCAGAATATTTATCATTTAAATACCTAGGGTAAGAATCATATCCTTGGTTGGGTGGTGTAGGGTTATCCCAAAAAGAAGGTGGAGTGGTTCATGTGGAATTGGGATAATTTGCAAAGTGATTTTGAGGATAGGATTGATATTCTTGGTATTGGAACTCTGAGGCATATCCCTGACCAAGGGAGAGATGAGTTCGATCAAGATAGTTGGTCATGCCGTTCAGATGCAGGACTTGTATGGAGAGTGTCTCTTGAGATTGTAGAGATCCTTGATATCCAGAAATTTGTGTGGAATTTCATAAGGATGAGGTAGGCCTAGATATACCTGGGGAACATGAGGTGTATGCAAGGGAATCAAGTCCTAGGTGTTGAGGAAAGTTCTCTTGTCTCGAAGAAGTTGGAGTAAGGGATGGGTTTGAATAAGGAGAAAAGGAGGAATAGTAGGAATGAAAAGAGTACATGCCCATGTTCTCCTCCTCAATCAGTTCTTCCTCATGGTAATTACCCATCGGAAAGGATTTAGACATAGGAAAATTAGGTCTTCGCATTAGATTGCTCTCTAAAGGTGATACCAAATCAGGTCTCAGAGACCTTCTAACGTCCATGTACTAGACGAAAGTTAATGGATGAGAGAGAAGATAGATGAGAGAATCCCTATCCTCATAGTACAAACAATCAAGCTAATCCTTAAAGTATAAGCCGTAATTAGATCTAATCTTGGCTTCCCAGAATAAGACTAGGTTAGATCAACCCTTCAATTACTTGACTTGCCAGAAGGGTGGGACCCCCTAGGACACCTTGCACAACAGGACACCACTAAGGGTTAACGCGGTTACCACACTAACCTTTCTTGTCACCAGTAGGTCCAAATAGATAAATCCTTAGCCTTAGCCCAATCTAATTTCATGTTACCAAGAAGATTTGTCATACCTAGGGCACATCTACTAAATTTTAGGCTTAGGCTTCAGGTGCTTTTGGAATATGATGGGTGTTGGGGGGATGTTGCCATTAAAATTAATTTCAAATGTGTGAAGTACACAAGAAAGGGGATCACAAGAAATTTTTATGATGAAGTGAATTTTAACGTTCGATTTCTTGTATTATTGAGTTTTAGGGTTCGCTTGAGTAAATATCTTCAAGCAATGGTTTTGATCAGGCACACGAGGTTTTGCAAGTCCCAATTATTTGATAGATTTCCTTTAATTATGGAAATACAAGAGTACCCTACCTTAGTGTCAAACCCTAAGAAAAGATAGTGCTAGATGATTCTTTTAAGTCCAAAATAAAGGAAGTGATACGACCCAAACAATGCAATCAATTGATCTTAGTGCACCACTAAATAGACACTCAGGAAATATTTTTGCAAGAATTTTAATGCAAGTTTTCTCTTTTTCCAGATTTAAAGTGTACTAGGTGCTTTGTAGCCTATTTTGACCCTCAGTTGGTGATTTATTGTTTCGTGTAATCAAACAAGCACCAAATATTCTTTTCAGAAATTTTCAATGTTCTATATTATCACAGGAATCCCTTACAATAAATTTTAGATAAATTTGAGTTTTGTAAAAATTCCTATGATTTTTTGAAGTCCAAAAAATTAGGAGTAAAAATAAAATTGATATTAGTTAAGTACATAAATTTTTAAAACTTTTAGATAACTCAGAATGCTGCAAAATTTGACTATGTTGTTCTTGACTTCAAAACTCACGTGCAATAAAAATTTTAGAATTTTTGAACATGTAGATGTTCAGGAATTGAAGTTTTAATAAGAGAGTTTGTTTCAACCCAAAAATATAGGTTGTTATGTTGATTCCCACCAACAAGTGGTTTTGTTTTCATTGAAAGAACAAGCAAATGCTAACCTACGGATCAAGCAAGCACCTTTTTTTATTATTATTTAAGAAAACAAATCTAACCTAATCTAAGATACAAGTGCTTACCAGAGATTCAAAACCTACAATTTTTCTGTAGTTGCATTTATTCTCGAATTTCTACGCTTCCTACACATAGGAAATCAACGAAAGTAAAGTAGGTTAGAAACCTTAAATAAGCACTAGGAAGAAAAGATTCAAAAATTTCCATTGCCTCCTCGACAATGATACCAACTTGTCCATCACGAAACACATTAAACATTATTTCTATCATTGTAGTGCAAATCACGTCTAAACAAATAAATTTACAAATATTTCAGTAAGTACTGAGTCATTCGTAGGGAGGCAAAACACAATTCTCAAAGCCTTTCATTCTAACTAATCTAACCTAATGAAAGCATGGAAATAGAGATAGGATATTCATAGAATTAGATTTTTATTACTACTTGGAAACAATTTTCAAACTAGAATTTAAAACAACTATACTAAGGAATAAAGAGAGAGAAAAGCAGATGAAGGATAGCATTGCTTGTGGGATGCATGTGTGAAGTGTGGCAACACTTCAAATCCAGAGCGTCGGGAGGAAGACTGGAGAGAAGTTGTATAGAGAGAGAGGCTGGAGATTTGTCTAGTGAAAGTTGCCTCCCAACTGGGGGCACTAGGCTCTTTTTATAGCTTCAATGAGGGGCAAAGTGGGTATTTAGGCCCCCCAACTTGTACAACAACCTTGCAACCATCAGATCTGTCAATCGAGAGATCAACGAATCAGATTGCACCTCAAATGGACCTTTATCGACCTTAAACGCGTGTATCGCCTCAGATGGTGCCACGTGTCATGCCTGCAGCCGTTGGATATGATCTGCTTACCCTTCCTCATGCGCATGCCCTTGCATCTTCACGCTTTTAATCTCAACTGTCTGATCTCACGATCGGACTGCTTAAAAGGATCACTGTATCGCCTTAAGAACCTATGTGTGGCAGGGCATCAATTCAGGCATTTAGTTGCACGTGCATTTGCGCCACCTCATCCAACATGCCTCTACATGCCACACTGCCACATCCTTGCCACTCGCTCTGATCCAACAGCCCAATTATGCCAACACTGCACCGCCTCTTTGATTTCGCGTTGAGCGTGAGTCGAACGTGCACCTTTTGTTCTCACGTGAAGGCGGTGACGGCTGCGCTGTGGTCACCCTTGTGTCATGGATTTGTTTTGTGTGCGGCTGCCCTCAGCCATTGGATTTCCATCCAATGGCTGAGATGCTCTCCCACTGATGAAGGCACGATGGAAGGGCGACATGGTCTCTACATAGCCATTGGATGACGATCAAATGGCCCTTGTTTTTCCTTCAAAGATTGCGGGTGCAGCGAGGGGCTACTAGGATGGTGCGACGTGGCACTATCTTGGCCCTTCATCTTCTTGTCTTTGTAGTTGGTGCAGTAGGGCTCCAATCGAGCTGATCTTTGTGCTGTTAGACTGCAATCACTGATTCGAATCCATCCGTGCAGTCGGATTTGACATCTGAGGCTTGGATTTGTGCTATGTGGCTCCTTGGCCTCTAATCTTCTACAGGCTATATGTGCTACTATGGTTGTCTGATCAAGATGATTTCAAAAGAGTTGGGCTCTAGTCGTCGTCCTGATCAAATCTGTATGGTCTAATCTATCATTTGTGGCCCCGAATCATCTGCAATTAATATCATCTCCCTTTTAGAGCATAAAATGGAAGTATTATCTTTAAAGATATCAAACTAACTACTATGCAAATTATGAAGCTTATGCATGCATCGTTCCTAAGTTGAGCTAGAATCAACTTAATTTAGGTAAATTAAGTCCTATGATTACTGTACAATTAGTCGACTAAACCAATTGATCAACCAAAACAACTGGTCGACCAATTTTACCTTTTGATCGACCAATCCAGGTCAAAATTGTGAGATTAATACTTTGTAGCAAAAGATTCCAAGTTCCAAGTTGGAAATTGATTCTCACCCGAGCTTGAGCTGGGTCAAGGCAGGGCGCACGCGCGTGCATGCATGGTCTCCAGCCCCACCTCTCAGTCTTTACTACAAAAGCCATGGGAGGCAGAAGCCTTTTACACCTACCAATAGGTTTGTCCATTTACATTATGGGACTAAAACCTCTCCTAAATCTCACTGATTTGCGCATGAATTCACAGACCACCATATAATAATTATATCCTGATTTATGCAATTAGGCTCTCACATCCAACATTCCCCAACAAATTCATCATTGAAATTAAATGATAAATTCCTCAGCTACCACACTCTACTTTCAATAAAGGTACCTTCTAGTTTGAACCCTTACCTGAGTCATCCACCTTCACTACCACAGGAATAAAGGAAACTAGTCTTTTATTGTAGACCTTTGATGTGGGGTGTGTAGTGGTGACAACAGAATGAAGTTCTTGATGATAATATTCAGGGTTGGATCTCTTAAGGGTGATGCACCCTATCCTGTTTCATAATTGTAATCGGGAAATACCCTATCCCCTTAACTACGGCCCACAATAACACTCACATAGGTTGTGTTCTCCAAGGATGCACTGATCACATCCTGTCATAATGCCTTGAACCCATTCAGAGCCTTTGCTCTTCTTAAATGTGCAGCTTGAGGAACTCAGGATTCTAGGGATTGGACTCAAATGCAAAAGCATCAAAGAATGAGTGCCAACTAGTTCCCTATATAGCTTGTTGTTACCACATTGAACCTACTTTGTGGGATCTCCACTTAGTTAGCTTAGGTTGCTACTGCGGGTGATCTCCCAATGGGTCTCAATCCCATCCCAAGCCTAGACTTAAGGACTAAAGATCTATCAAGTCCTTTAGTAAATTGATCTGCTATGTTGTCCTTGGATCCTATAAATTCCACAGCAATCACTCATTAAGACATTAAATGCCTTACAAACTTGAGTCTGATATGGATATGTCTCCTTATTTTCTAATTAAACTTTGAACTCTTAATCTTTGCTATAACAGTCATGCTAACATAATGTAAAGATATTGCATGAATTGGCTTACTCACCATAGGGTTTTCTGAAAGAAGTCCCCATAGCCATTTTGTCTCAATTCCAGTGGTGCCCAAAGCACATAACTCTGTCGCAAAGGCAGAGCGAGCTAAAATGGTCTATTTTGTAGACCACCAGGAGACTACACCACCTCCAAGGGTAAAGACATACCCTGTAATACCATTACTCCTAGAATTCTCCATTTCACCAATCTAACTTGATTCACTATATCCTTCCAAAACAGAATGATATTTGCCATAATGCAAATTAAGGGAAATAGTTCCCTTTAGGTACCTAAGTACTTGGTCTAAGGCATCCCAATCAAGATGGTCAGGATAGCTTGTGTATCTACTCAACTTATACACTAAAAGAGAAATATCCAGTCTAGTATAGTTGGAGAAATACATCAAGCTTCCTATAATCTGTGAATATCTTAGTTGTGAAATAGGCATTCCACATTTGTTCTACTAGAGAGTTTTTGATGAATCGAAAGGAGTGCTTATGGCCTTGTAATCTTGATAGCCAAATTTCTCAAGAATCTTCCTACATAATGAGATTGAGAAACAGTTATCCCTTTGCTGACTGAATCAGTTCGAGGCCTAAGATTACATTTATAACACCTATATCCTTCATCTCAAACTTACTACTCAAGAACAACTTAGTTTCATTCACAATTCTAATGTCTGATCCAAACAGTAATATTTCATCTACATATAGGCATAGGACAATACACATATCACCCTTAACCATAAAGTAGACACACCTGTCAGATTCATAACCTACAAAGCAAAAAGACTATATAGTCTTATCAAACTTTTCATGTCATTGTTTGGGTGCCTGTTTCAAACTATAAAGAGATTTAACAAGCTTGCAAACCTTTTTCTCATTCCCAGGGGCTACAACTCCCTTAGGCTGGTCCATATAGATCTCCTCCTCAAGATCACCATAAAGAAAAGCAATCTTCACATCCATTTGGTAGATAGTGAGATCATAAATGGAAGCCAATGCAATGAGCATTCGAATAGTGGTTATCCTAGTTACCAGAGAACAGGTAATGAAATAATCGATTCCTTCTATTTGCTTGAACCCCTTAGCAACAAGTTTAGCATTGTATTTTTCAATAGATTCGTCAGGCCTAGGTTTTCTCTTAAACACTCACTTGCACCCAATAGTAGAACACCCTAGAGGTAAATCAACTAACTCCCAAGTGCCATTAGAGATGATTGAGTCCATCTCATTCTTAATGGCATCTTTCCAATGCTTAGCTTCAGAAGAAGTCATTTCCCAATCCCAACACCTTGACTACAGAGTAATTCCCCATACTCACAGTCCCACCACTGTAGGACTAATAGGAAGAAAAGAATAATCTATCAGTACAAATATGTGCATTGGCTCCAATATCCATGAGCCATTCAGTAATATCGTGAATAACATAGAGTTCATGTTTTATTGAGACATACCCATCGCCAAGCCCAGCCTCCTCAGTGGTCACATTCACCTGAGGATTCCCATCTATGGTCTTTTGCTGAGCTTTATTAAATGAACAATCCTTCTTTCAATGCCCAACTTGCCTATAGTGCCAGCATGGTTTATTCTTGGATTTCTTCTAGATATTGGCTTTGGACTTCTTTTTCTTTTTATTGTTTTTATTTTTATTCTCCATGCCCTTAGATGTCATAACATTCACCTTAGACTCCACAAGCACTAGAAGTTTCTGTTTCCTATGCTCTTCCTCAATAGCAATGGCTATCATCAAGTCATCTATAGCAATCTTTCCCTTCCTATGTTTGAAAGTCATCCCGAAGTCTTCCCAAGATCTAGGGAATTTCTTATTAATAAACATAACTTGAATTTAAACCATGGAGCAATAACATAAATTCATGTGCCTACTTGTAATATCGATTTACCCTCGGTCAATTGGAATTTACGAAATTTTGCAACAAAGTATTTTTCAATATCAAGATCCTCAGTATTATACTTCTTGTCCAACTCCTCTCATAGCCCCTTCACAGTGGACGTGGATATGTTGTATACATCAAACAGTACATTGGACAATGCCAATAAGATGCAACCATGACAAATACGATTGCGCTCATTTCACACATCCATCACCTTTTGTCCTTCAAGATTGGATTTCCAATGCCGAGATCAAGCCAACGATGGTCAACCAAATCCTCATGTGTTGCTGCCAATGCTTGAAATTTTGCCCACCAAGCTTCTCTAGCATACTGGATAAGTCTACACGTCATTTAAAAGTCATTTCCTATATCTCAGATATTTTAGATCTAAGCAATACCTCTTCTAAGATTATTGAAATAAACACATAAAGAAAATAAATAAATAAAAATAGATGCATTTCTGAAATTTTTGCATAGATCAAAAATATTAAATCAAGCAAGTCAAACAAGATTTGGCAAGATCTACAATAGAATAAAGAACAAATAACATACAATGACACAAAAAAACAAGATGAAGAAACGTTAGAGATTACTTCGATCAAAGCACCCATTGAGGACTTCCCTTAGAAAAGGTAACGCCCCCCACAATACCAATGCATTGGGGTTTGACAAGCTCCTCCAAGGATACGATGATCCACCTCTAAGACTCATCGCACTCCGATCTTAGACATCTTTAAAACCACCTTAGGACAACGATGCCGAGGAAATTTTGTTTTCAACCAAATTCTCGATTGATCTACCAATTTAACTGCTTGATCTATCAAAAACTTCTCATGGATCTCTTGATCTCCTTGTGCAAGATCAACAAAAGTGATTGGAGATTTTTCTACCAATCTTACATGGAATGAATGCACCAAGAAAGAGAGACATCAATGAGAGAGAGGGTGAGAGAGTGGAGAGATCTTTTCTGCTCTTATTGTGTGTCAAATGAGAGCTCCCTCGTGGCACTTATATAGAGCCCACGACTCAACATTTATGGAAATTCCCGATTTATGGAAATACAACAATTGATCGACCAATTGAGTTCCATTGATTGAGATTGGTTGACAAATTTTACCTTTTTATCCAGCAATCCAGGTCAAAATCATGAGATTAAAAGTCCATAGCAAAATAGTCTAAGTTCCAAGTTCTAAATTCCAAATTGATTCTCACCTGAGCTCGACCTAGAGCTTGGCAAAGGTAGGGTGGGGGGCGCATGCGTGCATGGTCCCCAGCCTCACCTCTCACTCTTTGTTGCATAAGCCACGGGGGTAGAAGCCTTTTACACCCACCAAGAGATTTGTCCACTTCCAATATGAGACTAAAAATCTCCTCCAAATCTCACTAATTTCAATATGAATTCCTATGTCATCAAATAACAACTGCATCCTGATTAATGCAATTAGGCTCTCAAATCCAACAGATCTTCCTATGTGGCTCCGATTATCTAGCTTTTTGTTCATTCTTAAATTTCATTATCTGATTTTCCATGTATCAAGTTGATTATTGATTTGCAAAATGTTTTTAAATGACCTATTTCATGCTTCCATGATGCCGTAGGATCTAGTTGTTTGATTTCCCCAACGTAATATTAGCATGTAGACCTTGTTTGATAGCGCCAATAGGAGGCACATGTTGCAATGAAGTAGGATACTGCTTAGGAGTATATATCTTTCCAAATAGGAAAATATAAACCATCTTGATCCAATTGTAGGCCTTGCATTAAGATTTGATGGAGCCTCAATGAATAATGTGAGCGTTGCATTTGGATTTGAGGCACCACCAGAACTCGATAGCATAAATAAGATATAAAAGATTCTCCTTTCCTCTTTATCTTTCTCTTCTGCCTTATTCTTACTTTTGAAATATTTATTTGAAGTGTACTGGTTTAAACATATATTATAACTAAAATTTATGATACTTTGCTAACCACTTGTCTTATAGACCTATCTTCCCTTCTAACTAGGTAAAGAAGGTCAGGCATAACTCTAGAAAACATTGCATGATCATCTTCTACTTCAAATATGTAGGTGAATAATAATAGTTATCCTTTTTTTTGTACATATGAATCTATGCTAGGTGGCTTGAGGCTAATCCAATGTTGTACTCGAACTCTATGTTAGTAATGGAAAGAATTACGCTTTCATGTCTAAACATGTACTTGCTACTTCGTTAGGTGGGTGGCTGTGTTTCGATTGTTGGGAAACTCCAATCTAGTTTCCTAAGTGATATGTGTGTCCCTGCTCGAAGCATTACACAATTGAGGCATTCACATATCCTTGTGATTATAGGTTACTTTGACACTTATAAGTTCATCATAACGTTATACTTTCAACCATTCACAATCCTTGTTACGACTATCAATTTGCCAAATGGGAACTAAAATTGGAATTAGCCATTCTTGGGAGGCCACCCTCCTTTCTTATCTTGCACCCATTATTAGTGTAATTTTTTATATAGTTGGAATTGGTTAATGGCAATCAATGTCATTATTTTTGCAAGGCCTTAAACCATTCGATTTGATCGGGCCCTATAAAAAAAGGAAAAAGAAAACCTCTCCCACCTTTAGGTATATTTTATTCCTTCATGTTTCCATCAAGAATTTTAGAGAGAGGACTAAGAGAGGTCTTTCTCCTTGTGCTTGTAGAAGGTGTGGAGTGTTCGGCATGTAATTTGCATTTTAAAAGTTAATTACTTTTAGTATAGCACAAAAACATGTTAACAAATAAATTTATAAAATAGGTGAGTACCAGGTCATTCGCAAGGAGGCAATCTCGATTTTTACAGAAGCTTTTCAATAGAACTTGCTCTAAATAGATATTTCTATATGCATATATTTATAAGAATTAGATATATGCATTCAGAAGATCAGAATCTTAATGCAATTAAACAGAGTTTTCACAATAAAGAATGCTACTAGAAATAAATAGATAGATAGAGAGAGAGATAGAGAGAGAGAGAGATAGAAAGTCACAAAGAGATGACGTTGCTTGTAGGATATTTGTGCGAGATGCGGTAGCACCTCAGATCCAGAGCGCCAGGAAGAAGGTCAAAGCAGAGTTGCAGAGAAGGTGGAAGAGTTGTATCTAGAGTTGATGCGAGAGAGATACTTCAACTGAGGGGCCCTGGGACTTTTATAGCTTTTATGGAGTGGAAAAAAGGTATTTTAGCCCTTACTCTCATATAACAACTCTTGCTTGATCTGATTCGTTCATCAGGAGATCAGCAGATCAGATCTGGCCTCAAAACACCTTCAAATTCGCCTCCATCACTCGGATTGCTTCTCTGGTTGATACGTGGCCTGACCATGTCCCTTGGATCATGATCCAACGACCCTACTGGCACCTCATGCGTGCCCAACAGTTCCTCTCTTTTCCTTGCCCATCTGCTTGACTCTTTTCTATGCCTCATCGTAATAGATCGGATGGCTCACACATGCCTGCAACTTCCTGATTTCGCAAAATGCGTGAGATTACGCGTCCTACCGCGGCATGCTCTCCATCCTCTGATTGCCATCCAATGGCGCAATTATGCCTGCATGAGCATTTCGTCAATTTCGTGCAGCACCGCTTGAACGCACATCACACGCTTCCGCGCGAGCGTATGAGCCAACGAGCTCGCGAATGTTCTATCATACTTCCTTGTTTGTTTCTATTCATACCTATCTAGTTGGACGGGCGATATGGCGTGAGCGTGTGAGGTAGCCTTTCAAGATGGGGTGGTGGTGAGGGAGAAGCTGTGATGGTGCCATGTGGCGCCATCATGGTTGTCCATCTTCTTTTCCTTGTATTTGGTGATGTAGACCTCCGATCGAGTTGATTTTTGCGCCATTTGACTACGATTGTTGTTACGAATTCATCCGTGTAATATTCTCTATCTGAGGCTCATATCTTTGTCCTTTGACTTTATGATCTCCATTCATTTATGGACTGCATAAGGTGCCCGGTTGTCTAATCAAGACGATTTTAGAAGAGTTGGACTCTCATCGTCATTCTGATCAAATCTATCCGGTCAGATCTAACACCCGTGACTTCGAATCATCTACGACTAAAATTGAGATAATTTATGTCATAAAATGATGATATTATCTAAATGACTAATAAACTAACTATTGTGCAAATTACGATGCCTATGAATGCATTATTCCTAAGTTCTGCTAGAATCTAGCTTAATTCAAGTGATTTAGGTTACATGATTGCTATGCAATCACACCCCCATGCCTAAATCTTGCTAGTCCCTAGCAAATGCATGACTAAATCCAAAGTGGACCTACATGAGTAATTTTTATCAAGAGTTTAAATAGAGGTTTATGTCTTTTGTTTTCATCCGAAGCTTAAGTAATCCAGATAATCGTGAATGTGCTTTGTTGTAGCCTATGCAATGGATCCAAGTGAAAGCCAATCCTCATCTAAAGCTCGTACTTGACCCTTAGTAGAAATCTATTAGGATAGGCAAACTTTTTCCCTCAAGGTTATAAAGTAATCTATATATTCAACCCTGGCTTTTGGCTTAGGTAGAAGTTTTCTGAGTCAAGTAGATTTGCATTTGGTGGCTCACACTCATCTGGTGCTACATATAGGCTAATACTTTAAAACCTAGATTTCTAGATTATGAAATAATTCAACTGAGAGAGAGATGAGAAACTGTGCTCTCTTTAGTTCCTTTGTAATCATCTCTCTCTTTCCTTTTCTTTTTCTTATCTTTTCTTTTTTTTCTTTCCTTTTGAGCTCACAATCTCACTAGATTTATCAGTATATTTGGTGGTCTCTCCTGGCATTAACACTTTGATTAGGTTCTGATAACTCTAAGACTAAGTTAGAATTCCTTAGCCCATATTCAGGCGGTCAGAAATATAGAAAAGTAGGTCAAGGCTGTATTTGGTGCTTCATGAGGGTGGTAGGTGTTGTTGTCTCATTACACTTGAAATAAATTCTAAATCATAAACACTTTTTTTTTATGCATTCAAATATCTACTAACGCAACACCGCATACGAACTTTTATTTACAAAGCATTATTCAGGATTATGGGTGTTCAAGAGGATATCGAGTGGCTTATTTGGTAGAAGTGCCTATTCTCGACACCCAGAAGAGAATAGATAGGATAGTGTATTTTTGACCTTGACATTAATACCCTCCTTCAGCTGGGGATTCTGTAAAGGAGAGTCATGATCATCCTCCTTAGTCCTAGTTTTATCAGAACACACTCTTTGCGTATTTGCCTTATTTGGTGGCTCTCTAGATATTCACACTAAGAATTTATATGCATAAATCGAGAGCAAAAACTATTCTTAACTTCAAGTATCATGATCTAATTATCTTGATATTAAGATTTCTCAAACTAGCCTTAAAACACCAGTAGACTTTCTACTCTCGCCTCACACTTGTTTGGTGGATCTGTTAGAAGATAGTTTGGCTAACTCCCTAATTACTGTCCAAGGGTTTAGGAGAAGAAGCATTGCTTCTTCTCAACAAACTAAAGTTGTTTATTGGTCATCACAAAGGATCCATTGCAAATTCTATGTGTAAGTGTGAAATTGTATTGGATTCTAAACTCAGGAATTAACTTAACAATAAATCCCTAATAAAATCTTAATAAAATTTCTTTATGGTTAAATGCATTTATATTTATTTTTTGACATAAAAATTAGACATGTGATGTCCAACCCCCCATGCCTATTTATTACAATGTCCTCATTGAAATGCATGCATGAAAGTCAAAATATAATAAGCAAGAGTAGGGGATATCACCTGACTATGCTTGTTGATCCAAGTCAGCATGGATGCAGAGGATGCAGAGCTACCTGTAATAATAAGCAAGAGTAGGGGATATCACCTGACTATGCTTGTTGATCCAAGTCAGCATGGATGCAGAGGATGCAGAGCTACCTGTAATGAATACTAGGTTGCCTCCCAGCTAGTGCTAAGTTTACCGTCATTTGCCGGACTTAACCCCAAAAATATGTAGTTCAATACTATGGGTTAAGGGAAGAAGTAATAACTGTTGTAGAGAAACTTAAGATTAGTAGAAAGATATGATCATTTGGTCTCAGAATCAGTGATCCACAAATATGAACCAACTGATGATGTAGCCCTATTCCAAAGAATCTTTTTGATTTGGAAAATGAAATAGAGTCAGGTGGATGAGGTTCAAATTGCATAGCATATCTATCAATCCAGTTACACAAATCAAGAAGAGGTGGTATAGCGTCTGGATTGAAATCATGATTTAAAATTAAATATGGTTCTAAATTAGACTAATAAGGGTCTTCATAATGGTAGTTGATATCAAAAATCATGAGTTCTACAGGCTTTGGGTCATATGATGATAGAGGTAGAGTTGTGTGGAATTCATCAAAATCTTCATCGGAAATTTTCTCTTCCTCATCCGAAGTCACTTCTTCTAAGTCAGGCCATCCATTTGAACCAGTTGGCATATAAGTTCTTCCCCAGTCCATTATGTGTTGAACTTCTTCTGGGTTTACTTCCTGGTTCATGTCTTTAGATTGTTCATTTTCTTGAACTCCCTCAGAATTCAAAAGTTCTTGGATTTCAGGGTGGATGTATTGAGGATTCTTTATATTATCATTTAATTCATCATAAGTTACTCCAGGAGTTTCTCAATCTCACTAATGTCCTATTCAATTTGATTTCCCATGGGAGATGGTAGATCAGAATTATCCTCAAGTACATCCCCTTCTTTCCCTTCATGCTGGTCTTGAGCTTTGGCAGGATTTGGATCATCTTCAATGTGAATTGCCAAAACCTGTTCAATTATTCCTACAACCTCAAAGAACCACAATTCACCTTATTCTTTTGGGAAGCTTTAAGGATATTGAAGACGTTGGGTCAACCGGATTTTTTTGTTATAACGTTGTAGTATAGCCAGTTATTACCAACATTTCAAATATATAAATTTTTTACTCGGAAAATAAAAGAGTTCCCGAGGTCGAACTCAGGGAGCAAGTTGTATTCTAGAGATATACATGTTTCTTTTACAAAAAATAAAGAAAGAGAGAGGGAAAGAATTTGCTGTTCTCTTTGTTTTCTCCCCGTGATGTTCTTCTTTCTTTCTTTCTTCAGATCTCCTTCTTCTTCTTTGTTCTGCAGAGGTGATGCTCCTCTTTCTTCCTTTCTTCAGATCCCCTTCTTCTTCTTTGTTCTGCAGAGGTGATGCTCCTCTTTCTTTCTTTCTTTAGATCTCCTTCTTCTTTCTTCTTTATTTTTCTTCTTTCAGTTCTTCCCTTGTTCTTTTGTGTTCTCCTCTGCTTCACCTTCTTCTGTTGTTCTACAGATCTTCTTTCGTCTTTCTTCTTTTCCCTTCAGGACGTCGTCTGATTTCCAAATCAGACGACTTAAACTGCCTGTTGCTACAGTCAGCTTCCTTCTTCTTCCGCGGTTCTTCTTCTTCACCTGTGCCTGCACACTTCAGAGCTTACGTCAGAGAACAAAACCTACTCTACCCTCTCCCCCCCCGCGTCTCTGTCTCTCTGAAACCACTCTTGGGAAAGCTCTCCCAGAGCTGCCGGGTAATCGGGTTCGGGTCTCGCCCGGGTCCAGGCCCACCGGCGTACGTGGTGGGCGAGGAGTGCAGGTCAGTCTTAAGTCGGGTCGGGTCGGGTCAGGTCCGCGGGGCGTGAGCGCGGACGAGACCAGGTAACCGGGCGGGTGAAGGGGACCTCACCCCGTGTGCTGAGGCAGTAAGCTTCCAGCACTTTTGCATCTTATATCGCTGCGCCTCTTCAGGCTTTTCCGAGGTGGGACTAAATGTCCCACCTCAATTGCGCGCCCGCAGCGGGAGATCGCGGCGTCACGCGAAGCCTTCTGCCTTAGCTGCGAGCCTGGTGTTTTGTCGAAACGCCTCGCAAGGCCTGGGAGTTGAATCTGGGCGTGGCGCTGAGCGTGGCGCGCCTGTAGCTGCAGGCGGAAGCAGTTCCTCCTGCATGGCAATGGCGGCGGAGGTCGGGTGGCCTGTTCACAAGAAAACGGCCTCTTGGCCTAATCAGAAAGTGCCAGGAGCTTCGCCAGGGTGCGGCAAAGCTCGTGTGGGTGGTGGCGAGGCGCGGGGCGGCGTGCAAGGGCTGCCCTAGGTCGGACTGTGGGTCGGAGGATGGGTTTGTTGGGGGAAGCGTTACGGAGGTGTGGAGTGGCAGTGAAGGGGTGGGGGGTGCTCAGTGTGATGAGGCGGAGGTTCGGTGAGGGTCGGCGAGGTGTGTGAGGCTGTGGAGCGATGGGAGCATCTCGCCGGAGGGTGGCCGGAGACGAGGGGGGTGACGATGGTCAGGGTCGGTCGAGGGCTTAATCGAATAAATTGAAAGCGGGGAAAGAAAGAGGAGAAGAAGGGGAGTAGTTATAGCTTACTTGCAGGGACGAAGGGGGAGGAACAGGGCGACAGTCGTATCGACTGTCGCCGGAGAAGACGATGCTTAGGGAAAGGGGCGGCGGCGAGCAGAGAGCCGGAGAGGCGCCAGCTGGGTGCGGCGTGACGCGGGAAGAGTAGGGGAGGAAGTCTCTGCTGCTGGTATTGCGGCAGAGCGAAGAGGTGGAGGGGGAGGAACCGCCGGAGCTGGTGAGCGTCTGCCGGAGGGAGAAGAGAGGAAAGTTGGGGATTTTCTCCGTCAGATCCAAGCTGCCCCGGTCGGTGGAGCAACGGGGGTTATTTATAGGGATCAAACAGGGAGGAAGGTGGAGGGAGACGACGTGTCTCCCTCGCCGGAGGATGGCCGGAAACAAGAACCCATACCGTCCGTGCGTTCGCACGGCCGGTATGGTGGGTTACAACGACCAGGGGGTGTCCCTGCGACGGCTGACGACGCAGGGCACCCCCGGTTTACTTGCCAGGTCCCCCCCGCCACCCTGCGCGGCGCCATGCTCCGCGCAAGGTCGCCGGAGCATGGTGCTGGCAGGTTTTGCAGGGGGGACCTGATCGCAAAGAACGAAGGAGAGTTAGGGGCCAAAATGCGAGGGTTCAAAAGTTGAGGGCCAAAGAGTAAATATATGAGGACCAAAGTGTAAAGTCGGTCAAGGAGGTTTCTTCTTAGGCTCAAGTTTTTATACATGACTAATTAGGACCTAAGGAATCTGATGGTGAATTTCATTTCTATATTAAACCTTGTTTGACCGGTCAATTTACGCAAAAACCCAAATTAAGTTATTAATTGGGCATGGTTCTCAATGTAGGTCAAAATGGGTTCTGAAGGCCAAATTGAAGGTTCTAAACCCTAGAGATTATTTTTCTATGAATTTTAGAGGGTTTATTCTATTTTTACTTTGCCTCGAACCTTGTGAATTGAAGTGGGTTGTTTTAGGGTTACAGATTATCATTTAGTTTCTTGGAATTGCTGTAGCCCTTGCTAGATCATTTCATCCCACTTTTATTCTTATTAAGCTGCTTTGACCTATGTTTGGGCCCTGAATTACCCTGTATGCAGATTATACTGGTAAAATTGCATTTTTACCCCTTATGACTTGTTTTCTTCTTAAACTCAGAGTTCTCTGAGTTAAGCCTTTCCTTGAGTTATGTAGGAGCTTTTATCCTTTGTATTGGGTCAAAATGAGCTAGTTATGGCTCATGATGAGGTTCTCATCATACCCCCATGCCTACCTTTTGCTAGTCCCTTAGCAAAAACTTAAGGTTTCAACCCTTGTTCTAAACCATGAAGTTTTTAATAGTTTTAGATAAGTGCCTTTTTTATTTGAGCATAAATTAGGTTAGAATGCTGACCATAGGCCTAAAAGGTACTCTAGTACCAATCAAGATCCAAATCTGTCTAGCCTTAGCCTCAGTCTTTAGCAAAGGTTTTTAAGGCCCACAAGAACTAACCTAAGGTTTATTGGACTTTGTGGTTAAAGCACCCGTGCTTGAAATGATTTTAGCCCTGGCTCAGTTCTCAGTGCGCTTTGTAAGAGAGATAGAAAGTTTTTCTGTTTGGAGAGTTTTCTCTCTCTTTTTCTTTTTAGTTCTAGCCTAGGATTGGCTTTTCAACACGGTCTGTATCAGATTCCTTGCTCCCATCATCAATCCTCAAGGGTTCCTGGCGATCGATGCTTTTAGATAGCACTGCCCATGGCAACCCCCGGAACCCTGGCTATTGAGATTTCGAGATAATCCCATCCATGGTGTTCCGTGGCTGAATTCAGACCCTGGCAATTGACACTTCGAGATAATGCCATCCATGGAATCTGAACCAGCAGAGTGCTTACATGCCCCCAGTAGGATATGTAAATATCCTAAGAGACAAGCACCGAGGAGATGATATTTTGTTGCGCATCTTCGAGGGGATTTCCCGCCTCTCCGCGCTGGGAACTCGTCCAAATCAACTTGTGTTGATCGGCCACTCCTATTCTAGGTGTTCTTTTCAGAATTTTGCGACGCTTCTGCGTGATTCTGATTTTTACGCTTACTGAACCAGGCTGTGTGTGAGATTAGGGTGCTTAGGTTACTGAGTCCCGTAAACCAAAAATTAGTTAACGAGGCCGAATACTCCCTAAGCCTTAGACCTAATACTTCAGCTTTTCATTTTCCTCAACCTCTTGAGGAGTGTCCAGATCTTAATGGGTACTAAGAGTCTATTCAAGAATGCCTAAGGTTTGCATTCTTACTAATCTCATTGTGCACTTTTCAGTTATTTTCTTGAATGAGGTCTAGAACTTAGGTTAATTCCTTAGTTCCTTACTAATGACTATCACCTTTTCTTATAATTTTGTGCTCCTTTTTCATTTTGTTTTTCTTCTCCTTCACAAAATTTCCTTCTCCTCTTTTCCTCTTATTCTTTTTCGAAAATTTTTTAATTTTTATGGTGTTTTTGGCATATGTGAATTTTTTTTGTTTGAAACCTTTTCTTACAAGTTTTTGTACTTTCCTACCCTCCCATGCCTAAGATTTGCAATGTCCTCATTGTAACCTAGGGGTTTTTATTCAACTAAGTTCATACATTAGGATAGCTGTTTTGATGAATCTCAGATGCAAGCACCTGAGGTGGAGTTGGCTACCCTAAAGTGTGAACTTCAAGTGCAAAAAGCTGTCAGAACAAGTTTCAGGTTTTCAAAGAGAATGACGGGCTGCCTCCCGTTGAGCGCTGAGTTTTACGCCATCGGCTGGGCGCAATAAGCTCAATGGGAAAGGAGGATATAAGATGCCTCAGCCAAATCAGTAGAAGTTACATCAATGAACGGCTTGAGTCTCTGACCGTTCACGATGAAAGGTTCAGAATCGTGGCTGAGTGGACTGATTTCGATTGCTCCATTTCCAAAAACCTGTCGGACCAAATATGGTCCGACCCACTTAGATCTCAGTTTTCCTGGGAAGAGTTTGAGTCGGGCATCAAAGAGTAGGACCTTTTGACCAGGATGAAAGATCTTTCTCGAGATGTGTTTGTCGTGGAAGGCTTTAACCCGCTCCTTGTAGATTTGCGAGTTCTCGTACGCGTCTAGGCGTAATTCATCGATCTCGCTGATTTGGAGTTTTCTGTGGGTCCCAGCCTTGGAAAGATCTAGATTACAGTTCCGTACTGCCCAATAGGCTTTATGCTCCAGTTCTACGGGAAGGTGGCATGCCTTTCCGTACACCAGTCTAAAGGGGGACATGCCCAATTGGGTCTTGTGGGCGGTTCTATAGGCCCACAATGCTTCCGGAAGTCGGGACGACCAGTCCTTCCTGTCAGGTCGAACAGTGACTTGCAGGATTTTCTTGATCTCCCGATTAGACACCTCAGCTAGACCATTAGTTTGGGGGTGGTAAGGAGTAGAGATTCGGTGAGACACCCCGTATTTGGTCATCAGTGACCTAAACTGAGCATTTGTGAAATGGGTCCCCCCATCAGAGATTATTGCACGAGGAATCCCGAACCTTGAGAAAATGTGTTGATGAATGAATTTGAGAACGATTTTGTGATCACAGGTTCGGGTCGGTATGGCTTCGATCCATTTGGACACGTAGTCCACAGCCAACAGAATGTATTCGAAACCATCCGAAACAGGAAAGGGGCCCATAAAATCAATCCCCCAAACATCAAAGATTTCGCATACTAGAATCGGTTGCATAGGCATCATGTCGCGATGGCTCATGTTGCCCAAAGTCTGGCAACGACTGCATGCCTTGCAATGACTGTATGCGTCTTTGAAAAGTGTGGACCAGTAAAAGCCGCACTGGAGGACTTTTGATGCGGTTTTATGTCCGGCAAAATGGCCACCGCACGCCTAGTCATGGCAGAAAGAGAGGATATTGTTGACTTCCCCTTCCGGGACACATCTCCGGATGATCTGATCGGTACCTATGCGGAAGAGGTACGGGTCTTCCCAAATGTAATACTTGGCATCGGAGCGTAATTTGTCTTTCTTGGCCTTCGGCCAATCGGACGGGATCTGATGAGATGCCAAGTAATTTACTATATTAGCAAACCATGGAAGGCTAGTACCAATAGTCAGCAGGTGCTCATCGGGAAAATGCTCAGTGATGGGTCCGGAAGGGTCAATTATTTCAGAAGGAAGACGGGACAAGTGATCAGCTACCACGTTTTGCTTTCCCGCTTTGTCGCGAATCTCAAGGTCAAATTCTTGCAACAGCAAGATCCATCGGATTAATCGAGGTTTCGCGTCCTTCTTCGCAAGGAGATGCCTCACAGCTGTGTGATCCGAGTATATGATGACATGGGAACCCAGAAGGTACGATCTGAACTTCTCTAGGGCAAATACTACAGCTAGCAGCTCTTTCTCAGTAACTGTATAGTTACGCTGAGCCTCATCGAGTGTTTTGCTGGCGTAGTAAATGACCACAGGTTTCTTGTCATTTTTCTGTCCCAAAACCGCTCCTACAGCGAAGTCGGATGCATCACACATGATCTCAAAGGGTTGAGACCAATCAGGGGACTGTAGGATCGGGGCTTGGGTGACTCGGTCATGCAGGATTTCAAATGCTTGAGTGCATTCCTTGGAGATTTCGAAGGGAACATCCTTGGAGAGAAGAGTGGTCAGGGGGCGTGCGATTTTTGAAAAATCAGGGATAAATCGTCGATAAAAACCGACATGCCGTAAAAAGGATCGGATGTCCCTGATTGAGCTAGGCATAGGAAGGTGAGAGATCAGATTAACCTTAGCTCGATCCACTTGGATACCTTTCTCCGAAATTGAGTGTCCCAGGACAATTCCCTCAGGCACCATGAAATGGCTCTTTTCCCAGGAAAGAACCAAATTCACATCGATGCACCGCCTGAGTATCTGGACCAAGTGTTGGAGGCAATCGTCGAATGATGCTCCGAAAACTGAAAAGTCATCCATGAAGACTTCCAGATAATCACCTACCATATCTGAGAATATGGCAAGCATGCATCGCTGAAAAGTAGCGGGTGCATTGCAAAGATCGAAAGGCATCCTTCGGAAAGCATATGTTCCGAAGGGGCAGGTGAACGTGGTCTTTTCTTGGTCCTCAGGATGGATTGCCACCTGGTTATAACCGGAGTACCCGTCAAGAAAGCAGAAGAACCTATTTCCCGCTAGTTTTTCGAGAATTTGATCAATGAAGGGTAGTGGGAAATGATCCTTCTTCGTGGAGGAATTGAGTCGATGGTAATCTATACAGACTCTCCACGAGTTGGCTAATCGGGTAGGAATGATTTCTCCGGTCTCAGTCGTTATAGTGGTGAGTCCTGCCTTCTTGGGCTCGACCTGAATTGGGCTCACCCAACGACTATCGGAGATCGGGTAGATGATCCCGGCATCTAACCACTTGATGATCTCCTTTTTCACGACCTCCTGCAGATTGAGGTTTAAGCGTCTCTGCATTTCACGAGAAGGTCGTGTGCCCTCTTCTGAATAGATATGATGAGTACAATAAGAGGGACTTATTCCAGTCAGATCATCGAGAGTCCATCCGATGGCTCTGCGATGTTGCTGGAGGACAAAAATCAGACGGGATTCCTGTTCAGGACTGAGGTTGGAATTGATAATTATAGGAAGGGTCTGATTAGAACCCAAAAAGACGTATTTTAAGTGAGCAGGAAGGGGTTTCAGTTCGAGGATGGGGTTTTCAGCAGCAGCGGGTGGTTCAGTATAGATGTGAGGTTCAAGGGTGGGAGTTACTGGGTTGTTCACATCTGGATTTGACTCCTCTGTTTGTGGGTCAAGATCCTTCTGTGGTTGATGAGGCATACTCGAGTCATTCTGGAGGTGTGATTCATCAACCAAAGTCTTGATGTCACAAATTTGTTCGATGACGCCGCAATTAATTCCTTGTTGGGCCTTAAATATATCAATTTTCAGTGTTTGATCTCCAAACTTAAGCTCTATTTGGCCCTCCCCACAGCTGATGTTGGCTCTAGCAGTAGCCAAGAAAGGTCTCCCTAGAATGATTGGTGTATCCCTAGGGTCCTCAGGTGCATCCATATCTAAGACTATAAAGTCCACTGGAAAATAGAAATCCCGCACTCTTACAATAACATCTTCGAGAATCCCTTTTGGTGACTTTATAGATCGATCTGCTAATTGTAATGTCACCTCGGTTGGTTTCAGCTCAGATTCTTCTAGATGGTCAAGTAAGGATGTGGGTATCAGGTTTATGGATGCACCCAAGTCTAACAATGCTCTATCAAATTGGGTACCACCTATCTTACAGGAAATCAGGGGAGTTCCAGGATCTTTTGCCTTGGGTGGGAGTCTACTAAGGATTACAAAGCTGGCTTGCTCTGACAGAACAATTGGGCTCCCTCCCTTGGTTCGCGGCTTACGCTGGGGTGTACATATATTCTTTAGAAATCGTGCGTAAGCTGGTACGTGGCGGATTGCATCCATCAAGGGGATGTTTATGTGGACCTGCTCAAAGAGCTTGACCAGGTCCTCCTCAGGGGCCACGGGTTTGGTGGTCTTCTTTCCCTTGGTCAGGGCCTCGGGAAACGGGATCTTGGTTGGTTCTTCTAGGATAGGTCCAGGTTGTGGATCTGGAACAGCGGTACCTTGGATAACTATCCTAGGGTCATGGTTATCAGGCTGGGAGTGGTTTGGATAATGCGGATCTTGAGTTGTCTTACCACTACGTGTTGTTACAGAATTTAATCCGGCCTGATTTTGGTTTGGGTTTGGTAGAAGGGGTGGCTGCTGCTGAAATCCCGCATAAGAAGTTGAGGCTTCCATCTCGTCTGGAGATGGAGCAGTTGGGGCCTGATAAATCCATTGAGCGTGGCCTAAATTTGGATTCATAACGCGCTTCTGGGTTGGCACGTTATTTAGGTTAGGAAGGGGTTGGGAAGGGAGTGTGCCTGGCTGGCGAGAATTTGCCAACTGGGCCAGTTGAGTTTTAACTTCAGTAAGCTCGTCCTTGTGCTGTTTTTGAATAGCCGCATTCGTTTTTTGAATGTCAGCCAGAGTCTGAAGGATTAGGGACATTTGATCCTGATTTGGCCCTGATGGATAAGTAGGGTTGGGCCGAGGCTGAGGCGGCTGGTAATGACGAGGGGGCTGTGGGCGGGACTGAAAAGGTGGTCTTTGGGTTTGGGAATTTCCCGCCCACTTAAAATTGGGATGGTTTCGCCATCCAGGGTTGTAAGTGTTGGAGAATGGGTCGTTCTGGATGGCGTTGAGGTCCTCGCAGGTCTGAGGAACCTCCTGAGAATAAGGGAAAGGAGGAATGGAGTTCCCCCGGCTGGTGTAGAAAGGATCGGATGATCTTCCAGTCCAAGAATCAGATGGGGGTGGATATGGATCCATCCCAGGGGAAGATCGGTGGAGGATGTTTTGCACAGTCTCCTGTGTGGAAGGAGGTTGTGCAAAGGAGTTACGCGTGGAGGTGGCTTGCTGCAAGTGCTGAGTCAGCTCATCCACCTTCTTTTCAATGATTGAGACCTTGTCCAATCGACTGGCCATTAATTCCAGGTCGACTGATGCGGACAGGCCCTGCGTCTCATGTGCTCCCTTAAGATTCGTCGCTGCGCGGGTATTCGTCCTGTCGAATAATCCCATGGAGTCATTGTTGATGGAGTTCTCGCACATGTTTTCGAGAATCTCCCATACGGTGTCTTCATGTTGACCCATGATGTTTCCTCCGCAAGTTGCATTGACGAAAAGGCGGATGTCCTCACGGAGTCCCTGGTAAAAAGATTGGACTTGTTCCCATTTAGGAACTCCGTGATGGGGGCACTTTCTCATGAGATCCTGAAAACGATCCCATGCCTCATGGAGAGGTTCTCCTGATTGTTGAGTGAAGTGTGTAATCTGATGGCGCAAGGCGTTGGTCCGACCCACGGGAAAAAATTTTTTCAAAAATTCGGATTGAAGTTCTTCCCAAGTGTTGATCGGCCGGGTCTGAGTTTGAAACCAATGGGCGGCCTTGTCCATAAGAGAAAAGGAGAACATCTTCATGAGAAGAATATCCCGATTTTGCGCATCTGATCCAAAAGTGTGGGCCAGATGCTTTAGCTGTTTGATGTGCTGGAAGGGATCTTCAGAATTAAGCCCATGGAATTTAGGCATAGCATGAATCATGTTGGGCTTTAATTTGGAATCAGGTCCTCCAGTCGGGATTCTGACTCGAGGCTCAATGGCCACCGCAGCAGGATTGTAGTGGTCCGCATCATAGGACGCTGTGGTGGGTGCACGAAGTTTTGGAAGAGGTCATTGAGTCGCTGGAGCTGGTGTTCCAGATTATTTTCTTCCTCAACTGGCTGAGCCATGATGGGGGAAGAAGAAGAACTTGGTTCTGAATCAGAAGAGAGAATAATGTGAGGGTGTTGCTGAACAAACACGGGCGTCGAGGCTTGGCCTTGACGAGAGCGAATTTCTAATGGAGGTCTTAAGGGTGGTCTTAGGGACCTCCTTCCGTACATGCACTATTGGAAGAGGTAAGTTTAGAAGGTACTGGACCCAATCAAGACACCCAAAAATGTGTTGGGTGACTATAGAGGTGCGGGGCAGATGGACCCCTTGATCAGAAAGATCGTCCACCTGAGAATTACCTGGGCAGCCAGAGAGGGAGAGTCCCGCGAAGACCCCTACACGGTAGAGCGTCCCCACGGGTTACAGGGTTTCCCCCACCCGACCTCTCTTGTCACTGCGGTTCCAGGTAGACCAGAATGGGGATCTTGAGGTGATGGGAGCGGCTTGCCGGAGGATGGCCGGAGGCGGAGAAGGTGAGGGTGAACAGGAGCGGTCGAGGGTTTAATCAAATAAAAGACAGTGAGGAAAAGAAAGAGGGGGAGATGGGGAGGAGCAGAGACCTCTGCTCGCCGCCGCCCTTTCCCCTGGGCATCTTCTTCCCCGGCAACGGTGCCAAAATGAAGACGTTGGGTCAACCGGGTTTTATTGTTATAACGTTGTAGTATAGCCAGTTATTACCAACATTTCAAATATATAAATTTTTTACTCGGAAAATAAAAGAGTTCCCGAGGTCGAACTCAGGGAGCAAGTTGTATTCTAGAGATATACATGTTTCTTTTACAAAAAATAAAGAAAGAGAGAGGGAAAGAATTTGTTGTTCTCTTTGTTTTCTCCCCGTGATGTTCTTCTTTCTTTCTTTCTTCAGATCTCCTTCTTCTTCTTTGTTCTGTAGAGGTGATGCTCCTCTTTCTTCCTCTCTTCAGATCTCCTTCTTCTTCTTTGTTCTGCAGAGGTGATGCTCCTCTTTCTTTCTTTGTTTAGATCTCCTTCTTCTTTCTTCTTTGTTTTTCTTCTTTCAGTTCTTCCCTTGTTCTTTTATGTTCTCCTCTGCTTCGCCTTCTTCTGTTGTTCTACAGATCTTCTTCCGTCTTTCTTCTTTTCCCTTCAGGAAGTCGTCTGATTTCCAAATCAGACGACTTAAACTGCCTGTTGCTACAGTCAGCTTCCTTCTTCTTCCACGGTTCTTCTTCTTCACCTGTGCCTGCACACTTCAGAGCTTACGTCAGAGAACAAAACCTACTCTACCCTCTCCCCCCCCACGTCTCTCTCTCTCTGAAACCACTCTTCGGAAAGCTCTCCCAGAGCTACCGGGTAATCGGGTTCGGGTCTCGCCCGGGTCCAGGCCCACCGGCGTGCGCGGTGGGCGAGGAGTGCAGGTCAGTCTTAAGTCGGGTCGGGTCGGGTCAGGTCCGCGGGGCGTGAGCGCAGACGAGACCGGGTAACCGGGCGGGTGAAGGGGACCTCACCCCGTGTGCTGAGGCAGTAAGCTTCCAGCATTTTTGCATCTTATATCGCTGCGCCTCTTCAGGCTTTTCCGAGGTGGGACTAAATGTCCCACCTCAATTGCGCGCCCGCAGCGGGAGATCGCGGCGTCACGCGAAGCCTTCTGCCTTAGCTGCGAGCCTGGTGTTTTGTCGAAACGCCTCGCAAGGCCTGGGAGTTGAATCTGGGCGTGGCGCTGAGCGTGGCGCGCCTGTAGCTGCAGGCGGAAGCAGTTCCTCCTGCACGGCAATGGCGGCGGAGGTCGGGTGGCCTGTTCACAAGAAAATGGCCTCTCGGCCTAATCAAAAAGTGCCAGGAGCTTCGCCAGGGTGCGGCGAAGCTCGTATGGGTGGTGGCGAGGCGCGGGGCGGCGTGCAAGGGCTGCCCTAGGTCGGACTGTGGGTCGGAGGATGGGTTTGTTGGGGGAAGCGTTACGGAGGTGTGGAGTGGCAGTGAAGGGGTGGGGGGTGCTCAGTGTGATGAGGCGGAGGTTCGGTGAGGGTCGGCGAGGTGTGTGAGGCTGTGGAGCGATGGGAGCATCTCGCCGGAGGGTGGCCGGAGACGAAGGGGGTGACGATGGTCAGGGTCGGTCGAGGGCTTAATTGCATAAATTGAAAGCGGGGAAAGAAAGAGGAGAAGAAGGGGAGTAGTTCTAGCTTACTTGCAGGGACGAAGGGGGAGGAACAGGGCGACAGTCGTATCGACTGTCGCCGGAGAAGACGATGCTCAGGGAAAGGGGCGGCGGCGAGCAGAGAGCCGGAGAGGCGCCAGCTGGGTGCGGCGTGGCGCGGGAAGAGCAGGGGAGGAAGTCTCTGCTGCTGGTGTTGCGGCAGAGCGAAGAGGTGGAGGGGGAGGAACCGCCGGAGCTGGTGAGCGTCTGCCGGAGGGAGAAGAGAGGAAAGTTGGGGATTTTCTCCGTCAGATCCAAGCTGCCCCGGTCGGTGGAGCAACGGGGGGTATTTATAGGGATCAAACAGGGAGGAAGGCGGAGGGAGACGACGTGTCTCCCTCGCCGGAGGATGGCCGAAAACAAGAACTCATACCGTCCGTGCGTTCGCACGGCCGGTATGGTGGGTTACAACGACCAGGGGGGTGTCCCTGCGACGGCTGACGACGCAGGGCACCCCCGGTTTACTTGCCAGGTCCCCCCGCTCACCCTGCGCGGCGCCATGCTCCGCGCAAGGTCACCGGAGCATGGTGCTGGCAGGTTTTGCAGGGGGGACCTGATCGCAAAGAACGAAGGAGAGTTAGGGGCCAAAATGCGAGGGTTCAAAAGTTGAGGGCCAAAGAGTAAATATATGAGGACCAAAGTGTAAAGTCGGTCAAGGAGGTTTCTTCTTAGGCTCAAGTTTTTATACATGACTATTTAGGACCTAAGGAATCTGATGGTGAATTTCATTTCTATATTAAACCTTGTTTGACCGGTCAATTTATGCAAAAACCCAAATTAAGTTATTAATTGGGCATGGTTCTCAATGTAGGTCAAAATGGGTTCTGAAGGCCAAATTGAAGGTTCTAAACCCTAGAGACTATTTTTCTATGAATTTTAGAGGGTTTATTCTATTTTTACTTTGCCTCGAACCTTGTGAATTGAAGTGGGTTGTTTTAGGGTTACAGATTATCATTTAGTTTCTTGGAATTGCTGTAGCCCTTGCTAGATCATTTCATCCCACTTTTATTCTTATTAAGCTGCTTTGACCTATGTTTGGGCCCTGAATTACCCTGTATGCAGATTATACTGGTAAAATTGCATTTTTACCCCTTATGACTTATTTTCTTCTTAAACTCAGAGTTCTCTGAGTTAAGCCTTTCCTTGAGTTATGTAGGAGCTTTTATCCTTTGTATTGGGTCAAAATGAGCTAGTTATGGCTCATGATGAGGTTCTCGTCAGATATTGAGTTGACAATTTTTCCATCCAGAGATGAAGTGCATAATCCCCATCTCACAGTTGATTAGAGCCTTGGCAGTGGCCAAGAAAGGTCTCCCTAAGATTATCGAGGTGTGATTCAAGTTTTATGATGCCTCCATATCTAAAACAAGGAAGTCCATAGGATATTCAAAATCTCTTACTTTTACAATCACATTTTGTATAAGGCCCTTTGCAATTTTGGTTGACCTATCAGCAAACTGAAGCGTCACATTAGTATGTTGCAAGGGGCCTAAATCTTGCTATTCATATAATTCTGTGGGGATTAAGTTGATGGAGGCACCAAGGTCCAATAAGGATCAATCCAGGATGAAACCATCTATTTCACATGAGATTAAGGGGGTCCCTGGATCTTTCTTTTCAGGAGGGAGCTTATTTAGGATGATGGCAGTGGCTTGTTCAAAAATCACAACCCTTTTTTATGATTTGGCCTGGCATTTTGGTGTGCATAATTGCTTTAAAAATTTCGTACAGGTCGGGATGTTCTCAATAGCCTCAAGGAGTGGTTTATTCACCTGGACTTGCCTTAGAATCTCAAGCCACTCCTTAGATTAGTTGGTTTTCTTTTCGTAGGGTTTGATCAAGGCTTCAGGAAAAGGTACTTGAGAAAAATCATGAGTATTCAAATCCTGAGTCTTATTTTCTAGATTAGCTTGGTCTCCCAAATTAGATTCAGGCATCCTAAGATCTTGGTAAGATTTTGATGTAGAAGGATCTTGGGTTTGTTTCCCACTTCTTAAAGTTACACCATAGGCATGTGCATTAGGGTTAGAAGGGTAAGGTGGGTTTTGCAAAATGGGTTGAGCCTGGGTTGGGTTAGGGTTAACAAAACCAGGTAGGTGCTAGGGAGCAGGTAGAATTAGGTATGCCTGTTGCTCCTGTGTGTTGTGCTGGTTAACCCTAATGAAGTTCCTTGGGTTTGGGATGGGTTGGGATGGCAACATCCCATATTGTCTAGCATCAACTAGCTACTCTAATCGTCCCGTCAAATCTGTCCTCAATTGATTCATTTCTTCTTTATGTGTTCGATTCATTTCTCGTATTTCTTTGAGGACCAGACTTAGATTAATGGGGTGGTTTTCCTGAGAAGGTTGTGGCTGATATGGCGTGGTTGTGTGTACCTACTTGGTTCATACGTGTTTGGCTTGGTCATGTAGGACCCCGGGCAGGTTTCTAACTTGACCAAGCAAAGTTAGGATAGTTGCACCATCTAGGGTTATAACTGTTTGAATAAGGTTCATTTCTAGTGTAACCCTGGAGTGCATTCACATCCTTAGGATAACTAGGCATTGGGATGCCTAGCTCAGAATTCGAGGGCATCAAGGTCCCTCCTCGGTACCCAGAAAGAGATGGGTCGAAGTACAGTTGGCTCATAGGTGGAGCCATGGTTAGGTCATTAATGTTGTGCACTATTTCTTGACCTAAAGGGTTGGAGAGTTGGTTGTGGTTTAACATAGGCACTCCTTGGGTAGGCATAGGATTTACTCTAGATTGTGTACCTAAGGAATTCCCACCCGTTAGAAGGTTAGATTGCTAACTTCATAAACTCTGCTCCTTGGTTGATTAGCTCTGTTAAAGGTAGATAATGAGGCATTGTTGAGGGAATTTTCACTCATATTCTCGAATAATTAAAAGGCTCCCTTAGCATCTCGACTCAAGAAATTGCCCCTTAGCATCTCGACTCAGGAAATTGCCCCCACCTGCTGCATCAACAAAAATCTTCAGATTATAACTCAACTCGTAATAAAAAATATGGGAAAAGTGCCACTTTGAAATCCCATGATGAGGGCATTTCCTAGCTAAATCATTGAACATCTCCCAAGCCTCATGCAGTTGTTCCCTAGGGTTTTACTTAAAGGTCATTGCGGCACATCTAAGGAGATTAGATTTTCCTACAGGGAAGAATTTCTTTCGGAATGTGCTTCTTAGGTCTTCTCAAGTTAGGATTGGTCTACCAATTGTTCTCGACCAATGTGCAGCTCTATCTTTCAAGGAGAATGGAAACATTTTCATCATTAGGGTACCTTCATTCATGTTCCTAGGGCTAAAGGTTCTTCCTATGTGTGGGAGCTCTTCAAGGTGGTGGAAGGGACCATCTGACTCACAACCATGGAAGTGGGGAATCAAGTTAATGATATGAGGTTTGAGTTCAAAATCTTCCCCATCCTGAGGTACCCTAACAAAGGCTCCAGGTTGGGCATTAGGAGGGTTATAAAAGTCACGGAGGGGCCAATCTGCCCTTCCATTTTGGAGTCGAGTAATAGCCTGCACTATGACTTCCATCTATTGGTCATGATGCTGGCTTTGCTTAGTGATCTATCTTTGTAAGAGAGTCATAGGATCCAAATTTTGTTCAACAATCTCTTCTTCCTCGTGATGACTAGCTGATGCAGAGAGCTTAGATTCAGATCCTGGATAAATAGGTCTTCTCCTAGGATTTCTTTTCAATGGTGGTAGCAAATCAGGATTTTGAGATCTTCTATCTTGCATGCACTAGAAGAATGTTTGCAGATAAGAGAGAAGACAGATGAGAGAAACCCCGTCCCACTCAATGCAAGAAATCAAACTGGTCCATAGAGTGTCAACCCTAACTAGACTAGATCCTGGCTCCTCAAAACACTACTGGGTTAAATCAACCCTTGAATTACTTGGCTGGCTAGAAGGGTAGGACCCCTTAGGACACCCCGCACAGTAGGACACCACTAAAGGTTAACGCTGTTACTGTTGGGAACACCATCATGAGCCCTAACAAGCTCATTTTGACCTAGAAAAGATAACAAAAGCTCCTACAAACCAACTGAAGGTCATAACTCAATGAATAACCCTTCTGAAAGAAAAGCAAGAAACAAGGGGTAAAATTGTAATCCTACCATTGCAGTGCAACAATGGGATTTCTCATGGGCTAAAAATAGGTCAAATGGTCTTAACAAGATAAAAAGTGGGTTGGTTCAAACAGAAAAGGGTTCATGTGAAATCTGGGAATCAAATGACTTCTTCAAACCCTAAAATAGACCCACTTAATTTAACAAGGTTTTGGTCATGATGAAATTCACCTAAACCCTCTAAAATTCACGGAAAAATATCCTCTAGGGTTTAGAACCTAGTTTGACCAAAATTGGGGTCCTAGTCAATTGTTTGCCCTAAATTAGGTTTTTATGTAAATTACCTAGTCAAACATTGTCAAACCTAAAATCCAACTTCACCATTGGATTCCTTAGGTCCAAATTAGGTTTGTACCAAAATTTTGACCTAAGGGGAATTCACCTTGACCTACTTTGCAAACAGGTCTAGCCCAATTACATTTATACCCCTAACTTTTGAAAACCTTTACAGAAGCCCCCTAACTTCATAGCCATTCTTTGCAACTAGGTCCCTCCACCATTACAGTGGAGGGAATCCTACACCAACAAGGATTCGAGGGAAAAAATTTCCTGATTCCTCAGAGAATCGCTTTCAAATTTGAAAGGGAGATTCTCTAAGAAATCTCCTCTCATGTGAACCTAATTTGGACCCCTAATTTGTACCCAATCTCTCATGCGAACGCATGAGAGATTTGGGTCTTTTTGACCTTCTATCTCCGGCGAGATTGCCGTGCTTGGAAGCTTAGCTTCCAAGCACAAAACCCTCTGCCAGGGGCTATAAAAGGGTCCCCTGATCATTCAACAGAAGCTAAGCTTGAATTGGCCTGAGATACCCCCCAATTTCCTCTCTTCCCCACCGACCAAACACCTAGCAAGCTTCAATGACTCTTTTCTCCCTCTCTCATCACTCTGCCACAATACAAGTGGCAGAGTTACCTTTATCTCCTTTCGCATCGTGCTGCACCAGCTGATGCTCCTACTACCCTCTCGTTGTCGCCCTCCTCCTCCCACTAGGACTTTCATCCCGGCGACGGCAAATACAAGATGGCCGCCTCCTCCTCATCCCCCTTAGTATAACCACCCTCAGATAAGTTCTCTCTCTCTTCTCATCCTTTTTATCTCATTTATTTTTGCTATTACACCTCGACACTTGCAAACCACCACCATCGTCTCCAGCTCCGGTTAAACCACCGACGAGGTGTTTCCACTGCTCCACTCACCCATCCACCTTGCCAATTACCTCACGAGCTCCGCCACGCCTCACTGACCCTAAACCATATTTCCATTCATCACGACACGCCCCCAAAACACCCCCCGAACACACCCACATCCACATGCAGAGGGTGACATAGGCACGCACGCTTAGGCCACCCCACGTCACGTTGACCACCGTACCACCTTCAACGTGTCTAGGTGAAGCTCCATGCATGTTTTGACGAGGCCACAAGGCCGTTTGCTTGTTGACAGGGTTCAAGCCTTCACCACCATTGACGGAGCATGAAGCAAGCTCGAGAGTTTCATCCGATGCTCCAGGCACTAGGCACCAGCTCCCAGGCTGTGCCGGTTTCCTTCACGCACATCTCCAGCCCACCGATTGGAGTCAACGGCCATGCTGCCTCTGCAATTGCATGCGAACATTTGCTGCGGGTGCCTACGAGGAAGGTGGGACATTTAGTCCCACCTCGGAAGATCAAGAGCGGAAGCAGTGATATAAAGTGAAAAGGTGTTAGGGGCTTATCGCCTCCTGACCATGTGGTGAGGTCCCACTCGCCCACTACCTTATCCGTGATCCTACTCCACACAGACCAAGCTCTGACCCATATACCCGACTACCCTATGCACTCCTCACCCACCATGCACGCCGGTGGGTGATGAGAACCTCATCATGAGCCATAACTAGCTCATTTTGACCTAATACAAAGGATAAAAGCTCCTACATAACTCAAGGAAAGGCTTAACTCAGAGAGATTCGGAGTTCGCAAAGAAAATAGAAACTAAGGGGTAAAAATGTAGTTTCACCAATCCAATCCAAAAACAGGGTAACTCAGGGTCCAAACATAAGTCAAAGAAACCTAATAAGAGGAAAAGTGGGACGAGACGATTCAATAAGGGCTACAACAACTCCAAGGAATTAAATGACATCCTATAACCCTAAAAACAAACCCACTTAAAAACACGAGGTTCGAGGCAGATAAAAAATCAACTAAACACTCTAAAATTCATATAAAAATAATCTCTAGGGTTTAGAACCTTCAATTTGGCCTTAGGAACCCATTTTGACCTACATTAAGAACCATGCCCAATTAACAACTTAATTTGGGTTTTTGCGTAAATTGACCGGTCAAACAAGGTTTAATCTGGAAATAAAATTCACCATCATAATCCTTACGCTCCAATTAGTCATGTATAAAAACTTGAGCCTAGGAGGAAACCTTCTCGACCAACTTTACACTTTGGTCCTCATTTATTTACTTTTTGGCCCTCAACTTTTGAACCCTCACATTTCTACCCCTAACTCTCCTTCGTTCTTTGCATTCAGGTCCCTCCTGCCAAAACCTGACCAGCACCATGCTCCGACGACCTTGCGCAGAGCATGGCGCCGCGCAGGGTAAGGGGGAGGGTCTGGCAAGTAAACCGGGGGTGCCCTGCGTCGTCAGCCGTCGCAGGGACACCCCCCTGGTCGCTGCAACCCACCATACCGGCCGTGCGAACGCACGGACGGTATGGGTCTCCATCTCCGGTGTCCTCCGGCGAGGGAGACACGTCGTCTCCCTCAGCCCTCCTCTCAGATTCTACCCTATAAGTACCCCCCATCGCTCCACCGTTCGGAGGAGCTCGGTCCTGACGGAGAAAGAACCCCACTTCCTCTCTTCCCACTCCGACAGGAAGCCCGCCTGCTCTGGCGGCCTCCTCTCTTCCTCCTCGTCGCTCTGCCGCACTACCAGCTGCAGGGTTGCTCTCCCTCGCTCTTCCCGCGCCACGCCGCACCCAGCTGGCGCCTCTCCGGCCCCCTCCTCGCAGCCGCCCCTTCCCCTGGGCATCTTCTTCTCCGGCGACAGTCGATACGACTGTCGCCCTGCTACTCCCCCTTCGTCCCTGCAAGTAAGTTAGAACTACTTCTCTAACTCCCCTCTTCCTTTCCCTCACTTTACATCTTTACTGTTGCCCCGATCCGACCAGTCGCCCTCACCTTCTCCACCTCCGGCCCCTGCTCCGGCGACCCGCTCCCATCACTCCAGCAACCCACACGGCTCGCCGACCACCACAGAACCTTCGCCTCCTCACCCTGATCAACCTCCGCCCTCCCACTTCCCCCAAATCACCCTCTGTAACTCCACCGAACAAACCCACCTCCTAACCTGCAGTTCGACCTAGGGCGGCCCTTAGGCTCCGCCCCGCCGCGTGCACACCCCCTGACCACCTTCGCCATGTCACGGCGAAGGTCCTCCGCATTTCTGATTGGGTCGAGAGGCCATTTCCCTGTGGGCAGGTACCTGCGCTCGCCGCCGCCATTGTTGAAGCGAAGCAGCTTCTTCACCTGCTGCCCCAGGTGCGCCACGCCCAGGTCACACTCCCAGGCTGTGCGAGGCATTTCGGCAAAGCGTCAGGCTGCAGCTGAGGCGAAGCCCTCGTGCGAAGCCTCGACCATCGCTGCCTCCTCCGCGCAGGCGTCAAATTGGGGTGGGACATTTAGTCCCACCTCGGAAGGCCCTGAAGGAGCGCAACGGTATAAAGTGAAAAAGTGCTGGAGGCTTACCGCCTCAGCACACGGGGTGAGGTCCCCTTCACCCGCCCGACTACCCGGCCTCGTCCGCACGCACGCCTCGCGGACCTGGCCCGACCCGACTTAGCCCGACCTGCACTCCTCGCCCACCACGCATGCCGGTGGGCCTGGACCTGGGCTCGACCTGTACCCGACTACCCGGCAGCTCTGGGAGAGCTTTCCTAAGAGCGGCTTCTGTGAGAGAGAGACGCGGGGGGAGGGTAGAGTAGGTTTTTGCCTGCTGACGAGAGCTTTGAAGTGTGCAGGCACAGGCGAAGAAGAAGAAGATGAGCGAGGCAGAGAATAAGGACGACGAAAGCTGAAGGAAGGAGGAGCACTATAGCAGCGGTGGTTTAAGTCGTCTGATTGGAAAATCAGACGACGCTCTGAAGGCAGAAAAGAGGAAGAAGAACAGGACCGCAAGGGAAAAGAAAAAGAAAGAGACAAGCAGAAACAAGAGCTGAAAGAAGAAGAAGCACATCAACCCACTACTGCAGATAAAGAAGACAGAAAGAAGAAGAAGAAAGAAGGAGAGACGATGCCCTACAGTATAAAGATTGCAGAGAAAGAAGGAGAACGAAGAAGCCGTGCCGCTGAGCAATGGACCGCAAGAAGAAAAGCTTTACAGCTGAGGCAGAAAGAAGAAAGAAGAAATAAGAAGAACAGAAGGCAGAAGAAGAAGACTACCAGGAGATAAACAAAGAAGAGAAACCAAAAGCCAAAGAGAAGAGAAAGCAAAGAGGAAGAAAGAAGAAATCAAATTTTTATCTCTCCCTCTCTCTCTCTCTTTATTTTTGTAATATTTTTTGTAATAAGAATTTGTATCTCTAGAATACAACTTGCTCCCTGAGTTCGACCTCGGGAACTCTTTTATTTCCGAGTAACAAATTGTATTAAACTGGTAATCACTTCTCTATACGATACTACGACGAAATAATAGAACTATAGAGGAAGGTCGTCACCAGTTTTTGGCGCCGTTGCTGGGGAGCAACGGCTATTCTAGAGATAATCAAATTCCTATTTTTACATTGCTAACAATCTCCCCTTTGTTGTGCAGGAAAATACAAGAAAATCGAGAAGACAAGCAACCGCACGACAACCACTCCAAGGACAGGTAAAATTCTATCCTCTCAATCCCTAAACTCTAAAGAGGAAGAAAAGAAAAGAACAAGCAATATAGGTCTAACCTGTCTTCTATACTCAGTAAACCATCAAAAGTTGCATGTTTTCAACCCATTATTACTACACACTATTAAGGGTATTTAAGGGCTAACACATTCTTGCTTAAGCCCTAATTACCCAACAAAGAGCTAACTGGACCAAGTAGAGCCAACCTAGGATCCAACACTAGGGATTTAGAGACACACTCCTTAAGCAAGAATTGAGAAAACGAAATGAAGTGTGCCCAAGCCCTTGTCTGAAAATACCTATTCAAAGAAAAACCCAAAACAATTGGCTCTCTAAACACTTGAACCCTAAAAGACAAGACCCAAAAACTCTCAAAGGAAACAAGAGGTAAAGTTGCCCCCTTGGGTCAACCAACCTTAAATTAGGTCACTCTTTGCACTCAAAGAACTAAAGTTCAAGTGTAACTTTAAGCACCCTAATCTTAACCTAAAATTGGTAGACTTAAGAGGTCAAGATCCCCATTCTGGTCTACCTGGAACCGCAGTGACAAGAGAGGTCGGGTGTGGGAAACCCTGTAACCCGTGGGGACGCTCTACCGTGTAGGGGTCTTTGCGGGACTCTCCCTCTCTGGCTGCCCAGGTAATTCTCAGGTGGACGATCTTTCTGATCAAGGGGTCCATCTGCCCCACACCTCTATAGTCACCCAACACATTTTTAGGTGTCTTGATTGGGTCCAGCACCTTCTAAACTCATCTCTTCCAACAGTGCATGTACGGTAGGAGGTCCTTAAGACCACCCTTAAGACATCCTTTAGAAATTCACTCTCGTCAAGGCCAAGCCTCGACGCCCGTGTTTGTGCAGCAACCCCCTCACATTATTCCCTCTTCTGATTCAGAACCAAGTTCTTCTTCCCCTATCATGGCTCAGCCAGTTGAGGAAGAAAACAATCTGGAGCACCAGCTCCAGCGACTCAATGACCTCTTCCAAAACTTCGTGCACCCACCATAGCGTCCTATGATGCGGGACCACTACAATCCTGCTGCGGTGGCTATTGAGCCTCGAGTCAGAATCCCGACTGGAGGACCTGATTCCGAATTGAAGCCCAACATGATTCATGCTATACCTAAATTCCATGGGCTTAATTCCAAAGATCCCTTCCAGCACATCAAACAGCTAAAGCATCTGGCCCAAACTTTTGGGTCAGAGGCGCAAAATCGGGATATTCTTCTCATGAAGATGTTCTCCTTTTCTCTTATGGACAAGGCCGCCCATTGGTATCAAACTCAGACCTGGCCGATCAACACTTGGGAAGAACTTCAATCCGAGTTTTTGAAGAAGTTTTTTCCCGTTGGTCGGACCAATGCCTTGCGCCATCAGATTACGCACTTCACTCAATAATCAGGAGAACCTCTCCATGAGGCATGGGATCGTTTCCAGGATCTCATGAGAAAGTGCCCCCATCACGGAGTTCCTAAATGGGAACAAGTCCAGTCTTTTTACCAGGGACTCCGTGAGGACATCCGTCTTTTCGTCAATGCAACCTGCGGAGGAAATATCATGGGTCAACATGAAGACACCGTGTGGGAGATTCTCGAAAACATGTGCGAGAACTCCATCAACAATGACTCCATGGGATTATTCGACAGGACGAATACCCGCGCATCGACGAATCTTAGGGGAGCACATGAGAAGCAGGGCCTGTCCGCATTAGTCGACCTGGAATTAATGGCCAGTCGATTGGACAAGGTCTCAATTATTGAAAAGAAGGTGGACGAGCTGACTCAGCATTTGCAGCGAGCCACCTCTACGCATAACCCTTTCGCACAGCCTCCTTCCACAAGGGAAACTATGCAAAACATCCTCCACCGATCTTCCCCTAGGATGGATCCATATCCATCCCCATCTGATTCTCGGATCGGAGGATCATCCGATCCTTTCTACACCAGCCCGGGGAACTCCATTCCCCCTTTCCCTGATTCTCAAGAGGTTCCTCAGACCTGCGAGGACCTCAACGCCATCCAGAACGACCCATTCTCCAACACTTACAACCCTGGATGGTGAAACCATCCCAATTTTCAGTGGGCAGGAAATTCCCAAATCCAAAGATCATCCTTCCAGCCCTGCCCACAACCTCCTTGTCCTTACCAGCCGCCTCAGCCTCAGCCCAACCCTACTTACCCATCTGGGCCGAATCAGGATCAAATGTCCCTTATCCTTCAGACCCTGGATGACATTCAAAGAACGAATGCGGCTATCCAAAAACAACACAAGGACGAACTTACAGAGGTTCGTAACCAATTGACCCAGTTGGCAAACTCTCGCCAGCCAGGTACTCTTCCCTCCCAACCTCTGCCTAATCCTAATAACGTGCCAACCCAGCGGCGCGTTATGAACCCAAACCCAGGCCATGCCCATATGATTTATCAGGCCCCCTCTGTTCCTTCACCTGACGGGATAGAGGCCTCCACTTCTTTTGCAGGTTACCAGCAGCAAGCTATCTCACCCAATCCCAACCAAAACTAGGCAGGACTTAATTCCATAACAACCCGTAGTGGTAAGGAAACCCAAGACCCACCTCATCCGAACCACTCCAAGCCGGGTATTGATCCCAAGCCTAGGACAGTAATCCAGGACGTCCCCACCCCTGTCCCGGATCCACAACCTGGACCTATCCTAGAAGAACCACCTAAGGTCCCGTTTCCTGAGGCCTTGACCAAGGGAAAGAAGACTACCAAACCCGTGGCCCCTGAGGAGGACCTGGTCAAGCTCTTTGAACAGGTCCACATAAACATCCCCTTGATGGATGCAATCCGCCACGTACCAGCTTACGCACGATTTCAAAAGAATATATGTACACCCCAGCGTAAGCCGCGAACCAAGGGAGGGAGCCCAATTGTTATGTCAGAGCAAGCCAACTCTGTAATCCTCAGTAGACTCCCACCCAAGGCAAAAGATCCTGGTACTCCCCTGATTTCCTGCAAGATCGGTGGTACCCAATTTGATAGAGCATTGCTAGACTTGGGTGCATCCATAAACCTGATACCCACATCCTTACTTGACCATCTAGAATAATTTAAGCTAAAACCAACCGAGGTGCAATTACAATTAGCAGATCGATCTATAAAGTCACCAAAAGGGATTCTCGAGGATGTTATCGTAAGAGTGCGGGATTTCTACTTCCCAGTGGACTTTATAGTCTTAGATATGGACGCACCTGAGAACCCTAGGGATACACCAATCATTCTAGGGAGACCTTTCTTGGCTACTGCTAGAGCCAACATCAGCTGTGAGGAGGGCCAAATAGAGCTTAAGTTTGGAGATCAAACACTGAAAATTGATATATTTAAGGTCCAACAAGGAATTAATTGCGGTGTCATCGAACAAATTTGTGACGTTAGGACTTTGGTTGATGAATCACACTTCCAGAATGACTCGATTATGCCTCATCAACCACAGAAGGATCTTGACCCGCAAATAGAGGAGTCGAATCCAGACATACACAACCCAGTAACTCCCACCCTTGAACCTCACATCTACATTGAACCACCCGCTGCTGCTAAAAACCCTGTCCTCGAGTTAAAGCCTCTTCCTGCTCACTTGAAATACATCTTTTTGGGTTCCGATCAGACCCTTCTTGTGATTATCAATTCCAACCTCAATCCCGAACAGGAATCCCGTCTGATTACTGTTCTCCAGCAACATCGCAGAGCCATCGGGTGGACTCTCGATGATTTGACTGGAATAAGTCCCTCTTATTGTACTCACCATATCTATTCAGAAGAGGGCACACGACCTTCTCGTGAAATGCAGAGACGCTTAAACCCCAATCTGCAGGAGGTCGTGAAAAGGGAGATCATCAAGTGGTTAGATGTCAGAATTATCTACCCGATCTCCGATAGTCGTTGGGTGAGCCCAATTCAGGTCGTGCCCAAGAAGGCAGGACTCACCACTATAACGACTGAGATCGGAGAAATCATTCCTACCCGACTAGCCAACTCGTGGAGAGTCTGTATAGATTACCTCCGACTCAATTCCTCCACGAAGAAGGATCATTTCCCACTACCCTTCATTGATCAAATTCTCGAAAAACTTGCGGGAAATAGGTTCTTCTTCTTTCTTGACGGGTACTCCGGTTATAACCAGGTGGCAATCCATCCTGAGGACCAAGAAAAGACCACGTTCACCTGCCCCTTCGGAACATACGCTTTCCGAAGGATGCCTTTCGGTCTTTGCAATGCACCCGCTACTTTTCAGCGATGCATGCTTGCCATATTCTCAGATATGGTAGGTGATTATCTGGAAGTCTTCATGGATGACTTTTCAGTTTTCGGAGCATCATTCGACAATTGCCTCCAACACTTGGTCCAGATACTCAGGAGGTGCATCGATGTGAATTTGGTTCTTTCCTGGGAAAAGAGCCATTTCATGGTGCCTGAGGGAATTGTCCTGGGAAACTCAATTTCGGAAAAAGGCATCCAAGTGGACCGAGCTAAGGTTGATCTGATTTCTCACCTTCCTATGCCTAGCTCAATCAGGGACATCCGATCCTTTTTAGGGCACGTCGGTTTTTACCGCCATTTCATTCCATATTTCTCGAAAATCGCGTGCCCCTTGACTTCTCTTCTCTCCAAGGATGTACCTTTCGAAATTTCCAAGGAATGCACTCAAGCATTTGAAATCCTGCGTGACCGAGTCACCCAAGCCCCGATCCTACAGTCCCCTGATTGGTCTCAACCCTTTGAAATCATGTGCGATGCATCCGACTTCGCTGTAGGAGCGGTTTTGGGGTAGAAAATTGATGGGAAACCTATGGTCATTTACTACTCCAGCAAAACACTCGATGAGGCTCAGCGTAACTATACGGTTACTGAGAAAGAGCTGCTAGCCGTAGTATTTACCCTTGAAAAATTCTGATCGTATCTTCTAGGTTCCCATGTCATCATCTACTCGGATCACACAGCTGTGAGGTATCTCCTTGCAAAGAAGGACGCGAAACCTCGATTAATCCGATGGATCTTGCTATTGCAAGAATTTGACCTTGAGATTCGCGACAAAGCGGGAAAGCAAACTGTGGTAGCTGATCACTTGTCCGGTCTTCCTTCTGAAATAATTGACCCTTCCGGACCCATCACTGAGCATTTTCCCGATGAGCACCTGCTGACTATTGGTACTAGCCTTCCATGGTTTGCTAATGTAGTAAATTACGTGGCATCTCATCAGATCCCGTCCGATTGGCCGAAGGCCAAGAAGGACAAATTACGCTCCGATGCCAAGTATTACATTTGGGAAGACCCGTACCTCTTCCGCATAGGTGCTGATCAGATCATTCGGAGATGTGTCCCGGAAGAGGAAATCAGCAATATCCTATCCTTCTGCCATGACCAGGCATGCGGTGGCCATTTCGCCGGGCATAAAACCGCATCAAAAGTCCTCCAGTGCGGCTTTTACTGGCCCACACTGTTCAAAGACGCATACAGTCACTGCAAGGCATGCAGTCGTTGCCAGACTTTGGGCAACATGAGCCATCGTGACATGATGCCTATGCAACTGATTCTAGTATGCGAAATCTTTGATGTTTGGGGGATTGATTTTATGGGCCCCTTTCCTGTTTCGAATGGTTTCGAGTACATCCTGCTTGCGGTGGACTACGTGTCCAAATGGATCGAAGCCATACCGACCCGAACCTGTGATCACAAGATTGTTCTTAAGTTCATACATCAAAACATTTTCTCAAGGTTCGGGATTCCTCGTGCAATAATCTCTGATGGGGGGACCCATTTCACAAATGCTCAGTTTAGGTCACTGATGACCAAATACGGGGTGTCTCATCGAATCTCTACTCCTTACCACCCCCAAACAAATGGTCTAGCTGAGCTATCAAATCGGGAGATCAAGAAAATCCTGCAAGTCATTGTTCGGCCTGATAGGAAGGACTGGTCGTCCCGACTTCCGGAAGCATTGTGGGCCTATAGGACCGCCCACAAGACCCAATTGGGCATGTCTCCCTTTAGACTGGTGTACGGAAAGGCATGCCACCTTCCCGTAGAACTGGAGCATAAAGCCTATTGGGCAGTACGGAACTGTAATCTAGATCTTTCCAAGGCTGGGACCCACAGAAAACTCCAAATCAGCGAGATTGATGAATTACGCCTAGACGCGTACGAGAACTCGCGAATCTACAAGGAGCGGGTTAAAGCCTTCCACGACAAACACATCTCGAGAAAGATCTTTCATCCTGGTCAAAAGGTCCTACTCTTTGATGCCCGACTCAAACTTTTCCCAGGAAAGCTGAGGTCCAAGTGGGTCGGACCATATATGGTCCGATAGGTTTTTTGAAATGGAGCAATCGAAATCAGTCCACTCAGCCACGATTCTGAACCTTTCATCGTGAATGGTCAGAGACTCAAGCCGTTCATTGATGTAACTTCTACTGATTTGGCTGAAGCATCTTATATCCTCCATTCCCCTTGAGCTTATTGCGCCCAGCCGATGGCGTAAAACTCAGCGCTTAACGGGAGGCAGCCCGTCATTTTCCTAAAAATCCAAAACTTTTTCTGACACCTTTTTGCACTTAAGGTTCACCCTTGTAGACAGCCGACCCCACCTCAGATGCTTGCATCTGGGATTAGAAATCGTCTGCAAAAATTCAACCCGACCCATTCACTCATCCAAATTTCTGTCTTAAGGAATGAACTAAGTTAAATAAAAACCCCCTAGGTTACAATGAGGACATTGCAAATCTTAGGCATGGGGGGGTATGAAAGTGCAAAACTTGTAAGAAAAGGTTTCAAACAAAAAATTCACATATGCCAAAAACACCATAAAAATTAAAAATTTTCGAAAAAGAATAAGAGGAAAAGAGGAGAAGGAAATTTTGTGAAGGAGAAGGAGAAAAGAAACAAAAGGAAAAAAGGAGCACAAAATATAAGAAAAAAGTGATAGTCATTAGTAAGGAACTAAGGAATTAACCTAAGTTCTAGACCTCATTCAAGAAAATAACTGAAAAGTGCACAATGAGATTAGTAAGAACGTAAACCTTAGGCATTCTTGGATAGACTCTTAGTACCCATTAAGATCTGAACATTCCTCAAAGAGGTTGAGGAAAATGAAAAGCTGAAGTATTAGGTCTAAGGCTTAGGGAGTATTTGGCCTCGTTAACTAATTTTTGGTTTACGGGACTTAGTAACCTAAGCACCCTAACCTCACACGTAGCCTGGTTCAGTAAGCGTAAAAATCAAAATCACGCAGAAGTGTCACAAAATTATGAAAAGAACACCTAGAATAGGAGCGGCCGATCAACACAAGTTGATTTGGACGAGTTCCCAGCGCGGAGAGGCGGGAAATCCCCTCGAAGATGCGTAACAAAATATCATCTCCTCGGTGCTTGTCTCTTAGGATATTCACATATCCTACTGGGGGCATGTAAGCACTCTGCTGGTTCAGATTCCATGGATGGCATTATCTCGAAGTGTCAATTGCCAGGGTCTGGATTCGGCCACGGAACACCATGGATGGGATTATCTCGAAATCTCAATAGCCAGGGTTCCGGGGGTTGCCATGGGCAGTGCTATCTCGAAGCATCGATTGCCAGGAACCCTTGAGGATTGATGATGGGAGCAATGAATCCGATACAGACCGTGTTGAAAAGCCAATCCTAAGCTAGAATTAAAAAGAAAAAGAGAGAGAACTCTCCAAATAGAAAATTTTTCTATCTCTCTCTCTTATAAAATGCACTGCGAACTGAGCCAGGGCTAAAATCATTTCAAGCACGGGTGCTTTAACCACAAAGTCCAATAAACCTTAGGTTAGTTCTTGTGGGCCTTAAAAACCTTTGCTAAGGACTGAGGCTGAGGCTAGACAGATTTGGATCTTGATTGGTACTAGAGTACCTTTTAGGCCCATGGTCAGCATTCTAACCTAATCTAAGCTCAAATGAAAAAGCACTTATCTAAAGCTATTAAGAACTTCATGGTCTAGAACAAGGGTTGAAACCTTAAGTTTTTGCTAAGGGACTAGCAAAAGCTAGGCATGGGGGTATGATGAGAACCTCATCATGAGCCATAACTAGCTCATTTTGACCTAATACAAAGGATAAAAGCTACTACATAACTCAAGGAAAGGCTTAACTCAGAGAGATTCTGAGTTCGCAAAGAAAATAGAAACTAAGGGGTAAAAATGCAGTTTCACCAATCCAATCTGAAAATAGGGTAACTCAGGATCCAAACATAAGTCAAAGAAACCTAATAAGAGGAAAAGTGGGATGAGACGATTCAATAAGGGCTACAGCAACTCCAAGGAATTAAATGACATCCTATAAACCTAAAAATAAACCCACTTAAAAACACGAGGTTCGAGGCAGAGAAAAAATCAAATAAACCCTCTAAAATTCATATAAAAATAATCTCTAGGGTGTAGAACCTTCAATTTGGCCTTAGGAACCCATTTTGACCTACATGAGAACCATGCCAAATTAACAACTTAATTTGGGTTTTTACGTAAATTGACCGGTCAAACAAGGCTTAATATGGAAATAAAATTCACCATTATAATCCTTAGGCCCCAATTAGTCACGTATAAAAACTTGAGCCTAGGAGGAAACCTTCTCGACCAACTTTACACTTTGGTCATCATTTATTTACTTTTTGGCCCTCAACTTTTGAACCCTCACATTTCTACCCCTAACTCTCCTCCGTTCTTTGCATTCAGGTCCCTCCTGCCAAAACCTGACCAGCACCATGCTCCGGCGACCTTGCGCGGAGCATGGCGCCGCGCAGGGTAAGGGGGAGGGTCTGGCAAGTAAACCGGGGGTGCCCTACATCGTCAGCCGTCGTAGGGACACCCCCCTGGTCACTGCAACCCACCATACCGGCCGTGTGAACGCATGGACGGTATGGGTCTCCATCTCCGGCATCCTCTGGCGAGGGAGACACGTCGTCTCCCTCCACCCTCCTCTCTGATTCTACCCTATAAGTACCCCCCGTCGCTCCACCGTTCGGAGGAGCTCGGTCCTGACGGAGAAAGACCCCCACTTCCTCTCTTCCCACTCCAACAAGAAGCCCCCCTGCTCCAGCGGCCTCCCCTCTTCCTCCTCGTCGCTCTGCCGCACTACCAGCTGCAGGGTTGCTCTCCCTCGCTCTTCCCGCGCCATGCCGCACCCAGTTGGCACCTCTCCAGCCCCCTCCTCGCCGCCGCCCCTTCCCCTGGGCATCTTCTTCTCCGGCGACAGTCGATACGACTGTCGCCCTGCTACTCCCCCTTCGTCCCTGCAAGTAAGTTAGAACTACTTCTCTTCCTCCCCTCTTCCTTTTCCTCACTTTACGTCTTTACTGTTGCCCCAATCCGACCAATCGCCCTCACCTTCTCCACCTCTGGCCCCTGCTCCGGCGACCCGCTCCCATCACTCCAGCAACCCACACGGCTCGTCGACCACTACAGAACCTCCGCCTCCTCACCCTGATCAACCTCCACCCTCCCACTTCCCCCAAATCACCCTCTGCAACTCCACCGAACAAACCCACCTCCTAACCTGCAGTTCGACCTAGGGCGGCCCTTAGGCTCCGCCCCGCCGCCTACACACCCCCTGACCACCTTCGCCGTGCCACGGCGAAGGTCCTTCGCATTTCTGATTGGGCCGAGAGGTCGTTTCTCTATGGGCAGGTACCTGCACTCGCCGCCGCCATTGTTGAAGCGAAGCAGCTTCTTCACCTGCTGCCCCAGGTGCGCCACGCCCAGGTCACACTCCCAGGCTGTGCGAGGCATTTCGGCAAAGCGTCAGGCTGCAGCTGAGGCGAAGCCCTCGTGCGAAGCCTCGACTGTCGCTGCCTCCTCCGCGCAGGCGTCAAATTGGGGTGGGACATTTAGTCCAACCTCGGAAGGCCCTGAAGGAGCGCAGCGGTATAAAGTGAAAAAGTACTGGAGGCTTATCGCCTCAGCACACGGGGTGAGGTCCCCTTCACCCGCCCGACTACCCGGCCTCGTCCGCACGCACGCCTCGCGGACCTGGCCTGACCCGACGTAGCCCGACCTGCACTCCTCGCCCACCACGCACGCCGGTGGGCCTGGACCTGGGCTCGACCCGTACCCGACTACCCGGCAGCTCTGGGAGAGCTTTCCTAAGAGCGGCTTCTGTGAGAGAGAGACGCGGGGGGAGGGTAGAGTAGGTTTTTGCCCGCTGACGAGAGCTTTGAAGTGTGCAGGCACAGGCGAGGAAGAAGAAGACGAGCGAGGCAGAGAAGAAGAACGACGAAATCTGAAGGAAGGAGGAGCACTGTAGCAGCGGCGGTTTAAGTCATCTGATTGGAAAATCAGACGACGCTCTGAAGGCAGAAAAGAGGAAGAAGAACAGGACCGCAAGGGAAAAGAAAAAGAAAGAGACAAGCAGAAATAAGAGCTGAAAGAAGAAGAAGCACATCAACCCACTGCTGCAGATAAAGAAGATAGAAAGAAAAAGAAGAAAGAAGGAGAGACGACGCCCTGCAGTAAAAGGACTGCAGAGAAAGAAGGAGAACGAAGAAGCCGTGCCGCTGAGCGAGGGACCGCAAGAAGAAAAGCTTTACAGCTGAGGCAGAAAGAAGAAAGAAGAAATAAGAAGAACAGAAGGCAGAAGAAGAAGACCACCAGGAGATAAACAAAGAAGAGAAACCAAAAGCCAAAGAGAAGAGAAAGCAAAGAGGAAGAAAGAAGAAATCAAATTTTTATCTCTCCCTCTCTCTCTCTTTATTTTTGTAATATTTTTTGTAATAAGAATTTGTATCTCTAGAATACAACTTGCTCCCTGAGTTCGACCTTGGGAACTCTTTTATTTCTGAATAACAAATTGTATTAAACTGGTAATCACTTCTCTATACTATACTACGACGAAATAATAGAACTATAGAGGAAGGTCGTCACCAGTGGGCCTGGTCCCGGGTGCGCATGCCCAACCCGATAACCCAAGAAGGCTTTGGGAGAGCGAGCCTAAGAGAGAAGGAAGAAGAGAGATCATAGGGAGGGTAGGGATAGGTTTTGCTCTTAGGAGAAAAAGAGGAAGAAGAAGCCAAGGGTTAAGCCAAGGAAGAAAAATGAGGAAGCCACAGAGGAAGCTATGGAAAGGAACCTAAGGTAGAGGAGGTTAGAGAAAGAAGGAAGGAGAAGATCCAGAGAAGAAGAAAGAAGGTAGAGGCTAAGGATCGTAGAGCAAAGAAAGAAGAAATCAGAGAAGTGGAAGAAGAAGGAAGAGCCAAGAAGAAAGAAGGCAGTCAACAGAAGAAAGAAATGAAAGGAGATGAAAGAGATCAAATAGAAGACAAAGAAGAGCAACACTGTAGCACTTAATATTTAAGAAAATCAGACATCCATATTATTTTATGTGCTTCTACATACATTGACATTATATTTCTTGCATTAAAATTTTGATTCTTCATTGCATATTATATCAAATTTGAAAGTTGTGTTCTTGATTTTTAGACCCCACTTTGGTCCCTATGTTCAACCTCAGATTTACATTTTCGAGTAATAAAGTTCATTTGTTTTCAAAGCAATTTTAGCTATATTACAATGCTTTATTTTGAAACTCGATTTCGCCTTGCAAACATTTTGGCGTTGTTGCCGGGAAGCAATGGGTGATTTAGAAATCTTGATCACACCTTCTGATTCGATACTAACTTGATCTATTTCTTTTGTTTTGCTTCTTTCATGGGAGAAGATTAAAAAGAAGATAGCCGCACAACAACCACACCTGGGGTAGGTAATCTCTGATTAGCCCTTTCTCTTAATGCCCTCATTCTAAAATGGAAAAACAAAGAAAAAATCAATTTAGGGCTACCTGCTTTCCATATTTAGCTAATTCACCAAAGTTGCCTGATTTTGATTTCAACAATTATTGAATTGTGCATCCATTTAAGGTAACTAGGGTTACCACCTTCTTGATTGAGCGCTAGATACCATATCTATGGCAACTAAATTGTACCAAAATTAGAGCCAAATTAAGGATTTCAATTTAGGGTTTTAGTGACACACCTTTCTAAGCAAGAATCAATTTTCCAAAAAGAGGTGTGCCTAAGCCTTGATTGAAAAGACTTATTCAAAAGAAACCCTAAAAAATTCAAGCTCTTAACTTCACTTGAACACTAAAAGAAAGGACTTAAACCTCTCAAAAGAACAAATAGGTGAAGTTGACCACTTGTTGGGTAAACCAACCTTGAAATTAGGTTACTTTTGCACTCAAAACATCTAAAGTTCAAGTGGAACCCTAAGCACCTTTGATCATAATAAAAGTGGTAGACTTAAGAGGTCAAGGTCCCCATTCTGGTCTACCTGGAATCTCAGTGACAAGAGAGGTCGGGTGAGGGAAACCCTGTAACTCGTGGGGATGCTCTACCATGTAGGGGTCATTGTGGGACTATCCCTCTCTGGCTGCCCTGGTATTTCTCAGGTGGATGGATTTTCTGACTAAGGGGTATCATCCGCCCCGAACCTCTATAGTCATCCAAATTTTTTGGGTGTCTTGATTAGGTCCAGCATATTCTACCCTCGTCTACACCATTAGTGCATGTTTGGTAGGAGGTCCATAAGACCATCCTTAAGACCTCATTTAGCAATCCACTCCCGCCGAGGCAAAGCCTCGATGTCTGTGTTTGTGTGGCAACCCCACTGCATAGACCTCTCCTTTGATTCATCAGAACCAAATTCTCCTTCTTCCATCAACATGGCACAACCAATTGAAGAAGAGAACAACCTTGAAAACCAACTCCAGCGCTTGAATGATCTATTTCAAAACTTTGTAAACCCGTCGTAGTGTCCTATGATGCGAGATCACTATAATCCCACTGCGGTGGCAATCGAGCCTCGAGTCCAAATCCCGGCTGGAGGTCCTAATTCTGAACTCAAGCCCAACATGATTCATGCTATTCCAAAGTTTCAGGGGCTTAACTCTGAGGATCCCTTCCAGCACATCAAACAAATCAAACATCTGGCCCTAACCTTCGGGTCAGATGTACGAAATCGGGATATTCTTCTCATGAAGATGTTCTCCTTCTCTCTCATGGACAAGGTAGCACATTGGTATCATACCCAGACGTGTCGAATCAACACGTCGGTTGAACTACAGTCTGAATTTTTGAAAAAGTTCTTCCCCGTTGGTCGGATGAATGCCTTGTGCCACCAGATGACACACTTCACTTAGTTATCTGGAGAACCTCTTCATGAGGCATGGGACTGTTTCTTGGATCTCATGTGGAAGTGCCCCCATCATGGAGTTCCTAAATGGGAACTAGTCCAATCTTTTTACCAGGGACTTCATGAAGACATTCGCTTATTCATCAATGCAACCTGCAGAGGAAATATCATGGGTCAACACGAAAACATTGTGTGCGAGATTCTCGAGAATATGTGCGAGAACTCCATTAACAATGACTCCATGGGCTTATTGAACCGGACGAATGCCCACTCATTGACGAATCCTAGGGAGCACATGAGATGCAGGGCCTGTCTGCATTCGTCGACTTGGAACTGATGGCCAGTCGGTTGGACAATTTCTCTATCATAGAGAAGAAGGTGGATGAGCTTACTCGACATCTACAGTGGGCCACCTCTACGCAAAACCCATTTGCATAGCCACTTCTTGGGAGGGAAACTGTGCAGAACATCTATCACCGACCTTCTCAGGGGATGGACCCGTATCCACCCTCGTCTAACTCCAGGATCAGAGGAAACTCCATTCCGAACTACTCCAGTTGGGGGAACTCTGATCCCTCGTACTTTGATTTTCCTAAGGTTCCTTAGACCTACGAGGACCTCAACACTATCCAGAATGACCCATTCTCCATTACCTATAACCCTGGATGGCGGAATCATCCCAACTTCTTTTGGGTGGGAAATACTCAGAATCAAAGACCAGCTTATCAATCTGGGCCATATCAACCACCTCAGCCTCCACCCAACCCCACCTATTAATCTGGGCCAAACCAAGTAGATTAAATGACTCTTACCCTTCAGACTCTGGCTGACATTCAGAAGACGAATGCAGCAATGCAAAAACAGCACAAGGACGAGATCATAGAGGTTCGCAATCAACTCGCCCAGATGTCAAATTCCTGCCAACCTGGCACACTCACTTTGCAACCTCTACCAAATCCAAATAACGTTCCAGCCCAGTGGCACGTTAAGAACTCAAATCTGGGCCAAGCCCACAAGATTTATGAGGCCCCTTCTGTTCCATCACCCGACGGGATGGAAGCTTCAACATCTTATGCGAGATTTCAATAGCAGCCACCTATTTGACCAACCCCAAACCAAAACCAGGTAGGACTAAATTTCGTAACAACCCATAGTGGTAAAGCAACTCAAGACCCACCTTATCCAAGCCACTCTAAGCCTGGTAGTAACCCAAGCCCTAGGATAGTTATCCAGGACACCCCTATCCCAAATCAAGAACCTAAACCTATTCTAGAGGAACCAACCAAGGTTCCATTTCCTGAGGCCTTGACCAAGGGAAAGAGGATAACCAAACCCGTGGCTCCTAAGGAGGATCTGGTCAGGCTCCTTGAACAGGTCCATATAAACATCCCCTTGATGGATGCAATCCGCCACGTACCGACTTACGCACGATTTCTAAAGGACGTGTGTACACCTAAGCGTAAGCTGTGAACCAAAAGTGGGAGTCTGATCGTACTATCAGAGCAAGCCAGCTCTGTAATTTTGAGCAAACTCCCACCTAAGGCTAAAGATCGAGGTACTCCCCTGATTTCAAGTATCATTGGTGATACCCAATTCGACAGAGCCTTATTAGATTTAGGTGCCTCCATAAACCTAATACCTACGTCCCTCCTTGACCACCTTGAGGAATCTGAGCTTAAACCTACAGAGGTGACATTGCAGCTAGCTGATCGATCCATTAATTCACCTAAAGGAGTACTCGAGGATGTCATCGTTACGGCATGGGATTTCTATTTCCCGATGGATTTTATAGTCTTGGACATGGATGCACTTGAAAACCTAAGGGATACACCAATTATACTAGGGAGACCCTTTCTGGCCACTGCTAGGGACAATATAAACTGTGAGGAGGGCCAAATTGAACTAAAATTAGGGAACCAAACACTGAAAATTGACATCGTTAAGGCCCAACAAGGGATCAATTATGGTGTTATAGAACAGATATGTGATATCAAGGCCGTGGTTGATGAATCGCATATCGAGGACAACCTGATTACTCTCGATCAACCACAAGAAGATCAAAACCAGCAATTAGAGGAGTCTGACCCTAATCTAGATACACCCATAACTCCTTCCTTTGATCTTGACACGTACCCTGAACCACCCGCTGCTGCTGATAATCCCATTCTGGAACTCAAGTCTCTGCCCGACCATCTGAAGTACGTATTTTTGGGTTCCAATCATACATTTCTTGTGATTATCAACTCTAGACTCACACCTGACCAAGAATCTTGTCTGATTACTATTCTCCAGCAACATTGTAGAGCCATTGGATGGACTCTCGATGATTTGACTAGTATCAGCCCCTCTTACTGCACACACTATATCTACACCGAAGAGGGCACACGACCTTCACGTGAAAGGTAGAGACATTTAAATCCTAACCTAAAGGAGGTCGTGAAAAAGGAGATTATTAAGTGGTTAGATATAGGGATCATCTACCCGATCTCAGACAGTCGGTGGGTGAATCCAATCCAGGTTGTGCCTAAGAAGGCAGGACTCACCGTTATCACGACTGAAATCGGAGAAGTCATATCGACCCATGTGGCAGACTCTTGGAGGGTCTGCATTGATTACAGAAGACTCAATTCCTCCACGAAGAAGGATCATTTCCCACTACCGTTTATTGATCAGATCCTCAAGAAACTAGTAGGAAATAGGTTCTTCTACTTTTTGGGCAGGTACTCCAGTTATAACCAGGTGACAATTCATCCTAAAGACCAAGAAAAGACCACTTTCACCTGCCCCTTCTGGACGTGCACATTCCGAAGGATGCTGATTAATGCCAGTTTATCATCATTCTTTTGCATTAAAACAATCCTAGCTCTTAGGGTTTCGCTTCGCAGATGGGTTTTTGGGGTTGCATTTAGTCATAAATTAGGATAGGAATGCATTGCATTTTTCTTGTCTTTTTAATGTGTTTTTGTGAGTATTAGGGATGAATAGATATACAGATCCCTAAAACCCAAGCACTCAAAAAGGCACCTGGCGAAGAAGAAGCTTAAACTAGTTGGAACTCAGCTTGATCCAGCTCACCATAGCTGGAATCCAACTCACTTGGATTAGGGTCAGCTCATCCTAGCTCCATTCACCTCATCTCAGCAAAAAGGCATCTCAAGAGAGCACATCTTAGCTCACCCTAGCTCAGGTCAGCTCAGATCTAGCTCAACTTAGCTGAGTCTAGCTCATCTCAGCTCCCATTAGTCCGCATGGAGCTCTAGCTAGCTTAGCTGAGTTGACTGGAGTTCACCCCAGCTCAGATCCAGCTACATCTAACTCCACTCAACTCCAGCCAGCTGAAGATGAGTTCATCCTAGCTTAGGGAGCACAAGTCCAGCTCCCGGGGACCCAACTTAGCTCAACTTAGTTGAGCTAAGCTACCTTAGCTGCCTTAACCAGCTTGATCCTCCTCGAGGGCACCAGACCCAGCTCACCTCAGCTCATTATAGTAGAAGACAACTTACTTTAGCTTGGCCTAGCAACGAGTAAAGAACTAGCATGCTAAGCCAGCTTGAGTAGCTCCATGCCATCCCCTTTAGTAGCTGCCAGCTCCATTTTAGCTCCAGACTTCTTCTGTCTAGCTCCTTTCTTCAAACCCTAACTCCCATTGCCTCCTCGTCTACTCCATTACTAGCTAACATTCATCTCCTTGGCCATCCTCCACCTTCAACTTAACCCTAGCTAGCTCCACCAACTGAGCTTACCTAGTCAACCTAAGCTACCTAACCTCTACTCTATCTTGGCACCAAGATGGACACCTCCTAGCCCCTCAACTACTCCCAAAAGACACCTTGTTTTGGTGCCAAACAACCCTTCTAGAAGCCCTCCCTTTTGGCACCAAAACACACCCACATCACGGCCTTACACATAACCCTACAACCAATCCTAGCCATCCACCTAACACCCCATCTAGAAGCCTTCATGGTGGTGCCAAAACCATGGCACCTCTCCATGGTTGGCACCACCATTAGGTGGCCCTTCACCACCATAACCACCACCTTCACAACCCCCTACTTGGCGCCTACTCTTTTTATCCCTAGGATCACCTAACCACCCCCATCTTCCCATCTTAGCCATCCATTTCCAAAGTCACCTTAACCCTCTCATCCTACCCTATAAAAAGACCAACACCAACCACCTTGCAACCCATCCTTGGCTAGCAAAATACTTCCCATCTTCTACCTAAAGCTCACGCCCAAGAGAGAAGAGGAAGAAGATTAAGGGGATATTCTACCCCCTTGGTGCCTTCCCCTCTTCCCATCTCTCTTGTGCCCACGCCAGCCAAATGAGAAGCCAGGCAAGGAAGTCTTTTGGAGGAGGTCTTGAAGGTGTCCATGCTACTTTGGAGGGGAGCTTGAGGGTGGTGCACGCCCACCCTTGGAGGAAAGAATTGAGCTGGAGAGCATCCACCTTGAGGAGCATTCAAGGAAGGAGAAGGAGACCTTCTTTTCAAGCCAAGGAGCAGCTAGGCTTGGAGCAAGAGGATTCCCTTCTTCACCAGATTCTGCAAGAGGATTTGCGTTTCATTTTTGTGCTTTTATATTTTCCATTTTTAAGAGAAGCATTCCTCTATAGTTTTTTGTAGAAAAAGAACACAAATTCTATTAAATCAATTTGCCTTCTTTTCAATTTCTATTGCAATTACTTTTTCTTTGTTCTAGAACTTTTTTACTTCCACTTCCTAATTAATCTAGGCCTCCACTTGCCTAGAGTAAGCTTAGGGAGGGGTCATATTTGTCTCTTAAGTTTTAGCTTATTGATTATAGGTGTTAGTTACTTTTTCGTCAACAATTCGCATTTTGCCCTCATTATTTCAAAACATAAAAATTATATATTTAAAATACCAAAAAGAAAGATTGAGTTTCCCTTAAAAAGCAAGAGAATTGAATTGTAAACTTGCCTCCTTGGACGACCCTAGATACTCCCCTATCTAGGAATAGAAATTTAAAAGCGTATGCAATTTTGCGTGTTACAAAGACTTTAAAAACCCTAATTATAAATCACGCGATTTTTTGCATCACTTTTTGGCGTAGTTGTAGGGGAGGCACAGCTTTGCATTAATCATTTTTCTCTTCCTTGAAGTTAATCTGCTCCCCTTCTCCTTCTTTTCTGTTATGTGTGTAGGTATTGCAGGAAGAAAGTGGGAATTTAGAAGCAAGAGCTCAAAGTTCCTTTTCTTCCTGCGAAATTCAGGTTGGTTCTCTTTTCTGGTCACATAGTCAATTAAAACTACCAAAAATATATCAAACTTAGCTTTCAGGATCCCAAACATCTTAATTAAGTGGAGTGGTGTCCATTAAATTTCATTGTTTGCTTGTATGGTTCATTAAACACCACTCCAATCCAAGTGTTGGTGTTCTGATTTTCAGGTCTAGATTTCTGCCCAGATTTCAAAAATCAATTTCCAACACCACTAGTCTTCTAAAATTCTTAAATTTCAAATAGAGATTTAAAATCAAGTTAGAACGTCTGTTCCAAATTTCAGATCAGTTGGCTTTGTATTTAATTTTTAAAAATTCGTAGACTGTCGTGGGGTTACACCCTCTGAGGTTCCTATTTTGCTAAAGTTTGTTAATTTTGAGAATTTTTATACTCATCCAATTTTTTTGAAATATATATTTCTGGAATCCTTGTAAAATTCTTGATCTCACATAAAATCACCAAAATTTTCTGAGGCTAGTGGTGATACAAAATGTCCAGAATACCCATGGGTACCATTTCTGGACCTTGACACCAGCAAAATAAAATTTCAAAACAAATATCAAATAAATTCCTAAAATCTTTCAAAAGTATTTTCTGGAATCCTTGTTTGATTTTACAGAAGGTAGTGTGTTGGTTGCATTGTTTGGATCACTACTTATTCAGAAAGCCTAAAAATAATTCATTGGTAGTAATTTTCTATATTAGGGTTCAAATTCAGTTAGGGTTTCTTCCTTGCTTTTTAGTCCCACAACATAAAGGAAACATATCATCACCAATACAACTTGTTTTCTTTTGATTGTGGAAGTTTCAAACTTGTTTGAACATTTAAAAAGAGAAACCCTAAAACACATTCAATTAAATTAAATCCTAAAAGACAAAAGTACAAAAATTGTGTGACAACTTGTTTTAATTGGAACCACTTTCCAATTCCTGCACACGCACTAAAAATTGAAATAACAGGGTAACAACCCAATTAACACCCTCCACATTCTATGTGAACACAAGTATCCTAGACCTAATTAAAATTGATAACAATTTTACCCATAAGGTTTTCATCAACTTAGGCTTGCTATATAGATCTTAAGTTTTCTATAGCTAATAACAATTCTGTTATCTATATTTGGTGTTCAGGCTGAGGGGCCGTGTCAAATGACCAGGTGTGGGTTTGTGCAGGCACCTAGAGCTTTTCCTGGGAAACGTTTGGGCCCAAACCTCCCCTTAAGCAACTTGGCTAGATTTATTGACAGAACGGATATTCACTGTTGATTACTTATTTCCTACGTAGACAAAGGCTTAGGATTATTTTTAGGGAGTCACACTTAAGTTAGGTCTAGAATTTGTTGTTTGAATTGTGCACTTTCTCTCAACTCTTTCTCTTCTCCTCCCCTCCAATTCTTCCAAAACAGTGCATGCACGGGTGAAGGTCCCAAAAGCCACATCTTGAGGGACCATCTTATTTTGCCCCCCACACAAGAAAATCGTTGTTTTCTTCTCCCTCCTCTTCTAAGAAAATGGAAAACCCAGGAAGCGAACCAAAAAATTCTACTTCCACTTGTAGTCCATTAGCCGACCCACAAGCTAACTTCCCCCTCCCTCACCTCCCTCATCTGGAGCAACCGAAAATTCCTGTCGGGCCAGGTGGCCCTCCAATTACTCAAAATCCAAACCCCTTCGCCTTGATGGTCGACCATTTGGTTCGGCTGCAACAAAATCAAGAAGATTTTGCTAGGACTGTAACGAACCTAGCTAACCAAGGGCAAAACCCACCACCCCACCAATAGCCTGTTGTTCCTCTTAAGGATTTCTATGATCCTTCCAATTATGAGGAAAGACCTAGGGTGGTCATACCACAAGGGCATTTTGAGATCAAACCAGCCATTCTAAATCTTATCAAGCATTTTCATGGTCTTCCAAGAGAGAACCCCTTTTGTCTTCTCAAGGAAATAACTCTCCTCGCTCAACCACTTATTCCCGCAATGTGAAGGAAGACATGTGGTTAATGAGACTTTTTCCTCTCTCTCTTAAAGACAAATCTTCCCATTGGTTTAGAATAGTTGGGCACCTAATTACCACCTGGCCCCAATTAAAGGGCACTTTTCTAAGAAAATTTTTTCGATCGGTCAAACTAAAGCTTTAAGAAGATCCATAACGACCTTTGAACAAAAAATTGGTGAACCCCTCCACGAAGCCTGGGAAAGATTTCAACAACTTTTAAGAAGTTGTCCCCAACATGAAATTCCACAATGGCAGTTAGTGCAGATCTTCTATCACGGATTAGAAGATCAATTGAAGTGATTGGTGGATGCCTCGTGTGGGGGCAATTTCCTTAATAAAGATGCCGAAAGTACCTATCTCTTCTTTGAAGAAATGAGTGAAAACTCATTTAATATGACTTCAATGGACACTTTTGGTAGAACACAAAAACCCAGACAAAAAGTTCATGAAATTAACTCCAAATCCACCTCTGTTCCAATCACTCAGGATGATCTATATATGTGAGCTCAACGACTGGACCAGATGCAAATTCACCAGAAAAAATGGAAGAAAAGCTCACAAATAAATAAGCTCCACACTTTAACTCTCCACACACTAACACTCCACAACTTCTCCGAAGAGAAAATATGCACAACATTGATGCCACACCTGCTGGTCAGCAGTTTCCAACTGATTTCCCACAAGAATTTATTGGAAATTTTGATCAAAATATTTTTGATCCCACCACGGAAAATATTTATGCTCTCTAAGAGCAATTTAGAAACCCCTCCAACACTTTCAACCAAAACTGGAGGACTAACCCGGATCACTCCTGGAAAAACTTGAACCCGATTCCTTTTCCCAAACAAAATCATTTTGGGAATTATGGGCCACCTGTATATCAACCTGGACCATCCCAAGAAGATATTAATACTCAGGTCATGAAAACTTTGCAAGGAGTGCAGAATCAAATGAAAGAAGTAACCTGCATGATTACCAACTTGCAACACCAAGGTAAGGTTACTCTTGATCATCGACCTATCGGGAATTTACCTTCCCAACCCATGCCCAACCCAAATAATCAAAGGAATCAATTCCAAGGTGGATTTCCCAGTCAACCCATTCAACCAGCACCTATGCATCCCCTGAGTTTCAATAACAGTCAGGCTTCCCATCCTCATCCTAGAAACAACCAGACTGCAAACGTAGTTACTTTAAGGAATGGGAAAACCACTCACAATCCCTTGCCTGTTGAAACTCATTTTAATGAAACACATATCAACTCTTCCCCATCTTCCTCTCACATTATTCAGGAACCTATTAATGAAAAATGAGGAAACCCTACACCATTTCCACAAGCCCTCCATTCTTCAACAAATAAGAAAAAAGAGAAATCCGAGCCCACTGAAAAGGAATTAATGGATTTATTTAGGCAAGTTGAAATTAACATCCCTCTCTTAGATGCCATAAAATACATCCCTGCCTGTGCAAAATTCCTAAAAGATTTGTGTACCCCAAAAAGGCAGCCCCGAAATTTAGGAAAGGTAATCCTTCCTGAGACAGTCAGCTCAGTTGTGTAGAGTCAACTGCCTCTTAAGAGAAAAGATCCTGGTGCCCCCATGATTCAAGTTATCATTAATGATACTTCTTTTGATCGCACTTTGTTGGATCTTGATGACTCAATTAATCTTATCCCTACAATTATTTCTGAGGAATTTAAGATCGGTGAATTAAAGCCTGTTGAGGTTACTCTTCAATTAGCCAACCGATCTACAATTAAACCAAGGGGAATTGTTGAGGATGTCCTTGTCCGTATCAAAAATTATCTATTTGCAGTAGACTTTTTAGTCCTGGACATAGAGGGACCAGAATCATTAAAGTTTGCCCCTATAATTCTTGGAATACCATTCTTAGCCACCACCCGCACAAATATTGACTGTGATTCTGGAATAAAGAAGATCATGTGTGGCGGTGAATCTGTAACCCTAGATATTTTCCAAGCTTCTAGGAGGTTCCAAGAACCTAATTTCTTTGATGATTCAGATTTAGAAATAGAAAATATTGTGGAGGAAACTTTACAGATTTCACATTTAGGTTCCTGTTTTGCCATCAACACGATTCCTAAGCAATCCACTTCTCACCCTTCCACCCTACATTCAGCTAACCCTCCAACTGACCCTTTCACTCTCACCTCACCACTAACACACAAAGCAGAAATTCTTTCAGAGCTGGGCCCACAATTGGAATTAAAACCTTCACTTGACTCCCTTAAATATGTCTTCCTGGCACCAAATCAGACCCTGCTCCTGATTATAAATTCTGGACTTACTGGGGCACAAGAACACAAACTTCTCCAGGTTTTGAGTAAATAAAGAAAAGCTATTGGCTGGACCCTTTCTGATCTTAAGGGTATTCATCTGCCTTATTGTACACATCGTATATATTTAGAGGACGATTCTCGCCCCTCCCGCCAACCACAAAGGTGCTTGAACCCTATTATGCAAGAGGTGGTAATAAAGGAGATTATTAAGTGGCTTGATGCTAATATCATCTACCCCATTTCTGACAGCGCCTGGGTTAGTCCAACACAAGTTGTGCCCAAAAAGGCTGGACTAACAGTTGTCACCACAGACAATGGGGAGAATATAGGCACTCAAACAACCTCTTCTTGGCACGTGTGTATTGATTGCAGAAAATTAAACTCCGCTACCAAGAAGGACCATTTTCTACTCCCCTTTATTGATCAAATCTTGGAGCGATTAGCCAGACGGGAATTTTACTATTTTCTGGATGGTTATTTCAGCTATAATCAGGTAGCAGTTCATCCTGAGGACCAGAACAAAACAACTTTCACTTGCCCCTTCGGAACCTTTGCTTTCCGAAGGATGCCCTTCGATCTTTGCAATGCACCTGCGACTTTTCAAAGGTGTATGCTTGCAATATTTTCAGACCTGGTAGGTGAATGGTTAAAAGTCTTTATGGATGACTTCTCTATTTTTGGAGATTCTTTTGACCATTGTCTCAAGAACCTTGAAAGATCTCTCCAAAAATGAATAGAAGTCAATCTAGTCCTCCGTTGGGAAAAAAGTCATTTCATGGTCCAGGAAGGTATTGTCTTGGGTCATGTTATTTCAAAATAAGGAATCGAGGTAGATAAAGCAAAAATGATGCTATATTTAATCTCCCACCACCCACTACTATCAAATAGATCATATCCTTGTTGGGTCATGTGGGTTTCTACCGTAGATTCATACAAAATTTTTCCCAAATCTCCAAGCCCTTAAGTCAGCCGCTTACTAAAGACTTGCCATTTGATTTTAATGATAAATGCCTGGAGAGTTTTTTGAGGTCGAAGGAGATTACTGAGGCACCAATTTTGCAGGGTCCTGATTGGAATAGTCCCTTTGAATTATTGACAGATGCTTCAAATTTTGCTGTGGGTGTCATTCTAGGGCATAGAACTAGCAAGAAGCCCATTGTGATCTATATTTCTAGCAAAACTCTTGATGATGCACAATGAAATTACACAGTTACTGGAAAGGAACTTCTTGCCATTGTATTTGCCTTAGAAAATTTTAGATCTTATCTTTTGGGGTCACATGTCACTGTATATACCGACAACTCGGCCCTTAAATATTTATTGACAAAAAAAGATGCAAAACCTTGCCTTATCCGTTGGATCCTGCTGCTCCAGGAATTTGACCTGGAAATCAAGGATAAGGCGGGATCTCATAATGTAGTGGCTGACCATCTCTCTCATCTTATGACAAATGACATAATGACCCCACCTAATCAATTCCCCGATGAAAGCATTTTAGCTGCTACTACCCTCCCTTAGTTTGCACCCATCGCAAACTATTTAGCAACAGAATGAATCCCCACTGATTGGCCAAAAACAGATAAGTTCTTTACTGATATTAAATACTATTTTTGGGAGGAGCCTAACCTTTTCCGCATTTGTACCGATCAGGTCATTCGACGATGTGTCCCTGATTCTGAAATCCATGATATTCTAACACATTATCATTCAATGGCCTATGGCGGACATTTTTCGGGCAGGAAAACTGCAGGTAAAATCCTTAATGCGGGATTCTTTTGGCCCAGCTTGCACAAAAATGCTATGATTTTGTTTGTTCCTGTGTGCGTTGCCAGAGCATCGGCAACATGACTCAGAAGGATATGATGCCCCTTAATCCTATTTTAGAGGTTGAAATTTTTGATGTTTGGGGCATCGACTTCATGGGACTATTCATCAACTCTGGTGGGTATTTATATATACTAGTCGTAGTTGACTATGTTTCAAAGTGGATAGAAGCAATACCCACCTGCACTAGTGATCACTGTGTGGTTGTCGAATTTCTTAAGAAAAATATTTTCTCAAGATTCAGCAATCCAAAAGCCATTATCAGTGACGGAGGATCACATTTCACTCATTCACAATTTCGTTACCTTCTTTCTAAATATGGGGTTAATCACAAAATTTCCACACCTCATCAACCTCAAACAAGTGGCTAAGCAGAAGTTTCTAACCGAGAAATTAAAAATATTTTACAAAAGACGGTTAGGCCCAACCGTAAAGATTAGTCCACCAAATTGGATGACGCTTTATGGGCTTACCATACCTCTTTTAAAACTCCACTCGGCATGTCTCCCTTCCATCTGATTTTTGGGAAGGCATGCAATCTCCTAGTAGAACTAGAACATAGGACTTTTTGGGCAATAAAATAATTAAACATGGATTTATCTGATACGAGTATCCATAGAAAACTACAATTAACTGAATTGAAAGAATTACGTAATTTCTCATATGAAAATGCGAGGATTTATAAAGATCGAACAAAGAAATTTCATGATAAATACATTATTCAGAAACACATTGACGTTAATCAACGCATTTGGCTTTTCGATGCCAGATTACATCTTTTTCCTGGCAAATTAAAATCCAAATGGATCGGCCCCTTTATTGTCCATAAAACTTATCCGTACGGTGCTGTTGATATTTTTGATCATAAAAATAATACGACATTTCAAGTCAACAGCTAACGTTTAAAGCCCTATTTTGATCATACCCCAAATCTTCCATCAGAATCATTCGATTTCACTGTGCCAACCACCTTTGATCACTAATGCAAACTACACCCGGCTGAATGACATAGAAGATAGCACTGGATGGGAGGTAACCCATCATTCCTGCTTTACCTTTTCCCTTCTTTTTCCAGGTTTTGACCATCCTAAACTCGACGACTCTTTATTAAGGTGATCCCTTTTTCGTCGTAATGCATGAGGACATTGCATATATTAAGCATGGGGGGGTGTTTTTAAAAATTTTACGATCGATTTAGGATTTTCAAAATCTAAAAACATTCATTTTTCTTTAGTTATTTTATTTTCCTGCCTGCATACCCAAAAATATAAAAATGTTGAAAACTTTTTGAGGAAAAATTTTGAAATTGGGACTAAGGTCGAAAAACTCACTTTTGGTACAATGGGATTTAATGCTTAACAAACTAGGGATGAGGATGTGGATCTGATTATTAGAATTTCAGGGTCTATTTTTAGACTAGATCAGATATCCTTGTCTAAAATTCCACTTGAACTCATGATAATTTAGGTGACTTGATCCTCTTTTGTAATATGGAAAGTATCTGACTTAGTTTCTGATTCAATAACTTGCATTTCTTGCAAAACTTTCTGTGTCAAATTTTACACACAAGCCAACAAATAAAAACTACTAAAAATTAGAAAAACTCCCTTGTTTGAACTTAGCAAAAGTCTGAAGCAGATCATTGGTTTGAGTTCCCGCTGCCAAGAAGGAGGAAATGCCACCTTTGAGGATGCAATGTCAACATGTTACTGCTTCGGCACTACTCCATCCCTTTATTTCATATCTTTAGAAGGAGCATTAAAGCATATTTTAGTAGCTCAAGTGTCTTGGATGGTGCTCCACCTATAGTGTTGGAGCAAGAGCTTGAGTTTGCTTGGAGCGCCCCTTTACACCACATTGTGTTTTGGGGTTGTGATCTCCTGGGTGGTGTCATGGATAGTGCTATCCCGAAGTACTGGCACCAGAGCCCCCTGGAGGATTGGTAACAGGAATGATGATCCCGACACATCTATTGTAAGACTAAGCTAAAAATAAGCATGGGGGAGAGAAAAAAAAAAGTTTTAAACCAAAAACACACCCCTATAAATGTTGGCTTTTCACAAGCACAGACACAAGGTTTTAAAGGATATTGCAAGTTGCAATCAGATTCATGAGCCAGAAAAATCCTAAAAATAGAAATTTCAAGTCATCTGAATTAATAAAGGGATAATTTGTGAATTTTCTGGACAATATATTGATCCGCTTTGTCTAATTTTTGGATCCAAAAACAAGTCCCGATGTTTATACTTAAAAAATCCCATGCCTCTTGTGATTAGATCAACGAAGGTCCCTGAATCTTTTTCTTCTCAAAAGTCAAAAAAATTAGACTTCCCAAAAATTCCATTTTATAAATTAAAGATAAGCATGGGGTGTGATAAGCACCAATTTATCATCATTCTTTTGCATTAAAACAATCCTAGCTCTTAGGGTTTTGCTTCGCAAATGGGTTTTAGGAGTTGCATTTAGTTATAAATTAGGATAGGCATGCAATGCATTTTTCTTGACTTTTTAATGTGTTTTTGTGAATGTTAGGGATGAACAGATATACAGATCCCTAAAACCCTAGCAGTCAGGAAGGCAACCAGTAAAGAAGAAGCTCAAACTAGCTAAAACTCAGCTTGATCTAGCTCGCCATAGCCGGAATCTAGCCCACTTGTAATAGGGTCAACTCATCCTAGCTCCATTTAGCTCATATCAGCTGAATGGCAGCTCAAGAGAGCTCATCTTAGCTCACCCTAGCTTAGGTCAGCTCAAATCCAGCTCAACTTAGTTGAGTCTAGCTCATCTCAGCTCCCATCAGTCCACAGGGAGCTCTAGCTAGCTCAGCTGAGTTGATTGGAGTTCACCACAACTCAGGTCCAACTACATCCAGCTCCACTCAACTCTAGCCAGTTGAAGATGAATTCATCCCAGCTTAGGAAGCTCAAGTCCAGCTCCCGGGGACTCAGCTTAGCTCAACTTAATTGAGCTAAGCTACCTTACTTGCCTTAACCAGCATGATCCTCCTCGGGAGCACCAGACCCAGCTCACCTCAGCTCATTATGGTGGAAGCCAACTTACTTTAGCTTGGCTTAGTAGCTAGCAAGGAACTAGCAAGCTAAGCTAGCTTGAGTAGCTCCATGGCACCCCCTCTAGTAGCTGCCAGCTCCATTTCAGCTCCAGACTTCTTCTGTCTAGATTCTCTCTTCAAACCCTAACTCCCATTTCCTCCTCTACTACATTACTAGCTAAGCTAGCTTAGCTTAGTTAACATCCAGTTCCTTGGCCATCCTCCACCTTCAACTTAACCCTAGCTAGCTCCACCAACTAAGCATACCTAGTCAACCTAAGCTACCTAACCTCTACTCTATTTTGGCGCAAAGATGGACACCTCCTAGCCCCTCAACTACACCCGAAAGACACCTATTTTTGGTGCCAAAATACCCCTCTAGAAGCCCTCCCTTTTGGCGCCAAAACACCCCCACATCATGGCCCTACACATAACCCTACAACATAATCCTAGCCATCCATTTAACCCCCCTTGTAGAAGCCTTCATGGTGGTGCCAAAACCAAGGCACCTCTCCATGGTTGGCACCACCTTTAGGTGGCCCTTCACCACCATAACCACCACCTTCACACCCCCCTACTTGGCGCCAACTCTCCTAACCCTCTCATCCTACCCTAAAAAAAGACCAATACCCACCACCTTGCAACCCATCCTTGGCTAGCAAAATACTTCTCATCTTATACCTAAAGCTCACGCCCAAGAGAGAAGAAGAAGAAGAAGATTAAGGGGATATTTTGTCCCCTTGGTGCCTTCCCCTCTTCCCTTCTCTCTTGTTACCACGCCAACCAAAGGAGAAGCCAGGCAAGGAAGACCATTGGAGAACTTGAAGTTGTCCACGCCACCTTGGAGGGGAGCTTGAGGGTGGTACACGGCCACCCTTGGAGGAAAGAATTGAGGTGGAGAGCATCCACCTTGGAGGAGCATTCATGGAAGGAGGAGACCTTCTTTTTAAGCCAAGGAGCTGCTAGGCTTGGAGCAAGAGGGCTCCCTTCTTCACCAGATTCTGCAAGAGGATTTGTGTTTCATTTTTGTGCGTTTATATTTTCCATTTTTAAGAGAAGCATTCCTCTATAGGCTTTTGTAAAAAAAGAACACAAATTCTATTAAATCAATTTTCCTTCTTTTCAATTTCTATTACATTTGCTTTATCTTTGTTCTAGCACTTTTTCACTTCCACTTCCTATTTACTCTAGGCCTCCACTTGCCTAGAGTGAGCTCAGGGAGGGGTCATATTTGTCTCTTGACTTTTAGCCTATTGATTATAGGTGTTAGTTACTTTTTCGTCAACAATTCACATTTTGCCCTCATTATTTCAAAACATAAAAATTATATATTTAAAATACCAAAAAGAAAGATTGAGTTTCCCTTAAAAAGCAGGAGATTTGAATTGCAAACTTGCCTCCTTGGATGACCCTAGATACTCTCCTATCCAGGAATAGAAATTTAAAAGCGTATGCGATTTTAGGTGTTACAGTGACTTTAAAAACCCTAATTACAAATCACACGATTTTTCGCATCAGATGCCGTTCGATCTTTGCAATGCACCTGCTACCTTTCAGCGGTGCATGCTTGCCATATTCTCAGATATGGTAGGTGATTATCTACAAGTCTTCATGGATGACTTTTTACTATTTAGAGAATCATTTGACGATTGTCTCCTGCACTTGGTCCAAATCCTCTGGCAGTGCATTGACATGAGTCTGGTTCTTTCCTGGAAAAAGAGCCATTTCATGGTGCCTGATGGAATTGTCCAGGCACATCTTATTTTAGAAAAATGATCCAAGTTGATCGAGCCAAGGTGAACTTGATTTCCAAACCCCCTATGCCTAGCTCTATGAAGGACATCCGATCTTTTCTGATGCATGACAGTTTTTACCGTTGATTTATTCTTGATTTCTCAAAAATCATGCGTCCCCTGACCACTCTACTCTCTAAGGATGTACCTTTGAAATCTCCAAGGAATGCACCCAAGCATTTGAAATCTTTCGTGATCGAGTTACCCAAGCCCCGATCCTACAGTCCCCTGATTGGTCTCAACCCTTTGAGATCATGTGCGATGCATCTGATTTCGTTGTAGGAGCGGTACTGGGGCAGAAAATTGACAAGAAACCCATGGTCATCTACTACACTAGCAAGACAGTTGATGAGGTTCAGCGTAACTACACAGTTACTGAGAAAGAGCTGCTAGCCGTAGTATTTGCCTTGGAAAAATTCAAATCTTATCTCCTGGGTTCTTGCGTTATCATTTACTCGGATAACACAGCTATGAGGTATCTCCATGCAAAGAAGGATGCAAAACCTCGATTAATCTACTGGATCATGCTGTTGCAAGAGTTTGACCTCGAGATTCGTGACAAAGCGGGAAAATAGAATGTGGTAGCTGATCGCTTGTCCTGCCTTCCTTCTGAGATCATCGACATTTTCCTGATGAGCACCTTCTGACAATCAATAAAGAGCTTCCATGGTTTGCTGATATAGTAAACTACCTAGCGTCACATCAGATTCCATTCGATTGGCCGATGGCCAAGAAGGACAAATTGCTTTCCGATACAAGTATTACTTCTGGGAAGACCCGTATCTTTTCCACATCGATGCTGATCAGATCATTCTAAGATGTGTCGCGGAAGCGAAAATTCAAGACATATTATCTTTCTGCCATGACCAGGCATGCGGTGGACATTTTTCAGGTCATTAAACCGCGGCAAAAGTCCTACAGTGCTGCTTCTATTGGCCCACAATTTTCAAAGACGAGTACAATCACTGTAAGACATGTACCCATTTCCAGACATTGGGCAACATGAGCCATCGTGATATGGTGCCTTTACAGCCAATTCTGGTATGCGAAATCTTTGACATATGGGGGATAGATTTTATGGGACCCTTCCCTATTTCGGACAACTTTGAGTACATTTTAGTCACTGTTGACTACGTGTCCAAATGGATTGAAGCTGTTCCGAACCGATCCAATGATCATAAAGTGATCAAATTGACTTATCAGAACATTTTCTCACGGTTCAGGATTCCACATGCTATAATTTTCGACGGAGGGACCCATTTCACTAACGCTCAGTTCAGGTCACTGATGACCAAATACGGGGTGTCACACTGAATCTCTACTCCTTACCACCCCCAAACTAGTGGTCTAGTTGAGCTATCAAATCGAGAGATCAAGAAAATCCTCTAGGTTGCTATTCGACCTGATAGGAAGGACTGGTCATCCTGGCTTTCGGAAGCTTTGTGGGCTTATAGAACTGCCCACAAAACCCAATTAGGTATGCCTCCATTCAAATTGGTGTACGGGAAGGCATGTCACCTCCTCGTCGAATTGGAGCACAAAGCCTATTGTGCAGTACGGAACTGCAACCTAGATCTTTCCAAGGCAGGAACCTATAGAAAGCTTCAAATGAGCGAGATCGATGAATTACGCCACAACACATATGAGAACTCGCGAATTTACAAAGAGCAGGTTAAGGCCTTTCACGACAAGCACATTTCAAGAAAGATCTTCCATCCTGGTCAAAAGGTCCTACTCTTTGATGCTAAGCTTAAATTGCTCTTGGGAAAGCTACGATCAAAATGGATCGGACCCTACCTAGTCCGATGAATATTTGGAAATGGAGCCATTGAGATCAGTCCACTCAGCCATGTTCTGAACCATTCGTCATGAACAGTCAGAGACACAAACCGTTCATTGACTTGACCGATACAAATTTGGCTGAGATATCCTTTACCGTCCATTCTCCCTAAGCTCATTACGCCCAGCCGATGGCATAAAACTCAGCACTTAACGAGAGGCAACCCGTCATTCTTGAAAAACCCGAAACCTTTCTTGACATTCCTATGTTAAATTCATATTGCACTTTAGGGTTCATCCATTAGAACAGCTGACTCCACCTCAGGTACCTATACTCGAGTCCAGAAATCATTTGCAACAGTCACCTCAACTCGTTCGCCCACCCAAAACCTGTTTTAATGAATGATCTAAGCTGAATTCAAGCCCACCTAATTTACAATGGGGACAATGCAAATCGTAGGCATGGGGGGTATGAAAGTGCAAAAACCATGAAAATTCATCTCACAATAAAAGGTTTCAACAAAAAATCACATATCACAAAAAGCAGCAAAAAAAATGAAATAATCTTGAAAAGGAACAAAAAACTACTGAGGGGAGAGAATTTTGTGGCCATACAAATCTTGAGGAGAAAATAAGGAGGAAAAGAGCAAAAATGTCAAAAAAGGAACACAAAATGAAAGAAAAAAAAAGATAGTTATTAGTAAGAAATTAAGGGATTAACTGAAGTTCTAGACCATATCAAGAAAAAAAAATTGCTAATGAGACAAAAAAGATATTAGTAGGAATGCTAATCTTAGGCCTCTTTGGCTAGACTCCTAGGCTTAAAAATTCAAGTATCTGCTAAAATCTGGATAGTCCTGTAGAGGTTGTGGAAAATGTGAAGCTTAGGGAGTATTCGGCCTCGTGAACTGACCTTTGGTTTGCGGGATTCGATAACCTAAGCACCCCAATCCACACATAGTCAGGTTCAGTGCGCATATATCAAAATCACGCAAAAGCGTTTAAATGTTCTGAAAAGGTTGTCTAGATTAGGAGCGGCCAATCAACACAAGTTGATTTGGTCGAGTTCCTGGCATGGAGAGGTGGGAAATTCCACTCGAAGATGCGTAATAACATATCGTCTCCTCGGTGCATGTCTCCTAGGCTATTTACATATCCTACATGGGACATGTAAGCACCCTGTGCTGGTTCAGATGCCATGGGTAGCACTATCACGAAATGTCGATTGCTAGGGTCTAGATTTAGCTACTGAACGCCATGGGTGGGATTATCTCGAAATCTCTAAAGCCAGGGTTCTGGGGTGATATAGACACATCTATTTAGGTTAAAATGAGTATTCATGCATGTTCCTAGGTTTAGATTTGCATTTCATGTTATAAATATTGCATAACATGCATCAATGTGCATTTAGAGTAGTTGTATATATTTCGGGTTAGTTAGGTTCTTTTTATGGTCAGGAGAGGAGAGGATTTATTTCAAAGCCTCGGATGGACGATCAAACCGTACGAATCTGATTAATACTACGATCGAAGTCTAACACCACTGAAATCATCCAGAATGGAGTCCTGTAACATCACATGAAGCCTGAGGAAGACCAACAGCTAGGGGGCAATGTGACATCCATATGGGTTTTGGATGGAAAATTCGACCATAAGGATGGATCCGGAGTGACGATCGCAGTCCGGCACCGTGAGAATCATCCCGATCTGAGCACTGTGGCACCCTCTACAAAAGAAAGGAGAATGGACGACCCAAGTGCCGCCACGTGACACCATCCAGGCCGCCCAACGCCAGCCAGTAGCAGCAGCACGCACGCACAATCGCAACCACGCGCAGCACATGCGCACAGCCACGGCCACACGCAGTACACCGTGCGCGGTAGCAGCGCAGCACATGCTGTGTGCGCGCGTAAGGTGCGGGGAGCAAGGGCGCATGAAGCGCGCAGCGGCAGCCGAGCACACCAGCGGGCCCAGTGCGAGCAAGGCAGGCACGAATCTTCAGCGATGCGCCTTTAGTGATGCTTGCAGCTGTCACTAATGGTCTACGCACTCTAGCAAGAGGATTTGATAGGCGGATCTTCAGCAACAGCTGCATCGATGTTTATGGATGTCACTAAAGGCCCGTGCGCGCCAACAAGAACAATTGAAGGGCGGATCTTCAGCGACAGCTGCAGTGACGTTTGTGGACGTCAGTAAAGACCCAGATACGATTTTTGCCTCTTCTCCACCACTATAAAAGGACCTACACCCCCTCCCTTCGAAGCCATCTCTACCTACTCTACTTCTACCTACTCCCAAGCTCTTACAAGCCTACCAACTCTCGCAAGGTGCTTATTAGTGTAATGAACCTCTGCCTCACCAAATACTCTTCCAACTTCCCATCTCCCTTCATAGGTCACCTTGGAGCCGTCCTCCCACCTCCATTCCGGTAGCAGATCAACTCCATCTTCTTACCTCCATTTCGGAGCTATACCGAAGATTTCCTCAACCCGACGTCCTCCACCATCTCACCTCCGTCGTCTCGCTCCTCACCTCCATCGTCTGAGCTTCCGCCAAGTGCCATCGTCTCGCCAAACAGCCGATTCGAGAGATTTCCTCTCACCTCCCACTCTTTTTGTGCTTTCATAGTAGATTGTAATAGACAATGGATTGATATATATACCATTTTCATTCCACATCTCTATCTTGTGAATCATTTGCTTGTCTTTTATTTCAAAAACACAAAAAAATAACAAAACCCCAAAATACTAAAAAGAAACGAATCGAAGCGCGATTTTCAAGTAATGTAAATGTTGCCTCCCTGTGTTCAACCCTGGACTCCCTTGGAGTTTCGGTATAAATTTTATTTGATCAACGTGTTTTGCAACTACGATGACAGGTTACTTGTAACCTCGATTTCTTACACGCGAAACACACGTGACCATTTTGGCGCTGTTGCCGGGGAGGCAATGGAATTTACTTTATTGTTTATTACGTTTCTTTGCATTTACATAGCACTAACCTTACTTATCTTTGATCTACTGTCCTGCAGGTACCCTAGCATGGAGATCCAAGTGCGGCTGACCGGAGTAAAGTGCGGGTAGAGTGTTTTGTAAGTGTCCCCCACACCACCCCCACCTTAGTTTTCATTCCATAACTGAATAAGTCAAACCCAAATCAACTTAGGTGCTTTTTATAAACCCTAGGATAGATTTGGTTCTTTGTTTGCCACCTCCACTCACCTCGCCATCTGCATAAATAAAAAAATAAAAATAAAAAAAAGTGTTATGTGATTGTGGGATTTTTTGAAAGCTACACACTTAACGCCCACAACTTCTTTTCCTAAGGTGCACAATTACTTTGATTCTACCACTTAACTGGGATCTGACCTGTGGACCCATTACACTTCAACTAAATACACATAAGTGAGTAGAAATCTAAATAGGTTAAGCATTCTTGTGTGCCTAAACTAAGTGGTGCAATAAGCCTATTGATTAAGCTGTTTGGGCCGCACCACTCAATCTAAAACTAATCCATGAAGTAACTTGCCACTTAGGGTTGATTCTTAGGGTTGAACCAGGCACTCCACATTATTTTTTATTTTTAAAAGAACATATCATCACCCGTGCTTTCAAAACTTGCAGTGTTCTACTAAACCTTGATTGAACCAACCTAAGAATTAAACCCTAAAAGCTACTAAACAAGGTTGAACCCTAAAAGACACATCATCAAATAACCTTGCTTGAGAACCCTAGTTGTGCATGCACACACATTTTAATTGATCATTAAGGGCACAACCCATCTAAAGGGCCCATCACATTCCTGAAGCACCATTGTCCCAAGCCTAACTAAAATTGATTAGACGTTGGCCCTAAGGATTGGTTCACTCGTCGGGATCCAAATTAAGATTGTTCATGATTAACCTGCTTATACTAGTCAATCTGATGTCTAGCTAGGGGAGTAGCATCAAACAACCAAGGCTGGGGGGTACACTAGGAACTGAAGGTGCAAGCCAAAGGAAGAACCTTCACCCCAGTCCCTCCTTCTAACTGGTTGGATTGCCTGGACATAAGTGGAGTAAATCGTCTATAATCTTAGGACGGATTCTGAGAGTCTGTAGACCTTTAGGCTACCCAAACTAAGGGTAGGCTTGTATTTTTGTATTGTAGGTCTCCTTTCTCTTCTGATTTCCCTTCTTACTTCACCATGTACCCTTCCACATCCTACACACATTTCACTTCCAATCCTCCTACCACCAATTATCCCCAAGGTGATTACTATCCCGACTTGACTTGTAATTACCCATCCACTAGCCAAGATGACTTTGATTGGGGATATGAATCCGAACCTCAAGGTCCAGGGCCTAACCCTAGACAAAAAGACTTTGATTATTATCCTTCCCAGAGATATAATGATTATGGATCTCCATCCTTTGATGACTAAACCAACCTGATCTACAATCCGGAAGGATATCATGATTATAACACCTACCCTCCCCAGTATTCCATCGAATATAGGTCACCACCATCCTTTGAATAACCTAGAATTACCTACTTTCTGGGAGGGACCTGAGAACCTCAACATCTTGGCTCCCCTAGATTTAACCTGAACCCACCCAAACCTGAACCGAACCAGTCAGTTCAGGTGAACCAGATCCAGGATAGGGTGTTGGCTAATTTGAGGAACACTATACAATCTTTAGAAGCTCAGCCAACACCATGCACTGAAGCACTAGAGCCTATGATTAAAATGATTGATGAACTTAATAGTTCTCTACTGGATTTGCTCCAAAGTGTTAGGGATAGGGACTTGGGTGAGTTTCTTCTTGGGAAATTGTCGAGGTTGAGGATGAAATTTGTGGTTGCACTAGTCAAATCTTGGCATGATTCTCAAGATGAACCCCCTTTCAAGAGAGCCAATGTCTGAACCCGCTCAAGCGCCTGTCAGGGGGGATACATTTTCTGAGACTGGGGATGACCAAGATGGGCTAGAGCAACCATTTGAGGATGAACCAATTGATTCACCTGATATCCCTGAGCCAAGGAGCGAGGAAAAATATGTCTCCACGGACCATGAAATGACATATGATTTTGAGACATATATAAATGAGGATCATGGATTCTTTGACTCAGAGGGTGAAGAATCTTTTGGTGAAGTCTCACTTGAACTTAAGGAAGAGGATTTTAGTGAGTCAAATGGGCTTGAGGAATCTGACAAACCAGTTCATAGCCAAATTATTGAAGATTTGGATTTGGTTGGGGTTAACTTGGAGGATCCGAATCTTGATGATTCAATCAGTGACCCCAGTCCTCATCTGCACCCTGAAGAGCTAACGTCTGAGATCTTTGTGCCCAAGTCAATCATGATTCAACCAGGATTTCTGGACTTGGGAGAATCATATGGGGTGAATAATATGTAAGAGGTCTCGAAGCCTGAGCCCTTGGTGTTGGAGGATAGAATTATTGAAATAAAGATTTGGGAGGCTAATTCTGAGGGAAGTTTGATTTTGGATCTAACGGTACCTATTGACCTAAAACCACCTACTTTCTACCAGGACCCTTACGATATCTTTCACATGCAACCCAAGCTCGAAATAATTGATTATTTTTCTAAGATAGATGTTAAGTGGACAACCACACCTATTGAACCATCTTTACCCATTGTCCGACACTTTGGTCTTGGGTTGCACACCACTAAACCGCAGGCCCAGCCCCGTAAACACAACAAACCTTCAGTTGTGGGTGATTTTCATCCAGAACCTGAGAACCACTCGACCCTGGGGCATGGGTCTGCACCATAATCTCATCCACGTCTGTGGACATCTTCTGCAAACGGGTTTCAGGATAAACCTTTTATTTTGATTCTGACCCGCACTTGTGAATTCTTAATTTCTTCTTTGTATGTATGTTATGCCTAGCTGAAGGCATTAAACTTAGCGCGTGTGTATACACTCTTCTCTCTGCAGAGCAGACCAGATTTTCACGACACTCAGGTGATGTTCTGTTTATTCTGCCATTTTCATGTCTTTATTTTTACAATGAGGACATTACATCATTTAGGCATGGGGGGGTGGATAATCAATTCCTGAAATCATTATGTTAACTCCATAGAATTTCTTTTAGTTTCTTTTAAAATTAAAAAAAAATTGAAAAATTGAAAAAAGATAAAAAAAGAAATTAGGAAAATAGAACTTAGGCATTTGGAAGTTATTAACTTTAGGAAATGATATGAGAGGACTTAAACTCCTAGACTCTTCAGATCTTAGGGCTTAATTAGCCCGGGTGTCCACTCGAATGTGGACTTAGTCTTGAGTCCTTGCCAATTAAAGTTTATTTTAATTCGGTAAATAATTTGGGATGATAAGTATGCGACTTATCAACCCTTCCTCTGATTTGGGGGGACTTTAAGCCTAAGCATCTACACACATTTTATTTGCACTAACTCACTTTCCGACGAATTTTACGGAAATTGGGTAGCTAATGTACCGACTTGGGTGGTATGGCTGGCAAGTTGTCGGTGGTAATAGCTCATCGGCCGATTGTCCAGAGCCCAGCCACAAGACCATTTTCGTTGTACTCCCTTTAGGTAAATCTTAGATTAGGGAAGCCACCTACTTAAAAAAAAAAAGGAAACACTCAAAAAGAAAAGAAAAAGAAAAGAAAAAGTGAAAATAAAAAATAAATAAATAAAACCACACTTCACCGCACGAGTATGGCTGGCATATTGTCGGTGGTAACAACTCATCAGCCGATTGTCCAGAACGTAGCACACAAAAAAAAGCACAATAATTCCCAAAACACTTAGGGAAGAAGCGAGGAAGTAGAATAAATCGGGGAGATATACACTGGGTTTGCCCTTATGTTGACCCCATCAATAAAAGAAGTAGGGAGAAAGCTACCGATCATAAAGATAAACCTTTAGGCATGGTCACCAATGGTCGTAGAAACCCGAAGTCTGTCTTAATGGTTGTTTTGTGAGTCTATCACTTTTTCACAAAGATGCTTAGTGCTTAGAGTCCTCTTCAAGCCTTGTGCGGGTTGGGTAGCCGTAAAAAGGTATCCTGGAACTCTCAAACTCCAAAAGTACAAAAAAAATTAGAAAAGAAGAAAAATAAATATATATATATCTTCCCTTCTCAAATATGGCGAGGACTTGGGCAAACTACGTTCTGGTAGACACTCGAGTACTGTTGAGTCTCCGTGGTTTAGGACCTTAGTTGAAATTTTCAATTGTTAATAAACGACTTAGGCCTAAGAGATCTAATCCTAATTTTGATTTTATACATAGCATGTAATTTAATTTTACTAGGGACTAGCAAAAGATAAGCATGGGGGTATGATATAGACACATCTATTTTGGTCAAAATGCCTATTCAAGAATGTTCCTAGGTTTAGATTTACATTTCATGTTATAAATATTGCATAACATGCACCATTATGCATTTAGAGTAATTGTATATATTTTGGGTTAATTAGGTTCTTTTTATGGTCAGGAGAGGAGAGGATTTATTTCAGGGACTCGGATGGACGATCAGACCGTACAGATCTGATTAATACAACGATCAGAGTCTAACGCCTCTGAAATTATCCACATCAGAGTCCCATAACATCACATGAAGCTCAAGGAAGATCAACAACCAGGGGGCAATGTGACATCCATACAGGTTTTGGATGGAAAATCCAACTGTATGGATGGATCCAGAGCGACGATCGCAGTCCGACATCGTAAGAATCATCCCGATCTAAGCACTGTGGCACCCTTTACAAAAGAAAGAAGAATGGATGGCCCAGGTGCCGCCACATGGCGCCATCTAGGCTGCCCAACGCCAGCCAGCAATAGTAGCACACGTGCACAGCCGCAACCGCACACAGCTGCGGCCGCACGCAGTGCACTGCGTGCAGCAGCAACGCAGCGCATACTGCGCGCGCGCGCAAGTAGCGAGGAGCAAGGGCGCGCGAACCGCGTAGCGCCAATGGAGTGAGCCAGCAGGACTGGTGCAAATCTTTAGCGATGCACCTTTAGTGACGCTTGCAGCTATCACTAATGGTCTGCACATGCCCGCGAGAGGATTTGATAGGTGGATCTTCAGCGACAGCTGCAGCAACATTTGTGGACGTCAGTAATGACCCATATACGATTTTTGTCTCTTCTCCACCACTATAAAAGGACCTACACCCCCTCCCTTCCAAGCCATCTTTACCTACTCTACTCCCACCTACTCCCAAGCTCTAACAAGCCTACCAACTCTCCATTAGAGCTTGTTCTCAAGCTCCCAAGGTGCCTATTAGTGTAGCGAACCTCTGCCTCACCAAATACTCTTTCAACTTCCCATCTCCCTTCATAGGTCACCTTAGAGCCATCCTCCCAACTCCATTCCGGTAGCAGATCAACTCCGTCTTCTCACCTCCATTTTGGAGCTACGCTGAAGCTTTCCTCAACCCAACGTCCTCCAGCATCTCACCTCCGTCGTCCCATTCCTCACCTTTTTTGTCCGAGCTTCCGGCAGGCGCCGTCGTCTCGCCGAACAGCCGATTCGGGAGATTTCCTTTCACCTCCCTCTCTTTTTATGCTTTCATAGTAGATTGTAATAGACATTGGATTGATATATATACCATTTTCGTTCCACATCTCTATCTTGTGAATCATTTGCTTGTCTTTTATTTCAAAAGCACAAAAAAATAACAAAATCCCAAAATACCAAAAAGAAACTAATCGAAGCGCGTTTTTCAAGTAAAGTAAACGTCGCCTCCCTGTGTTCGACCTGGGACTCCCCTGGAGTTTCGGTATAAATTGTATTTGATTGACGCATTTTGCAACTACGACGACAGGTTACTTGTAACCTCGATTTCTAACATGCGAAACACGCATGACCATTGGGGTTGCCATGGGTGGTGCTATCACGAAGCATCGATTGCTAGGGACCTTTCAAGGATTGATGATGGGGATGAGGAGTCCGATATAGACCATGTTGAGAAGCCAATCCGATGCTAGAAATAAAAAGAAAAGAGCGAGAAAACTCTCCAAACAAATAAATCCTCTGTCTCACTCTTACAAAAAAACTTACTTCAAACTGATCCGAGGTTAAAATACGTTTCAAGCACGGGTGCTTTAATTGCGGAGTCCAACAAACCTTAGGATAGTTCCTATGGGCCTTAAAAACCTTCACAGAAGATCGAGGCTAGAGTTGGTCAGGTCTGGATCTTGGTTGATACTTTGTACCTCTAGCCCTATTGTCGGCATTCTAACCTAATCAAAAAGAAAAGAAAAAGTACTCATCATAATCTCTGAACATCAAAGAATTAATGGTCTAGAGTAGAAGTTAAAACCTTAAAATTTTACTAAGGGACTAGAAAAAGCTAGGTTGGGGGTACGATGGGAATACCATCATGAGCCCTAACTAGCTCATTTTGGCCTAGAAAAGGGAATAAAAGCTCCTACATAACCAACTAAAGGTCCTAACCCAAGGAATAACCCTTCTAAAAGAAAAGTAAGAAATAAGGGGTAAAACTAAAATTTTACCATTGCAGTGCAACAACGGGATTACTCATGGACTAAACATAGGTCAAATGGTCTTAACAAGATAAAAAGTGGATTGGTTCAAACAGGAAAGGGTTTATGTGAAATCTGTGAATTAAATGACTTCTTGTAACCCTAAAACAGACACACTTAATTTAACAAGGTTCTAGTCAAGATAAAATTCACCTAAGCCCTCCAAAAATCATGGAAAATTATCGTCTAGTGTTTAGAACCTTCAATTTGGCCCTTAGAACCTAATTTGACCTAAATTGGGGTCTCAGTCAATTGTTTGCCCTAAATTGGGTTTTTTGCAAATTTCCTAGTCAAACGTGGTCAAAACTAACATCCAACTTCACCATTGGATTCCTTAGGTCCAAATTAGGTTTGTACCAAAATTTACACCTAAGGGGAATTCACCTTGACCTACTTCGCAAACAGGTCCAGCCCAATTACATTTCTACCCCTAACTTTTGAAAACCTTTACAGAAACCCCCTAACATCCTCGTCATTCTTTGAAATTAGGTCCCTCGACCATTACTGTGAAGGGAATCCTACTCTGGCAAGGATTTGAGGGAAAGAACTCCCTGATTCCTCAGAGAATCCCTTTCAAATTTGAAAGGGAGATTCTATAAGAAATCTCCTCTCATGTGAACCAAATTTGGTGCCCTAATTGTACCCAATCTCTCATGCGAATGCATGAGGGATTTGGGAATTTTTGACCTTCCATCTTCGGTGAGGTTGCTGTGATTGGAAGCTTGGCTTCCAACCACAAGACCCTCTGCCAGGGGCTATAAAAGGGTCCCCAGATCATTCCACAAAAGCTAAGCTTGAATTGGCCTGAGATACCCCCAATTTTCTCTCCTCCCCTCCGACCAAACACCCAACAAGCTCAGGAGACACTTTTCTCCCTCTCTCATCACCCTGCCATAATACCAGTGGCAGAGTTACCTTTATCTCCTTCGTCCATGTCACGCCACACTAGCCAACACTCCTACTACCCTCTCGTCGTCGCCATCCTCCTCTCACTAGGACTTTCATCTCCGACGATGGCAAATACGAGCTAGCCGCATCCTCTGCATCCCCCTTCATCTAACCACCCTCAGATAAGTTCTCTTTCTCTTCTCATCCTTTTTCTCTCATTTATTTCTGCTCTTACACCTCGACACTCACAAACCACCACCATCGTCTCCACCTCCAGTCAGACCACCGGCAAGGTGTTTTCGCCACTCCACAGACCCATCCACCTCACCAACCACCTCACGAACTCTGCCACACCTCACTGACCCTAAACCCTCTTTCCATTCATCATGACATGCCCCTAGAATGCCCCCCGAACACACCCACATCCGCACACACAAGGTGACCTAGGCACGCATGCTTAGGACACGCCATGCTGACCACTGTACCACCTTCATCGTGTCCAAGTGAAGCTCCCTACGTGCTTTGATGAGGCCGCAAGGCCGTTTTCTTGTTGATAGGGTTCAGGCCTTCACCGCCATTGACAGAGCATGAAGTAAGATCGAGAGCTTCATCCCAGGCTCCAGGTCCTAGGCTGTGTGGGTTTCCTTCGCTCACATCTCTAGCCCAGCTATTAGAGTCGATGACCACGTGTCCTCTGCAATTGGACGCGAACGTTTACTGCAGGTGCCTATGAGGAAGGAGGGACATTTAGTCCTACCTCGGAAGATCAGGAGCGGAAGTGGTGATATAAAGTGAGAAAGTGTTAGGGGCTTATCGCCTCCTGACCACGGGGTGAGGTCCCACTTGCCTACCACCTCGTTTGTGACCCTATGCCACGTAGACCTGGCTCTGATCCATATACCAGACTACCTTGTGCACTCCTTGCCCACCACGCATGTCGGTGGGCCTGGTCCCAGGCGTGCATACTCGACCTGATAATCCGAGAATGCTCTTGGAGAGCGAGCATAAGAGAGAAGGAAGAAAAGAGATCGCGCGGAGGGTAGGGGTAGGTTTTGCTCTAAGGAGAAAAATAGGAAGAAGAAGACAAGGGTGAAGCCAAGAAATAAGAAGGCAGAAGCTGTAGAGGAAGCTAAGGAAAGGAAGCTAAGGCAGAGGAGGTCAGAAATAGAAGGAAGGAGAAGAGCCAGAGAAGAAGAAAGAAGCCAAGGAAGAAGGTAGAGGCTGAGGATTGTAGAGTAAAGAAAGAAGAAATCAGAGAAGGGAAGAATAAGAAGGGCCAAGAAGAAAGAAGGCTATCAGCAAAAGAAAGAAAAGAAAGGAGAAGAAAGAGATCTGACAGAAGACAAAGAAGAGTAGCATAGTAGCACTTGATATTTAAGACGTCTAATTTTCAAAATCAGACACCCATATTATTTTTTGCGCTTCTATTTACATTGACATTGAATTTCTTGTATTATAATTTTGATTCTTCATTGCATATTATATCAAATTTGAAATTTGTGTTCTTAATTTTTAGACCCCAATTTGCTCCCTGTATTCGACCTTGGATTTACATTTTCAAGTAACAAAATTCATTTATTTTCAAAGCGATTTTGGCTATATTACAATGCTTTATTTTAAAACCCGATTTCACCTTGCAAACAGTTACTGCAAAGACCTTTCTTGTCACTAGTGGTTCCAAGTAGACAAGGACTTGACCTTTGCCCAATCTAGTTTCAAGTCCCCAAGTCTATTAGTCTTGCCTAGCACATGTCTACTCAGTTTTAGGCATGGGTTTGATGTGCTTTTGGAATATGATGGGCGTTAGGGGGTGTTTGCCCTTAAAATTTGATTTTGAAATGTGTGAAGTGCTCAGGGAAATAGCGTTCACAAGCAATTTCTTATGATGAAGTGAATTTTAAGATTCGAATGCTTGTGTTAATGAGTTTTAGGGTTCACTTGAGATAATATTTTCAATCAAGGTTTTTATGAGCCATGCAAGAGTTTTGCAAATTCCAATTTGTTTGATAGATTTTCATTAAATATGAAAATGCAGGTGTGCTCTATCCTTAATGTGGAACCCTAAGCACAGATAATTCTAGATGATTCTTTTAAGTTCAAAATCAGATCAATGGTGCAACCCAAGCAATGAAATCAATTGGTCTTCGTGCACCACTAACTAGGCACTTAGAAAATATTTTTTAGGAATTTTTAATGCACGTTTTCTATTTTTTTCTGATATAGTGTATTAAGGGTTTCGTAGTTTGTTTTGACCCCAAGTTGGTGATTGGATAATCATTCAACTAAACAAGTAAGAAATAATTTTTTCAGATTTTTTTCAATTCTTGATTATCCTAGAAATTCAATGCTTAAAATTTCAAGTCAATTAGATTAAATAAAATTTCTTATGATATTTTGAACTCTAAAAAAATAGGAACAATAAACATATTGATAACAGATTAGTACGCGAATTTTTAAAATTTCTATATAACTCTAATTTACCCAAAATTTAGATATGTTGTTTGTGACTTTGAAATCTAGGTCTAGCAACACATTGAGAATTTTTAGCTCTACCGATCTCCGAGAATTGAATTTTTAAGATAAAACTTTGTTTTAGCCCAAAAATCAAGAGGGAAATTTTTTTTATAATAATTAAGCAAATTCTAACTACTCCTAAGGTTCAAGTAAATACCTAATTTTTTTTAAAATCTAACTAATCTAACCTATGAGTACTTACCTTAGATTTGAACATGCAATTTCTTTGTTTGTTGCATCTTTCCCCTGGATTTCTGCACTTCCTGCACACGCAAATAGAAATGGCTAGAAATCTCAAATAAGCAGTATGAGGAAATGCTTCCAAATTATCCATTGCTTCCCTAGCAACGGTGCCAACATGTTCGGTGCATAAATCACATTTTAAAAGTTAATTAGTTGTAGTATAGTGTGAAAACATGTTGACAAAAAAATTTATAAAACCTGTGAGTTCTGGGTCATTCACAGGGAAGCAATCTCGATTTTTGCAAAAGCTTCTCAATAGAACTTGCTTTAAATAGATATTTATATATGTATATATGTATAAGAATTAGATATATGCATTCAAAAGATTAGAGTTTTATTGCAATTAAATAGAGTTTTCATAGTAAAGAATGCTACTAGAAATAAATAGATAGATAGATAGAGAGAGATTGAGAGAGAAAGTCGCAGAGAGATGACGCCACTTGTAGGATGCTTGCAGGAGATGTAGTAGCACCTCAGATCTAGAGCATCGGGATGAAGGTCAGAGCGGAGTTGCTGATGGATGGAGAGTTGCAGAGAAGGTGGAATAGTTCTATCTAGACTTGATAGGAGAGAGATACTTCAACTGGGGGCCCTGGCCTTCTTTTATAGCTTTTATGGAGGGCAAAAAGGGTATTTTAGCCCTTAATCTCATGTAGCAACACCTATTTCATATAATCCGTTGATCAGGAGATCAATAGATTAGATCTCACCTCAAAATTTGCCTCCATCGCTCTAATCGCTTCTCTGGCCGACACGTGATGCGCCCACATCCCTTAGATCATGATCTAATGGCCCCACTAGCACCTCGCATGCGCCAAACAGTTCCCCTATCTTCCTCATTCTCCCGCTCGCCTCTTTTCCGAGCTTAATCGTCAGCCGTCTGATCTCACGATCGGACGGCTCATGTGTGCACGCGACTTCCTGATTTTGTAAATCACATGAGATCACTCGTCCAGCTGTGGCGCACTCTGATCGTGCCACGTAGTCGTGTTCAAAGCGTAGATCGCAAAAAGGATGAGTGCATTGTAATATAGCATGAAATACGTCTTGTTGAATCTCTGAGCTACTACGCTAACGTGTTTGGTTTTGAAAAACCTGTCGTCGTAGTGTGAAAGTGAAGAACTCGTGGTCAACAAATAAAATTTATACTGGAATAGAAATCCCAGGTCGAACTCAGGGAGGCTATGTCGATGTATATTCGCAATTATATTTTTTTAGAATTTTTGTTGAAAAGTGAAGTGTTGTAATTACAATGAAGCCATATTAACAATCAGAATAAGAGAGACAAAGAGAGGGAAAACATGCATTCAATAATTCGAAATGTTTATAAAATAAAACCAGAGAAGAATTACACTAGAAAGCAAGAAATCAGCTACACTAGAAAGTAGGAAAATTCTACTCTAGAAAGCTGTAAAGAAGAATAGAAGAGAGAAGTTATCATCCTCAACGATTGCTTGGCGGACGAGTCGGACGAGACGTCGCCTGGATGAAGGAGGATGGAGTAGGAAGAAGGAGGTCGAAGCAGGAGGAATGAGAATGGGGTAGCACGTCGTCGTTGTCACGGGATCCACTTCTAAAATGAGAGCGAAAATTTGACCTTATCTCGCGAGGAGCATCCCAGGTGTGGGACAAGCTTCTCTTGAGCTTTGGAGAGGTAGAGGAGAGAAGGAAGGGATGAGAATTTCGTATGGAGGGGGTCTCCTTTTATAGTTGCAAGGAGTGAGGGCAATTTGGTCTTTTTAATTTCGAAATATTATATTAGGGGTCTTCAATGATGGATAAAACCATCACTAAAGCCCCAAGTGTGGGCAACGTGCATCGCCCGCTCGCCTTCTATGCATGCAATGTGTGCTCACACCGTCTAAATCTCGACCGTTCGATCATGAGATCGAATGGCTGGGAGCACTACTCGCCCGCCTCCTCATCACATGCTCACCGTGTGCGATCGCGCATGACACGCGGGCGTGCAATAGCGCATGGTCGGGATTGAGCGCCCGCAGTCACTCGATCGTGATCGAGCAATCGTGGAGCCCGCTTATGAGGAATTGAACGCACACCGCTGCATCGCGTAAGTGCGTTCGACCAATGCGCTACAAGTGCATTTGTTTCACGCTTACAAATCGTGCGCGTGCGATCAAGACTATTGGATTGAGATCCAACGGTCAAGGCAGCTCTTTCAGGTGCGGCTTTCGAGGATGGGCGCCGGTTGGGCACAATCTCAGCCGTTGGATCTTGATCCAACAATGGAGATTCGTGGGTGCTAGCATCCTCAGAAGTTGAGGGCGGTCGATTGGGCAGCCGAGATGCCACCACATGGCACCATCTTGGCCGTCCATCTTCTGGATGATGTAGATGGTGCCACGGATGTCGGATTGAGTCAATTTTCATGTCGTTAGGCTGCGATCGTCGATTCGAATCCCTTCGTGCGGTCGAATTTGTCATTTGAAGTGTGGATCCACACCATCTTGGCCCTTGATCTTTTAGGGTTCCCCGACCTCTATCTAATGCTACAGATGTCTGATTGGGGCGATCTTGAAGTCGTTGGACTCCAATCATCGCCCTGATCACATCTTTATGGTTGGATCTTCGATCCGAGACACTGATAAAAAGTTTTCCTTGTCCTTGAACATAAAATGAGACAATTAACCTCCATTTTATTCAAACAAATCTAAATGCAAAATGATGCATGTTATGCAATATTTATAGTATGCAATGCAATTCTATGCTTAAAAACATGCATAATAGACATCTTATGTAGTGTAAACATGTTTACATCACGTCTCAAGCAAATAAATTAAGGAAACTGGTGAGTCCCGATAGATCACAGGGAGGCAGAAAGCACTTTTGATTTCATGCGTTTATTCCAAATATAAGTACGATGTAATAGAAACAATCAATCACAATATCCACACGACAAAGAGATTGAATTTGATATACGCAAAAGAATGAAAACATGAATGTAAACAACCACTATGGTAACAAAAGGAGGGCACCACGGGTGGTCCATGGTGGCCTTTTACAGAGGTTAGGAAGAGGAGCAACGATTTGTTGGGGTGGCCCAACGGACGTTTTAGACGGAGGTGCAGACATGGAGGCAGAGAAGATGAGAAGAAGAAGAGAGAGGAGTTGTAGAAGGAGGAAGAAGAAGAAACTAAGGGAATGGCTTTCAAAGGGGTCCCTTAGAACTTTTATAGCTTTTGAGAAGGGCATTTAGGGTATTTAACCCCTTAATCCATGCAAAGGCTTCAGATTAGTCAACGATCCTGATTAAGCCTTCCAAATCCTTCTTCCAACCACTGTTTGATCTAGTGCTACCACGTGGCAGCCGTTGGAGTGTTGGATCAAGGTCAGGTAGCTCAGCTGCTTCCTCACTCACACGCTGCATTCCACGCTTCGCCACTCTCCCTGAAACCCACCCAATCGTCAACTGTTCGATCATAAGATCGAATGGTTCAGATTCATGCCTGCGCTACCCTTTGATCAGTGCCTCAACTACTAAAGCTTCTCAACCATCCGATCTCTCAATTTGATGGCTTGAAAAGCCTACGCTGTGCCCGCTGAGTCCTAAGCCGCTCATCATCGAGCGCGTCTACATCCGATTCTCCTACACCAACCATGCGTTTGCCGTCGATCCGCCCGATGAAGATCCTGCAATGGAATTTCACTTGCTGGCGGCTGACGACCAATCACGCTTTGAACTTGTGTCGCCCACTATCTGTTAAGAGCGCACTCCGCTGTACTGCGCGCGTGGATTGTTGCGGTTTCCTAAACCTGTGCAGCGGCCTTGGGTCGTTGGATGGGAATCCAATGGTCGAGATCTTGCCCTCACTTGACGAGATGGCTAGAGGTGGGTGACGTGGCTACATCGCGGCCATTAGATGATCATCCAACGGCCCACGACACTCCTTCCCAGATTAGGGCACAGTGAGGGGCGGCTGTGATGGCATCATGTGGTGCAATTGTAGCCATCCATCTTCTTCTTGTATCTGATGATGTAGGCCTCCAATTAAGTTGATTTTTGCACCATTGGATTGCGAACATAGATCCGGATCCATCCATGCGAATGGATTTGTCATCTGAGGTTTGGATAGTCTTCAATTTGTCCCTTGGCTCCTGCTTCTTCTACATCCTACCTAGGGTGCTACGGGAGTCTGATTGATGCGCTCTTGGAAGTGTTGGACTCCCTTCATCATTCCAAATAGATCCATAAGGTTGGATCGGTCATCTGCAGCCCTAGATTACCTACAATTATTAATGCCTCTCAAATAACACATTATTATGTATAAAACATATAAATCATCTAAGATGCAAAGTACAGTGTGTATGCATGTAGAATGCCCATGTTAAGCTAGGTTCTACCTTAATTGAGGTGAATTAGGGCCTATGATTGCTATACAATCATAGCCCCATGGCTAAATGTTGCTAGTCCCTAGCAAGTTCAAGACTAAATGTATTTTATCAAGAGTTTAACTAAAGGTTTATTTCTTTTTGTTTCATCCAAAATATCATAATCTAGAAAATCTTGAATATATAATATTATAGCTTTTGGAACGGATCCAAGTGAAGAGACAATACACATTTAAAGCTTGTACTTGACCCCTAGTAAAACTCTGTTGGGATAGGCAAACTACTTCTCTTGAGGACATAAACTATTCTATGATTTTAGCCCCGGCTTTTGGCTTAGGTAGAAGATGTCTGAGTTATCTGGATTTGTATTTGGTAGCTCACACTCTTCTGGTGCTACATAGAGACTAGTATTTCAGAATCTAGATTTTTAGATTATTGAATAAATCTTTGAGAAATGCTTGAAAACTATGCTCTCTTTAATCTTCTATACTTTTTCTCTTCTCTCTCTTTCTCTCTCTCTCTTTTTCTTTTTTTTTTCCTCCTAAGCTCACATCTTACCAGATTTGCAACTATATTTGGTGGTCTTACATGGCATTACTCTTTAATTAGGTTCTAATAAAATTATGACTAAGTTAGACTCCTCATCCCGTATTCAGTAGAATCAGAAATACATAAAAATAGGTTATGGTTGTATTTGGTGGTTTGTAGGGATGGTAGGTGTTTTTGCCTCAAAACAGTTTGACTTACATAACTCAAACTTCTTAAAATAACACATATATATATATACTGGCACAATGCTGTTACCAACATGACATAACACAACAATGTAACACAACATGCATACTTTTATTCATGTGACATTATTTGGGATTTTTGGGGATGACCAAGAGGATCTCGGGTGGTTTATTTGGTGGAAGTGCCTACTCTCAGCACCAAGTAGGGAATAGATAGGACTACTTATTTATAACCTTGACATCAGAACTCTCCTTCAGCTGAGGATTCCGTAGAGGACGGTCGTAACCATCCACCTCAATCCTAGTTTTATCAGAACCTGTTCTCTGTATTTTTGCCTTATTTGGTGGCTCTCGTACGAAATTTCTCACAAAATTAGTATGCAAGAATTGAGAGCGAAAACTATGCCCAATTCCAAGTATTATTCAATTATTAAAGATTAAAGATTCCTTACACTAGCCTTACAGCAGCAATAGACTCTATACTCTCATCTCACATATGTTTTGGTGGATCTACTAGAAGATGGTTCTCCTGACTCCCTAATTGTTGTGCAAGGGTTCAAGAGAAGAAGTAATGCTTCTTCTCAACAAACTAGAGATGTATATCGGTTTTCACATTGGATCCATTACAAATTCTATATGCAGATGTAAGGTTATACTGGATTCTAAGCTTAAGAATCTACTAAAGAATAAATATTTAATAAAACCTCTTGATAAAATGATCTAATCCCCCACTTGTTGGAAAAAAATTTTCAATTTTTATGGACTACTCCCCCATGCCTAAGTGTTTGCATGTCCTCATGCATGAATAAAAGAAATAAGACAGGGTGTTTGTGGATAGAAATCATCTGGTACTGCTTCTGAGTTGTCGTTCAGCTCATGCCAATACTGCAATGCCATACACAATATGAAAAAGAATATGCAAAATAATATGCGAAAATGAAATATGCTATGTATATATGTGCTGAGTTTAACACCCCCAGCTGGGCAACTCATCAGTCACACGTCCTCAAGAAGATGTATCATTTCGTCAGCAAGAGGAGGTTCCTAGGCAAAGAATGGTTTGAGGCACTGGGCATTAACCATAAAAACATGCCTAGATTTTAGGTCTCTAATTTGGACCTCCCCTTTAGGATACGGGTGTACCACCAGAAACGGTCCCGTCCATTTGGACTTGACCTTTCTAGCAAAGAATTTGAATCAGGAGTCAAACAACTAGACCTGCTGGTTAAGTGCGAACTCCTTCCTCTAGATGTGTTGAACATGGAAAGCCTTTGTCTTGACTTTATATATTTTTGCATTTTCATAAGCTTCACACCTAATCTCCTCTAACTCACTGAGCTGAAACTTCCTTTCATAACCTCCGACCTCGAGGTTAAAATTACATTTCTGCACTGCCTAAAAGGCACTATGCTCCAGCTCCACATGAAGGTGACAGGCCTTTCCATACACCATATGGTATGGCGACATTCCAAGCGGGGCCTTGTACATGGTCCGATATGCCCATAGTGCATCAATCAACCAATCGGACCAATCCTTCCTATCAGGTCTAACCTACTTTTGAAGGATAAGCTTGATTTGATGGTTTGATACTTCAGCCTGCCCATTGGTCTGTGGGTGATACGGGGTAGCAATGTGGTACTACACCTCGTATTTCTTCAGTAATGACCTGAAATGGGCATGGATGAAGTGACTTCCCCCATCGCTCATCAGGGCACGGAGAACTCTGAATCTCGCAAAAATGTATTCCTGGATGAAGGATAGAACAGTCTTATGATCAGCTCATCTTGTCGGGATAGCTTCTACCCACTTTGAGACAAAGTCTACAATGAGGAGTATGTACTCAAAGCCATGTGAGTTCAAGAAGGGGCCCATAAAGTTGATGCCCTAGACACTGAACACTTCTATGACAAGAATGGGTTGAATAGGCATCATGTCTCTCCAGGTCAAAGAACCGACCCCCTGGCATCGCTTACAGCACTTGTCAAACTAGTGTGTATCTCTGAAAATGGTTGGGCAGAAAAAATCTGACTGCAAAATCTTTGTAGTGGTCATTCGGCTTGAGAAATGACCTCCACAAGCATCGCTGTGGCAGAAGGATAGCACACTAGGGATTTTCGAATCAAGGATGCATCTACGGATGATCTGATCAGCCCTAATGCAAAAGAGTAGTGGGTCATCCCAAAAATAGAATTTAGCCTCTGATATAAATTTGAGTTTTTGATCCTTGGATAATCCTATAGGTAGCCTACCTACGATGAGATAGTTTGCTATATCAGCATACCAAGGAAACTCAATAGAGTTGATGGACAACAAAAACTCATCCGGAAATCAGTCTAATATCGGTAGGGAGTATGGAATGTAATCTAGGTCTAACCAAGAGAACTGATCCACCACAACATTATGGGCTTCAGCTTTGTCCCAAATTTCGACATCAAATTCCTACAAAAGAAGGATCCATCCGATAAGGTGAGGTTTAGCATCCTTCTTTGCCAACAAATGCCAAATGGCGGAATGGTTAGTGTAGATGGTAACCTTGTACCTGAGTAAGTACGACCTGAATTTCTCCAACCCGAATACCACAGCTAGAAATTCTTTCTCAGTAGCTGTATAGTTACATTGAGCCTCGTTCAGCATTTTGCTAGCATAGTATATTACAAATGGTTGGCATTCCCGACATTGGCCATGAACGGCTCTGACTGCAAAGTTGAAGGCACCACACATCATCTCAAGGCACCACATAGCGAAGTCGAGAGACCAATCGAGAGGTTGGAGAATAGGTGCACTTCAAACAGCGCTTCACAAGGTCTCAAAAAGCACTGAGAGACGAGGAGTCGAAATCAAAGGGAGTGTCGGTTACCAGAAGATTCGTTAATGGACAAGCAATTTTTGAGAAATCTCGAATGAATCTTCGATAAAATTTGACATGCCCTAAGAATGATCTAATTTTGCTAACCGAGCTAGGTGGAGGTAATCATGAAATGATTTCAGACATAGCTCGGTCGACCTCGAGTCCATTAGAGGAGATCCTGTTGATGAGTCACTTTCCTTAAGAACGATTCTCGCATAAAGAAATAAGTTGCCGAAGTAGAAATTGTGTTGCGGAAAACCAATCGTCAACAATTAAAGTTAACCACTCAAGGAGGAGCAGGTCGTGTCCACAGGGAGACAATGGCCTATTAAAACTTGCAAAGGTCAAAAATCGATGTTCACTATTAATTTCATCAAGAAATCGAGTGGAGCCGCTTCTCAATTGGGATAATAAGACAGGGTCATGCTGATTTTGCATTTACATTGAAATTTGAGGGTGTTCTCTTAAATGTGCCATAATAATTAAATAACAAAAGAAAAAATCAAAAGCTTGTAATGGCATATGAATGTAATAACTAATGCAATTTTTACTATGCAAAAATAGGGGATTTCTTCCCCATGACCGTGCTCGAGGAGGAGGGAATGGCCGGAGGTGTGAAGCTTGGAGGAGGATCTCTAGACTGAGGGCTCCACAATGGTGGTCACAGTGAAGTGCGAGGTGTTTTGTAGTCGAAGAGAGCATTTTTGATAGGAAAATGCATCATAGTATAGTGCACAATACGATCAAACAAAAAAATTTATAGAAAGATAGCGAGACTTTGAGTCATAGTCGTTTGTCTTTGGGAGGTGTTCATTCAAATCTGAAATCAATCTTTTATCACTCTACTTATTTAGAATCACACGCCAGTTTCAAATCTTCATATTAGAGTTTTGCCACTTATATTGTGAACTCTGATTACATGTGCATGTGTTAGATAGATAACGAAGGTGAAAGTATGAGTTTCGGTGTGCACAATTCTAGTTATGTGGTGGCTGTTTACGGAAAATGCATTTATAGTTAAATCTTCTATATTTTCCAGAACTGACATGTTTGTTGCAATATATATATAAATGAAGAGCTGGCAACTTGAATCACACGAAATAGATTGCAACCAATAAGCTCATGGTGATTTTCAACATGGAGATATGTAAAAAAATATAAATCTTTTATTCATTCATTCAGGAGGATGTTTGCAACATAGAATTTAGAGGAAAGCTTGTAAAGGAAAGCTTGAAAAACACAAACATAGCTAGCAAAAAATGATCGCATATAGGAATATATGGGGGGATTTTGCATGCATCATTGGGGGAGAATAAGAGCTACACTACTATGCAGTAAATGAAAGCAGTAAAACTATGAAGAGCTAAGCTACTAATCTAGCAGAAAAGAAGGGCATTCAGAGGTGGGCTCCGATGGCCTTTGAGTGGCTGAGAGTTGGAGGGGCGGCCAATGGTGCTTAGGCTGACCCTTGGAGAGAGGATGGAGAGATGATCTAGCATCCTGGCGTGGAGATGGTTGCTTCCATGGTGGTGCTCCTCGTGGAGGTGGAATGCATGTGAGGGTAGCTAACCTAGATGGATGAATGAATGCCAAGAATTGGATGGGTGCAAATTGCCAACCCTTAGGCCTTTTTATAGACCTAAGGGAGTCTCTCTAGAGAAGTGTGGAACTCTCTAGAGAGAGCCCCATAAGTGGCCAACCATGGTGAAGGAGAGGTAGTTCTTAGATCCATAAAAAGTGGATCTAAGAATTGAATGGCTCTTGGTTGCTAAATTTGGCAACCAATAGTGGCCAGTTTGAAGAGAGTTCTAGAGAACTCTAGATGGGTGTGTGTGCATGAATGGGTGTGTGTGTGTGAGTGTGTGGCCATGCGCTATTTGGCTAAGTGGTATAGGTTAGGTCCTAAGGGGTTTAGGTAGGTATAGGCCATAAATTAGGGTTGCAAACCCTAATTGCTAAGGAGGAATTGCAATTAAACTTAACACAAGTTTAATTGAATGAGTGTGAACCTAATTGAGGGTGAAATAACTCAATTAGGTTGGGCTTAGGTCAATTGGACTCTCACTGAGTCCAATTGGACTTGTGTGGGTTGAGATCTAAGATCAATTGGATCGTATGAGTCCAATTGACTTAGGTAATGGTATTTGACTATGATCTAAGTCAATTGGGTTTAGTGAGGACCTAATTGGGTCCTTAGAGAGGTCTAGAGGTGATGTACTAGGGTTAGGGTACCTTAATTTAGGTTTTTATGGGGTTGGAATTGAGTTTAGGTAGCTAGAGATTGAAGATCAAGGCTTGAATCTCAAAACATGAACTGGAGAACAGATCCAGACGTCCAAATATGGTATCAGATGTTTTATACTCAAAAATTAGATGTCAAAACTTGTTGTTTAGACATCCAATCACAGTCAAGAAGGATTCAAGGTTCTATCTTTGGTATTCTACAGAAATTGGACGTCTGACTAAGTGTCTGGACAACCAATAACACTGTAGAAGTGGGTTTAAGGTGTGCGGGGGTTGGCTAAGGGTTCTAAACATCCTATAATTCATTTGGACATCCAGATAAAAGTTGGAATTAGGGTTTTAAGGTTTCCTAAGGTGCAGTGACCTAATCTAAGGGTGGCTAAGGCTTGGGGAAGTCTCTAGGCTATCCTAGGGCTTGGATGGAGTTAAGTTCTTCACATTTTACTGCTTTATTCATACTTAACAGAGTAGCATACCTTAACTCCCTCAAATTTTTATCTACTACATCTAATCTAAGTCTTCTGCTCCAGCTCTACTGCAACACCCATTATTCTTGATCCAGCTTCAAATCCAGCTTCAGATACAGCTTATTACCTGTAATTGACATAATGCACCTAATCAGCACATTATAGCATTATTTTATGCATTGCTAAAAGAAAGCAGTAAAGATGCAAATAATGCTTATGCATGCATGAACTACCCTAACTTATGCTAAGTCCTAGCCTAATTTAGGTCAATTAATATGTATGATTGCTACGCAATCATACCCCTATGCCTAAATCTTGCTAGTCCCTCGCAAATGAAAGACTAAATTATTCATAGTAAGGGTACCTAAGGGATTGATTATTTTATCAAGTGTATGCATAGAGATTTTTCTCCTTTTTGTTTTCATCCTATGCTCTAGAAATCCAGACTATCGTGAAAGTGCAGCTATGTAGCTTTTGTAACGGATTCGAGTGAAAAACTAATACACCTCTAAAGCCTATACTTGACCCCTAGTAAAAATTCTAACAGGATAGGAAAACTTCTTCCCTCGGGGTATCCAAGATATTCTATGAATTTCACCCCGTCTTTAGGCTTAGGTAGAGAATCTCTGAGGGGAAACAATATATATTTGGTGGCTCACTCTCGACTGGTGCTACATAGAGATTAGTGATACAGAATCTAGATTCCCAGATTACTAAGTCAACTCAAAGAAAGACGAGAAAAACTATGCTCTTTTTTGATTCCTTTGTATTCATTCTCTCTTACAATTTTTCCTTTTCTTTTATTTTCTTTCTTTTTCTTGGAGCTCACAACCTCACCAGATTCACACATATGACCTGTATTTGGTGGTCTCACTTGGCATTAACACTTTAGCTGAGTTCTTATAACCCTAACACTAAGTCGGAATTCCTCAGCCAGTATTCGGGCAGTCAAAAACACAAGAAAGGTGGGTTAAGGCCATATTTGATGGATCTCAAATTTATTTGGTGGTATTGCCTCACTGCAACTGAAATAAACACTAAATATTCACTCCATTTTTTTCTTTGCTTTTTCTTCCTTTTCTAATTTTTTTTTCAATTCTTCTTTCTTTTCACCATTTTTTTTTCTTTTTTTCTTCAACATAACAGAACTAGCACACATTCATGAGCTTTTTTGAGGAGGCATTATTAGGGATTGGTGGTACTCAAGAGACATTGGGTGGCTTATTTGGTGGAAGTGCCTACTCACAGCACCTGGAGAAATGGATAGGATGGTGTATTTCTGTCCTTAACATCAAACCCTCCTTCAGTCGAGGATTCTATAAAGAATGATCGTAACCATCCACCTTAGCCCTATTTTTATGAAAACTTGCTCTCCACGTATTTGCCATATTTGGTGGCTCTCATAATTTGCACAAAAATGTATATGCAGTAACCGAGAGCAAAAACTATGTCTAATCTTTGAGTATCATTACCTAATTATCTTGGATTCTAGATTCCTTACACTAATCTTAGAGCACCAGTACACTCTACTCTCATCTCACACTATTTGGTGGATTTTTGGAAAAAAATCTACCTGACTCCCAAAACACTGTCCAGGGTTCAGGGGAAGAAGCACTACTTCTTCTCGATAGACTAAAGATGTTTATCAACCTTCACCGTGAATCCATTGCAAATTCTACGTGTGTTAAAAATTATACGGGATTCCAGATTATAGGAATCAACTAGAGGATAAAATCCCTAATGCATTCTCTTAATAAAATAATCTTATTCATGAATGCAATATGTATATATGCAATAAACAGGTAACCTTGCAAAATTTGTACTTCGTGAAATTCCCGTATCGGGTTACAATCAACTTGACCCTAAATTTAAAACATGTGGTGAGCGGGTGAGTTGGAAATGGTTGTTGTGGACGATTTCTAGCTCCAATGCAAGCATTGGAAGTGGAGTTGGTTGTTCTTTTATTTAGGGTCCTAAAGTACATTTGACACGAAGCTTCAAAGTTTTCCTAAATGTTGGCATAGAAATTTTTAGTTTTGTTGTATCTACCACCCCATGCCTAAGTTCTTGCATGTCCTCATGCATGAATATAAAAGAAAATAAATACAGCAGGGAGAGAATAGGTAGAAATCACCTATAATTGCTCCTAAAATTATACATTAAGCATTGGCCAACCTGACAATATGCAATATGCAGAAATAAAATATGCTAAAAGAAAAATATGTTATGTATGAAAATGGTTATGTATAGATGATGGTAGAATGTGAGGTAGATGCCGAGTTTAACGCCTCCAGCTGGGCGAGAATTCAATCACACATCCTCAATATGATGAACAATCTCGCCAGGTGGAGGAGGTTCTGGGGCAAAAAATGGCTTGAGGCACTGGCCATTTACAGTAGATATATGGCCAAATTTTAGGTCCCTGATCTGGACTACCCCATTAGGATATGGGTGAATCACAACATACGGGCCAGTCCATTTGGACTTGATCTTCCTTACGAAAAGGTTTAATCATGAATTGAACAACCAGACTTACTGGTTGGGTGTGAATGCTTTCCTCCGGATGTGGCGATCATGAAAGGCCTTGGTCTTATTGTTGTATATCAATGCATTCTCATAGACCTCCCACCGGATCTCTTCTAATTCGTTGAGCTAGAGTTTCCATTCTTGATGTCCTGCATCGAGGTCAAGGTTACATTTTCGCATCGCCCAAAAGGCATGGTGTTCTAGCTCTATAGGAAGGTGACAGGCCTTACCATATACCATACGATATGGTGACATTCCGAGTGGGGCCTTATATGCGATCTGATATGCCTAGAGTGCATAACTAATTTATCGGACTAGTCCTTCCTGTCTGGTCTAGCCATTTTCTGGAGAATCAGCTTGACCGACGGTTAGATACTTCAACCTACCCATTGGCCTGTGGGTGATACGGGGTGGCTATACGGTGATGTACCCTGTTTTTCTTTAATAATGACCTGAAGTGAGCGTGGATGAAGTGGCTTCCCCCATCACTAATCAGAGCGTGGGGTATTCCGAATCTCGTGAAGATGTACTACCGTACGAAGGAGATGATGGTCTTATGATCATCCCGTCTTGCTAGAATGGCCTCGACCCACTTCGAGACAAAGTCGACGACTAATAATATGCACTCGAAGCCATGCGAGTTCGGAAAAGGGCCCATAAAATCGATGCCCTAGACGTCGAACACTTCTACAACCATGATGGGCTGGAGTGGCATCATGTCTCTCTTGGTCATAGAATCGACCGACTGCATCGTTTGTAGTGTTGGGCGTATTCGTGTGTATCTCTAAAAATAGTTGGCTAGAAAAAATTACGACCGCAAATTTTTTGCAGTGGTTTTCCATCTCGAGAAGTGGCCACCACAAGCATCATTGTGGCAAAAAGATAACACACTAAGGAACTCAGAATCTAGGATGCATTTTCGAACAATCTGATCCGCTCCAATGCGAAAGAGTAGTGGGTCATCCTTGAGGTAGAATTTGTCCTCCACAGTAAATTTGAGTTTCTCGACCTTGGATAGGTTCACAAGAATCTTGCATGCGGTAAGATAGTTTACGATATCCGCATACTAGGGGAACTCAACAGAGTGAATTGCCAAAAGAGATTCATCCGAAAATTGCTCGTGGATAGGTAGGGAATAAGGAATGTGGCCTAAGTCCAGTCTGGATAGGTGATCCGCCATAACATTCTATTTTCCAACTTTGTCACGGATTTCAATATCAAATTCTTGCAATAGAAGGATCCATCTAATGGGCTGAGGTTTGGCATCCTTCTTTGCTAACAAATGCCGGAGGGTGGAGTGGTCAGTGAAGATGATGACTTTGGACCCTAATAAATATGATCTGAGTTTCTCCAACTAGAATACGACTGCTAGCAGTTCTTTTTCGGTGGCAATATAATTGCGCTGAGCCTCATTCAGCATCTTCGTAGCATAGTATATGACAAAAGGTTGTTTCTCTAGACGCTGGCCTAAAATAGCACCGATGGCAAAGTCAGAAATGTCGCACATCATCTCAAAATCAAGCGAGCAGTCGAGTGGTTGGAGAATCGGGGAATCAGAGATAGCGCTTCATAAAGTCTCAAAGGTGCTGAGACATGAGGTGTCAAATTCAAATGGGACATCGGCAACAAGGAGATTCGTCAAAGGTTGTGCAAGTTTTGAGAAATCATGTACAAATCTCTGATAGAAGCCGACGTGACCCAAGAATGATCTGATTTGATTGACCAAGCTAGGTGGCGATAAGTGGGAAATAATCTCCGATTTAGCTCAATCGTCCTTGAGTCCATTTTTAAAGATCCTGTGGCCAAGTACCATGCCATCCCTCACCATGAAATGGCTTCTCTCCCAAAATAGTACTAGGTTTAACTCAATACATTGTTTCAGGATCTTGGTGAGGTTATCAGGACAAGATGCGAAATCATCTCCAAAAATAGAGAAGTCATCCATGAATACCTCCACATAGTCCCCAATCATGTCAGAGAAGATGGCCATCATACAATGCTGAAATGTTATTGTTGCGTTGCAGAGGCCAAAGGGCATCTGCTTGAAAATGAATGTTCCAAAGGGGCATGTGAATGTGGTCTTGTCTTGATCTTCCAAGCTAATCGCTACTTGATTATGCCCGGAGTATCCATCCAGAAAGCAAAAGAAACTGTGTCTGGCTAACCATTCCAAGATCTGATCAATGAAAGGCAAAGGAAAGTTATCCTTCTAGGTAGCCATGTTCAGTCTCCTATATTCGATGCAGACTCGCCAAGATGTCGCAGTGTGAGTCGGAATGGATTCACCCTTATCATTTTTTGCTACGGTGAGTCCTGCTTTCTTGGGCACTATCTAGATCGGACTCAACCACTGGCTATCAGAGATTGGGTATACAATACCTGCATCCAGCCATTTGATGATCTCCTTCTTAACAACCTCTAGCATATTCGGGTTAAGCCATCTTTGAGGTTGTCAAGAAGGTTTCGCCCCATCATCCATGTAAATGTGATGAGTGCAATACGAGGGGCGAATATAGCGGAGATTAGCAATGCTCCACCCTATAGCAGCCCTATGGTCTTGTAGCGTAGAAATCAATTGATGCTCCTGTTCTTGGGTTAAGTGGGCTAGTAATGACTGGATATGTTTCACTTTCTCCCAAGAACACATACTTAAGTGAGTCAGGTAAGGGCTTCAATTCAATCATGGGTGGGTCAGAGTCAGAAATGGGAGTGGGAGGAGCAAACTCGAGGGTGGGAATCTGCTGATCGGTATGCATATGAATTCCCACTGATTTGCTTCCTGTGAAATAATCGGTTGTGACTGCGTTAACGGGAAACCCGTTAGCTGTGGTCACATCTTCTTGAAACATTAGGGGCTATTCAGTAGTGTGAGGATCAGGATAGCTAGATTCAGGGGTGCTATGGTTAGAAGCACACCCTAAACAGTCAGATCCTCGAAGAGATATTTGTAGTGAAGTGGTCTCAGTCCTGTGCGGATCGAGGTCTAAGAACCCTAATGGTGCAGATGAATGAGACATTGGGTTGTCACAAAGGAGCCCAATGTTACCACAGTATGCCAAATCTTCGTCTTCACCATCCTCCTTATGCGATCACAGTCAAAATCTCTTGATACCATGAATATGTCAAGTCGAAGTCACTCGTTACCTACGGCTATCTCCATACACCCGGATGCACAATCAATGTTTTCTTAGGCTGTCGCTAGAAATGGGCGACCCAAAATAATTGGTGCATCTCAAAGATTAGGAGGAAATTCCATATCGAGAACGAAAAAGTCTGTGGGAAAGCAGAACACGTGGACTTTTACGATCACATTCTCAACCACCCCCCTCGATGTTTTTACTCATCTATCAGCCAGCTGAATCGTGACCGAGGTGGGCTTTAACTCCCCAAATCGAAATCGATCAAATACGGCAGTGGGAGTTAGGTTGATGGACGAACCCAGATCAAGAAGGGCCCAATCAAATGGAGAATCCTGCAAGAAGCAGGATATGAGTGGGGTACTAGGGTCATTCATTTTCGACAGCAAGTCGGCTAGAATCACGGTGCTAGCTTCTTTTGACAGTACCTCCTGTTGTCCAATTCTAGGCTATCGCTTCGAGGTACAATAGTCCTTGAAGAACCTAGCGACAGCGAGGATATGATCAATTGCCTCGAGGAGAGGGACCTGAATTTGTACTTCCTTGAGCATTGACTTCAGGTCATCAAAATTCTGCGTGTCCTTCCGTACTACATTTCGTGTTAGAGCCTCGGGAAAAGGGACAGGAATCTCAGGGTCAAGTGGCCTCTTACCCTTATCTGCCATAGGTGGCTCCTGAGATGAAGGAGTCGAACCTGCCTGTGGCGAAGGGTGAGAAAAATCAAGACTCACCTGCCTATGTGGTGGGTCAAATGTCTTCCTTCCACTCCTCAAAGAGACAGCATTTGCATCGACTTGCTGTCCATGAGGTGGTGGGGGAGCGGAAAGGGCAGAGTATGCAGGGTTCTACATCAAAGGCGGTTGGCTTTAAGCATAACCAGGTGATGCAGGAGGCGCCTGTATTATGGCGTGTGCCTGTCCCTGTGTTACCTGAAACCTAGGTGGGGTGCTTTGGTTCTGCATATATCGAGGGTTCGGAACGGGTTAGGAGGGCAAGACTCCCTCAGTCCTATGCTCCTACAACAGCTAGTTTTGCATGTTCTGTATAGTCTGTATCTGGTCAGCCATCGCCTTCATTATCTGCAAGCTGTCCTATGTAGATTTCCTCATCAATTCTTGTAGCTCTTCTTTCAGTGCCTCCAAAGGGTCAGCCTGCTTTGGAGGGTGACTGGCAGCTTGGTGCCGTGGCTGGTATGTAGAACAGGGTTGCTGCTATTGAGATGGGAATGGCTACTGCCTAGGGTATGTGTTTTGCGCATTCCCATAATGCGTGGTCTGGTAGTGTGGATCTTGATGTGGTCTCTGTGAATTACCAGACCAAGAGAAGTTCGGATGCTGGTGCCAACCAGGGTTATACGTCTCTAAATATGGGTTATTACGGCCGTATCCTTGGATAGCACTGACATCCTCGTAGGCCGAAGATGTCTGAGATGTGTATCTGTCAAGGGGATACGTATTATATTCTATGGGTGGTGCGTAAACCTGGTTGTATGGTGCCAGATCGGTATTGTTTACGGGATCCTGATATGCAGGATCTCGTAAACAAGGAGAAGATGCTTCCTGAGTGAGTAGATTAACTCGAGCAGGCAGGGCTCTGAGTGCATAGGAGGGTCTTGGAGCGGTAGAGTTCATGTCAGATTGTCCCTAACTAATTTGGTCAATCTTTTTCTCAATCAGTTTTATTCTATCCAGCTACTTGACGATGATATCCATGTCGGCTCGAATAGACTCGGTGTGAGGCTCGTGGACACCAACCTGCTGCTGACCAGGCCGTTGGAACTGGTTCATGGATGCAACATTCATCGACTTCTTTACGAAAGATTCAAACAAATCAAATGCATTGTTCTCATCTTTCGCGAGGAAATTCCCGCCACTAGATGCATCGGCCAGATACCAATGTGTGTCATCCAGCCCATGGTAAAAGATCTGAGTTAGGTGGCATCTGGGTATACCATGGTGCAGGAATTTTCGGAGAAGGTCGTGAAATTGGTCCCAGGCTTCATGCAACTTCTCCCTGGCTCCTTGGGAGAAAGTCGTGATTGCATGCCTCGTCGCGTTTATTCAACCGATTGGGAAAAACTTTTGCAGGAATTCACATGGTAATTCTTGCCAGGTTCCAATTGGCTTCCCAATGGTATTGAACCAGTATGCAGCTTTGTCCCACAAAGAAAATGGGAAAAGCTTCATTAGAGCAATCCAAAGATCAATGTTCCTGGGTCGAATCATTTCTGCAAGTCGACTCAGGTCCTCTATGTGCTGGAACGGATCTTTGCTTGAGTTTCCATAGAAGTGAGTGCTGATCAAACCAATCACATTGGGCTTGAGCTCAAATGCATCTCCACCTGCGGGAATCCTGACTAAGGGTGCAACGATTGGTGTGGCCATATCATAGAAATCCCGCAGTTGTTGTCCTCGCGGTGGATGCTGCATTATGTCAAGCGTTGTCAAAATGCAGTCCATCTCTGCTGATGCCACTCCTCAGATTCAACCACCTGAGTTTCTAGATGGGCCATCGGGTCCAGATTATCAATGTCCTGACCCGATCTAGGTCCAGGCCCAAGATTAGCCATTGTGGCTATGGGAGTAGAAGTTGGGGGAGAAGATGGTCCTGGCAAGGTGACTTGCCTCCTTGGGAGTGGCTCCCAAGGTCCAACCAGTTGATGTCTAAGTGACCTCCTTCCTTGCATGCACCACCAAACCCCTATGTTGGTGTAACCAAGCCAGACAAGGCTAAGGCCCTGTCAATCAGATGGTCCTTATAAATCATATGATCAGATTTTTCATTTTAAGTTATAATTCGTGAAGAAAATTCGTCGTACAACTGACTAAAAGTGATTCCTGCCTCTTGGCTAACCCAGCCAAGAGGTTGAAACCACCTAGTAGTACGACAACGAATTTGGGTTTATTTCATGTCTTAGACTTGATTTTTAGCCCATTTTTCTTCAGTTGGGATTTTTGGTGAGTGGCCCACAAGGTGACCAAGCTCACCAGCTAAGTACAAGATTTGACTAAGTCTAAGTTAGCCAAATGTGGTGTCTAAAGTGTAAGCCTAGAGGTGTAACCTAGGGTTCATGCAATTCTAGGATTTTTTTTTATTCTTTTATTTTTTCTTCTTCAGTAGACCACAAAAATAAAAATAGTTTTTGACAAAAATTTGATTCTAATTAAATTGAATTTTGGCGGGTAGATTCTTTTTCCAATTATCTTTCTAGAAAATATTTTTTGTAATTTTTACTATTTCAATCAAATTTCTAGAAATTTTTCAATGTCAGGGGTCAGATCTGGAATTTTGACCCATGGTTGATTTTTCACTTTGAAACAGTATCAAATGACTTTAAAAAATTCAGCAAAAATATGGAAAATAAAGCCAATGTGATTAGCTTTCAAACCCCACCATTTTTAATCAAAACATATTCGTAGATTTCATGGATTTTTGAAATTTGAAAAATCTCAAATCTCGGTCAGTCTAACACCCTTGCAATTTGCGAATTTTTCAGAATTTTATGCTTGGAATTTTTTTGAAAGAATGGTACCATTTCAAAGATGGTTTGAAAATGAAGGTCTAGCCGAATTTCATACTTTTTTGCTGGTTAGTTTTTCGGCAATCGAATTTTTAAAACAGACTTTAAACCCCAGCCGAAAATCAAAGAATGGTGGAGAGGCTTTTAAAAGGTGTTTGAATTTGAAATTCAAGCTCTCCACCAAAATGCTTTTTTTAAAAAAAAACTTTTGCAAAATTTTTTTTTCAAAAGGATTTTTTTCAAAGGATTTTCAAAAAGAATTTTCTTTTTTTTGCGTTTTCAAACTAACCTAGGATTCAAAAAGAAACCTAATCTAGATTTTTTTTTATTTTCTTTCTTTTTCATGAAAATGAATAAGCTTCTTTTTTTTTCAAAAGAATTGCTGGAAGTAAATCTATCCTAGGGTTCAAAAGAAAACCTAGACTAAAGAGGGTGTCATGTGCACCTGGAAATCTTTTTCCACTCTCATTTTTGGTAGCTCACACCGAGTCTAGTTATACCATGATGGTAGCTCAGAATTTTTGCCATGGGCTAGATGACACACATCAATATCTGGCTGATGCATCTAGCGGCGAGGAGTTTCTCACAAAAGACAAGAACAGAGCATTTGAGCTATTCGAATCATTAGCGGAGAACTCGATGAATGCCACATCTATGAACCAGTTCCAGCATCCTGGTCAGCAGCGAGTTGGTGTCCACGAGGCTCACACCAAGTCTATTCGAGCTAACATGAATATCATCATCAAGCAGTTCGATAGAATAAACTTAATTGAGAAGAAGATTTACCAGATAAGTCAAGGTCAATCCGACTTGAGCTCTGCCATCGCAAGATCCTCCTATGCACCCTGAGCCCCACCTGCTCGAGTTAATTTACTCACTCGGGATGCATCTTCTCCGTATTTACGAGATCCCGCATATTAGGATCCCGTGAATAATCTAGATCTGGCAACTTTCGACCAGGGTTACGCATCATCCGCAGATTATAATGCGTATCCCCTTGACGGATATATGTCTTAGACATCTTCAGCCTACGAGGACGTCAGCGGTATCCAAGGATACGGGCGTAATAACCTGTACTGAGAGACATATAACCCTGGTTGGCGCCAGCATCTGAACTTCTCCTGGTTTAGTAATTCACAGAGACCACATCAAGATCCACACTACTAGACCAGGCAATACGGGAATGTGCATAAGACGTACCCTAGGCAGTAGCCATTCCCGCCTCAGCAGTAGCAACCTCGCTCATTATACAAGCCACTGCACCAAGCTGCCAACCACCCTCCAAGGTGGGCTGACCCTTTGGAGGCGTTGAAAGAGGAGCTGCAAGAATCGATGAGGAAGTCTACACATGATAACTTGCAGATTATGATGGCGATGGCTGATCAGATTCAGACCATACAGAGCACACAGAACCAGCTGTTGTAGGAGCATAGGACTCAAGGAGCCTTGCCCTCCCAACCTTTCTCTAATCCTCAATATGTGCAGAACTAGGGCGCCCTGCCCAGGTTTCAGGCACCGCAGGGACAGGCGCACGCCATACTACAGGCGCCTCCTACACCACCTAGTTACATGCAAGACCAGCCACCTTTGTAGAATCCCACGTATTCTGCCCCTTCCGCTCCTCCACCACCTCGTGGACAACAAGTCATTGCACACGCTGTTTCTTTGCGAAGCGGAAGGAAGACATTCGACCCACCACCTAGGCTGGTGGGTCCTAATTGTTCCCACCCTTCGCCACAGGTGAGTTTGACTCCGTCTTCATCATCTTAGGAGCCACCTGCAGTAGATAAGGGTAAGAGGCCATTTAACCCTGAGATTCCCATCCCTTTTCCTGAGGCTCTGACACGAAATGTTGTGCAGAAAATGACACGCGGAATTTCGAGGACCAGAAATCGATGTTTAAGGAAGTACATATTCAGGTCCCCCTCCTTGAGGCTAGCGATCACCTCACTGCTGTCGCTAGCTTCTTCAAGGACTACTATACCCCGAAGCGACAGCCGAGAATTGGACGACAGGCGGTACTGTCCAAAGAAGCTAGCAGTGTGATTCTAGCCGACTTGCCACCGATAAAAAAAGACCCTGGTACCCCACTCATATCCTGCTTCTTGCAGGATTCTACATTTGATTGGGTCCTTCAAGATTTGGGTTCATCCATCAACTTAACTCCCATCGCCGTATTTGATCAATTTCGATTTGGGGAGTTGAAACCCACTTCAGTTACGATTCAGCTGGATGACAGATCAGTCAAAACACCGACGGGGGTGGTTGAGAACGTGATCATGAAAGTCCGTGGGTTCTGCTTTCCTACAGATTTTTTCGTTCTGGATATGGAAGTTCCTCCTAATCTCCGAGATGCACCAATTATTTTGGGTCACCCATTTTTGGCGATAGCTCGAGCAAACATCAATTGTGCATCCAGGTGTATGAAGATTGCCCTAGGCAATGAGCGACTTCAACTAGACATATTCAGGGTAGCAAAGAACATCGACTATGATTGAATAGAGGAGGATGGTGAAGACAAAGATTCGACTTACTGTGGTAACATTGGGCTCCTTTGCGACGACCCAATGTCTCATTCGACTACACTATCAGGGTTCTCGGACCTCGATCCACACGGGAATGAAACCACTACATTACACATATCTCCCCGAGGATCTAACTGTTTAGGGTCTGCTTCTGACCTTAGCACCCCTGAATCCAGCTATCCTGATCCATATATTACTAAATCACCCCTATTATTGAAAGACGTGACTACAGCTAATGGGTTTCCCGTTAATGCAGTCGCAACCAATTTTACAGGTAGCGAATCAGCAAGAATTCACATGCACATGGATCAGCAGATTCCCTCCTTCGATTCTACTCCTCCCACTCTCATATCTGATTTTGACCCACCCATGATTGAATTGAAGCCCTTACCTGACTCACTCAAGTACGTGTTCTTAGGCAAAAGTGAGACATATCCAGTCATTATCAATGCCCACTTAACCCAAGAATAGGAGCATCAATTGATTTCTACGCTTCTAGATCATAGGGCTGCTATCGGGTGGAGTATTGCTGATCTCCATGGTATTCGCCCCTCATATTACACTCATCACATTTACACAGATGAGGGGGTGAAACCATCGAGACAACCTCAAAGATGGCTTAACTTGAATATGCTAGAGGTTGTTAAGAAGGAGATCATCAAATGGTTGGATGCAAGCATTGTATACCCAATCTCAGACAGCAGTGGGTGAGTCCGATTCAGATAGTGCCCAAGAAAGCAGGACTCACAGTCATGAAAAATGATAAGGGTGAATCCATCCTGACCCGCACTATGACATCTTGGCTGGTCTGCATTGACTACAGGAAACTGAACACGGCTACCCAGAAGGATCACTTTCCTTTTCCATTCATTGACTAGATCTTGGAACGGTTAACCGGACATAGTTTCTTCTGCTTTCTGGATGGATACTCCGGGTATAATTAGGTAGTGATTAGCCTGGAAGATCAGGACAGGACCACATTCACATGCCCCTTCAGAACATTCTCCTTCAAGAGGATGCCCTTTGGCCTCTGCAATGCACCAGTGACATTTCAGCATTGTATGATGGCTATCTTCTCCGACATGATTGGGGATTATGTGGAGGTATTCATGCATGACTTCTCTATCTTCGGAGATGATTTCGCATCTTGTCTTGATAACCTCACCAAGATCCTGAAATGGTGTATTGAGGTAAACCTAGTACTATCCTGGGAGAAAAGCCATTTCATGGTGAGGGATGGCATAGTATTGGGGCATAGGATCTCTAAAAATGGACTCGAGGTCGACCGGGCTAAATCAGAGATCATCTCCCACTTACCGCCACCTAGCTCGATCAAGCAGATTTGATCATTCTTGGGTCACGTCGGCTTTTATCGTAGATTTATACGCGATTTCTCAAAAATTACGCGGCCTTTGACGAATCTCCTTGTTACCGATGTCCCATTTGAATTTGATACCTCTTGTCTCAGCTCCTTCGAGAATTTGGGAAGCGCTGTTTCTGACTCCTCGATTCTCCAACCACTCGACTGGTCACTTGATTTCGAAATGATGTGTGACACTTCTGATTTTGCCGTCAGTGCTGTTTTAGGCCAGCGTCAGGTGAAACAACCCTTCGCCATATACTTTGCTAGCAAGAAGCTGAAAGGGGCTCAGCGTAATTACATTGTCACCGAAACGGAACTGCTAGAAGTAGTATTCGAGTTGGAGAAATTCAGATCATATTTATTAGGGTTCAAGGTCATCATCTTCACTGACCACTCTGCCCTCCGCCATTTGTTGACAAAGAAGGATGCCAAACCATGGCTCATTAGATGGATCCTTCTATTGCAGGAATTTGATATCGAAATCTGTGACAAAGCGGAAAACAAAATGTTGTGGTGGATCACCTATCCAGATTGGACCTAAACCACGTTCCTTATTCCCTACCTATCCATGAACAATTTCTGGATGAATCTCTTTTGGCAATTCATTCTGTCGAGTTCCCCTGGTATGCGGATTTCGTGAACTACCTTATTAGGGCTCACATTACGGATCCAGAATCACATTTTCTGGAGGATTCAATTCAATGCCCTAATTGTCAGTTACACCCCATTGAGCTTATCGATGATTCTATTTCTGAGATAATTAGACCCAAGTCAATTCTGATTTAGACACATCATTTAGACTTGGAGATTTCAGACGGGGTGATTAATATGCAAGAGGTCATGGAATTTAACATGCTGAATGAGGAGGATAGGAGCCGAGAAATTTTGATTTGGGGAGCAAGTTCCGGAGGAAGTAGAAGACTGAGTCGAAGGGTTCCTATTAAGCTGAAACCATCAAACTAGGACCCTTACGACATTTGTTCTAAGGATGTCGAACCCAAGCACACATTCAATGATTATCCTTTTGAGCTTGATTTTTCTGTAACCTGACTTTTTGGTCTTAGGTTGCATCCTCATGAATCGCAGGCCCAACCCCACTTGCATACTGATTTTAGGTTTTGGGTAATTTTTATCCAGAACCTTAGATATTCTCGATTATGGGGTATAGGACTGCACCACAATCTGGTTCACATCTGTGGACATCTGCTGGTAGGTCTGTGATTTCATCTTTTTATTCTGATTCTGACCTGTACCTGTGAATTCTTTATCTCTTCTTTGCATAGTGTGCCCAGCTGAAGGCACTAAATTCAGCACGTATACAGTTCTTTTTAATTTTTATCTCGGAGCGGACCTGACATTCACGCAATTCAGGTGCTTCCTACTCTCTTTTATGTCTTTTTAATACAGTGAGGACATTGCATTAGATAGGCATGGGGGGTGGATATTCATCTCTGAATTTATTCGTCAACTCCGTAGATTTGTTTTATTTTCTTTTATATAAAAAAAAAAATTGGAATTAGGAAAGAGAACTTGGGTTTAAGAAAATTTTCAATCCTAGGAAATACTACATTATGATCTGAACACAAAGACCCTTCAGGTCATTAGACTTAATCAGCCCGTGTATCCACAAAAATGTGGATTTGTTTTTCGAGTCCTTGCCAACCTGAATTCTATTTTAATTGGAGTAAATAAGTTTGGGTGATAAGTACACATCTTATCAATCCACCCTCTGATTTGAGGGAACTTTAAGACTAAAGCATCTACACACTATCTTGTCACTGACTCGTTGTTCGGTGGTTCTAATAGAAATTTGGTATCTAATGAGCCTTCTAGGGTGATATGGCTGGCAAGTTATCATGGGTAACAGCCTATAGGTAGATTGTCTAGAGCCCAGTCACAGGACCTTTCTCCTTTTGCAGCCTTTAGGTAAATCTTAGACTAGGGAAGCCACCTACTTAGAAGGAGAAAAAGAAAATAAAAAAAAGGAGAAAAAAAAGGAAACAAGCCACACTTCGTCGCACGAGTATGGCTGGCAAGTTGTCAGTGATAACAGCTCATCAACCGGTTCTCCAGAACCCAGCTCAATAAATGCACTGAAAAATCCCAAAACTCTTAGGAAGAAGCGGAGAAGTAAAATAAACCGGGCAGATATACACTGGATTCACCCTTGTGTTGACCTTGTAAAAATAAAAGTAGGGAGAAAGCTACCAATTGTGAAGATACATCTTTAGGCAGAATTCTCTTTTTAAGGTCACCTAGAGGCGTAGAAATCTAAAGTCCATTTTAACTGCCGGTCAACGACTCTATCACATTCACAATAAGATGCTTAGAACTTAGGATTCTCATCAAATCTTGGGTGAGTTGAATGGCTGTAGAAAGCCACTCTTAAACAATAAAACTTGAAAATTCAAAAGAAAAAAAATTAGAAAAGAGGAAAAAGTGAAAAATAAATTTTTCTTTGAATAAGGTGAGGGCTTGAGGCGGTCTGCATTTTGGCAGATACTCAGGCACTGTTGTGTCTTTGAAAGTTCAGATCCTAAGTAAACATTTTCTTAATGATTGAAAATAGCTCAAGCCCAAATAATCCAACCTAACTCTTTTATAAATAGCATATAGTTTTTGCTAGGGACTAGCAAAAGATTGGCACGGGGGTATGATGTAAGCATCTTTACACTACTTAAGATGTCTATTTATTCATGTTCTTAAGCATAGGATTGCATTGCATACTATAAATATTGCATAACATGCATCATCTTGCATTTAGATCAGTTTGAATAAAATGGAGGTTAATTATCTCCTTTTATGTTCATGGATAGGGAAAATTTTTATCAGGGCCTCGGATTGACAATCCAACCATACAAATGTGATCAGAGCGACGATTGGAGTTCAACGACTCCAAGATCGCCCTAATCAGACATTAATAGCATCAGATAGAGACTAGGGAACCCTAGAATATCAAGGGCTAAGATGCTGTGAATCCGCACTTCAAATGACAAATCGATTGCATGGATGGATTCGGATAGAAAATCGCAGCCTAACGACGCAAAAATCGACTCAATCCAACAACCGTGGCACCATCTATATCATCCAGAGGATGGACGGCCAAGATGGCGCCACGTGGTGCCATCTCGACCGCCCAAACTGGCCCAGCTGATATTGAAGACCACTGCACGTTAGATCTGGACCGCACGATCGCGATCCAACGGCTGTGGGCAGCCGCACACCAAACATCCGCGTGACCATTTCTCCCCCACTGTGCAGCGGGTGAACGCACTTACACGAGCGAGCGGCACGCATTCGAATCGCGATGAGTGGCTGTTGGGGCTTGGGAGAGCAGGATTCATGGCCGCTCGATCTCGATCGAGCGCTGTAGATGCTCGATCCATTTCATGCCGTATCGCACGCCTGCCCGTGATGTGGGATCGCACACGGGTGAGCACACAGCGGAGGCGGGCGAAGGCGTGAGATAAGTTGTCCGATCTCACGATTGGACGGTTGAGATCAGCAGTACGTGAACGTGCGTTACATGCACGAGCAGGCGAGTGGGCGTGCACGCTCTGCCCCACTATGCCCATGAAAAGGCTTTAGCAACGGTTTTATCCATCACTAATGACCCCTTATTTAATGTTTTGAGATTTAAATGACGAAATTGCCCTCACTCCTTGCAACTATAAAAGGAGACCCCCTCCACATAAAATTCTCATCCCTTCCTTCTCTTCTCTCCCTCTCCAAAGCTCAAGAGAAGCTTGTCCCACACCCGGGATGCTTCTCGCGAGATGAAGTCAAATTTTTGCCCTTTTGGAAGTGGATCCCACAATGATGATGATGTGCTGCCCTGTTCCCATTCTTCCCACTTCGTTCCCCTTCGTCCTGCTCCATCCTCCTTCGTCCAGGAATCATCCCGTCCAGCTTGTCCTCCAAGTGACCGTCGAGGAGGATATCTCTCTCCCCATTCTTTTTACTGCATTCTAGAATAGATTTACTGCTTTCTAATGCAATCATTTTCCCGCTTTCTAGTCATAATGTTTAGTGTAATGAACAATCCTTCTGATAATGAATTTCAAGTTCATTCTACATCTCTTTTTTATTTTTGTTTGTAATATTCTCTCTCTCTCTCATTCTCTCTCAGTCTTTCAATTAGTGTAAATAGATAGATAGTTTCTAGTCAATTAAATTACTTCATGACAAATAAAACAAATGCATGTTTTTAAATCAAACGTCCACCTCCCTGAGTTCGACCTGGGATTTCTATTCCGGTATAAATTTTATTTGTTGAACACAAGTTCTTCGCTTTCAAACTACAACGATAGGTATTCAAAACCAAACACACTAGCATAGCAACTCGAGCATTCAATAGTAGGATAAGGGGTTAAGGTGACTCTTGAAATGGAGGACTATGATGGGAGGATGGAGGTGGTTAGATGATCCTAGGGTTAAGGATGGTTGGGGCCACCTAAGGGGTGTAGTTATGGGTGGCCAAGGGGTAGTTAAAAGTGGTGCCAACCATGGAGAGGTGCCATGGGTTGGCACCAACTTTGAGTCTTCTAGAAGGTGGGATTATGTGGATGGTGGAGATGGGTTTAAGGGGAGATGTGTGGTGGACATGAAGGGGCTTTTTGGAGGGAAAAGTGGCACCAACAAGGGGGTAGTTAGGGTGGTTTTGGTGCCACTTTTTTTGGTGTCTTTTGGAGGTGGTCGGTAGGCTAGGTTGGCGCCAAGTAGGGTAAGCTTATGTGGAGCTTAGGTGGAGCTAATTGGTGTTGTTAGGTAGGTTTTTTGGGTGGTACAAGCCAAGGAAGCTAGAGCATAGCTAAGCTAAGCTAAGCTAAGCTAGCTTAGCTATTGGTGGAGTAGAGGAGGAGGTGTTGGAGCTAGGGTTTGGAGGGAGGAGCTGGATCTGAAGAATCTAGAGCTGAAGTGGAGCTGGCAGCTGCTGAAGAGGTCAACATGGGGATACTCTAGCTGGCTTAGCTTGCTAGTTCTTTACTAGCTACTAAGCCAAGATAAAGTGAGCTGGCTTTTGTTGAATGGAGCTGAGGTGAGCTGGGTCTGGTGCTCTCGGGGAGGATTGAGCTAGTTGAGATAGCTAAGGCAGCTTAGCTAAACCAACTTGAGCTAAGCTAAGTCCCCGGGAGCTGGACTTGAGCTTCTTGAGTTGGGATGAATTCTTCTTCAGCTGGCTGGAGTTAGGTAGAGCTGGATGTAGCTGGATCTGAGCTGGCTGAACTCCAGTCAACTCAACTAAGCAAGCTAGAGCTCCCTATGGACTAGTGGGAGCTAAAATGAGCTAGACTCAACTAGGTTGAGTTGGATCTGAGCTGACTTGAGCTAGGGTGAGCTAAGGTGAACTCTCTTGAGCTGCCATTCAGCTGAGATTAGATGAATGGTGCTAGGATGAGCTAACCCTTGTTCCAGTGAGCTAGGTTTCAGCTGTGATTAGTTGAGTTCCAACTAGTCTGAGCTCCTCCTTCGCCATTTATCTTCTTGAGTGCTAGGGTTTTAGGGATCTGTAAATCTGTTCATCCCTAACACTCACAAAAACACATTAAAACAACAAAAGAAAATGCAATGCATGCCTAACCTAGTTAATGCCTAAATGCATCCTAAAAGCCTGTTTGCGGAGCAAAACTATAAGAGCTAGGTTTGTTTCAAAGCATAAGAATGATGATAAGCTATTGTTTATCACACCCCCATGCTTATCATTTGCTAGTCTCTTAGCAAAACTTTAATTTTTTGGAAAACAGAATTTTTGGGAAATCTAATTTTTTTGACTTTCGACGAGAAAAAAACTAAGGGGCCTTGGTTGACCTAAACACAAGAGGTACAGGATTTGTTAAGGATAAACATCGAGATTCATTTTTGGATCCAACCATTAGACAAAACGGGATCAATATATCCTCCAGAAAATTCACAAATTTACCCCTTGTTATTTCAGATGACTTGAAATTTTTATTTTTAGGATTTTTCTGGCTCACGAATCTGATTCATAACTTGCAAAATCCTTTAAAACCTTGTGTCTGTGCTTGTGAAAAGCCAACATTTATAAGGGCATGTTAATTAATTTATTTATTTATTTATTTTCTCCCCCATGCTTATTTTTAGCTTAGTCTTTTACAATAGATGTGTCAGGATCATCATTCCCGTTACCAATCCTCGAGGGGGCTCTAGTGCCAATACTTTAGGATAGCACTATCCATGACACCACCCAGGAGCTCACAACCCCAAAACACAATGCGGTGTAAAGGGACACTCCAAGCAAACTCAAGCTCTTGCTCCAACACTATAGGTATAGGACCATCCAAGACACTTAAGCTGCTAAAATGCACTTTAATGCTCCATATAAAGATATGAAATAAAGATAAGGAGCAACGCCGAGGAGGTAACATGTTGACATCGCATCCTCAAAGGAGGCATTTTCCTCCTCGACGGTCGGAACTTAAACCAATGATATGCTTCAGACTTTTACTAAGTCCAAACAAGGGAGTTTTTCTAATTTTCAGTTGTTTTTAAGTGTTGGCTTGTGTGTGAAAATTGACACAAGAAGTTCCTCAAGACATGCAAGTTTTTGAATCAGAAACTAAGCCAAATACTTTCCTCATTACAAAATGGGATCAAGTCACCTAAACTATCATGAGTTGAGGAGGAATTTTTAAAGAAGGATATCTGATCTAGTCTAAAATAGACCTTGAAATTCTAATGATGAGATCCACATCCTCATCCCTAGTTTGTTGAAGATTAAATCCCATTGTACCAAAAGTGAGTTTTTAGACCTTAGTCCCGAGTTCAAAATTTTTATTTTTTTGGGTATGCAAGTAGGAAAGTAAAATAACTAAAGAAAAATGTATGTTTTTAGGTTTTGAAAATCCTAAATCGATCATCAAATTTTAAAAACACCCTCCCATGCTTAAGATATGCAATGTCCTCATGCATTAGGAGGGAAAAGGGATCACCTTAATGAAGAACGGTCGGTTTTAGGATGGTCAAAACCTGAAAGAAAAAGGAAAGCAAAAAAAGAAATGATGGGTTACCTCCCATCCAGTGCTATCTTTTATGCCATTCAGCTGGGCGTAGTGTGCATTAGTGATCAAGGGTGGCTGGCTCTATAAAATTAAAAGATTCAGATGGAAGATTAGGCGTATGATCAAAATAAGGCTTTAGCGTTGGCCATTGACTTGAAAGGTCAAATTAGTTTTTGGATCAAAAAGATCAACAGTGACATATGGATATGTTTTATGGACAATAAAGGGGCCAGTCTATTTAGATTTTAATTTGCCAAGAAAAAGACAATCTAGCATTGAAAAGCCAAATGCGTTGATTAACGTCAAAGTGTTTCCAAACAATATATTTATCGTGAAATTTCTTTGTTCGTTCTTTATAAATCCTTGCATTTTCATAGGAAAAATTAAGTAATTCTTCTAATTTAGTTAATTGTAATTTTCTATGGATACCGGCGTCAGATAAATCCATGTTGAGTTGTTTCATTGCCCAAAAAGCCCTATGTTCTAGTTCTACTAGGAGATGGCTTGCCTTCCCAAAAATCAGACGGAAGGGAGACATGCCAAGTGGGGTTTCAAAAGTGGTACGGTAGGCTCATAAAGTGTCATCCAATTTGGTGGACCAATTTTAACGGTCGGACCTAACCGTATTTTGTAAAATATTTTTAATTTCCCAGTTAGAAACTTTAGCCTGGCCATTTGTTTGGGGGTGATAAGGTGTGGAAATTTTATGATTCACCCCATATTTATAAAGAAGGTCAGAGAATTGTGAGTGGGTGAAATGTGAGCCTCTGTCACTGATAATGGCGTTTGGTATGCCGAATCTTGAGAAAATATTTTTCTTAAGAAATTCGACAACCACACGGTGATCACTAGTGCGGGTGGGTATTACTTCTATCCATTTTGAAACATGGTCGACTACGGCTAATATATATAAATACCCACCAGAGTTGATGAACGGTCCAACGTAGTCGATGCCCCAAACATCAAAAATTTCAACCTCTAAAATAGGATTAAGGGGCATCATATCCTTCTTAGTCATGTTGCCGATGCTCTAGCAATGCACACAGGACCGGATAAAGTCATGAGCATCTTTGTGCAAGCTGGGCTAATAAAATCCTGCATTAAGGATTTTAGCTGCAGTTTTCGTGCCCTAAAAATGTCCGCCACATGCCATTGAGTGACAATGTGTCAAAATATCATGGATTTCATAATCAGGTACACATCGTCGAATGACCTGATCGGCACAAATGTGGAAAAGGTCGGGCTCCTCCCAAAAATAATATTTAATATTGGCAAAGAACTTCTCCTGTTTTATTTTTGGCCAATCAGCGAGGATTCGTTATGTTGCTAAAATGTTTGCTATGGGTGCAAACCAAGGGAGGGTTGTAGCAACTAAATTGCTTTCATCAGGGAACTGATCAGGTGGGGTCATTATGTCATTTATCATAAGACGAGAGAGATGGTCGGCCACTACATTATGTGATCCTGCCTTATCCTTGATTTCCAGGTTAAATTCCTGGAGCAGTAGAATCCAACGGATAAGGTGGGGTTTTGCATCTTTCTTTGTCGGCAAATATTTAATTGCTGAGTGGTTGGCATATACAGTGACATGTGAATCCAACAGATAAGATGTAAATTATTCTAAGGCAAATACAATGGCAAGAAGTTCCTTTTCAGTGACCATGTAATTTCATTGTGCATCATCAAGAGTTTTGCTAGCATAATAGATCACAACGGGCTTCTTGCCAATTCTTTGCCCTAGAATGGCCCCTACAGCAAAATCTGAGGCATCTGTCATTAATTCAAAGGGACTATTCCAATCAGGTCCTTGCAAAATTGGTGCCTCAGTAACCTCTTTCTTCAACCTCAAAAAACTCTCCAGGCACTTATCATTAAAATCAAATGGCTGGTCTTTAGTGAGAAGTTGACTTAAGGGCTTGGAGATTTGGGAAAAATTTTGTATAAATCGACGATAGAAACCCACATGACACAAAAAGGATCTGATCTGTTTGATAGTAGTGGGCGGTGAGAGCTTAGATATGCATCTATTTTTGCTTTATCTACCATGATTCCTTATTTTGAAATAACATGGCCCAAGACAATACCTTCCTGGACCATGAAATGACTTTTTTCCCAACTGAGGACTAGATTGACTTCTATGCATTTTTGGAGAGTTCTTTCAAGGTTTTTGAGACAATGGTCAAAAGAATCTCCAAAAACAGAGAAGTCATCCATAAAGACTTCTAAACATTCACCTACCAGGTCCGAAAATATTGCAAGCATACACCTTTGAAAAGTCACAGGTGCATTGCAAAGACCGAAGGGCATTCTTCGGAAAGCAAAGGTTCCGAAGGGGCAGGTGAAAGTTGTTTTGTCCTAGTCCTTGGGATGAACCGCTACCTGATTATAGCCAGAATAACAGTCCAGAAAATAGTAAAAATCCCGTCCAGCTAACCGCTCCAAGATTTGATCAATAAAAGGGAGCGGGAAATGGTCCTTCTTGGTGGCAGTGTTTAATTTTCGGTAATCAATACACACGCGCCAAGAAGGGTGGTTTGAGTGGCTACATTCTCCCCATTATCATTAGTGACAACTGTTAGTTCAGCCTTTTTAGGCACAACTTATGTTGGACTAACCCAGGAGCTGTCAGAAATGGGGTAGATGATATCAGCGTCCAGCCACTTAATAATCTCCTTTTTTACCACCTCCTGCATAATAGGGTTCAGGCACCTTTGTGGTTGGCGGGAGGGGTGAGAATCGTCCTCTAAGTATAAACGATGTGTACAATAGGACAGATGAATACCCTTAAGATCACAAAGGGTCCAGCCAATAACTTTTCGATATTTACTCAAAACCTAGAGAAGTTTGTGCTCTTATGCCCTGGTAAGTCCAGAATTTATAATTAGGGGCAGGGTCTGATTAGGACCCAGGAAGACATATTTAAGGGAGACGGGCAAAGGTTTTAATTCCAATTGTGGGCTTGGCTTTGAAAGAGTTTCTACTTTGTGGGTTAGTGGTGAGGTGAGAGTGAAAGGGTCAGCTGGAAGGTTAGCTGGACATGTGGTTAGGGTGGAAGGGTGAGAAGTGGAGTGTTCAAGAACCGTATTGATGGTAAAATAGGAACCTAAATGGGAAATCTGCAAAGTTTCCTCCACAATGTTTTCTATTTCTGAATCTGAATCATTAAAGAAATTTGGTTCTTGGAGCCACCTAGAAGCTTGAAAAATGTCTAGGGTTACAGATTCACCGCCACACATGATCTTCATCTTTCTAGAATCACAGTCAATATTCATGCGGGCGGTGGCTAAGAATGGTCTTCCAAGAATAATGGGGGCAAACTTTAGTGCTTTTGGTACCTCTATGTCCAGGACAAAAAAGTCTACTACGAATAGACAATTTTTGACCCGGACAAGAACATCCTCAACAATTCCCCTTGGTTTATTTGTAGATTGATCGGCTAATTGGAGAGTAACCTCTATTGGCTTTAATTCACCGATCTTAAATTCCTCAAAAACAATTGTGAAGATAAGATTAATTGAGGCACCAAGATCCAACAAAGTGCGATCAAATGAGGTATCATTAATGATAACTTGAATTAGGGGGGTGCCGGGATCTTTTCTCTTAAGAGGCAGTCGACTCTACAGAACTGAGCTGACTGTCTCTAGAAGGATCACCTTTCCTAAATTTCGGGGCTGCATTTTTGGAGTACAAAAATCTTTTAGGAATTTTGCATAGGCAGGGATGTATTTAATGGCATCTAGGAGAGGGATATTAATTTCTACTTGCCCAAATAAATCCATTAATTCCTTCTCAATGGGCTCGAATTTCTTCTTTTTCTTATTTGAAGAGTGGAGGGCTTGTGGAAATGGAGCAGGGTTTCCCTATTTTGCGTTAATTGGTTCTTGAACAATATGAGAGGGAGATGGGGAAGAGTTAATCTGTGTTTCATTAAAGTGGGTTTCTTTAATAGGCAGGGGATTGTGAGTGGTTTTCCCATTCCACAAAGTAACTGCATTTGCAGTCTGGTTGTTTCTAGGATGAGGACGGGAAGCCTGACTGTTATTGAAACCCGACGGATGCTGAGGTGTTGGTTGAATGGGTTGACTAGGATATCCACCTTGGAACTGATTCCTTTGATTATTTGGGTTGGGCATGGGTTGGGAAGGTAAATTCTCAATAGGTCGATGATCAGGAGTAACCTTAACTTGGTGTTGCAAGTTGGTAATCATGTGGGTTGCTTCTGTCATTTCAGTCTGCATTCCTTGCAGAGTTTTCATGACCAGATTACTAATACTGTCCTTGGATGGTCCAGGTTGATACATAGGTTGCCCATAATTCCCAAAATAGTTTTCTTTGGGAAAAGGAACCGGGTTCAGGTCTTTTTAGGAGTGATTCGGGTTAGTCCTCCAGTTTTGATTGGAAGTATTGGGGGGGTTTCTAAATTGCTCCTGGGGAGCATAAATATTTTTCGAGGTGGGGTCAAAAATATTTTGATCAAAATTCCTAGTCAAATCTTGTGAGAAATCAGCAGATGTGGCATCAATGTTGTGTAGATTTTCTCTTCGGAGAATGTGTGGAGGGTTAGTGTGTGGAGAGTGAATATGTGGAGCTCGTTTATTTATGAGCTTTTCTTCCATTTTCTTTTGGTGAATTTGCACCTAGTCTAGTCATTGACCTAACATATATAGATCATCTTGAGTGACTGGAGTAGAGGTGGATTTGGAGTCAATTTCATGGACTCCGTGTTTGGGGTTTTGTGATCTGCCAAAAGTGTCCATTGAAGTCATGTTAAATGAGTTTTCACTCATTTCTTCAAAGAGGAGATAGGCACTTTTAGCGTCTTTGTTAAGAAAATTCCCCCACATGATGCATCCACAAATCATTTCAATTGATCTTCTAATCCATGATAGAAGATCTACACCAATTGCCATTGTGGAATTTAATGGTGGGGACAACTTCTTAGAAGTTCCTGAAATCTTTCCCAGGCTTCGTGGAGGGGTTCACCAATTTTCTGTTGAAAGGTCGTTATGGATCTTCTTAATACATTCGTTCGACCAATCAGAAAAAATTTTTTTAGAAAAGCACTTTTTAATTGGGGCCAGGTGGTAATAGGGCACCCAACCATTCTAAACCAATGAGACGCTTTGTCTTTAAGAGAGAGGAAAAAGTCTCATTAACCACATGTCTTCCTGCACATTGTGGGAACGAGTGGTTTGAGCAAGGACAGTTAATCCCTCGAGGTGACAAAAAGGGTCCTCTCTTGGAAGACCATGAAAATGTTTGATATGGTTTAGAATGGCTGGTTTGATCTCGAAATCCCCTTATGGTATGACCACCTCTGGTCTTTCCCCATAATTGGAAGGATTATAGAAATCCTTAAGAGGAATGACAGGCTGTTGACGGGGTGGTGGATTTTGTCCATGGTTAGCTGGGTTCATGACAGTCCTAGCTAAATCTTCTTGATTTTGTTCTAGTCAAACCAAATGGTCGACCATTATGCAAAGGGATTTTGATTTTGAGTTATAATTGGAGGGCCACTTGGCCCTGCTGGTATTTCTGGTTGCACCAAATTAGGAGGTGAGGGAGAGTGAAGTCAGCTTGTGTGTCGCCTGAGGGGTTAGAAGTGGAAGTAGAATTTTTTTGTCAGCTTCCTAGGTTTTCCATTTTTTTAGAAGAGGAGGGAGAAGAAAACAATGATTTTCTGCTGCGGGGGGAGAAATCAGATGGTCCCTCAAGGTGTGTTTTCTGGGATCGACGCCCGTGCATGCACTATTTTGGAAGAATTGGAGGGGAGGAGAAGAGAAAGAGATGAGAGAAAGTATGCAGTTCAAACAAACAAAGCTAGACCTAACTTAACTGCGACTCCCTAACAATAAACTTAAGACTTGGTCTACGTAGGAAATAAGTAATCAATAGTGAATACCCATTCTGTCAACAAATCTAGCAAAGTTGCTTAAGGGGAGGTTTGGGCCTAAACATTTCCCAGGGAAAACCCCAGGTGCTTGTCCAAACCCATGCTTGGTCGTTTGACATGGCCCCTCAGCTTGAACACCAAATGTAGATGACAAAATTGGTATTAACTGAAGAAAACTTAAGACCTATATAGCAAGCCTAAGTTGATGAAGCCTTAGGGGTCAAGTTGCTACGGATCTTAGTTTGATCTAGGATACTATAGTGTACATGGAATGTGGAGGGCGTTAATTGGGTTGTTGCCCTGTTATTTCAATTTTTTTGTGTGTGTGCAAGAATTGGAAAGTGGTTTCAATGCAAATCAGGTTGTCACAAAATTTTTTTGAATTTATGCTTTTTAGGATTCAATGTAATTGAATGTGTTTTAGGGTTACTCTTTTTAAATGTTCAAACAAGTTTGAAACTCCACAATCAAAGGAAAAACAAGTTGTATGGGTGATGGTATATTTCCTTTATATTGTGGGACTAAAAAGCAAGAAAGAAACCCTAATTGGATTTGAACCCTAATACAGAAAATTACTACCAATGAATTCGTTTTAGGCTTCCTGAATAGGTAGTGGTCCAAACAATGCAACCAACACCACTACCTTATGTAAAATAAAACAAGGATTCTAGAAAATATTTTTGTAAGATTTTAAGAATTTTTTTCATAATTTTTTTGAATTTTTATTTGTACTAGTGTCGAAGTCTAGAAGTGATACCTATGGGTATTTCGGACCTTTTAGTATTATCACTGACCTCAAAAAATTTTGGTGATTTTATATGATGTGTAAAATTTCATAAGGATTCTAGAAAGCTAAATTTCACAAAAATTGTACGAGCATAAAAATTCTAAAAATTTGCGGATAGTTGCAAAAAGGATGATTAGAGGGTGTGACCCCTCTACAGTCCATGAATTTTCAAAAATTAAATACAAAGGTAATTGATCTATAATTTGGAACAGATGTTCCAAACTCAATTTGGAATCATTGTATGAAATTTTATGATTTTTGGAGCCTTGTGGTGTTAGGAATTAATTTTTCAAGTCTGGACTGAAATTTGGACTCGAAAATCAGAACACCAATACTTGCAATGGAGTGGTGTTAATGAAACATTGAAGCATACAATGAATTTTTATGGGCACCAGTCCACTTAATTAAACTGTTTAGGGTCCTGAAAGCCAAGTTTAATATTTTTTTAGCAGTCTTTTATACTAAATGTGACAAGAAATGGGGGACCAACCTGAAATCTACGGGAAGAAAAGGAACTTTAAGCTTTCGCTTCTAACTTCCCGCTTTTCGCTCTAATTCCTCTACACATGAAAGAAAAGATAGAGAAGGGGATGAGATACACTTCAAGGAAGAGAAAAATGACTAATGTAAAGCTGTGCCTCCCCGGCAACGGTGCTAAAAAGTGATGCGAAATTTGGCATGATTTGTAAAAGCGGGTTTTTAATGTCGTTGTAACATGCAAATTCGCATATGCTTTTAAATTTGCATCCTAGATAGGGGAGTATCTAGGGTTGTCCAAGGAGGCAAAATTGCAACTCAATTCTCTTGCTTACAAAATAGATCTCAACTATCTTTTTTGGTATTTTAAATATGTAATTTTTTTTTTTTGGAAAGAAGAGGGCAAAATGTGAATTGTGGCGGAGAGTACTAACACCTATAATTACTTAATTAAGACTTAAGAGATAGATATATCCTCTCCCTAAGCTCACTGTAGGCAAGTGGAGGCCTAGAGTAATTAGGAAGAAGAGGTCAAACAAGTGCTAGAACAAAAACAACAATTGCAATAGAAAGTAAAAAGAAGGCAATTTGATTAACTAGAATTTATGTTCTTTTCAAGACAAGTAGAGGAATGCTTCTACTAGACATGAAAAAATCTAAAAGAAATAAAAGAAACACAAATCCTTTTGCAAAATTTGGTGAAGAAGGGAGTCTTCTAGTTCCAAGCCTAGCTACTCCTTGGCTTGAAAAGAGGGCCTCCTTCTCCTTCCTTGAGAGCTCCTCCAAGGTGGATGCTACCACCTTCAATGCTCTCATCCAATGGTGGGCGTGCACCACCCTCAAATTCTCCTCCATGGTGGAGTGGACCACCTTCAAGATCTCCTCCAAAGACCTTCCTTGCCTAGCTCCTCCTTTGGCTGGCGTGGGCTCAAGAGAGAAGGGAAGAGGGGAAGGGACCAAAGGGATAGAATATCCCCGTAATCTTCATCTTCTTCTCTCTTGGGTGTGGGCTCTAGGTAGAGTATGAGAGTGAATTTGCTAGCCAAGTATGGTTTGAATGGTGGTGGGTAGTGGTCTTCTTATAGGGTAGGATAAGGGGTTAAGGTGACTCTTGAAGTGGAGGGCTAAGATGGGAGGATGGAGGTGGTTAGATGATCCTAGGGTTGAGGACGGTTGGTGCCACCTAAGGGGTGTAGTTATGGGTGGCCAAGGGGTAGTTAAAAGTGGCGCCAACCATGGAGAGGTGCCATGGGTTGGCGCCAACTTTGAGGCTTCTAGAAGGTGGGATTATGTGGATGGTGGAGATGGGTTTAAGGGGAGATGTGTGGTGGAGATGAAGGGGTTTTTTGGAGGGAAAAGTGGCACCAACAAGGTGGTAGTTAGGGTGGTTTTCGTGCCACTTTTTTTGGCATCTTTTGGAGGTGGTGGGTAGGCTAGGTTGGCGCCAAGCAGGGTTAGCTTCTGTGGAGCTTAGGTGGAGCTAATTGGTAGAGTTGTTAGGTAGGGTTTTTGGGTGGTACAAGCCAAGGAAGCTGGAGCATAGCTAAGCTAAGCTAAGCAAGCTTAGCTAATGGTGGAGTAGAGGAGGAGGTGTTAGAGCTAGGGTTTGGAGGAAGGAGCTAGATCTGAAGAATCTAGAGCTGAAGTCGAGCTGGCAGCTGCTGTAGAGGTAAACATGGGGCTACTCTAGCTGGCTTAGCTTGCTAGTTCTTTGCTACCTATTAAGCCAGGCTAAAGTGAGCTGGCTTCTATTGAATCGAGCTAAGGTGAGCTGGGTCTGGTGCTCCCAGGGATGATTGAGCTGGTTAAGACAGCTAAGGTAGCTTAGCTCAACCAAGTTGAGCTAAGCTAAGTTCTCGGGAGCTGGACTTGATCTTCCTGAGCTGGGATGAATTCTTCTTCAGCTGGTGTATGGTCGAGCCGGATAGGTTGTTAATACGATGATTTTATCGTTGAAATGTGTATAGTGGTTAACCTAAGTCGAACCTAACCATATCTTTACAAAATTTTTTAACCTGGCCTATTTGATTTTATCTTGTCACTTTTAGGCCCAGGGTCGAACTCAGGAAAGTGGGGTTACATGTCTTGTTCCTACGCCTTTCCTACAACGAGTGTCTTCCGTTCATTTATTGTGTTTTTGGTGTTTTTCTTATTTAGATTTTTTTTTGGTAATCCTTGTCCTTGAGGCACACCCTCAAAATTGTGTCCTTGGCTTTGAGCCAAAATAGAGTTCCAAAACGAATCTTGCTATTCGCCAGATGGGGTACCTGCAAGTCAAAGATTATCTTTTCTCTTTTATATATATTTTTTTATCCTTTTACTAATAGAAAAGAAAAATAGAAATAAAGTAAATACAGTATATATTTATGTATATATTATGTATATAAAGGGGTGGGGGTGGAGGCGGCGATGGAGTGTAGCACTGTGTCGAGTTGGTCGTCGTCTAGAGAGACGCAACCAACAGGACTAGGTGCTGTGTGGAGTGTGGGATGGATGGTGGATGATGTATGTAACCACACTTTTTGTACGCATGTATCGGGGAATATCAGCAACTGGTGCAGATATTCCCGCGATACAGCGTATGGTAAATTATGTGAAAAAATATATATATATATATGTATATAAGTAAATATATCTATATTTATATATGCATAGTTATAAATGTATAGATATATATATATGTGTGTATGTATATATAATTATATAGAGGTATATATATATATGTATGTATCAGTATATAGTAATATATGTATATATATGTAGCTAACTATATATATATATGTATGTATATATAGTTATAGATATATATATGTATAGATGTATATATATATATATATATGTTATGTATGTATGTATATAATACTATATAGATGTATATATATATGTGTATATATATATATAATAATAATATATCAATATAGGTCTAGATATGTAGATATGTGCATATATGTATATGTAGTTATATAGATATATATATCTATATATGCATGTATATAAGTAGGTGTGTATATATGTGTGTATATATATATATATGTATGTATCTATACTTAGTTATATAGGTAATATATATATATATAGATATATGTATATTCATATATATGTTTATGTGTATAGATATATGTATATATGTAAGTATATATGTATATTTATATAAGTATATGTATATATATATATATAAGTATATGTATAAGCATATATATATATGTATCTATATTTATATATATATATATATGTATACTAATACATAAGTATATAGATACTACTATATGTATACTAATACATAAGTATATTGATACTACTATATGTATAAATATCAGTATATATATATATATATCTATATATGTATATATATATGTATATAAATATATATATATATGTATATATGTATCAATATATAAGTAGACGTATATATATGTTTATAGTATAGGTGTGTGTGTGTGTGAATGTGTGAGTGTAGGTGTGTGTGTGTGCGTCGGTGTAGAGTGTGAGAAAGTGTTGTGAGAGAGAGTGAGAGAGAGAGAGAGAGTGGGAGAGAGAGGGCAGGAGAGTGGGAGAGAGCGAGAGAGCGAACGCAGCCGCTTTGCAGGAGGCGAGTTAAGTCGTCTGCACGTGAAGGCCGTCGTCTGATAGTCTTCAACGCATGGGCACGTTTTCTCACAGAGGAGATCGCTGCGCTTGCCAGTTGCGAGCGCCGAGAACTCGCGACTGAGCGCGCGGGGCTGGAGGGCGAGGTGTCTGCAAGCGGGCGCGGAGGCTGGCATGGGGTAGGGAGGCGCTTGGCCGGCCACTGCAGAGGCGCGCAGCCGCCTGTTACGGGCGCGGAGGGAGTGTGTCAGAGCGAAGAAACGGAAGCGGGGAAGGCCTGCAGGCATGCACGGAGGGGCTGGGGCACTTGTAGACGCGTGCGGAAGCTGCTGGGGCTGCTGCTGAGCTGTGAAGCTTGAAGCTGCTCTAATGGCGAGAAGTTGCGGGAAAGGAGATGAAAATGAAAGAAGAGCCACCACACCCACCGGCTCTTTGAAGAGCTAGGCGGTGGTGGTCTCACTGTGGTGGTGTGCACCACAGTGAGCTCCTGCCCGCCGGGTATCTCCTTGAAGGAGGACTGGCGTATGGAGGGGAATGGAGGGGAGGACGGTGGTGGTGATGGAGCTGCTGGTGGTCTTTTCTTCTTGCTGCTGCAGCGACCAGCCCCTCAAGAGAAGACATGGCCTTATATAGAAGAGAAGGCATGGCTGCATGCTGCATGCGGGGAATGGGATGGAATGGCAGTCGCAGGGAATGGCATGGCAAGGAGAGGGCGCTACAGGGACGGGCTTGGCATGGCGCGAGGAAGAAAATTGCATGCAGCCGTAGGGAAAAATAGAAATCAAGTAGAAATAAAAATAGAGAAGGGAATTTTGTAAAGGTGCACTTAAGGAAAAATGTAATTTGTGAGGCCTTTTATTTCATTCTCTTCTCCTCTCAATTGAATGCATGAATGCAAGTATTTTTGCAAAATGCAACTATGGAATCCTAATATGCATAGGTAATGCTAGGAAATAGCACAAGAAGGCATTATTACAGGCATATTTTGCGGTACAATCATACCCCCATGCCTACCTTTTGCTAGTCCCTAGCAAAACAGTATTTAGAAATGATCTTAAGCTCAAGATTTTCTTCTGAGGTGATATAGGTGGGTTTATTGTCAGATATTGTGAGAACAATTGTAGATAAGACTACCAGTATTTTAAGTCTCACATGACAAAGATCATCTCTCGACTAACCAGGACTCTTGATATTTAATCCTTAAGTACGATTTCAAGAACCTAGGAGGTTTTTGCCATACTCGAGAGCTCAAGAAGTTATGGCTTATGCATAGTGAAGGATCATGACTGACCAGATGAACATTAAGACTCAAGCCCAGGGTTTCACAAATCTTTAAGTACAGGTTGGACCCAGTTTCAGCCTGGGTTTTCAGATTGACCCTTAAGAAGATTACGAAAAACTCAACTCCCATTTTCTGATTTTTGTGGCTCACAGGAAAACAAAGTATTTGTAACCTGCCCTGAAGAACTTCTTGTAGGGCGAAGACTTTATAGACATTTATGAGATATACTGACTCTTTTGCAACTTTTTTTTTTGAAACACATGTCAGAATATCTCTTACAACATTTTTCTTTTTGAAGGAGCACACTTTTTTTCTTTTTGGTGGGAGAGTTTCTTTTTGGTGGAAAGAGTTGCTCCTAAACACTAGACTAAAGCCTGGGATAAAAAGTCTACCTACGCGCATAGGTAAGGACTCCACCTTCCCTAATGAGCACTAGGGTTGGATCTTATGTTCACCTGGTCTTTCCTGGTATGTGTAGTGTGAACCAAGTTTACTTAAGCTCTCAAGTAAAAGCAAACCAACGGATCCTGTACTGGTATCTCAGGTACAAGAATACGTCCTTAGTGAGGAGAGATTCTGATCTATTTTGTCAATGCTTAAGTGAATTAAGCCGAGCCTGAGCGAATCAAGCTTCTGTGGCCTGGAAAGTCTTCAAAATAGAGGTTGAATATTCATAAACACTTATTGTATTTTTTGTTTCAGCTTTTAGATCATTACTAAACACCATTTATTTATATATATATATATTTTTTTTCTTTTTTTTTTCTTGCATATTTATAAATGGGTTGAAACTGTATGATACCATAAAATACCCAGATCCTATGGATGTCTATCGACACCCCCATGCCAAACAATGCTATGTCCTCATATGCATGCAAGGAAAGGCAAAGAAAGGACGAAAGATCGGGTAACGAGAGCTGAGGTTCAGGGTATACAGTAGGGTGGTAGGGTGGGTGGATGGTGGGTGGTGAAAGATCTGGCATTTTCTGGGACAAGAGTGTCCCAGGCAGAACCGAAAACAGGTCAGGAAGAAGAAGTTGGCCCTCAGATTGGCCAAGAAGAGGGGCTCTTTGGATAGATGGATCCAAAAGGGAATAGCCCCAGTGAGTAAGATGTGGGCTCAAGGTCCCAGTGTGGAGTTGCAAATCCGCCGGATTTGGCGAGAAAGAAAGGGCAATCCGGTCTTCTAGAGTGTGGATCGGCGGTGAGCAGCCTGGCGATGACTCAGACCACGAGATATGGGAAGCAAAGAAAACCTCGTCAGAAGTCTGGTCAGGAGAAGGTACAAGAATAGGGAGGGATTGGGGAACGTCCCAGTTTGTGTTGGTCAAGCAGTCGTCAGGTAATTCGTAGCAGTCTAAATCGGTCCCAATTAGTCCGATGCATGCACTGACGGTCATGTCCTCGTCAAACGTGTCATCCTTGATGCAATCGTAATCAACATAAGAGTGAGGTGATGCAGTGGGATTAGCCTGAAATCCTGATGGAATGCTCGGAGCTTGCAGAATTTGATGAACTTGTCCCTGAGAAGGTTGTACCTGTGGTTGCGGGCCACAGGGTACAAAGTTTCGCTGGTTTGGAACAGGTTGGGCAGGAGGAATGCCATGAGATCGAGTCGCCATGCATAGTCGAATGATCTCAGCATTCTGCTGTGCCAAATGGTGCTGAAGAGAGGTCATGTTCTCTTTATGGCGCTTTGACATTTCCGTCATCATTCGCATCAATTTATCAAGAGGCCTTGATGCGTGTTTGGCTTGCGGTACGCAAGGGCCTGATGGCGGATTTGCCATAGGATTAAACTGGGCCCTTGGGATGACAGGTGCGGACGGTCGCATTAGTCAACCCGCGAGATTTTGGCATTGCGGGCTGTTGGACCAAGTGAAGTTCGGATGATTGCGCCACCCTGGGTTATACATGGCAGAGAACGGGTTGTTCCCCAGGGCACAAGCATCTTCTATGCCAGAAGACGCGTCCACATGTAAGTATGCATCTGAGCACACGAAGGCTTGGTCCTCCATGTCGAAATACTGGCTCACAGAAGCCAGTTCCACATGATTTACCGAGTCGCTTGGTGCGACACTCAGTAAGGAAGGTCTTACAGGGTTTCTCGGGATAAGCCTGGTGTTGGAAGAATTGGAATTGTGATGAAGTGGTGAGGTGGGGGTGTTTGCCATGTGAAGTGCTTGGTTCAACCGGGTTTTATTGTTATAACGTTGTAGTATAGCCAGTTATTACCAACATTTCAAATATATAAATTTTTTACTCGGAAAATAAAAGAGTTCCCGAGGTCGAACTCAGGGAGCAAGTTGTATTCTAGAGATATACATGTTTCTTTTACAAAATAAAGAAAGAGAGAGGGAAAGAATTTGTTGTTCTCTTTGTTTTCTCCTCGTGATGTTCTTCTTTCTTTCTTTCTTCAGATCTCCTTCTTCTTCTTTGTTCTGCAGAGGTGATGCTCCTCTTTCTTTCCTCAGATCTCCTTCTTCTTCTTCCTTGGTTTCTGTCTTGGCCTCTCTTCTTCTTTGGCTCTGCTGTAATTCTTCTCTGCAGCCTTTCCTCTTCTTCTGCCTTGCTCAGCCTCTTCTTTAGAGTTTCTTCTTGCTTCTCCTCCCTGCGGCTAAGTGTCAGCTTCTTCTTTTCTTTTTCAGCCAGGGACGTCACCCCTCCTTCTTTCTTCTTTTCCCTTCAGGCCGTCGTCTGATTTCCAAATCAGACGACTTAAACTACCTGTTGCTACAGTCAGCTTCCTTCTTCTTCCGCGGGTCTTCTTCTTCGCCTGTGCCTGCACACTTCAGAGTTTTTCGTCAGAGGCAAAACCTACTCTACCCTCCCCCCCCCGCGTCTCTCTCTCTCTCTGAAACCACTCTTGGGAAAGCTCTCCCAGAGCTGCCGGGTAACCGGGTTCGGGTCAGGCCTGGGTCCAGGCCCACCGGCGTGCGTGGTGGGAGAGGAGTGCAGGTCAGTCTTAAGTCGGGTCGGGTCGGGTCAGGTCTGCGGGGCGTGAGCGCGGACGAGACCGGGTAACCGGGCGGGTGAAGGGGACCTCACCCCGTGTGCTGAGGCAGTAAGCCTCCAGCACTTTTGCATCTTATATCGCTGCGCCTCTTCAGGCTTTTCCGAGGTGGGACTAAATGTCCCACCTCAATTGCGCGCCTGCAGCGGGGAAATCAGCGGGAGATCGCGGCGTCACGCGAAGCCTTCTGCCTTAGCTGCGAGCCTGGTGTTTTGTCGGAACGCCTCGCAAGGCCTGGGAGTTGAATCTGGGCGTGGCGCTGAGCGTGGCGCGCCTATGGCTGCAGGCGGAAGCAGCTCCTTCTGCACGGCAATGGCGGCGGAGGTCGGGTGGCCTGTTCACAAGAAAACGGCCTCTCGGCCTAATCAGAAAGTGCCAGGAGCTTCGCCAGGGTGCGGCGAAGCTCGTGTGGGTGGTGGCGAGGCGCGGGGCGGCGTGCAAGGGCTGCCCTAGGTCGGACTGTGGGTCGGAGGATGGGTTTGTTGGGGGAAGCGTTACGGAGGTGTGGAGTGGCAGTGAAGGGGTGGGGGGTGCTCAGTGTGATGAGGCGGAGGTCCTGCGGTGGTCGGCGAGCCGTGTGGGTTGCTGAGGTGATGGGAGCGGCTCGCCGGAGGACGGCCGGAGGCGGAGAAGGTGAGGGTGAACAGGAGCGGTCGAGGGTTTAATCAAATAAAAGACAGTGAGGAAAAGAAAGAGGGGGAGATGGGGAGGAGTTCTGACCTATCTACGGAGACGAAAGGGGTCGGGGCAGGGCGACAGTCGTATCGACTGTCGCCGGAGAAGAAGATGCCCAGGGGAAAGGGCGGCGGCGAGCAGAGGGCTGGAGAGGCGCCAGCTAGGTACGACGTGGCGCAGGAAGAGCAGGGGAGGAGGTCTCTGCTGCTGGTATTGCGGCAGCGCGAAGAGGAGGAGGAGGAGGAACCGTCGGAGCTGGTGGGCGTCTGCCGGAGGGAGAGGAGAAGAAAGTTGGGGGTTTTCTCCGTCAGACCCGAGCTGCCCCGGTCGGTGGAGCGGCGGGGGGTATTTATAGGGATCAAACAGGGAGGAAGGCGGAGGGAGACGACGTGTCTCCCTCGCCGGAGGATGGCCGGAAACAAGAACCCATACCGTCCATGCGTTCGCACGGCCGGTATGGTGGGTTATAACGACCAGGGGGGTGTCCCTGCGACGGCTGACGACGCAGGGCACCCCCAGTTTAGTTGCCAGGTCCCCCCCCTCACCCTGCGCGGCGCCATGCTCCGCGCAAGGTCGCCGGAGCATGGTGCTGGCAGGTTTTGCAGGGGGGACCTGATCGCAAAGAACGAAGGAGAGTTAGGGGCCAAAATGCGAGGGTTCAAAAGTTGAGGGCCAAAGAGTAAATATATGAGGACCAAAGTGTAAAGTCGGTCAAGGAGGTTTCTTCTTAGGCTCAAGTTTTTATACATGACTAATTAGGACCTAAGGAATCTGATGGTGAATTTCATTTCTATATTAAACCTTGTTTGATCGGTCAATTTACGCAAAAACCCAAATTAAGTTATTAATTGGGCATGGTTCTCAATGTAGGTCAAAATGGGTTCTGAAGGCCAAATTGAAGGTTCTAAACCCTAGAGATTATTTTTCTATGAATTTTAGAGGGTTTATTCTATTTTTACTTTGCCTCGAACCTTGTGAATTGAAGTGGGTTATTTTAGGGTTACAGATTATCATTTAGTTTCTTGGAATTGCTGTAGCCCTTGCTAGATCATTTCATCCCACTTTTATTCTTATTAAGTTGCTTTGACCTGTGTTTGGGCCATGAATTACCCTGTATGCAGATTATACTGGTAAAATTGCATTTTTACCCCTTATGACTTGTTTTCTCCTTAAACTCAGAATTCTCTGAGTTAAGCCTTTCCTTGAGTTATGTAGGAGCTTTTATCCTTTGTATTGGGTCAAAATGAGCTAGTTATCGCTCATGATGAGGTTCTCATCACCATGTTTGTGGAGGAGGATGATTCGGCTTATTTTCTGGATTTAGTAGTCAATTCAAACAGTTCAGGGTTTTGTGACCTTCTCCCAAACATGCACTACCACAGGAAAAGTTGGGGAGATGAGAAGGGGAAAAGAGATGAGAGAAATGACATCGCAAAGGTACACTTGATTACAAATCAATACAATCAAGTTCCTAACCTCTACAGTGTGCCCTTAGAACTAAAGATCTAAGTTACCTACTATCACGAACTACGGAACTGAATGCGAGCACCGCGGAACCACCGAGCCAGATTGATGTAAACACATTTACACTACTTAAAATGTCTATATATGCATGTTCTTAAGCATAGGATTGCATTTCATAATATAAATATTGCATAACACGCATCATCTTGCATTTTGAGTAGTTTGAATAAAATGGAGGTTAATTGTCTCCTTTTATGTGCTTGGACAGGGCAAACATTTTATCGGGGCCTCGGATCAATGATCCAACCGTATGGATGTGATCAGGGCGACGATTGGAGTTCAACGACTCCAAGATCGCCCTAATCAGGCATCCGTAGCATCAGATAGAGATCGGGGAACCCTAGAAGATCAAGGGCCAGGATGGTGTAAATCCACACTTCAGATGACAAATCCGACCGCACGGATGAATTCGGATCGACGATCGCAGCCCAACGACACAAAAATCGAGTCAATCCAACATCCGTGGCACCATCTACAACTTCCAGAAGATGGACGGCCAAGATGGTGCCACGTGGTGCCATCTCAGCAGCCCAAACAGCCGCATGCATCTTGTGAAGACCGTGCACCCGTCTCCTCTCCGCCATTGGATCTCGATCCAACGGCTGTGGCCGCCCGGAGCTTAAAACATGCGCTCGACCATCCGCGCCCCGCAGTGCAACGGTCGAGCGCGCTTACGCGAGCGCGGGGCGCGAGTTCGAGCCGCGGAGAGGGAGCAGAAGGCGTGATTGAGTGGGCGCGGATGAGCGTCAGATGGAGATCCAACGGCCGCGCACGCTCAATCAGGACGACACGCAATTGGACGCCCGCGTGGACGCGCGATCGGACGTGCAAGCGGGCGGGCGTCAGCGGTGAAGGCGCGATTTTAAGCCGTCCGATCTCGCTATCGGACGGCTGAAAATCAATAGAAGCGCGTAGGAGTTACACGCGCGGGCGACAGAGCGGGCGCGCGTGGGAGCGGAAGTGACGCGCGCGCTGGGGGCTTTAGCGACGGTTTCATCCGTCACTAAAGACCCGTCATTTATTGTTTTGAAGTTGTAATGTCCATTTTTCCCCCACTCCTTGCAACTATAAAAGGAGACTCCCTCCATATGAAATTCTCAACCCTTCCTTCTCCTCTCTACCTCTCCAAAGCTCAAGAGAAGCTTGTCCCACACCCGGGATGCTCCTTACGAGATAAAGTCTAAATTTTCGTCCTCCTTCGGAAGTGGATCCCGCGACGATGACGGCGTGCTGCTCCGTTCCCGCTCTTCTGCTTCGTCCTCCCTCGTCTTGCTCCGTTCTCGTTCGTCCAGACGTCGTCTCGTTCGGCTCGTCCTCCAAGCGACCGTCGAGGAGGATAACTTCTCTCTCCCATTCTTATTTACAGCTTTTCTAGTGTAGAATTTTCCTGCTTTATAGTGTAATTGATTTCCCACTTTCTAGTGTAACTTTCATTTCGTTTGCTTGTATAAACAATTGAAATATTGAATGCATGTTCTCTTTCTCTCTCTCTCTCTCTCTTAGTTTGATAGCTCCATTGTAATTATTTCGCCTTGTTTATCAAAAATCCTAAAAAAAACATAATTGCGAATATAGATCAACATAGCCTCCCTGAGTTCGACCCGGAATTCTTTTTCGGTATAAATCTTATTTGTTGAACACGAATTCTTCGCTTTCGAACTACAATGACAGGTTTTTCCAAAACCAAACACGTTAGCGTAGATTCGTAATTGTTCAACATTTTGGCGCCGTTGCCGGGGAGGCAACGATTTCCGATCTTTTCTTTGCATTTCTTGCACTTTATTTGTTTTCTAACTAGCTTTCTCTTGTGTCTATTATTTTGCAGAGACCTCCATCAAGGAATCAACAAGCGGTAGACTGGAGTAAAGTGCAGTTGAAGACAACTGTAAGTGCTCACCCATTCTTTCCCCCTCCATAGATTTCATTCGCCACATTAAATCCAAATTCCAATTAACCTAGGTGTTTGCATAAATCCTAGGAATAGTTTGGTTGTTTGGATTTCTACTCACACTCATTTCACCCTCATTCATAAAAAAAAAATAATAATAACAAAAAGATAATTTTGTGGGGTAACTTTCAACAAACACACAACACACACCCACATTCAAGGCACTTGATTAACTTGATTTGTTTTCTACTCAACCGGGTTCTGATCTGTGGAACCGGTACACACAGAGCAACACATAACAGTGTAGAAATCATTCTAGGTTAACCATCTTTGAGTGCCTAACTTAGTGGTGCAATTCTGGCCAATTGTTTGAGTTGTTTGGGCCACACCACTTTATTTAAAACCAACTCATCAAGTAGCTCCTCCTTAGGGTTTTCAATCTAGGTATATTCCAGGCACTCCACTTTCTTTCTGATTTTAAAGGAAAACTATCTTCACCCGTGTTTTACAACTTGGTTTGCCTAGAAATTTGATTGCAATTCACCTAATTTGAAACCCTAAAAGCTACTTAAGCAGGATTTGAACATTAAAATTCACACATTATAAATAGTCTTGCTTGAAAACCCTGGTTGTGCATGCACTTACACAAATTTCAATCAATCATTACGGGCACAACCCATTGTAAGGGCCCATCACATTCCATAAGCACCACAATCCCAGGCCGTAATAAAATTGAGTAGACGTTGGCCCTAAGGTTTGATTCACTCTTCAAGGCTTAGTCTAAGATTGTTTTTGATTAACCTACTTGTACTGATTAATCTGATGTCTAGCTAGGGGAGTAGCGTCAAACGACCGCGGCTGGGGGGTACAGTAGGAACTGGAGGAGAAAGCCAAAGGAAGAACCTTCTCCCCAGTCCCTCCTTCTAACTGGTTGGATTATACAGACGCAAGTAGAGTAAATCAGTTACAGTCTTAAGGCTGGTGTTGGGAGTTAGTAGATCCTTAGGCTACCCCACTTAAGGACAGCCTTGTTTTGTTGTGCTGCAGGGTCCCTATCCCCGGTCCTTCCGACCTACTCCTAGTTTATGCTGGGAAGACGGTCATTGAATCCCCGATTGGAAGGACCATTAGAACATTCTCGGAGGTGCAAGTTAGATTTTGGTCAATTTGATCCCGTGGCCGAACAACAGCCTCCTCTGCCTGGAAATCCACAGGAAGAATTTCGAAGGCAGCTGGAACAAATGCAGAGAATGCAAGAATGGTTCCAGAGAATGCAGGGCGCTCAGCCCTTGAAGGATTTTTATGATCCTTCAAATTACGGGGAACGTCCCGGCGTCTAGATTCCAGCCGGTGACGTAGAAATCAAGCCCAGGTGTTAAGCCTGATTAAACATTATCATGGGCTTGGCTTCGAAGATCCGTTTCAACACTTGGAGGACTTGACCACTTTGGTCCAGACCACCAAGTCTCGAAACGTAAACGAGGAGCAAATGATCATGAGGCTCTTCCCCCACTCTCTTAGGGATAAGGCCGCGCATTGGTATAGGACAATAGGAAGACCAATTACAACTTGCAATGAGTTGAAATCGGCCTTTCTGAAGAAATTTTTCCCAGTCGGTCGTACCAATGCTTTGAGACGGGCAATCACTACTTTTACCCAGCGGTCGGGGGAGCAGTTTCATGTGGCCTGGGAGTGATTCCAGGACTTATTGCGGAGGTGTCCACACCACGAGGTGCCGAAATGGCAACTCGTGCAGATTTTCTATCATGGGTTGACTGAGCAACTCAGAAACCATGTGGATGCTTCTTGCGGAGGCAATTTCCTCAATAAAGATGCAGATAGTGCACATGATTTATTTGAGGAAATGAGTGAGAATTCAATTAATCATGCCTCCATGGATACTTTTAACCAGTCCCAACAACCCAGATCAAATGTCAATGAAGTCCATGACTCTCATTCATTTGATATGGAATTGATTTGTAATAAACTTGACAAAGTGGACTTGGTTGCTAAAAGAATGGAAGAGTGGATGGCTGGCAATTCTATGAACAACTCTCAATCCACTCAATCCCAAAATTCGGGATTCCATTCTTCACGAGCTCTTTCTGGACGGGAGTTCGTGAATCAACTCGATGCAACTCAACCTATGAGTCAGCATTTCTCGGAACCCCATGGGTTCCCAACTGGGGCCTTTAATCCCAGTTTTTCTAATCCTTCCTTTTCTTTCTCTCCATCCTCACCCTATGAGGATGTCTCTGCTGTACAAGAGAATGTTAGATCCAACCCCTACTCGAATGCCTATAATCCAGGTTGGAGAAACCACCCTAACTTCTCTTGGAAAAATCCGGGGCAACAGACCCAATTCCGACCCAGCAATTATGCTCCGCAACGACCAGTGGGTCAGGGTCAAGTATATACTCAGTTGCCTCCGAATCAAGTCAATCAGCCAGCTTGGAATGCCCGTCAACCCGCAGGGCAGGCTGATTTGAACCGTCAAATGGTAGAGATGCAAGGATCTATGCTCCAGCTCATGCAGCAAATGAAAAACTCACTGGACAACTTGCAATCCGGGCTCATTGCTAACTCTCGTCAACCCGGATCTCTACCATCCCAACCCGTACCCAACCCACGAAACATTACGAATTCGGGCAATCAAGCCCAAGGGTACGAAAATCAGAGGGACCCACACGTGCATGCTCAGGTGGTTGAGCAGGGTTCCTCATCTTCTTCTGTAAATCAAAAATTCATGGTCAATCAAGCCCCTCCAATCTTTCCTAACCCTCCCCAAGACCCAAATTCTTACGCTTCTGCAAATTCTGTCACTTTGAGGAGTGGTAAGAAGACTCAGGATCCACAACCACATTATTCTAATCTTTTGAATCCTGAAGAATCTGAGGAGAGAGAGGAGAATTCTAAAGGAGAAATCAAGGCTCAGGAATCCGATTCCAAAGATCTGACTCGTGTTCCTTTTCCTGAAGCCTTAACCAAAGCAAAGAAGAAGTCTGTTGATAGCAATGAGGAGCTTCTGAATTTATTTAAGAATGTTGAGATCAATATCCCGCTCCTTGATGCTATCAAGCACATACCGACTTAGGCAAGATTTTTAAAGGAATTATGTACACAAAAGCGTAAGTCGAGAGAATCTGTTCCAAGGAAGGTGGTACTCTCCGAGCAGGCTAGTTCTGTTATCCTGCACTACCTCCCTCAGAAAAAGAGAGATCCTGGTGCTCCTTTGATTTCTTGCGTTATCGGAGATTACACATTTGATAGAGCACTTTTGGATCTCGGTGCATCCATCAACCTAATTTCGACTTCTCTTTACGAGAAGTTTGGGTTAGGCGAACTTCGGCCAACTTCAGTAACGCTACAGTTAGCGGATTGTTCGGTCACAAACCCGTGAGGCGTTATTGAAGATGTTATAGTTAAGGTCAAGGATTTCTATTTTCCTGTAGATTTTCTTATCCTTGACATGGATGTACCAGATAATCTGAGGAACACGCCCATCATTCTAGGGCGTCCGTTCCTAGCTACTGCAAAGGCCAACATTAATTGTGAAAGCGGTAGCATGGAAATCGACTTTGGGGACCAACGTATGAATTAGATATTTTTAAGGCGATCAACAAATTTGAGGATTGTGGATTTATTGACGAACTTGATGAGGATAATGTTAATATTGAAACTTGTTTGACAGTTTCTTCAATTGAAAGTTCCTCTTTGGTTGATGAATTTGACCCGCAACCCTCTGACTTAACATCTTCGGAAGAGGTTACTGATTTTGTTCACTCACAACCTCTCCCTCTTGTTGAATCTTCAGCATCTACCCGACCATCAATCATCACCCCACCCCAGCTCGAATTGAAACCATTGCCCGAGAATTTGAAATATCAATTTTTTGGACCTCAGAATACGCTCCCTGTGATTATCAGTGCTAAATTGACAAAGGAGCAAGAGATTAAATTGATTAAGGTCCTAAAGGAACATAAGGAGGCAATTGGTTGGACCATTCATGACCTTAGGGGGATCGAGCCATCTTACTGTAATCATAGAATATTCTTGGAAGATGGATCCCGCCCTTCTCGCTAGATGCAGAGGAGATTGAATGAAAATATGCGAGAAGTGGTCAAAAAGGAAATCATCAAGTGGCTCGATGCAGGAATTATTTATCCAATCTCTGACAGTCCCTGGGTAAGTCCCGTTCAGATTGTTCCAAAGAAAGCCGGGATTACTGTTGTGACTAATGAGAGAGGAGAATCTGTCACAACTCGTTCAGCTTCTTCTTGGAGAGTTTGTATTGATTACAGGAAGCTGAACACTGCCACTAAAAAGGATCATTTTCCCCAGCCCTTCATTGATCAAATCTTGGAAAAATTAACCGGGCAGAAGTACTTCTGTTTTCTTGATGGCTACTCGGGATACAACCAAGTTCCTATCCATCCCGAGGATCAGGAAAAAACTACTTTCACCTGTCCCTATGGAACCTTTGCTTTTCGTAGGATGCCTTTCGGGTTATGCAATGCACCTGCGACTTTTCAAAGGTGTATGCTAGCCATATTTTCCGACATGGTGGGAGAGTTTATGGAAGTCTTCATGGATAATTTCTCCATTTTCGGAGAATCATTTGACTCTTGTTTGGCTAATTTGGAAATGATTCTTAAGCGATGTATCAAGACACGATTGGTCCTTAGCTGGGAAAAGAGTCATTTCATGACCCAAGAGGGCATCGTTTTGGGTCATGTAATCTCTGAACGGGGAATTGAAGTGGACAGAGCTAAGGTTGATGCTATCGCTAAACTTCCTCCTCCCACATCAGTTAAACAAATCAGATCATTTCTTGGCCATGTGGGATTTTATCAAAGATTCATGAAGGACTTATCGAAGGTTGCCCGCCCTTTGAGCAATCTTCTTGCCAAAGAAACGCCATTTGTTTTTGACGAATCATGCCGAAAGGCATTTGATTTCCTAAAAACGGCAGTCACTTGTGCTCCAATTTTGCAACCACCTATTTGGACAGCCCCATTTGAGATCATGACCGATGCTTCGGATTACGCGGTAGGGGCTGTCCCGGGTCAAAAAATTGACCGAAAGCCCTTTGTCATTTACTACGGTAGTAAAACTTTGGATGAAGCCTAGAGGAATTACACTGTTACTGAAAAGGAATTACTAGCTGTAGTATTTGCGTTGGAAAAAATTGAGGGCTTATCTCTTGGGGTCTCATGTTATTGTTTATACCGACCACTCGGCCTTGAGACATCTCTTGGCTAAAAAGGATGCTAAACCCCAGCTTATTCGTTGGATTCTTCTTCTTCAAGAATTTGATCTTGAAATCAAGGATAAAATCGGGGTACAAAATGTGGTGGCGGATCATTTGTCGAGACTCCTAGGTGATTCTTCTTGTCCGGACATTCCGATTGCTGACACTTTTCCGGATGAAACCATTCTTACAGTTTTAGGTGTCCACACCCCATGGTTTGCTGACATTGTTAACTATTTGGCCGTTGGTCAAATCCCCCAGGATTGGACAAAGCAACAACGGGATAGACTCAAATCTGAGGCCAAATACTACTTTTGGGAGGACCCTGAACTGTATCGCATTGGCTTTGATCAGATTATTCGCCGATGCATATCGGAGAATGAATTCAACAGTATACTTGAGTTCTGCCATGCATCTGGGTGTGGTGGACATTTCTCCGGGAAAAAGACAGCTGCAAAAATTTTGCAATCTGGCTTCTATTGGCCGTCTTTATTCAAGGATGCCCAGGATTTCTCACGGTCATGCCCTCGATGCCAGGCACTCGGGAGCATAACTAAGAGAGACATGATGGCCTTAAACCCTATTCTTCCTGTCGAAATTTTCGATGTTTGGGGCATTGATTTCATGGGACCCTTTATCCCTTCATTTGGACATCAGTACATTCTTGTCGTTGTTGATTATGTGTCTAAATGGATTGAGGCAATTCCCACCCGAACCAATGACCACAAGGTGGTCATCAACTTTGTCAAGAAAAATATCTTCAGTAGATTCGGGATTCCGAGGGCTATCATCAGTGATGGTGGCACTCATTTTACTAATGCCCAATTCTGGAGTTTATTAGCCAAATACAGGGTTAATCATCGAATTTCCACACCTTACCATCCCCAAATGAATGGACAAGCTGAGATCTCTAATCGAGAGATCAAGAACATTCTGCAAAAAATGGTTAGGCCCGATCGCAAGGATTGGACTCAAAAGCTTGAGGACGCTCTTTGGGCCTACCGTATGGCGTATAAAACGCCCATTGGCATGTCTCCATTCCATCTGGTGTATGGAAAGGCGTGTCATCTACCCGTAGAGATTGAACACAGGGCATTCTGGGCAATCAAACAATGCAATCTTGATCTAAATCTAGCTGGGAAGACCAGGAAACTCCAACTATCTGAGTTGGAGGAGCTTAGAAATGATGCTTATGAGAATGCCAAGATCTACAAGGCTCGGACCAAAGCTCTACATGATCAAATGATTTCCCGCAAGAGCTTTGAGCCAAATCAGAAGGTCTAGTTATTCAATTCTAAACTTAAGCTCTTTCCTGGTAAACTTAGATCTAAATGGAATGGCCCATTCATAATTGATCAGATTTTTCTAAATGGTGCCGTTCAGATTTCTGACCCAAAGACGGGTAACACCTTTAAAGTCAACGGTCAATGTCTGAAGCCTGTTGTTGACCATAATCTTCCACAGCCCGTTTCAGACTCTGTTGCTCTAGCCATTCTGTGACTTCTTTGGCTGGACTTCGCCTAGCTGACGGCATTAAACTCAGCAGTTGTACATATAACACAAGGCTGATACAAGCTTCATATCCAGGTGACATCTTTCATATTCTACCCTTTCTTTCATGTCTCTTTTTCAATGAGGACATTGCATCAGCTAGGCATGGGGGGGTGGATTCATTTTTGAATTAGTTGGTCAACTTTGTGAAATCCATATAAATTGCTCTCTTTCTAAAAAAAAAAATTAGGAAGGATTAGTTGGACATTAGGACTTTTCAATCCTAAGAAATTTTACATTAGGATCTGAACACAAAGACCCCTCAGGTCTTTGGACTTAATTAGCCTGTGTATCTACTAAAATGTGGATTTGTCTTTGAGTTCTCGCCATCTTAATTCTATTATAATTGGAATAAATAAGTTTGGGTGATAAGTACACGACTTGTCAACCCACCCTCTGATTTAAGGGAATTTTGAGTTTTAAGCATCTACACAATTTCTTTGCACTGACTCGTTGCTCGGCGATTCTAACGGAAATTGGGTAGCTAATGAACCTTCTAGGGTGATATGGCTGGCAAGTTATCGTGGGTAACATCCCATAGGTAGGTTGTCTAGAGCCCAGTCACTGGACTTTTCTCTTTTTGCCGCCTTTAGGTAAATCTTAGACCAGGGAAGCCACCTACTTAAAAAAGAAAAAAAAAACTGAGAATAGGAGAAAAGAACAAAAAGAAATAAGCCACACTTCACCGCACGAGTATGGCTAGCAAGTTGTCGGTGGTAACAGCTCATCGACCGGTTGTCCAGAACCCAGCTCAGAAAATGCACTAAAAATTCCCAAAACACTCAGGAAGAAGCGGAGAAGTAGAATAAACTGGAGAGATATACACTGGATTCACCCTTGTGTTGACCCCGTAAAAAAAATAAAAGTAGGGAGAAAGCTACCAGTTGTAAAGATACACCTTTAGGCAGAATTCTGGTTAGGTCACCTAGAGACGTAGAAATCCGAAGTCCATTCTAACTGCCGGTCAATGAGTCTATCACAATCACAATAAGATGCTTAAAACTTAGGGTTCTCATCAAATCTTGGGTGAGTTGAATGGCCGTAGAAAGCCACTCTTAAACCCTAAAAGTTGAAAATCCAAAAAAAAAAAAAAAACAAAAAAACAAAAAAAAATTAGAAAAGAGTAAAAAGAGAAAAAGAAATGTTTCTTTGAATAAGGCGAGGCTTGAGGCGGTCTGCATTTTGGCTGATACCCGGGCACTGTTGTGTCTTTGAAAGTTCAGTTCTTAAGTAGACAATTTCTTAATGATTGAAAATAACTCAGGTCCAAATAATCTAACTTAATTCTTTTATAAATAGCATATAGTTTTGCTAGGGACTAGCAAAACAGATTGAAAAGCCATTTGCCCCAGTCTTAGACACCTGATAGCATGCGGGAACTCTCACCAGCACGTAGCCGCTACACACAGGTAGTTAGACCTCCAATCCTTAAGAAGGGTCAAGTTACTACCAGTTTTAGTTAGAGGCTTAGGGTCAAGTGCTTTTGGAATGTGAAGGACGTTGTTTACGGGTAATGCCTAAGTGATTGATTTCTCAGGTGTGTAAAATAAGCATGAAACGGGGAAATCTCCCCGAATTGAAGTTTTTATTGGTGAATGGTTTTTTGAGTTCAGCCTTAAGTAGTATGGATTTTAGGATTTCGTTGTATTACCAATTCAACCAATCTCCGGATTTTTGTGAGAATACAAGTTTTCTTTCTAAGCCCAAGGAACCCTTCTTCAATATCAGTTGGTTAATGCATGCTAAAATGCAATGGGCTACCCTAATTGGAGATTTCTATGTGTGGATGCACGAATTAGTTTTATATTAATGTGAAAGGGAGCCAAGCACTTCAATTCAAGTGCTCCCAATCACTAGAAAAAATGTCCACACACAAGGCTCAACCAATAGATAAAGAAACTAAAATTGTTGGTGTTGAAATATTCGGGATCGAATCTTAGGCAAGTTCAAAAGTTGTGGTGGGGTTGGAATTAACTCAATTCCAAGTCTCCCCACCAAAAATGAGATCCCGAAATGTAAATAAATGAGGCAAAAGAGGGGTGCAATCAATCTTTTTGTATTTGCCTCAAAAAATACTTCACACGACGAAAATTTCAAGATTCTTGGATTTTCATTATGCGAAGTAAGGTGGGAAATCCCAGGGCGGTGCGAGTGAAGACAATCAATCAAACAAGTGAATTTTAATCCAGATCCCAAGAAGTTTTTCTAGTTTTTAGTTTTTAATTTTTTTTTTTATTAAGATGGCAAGTTAACCCTAGTTTGATAAGAAAAGAAAACCTACTTGTTCAGCAACATGTGCGAAGCTCCAATGCGGTGTTGGCATCTTCACGCTCTCGTTCCAGCCTTGGATCTGCCCTCATTCCCGACTTCATCTGCCTATCTTTTCGTTGCAACCAAGTTCACCTGCACACCAAAAAATTAGAAATACTCGTGAAGAAAGAAGAGAAAAATTGAAAGGAATTGAGTAGAAACTTACTTGAAGGCACACTTCCCCGGCAACAGCGCCAGAAAAGATGTATGGTCGAGCCGGATAGGTTGTTAATATGATGATTTTATCATTGAAATGTGTATAGTGGTTAACCTAAATCGAACCTAACCATATCTTTACAAAATTTTTTAACTTGACCTATTTGATTTTATCTTGTCACTTTTAGGCCTAGGGTCGAACTCAGGGAAGTGGGGTTACAAGTCTAGTTCCTACGCCTTTCCTACAACGAGTCTCTTCCATTCGTTTATTGTGTTTTTAGTGTTTTTCTTATTTATATTTTTTTCTAGAAATCCTTGTCCTTGAGGCACACCCTCAAAATTGTGTCCTCGGCTTTGAGCCAAAACAGAGTTCCAAAATGAATATTGCTATTCGCAAGATGGGGTACCTGCAAGTCAAAGATTATCTTTTCTCTTTTATATATATTTTTTATCCTTTTCCTAACAGAAAAGCGAAATTGAAATAAAGTAAATACAGTATATATATATGTATATATTATATATATGAAGGGGTGGGGGTGGAGGCAGCGATGGAGTGTAGCACTGTGTCGAGTTGGTCATCGTCTAGAGAGACGCAACCAACAGGACTAGGTGCCGCGTGGAGTGTGGGATGGATGGTGAATGATGTATGTAACCACGCTTTTTGTACGTGTGTATCAGGGAATATCAACAACTGGTGCAGATATTCCCACGATACAACGTATGGTAAATAATGTGAAAATATATATATATATGTATAAGTAAATATATCTATATGTATATATGTATAGTTATAAATCTATAGGTATATATTTATGTGTGTATGTATATATAACTATATAGAGGTATATATATACGTATCTATTAATATATAGTAATATATGTATATATATATATATGTGAATGTATGTATATAATACTATATAGATGTATATATATATGTGTATATATATATATAATAATAATATATGTATATAGGTCTAGATATGTAGATATGTGTATATATGTATATATCGTTATATAGATATATATATATGTATATATGTATGTATATAAGTAGGTGTGTATATATATATATAGATAGATATATGTATATTCATATATATGTATATGTGTATAGATATATGTATATATGTAAGTATATATGTATATACATATATCTATACACATATACATATATATGAATATACATATATCTATCTATCTATCTATCTATATATATATATATATGTATCTATATTTACATATATATATATACATGTATACTAATACATAAGTATATAGATACTACTATATGTATATATATATATATAAGTATACATATATATATGTTTATAGTATAGGTGTGTGTGTGTGTGAAAGTGTGAGTGTAGGTGTGTGTGTGCGTCGGTGTAGAGGTTGAGAAAATGTTGTGAGAGAGAGTGAGAGAGAGAGAGAGCGGGAGAGAGAGGGCAGGTGAGCAGGAGAGAGAATGTAGCCGCTCTGCAGGAAGCGAGTTAAGTCGTCTGCATGTGAAGGCCGTTGTCTGATAGTCTTCAACGTGCGGGCGCGTATTCACACAGAGGAGATCACTGCGCCTGCCGATTGCGAGCGCCGAGAACTCGCGACTGAGTGAGCGGGGCTGGAGGACGAATTGTCTGTAGGCGGGTGTGGAGGCATGCAGAGGCTGGCAGGGGTCGGGGAGGCGCTTGGCCGGCCACTGCAGAGGTGTGCAGTGGCCGATTGCAGGCGCGGAGGGCGTGCGTCAGAGCGGAGAAGCGGAAGCGGGGAAGGCCTGCAGGCGCACGCGGGGAAGGCCTGCAGGCGCCTGCAGATGCGTGCAGAAGCTGCTCGGGCTACTACTGCCGCCGCTTAGCTACTGCTGCTGCTGCTGTGCTGCGAAGCTTGAAGCAGCTCCAATGGCGGGAAGTTGAGCGAACGGAAACGAAAACGAAAGAAGAGCCACCACGCCCACGGGCTCTTTCAAGAGCTGGGCGGTGGTGGTCACACTGTGGTGGTGTGCACCACAGTGAGCTCTTGCCCGCCGGGTATCTCCTCGAAGGAGGACCGGCGTATGGAGGGGAATGGAGGGGAAGACAGTGGTGGTGATGGAGCTATTGGTGGTCTTTTTTTCTTGCTGCTGTAGCGACCTGCCCCTCAAGAGAAGAAGATGTGGCCTTATATAGAAGAGAAGGCATGGCTGCATGCTGCATGAGGGGAATGGGATGGAATGGCAACAGCAGGGAATGGCATGGCAGGGAGAGGGTGCTTCAGGGATGGGCTTGGCATGGCGCGAGGAAGAAAATTGCATGCAGCCATAGGGAAAATAGAAATCAAGTGGAAATAAAAATAGAGAAGGGAATTTTGTAAAGGTGCACTTAAGAAAAAATGTAATTTGTGAGGCCTTTTATTTCATTCTCTTCTCCTCTCAATTGAATGCATGAATGCAAGTAATTTTACAAAATGCAACTACGGAATCCTAATATACGTAGGTAATGCTAGGAAATAGCACAAGAAGGCATTATTGCAGGCATATTTTGCGGTGCAATCAGCTGGCTAGAGTTGAGTGGAGCTGGATGTAGCCGGATCTGAGCTGGGCTGCACTCCAGTCAACTCAGCTGAGCTAGCTAGAGCTCCCTGTGGACTAGTGGGAGCTGAAATGAGCTAGACTCAACTAGGTTGAGCTGGATTTGAGCTAACTTGAGCTAGGGTGAGCTAAGATGAACTCTCTTGAGCTACCATTTAGCTGAGATTAGCTGAATGGAGCTAGGATGAGCTAACCCTAGTTCAAGTAAGCTAGGTTCCAGCAGTGGTAAGCTGAGTTCCAGCTAGTCTGAGCTCCCCCTTCACCATTTGCCTTCTTGAGTGCTAGGGTTTTAAGGATCTGTATATTTGTTCATCCCTAACACTCACAAAAACACATTAAAACAGCAAAAGAAAATGCAATGCATGCCTAACCTAGTTAATGCCTAAATGTAGCCCAAAAGCCCGTTTGCAGAGAAAAACTCAAAGAGCTAGGTTTGTTTTAAAGCATAAGAATGATGATAAACTGTCATTTATTAGACTCTAACTTAGTTGTAGAGTTATTAGGACTTTAATTGAAGTGTGAATGCCATGTGAGGCCACCAAATTGTGAGTACACTAACTAAATCTGGTGAGATTTGTGATCTCAGAAAGAAAATAAAGAAAAGAGTGAGCACCATGGAACATCAAGAGTGCATAGTTGTTTAGCCTCTCTCCAAGTTGACTTGTTTAATAGTCTAGAGATCTACAATCTGTAGTACTAGACTACATGTAGCACCAGATGAGTGTTTGCCACCAAATACAAATCCATTTAACTCGATATCTCCTACCTAAGCCAAAAGCCAGGGTCAAATTACAAATTATCTTCTGGTTTATCCCCGAGGGAAGTAGTTACCTATCTCGATAGATATATTTACTAAGGGATAAGTACGAGCTGCAAATGTAAGTTGGTTAGTTTCACTTGGATTCATCACCTAGGCTATTATCACTTCACATTTGTCTGGATCTCTAAAGTTTTCAAATAAGAAAAGAAGAAATCTTCTTATTACTTCTATTATTTTTCATTTTTGCTAGGGATTAGTAAATCTTAGGCATGGGGGTATTTGATGAGTCCATTTTAATGGACTATTGCTACACCTAAGTTAACTTTATTCTTATATTTTATGTTTGTCAATACCTACATTAGGTCATAAAAAGATTGCATGCATCATTACTTAAGTTTACATCTATTCTATTGCATTCTATAACTTATTAAGTAATTATTTTATGTTTCATTATTGTAGGAATAATTTTGCAACGAAAAGGGTGGTGAAAAGAAATTCTCCCCCCACGGATCTCTCAACCTCCGACTAGCCTCAGCAACTCCATCAATAGCCACCGGCCAAGTTTAGTAAAGGATTTGAAAATCCCATGACTTGCGCCGGGGAGGAAGAGCGGATGGGGGGAGGAGATAAAAGAGGAGATCTGGCCATCTTCCTTTCTTAACTGCAATGGATTCCCTCCCTGATCATCTCCAGCTTCCCCACCATGGAGAGGGCGTGCACTGTGGAACCAGCAAGCACCACGCACCGCCAACCTCTCCAGCACCACAGCCACAGGGCCCTTGCGCGCACAGCCTCTCCCACCGCACGCCCGTATCCCTGCAAGCACGCCACTGCCATAGCCTCCACATCTTGCAAGCGTACGTAGGACCCCAACCATGTGGAAAGGACCCAACATAGCAAGCGCAACCTTTCACCGCATAGCGCCCTCACCATGCGCCCCTTCACCGCACGCTGCCCTCACCGTACCTACGCTAATTCATGTACTATACCACTAGCAGCAGCACACGTGGCCGCCTCCACTTCATCTTCCTCATCTCCTTCGTTCTTCCACTACTACAACACAGAAGAGAACCCAAAGCCATCATCGGACAGCCACTCCTCTTAGGCCTCAGCAGCGGCAGTGCACCCCCTCACCGTGTAGCACAGCACACCAAAACTGTAGGTAGCCACGCACCCGTGCACGGCCACGCCCACAGGAAGCCACAACCATGCGCACAACACCCATCACCGATGTTCTTCTCCTCCACTGTCTGGCCGCTGGATCACCACCATCGCGAAGCACTCGTTGAGGTGCACCATCCCATCAACTCTCGCAGCCAACCACACAAGGCTGTTCATGCAAGGAGGAGAGAGGAAGTTTCCTCTATTTTTGCTCCAATTAAAAATTACCATCCATGCCATTGCGCGGGAGCACTATTCACTTATTTATCTTATTATTATATTACGATAGAATTGCATGAATGTCCCTCAATTCTAATTTAATTGCATGTAGTCACATTTATCTCATGACTAAGCAAACATGTATCCTTGTTATGGAGAACAAATTCTGATTTTATTAAATTTGATGATGCTTGTCAGTATTAAGATAGCAATTATGGTATTTCCATGGTGGTGATTTTGCATGTGCACCCTCATATTCTTGATTAATTGTTTAGATTGAGAATTTATGTTGGAAATGAGTGCACTAGTTAACATGCACGTCAGTTGACATTCCCGATTACTTGATGCATCATTACTCATTTTTAATAGGCTAATTCCTCCCTGTCGAGACGACCTAACGATTCGTTGTTAGATTCAGAAAATTTAAATGTTTTGAAAAGCAATTTTCTACCATGCGATTAAATACAATGACACATCATTTTATGTTGAAGTTTTCAACGAAAATGAAGATTGCTCTTTTAAAAACCTCTTCAATTCAAGTAGATTTGAAATTAGGGTTTTGTGTTCTGATTCGATTCTCAAAATGCATGAAACCCAATTTCTATTTGTGTGGACCCACTCTTTTGTCTTAATTCTCAATTGACCTCATTTAACCCCTGGGTAACCCTGTGGTTACTCTACATTTATGATGTGATGTTAAAACAACAGAATTAGCCCTTTTTTCTATTTTCTTCTCAGAATTTGCGTGGAATATCGGCTCTCAAGCGATCATTTTGGAGCATTTGTCACATGATTTCAATTAATTCAAGCTAGTTTTGGCTAATGATAGTGTTACCACCAATTTATTTAACTAAGTATGCTAAGATCAACATTGTTGGTAAATATATATATACACATACACATGTTGATATGACCTCTTTTTTTTGACCACATACTGAGCATTGGCTTGCTAAGTGCTTTGAAAAAAATTTAAATCTCACGTGCATCAGAGGAGTAATGGAGCAGGGGCATCATATTAAGAGATTGTAGAAGATCTTTTATTGGGTAGAACATAAGCACCATGTTCGAATGTCATTATGTCCATTGGGACATGTTAGAAATAGAGTGGCTTTATTTGTTTTACTTTCATTATGGTTGTAATGATTAGACTCCTTGAGTAGGGGGCACTTTATAATGTTGCCAATTAATTAGTTTCCCTTATCGCTTCATGATATACATGTATTAGTAATGCCTTGATCTATGGGAATTTGTTATGTTCTTTTGCTACCCGTAAGGTTGGGGTCATTACAGCATGGTATCGGTGGAGGAGTTCCTCTAGGCATAAGACATCCAACATACGATTTGACTAATAGTGAGAAGGCAAGCAACTTAGGTTATTGAACATGTGTCTAATAAGAACTTTATCGTGTTAGATGCCTCCATGTCGCCATCCTAACACCAATAGACATGTGACTGAGTCTTTAAATAATGAATCAGGCATGGATTCACAACCAAATCTCATGGAATTGATGGCCCTGATGATGGAACAATACAAATAGCAAGTTGAGAAGTCTGTGGGTCTTACCTTAAAGACCTTTATCCAGTATGACCCTCCTAGCTTCAAGGGTGAACCAAAGCCAAAGAAGGCTAAACATTGGATGAGGGAGATGGATTAACTTTTGAGGCAACTGATTGCCTTGAGGAAAAGAAGGCCATTTTTTGGTACATATCGGCTGAAGGAGAACATAAAGAAGTGGACTTCATGGAAGGGTATTGTCTTTGCTGACAGGACCATCAGAAGTTGGAAGGACTTTGTTGAGAAGTTTGAGGGCCGTTACATTCCTCTCCACTCTAGGGATCAAAAGAGGCTAGAGTTCATGGAGCTTTAACAGGGTAGCATGACTGTGGAAGAATATGCAGCCAAATTTCAAGAGTTGGAGAAATGGAAAAGGCATCTGTGAGAATGATCAGCAGAGGGCTGAGACATTCGTTGAGGGTTTGGTTGGAAGATTATTCTTGAAAGTGCTAACTCGTGGGCCAAATACTTCATCTGATTTTATCGCAGCAACGGTGGAACTAGATTAAGCATATGGATGGATGCAACAAAAAGGCAAGGGAAAGCATTCTCATTGTGCAGAAATCAATGACAAGTCAAAACAAAATGCTGGAAGAATCAAGAAGCCAATGTTTGAGCCTGGTCCTAAGAAGACATTTTATACATAACCAATTTGTCCCCATTGCAGTAAAAGGCATCCAGGGGAGTGTTACATGCTGACAGGTGCATGCTTGAAATGTGGGTAAAGGAGCATTTTGTAAGAGATAGCATGAAAAAAAGTACTGAGCAGAAGAAGCACTCTAAGAAAAAAAGAGGGTTGCAAGGCATGTCTCTGTAATTACTGTTGAGGATGCGGAAGATGCTCATACCACTGTGGAAGGTAATCTACCTATTATTGAACATTTGAGTCATGTTCTTTTTTACTTGGGTGCATCACACTCATTTAATTCACATTCGTTTGCTGAAAAATTAAACTAGGAACTTGTAGAACTACCATTTACAATTACAATAACTTCACCTATGGGTGACATCTCTACCACTGTTATGTACTTGCCTAGCATACCCATTCAAGTAGAGGGTCAATTTCTCATAGGTAATTTGTTCTTACTCTAGATGACTAATTTTGATGTCATTTTGGGCATGGATTGGATGTGGAAGCACTGTGTAGCAGTATATGCAGAGAGAAAAAGGTTATTCTCAACAAATCTAATGAAGAACTAGTGATTCATTGCATTCGGAAGGGGAGTCAGATGATGATCTCATATTTAAAAGACCAACATTTGCTAGCCAAGGGTTGGACAACATTTGTGGCTAGTATTATCAGCATTGAACCTCCTCGGGTATTATTGGAGGAGCTCGATGTTGTGCAGGATTTTCTGAATGTCTTTTCAAATGATCTTCCAGACTTAAAGGGAGGCTAACTTTACCATTGATGTGTTACCTAGAATAGCACCAATTTCAAAGGCACTATATTGCATGGCTCCTGCCGATGATTTTTCATCCTAGTGTCTCTCCTTGGGGAGCACCTGTACTTTTCAAGAAGAAAAAGGGTGGTTTACTTAGGCTCTACATTGACCATAGAGCCTCAAACAAAGTGAGTGAAGAATAAGTATCCTTTACACCGCATTGATGACTTATTTGGTCAATTACAATAGGTAGTGATATTCTCTAAAATTTATTTACGGTCCTGTTAACATCAACTTAGAATTCAAAATGAAGACATTTCTAAGACAACTTTTAGAACTTGATATGGGTATTACAAGTTCATAGTAGTGCCTTCTAGATTGATAAATGCATTGGCTACTTTCATAAGGCATATAAATAGAATATTCCAAGAATTTCTTGATAGGTTTCTCATTGCATTTGTCCATGATATTTTGGTGTATTCATGAGATGAGAAGCAACATAGAGAACACTTTAGGATAGTGCCGGAGACCTTGCAACAAAATCAACTTTACGCCAAGTTCTCTAAGTGTGATTTTTGGCTTGAAGAATTTTCATTTCTGGGCCATGTCATATCCAAGGATGGTATTGCGGTTGATCCATAAAAAGTTAAAGTAGTTGTGAACTGGAACCTACTAAGTATCAGAGATTTGTAGCTTTTTGGGTTTAGCAAGGGTTATAGGAGGTTCAATCAAAATTTCTGAATGATATTGACATTACTATATATATTTATATTAATTATGCCTAACTAATGCTGATCTAAGGGTTCAATAGGGTAGAATGCATTTATTTAAGTTTAGTCAAATAGGTGATTTTTGTAAATATGGCATACGTTTGGATTTTTCTGCAACTTTACCCAAACTTATATCTGGTACCTTGATGTCTTTTGTGTACTATGTGCAGATACCAGCTTTGGAGTAATTTGGAGGCCTATAGATAGGAGATTCAAGGTTGAGCTCATTTGTTAAGAGGAGAAACCTAATTTTCTAGACCCTAGCCTAATTAGCCATAGATCTAACCCAATTAGGAACCCAATTACCTAGCCTAATTTCCCACCTTAGGTGGTCAGGCATGAGCCTAATTAATCAACCAATTTGGTTGGCTAGCCTAATTGATTTTCTAAACCCATTAGCCTAAACCAAATCCTATTCCTAATCTCGAAATTCATAATAGCCTGACACAAGTCTAATATTTTTGCCATAACATTTGCATTTTAGATCTAACTTGAGTGCCTCAAGTTGCATTTGAAAGCTGATTTTGAGGGATACAACTTTACTTTTATATACGATTTGAAATTCGGAACAAAATAACGCCAACAATTCGAGACAAGTAAGGTTAATCCTATAACACTGTTGCAACAACCTCCATCCACTTCCAATAAAAACAAACTATCTTTCTACCGTAACTTTAGATCATAACCCTTGATTCCTTATCCTACTTATCCTAGCCACCCCCTTAGATCTAATCTAGACCATCCAAATCTTGATCCTAGGAAACCTAAACCAACCAATAAGAAGCCTCCTACATTCCTATAAATGCACCTATAGTTCCCCCCCTTAGGATCATATCTTCCTCCATCAAAAATCTTCCACCTTCTTCCACCACTTCCTAAGTTGAACACCTATAATTTCCACCATGGCCATCCCACCCCCTTAGGTCGACCCACTTCCACCAAGCATTCCTCTACTGGACATCCTCCTCTGCATCCTCTCTGGCTCTGTCAATGGATATCTCTCCATCGCCAAGACTATGCTCCAGATTTTCTCACATTCTCTCTCTATTCTAATTGCTCTAGCAGAATAGCAACTAGTTTATTTCTCAAAACTCTATCTGTAATCACCTAAAAGTCTTTTTATCTGTATCCCTTATTCTCTCTTCCTCTCTACCACCTTAGTAAGTATTAGCTAACATTTGCGTTCGTTTGCATACACGAATTCCTATTATTTCCTCCTTGTGCCTAGCCCGAACTCCCAATTCGATAATTATTAAAATTGATAGCAATTTTGCGTACTACAACAAACACTATTTACATATCCATAGAACCGCTGTCAGTTTTTGACGTCATTGTCGAAGAGGCAATGGATTTCGTTTGCATATTTTCTTCCATATTTGCATTTGCGTCTCTAACTTAATTTTCTATGTTTCTCTAATTGTGTGTACGATTTAATGACAACACGGGATCTCATGAACAAGAGGTAGAAACAGAGTAAAATGTGGGTAGAGATCGAGGTAGTCCTTGCATCCTAGTTTAGGGACATTCTTGAATTGTAGGTTAGAATTGCATTAGTCACACATTAAAAAAAATTCCAATTTATCCATCTTGGGTAGGTGTCTATCTTGATCCTTAAGTTAGTTATTTGCATTAAAAAAAAATCTCTTTTGGTGGACATTATCCCTTTGACATTTTCAAAACCACCTTCTTAAAATTTGGACTACTAAAAAATTCCTTTTCAAAAATCATTTCCCAAACTTTTGGTTGCCCAAAAATTATAAAATTACTCCTAGACATAAGTATTAAAGTTAGAAAGATTGTATTTGATTTATATTTAATTTTTAAAAATTCTTGAACTACACTGATATCTGTTCCGATTTTGCTTCCTAATTTGCATCCTTCTGAAAATCAAAGGAATTTTTATACTACTACAATTAATCTAAATTTTTTGACATTGGATTCCTGAGATAATTGAGCACCAACAAAAAATCTATAAAAAATATTTTGAGTATGTTTGACTACATTGAAAATTTGATCACCAACTAGGTGTCATGATAGTCCTGAAGACCCCAGTGCACATTAAAATCTGATATAATTATAAAACATACATTAAAATTTCTAAAAAAATTTTGTTGAGTGAATTAGTTAGTGGTACATTAGGACCCATTGATTGCTTTGATTGGGTTGCACCACATTTTGCTATTGGACTCAAACTTCCTCATTCTAGAACTATCTGCTCTTAGAGTTCACATTAAGGTAGGCACACTTGCATCTCCATATTTTAAGGGAATTTATCAAGCAATTGGGACTTGAAAAACCTCTTGTGTGCTTCAATAGAACATTGTTGGAATTTATCTAAGTAAGTGAACCTTAAAATACGCTAATACAAGCGTTGAACCTCAAAGGATACCACATCAATTAAGCTTTCATTATGAACCCCCTAACTATGCACTACTAATTGCGTAGCAAGCATAGGCCCTAATTTGTTTGAATTAAGGTAGAACCTAGCTTAACAGGGACATTCTACATGCATACACGTCGTACTTTGCATCCCAAATGATTTATATGTTTTATACATAATAATGTGCTACTTGAGAGGTATTAATAATTACAGGCAACTCAGGGCTACAGATGATCGATCCAACCTTATGGATCTATTTGGAATGATGCCAGTAGTCCAACGCTTCCAAGAGTGCATCAATCAGACTCTCGTAGCACCCTAGGGAGTCCTCAGAATAATTAGGAACCAAGGGGCAAATTGAAGAATATCCGTACCTCAGATGACAAATCCAACCACACAAATGGATCCAGATCGATGTTTGCAGTCCAACAGCATAGAAAACAACTCAATCGAAGGCCTACATCATCAGATACAAGGAGAAGAAGATGGACGGCCATGATGGCACCACGTGGCACCATTGAAGCTACCCCTCACTGTGCCACAATCTTGTAAGCAAGCCATGGGTCGTTGGATCGTCATCCAACTTACCGCGATGCATCCATGTCGCCAACCTCCAGCCGCTTCATTAGGTGAGGATGCGACCTCGACCATTGGATATCCATCCAACGACTGAGAATGATGGTGCAAAGATTTGGAAACAGCAACAAACAGCATGCGTAGCACAGTGGAGTGCGCGCTTAACAATCAACGTATGACTCAGGTTTAAGTTGCGACGTGGAAGTCAGGCATGTGTCGATGAAATTCAACTGCAGGATCTTCATCGGGTAGTGGAAGCATGGATGCGTGGTGGGTGCAAGAGCATTAGATGAAGACGTGCGTGATGACGCATGCCTTAGGAGTCGGTCAGGTGCGGTGCAAGCTTTTTAAGCAGTCTGATCGGGAGATTGGACGGCTGAGAGGGCTTAGGATTTGAGGCATGGATTGAGGGCGTACGGACGAAGCAGCAAGTGGCGGGTGAGCAGAGGCCATCAGATGCAGATCCAACGGTGCACATTGCACCATGTGTCAATACCAGATTAAATTATTAATGGAATAAAGATTTGGAAGGCTTAATCAAATCCGTTGATCTCTCGATCAACGAATTCGATTAATCTTTAGCTTTTGCATGGAATTAAGGGCTCTATTGCCCTAAATACCCTTCCCAAAAGCTATAATAAGAGGCCTAAGGGTTCCCTTTGAAGGTAATTCAATAACTTTCTTCTTCTTCCTCCTACAACTTTTCTCCCTTCTTCTTCCTGTCTTCTCTACATCCATCTCTGCATCTCCGTTTGAAGTGTTTGTTGGGCCACCCTGATGAATCGTTGCTGCTCTCCTCAACCTCTCCAAAAGGCCACCACAAACCACCCGTGGTGCCCTTGTTCTGCTATATAGATAGTTTACGTTTATGTTAGAATTTGTTTAGTTATATGTATGCAATTCATGTTCAAACTCTCTATTAATATATATTGTGATTCATTGTCTATGCTATTTAGTAACTATATTTGGAACAAACACATGAAATCAAAAGCACTTCTTTCCTCCCTGTGACCGAACGGGACTCATCAATTCCGTTAATATATTTGCTCGAGACGTATTATGTGCTATATTGCAACTTGGTAATCTTTTACGCGATCTACATCGTGAAGAAATTGGCACCATTACTAGGTAGGCACAACGACTTTTGATTTCTTCTCTAACATAGTATTTTTGTGTGCAGGTACAACGACACAAAGCAGCAAACGAGGCAAAGCTGGCGCTATGCAAATTAAGTGCAAACATTCATATTAGAAACTCGGCCAGAAATTAAGTGTCATCTTTAAAATTAAATAGCTATGTTTCTGATGCTCCAAAAATCCTAAAATTTGGACTGGAACTAGATTTTCAAGTTATCTTTCCAATGCCACCTTTCCCAAAAAAATTCATTCTGTGGAATTTTTGAAAATTCGTGGGGTACATAATGGTCAAATTGCTTGAAAATAAAACTTTTATGAACTTTAGAAATAAATTTTGACCATCATACAAATCAGATTTACTCAAGATTTGCGGGGTTTGAAATAAAATTTAATTATATTTCATTATCATATTTTTGCAAAATTTTTGAGGCATATTTTTTATTATTTCCAACATAAAGACCAACACGAGGTCTGAATCCCAGATTTGACCCCTAGTTTGTTAAAAATTCATAACTAATTGTTTGAAATAAAAAAATTTTGGAAAAATACTCAGTAGAAAGCTTATTGAAAAATTAATTTTCTTACCAAGTTTCAAATCATTTGGATTCCATCTTACTTGAGTGCATACATTTGAATTGTGGCCTTCAATTTAAAAAAAACTTAGAAGTGCGTGAGCCAATAGAACCACATAGACTAACTTAGAAGTGAGTGAGCCCAAGACTTAGTCGGTGAGGTGAGTAACCTTGTGGATTACCCACCATCTGCTAAATTAAAGAAATAGGTTAAAATTCATGTACATATGTCAAATAACCTACATTTGGCTTGAAACTACTGGGTAGTTCCAACCTCTCCAGCAAAACCAGGTGTCTAAGCCTGCAAGGTAGCATCAAATGACTGCAGCTGCGGGGCAACAAAATCAGAGGCAAAAGCCAAAGGAACAACCTTCCTCATAGTCACCTCGTAACCAGCCTAGCTGGGTTAGCCTGAGAGGTAGGAATTCCTTGCAATCAGTCTCTTGCAAAATTGTTTTTAGTAAAACAAACTTAAATAAAAAATCTGGTCATCCGATATAAAGGGCCACTCTGATTAACAAGGCCTTAGCCTTGTTCTGCTTGACTACACCAACCCTATGAGTTGGTGTATGTAAGGAAGAAGGTCATTAGGACCTCAACTTGTGGGAGCTTGGGAGCCAAAGCCAAGGCGGCAAAGGCTATTCTTGCCCAACCTTTCTTCTCAACCTTCTTCCACTCAATTAGCTAAGATGGCTAATCCTGGTCCTCAAGTTGGTTAGGACACTTAGAATTAGGACCTAATGGCTTGTCTGGAAGCCAGGGTTGAGGAAACGGAACAAAAATATGAGTAGAGCATCGACAGGATTCTTACAACGCTCAACAGGATGCAGAATCCACCATGTAGAGAACAACTGCGGGACTTCTACGATCCGACAACAACAATTATAGCACCTCAGGTCTGGATTCCCACAGGCGAAGATTCATTCGAGTTGAAGCCAAATATCATAAGTCTGATTCAGACTCATTTCCATGGAAACTCGAATGAAGATCCCTTTCGGCCCGTCGAAGATCTGAGTCAGATTACAAAGTTGGTTCGACCCAGGAATGTAGATATTGGAATTGTTCTCATGAAGAATTTTGCTTTTTATCTCAAGGATAAAGCTGCTTATTGGTTCAAGACTATTGGGAGGCCAATTAGAGCTTGGGAGGAATTACGTCGTGAATTCCACCAAAGGTTCTTCCCGATTGGTCGAACAAATATTATGAGGCGTGCGATCATGCCTTTGCCTAAGGCCCTAGAGAAATGCTGCATAAAACCTGGGATAGATTCCACGATCTTCTCAGGAAGTGCCCGCACCATGGTGTACCCCAATGGCACCTCGCTCAAGTCTTTTACCGTGGGCTAGATGACACACATCGGTAGCAGGCCGATGCATCTAGCGGTGGAAATTTCCTCAGGAAGGATGAGAACAGTGCACTTGAACTATTCGAGTCCTTAGCGGAGAACTCGATGAATGTCGCCTCATTGAACCAGTTCCAGCGACCTAGACAACAATGAGTTAGTGTCCATGAAGCTCAAGCTGAATCTACCTGAGCCGACATGGACATTATCACCAAAAAGTTGGATAAGGTGGATCTTCTAGATAAGAAGCTCAATGAATTAATGCGAGCAAGATCTAGATCTTCTGGCAGCATTGCTCTATCTCACTCCTCTCAAGCATCCCGAGCCCCCTCTGGTCATACATATCCACTCACTCGGGATGTTTTCTCTTCGTGGGATCCTGTGTACCAGGAACCCATGAACAATGTGGATCTGGCACCATATAGTCAGGGTTACGCACCAAATGACGATGCAAGTGCATATTTTTTTGATGAATTTACATCTAAGACGTCTTCGGCCTACGAAGATGTCAATGCTATTCAGGGTTACGGGCGTAAGAACCCATATTATGAAACATATAACCCTAGTTGGCACCAGCATCCCAATTTCTCTTGGTCTGGTAACCCACAGAGATGGAGTCAAGCTCCATACTACTAGACTAGGCAATATGGGAAAGCACAGAACACATACCCAAGGCAGTAGCCAATCCCATTGCAACAACAGACATGCTTTATCTATCAGCTGCTGCACCAAGCTGCCAACTACCCTCCAAAGCGGGCCGACCCTTTGGAGTCTCTGAAGGAGGAATTGCAGGCATCAATTTGGAAATCTACTCATGACAACCTGCAAATAATGAAGGCAATGGCTGACCAAATACAGAGCATACAAAGCATGCAAAACCAGAAGATACAGGAGCATAGGTCACAAGGAGCTTTGCCCTCCCAACTTATCCCAAACTCGAGATATGTGCAGAATCTGGGTGCCCCACCTAGATTCCAAGCACCACAAGGGAAGGCACATGCAGTTCTGCAAGCACCTCCTGCACCACCTGGTTATAGGCTCGGTCAGCCACCTATGTTGCCAAACCTATGTATTTAGACCAACTTGCTCCTCTGCCCATTTATCGACAGCATGCCGATGCAAAAGCTGTCACCTTAAGGAGCGGAAAGACTACACAAGACCTGCTACCTAGGCAAGAGGGTAATGATTTTTCCTGTGCTCTATTGCAAGATGTCTCACAACCCTCTTCCTCTCACAAGCCATCTTCATTAGATAAAGGAAAGAAGCCCCTAGTCCCTGAGAATTCAGTCCCTTCTCCCATGGCTATAATGTGAGATTCATCATGAAAAAAGGATACATGGAATTTTGAGGACCTGAAATCTATGGTCAAGGAAGTTCACATTCAAGTCCCTCTCCTCGAAATAATAGATCACATCCCTACTGTTGCTAGGTTCTTCGAGGACTATTGTACTCCGAAGCGATAGCAGAGAATCGAACGAATGATGGTATTATCTGTGGAATCCAGCGTGGTTATCTTAATCGACTTATCAGCTAAAAAGGACTGGGGCACACCACTGATTTCCTACTTTTTGCAGGATTCTCCTTTTGATAGAGCCCTTCTTGATTTGGGGTCGTCCATCAACCTAACTCCCACTGCAGTATTTGATCGATTTTGATTCAGAGTTAAAGCCCACCTCGATTACTGATATGTCCATTTTAATGGACTATTGTTATGCCTAAGTAATTCAATTCTAACATTGTATGTTTGTTAATAATCACATTAGGTCATTAAATGATTGCATGTGTCATTATTTAAGTTTACATTTACTCTATTGCTTATTATGTAATTATTTTATATTTCATGCAGGTCTCGCAGCAGTGCACTCGTTACATCTCCACTTAATCTACTCCATCAGGCTAATAATCTGGAAGAAGAGGGAGGAGGATCAATGGTGGAAAAGAACAGGGGGGTGAAAAGATATTTCCCCCCCATAAATCTCTCAACCTACGGCCGGCCTCAACAACCCCATCAACAGCCACCAGCCATGTTTAGTAAGGGATTTTGAAAATCCCTTGACTTGCGTGGGGCGAGGAGATAAAAAAGAGAGATGTGGAGGGGCTTGTGGGAGGAAGACCATCGTGAAGTAGAGGGTGTGCACTGTGCACAACAACTTCCACCGTCTTCCCATCGCTAGCCCAACCTACCTTCACCATTCCACCATACGCCTACAGGTTGCCAAGTGCCCTTGCAAGCCCACAACCGTGCCCCATCGCTAGCCTTCACCTGCACCCTCGCCTGCCCCTCCTCACCGTGCCAAGCTGCCACTAGCACCTTCACCAAGGGCACTCCAGCCTGCACACCCACCCCGCTCCAGCATCTCCCAGAGCAGCCACGCACCCTGCAAGCATAGCACCTAACACCGCATGCCTATAACCGTGCTACTACCTTACCATCCTCCCGTAGTACCGCAGCGCTCCCACCACCACTGCATGCCCTGCAGGTGTGCCTTCGCAACCCTGCCCTCGCCAGCCTACCCTCACCAAACCCACGCATGGCTAAGCCACGCCTATAGGCAGCCAAGCGCCCGCAAGCAGACCACATGCAAGCAGACCAACTGCATGCAGCCACCCACAATGTATCTACCCGCAGGCAGCCCAGCACGCTCGCAGGCGCGCCCTCGCACACCCTTGTGCACATGACCATAGTGCAGCAGCCACCAACAAGTAGCTGCTCTTCCTCCTCACCGCGCATGGCTCTTCCCCTCCAATAGAGCCCAACGGGCCGGCGGCTATTCTCCACCATCCGGCCATCGTGTCACCACCATCGCAAAGCACGCGTCGAGGCGCACCAACCCATCGACTCTCGCCGCCAACCGTGCATGGCCGTTCAAGCGAGGAAGAGAGAGGAGAAATCCTCTATTTTTGCGCCAATTAAAATTTACATTGCATGCCATTGCCACTTTAATATTATTATTTTATTCAGGCCACATTGCACAGGATGCACTTATAGTTTCTTGAATTTACTTCACTTGTGTTATGTGCATCATTCTACATTGAAATTCAAATCAGATTTGCATGCAAATCAAATTTACATGATATGCCAATACACATGCATCATATATGTATTTTTGGGAGCTAAATTCCTGACATGAAAATTGCATAAATAGCCTTGAACTTTTAAGGAAATTGCAAGCTCCATTTAGAATAGCATATTCGTCACATTGAAGTCACGAAGTTGTCTGCAAACATTCTAATCCTCTACTCCATAATTTATTGGTTCTATTCCTCCCTGTGGATACGACATTTTTATTATGGTTAAAGTTGGTATTTATTTTAATTTTTGATTGAAAGATTTTCCACCACAAAAAAGACAACGACATATCACTTTAGTGCTATCATCTTCATAAATAAGCGAGAATCTCTCAGTCAAATGGCGCCATTGTCGAGGAGGCAACAAACGCAATATATTCACTTTATTATTTTTGAATATTCTGAGTTGCACAATTATCTGATCATATTTTTTTATCTTATTGTGCGAGGAATCCGACGGGACAATGAGGCGCAATAGAGCGGCGACATCAACCTCGAGCTAAGCCACACAAGGAAAAGACATAGGAGACCTGGATCCCGCTTTCAAGAGGAAATGACATGGGAAAAGATTCTCCGTCGTCATAAAATTTATTTTTGTCTTCTCACCCTTGTAGTAATTGGGGATGAATTTTTGGGGGTCTGTCCCTACATTCTTTAGCTACTAGGGTTTACATATTTTTGCATGCATGATTCCAATTTTTGCTTACTTGCCTTTAAAACCAACAAAAGAAAATATCGAGCTACCTGTTTAGGAGTTGCATGCCCTTAGGTGCGTGCATTTAGGGGTGATTGAGCAACACATTAGATCCTATTATTGCATTGCAAGCATATTAGAACGAAGATTACTGGGGACAGGTACACCTTTCTAACTTTTGCATCGAGCTCTTATTTACGCATTTGCATTCAAATTAAAATTCAAGACCACCAAGTTCTTTGAATTTACTAATTCAATGGTCGCATAACTAGAAGTGGGACTGATAATCAGATTCGACCTTAAAATCAATTCACATTTTATCTGATTCTAAGGGACTTGTTTGTATTTTGAAAAAAATTAAAAAGATTTGCAGTGTGATGCATACTTCTGACATTGAGCACGCACATTAGGCACAGCACTAAGGCTTGATCCCTTAAGGCTATAGGCACCGATCTCTTTATCGGTGCAAACCCTCCTATTGTGCTTTGTAGTGGTGGTGTACTATCCTTTGACTAAGTGTTTTGATACTTCACGTAGGGGGCACCCCTTAAAGGTGCAAAAGGGTAGTTAAAGGGCACTGCATACACATTGCCTCAAAGGAAGGGTTCGTCCTACTTGGATCCCTTTGTTCGTCCTTGGAGTAACTTCTCACTTGATCACCTAGGAGTATCATCCAAGCAAAGTATAGGTCCTAGGGCACTCGAAGGTTGAATTAAGGCACGTAATTGTAGTGAAAAGCTTGTTTGGCCATCTATATCAACCAATTCAACCTCCGCAATAAAGAAGGTTAAGATTTCAAGTCATCACCCCTCTTATACCACTTACGTGGGAACAGAGGGATAAGCCTTGACCTTTTGAATTATCTTTGGAGTGGAGGTTTCACTTAGTAAATCAATAAGAACCTGAATTGTGATTGATATTGTATGCTTGGTAGACGCTCTCTTGAGGGTAGTCTAGTGTTTGATCCTGAGCCCGAGAGAATTCTTAGGAGAGCTCACCTAGGAGAGAAAGGAGAAGGAATGGCTGATCAAGGAGCAAATAACAAAGGACCCTAAGGGACTATTTTATTCCAACTAACCAACCCGCACAAGCAATGAGACGACCAGCAGGGTATAATCCATATGAGATCAAGAGTAGTACCATATCTTTGTTGCCATCCTTTTATGGTACTACTAGGGAGGACCCCTACCGGCATTTGGAGGAATTCACCAAGGTCTGTTTCATGGTGAAGCTCCAGGGCTTTACTAATGAAGCCGTGATGAGGACTCTATTTCCTTTCTCCCTAAAGGATAAGGCCAAGCACTAGTATCATACCCTCGATGCAAGGGTAAATGATTGGGCCACCCTTAAGGGAGAATTTTTGAAAAAGTATTTTCCTATGAGTAAGACCAACCATTATAGAAGAGAGATTATGGGTTTTACTCAATAGGAAGGAGAGCAATTTCATGAGACTTGGGAGTACTTTAATGACCTTCGTAGGTTATGCCCCCACCATTAGGTACCAAGATGGCAGTTGGTCGAAAGGTTCTATAATGGATTATCTAAAAGGCATAGGCAAACCATCAATGCAACCTGTGCAGGAACCTTCATGACCAGAATTGAGGATGAAGCCTGGGCATTATTTGAAACATTAAGCGACAACTCCATACATTTATCCTCTTCCTATCAGGAAAGAAAACCATCAATCTTGCAGAGGAAGATAAAGGCCCATGAAGCTGGGGCTTCTCAGGATTTGGCTTATCAGATTCAATTATTGAATAAAACCTTTGATAGGCTTTTAGCAAACCCCGACATGAACCTGCAAGAAGCCTCTATCTTTCAGGCTTCAAGAGAATGCTCCATTTTCCAAAGCACAACGCACTCCACTGCGGAGTGCCATCAGGAAAATCAATTCCTTGAGTTGATTCAGGCTGACTTGAATGCTTGCTGAGGTTTCTGCCCTCCTCGCAATAACCCTCATTCCAACACCTATAATCTGGGGTGGCGGAACCATCCAAACTTCTCTTGGAAGCAAGGTGATGCTTCTAACTCAAGGAATACAAGACCCTTACCTCCCCAACCCATATACCAACCATCTTATGAAAACCCTCCTCAGAATAAGCCCTCTGAGATGGATGAACTTAAAGCCATGATGAAAGTGATGCAAGAGCATCAGAATATGATCATCCAATCTCAGAATAAGATGATTACTGATATGCAATCCCAAATTGGTCACCTTACTGAGGCAGTTAGGCAACATGATCTGGGGAAGCTGCCTAGCTCTTCTGAGGAGAACCTTAAGGGGAAGGGGGTCGTATTCAGGGAGCACACCCACATGGTGACCGTGCTGAGGAGTGGAAAGAAGATTGATAAGCCTGATAATAGTCCTATGGTTATGTCTCGGAATTCCCCTTCTACACCTAACCCGACTTCCATCTCCACCGAGGAAGAGCTACATTTCTCTCCCTCGTACAAAATCACCCACAATGAGGATGTCATCCTTCCACCACCCCTTTCCCGCCATGACGACCCCTCTACCTAGAAGCCGAGGGTGCCCTATCCAAAGCACCTATTTGCTCCTGGGGAATCTTCTGTTGGCTCATTTAGAGCCAAGGATAGGATGGAGGAAATTATGGACACTTTTAGGCATGTCCAGATTAACTTGCCTCTGTTGGAAGCTATTAAACAGATCGCATCCTATGCCAAGTTTCTGAAGGACCTGTGCACCCAAAAGTGCCGATCTACAAAACTGGTCCAAACCAAGGTCATCCTACCAGACCATGTTAGCTCGGTTCTCCAACATGGAACACCCCCCAAAATGAAAGACCCAGGGCCCCCATATATTTTAGTGGTTATAGGTAGCCAACACATTGACGAGGCTCTGCTTGATCTGGGTGCAGGGGTGAACATTTTACCGAGCTCTGTCTACGACCTTTTGGGAGGAGGCAAGCTAAAGCCTAGTCCTGTAATCCTCCAGGTCGCAGGTAGATCACTTACGACACCATGGGGATTGTTGGAAGATGTCCTTGTGAGAGTGGAGGACTTCTTCTTCCCTGTTGACTTTCTGGTGCTTGATACTGACCCATCAAATAAGCCCACAAAGCCATCCATTATTCTGGGATGCTCCTTCTTGGCCACAGCCAATGCCTCTACCAATTGTAGATCTGGGGCACTTAAAATGGGCTTCAGGAACAAGAAGATCCGGTTGAATGTTTTTGATACTTACAAGCAATTCGGATTTGAAGATTATTCTTAGATTGAGGTCGTTGATGAAATAATTGAAGAGACTACTCCAGCACTCTTATGTAGAGATCCCCTTCAGAAGGTCATATCTAAGGACCATCCCCCGATTACTAAAGAAACTGAAAGGGAAATGCCCAAATTAGAAGAGTTGCTGGGGATACACACTGAGTCTCTGTCCCCACCCTGAACCGTGAAGGTAGATCCGCTACCTGAGGCGGGGACATCTCAACTTAAACCCTCAATCCAAAAGACTCCTGAGTTGAAGTTGAAACCCCTCCCTAGCACATTGAAATATTCTTTCCTTGGCCCTAATAACACGCTCCTCATTATTATCTCATATGCATTATCTGAATTGCAGGAGGGAGCTCTGCTTCAGTGTTTATGAAGGCATAAGGAAGCAATTGCCTGGTCAATTGCTGATATTAAGGGTGTTGATCCTTCTCTTTGCATGCATCATATATACACGGACAAGTCTGTGAAACCTTTCCAAGACATGCAGAGAAGGCTCAATCCAAATATGCTGGAGGTTGTTAAAAAGGAGATTCTGAAATGGCTGGATGGAGGGATTATCTGTATCATTTCAGATAGTAAATGGATCAGTCCTATTCATGTAGTACCCAAAAAAGTAGGAATCACTATGGAGGAGAATGACCAAGGAGAGCTGGTGACCACTAAACCCTCAACTGGTTGGAAGGTCTGCATTAATTACCACCGTTTGAACACGGCTACCCAGAAAGACCATTTCCCCTTACCGTTTATAGATCAAATTTTGGAACGATCGGCGAGGAACAAGTACTTCTATTTTCTTGACAGGTACTCTAGGTATAATTAGATAGCCATTTTTCATAACGATCAGGGGTGTACCACCTTCACGAGTCCGTATGGCACATTTGCATTACATTGAATGCCATTCGGGTTATGTAATGTTCCTCCCACTTTCCAATGTTGTATGATGGCTATCTTTTCTGATATGATGGACTAGTTTATTGAAATTTTCATGGATGACTTCTCCAATTGTGGCTCGTCATTTGACCTATGCCTTTCACACCTTGATAAAGTCTTAACCCGTTGCAAAGAGGCAAAGCTGGTGCTTAGCTGGGAGAAAAGCCACTTTATGGTCTAGCAGGGCATTGTGTTAGGGCATATAGTTTCTTAGAGAGGATTAGAGGTCGACACCAGAAAAATTGATTCCATCTCTAAGCTTTCATTACCCGCCAATGTTCATCAAGTTAGATCTTTCCTTGGCCATGCTGGATTTTATAGGTTCTTCATTAGAGATTTTAGTAAAATCTCTAAGCCACTCTGCAACCTATTAGCGAAGGATGTCTCCTTCGATTTTGATGATAGATGTGGCGAGGCTTTCCAAGTCTCGAAGAAAGCCTTTATTTCCACACCGATTCTCCAAGCACCAGATTGGACCCTCCCATTTGAGCTAATGTGTGATGCTTCTGATTTTGCAGTGGGAGTGGTCTTAGGTCAAAGGGTTGATGGCAAACCTCATGTGCTGCATTATGCCAGCAAGACCCTTACGGATCCTCAGCCAAACTACACGGTGGCTGAAAAGCAACTTCTTGCTGTAGTATTTGCTTTGGAAAAGTTTCAGTCTTACCTTTTGGGATCCAAGGTTGTGGTGTTCACTGATCATTCTGTCCTAACGCATCTTCTTGCTAAAAAGGACACCAAACCTCACCTAATTCGTTGAATTCTGCTACTCCAAGAATTTGACCTGGAAATTAAAGACAAGAAAGGAGTTGAGAATGTTGTAGCAAATCATCTATCTAGGATCCCTATTGAGGCATCAAACCCTGCTGGCGGTATTCAAGAGACTTTCCCTGATGAGTCTCTGATGGCCGTGGAAGCTAAAACTCCTTGGTTCACAGACATAGTGAACTATCTGGTCACGAGCATTACCCCCAGTACTTGGGACAAGCAGAAGCGAGACAGGTTTCTTGCTAACGCTAAATTTTATCATTAGGAGGAACCCAAGCTTTTTAGAGTAGGCCCTGACCAGCTTTTTCGCCGTTACATCCCTAATGAAGAATAAAGAAGTGTTCAGAGTTTCTGCCATGACCTCCACTGTGGGGGACATTTTAGTCGGAAGAAGACTGCCCATAAGGTTCTTCAGTCTAGCTTTTGGTGGCCCACATTATTCCGAGATGTACATACGTATGTGGGCGCATGTCTACATTGCTAGCAGATAGGAACCATTGGAAAAAGGGATGAGATGCCTCAACAACCTATCCACCCTGTTGAGATCTTTAATATTTGGGGCATTGACTTCATGGGTCCCTTTCCTGCCCTTCGAATATGAATACATCCTTGTGGCTATAGACTATGTAACGAAATGGATAGAAGTTATACCTATGCGAACCAATGAACATTCCGTGGTCTTGGGCTTTGTTAAGGCTAATATCATTTCTCGGTACGGGTGCCCAAGGACGATCATAAGCGATGGCGGACCTCACTTCAAAAACGTACACTTCACAAGAATACTCCAAAATTTGGGACTCAACCACATGATAGCCACACCTTACCATCCCAAAACAAGTGGACAAGTTGAAGTGTCTAATAAGGAGATTAAGCAAATTTTAGAAAAAACTGTCAGGCCCGATCAAAAGGATTGGTCTAAAAAACTAAATGATGCTCTTTGGGCCTACAGAACCACGTATAAGACTCCCTTGGGCATGTCTCCTTTCAATCTTGTCTACGGAAAAGCGTGTCACCTTCCCGTTGAAATCCCACATAAAGCCTATTACGCTATTAAAAATGTTAACTTGAATCTAGATGAAGTGGGAAAGGCACGTATGTTAGAATTAAGTGAGCTTGAGGAGCTTCGTAATGAAGCCTATGAAACTTCTCAAGCTTACAAGTAATGCAAAAAGGTCTTCCATGATAAGCACATCATTAGAAAGACTTTTGAGCCCAACTAGTGGCTCTGCCTTTTCAATTTTAGACTTAAATTATTTCCTGGAAAACTTAAGTCCCACTGGGATAGGCTATACGTTGTTATCAATACTTTCCCTCATGGAGCTGTAGAAATTCGGAACCCTACTTTAGGTGCAAGTGATTAGCCCATATTTGTAGGCTATTTAAGTATTTAAGTGCCTAGACATTAAGTTAATTCTAACATTTATTTAGCATAAATTAGGATGTAAATAGATTAATTCATATTTCTGATTTAATTACATAATTCATGTATTGCATTCATATTTAAATGCATTTAGAATTAACTTAGAATTGCATTCATTTAATTAGTTAACCAATTAGGTGCATTGCATGAGTTAATTTTAGTTAACATAAAAGTTGAGGGTTTGTATATAAATAGCCATAATATTTTATCATTATTTTTATTCTTCTTCTATGAGCAATGGCTGGATTTCTTCTTCCAGTTGCTGCAGTGAAGAACCCAATCGAGGAGTAGTGCCAAACGTTGATCTGGTCTCCTTGATGGGGATACGGAAGAGAGGGAGGCTGCCATGCACAGTGAGGCCACCATCCCTGACCCACCATTGTGCAGAGAGTTGATCTCTCGTCCGTTCCACCGCCATCGGCCTCAACCGTGGCAACGAGCCTCCACCACCATGGGCGTGTGGCGTGACAGGCCACACCTCCATTTGGAGCTCGTCTGCATTACTGTGAGCACCTCAGCGTGCACCACCCTCACTGTCATCACCAACAACCACCACTGCAGCCGCTGCAACTTCACATCCCCATCAGTTAAGACGTCTGGGAATGTTCCCAGCATCTGAAACTCCTACAACACCACCTTCATCTTCTTCCCCCATCCTTTGTTTTTCCAACCACCAGCCACTGCACACCGCACGCCTCTTCATCTCCAGCCGCCAGCGTGCAGCACCGTCCACAGCTCCACCACGCGCACTCATCTCCTACTCGACCGCCATCCTTGCGCACACCCTTACTGCGTGCACCATCCTCCATCTCCAGCCCCTAGCGCATGCCTATCAGATCCACCCTCTCTCCAACCACGTAGGCAGCCGGCATGCCCCTCCGGCTGCACAAGCCCGCCAGCACCCTGTAGCGTCTCCAGCCTTGACACCCGTGCCTTCCGTGCAGCCTGGAGAGAAGCACCTCCTGCAGCACCCACCGCGCGCCCTCTAGCTGCAGTGTGCGGGTTGCAGTGTGCAGCCAGCAGCATCCAGCAGCAGCAGCTGCGTCTGCCAGCAACACCACCCTCCGCGCGCATGTAGTCCAGCGTGTGTGCCTCCTGCCAGAAACCTTCCCTCGCTCCATGCACGGCCAGCAGTCACCTGAACCCACTTCCACTGTAGCTCCGTCCGACCACCTCGGGGCACCTTGCACTTAGCCGTGACCGCCATCACGGAGCCCTCAGTCTAGAGATCCTCCTCCGAGCTTCACACCTTCGGCCTTTCCTTCCTCCTCGTGCATGGACAAGGGGAAGAAGTTCCCCTGTTTTGCTACAGTAAGAGCTATATTAATATTTACATTCTATGCCATTGTCAACTTTTTTTATTATTTTATTAAGCTACATTGCGAAATATATCCTTTAGTTGTTTAAAATTGCCATTTCAGCATGTTCTCTTGATGCTTTCTTAATCTGACGGCAGATTTGGCTTGATTCTCATCAAAACTTACTGTGAACATATGTTTTTAACCGGTGCGAGTTTCAATATGTCATTACCTCCCTGTGGAGACGACCTGCTCTTCTGTGAGTGGTTATTTTAATTATTGGTTAGTCGATTTTTCCAGCACATAGAACTACAAACGATGCATCATTGTATGTGACAAATGACTTTAAAAGCGAAGAATCGACTCGTCAGCAAGCTTTAAGGTAAATGGCTAGTGACTTAAACCTTATATTACTCTTTCAGATGGCCAGGTTTTGGATGCACTTCGGCTTGAGAAGCCTTAGCTCCTCCCACTCTCCTCCTGAGGTGATATTCTTCTATGTCTGCATTTTTCCAATGAGGACATTGTCAGTCATAGGCATGGGGGGGTATAACCTGAGAATGTTTATAGCATTTATAAATATTTGCATACAAATAAATAAAAAAAAATACTCTTATTTTCTTGAGCTGAATTGGTTAGTCCATAGCAAAACATCTTTGTCATGGAGGTGTCATTAAAGAATTTTCTTCTTAAATTGTTTCTTAAATTTAGAATCCAGTAGATTTACTTCACGTACACGTAGACTGGGTAATGGATCTTTGAAGAAAACCAATAAGCATTTTTAGTCTACTGAACCCTTAGACAGTTAATAGGGAGTCAGGCATACTATCCTCTAGTAGGTCCACCCCTTTTTCTAAGAAGAAAGTAGAGAGATTACTGGTGCACTAAGTCTAGTGCAAGGACTCTTAGGTTTTGGATAATTAGATGATGATACTTCAGAGTTAGGTGTAGTTTTCGCTCTCTGTTCCTATGTGCGTAATTTGTGTGAATTCCTGAGAGTCACCAAATAAGGCAGATACACAGAGATTGAGTCTTAATAAAGCTATGACTATGGTGGATGGTTACGACCATCTTTCATAGAGTCCTCGGCTAAAGGAGGGTAATAGAGTCAAAGGTCAGAAATATGCCTATCCTATCCAATCCTTCCCAGTGCCAAGAATAGGCACTTCCACTAAATAAGCCACACAATATCCTCTTGACCATCATCATCCCTAATAATGCCTCATAAATAAAAGTTTGTGTGGTGTTATGTTGATTTATACAAAAGAAGAAGAAGAAGAAGAAACAATTATATTTTAAAAAAAAAAGGAAAAAAAGAAAAACAAGAAGAAAAGAGAGAGAAGAAAAAGAAAAGAGTCCAAGTTTATAATGTTATCTTTGTAACATTGTTTCTGAGGCAACAAAGCACCTATCGCGATCCACCAATATGACCCATACCTACCATTCAGTATTTTTGATCACCTGAATATTGGCTAAGGACTCTAACTTAGTTGTAGAGTTATTAGGACTTTAATTGAAGTGTGAATGCCATGTGAGGCCACCAAACAATGACTACACTCAGTAAATCTGGCAAGATTTCGGTTCTCAAAAAGAAAAGAAAGAAAAGAGTAAGCGCCACGGAACATCAAGGGAGCACAGTTGTTTAGCCTCTCTGAGTTGACCTGTTTAATAATCTAGAGATCTAGAGTCTGTAATACTTGATTACATGCAGCACCAGATGAGTTTGTGCCACCAAATACAAATCCATTCAACTCGATATCTCCTACCTAAGCCAAAAGCTGGGGTCAAATTACGGATTATCTACTGCTTTATCCCCGAGGGAAGTAGTTGCCTATCCCAACAGAAATATTTACCAAGGGTAAAGTACGAACTCCCAATGCGAATTTTATTTTCACTTGGATCTGTTACCTAGGCTATCATCACTTCACATTTGTCTGGATCTCTAAAGTTTTGAAATAAGAAAAGAAGAAATCTTCTAATTACTTCTATTATTTTTCATTTTTGCTAGGGACTAGCAAATCTTAGGCATGGGGGTGTTTGATGAGTCCATTTTAATGGACTATTGTTATGCCTACGTAATTCAATTCTAACATTGTAGGTTTGTTAATAATCACATTAGGTCATTAAATGATTGCGTGTGTTATTATTTAAGTTTACATTTATTCTATTGCTTATTATGTAATTATTTTATATTTCATGCAGATCCTGCAACAATGCACTCGTTACATCTCCTCCACTTAATTTACTCCATCAGGCTAATAATCGGGAAGAAGAGGGAGGAGGATCAATGGTGGAGAAGAACAGGGGGGTGAAAAGATATTTCCCCCCCACAAATCTCTCAACCTATGGCTAGCCTCAACAACCCCGTCAACAGCCGTCGGCCATGTTTAGTAAGGGATTTTGAAAATCTCTTGAGTTAATGGGGGAGGAGATAAAAAAGAGAGAGGCGGAGGGGCTTGGGGGAGGAAGAACATCATGAAGAAGAGGGTGTGCACTATGAATGGGGAGTGCACTGTGTGCACCAACAACTTCCACCGCCTACTCACTGCCAGCCTAGCCTGCCTTCACCATTCCACCGAATGCCTGCTGGCAACCAAGCGCCTGCAGGAGGACCTCATGCAAGTAGACTGACCGCGTGCACCCACCGGTTGTGCAGCAGCCCGTAGGCAGCCCAGTACACCCGCAGGTGCGCCCTAGCACGCCCTTGCGTGCGCGACCATAGCGTAGCAGCCGCCCGTAGGTAGCTGTTCTTCCTCCTCTCCACGCGAGGCTCTTCTCCTCCAACAGAACCCAATAGGTCGACGGCTGTTCTCCACCGTCCAGTCGCTGCCAGCCACCTTCCGCCGCTGCATCACCACCATCGCGAAGCACGCATCTAGGTGCACAAACCCATCGACTCTCATCGCCAACCATGCACGACTGTTCAAGCGAGGAAGAGAGTGGAGAAGTCCTCTGTTTTTGCCCCAATTAAAATTTACATTGCATGCCGTTGCCACTTTAATATTATTATTTTATTCAGGCCACATTGCATGGATGCACTTATAGTTTGTTGAATTTACTTCTTGTGTTATGTGCATCATTCTACATTAAAATTCAAATCAGATTTGCATGTAAATCAAATTTACATGATATGCCACTACACATGCATCATAGACATATTTTTGGGAGCTTAATTCCTGAAGTGAAAATTGCATAAATAGCCTTGAACTTTTAGGGAAATTGCAAGCTCCATTTAGAATAGCATATTCCTCGCATTGAAGTCGTGAAGTTGTCTGCAAACATTCTAATCCTCTACTCGTGAATTTATTTGTTCTATTCCTCCCTGTGGGTGCGACATTTTTGTTGTGGTTAAAGTTGATATTTATTTTAATTTTTGATTGAGAGATTTTCCACCACTTAAAACACGACATATCAGTTTAGTGCTATCATCTTCATAAATAAGTGAGAATCTCTTTGTCAATTACCATACAGTTGGCTAACCAATCAGTGAAAATGCTGAGGGGGGTGGTTAAAAATGTGATCGTAAAAGGCCAAGGATTCTGCTTTCTAACGAACATTTTTGTTGTTGATATGGAGGTTCCTCCTAATCTCCGTGATACACCGATTATTCTAAGTCGCCCGTTCTTGGCAACCGCCCGTGCAAACATCGACTGTGCATCCGGATGCATGGAGATTGCCCTAGGGAATGAAAAGCTTAGACTGGACATTTTCAGGGCATCAAAGAACTTTGATTGTGATCTAATCGAGGAGGACGATGAAGATGAAGATTCAGCTTTCTGTGGGAACATTGGGCTCCTCTGCAGCAACCCAATGGAACATTCATCTTCACTATCAAGGGTCTTAGATCGTGATCTACAAGGGACTGAAACTAATGACATACATATTTCATCCCATGGATCTGGTTGTCATGGGTGTTCATCTGCTTCCAACACCCCTGATCCTGACTATCCTGTCCTATCTAACACTGATATCTTAAGGTAGGATTACATGACTACTGCAGATAGATTCTCCATTAGTCAGGATCAGCAGATTTCCGCGGGTGTTTCCTCTCCTCCCCTGCATAAACCCTCTCCCCACTCTCCGCTACTAGAGTTACACCCTTACCTAATTCGCTAAAGTACGTGTTTCTGGGAGAAAGTGAGACGTATCCCGTGATTATCAATGCTCACTTGACTCTAGACCAGGAACACCAATTGGTTTCTGTTCTGCAAGCACATAGGGCTGCTATCAGGTGGGGTATTGCTGATCTCCACGGGATTCGCCCCTCATATTACACTCACCATATCTACGCTGACGAAGGGGTGAGACCATCGAGACAACCTCAGACACACTTAAATCCAAATATGTTGGAGGTTGTCAAGAAGGAGGTCATTAAATGGCTGGATGCGGGCATTATCTATCCAATTTTCGACAGCCAGTGGATGAGTCCCATTCAAATTGTGCCCAAAAAGGTGGGACTCACCATGATCAAAAATGAGTTGGGCGAATCCATCCCAACCCACACCATGACTTCTTGGCGGGTCTGCATTGATTATAGGAAGCTAAACTCGGCTACCAAAAAGGATCCTTTTCCTTTACCCTTTATTGATTAGATTTTAGAATGGCTGGTCAAGCAAAGTTTCTTCAGCTTTCTGGATGGATACTCTGGGTACAATCAAGTAGTAATCAACCTAGAAGATCAACATAAGATGACTTTTATGCATCCCTTTGGAATGTTTGCCCTTAAGCGGATGCCCTTCGGCCTTTGCAATGCACCAGCTACTTTTCAGCGATGCATGATGGCCATCTTTTCAGAGATGATCAGGGACTGCGTAGATGTGCTCATGGATGGCTTCTTCGTGTTTGAAGATGATTTTTCATCTTGTCTTGATAACCTCACAAAGATCCTAAGGAGATGTATAGAATTTAAGGATGAGAAGCTCATCATGATCTCTAATTACCCCTAATTAACTAGTCTTCCTAGTTAATTAGCTAGAAATATGTAAATATATGGGTAAATATTAAATAAGGGATAAATAGTAAAGGACCTTAAAATAAGTTAAAAATGCTATATTACCATCCAATTAGTATTATTAATAATTTAATTAATAATTGGACTCAAAATATTATCAGTAACTTATCTAATTAATGTTTTAACTAACTTAAGTACAATATATACCTAAGTATGTAATAACTTAAGTAACTTTACTTAATTAATTAAATTAATCTAAAAAGGTCAAAAATGAAAATTCAAGGTCTAAATATAATAATTGTCTTATTTATAATCATATATAAAAAGTTGAAAAAGATTTAAATTAAAATAAACCTTGAAAACCTAAGTTTACATTTTAGTCCTTAAATTTTATTTCAATCGGGTCCTTATTATTCATTTAGGTCCTCAACTTTCACTACGAACAATTCCCTGAAACTTCTTCTTCTTCGTTCCTTCTTCAGCCTTCTGGATGGCTGACGATAGGAGGTGCGTCCACCACCTGATCACTGCGCATCCGACGTCATTCCTTCTTCTCCAAGCTCCTGGAGCTTGTACTCACCATCTCCTTTTCATCCACCTGTCTGGATGATGCTAAAATCCTATTTTAGGGTCAGAGATAACCTCACCGGCATCGGAGAAGATGCCGGTGGTTACTCCACTCCTAGCCACTCCTCCGTCCAAATTCCACCTGCATCTCAGCCGTCGTCACCTATAAATACCCCTCCACACCCTCGATTTTCAAAAAGTTAGCTCCTTTCCCTCTTCTTCTCTAAGCAAACCCGATAGGCTATTCTCTCTAAAATCCTGCAACTTTCTTCCGCCTCATCCGTCTTCCACCATCCATCTTCGATAGCTCTGGACCTTCGCAGAAGTCATCCCAGTCTTTTGATGAAGAGTTGACTAGGAACTCCTCTGCTTCACCTCACAACTGCTCGCTAGACTCTTTCGACAACCCTCTAATTTCCTCCTTCATTATGAGACATTGACGGAGATCTCCTATCCTGTTCGTCCAGGTAACAGTAGATTAGTTACGATAGTTAGGTAGATTAGGTAGTGTAATGCCAAATTTTGCACTCATCTTCCTTAGCTCTGGCGAGCTCCTTGAGCTTGTCAGAAGCAATCTCTTGTCTTTTTAAGTCACCATTCACCTTCTTGCACCTTCTCATGAACATTTCTATAGTCCTTAATTACTAAATTGATCATCTAAAGGACTAAACCAACTCCACCTCCACCAACTACTCCTGCTATCCATGGCAGCAGTAGGTGGGCTATTTCCACCTCCACTGGGGTCCTCCACCATTTATGCATCACCTAAGGGCCCTAATCCTCACTTTAATTTAAATAACTACCCTATATAACTTAAACGCCCAATTTTAATTAAGCTCCTGAGCTCGCTGTCAATGGCGGCTCAGGAGAAGTTCCTCCTGAGTATCAAATTGACACATTAATCATGTAGAACATCTTAAGAGCTTTTCGGCAAGCTTTTATTTGCTTGGAATGGAGCTCTGAGCTGGCTGGAATCGACATTTGAAGTTCGGACTAGGAGGGGGAAACTTAGTCCCACCTTGATAGGACTGGAGCGACTGCAAGGGTATAAAACTAATTTGTGATAAGGGCTTCTCAGTCGAGAGTGCACGGCACAAGGAAATGAACTGAGCATTGGGTGTGTGTGTAGGCACGTGCAATGCGTGTGCCTGAGTGTGTGTGCGCCTATGGGCTTGTGAGTGTGGGCCTGTGAGGGCGTGTGCATGGGCCTGGGAGGCAGTGAGCTAGATGGGCTCGAGACTATGGGAACTGGAAATAAATCGAACTAAATAAATCAGGCTTGGACCTAGTAGGGTCTAGTCCCACCCTAAGAAGGGTGTTGTGTATTCCTGACTGGTCCAAGCCACCAATAAAAAAAACCTAATTTTTAGTTCAAAAGAATAGACTCGTTTGGTTCAGAAGGTCTGCAAGGGCTCAGAAGGAAAGGATGCTAAGGCTCAGAAGAGAAGGAGAAGAAGCAAAGGAAAGGAAGAGAAGTATAAGGAGAGAGCTTGTAGAGAGAAAGGAAGGTTGAATAGGCAAGTGCTAAAGGGAAAAGGCAAAGAAGGAAGAGAAGAAAAAAAGAAAAGAAGAATTGTATAAGAAAGAGCTCGAGAGAGATTAAGGAAAAGATTAAGATGTAGATTAAGAAATAGGTAAAAAGAAAAGAAAAAGAAAGAGAGAAAGGTAAAAGAAGAAGAGAAAGAAAGAGGCTAAAGATAAAGAAGAGAAATTCAAGGTTTAGTTTCTCGCATATTATTCATTCCTTTTGAGCTTAATGTTGTAATAAGGCATATTTCCATTAGAATTACTTTTTCTTGCCTTAATCACTTGAAATAAAAAGAAATAACATGTTTACTTGTTGCTAAAGAAGATCATTTGTGTAAATGTGTTTTCTTATGGAATTTTGCATATTCTCTTAATTTGAAATCATTAAGCAAAATTGATGTTCTTAAAATAAATTTAATTATACTTTCCACAAGTAGCTTGGATTGAATGGTGAATTCTAATTAAGTTATACCTCCCAGTGAATGACCTAGACTCAACCAGTTAAAAGAAATAAAATCTAAAATGTTAGGTTAACATGACCCTATACTACTTAATCGACATAAATTTAAGTTGACGTAGGTTACTTTCTTCTGCACATAATTAAGCACAATTAACTTAATTAACTGTGTTGAGAGAGAAAGCCATCATTTTAATGGCACCATTACCGGGGAGGTAATATTTTGCTTCATTTTAATTCACCAAAACATTCCCGTGCTTTGTCTAATCAATATTTTAATGGAGCCGTTGCTGGGGAGGTAACTGTAATTATATTCGCCATTATTACTATTTTTTAGTGTTTTGTATTAATTAGTTTTGTTTTTGTTTTATTTTCTGTCTTCTTTTTAGGTTTACTTCTGCGGGTATTCTCAGGAAAGAAGGCAGGTTTTCTTTTTCTGTTTTCCACTATACATACCATTGTAAGTACTCTTTCCTTAGTCTCTAGTTTAGTTTGAATTGTTGCATTTAGATAGTTAAAAAAATTAAATACAAAAATACATACTTCCTGACTAGCAGCATCATGTTATAGGCATACCCTCTTAGGAGTGCATTTACTTGCTAGTAACTTTACGATCTGACTCGGGAAAATTTCTACTGTTTTTCTCTCATCAGTGGGAAAACACGCGAAAAATCACGTAGATCCCTGTTTGGAGATAATATCAAGACCATGTATTCTTTGAAAATACTTAAAAAGTGGTCACTTTACTTTTTCTGATCATATTTTTGAAAAGATTAAGTATAAAAGAGGATAATAAAAATTGTGACTTAAATATATTTGCAGAATGCATGTGGGTTTTATCACTAACATTTGTTGCATGCTATCACGCACACAGTGCGATCACTAGCATCACACGAGTCTAAATTTTCTATCTCTCCTCTTTGCACCTCTTAGGGCTTTGGTCGAAGATCAACAAGTCTGTCTCACTACTAGAGCCTCGGGGAGCCAGTAGTAAGCAGTCTCGATCCTAGACCTTAGGCCTTTAAGCTTTAAGGATATACACTTGCGTAGACACAGGTTTAGGATGCGTATTTTGATATTGATACTATACTTGTTTGCGTCCAAAGTATTTTGTGTATTCTAGGACTCTCTTCTTTCCTTTGAACGAAGAGAAAAACCTGCTTTTTCGTGTGGTTTTGCGGGTTTTGTTGCCGCTTATTTCTGGTGGTGTGAGTGTGACTTTGCACATTTTTTTTCATTTTATGCACAAGAGGTGATCCTTTAATCAGCCTCTTGTAACTCCTTTGTCCTAAGCTGGTTGCAGCTAAGCAACCACTTAAATTCCCATCTAATTCATCTATTTCTATGGATCAATTGCAAAATCAGAATCCCAAGATCCCTTCTTCTTCTGATCAAGGGGAGATGTCGCCTTTTGACATTCATGAGTTGTTCCTAAACCAGAATCTTAGAATGCTTGAACAAAATCATCAAATCAATCTTTTAACTACTGCTTTGAATAATTTACAAAATCTTCAAACCCATCCTCCACCTCAACCTGAGGTGGGTTTTGACCTCCCTGATTTACCAATTCCTCATCCTAGGCCTCTACTCCAAGACTATTATAATCCATCTAATGCACAAGTAGATCCTAATGTTAGGATTCCCATTGGGGAAAATGACCCAGAATTGAAGCCAAAAATTATAGGTCTAATCCCACATTTTCATGGATTTGCATTCGAGGATCCATTCCAACATATTGAAGATCCTAAAAATCTATCTCAAACTCTTGGACCTCGAGATCAAAATAGGGAAATCCTACTCATGAAGATGTTCTGTTTTAGTCATAAAGATAAAGCAGCATATTGGTATAGAACTATTGCAAGACCAATCTCAACTTGGGCTAAATTCGAATCTGCATTCTTGAAGAAATTCTTTCCTATTGGTTGTACAAATGCTTTAAGGCGAGCAATCACAACTTTCAATCAAAATCAAGAACCAATTCATCAAGCGTGGGAATGCTTTCATGAATTACAAAGGAAATGCCAACATCATGACATCCCTCGTTGGCAACTAATGCATATCTTCTATTATGGATTGCAAGAAGGAATTTGCAATCTAGTCGATGCCTCTTTTGGAGGGAACTTTCTCAATCGTGACGCAGAATCCACTTCAAAATTATTTGAAGGAATGACGGAGAACTTGATCAATAATGCATCCATGTTGCAATTTATGTGGGGCACAAATACAGCACATTGAAATCCGCATAAGGGCATTCACGAGATTGGTAATCCGTCCAGTTCAAAGGATTTGGAAATTATTGCAGAAAAATTGGACGAAGTTGACATCGTAGCAAAGCATCTCGATGAGGTCTGAAACACTATGAAAACTCTTACACCTCTACTTGCTACGTAAAATTTTGTGCATTCACCTACTTTGCAAATTCCCATGGGGAGGGAATTTGTGAATAATCTAGATTCTAGAGATCCATCTTCCTTGGGTTTTCTATCTACTCCTACACCAACCCAAGGAGGGACCTTTGTCCCACAATCTTTCCCACCCTTTTCCCCACCCTTTCCTATTGCAGAAAACACGCCATATCTTTTTGGTTTACATGCCATCAAGGAAAACATTCCATGATCAAATCCTTATTCTAACACCTATAATCCTGGATGGAGAAGCCACCCAAATTTCTCTTGGGCTGATCAAAATCAAAGACCAAATTATCCAAATCAGACCCACCTAAATCCTCCTTCGTTGCCTTCTCAGCAACCAAATGTGAGGCCTAATTCCATGGGTATGCATAATTACTTTGGGTCGATTAGAGATACGTAGCTTGACTAAATTTTGCGAGCTATTACAGAGAGTCAGCGATAAAATGCTGAGGGTCTCGCTGAGATTCAAAGGCAATGTAAGGTAGAATTGGCTGATTTACAAAATCAGATCACGCTTTTGGCTGAATCTCGTCAGCTAGGTACTCTTCCATCTCAGCCAATTCCAAATCCTAGGAATCTACAAAACCCTAGGCAACATCAATGCCAAGTACATTTCATTAATCAAGCCTTTGATTCTAATTAGAATCCATCCTCTGTACTTCCTGAAAATAATCCACCAAACCTGCATCAGCAGCCTTTATTGTATCAAAATGATCCACCTATTAATGAGAATCAGAATTGACTCTGTTGATCTTCTGAACTTGGTTGGAATCATTTCTCAAATTGCCTCAATCTTTAATATTTTACATCTCAACTTAAATCAGATCTGATCTTCACGGGATTCACTCTGATCTTTCCAAGATTTTATAGGAATCTGATTTTGGTTCTGTGAGATCTATTTTAGGTAATCTCTGGACGAGTTTTGACTGGGTGGTCTTATCTGTTTTTCTATTTTTGAATCAATTCTTCCATAACTCCTTTGTTTTTACCATGCATATTCTTTGTTGGAGTTCTTTACTAGGGTTTACGCCTAGCTGAAGGCGTAAAACTTAGCATTTTGTACATAGCTGTTTCCTGCTATTTACACTTTTCTCTTCCCATACACTTTTCTGATTTTTCATTTCATCTTACATTGATTACCTTTATTTAGTCCGACTGTCCACTCTGGCCTTTGGATAGAATTGAAATCGTCCACACAAAGATCTTTGATCTCCTCTATCCGACTCCTTCCAACACCCAATACTAAATGAAGTGTAATATCTTTTTAGCCTTTTTACAATGTGGACATTGTAAAATCTTGGCTTGGGAGGGTGTGAAGTGAAATTTTCACTTCAAGTGTATGTGTGGAGAAAATATATAAAAGAAAACATAAAAATTTAATACCCACGAAATTTAAAAAAAATAGAAAATATGAAAATTTCTAAAAATTTCAAAATCAAAAATATCATAAAAATTTGAAAAGTTTTGAGAATTTCATAAAAATTGGAAAATTTCATAAAACATAAAAAACATAAATATATAAATACAAAAATTTGGAAATTGAAAAAAAAATTATAATAAAAGGGGTATTTTCATCTAGAATAAAGAAAAGAAGAAAGAAGAAAAAATATATATATTTATAATAATTAAGTGATTGATCTTTCTTTTAGGTCAGAAACCAAAAAAAATATTAAGAATATATCGAGTATATGTATATAGGAGTATTAAATTCTTATTTAGATTTTTACTTTTAACATTTTATAAAAACACACTTTTATTTACAAAATCGTTAAAACAAGATTTTATTTGAATTAAAATCTTTAAAACTTAAAGCTTTGTTTTTTTTTATTCTTACCCTGAAATTAAGAAACAAAGGTGTATTAAGTTTAAAACTTAAGTTTTGGAATTAAATTGTAACTTTTTAATCAATTAGATTAAGTAATCCTTTTGCTTTTTAAATATTTAATTTTATCATAAAGTTAATTAGAAAAGGCCAGATATTTAGAATTAATTAAGTAAAGAGTTAGTAGAATCTTAGTCTTCAAGTCTATCAGGCTATAGTTAGCTTAATCAACTAAGGGACATTTGGCTAGACTTGGTAGGTTTTGTCTTGATAGATCCAATAGGAGGAAACTAAAAGTTTAAAGAACCTGAGAGTGAATGGCTTTATTGTCCAAGCTCTGGTTTGAAAGCTAAGTAACCTAAGCATTCAAAATCACACATATAGAATTGCATTGATGGCATCTGAGACCACTAAAACACAGAGGTTAAGAGATCGATTCTAAATCCTCTTTAGTCCAAGGATTTTCATGGGGCGGTTCTTGAAAGGGTGAAGGATGTGCCACTCACCTAGAAAAAGGATTTGGAGAATAAAGTTAGTAAGAAAAATGAGAAGGGGGAGAAAAAAAATAAAAAAATAAAACACCCACAGTTAAGTACCTCGCTACAAATGGGTACTTTTGTAATTTTTCCATAAAAATAAAGCATCTCGGTATAAATAGATGCTACCCTTCCTTCCATCAAATAAAAGAACGCCTCGCAACATATGGGTGTACTAACATATAGAAAAAAAAGTTGAAAAAAAATATATGGAGATAAAAATTAGGAATAAGAGACCCAGTGGTCCACCAGGGAGATATATAAAAAGAGTGTTGACCTTAGGATAGAAAACTGGTGAGGAGAAAGCAACCAAACCTGAGTAAGGCCAAGACAAAGGCTTGAATTGGAATAATCTGTATTGGAAATTAATGTCTTAAGATCTGGATTTTTGCAAATTTGGATGCCTTTATGACAACTCGCTTCACAAGCACGGATGTTTTAAAATCATAGCTACTGAACCTTTGTATTAGGCAATGAAGCCTAGGAAATCGAGTTTTGAGGATTTGTAGTTGAGACCTAAAGGAGAAGGATTAACAAAATTCTTGGTCTACGAGTTTGTCCTTAGTGTTGTAGGCTGGTAGATTAAAGTTTTACTACTCTAAGTTTGGTTAATGATGAATAGCTGGTTAATTTGCTTAAACTTAAATTGATAAAAATTAAATATCATAAACAAAGGATTAATTTAAGTTTATTGAGTTTTCGAGTTAAAATTTAATTTCCAACTCTTATGCTTTGTTTTCTTAAAACACTTTGAATTCTAAGTTTTAAGGGTTATGAATGGTTACAAAGAATAAGTGATTTTTGAGATTCTAACTTTTGATAAAATTCTTGTTAACAACACTATCTTTAAAAAAGTGTGATTTGAAGATGTTTTGAGTTTAAGTCTAAGTAAGAAAATTTTCACAAAATGCTCTGCATATTAGTTATTTATATTAAATCAAAAATTTTTTTTTCTGGCCTAAGCTTTCCTTTACTTGGTTCTTATTTATATTAATTTAAACCCAAGTGCTTTAAATCATCATATTTTTAGTTAATTTTGCGAGGGACAAGCAAAACTTTGGCTTTGAGGTATGATGAGAAGCTAATCATGATCTCTAATTACCGCTAATTAACTAGTCTTCCTAGTTAATTAGCTACAAATTTGTAAATATATGGGTTAATTATTAAATATGGGATAAATAGTAAAGGACCTTAAAATAAGTAAAAAATTCTATATTATCATTCAATTAGTACTATTAATAATTTAATTAATAAATGGACTCAAAATATTATCAGTAATTTATCTAATTAATGTTTTAACTAACTTAAGTATAATATTTATTTAAGTATGTAATAACCTAAGTAACATTACTTAATTAATTAAATTAATCTAAAAAGGTCAAAAATATAAATTCAAGGTCTAAATATAATAATTGTCTTATTTATAATCATATATAAAATGTTGAAAAAGATTTAAATTAAAGTAAACCTTGAAAATCTGAGTTTACATTTAAGTCCTTAAATTTTATTTCAATAGGGTCCCTATTCTTCACTTAGGTCCTCAGCTTTCACTACAAACAAGTCCCTGAAACTTCTTCTTTCATTCTTCAGCCTTCTGGATGGCTGACAACAGGAGGTGCGCCCACCGCCTGATCATCGCGCATCCGACGTCATTCCTTCTTCTGCAAGCTCCTGAAGCTTGTGCTCACCATCTCCTTTTCATCCATCGGTCTGGATGATGCGAAAATCCTATTTTAGGGTTGGAGATAACCACACCAGTGTTGGAGAAGATGCCGGTGGTTACTCCACTCCTAGCCGCTTCTCCGTGCAGATTCCACCTCCATCTCAGCCGCCATCACCTATAAATACCCCTCCACACCTTCGATTTTCACAAATTTAGCTCCCTTCCCTCTTCTTCACTGAGCTAACCCGATAGGCTATTTTCTCTAAACTTCGGCCACTTTCCTTTGCCTCATCCATCTTCGATAGCTCTGGACCTCTGCCGAAGTCAGCCTAGTCTTCTGATGAAGCGCTGACTAGGAGCTCCTCTGCTTCACCTCACAACCGCTCGTCGGACTCTTTCGACAACCCTCTGATTTCCTCCTCCGTTGTGAGCCATCGACGGAGATCTCCTATCCCCTTAATCCAGGTAATAGTAGATTAGGTTGGTTGATTAGTTAGGATAGTTAGTTAGGTAGATTAGGTAGTGTAATGCTAGATTTCGAACTCATCTTCCTTAGCTCCGGTGAGCTCCTTAAGCTTGTCAAGAGCAATCTCTTGTCTTTTTAAGTCACCATTCACCTTCTCACACCTTCTCACGAACATTTCTATAGTCCTTAATTACTAAATTGATCATCTAATTGACTAAACCAACTCCACCTCCGCCAACTACTACTGTCCATGGCAGTAGTAGTTGAGCTATTTCCACCTCCAGTGGGGTCCTCCACCATTTATTCATCACCTAAGGCTCTAATCCTCACTATAATTTAAGTAATTACCCTATATAACTTAAACGCCCAATTTTAATTAAGCTCCTAAGCTCGCTGTCAATGGCAGCTCAGGAGAAGTTCAAATCAATAATTATTCACATATATACCATCGCAAATGCATTTTGATTTGTTTTCTCCACTCAATTGAGTTGGAAAACAAGTCCTGAGCCTAAACAAACTCAAAACTTCTCTCAAATGAATTCACTGTTTAATCTTCACTTTAATGAACAATTGACGGAATTAATTTGTTCCTAAGTTTCCTTGTGGCCTCAGGAAGCTTTTTGAAACATTAATGGTACAATTTAAAATTATATGTACAGTTTCACCTTTTTCTGGACTCACCAGAGCTCCAGTGACCTCCGGCTAGTCAAACAAGCTCTTCAACCTGTAGAACTCAATGTGAATCTCCGGATCAACTATTTGAGGTTTACTGATCATGATGAGACATTTTAATTGAGGCTTTAGTGTCTGGAGTTTCTGGTAGGTCTTCATCTTCTCCAACTCCCCCGGAGTTAGAGATGTCTAACAGTTAGGTTTAAACCTTATTTGAAAGGTCTGAAAGCACTAGTGCCTTGCCTTGAGACTATTTCCATGATTCAACCACTGTGATAAGCTTTGGTTTGTCCTGACGAACAAACTCCTCTTCAAGCTCAGGCGATAGGCCTGGAACCCTAGGAACCTTAGTTGAATCATCTTTCTAAGGGTTTAAATCTGTTCTTGAAGTTAAAGAGAATATGTTTAAGGCTTTAATTCCCTTTGAAATGGCTAAACTCAGAAAGTCAAAATTCAAGGCTAATTGGTCAAAATTGACTCTAATCCTTCGACTTTGGATTCAATCAAACAAATTGAGGAGTTTAATTTGTTGCTGGGATGTTTGTGAAAGATTTTGATGAGATATGGATGAGCTTTGATCAACTTTATGGTAGAATTTGGTTTCTCTCAGTTTGGGTTAGTTTTGAACCCAAACTGACAACAGTAGCTTTGTGATGAGATTTTAATGAGTAATCTGCCCAAACAGGTTCATAACAACCTCCAGAGGTTGTTTAATTTGATTCAGTAGGACTTTACCTATCTGTTGGACCTTTTAGAACTTCAATTGAAGTTTTGAAACTCCCTGAGAAGCTTTTAGCTTCTACACCTTCCATGAAGCTCCTTAGAGCTTAGTTCCTCCGCCAATAGCCACAGAATTACCCTCTGAATACCTTTAATATTCATCTGGAAGTCAAAGTCCAGTCTGTGGACCTTAGAGTCAAAAATCCACTTTGCAGGCCAGTTTGAACATAGTAAACCCAGAACCTTCACCCTTCAAATCTAAGAGCTTAAGCCCTCCTGAGTATCAAATTGACACTTCAATCGTGTAGAACATCTTAAGAGCTTTCCACCAAGCTTTTATTTGCTTGGAACAGAGCTCTGAGCTGTCCGAAATCAACATTTGATGTTTGGACTAGGAGGGGGAAACTTAGTCCCACCTCGGTTGGACTGGAGCAGTCGCATGGGTATAAAACTGATTTGTGATAAGGGCTTCTCAGTCGACAGCGCACAGCGCAAGGAAATGAACTAAGCATTGGGTGTTTGTGTGGGCACTGTAGTACACAAGCCTGGGTATGTGTGCGCCTGTGGGCATGCAAGTGTGGGCCCGTGAGGGCATGTGCATGGGCCTGGGAGGTCGTGAGCCAGATGGGCTCGAGACTATGCGAACCGGAAATAAACTGAACTAAATAAATCAGGATTGGACCTAGTAGGGTCAGGTCCCACCCTGAGAAGGGTGCTGTGTATCCCCGACCGGTCCAAGCCACTGATAAAAAAAACCTAATTTTTACCTCAAAGGATTAGATCGATTCGATTCAGAAGTTCTGCAAAGGCTCAGAAGGAAAGGATGCTAAGTGGTAAGATAGTTTTCGCTTTCGAATAATGTGATTGGGATGATTTGTCATTTTAGTAACAAAGTGGTGGAAAATCGCTTAACAAAACAATTACAATAAAAATTAACCACTCACAGAAGAGAGGGTCGTGTCCACAGGGAGGCAATGATGCAATAAAATATCAATTATTTCGTATTCGTTCAATCAAGTGCGAAATCCATAGTCAAATCTGACACGAAACGCGAGTTCAATCGTTATACCCGGCCAGGGCATAACTATTTCACTCCCTCACTCAGTAATCAGATTCAAGCAGTATTGAATGAAAGGGTCGGCTCACTCGTTATCTTGAGGCTAACTCGTTCACCTCCAGCACTTTTGCGTCTTATATCGCTGCGCCTCTTCGGACTTTTCCGAGGTGGGACTAAATGTCCCACCTCAATTGCGCGCCCGCAGCGGGGAAAGCAGCGGGAGATCACGACGTCACGCGAAGCCTTCTGCCTTAGCTGCGAGCCTGGTGTTTTGTCGAAATGCCTCGCAAGGCCTGGGAGTCGAATCTGGGCGTGGCGCTGAGCGTGGCGCGCCTGTAGCTGCAGGCGGAAGCAGCTCCTTCTGCACGGCAATGGCGGCGGAGGTCGGGTGGCCTGTTCACAGAAAAATGGCCTCTCGGCCTAATCAGAAAGTGCCGGGAGCTTCGCCAGGGTGCAGCGAAGCTCGTGTGGGTGGTGGCGAGGCGCGGGGCGGCGTGCAAGGGCTGCCCTAGGTCGGACTGTGGGTCGGAGGATGGGTTTGTTGGGGGAAGCGTTACGGAGGTGTGGAGTGGCAGTGAAGGGGTGGGGGGTGCTCAGTGTGATGAGGTGGAGGTTCGGTGAGGGTCGGCGAGGTGTGTGAGGCTGTGGAGCGATGGGAGCATCTCGCCGGAGGGTGGCCGAGACGAAGGGGGTGACGATGGTCAGGGTCGGTCGAGGGCTTAATTGAATAAATTGAAGGCGGGGAAAGAAAGAGGAGAAGAAGGGGAGTAGTTCTAGCTTACTTGCAGGGACGAAGGGGGAGGAACAGGGCGACAGTCGTATCGACTGTCGCCGGAGAAGACGATGCTCAGGGAAAGGGGCGGCGGCGAGCAGAGAGCCGGAGAGGCGCCAGCTGGGTGCGGCGTGGCGCGGGAAGAGCAGGGGAGGAAGTCTCTGCTGCTGGTATTGCGACAGAGCGAAGAGGAGAAGGGGGAGGAACCGCCGGAGCTGGTGAGCGTCTGCCGGAGAGAGAAGAGAGGAAAGTTGGGGGTTTTCTCCGTCAGACCCGAGCTACCCCGGTCGGTGGAGCAACGGGGGGTATTTATAGGGATCAAAACAGGGAGGAAGGCGGAGGGAGACGACGTGTCTCCCTCGCCGGAGGATGGCCGGAAACAACAACCCATACCGTCCGTGCGTTCGCATGGCCGGTATGGTGGGTTACAACAACCAGGGGGGTGTCCCTGCGACGGCTGACGACGCAGGGCACCCCCGGTTTACTTGCCAGGTCCCCCACCTCACCCTGCGCGGCGCCATGCTCCGCGCAAGGTCGCCGGAGCATGGTGCTAGCAGGTTTTGCAGGGGGGACCTGATCGCAAAGAACGAAGGAGAGTTAGGGGCCAAAATGCGAGGGTTCAAAAGTTGAGGGCCAAAGAGTAAATATATGAGGACCAAAGTGTAAAGTCGGTCAAGGAGGTTTCTTCTTAGGCTCAAGTTTTTATACATGACTAATTAGGACCTAAGGAATCTTATGATGAATTTCATTTCTATATTAAACCTTGTTTGACTGGTCAATTTATGTGAAAACCCAAATTAAGTTATTAATTGGGCATGGTTCTCAATGTAGGTCAAAATGGGTTCTGAAGGCCAAATTGAAGGTTCTAAACCCTAGAGATTATTTTTATATGAATTTTAGAGGGTTTATTCTATTTTTACTTTGCCTCAAACCTCGTGAATTGAAGTGGGTTGTTTTAGGGTTACAGATTATCATTTAGTTTCTTGGAATTGCTGTAGCCCTTGCTAGATCATTTCATCCCACTTTTATTCTTATTAAGCTGCTTTGACCTATGTTTGGGCCCTGAATTACCCTGTATGAAGATTATACTGGTAAAATTGCATTTTTACCCCTTATGACTTGTTTTCTTCTCAAACTCAGAATTCTCTGAGTTAAGCCTTTCCTTGAGATATGTAGGAGCTTTTATCCTTTGTATTAGGTCAAAATGAGCTAGTTATGGCTCATGATGAGGTTCTCATCAGTAGATGTGTAATTTTTCCTCACTGAAATATTCAATAAATATGTGATGAATCTATGTAATTTCCAATTGACATGCATTAGAGAAAATTTATGCACATCTTAATCCAAAACCAATGTCAAACAATTTGAATCACAAAAGCCACACAATTGTAAGAAAGCTTAAGTATGAAGTTGCAATTTCACTCAATATTATAATCATAAATCAAAATTCATTTTCATGGCAATGGCATTCAAATGTAATTATTAATTAAAGTAAAAGCAGAGGATTTTACCTCTCTCCTCCTTGCCCATGGGAGAGAGGTTCATTCGAGGTGCTACTCCTACAAGAGGTTGGCTAAAGTGAGGCCTTCACGGTGGTGGCGGTGGTCAGTCGTGAGATGGCCAGAGTCGGCCTGCCGGAGGAAAGGAGTAGCAGTAGTGGAGGAGCCTGCTACTAGTCACGTGCATTGCAAACGCATGGAGAGCAGCACGCGGGCACTGCAGGCGCTGGAGATGCACGCGGAGCATGGGCGCGTGGAGGCGTGGCCTCTGTAGGGTGCACCGGCACACGCGGGTGTGCTAGTGGCGTCGGCTGCAGGTGTTGCAGGGAGGCGTTGGAGTGCGAACACGTGGAGGCGTGGTTCTTTAGGCCATAAGGGGTACGTGGGCATGGGTGCAGGAACACAGGCTGCTGGCATGCGAGCATGAAGGCACGTGGAGCGCGCGCTGTGGGCGAGCGGAGGTGTGGAAGTGCAGGGGCGCTGGAGCCTCTAGAGAAGGCGGGGACGCATGGGCGTACTGGCTGGGCTGGAGGTGCGTGGTGGGTCTGATGGACTGGGGAGGGTCTGCTGGGGTGAGAGCACGCACGCGCAGGTGGCTGGTGAGGGCGGTGATGCTACTAGTGTTGAAGTGAGGGCGTGCGGTGGTGCAAGTGCTGGAGGTGGGTTGGAGCAGCTGGTGAAGGCTAGAGTGCAGGCGTGTGCTGGCTAAGTTGTGGGTGCGGTGGCAGATGTTACGTGCGCTGAAAGTGGGTGCACAGAGGCTGCCGTGAGTTGGCTGAGGTGAGGAGTTGCAGAGACTCTTTGGCGGTGTGGGCTATCACCTCGCATGCCCACGGTGGTGAGTCATTCTACCGCGGTGAGGCTGGTGGTATGGAATGGAAGAAGAGCAAGGTCCTATAAACACAGTAAGGAACAAAGGGTGGTGGCCTTCTCTTAATGGCAGCTCTCCCTTCTCCTTTTATAGCCACGACCACACTGATTTCAAATTCAAAATGCTGTAGCATGAATGTGATGTGTAGGAGGAGGAGGCAGAGTCGGAGAGTTACCTGTGCAAGGAGAAAAAGAATAAAAGAATAAAATAATTAGGATTATTTATACATAACACCTTAACTTCTATGTTAATTAAAATAGTGCATCTAATTAATTAACTATTTAAATGTTTGCAACGCTAAGTTAATTCTAAATGCATGAATTATGTACTTAAGCTAAAAATATGAATTAATTTATTTACATCCTAATGTATGCTACCTAAATGTTAAAATTAATTTAATGTCTAGACATTTATACTTAAATAGCCCACGAATATGGGCTAATCAAATACCCCCATGCCTAGTTTTTGCTAGTCCCTAGCAAAATCAAGCAAAACCTGGCACTCCAAGTAGACTAGCCAACCCAATTAGTCTTCCTTTAGAAACATATTAAGTTCATACTTTAGACTTAACGTTCCCAAGTAGTTGTTAAGTTACAAACTAGGTCGGCTAAAGACGAGTTGCAGGCACAAGTCGGCTAAAGACGAGTTGCAGGCACAAGTTCCCCTGATTTCTAACTCTACCTTAAGGTTTATTGGTGCATGAGATTAAAGCATCCATGCATGTGTGTTGGTCTGAGTTATTTTCTTTAAAGCAAAAAGGATTTTTTTTCTTGAATAATATATATATGAATTTTTTGTTTGATTCCTCTAAGTCTAACCTCGGATCTACTATCAACACGGTCTGTGTCGGATTCATTGTCCCCATCACCATACCTCGAAGGGTGCCTAGCTTTCGATGCTTCGAGATAGCACCGCCCAAAGCGACCCCAAGAACTCCTGGCAATCGACACTTCGAGATAGTATCACTCATGGATTTCTTAACCAAATTCAGGCCTGTGGCAATCAGGACTTCGAGATAGGGCCGCCCATGGTACCTGAGCCGCACAATGCACTTACATGTCCTCAGTAGGATGGATATCCTAAGAGACAAGCACCGAGGAGGTAATATGTTATCATCGCATCCTCAAGGTGAGTATATACTCCACCTCTCCTGCAGTAGGAACTCTTCTAATCAAATTGTGTTTTCAAGCCTCTCCTAAGTCAAAACTAAGAGAACCAAATTTCTTTTAAGAAAGGAATTAAGATGATCACTTACTTACACAAGACCAAGTGTGTGAAATTTGGATGCTTGGGTTACAAGGACCCGTAAACAAAAAGGTAGAACAAGACTCCAGGTACTACCCTACCTTTTAACTCAATCCCTAGCTTTCCTTCCTAAACCTCTTGAGGAATGGTCTACAACTTAACTCCTACTTAAGTTTTTAAGTCCGCAAAGGACCCAAAGGTCTAAAGCTATTAGCTCATTTAGCTTATAAAGTTCGACCCTAGAATCAACTTAGTCTAACCTAGAGTTCTGATTTGCTTAAGAATGCAGGACCTATCCAATTAAGCTCAAAACTTTTCTTTTTAATTATTTATTATTTTTTATTTATTTATTTTTTTTTTAAATGCAATATGCATGAATGAATGCAAAATGTAGACATGCTATAAACAAAATGCCTCAGGTCCTCTCCCCTATGCCTAGTTCAAACAATGTCCTCATTGGAAAGAAAAATAGTTAAAGGAAGATATTACCTGAGGCGGAGAATGGTAGGAGCTAAGGCTCCTCAAGAGTGACCTCATCAACCAGACGGCCATCCAAAGTAATGTATGGTTTTAACCGTTGACCGTTGATGATAAAGGGAGTTGCTGAAGAGGAAGGGCTTTTAATCTCCACAGCTCCATGCGGAAACACTTTAGTGATTATGTAAGGCCCATCCCAATGAGATTTTAACTTCCCAGGAAAAAGCTTAAGTCTGGAATTGAAAAGCCAGACTTGTTTGTTGAGCTCAAAGGTCTTTCGAAGTATATACTTATCATGCAAGACCTTAGTTCTTTCTTTATAAGCTTGAGAGGTGTCATAAGCATCATTCCTCAGCTCCTCAAGCTCACTTAATTCCGGAAGTCGTGCCTTACCTGCCTTCTCTAAATCCATGTTAACACTTCTAATAGCCCAAAGTGCCTTATGTTCTAACGCAACAGGTAAATGGTATGCTTTCCCATACACAATCCGAAAGGGAGAAGTACCCAAAGGGGTCTTATAGGTTGTTCGATATGCCTACAAAGCATCATCGAGCTTTTAGGACCAGTCTTTCCTATCAGGTCTAACGGTGTTTTCCAAAATATTTTTTATCTCCCTATTCGACACTTCAACTTGGCCACTTGTCTGAGGATGGTAAGGGGTAGCGACCTTGTGAGTCACTCCCAGACTCCAGATTAGCCGATTGAAGTGGTGGTTTCAGAAATGAGGTCCCCCCATCACTTATAATGGTCTTGGGGTAGCCGAAATGAGGTATGATATTGGCCTTCACAAATTTCAAAACCACAGAGTGGTCATTTGTGCACGTAGGAATGGCCACTATCCATTTAGAGACATAATCAACTGCCACCAAGATATATTGATAACCATGGGACGACAGGAAGGGGCCCATAAAGTCAATTCCCCACATATCAAAAATTTCAACAGATTGGATAGGGTGTTGAGGCATTTCATTCCTCTTCCCAATCGTTCCAGTCCGTTGACATATAATACAAGCCTTAACAAAATTATGAGAATCCTTAAATAAGGAAGGCCACCAAAAATCAGACTGGAGAACCTTAAAAGCAGTTTTCTTAGCACCAAAGTGTCCTCCACAATTAAGTTCATGGCAAAAACTCAGCACACTTTGTTGTTCCTCTTCAGGTACACAATGTCTCAATAGTTGGTCTTGTCCAATTCTAAATAATTCTGGCTCTTCCCAATGAAAATATCTTGCTTGGGAAATGAATCTCTTTCTTTTCTGCTAATCCCAAGAGCCAGGAGTTTGCCCAGTGACCAAGTAATTTACGGTATATGCATACCAAGGTAAAGTTGTTCTTACCACCATCAGAGTTTCATCGGGAAATGTCTCGCAAATGTCTCCAGAAAGAGAGTCATTCAATGGAAGGCGAGACAGGTGGTCAGCCACAACATTTGCTACTGCTTTCTTTTCACATATCTCCAAGTCAAATTCTTGAAGGAGTAGGATTCACCTAATCAGATGTGGCTTAGAATCTTTCTTAGCAATGAGATGTTTCACTGCCACATGATCAATAAAAATAACCACCTTAGACCCAAGCAGATAAGACCTAAACTTCTCCAGAGTAAAAACTACAGCAAGTAAATTTTTTCAGTGACGGTGTAGTTTTGCTGAGGTTCGATTAAAGTCTTGCTGGCATAATGTAGCACATGAGGTCCTCTCTCAACCCTTTGTCCAAGGACTGCTCCCACTGCATAATCTGACGCATCACACATTAGCTCTAATGGGAGTGTCTAATCAGGAGCTTGGAGAATAGGCGTAGAGATCAAGGCCTCCTTCAGAGTTTGAAAGGCCTCGGCACACTTTCAATCAAAATTGAAGGAAGATTCCTTTGCCAACAAGTCACAAAGTGGCCTAGAAATTTTACTAAAATTTTTAATAAAGCGCCTATAAAAGCTGGCATGGCTCGAAAAGGATCTAATCTGTTTGACATTCGTAGGCAATGGGAGTTTGGAAATAGAATCAATCTTGGCTTGATCTACTTCCAAACCTTGCTCGGATACAACATGCCCAAGTACAATTCCTTTCTGTACCATGAAATGACTTTGCTCCCAGCTGAGGACTAAACCAGTCTCCTTACATCGCTTCAACACATTCTCCAAGTGCACGAGACACTGGTCGAAAGACAAGACATAAATGGAGAAGTCATCCAAAAACACGTCAACACACTTGTCTATCATGTTCGAAAAAATAGACATCATCCACCGCTAGAAGGTTGCAGGGGCATTACATAATCCAAACGGCATACGCCTGAATGCAAAAGTACCATAAGGACTCGTGAATGTCATCTTCTCTTGGTCATCAGGGAAGACTGCAACTTGGTTGTACCCAGAATATCCATCGAGAAAGCAATAGTACTTATTCCTTGCCAATTTCTTGAGAATTTGACCAATAAAAGGCAAGGGAAAGTGATCCTTCTCGGTAGCGGTATTCAGCTTGCGGTAATCAATATAGATCCTCCATCCAGTTGAGGGTCTAGTGACAACTTGTTCACCTTGGTCATTGAATTCCACAATAAAGCCTACCTTCTTTGGCACCACATGAATAGGACTTGCCCATTTATTATCTACAATGGGATATATGATCCCATCGTCCAACCACTTCAGGATTTCCTTTTTAACCACATCCTCATATTAGGGTTCAGACGTCTCTACATGTCCCTAAATGGCTTGGTGGAATCATCAGTATAAATGTGGTGCATGCAAAGTGTAGAGTCTATACCCTTAATGTCAGCAATGCTCCAAGCAATAGCCTCCTTGTGCCTAGACAAGCATTCAATCAAGGCTCCCTCCTGTGCCTCAGATGGCACAGCTGAAATGATAACGGGGAGCATATCATTGTCACCTAGGAAGACGTACTTGAAAGTGTCAGGGAGGGGTTTCAACTCAAGGTCGGGGGCTTGTATGGTTGAGGGTTTCATAATAGATGTCCCCATCTCAGGTAGCAGATCTACCTTAGGTAGAGATGATGGGGAAAGAGACTCAGCAGAAACACCCAGCAATTCCTCAAGTTCTAGTATATCCCCTTCACATTCCTCCAAGAATTGGGAATGCTCATTTAGCATGACATGCTGAAGGGGGTCATCACATAACATTGCAGGGGTTGCCTCTTCAACCAGGTCATCTATCACCTCAACTTGAGAACAATCCTCAAGTCCGGCTTGTTTGTAAGCATCAAACACATTAAGCTGGATTTTCCTGTTCCCAAAGCCCATTTTCAATGCCCCAGTATTGCAATTGATTGAAGCATGCGAAGTTGCAAGGAAGGGGTGGCCCAAAATTGTGGAGGGTTTGGTTGGTTTGTTGGTAGGGTCAGTGTCCAAAACTAAGAAGTCAATGGGAAAAAAGAAATCCTCCACTCTTACGAGGACATCTTCCAAAATCCTCTGTGGTGTCTTAAGTGATCGATCTGCAACATGAAGGATTATAGAGCTAGCCTTCAGGTTGCCTCCCCCAAGTTGTTCATACATGTAGCTTGGAAGGATGTTCACCCCTGCACCCAGATCAACTAGAGCCTCATCAATCTGTAAGTCACCAATAACTACTGAGATGTATGGGGCTCCTAGGTCCTTAAGTTTCGGGGGTGTGCCATGTTGAACAATTGAGCTAAAAGAATCAGGCAGGACAACTTTTGGTTGGACCTATTTCCTAGATTGCCGCTTTTTCATGCACAGGTCCTTTAAGAAGCGGGCATAAGACGGAATCTGCCTGATAGCTTCAAGCAAAGGCAGGTTAATCTACACTTGCTTGAAAGTTTCCATGATCTCATCCATCTTATCGTTGGCCCCAGATGAGCCAGCAGAAGTTTGCCCAGAGGTGGATAAGCGCTCTAGAAAGGGCACTCTCGATCTCTGGGTGGAAGGGTTATCATGTCGAGTAAGGGGTGGAACGGGGGCAACTTCTTCCGATGATGTGATTTCAAGTGGAGAAGATTTGGGCAAGTCTTCTCCGGTGGGGGTGAAAGTTGGGGTGGATGGTTTTTTATGGAGTGAGACTATAGGAGCATCGGGTTGGAAATTTCTTTCCCACTCCTCAGAATAGTCACCGCCTGAGCATGCTCGCTAAAGACAATCCCTTTTCCTTTAGGATTCTCCTCAGCAGCACTAGGGAGCTTCCCAGTTCCCTCTGTCTAACGGCCTCAACAAGGTGTCCTATTTGTGATTTCATCTCATGTATAGCCTTGTCATGAGATTGGATGATGGCACTTTGACTTTCTTACATAGGTTTCAACATTGCCTTCAATTCATCCATCTCAGAGGTCTTAGGTTGGGCAAAGGTCTGAGGTCGGTTAATTTGATTATTTTGAAAGGATTGTGGTTTATAATTCCCTAAATTTGAGACATTTCCTTGTCTCCATAAAAGGTTTGGATGGTTCCTCCATCCCTCATTATAAGTGTTGGAAAAAGGGTCATTACGAGGTCTAGGACGGAACCCTTGAGCAGCATTCAGATCCGCCTATACAAGCTTAGGGAATTGGGAGGCCAAGTGGCAATCCACAGTGGCGTGTGTATTGCCTTGGCAAATTAAGCACTCAGAAGCTTGGGATGTGGAGGTGTTAGATACGAATGGACTCGGGTTTGACATAAGCCTTTCCATGTTTTGATTCAATAATTGAACCTGATAGGGTAAATTCTGGGTGTCCCTTGCCTCATTCGCCACCAACTTTCTTTGCATGAGAGTGGGCTTTCTATCCATGTAGGCCGAATTCAAGTGAATATAATTCTCACTCAAAGTATCAAAAAGGTTCCAAGCTTCATCCTCAGTCTTAGATAGAAAGGTTCCTGCATAGGCACCATCCATAGTTTGCCTATGTGAATCATTAAGTTCGGTGTAGAACCTTTCAACCAGTTGCCATTTACGCACCTAGTGATGTGGGCAAAGTCTCAGCAAATCATTAAAGCGCTCCCACGCATCATGGAAAGCTTCCCCATCCTTTTGAACAAAACTCATAATTTCCCTCCTAAAGTGATTGGTTTTGCTCATGGGGAAGTACTTCAAAAACTCCTTCAGGGCATCCCAAGTGTTAATATCATCAAGGGTGTGATACCAATACTTGGCTTTGTCCTTAAGGGAGAAGGAAAGAGGGTCTGCATTTGAGCATCATCAGTAACGCCTTGTAGCTTCACCGTGGAACAGACCTTGGTGAATTCCTCTATATGCCTGTAAGGGTCTTCCCTAGCAATACCATAAAAGGAGGGTAGCAAGGATTTGGTACTGCTTTTGATCTCATAAGGATTGTCCTCTCCAGGTCTACGTAGTGCAGTGCCAACTTGATTGGTTGGAATGAAATATTCCTTAAGGCTCCTTTGACTGGCCATTTCTACCCTTGGAAGGTTTCTTCTTAAGATTCTTTCTGGTTCAAGATCAAACACAAGTTGTCTCCTAAGAGAACGCCTACCAAGCATGAACTACAAACACAATTCAAAAGGACTTGTTCGATCTTTACAAATTTAGGCTTTTGACTTAAGTTCAAATTGTAGGTGACAAAGAAAGTTGCCCAATCAATTACACGCCTATTGTCAACCTTCGAAATGCCTAAAAAGACCTAGTTGGAGCTTAGGTGTTCTTCCCTAAATCTCAAATGGTAGAGCAAATCCAAAGATGGAAGAACGAGGGATGCAAGTAGGCCTAAGCCTTCCTTTAATGCTGTGCTTTTGCGGTGCTTCTCAACTACCTCCAAAAATCCGTGACAGGGTATCCCCCTCTTTGGATTTACAAAACCTTTCATCTCAAGTTCCGAACACTTCAGAATCCAATGGTAGGAGGGCTCTTGTCCTAGTCGTTTCAAGAGTTAGGAGTGTCTAAATGCGTGCCATGGTGCAAAAGATATAAGTGTGCATACACCGCAAAAATATTTTGAATTTTGAATCACACACCATTTTTGAAAATAAAGTGATTGATTTTTAAATGTCCCTTCTTTAATTCGTCCTTTTTCAAGAATATATGTGACCACTTGTTAGATCACTTCAAGACAGATTATGTGGTCTAAAAATTAATTCAAATGCATTTGCATGACAGGCAGAAATGCAAAGTTAGAAATGCATACCTGATTCTAGCATTCTTCATGCAATATGCAAGACAACAATTAGATCTAGATGCTGCTCATTTAGTACTAAATGATTTGACCTAAGGCAGGCAGCTTCTAGCAAATAGCTCTTTTTTTTTTAGTTTTTTTTTTAGCTACTTATGCACAAGCAAATTAAAGGGTAAATAATCCACAAAATAAATTAAAAACCTAAATCTAAAGAAAATGGAACAAGCTCCCAAAAATCAGCTCCAATTACTACAAGGGCGAGAAAATAGAAATAAAACTTATGAAATGGAAAATCTCCTATAGAGGTAGAATCCAAGTCTCCTTCATCTTCCTCGCATGTAAGCATCGCTCAAGGTCGACGTCTTCTCCCCGGTGTGCCTGTTGCCTCTCTCAAATTCCTCACATAAATTCCTCACAAAGAAAAGATAATAAATGGTCAGATCACTATGCAATGAGACATAATCAGAAATAAAATCAGGTGAAATTATTGCATCTGATGCCTCCCCGACAATGGCGCCACTTGGTAAGATGGTTTTCGCTTTCGAATAATGTGATTAAGATGATTTGTCGTTTTAGTAATAAAGTGGTGGAAAACTGCTTAACAAAATAATTACAATAAAAATTAACCACTCAGAAGAGCGGGTCATGTCCACAGGGAGGCAATGATGCAATAAACTCTCCATTATTTCATATTTGTTCAATCAAGTGTGAAATCCAAAGTCAAATCTGACATGAAATGCGATGGAAAGAAGATGCACAATAACTCAAAAATATAAGGGTAGATGTGCAATTTTTCCTCGCTGAAGTATTCAAAAAATATGTGATGAATCATGTAATTTCCAATTGATATTCATTAGAGAAAATTTGTGCACATCTTAATCCAAAACCAATGTCAAACAATGTGAATCACAAAAGCCACACAATTATAAGAAAGCTTGAGTATGAAGTCGCAATTTCACTCAATATTATAATCATGAATCAAAATTCATTTTCATGGAAATGGCATTCGAATGTAATTATTAATTAAAGTAAAAGCAGAGGATTTTACCTCTCTCCTCCTTACGCATGGGAGAGAGGTTCATTCGAGGCACTACTACAAGAGGTCTGCTGAAGTGAGGCCTTCACGATGGTGGCGGTGATGTGTCGTGAGATGGCCAGAGCTGGCCTGCCGGAGGAAAGGAGTGGTGGCAGTGGAGGAGCCTGCTACTGGCCGCACGTGCTGCAGGTGCAAGGAGAGGAGCGCATAAGCACTACAGGCATTGCAGACGCACGCAGAGCATGAGCGCATGGAGGCGTGGCCTCTACAAGGCGCACAGGTGCACACGGGCATGCTAGTGGCGCTGGAGCGCAGGCGCGTGGAGGAGCAGCTCCGCAGGCCACAAGGGGTGCGTGGGTGTGGGTGCTGGAACACGGGCTGCTGGCGAGCGGATGTGAAGGTGTGTGGAGCACATGCCGTAGGCTAGCGGAGGTGCGGAAGTGCAGGGGCGCTGGAGGTTCTACAGAAGGTAGGGAGGTGCAGGCGTACTGGCTGGGCTAGAGATGCATGGTGGGTCTGATGGAGCAGAGGGAGAGTAGCTGGGGTGAGAGCATGCGTGCACAGGTGGCTGGTGAGGGCGCTGATGCTGCTATTAGTGAAGTGGGGGCATGCGGTGGTGCAAGTGCTGGAGGTGGGTTGAAGCAGTTGGTGAAGGCTAGAGCATGAGCGTGTGCTGGCTGAGTTGAGGGCACGGTGGCAGATGGTGTATGCATTGAAGGTGGATGCGCAGAGGCTGGCATGAGTTGGCTGAGGTGAGGAGTTGCAGAGACTCTTTGGCGGTGTGGGCTGTCACCCCACACGTCGACGGTGGTGAGTCGTTCTACCGCGGTGAGGTCGATGGTATGGAATGGAAAAGGAGCAAGGTCCTCTAAACACAGTGAGGAAAAAGGGTGGTGGCCTCCTCTCAACGGCAGCTCTCCCTTCTCCTTTTGTAGCCACGGCCACACTGATTTCAAATTCAAAATGCCGTAGCATGAATGTGATGCACAGGAGGAGGCGGAGCCGGAGAAGTTACCTGTGCAAGGAGAAAACGAATAAAAGAATAAAATAATTAGGGTTATTTATGCATAACACCTTAACTTCTATGTTAATTAAAATACTGCATCTAATTAATTAACTAATTAAATGTATGCAACCCTAAGTTAATTCTAAATGCATGAATTATGTACTTAAGCTAAAAATATGAACTAATTTATTTACATCCTAATGATGCTACCTAAATGTTAAAATTAATTTAATGTTTAGACATTTAGATACTTAAATAGCCCACGAATATGGGCTAATCACTAAGGCTCAGAAGAGAAGGAGAAGAAGCAAAGGAAAGGAAGCGAAGGATAAGAAAGAGAGAGCTCGTAGAGAGAAAGGAAGGTTGAACAGGCAAGTGCTAAAGAGAAAAGTAGAGAAGGAAGAGAAGGAAGAAAGAAAAGAAGAATTGTGTAAGAAAGAGCTCGAGAAAGATTAAGGAAAAGATTAAGAAGAAGAATAAGAAATAAGAAATAAGTAAAAGGAAAAGAAAAAGAAAGAGAGAAAGGTAGAAGAAGAAGAGAAAGAAAGAGGCTTAAGATAAAGAAGAGAAATTCATGGTTTAATTTCTTGCATATTATTCATTCCTTTTGAGCTTAATGTTGTAATAAGGCATATTTTCAATAGAATTACTTTTTCTTGCCTTAATCACTTGAAATAAAAAGAAATAAACATGTCTACTTGTTGTTAAGGAAGATCATTTGTGTAAATGTGTTTTCTTATGGAATTTTGCATATTCTCTTAATTTGAAATCATTAAGCAAAATTCATGTTCTTAAAATAAATTTAATTATACTTTCCACAAGTAGCTTGGACTGAATGGTGAATTCTAATTAAGTTATACCTCCCAGTCAACGACCTAGACTCAACCAGTTAAAAGAAATAAAATCTAAAATGTTAGGTTAACTTGACCCTATACTACTTAATTAACATAAATTCAAGTTGACCTAAGTTACTTTCTTCTGCACATAATTAAGCACAATTAACTTAACTAATTATGTTGAGAAAGATGACGACCAGTTAACCTAGTACTTTCATGGGAGAAAAGCCATTTTATGGTGAGGGATGGCATTGTACTAGGTCACAGGATCTCCTCTAATGGACTCGAGGTGGACCTAGCTAAGTCCGAAATCATTTCGCAACTACCTCCACCTAGCTCGGTCAGGCAAATCAGATCATTCTTAGGGCATGTTAGATTTTATCGAAGATTCATTCGAGATTTCTCGAAAATTGCTCGTCCATTAATGAATCTTCTGGTAACCAACAATCCCTTTGATTTTGACTCCTCGTGTCTTAACACTTTTGAGACCTTGCGAATGATTGTTTTAAGTGCACGTATTCTCCAACCTCCTGACTAGTCTTTCAACTTCGAGATGATGTGTGATGCCTCTGACTTCGCCGTCGGAGCCTTTCTTGGCTAGCATTGGGTGTGACATCCATTCGTAATATACTACGCTAGCAAAGTGCTAAACGAGGCTCAATGTAACTATACAGTCACTGAGAAAGAATTGTTAGTTGTGCTATTCGGGTTGGAGAAATTCAGGTCATACTTACTTGGGTCCAAAGTTATTGTCTACACTGACCATTCCACCCTCCGGCATTTGTTGGGAAAGGATGCCAAACCCCGCCTTATGGATCCTTCTTTTGCAAGAGTTTGATGTCGACATCTGCGACAAAGCTGGAGCCCAAAATGTTGTGGCGGACCACTTGTCTTGGCTAGACCTAGAATATATTCTATACTCCCCGCCAATATCAGACCGATTTCCAGCTGAGCCTTTGCTATCCATAACTCTATTGAGTTTCTTAGTACACTGATATAGTAAACTATCTCGTCGTAGGTAGGCTACTTGCAGGATTATCCAAAGATCAAAAACTCAAATTTATATCAGAGGCTAAATTCTATTTTTGGGATGACCCATTGCTCTTTTACATTGGGGATGATCATATCATCTGTAGATGCATCCTTGATTCGGAAATCTCTAGTGTGCTATCCTTCTGCCACAGCGATGCTTGTGGGGGTCATTTCTCGAGCAGAAAGACTGCTGCAAAGATTTTGCAGTCAAAATTTTTCTAGACAAGCATTTTCAGAGATATGCACGAGTTTGCTAAGTGTTATAAGTGATGCCGGTCGGTCGGTTTTATGACCCAAAGTGACATGATGCCTCTCGAATCTATTCTCATCGTAAAAGTGTTCAACGTCTGGGGCATCGACTTTATGGGCCCCTTCCCAAACTCACATGGATTTGAGTACATACTCCTCACAGTAGACTATGTCTCAAAGTGGGTAGAAGCTATCCTGGCATGACGGGATGATCATAAGACTGTTATATCCTTTGTCTGGGAATTCATTTTTGCGAGATTTGGAGTTCCCCGCGTGCTGATAGGCGATGGGGGTTGTCACTTCATCCATGCCCATTTCCGATCATTATTCAAGAAATACGGCATGTAGCACTACCTTGCTACCCCGTATCACCCACAGACCAATGGGCAGGCTGAAGTATCAATCCGTCAAATCAAGCTTATCCTTCAAAAGACGGTTAGACCTGATAGGAAGGATTGGTCCAATCGGTTGATTGATGCACTATGGGCATATCGGACTGCGTACAAGGCCCCGCTCGGAATGTTTCCATACCACATGTTGTATGGAAAGGCCTGTCACCTTCCTATGGACTTGAAGCACTGTGCCATTTGGGTAGTGCAGAAGTGTAATTTTAACCTCGAGGCCAGAGGTTATGAAAGGAAGCTCAAACTCAGTGAGTTAGAGGAGATTAGGTAGGAAGCTTACGAGAATGCAAAAATATACAAAGATAAGACAAAGGCTTTCCATGATTGATACATCCAGAGGAAGGAGTTTGCACCTAACCAGCAGGTCTGCTTGTTTGACTCCTAAATCAAATTCTTTGTGAGAAAGCTCAAATCCAAGTGGACTAGGTCATTTCTAGTAGTCCACCCGTATCGTAACGAGGTGGTTTAAATTAGAGACTCGAAATCTGGGCATGTTTTTACGGTTAATGGCCAACATCGCAAACCATTTTTTGCCCAAGAACCTCCTCCTGCTGATGAAACGATACAGCTTCTCAAAGAACTGTGACTGACAAGTTGCCAAACTGGAGGCGTTAAAGTCAGCACGTATACATATATACATACCATATATACATAGCATTATTCATTTTTGCATATTATTTTGCATATTGTGTATGGCATTACAGTGATGACATGAGCTGAACGATAACTCAGAAACAATTTCAGGTGATTTCTATCCACATACACCCTACCTTATTTCAATTTCTTTTATTCATGCATGAGGACATGCAAACACTTAGGCATGGGGGGGTAGTCCACAAAAACTAAAAATTTTCTTCCAACAAGTAGGTGATTAGATTGTTTTATCAAGAGGTTTTATTAAAGATTTATTCTTTAGTAGATTCCTAAGCTTAGAATCTAGTATAACCTCACATCTGCATCTAGAATTTCTAAAGGATCCACTGTGAAAATCGATAGACATATCCAGTTTGTTGAGAAGAAGCATTGCTTCTTCTCCTAAACCCTTGGACAGCAATTAGGGAGTCAAGTGAACCATCTTCTAGTAGATCCACCAAAACATATGTGAGATGAGAGTAGAGAGTCTACTGGTGCTCTAAGGCTAGTGTATGGAATCCTTAACTTTGAATAATTGGATAATGACAAGCGGAGTTGGGCATAGTTATCGCTCTCATTTCTTCCATACTAATTCTATGAGAAATTTTGTACGAGAGCCACCAAATAAGGCAAAAACATAGAGAGTAGGTTTTGATAAAACTTGGACTGAGGTGGATTGTCATGGCCGTCCTCTACAGAATCCACGGCTGACGGAGGGTACTGATGTCAAGGTCAGAAATACGCCGTCCTATCCGTTCCCTACCTAGTGCCGAGAGTAGGCACTTCCACCAAATAGGCCGCCTGAGATCCTCTTGGTCATCCCCAAAAATCCCAAATGATGCCTCATGAATAAAAGTACGTTTGTCGTGTTGCATTGTTACATTATGTTATGTTGGTAACAGCATTGTGCCAGTAGATATAAAAAAAAATAGAGAGAGAGAAAAGATAACATACAATAGATTAACGAGAGCACATTTTTCTATCCTTTCTCTACGTTAATTTATTCAATAATTTAGAAATTTAGATTCTGAAATACTTGTCACTATGTAGCACCAGACGAGAATGAGCCACCAAATACAAATCCAGTTAACTTAGACGTCTTCTGCATAAGCCAAAAGCTGGGGCTAAAATTAGAGAATAGTTTATAACCCTGATAGAAGAGGTTTGCCTATCCCGGCAGAATTTTACTAGGGGTCAAGTACAAGCTTCAAATGTATATCGACTCTTCGCTTGGATCCGTTGCACATGCTACAACATTACACATTCATGGTTATCTAGATTCTGAAGTTTTGGATAAAGCAAAAAGAAATAAACCTTTAGTTAAACTCTTGATAAAATGCATTTAGTCTTGCACTTGCTAGGGACTAACAAGATTTAGGCATGGGGTATGATTACGCAGCGGTCACAGGACCTAATTTGCTTGAATTAAGGTAGAACCTAGCTTAACATGGACATTCTGCATGCATACACAGTATTTTGCATCCTAGATGATTTATATGTTTTATACATAATCATGTGCTATTTGAGAGGTATTAATAATTGCAGGTAATTCAAGGTTGCAGATGACCAATCCAACCTTACAGATCTATTTGGAATGACGATGGGAGTCCAACACTTCAAAGAGTGCATCAATCAGACTCCTGTAGCACCCTAAAAAGTCCACAGAAGTAGGAGCCAAGGGGAAAATTGAAGAATATCCAGACCTCAGATGAGAAATCCAACCGAATGAATAATTCTGAATCGATGTTTGTAGTCCAACAATACAGAAATCAACTCAATCGAAGGCCTACATCATCATATACAAGGAGAAGAAGATGGATGGCCACGATGGTGCCACATGGCGCCATCACAGCCGACCCTCACCGTGCCCCAATATTGGAAGGAAAGTCGTGGGCCGTTGGATCATCATCCAGCGGTCGCGAAGCATCCACACCTCCAGCAACTTCATCAGATGAGGACGTAATCTCGACCGTTGGATATTCATCCAATGGTTAAGAACGGTCGTGCCAAGATTTGGAAATCGCAACAAACTGTGCGCATAGCACAACAGAGAGCGCGCTTAACAATCAACATGCGATGCGGGTTCAAGCCACGATGTGGGAGTCGGTCGTGTGTGGATGAAATTCAACCACAGAATCTTCATCGGGTGGTGGAAGCGCAGACGCGTGGCGGGTGCAGGAGCATCATATGAAGATGTGCGTGATGACGCATGCCGTAGGAGTCGGCTGGGCGTGGTATATGCTTTCTTGATTGGACAGCTGAGAAGGCCTAGGATTTGAGGCGTGGATTGAGGGCATGTGGACGAAGCGGTGAGCGGTAGGCGAGCAGAGGCCATCAGATGGAGATCCAAGGGTACACATTGCACCACTTGTTAGCACCAGATTAAACCATGAATGGAAGAAGGATTTGGAAGGCTTAATCAAGACCGTTGATCTCCCGATCAACGGATCTAATTAATCTGAAGCTTTTGCTCGGAATTAAGGGCTCAATGCCTTAAATGCCCTTCCCAAAAGCTATAAAAAGAGGCCTAAGGGTCCCCTTTGAAGGCCATTCAATAGCATTCTTCTTCTTCCTCGTACAACTCCTCTTCCTTTCTCTTCTTCCCATCTTCTCTGCATCCATCTCTGCATCTCCGTCTGAAGCGTCTGTTGGGCCACCCTAATCGATCATTGCTGCTCTCCTCAACCTCTCCAGAAGGCCACCACGAACCACCGTGAAGCCCTTGTTCTGTTGTATAGATAGTTTATGTCTATGTTAGAATTTGTTTAGTTATATGTTTGCAGTTCATGTCCAAACTCTCTGATTAATATATATTGAGATTCATTGTCTATGATATTTAGTAATTATATTTTGAGGAAATGCATGAAATCAAAAGTGCTTCCAACCTCCTTATGATCGACCGAGACTCACCAGTTCTGGTAATTTAGTTACACGAGACGTATTTTGTGCTATACTACAATGCGCTCATCTTTTATGCGATTGATGGGAACAACATCATGAGCCATAACTTTCTAAATATAGTCACTATCAAGGAATAAATGCACCTACAAAACTGTCAGAAGGCCATAATTCATTGCAAATCCATTCTGAAAGAAAGATAAGAAATCAGGGTTAAAACTATAATTTTACCATCATATCTTGAATGCAGAACAACCATGGGTTTTCTCAGGGGTTAGTTAAGGGTCAAATGGCCTTAAATGTCAAACAAGTGGGTTGGAACAGACAGAAAAGGATTTTCGTGTGTTTTAAGTATTAAATGACTTCTGAAACCTTAAAAATAGACCCGCTTACTTCACTGAGATTCTAATCAGGATAATATTCACCTAAACCATCTAAAATTCATATAAAAATATTCTCTAGAGTTTGGTACCTTTAATTTGATCATTAGAACCTACCTTGACCCAAAACAGAGTCTCAAACTGACATTTTCCCTAATTTGGGTTTTCACATAAATTACCAAGTAAAACTTGGTCAAAGCCAAAATTCAACTTCACCATTGGATTCCTTAGATCCAAATTAAGTTTGTACCAAAATTTGGGCCCAATCTGAGATCATCTTGACTAAGTTTGCATTTTGGTCTAGTCAGACTTCTTTTTTATCTGATTCAGATCCTTAGCTTGTTGAATTCCTTGAAAATGGCCCCCTAACCTATCATCGCCTTCATAGAAAGGCCCTTACCACCATGAATCCTATTCCTACAAACTTTGGCGACCAAAAATTGGCAAGTTCTCCTTGATTCCTTGACGAATCCCTCTCAAATTTGAAAGGGAAGTCCGTCAAGGAATTCCCTTCCTTTTGAGCCAATTCCCAAGCTCTCAAACTTTCCCAATCTCTCATGCGAACGCATGAGAGATTAGGGTATCCTATAATTCCTATCTCCGATGAAGCTTTCCAAGCTTGAGAAGCTTGCTTCCCAAGCTTAAAACAACCTCCAAAGGCCTACAAAAGGACCTCCAGATCAAATCGAACTTCTCAAGCTCGATTTCAGCCAAAAATTTGCCACATTCCTCCTTTATATTTCGGCTGAAAGGCTCCTTAAGCTCCAGCGATTCCTCTCGACCTCCGTCGTCGTCTGTGCACAATACCAATGGCAAACCATACCAGCAGCCATCTCTCCCTCATCTTCCTTGCCATTTCCTACTCACCGAAGTCACCTTCGTATCCAGCACCGACCATACTATAACTAGCGTCGCTTCTGCCCCTCTTCGTCCGCCAATCACCTAACCATACCAGTGAAAATTCATCTTCCTCGTCTTCCTCCACGTTGCACCATACCAGCGGGCATCTCTCCCTCCATCTTCCTCATCGTTTCCTACTCACCGAAGTTACCTTCGAATCCGGCGTCAGCCATACCATAACTAGCGTCACTTCTGCCCCTCTTCGTCCGCCAATCACCTAGAGAAGTTCCCTAACTCCTCTACTTCATTTACCCACCAACCGTACTTCATTTCGACCGCTGTATCACACCAACCACCTTTACCTTCGTCTGCTCTGACCAAACCTCCGGCGAGGCTCCCCGCTCATTCCACTACTCCAAATGCCTCGCCAACCACCACACGACCTTCGCCACAACACCCTCTTCAAAACCCCCATCCTATTTTGCCCTATTACACCACCAAACCATCTGCCAAACACACCCACCTTCTCACTCCAACTCTGACACCGTCTGGCCACCACAGCAACCTTCACGACACGCAGCACACACCACCACATCCGTTGTGCTACGACAAAGCTTGATGAACCTTCTGACAAGGCCGCAAGGCCGTGTTCTTCATTTCAGGTCTTCGCTCCTCCGTCACCATTGATGAAGCTTCGAGCAAAGTTGGAAGACTTGCTCTAGCATCTGCAGACCCCAGGCGAAGCCACAAGCGCAGCGGAGCATCTCCAGTATCATGACCCAGGGGCCAATTTGGATCTTTGACAAGGTATTTGACCGCAATCACACGAAACAACTGCTGCTGCTGCTATGCAGAGGAAGGGAGGTGGGATAGTCCCACCTCAGAAGCTAACAAGTGCAAGCACCCACATATATTGAAAAAGTCACACAGCCTTATCGCCTCAAGTACTCATAGGGGGAGGTCCCAACGCCCCTCACGCACCTCGCCTATGGCACTGCTCACATGGGTTTGGTGCATCTGATTACCCGCCTAAGCAAGCACTCCTCGACTGCCACTCACGGCTGACAGCCTGGTCTCAGGTGCGCATGTACCCAATAACCCGACTATCCTGATTGTGGCCCTAGGAGGGCGGATCTTAGAGAGAGAAGAAGAGTGCATGGGGGTAGGGGGTATTGATCTCAAGACTAACAACAGACACTTAGCTATTTAAGAAACCTCTCCCGTGTACGTGAAGAGAAGCTAGGAGAGGAAGCCAGAAGAGAAGAGAGAAGGCACAACTAGAAAGAAAAGAAAGAAGGAGCCAGAGAAGAAGAAGAGAGAACCCAGAGAAGAAGGAGCTACAGAAGAAGAGAAGAGGAAAGGGTGCCTTATTTTCACTATAGCAGAGAGCAAGAAAAGCCATCTGATCAGCCAAATATGAAGTGTACGTCAGAGCATCATATGAAGTGTACTATGCACTTATCATAAGTGGAATTGAATTGCTCAGTACTGTTGAAATATTTGAGATAATTGTTATGTGTAATTTATGATTCAAATTACTACTTTACCCTATTCATTTTGCATTATCTGACATTCACTTTCATCTATATATCATTCTTGTTTAGAGTTCTCTTTTACAATGCATATATTGCGATCTTAAGAGTTATTTTGCCAATTGCTCCCCATGTTCAACCTCAGACTTCATTTTTGATTTCGAGTAAAAAATATTATTTATTTTCGTACTAATTCGATCTATACTACAACACGATGATTTTAAAACCCATTTCAGAGCGAGCAACATCTTGTCGTTGTTGCCGGGGAGCAACGCGCAATTAGATCTCTTGATTGCAATATCAGATTTGGTACTAACTTGCTACATCTCTTTTGACTTTGATCTATTTCAGGGATTCATTGATGAAAGATCAGCTGCACATCAGCCACTCCATTGGCAAGTAAAACACAAATCCAATCTCTTCTAAGCCCCTGATTCTGAAACGCTAAAAGAGGAAAAGGAATCAATTAGGGATACTTGCATTTTATTCTTGGATAAATCATCAAGTTGCCTAATTTGATACATTCAAGAGGAACATCCAAAACCTTGATTTGTGAACCTACCTAGGATCTTAAGGTATTTAGGGCTATCACCTTCTTGCTTGATCCTAAGGTACCACATTTGGACAAAATTGAATTGGACCAATCAGAGCCAATTAAGGTTTCCAGCTTTAGGGTTTTAGAGACACACTTGCCTAATCGAGAATTGATGATCCCAAATAATGTGCCTAAGCCTTTGTTGAATTGATCTATTCAAGCAAACCCTAAAAACTAGGCTCTTAATCTCATTTGAACACTAAAAGAGGGACGTAAATTTTTCAAAGGACAAAATAGGTGAAGTTGAACTACCTTGTTGGGTTAACCAATCTTAAAATTAGGTCACTTTACACAAAAACATCTTAAAGTTCAATTGAAATCATATGCACCTTGCTCTTAATTTAAAACTGGTAGACTTAAGAGGTCAAGTCCCCATTCTGGTCTACCTGGATCCTCAGTGACAAGAGAGGTCGGGTGGGGGAAAACCTGTAACTCGTGCGGGCGCTCTATTGTGTAGGAGTCTTCGCGGGACTCTCCCTCTCTGGCTGCCCAAGTAATTCTTAGGTGGATGACTTTTTGACTAAGGGGTGTCATCTGCCCCAAACCTCCATAGTCATCCAAAATTTTTTGGGTGTCTTGATTGGGTCCATCACCTGCTATCCCTCATCTACTCCATCAGTGCATGTTTGAGCGGAGGTCCTTAAGACCATCCTTGAGGCCTCCATTAGCTATTCACTCTCGTCGATGTTAAGCCTCGACTTCCGTGTTTGTGCAACAAGCTGATCACATTGACATATCCTTTGATTCAGAACCTACTTCCCCTTCATTAGCTTTGGATCACCAAGAAGAACAACCTAGTCTTGAGCAACATTTCCATGATTTCCAAAATCTAATCAACGCCATAATCAACCCACCACTGCGTCCTCAAATGCGAGATCACTATAATCCCACAATGGTGGAGATCGAACCCCGAATCAACATTCCCGTGGGAGGACCCGAGGTAGATCTCAAGCCTAGCATGCTTCATATGACCCCAAAATTTAATCGCTTGAACTCCAAGGATCCTTTCCAGCACATCAAAAACCTAAAACATCTTGCCCACACTTTTGGGGCAGATGTGCAGAATCGGTACGGATTACTCTTAAAACTCTTCTCATTCTCCCTTGCTGACAAAGTCGCTCACTGGTTCCAAACTCAACCACACACGATCAACACATGGGGAGAACTTCAAATCGCCTTCCTGCAAAACTTTTACCCCATTGGTCATACAAACACGATGCGGCACCAAATCATGCACTTCTCCTAAGGAGTGGGAGAATCTCTACACGAGGCATGGGATCATTTTCTGGATCTCATGCATAAGTGCCACCATCACGGAGTTCCGAAGTGGGAACAAGTCCAGTCCTTTTACCATGGACTCCGTGAAGATATCAAGCTCTTTGTCAATGCAACTTGTGGTGGTAGCATCATGGGTCAACATGAGGACACGATCTAGGAAATTCTCGAAAACATGTGCAAGAACTCCCTAAATAATGAGTCATTGGGTGCGTACGACCAGACATCCACCAGTGCATTGGCAAATAATCAAAGGGTACAAGAATCCCAAGGCCTTTCTGCATTTGTTAATCTGGAGTTGGTAGCCAGTCAATTAGACAAGGTCTCCATTATTGAGAAAAGGGTGGACGACACTAGTCATCTACACAAATCCACCTCTGCACCTCAAAGCACATACGCACACCCACCCATGGGAAGGGAGTTTGTGCACAACATCTACCACTCCCCGAGGTGGATGCATATCCACCTCCATCTGATTATGGCTTCAGAGGCAACTCCAGGTCAGCCCACTTCAGTTGGGGGAACTTTGAACCCCCGTACCCTGATTATCTCGAAGCTCCTCAGACCTGCGAGGATCTTCATGCCGTCGAGAATAATCCTTTCTCCAACACTTACAACATTGGATGGAGTAATCATCCTAACTTTTCATGGTCGGGAAATAACTCGAATCTAAGACCTCAATTCCAACCTCGACTACAGGCTCTGCATCCTTATCAACCCACCCAACCAAGGCCCACTCAAAACTTCCAATCTGGACAACCTAAAGAAGATCATACATCTTTAATTCTCCAGACCTTGGTTGATATGCAGAAACAACACAAAGAAGAGATCTCTGAGTTATGAAATCAATTGGCCCTGCTGGCAAGTGCTTGCCAGCCTGGTGGACTTACCTCAGCCTCTTCCAAACCCGAATAACATGCCAAACCAGAGGTATGTTATGAACCCAAATCACGACCAAGCTCATTATGTTTATCAGGCCCCTTCTATTCCATCACTTGGCGGGAAGGATGTTTCAGCTTCATACTTGGGATTTCAGTAGCAAACACCTATTTTGACCAACCCAAACCAAAACCAAAATCAGGTAGGATTAAATTGCGTCACCACCCGTAGTGGCAATACAACACAAAACCCACCCTTTCCTAGCTACAACAAGCCTAAGACCATAAACCCAAACCCTAGATTGGTCATCCAAGACACACCCATCCCTGATAAAGAGCCTGAGCCAATTCAAGAGGAACCATCTAAGGTTCCATTTCCCGAGGCCCTGACCAAGGGAAAAAGGACAACCAAACCTGTGGCACCTGAGGAGGACCTAGTCAAGCTCTTTGAGCAGGTCCAAATAAACATCCCCTTGATGGATGCAATACGCCATGTACCGACTTATGCGAGATTCTTGAAAGACATGTGTACACCTAAGCGTAAGTCACGAATGAAAGGTGGGAACCCAATCGTATTGTCGGAGCAAGCTAGCTCCATCATTTTGAGAAAACCCCTGCCTAAGGCAAAAGATCCAGGCACCCCTCTGATCTCCTATGCTATCAGTGATATATAGTTTGACCAAGCCTTACTAGACCTAGGACCTTCCATAAATTTGATACCTACATACCTACTAGACTACTTTGAGGAATCTGAGCTTAAACTGACAGCAATGACTTTGCATCTAGCCAACCGATCTATTAAGTCACCAAAAGGAATTCTCAAGGATGTCATAGTTAAGGTACATGATTTTTAATTTCTAGTGGATTTCACTGTCTTAGACATGGATGCTCTTGAGAACTTGAAGAATACACCGATCATATTAGGGAGACCCTTTCTGACCACTGCTAGGGCCAATATTAATTTTGAGGAGGGCCAAATTGAATTACAATTTAGGAGCAAGACACTGAAGATTGACATGTTTAAGGCCCAACAAGGAATTAATTGTGGGGTTATAGAACAAATTTGTGATGTCAAGGCCATGGTTGACGACCTATGTATCGAAAAAAACCCGACCATTTCTGATCAACTACAAGAAGATCAAAACCAGCAATTAGAGGAGCCTGAACCTTACCTACATACACCTATAGCTCCTTCCTTTGCTCCTGACACCCACCCTGAGCCACCTGTTGCTGCTGAAAACCCAGTTATGGAATTAAAGCCTCTTTCTAACCATCTCAAATACATCTTTCTGGGCTCCAATGAGACATTTTTTATGATTATCAACTCCCAATTCACAATTGATCAGGAATCATGCTTAATTTATGTTCTCCAGCAACATCGAAGAGCCATTGGATGGACTCTCAATGATCTAACTGGCATCAGCTCTTCATACTACACACATCATATCTATACTGAAGAGAGCTCATGACCATCCCGTGAAATGTAGAGATGCCTAAATCCAAATCTGCAGGATGTCATGAAAAAGGAGGTCATGAAGTGGTTAGATGTAGGGATCATCTACCCGATCACCGACAGTCGGTGGGTGAGTCCAATCCAAGTTGTGCTAAGAAAGCAGGACTCATCGTGATCACGACTAAAATCGGAGAAACCATACTGACCCGTATAGTGAACTCGTGGAGAGTCTGCTTTGATTATAGAAGACTCAATTCCTCCACGGAAAAGGATTATTTCCCACTACCATTCATTGATCAAATCCTTGAGAAACTAGCGGGAAATCGATTCTTCTACTTCTTGGATAGGTACTCCGGCTATAACCAGGTCACAATCCATCCTGAGGACCAAGTGAAGACCACATTCACCTGCCCCTTCGGGACATATGCATTCTGAAGGATGCCATTCAGTCTCTACAATGCACCCGCTACTTTTCAGCGATGCATGCTCTCCATATTCTCAGATATGGTAGGTGAATCCCTTGAGGTCTTCATGGATGACTTCTTGGTATTTGGCGAATCTTTTGATGATTGCCTCCTGCACTTGGTCCAAATCCTCAGGTGGTGCATTGACGTGAACTTGGTTCTTTCCTGGGAAAAGAGCCACTTCATGGTACTTGAGGGAATTGTTCTGGACATCTAATATCTAAAAAAGGCATCCAAGTTGATCGAGCCAAGGTGAATCTGATTTCCAAACTCCCTATGCCTAGCTCGATCAAGGACATCCAATCCTTTTTGCGGCATGTCGATTTCTACCGTCGATTCATTCCCAATTTCTCGAAAATCATGCTCCACCTGACTACTCTTCTATCTAAGGATGTCCCCTTTGAAATCACCGAGGAGTGCACTCAAGCGTTTGAGATCCTACGAGATCGAGTTACCTGAGCAACTATCCTGCAGTCACCTGATTGGTCTCAACCCTTTGAGATCATGTACGATGCATCTAATTATGCTGTAGGTGCGGCACTAGGGGGGAAAATAGACAAGAAACCCATGGTCATCTACTACGCAAACAAGACACTTGACGAAGCTTAGCAAAACTACACAGTTATTGAGAAAGAGCTGTTAGCCATAGTATTTGCCCTGGAGAAATTCAGATCATATCTTTTGGGTTCCTGTGTTATCATATACTCGGATCACACTACAGTGAGGCACCTCCTCACAAAGAAGGATGCAAAACCTCTACTAATCCGGTAAATCTTGTTGTTGCAAGAATTTGATCTCGAGATTCGTGAAAAAGTGGGAAAGCAGAATATGGTAGTTGACCACTTATCCTGCCTTCCTTCTGACATTATTGACCCTTCCTGACCCATCACTAAACACTTTCCCAATGGGCACCTCCTAACTTAGTACGGGACTTCCTTGGTTTGCTGATTTGGTGAACTACTTAGCATCACATCAGATCCCGTTCGATTGGCCAAAGGCCAAGAAAGACAAATTACTTTCCAATGCCAAGTATTAAATCTGGAAAGACCTGTACCTCTTCCACATTGGTCCTGATCAGATCATCAGACGGTGCATTTCGGAAGCAAAAATTCAGGACATTTTGTCCTTCTGCTATGACAAGGCCTACGGCGAACACTTCTTCGGACATAAAACTGTAGCAAAAGTCCTCCAGTGTAGCTTTTATTGGCCCACGATTTTCAATGACACATATGATCACTATAAGGCATGCACTCATTGCCAGACCTTGCACAACCTAAGCCACCGTGATATGATGCCTTTACAGCCGATTCTCGTATGCGAAATCTTCGATATCTGGGGGATTGATTTCATGGGATCCTTCCCTATTGCGGACAACTTCGAGTACATTCTTCTCACTGTTGACTACGTATCCAAATGGATCGAAACCATCCTGACCCGAACCAACAATCATAAGGTGGTAATCAAATTCATTCATCAGAACATCTTTTCTCGGTTCGGGATTCCACTTGCCATTTTCTCTGATGGAGGGACCCATTTTACAAATGCTCAGTTCAGATCACTGATGACCAAATATGGGGTATCACACGAAATCTCTACTCCTTATCACCCCCAAACCAATGGTTTAGCTGAGCTATCAAATTAGGAGATCAGGAAAATCCTTCAGGTCACTATACAACCTGACAGAAAAGGTTGGTCCTCCTGACTTCTGGAAGCCTTGTGGGCTTATAGGACTCCCTACATGACCCAATTGGGCTTGTCTCCTTTCAGATTGGTGTATGGGAAGGCATGTCACCTCCCTGTCAAATTGGAGCAGAAAGCCTATTGGGCTATACGAAAGTGTAATCTAGATCTTTCTAAGGCAGGAACCCACAGAAAGCTTCAAATGAGCGAGATTGATGAACTATGCAATGCTGCATATGAGAACTCACGAAATTACAAAGAGTGGGTTAAGGCCTTTCACGACAAGCACATATCCAGAAAGATCTTTCACATTGGTCAGAAAGTCTTACTCTTTGATGCCAAACTCAAACTATTCCTAGGAAAACTCAAATCAAAATGGATTGGACCATATCTTATCAGATGAATTTTTGGAAATGGTGCCATTGAAATCAGTCAACCCAGCCTTGATTCTAAACCTTTTATTGTGAATCACTAACAACTTAAGCTGTTCATTGAACTCACCGATATGAACTTGGCTGAGGTATCTTTTGATCTCCAATATCCCTTAGTTCATTGCACCGGGTAGATGGCGTTAACTCAGCGCTTAACAGGTGGCAACCCATCATCCTTTTGAAAAACCCAAAACCCTTCTTGCCACATCTTATGTTGAACTCATATTGCTCCTTGGGGTTCGTCCATTAAAAAAGCTGACTCCACCTCTAGTACCTGTACCCGAGCTTGAAATCGTCTGCAATAGTCACCCAGACCTATCTACCCACCCAACACCTGTTCTAATGAACTATCTAAGCTAAATTTGAACCCACCTAATTTATAATGAGGACATTACAAATCGTAGGCATGGGGAGGTATTAAAGTGCAAAACACTATAAGAATCACGTCATAAGAAAGGGTTTCATCAAAAAATTTACATATTCCAAAAATAAATAAATAAATAAAAATAAAAATAAAAAACCAAAAAATAAAAAATTGAAAAGGAAAAAAGAAAATGGGGAAGAGAGGAAATTCTGATAGATCAATTTGCATATCATTCTTGAGCAGAAAAAAGGGAGTTGACATAAATGTCTAAAAGAAGCACAGTTTGAAACAAAAAGAGATAGTCATTAGTAAAAGATTAAGGAATCTACTTAATTCTAGCCCAAATCAAAATAAAGAAATAGAAAGGCAAAAGGTGCTAAGGGATAAAAGTGTTTAGTATGAATGCTGATCATAGGCCTCTTGAGTTGTGATTTTTTGCTTAAAAATTCAAGTATTCGTTAAGATCTAGATAGTACTCAAGAGGTTGGGGAAAATGTGAAGCTTAAGTATTAGGTCTATGGCTTAGGGATTATTCAGCCTCGTTAACTAACCTCTAGTTTGCGGGACTCGGTAACCTAAGCACCTCGATCCACACACAGTCTGGTTTAGTGTACTTAATTATCAAAATCACACAAATGCATTGAATCTGTTCTGAAAAAGCTACCTAGATTAGGAGCAGCTGATCAACACAAGTTGATTTGGAAGAGTTCTCAATGCAGAGAGATGGGAAATTCCCCTCGAAGATGTGCAATAACATACCATCTCCTCGGTGCTTGTCTCCTAGGATATCTAAATATTCTACCGGGGGCATGTAAGCACCTTGTGCTGGTTCAGGTGCCATGGGTGACATTATCCTGAAATGTCGATTGCCAAGGTCTCGATTTAGCTACAGAACGCCATGGGCAGGATTAACCCAAAATCTCAAAAGCCAGGGTTCTGGGGGTTGCCATGGGCAGTGCTATCTTGAAGCATCGATTGCCAGCGACCCTGCAAGGATTGATGGTAGGAGCTACGAATCCAATACAGACCATGTCATAAAGCCAATCCAAAGGTATAAATAAAGAAGGAAAAGAGAGAAAACTCTCAAAAAAAAAAATTCTTCTATCTCTTACAAAAATGCACTGCAAATTGAACTTGGGTTAAAACATGTTACAAGCACAGGTGATTTAACCGTGGAGTTCAATGAACCTTAGGTTAGTTCCTTTGGGCCTTAGAAACCTTCGTGGTGGATTGTGGCTAAAGCTGGTCAGGTCCGGATCTTGGTTAGTACTTGAGTACCTTTAGGCCTACTATTGGCATTTTGACCTAATCTACAAAAGAAAGCACACATCTGAGATCTGAACATGTGGTCTTGAATTTGAGTTATTTCCACGAGATTTTGCTAAGGGACTAGCAAAAGCTAGGCATGGGGGTATGATGCGAACACCATCATGAGACATAACTAGCTCAATTTAGTTACTATCAACGAATAAATGCTTGTACATAACTGTCAGAAGGCCATAATTCATTGCAAATCCATTCTGAAAGAAAGATAAGAAACAAGGGTTAAAACTACAATTTTACCATCATATCTTGAGTGTATAACAACCATGGGTTTTCTCAAGGGTTAGTTAGGGGATAAATGGCATTAAATGTCCAACAAGTGGGTTAGAGAAAACAGAAAGGGGTTTTTACGTGTTTTGAGAATTAAATGACTTCTAAAACCCTAAAAATAGACCTGCTTAATTAACTAAGGTTCTGATCAGGATAAAATTCACCTAAACCCTTTAAAATCCATAGAAAAATATTCTCTAGGGTTTTTACCTTCAATTTTACCATTAGAACTAGCCCTGACCCAAAATAGAGTCTCAGACTAACATTTGCCCTAATTTGGGTTTTTAAAAAACTTACATAGTCGAACTTGGTCAAAACCAAAATCCAACTTCACCATTGGATTCCTTAGGTCCAAATTAGGTTTGCACCAACATTTTGGTCCAATCTGAGATCATCTTGACCAAGTTTGCATTTTGGTTGACTTTTTTTATCTCATTGACATCCTTAGCTTTTTGAATTCCTTGCAAATGGCCCCCAAACTTTATCATCGTCTTCAAAGAAAGGTCCCTGCTGCCATGAATCCTATTTGTAGAAACTCCGGCGACCTAAATTTGGCAAGTTCTCCTTGATTCATTGACGAATCCCTCTTAAATTTGTAAGGGAAGTTCGTAAAGGAATTTTGTTCCTTTTGAGCCAATTCCCAAGCTCTCAAACTTTCCCAATCTCTCTTGCAAATGCATGAGAGATTAGGGTATCCTAGAATTCCTATCTCTGGTGAAGCTTTCCAAGCTTGGAAAGCTTGCTTCCAAAGCTCAAAACTTCCTCCAAAGGACTATAAAAGGACATCAAGATCATACCGAACTTCTCAAGCTCCATTTCAGCCATAAATTGATAAATGCCAGTTTAACGTCATTCTTATGCAATAAAACAAACCTAGCTCTTAGGATTTTGCTCCGCAAATGGGTTTCTTGGGCTGCATTTAGGCATTAATTAGGTTAGGCATGCATTGCACTTTTTGTTGTATTTTTAATGTGTTTTTCAAGTGTTAGGGAAATACAGATTGCCAGATCCCTAGAACCCTAACACTCAGGAAGGCAACTGGTGAAGGAGAAGCTCTCACCAGTTGGATCTCAACTTGATCTAGCTCACCATAGCTAGAATTCAGCTCACCTGAACTAGGGTTAACTCATACTTGCTCCATTCAGTTCATCTCAGCTGAATAACAGCTCAAGAGAGCTCATCATAGCTTACCCTAGCTCTGGTAAGCTCAGATCCACCTCAACGTAGCTGACTCTAGCCCATCTCAGCTCCTATTAGTCCATAGGGAGCTCTAGCTAGCTCAGCTGAGTTCACTGGATTTCACCATAGCTCTGGTCTAGCAACATCCAGCTCCACTCAACGCCAGCCAACTGAAGATGACTTCATTTCAGCTCAGGAAGCCCAAGTCCAACTCACGGGAATTCAACTTAGCTCAACTCAATTGAGCTAAGCTTCCCCAACCAGCTTGATTCCCCCCAGGAGCACCAGACTCATCTCATCTCAGCTCATTATGGTAGATGCCTGCTCACTTTAGCTTGGCTTAGCAGCTAGCAAAGAACTGGCAAGCTAGGCCAGCTAGAGTAGTTCCATGCCACCCTCTTCATCTGCTGCCAGCTCCAGCTCAAGCTCCAGACTTCTCCTCCTCAGCTCCTATCCTCAAACCCTAGCTCCAATACCTCCTCCTCTACTCCACTACTACCTAAGCTTGCTTAGCTAGGCTCCAGCTCCCTTGGCAATCCACCACCTAAAAACCCTTCCTATCTAGCTCCACTAACTCAACCGTACCTAAGTTCACTTAAGCTAGCTCCACCCTACTCCAAGTTGGCGCCATTAGCCATCACCACCTTTCATCCCACCACCTCCTAAAGCCACCTTTAAGATGGCACCAACTTTCCCTACAAAACCACAATGAACCCCTACCATTCATCTCCTTTTGATCCCATCTCCACCATCCACCTCAACACCTTCTAAAAGACCCACAATTGGCACCAACTTTAGGTGCCTTTTGGCCACCATAACTACCCCCCTTAGCACCCCTTAGGTGGTGCCAATTAACCCTAGCCATAGGATTAACCTAACTACCCCTAACCACCACCTAAACACATCCTAGCCATCCACTTAACCCACGCCTACTACCCCCCTCTCCACCTCTATAAATACCCATCATATTCCACCAAAAAAATCCACCCTTGGCTACAATTTTTCTACCTATATTTCCACCTACAAAGAAGGTCAAGAGAAGAAGAAGAAGAAGAAGAAGAAGATTAAGGGGATACTCTGTCCCCTTGGTGCCATCCCCTCTTCTCTTCTCTTCTCTCCTCTCCTCTCTTGTGCCCACGCAAGCCAAATTAAGGAAGCCATGCATTGGAGGACAACCTAGCGTACACGCCTACCCTATGAAGTGGTGGATTTAAGGGTGGTACACTACCACCCTTGGAAGAGGAATCAAAGGTGGTCCACAACACCTTAGGAGAAGCCTTTGAAGGTGGAATTCCATCCACCTTGGAGGAGTTAAGCATGCCTCCCTTGGGCTTGCTAGGAGGAGACTCTCTCTGGTTCAAGAATAAGAGGATGACCTTTTTTAATTGCGGGAGTAGCCACAGTTGGAGCAAGGAGCTTTCCCTCTTCACCATCATCTTCTAGGATTTGTGTTTTTACTTTTGTAGTTTTACATTTTGTAGTAGAAGCTTTCCTCTACTTTTGTAAAATAGAAATCTGCTTAATATTATGTTGCCTTTTCTACTTGGTGTAGCTTCTTCTCACTTTAGTTTTTCCTTCTTTAGCACTTTCACTCCCTCTTCTCAATTATCCTAGTCCTTCACGCGCTGATGTAAACACATTTACACTACTTAAAATGTCTATTTATGCATGTTCTTAAGCATAGGATTGCATTTCATGATATAAATATTGCATTACATGCATCATCTTGCATTTAGAGTAGTTTGAATAAAATGGAGGTTAATTGTCTCCTTTTATGTGCTTGGACAGGGCAAATATTTTATCGGGGCCTCGGATCAAAGATCCAACCGTATGGATATGATCAGGGCGACGATTGGAGTTCAACGACTCCAAGATCGCCCTAATCAGGCATCCGTAGCATTAGATAGAGACCGGGGAACCCTAGAAGATCAAGGGCCAGGATGGTGTAAATTCGCACTTCAGATGGAAAATCCGACCACACGGATGAATTCGGATCGACGATCGCAGCCGAACGACACAAAAATCGAGTCAATCCGACATCCGTCGCACCATCTAAAACTTCCAGAAGATGGACGGCCAAGATGGCACCACGTGGCGCCATCCCAGCCGCCCAATCGGCCGCAGGAGTCCTGTGAAGACCGCGCAACGTCTCCTCTCCGCCGTTGGATCTCGATCCAACGGCTGCGGTCGCGCGCGTTTAAAAACGTCCGCGCGACCATTTCGCCCGCGTAGCGCAGCGGCGACGCAGCTGCGGGCGAAGCGGAGGTCGCGGGTTCGAGCCGCGGAAAGGGGGTCGAAGGCGCGGGCGAGCGGGCGCGCACGAGCGTCGGATAGCGTACACAACCTCATCTGATTTTCTAACTCAACCGGTAAACCAATCTTAGGAGCCGGTACACACATCCAAACACATAATCGAGTAGAAATCAGATTGGGTAATCATTTGTGTGCCTAATTAGGTGGTGCATCAGGCCAGTTGTTTGAGTTGTTTGAGCCGCACCACTTCAAATAAAATCAACTCATCTAGTAGCTGCCAATTAGGTTCAACTCTTAGGGATCTACCAGGCACTCCACATTCTTTTTAAACTTTAAAGGAAAATATCTTCACCTGTGCTTGCAAAACCTGGTGTGCCAATGAAACTTGATTGAAAACACCTAAAGTTGAATCCTAAAAGCTACTAAGCAAGATTTGAACCTTAAAATTCACCACATCAAAAATAATCTTGCTTGAAAACCACTGGTTGTGCACGCACACACAAAGCAATCAATCATTAAGGGCACAACCCATTTAAAGGGCCCATCACATTCCAAAGCACATTCAAACCTAGCCCTAAATAAAACAGAGTAGACGTTGGCCTTAAGGATTGGACTCGCTCTTCAGAACTCAGAACGAGATTATTTTCGATTAGTCTGTTTCTACTGTTCAATCTGATGTCTAGCTAGGGGAGCAGAGTCAAACGATCGCGGCTGGGGGGTACACTAGGAACCGGAGGCGCAAGCCGAAGGAAGAACCTTCTCCCCAGTCCCTCCTTCTAACTGGTTGGATTGAACAAACAGAAGTAGATCAAATCGTTCCTTTATCTCAAGACGGGTTTTGGGAGTCTGTAGGTCTGTAGGCTAACCCATTTAAGGACAGGTTTGATTGTTTGTATTGCAGGGCACCTTTCTTCCTCCCGTGTCTCATGAATCCTTCCACATATTTCACGCATTCCCGCTCTTTCACTCCTGTCATGAATTATCCGCAACATGACAATTATCCCAACTCGTATTGTAATCGACCATCAGTTAGTTGGGATAGTTCGGATTGGGGATACAATTCCGGACCCCCGTGTTTAGGGTCTAACCCTGAACACTTTGATTCTCAATTCTATCCTTCTCAGAGTTGCATTGATTATAGATCGTCCTCCTTTCATGAACAACCTAATGCGATCTACAATCAAGAAGGATACACTGATCCTTACCCATCCTCTGATTTCACTGCCTTTAGGTCATCTCCATCTTTTGAACAATCTAAAATGACCTATTATCAGGATGGGTATAACGAATCTCAATTCGTTAATTCCTCTACATTGATGTCAAACCCGCCCAACCCTGAACCAACCCATTTGGTTCAGGTTAATCAGGTTCAAGATAAGGTTCTGGCTAACTTGAGGAATATCATTCAATCTTTAGAAGTTCAGCCAATACCTTGCATTGAGAGATTGGAGCCCCTGATTGAAATGATTGATGATTTAAACAAGTCTTTGTTGGATTGGCTCCAGGATGTTAAGGATAAGAACCCGGGTGAGTTTCTACTTGGGAAATTAGCGAAATTGAGGATGAGATTCGTGGTTGCTTTGATTCAATCTTGGAATAATTCCCAGGATGAACTCTCTTCAGGAAAGCCAATGACAGAACCCGCTCAGGCACCTGTTGGGGGGGACACGTGTTACGAAGCTGACCAGATTGAATTAAAACAACCAATTAAGGATGATTTGATTTCTTCACCTGAAATCCCTGAGCCGGGTTACGAGGAAACGTATGTCTCCTTGGAACGCAAAGTGACAAATGATTTTGGGACATACATTGATACGGATCCTGATGGTGAAGATTCAAGTTGCGAAGTCTCACACGAGTTTTCAGATCACGATTTTTGTGAGACGATTGGGCCTGAGGAATCTGATAGATCATTTGATAGCCCAATAACTGAGGAAACTGATCTTATTAGGGCACACGATACGGATCCAGAATCGCATTTTCTGGAGGAATTAATTCAATGCCCTGATTATCAGTTACACCCTGTTGAGCTTATTGATGATTCTAATTCTGAGATAATTAGACCCAAGTCAATTTTGATTTTGCCACATCATCTAGACTTGGAGATTTCAGACGGGGTGATGAATATACAAGAGGTCATGGAATTTGATATGCCGAATGAGGAGGATAGGAGCTGGGAAATTCTGATTTGGGAAGTCAATTTTGGAGGAAATGGAAGATTGAGTCAAAGGGTTCCTTTTAAACTGAAACCATCAAATCAGAACCCTTACGACATTTGTTTCGAGGATGTCAAACTCAAGCACACATTTAACGATTATCCTTTTGAGCTTCAATTCTCTGTAACCCGACATTTTGGCCTTGGGTTGCATCCTCACAAATCGCAGGCCCGACCCCGCTTGCATTCTGATTTTAGGTTTTGGGTAATTTTTATCCAGAACCTAAGATATTCTCGATTATGGGGTGTGGGTCTGCACCACAATCTGGTCCACATCTGTGGACCTCTGCTGACAGGTCAGAGGATTCTTCTGTTTATTCTAATTCTGACCTGCACATGTGAATTCTTCATTTCTTTTCTTTGTATAGTGTGCCTAGCTGAAGGCACTAAACTCAGCACATATACAGTTCTTTATCATTTTCATCTCGGAGCGGACCCGATATCCACGCAATTCAGGTGCTTTCTACGCTTTTCCACTCTATTTTATGTCTTTTTAATACAATGAGGACATTGCATTAGATAGGCATGGGGGGATGGATATTTATCTTTGAATTCATTCGTCAGCTCCGTAGATTTGTTTTATTTAAAAAAAAAAAAAAAAAAGGAAAAAATCAAAATTAGGAAAGAGAATTTGGGTTTCAGAAAATTTTCGATCTTAAGAAATACTATATTATGTTCTGAACACAAAGACCCTTCAGGTCTTTGGACTTAATCAGCCCGTATATCCACTAAAATGTGGATTTGTTTTTCGAGTTCTCGCCAACTTGAATTTTATTTTAATTGGAGTAAATAAGTTTGGGTGATAAGTACACGACTTGTCAACCCGCCCTCTGATTTAAGGGAATTTTGAGTTTTAAGCATCTACACACTTTCTTTGCACTGACTCGTTGTTTGGCGATTTTAACGGAAATTGGGTAGCTAATGTACCTTCTAGGGTGATATGGCTGGCAAGTTATCGTGGGTAACAGCCCATAGGTAGGTTGTCTAGAGCCCAGTCACTGGACCTTTCTCTTTTTGCTGCCTTTAGGTAAATCTTAGACCAGGGAAGCCACCTACTTAAAAAAAAAAAAAAAAAAAAATCAAAAAGGAGAAAAGAACAAAAAGAAATAAGCCACACTTCGCCGCACGAGTATGGCTGGCAAGTTGTCGGTGGTAACAGCTCATCGACCGGTTGTCCAGAACCCAGCTCAGAAAATGCACTAAAAATTCCCAAAACACTTAGGAAGAAGCGGAGAAGTAGAATAAACCGGGGAGATATACACTGGATTCACCCTTGTGTTGACCCCGTTAAAAAAATAAAAGTAGGGAGAAAGCTACCGGTTGTAAAGATACACCTTTAGGTAGAATTCTTTTTGAGGTCACCTAGAGGCGTAGAAATCCGAAGTCCGTTTTAATTGCCGGTCAACGAGTCTATCACAATCACAATAAGATGCTTAAAACTTAGGGTTCTCATCAAATCTTGGGTGAGTTGAATGGCCGTAGAAAGCCACTCTTAAACCCTAAAATTTGAAAATCTAAAAAAAAAAAAGAGGGTAAAAACAGAAAAAGAAATTTTTCTTTGAATAAGGCGAGGCTTGAGGCGGTCTGCATTTTGGCTGATACCCGGGCACTGTTGTGTCTTTGAAAGTTCAGTTCTTAAGTAGACAATTTCTTAATGATTGAAAATAACTCAGGTCCAAATAATCTAACCTAATTCTTTTATAAATAGCATATAGTTTTTGCTAGGGACTAGCAAAAGATAGGCATGGGGGTATGATGTAAACACATTTACACTACTTAAAATGTCTATTTATGCATGTTCTTAAGCATAGGATTGCATTTCATGATATAAATATTGCATTACATGCATCATCTTGCATTTAGAGTAGTTTGAATAAAATGGAGGTTAATTGTCTCCTTTTATGTGCTTGGACAGGGAAAATATTTTATCGGGGCCTCGGATCAAAGATCCAACCGTATGGATATGATCAGGGCGACTATTGGAGTTCAACGACTCCAAGATCGCCCTAATCAGGCATCCGTAGCATCAGATAGAGACCGGGGAACCCTAGAAGATCAAGGGCCAGGATGGTGTAAATCCGCACTTCAGATGGAAAATCCGACCACACGGATGAATTCGGATCGACGATCGCAGCCGAACGACACAAAAATCGAGTCAATCCGACATCCGTGGCACCATCTACAACTTCCAGAAGATGGACGGCCAAGATGGCGCCACGTGGCGCCATCCCAGCCGTCCAATCGGCTGCAGGAGTCCTGTGAAGACCGCGCAACGTCTCCTCTCCGCCGTTGGATCTCGATCCAACGGCTGCGGTCGCGCGCGTTTAAAAACGTCCGCGCGACCATTTCGCCCGCGTAGTGCAGCGGCGACGCAGCTGCGGGCGAAGCGGAGGTCGCGGGTTCGAGCCGCGGAGAGGGGGTCGAAGGCGCGGGCGAGCGGGCGCGCACGAGCGTCGGATGAAGATCCAACGGCCGCGCGCGCCCGATAGCGCCGACGCGCAATTGGACGCTCTGGTGGGCGTCCGATCGCACGCGGGCGGCGCGCTACGCAGCGGGCGCGGACGCGATCTAAGCCGTCCGATCTCGCGATCGGACGGCTGAGACGACGCGGACGTGCGTCTGCGTTATGCGCGCAGGCCAGCCGAGCGGGCGCGCGTGGGCACGGCGGCGACGGCGACGGCGGGGCTTTAGAGACGGTTTTATCCGTCACTAAAGACCCCTTATTTATTATTTTGAAGATGTAATGTCCATTTTGCCCCCACTCCTTGCAACTATAAAAGGATACCCCCTCCATATGAAATTTTCATCCCTTCCTTCTCCTCTCTACCTCTCCAAAGCTCAAGAGAAGCTTGTCCCACACCCGGGATGCTTCTCGCAATATAAAGTCCAAATTTTCGTCCCCCTTCGGAAGTGGATCCCGCGACGACGACGGCGTGCTGCTTCGTTCCCGTTCTTCTGCTTCGTCCTCCTTCGTCCCGCTTCGTTCTCCTTCGTCCAGGCGTCGTCCCGTCCAGCTCGTCCTCCAAGCGACCGTCGAGGAGGATTTCTCTCTCCCTATTCTTTTTACTGCTTTCTAGTATAGATTTACTGCTTTCTAGAGTAGTCTATTCGTCCTCCGAGCGATCGTCGAGGAGGACATTTCTCCCTCCATTCTTTTAATGCTTTCTAGAGTAATTGTTTTATGTTTTCTAGTTGTAATGAAAGAACTCTTTTATGATAAATTCCTTGTCTATTCTACATCTCATTTTGATTTCCATGTATAGTATTCCTTCGCTCTCTCTTACTCCCTCTCTCTCTTTTATTTGTTGTAGATACTTAGATAGCTTAAACTGAATTTCTTTGTGACAAAATAAAAAGAAACGCGGAGTTTTTAAATCAAACGTTCGCCTCCCTGTGTTCGACCCGGAATTCTTATTTCGGTATAAATTTTATTTGTTGAACACGAATCCTTCGCTTTCGAACTACAACGACGGGTTTTTCCAAAAACCAAACACGTTAGCATAGATTCGTCTCGTTCAACACGCGCCTAGGGTGAGCTTGAGTAGAGATCTTTCTTGTCACCTAGTAGTTAAATTAGATTTAGTCTTTTTCTACCACCATCTTGCCATTGCCCCTTTATTTCAAAAATCTAAGAAAAAACATATATATTTGAAAATGCCAAAAAGAAAGGTGATTTCTGCATTTCCAATCATGGGATTGATTTATCAGATTGTTGCCTCGTTGGACGACCCTAGATATTTCCCTATCTAGGTTACAAATTTTAAAAGCGAACGGATTTACGTGTTGTAGCGACGTAAACCCTAATCTTAAAAACTGCGTAATTTTCCGCACCACTTTTTGGCACCATTGCCGGGGAAGCGCGGCTTTGCAAATTATTTTTTTCTTGCTTGAAGTGGATATCATCCCCTTGCTTCTCTTCTTTCTTGTGTGTGTAGGCACTATAGGAATAAAGTCGGAATTGGAAGCGAGAGCTCAAAGTTCCTTTTCTTCCCTCGATTCTAGGTTTGTTTCTTCTTTCTTGTCACACTTAGCCAAAAGACTACCAAAATACATGAAACATGGCTTTCAAGATCTTAAACTTCAAATTTTTAAAACCCATTGTTTGACTGATTTCCACATTAAATACCACTCTACCTTAAGTGCGGGTGTTCTAATTTTTGGATCCAGACTTCTATTAGGATTTAAAAAATCAATTTTAAACACCACAAGCCTACTAAAATAATGCAATTTCACCCAGAGATTCCAAATCAAGTTGGAAACATATGTTCTACATTTCAGACCAACTGAATTTGTATTTAATTTTTAAAAATTTGTGGACTACAGAGGGGTCACACCCTCTAATCTTCCTTTTTTGCTACTATCTGTGAATTTTTGGATTTTTTATACTCATCCAATATTTCTGAAATTTATCTTTCTAGAATCCTTGTGAAATTATACACATCATATAAAATCACCAAAATTTTTTGAGCCTGGTGGTGGTGCAGAAAATCAAAATATCTACAGGTATCATTTCTTAACTTTGACACCAGCATAAATGAAAATTCAAAACAAATATCAAACAAATTCCTAAAATCTTAAAAAAATCTTTTTTGGAATTCTTGTTTGATTTTATTCAAAGTAGTGGTATTGTTTGACTTATTTGGACCACTACTTAATATTGAAAGCCTAAAAATAATTCATTGACTGTAATTTTCTGTCTTAGGGACAATTGGCTTAGTGTTTCTTTCTTCCTTTTTAGAGGCTCACAAGAAAGGAAATTAACCATCACCAATACAACTTGTTTTACCTTTGATTGTGGAGTTTCAAACTTGTTTGAAAATGTAAAAAGAGAAATCCTAAAACACATTTCATTAAATCAAATCCTAAAAGACAAAATATAAGAAATTGTGTGACAACTTGCTTTTTAATTGGAACCACTTTCCAATTCCTGCACACACACTAAAACTTGAAATAACAGGGTAACAACACAATCAACGTCCTCCACATTCCATGTGCACTTTAGTATCCTAGACCTAATTAAAATCTGTAGCAACTTGACCCCTAAGGTTTCATCAACTTAGGCATGCTATCTAGGTCTTAAGTCTTCTCTAGTTAATATCAATTATGTCGTCTATATCCGGTGTTTAAGCTGATTGGCCGTGTCAAACAACCAGGTGTGGGTTTGTACAAGCATCTGGTGATTTTCCTAGGAAACGCTTGGGCCCAAACCTCCCCTTAAGCAACTTGACTAGATTTGTTGACAGAACGGGTATTCACTATTGATTACTTATTTCCATGGTAGGCCAAGTCTTAGGTTCATTTCTATGCAGTAACAATTAAGTTAGCTCTAGAATTTGATTGCTTGTGTGCACACTTCTCTCATCTCCATCTCTTCTCCTCCCCTCCCATTCTTCCATTTTATGCATGGGTGACGGTCTCAACATCTGCTCTTGGAGGGACAATTTCATTTCGCCCCACATGCAAAAAGATCTCTTTTTCCTTCTTCTTCTAAAATGGAAAATCAACAAAACAGGTCCGCTAACCCTTCTACTTCCACCTCTAATCTTACCTCTAACCCAACTACTAACCCTAATTCTGACCCATCCACCTAAAACCAGCCTACCTTTAACTTTCGGCACTTGGAGCTCCCCAATGTTGATTTTCCTCAATCACAACATCAAGCCCCCCTGCCAGAGCTCTTGACATTGATGGCTGAGTAGATTGCTCAACTGAATGCCAATCAACAAACGTTCACTAGGAATATCCAAAACCTAGCCAACCAAAGGCCTAACCCACCACCCCGTCAGCAGCCTGTTATTCCTCTAAAAGGTTTTATGATCCTTCTTATTATGAGGAATGACCAGGGGTGGTCATACCAGAGGGGGACTTCAAAATCAAGTCGGTGGTTCTAAACCTGATTAAACATTTCCATGGCCATCCTAGGGAAGATCCATTCAACCACCTTGAAGAGATAACTCTTTTTCCACAAACAACCTGTTCTCGAAATGTGCAAGAAGACCTTTGACTAATGCGGCTATTTCCATTATCTCTAAATGATAAGGCCGCTTACGGGTTTAGGACCATTGGCCAACCCATCACCACATGGCCTCAACTCAAGAGAGCCTTCCTCAAAAAATTCTTTCCCATAGGTCGTACTAATTCCCTGTGAAGATCTATTACGACCTTTTAACAGAAATCTGGTGAGACCTTTCATGATTCTTAGGAAAGATTTCAAGATCTCCTAAGAAGTTGCCTGCAACATGAGGTTCCTTTATGGCATCTCGTGCAGATCTTCTATCATGGATTAGAAGATCAAATCCAATGTTTCGTCGACACCTCGTGTGGTAGCAACTTCTTGAATAAGGATGCTGAGGTTGCCTATGACCTTTTTGAAGAAGTGAGTGAAAACTCATTTAATCAAGCTTCCATCAACACATTTTGCAGAACTTCAAACCTGCAGTTCGGTCTTTATGAAGTAGGCACTCAATCTATTCCTATAACCCAAGATGATCTTCAAATGGTTGCACAAAAACTCGACCAGATGCACATTAATCAAAAGAAGACTGAGGAAAGACTTGCCACAACAACCCAAGCTCCACACAGTCCACATCTAACCCAACCTAACTTTCCACGAACAGAAAATTTGCACAATCTCAACACTTCTCTTGCTGATTATTACCAGTATTCTGAGGTTTCCCACGATTCATTGGGGAATTACAACTATCCAGATCTTAACCCCACTGAAAATATTTCTACCATCTAGGAGCCATTTATAAATTATTCCAATTGGAAAATCTACCCGAACTACTCCTGGAATAATCAGATTCCTCCCCAACCAAATCAATTAATGGGTATGGGTCTAATCAACCTTTCATCTTGTGCCATCCCAATAAGACATAAATGCCCAGATGAAGAAAACGCTGCAGGACATACAGACAAGGATGACGGAGGTAACCCGCACCATCACAAATCTGAATAATCAGATCGGGGTTACTCCTACTCAAAGACCTGTAGGACATCTTCCCTCCCAACCCATGCCTAATCCTAATCACCAAAGGAACCAATATCCAAACAGAAATCCACACTACCCGAATCAGCCACCTACTAATCCACCACCTCAGCTGCCTCCCAAGTTTCCACAACCACAGGCCCCCCACCTCCTCCAAATAATAACCCGACTGCACATGCAGTTACATTGAGCAGTGGGAAAACCACCACTGATCCCGGGACTTCACAAAAATCTGGTGAAATCCCCATCCCTGTGCAAATTGACTCTCCACCTCCCCATCAGGAAGAAAAAGAAACAAAAAAATCTCAAGACACGACTCCTATCCCTTTTCCACAAGCTCTCCACCCCACCACTAATAGAAAAAAGAAATCTGAGCCCACCACAGAAGAACTCATGGATCTATTTAGGCAATTTCAAATCAATATTCCCCTCCTAGATGCCATCAAATATATACTTCCTACGCAAAATTTTTGAAGGAGATCTGTACTCTGAAAAGGCAGGTGATGAGTCCATTTTAATGGACTAATATTACGCCTAAGTAACGTTAACTATATCTTTTAGGCTTGCTAATAACTACATTAAGTTATAGAAGTTTTGCATGCATCATGATTTAGGTTTACATCCATTCTATAACTTAATATGTAATGATTTTGTTGTTTTTATGTGCAGGAATGATAGTTAGAAAGAACAACGGTTGGGGAGTAAATTTCCCCAACAAACAACTAGCGGCATTGTTCCCCATCCTTCGGCCACCCTCAACAGCCGCCAACCTCAGCAACTCCTCCCCAACAATCTCCTGCCAAAATTAGAACAGGGATTTGAAAATCCCTTAATTAGTGCATGCAGGGATAGTAAGGAGTTAAAGAGAGGAAGTGAAGAAAGGAGATCCATCTTCCCACTTGCGGGGAACAACTCCAGTTTGCACTGTGGATGGGCATTTTCCCCCTGCAGGGAACTGCAACCCCAAGCGTGCACTATGCACAACTTCCTCCATCTTCCCCACTACCACCACAGGCGCTCCAACCTCTCCAACGCCACTGCCACAGCCTTCCCCGCACACCCAAAGCTACATGTTTTCCACTGTGCACCTACAGCCAGTGCCTTCAACCTTTTATAGTGCCTCCCTGCAGCTCCGGCTCATGCACCCGCACAGTGCCTCTCCGCAGCTTGCAAGCACCGGCCTCGCCCATCAGCGCCTCCAGATGCTGCTTCGCATCGCCACCTGCGCCTGCAGGCACGCCCGCCTTCATCCACCAGCCGCGCCCGCAGGCGCGTCCACCCTTTAGCACCTCCTTGCAGTGCGCCTCCCCCACCTCTGTAGGCACGCGCCCTACTCCTTCTCTGCATGCCCAGCTCCACCCTGTTCCATCGCCTCCCCGTAGGCTTGCCCCCTTTCCTATAGGCGCACACCGTCCAGCGCCTTCAACCCTCTGCAGCGCCTCCCTACAGCGGCCGCTCACGCACCCCCATAGGCGCGCCCACCTCTGCTTCACCCAGCGCCTGCAGCGTTGCACCTCCACATGCGCCTACCAGCTCTGTAGAGCGCCTGCACGCCAAGCCTTCGCATCTCTGTGCATCTGTAGTACGCTCGGTAGCACCAGCACCCGTCCATCGCCGCCACTCCTCCTCCACCAACCGACTACCTCCGGCCATCTCCGTCGATGCCGCAACCTCCATCGGATCGACCTCATCTTCGCCAACCTCCCTTGTGTGTGAAAGACCCACCGGTGCTCTCTCTCTCGCGAGGAGGAGAGAGAGCAAATGCTCTGTTTTGAGGGAGATTAAAAATTACATTTACTGCCACTGCCACCATAATTTGATTTTTGATTTATTATTATTTTATTATGGCAGAATTGCACATGCACACTCATGCTTTCTGATAATTGCATGTTATTTAGATTCACTTGTTTTAAGATTGGTTTTGGGATCAACACGTGCACCGATTCTCTCTAGAATGACAATTGAAAATTACACAAAATCATCATATATTTATTGAAGATTTCAGTGAGGGAAAACTACACATACACCCTTATCTTTTTAAGTTGTTGTGAATCTACTTTCCATTGCATTTAATGTCAGATTTGAATAGGGATTTCGCACTTAACCGAAAGAATATAAAATAATCGAGAGTTTATTGCATAATTGCCTCCCTGTGGACATGACCCGCTCTTCTGTGAGTGGTTATTTTTATTGTTGATTAGTCGATTTTTCCACCACTTAAATACTACAATGCAAAGCGGAAAGTCAACTCGTCAAATTGGCGTCATTGCCAGGGAGGCAACGGATGCAATAGATTCATGTTATTATTATTATTTTTTGAATATTCTGAGTTGTGCAATCATTTGATCATTTTTATTATTTTGCGAGGAATCTGACACGGCGATAGATGTAGTAAAGTGACGACATTGACCCTAAATGACGCGCATGGCGGAGATGATCTTTTTGGTGGACCTTGATGCCACCTGGAGGACGGCAATAGGAACACGTGGGCCTTGATCCCATGCACATAGGCTTACGAAGAAGCCTATTTCTGATTTAGTTAGATTTAGTTTAGATAGACATTAGAATTTAATTACTGTCTTTTGGACCCTTGTGAGGTACTTTTGGGAATGTGTTCCCAGTGTCATTTTATTTCTTATCACTCTTGTATGCGAGAGTGTATTTTCAGGAGCGTGTTGCCATTTATTTAGATTATAGGATTTTTTGAACTGTTTGAACTGAATTTCGGTTAACTAGTTAGATTAGGTCTATTTATTTAAAAAAAAAATTTGAACTGCCTGCTAGAAGCTGCATATCTATAGGACGATCATATAGGACTAAATGAGTAGCATCTAGTTTATTTTTACTGCAATGCATGCATTGCACGAAGAAAGCTGGAGTAAGGTACGTCTTCTCTTGAGCATCAATTACCTGTCATGCATATGCATTGAACCTAAATCTAAGACAATTAAAGTGCTCGAATCAAATTAATTCAGTGGTCACTTTAAAAATTGGGACTGCTAAGAGGTTGGACTTTAAAATCTGTGACTGAAAATTGTGTGCAAAAGGATCCTATTTGCGAAATTTCAAAAAATCAAAACACGATTGTATGCTTGCACACTTGAGACACTGTGCACCTCACACATAAGGTCACTAGATAAATTTCTACCTCTCCTCTTTTTCACCGTAAGGGAAGTTAGTTGGAAATCAACAAGCCTATCCACCAAGTTACTTCGGTTCCTCATGTGTGGGCTCGATTCGAGACTTCCATCCCTTGCGAGTAGGTTATAGGCACCAGCGAAGGTTGGCCTAGGAAGCGTAATTTTTTGCAAAACTTGTTTGGCCACCAATTGAACATTTAATTCTAAGACCTTCAATCTACTAAAAACAGATCCCATTGAATTTGCATTTGGTTTGACAGTAGAACTCTCTAGGAAGTTTCTGCTTGTATTCTGAATTCTTCTAAATCCTAAGAGAGTTAAAATTGTTTTGCTTAAAGAAATGGATTACTCTTACTCCTATAATTTAGATTATCAGAGTCAATACTTCCCATCTTTTAATCAGGATCCCATGCCCCGAGCATATCCATCCTTTGATGGGTACATTGACAATTCATGGGATCATTCTTATTCTTATCCTGGGAGTACTGGCTTGATAACATCCACTTTTGAGCAGAGCCTAGGAGCAGGATTTCCCAACCCTGAAATCCCTACTTCCATGCAAACACCCAACCCTCCCACCCTTCATGATTTTCCGTATCGAGGTTGGACTGATACCCCTAGGCAACCAGTGCCTGAAATTGACTATCCTCCCCAACCTGATAAACGTAGCCTCTCCTCTTTTATGATAGAAGTGCAAAAATAGCAAAAGGAAATGATGGAATCAATGGGAGAGATGTTGAGGAATAGTCAACAGTTAAATGAAGAAATAAGACAACTTAGCTACATGCTTCCCAATAATCCTGATCCCTACCCATCCGATCATGATAATTCTGAAGAACCTAATGACAATAGGGATCCAATTTTATGTAGCTATCACTTAGACTCTCCCAATGAGACAAGGCCACTAGAGGACAACGATCATAGTGATTATCCACCCGAGCTTTATTGGAGTCAAAAGTAAGGGAAGATGGCACCTCTTGATGACCTTGACCCCAATGACAGTATTCTCCATACCCCTGCCAACCCGGGTCAAGGTTATATTGTTCCTATCACTTCCCCTATTGATTATTTGGTGGAATCTCATTCTACCCTTAGTGAGCCTACCCATAACCCTCCACTTAGGGAATCAACACCTATCATTCAGTATCCAGAGGATTTAAATGCACTCAATGAAGGTGACCCTAACAGAATGGAGGATGAATTAGATCAATTTTGGTCTCAGGGATATGAAGAGTCTAATTCAGAAAATGAGGATGCTCTCGTAGAGGAACCTGGACTGAAAATCTGGAGTGAATCATAGGTGAATTATCTATCATTTGAGGATTTACCTCTAGAGGATAGAAATAATATGATTAAATCCAGATTCCTCCTTTCTTTTGAGAGTCATCCTCCATCAAAACAGGAGTTGATATTAGAGGAGGACAAAAAAAATAATGAGAAGTCTATGGGAGACTCTCGGGGACAAAACACGTCAATTGAGGATTTATACCCCAAGAACAATAAAGAATTCAATAATATAGGCTTGCTTCAAAACATTAAGACTGATCCTCCTTTTGGAATAATTGAGGATACTGATCCAACTCCAAATGAATCACATATACACCCCGACAAAAATTTGAGTGAACAAAACAAATCCGGGGATGAGCTTAATGATAATGATTCAGATATTTTGACCCTGCCATCAAAAAGTTATAATTTGGAGTCTACCCTTGATTCAAATATGACTCTGATCAATAATGCTAGGCAGGGAAACAAGAAGTTGTCTACTACTGTTAAGGAGTGTACACAATCTGAATCATTGTTGGAATTGGACCTAACACCAACTAAGCCCTCATTGGACTTAACCATTACCTTCCAACACTACAAATAACCCTTATACTCCCTAAACGATCCTTGGCTCAGACCTCTGCTCATGTACATTGTTTCTAGAGAACATATCAGGCCAGTACGTCCTCGGATAGAATGGCGAGTATGGATTGATGCTTGTACTTTTACTCTCGCCATTCAAGGCTTTGAACTAATAATGTGTATATCTTTTAAAACCCATCCTACTCTGGAGGATCCATGCTATCCTCTACTTATTCCCTTTTGGGAGGTCCCTTTTCGTATTCGTTTATTATTCCTAAACCTCCCAAGGTAGCCAACGAGGTTATTCGCTTTCATATCTTCTGGCGAGCATTTGGTATTATGTTGCATCATCAGCTCGCCAACATCTGTGGTTACCTGTTTTCTAGGCTTGCACTGTTACGCATATTTTTAGGGCCTAACTTTTTCTGTTTGGAACCTGACTTATAGGTTCCTTCTAAGTCTGGCTGCTGACAGAAAATGCAGCGCTTGTTGGGAAGCAACCCAACTCTTAGAATAACACCGTGTCAGGTGATGTTTTTCCTTTCTCCTCCTATTTTAATTTTACAATGGGGACATTGTAGGATTTAGGCATTGGGGAGTGCATTTGCATGTTAGGAAGTATTCATGCATTCAGGTTAGCATATAAAAAAAGAAATCCTCTTTTCTTGACCTGATTGGGTTAGCCCTAGGAAAATACCTTTGTCATTGGAGCTTTTTCTTCCAGAATTATTTCTTAGGTTTAGAATCCAGTACAATTATTTCACTTGCATGTAGACTGGGTAATGGACCCTTGAGGAAAACCAATGAGCATTTGTAGTCTACTGAACCCTTGGACAGTTCATAGGGAGTCAGGCTTACTATCTTCTAGTAGATCCACCTCATATTTGTGAGAAGTAGAGATTACTGGTGCGCTAAGTCTAGTGCAAGGACTCTTAAGTTTTGGATAATTAGATGATGATACTTCAAAGTTAGGCGTAGTTTTCACTCTCTATTCTTGTGTGCGTACTTTGAGTGAATTCCTAAGAGTCACCAATAAGGCAGATACACAGAGATTGAGTCTTAATAAAGCTATAACTATGGTGGATGGTTACGACCATCCTTCATAGAGTCCTCAGCTGAAGGAGGGTAATAGTGTCAAAGGTCAGAAATATGCTTGTCCTATCCGTTCCTTCCCTGTGCCGAGAATAGGCACTTCCACCAAATAAGCCACACAATATCCTCTTGACCATCATCATTCCGAATAATGCCTCATAAATAAAAGTCTGTGTCATATTATGTTGATTTATATTATATAAAAAAAAGAAGTGAAAGAAAAGAAGAAGAAATGAAGAAATAGAAAAAGAAGAAATATTTATATTATAGAAAAAAAAAGAGGTCCAAGTTCTAATGTAACATTATTTCTGAGGCATCAGAACACCTATCGTGTTCCATCAAATATGACCAATACCTACCTTTTAGTATTTCTGATCACCCGAATACTGGTTGAGGACTCTAACTTTGTTGTAGAGTTATTAGGACTTTAATTGAAGTATGGATGCCATGTGAGGCCACCAAATAGTGAGTACAATTTTTAAATCTAGTGAGATTTGTGATCTCAAAAGGAAAAAGAAGAAGTGCCCAGGAACATCAAGAGAGCACAATTGTGTAGCCTCTCCTGGAGTTGACTTGTCTAATAGTCTAGAGATCTAGAGTCTGCAGTACTGGACTATATGTAGCACCAGATGAGTGTGTGCCACCAAATGCAAATCCATTCAACTCCATATCTCCTACCTAAGCCAAATGCCGGAGTCAAATTACAGATTATCGTCTGCTTTTTCCCCCAGGGAAGTAGTTGCCTATCCCGACAAAAATATTTACCAAGGGTGAAGTACAAACTCCCAATGCGAATTGGCTTTTTCACTTGGATCTGTTACCTAAGCCATCAGCACTTCACATTTGTCTAGATTTCTAAAGTTTTGAAGTAAGAAAAGAAGAAATCTTCTGATTACTTCTATTCCTTTTCATTTTTGGTAGGGACTAGCAAATCTTAGGGATGGGGGTATTTGATGAGTCCATTTTAATGAACTAATATTACGCCTAAGTAACGTTAATTGTATCTTTTAGGTTTGCTAATAACTACATTAAGTTATAGAATATTTGCATGCATCATGATTTAGGTTTACATCCATTCTATAACTTAATATGTAATGATTTTGTATTTTTATGTGGAGGAATGATATGTACAAAGAACAAGGGTTGGGGAGTAAATTTCCCCAACAAACAACCGGCGGCATTGTTCCCCATCCTCCGGCCAACCTCAACAGCCGCTGTCCTCAATAACGCCTCCCCAACAATCTCCTGCCAAAATTAGAAAAGGGATTTGAAAATCCCTTAATTGGCGCACGCAGGGAGAGAGAGGAGTTAAAGAGAGGTGGCGAAGAAAGGAGATCCATCTTCCCCCTTACGGGGAACAACTCCAGCGTGCACTGCGGATGGGCATCTTCCCCCAGCATGGAACTGCAACCCCAAGCATGCACTGTGCACAACTTCCTCCATCTTCTCCACTGCCACCACGCGTGCTCCAACCTCTCCAACGCCACTGCCACAACCTTCCCCGCGCACCCAAAGCTGCATGCTCCCCACCGTGTGCCTGCAGCTAGCGCCTTCAACCTTCTACAGTGCCTCCCCACCTGCTCACGCACCTGCACAGTGCCTCTCCGCAGCCTGCAAGCACCGCCCTCGCCCCTCAGCGCCCACAGATGCTGCTTCGCAATGCCACCTACGCCCGCAGGCACGCCCACCTTCATCCTCTAGCCGCGCTCGCAGGTGCGTCCACCCTCCAGCGCCTCCTTGCTGCACGCCTCCCCCACCTCTGCAGGCGTGCGCCCTACTCCTCCGCGTTCCCAGCTCTACCCAATTCTAGCGCATCCCCGCAGGCACACCCCCTTTCCTGCAGGCGCACACCGTCCAGCGCCTTCAACCCTCTCAAGCACCTCCCTGCAACAGCTGCTCACGCACCCCCATAGGCGCGCCCACCTCCGCCTCACCTAGCGCCTGCATTGTCGCACCCCCATGCGTGTCTACGCACTCTGCAGAGTGCCTGCATGCCAAGCATTCGCGTCTCCGCGCATCTACAGCACACGCAGTAGTGCTAGCACCCGTCCACCATCGCCACTCCGCTGGCCGGCTACCTTCGGCCATCTCTGTCGACGCCGCAACCTCCATTGGATCGGCCTCGTCTTCGCCAACCTCCCTTGCATGTGAAGGACCCACCGGTGCTCTCTCTCTTGTGAGGAGGAGAGAGAGAAAATGCTCTATTTTGAGGGAGAGTAAAAATTATATTTACTGCCATTGCCACCAGAATTTGATTTTTGATTTATTATTATTTTATTGTGGTAGAGTTGCGCATGCATACTCATGCTTTCTGATAATTGCATGTTATTGATATTCACCAGTTTTAAGATTGGTTTTGGGATCAACACATGCACCGATTCTCTGTATTATATGAAAATTGAAAATTACACAAAATCATCATATATTTATTGAAGATTTCTATGAGGAAAAACTGCACATATACCCTTATATTTTTAAGTTATTGTGAGTCTACTTTCCATCGCATTTTATGTCAAATTTGAATGGGGATTTCGCACATAACCAAAAGAATATAAAATAATCGAGAGTTTATTGCATAATTGTGTCCCTGTGGACACTACCTGCTCTTTTGTGAGTGGTTATTTTTATTGTTGATTAGTCAATTTTTCCACCACTTAAATACTACAATGCAAAGCGGAAAGTTGACTCGTCAGCAGGCCAAAAATCTAAGACAGGTACATCTTTCAGAGACAGTAAGCTCTATCATACAAAGCAAGCTACCTCCTAAGATGAAAGATTCAAGGGTGCCATTAATTTTACTGATTATTGACGATACTACCTTTGATTGCACCCTCCTTGATCTTGGTGCCTTAGTTAATATCATTCCTACGATTTTATTTGAAGCGATTCAGATTGGTGAATAAAAGCCCGTCAAGGTTACCCTACAACTAGCCAGCCAATCTACAATTAAACCTCATGGGATTGTTGAGGATGTTTTGGTCAATGTCCAGAATTGTGTCTTCCCTACAGACTTTTTGGTCCTTGACATTGAGGAACCTGAAACTTTATTGAATACCCCAATAATCCATAGACGACCCTTTTTTGCCATTGCAAAGGCAAATATCAATTGCCACACAAGCAAAATGGATATCACCTGCGTAGGAAAAACTATCACTCTAGATACTTTCAAATCCTCCAAAGGATTCCATGATGATAATTTTTTTGCAGACTCAGATACTAAAATTTCAAATATGGTGGAGGAGACCATGTTGATAGATACCCTTATCGACCATAATATTTTTGAGTCAAATTTAGAATCAGTGGCTGGTGAAATCTGTGATTTGGAGATTTGTCTTAACAAAAAAATCCATTACTGATGAACCCCCTGATCACCCTGACCCACCCACTCTTCCCTCACCCCTCCTTTCCACACTAACTTCACACAATCCTCACCATCCCTTCTCTGACCCCTTTCCTATGGACCTGCCACTAGACTCGCTTGAGTTTGGCATTCAATTTGACTTGAAACTATGGCCAGACTTGGACTACAATTATCATTTTCCATCCAGCTCCACTCAACTCTAGCCAGCTGAAGATGACTTCATTTCAGCTCAGGAAGCTCAAGTCCAACTCTCGGGGATTCAACTTAGCTCAGCTCAGTTGAGCTAAGCTACTTTAGCTACCCCAACTAGCTTGATTCCCTCCAGGAGCACCAGACCCAGCTCATCTCAACTCATTATGGTAGAAGCCAGCACACCTTAGCTTGGCTTAGTAGCTAGCAAAGAACTAGAAAGCTAAGCTAGCTAGAGTAGTTCCATGCCACCCACTTTAGCTGTTGCCAGCTCTAACTCAAGCTCAAGACTTCTATCCTCAAACCCTAGCTCCAATACCTCCTCCTCTACTCCACTACTGGCTAAGCTAGCTTAGCTTAGCTTAGCCTAGCTAGGCTCCAACTCCCTTGGCAATCCACCACCTAAAATCCCATCCTATCTAGCTCCATTAACTCAACCCTACCTAAGCTCACTTAAGCTAGCTGCACCCTACTCCAAGTTGGTGCCATTAACCATCACCACCTTTCATCCCACCACCTCCTAAAGCCACCTATAAGATGGCGCCAACTTTCCCTCCAAAACCACTGTAAACCCCCACCATTCATCTCCTTTTGATCCCATCTCCACCATCCACCTCAACACCTTCTAAAAGACCCACAATTGGAACCAACTTTATGTGCCTTTTGGCCACCATAACTACCCCCCTTAGCACCCCTTAGGTGGTGCCAATTAACCCTAGCCCTAGGATTAACCTAAATACCCATAACCACCACCTAAACACATCCTAGCCATCGACCTAACCCACTCCTACTACTCCCCTCTCCACCTCTATAAATACCCATCATATTCCACCAAAAAAATCCACCCTTGGTTACAATTTTTCTACCTATATTTCCACCTACATAGAAGGTCAAGAGAAGAAGAAGAAGAAGATTAAGGGGATACTCTATCCCCTTGGTGCCTTCCCCTCTTCTCTTCTTCTCTCTCTTGTGCCCACTCCAGCCAAGGAAGGAAGCCATGCATTGGAGGACAACCTAGCATACACGCCTACCCTAGGAAATGGAGGATTTGAGTGTGGTACACTACGACCCTTGGAGGAGAAATCAAAGGTGGTCCATGCCACCTTAGGAGAAGCCTTTGAAGGTGGAATTCCATCCACCTTGGCGGAGTTAAGCATGCCCCCCTTGGGATTGCCAGGAGGAGACTATCTTTGGTTCAAGAAAATGAGGAGGACCCTTTTTAACTATGGGAGCAGTCGGAGTTGGAGCAAGTGGCATTCCCTCTTCACCATCATCATCCAGGATTTGTGTTTTAATTTTTCTAGTTTTACTTTTTGTAGTAGAAGCTTTCCTCTACTTTTGTAAAATAGAAATTCGCTTAATATTAAGTTGCCTTTTCTAGTTGGTGTAGCTTCTTCTTACTTTAGTTTCTTTTTCTTTTGCACTTTCACACCCTCCTCTCAATTATCCTAGGCCTTCACGTGTCTAGGGTGAGCTTGAAAAGAGGTCTTTCTTGTCACCTAGTAGTTAAATTAGATTTATTCTTTTTCTACCACCATCTTGCAATTACCCCTTTATTTCAGAAGCCTAAATAAATACAAATATGTTTTAAAAGACCAAAAAGAAAGATGATTTCCACATTTTCAAAGAAGAGATTGATTTATCAAATGGTTGCCTCCTTCAATGACCCTAGATACTCCCCTATCGAGGGTACAAATTTTAAAAGCGAACAGATTTACGCGTTCCAACAACTTAAACCCTAATCTTAAAAATCACGTAATTTTCCACACCATTAATTCCCCACATTCGTCCTTCCTATTTCGGCCGAAAGGCTCTTAGAGCTTCGACGATTCCTCCCGACCTCCCTCGTTGTTCGTCTGTAATACCAGCGGTGGATTCATCTTCCTCGTCTTCCTCTACGTCACGCCATACAAGCAGGTGTCTCTTCCTCCATCTTCCTCACCGTTTCCTTCCCAACGGAGTCACCTTCGTCTCCGATGCCGGCCAAACCACAACTGGCATCGCTTCTACCCCTCTTCATCTGCTAATCACCTAGGTAAGTTCCCTAACTTCTCTACTTCATTTACATACCAACCACACTTCATTTTCACTGCCATATCACACCGACCACCTTCACCTTCCTCCACTCCGACCTGCCCTCCAACAAGGCTCCCGACTCATTCCACTACTCCAAAAGCCTCGCCAACCACCTCACAACCTTCGCCACACCACCCTCTTCAAAACCCCATCCTATTTCACCCTATTATGCCTCCAAACCATCTACCGAACACACCCACCTCCACACACCAACTCCGGCATTGTTCTGCCACCACAGCCACCTTCACGACACGCCACACACCACCACATCTGTTGTGCTACGGCGAAGCCTTCTGAACCTTCTAACAAGGCTGTAAGACTGTGTTCTTCATTTCAGGTCTTCACTCCTCCGTCACGATTGACGAAGCTTTGAACGAAGCTTGAAGCCTTACTATAGCATCTATAGACCCCAGGCGAAGTCCCAGGCACAATGGAGCATCTCCAGGATCACGACCCAAGGGCCAATTTGGTTCTTTGACCAGGCATTTTACCGTAATCGCATGAAGTAGCAATTCTTGCTCCTACGTAGAGGAAGGGAGGTGGGATAGTCCCACCTCGGAAGCAGACAAGCGTAAGTGTTGAGTGTGGAAAACTATGCATCCGGAGTTGGATTTGAAAACCTGCCGTTATAGTTCGAGTCGCGAAGAAATCCGTTCAACACATAAAATTTATACCAAAAATCCATAAATAAGTTCTGAGTCGAACACTGGGAGGATACGTCGATCTCAAAATTTACAATTATATTTTTTTGTATTTTTGTTTAAAAGGAGAAATAATCACAATGGAATCGCTATAGACAATAAGAGAGAAAGAGCGAGAGAATAATCACCTGGTATTTGAATAATGTTTTACAACTAAGAAAGTGGGAAACTGTTACAATTGGAAAGTAGAAATTTCTACTCTAGAAAGCGGTAAAGGAAGGGAGAGAGAAGTTATCCTCCTCGATGAATGCTTGGAGGATGAGCTGGACGAAGGCGACGCCTGGAAGATGGAGGATGATGTGTGAAGAAGGAGGATGAAGTCGGAAGAATGTGAATGAGGCAGCACGTTGTCGTCGTCGTGGGATCCACTTCCGGAACGGGGGTGAAACTTGGTTTTAGCTCTTGAGGAGCATCCCAGGTGTGGGATAAGCTTCTCTTAAGCTTTAGAGAGGGGGAGAGGAAAAGGAAGAGATGAGAAATTCATAGGGAAGGGCCCTCCTTTTGTAGTTTCAAGGAGTGGGGGCATTTTGGACATTTTAATTTCAAAAAATTAATATGGGACCTTTATTGATGGACTTAAATGTCACTAAAGGTCCATCGTAGGCGACGTGTGCACGAGATGCGCGTGCCCGCTCTTCTTCCACACCCTAACGCCCGCTCACGTTTGGATTGATCTCAGTCGTCCGATCTCAAGATCAAACGACTTAAAGTCATCCTCACAGTGCCCTTCCGCGTGCGATGAGACATGTGGATGCACGTCATCGCACACATACACGATCGAGGAATTGTTCGCACGCCACATCTCCTCCCCTCGGCCACCCGATCTTCATTTGACAACCCAATCGCGCTCGTGCCTGTGCTCGTCTGGATTGAGATGCTCAGTGCAGCTCGAACACGTGCCCTTCGCTTGCGAAGAGGCCCTCGACCGCTGCGCTATGCTTTCATTTATGTTGCACGAAGGATTTGTGTGCGTGGATTTGTGGTTGTTGGATGGGCATCCAACAGTGGAGATTCATCGAGCAGGTGAAGAAGAAAAGTAGAGGCGGGTCCATGGGGCAAGTTAGGCAGCTGAGATGGTACCACATGGTGCTATCTTGGCCGCCCATCTTCTGAGTGTTGTAGACGGTGCCACAGGTGTCGAATTGGACTAATTTTTGCACCGTTAGGCTGCGATCATCGATCCAAATCCATCCGTGCGGTCGGATTTGCATCTGAAGTTCAAATTAACACCATCTTTGCCCTTGATATCTAGGATTCCTTGGACTATATTTGGTGCTACGGATGTTCGATCAAATTGATCATGGAGTCGTTGAACTCCCGTTGTTGCCTTGATTAGATCCGTATGGTTGGATCCTCAGTCCAAAAGCCCTGATTAACAAGTTGCCTTATCCTGGCCATAAAAGGAGACAATTAACCTAAATTTTATACAGACTACCCTAAATGCAAGATGATGCATGTTATGCAATATTTATAATATGTGATGCAATTCTATTCCTAAGAACATGCGTAAATAGATAATTTATGTGATATAAACATGTTTACATCACACCTTCATGCCTATCTTCTGCTAGTCCCTAGCAAAACAACATGCAATTTATAAGTGAATTAAGTCAGATTTCTTGGGCAATAGTTATTTTGAATACTTAAGAAATTTTTACTTAGGACCTAAACTTTCAAAGACACAACAGTACCCAGGTATCTGCCAAAATGCAAACTGCCTCATCTTCTCGTCTTATTCAAAGAGGGATCTCGTTTTCTCTTTTTCTTCTTTTCTAATTCTTTTAGATTTTTGAGTTCAAGGTTATAGAGCTGCTTTCTACAACCACTCAACCCACCCAAGACTCGATAAGAACCCTAATTTTTAAGCATCTTTTTATGCAAGTGATAGAATCGTTGATCGGTAACCAGAATAGACTTCAGGTTTCTACGCCCTTAGGGACCTTTAAAAGAGTTTTGCCTAAAGGTGTATCTATACGACCGGTAGCTTTCTCCCTACTTTTATCTTTTTTATGGGGTCAACACAAGGGTGAATCCAGTGTATATCTCCCCGACTTATTCTACTTCTCCGCTTCTTCCTAAGCCTTTTAGGAATTTTTATGTGCATTTCTTGAGCTGGGATTTGGACAACCGGTCGATGAGTTGTTACCATCGACAACTTGCCAGCCATACTCGTGCGGCGAAGTGTGGCTTATTTCTTTTGTTTCTTTTTCTTTCTTTTCTCTTTTTTCTTTTTCTTTTTCTTTTCTTTTTGAACTTTCTTTTTCTTTTAAAGTAGGTGGCTTCCCTGATCTAAGATTTACCTAAAGGCAACAAGAAAAGAATGGTCTAGTGGTTGGGCTCTGGACAACCTACCTATGGGTTGTTACCCACGATAACTTGCCAGCCATACCATCCTAGAAGGTTCATTAGCTACCCAATTTTAGCTAAAACCACCAAAAAATGAGTCAGTGTAAATAGAGTGTAGATGCTTAGACTTACAGTTCCCTCAAATTAGAGGGCGGGTTGATAAGTCGTGTACTTATCACCACAACATATTTAATCAAATTGAAATCAAATTCAGGATGGTGAGGACTCGATAAACAAATCCACATTTTAGTGGATACCTGGGCTTATTAAGTTTCCTAAGATTGAAAATTTCCTAAAGCCCAAGTTCTCATTCCTAATTCCACAAATATAATTTTTTATTTTTTTATTTTTTATATATAAAAAAAATTAAATGAATCTACGGAGTTGACGAAATAATTCAAAGATGAATATCCACCCCCCATGCCTATCTAATGCAATGTCCTCATTGTATTAGAAAGACATGAAATAGAGTGGACTAGAGTAGAAAGCACCTAAATTGCATGTATAGTGGGTCTGCTCTGAGATAAACAGAAACTGTATACGTGATGAATTTAGTGCCTTCAACTAGGCACACTATACAAAGAAGAAGAAATAACGAATTCACAGGTGTAGGTCAGAATTAGAATAAAAAGATTCAAGTTAAGATCTGCCAGCAGATGTCACTGATGTGGACTACATTGTGATGTAGACCCATGCCCCATGGTTGTGTATATCTAAGGTTCTGGATGAAAATTACCTAGAACATGAAATCAGTATGCAAGCGGGGTCGGGCCCACGTTTTATGAGGATGCAACCCAAGACCAAGAAGTTGGGTTACAGGGAATTTGAGATCAAAAGGATAATCAATGAATGCGTGCTTTGGTTGGACATCCTCAGAACAAATTTCGTTAGGGTCCTAGTTTAATGGTGTCATGTTAATTGAAACCCTTACACTCGGTCTTCCACTTCCACCGGAGTTAACTTCCCAAATCAATATTTCCCAACTCCTATCCTCCTTTAGAATGTCAAATTATGGGACCTCCTGTATATTAATCACCCCATCTGAAATTTCCAAGTCTAAAAGATGTGACTGAATTAGAATTGACTTGGGTCTAGTTATCTCAAAAATGGAATCGTCAGTAAGCTCAATGGGGTGAAAATGAGAATCAGGGTGTTGAATTGAATCCATAATGCGGGGATTTGAATCTGCCATAGAAGCCCTTATAAGATCAGTTTCCTCAGTTATTGGGCCATCATATGATCTATCGGATTCCTCAGGCCTAGTTGTCTAACAGAAATCATGTTCTGTAAACCTGCGTAAGACTTCGCAAATTGATTCTTCACCTTCAAAATCAAAGAAATCTAAATCCGTATTAATGTGTGTCTCAAAATCATCAATTACTTTCTGATCCATAGAGACATACGTTTCCTCGTACCCTGGCTTAAGGATTTCAGGTGAAGAAATCAGATCATGCTTAATTGGTTGCTCTAGGTCTATTTGGTCAGCCTCGTAACACATGTCCCCCCCAACAGGTGCTTGAGTGGGTTCTGACATTGGCTCTCCTAAAGGGGGTTCACCCTGGGAATCATCCCATGATTAAACTAAAGCAACCACAAATCTCATTCTCAATTCACTAACTTCGCAAGTAAAAACTCACCCGGGTCCTTATCCTTAACATCCTGGAGCCAATCCAACAAATACTTCTTTAGATCATCAATCATTTCAATCAGGGGCTCCAATTCTTTAGTGCAAGGTATTGGCTGATCTTCCAAAGATTGTGTAGTATCCCTCAAGTTAGCCAAAACCTTATCTTGGACCTGATTAACCAGAACCAAATAGCTTGGTTCAAGGTTGGGTTGGTTTGGGATCAGTGCAGAGGAGTTAACGAATTGAGATTCATGATACCCTCCCTGATAATAGGTCATTTCAGGTTGTTCATAAGGTGATGATGACCTAAAGGCAGTGTATTCAGGGGATGAGTAAGGATCAGGGTATCCTTCTTGATTATAGATCATATTAGGTTGTCCATGAAGGGTTGACGATCTATAATTGATGTGGCTCTGAAAAGGATAAAACTCTTGATGATGGTGTCCAGGGTCAGATACTGAACATGGAAGTCCGGAACTGTATCCCCAATCGAAGTTATCCCAACTAACAGATGGTTGATTACAGTACGAGTCGAGATAATCAGCATGTTGAGGATAAGTCATAATAGGAGGGAAAGAGCAGGAATGCATATAAAATGTGGAAGGATTCATGAAAGATGGGAGGAAGAAAGGTGCCCTGCAATATAAACAATCAAACCTATCCTTAAGTTGGCTAGCCTAAAGACTTACAGACTCCCAGAACCTGACTTGAGATAAAGAATCGATTTGATCTACTTCTTTCCTGTCAATCCAACCAGTTAGAGGGAGGGATTGGGGGAAGGTTCTTCTTAAACTTGTGCCTCCAGTTCCTAGTGTACCCCCCAGCCGCAATCGTTTGATTCCATTACCCTAGCTAGACATCAGATTGAACGGTAGAAATAAACTAATAAAAAATAATCTTGTTCTGGGCTCCGAAGAGCAAGTCCAATCCTTAAGGCTAACGTCTGCTCTGTTTTATTTAGGGTTAGGTTTGAATGTGATGGGCCCTTTATCTAGGTTGTACCTTTAATGATTGATTGATGTGTGTATGCGTGCACAACCAGTGATTTTCAAGCAAGATTATTTTTGATGCGGTGAATTTTAGGGTTCAAATCTTGCTTAGTAGCTTTTAGGATTCAACTTTAGGTATTTTCAATCAAGCTTTGTTGGCACACCAGGTTTTGAAAGCACAGGTGAAGATGTTTTCCTTTGAAGCTTAAAAGAATGTGGAGTGCCTGGTAAATCCCTAAGAGTTGAACCTATGTGGTAGTTACTTAATGAGTTGATTTTAGTTGAAGTGGTGTGGCCCAATCAACTCAAACAATAAGCCTGTTGCACCACTTAATTAGGCACACAAGTGATTACTTAATCTAATTTCTACTCGATTATGTGCTTGGGTGTATGTACCAGTTCCGAAGATCGGTTTACCAGCTGAGTTTGAAAATCAGATGAGGTTGTGTACCTCTGAGATTTTCTAAATTTTTCTTTTTAAATGCGGAGGGAAGGCAGGTGTAGGTGTCAAACAAACAATCAAAACTAACCTTAGGGTTTATAAGAACACTAGGTTGATTTATGTTTGTGTTATTACGTGGTGGAATGAAAACCAATGGGTGAGAGGTGGGGGTAAACTTATAGAACCTTCAACAACACTTTGCTCCAATCTGCCGCTTTTGCTCATCTCAAAAGAGTACTTGCAATCACAATAAGAAAAGAGAGAAGTGAGGTAAACGATTCGTAAGTGGGAAAACGTGAAGAATCAAAGAGCGTCGCCTCCTCGGCAATGACGCCAAAATGTTGAGTCTGGAAAACTACGTGTTCAGAGTTGGATTCGAAAACCCGTCGTTGTAGTTCGAGTTGCGAAGAAATCTATTCAACAGATAAAATTTATACCGAAAATCCGTAAAGAAGTTTCGGGTTGACCACTGGGAGGATACGTCAATTTCAAAATTTGTACTTATATTTTTTTGTATTTTTGTTTAAAAGGCAAGATAATCACAATGGAATTTCTATAGATAATAAAAGAAAGAGAGAAAGAGAACAATCACTTGGTATTTGAATAATGTTTTACAACAAAGAAAGTGGGAAATGATTACACTAGAAAGTAGGAAACTATTACAACTAGAAAGCGGAAATTTCTACTCTAGAAAGTGATAAAAGAAGGGAGAGAGAAGTTATCCTCCTCGACGAATGCTTGGAGGACGAGCCAGATGGAGGCGACACTTGGAAGACAGAGGACGAGGAGGGAAGAAGGAGGATGAAGTCATAAGAACAGGAATGAGGCAGCACATCATCTTCATTGCAGGATCCACTTCCGAAACGTAGGCGAAAACTTGCTTTTAGCTCTTGAGGAGCATCCTGCGTTTGGGACAAGCTTCTCTTAAGCTTTGGAGAGGGAGAGAGGAGAAGGAAGGGATGAGAAATTCGTAGGGTAGGGGTCTCCTTTTATAGTTGCAAGGAGTGGGGACATTTTGGACATCTTAATTTCAAAAACATAAATATGGGGCCTTTAGTGACGGACTTAAACGTTACTTGATTGCACCACAAAAATACACCTGCAATAGTGCCTTCTTATGCTATTTCCTAGCACTACCTATGCATATTAGGGTGCCATAATCGCATTTATAAAAATACATGTATACATGCATCTAATTGAGAGGAGAGGAGAATGAAATAAGTGGCCTTGCATTTTACTTTTTTCCTCAAGTGCATCTTTGCAATATTCCCATCTCCATTTTTTATTTCTTTTTGATTTTGACTTGCTTCCCACGACTACATCTTCTTCTCCATGCACCTTGCTTCCCTGCAGCAGCCTCTCCCTTCCAGCCCTTCCCTGCGGCAGCCATTCCCTGCATGAGCCATGCACGGCCATGCCTTCCTCTTCTATTTAAAGACCACAGCTCCATCCTTTGCAACAAGCCTGGTCCTTCCACGAAAAAGACCCAACACAGCAGCTCTCCAGGCCACCAGCATCCTCTCCTCCATTCCCCTCCATACGCCGGCCCTCCTCCTCTGAGGAGACACTCGACGGGCAGGAGCTCTCAATGTGGTGCACACCACCACAGTGAGACCACCACCACCCAGCTCTTCAAAGAGCTGGTGGGCGTGGTGGCTCTTTTCTAGTTTTTTTTTTAGCTTCCAGCACCTTACGCCATGGCCGCACGCTTCAAGGTCTGAAGCTTGAAGCAGCAGCAGCCCCTTCCGTGCTCGCCTGCAGGCGCCCTCGCCCTACGCGTGCTCCTGCAAGCCCTCTCCACCTTTCTCTTCTTCGCTTTGACGCATGCTCGCTTCCGCCCGCAACCAGCCTTTGCGCACCTCTGCAGCGGCCGGCCAAGCACCCCAAGCTCCCCAGCAGCAACTTCAAGCTTCCACGCAAGCTGCAAGCGCCCTCGCCTTCCAACCTCGTGCGCTCTGTCGTGAGCTCTCCGCGCTCACAACCGGCCAGCGCAGGACTTCTCCCTCGCATGCCAGCCCGCGTGTGCCAGCCGTGAGCCGGACTCACTCACAGCACCACCCACTGCCAGTTACGTAGTGCAGACGACCACTGTAGCCACTGTTCACACGATTCTTCGCGACACTGTGGCTACAGTGAGGTGACCGGAAAGCTTCTCACTTTCCCGGTCACCCAGCGCATCGCAACCAGCCCTCGCCCGTCCGCGCGCCCGCCTGCGTGTCTAACAGCCATCGTCCGCACCCGTCTGCGTCGCGCACTCCCTTTGCCCACGCTTGCCTTTGCCCGCGCCAGCCTTCACACAGCACAGTGCACTGCGTCTTCTCTCCGCGCCCTTGCCCTCCAATGCATGCTTGTCTGCGTGCGTGTGTGCCTCCGCGCGGGCTTGAACCTCCAAACGGTGCGGTGAATCTGCAGACGACTTAACCTGCAGCCCTCTCTCTCTCACAACACTCACTGCACTCCCTACAGCGATGCTCACACACACCTACACTCACACTTCCACACAAACACACACACCTATACTCTATTATACACGCATATATATATACGTATACTTATATATTGATATATATATAGATACATATACTTATATTTATACATATAGTAGTATTTGTATACTTATGTATTAGTATACATACATACATATATATATCTATATACTTATCTATATACTTATATATATATATATACATATACTTATATAAATATACATATATACTCACATATATACATATATCTATACACATATTTATATACATATATATATTACCTATATAACTAAGTAGAGATACCTATATATATATATATATACATATATACACACCTACTTATATATACATACATATATACATATATATACATATCGAGATACGTAAACCTATATACATATATTATTATTATTATATATATATATATATACATTTATACATATATATATATCTATAACTATATATACATACATATATATATATATACTTAGCTACATATATCTATATGTACATATATTACTTTATACTTATACATACATATATATATATACCTCTATATAGTTATATATACATGCACATATATATATATATGTACGCTTATATATACATATATTTCTACATCTATATATATACCTATATATTTATAACCATATATATATATACATATAGATATATTTACATATATACATATATATATTTTCACATTATTTACCATACACTGTATCGCCGGAACATCTGCACCAGTTGCTGATATTCCCTGATACACGCGTACAAAAAGCGTGGTTACATACATCTTCCACCATCCATCCTATGCCTTCCACGTGGCACCTAGTCCTGTTGGTTGTGTCTTTCTAGACGACGACCGAATCGACACAGTGCTACACTCCATCTCCGCCTCCACCCCCACCCCTTTATACATATATAATATATACCTATATATATATACTCTATTTACATGATTTCTATTTTTCTTTCCTATTAGTAAAAGGATAAAAAAATATATGAAAGAGAAAAGATAATCCCCGACTTGCAGGTACTCCATCTTGCGAATAGCAAGACCTATTTTGAACCCTGTTTTGGCTTAAAGCCAAGAACTCAATTTTTAGGGTGTGCCTCAAGGACAAAGATTACCAGAAAAAAATCTAAATAAGAAAAACACCTAAAACACAATAAACGAACGGAAGAGACTCGTTGTAGGAAAGGCATAGAAACTCGACTTGTAACCCCACTTCCCTGATTTTGACCCTGGGCCTAAAAGTGACAAGATAAAATCAAGTAGGCCAGGTTAAAAATTTTGTAAAGAGATGGTTAGGTCCGATTTAGGTTAACCACTATACACATTTCAACGATAAAATCACCATATTAACAACCTATCCGGGTGGGACATCATACTCTTTTCTAGCGCCGTTGCAGGGGAAGTATGCCTTCAAGTAAGTTTCTATTCAATTACTTTCAATTTTTCTCTTCTCTCTTCATGGGTACTCTGTTTTTTTTGGAGTGCAGATAAACCTGGTGCACGGAGAAGGCAAGCAGGCGAAGTCATAGACGTAAGTAGATCCAAGGCGAGTACGAGAGCGTGAAGACGCTGACACTGCTTTGGATCTTTGCACACATTGCCGAACAAGTAGGTCTTCTTTTCTTAGCAACTACGGTTAACTTGTCACCTTAATAAAAAAAAAACTAAAAACTAAAAAACTAGAAAAACTTCTTAGGATCTCTTGGGGCAAGTGGATTAAAATTCACTTGTTTGATTGATTGTCTTCACTCCCACCGCCCTCGGATTTCCCGCCCTACTTTGCATAGCGAAAATCCGAGAATCTTGATTCTTGAATTTTTCGCCGTGGGAAGTATTCTTTGAGGCAAAAAAAAAGATTGATTGCACCCCTCTTTGCCTCAATTACCTGCAAATTCGGGATCACCTTTTTGGTGGGGAGACTTGGAATTGAGTTGATTCCAACCCCACCACGACTTTTCAACTTGCCTAAGATTCAATCCCGAACATTTCGACCCCAACAATTTGATTTTCTTTATCTTTTGGTTGAAGACTCGTGTGTGGAAATCTTTTTGGTGATTGGGAGCACTTGAATTGAAGTGCTTGGGCTCCCTTTCACACTAATATAAAACTGATTCGTGCATCAACACATAGAAATCTCCATTTAGCGTAGCCCATTGCATTTTAGCATGCATTAACTAACTGATATTGTTTTACACACCTGAAAAATTAATCACTTGGGCATTACCCATAAACAACGCCCTTCACATTCCAAAAGCACTTGACCCTAAGCCTCTAACTAAAATTGGTAGTAACTTGACCCTTCTTAAGGATTGGAGGTCTAAGTACCTGCATGTAGCGGCTACGTGCTGGTGAGAGTTCCCGCGTGCTATCGGGTGTCTAAGACTGGGGCAAACGGCCTTTCAATTTGGCCCGATGGTTCCGCGATGCTCACATTCATTTCCGTAGTTCGTGATAGTAGGTAACTTAGATCTTTAGGTCTAAGGGCACACTGTAGAGGTTAGGAACTTGACTGTATTGATTTGTAATCAACTGTACCTTTGCGGCGTCATCTCTTTTCCCTTCATATCCCCCCAATTCTTCCTGCGGTAGTGCATGTTTGGGAGGAGGTCACAAAACCCTGAACTGATTGAATTATAAATCTAGAAAAGAAGCCGAATCATCCTCCTCCTCCACAAACATGGCTGCATGCCCACCCTAAATCCCGACGGAGGAAATCGCCCTCAACACCCACTAGGTGGTGGAGCCTTAGATCCCATAACCTGCCTCCAAGCCCAAATGGAAATGTATAATGAGCAAATCGAAGCCATTCGGGAAACATTGGAGGGAATGCAGAACCCTCCTGAACAGGAGGAGCCTAGGTCTCTTAGCTCCTATCAGAATCCCGCTACTATAGAGACCATAGGACAAATTCGGGTCCCCATGGGCGGGGACGACTTTGAATTAAAATTGAACATAACTGGCCTAATAAACTTTCACTTCCATGGTCTTGCAAGTGAGGATCCTTTTCCCCAATTGGAAGACCTAACCCGACTGGCTAAAACTGTTAAACCAAGAAATGTCGGGTTACCTATAGTCCTCATGAAGATGTTCCCATTTTCGTTGTGGGATAAAGTGTCGCAGTGGTTACGCACCCTTGGGAGAACCATCCATTCTTGGGAAGAGATGCGAACAACGTTTCTCAAGAACTTCTTCCCAATCGGGCAAACCAATGCGCTTCGTCGTGCTATCACCTCATTTACGCAACAAAACAACGAACAATTTCATGAGGCATGGGAGAGGTATAACGACCTCCTCAGGAAGTGTCCGCACCACGGTCTGCCTAAGTGGCATATTGCCCAGATTTTCTACTACGGGCTAAATGAGACTTTGAAGCAGATTGCAGACGCTTCCTGCAGCGAGAATTTTATGAATAAAGACGAGAATGGAGCATTCAAACTGTTGGAAGATATGAGTGAAAACTCATTGAACAATGCCTCCATTGTCACCTTTAATCGTACCATCCTTCCCCGAAATGTCCACGAAGTTGACACAGGACCCTCCCATTCATCCACTGATCTAAGCCTTATTGCACAAAAATTGGAAGAAGTCTCCGTCGTGCACAAGAAGTTGGACGAGCTTCTGGCCAACCCCACCCGTTCTATGGCAAACACCCCCACTTCACCACATCGTCACAATCCAAATTCTACCAACACCAGGCTTATCCCAAGAAACCCAGTAAGACCTTCCTTATCGAGTGTCGCACCAAGCGACTCGGTAAGTCATGTGGAACTGGCTTCTGCGAGCCAGTATTTCGACACGGAGGACCAATCCTCCATGGGCTCGGACGCATACTTACATGCGGACGCGTCTTCTGGCATAGAAGATGCTTGCGCCCTGGGAAACAACCCGTTCTCTGCCACTTATAACCCAGGGTGGCGTAATCATCCAAATTTTGCATGGTCCAACAACCCATAGCGCCAAAACCTTGTGGGTGGACCAATGCGACCATTCACACCCATCATCCCAAGGGCCCAGTCTAATCCTATGGCGAATCCGCCATCAGGCCCTTGCATACCGCAAACCAAACACGCAGTAAGTCCTCTTGACAAATTGATGCAAATGATGACGGAAATGTCAAAGCGCCATGAAGAGAACATGACCTCTCTTCAGCACCAATTGGCGCAGCAGAATGCTAAGATCAGTCAACTACGCATGGCAACTCGATCTCAGGGCACTCTTCCCACCCAACCTGTTCCAAACCCGCGAAACTTCGTACCCCGTGGTCCTCAACCACAGGTACAACCATCTCAGGGGCAGGTTAATCAAATTCTGCAAGCTCCGAGCATTCCACTAGGATTTCAGGCTAATCCCACTATAGCACAGCACTCTTATGTCCCCATTGCGAACCCTCCTCCGCCGTATGATCCCACTGGACCCACATCGTCCAATGCTATCACTATGAGGAGCGGTAAGTAGACCGTCGATCCGCCTCGACCTGATCCTGGCCAGTCTTCTTCTTCATCACCCTCTCATTCAGGATGCGCACCGCATTCGTGAGAGGACGATACACCCAAATTGTTGCCAGAATCAGTCCCATTCCCTAAGGCTCTACTGAGGGAGCCAAAAGGCAAAAAGAAAGATACGAAGCCTTCGATAACCTGTGTAATTTGTTCAGGGATGTAAAAATCAAGGTACCCTTGCTCGAGGCTATCGACCACATACCTACTGTCGCCTGATTTTTCAAAGACTGCACAACACCCAGGCAACAGTTAAAGAAAACTAAGAATCCGGTGGTTCTCTCGCCTCATGCGAGTTGTGCTATACTGTCAAACCTACCACCGAAGCAGAAAGATCCGGGCACACCGCTTATTTCCTGTAGCATCCAAGGCTGCAATTTTAACCGTGTCCTGCTTGATCTAGGATCTTCCATAAATCTCATACCAACCATCATGCTAGAAAAATTTTCCTTGGGAAATCTGAAACCCACCCCTGTCAAGTTACAGTTGGCAGATCGTTCTATCAAAATCCGAAAGGGTGTGGTGGAAGACGTGGTGGTTAGGGTCAACAGTCTCTGTGTTCTTGTTGACTTTCTTGTTTTAGATTTGGAAGTTCCTAGTTCACTTTCTAATTGTCCGATCATCCTTGGTCGACCTTTCTTGGCCACACCCTGCGCCCTTATCGATTGCGAGTCAGGTTGTATTGAGATTGCCGTTGGATCTGAAAAGCTCAGATTTAACATCTTCAAGGTAGCCAAGAACTTTGATTGCGATGGCATCAAGGATGACACGTTTGACGAAGACATGACCGTCAGTGCTTGTATAGGACTAATTGGGACCTATTCTGACTGCTGCGGATTACCTGATGACTGCCTGATCAACACATACTGTGACATTCCCCCATCCCTACCTTGTCCCGTACCTTCTCCTAACCAGACTTCTAACAAGGTTTTCTCCGCTTCCCAAACCTCATGGTCTGAGTCATATCCGGGCTGCTCACCGTCGGTCCACACTCCTAAAGACCGGATTGCCCTTTCTTTCCTGCCAAATCAGGCAGATTTGCAACTCCACACTGGGACCTTGAGACCATATCCTACTCACTGGGTCTTTTCCCTTTTGGATCCATCTATCCAAAGAGCCCCTCTTCTTGGCCAATCTGAGGGCCAACTTCTTCTTGCCGACTTATTTTCTGTTCTGCTTGGGACACTCTCGTCCAATGAAATGCCTGACCTTTCACCACCCACCATCCACCCACCCTACCACCTTGCTGTATACCTTGAATCCTTAGCTCTCGTTACCTGATCTTTCATCCTTTCTCTACCTTTCCCTGCATGCATATGAAGACATAGTATTGTTTGGCATGGGCGGGTGGATAGGGATCCATAGGATCTGGGTATTGTATGGTATCATACAGTTCCCACCTATTTATAAGAATGCAAGAAAAAGAAAAAATATATATATATATAATAATAATAATAAATGGTGTTTAGTAATGATCTGAAAGCTAAAACAAAAAAAAATACAATAAGTGTTTATGGATATTCAACCTCTATTTTAAAGACTTTCCAGGCCACAGAAGCTTGATTCGCTCAGGCTCGTCTTAATTCACTTGAGCATTGACAAAATAGATCAAAATCTCTCCTAACTAAGTATGTATTCTTGTACCTGAGACACCAGTATAGGATTGGTTGGTTTGCTTCTACTTGAGAGCTTAAGTAAACTTGGTTCACACTACACATATCAGGAAAGATGAGGTGAACATAAGATCCAACCCTAGTGTTCATTAGGGAAGGTGGAGTCCTTACCTGTGCGCGCAGGTATACTTTTTATCCCAGGCTTTACTCTTGTGTTTAGGAGCGACTCTTTCCACCAAAAAGAAACTCTCCCACCAAATACGAAAAAAGTGTGCTCCTTCAAAAAAATGTTGTAAGAGATTTACTGACACGTGTTTCAAAAAAAAAAAAGTTGCAAAAAAGTCAGTATATCTCACAAATGTCTGTAAAGTCTTCGCCCTACAAGAAGTTCTTCAGGGCAGGTTACAAATACCTTATTTTCCTTTGAGCCACAAAAATCAGAAAATGGGAGTTGAGTTTTTCATCATCTTCTTAAGGGTTAATCCGAAAACACGAGCTGAAACTGGGACCAACCTATAGTTAAAGATTCATGAAACCCTGGGCTTGAGTCTTAATGTTCATCTGGTCAGTCTTGATCCTTCACTATGCACAAGCCATAACCTCTTGAGCTCTCGAGTACGGCAAAAACCTCCTGGGTCTTGGAAATTGTACTTAAGGTTTAAATATCAAGAGTCTTGGTTAGTTGAGAGATGATCTATGTCATGTGAGACTTAAAGTACTGGTAGTCTTCTCTACAATTGGTTCTCACAATATCCAACAATAACACACCAATATCGCCTCAGAAGAAAATCTTCAGCTTAAGATCATTTCAAAATACTACAACAAAAAAATGTTTTGCTAGGAACTAGCAAAAGATAGGCATGGGGTATGATTGTACCGCAAAAATACACCTGCAATAGTGCCTTCTTATGCCATTTCCTAGCACTACCTATGCATATTAGGGTGCCATAATCGCATTTGTAAAAATACATGTATACATGCATCTAATTGAGAGGAGAGGACAATGAAATAAGTGGCCATGCATTTTACTTTTTTCCTCAAGTGCATCTTTGCAATATTCCCATCTCCAATTTCTATTTCTTTTTGATTTTGACTCGCTTCCCACAGCTGCATCTTCTTCTTCTCCACGTGCCTTGCTTCCCTGCAGTAGCCTCTCCCTGCCACCCCATCCCTGCAGCTGCCATTCCCTACATGTGCCACGCACGGCCATGCCTTCCTCTTCTATTTAAAGACCACGGCTCCATCCTTTGCAACAGGCCTGGTCCTTCCATGAAAAGACACAACAAAGCAGCTCTCCAGGCCACCACCGTCCTCTCCTCCATTCCCCTCCATACGCCGGCCCTCCTCCTCCGAGGAGACACCAGGAGGGAAGGAGCTCTCACTGTGGTGCACACCACCACAGTGAGACCGCCACCGCCCAGCTCTTCAAAGAGCCGGTGGGCATGGTGGCTCTTTTCTAGTTTTTTTTTAGCTTCCAGCACCTTACGCCATGGTCGCACGCTTCAAGGTCTGAAGCTTGAAGCAGCAACAGCAGCCCCTTCCGTGCGCGCCTACAGGCCCTCTCTGCCATCTGCTTCGTCGCTCTGATGCACGCTCGTTTCCGCCAACAACCGACCTTTGTGCACCACTGTAGCGGCCGGCCAAGCACCCCAAGCTCCCCAGCAGCACCTGCAAGCTTCCATGCAAGCTGTAGGCACCCTGGCCCTCCAGCCCCGCGCACTCTATCGCGAGCTCTCCACGCTTGCAACCGGCCGGCACAGGCCTTCTCCCTCGAGCGCCAGCCTGCGCGCGCCAGCCGTGAGCCGGCCTCACTCACAGCACCGCCCACTGCCGGTTGCACAGCGCAGACGACCACTATAGCCACTATTCACGCGAGTCTTCGCTACACTGTGGCTACAGTGGGGTGACCGGAAAGCTTCTCACTTTCTCGGTCACCCGGCGCGGCGCAACCGGCCCTCGCCCGTGCACGTGCCTGCCCACGCATCTGCCAGCCATTGTCCGCACCCGTCTGCGTCGTGCACTCCCTTCGCCTAAGCTTGCCTTCGCCCATGCCAGCCTTCATGCAGCACAGTGCACTGCATCATCTCTCCATGCCCTCGCCCTCCAGCGCGCGCTTGTCTGCGTGCATGTACGCCTGCACGCTCTTGTCTGCGTGCGTGTGCGCCTGCGCGCGGGCTTGAACCTCCAGACGGCAAGGTGAATTTGCAGACGACTTAACCTGCAGCCCTCTCTCTCCCGCACTCTCTCTCACTCTCTCACACAAAACTCACAGCACTCCCTATACTGACGCTCGCACACACCTACACTCACACTCCCACACAAACGCACACACCTATACTCTATTATACACACACATATATATATATATGTATACTTATATATTGATATAGATATACATATATATATATATAGATATATATATAGATACATATACTTATATTTATACATATAGTAGTATCTATATACTTATGTATTAGTATACAAACATACATATATATATCTATATACTTATGTATACACTTATATATACATATATACATATATACATATACTTATATATATACATATATCTATGCACACATATATATATATATATATACATATATCTATATATATATTACCTATATAACTAAGTATAGATTCCTATATATATATATATATACATATATACACACCTACTTGTATATACATACATATATACATATATATATCTATATAACGATATATACATATATACATATATATACATATCTAGATACATATACCTATATACATATATTATATATATATATATATATATGCATCTATATACTATTATATACATACATACATATATATATATATACTTAGCTACATATATCTATATATACATATATTACTTTATACTTATACATACATATATATATACCTCTATATAGCTATATATACATACACACATATATTTATATATACATATACACTTATATATACATATATATCTACATATATATATATACCTATATATTTAAAACCACATATATATATATACATATAGATATATTTACATAGACACATATATATATATTTTTTCACATTATTTACCATATGCTGTATCGCGGGAACATCTGCACCAGTTGCTGATATTCCCTGATACACACGTACAAAAAGCGTGGTTACATACATCTTCCACCATCCATCCTATGCCTTCCACGTGGCACTTAGTCATGTTGGTTGCATCTTTCTAGATGACGACCGACTCGACACAGTGCTACACTCCATCTCCGCCTCCACCCCTACCCCTTTATACATATATAATATATAACTATATATATATACTATATTTACTTCATTTCTATTTTGCTTTCCTATTAGTAAAAGGATAAGAAAAGTATATAAAAGTGAAAAGATAATCCTCGACTTGCAGGTACTCTATCTTACGAATAGCAAGACCCATTTTCAGCCCTATTTTGGCTCAAAGCCAAGAACTCAATTTTGAGGGTGTGCCTCAAGGACAAAGATTACCAGAAAAAAAATCTAAATAAGAAAAACACTAAAAACACAACAAACGAATGGAAGAGACTCATTGAAGGAAAGGTGTAGAAACTCGACTTGTAACCCCACTTCCCTAAGTTCGACCCTAGGCCTAAAAGTGACAAGATAAAAACAAGTAGGCTAGGTTAGAAATTTTGTAAAGAGATGGTTAGGTCCGATTTAGGTTAACCACTCTACACATTTCAGCGATAAAATCACTATATTAACAACCTATCCGGGCTCGACATCATTACTAAAGGCCCGTCGTTGGCAACATGTGCACGTGCTGTGCACACCTACTCCTCTTCTGTGCCCTAACACCCGTGCGCGTTTGAATTGATCTCAGTCGTCCAAGCGTGGCATAGGCATTTTGAAGGGCGCTGTGAGGATGACTTTAAGTCATCCAATCTCAAGATTGGACGACTTAAAGTCATCCTCACAGCGCCCTTCAAAATGCCTCTGCCACGCTCCTGCGTGCGATGAGGTGTGCAGACACGCATTATCGCACGCGTACCCGATCGAAGAATCCTCCACGCACCACGTCTCCTCCCCTCGACCGTCGGATCTTCATTTGATGGCCCAATCGCACCCGCGGTCGCCCCCGCCTAGATTGAGGCACTTAGCATGACTCGAACGCACGCCCTTTGCTAGCGAAGAGGCGCTCAACCCATACGCTACGCCTTCATTTGTGTCATGCGGAGGATTTGTGCGCATGGATCTGTGGTCGTTGGATGGGCATTCAACGGTGGTGATTTGTCGAGCGGGTGAAGAAGAAAAGTAGAGGCAGGTCCTTGGGGCGGTTGTGCAGTTGAGATGGTGCCACGTGGCACCATCTTGGCCATCCATCTTCAGAGTGTTGTAGACAGTGCCACGGGTGTTGGATTGGATCGATTTTCACGTCGTTAGGCTGCGATCATCGATCCGAACCCATCCGTGCGGTCGGATTTATCGCATGAAGTGTGGATTAACACCATCTTGGCCCTTGATCTCTAGGCTTCCTTGGACTATATCTGGTGCTACGGATGTCCAATCAGAGCGATCTTGGAGTTGTTGAACTCCCGACGTTGCCCTGATGAGATTCGTATGGTTAGATCCTCGGTCCGAAGCCTTGATTAACAAGTTCCTATGTCTCTGGCCATAAAAAGAGACAATTAACCTAAATTTTATACAAACTACCCTAAATGCAAGATGATGCAATTCTATGCCTAAGAGCACTCATAAATAGATAGTTTATGTGATATAAATAGGTTTACATCAGTAAGCACCCACTTAAAATGAGAAAGTTGCATAGCCTTATCGCCTCAAGACTCACAGGGGGTGAGGTCCCCATGCCCCTCATTCACCTCAAGTGTGACACTGTCCGCACGGGTCTGGTGCATCTGATTACTCGCCTAGCCACGCACTCGTCGACTGCAACTCACGAACGACAGCCCTAGTCCTGGGTGTGCATGCACCTGATAACCCGACTATCCTGACTGTGGCCTTGGGAGGGCAGGTACTAGACAGAGAAGAAGAGCACACAGGGGCTGGGGGTTTTGCTATCAGGACAAATGGCTGACACATAGCCATTTAAGAAACCTCTCACTTGTGTGTGAAGAGAGAGTAGGAGTGGAAGCCAGAAGAGAGAAGGCACAGCCAGAAAGAAAAGAAAGAAGAAGGTGCTGAAGAAGAAGAAGAGAGAACCTTGAGAAGGAGCTGCAGAAGAGAAGAGGAAGGGGTGCCTTCTTGGCACTATGGCAGAGAGCAAGATAAGCCGTCTGATCGGCTAAACAGACGTCTAAGCATCATTTGAAGTGCACTATGCACTTATCACACGTGGAATTAAATTGCTTAGTACTGTTGGAATATTTGAGATAATTGTTAGGGGTAATTGGTAATTCAAATCATCATTTTAGCCTATTCTTATTGCATTATCTGACATTCACTTTCATCTATATATCATTCGTGTTTAGAGTTATCTTCTACATTGTTTATATTGCAATCTTGAGAATTGTTTTGCCAATTGCTCTCTATGTTCGACCTCGAACTTCATTTCTGATTTCGAGTAATAAATATTATTTGTTTTCACACTAATTCGATCTATACTACAACGTAATGATTTTAAAACCCATTTTAGAGTGAGCAACTGCGATATACGCCTCGAACAAATTGGTGGATCTACCAGAAGATCCACCAAAACATATGTCGGATGAGAGTAGAGAGTCTACTTGTGCTCTAAGGCTAGTGTAAGGAATCTTCAACTTTGAATAATTAAATAATGACACCCGGAGTTGGGCATAGTTTTCATTCTTAGTTCTTGGATACTAATTCTATGAGAAATTCAAAACAAGAGCAATCAAATAAGGCAAAAACATAGAGAGTGGGTTCTGATAAAACTAGGACTGAGGTGGATGGTCATGACCATCCTCTATGGAATTCTCGATTGAATGAGAGTACTGATGTCAAGGTTAGAAATACACCATCCTATCCGTTCCCTACCTGGTGTTGAGAGTAGGCATTTCCACCAAATAAGTCACCTGAGATCCTCTTGGTCATCCCCAAAAATCCCAAATGATGACACATGAATAAAAGTACATATGTTGTGTTGCATTGTCGTGTTATGTTGTGTTGGTAACGGCATTGTGCTAGTAGATATGAAAAACGTAAAAACAAAAGAAAAAGGCATACAAAAAAGGTATTTGTTTGGAAAAAAAAGTGTTATGTTAGGAAGTTTGAGTTATGTAAGTCAAAGTATTTTGAGGCAAAAAAACCTACCATCCCCACAAACCACCAAATATAGCCTTAACTTATTTTTTCTGTATTTCTGATCACCTAAATACTGGTTGAGGAGTCTAACTTAGTCGTAGGGTTATTAGAACCTAATTAAAGTGTCATGGCTTGCAAGACTACCAAATATAGTTGCAAATCTAGTGAGATGTGACCTAAGGAAGAAAAATAAAAAAAAAGAAAAAAGTGAGAGGTAGAGAGAGAGAGAGAAAAGAAAAAGTACAAAAGATTAAAGGGAGCACAGTTTTCTAGCCTTTCTCTAAGTTAATTTACTCAATAATTTAGAAATCTAGATTCTGAAATACTAGTCTCTATGTAGCACCAAAAGAGAGTGAGCTGCCAAATACAAATCCAGTTAACTCAGACATCTTATACCTAAGACAAAAGCCAAGGCTAAAATCAGAGAATAGTTTATATCCCCGAGAGAAGAGGTTTGCCTATCCCAACAAAATTTTACTAGGGGTGAAGTATAAGCTTTAAATGTATCTCGACTGATGGGAACACCATCATGAGCCATAACTAGCTCAATTTGACCCAATTAAGTCAATAAATGCTCCTACATAATCGCTAGAAAGTCACCAGTCATTGCATATTCATTATGAAAAGAAAAATAAGGAACTAGGGTTAAAACTGTAATTTTACCTACTCATCTTTAATGCAGTGCAACTATTGGTTTTCTTAGGGGTTTGTTAAGGGTCAAAAGATCCTAAAAAGGTAACAAGTGGGTTAAATCAGTCAGAAAAGGGTTTGCACATGTTTTGGGAATTAAATGACTTTTGAAACCCTAAAAATAGATCCACTTAATTAACCAAGGTTATGGTGAAGATAAAATTCACCTAAACCCTCTAAAATTCATAGAAAAATGTTCTCTAGGGTTTGGTACCTTCAATTTAACCATCAGAACTCATCTTGACCCAAAACAGTCTCAGATAGATATTTACACTAATTTAGGTTTTTGCATAAATTACCTACTCAAACATGGTCAACAACAAAATCCAACTTCACCATTGGATTTCTTAGGTCCAAATTAGGTTTGCATCAAAATATGGACCTAAGATGAGCTTGTCTTAACCTAGTTTGCAAAATGGTCCAATCAGATTACATTTATACCCCCAACTTTCAAAAATCCTTTCATTCAACCCCTTAACTTCCTTGTCATCTTCAAAATTAGGTCCCCCCACGATTATCGTGGAGGAAACCTACTCTGGCGATCTTTGACAAGAGATTTCTCCTTGATTTCTTAGCGAATGCCTTCCAAAATTGGAAGGGAAACTCCTTAAGAAATCATCTCCAATCTGAACCTATTCTTACGCACTAAATCTTTCTCAATCTCTCATTCAAATGCATAAGAGATTTGGGTATCAAGAAACACCTAATCCGACGAGGCTTTCCAAGCCTGGAAAGCTTGTTTTCCAATCTTTCCTTGCCTCTAGATCATTATAAAAGGCCCGCCAGATGTTCCTGAACTCTTTACGCTCAACATCTGTCACGATTTCCCATAATTCTTCTCTCTCTTTCACAGCTGAAGGCTCCTCGATGTCTGACAATCTCCTCTATTCTTCCTCGTCGTCCTTCCACAATACCAGTGGCAGATTCATCTTCCTCACTTCCTTCCGCACCTCGCCATACCAGCAAATGCCCTTTCCTCCTTCATCTTCGTCGTTTCTCTCTCACCGGAGCCACCTTCATCTCCAGCGTCAGTAACACCGCATCTGACACCATCTCTCCCTCACCTCGTCCACCTACCTCCTAGCTAAGTTCCTCATCTCCTGCACTTATTTTCGCACTCACCCCACTTCAAATCAACCACCGACGACCCTCCACGACTTCATCCCTTCCATCTCCGACCATCCCCTTTGGCGAGACCATCTCACCTCCACAGACCACCAAATCCCTCGCCAACCACCTCAAAACATCCGCCTCACCTCTCTGCTCATTTCCCCTCTCTTTATTCACCACTCCACTCACTCACGCACTCCCCTGAACACACCCACTCTCACGCACGCAGTTCGACCTTACTACGCACTCACAGACCACGAAACAACACACAAACACTTCCTCCACACTCGCCATTGTCTGGCAATACTCCCTAAACATTCTGACAAGGCTGAGAGGCCGTTTTATTGATTTCACCCACTCGACCTTGCTGCCATGGAAGCAGCAAGCTTCGAGCTTGCTTGACAGCTGTTCCAAGTGCTTCTTTCCTAAGTCTCAGCTCCAGGTCGCACAGAATCAACTTTCGAACACGTCCCAGCAGTCAATTGAAGATGCAAGCCCAGCAGTTGTTGTAATTGCGAAGGAAGGATCTCTACTACAGACAGGTGAAGAAGGAAGTGGGATAGTCCCACATCGGAAAGTGCTGAAGTAGTGCGCCTGCATAAATTGAATGTGTTAGAGGCTATTCGCCTCATAACACGGGGTGAGGTCTGATTGCACAGCAAAAATACACTGACAATTGTGTCGTCTTGTGCTATTTCCTAGCATTACCAGTGCATATTAGGTATCCATAGTTGCATTTGTAAAAATACACGCATGCATGCATTTATTTGAGAGGGGAGGAGAGCGAAATAAATGGCCTTGTAATTGACAAATTCTTCAAGTGCTGCCACGCAAAATTTCCATCTTAATTATTATTTCTATTTGATTTTGAATTTCTTCTCCGCGACTGCAAGGCATGGCAGGTCTTCTTCGCGCCATGCTCTGCAAGCCACTCCCTGTCAGGACATGCTAGCCATGCACAAGCCATGCACAGCCAGGGCATGGCTGTGCAAGACTCTTTGCTCTTTAAAAAGAGCTCAGCTCTCTTCTTTGCGAGAGACTAGTCCACAAAAAAAACACACAGCAGTTTCCTCCTTCCACCCCGTCTCCTCCCCTCTCCCCTCCATACGCAGCCTCCCCTCCTCTTAAGGAGCCACGCTGCGGGCAGGAGCAACTCACAGTGGTGCACAACTACCACTGTGAGTCCACCACTGCCCAGCTCATCAAAGATCCGGTGGGTGTGGTGGTTCTCTTCTTTGAATTCATCCTTTCAAGCCTCTCTGGAATTGCCACAGGAGCTTCAAGCTTTGAAGCTCAAGCTCTGCAGCAGCAGCAGCAAGGCGTCGGCCACCGCGTGCCCTATCGTAGCTTCTCCGCGCGCACGCCTGCAGGCCGCCCTTGCCTCATGCTTCCGTGTGCCCTATCGCGAAGGGCCACCCGCAAAACAGCAGCCGACGCAGCTTCTCTGCACGCACGCCAGCCGCTCACACCTCCCGCACTCACAGAATCGAACACACTCTGTCCCGCAGCTCAGCCATCCACTGTAGCAATTGTTCACGCTAGTCAACGGAACACTGTGGGTACAGTGCGGTGACCTGTAAGTTTCTCACTTATCCAGTCACCCGGTGCACCGCAACCTGTGCTAGCCCACGCCCGCTTCAGCACCCGCCTGCGCGTCTACGTTCGCCCGCGTACGCCTGCCAGCTTCAGCATCATCGTGTGCCCATTCCCTTCGCCCGCGTATGCCTTCCTGCTTTAGTGCTCGCCTCACCGCACAGCGCAGTGCGTTGCGGCCTCTCTCCTTCAAGCTCACTCCCTCCATTGCGCACCTCCTCGCACGCCTACGCCCCTGTGGGTGTGCGTGCACCACCAGACGACGCTTGGAGTCTGCAAACGACTTAAACGCCTTCTTCACAGTAGGTGCTCTCGCTCTCTCTCTCTCTCTCACAACACTCTCTCACTCTCTTTGCAGACACACACACACACACACATACACACTCTCATACACGCACACTCTCACTTATACAATAATATACACTTATATATACATACATACATATATATATCTATATATTTATATACATATATATATGTACTTATATCTATACATATAGTAGTACCTATATACCTAAGTATTAGTATACATACATACATATATATATATATACTTATATATATATACATATATATTAACATGTATACATACACTTATATACCTATAAATATGTATATATATACCTATATAACTAAGTATAAGTGTAGATACACATATATATATATATATACGCACATATACTTATACATATATGTATATATATATATATACATACATACATATATACATATATATCTATATAACTATATATACATATATATATACATATCTATCTACATATATTTATATACATATATTACTACATATATATATACATATATATATATATATATATATACATCTATATAGTTATATATACATACATATATATATATATATACATACATCTATCTATACATATATTTACATACATATATATATACATATATACATATATAAGTACACATATACCTACATAAGTATAACCATATATATATATATATATATATATATACATATAGATATATATATTTTCATATCACTTACCATACATGGTGTCGCGGGAATATCTGCACCACTTGCTGATATTCCCCGATACTCGCATACAGAAAGCGTGTTCACACTCATCTTCCACCAACCCACCTTACACTCCACGAGGCACTTCATCCTGTTGGTTGCATCTTCTTAGATGACGACCGACTTGACACCGTGCTACATGCCATCTCCGCCTCTACCCCCACCCCTTTATACATAAATAATATATACATATATATATACTATATTTACTTTATTTCTGTTTCTCTTTCCTGCGATTAAAAAGATAAAAAGAAATATATAAAAGAGAAAAGATAATCCTTGACTTACAGGTACTCATTCTTTCGAATAGCAAGACCAGTTTTGAAACCCTAATTTGGCTCAAAGCCAAGAACCTGATTTTGTGGGTGTACCTCAAGGACAAAAATTACTAGAAAAAAAATAGAAAATAGAAAAACACCAAAAATATAATAAACGAACGGAAGAGATTCGTTGTAGGAAAGGCATAGAAACTCATTAACTTCTAATCCCACTTCCCTGAGTTCGACCCTAAGCCTAAAGTTGACCAAGATAAAATCAAATAGGCCAGGTAAAAAAATATTTTGTAAAGAGATGGTTAGGATCGATTTAGGTTAACCACTATACGCATTTCAATAATAAAATCACCATATTAACACAACCTATCCAGGTCTATACCTGAACCTTTTCATGGTGCCGTTGCCAAGGAAGTGCATATTCAAGTAAGTTTCTATTCCATTCCTTTAATTTTTCTCTTCTCACACCCTTCCCTTCACAGGTGTTTTTGTTTGTTGCTGTGCAGGTGAATCTGTTGCAAGGAGAAGGCAAGCAGACGAAGTCGGAAACGTGGGTAGATCCAAGGTGGGAATGAGAGCGTGAAGACACCGACACCGCATTGGAGCTTCTCACATGTTGCTGAACAAGTAGGTCATCCTCTCTTAGCAACTTTGGTTAACTTGTCACCCAAATATAAAAAAAAAGAGCAAAAACTATAAAAACTTCTTCGGATCTCTTGGGGCAAGTGGATTAAAATTCACTTGTTTGATTGTTTGCCTTTACTCCCACTACCCCGGGATTTCCCGCCAAACTTCTCATAGCGAAAATCCAAGAATCTTGATTCTTGAATCTTTCACCGTGTAAAGTATTCTTTGAGGCAAATAAAACGATTGATTGCCACCCCTCTTTGCCTCATTTATTTGCAATTCGGGATCACCTTTTTGGTGGGGAGACTTGGAATTGAGTTGATTCCAACCACGCCACGACTTTTCACGTGCCTAAGATTCGATCCTAAATACCTCAACCCCAACAATTTGATTTTCTTTATCTTATGGTGGAGCCTTGTTTGTGGAAATCATTTTGGTGATTGGGAGCACTTGAATTGAAGTGCTTTGGCTCCCTTTCACACTAATCTAAAAATTGACTCGTGCATCCACATTTAGAAATCTCCATCTAGGTAAGTCCATTGCATTTTAGCATGCATTAACTAATTGACATTGAAGAAGGGTTTGTTGGGCTTAGAAGAAAACTTGTATTCTCTCAAAACCCAAAGATTGCTTGAATTGGTAATTTAAAGAAATCCTAAAATCCATACTACTTAAGGCTGAATTCTAAAAACCACTAACCAATTAAAACTTCAATTCGGGGAGATTTCCCCGTTGCATGCTTGGTTTACACACTCTATAAAATCAATCACTTGGGCATTACCCATAAATAACGCCCTTCACATTCCAAGAAGCACTTGATCCTAAGCCTCTAACTAAAAGTGGTAGCAACTTGACCCTTATTAAGGATTGGAGGTCAAACTACTTGCGTGTAGCGCCTACGTGCTGGTGAGGGTTCCTACGTGCTATCGGGTGTCTAAGACTGGGGCAAATGGCCTTTCAATCTGGCCCGGTGGTTCCGCGGTGCTCGCATTCGGTTCCGAGTTTGTGATAGTAGGTAACTTAGATCTATAGGTCTAAGGGCACACTGTAGAGTTTTGGAATTTGATTGTATTGATTTGTCATCAAGTGTACCTTTGAGGCGTCATTTCTCTCATCTCCTTTTCCCTTCGTATCCCCCCAATTCTTCCTGCGGTAGTGCATGTTTGGGAGGTCACAAAACCATGAACTGTGTGAATTTCCTGATAATTTTAGAAAAGAAGCCGCATCATCCTCCTCCTGCACAAACATGGCTGCACGCCCATCCCCAAATCCCAAGGGAGGAAACCACCCTCAAAACCCACCAGGTGGAGGAGCCTTGGATCCCATAACCTGCCTCCAAGCCTAAATGGAAATGTATAATGAACAAATTGAGGCCATTAGGGAAATATTGGAGGAAATGCAGAACCCTCCCGAATGGGAGGAGCCTAGGTCTCTTAGCTCCTATCAGAATCCCGCTGCAACAGAGACCATAGGACAAATTCAGGTCCCCATGGGCGGGAAGACTTTGAATTGAAACCTAACATAATTGACCAAATAAATTTTCACTTCCATGGTCTTGCAAGTGAAGATCCTTTTCCCTACTTGGAAGACCTAACCCGACTGGCTAAAACTGTTAAACCAAGAAATGTTGGGTTACCTAAAGTCCTCATGAAAATGTTCCCATTTTCATTACAGGAGAAAGCATCGCAATGGTTATGCACCCTTGGGAGAACCATCCACTCTTGGGAAGAGATGCGAATAGTGTTTCTCAAGAAGTTCTTCCCAATCGGGCGAACCAATGCACTTCGCTATGCTATCACCTCCTTCACGCAACAAAACGGCGAACAATTTCATGAGGCATGGGAGAGTTATAATGACCTCCTCAGAAAGTGTCCGCACCACGGTCTGCCTAAGTGGCATATAGCCCAGATTTTCAACTATGGGCTAAGTGAGACTTTGAAGCAGATTGCAGACGCTTCCTGCAGAGGGAATTTCATGAATAAAGATGAGAATGGAGCATTCGAATTATTTGAAAATATGAGCGAAAACTCAATGAACAATGCTTCCATTGTCGCCTTTAATCGTACCAGCCTGCCCCATAATGTCCAAGAAGTTGACATGGGACCCTCCCATTCATCCACAGATCACAGCCTTATCGCACAGAAATTGGATGAAGCCTCTGTCGTGCATAAGAAGCTGGACGAGCTTCTGGCCAACCTGTCCCGTTCTATGGCAAACACCCCCACCTTAGCACTTCGTCACAATCCCAATTCTTCCAACACCAGGCTTATCCCGAGAAACCCCGTAAGACCTTCCGTACCAAGTGTCGCATCGAGCGACTCGGTAAGTCCTGTGGATCTGGCTTCTGCGAGCCAGTATTTCGACATGTAGGACCAAGCCTCCGTGTGGTCGGACGCATATTTACATGCGGATGCGTCTTCTAGCATAGAAGATGCTTGCCCCCTAGGGAACAACCCGTTCTTTGCCACTTATAACCCAGGGTGGCGAAATCATCCGAACTTCGCATGGTCCAACAACCCGCAGTGCCAAAACCCTGCGGGTGGACCAATGCGACCGTCCGCACCCGTCATCCCAAGGGTCCAGCCTAATCCTATGGCGAATCCGCCATCGGGTCCTTGTGTATTGCAAATAGAACACGCATCAAGTCCTCTTGACAAATTGATGCGAATGATGACGGAAATGTCAAAGTGCCATGAAGAAAACATGACCTCTCTTCAACACCAATTGGCACAGCAGAATGCTGAGATCAGTCAACTACGCATGGCGACTCGATCTCAAGGAACTCCTCCTGCCCAACCTATTCCGAATCCACGAAATTTCGTACCCCGTGGTCGTCAACCGCAGGTACGACCTTCTCAGGGGCAGGTTCATCAGATTCTGCAGGCTCCGAGCATTCCACCAGGATTTCAGGCTATTCCCGCTGTAGCACCTCACTCTTATGTCCCTATTGTGAACCCTCCTCTGCCTTATGATCCCACTGGACCCGCATAGTCCAGTGCGATCACTACAAGGAGCGGCAAGTAGACCGTCGATCTGCCTTGACCTGCTCCTAGCCTGTCTTCTTCATCTCCCTCTCATTCGAGATGCACACCACTTTCGTGAGAGGACGATACACCCAAATTGGTGCCAAAATCAGTCCCATTCCCTGAGACTCTACTGAGGGAGCTAAAAGGCAAAAAGAAAGATACGCAGGCTTTGATAACCTACGTAATTTGTTCAGGGATGTTAAAATCAAGGTACCCCAGCTAGAGGCTATCGACCACAAACCTACTGTCGCCAGATTTTTCAAAGACTACACAACACCCAGGCAACAGTCAAACAAAACTAGGAATCCGGTGGTTCTCTCATCTCATGCGAGCTGTGCTATACTATCAAACCTACCACCGAAGTAGAAAGATCCGGGCACACCACTTATTTCCTGTAGCATCCAAGGCTGCAATTTTAACCGTGCCCTACTTGATCTAGGATCTTCCATCAATCTTATACCAACCATCATGCTCGAAAAATTTTCCTTGGGAAATCTGAAACCCACCCCTGTCACGTTACAGTTGGCAGACCGTTCTGTCAAAATTTCGAAGGGTGTGGTGGAAGACGTGGTGGTTAGTGTGAATAGTCTCTGTTTTCCTGTTGACTTTCTTGTTTTAGATATGGAAGTTCCTAGCTCACTTTCTGATTATTCGATCATCCTTGGTCAACCTTTCTTGGCCACAGCCCATGCCCATATCGACTACGAGTCAGGCTGTGTCGAGATTGCCATTGGATTTGAAAAGCTCAAGCTTAATATCTTCAAGGTAGCGAAGAACTTTGATTGCGATTGCATCGAGGATGACACATCTGATGAGGACATGGCAGTCAGCACGTGTATCGGACTAATTGGGACCTATTCTGACTGCTGCGGATTACCTGTAAACATTGACGATTGCCTGACCGACACATATTATGACGTTCCCCCATCCCTCCCTATTCCCGTACCGTCTCCTAACCAGACTTCTGACAAGGTTTTCTCCACTTCCCATACCTAGTGGTCTGAGTCATATCTGGGCTACTCAACGCTGGTCCACACTCTTGAAGATCGGATTGCCCTTTCTTTCCCGACAAATCAGGCGGATTTGCAGCTCCACACTGGGACCTTGAGCCCATATACTACTCACTGGGGCTATTCCTTTTTGGATCCATCTATCCAAGAAGCCCCTCTTCTTGGCCAATCTGAGGGCCAACTTCTTCCTCCTAACTTGTTTTCTGATCCGCCTAGGACACTCTCATCCCAGGAAATGCCAGACCTTTCACCATCCACTCCCGAGCTGAAAGAGCTGCCTAGTACGCTTAAGTATGTTTTCCTAGGACCAAATGAAACGCTCCCTATAATCATCAGTTCAAAATTGACCAAGGAGCACGAGTGCCAACTAACAAAGGTCCTTATGGAACACAAGGCAGCCATTGGATGGTCTTTATCAGACTGTTCTGGCAGTAGCCCCTCCTACTACACTCACCGTATATATACGAAGGAGGAGGCTCGACCTTCCCACGAGATGCAGCGACGTCTCAACCCTAACATGCTGGAGGTCGTTAAAAAGGAAATTATTAGGTGGCTGGATGCGAGTATAATCTACCCGATCAGTGATAGCCCCTAGGCGAGTCTGATTCACATTGTGCCCAAGAAGACAAGACTCACCATCCATGTCAATGACAGGGGCAAATCCATCCCTACACGCACTCCTACATCTTGGAGAGTGTGTCTAGATTATAGGAAACTCCAACTCCTGGAGCTGGAAGAACTCCATCGTGAAGCCTATGATTCTGCTTTAACTTTCAAACAATGCACTAAGGCTTTTCACGACAGCCGTATTCGACGGAAGCAATTTGAGTCATCTCAGCAAGTTTGGCTCTACAATGCCTGGCTCAAATTCTTTCCTGGGAAATTGAAGTCCAAATGGACTGGTCTTTTCTTGGTCTCGAGACCATTTCCCAATGGGGCCGTTGAAATTAAAGATCCCAAATCTAGGCATAAATTTACGGTCAATGGGCAGCATTTGAAACCCTATCTTACTCATGAACCTGCCTCCGTTGGAGAATCTATTGCCCTCCTGGAGGGTAACTAATGTTGTTGTTGGTGCTAGAGCACCACGATCATTTGTTTTGATGATAACAAAACATGTGTTATTTAACATTTGCAATTTGAGTCCTAGATTTTAGGTCAATTGCAAATATGGACGTGTTTAGATGGAGTTCGAGCTCGCATCCAGGACAGATTGGAGGAGCTTGACGGAAAATAGAGGAGGTTCGCGTGGAGCAACAAATTGAAGATAGAAGACAAGAAGAATAGGATAGATTCTTTTTAATCCTTTCTTGTATCTCTTGTCTTTATTTTCTTGCTCTTTTTATTTTCCTTAAAAAATTATGTTAAAGAGCCTCAAAGAACCCTAACAGTAGTCCTAGGAACACCGGCACAACCCTAGGATACTTAGGTTTTCTGTAGAATACTTAGAAAACCAATATAGGGTTCAAACAGCACTTCCAGACATCTAATTCCCAAATCAAACGTCTGATAAAGTATTTTAAGACGTCTGACTGTTGTTTCAGACGTCTGATATCTGTTAGGCTGGGATAACTAGTTCTGTCTGATGAAATCAGACGTCCAGACATTATACCAGATGTCTTAGGAGACGTCTGATGGACTTGCCAGACGTCCAGATAGTGGACTGTTGGCTAGCTTAGCAGACACTGCAGAATATGACCGTTAGAGCCTTATCAGACGTCCTTAGGCCTTTCCAGACATCTGATAAATGACCATTTTGCCTCGGCTGACCCAAAATCTCTTCTCAGAGATTTTCTAGCCGTTGCAACGTTTGGAAATCAATTCCCACAGTAAAAGTAGGTTTCCAGACGTCCAGACATAGTGCCAGACGTCCTGTATGTCGTCTGATGGACTTGCGCAAAAACCCTGTTTAGATCTGATCCAAGTCAGGGAGAGACCCGCCCAAAATCAGACGTCTGACCTTGGAATCAGACGTCTTAAAGTGGCGTTCCAGACGTCTGATGCCAGAATTAGACGTCTGATAAGCCTGTTAGAATAATGATTGTTCCTGATTTCGGGCTGATTCTCTTGGGCTTTGTTCCCAACGGCTATAGAACCTTTCCTAATCCTTCCAAAGCCTTCCTAAGGCCTCTATAAAAAGAGGGGAGCCTTTGATACACTTAGAGACACAAGATACACACCAAGAGACACCTTTTAATACACTCTCACACTCTTGTGTCCAAGAAGCTCTTGCTCTCTAAGCTCAAGTTCTACATCTTGAGAGCATCAAACCATTGCGCACCCGCTCTCCCGCCGTTGTCTACGAGAGCGAAGTTGGGCCGTCGCGTGGCTCACGCATCCGTCATCCTCGACGCACTCCTTGCAAAGGGGAGTTTCCTTATTCCTATAGAAGCTAGGTTTATAATTACTTTGTTGGCTCTATAGGACTTGTTGTTTCTTTTATCTTTGTTATTTTGTTGGGTATTCGCTTTGCGAATTCCCATCTCCTTCGTGGGACAAAATCCTTCTCGTGGAGAGAAGGGGTTGAGGAACGCTACCCTCGTACTTGTAGCGTGGTTGTACTGAGGTTGAATCACCCTCGTTTTAAAGTGATTCGGTTAGTGGATTTGATCAACTAGGTTGATCGGAAAATCATAACTCGAGAGGGTTAGGTGGTGGTTTTCACTCGGTTTGGGTTTCCACCTAAAAATACTTTGTGTACTTTGTGTGATTGCTTATTTGTGAGATTATTTATATTTCAATTTCGCATTTTTTACGTTACGCTAATCTCCCCCCTCCAAGTAGGAAATTTCAGTTGTGCCTCCTCCTGAGTCCAGCTGGGGACGTTAAATTCAGCGCTCGTTGGGAGGCACCCCAACAACACTCACCATCCACCATCACTTTTCACGCCACTATCATGATCACTTCACTTTTCACTTCACCACCCACCATCCACCCACCCTACAACCCTACTGTATACCCTGCACCTCAACTCTCGTTACCTGATCTTTCGTCCTTTCTCTACCCTTCCCTACATGCATATGAGGACATAGTATCGTTTGGCATGGGGGGGGTGGATAGGCATCCATAGGGTCTGGGTATTTTAGGGTATCATGCAATTTCCATCTATCTATATATATATACAAAAAAAAAGGTGTTTAGTAAGGATCTGAAGGCTGAAACAAAAATGCAATAAGTGTTTATGGATATTCAACCATTGTTTTGAAGACTTTCCAGGCCACAGAAGCTTGATTCGCTCAAGCTCGGCTTAATTCAGTTGAGCATTGACAAAATAGATCGGAATCACTCCTAAGGACATATTCTTGTACCTGAGACACCAGTACAGGATTCGTTGGTTTGCTTCTACTGGAGAGCCTAAGTAATCTTGGTTCACACTACACATATCAAGAAAGACCAGGTGAACATAAGATCCAACCCTCGTGTTCATTAGGGAAGGTGGAGTCCTTACCTATGCACGCAGGTAGACTTTTTATCCCAGGCTTTAGGCTTGTGTTTAGGAAAGACTCTTTCCACCAAAAAGGAACTCTCCCACCAAAAAGAAAAGTGTGCTCCTCCAAATAATGTTGTAAGAGATATACAGACAAGTGTTTCAAAAAAAAAAAAGATGCAAATAAGTCAGTATATCTCACAAATGTCTGTAAAATCTTCCTACAAAAAAAGTTCTTCAGGGCAAATACCTTGTTTTCTTTGAGCCACAAATGTCAGAAAATGGGAGTTGAGTTTTCCGTCATCTTTTTAAGGGTCAATCCGAAGACACGAGCTAAAACTGGGACCAACCTGTACTTAAAAATTCGTGAAACCCTGGGCTTGAGTCTTAACGTTCATCTAGTCAGTCTTGATCCTTCACTATGCACAAGCCATAATCTCCTGAGCTCTCGAGTATGGCAAAAGCCTCCCGAGTCCTGGAAATCGTACTTAAGGTTTAAATATCAAGAGTCCAGGTTAGTTGAGAGATGGCCTATGTCATGTGAGGCTTAAAGTACTGGTAGTCCTCTCTATAATTGGTTCTCACAATATCCAACAAATAAACACACTTATGTCGCCTCAGAAGTAAATCTTCAGCTTAAAGATCATTTCTAAATACAATACAAAAAAAATGTTTTGCTAGGGACTAGCAAAAGATAGGTGTTGAGTCCATTTTAATGGACTAATATTACACCTAAGTAACTTTAATTATGTCTTTTAGGTTTGTTAATAACTATATTAAGTTATAGAAGGTTTGCATGCATCATGATTTAGGTTTACATTTATTCTATAACCTAATATGTTCTTTTTATGTGCAGGAAAAATAATTGGCAAAAGAATGAGGGGAAAAGCATAAATTACCCTTTTTCAAATCACCGGCGGCTGTTCTTTTCCCCATTCTCCAGGGAACCCTCAACAGCTGCCGGCTAGAGATAGTTAAGGGATTTGAAAATCCCTTAACTCTCGGAGGCGCAACGGAGAAGTTAAAAAGAAGAGGAGGGGAGCAAAGGAAAGGGCATCATCGATGGGTTCTTCTTCCTCCCCCTGGGGGATATCCTTCGTCTCCACTGTGGAGAGAGTATGCACTGTGGAGAAGGCATACCACCCCTGCAGCCACCACGCCATCACCCTCCTAAGAGCCCGCAGCCGCAACACCAAGCCCTCCAGTGCCCCCTGCTGCAGGCAGTTCTCCATGCAACCGCACACATACGCGCCCATGCAGACACATGCAGTGCGCAACCGCGTGCCTCCCTGCCTTTCCAGCACACCAAGCCCTTCAGCACCTGCTGCTGCAGGCGCTCACGCCACCCTGCCAGCACGCCTTCCTCGCCCACGCGCCTACCTCCATCCATCTGCAGGTGCACCCATAGGGACATCCACAGGCGCACCTCCCGCATGCAGCACCGCCTGCCTTGCAGCACCTGCTCCAGCCTCCGCAAGCGCCTACTCGCATGCCATCTCTAGTGCCCCCTGCTGTAGGTGCTCTCAACCGCGTGCCCTACTACAGGCGCTCATGACATCTCTAGTGTGCCCCCCTCCAACCGGCAAGCATCCCAACCAGTGCCTTCAACCTCCCCGCAGCACCCGTGCTTCAGCGTGCAGCTGCGTGCCATCGCCACTGCTGCACCCTCCTTCCTGCAAGCGCATCTACAGACTGTAGGCACGCGCCGCACCAGCAACCGTGCGCAGGCCACCGTGTGGCTACAGTAGCCTCCGTCTTGTCCAACAGGTCGACACTCTGACCACCTCCACCGGCCGCCGCCGGCCACCTCCGGCCACGCCGCTGCCACCGTGGCGTAGCTCTTCCCAAGACGCACCTCCCTGCCGATTCTCGTGGCCAACCGTGCTCGGCCGCACACGCGAGGAGAGAGGAGAGATCCTCTGTTTTTCCCTCCATTACAAATTACATTCAATGCCATTGTCAAGTTTATATTAATATTTTATTCTGGCCACATTGCACTGATGCACTCAGATTTTCTTGAAATTATTTTATTAGTGCTATGTGCATGTTTCTATCTTGAATTTCAAGTTAGATTTTGCATTAAAGTTGAATTCATATGATAAGCCAGTACACATGCATCTTACACGTATTTTTGGGGCTTAATTTTTGATGTAAAAATTGCATAAACACCACTGAACTTTTAAAGAAATTGCAAACTTCATTTAAAACAGCATTTTCCTCACATTAAAGTTGCAGAAGAGTTTGCGAACTGTGCATTCCCTGACTCGTGAATTTATTAGGCTAATTCCTCCCTGTGGAGATGACCTAACTCTTCGTGGTTAGTTTTGAAAATTTAAATGTTTTGAAAAGCGATTTTCTACCATGTAATTAAATAGGACACATCATTTTATGATAAAGTTTTCAACAAAAATGAAGATCGCTTCTTTCAATAGGCATGGGGGTATGATTGCACAGCAAAAATACACCGACAATTGTGCAATCTTATGCTATTTCCTTGCATTACCAGTGCATACTAGGTATCCATAGTTGCATTTGCAAAAATACATGCATGCATGCATCTATTTTAGAGGGGAGGAGAGCGAAATAAATGGTCTTGTAATTGACAAATTCTTCAAGTGCTGCCTCGCAAAATTTCCATCTTTTTTTTTATTTCTATTTGATTTTGAATTTCTTCTCCATGGCTGCAAGGCATGGCAGCTCCTCTTTGCGCCATGCTCTGCATAGCCACTCCCTGCCAAGCCATGCCAGCCATGCACAAGCCATCCACAGCTAGGGCGTGGCTGTGCATGCCTCTTTGCTCTTTAAATAGAGCTCGGCTCTCTTCTTTGCGGGAGCCTGGCCCACAAAAAAGCCACACAGCAGCTTCCTCCTTCCAGGTTGTCTCCTCCCCTCTCCCCTCCATACGTAGCCTCTCCTCCTCTTGAGGAGCCACGCTGCAGGCAGGAGCAACTTATAGTGGTACACAACCACCACTGTGAGCCCACCACTGCCCAGCTCATCAAAGAGCTAGTGGGCGTGGTGGTTCTCTTCTTTGAATTCATCATTTCAAGCCTCTCCGCCATTGCCACAGGAGCTTCAAGCTTTGAAGCTCAAGCTCCGTAGCAGTAGCAGCAAGGCGCCGGCCATCGCGTACCCTGTCGCAGCTTCTTCGCGCGTGTGCCTGCAGGGCACTCTTGCCTGCAGCGCATGCCTGCAGGTTGCCCTTGCCTCACGCCTCCGCGTGCCCTGTCGCGAAGGGCCACCCGTAAGCCAGCAGCCTGCACAGCTTCTTCACGCACGTGCCATCCGCTCACACCTCCCTCACTCAAAGAACCGGACACACTTGGTCGTGCGGCTTGACCATGCACTGTAGCCACTGTTCATGCTAGTTAGCGGAACACTATGGCTACAGTGCGGTGACTGGTAAGTTTCTCACTTATTCGTTCACCCGGTGCACCACAACCAACGCTAGCCTGCACCTGCATCCCGCCCCCTGCCCGATCCAGCGCCCGCCCGCGCGTCTGCGTTCGCCCGCGTACGCCCGCCCGCTTCAGCGTCTGCGTGCGCTCGCTCCCTTTGCCCACGTACGCCCTCCTCACCGCGCAGCGCAGTGCGCTGCAGCCTCTCTCCCTCGCTCTCACTCCCTCCAATGTGCACCTCCTCGTGCACCTACGCTCCTGCACGTGTGCGTGCACCACCAGACGACGCTTGGAGGTTGCAGGCGACTTAAACGCCTTCTTCACAGTAGGTGCTCTCGCTCTCTCTCTCTCTCTCTCACTCACAACACTCTCTCACTCTCTTTGCAGACACATACACACACACATACACACTCTCGTACACACACACTCTCACTTATACATTAATATATACTTATATATATACATACATATATATATATATACTTATATCTATACATATAGTAGTACCTATATACCTAAGTATTAGTATACATACATACATATATATATAGATATATATCTATATACTTATATATATATATACATATATATCTATATAACTATATATACATATATATATATACATATCTATCTACATATATCTATATACATATATTACTATATATATATACATCTATATATATATATATACATCTATATAGTTATATATACATACATAAATATAAATATATATATATATACATACATCTATCTATAAATATATTTACATACATATATATATATACACACATATATATATACATACATACATATATAAGTATAACCATATATATATATACATATAGATATATATATTTACATATTTACATATATATTTTCATATAACTTACCATACGTGGTGTCGCGGGAATATCTGCACTAGTTGCTGATATTCCCCGATACACGCGTACAGAAAGCATGCTCTCACTCATCTTCCACCAATCCACCTTACACTCCACGCAGCACTTCGTCCTGTTGGTTACATCTTCCTAGACGACGACCGACTCGACACCAAGGTACACACCATCTCCGCCTCCACCCCCACCCCTTTATACATATATAATATATACATATATATATACTATATTTACTTTATTTCTGTTTCTCTTTCCTGCCATTAAAAAGATAAAAAAATATATATAAAAGAGACAAGATAATCCTTGACTTGCAGGTACTCAGTCTTGTGAATAGCAAGACAAGTTTTGAAACCCTGATTTGGCTCAAAGCCAAGAACCTCATTTTGAAGGTGAACCTCAAGGACAAAAATTATCAGAAAAAAAATAGTAAATAGAAAAATGCCAAAAACATAATAAACGAACTGGAGAGATTCGTTGTAGGAAAGGCGTAGAAACTCATTGACTTCTAATCCCACTTCCCTGAGTTCGACCCTGGGCCTAAAAGTGACCAAGATAAAATCAAATAGGCCAGGTAAAAAAATATTTTGTAAAGTGATGGTTAGGCTCGATTTAGGTTAACCACTATACGCATTTCAATGATAAAATCACCATATTAACACAACCTATCCGGGTCTACACCAAAACCTTTTCAAGGTCCCTCTCACCCGCTCACCCGACCTCATTCATGACATGTACACGCGGACCTTGTTCAACCCGATAACCCACCAAGAATTACACTCCTCACTCACCACCGCACGTGGGTGAGCCTAGACTCGGGTATGTGCCTGAATCCGATAACCCGATTACCCGTGGCTTTGGGAGAGCGGATCCTAAGAGAGAAAGCGAGGAGAGCCATGCGAGTAGAGGGAGGGTTCTGCCCTGAGAAGCTTGTCCCTGACACTTAGCCAAATTCTGAAAAAAGAAAGGAAGAAGGGCTGAAGAAGAGGAGGAGTGACAAACCAAGAAGAGCTGAAGGCTTGGAGAGAAAGAAGAAGAAGAAGCCATAGCTAAAGAAAGAGAAGAAGCTAAAGAGGAAAGGCAGAGTCAGAGATAGGAAGAAGAAGAAAAGTTACAGCAAATCAGCAGATGACTTTAAGCCATCTGATTTACAAATCAGATGATAGATTTGAAGTTTCATTTCATACATATACATTGAGTTCCTTAGTTAATATTGTAGGAGTATATGGTGATTTAAACCACCATTATACTCCCATATTTTTGCACATTGATACCTGATATTATTGCAAATTCTTTTAGTTTAAATTGTGATCTTGATTTCTAAATTCCATATTTCTCCTTGTGTTCGACCTTGGAACTTTTTTGAGTAATAAAAATTGTATGTGTTTGAATGCTATTTCAGCTATATTACAATGCGACACCTTTTAAAACACCGATTTAGCACATTAAACATCAACTCTTCGGTTGGATCTATTGCAGAAGCTACAACATTACATATTCATGGTTATCTGGATTCTGAATTTTTGGATAAAATAAAAAGAAGTCAACCTTTAGTTAAACTCTTGAAAAAATGCATTTAGTCTTGCACCTGCTAGGAACTAGAAAAATTTAGGCATGGGGGTATGATTGCGTAGCAATCATAGGCCCTAATTTGCCTGAATTAAGGTAGAACCTAGCTTAACATGGACATTCTATATGCATACACATCATACTTTGTATCCTAGATGATTTATATGTTTTATACATAATAATATGCTATTTGAGAGGTATTAATAATTGTAGGCAATTCAAGGCTGCAAATGACCGATCCAACCTTATGGATCTATTTGGAATGATGACGAGAGTCCAACGCATCCAAGTGCACATCAATCAGACTCCCGTAGCACCCTAAGGAGTCTACAGAAGAAGCAGGAGCCAAGGGAAGAATATTTGAACCTCATATGACAAATCCAACTGCATGGGTGGATCCGAATCGATGTTTGTAGTCCAAGGGTGCAGAAATCAACTCAATCGGCGGCCTACATCATCAGATACAGGGAGAAGAAGATGGATGACCACGATGGCGCCATGTGGTGCCATCGCAGTCGCCCCTCACCATGCCTCAATCTTGGAAGGAAAGCCGTGGGCCATTGGATTGTCATCCAATGGCAGCGATGCATCCATGTCACCCGCCTCCAGCCACTTCATCATGCGGGAGCGAGATCACGACCGTTGGATTTCCATCCAATAGCTGAGGGAAGCTACACATGAGATGGAAACTTCAACAAACTGCATGTGTAGCACAGTGGAGAGTGTGCCTAACAACCAACGTGCAATGTGGGTTTGAGTCACGATGTGGGAGTCGGCCATGCACGGATGAAATTCAACCGTAGGATCTTCATCGGGCGGATCAAGCATGGATGAGTGGTGGGTGCAGGAGCATCAGATGAAGAGATGCATGATAACACATGCCTTAGGAATCAGAGGACACTGCGCACGCTCTTTAAGTCTTCCGATCGAGAGATCAGACGACTGAGATGGTTTAGGAAGATGAGGCATGATTAAGCCAAGAGCGGTCGGCGTGCGGACGAAGCGGTGAGTGACGAGCAAGCAGAGGTTGTCAGATGCAGATCCAAGGGCGGACAGTGCTCCACATGTTAGCACTAGATCAAACTGTGAATGGAAGAAGGATTTGGAAGGATTAATTAGGACCATTTATCTTCCGATCAATGGATCTGATTAATTTGAAGCTTTTACACGAAATTAAGGGCTACAATGCCCTAAATGCCCTTCACAAAAGCAATAAAAAGAGGCCTAAGGGTCCCCTTTGAAGGCCATTCCATAGTTTCTTCTTCTTCCTCCTACAACTCCTCTCCCTTCTTCTTCCTTTCTTCTTTGCCTCTATCTCTGCAACTCCGTTTGAAGAGTCCATTGGGCCACCCTGGCGATTCGTTGCTGCTCTCCTCAACCTCTCCAGAAGGCCACCACGAACCACCCATGGTGCCCTTGTTCTACTACATAGATAATTTATGTTTATGTCAGAATTTGTTTAGTTATATGTATGCAATTCATGTTCAAACTCTCTAACTGATAAATATACTATGATTCATTATCTATGCTATCTAGTAATTATATTTGGAACAAACGCATGAAATCAAAAGTGCTCCCTACCTCCCTGTGATCAACCGAGACACACCAGTTCTGTTAATTTATTTGTCAAGACATATTTCGCACTACACTACAGCGATCTACTCCCCGAACAACTACATATTTCAAATCAATTTTAAGGATAACACCACCCTAATGCTCATCACATTCCAAAAGTAGTTCAAGCCTAATCCTAAAATTGATTATACTTGCCCTAGGTAGAACTAATTTACTTGGTAACTATTATAACCGACATCAAGCATCGTTTAAGACGTCTGGGAAGTGGTCCAGACATCCTGTCAGACGTCTGGAAGCCTTCCCAGACGTCTAGAATTAAATTTTTTTCGGCGTACAGGTTTGCGTCTGAGTGCATGTGCACTCAGACTGAACCCGTTGCCCACCTTCTTCTCTTTCCTCTCCCTCCCTGTAGACACAACTTTTCTCTTTCTCTCTCCCTACAGCTGCCTTCAAATACGCCTCTCCCTCTCCCTCACCCTCACTCCACCGCCTTCTTCTTTGTCTCCCTATCAGTGAGAGAGCAAGCGGGCGAGAGCGATAGCCGCAACTGCTGCGAGTGTGGGGAGGAGGAGCTATTGCGAGAGGAAGAGGGTAATTGACCGCGAGGTTGCGAGCTCGCCGGTGCAGCCGGAGCCGACCGACGGGTGCGCAGCAAGCGTGGGGTGCCGCGGAGAAGTTGCTACAGCTCAGGCAGTAGGCGGGAGTGGCGCAGCACGGCCGTGCATTGCAGGCGGAGGGTGAGGAGGTCCTGATTTTGGGAAAATTTCCCAGAATCAAACGTCTGGAGGCAGGTCCAGACGTCTGAAAGGTATGTTATTTTTATCTTCTACTTCCTTCGCGTGTACGGCCATGCAGCAGTTTTCGTCGAAGTCTTCTACTTCCTTTGGTGTTGAGAGCAGGAGCATGTGTGTGCAGGTTTTGTTCGGGAAGGCACAAGGGCATGCCATCCCACATAGATCAGATGTCTGGGCACAGCACCTGATGACGGAGGGGGTCCCCAGATGTCCGAACTGACAGTCGGATGTTTGGAAACTAAGTCAGACGTTCCAGCGGCTTTTGGATGTCTGAAGTACTGCACAGATCAAGGTATGACCTAAGCTGTCATTTAAGACGTCTGGAAAAAGTTCCAAACGTCTGATTTTGGACAGACTCGTCATTTTTGACCCGTTTAGGGTCCGTTCGGAGTCTATTTTTCGCGTTTCAAGTTTTGTTCTTCTTAGATTTAGTTCCTCTACCTGTTTACAGTAATCGTATGTTGTTCTGAGTAGCTCCTTGTCTTTGATCCTTGTGTTAGGACCCCATTCCGTTGCGGCTCTAGGGGTTGCGGAGGTGCACGGGCTTGCCGATTATGCCCCCAGTACTCCCGATTTTGGGGGTAGAGTGGCCCTTTCAATTATTTGTCAAAAATTATGCAATTGTGAAATGATTAATAGAGTTTAGGGTATTGCATGAACCCTAGGATTAAAAAACTAGATTGAATGATAGATCCTAGGGTATTGCATGAATCCTAGGACTGGAAACCTAGATTGAATGATAGATCCTAGGGTATGGCATGAATCCTAGGACTGGAAAACTAGATTGAATATCTATACGTTGCAGTCTTGGAAAAGTAGAAAGGAAAATGATAACTGGCTATAAAAATTGGTTAATAGCTGCCTGTTTATGAATGAATAATTGTTGTTGAAAACATGGGTTATATGGATATAAAGCTGGAACGGTGAAACCTAAATTGGCTGAGTTAAAAGAGAATGAACCCTATGAGGAAGTAGGAGTAGAACTCCTGGAAAGTGAATGGAAAAGAATTGGGGAAGTGAGCTGGCCTTTGGGTACGGAGTACCAAGGAGAGCGACTGTCCCCCTGTTTAGTGCAGAGCGGAGCTAGCCGCCCCAGGGACCCAAGGTTGGGTCTGGCCACTTTGTACTGACTTTTGGCCCTCGTGTACACAATACCGAGGAGAGCTACAAGTGTAGGGAGAGCACTAGCTACCCCACTGGCCTCGGGGTTCTGCTAGCCCTCCTACACTGACTTGTTAGGCCGACTGGGCAAACCAGGGTAGTCAGGCGAGGGTGCACGGACTGTGGAGGCGCAAGACCCCTGTTTGGTTACTATGGAGGGGTTGGACCCCTGTTACTGAGAGGGCTCTACCCTATACTGGTTTCGTGCTATGCTTCTAGCACACCCGTTAACGGAAATGACTGACCACGTGCTAGTGCAGGGTAGCTACCCGTGCGTTTATCGTGCGTGCCGTAGTCACCGTTATGTCTGTCAACGACCTTGGGGAGGTTGACTGAGGGTAGGACCACCCCGGGGGACTCTCCTGGCCAAGAGAGCACCACATGCTACTTCTACTTTTCGAAAAAGACTGCAATCAAGATCGTTACCACGAGGAACATTCAAGATCAAGAGAAGGATCTAAGAAATAATTCAAGAGTGAATAAATGGAAAAATATAAAGAAAGAAATTAAAAATATAAGAGATACTATCCACCTCTCTGTTTCTGAGCTTTTAGCTGCCACTCTACTCAGCGTTTCGCTGATGTGTCACCTTTGTTACCTTTTCAAGACCAGGTGTTGAGCAGCCAGAGTCGGTAGCTACAGAGGGCGCTGGGCCTAGTAGAGCCTAGTAGTGTTACTTGTGTAGTACCCATTGTACTTTTCTTTCTGGTGTAGTGAGTAGTTCTATTACCCCTGTACTCTTTTTATTGTAAGCTTCATGTTTATGTACATGTTTATTTTCTTTACTGTTGTGGTGGTGTATACTGTAGTATTTCTTTCTTTACTGCTGTATTTTGTTACTGCTAGTTATATACATGGTGAATGTTGTTTACTTTATTGCTCTTTTGGTTACTTTCTCGTTGGACGACTAGGTCTTGGGATCAGTCGAGTCGGTCCAATTCGCGTGTCTCGTAGGGATTCAGGAATCCGGTCGTAAGAAGATGGTATCAGAGCAAGGTCATCCCAAGAAGTGAACCAACTGACTGGAAAATAACCAATTCACGTGTCTGTAACTAGAGTAGCCACCACAACGTTTCTCTTGACATCAGCTCTTAGACTTCTTCATTAGATATCATTTATATTGACGTGTTTGCATTCTGTTTTCGTGTCTCCTTGCAGGAGATGCCTTGACGAGGGACTAGCGAGGCGGGCCGCAGGTGAGGCCGAGGATGAGGTCGGAGGGGTTGGCGTGTTGAGGTCGACGTTTCAATGGACCAGCCACTGCTCCCGGGCATTCAGGCCTGTTCTCATGCTTTTGTGCAGGTTTAAAGCATATCACGTTGTAGTATAACCGACAAAACGTTCAAACAAATATAAAGAATTTTATTACTCGAAAATCTAGAGTATCCGAGGTCGAACACGGGGAGCAATCTCAATACTTTTTTAAAACCAATGAATACAACTGTTAAATAATTGATTCAAAGAGAGTTTTTTTTTAAAAAATTGTAAAAGAAAAATAGAATTGGACGTCTGATTTCTGTATCAGACGTCTTAAATGTAATCTCCCTTCTCTCTTCTTCGTTGGCTCTTCTTCTTTGCACTTCTTTCTCTTTCTGCCTTTGTTTCTCTCTTGTCTTCCTTTTCTTTTTGTCTTTACTGTAGTCCTTCCTTCTCTTAGATCTCTTGCTCTTCTGCTCCTACTCCTTCTATTTCTTCAGTTCTTCTTTATGCTTTCCTTCGAAGTCTCCTCCTTCCTTGGTCTTCTTCCTTGTCTTTGTTTATCTACAAAAGCTTCCCCTTTTTCTGCTACACAGCCTCTTCTTTCTTCTCTTCCCTTGCTGCAGCGGCTAAGTGTTCGCTTCTTCCTCTACTCCTGTGCAAACCACAGCCAATGCAAAACCTACCCCCGTCCCTCTACCCAAACATCTCTCTCTTTCTCTGCAATTCGCTCAAGGACGCTCTCCCAGAGCCACACGGGTAATCGGGTCGGCTTCGCACTACGGACCAGGCACACCAGCAGGTGGTGATGCGCGAGGAGTGCTCAAGGTTAGGGTCGGGTCGGATCTCGCCAGATCCGCAAGGTCAAGCCGCGGACGAGGCGAGTGGGTCAGGTGAGGGACCTTACCCCTGTGCTTACGGAGGCAGTGAGCATAAAACACAAAAATAATTTATATTATACCTGTGTTTTACGATTCCACGATGTGGGACTATCTGGTCAGTCTCAATTTCACACGTGCCCGTAGAGCTTTCGTCGCGCAATCGCCGTAGCTGCTGGCTTCGCAGCGTGACTTGCTGGCCTCAATCGCTTTACAACACTCGCGTGAACCTGCTGTGCCTGCAGCCTGGGAGCCCTGGCACCTGGAGCTGCTACGGAGCTACTTGCTGCTTCGACCGTCAATAGCGGCAGGAGCTGCAACCTGTCATACACAAGAAAGGCCTATTGGCCCAATCAGACTAGCTGGGCACCTTCGCCGTGGCACGGCGAAGATGATGTGTGATGCTGCAAGCCGCAGGTCGGCCTAGGCGTGCATGCCTAGGTCAACCTGTGGCCGGAGGTGTGGGGTTGTTCGGGGGGCTACTGTGGAGGTTTGGAGTGGCAGTGGAGGGGTGGAATGAGTTCCTGGTGGTGAGGGGGAGCTCACAAGAGGGTTGGCGAGCCGTGTGGAGGGGCGGAGTGGTGTGGGCGGCTCACCGGAGGTCGGTCGGAGGCGAGGACGATGGAGGTGGTTAGGCACTGTCAGGGGGTAATTAGATAAAATAGCAGGGGGAAAAGAGAGAGGAGAGGATGGAGAGGGTATCTGGAGTGATCTAGGAGGAAGGGAGGCAGTGGAGTGGACTGCGAGTAACTGCTGTCATCGGGGAAGGACCCTGAGGGAGGAAGCGGCGACGAGGATGAGGTCAGGGACACGCGCACTTGGTACGGTGCGACGTGGGAGGAAGCAGCGGAGTTGATTCTGCTACTGGTATGGCAGCAGAGTGACGAGAAGGAGGGGAGGAGGTCGCCGGAGCTTGTGGGTCTTTTGGCCGGAGATGGGAGAGAGGGAAATTTGAGGGGATCTCCATCAAAATCAAGCTTAAATTGAGTGGCTGGAGGTGTAGTCTCTTTTATAGGCACTGGGCTGGTTGTTCTGGGCGTGGAGGGCACGCAATCGTCTGAGGTCGGTCACCGGAGATGGAAAGAGGTTAAGATGCCCAAATCTCTCGTGCGTTCGCACGAGAGATTGGGTTCACACTAGAGGTTGTGATCGGCCTTTAATGGAAGGGAATTCCTCAGAGAATCTCCCTTCCATTTCTGGGAGGAGATCTCTAAGGAATCAGAGAGTAATCCCTCTATAAACCTCGCCGGAGCTCGGTTCTGCCATAACAATGGCGGCAGGACCTGATTGTAAAGGTGGCGAGGAACTTAGGGGGCTCTCTGCAAAGATATTCAAAAGATAGGGACCAAATTGTGATTTAGGTGTACTAAATTGCAAAGTAGGCCAGGATGACCTCCCCTTAGGTCCAAATTTTGGTACAAACCTAATTTGGACGTAAGGAATCTAATGGTGAAGTTGGATTTTAGGTTTGACCTCGTTTGACTGGATATTTTGCATAAAAATCCAAATTAGGTTAATTAAAGAGCTAGGACCCTAATCTAGGTCAAACTGGGTTCCAAAGGCCAAATTAAATGTTCCAAACCCTAGAGGATGTTTTTCCATGATTTTTGGAGGGTTTACTTGATTTTTAGCCTGACCAAAACCTTGTTAATTTAAGCAGGTCTGCTTTAGGGTTACCAAGTGTCATTTAATTCCTAGATTGCACATAAACCCATTTCTAATTGACTCAACCCACTTTTTATCTCATTTAGACTATTTGACCTATGTTTTGCCTCTGAGAAATCCCGTTTATGTACTGCAATGGTAAAATTGCAGTTTTAACCTTTATTTCTTGTTTTCTTCTCAGAGCACTTGTTCCTTCAGTTAAGCCTTCTTCTAGGTTATGTAGGAGCTTTTATCTTCTTAATTGGGTCAAAATGAGCTAGTTATGACTTATGATGAGGTTCTCATCAAGGCTTAGGACCTCGCCTAGCTGATATGGGACATAGTGCAAGAGGAGCTCCACCCACCGCCACGAGCGCCTCTCCCTGGGGTTGCGGAGGGGGAGTCCTCTGTGGGACCAAGCGACGGATGTGGCGCTAGACGCAGGGGAGGGGATGGGCCGCCACCGCCCCCACCTTCCTCTGACACTTCTGTGCACGAGGCTTCCTTACCTGGAGGTGCACCAGCATCTCCACTGCAGTGCCACTTCGAGCTTTTCGGGCAGTTTCGGAAGCTGAAGCCGCCCTCCTTCAAAGGGGATGAGGACCTGACCGAGGCGGAGGATTGGCTTGAGCAGATCGAGATGGTTTTTGACACCCTTTGCCCCCTGATGGAGTGCCGCGTGGCCTTTTCCACGTACTAGTTGGAGAGTGCGACACACAGGTGGTGGAGGGCGGTCAGGGGACAGGAGAGGGACGAGCAAACCTGGGACTGGTTTGTCACCCTCTTCTGTGAGCAGTATTTTCCCCAGACGTGGCAGGACCAGAGGAGGCAAGAGTTCCACACGCTCTGCCAGGTGAGCACGTACCGCACGCGTTTTCTGGAGCTGTCCCGCTTCGCACCGACAGCAGTAGCCACTGAGCAGGAGCGCCTTTGGAGGTTCACCGAGGGGCTCTGACCTGCGATTCGAGGGTATGTCAAACCCCTGAAGCTGCCTACGTTCTCGAGGGAGGTGGAGGCAGCTATGACCTACGAGGAGACCAACCCATCCGTGCGAGATACTGACAGTGGGCGGAAGAGGCCTTATCAGCCAGACTTTTTCCAGGGATGGCGGGACAAGAGACACGTGCCGCCCGTAGGAAAGCCGTCACGTTTTGCAGGGCCATCAGTGGCCATTGGGGGCCCTCGACAGGGGCCAGTTGCTAGCACCGAACCCCCACCCAGCCGACAGCAAGGACCCACTAAAGGAAGGAGTCGGGTTCCCCTATGCTACCAGTGTGGCCAGTCGGGCCACATCAGGAGGGACTGGCCGTCTAGGGCAGGAGGTTAGCAGATGCTTCCCACGCTGAGCACTAGAGGGCGAGTAGGAGGCCACGGTTTCCAAGCGTGAGGAGGAGGATAGCAGTCACGAGGAGGGTACCGACCAGCAGCTACCCGTCCGACGCAGAGTGTGGCTGCTTCGTCTGCACCTAAGGCTGAGGGGCGTATGAACGCCCTGACACACAGGGATGCCAGAGCTTCGGGATCGGTGGTGGCAGGTATGGTTTCAGTTTCCGGTAGACTTGTTTACACGCTTTTCGATTCCGACGCTACACACTCGTTTGTCGCCGCTAGTTTCGCGGTTAGTCTAGGGCAGGATTGTATGCTGTTAGAGGATCCGTTCGTGATCAGAGGTCCGAGTGGTCAACTGTTTGTAGCTGAGGAGGCATACGCTGGTTGCGAGGTCAGCGTTGGGGGACACAGCCTTCCCGCTAACCTGATTATGATCTAGATGGAGGACTTTGGCGTAATTCTGGGGATGGACTAGCTGTCCGCTTACCACGCCTTGGTGGACAGTTTTGAGAGAAAGATCGTCTTCTCCATACCGGAGTTGCCTTCTTTAGAGTTCCACGATCAGCTAGTGGACGGAGGCTTCAGGTGCATTTCTGCACTTCGAGCGGTGAGACATTTGAGCCAGGGGTGTGAGGGCTTCCTAACTTGTGTGGTGGCAGACCCCAGCCCTGTGGCAGACTTCCAGACTATCTCGATGGTCAGAGAGTGCCTCGACGTGTTCCTAGATGAGTTACCAGGACTACTGCCCGAGCGTGAGTTTGAGTTTGAGATCTCGTTAGTATCACGGACCAGCCCCATCTCCACAGCACCATACAGGATGGCACCACTTGAGTTGTGAGAGCTCAAGTCCCAGTTGCAGGATCTTTTGAAAAAGGGCTTTGTGAGGCCCAACGCGTCTCCCTGGGGAGCGCCAGTACTGTTTGTAAAGAAGAAGGATGGTACCCTACGCCTTTGTGTGGAGTACCGACTGCTGAATAGGGTCACCATCAAGAACAGATATCTGCTGCCGAGGATCGATGACTTGTTTGACCAGCTGCGAGGTGCCACGGTATTCTTCAAGATCGACTTGAGGTCTGGATACCACCAGTTGACGATCAAGGAGGCAAATGTCTCCAAGACAGCTTTCCGCACCACGTAAGGACACTACGAGTTTCTGGTCATGCCGTTTGGGCTGACCAATGCCCCCTGCCTTCATGGACCTGATGAACCGGGTGTTTAGACCGTACTTGGACCAGTTTGTGGTGGTATTAATTGGTGATGTGCTCATATATTCTCCAGATCAGACGCAGCACGGACAGCACTTGCGAATGGTTCTGGATACACTTAGACGACGTAGGCTGTATGCCAAATACAGCAAGTGCGAGTTCTGGTTGAGGGAGGTGACCTTCTTAGGTCATGTGATCTCTAGGGATGGCTTGGCTATGGACCCAGCCAAGGTCGAGGTAGTGCTCAGGTGGGAGAGACCGCAGACGGTTATTGAGATTCGTAGTTTCTTGGGACTGGCAGGCTACTACAGGCGATTTATTAGGGCCTTTTCACAGATTGCATGTCCTATGACGCAGTTGACCCGGAGGAACATGCCCTTCACTTGGACCGACGCCTATGAGGTGTGTTTTCAGGAGCTGAAGTAGAGGCTGACTTCGGCTCCCGTGCTCACCATCCCAGACAGTAGTGGCGGGTTCGTTGTGTACATGGACGCCTCTTTGCAGGGGTTAGGGGGTGTGCTCATGCAGAGGGGTCACGTTGTTGCTTATGCTTCGCGGCAACTGAAGCCCCATGAGCATAGCTACCCTACCCACGACTAGGAGTTGGCAGCTTGTACGGTGAGACCTTCGAGATTTTCACAGATCGCAAGAGCCTCAGATACCTGTTTGATCAGAAGGAGCTCAACATGAGATAGAGACTTTGGTTGGAGCTCCTGAAGGACTATGACTACAGCATTTCCTACCACCCAGGAAAGGCCAATGTGGTGGCTGACGCCTTGAGCCGAAAGGTGCCCACACACTTGGCTAGTTTACAGGTGCAGAGTTGGAGCCTTTTGGAGGATATGAGCAGTTGGCGACCCTAGAGTTATAGGGGCACTATGGGGCAGTGACTGTGACGCGACAGACGAGGCCAGAGCTGATAGTTCGCATCATCACAGGACAGATGGCCAACCCGTACTTGCAGTCCTTGCGTGACAGAGTACTGTCAGGAACCCTGGAGACTTCTCTTTTACAAACCAGGTGCTGTGCATGAGGGGACGTTTGTGCATTCCCAAAGACGAGGAGCTGTTGAGAGAGCTCCTGACTGAGGCACACGGTTCCAGATTCACCATACATCCTGGAAACACGAAGATGTACCATGACTTGAGATGCGACTTTTGGTGGAAAGGGATGAAGCGGGATGTGGGTGAATTCGTGCAGCAGTGTTTAGTGTGCCAGTAGGTGAAAGCCGAGCATCAGAGGCCTACAGGACCGCTGCAACCACTTCCAGTGCTGGAGTGGAAGTGGGAGAGCATCACCATGGACTTGGTGGTGGGCTTACCTGTTACCCAGCGAGGGCAAGATGCAGTCTGAGTAATCGTTGACAGATTGACGAAGACGGCGCGTCTCTTGCCGATCCGAGTCACCTTGGGACCAACACAGTTGGCAAAGAGGTATATCCGCGACGTGGTACATCTACACGGAGTTCCGTGGGAGATCGTATCCGACCGGGATACCCGCTTTACGTCCCAATTTTGGGCTAAGTTTCAGCAGACCCTGGGGACACGGTTGAGGTTCAGTACACCTTACCACCCCCAGACGGATAGACAGCCTGAGCGCACGATACAGACACTTGAGGACCTTTTGCGTGCCTGTGTACTGGACTGGAGGGGCTCTTGGGAGGAGTACTTGCCCCTGGCGGAGCTTGCATACAATAACATTTATCACTCGAGCATCGGCATGGCACCCTATGAGGCTCTGTACGGACGGAGGTGTATGGCACCCTTGAGTTGGGTTGAGGTGGGGACCAAGTGGGAGGTTGGCCCCAGGCTGATCCGACAGAGTTAGGAGGTGGTCGAGCAGATTCATAGGCAACTCCGCACTGTCAGGAGCAGGCAGAAGAGCTATGCAGATCGGAAACGCAGAGAGGTGCAGTTTGAGGTTGGGGACCACGTCTTCCTTCGCGTTTCGCCCATGAAGGGCCTGCAGCGGTTTGGGGTGAGAGGGAAGCTTGCACTGAGGTTTGTGGGGCCCTTTGAGGTCCAAGAGCTGGTTGGACCCATTGCTTACAGGCTTGCCCTCCCTCCTCAGCTTTCTGGTGTGCACGACGTGTTCCACGTGTCCAACCTCAGGAACTACGTCATCGATTCTAGTCACGTTCTGAGTCACGAGAGTGTCGAGGTGGGCAATGACCTGACCTACCCTGAGCGGCCAATGCAGATTCTCGACAGAGCCATCCATAGTCTAATATGAAAGCAAGTACCCTTGGTGAAGGTTTTATGGAGGAGCCAGCGGTACGAGGAAGCTACCTGGGAGCTTGAGGCGGCGATGCGGGAGTGGTACCTGGAGCTTTTCGTGGGTACGTCCTTTTGGACCGGCTTCGGTCCTCTTTGAGTTTGTTATGCATATATCGTTCTTTCCAGCACCCTAGTTAGAGCAAGTTTCGAGGATGAAACTTTCTTTTACTTTGTTATATTGTTATAACTAGCATCAAGCACCCTTTAAGACATCTGGGAAGCGGTCTAGACGTCTTGTCAGATGTCTGGAAGACTTCCCAGATGTCTAGAATTAAATTTTCTTGGCGTATGGGTTCGCGTCTGTGCGCATGCTATCGCAGACTGAACCCACCGCCCTCCTTCTTCTCTTTCCTTTCCCGCCCTGTAGACGCAGCTTTTCTCTTTCTCTCTCCCTGCGGCTGCCTTCAAATATGCCTCTCCCTCTCCCACACCCTCACTCCACCGCCTTCTTCTTCTTCGTCTCCATATCAGCGAGAGAGCGAGCGGGCGAGAGCGGCAGTCGCGACTGCTGCGAGTGTGTAGGGAGGAGGAGCTATTGCTAGAGGAAGAGAGTGCTTCACCGCGAGGTTGCGAGCTCACCGGTGTAGCTGAAGCGGACCAGTGGGTGTGCAGCAAGTGTGGCGTGCCGCGAAGAAGCTACTGCAGCTCAAGCAGCAGGCGGGCGCAGCGCGGCATGGCCGTGCGCTATGGGCGAAGGGTGAGGAGGTCCAGATTCTGGGAAAATTTCCCAAAATCAGACGTCTGGACTTACGTCCAGACGACAAAGGAGACGTCTGGAGGCAGGTCCAGACGTCTGAAAGGTACATTATTTTTATCTTCTCCTTTCGCGTGTATGACCATGCAACCATTTCTGCCGAAGTCTTTTGCTTCCTTTGGTGTTGAGAGCAGGCACATGTGTGTGCAGGTCTTGTTCGGGAAGGTGCAAGGGCACGCCATCCCACATAGATTAGACGTCTGGGCACAGCATTAGACGACGGAGGGGGTCTCCAGACGTCCGGAGTGACAATCGGACGTCTCAGACATTCCAGTGGATTCTGGACGTCTAAAGTACTGCGCAAATCAAGGTATGACCTGAGCTATCATTTAAGACGTCTGGAATAAGTTCCAGACGTTTGATTTTGGACAGACTCATCATTTTTGACTCGTTTAGGGTCCGTTCGTAGTCTATTTTTTGCGTTTCAAGTTTCGTTATTCTTAGATTTAGTTCCTCTACCTGTTTACAGTAATCGTATGCTGTTCTGAGTAGCTCCTTGTCTTTGATCCTTGTGTTAGGACCCCATTCTATTGTGGCTCTAGGGGTTGCGAAGGAGCACAGGCTTGCCGATTACGCCCCCAGTACTCCCAATTTTGCGGGTAGAGTGGCCCTTTCAATTATTTATCAAAAACTATGCAATTGTGAAATGATTAATAGAGTTTAGGGTATTGCATGAACCCTAGGATTGAAAAACTAGATTGAATGATAGATCCTAGGGTATTGCATGAATCCTAAGACTGAAAAATTAGATTGAATGATAGATCCTAGGGTATGGCATGAATCCTACGACTGGAAAACTAGATTGAACATCTATACGTTGCAGTCTTGGAAAAGTAGAAAGGAAACGATAACTACCTGTAAAAATTGGTTAACAGTTGCCTGTTTATGAATGAATAACTACTATTGAAAACAAGGGTTATATGGATATAAAGCTAGAACGGTGAAACCTAAATTGGCTGAGTTAAAAGAGCATGAACCCTATGGGGAATTAGGAGTAGAACTCCTGGAAAGTGAATGGAATAGAATTGGGGAAGTGAGCTGGCCATTGAGTACGGAGTACCAAGGAGAGCGACAGTCCCCCTGTTTAGTGCAGAGCAGAGCTAGCCGTCCCAGGTACCCGGGGTTAGGTCTGGCCACTTTGTATCGACTTTTGGCCCTCGTGTACATAGTACCGAGGAGAGCTACTAGTGTAGGGAGAAAACTAGGTACCCCACGGGCCCCGGGGTTCTGCTAACCCTCCTACACCGACTTGTTAGGCCCACTGGGAAAACCAGGGTAGTCAGGCGAGGGTGCGCAGACTGTAGAGGGGCAAGACCCCTGTTTGGTTACTGTGGAGGGGTTGGACCCCTGTTACTGAGAGGGCTCTGCCCTATACTAGTTCCGTGCTGTGCTTTTAGCGCACTCGTTAACAGAAACGACTGACCGCGTGCCAGTGCGGGGTAGCTACCCGTGCATTTATCACGCATGCCATAGTCACCGTTACGTCTGTCAGCGACCTTGGGGTGGTTGACTGAGGGTAGGACCACCACGGGAGACTCTCCTGGCCAGGAGAGCACCACGTGCTACTTCTACTTTTCGAAAAAACTGCAATCAAGATCATTCCCACAAGGAACATTCAAGATCAAGGGAAGGATCTGAGAAACAATTCAAGATTGAATAAATGGAAAAATATAAAGAAAGAAATTAAAAATATAACAGCTATTGTCCACCTCACTATTTCTGAGCTTTTAGTTGCCACTCTACTCAGCGTTTCACTGACGTCTCACCTTTATTACCTTTTCAGGACCAGGTGTTGAGTAGCCAGAGTCGGCGGCTGTAGAGGGTGCTGGGCCTAGTAGAGCCTAGTAGTGTTACTTGTGCAGTACCCACTGTACTTTTCTTTTCGTTGTAGTGAGTAGTTCTGTTACCCCTATACTCTTTTTCTTGTAAGCTTCATGTTTAAGTACATGTTTATTTTCTTTACTGTTGTGCTGGTGTATACTGTAGTATTTCTTTCTTTACTACTGTATTTTGTTACTGCTAGTTATATACATGGTGAATGTGGTTTACTTTACTGCTCTTTTGGTTACTTTCTCGTTGGACGACTGGGTCTTGGGATCAGTCGAGTTGGTCCGATTCTCGTGTCTCGTAGGGATTCGGGAATCGGGTCGTAACAGTAACTTGATGTTAGATTGGGCTAAGATCAAGGCCGTGTCTACTAAGACCAATTGGTGATAAGAAAGGTCATTGCGGTAACTGTGTTAACCTCTAGTGGTGTTCCACCGTGTGGGGTGTCCTAAGGGGTCCCACTCTTCTGGCCAGCCAAGTAATTGAAGGGTTTGTGTAACCCAATTATATTTTGGGTGCCAGGATTAGGTTTAGTTAGAGAATACACTCTAAGACTAGCTTGATTGCTTCTATTATGAACGTGAGTGTTCTCTCATCTGTCTTCCCATCGCATCCCTCCATTTTTTCTAAACCAAGGATTTTAATGCCTTTCCCTCTTATCTTACCTACCCCCAGCATGATTTATATTCTAACCCAAGTAAACCTTATCCACAATCTACTTGGGATGACTCTCACCCAAGTTGGGGCTACACCTCATATACTAGGTACTTAGGGTATTTATCTTATCCCCAAGACCAACACAATTCCTATCCCAATTTCACCCAACCCACACCACCCTCTTATTGGGATAGTTCCACCCCCTCTAACTAGGGACATGATTCAAACTCTGGCTCTACTCATGATAGATTTAATCCTTCTTGCAATGATCTTTATGCAAGATCCTTGTCCCTTGATGGGCAATCTTATAGAATTTACAATTTAGGAGGATATCATGACCCCTACCCTTCCCAAGATGGCAACCAGGATAGATCAACTAAATCTGAGGATCTTTCTTGCTTAACCTATGTATTGGAAGAGATATTAGTAAAATGGAAATCAAACAACCTTGATTCACTTGCTAGTGATCTTGATTTGATGGAAGAAAATGTAAAGGTGGAATTCCTTTGGATTGAAAATAAGTCAGTTTCCATTGACCATGGTTCCACCCCAAACTTGAGTGATGATATTGCAAATACTTGACCCACCAAAACCCATTCTCTTAATTGAACTCAACGAAAAATCAATGATACCCAATATCACCTTCAATTGGAGACTAATAGATAGAACCAACAATTAATTGAAATGAAGGATAAAATGCTAGAGATATTCTTGCAATTGGATCACGAAGGCCAACGAAAAATGATTTTTAGTAAAAATTTTGTGGAATTCATAAGGCAACGCCTTACAAGTATTGATTGGACTACACCAAATGCTCCTAAACTAGTTCAATCACCCATTGATACTCCATTCACCCAAGTGTTGGAAAATAATTATGAAAATGACATTGAGGATTCCATGGGTCATGATTTCAAGGTGGGTGAAAGAAACCAGAATTCCCAAGTGAATATGGACTAATTTGAAACTATTAATAATGGAATTAGGGTCGATGTCTTTGAACTCAAATCTGATTCTTTGGAGACATCTAAAGTTGATGATGGGGAGTCAGAGTCTGATTCTGAATACTTTGATTATGAATTATTTGAAAACCCCATCCCAAATTTAGAGGAGGGCCAAGAGAAAGAATCATAATCTGATTCAGTTGAAGAAATTGAAATAAGCTCTACCTCGACTTTAACCTTAGAAGCCGAGCCTGATCTGAAAGAGGTTGAAGATAAAGAAGCTCTTCTGAGGAACAAGGATAAGGAGGATTTACATATGGAAATAATTGTTGTGAATGAAGGAATTGATTTTTTATTTTTAGAGGGATTTTATGATTGATTTTTAGGCCTATTGTGGAATTACGAATTTTGATATAGACTCTACTAAAATTGAATTTGTGCAACCTGAACATGAGTTGATTTTTAAACATTTTGTGGATTCGATGTTTAAGAGGACACGTGCTGAGTACTTGGCTTTTATCTCCAGTGTCCGACACTTTAGATTTGGGTTGCACTCATCCAAACAAAGATCAACTCTACATGCTTGAAGAATACGAGATGAAAGGATGCGAGCTTGCGTCACCCACCACTTGCATAATTTCCATCCCTTAGGTTTGGGACTGCACCACAATATGTTTTGGATCTATGGACCCTTGATTTTGGACCCTTATGACTAGATATCTCTTTTTATTCTAACCCTTTCTATTGAATTGTTGATATCTTCTTCATAGGGTTAACTGGCTGAACTATGTTTTGCTGTAGAAGTAAAATTCAGTGCTAGTTGGGAGGCAATCCAATGAATTAGGTTAGCTTATATCTTGATTTGGTTGATTGAGGTCTGGAGATAATCGAGCTTTATTTGTTAGAACTCATGAGTTGTCAGTGATATCTATTTCTTTTCTTATGTGTATTGCATGCATTGAAGACATTGCATGAAATAGGATGGGGGGGTAGATAATCTTTTGAGTCACTTACTTTCCTCCAGAATTTTATACATAGCATACCATAGTTTGTTTCTTGCATCGTGTTTTATAATTTCGAAAAAGAAAAAAATAAAAAAACAAAAAACCAATATTTTTAGAGTTTGAGCTAAGAAAAAAGGTTGAATTACTTCGATTTTGAGGATTTTTCAATCTTAGGAAAAGTTCAAACAAAATTTTTCTACTTAGACTCTTTAGGTCGTATGTTGACTTAAATATCTCAAGTATTTACTAAAATCTAGATTTGTTTCCCTGAGTCTTTGAAAGGATTAGAAAAAGCTAAAAGTATTAAGTCAAATGGGTGACAAGTGAATGACTTATCTCTCCACCCTGTGGTTTGGATAGTTGTTAAGTTTCAAGCATCCTCACTTACACACTGCACTGACTTATCCTTTGGCCAATTTTGTTGAGTCCTTAGTGGCCAATAAGATTTAGTCTTAGGTCACATGATCCAAAGGACTTGGCCATGTTTCTAGCTCTTAGGACTGTTCTTGTTTGTAGGGGATGCATTTAGAATGGATGAAAGATAACCGCCCACCTAAAAAAATGATCTCGAGAAATATATATACTTATCTGTAGCCTTTGAAAAAATGAGAACAAAAAAAAAGAAAAAAATATTTATACCTCCATTGGATAAAAGCATCTTAATACATATTGATGTTGTCCTTTCCATTTCCATTAAATAAAAACACCTTTCTACATATAAGTGTTGATCCTATAGAAAAAGAAAGAAGAAAAAAATATGGAGAAAAAAATTAGGAAAAAGAGACCCAGGGGTCTAGCCGAGGAGATATACACCTAGAGTGTTGACCTCAGGATAGCAAAGGGATAAGAAGATAGATGTCAAATCCTAGTATGGATTAACTGAATACAGGTTGTGCCAGAGAGAGCATAGAAATATTCTAAGTCTTATTGAATACTAAGAATCAACTTGGTTTCCCATTTGATGAGTCACATTAAATCGCACACAAGATGCTTGCTTCTCACTGTTGACTCGAAACTTGGTTGGGTCGACTTAGTCAGAGAAAGTTACTCTAACGACCCAAGTCCGATGGCTAATAGAATTCTAATTTGATTTGAGTAGTCCAGATTTGAGTCAATACTTTAAAACTGTTGAGCCTTTATCATTAATGTTTTGTGCATAATTTCATTGCTTTGGTGAAAAATTGAGAATAAGGGCTTTCTGATTTGAATTAAGCTAAAAAACTGGCAAATTAGCTTCTCGTGTAAATATTGTTTTGTCAGTTTTTGGTTTCTATTTTATCCGAGAACTAGCAAAAGATAGCCATGGGTGTATGATATTACTAAATATATTTATATTTATTATGCCTAACTAATGCTAATCTAAGGGTTAATTAAGGTAGAATGCATTTCGTTAGGTCAGTTTAGTCATATAGCTGCATTTTGTAAATATTACATAAGTTTTAATTTTTTTGCAATTTTACCCAAACTTATATTGGGTACCTTGATGTCTTTTGCTTAATATGTGCAGGTATCGAGTTTGGAGTAATGTGGAGCCCTATAGATAGGAGATTCAAGGTTTAGCTCATTTGTGAACAGGAGAAGCCTAATTTTCTAGACCCTAGCCTAATTAACCTTAGATCTAACCCTATTTGGAACCTAATTTTCCCTAACCCAAGTCTAATTACCTAGCCTAATTTACCACCTCAGGTGGTCAACCATGAACCTAATTAATCAACCAATTTGGTTGGCTAGCCTAATTGATTTTATATACCCATTAGCCTAAACCAAATCCTATTCCTAATATCGAAATTCGTAAAAGCCTAACATGTGTAAAGTATTTTGGCCATAACTTTTGCATTTTAAATCCAATTTAAGTGATTCAAGTTGCATTTGAAAGCTAATTTCGAGAGCTACAACGTTGCTTGTATATGTAATTTGAAATTCGTAAGAAAATAATGCCAACAATTTGAAAGAAATGAGGTCACTCTTATAAGGCTATTGCATCAACCTCCATCCAATTCTAACAAAAACAACCTATCTTTCTACCTTAACTTTATAACATAACCCTTGCTTCCTTATCCTACCTATCCTAGCCATACCCTTAGATCTGAGCTAGATCATCCAAATCCTTTATCCTAGGCAACCTAAACCAACCAATAGGAAGCCTCCTACATTCCTATAAATACTCTTGTAGTCCACCCCCTTAGGCTCATCTCTTCCTCTACCAAAAGTATTCCACCTTTTTCCACCACCTCCAAAGTAGAACACCTAGAATTTCCACCATGGCCACCCTCTTCCACCAAGCATTCCTCTACTGGACATCCTCCTCTACACCATCTCAAGCTTTGTCGACAGATCTCTCTACCGCCATGACTGCACTCTAGATCTTCTCTCATTCTCTCTCTGTTCTGGTTGTTCTAGTTGAATAGAATCAAGTTTATTTCTCAAAAGTCTATATGTAATCATCTTGCTAGTATAAATAAAAGTCTTTTTATTTCTATCCCTTACTCTCTCTTCCTTTCTAATATCTTAGTTACTATTAGTTCATATTTGCTTTTGTTTGCATATGTGAATTCCTATTATTGGCCCCTATGTTCGACCTAGACTCTCAATTCGATCATTATTAAAATTGATAGCGATTCTATGAACTACAACAAATGCTATTTATGTATTGCGTAGATGCACCATCAGATATCGCAACCCTTATTAAGGCTGATGTAGGAGGATGTCAACTTTTAGTGGTCTCAAAGGCACAAGCAAAGCTTTCAAGAACTTAAAAGTTTGACCTTAGCCCTAGTGTTAACATCTAGTAAAGGTGTCATATATACTGATCGATTTGGCACAAGATTCGGTTGTGTCCTCATGAAAAATGAGAACGTGATTGCTTATGCTTCATGACAACTGAGGACATCAGAGAGAAACTACCCAACACATGATCTGGAACTTGTCGGTGTAGTCTTTGCTTTAAAAACAACGACACACTTTTGGATGGGGTGCAGTTCAAGGTGTTTACAGATCATAAGAGTTTATAATATATTTTCTCTCAAAAATAGCTAAATTTGAGCCAGCAAAGATGGATCGAATTTCTAAAGGATTATGACTTCCCTATAGATTATCACCCAGGGAAGGCAAATGTAGTTGCCAATGACTTAAGTAGGAAGTGGGAAGAAAAGCTATCAAGCTTGAAGTTGCAATGGCAATTAATGGAAGACTTGGAATGGTGGATGCCTTTCATTAATGAGGAAGCTAATGTCTCCATTAATGGCCTTAGAATCCAACTTGATGCAATGGGGAAGATTGTGGCAGCACAAAAGATTGATGCAGATCTTGGTAAACTATTAAAGGCTTCTCAAAAAGGGTTAGATTTTACAATTGGTATTGATGGGGATTGAGATTTCAAAACCAATTATGGGTTCCATCGCCTGTAAGGAAAGAAAATTTTGGTGGAAGCACAGGAATCTATGTACACCATTCACCCAAGAAGCAAAAGGATGTACAAAGACCTGCAAAGGAATTTCTGGTTGCTAAGGATGAAGAAAGATGTTACTAAATTTGTGTCGAAATGTCTAGTTTGCCAACAAATCAAGATAGAGCATCAATGAATAAGGGGCAAGCTACAGTCATTAGAGATACTACAGTTGAAATGGGAGCATATTACTATGGACTTCGTGTCAAGATTGCCAAGGACAAAGATGAATCATGATCAAATTTGCGTAATTGATGACTAATTGACAAAGTTGTCACACTTCTTACCCATTTGGCAGAACCAAGACATGGAGAGTTTAGCTTAACGATATGTGTTTGAGATTGTAAAGCTCCATGGAGTCCCTGTGTCAATTATCTTTGATAGAGACACAAAATTCACATCCAAATTTTGGAGGAGCTTGAACAATCCCATGGGTACTAACCTAAAATTTAGCACAACGTTCCACCAATAGAATGATGGCCAATCTGAGCGGACTATCCAAACCTTGGAAGATATGTTGAGAGCATGTGCCTTTGATTTTATGGGAAGTTGGGATTGACACCTACCCTTAGTTGAATTTACATATAACAACAGCTATTACTCAAGCATCAAAATGGCACCATATAAGGCACTTTTCAAAGGACCTCGCAGATCACCTTTGTGTTGGAGTGCTGTGGACGAGCGATTTCTCTTAGGACCAGAGCTTGTACAAGATTGTGCAAAAAAGGTAGAAGTAATTAAGAAGAGATTGCTGATAGCTCAGTGTAGGCAGAAGTCTTATGCTAATTGGCGTAGGCAAGACATGACATTTGTAGTCGGTGATTGATTGCACAACAAAAACACACCAACAATTATGCCATCTTATGCTATTTCCTAGCATTGCTTTTGCATATTAGGTAGCCATAGTGCATTTGTAAAAATAAATGCATGCATGCATTTACTTGAGAGGGGAGGAAAGTGAATAAATTGGCCTTGTAATTAACGTATTCCTCAAGTGCTGCCTCGCAAATTCACCATCTTCATATTTTATTTGGCTTTGAATTTCTTCTTCTCCGCACGGCTACAGGGCATGGCTGCTTCTTCTTCGCGCCACTCTCTGCCACAGCATGCTCTACCAACCACATGCTTAGTCATGCACAGCCCAGGGCATGGCTGAGCTTGCCTCCATCTTCCTTAAAAAGGCCTAGCCATCTTCCTTGCGGAGAGGAGCCTGGTCCATACAACAACACACAGCAGCCCCTTCCTCCAGGCTGTCTCCTCCCCTCTCCCCTCCATATGCAGCACCTCTTCCACTGAAGAGATACGCTGCGGGCAGTAGCAGCTCACAGTGGTCCATGACCACCACTGTGAGTCCCACCATCGCCTAGCTCATCAAAGAGCCGATGGGCATGGTGGTTCACTTCTCTGTTTCACCCGCTCAAAGCTCTTCACGCCATTGCCGCAGACTTGAACTCTGAAGATCAACAACAGTAGCAGCACAGCACCAGCAGCTCCACGCAGTGTGCAAGCCCCTACGCGCACGCCAGCAGCCGGCGCCATCTCCTTCCGCGTGTGCAGGCTTTCTCCACAGCACTCGCGCACGCAGAATCGGCTACAGCCTGTCGTCCGAGCAGTGCGCACACTGTAGCTACTGTTCACGCATTTCTGCGGAAGACTGTTGCTACAGTGTGCTGACCAAAAAGTTTCTCACTTATCCGGTCACCACGTGCTCTCTCTCCGCACTGCAACCGTCCATCCCGTCCGTGCGTCTGCTCCTGCGTATGCCAGTGCCTGCACCCATCTGCGCTTACGCCCGCATCCACGTCTGCGTCCGCGTCACTCCAGCCCGCAGCGTGCTGCGTTGCGATCTCCTTCACGCCTGCAGCATCCAGTGCACGCATGCATCCTTGCGCGCCTGCACATCCGTGCGCCTGCTTGCACCCGCGCCATCAGACGTCAGCTGTGTGCACCGGACGACTTAACTATCTAGCCCTCTCTCCCGCTCACTCTCCAGCAGCCACTCTATCACTCATACACACACACACTCTCTCATACACACACAAACTCACTTGTACACGCCTATATACATACTTATATATAGATATATATATACATATATATATTTATATATATATATATATATTAGTACCTATGCAATTATATATAAGTATATATACATACATACATACATACATATATATATATACGTATATATATATATTTATACACATAAATATACAGATATACATACATATATACATATATATATATAGATATAAATACATATATATATATCTATCTACATATATCTATATACATAGATACTTATACTAATATATCTATATGCATATATACATATATATATATATATCTATATACATATATTACTATATATATATATTACTATATATATATATATCTATATCTATATAATTATATATACATACATATATATCTAATTCTAAATATATATATATATATACATACATCTATCTATATATATATATTTACATATCTATATATATATATAACTACGTATACACCTATATAATTATAACCCTATCTATATATATACATATAAATATATACTTACCTTCATATCAACTACCACACGTTATATTGCGGGATTATCTGCACTAGTTGCTGATATTCCCCAATACCCACGTAAAGAAAGCATCTCCGCACAAAACTTCCACTCATCCATCCAACACTCCATGCGGCACTTCGTCCTGTTGATTTTGTCTTCCTAGACGACGATCAACTCAACACGGTGCTGCATGCCATTTCCACCTCTACCCCCACCCCTATATATATATATAATATATATATATATCTATATATATATACTATATTTATCTTATTTCTATTTCTCTTTCTTGCTATTAAAAAGATAAAAGAAATAGTAAAAGAGAAAAGATAATCCTTGTCTTGCAGGAACTCGGTCTTACGAATAACAAGACCAGCTTTGGAACCCTAATTTGGCTCTAAGCCAAGGATCTCATTTTGAGGGTGTACCTCAAGGACAAAAGTATCAGAAAAAAAAATCTTAAATAGAGAAACACCAAAAACATAATAAACGAACAGAAGAGATTCGTTGTAGGAAAGGCATAGAAACTTATTCACCTCTAATCCCGCCTCCTTGAGCTCGACCCTGGGCCTAAAAGTGACCAAGATAAAATCTAGGCCAGGTTAAAAAAAAAATTTGTAAAAAGATGGTTAGGCTCAATTTAGGTTAACCACTATACTCATTTCAACGATTAAATCACTAGATTAACACAACCTATCCGGGTCTACACCAGTGATCATGCATTATTGAAGATTTCTCCTATTAAAGGAGTCTTACGATTTGGAAAGAAATGGAAATTGAGTCCTAGATATATGGGACCCTTAAGGTGTTGGAGAGAATTAGCAAGGTTGCTTATCGACTTCACTCACAACTCAATGGGCCAAATTGCATATTGTATTCCATGTCTCCATGCTAAAGAAATACAATCCAGATCCTTCCCACATTGTTGGGCATGAGGTGTTAGATATTCAACCAAACTTGACTTGTGAGGAAAAGATAATAAAAATCATTGATCAAAAGGCACATCAGCTTAGACATTGTGTGGTTCTAATGGTCAAGGTGTTGCGGCAACAACACAGCCGAGAAGAAGCTATTTGGGAGTTGGAGGAAGAAATGCGCAAGAAATATCATGAACTCTTTAGTAAGCTCACTTTACAAAATTTTAAGGATGAAATTTTCTTTTAGAGGGATATGATGTTACAGTTATCAATTTCCTAAAATGAAACTAAAAATGGAATTAGCCATTTTAGGGAGGTCACACTCACCCTTCCAATCATGCACCTATCATTAGTGTAATTATTTATAAATTAGCTATTAAAACCTCTCCCAACATTAGGTATATTTTATTAAAACCTCTCAAACGCTTATGTATATTTTATTCCTCCATGTTTCCAGCAAGAATTTCAGAGAGAGGACTAATAGAGGTCTTACTCCCTATGCTCGTAGAAGGTGTGGAGGTGATATCAGAGGAGAATCGTAATGCTTGACCATGTAGGGGAAACAATTTTGGCATCTACGTGGATCGATTATAAATCTACGTACCTGAGGTATGTGATCAACTACTCTCTTAAACCAACAACGATGATAAAGGGACTTGTGATGAATTATTGAGAATCATGATGAGGAATTGTTGTATGGGAAGGAACCCATTTGTTATTTCACGATTTAATGTAGCAACCATGGAATTATATTAGGTGGGATCAATTTCATGAATGATTAAGAGAGGAGAGATGGACCTCCAAGGTTTTCTATGAAAACCGTGGAAGGGAATTAAAATTCTTCCTTGTGCTTCACATTTGGATATGGTTATAGAATTAGTTATATCCATGCCTTTTGAATTCTAATTGTTGTTTCAATTCCAAAATATCTATTAAGCTATGTGTATATATATGAAAGATACTCGATTGATTTTAAAGTAGTTCGAAGGGTAAAATTGACTAATTAGATATGATGTAGAATAGATGATTAAAATGAACTTTTCCTAGATGGTGGTGCTCGTCACCTAATGTTTAATGTACAATACCTACGAAAACAAGTCAAAATCAGACATAATGAATACATGATGAATATAATAGATAGATATAATATATATGTTATTGTGATCAAGTCTAGAAGGTAAATGAAATAAATCTAAGGGTGTTGAGGGTTTGATTCAAATTCACTATAGAGGATAATATTCACCCTATAATTCTATGGTGTTGGAAGTATTAATGGATTTGTAAATTAAAAAGGTAAAAAGGTGATCAATCGGCCAGGTGTTATCATTCTTCTTTTTCATGTTGTATATGTTATCATGGATATAGTTTATATACTTAGTTTCCTTAGTGGTACATAAATGTTCTTGTGTTGATACGGTTGTTAATATGTATACCACATAGAATTATACACTATTATAAATGCACACACAGTATTAGGGAAAAGAAGGAAATAGTGTCGTTGGATGGGTATTAATAATAAAAAGAGAAAGGAAATTTTGAAAATTTGTCATGAGTTGGTAGAAGCACTAGTATAGATTGAAATGAAATCTATAAACAAAATCAAAGATCATGAAAGGAGAAATGACACTAGTATGTATAAATTTGGCACCAACTCACATGTTAGACTCAAAAGTGATCACATGACCTAAAGGGCAATGCCTACCAAAGGCATATGGATCCATGAACCTAGAGGCAAAAGATAAATCCTCTACAGATGTAGCTACTGCGTCATTTCAAGTTAAAGTCATCAACTGCAAGTGCTAGCAGTACAATCAAACTTGAGTACCCTAAAAGATTTAAGGTAATTGATGTATACACATCCATTTAGGTTAAAATGCTTATTAATGCTTGTCACTAGGCTTAGATATGCATTCCATATTATAAATATTGCATAGCATGCATCATTTGCATTTCGAATAGTTTGTATATGTTTAGGTTAATTCGTGTCCTTTTGTGGCTAGGAGAGGAGATTTATATCGTGGCCTCGAATTAACGATCCAACCGTACAAATCTGATCAGGATGACGAACAAAGCTCAATGCCCCTAAAATCGTCTTGATCGGAGTCTTGTAGCACACTGTGCAGTCCGAGGAAGATCAACAGCCAAGGGGCTAGGTGACGCAATTCGGAGCATCAAACGATAAATCCAACTGCACTGATGGATTTTGATTGACAATCATAGCCTAATGGTGCAAAAATCAATCCAATATGACATCTGTGGAGTCATCTAAAAAGAAAAGAAGATGGATTGCCAGAATGGTGCCATGTGGTGCCATCCTAGCCGCCTATCTCCACCCTTAGCAACCGCCCCTCCTCAAAGGTGTTTCCATCAAGAGATCAGGATCGTTAGATCAATATCCAATGGCCTTAATCTCGCCACGTCGCCATCCTTAACCCTCTCATCAGAGCAGCTTTAATCTCAGTGGTTGGATTTCCATCCAACGACTAAGATCAACTCCTCGCCACGCCCACAAAAGCATCCACTTGACACAAAAGCACCTACAATGCATTGGTCGCAAGTGTATTCACAACCCACGAATGTGAGTTCAAGCCCCCTCATGGGATTTCAATTAGCCACTGCAAGCACGACTCAATTAGAGCCTCGTGATCTTCATCGAATGGTGTAGACTCCTCTACATGTCACGATTAGATCAAAGTAGCCGGTACGCACGATGGCACGTTGAATCCCACATGACATCCAATGCGATCAAAAGGCGTGATCTCCGCACATCCTCAGTCTTCCGATCTTGATCGAGCGGCTCTCCTTCGACCACACATGCATAGCTGTGGGCGTGTGACTACCATCATGCACGAGCGTGAGCTAGGGCTATAGCAATGCTTGCAGTGTTTCTTCAGCGATGTTTATGGACGTCACTAAATGTCCCATTCACGAAATGCCTCCTCTCCTCTATTATAAAAGGACTCCTACTCCTCCGATTCTTCATTTTTTCATTCCTCTCCCTCACTACCCTCAAGGCTCTAGAGAGAGCACGTCCAAAGCTCGAGATGCTCCTCTAGAGTAGAAATTAAACATTTTTTCCTGCCTCTCAACCCCATTCAAGGAGCATCCTATGGATGTTCTCTCACCACCTTCGGGAAGAAGATCCTCCCCGCGACGCTGTCCTGCCCCGACCTCCTTCCTTTGCTGCCGTTCTCCTTCCTCTAACTTCCCACTGCCTCCATCCAAGTGACTTCAGAGTGAGTCATTGATAAACACCAGTTTATCATCATTCTTATACATTAAAACAAACCTAGCTCTTAGGATTTTACTCCACAAATGGGTTTTTGGGCTACATTTAGGCAATAATTAGGTTAGGCATGCATTTCATTTGTTATTATTTCTTTAATGTGTTTTTGTGAGTGTTAGGGATAAACAAATTGCTAGATCCCTAGTACCCTAGCACTCAGGAAGGCAACTGGTGAAGGAGAAGCTCTTACCAGCTGGAACTCAGCTTGATCCAACTCACCATAGCTGGAATTCAGCTAACTTGGACTAAGGTAGCTCATCTTAACTCCATTCAGCTCATCTCAGCTGAATGGTATCTCAAGAGAGCTCATCTTAGCTCACCCTAGCTCAAGTCAGCTCACATCCAGCCCAACTTAGCTAAGTTTAGCTCACCTCAGCTCCTACTAGTCCACAGGGAGCTCTAACTAGCTCAGCTGAGCTGACTGGAGTTTACCCCAACTCAGGTCCAGCTACATCCAACTCCACTCAACTCCAGCCAACTGAAGATGAATTCATTCCAACTTAGGAATCTCAAGTCCAACTCCCGAGGACTCAGCTTAGCTCAAGCTAATTGAGCTAAGCTACCTTAGCTGTCTCAACCAGCTTAATCCTCCCCGGGAGCACCAGACCCAGCTCACCTCAGCTCCATTGAACAGAAGCCAGCTCACTTTAGCCTAGATTAGCAGCTAGCAAAGAACTAGCAAGCTAAGCCAGCTAGAGTAGCCCCATGTTGACCTCTTCTATAGCTGCTAGCTCCAATTCAGCTCCAAACTGTTCATATCCAGCTACTCTCCTCACACCCTAAGCTCCACATGCATACTCCTCTACTCCATGGCTAGCTAAGCTAGCTTAGCTTAGCTTAGCCTAGCCAGCATCCACCTCCCTACCACCAAAAACATAACCCTAACTCCACCTACATAACCTTCCACTCCAAGTCCACCTAAGCCTACTTAAGTTAGCTCCACCCTACTCATTTTGGCTCCACCACTTCACCACCTTTCACCCCTCAACTAACCACCAAAAGACACCAAAAGTTGGTGCCAAAACTAACCCTAACCACCTTCCTTTTGGCGCCAACTTCAACCCCCATATCCACCCAACACATAACCCCTCCAAGCCACATCCACCTCAACCCCCTTCTAGAAGCCTAGAAGTTGGCGCCAACCCATGGTACCTCTCCAAGGTTGGCGCCACTTTTAGGTATCCCTTGGCCACCCATAACTACCCCCCTTGCATCCCTTAGGTGGCGCCAACTTTCCTTAGCCCTAGGATCACCACACCACCCCATCTTCCCATCTTAGCCATTCATCTCAAGAGTGACCTCAACCCTCTCATCCTTCCCTATAAAAAGACCAACACCTCCCACCTTACAACCCATCCTTGGCTAGAAAAGTACCTCTCATATTCTACCTAAAGCGCAGGCCCAAGAGAGAAGAAGAAGAAGAAGATTAAGGGGATATTTTGTCCCCTTGGTGCCTTCCCCTCTTCCCTTCTCTTGTGCCCACGCCAGCCAAAGGAGAAGGTAGGCAAGGAAGACCTTTGGAGGAGGTCTTGAAGGTGGTCCATGCCACCTTGGAGGAGAGCTTGAGGGTGGTTGACAGCCGGCCTTGTAGGAAAGAATTGAGGTGGAGAGCATCCACCTTGGAGGAGCATTCAAGGAAGGAGAAGAAGGAGACCTTCTTTCCAAGCCAAGGAGCACCTAGGCTTGGTGAAGGAGGACTCCCTTCTTCACAAGATTTTGCAAGAGGATTTGTTTTTCTTTTTATTGCTTTTATATTTTCCATTTTTAGTAGAAGAATTCCTCTACATGTTTTTGTAAACAAAGAACATAAATTCTACTAAATCAATTTACCTTCTTTTCAATTTCTATTGCAATTGCTTTGTCATTGTTCTAACACTTTTTCACTTCCACTTCCTAATTACTCTAGGCCTCCACTTGCCTAGAGTGACCTTAGGGAGGGTTCATATTTGTCTCTTAGGTTTTAGCTTAGTGATTATAGGTGTTAGTTACTTTTGCATCAACAATTCGCATTTTACACTTATTATTTCAAAACATAAAAATTATATATTTAAAATACCAAAAAGAAAGATTGAGTTTCCCTTAAAAGCAAGAGATTTGAATTGAAAACTTGCCTCCTTGGATGACCCTAGATACCCCTCTATCTAGGTCTTATAAATTTTAAAAGCGAATCTATTTTTGTGCATTGCAACGACTTAAAACCCTAACTTAATAAATCGCACAAAAACATGATCACTTTTTGTCGCTGCTACTGGGTTGGGAAGGTAAATTCCCAATAGGTCGATGATCAGGAGTAACCTTAACTTGGTGTTACGAGTTGGTAATCATACGGGTTACTTCTGTCATTTGATTCTACATACCTTGCAGATTTTTCATGACCTAAGCATTAATATCTTCCTGGGATGGTCCAGGTTGATATACAGGTGGCCCATAATTCCCAAAATGATTTTGTTTGGGAAAAGGAATCAGGTTCAAGTATCTCTAGGAGTGATTTGGGTTAGTCCTCCAGTTTTGGTTGAAAGTGTTGGAGGGGTTTCTAAATTGCTCCTAGAGAGCATAAATATTTTCCGTGGTGGGATCAATAATATTTTAATCAAAATTTCTGGTCAATTCCTATGGGAAATCAGTTAAAAACTACTAACCGGCAGGTGTGGCATCAATGTTGTGCAGATTTTCTCTTCGAAGAAGTTGTGCAGTGTTAGTGTGTGGAGAGTTAAAGTGTGGAGCTTGTTTATTTGTGAGCTTTTCTTCCATTTTATTTTGGTGAAATTGGATCTAGTACAGTTGTTGAGCTAACATATATAGATCATCCTGAGTGACTGGAACAGAGGTGGATTTGGAGTCAATTTCATGAACTCCATGACTGGGGTTTTGTGTTCTACAAAAAGTGTCCATTAAAGTCATATTAAATGAGTTTTCACTCATTTATTCAAAGAGGAGATGGGCACTTTTGGCATCTTTATTAAGGAAATTGCCCCCACATGAGGCATCCACAAATCACTTCAATTGATCTTCTAATCCATGATAGAAGATCTGCACTAACTGTCATTATGGAATTTCATGGTGGGGAGAACTTCTTAAAAGTTCTTAAAATCTTCCCTAGGCTTCATGGAGGGGTTCACCAATTTTTTGTTGAAAGGTCATTATGGATCTTCTTAAAGCATTAGTTCGACCGATCAGAAAATTTTTTTTCAGAAAAGCACTCTTTAATTAAGGCCGGGTGGTAATCGGGCACCCAACCATTCTAAACCAATGGGAAGCTTTGTTTTTAAGAGAGAGAGGAAAAAGTCTCATTAACCACATGTCTTCCCACACATTGCGGGAACGAGTGGTTTGAGCAAAGACAATTAATTTCTTGAGATGATAAAAAGGGTCCTCTCTTGGAAGACCATGAAAATGCTTTATAAGATTTAGAATGGCCGGTTTGATCTCGAAATGCCCTAGTGGTATGACCACCCCGGGTCTTTCCTCGTAATTGGAAGGATCATAGAAATCCTTAAGAGGAATGACAGGTTGTTGGCGGGGTGGTGGGTTTTGCCCTTGGTTAGGTAGGTTCGTTACAGTCCTAGCCAAATCTTCTTGATTTTGTTGCAGCCAAACCAAATGGTCGACCACCAAGGCAAAGGGGTTTGGATTTTGAGTTAGAATTGGAGGGCCACCTAGCCCTACAAGAATTTCCAGTTGCTCCAGATAAGGGAGGTGAGGGAGGGGGAAGTCAGCTTGTGGGTCAGCTGATGGGTTAGAAGTGGAAGCAGAATTATTTTGTCGACTTCTTGGGTTTTCCATTTTCTTAGAAGAGGAGGGAAAAGAAAACAACAATTTTCTGGTGTAGGGGGAAAAATTAGATGGTCCCTGATGGTCCCTCAAGATGTGGTTTTTGCGACCTTCGCCCATGCATGCACTATTTTGGAAGAATTGGAGGGGAGAAGAGAAAGAGATGAGAGAAAGTGTGCAATTCAAACAACAAATTCTAGACCTAACTTAAGTGTGACTCCATAAAATGCAAACCTAAGACTTGGTCTACGTAGGAAATAAGTAATCAACAGTGAATACCCATTCTGTGAACAAATCTAGCCAAGTTGCTTAAGGGGAGGTTTGGGCCCAAACGTTTCCCAGGAAAAACCCCAGGTGCTTGTACAAACCCACGCCTGGTCATTTGACATGGCCCCTCAGCCTGAACACCAGATATAGATGGCAGAATTGGTATTAACTATAGAAAACTTAAGACCTATATAGCAAGCCTAAGTTGATGAAAACCTTAAGGGTCAAATTGCTACCAATTTTAATTTGGTCTAGGATACTAGTGTGCACACGAAATGTGGAGGGCGTTAATTGGGTTGTTGCCCTGTTATTTCAATTTTTAGTGTGTGTGTAGGAATTGGAAAGTGGTTCCAATTAGAAACAAATTGTCACACAATTTTTGTATTCTTGTCTTTTAGGATTCAATTTAATTGAATGTGTTTTAGGGTTTCTCTTTTTAAATAGTCAAATATGTTTGAAACTTCCACAATCAAAAGAAAACAAGTTGTATTGGTGATGATATATTTCCTTTATGTTGTGGGACTAAAACGCAAGGAAGAAACCCTAATTGAATTTGAACCCTAATATAGGAAATTACTACCAATGAAATATTTTTAGGCTTTCTGAATAAGTAGTGGTTCAAACAATGCAACCAACACTACTACCTTCTGTAAAATCAAACAATAATTCTAGAAAAAAAATTTTTAAGATTTTACAAATTTGTTTGCTATTTTTTTTGAATTTTTATTTGTGCTTGTGTCAAAGTCCAGAAATGGTAACCGTGGGTATTCTGGACTTTTTGAACCACCACTAGCCTCAGAAAATTTTGGTGATTTTATGTGAGATGTAGAATTTCACAAGCATTACAGAAAGCTAAATTTCATAAAAATTCGATGAGTATAAAAATTCTTAAAATTTGAAAATAGTAGAAAAATAGGAAGCTCAGAGGGTATGACCCCTCGGTAGTTCATGAATTTTTTGAACTTAATTACAAAGCCAACTGATCTTAAATTTGGAACAAACGTTCCTAACTTGATTTGGAATCACTATGTGAAATTTCAAGATTTTAGGAGGCTTGTGGTGTTGGGAACTGATTTTTGAATTCTAGATAGAAATCTGGACCTGAAAAAGAGAACACCAACACTTTGATTGGAGTGGTGTTTAATGAAGCATACAAGCAAACAATGAATTTTAATGGGCACCACTCCACTTAATTAAGATGTTTCGGATCCTGAAAGCCAAGTTTAATATTTTTTTCGTAGTTTTAATTAACTATGTGAGCAGAAAAGAGAACCAACCTGAATTTTGCGAGAAGAAAAGGAACTTTGAGCTCTCACTTCCAAATTCCTGCTTTCTTCCTACAATACCTACACACACAAGAGAAAAGAATGACAGTGGGATGAGATCCACTTCAAGCAAGATAAAAATGATTAATGCAAAGCCTTGCCTCCGTGACAACGGTGCCAAAAAGTGATCACATTTTTGCACGGTTTGTTAAATTATGGTTTTAAGTCGTTGCAACACACAAAAATGGATTCGCTTTTAAATTTTAAAAGACCAAGATAGTGGGGTATCTAGGGTTATCAAAGGAGGCAAGTTTGCAATTCAAATCTCTTGCGTTTAAGGAAAACTCAATGTTTCCTTTTGGTATTTTAAATAGATAATTTTTATGTTGTGAAATAATAAGGGCAAAATCTGAATTGTTGATGGAAAAGTAACTAACACCTATAATCACTAAGCTAAAACCTAAGAGACAAATATGACCCCTCCCTATGCTCACTCTAGGCAAGTGGAGGCCTAGAGTAATTAGGAAGTGGAAGTGAAAAAGTGTTAGCACAAAGACAAAGCAATTGCAATAGAAATTGAAAAGAAAGCAAATTGATTTAGTAGAATTTGTGTTCTTTTTTTACAAAAACATGTAGAGGAATGCTTCTACTAAAAATGAAAAATATAAAAGCAATAAAAAGAAACACAAATCGTCTTGCAAAATCTTGTGAAGAAGGGAGTCCTCTTGCTCCAAGCCTAGCTTCTCCTCGGCTTGAAAAGATGGTCTCCTTCTTCTCCTTCCTTGAATGCTCCTCCAAGGTGGATGCTCTACACCTCAATTCTTTCCTCCAAGGGTGGGCGTCAACCACCCTCAAGCTCTCCTCCAAGGTGGCATGGACCACCTTCAAGACCTCCTCCAAAGGTCTTCCCTACCTGGCTTCTCCTTTGGCTGGCATGCGCACAATAGAGAAGGGAAGAGGGGAAGGCATCAAGGGGACAGAATATCCCCTTAATCTTCTTCTTCTTCTTCTCTCTTGGGCATGAGCTTTAGGTAGAATATGAGAGGTATTTTGCTAGCCAAGGATGGGTTGTAAGGTGGGGGGTGTTGGTCTTTTTATAGGGTAGGATGAGAGGGTTGAGGTGACTCTTGAGTTGAATGGCTAAGATGGGAAGATGGGGGTGGTGAGGTGATCCTAGCGCTAAGGAGAGTTGGCACCACCTAAGGGATGCAAGGGGGGTAGTTATGGGTGGCAAAGGGACACCTAAAAGTGGCGCCAACCCTGGAGAGATGCCATGTGTTGGCGCCAACTTCTAGGCTTCTAGAAGAGGGTTGAGGTGGATGGTGGATGTGGCTTGGAGGGGTTATGTGTAGGGTGGATATGGGGGTTGAAGTTGGCACCAAAAGGGAGGTGGTTAGGGTTAGTTTTGGTGCCAACTTTTGGTGCCTTTTGGTGGTTAGTTGAGGGGTGAAAGGTGGTTAAGTGGTGGCGCCAAAATGGGTAGGGTGAATCTTGCTTAAGTAGGCTTAGGTGGACTTGGAGTGGAAGGTTATGTAGGTAGAGTTAGGGTTAGGTTTTTGGTGCCAGGAAGGTGGATGTTAGCTAGGCTAAGCTAAGCTAAACTAGCTTAGCTAGCTATGGAGTAGAGGAGTATGCATGTGGAGCTTAGGGTTTGAGGATAGGAGCTAGATATGAAGAGTCTGGAGCTGAATTAGTGCTAGCAGCTACTGAAGAGGTCAACATGGGGCTACTCTAGCTGGCTTAGCTTGCTAGTTCTTTGCTAGCTGCTAAGTCAGGCTAAAGTGAGCTGGCTTCTGTTGAATGGAGCTGAGGTGAGCTGGGTCTGGTGCTCCAGGGGAGGATTGAGTTGGTTAAGATAGCTAAGGTAACTTAGCTCAATTAACTTGAGCTAGGCTGAGTCCCCGGGAGTTGGACTTGAGCTTCCTGAGCTAGAATGAATTTATCTTCAATGGATGACAGCTCCTGGGTTAGTCCAACACAAGTTGTGCCCAAAAAGGTTGGACTAACAATTGTCACCAATGACAATGGGGAGAATATAGCCACTCGAACCGCCTCTTCTTGGCACGTGTGTATAGATTACAGAAAATTAAACACCACCACTAAGAAGGACCATTTTCCGCTCCCCTTTATTGATCAAATCTTGGAGCGATTAGCCAGACGAGATTTTTACTATTTTCTAGATGGTTATTCTGGCTATAATCAGGTAGTGGTTCATCCTGAGGACCAGGAAAAAACAACTTTCACCTGCCCCTTCGGAGCCTTTGCTTTCTGAAGGATGCCCTTAGCTCTTTGCAATGCACCTGCAACTTTTCAATGGTCTATGCTTGCAATATTTTTAGACCTGGTAGGTGAATGCTTAGAAGTCTTTATGGATGACTTCTATATTTTCGGAGATTCCTTTGACCATTGTCTCAAGAACCTTGAAAGAACTCTCCAAAAATGCATAGAAGTCAATCTGGTCCTCAGTTGGGAAAAAAAGTCATTTCATGGTGTAGGAAGGTATTGTCTTGGGTCAGGTTATTTCAAAACAAGGAATCGTGGTAGATAAAGCAAAAATAGATGCTATATCTAAGCTCCCACCACCCACTACTGTCAAATAGATCAGATCCTTTTTGGGTCATGTGGGTTTCTACCGTAGATTCATACAAAATTTTTCCCAAATCTCTAAGCCCTTAAGTCAACTTCTTACTAAAGACCAATGGTGCGTTTCTTACTCAACTCAATTAATTAAGTTAATTTTACTTAATTAAGAGTAGAGAAAAGTCACTTTGGTTAACTCGAAGTTGTGTCGATTAGTATTATAGGGTCGAATTAATCTAACATTTTAGAAATTTTTACTGGTTGAGTCCAGGTCATTTGCTGGGAGGTATAATTCATTCTAAATTCACTAGTTATCTTTTATTTTTTCCATATAAGTATAGGAGGTATATTTAAGTTAATTATGAAAGCATGAATTTTGCTAAATGTTTAAAACTTTAAGGAATATACAACATCCCATATGAAGTTTCAACATTAAAAGCATATGAATTCTCTAGTAATTTCAAAAGATTTAAGGCAAAGAAAAGTTGATTTAGTCATAACATGCCTTATTACAATTAAAATAAATTCTTACAAAAGGAAATTAAACTTCTTTTCTTCAGCCTCTCTCTCTCTTTCTTTTCTCTTTCTTTTTCTTCTTCATTTCCTTTTATTCTTTTCTTTATTGCTCTCTTATTCTCTCAAATTTCTTTTCTTTCCTCTCTTCATTGCTCCTACTTCTGCCTTCCTCTTCCCTTAGTCTTTTTCTTCTTAGTTTCTTCTTCTTTTGCTCCTTGGTGCCTGTTCTTCCCCTTTCTTTCCTTTAACCTTAGTATTCAGCTTTCTTTCTTCAATACTTAGTCTTCTGAGCCTCTCCTTATCTTTGAACCTTTTGTTGAACCAGGTTAATTTGCTCTTTAACCAAAATTTTCTCTTTTATTTGTGGTGAGGTCCTTTCAAGGATACACAACACCCTAAGATCAGGGTGGGACTAGACCCTACTCAGTCCTCACCTGGTTTCATTAGGGTTCAATTTTGGTTTATTTCCTGAGCCAAACCAACCCTCTCTCGAGCCGAACCGGCTTATGCCTCCTAGGGCTCACCCTCCCAGGGCCAACATTGCACATGCCCACTTAGGTGCACACCCACAGGCACACACATGCCCGCACACACACACGCATAAGCTTAGAATGGTCAGGTTTATTTTGCACCGAGTGCATGATGATTGAATCGCTTACTGCACAAATTCCCTTTGTACTGCACACCCGACTTCGATTGACGATATCTCCCTACTCAGAGCTCTATTCCAAATGATTCAAAGCTTGCTGGAATGTTGTAAGGTAGATCTACAAGGTTGCAGGGTCAATTTTAAGTTAAGAGGATGTTTTCCTCTTCAATTTGAAAGGTGAAATTAGGGGATTCCTATAGGTTTAACATTGCCTGGAAATAGAGATTATGCTCACAGAGTCCATAGACTGGACTTAAGCTCTTAGCTAAGGCTTTGAATGGTTTCTACAGGTTATTCCATGGTTGCAAGTTAAGGTTTCAAGCTCCTAGAAGCTTCAGGAAATGTAAAGGAGGTTGAAGCTTCTCTGAAAGCTTCAGAGACTATAATTAGACATGAAAAAGTTGAAACAGATAGCTAAAGTCATTTTAAATCAATTTAAATAGATTCTAAGGGATGTAACAAGCTCATCTGGGTAGAGTTTACGTTCAAATTTCATCAAACAACTACTATCGTCAATTTGGTTTCAAAAATAACCCAAACTGAGTAGAAATCAAATCCTATCAAATAATCCATCAGAGCTCACTCAAATCTCTTTTAAATCATTCACAATCTTCCCAAAAATAATTTGAACTCCTTAGTTTGACTAATTGAATCCAAAATCAAAGAATCAAACTCAGGTTTGACTGTAGAACTTAGATTTTGTTCAACATTTTATTTATGTTAGTAAGTAAGGTAATTATTATATTTTCACCTTGCATTTAAATTTTTGAACATTTTAAGTTAATTTATTAGATTAAGTGAAATTACTTAAGTTATTACATACTTAGGTATATATTATGTTTAAGTTACTTAACTTATTGATTAAGGAAATGATTAATAAGATTTCGAGTCAAATTATTAATTAAATTATTAATAATGTTAATTGAATGGTAAAATATCATTTTTAACTTATTTTAAGGTCCTTTACTAAATATCCATTACTTTATAATTAACCCTTATATATTCATAACCTTAGCTAATTAACTAGGAAGACTAGTTAATTAGGGGTAATTAGAGATCATGATGAGTCTCTCATCAACCAACCATTCGATTTTAATGATAAATGCCTCAAGAGTTTTTTGAGGTTGAAGATGGAGGTTACTGAGGCACCAATTTTGCAGGGACCTGATTGGAATAGTACCTTTGAATTAATGATAGATGCCTTAGATTTTGCTGTAGGGGCCGTTTTAGGGGAAGGAATTAGCAAGAAGCCCATTGTGATCTATTATGCTAGCAAAACTCTTGATGATGCACAACAGAATTACACGATTACTAAAAAGGAACTTCTTGCCATTGTATTTGCCTTAGAAAAATTTCGATCTTATCTTTTGGGGTCATATGTCACTTTTTATACCGACCACTTAGCACTTAAATATTTGCTGACAAAAAATGATGCGAAACCCTGCCTTATCCGTTGATCCTGCTACTCCAGGAATTTGACTTGGAAATCAAGGATAAGGTGGGATCGCATAATGTAGTGCCCGACCAACTATCTCATCTTATGACGAATGACATAATGACCCCACCTGATCAATTCCCTGATGAAAGCATTTTAGTTGCTACTATTTAGCAACAGAACAAATCCCTGCTATTTGGCCAAAAACAAAATGGATAAGTTCTTAGCTAATATTAAATACTATTTTTAGGTGGAGCTCGGCCTTTTTCGCATTTGTGTCGATCAGGTCATTCGACGATGTGTCCCTGATTCTAAAATCCATGATATTCTGACACATTGTCATTCAATGTTCTTTGGCAAACATTTTTTGGCCAAGAAAACTGCAACTAAAATAATTAATGTGGGATTCTTTTGGCCTAGCTTGCACAAAGATGCTCATGATTTTGTTCGGTCCTGTGTGCGTGGCCAGAGCATTGGCAACATGACTCAAAAGGATATGATGCCCCTTAATCCTATTTTAGAGGTTGAAATTTTTTATGTTTGGGGCATCGACTTCATGGGACCGTTCATCAACTCTGGTGGGTATTTATATATACTAGTCGTAGTCGACTATGTTTCAAAGTGGATAGAAGCAATACCCACCCACACTAGTGATCACCGTGTGGTTGTCGAATTTCTTAAGAAAAATATTTTCTCAAGATTCAGCATTCCAAAATCCATTATCAGTGACGGAGGCTCACATTTCACTCATTCACAATTTCGTCACCTTCTTTCTAAATATGGAGTTAATCAAGAAATCTCCACACCTTATCACCCCCAAACAAATGGCCAGGTAGAAGTTTCTAACCAGGAAATTAAAAATATTTTACAAAAGACGGTTAGGCTCGACCGTAAAGATTGGTCAACCAAATTGGACGACGCTTTATGGGCTTACCGAACCGCTTTTAGAACCCCACTCGGCATGTCTCCCTTCCATTTGATTTTTGGGAAGGCATGCCATCTCCTAGTAGAGATAGAACATAGGGCTTTTTGGGCAATAAAATAATTAAACGTGGATTTATCTGAAGCCAGTATCCATAGAAAACTACAATTAACTGAATTGGAAGAATTACATAAATTTTTCCTAAGAAAATGCAAGGATTTATAAAGACCGAACAAAGAAATTTCATGATAAATACATTGTTTGGAAACACTTTGAACTTAATCAACGCGTTTGGCTTTTTGATGCTAGATTACGTCTTTTTCCTAGCAAATTAAAATTCAAATGGACCAGCCCCTTTATTGTCCAGAAAACTTATCCGCATGGCACTGTTGATCTTTTTGATCCTAAAACTAATATGACATTTCAAGTCAACGGCCAACGTTTAAAGCCCTATTTTGATCATACCCCAAATCTTCTGTCGGAATCGCTCGATTTCACTGAGCCAACCACCTTTGATCACTAATGCAAACTACGCCCGACTGAATGGTGTAAAAGATAGCACCAGATGGGAGGTAACCCATCATTTTTCCTACTTTCCTTTTTCCCTTCTTTTTCCAGGTTTTGACCATCCTAAACCCGACCACTCTTCATTAAGGTGATCCCTTATCCCTCCTAATGCATGAGGACATTACATATCTTAAGCATCAGGGGTGTTTTTAAAAAATTGATGATCGAGTTAGGATTTTTAAAACCTAAAAACATGCATTTTTCTTTAGTTATTTTATTTTCTTGCTTGCATACCCAAAAAAATAAAAATATTGAAAACTTTTTGAGGAAAAATTTTGAAATCGGAACTAAGGTTGAAAAACTCACTTTTGGTACAATGGGATTTAATCTTTAGCAAACTAGGGATGAGGATGCGGATCTGATCATTAGAATTTCAAGGTTTATTTTCAGACTAGATCAGATATCCTTCTCTAAAATTCCCCCTGAACTCATGATAGTTCAGGTGACTTGATCCTCTTTTGTAATATGGAAAGTATCTGGCTTAGTTTCTGATTCAAAAACTTGCATTTCTTGCAGAACTTGTGTCAAATTTCACACACAAGCCAACACTTAAAAACAAATAAAAATTAGAAAAACTCCCTTGTTTGGACTTAGTAAAAGTCTGAAGCAGATCATTTGTTTGAGTTCCCACCGCCGAGAACGAGGAAAATGCCTCCTTTGAGGACGCGATGTCAACATGTTACCGCCTCGACGTTGCTCCATATCTATATTTCATATCTTTAGACGGAGCATTTAAGCACATTTTGGCAGTTCAAGTGTCTTGGACAATGCTCTACCTATAGTGTCGGAGCAAGAGCTTGAGTTTACTTTGAGTGTCCTTTTACACCGCATTGTGTTTTAGGGTTGTGAGCTCCTGGGTGATGTCATGGACAGTGCTATCCCGAAGTACTGGTGCCAGAGCCCCCTCGAGGATTGTAATGGGAATGATGATGCCGACACATCTATTGTAAGACTAAGCTAAAAATAAGCATGGGGGAGAAAAAAAAAATTTTAAACCAAAAACATGCCCTTACAAATGTTGCCTTTTCACAAGCACGGACACAAGGTTTTACAGGATATTGCATGTTGCGAATCAGATTCAAGAGAGAAAAATCCTAAAAATAGAAATTTCAAGTCATCTGAATTAACAAGGGGTTAATTTGTGAATCTTTTGGAGGATATATTGATCCCATTTTGTCTAATTTTTGGATCCAAAAAATAAATCCAGATGTTTATCCTTAACAAATCCTCTGCCTCCTATGTTTAGATCAACCAAGGTCCCTTAATCTTTGTCTCCTTAAAAGTCGAAAAAATTAGATTTCTCAAAAATTCCATTTTCCAAAAAATTAAAGTTTTGCTAAGAGACTAGCAAAAGATAAGAATGGGGGTGTGATAAATGCCAGTTTATCATCATTCTTATGCATTAAAACAAACCTAGCTCTTAGGATTTCACTTTGTAAATGATTTTTTGAGCTGCATTTAGTCATTAATTAGGTTAGGCATGCATTGCATTTTTTATTATGTTTTTAATGCGCTTTTGTGGGTGTTAAGGATAAACAGATTGCTAAATCCCTAGTACCCTAGCACTTAGGAAGGCAACTGGTGAAGGAGAAGCTCTCACCATCTGGAACTCAGCTTGATCCAGCTCACCATAGCTAGAATTCAGCTCACTTGGACTAGGGTTAGCTCATCCTAACACCATTCAGCTCATCTTAGCTGAATGGCAGCTCAAGAGAGCTCATCTTTGCTTACCCTAGCTCAAGTCAGCTCACATCCAGCCCAACTTAGCTTAGTCTAGCTCATCTTAGCTTCCACTAGTCCACAGGGAGCTCTAGCTAGCTTAGCTGAGTTGACTGGAGTTCACCCCAGCTTAGGTCCAACTACATCGAGCTCCACTCAACTCTAGCCAGCTGAAGATGAATTCATTCCAGCTCAGGAAGCTCAAGTCCAGCTACCTTAGTTGTCTCAGCTCCATTCAACATTAACTAGCTCACTTTAGCCTAGCTTAGCAGCTAGCAAGGAACTAGCAAGCTAAGCTAGCTACAATAGCCCCATGATGACCTCTTTAGTAGCTGCCAGCTCCAATTCAGCTCCAGACTCTTCATATCCAACTCCTCTCCTCAAACCCTAACCTCCACATGCATACTCCTCTACTCCATAGCTAGCTAAGCTACCTTTGCTTAGCTTAGCCTAGCTAGCATTCACCTCCCTGGCACCAAAAACCTAACCCTAACTCCACCTACATAACCTTCCACTCCAAGTCCACCAAAGCCTTCTTAAGCTAGCTCCACCCTACTCATTTTGGCACCACCACTTCACCTTTCACCCGTCGACTAACCACCAAAAGACACCAAAAGTTGGCACCAAAACTAACCCTAACCACCTCCCTTTTGGCGCCAACTTCAACCCCCATATCCACCCTACACATAACCCCTCCAAGCCACATCCACCATCCACCTCAACCCCCTTCTAGAAGCCCAGAAGCTGGTCCCAACCCATGGCACCTATCCATGGTTGGCGCCACTTTTAGGTGTCCCTTGGCCACCCATAACTACCCCCTTGAATCCCTTAGGTAGCGCCAACTCTCCTTAGCCCTAGGATCACCTAACCACCCCCATCTTCCCTTCTTAGCCATTCATCTCAATAGTCACCTTAGCCCTCTCATCCTACCCCATAAAAAGACCAACACCCCCCACCTTACAACCCATCCTTGGCTAGAAAAATACCTCTCATATTCTACCTAAAGGTCACTCCCAAGAGAGAGGAAGAAGAAGAAGATTAAGGGGATATTCTATCCCCTTGTTGCCTTCCGCTCTTCCCTTCTCTCTTATGCCCATGCCAGCCAAAGGAGAAGCCAGGCAAGGAAGACCTTTGGAGGTCTTGAAGGTGGTCCACTCCACCTTGGAGGGGAGCTTGAGGGTGGTTGACGCCCACCCTTGGAGGAAAGAATTGAGGTGTAGAGCATCCACCTTGGAGGAGCATTCAAGGAAGGAGAAGGAGACCTTCTTTTCAAGCCAAGGAGCAGCTAGGCTTGGAGAAAGAGGACTCCCTTCTTCACCAGATTCTGCAAGAGGATTTGTGTTTCTTTTTATTGCTTTTATATTTTCCATTTTTTGTAGAAGCATTCCTCTGCATGTTTTTGTAAAAAAATAACACAAATTCTACAAAATCAATTTGCCTTCTTTTCAATTTCTATTGCAATTACTTTATCTTTGTTCTAACACTTTTTCACTTCCACTTCCTAATTACTCTAGGCCTCCACTTGCCTAGAGTGACCTTAGGGAGGGGTCATATTTGTCTCTTAGGTTTTAGCTTAGTGATTATAGGTGTTACTTACTTTTCCATCAACAATTCACATTTTTCCCTTATTATTTCAAAACATAAAAATTATATATTTAAAATACCAAAAAGAAAGATTGAGTTTCCCTTAAAAGTAAGAAATTTGAATTGCAAACTTGCCTCCTTAGACGACCCTAGATACCCCACTATCTAGGTATTATAAATTTTAAAAGCATTTCCATTTTTGTGTGTTGCATTGACTTAAAACCCTAATTTAATAAACTGTGCAAAAACACTATCAGTCATCCTCCAAGCGACCATCAAGGGGGACCCTTCTCATCTTTCTTTATCTTTTACCGCTTTTTAGTGTAGTTGTAATTTCTTCCATGATTATCTATAGTAAACCTTGGTTAGCTAAATATTGATATTCTCTCTCTCTCTCTTTTATTTTGCAAGTAGATTAGCTAGATATTATCGACCATTTTGGTGCTATTTCCAAGGAGGCAATGCTCTTTGGTTTTTCTCACATTTTTCCTCCTTGCTGAATGTTTATCTCACTTTTCTCTTTGATCTTACTGTTATTACAGGTACTCTTCCGAGGCGAGCTAGAGCGGTTAGATTGGAGAAAAGTGCTAATGAAGGTTCTATAAGGGTATCCCCACCACCACCACCCTAGATTTCATTTCTCCACACTAATAACTCAAATCGAAATAAACTTAGGTGATTACATAAACCCTGGGTTAGATCTTGAGTGTCACTCCACTCACCTCACCCACCCGCATAAATTAAAAAATAAAAAAAATTTATCAGATTGTGGGTTTTACTGAAAGTTACACACATTAAACACCCACAACTCTCGACCTAAGATGCATAATCACTTTGATTCTACCACTTAATCGGGATCTGACCTATGGACTCGGTACATTTCAACTCAATACACATAAGTCAGTAGAAATTTGAATAGGCTAAAACATTGTGTGCCTTAATTAAGTGGTGCATCAGGGCTAATAGATTGAGCTATTTGGGTCGCACCACTTAAGATAAAACTAATTCATCAAGTAGCTTGCCACTTAGGTTTCAATTTTTAGGAACTAACCAGTCACTCCACATTCTTTTTGAGCTTCAAAGGAATATATCATCACCAGTGCATGCAAAAACTTGGAGTGTTCTACTAAACTTCCTTGAATACACCTAATGATTAAACCCTAAAACCTACTAAACAAGGTAAGCCCTAAAAGACATGTCATAATAACCTTGTTTGGAAACCCTGGTTGTGCACCCACACATTTTAAAACTGTTCATTAAGGGCACAACCCTTCTAAAGGGCCCATCACATTCCAAGAGCATAATCATCCCAAGCCTTAATTAAAATTAAGTAGACATTGGCCCTAGGATTCATTGAGTTCGTTTCAGGGTGTTCTCTTAAATGTATTTCGAATTAGTGATGTCTGCTTGCTTCAAAGGTGCTAAGTTGGGGGGCTGATTGTCAAATGACTTAAGTAAGCAAGGATTTGGCATAATTAGCAGCCCTCGGAACACTCTCCCCTTTCTTCGCCAGCCCAACTTTACCACCTTCGGTAGTAAGGACAGCATCAAATTTGTTGTGTGGTCAAAGTTCATTTCCGAAGCATAGGTCCTTAAGCTACCCAATTTAAGGATAAGTTTGATTGATTGTACTGTAGGGCACCTTTCTTTTCTTTGTTATGTTTTCCCTCCTACTTCATCATGTATTCTTCCACATCATACGCACAATTCCAATCCTACCCTCCTACCACCACTTATCATCAAAATGATTATTATCCCGACCCAACTTATGACTATCCATCTCCTAGCTAGGATAACTTTAATTGGGGATATGATTCCAGACCTCAATGTCCAGGGTCTAACCTTGGACATCATGATCATGATTATTATCCTTCCCAAAGCTACACTGATTATAGATCTCCACCCTTCGATGATCAAACCAACCTGATCTACAATCAAGAAGGATATGATGATTATAACACCTACCCTCCCTAGGATATACTGAATACAAGTTAACACCATTCTTTAAACAACCTGAAACGACCTATTATTATTAGGGAGGAACCCAAGAACCTCAATATCTTGACTCCCCTAGATTGATCCCAAACCCACCCAACCCTGAACCGAACCATTCAGTTCTGGTAAACTAGAGCCACGATAGGGTGTTTGCTAACTTAAGGAACACTACACAATCTTTAGAAGCTCAGCCAACACCATGCACTGAAGCATTGGACCCTATGATCAAAATGATTGATGAACTTAATAGTTCTTTTTTGGATTGGCTCCAAGATGTTAAGGATAGGGCCCCAGGTGAGTTTTTACTTGGAAAATTATCAAGATTGAGGATGAAATTCATGGTTGCCTTAGTCTAATCTTGGGATGATTTATAGGACGAACACCCTTCATGAGAGCCAATGTTTGAACCTGCTCAGGCGCCTGTCAAGGGGGACACATTTTCTGAGACTAGGGATGACTAGGTTGGGTTAGAATAACCAATCAAGGGCAATGTGATTTTCTCACCCAAGATTCTTAAGCCAGGGAGTAAGGAAAACTGTCTCTATAGACCAAGGAATACATATAATTTTGAGACATATATAAATGAGGATCAAGGATTCTTTAATTCTGAGGGTGAGGAATCTTTTAGTGAAGTCTTACTTGAAGTTAAGGAAAATAATTTTAGTGAGACAAATGGGCTCAAGGGGCATGACGAACCATTTGATTGCTCAATAATTGAGAATTATGATCAAATTAGGGCTGACATGGAGCATTCTAATCCTATTATAATAGATGATCCAATCAGCAGCCCTAATCTTCAAACACACCTTGAAGATATGAATGATTTTGATTTGGAAATGATTGAATCCAAGTCAATTCTAATTCAGCCATAATTGTTTGACTTGGATATCTTTGAAGGGGTGTACAACAATCTAGAGGTCCTGGAAACATTGATCTTGGAGGATAGAAAGTTGGAAATGAAAATCCAGGAGGCTAATTCTAAGGGAAGTACAATTTTAGATCTAAGGATTCCTACTGACCTAAAACCACCAACCTACTTCTAGGACCCTTATAATATTTTTGACTTTGAGGATGTGCAACCTATGTACATTGCAATTCACTATCTTTCTAAGACAAACTCTAAGTGGACATCTGAACCTAATGTATTAGATCAACCTATAGTCTGACATTTTAGACTTGGGTTGCACACCACAAAATTGCAAGCCCGGCCCCACAAGCACAACAGCCTCTGGTTCTAGGTGATTTTCATCCAGAACCTTAGAACCAGTTGACCCTAGGGCATGGGTCTGCACCATAATCTGGTCTACCTCAGTGGACATCTTCTTCTGATGGGTTTGAGGATCAATCTTTTAATTCTGATTCTGACCTGTACTTGTCAACTCTTAACCATCTGTTTGTTTGTAAATTATGCCTAGCTAAAGGCAATAAACTTAGCACATGTGTATATTCCATGTTCTCTGCAGAGCTGACCGGATTTTCACAAAATTCAGGTGATATTCTATTTATTCTACCCTTTTCATGTCTTTATTTTTACAATAAGGACATTGCATCATTTAGGCATGGCAGGTGGAAACTTAATTCTGAAATTATTTTGTTAGCTCTGTGGAATTTCTCTTGCTTTCTTAAAAAAAATTAAAAAATCAAAAACCAATAGAAAAAAAAAAGAATTAGGAGAAGAGAACCTAGGCATTAGGAGTTGTTAACTTTAGGAAATGATACTTTAGGACCTAAACAAAATGATACTTTTGTTCTATCCATGTAGGAAGTGTGGGCACCTTACAGCATCATGCAGGAATGATATTAAATGCCTTGCTTGTAGAGGCATTGGACACAAGCAGACATCATGTAGGAACGTAAATCCCATGCAAAACCGTAGAACTCATGGTCGTGCCACTATTAGGGGTCCTTCGAAGACTTGGGTTTTCAAAAACCCTAGGGCTCTGCCCCCACCTCCTATCCCACCCAGCCTCAATGTTGAGGTCCCTTTAACATCGGATGTCTTGGCTACGTAAGAAATGCTGAGGGATGCACTTATTGGTGAGGTGATGTCTAGCATGGCTGATCTTGATTCCCTTCAGAGGATGGTGAGCAATCTATCTCTCTTCTTGTATGTGGAAGTTTATGTTGCTGAAGCCATCGAGGTTTTTGGTGTGTGCCTTGTCTATGAATGATGTGGAGGTACTTAAATTTCATTACTTGATTGTGAATGACTTGAATGTGCTTTAAAGAATTGTCTCTATGGCAACCTAAGTCCTGCAAATCGATGAAACTTGAGTTGTACAAACCAACCACAAGATTGCAGTCACCCAACATAGTCATAGAACATCAATAGCCAAGCATTCAGCCATACTATATTAAATGAAAATAAATAAACTACTAACAACATGATAAAATTCACAATAAAAACCAGAAAAGTAAAGAGTGCTCAAGTGCTCAACAAACACCAAAGGATAGAAAATAAAATCTAACAACAAAAAAGAACAAACTAAGAGCCACTGGCTTAGAAAGAACCGTCTCCTCATGTAGGGCCCAATTCTGTAATAGACTGACTGACAGTAACCACTGCACCCAACTACTCAACAACACTTGAGTAAGGAACTCGAGAAACACGTCAGTAAAAACTGAGTAAATTAGAACAACTACAACAAGTAGCAACAGTAACAAGAGTAAAAGAAAGAGGGCACTATATCAGCAGTTAATCCATTTACAAATTATTACTTACCCAACTCCGTTTATGCATTTAGGCTACGTTATTATAGTTCACAATCCGACAATCGATGTTTTGGGGCACGAGACGATCTCATGTAACTTTCTGCAATGCAAGATTGATATAAGCCACCCTCCTAGCCAGGAAGACAGCTTACACCCATCAACTCGCCACTCTTCGTCACCCTAGGGTCATTGAGGGAAGGGGTGGTGGCTACATCGTGTTACTTGAAAACGTACAAGTGCTATGTATGATGAACCATAGACAGCCAATGACCCACCTATCAACCAAGAAAGAAACCACTCCTAAACCTTGAGCCACGCATCCTGCTATCCCAATTGGCTTTTGAGCCTAACCAAAGGGTCTTAGGAAGGCTAGTAACTCCTTAAGTCAGCCCAGAACTGGTCCAACAGACTAAACCTACAGCCAAACTCAGCGAGTAGTAGGCTAAAACTAATTATCCATCCTCTAAATCCTAACAAAACTACCATATTGAATATTAGTTCAATTCTAGATAACCGTATTACCTATTTACATCAAATCAAACCATACTAAACAATTTCACATTACTACGTCCAATATTAATAGATAATCACATTATCCTCCAACTTTATCATTTTACAAATAATTTTCAATTTATGGCAGCGGTCCCATATTATTTAGAAATTAATGAACACAACAAAACTTGTTTCAAGAAAAATGGAGTTCATTTCATTCATGTGATAATAAAGGTACAAGGAGTACTTAAGTCTTATTTATTCACATGAATATGATTTGTTTACATTAAAGAACCCAAAATCAGAATATGACTTCTGAAAGGTCCCATACTTAGCAAAAGAAAGGGAACACATGCCAATGAATTTGCTACACGCAAAGAGCCTCACTAGACAGCCTAAGGTAGCCTAGAAATGAGACAGAATCAAGAGAAGAGTGAACTATTCCACCTAACATCCATAGAGGGTCACGATGACTCTGAACCATGCGCGTAGGACCTAGGGGCAGTCACCATGCCCGCCTCGCAATCCATGCACGCACTAGAGGCAAGACCTAATTCACACGAACCATAAATAGGGTTGGAAACACCTAGGGACGTTGCTAGTAATTCACTAAGGAAAAACTGGTCAAAAGCAAAAATAAACTACACCAATGTGTAGTACACGTTGATATAATTCCAACAATACCTTATTTGTCAAAATTTGAGGTCAGGAAGGCCTCAAACTAGTCAAAACAGTGCGAGGGGGTCCTAAATAAATCTGGTTCAAGTGAACTGGTCAACAGATTGCCTAAACTGTGTGTTTCCACATGTCACATTTTGGTTGGTTCAAGCGACCGCCCATGGATTGCCACCTATTCCCACTCATGCACCCACTGCCTCTAGATCAGCCACGTGACATCGATTAGGGCTGCCACTACTCTTACATGCGCTTTCCCCTTCACGCAAACTGCGCGTAGTACCTATTGTCGCTATGCCACATGCCGCCGATCAATGCTGCACTACCAGATCGAATGACCCACGTACGTAACCGTAGTGGCCTCCATGAAAATTACAGAGGGGAGCCAAAACTTTTTACTATCATGAAAAGGTCCCTGTAAATTTTGAACTAAGATTTCTAAATGAAATCTTAATTCTTTCCTCTCTCTTTCTCTTTAGTTTTGGAGTACCTAGAGATTAATAATGGCCCAATGACCCAAGAAGGACTTTTTTCTACCCAAATTAGGTTTAGGTTTAGGATTGGTTGATTGAATTACCTAAAATACCCTTTTGGTTAGGTCCACCTCAGATTTAGGTCCTCTTTGACTTATTTTGGTCATAACTTGAGCTATACACCTCGAATTCGCATGAAACAAGCATCGTTGAAAATTTTATGATGAGAGGAATCCAACGGTACCATACATGGAACCATTTTGATCAGGTTTGACTAGGGTTGATTTGAAATATGCACTTTTTGGCAATTTCAAGAGGTGTTTGTACTTGCACCGAACCACGACCGTGTTTGTGAGTTCAAAGTTACCCGAACCACTCTGAAATGACTCAGGACCTATATTTTGGGATGTTATAGAAATAATAACATTAAAGGGAGTTTCATTTCCAAAACTGCAGTGACTGTGTAGGTAGAGCGAAAAACCATGCTGAGTGTATAATAACCATAAACAGGAATAACAACCTTAAAGAAAAGCAACCCAGGGAGTCATGGACTTACTAGTGAAAAGCCCAGGATATTTCTCCTTCATTTTGACCTATAGTTTCCAAGTCACCTCCTCAAAATTCTGACTCATCAATAAGACTTTTACTAGAGTGATCTCCTTCTTCTACAACCTCTAAACGATATGGTCTAGTATCTGCATCGGTTGCTCCTGATAGGTCAGGTCATCCTCTGTCCCCATTCTCTTATAGCTAAGAACTTGTTCTGAATCTGACATGTACTTCCACAAACTGGAGATATAGAAGACGTCACGGATGCCAACTAGGTAAGGTGGTAGGGCTAGTCGACAGCAATTGGTCTGTGATGAGAGCCTCATCATGAGCCATAACTAGCTCATTTTGACCTAATAAAGAGAATAAAAGCTCCTACATAACCTAGAAGAGGGCTTAATTGAAGGAATAAGTATTCTGAGAAGAAAACATGAAATAAAGGTTAAAACTGCAATTTCACCATTGCAGTACATAAATGGGATTTCTCAGAGGCAAAACATAGGTCAAATGGTCTAACTGAGATAAAAAGTTCGTTGATTCAATCAGAAATGGGTTCATGTGCAATCCAGGAATTAAATGACATTTGGTAACCCTAAAACAGACCTGCTTAATTCAACAAGGTTTCGATAAGGATAAAAATCAAGTAAACACTATAAAATTCATGGAAAAATATCCCCTAGGGTTTGGAACGTTCAAATTGGCGTTTGGAACCTAGTTTGACCTAGATTAGGGTCCAAGCTCATCAATTGGCCTAATTTGGGTTTCTATGCAAATTCCCAATCAAACGTGGTCAAAACTAAAATCCAACATCACCATTGGATTCCTTATGTCAAAATTAAGTTTTTACCAAAATTTGGACCAAAGGAGAGGTCATCTTGACCTACTTTGCAATTTAGTACACACAATCACATTTTGGTCCCTATCTTTTGAAAACCATCACAACAACCCCCCTATCTTTCTCGCCAATCTTACAATCAAGTCCTTCCACCATTATTGGGGGCAGAATCCTTCTCCGGCAAGGATTAGAGAGGGAATACGCTCAGATCCCACAGAGCTCACCCAGAATTGGAAGGGAGATTCTCTGAAGAATCCCCTTCCATCTGATCCCGATCTTGATCTCTGATTTCTTTCCGATCTCTCATGTGAATGCATGAGAGATTTTGGTATCTAATCACCTTCCATCTCCGGTGATATGTCGGCGACAGAAGGCATGCCCTCCACGCCCTAGAAGCATGGCCAAGCACCTATAAATTAAATCCTAACTCTGGCCGCACCTCCTCAGCTTGACTTGGCTGGGATTCCACCTCAAATTCATCTCCTTCTTCTCCGGCCAAGGTGTCCAGTGAGCTCTGGCGAGCCCCCCTCCACTTCCTCTTCGCTCTGCCACAAAACCAGTGGCAGAGCCGTCTTCCTCATCCTCCTCCGCGTCGCGTAACACCGCCCGCGCTGCCCTAGCCCTGTCGTCGCCGCTGTCTTCCCCCACTGGGCATCTTCTTCTCCGGCGACAGCAGGTACTGCCGTCCGCCTCCTCGTCCCCTTCATCCCTTTAATTAGGTTAAAAATCTTCTTATCTATCCCCTCTTTCATTCCCCTCATTTTTTTTCATCAAAAACCCCTCGACCGCCACTGTTCACCATCACCTTCCTCATCTCCGGCCACCCTCTGGTGAGTCGCTCCCATCGCTCTGCAGCCGTACACGCCTTGCCGCCCATCACATAACCTCCGTCTCACCTCATTGAGTAATCTCCGCCCATCCACAGTCCCTGTACGCCTCCACAATAGTCCCCCGAATACACCCATCCATCTAGCCACAGGGCGACCTAGGCACACATGCCTAGGCCGCCCCGCAGCCTGCCACCTAGCTCTTCACCTTCACCGTGACACGGTGAAGGTTCCTCAGTGATCTGATTAGGCCACGAGGCCATTTTCGTGTCTAACAGATTCCATGCTCCGGCCGCCATTGACGGCAACTCGAGGAAGCTCCACGCTCGCTCCTGGCTTCAGGACTGCAAGGCTCCAGGTGCTGCGAATGTGGGCAGGCCTTGCGAAGCCAAGGGGTTCAGCGAGCAACGCAATGAAGGCCGCAGCTATGGAAATTGAATGATAGACTTCTGCGGGCGCGCACGAGAGAAGGCTGGGAGTTTTAGTCCCACATCGGTAACTTACAAAGAGCTGCCATGGTTTATATTATTTTTGTGATAGCTGTTCAGCTCCTCTAAACGTACCTGGGGTGAGGTCCCTCACCTATCTCACGCGCGCCTTGTCTGCGATTTCACAACGCGGATCTGGCATGACCCGACCCGACTCTGTCCTGAGCACACCTCGTGCATCACTCACGCCGTGGAGCCTGGTCATGGGTGCGAGATCCGACCCATTGATATGTAGCTCTAAGAGAGCATCTTGAGAGTGGTGTAGGGAGAGAGAGATGCGTAGGTGTGGGTAGAAGGTTAGGTTTTGTGCTTTGCTATGGTTGTGCAGGGAAGAAAGAAGGAAGGAGTGATGCCAACACTTTGCCGCTACTAGCAAGGGAAATGAAGAAGTAAGGAAGCCTTTGCAGAAGAAAAGGAAGAGGCGAAGCGAAAAGAGAGGAAGAACTGAAGAACAAGAAGAAGAGGAACTGAAGGCAAACATAACCAAGAAAGGAAGCAGAGCCAGAAGACCCGTAGAGAGAGATACTGCAGGAGAAGAAAGAAAGAAGACAGTAGAAAATAAAGAAGAAAAGAAGCACTGCAGAAGAAAAAGAATAAGAAAAGGGAAACCTACTTTTAAGATGTTTGATCATAGGATCAGACGTCCAATTTCTCCTTTTGCCTCAATTACTTTTCAAACTCTTGCATTTATATTTGAATTAAATTTTGAGTAAATAAAGTGTTCAATTACATTTTAGAGATTAGTAATGAATTCCAATTGCTCCCTGTGTTCGACCTCGGATACTCTGGTTTTCGAGTAATAAAAATTTTATTTGTTGACGATGCTTGATCACCTATACTACGACGTAATTAACTGTTAAAACACGATCGAGTTAGACGCGTCAATAGTCTGACCCACTCTAGTATCTCAAACGAACCCACGAATCTCGAAGCTAGCTTACCCTTCACCCCAAATCTCTGTACACCATTCATTGGTGACACTCTAAGGAAAACAAAGTCACCAACATCAAACTATGCATCCCATCACCGACAATCTACATAACTCTTTTATCGGCTTTGTGTAGTAATGAGCTTCTTCTGAATCTGCTCAATGACATCCTTACTCTATCGAATCAACCTGGAGCATACCTCCCACTTCACTCCAACCTCATCCCAAGTAAGTGCAGAGGAGAACTTCCGACCATACAATGCCTAATACGGGGCCATGTCGATACTAGCATAATAGCTATTATTGTATGTAAACTCCACCAGAGGTAGGTGCTCCTCCCAAGAGCCTTTGTACTTGAGTATACATGACCACAACAAGTCCTCCAATGTCTGAATGGTCCTCTCCATCTGTCGATCACTCTGTGTGTTATAGGATGTACTTAGGCTCAGTTGTGTACCCCAGGCCTGCTGGAAGCTTTCCCAGAACTGGGAAGTGAAATGGGCGTCTCTATCTGAAATGATATCCTTGGGTACACCATATGATCACATGATCTCCCATATATAAAAATCTACTAGTTGTGAAGGACCATAAGTCACTCTGATTGGCAAGAATTGGGCTAACCTTTTCAAGCGATCCACAATCACCCAAACTGCATCGTGTCCTCTCTAAGTCAAGTGTAGCCTAGTCATAAAGTCCGTAAAGATGCTCTCCTACTTCCACTCTGGAATGGGAAGAGGCTGCAATAGACTGGCTAGTTTCTGATGCTCTGCCTTCACTTACTAACAAACCAAGCACAACCTCACAAACTCACTTACATCCTTCTTCAGACCATGCCACCAGAAGTTTTTCTTTAGATTGTGATACATCTTAGTATTCCTTGGATGGATAGTGAGTTTGCTGCAATGAGCCTCAAACAATAGGTCCCTTCAAAGTGCTTCATCTCGCGGAACACATAGCCTGCCATGGAGTAGAGTACCCCATCCACAAAGGTGAACCTGCCGAGATTTCCCGTGAGTACCTGATCATAAAGAATCTGTAAGTCAAAATCCTCCATCTGTATGTTCACTATACGAGATATCGGATCAAGGCATGTGCGCCTCATCACTATCAACTCCCCCAGGTATCCCATTACCTGTGATAGCTTCCACTAGGCTGCCTCAATCATACAGTACCACATCTGTACCTGAAGAGCTACCAATCAAGTAGGTGGCTTCCTACTGAGAGCATCTGCCATGACATTTCCCTTCCCTAAATGATAAACTATGAACATTCATGAGTTTCCAGAAGTTCCATCCAACATCTCTGTATCAAGTTCAACTCCTTCTAATCAAATAGGTACTTCAAGCTCTTATGATCTGTGTTTAACGTGGCAAAATCAGTGTTTAAAAGATGTTGCATTGCAGTATAAGTGAAATCACCTTGTAAACAAATAAGAATTTCATTACTCGAAAACTTAGGAATCCGAGGTCAAACACGGGGAGCAAATTGGCATTTAAAAACTAAGAGCACAATATCAAATTAATCAAATGTGATGTTCAACAATAGTATGAAGCAATGAAATTCAATGTATAAATGCTAGATGTAAAAAGAAATAGAATGTCTATTCTCTCTTCTTTCTTCTCTCCTCTTTCATGTCTTCTTCTTTCTTCTTCTCTTTTCTTCCTTCTCTAATTTCTTCTTTCTTTCTCTGTGGCTCCATTTCCCTTCTGTCTTCTTTTTCATTTTTTCTTTGGCTTTGGCTTCTACCTTCTTTCTTTTTCTTCTTCAGCAGTGCCTTCTTCTTCCCACTTCTTTAGCCTCTGCCTTCAAGTCCTCAGCTTCCTTCCTTAGCATCTCCTTTCCTTCCTTCTTTCCCTGCACACACGAGTGCAAAACCCACCCCTACCCTCCCCCGCGTATGCTGTCTCTCTTCTTCTCTCTTAAGTTCGCTCTCTTAGAGCCAGCCAATTGGGTATTTAGGTCGGGTTATGTGCACCCGGGTCCAAGCACACCGACGTGGGTGATGCATGAGGAGTGCAAGGTAAACGGGTTAGGCAGCCAGGTCCGTGTAGCATCGGTCGCCGATGAGGCGGGTGAGCAGGCGAGGGGACCTCATCCCATGATCTGAGGTGACAAGAAGAGAACACAAAAGCAATTTATATTATGCACCTGTGCTAAAAGCTTCTGAGGTGGGACCAAAGTCGCACCCGCTTCTTTACGTGCACGCAAGGAGGATGCATGTGCAATTGCCGCAATTGTAGTCGATGATGCCTTCGATTCCTAGGTGCGAAAGGGTCATGGAAGGTTTCCATGCACCTAGGGCTTTTCTACCTGGGGCGATGTGACCTGGAGCGAGCTTGACAGCAAGCTTGCTTGTGCTCCAATGGTAGAAAGGGGGTCGGACTTGCACTTCACAAATACGTCCTCATGGCCCTATCAAAGCACTTGGGTAGCTTCACTATGTCACGGCAAAGGTGGTGCGGTGGGTGTCATGGCGTAGAACTGCCTAGGTCGTACTGTGGCCATGAAAGTGCTTGTGTTCGATGGGAGTGTAGGGTGTGTGTGGCGGTCAGTGAAGGGGCAGATGTTGATCATTGAGTCATGGCAGAGGTTCTGAGGTAGGTGGCGAGGCATGTGGATGAGTCGATCGGTGGATACGCCTTCGCCGGTGGTCTGCTGGAGATGAGGAAGATGAAGGTGGTCGGTGGCTGTCGAGGGTAATTTTGTGAAATAAAGAGGGGGAAAGTGAAAGGTAGGGAGAGAGGAACTTACTAAGGGATTTGGACGAAGGGGGAAAGGCAGAGGGGAAGTAGTGCATGTGTGCCATCGTCGGAGAAGAAAGCCCTGCGATGAGGAAGACAGCGACGATGAAGGGGTTGGAGAAGCGCACGCAGGTATGGCGCGACACGAAGGAGCAAGGTAGAGAAGACTCAACCACTGGTATGGTGGAAGAGCGACGAGAAGAGGGAGGAGAGATTGTTGGAGCTTGTAGGCTATTGGCTGGAGATAAGGGAGGAAGAAATTTTGGGTTTTCTATGGCTAATTCAAGCTTGAGAGCAGCAGCAAGGATAGGGGGTCCTTTTATAGCTACTGGCAGACGTCCTTGTGCTTGGAAGGAAAGCTTCCAAGTTCAAGAATCCTCACCGGAGTATGAAGGTGCAAAGGATACCCATGTCTCTCAAGAACTCGCATGAGATATTGGGTGCAAATCAAATTTGGGGATTGCGTTCAGATGATAGGGAATTCCTCAGAGAATCTCCCTTCCAAATTTGAGAGGAGATCTCTGAGGAATTAGGGAGAAATCCTCCTTGAATCCTTGTCGGAGTAGGACTCCTCCGCTGTAATGGCAGAGGGACCTAACTATAAGGAGTGGCGAGGAAGATAGGGGGGTCTACGTAATGATTTTCAAAAGTTAGGGGTCAAAATTTAATTGGGTTGATTATTTTGCAAAGTAGGTCAAGGTGGCCTCCCCTTAGGTCCAAATTTTGGTACAAACCTAATTTTGACCTAAGGAATCCAATGGTAAAGTTGGATTTTAGGTTTGACCACGTTTGTCTAAACATTTTACACAAAAAACTAATTTAGGTCAAATATCTAGCTAGGACCCCTACTTAGGTCAAAATAGGTTCCAAAGGCTAATTCGAAGGTTCTAAACACTAGAGGATATCTTTCCAAGAATTTTAGAGGGTTTAGTTGATTTTTATCCTGACCAAAACCTTGTTGAATTAAGCAGGTCTGTTTTAGGGTTACAAGTTGTCATTTAATTCTTATATTGCACATGAACCCATTTCTGATTGAACCAACTCACTTTTTACTTCTTTAGACCATTTAGCCTATGTTTAGCCCCTGAGAAATTCCATTGATGTACTACAATGGTAAAAATACAATTTTACCCTTTATTTCATGTTTTCTTCTCAAAACGGTTATTCCCTGAATTAGGCCCTTCTCTAGGTTATGTAGGAGATTTTGTTCTCTTTTCTCTGTCAAAATGAGCTAGTTAGGGCTCATGATTGTGTTCCCATCATACCCCCATGCATAGCTTTTGCTAGTTCCTTAGAAAAATTTCAAGGTTTTAAGGTCTGTTCTAGACCATGAGTTTCTTTAATAAGGTTTGATAAGTGCTTTTTCTTTTTTTTTTCTTTTTGTGACTAGGTCAGAATGCTAACAATACGCCTAGAGGTACTCAAGTACCAACCAAGATCTAGACCTGACCAACCTTAACCTCAATCCTCCGCAAAGGTTTTCAAGGCCCGCAGGAACTATCCTAAGGTTCGTTGGACCCTGCAGTTAAAGCACCCGTGATTGAGATATATTTTAGCCTTGGTTCAGTTTGTTGTGCATTTTTGAAAGAGAGAGATTGAGGATTTTATTTGTTTGGAGAGTTCTCTCTCTTTTCCTTTTATTTCTAGCTTCAGATTGGCTTCTTAATAAGGTCAGTATCGGATTCCTCGTCCCTATCATCAATCCTTAAAGGTCCCTGGCAATCGATGCTTCGTGATAGCACCACCCATGGCAACCCCCAGAACCCTGGCTTTCGAGATTTTGAGATAGTCCCACCTATGGCATTCCATGGCTAAATCCAGACCCTGGCAATTGACATTTCGTGATAATGTCACCCATGGTATCTAAACCATCAGAGTGCTTACATGCCCCCGGTAGGATACGTAAATATCCTGGAGACAAGCACCGAGGAGATGATATGTTACACATCTTCAAGGGGGATTTCTCGCCTCTCCACATCGGGAACTTGTCTAAATCAACTTGTGTTGATCGGATGCTCATAATCTAGGCAACTTTTTTCAGAATATTTAAACGCTTTTGAGTGATTTTGATAGTTATGCGCACTGAACCAGACTGTGTGTGGATTGGGGTGCTTAGGTTACCGAGTCCCACAAACCGAAGGTCAGTTAACGAGGCCAAATACTCCTTGAGCCCTAGACCAATTGCTTAAGCTTCGCATTTTCCCCAACCTCTTGAGGATTATCCAGATCTTAGCAGGTACTTGAATTTTTTTACTAAGAGTCTAGCCTAAAAGGAGTAAGATCAGCGTTCCTACTAATCTCTTTTTGTGTCTCCTTGGCACTTTTTCTCATTTTTCTCTTTTTCTTGATGTGGTCTAGAACTTCAATTAATCCCTTAATTTCTTACTAATGACTAATCTTTTTTCTTTTTCATCTTGTGCTCTTTTGTCATTTTGCTCTTTTTCCTCCTCATGTTTTGTATAGCCTCAAAAATTTTCTCTCCCCCTCAGTTTTTTTGTTCCTCGTCAAGATTTTTTCAATTTTTTGTGTTTTTTGTGCTATGTGATTTTTTTTGTTGAAACCTTTTCTTGTGATATGATTTTTCATGACATTTGGCACTTTCATACCCCCCCATGCCTACGATTTGCAATGTCCCCATTATAAATTAGGTGGGCTCGAATTCAGCTTAGTTCATTCATTAGGATAGGTGTTGGGAGGGCGAATGGGTCGAGGTGACTGTTGCAAATGATTTCTAGACTTGGGTACGGGTACCTGAGGTGGAGTCAGCGGTTCTAATGGATGAACCCTAAAGTGCAATATGAATTCAGCATCGAAATGTCAAGAAAGGTTTTGGGTTTTTCAAAAAAAAGATAGGTTGCCTCCCATTAAGCGCTGAGTTTTACGCCATCGACTAGGCGCATTGAGCTCAGGGAGAATGGAGGATAAAGGATATCTCAGCCAAATCTGTATCAGTCATGTCAATGAACGGTTTTAGTCTCTCACCGTTCACGACGAAGGCTTCAGAATTGTGGCTGAGTGGACTGATCTCAATGGCTCCATTTCTAAAGATTCGTTGGACTAAGTAGGGTCCGATCCATTTAGATCGTAGCTTTCCTAGGAATAATTTGGGTCTAGCATCAAAGAGTAGGACATTTTGACCAAGATGAATGATCTTTCTAGATATGTGCTTGTCGTGAAAGGCTTTAACCCGCTCTTTGTAAATTCTTGAGTTCTCATATGCGTTGTGGCGTAATTCATCGATCTCGCTCATTTGAAGCTTTCTATTGGTTCCAGCCTTAAAAAGATCTAAGTTGCAGTTCCGTACTGCCCAACAGGATTTATGCTCCAATTCGACGGGGAGGTGACACACCTTCCCGTACACCAGTCTGATGGGAGACATACCTAATTAGGTCTTATGGGTGGTCCTATAAGCCCACAAAGCCTCCGGAAGCCAAGATGACCAATCCTTCTTGTCAGGTTGAAAAGTAACCTGGAGGATTTTCTTGATCTCCCAGTTTGATAGCTCAGCTAGACCATTAGTTTGGGGGTGGTAAGGAGTAGAGATTCGGTGCGACAACCCGTATTTGGTCATCAATGACCTGAACTGAGCATTTGTGAAATGGGTCCCTTCATCAGAAATTATTGCACGTGAAATCTCGAACTGTGGGAAGATGTTTTGGTGAATGAACTTGATAACAACTTTGTGATCATTGGTTTAGGTCAGAATGGCTTTGATCCATTTGGACACATAGTCAACAGCGAGCAAGACTTATTCGATGCCGTCTGAGATAGGGAAGGGTCCCATAAAATCAATCCCCCAAATGTCGAAGATTTTGCATACCAGAATCGGCTGTAAAGCATCATGTCTCCATGGCTCATGTTGCCCAAGGTCTGGCAACGGGTACATGCCTTAAAGTGATTGTATGCATCCTTGAAAAATGTGGGCAGTAAAAGCCACACTGGAAGACTTTTGATGCAGTTTTGTATCCTGAAAAATGTCCATCGCATGCCTAGTCATGCTAGAAAGAGAGTATGTCTTTGAATTCCGCTTCCGTGACACATCGTCGAATAATTTGATCAGCACCAATGCGGAATAGATACGGGTCTTCCCAAAGGTAATTCTTGGCATCAAAATGCAGTTTGTCCTTCTTGGCCTTCGGTCAATCAGACGGGATCTGATGTGATGCCAAGTAGTTTACTATGTCAGCAAACCATGGAAGCCCTGTATTGACAGTTAGAAGGTGCTCATCGGGAAAATGTTCCATGGTGGGTCTGGAAGGGTCAATGATCTTGGAAGGAAGGCGATACAAGTGATCAGCTACCACATTCTGTTTTCCCTCTTTGTCGCGAATCTAGAGGTCAAATCTTGCAATAGCAAGATCCAGCAGATTAATCGAGGTTTCGTGTCCTTTGCAAGGAAATGCCTCACAACTGTGTGATCTGAGTAGATGATAACATGGGAACCCAGGAGGTAAGATATGAATTTTTCTAAGGCAAATACTATGGCTAGTAGCTCTTTCTTAGTAACCGTGTAGTTACACTAAGCCTCGTCAAGTGTTTTGCTAGCGTAGTAAATGACCATGGGTTTCCCGTTAATTTTCTACCCCAAAATCGCTCCTACAGCAAAGTTAGATGCATCGCACATGATCTCAAAGGGTTGAGACCAATCAGGGGACTATAGGATCGGGGCTTGGGTAACTCGATCACGGAGGATCTCAAATGCTTGAGTGCATTCCTTGGAGATTTCGAAAGGTACATCCTTGGAGAGAAGAGTAGTCAGGGGGTGCGTGATTTTTGAAAAATCAGAGATAAATCGACAGTAAAAACCGACGTGCCCCAAAAAAGATCGGATGTCCTTGATCGAGCTAGGCATAAAGAGTTTGGAAATCAGATTCACCTTCGCTCGATCGACTTCGATGCCTTTCTCCGTAATCAGACATCCTAGGACGATTCCCTCAGGCACCATGAAATGGCTCTTTTCCCAAGAAAGAACCAGATTCACATAAATGCACCACCTAAGTATTTTGACCAAGTGCTGGAGGCAATCGTCAAATGATGCTCCAAATACTAAAAAGTCATCCATGAAGACTTCCAGATAATCACCTACCATATTTGAGAATATGGAAAGCATGCACCACTGAAAAGTCACTGGTGCATTCTAGAGACTGAACAACATCCTTCGGAATGCGTACGTCCCGAAGGGGTAGGTGAAAGTGGTATTTTCTTGGTCCTTAGGATGAATTGCAACTTTGTTATAACTGAAGTACCCATCAAGAAAGCAGAAGAACCTATTTCCAGCTAGTTTCTCAAGGATCTGATTAATAAACGGTAGTGGGAAATGATCCTTCTTCGTGGAGGAATTGAGTCTTCTATAATCAATGCAGACTCTCCATGAGTTAGCTATACGGGACGATATAACCTCTCCGGTTTCAGTCGAAATGATGGTGAGTCCTGCCTTCTTAGGCACAACCTGGATTGGACTTACCCATCGACTATCGAAGATCGAGTAGACGATCCTTGCATCTAACCGCTTAATGATATCCCTTTTCATGACCTCCTGCAAATTAGGGTTCAAACATCTCTGCATTTCTCACGAAGTTCATGCACCCTCTTCGGTGTAGATCCAATGTGTGCAATAAGAGGGGCTTATGCCAGTCAAGTCATCGAGAGTCCATCCAATGCTCTACGATGTTGCTGGAGAATAGTAATCAAACGGGATTCCTGGTCAGGTGTCAGTCTGGAGTTGATAATCACAGGAAACGTCTGATTGGAACCCAAAAAGACATACTTCAGATGATCGGGAAGGGGCTTGAGTTCTAGGACGGGATTATCAGCAGTAGCGAGCGATTCAGGTTGTGTGTCAGGAACAAGGGTAGGAGTTATGGGTGTATCTAGATCAAGTTCAGACTCCTCTGTTGCAGGTTTTGATCTTCTGGTGGTTGATCGAGGATAATCAGGTTGTCCTCGATATGCAGTTCATCAAGCACAGCTTTGATATCACATATTTGTTCTATAACACTGCAATTAATCCCTTGTTGGGCTTTAAACATGCCAATCTTTAGAGTTTGGTTCCCAAATTTTAATTCAATTTGGCCCTCTTCACAGTTTATGTTGGCCCTAGCAGTGGCCAGAAAAGGTCTCCCTAGTATAATCGGTGTATCCCTTGGGTTCTTAGGTGCATCCATATTTAGAACTATAAAATCCACCGGAAAGTAGAAATCTCGTACCCTAACAATGACATCCTTGAGTATTCCTTTAGGTGACTTGATGGATCGATCGGCTAGCTGCAATGCCACCTCTGTTGGTTTAAGCTCAGACTCTTCAAGGTGGTCAAGGAGAGATGTAGGTATTAGGTTTATGGAGGCACCTAGGTCTAACAAGGCTCCATCGAATTGGCTATCACCAATTTTACATGAAATCAGGGGAGTACCTAGGTCTTTAGCCTTCGGTGGGAGTTTACTCAAGATTACAAAGCTGGCTTGCTCTGACAGTACGATCGAACTCCCACTGTTGGTTCGTGGCTTATGCTTGGGTGTACACACGTCTTTCAGAAATCGTGCGTAAGTTGGTACATGGCGGATTGCATCCATCAAGGGGATGTTTATCTGGACCTGTTCAAAGAGCTTGACCAGATCCTCCTCAGGAGCCATGGGTTTGGTTATCTTCTTTCCCTTGGTCAAGGCCTTGGGAAATGGAACCTCGGCTGGTTCCTCTAGAATAGATCCAGGTTCTTGATCTAGGATAGGGCTATCCTGGATAACTATCCTAGCGCTTGGGTTACTACCAGGCTTGGAGAGGTTTGGATAAGGTGGATCTTGAGTTGCTTTACCACTACGGGTTGTTACAGAATTTAATCCTGCCTGGTTTTGGCTTGGGGTTGGTAAAATGGATGGCTACTGTTGAAATCCTGCGTAAGATGTCGAAGCTTCCATCCCGTCGGGTGATGGAACAGAAGGGGCCTAATAAATCATATGTGCGTGGCCTGGATTTGGGTTCATAACGGACCTCTGGGTTGGCACGTTATTTGGGTTCGACAGAGGTTGCGAAGGAAGGGTGCCAGGTTGGTGGCAATTTGCCATTTGGGCGAGTTGATTGCGAACCTCTGTGATCTCATCCTTGTGTTGTTTCTATATTGCCGCATTGTCTTCTAAATGTCAGCCAATGCTTGAAGGATAGAAGTCATTTTACCTGCTTGGTTTGGCCCAGATTAATAGGTGGGGTTGGGCCGAGGCTGAGGCGGCTGATATGGACGAGGAGCTTGTGGATAGGGTTGATAAAGTGGTCTTTGATTCTGAGAATTTCCCGTCCACAGGAAGTTGGGATGATTCCACCATCCAGGGTTGTAGGTATTGGAGAATGGGTCATTCTCGATGGCGTTGAGATCCTCGTAGGTCTGAGGAGCCTCAGGAAAGTCAGAGTACAAGGGTTTAGAGTTCCTCCAACTTGAATAGAGTGGATCGGAGGTCCCTCTGGTCCTGGAGTCAGACGAGGGTGGATACGGGTCCATCCCCTGAGAAGATCAGTGATAGATGTTCTGCACCGTTTCCCTTGCGAGAGGTGGCTGTGCAAATGAGTTCTGCATAGAGGTGGCTCGCTGCAGATGCCGAGTTAGCTCATCCACCTTCTTCCCTATGATAGAGACCTTGTCCAACCAACTGGCCATCAGCTCCAAGTTGACGAATGTGGACAGGCCCTGCATCTCATATGCTCCCCTAAGATTCGTCGATGCACGGGCATTCATCTGGTCGAATAAGCCCATGGAGTGATTATTGATGGAGTTCTCTCACATATTTTCTAGAATCTCCAACACCATGTCCTCGTGTTGACACATGATGTTTCCTCCGCAGGTTGCATTGATGAATAATCAAATGTCTTCACGGAGTCCCTGCTAAAAAGACTAGACTTGTTCCCATTTAGGAACTTCGTGATGGGGGCACTTTCACATGAGATCCAAGAATCGATCCCATGCCTCATGAAGAAGTTCTCCCAATTGTTGAGTGAAATGAGTGATCTGGTGGCGCAAGGCATTTGTCCAGCCAACGGGGAAGAACTTCAAAAATTCAGACTGGAGTTCGACCCATGTGTTGATCGGACGAGTTTTAGTATGGTACCAATGTGCAGCCTCGTCCATGAGGGAGAAAGAAAACATCTTCATGAGTAGAATATCCCGATTTTGTACATCTGATTCGAAGGTCTGGGTCGGATGTTTGAGTTGCTTCATGTGCTGCAATGGATCCTCGGAGTTAAGCCCATGAAATTTTGGTATGGCATGAATCATATTGGGATTGAGTTCAGAATCAGGACCTCCAGCCGGGATTTGGACTTGAGGCTCGATTGCCACCACAGTAGGGTTATAGTGATCTCACATCATAGGATGCTGCGGTAGGTTTACAATGTTTTGGAATAGATCATTTAAGCACTGAAGTTGGTACTCAAGGTTGTTCTCTTCTTCAATGGGTTGTACCATGATGGAAGAAGAAGGAGAGCTCGGTTCTGATGAATCAAAGGAGAGATCTATCTGGTGGGGTTGTTGCACAAACACGGGCATCGAGGCTTAGCCTCGGTGGGAGTGGATTTCTAAAGGAGGTCTTAAGGATGGTCTTAAAAACCTCCTACCAAACATGCACTGAAGTATTTGATGAGATTAGAATGTGTTGGACCCAATCGAGATACCTAAAAAATGTTGGGTGACTATAGAGGTTCAGGGCGGATGATACACCTTGGTCAGAAAGGCCGTCCGCCTGAGAAATACTTGGGCAACCAAAGAGGGAGAGTCCCGCAAAGACCCTTACACGGTAGAGCATCCCCACGAGTTACAGGGTTTCCCCCACCCGACCTCTCGTGTCACTGAGATTCCAGGTAGACCAGAATGGGGACATTGACCTCTTAAGTCTACCTCTTTTAATTAAGATCAACGTGCTTAGGGTTCCACTTGAACTTTAGGTTTTTTTGAGTGCAAAAAGTGACCTAATTTTAAGGTTGGTTGACTTAAAGGATCAACTTCACCTCTTTGTTCCTTTGAGAACTTTTAGGTCCTTTTTTTTAGGGTTCAAGTGAATTAAGAGCTTGATTTTCTTAGCATTTCTCCTAGATAAATCTCTTCAAATAAGGCTTAGGCACACCTCCTTTTGAAAATTTTGATTCTTTGCTTAAGAGAAGATGTGTCTCTAAAATCCTAGACTGAAATCCTTAAGTTGGCCCTATTTAGTCCAATTTAGTTGCCTCAAAGATGGTATCTAGGGCTCAATCAAGAAGTGTTAGCCCTAGTTACCTTAAATGGATGTGCAATTCAAAATATGTTGAAATAAAAATTAGGCAACTTTGGTGAATTACAAAATATGGAAGCAGGTAGCCCTAGATTGATTTTTCTTTGTTTTCCTTTTCAGATTTTGAGGGGATTAAGAGAAAGGGCAAATGAGAATTTACCTATTCCTGGTGTGGTTGTTGTGAGGCTATTTTTCTCTTCTTTTCTTCCCCTGAAACGATCACAAAAAAAGAAAGAGAGTAAGTTAGTATTGAATCAGAGGTTGCGATCAAAGTTTCTAAAATACTCGTTGCTCCCTGGCATTGGTGCCAAAATGTTTAACGCGGCCAAATTGGTGTTTAAAAGATGCTACGGTGCAGTATAAGTGAAATCGCCTTGTAAACAAATAGGAATTTTATTACTCGAAAACTTAGGAATCCAAGGTCGAACACGGTGAGCAAATTGGTATTTAAAAACTAAGAGCACAATCTCAAATTAATCAAACGTGATGTTCAACAATAGTATGGAGCAATGAAATTCAATGTATAATTGCTAGATGTAAAAAGAAATAGAATGTCTGTTATCTCTTCTTTCTTCTCTCCTCTCTGATGTCTTCTTCTTTCTTCTTCTCTTTTCTTCGTTCTCTGATTTCTTCTTTCTTTCTCTGCTGCTCCTTTTCTCTTCGGTCCTCTTCTTCTTTCTTTCTTTGGCTTTGGCTTCTGCCTTCTTCCTTTTTCCTCTTCAGCAGCGCCTTCTTCTTCCTTCTTCAGCCTTTGCCTTCAAGTCCTCAGCTTCCTTCCTTAGCCTCTCCTGCCCTTGGCTTCCTTCCTTAGCCTTTCCTTTCGTTCCTTCTTTCCCTGCACACACGAGTGCAAAACCTACCCCTACCCTCCCCCACGTACGCTCTCCCTCTTATTCTCTCATAGGTTCACTCTCCCAAATCCAGCCAATCGGGTATTCGGGTCGGGTTACGCGCACCCGAGTCCAGGCGCACCGGCGTGGGTGGTTAGCGAGGAGTGCAAGGTAAACGGTTAGGCAACCAGGTCCGCGTAGCATGGGTCACGGATGAGGGGACCTCACCCCATGATCTGGGGTGACAAGAAGAGAACACAAAAATAATTTATATTACTCACCAGCGCTGAAAACTTCCGAGGTGGGACTGAAGTCCCACCAGCTTCTTCACGCGCGTGCAGGGTGGATTCCCGTGCAATTACTGCAGCTACGGTTGATGACGCCTTCAATTGCTAGGTGCGAAAGGGTCGTGGAAGGTTTCCCCACACCTGGGGCTTTTCTACCTAGGGCGATGCAACCAGGAGTGAGCTTGCGTCGTGGAAGGTTTCCCCACACCTGGGGCTTTTCTACCTAGGGCGATGCAACCAGGAGTGAGCTTGCGAGCAAGCTTGCTTGTGCTCCAATGGTGAAAAGGAGGTCGGACCTGCACATCACAAATACGTCCTCGCGGCCCTGTCAAAGCACTTGGGTAGCTTTGCTGTGTCATGGTGAAGGTGCTGCGGTGGGTGGTGTAGCGCAGAACGGCCTAAGTGTGCGTGCCTAGGTCAGACTGCGGCTGTGAAAGTGCCTGTGCTCGGTGGGAGTGTAGGGTGTGTGTGGTGGTCAGTGAAGGGACGAATGATGATCAGTGGGTCATGGCAAAAGTTCTGAGGTAGATGGTGAGGCATGTGGATGAGTGGAGCGGTGGATGCACCTTCGCCGGTGGTCTACCGGAGATGAGGAAGACGGAGGTGGTCAGTGGCTATCGAGGGTAATTTTGTGAAATAAAGAGGGGGAAAGTGAAAGGTAGGGAGAGAGGAACTTACTGAGGGATTTGGATGAATGGGGAAAGGTGGAGGGCAAGTAGTGTGTGTGTGCCATCGTCGGAGAAGAAAGCCCTGAGATGAGGAAGACGGTGACGATGAAGGGGTTGGAGAAGTGCGTGCAGGTATGGTGCGACGCGGAGGAGCAAGGCGGAGAAGACTCTGTCACTCGTATGGTGGTAGAGCAACGAGAAGAGGGAGGAGAGATCGCAAGAGCTTGTGTGCTATTGGCCGAAGATGAGGGAGGAAGAAATTTAGAGGTTTCTGTGGCCAATTGAAGCTTAAGAGTAGCGGCAAGGATAGGGGGTCCTTTTATAGCTACTGGCAGAGGTCCTTGTGCTTGGAAGGCAAGCTTCCAAGTGCAAGAATCCTCACTAGAGTAGGAAGGTGCAGAGGATACCCATGTCTCTCGAGCATTCGCACGAGAGATTGGGTGCGAATCAAATCTTGGGATTGCGTTCAGATGATAGGGAATTCCTCAGAGGATCTCCCTTCCAAATCTGAGATATCTCTGAGGAATCAGGGAGAAATCCTCCTTGAATCCTTGCTGGAGTAGGACTCCTCCGCTGTAATGGTGGAGGGACCTAATTGTTGAGAGTGGCGAGGAATATAGGGGGTTTTTGTAATGATTTTCAAAAGCTAGGGGTCAAAATGTAATTAAGTGGACTGTTTTGCAAAGTAGGTCAAGGTGACATCCACTTTGGTCCAAATTTTGGTACAAACCTAATTTGGACCTAAGGAATCTAATGGTGAAGTTGGATTTTAGTTTTGACCACATTTGACTAGACATTTTATACAAAAACCCAATTTAGGTCAAATATCTAGCTAGGACCCCTACTTAGGTCAAAATAGGTTCTAAATGCCAATTTGAAGGCTCTAAGCCCTAGGGGATATTTTTCCATAAATTTTAGAGGGTTTAGTTGATTTTTATCCAGACCAAAATCATGTTGAATTAAGCTGGTCTATTTTAAGGTTACATGATGTCATTTAATTCTTATATTGCACATGAACCCATTTCCGATTGAACCAACTCACTTTTTATCTTCTTTAGACCATTTGACCAATGTTTAGCCCCTGAGAAATCCTATTGATGTACTGCAATGGTAAAGTTATAGTTTTACCCTTTATTTCTTATTTTCGTCTCAAAATAGTTATTCCTTGAATTAGGCCCTTCTCTAGTTTATGTAGGAGCTTTTGTTCTCTTTTCTAGGTCAAAATGAGCTAGTTAGGGCTCATGATTGTGTTTTCATCAATCTATGTGAATCTCAAAGGTCTCACCATATAAGTAATGTCACTAAATCTTTAAGGCAAAGGCTATGGTTGCTAGCTCCAACACGTGTGTCAGGTAGTTCTCATTTAGTTGCATCAGAACACAACCCAATCTCTAGAGTGAAGCATCTGTGTATACAATGAATCCGCCACCGCTACCAGGGATGGTAAGTATAGGGGCTGATGTCAAGTTCCCCTTGAGTGTCTGGAAACTGATCTCATAATCACTGGTCCAAACAAAAGGGTTATCCTTCCTTGTTAATTGGGTTAACAGAAGAAATATCTATGAGAAGTCCTGATTGAATCGCTTCTAATAGACTGCTAAACATAGGAAGCTATGAATTTCGGTCACCTTCTTGCGATGCTCCCACTTCAATACTACCTCAACTTTGGAAGGGTCCACTGAAATCCTTGCACTTGACACCATGTGTCCAGAAACTCCACCTAGTGCAACCAGAACTCACACTTACTAAACTTAGCATATATCTTGTGCTTCCTAAGAGTATCCAGAAACAACCAGAGGTGCTTAATATGAAAATACTCATGATTTGTAATTAAGGTTTCAAATCATTGTAACACACAAAATCGCAAATGCTTTTAAATTTTTAAACCTATATAGTGGGGTATCTAAGGTCATCCAAGGAGGCAACTTTTTGCAAAATCAAATCTCTTGCTTCAAAATGGAAATCAACTTTCTTTTTGTTGTTTTTGAATATATTATTTTTATGTTTTGAAATAATGGCAACACTAGTTTGAAGGTGGAAAGCGAACTACACCTAATAGCTAAAACCTAAGTGATAGAAACTACTTTCTTTCTAAACTCACCCTGCACACATGAAGGACTAGGGTAATTAGAAAGAAACGGGTGTAAGTGCACTAAATATAGAGCAAAAATAATTACAATAGAGATACTACAAATGCTATTTGAGAAGGCAATTTTTTATAAAGAAAAAAGAATTGCTCTACACGAGAAACCCTAGTAGCGGAATGCTTCTACTACTAGATATAAAAATGCATAAAATAAAAACAATTGTCCTCTATAAATGTCGGTGAAGAAGTCGAAGCTCTTGCTCCAACTACAGCTGCTCCCATAGTTAAAAAGGGCTCCTTCTTTCCTTTACTTTCTTCCTCCAAGGTATGGCTTTCCAAGGCAATCCCTAGAGCTAGCCGTGCACCTGCTCTCCAAGGGTGGATGTCCACCCTAAATGCTCCTCCAAGGGTAGGCATGAACCACCCTTCTCCTCCTATGCCTGGTCATCCTCCAAGTTGAAGAATGCTCTCCCTTGGCATGTGTTATAGCGAATGATCTGTGCAAACAGAAGAGTTCTGAAAACCCGTCGTTGTAGTGCACTTTGCGAGAAAAATCATCAACAGATAAATTTTACCAAAACTCAAAAGGAATTCTGGGTCGAACACAGGGAGGTGGATGTTTGATTAAAAATCGCATTTGTTTTATTTGTCATGAAACAAATTAGCCGGTCGAATTGAATCTAATCTAGCTATCTACTTAAAGAATAATAAATAGAAGAGAGAGATAGAATATTACAAATAAAGACAAAAGAGTGAGAGAATGAACAAATAACCAGAATATCATGTCTATTACAACTACTTGTTACACTAGAAACCAAGAAATCTTACAACAAGAATCTGGTAAATCTACTCTAGAAAGCAGTAAAGAGAAGGTGAATAGAAGTTATCCTCCTCGACAGCTGCTTGGAGGACAAGCCACAATGACAGAGCTCTCGGACGAAGGTGGTGAGATGCGGGATGAAGGAAAATGAAGACTAACGATGGAGAACGAGGCAAGACAACGTCATAGTAGGATCCGCTTCCCAAATGGCAGTTAGAGAACCACCGTAGAATGCTCCACGATGGGGTTGAGAAGGTGGAAAAAATTCTATTTTTAGCTTTGTAGGAGCATCTTGGGTTTGGGACAAGCTCTTAGAGGTTTGGAGGGGGTGAGAAAAGAGAGGAAGGGATGAACAAAGTGTGGGGGTTGCAGGGCTATAAATAGGTGTAGATTGGATGGGGCAAATAGGTCATAACACTTTAAAACATTAAATTAGGGGTCTTTAGTGACGAATAAAACTGTCACTAAAGCCCAGATCATGGGCGATGGTCGAGAGGATTTTTCACTTGCAGAAATAATGAATCAAAAAAATACTGCGTTGCAGTAAATAATGTGATGCAAAACCATCGATCGAAGTTACTAAAAATGTACTAAAATTTACCACACTTCAGGTTGTATCCACAGGGAGGACAGCCCAATAAATTCACCAATATTTGTAGTGCAAGAGTATGTTTTACGAAGCTTAACATGATGCAAAAAGTAAATTTGACTATTAGTTGTAGCATCAAACCAAAGGGAGAGTAACTTGAATGGGTAGTAATATAAAATATAGAGAATCAGAGGGCCTAAGAAACAATTACCCACAATATAAAATAATTTCCCAAAAATTCCACCTCTTCAGCCACAATCATTTAAACTAATTCCCCCTCTCTTGTAGCTAAATAGGGGAGGTGGATTTGCTCACTTGCATGCACTCGTGGAGCCGCGGCTGGCAGCATGGCTCGTCAGAGGAGTAGGGCCAGAGGAGAGGAGCACCTCAACGGTGGTGCAGTGGTGCGTGGTGGCTAGAGCAACTACTGGCAACAAGGAGGAGGTGCAGCGGTGGTGGTAGCTCGCCAGTGCACAGGTTGTCAACAGCGGCAGTCATGGACGTGGGTGGCCTCGTGAGGGTGACGCGAGTTCAACGGCATCGATGGAATAGAGATTGGAGCTCCGTGGAGCCAGCTGCGTGGAGGAAGTGGATGGCGAGCTTTGAGTTCCTTCCTCACTATTTGTCGAAGAAGAAAAAGATGAGAAGAAGGATGCCGGCGAGTGCGGGTGGTTGCTAGACACGTCGCCTCTAGTGGCAGATGGGAGGCGCTGTTGGGTTCTTCCATGAAGAACGAAGAAGTAGACGGAGAGGAAGTTGAGGTCAGGTGATTGTGGTGGCTGGAACCGAGGGTGGGGCCTCTGCTCTGAAGCTGGAGAAGAAGAAGGCCAAGAGCATTGGGGATCCTCCTACTATAGTTGGCAGAGGGAGGCATGCAGTAGAAGTGTTGGCACGCAGAAGAGAGAGGAAGGCATGGTGATGGTGGCTTGCAAAGGCAGAGTTGGGGGCACGGTCGTGGTGGCTCGTGGTGGTGGAATTGGGCACATGATGAATGTTGATAGAGGAAGGCCAATTCCGCTCTAGAGGGAGATGATCCTCTCTGCTTGTTGTTTCCTGTTATATATAGAGAGAATCAGAGAGAAGGCAGTCATTATTTCATGCGACAAAAAAGGAGTGATTGAGAGAATGAGGAGAATTGGGAAGGTCTTAACGAGACAATTCCCTTGTTTCCTTTTCTCCTCTTCTTTCTTTCTTTTTCTTTCTTTTTTTATCTTTTGCAACAGAAAAATAATTCCCCTTTAGAAAAAGAAAATCCTTCGAACATAGAAAGTAGAGAAATTTTTTCTTCAATTTGACAAATCAACTAGCATTCCAAATTGAGAAGGATTCCTAACAAAATTATGTAATGCATGAAATGATGATTTTTTTATTTAAAAATAATTTGGTTAATATAAACAATATTCTAAATTCATTTCCTATTTCATTAACCATGTACTTAGGCTCTAATTTTGTCTACTAAAGTGGGCCTATCAAATACCCCCATGCCTAAGTTTCGCCAGTCCCGAGCAAAATCATACAAAATGGACTAGGTCTCATGGCAAGATTTTACCATCAGGATGTCTTATCGTACCACACTCTAGAAATTAAATTGAAATACCAACTATAGGCCTGAAGGTACTCAATCACCAGCCAAGATACAGACCTGGCCAGCCTCAGCCCTAGGTCCACAGCAAAGGTTTCTAAGGCCCCCAAAAATTGCCTAGAGGTTCGTTGATCCCTGTGGTTAAAGCACCCGTGCATATGTGCAACAGGGCTAGGTTTAGTTTGCCAGTGTATTTGTAGAGAGGGAGAAATATTATTTAGAGTTTTTCTCTCTTTCACTTTTTTTTTTTAAATTCCCCTAGACTCAACATTGGATTAGCCCTAAACACGATCTGTATCGGATTCCTTATCCCCACAATCAATCCTCGTAAGGTCCCTGGTAATCGATGCTTCAGGATAGTACCATCCATAGCAACCCCCAGAACCCTAGCTTTCGACACTTCGGGATAGTGCCGCCCATGGCATTTTGTAGCTAAATTCAAACCTTGGCATTCGACATTTTGGGATAATGCTGCCCACGGCATCTGAACTAGCACAAGATGCTTCCATGCCCCTGGTAGGAAATTTAGATATCCTTGGAAACAAGCATTGAGGAGATGATATGTTGTAATGCATCTTTGAGGGGCTTATTTTACATTCCTCCTCTCCGCTTCGGGAACTCATCCAATCAACTTGTGTCTTCGAGCTGCTGCTAAGTCAACTTTTTGGGAAAACATTTTTAGAATAGACACATTTTTGACATTATTCTTTGTTATGCGCACTGAACCAGACCAGTGTGCGATTTTTGGGTGCTTAGGTTGCCAAGTCCCGCAAACCAAAGGGCAAGCAACGGGGCCAAATACTACCTAAGCCTTAAGACATAATACATCGGCCTCGCAACTCCCTAGTTGTCATCTTTCTCAACACAGTTAATTAAGTTAATTGTACTTAACTATGTGCATAAGAAAGTAACTTAGGTCAACTTGAATTTGTGTCGATTAAGTAGTATAGGGTCAAGTTAACCTAACATTTTAGATTTTATTTCTTTTAACTGGTTGAGTCCAGGTCATTCACTGGGAGGCATAACTTAATTAGAATTCACCATTAAATCTCATGGAAAGTTTAATTAAATTTATTTTAAGAACATGAATTTTGCTTAATGATTTCTATTTAAAAGAATATGCAAAATTCCATAAGAAAACACATTTACACAAATGATCTTCTTTAACAAACAAGTAAACATGTTTATTTCTTTTTATTTCCCTTATTTACAAGAGATTAAGGCAATAGAAAGTATTTCTAACGACAATATGCCTTATTACAACATTAAGCTCAATAGGAATGAATAATTTGCAAGAAATTAAACCATGAATTTCTCTTCCTTTCTCTTGAGCCTCTTCTTTCTTTTCTTCTTTTACCTTTCTCTCTCTCTTTCTCTTTTCTTTTTACTTACTTCTTAATCTTCTTAATCTTTTTCCTTAATCTTTCTCAAGCTCTTTCTTTTACATGTCTTCTTTTCTTTATTTATTTCTTTCTTACTCTACCTTTTCTCTTTAGCACTTGTGCTTATTCAACCATTCTTTATCTCTACGCATTCTCTCCTCCTTTTCTTCCTTTCCTTTTGTTCTTCTCCTTAGCATCCTTTCCTTCTGAGCCCTTGCAGACCTTCTGAATCGAACTAGTCTAACTATTTAAACCAAAAATTAGGTTTTTAATTGCCGGCTTGGACCGGTCGGGGATACGCAGCACCCTTCTCAAGGTGAGACCAGATCCTACTAGGTTCAAGCCTAGTTTTATTTAGTTTCGACTTATTTCCGATTCGCATAGTCTCGAGCCCATCCTTCTCACGGCTTCCTAGGCCCCATGCACATGCCTTCACAGGCCCACACTCGCATTCCCACAAGCTCACACACACTTGGGCATGCGCACTGCACATGCCCACACACCCACCCATATGCTCAGTTCGTTTCGTTGCGCCATGCAATGTTGACTGATATACCCTTAACACAAATTTATTTTATACCCATGTGGCCGCTCTAGTTCTATCGAGGTGGGACTGTTGACTGATATACCCTTAACACAAATTTATTTTATACCCATGTGGCCGCTCTAGTTCTACCGAGGTGGGACTAAGTTTCCCCTTACCAGTCTGAACTTTAAATGTCGATTCCATCCAGCTTAGAGCTCCTTTCCAAGCAAATGACAACTTGCTGGAAAGCTCTTAAGATGTTCTACACGATTGGAGTGTTAATTTGATACTCAGGGAGGGTTAAGCTCTTCGATTTGAAGGGCAAAGGGCCTAGGTTCACTACGTTCAAACTAGCCTACAAAGTGAAGTTATGGCTCTAAAGACTTGCAGAAGGTCTTTGACTTCCAAGTGAGGTATTGAAGAGGTTCAGGAAATGATTCTACGGCTATTGGTGAAGGAACTGAGCTCTAAGTAGCTTCAGGAAAGGTGCAGAAGCTAAAAGCTTCTCCAGGGAGCTTCAGAACTATGAGTCAAGTTATGAAAGGTCATACAGACGGCTAAGGAACTATTGAGTCAATTCAAACAACCTTTAGAGGTTGTTATGAATCCATCTGTGCAGATTATTCATTAAAATCTCATCACAATGCTGTTGTCGCCTGTTTGGGTTCAAAAACAACCCAAACTGAACAAAATTCAATTTCTACCAAAAAGTTGATTAGAACTCATTCAAATCTCATCTAAATCATTTACAAACATCTTAGCAATAGATTAAACTCCTCAATTTGTCTATTTGAATCCAAATTCCAACAATCTGACTTTAGTTTGACTATAAAGCTTCAAATTTGACTTTCTGAATTAAACCGTTTCAAAGGAAATTAAAACCTAAATCATCTTCTCTTTAACCACAGGAATTGATTCAGACCCTTAGAAGGATGTTTCACTAAAGATTCCTAGGGTTCCAAGGCTATTTCCTGAGCTCGTAGAGAGGTTTGTTCGTCAGGACAAACCAAGGTTTGTCTCAGTGACTAACTCATAGGAATGGTCTCAGGACAAGGCACTGGTGCTTTCAGACCTTTCAAATAAGGTTTAAACCTAATTGTCAGACATCTCCAACTCTGTTGGAGTTGGAGAAGATGAGTACCTAACAGAAGCTCCAAGCACTAAAACCTCAAAAAAACTACATCAACATGATCGGTGAGCTTCAAATCAGGGATCTGGAGCTTCACACTAAGTTTAAAATGCTGAAGAGCTTGTTTTGACTCGTTGGAGCTCACCGGAGCTCCGGTGAGTCCAAAAAAAGGTGAGACTATATAGATGTTGTGAAATTATACCATTAATGATTCAAAAAGCTTCTTGTGGTCACAAGGAACCTCAGGAACAAATTAATTTCATCAATTGTTCATTAAGGTGAAGATTAAACAGTGAATTCTCAGTGGACAACTTCTGAGTATGATTAGGCTCAGGACTTGTTTTCCCACTCAATTGAGTGGAGAAAACAAGTCAAAAGGTGTTTGCAATGGTATATATGTGAATAATTATTGATTTGAACTTCTCCTGAGCTGCCACTGCTGCCACCGACAACTAGTTCAGGAGCTTAATTTAAATTGGGCATTTAACTTATAGAGGGCATTTATTTAAATTAGAGTGAGGATTAGGGCCCTTAGGTGATGAATAAGTGGTGGACCCCAGTGGAGGTGGAAATAACTCAACTATTGTTGCCATGGACAGCAGGAGCAGTTGGTGGAGGTAGAGGTGGTTTAGGCAATTATATGATCAATTTAGTGATTAAAGATATTAGAAATGTTCATGAGAGATTAAAGAAGGTGAACGATGACTTAAAAAGACAAGAAATTTGCTCCTAACAAGCTTAAGGAGCTCGCCAGAGTTGAGGAAGACGAGTGCAAAATCTAGCATTACACTATCTAATCTACCTAGCTAACTATCCTAACTAATCTACTTACCTAACCTACTGTTACCTAGACGAAGGGGTTAGGAGATATCCGTCGATGGCTCATAACGGAGGAGGAAATCAGAGGGTTAGCGAAAGAAGTTCGGCGGGCAATTGTGAGGTGAAGCAGAGGAGCTCCTAGTCAGCGATGCGTCAGAAGACTCGGCTGACTTCGGTGGAGGTCTAGAGCAATCAAGAATGGATGGAGGAAGACGGATGATGCGGAGGAAGGTCGTCGAAGTTTAGAGAGAGTAGCCTATGAGTTAGCTCAGTGAAGAAGAGGGAAGGGAGCTAACTTGGTGAAAATTGCGGGTGTGGAGGGGTATTTATAGGTGGCGGCAGCTGAGATGGAGGTGGAATCTGAATGGAGAAGAGGCTAGGAGTGGAGTAACCACCGACGTCTTCTCCGACACCAGTGAGGTTATCTCCAACCCTAAAATGGGATTTCAACTTCATCCAGACCGGTGGATGAAAAGGAGATGGTGAGCACAAGCTCCAGGAGCTTGGAGAAGGAATGACGTCGGATGTGCAATGATCAGGCGGTGGACGCACCTCCTGTCGTCAGCCGTCCAGAACGCTGAAGAAGGAAAGAAGAAGAAGTTTTAGGGACTTGTTCGTAGTGAAAATTGAGGACCTCAATGGAGAATAAGGACCCAATTGAAATAAAATGAAAGGACTAAAATGTAAACTTAGGTTTTCAAGGTTTATTTTAATTTAAATCTTTTTTAAATCTTTAGATATGATTATAAATTAGACAATTATTATATTTATACCTTGAATTTACATTTTTGACCTTTTTAGATTAATTTATTTAATTAAGTAATGTTACTTAAGTTATTACATACTTAGTTATATATAATACTTAAGTTAGTTAACACATTAATTAGATAAATTACTGATAATATTTTGAGTCCAATTATTAATTAAATTATTAATAATACTAATTAGATGATAATATAGCATTTTTAACTTATTTTAAGGTCCTTTACTATTTATCCCTTATTTAATAATTAACCCATATCTTTACATATTTCTAGCTAATTAACCAGGAAGGCTAGTTAATTAGGGGTAATTAGAGACCATGATGAGCTTCTCATCATACCCCCAAGCCAACGTTTTGCTAGTCCCTAGCAAAATTAACTAAAAATATGATGATTTAAAGCACTTGGCTTTAAATTAATATAAATAAGAGCCAAGTAGAGGAAAGCTTAGGTCAGAATTTTTTTTTAACTTTTATATAAATATAAATAACTAATATATAGAGCATTTTGAGAAATTTTCCTTACTTAGACTTAAAACTCAAAACATCTTCAAAGCACACTTTATTAAAAATAGAGTTTAACAAGAATTTTATCAAAAATTAGAATCTCAAAAATCACTTATTCTTTGTAACCATTCTTAACCCTTAAAAACTTAGAATTCAAAGTGTTTTAGGAAAACAAAACCTAAGAGTTGGAAATTAAATTTTAACTCAAAAACTCAGCAGACTTAAGTTAATCCTTTGTTTATGGTATTTGATTTCTATCAATTTAAGTTTAAGCAAATTAACTAGATATTCATCATTAATCAAACTTAGAGTAGTAAAACTTTAATCTACCAGTCTACAGCACTAAGGACAAATTGCTAGACCTAGGATTTTATCAATCCTTCTCCTTTAGGTCTCAACTGCAAATCCTCAAAACCCAATTTCTTAGGCTTCGTTGCCCAATACCAAGGTTCAGTAGCTATGATTTTAAAACATCCATGCTTGTGAAGAGAGTTGTCCTAAAGGCATCCAAATTTGCAAAAATTCAGATCTTAAGACATCAATTTTCAATCCATATTATTCAAATTCAATCCTTTGGCTTGGCCTTACTCAGGTTTGGTTGCTTTCTTCTTACTAGTTTTCTATCCTGAGGTCAAGAGTTTTTGTGTATATCTCTCCAGTGGACCACTGGGTCTCTTATTCCTAATTTTTATCTCCATATATTTTTTTCAACTTTTTCTATAGGTTAGAACACCCATAAGTAGCGAGGTGTTCTTTTATTTGATGGAAGCAAGGGTAGCATCTATTTATACTGAGATGCTTTATTTTTATGGAAAAACTGCATAAGTACCCATTTGTAATGAGGTAGTTAACTGTAGAGTCTTTTATTTTATTTTTTTATTTTTCTCCCCCTTCTCATTTTTCTTACTAACTTTATCTACAAATCCTTTTTCTAGGTGAGTGGCACATCCTTCACCCTTTCAAGAATCGCCCCGTGGAAATCCTTGGACTAAAGAGGATTTAGAATCGATCTCTTAACCTCTGTGTTTTCGTGGTCTCAGATGCCATCAAGACAATTCTATGTGTGTGGTTTTTGGATGTTTAGGTTACTTAGCTCTCAAACTAGAGCTTGGACAACAAAGCCATTCACTCTCAAGTTCTTTAAACTTTTAGTTTCCTCCTATAGGAAATGTCAAGACAAAAATTCATAAAGTGTAGCCAAATGTCCTTTAGTTGATTAAGCTAACTATAGCCTAATAGATTTGAAGACTAAAATTCTACTAACTCTCTACTTAATTAATTCTGAATATTTGCCCTTTTTACTTAACTTTATGATAAAATCAAATATTCAAAAAGAAAAAGGATTACTTAATCTAATTGATTAAAAAGTTACAATTTTATTCCAAAACTTAAGTTTTAAACTTAATACATCTTAGTTTCTTAATTCTAGGGTAAGAATAGAGAAAACAAAGCTTTAAGGATTAAAGATTCTATTTCAAATAAAATCTTATTTTAAAATTTTGCAAATAAAAGTGTGTTTTTACAAAATGTTATAAGTAAAAATCTAAATAAGGATTTAATGCTCTTATATATATACTATATATTCTAATATTTTTTTGGTTTCTGACCTAAAAGAAAGATTGAGATCTTAATTATTAATATAAATATATTTTTTCTTTCTTCTTTTCTTTATTCTAGATGAAAATACCCCTGTTATTATTTTTATAATTTTCAATTTTCATATTTTTGTATTTATATATTTTTATTTTTATGTTTTATAAAATTTTCCAATTTTTATGAATTTTTTTAAAATTTTCAAATTTTTATGATATTTTTTATTTTGAAATTTTTAGAATTTTTTTCATTCTTTTTTTAAAATTTTGTGGGTATTTAATTTTTATGTCTTTTTTATATATTTTCTCTACACATACACTTGAAGTGAAAATTTCACTTCAAACCCCCCCAAGCTAAGATTTTACAATGTCCTTATTGTAAGAAGGGTGAAAAGATATTACACTTCATTTAGTGTAGGGTGATGGATGGAGTCGGATAGAGATCAAAGATCTCTGTGCGGATGATTTCACTTCTGACTAAAGATAAGAGTGGATAGTCGGACTAAATGAAGGTAATCAGTATAGAAGAAGTGAAAAATAAGAAAAAATGTATGAGAAGAGAAAAGTGTAGAAAGCAGGAAACAACTATGTACAAAATGCTAAGTTTTACGCCTTCAGCTAGGCGTAAACCCTAGTAAAGAATTCCTAAAAAGAATATACATGATAAAACAGAGTTATGGAAGAATTGGTTCAAAAATAGAAAAGTAGATAAGGCCACTCGGTAAAAACTCATCCTGAGATTGCCAAAAATAGATCTCGTAAAACCAAAATCAGATTCCTAAAAAAAAATCTTAGAAAGATCAGAGTGAATCTCATGAAGATCAGATCTGATTTAGGTTGAGATGTAAAATATTAAAGATTGAGGTAATATAAGAAGTGATTCCAACCAAGTTCAGAAGATCAGCAGAGTCAATTCTGGTTCTCAATAATAGGTGGATCATTTTGATACAATAAAGGTTGCTGATGCAGGTTTGGTGGATTATTTTCAGAAAGTACAGAGGATGGGTTTTGATTAGAATCAAAGGCTTGATTAATGAAATGTACATAGCCTTGATGTTGCCTAGGGTTTTGCAGATTCCTAGGATTCGGAATTGGCTAAGATGGAAGAGTACTTGGTTGACGAGATTCAGCCAAAAGCATTATCTGATTTCGTAAATCAGCCAATTCTACCAAACATTGCCTTTGAGTCTCAGCGAGAGCTTCAGCATTTTGTCACTGACTCTCTGTAACAGCTTGCAAAATCTGATCAAGCTACGTATCTCTAATAGCCCCAGAGATTCTGCATACTCATAGAATTAGGCCTTACATTTGGTTGCTGAGAAGGAAATGGAGGAGGATTTAGGTGGGTCTGATTTGGATAATTTGGTCTTTGATTTTGATCAGCCCAAGAGAAATTTGGGTGGCTTCTCCATCCAGGATTATAGGTATTAGAATAAGGATTTGATCTTGGAATGTTTTCCTGGATGGCGTGTAAACCAAAAAGATATGGCTTGTTTTTTGCAACAGGAAAGGGTGGGGAAGAGGGTGGGAAAGATTGTGGGACAAAGTTCCCACCTTGGGTTGGTGCAGGAGTAGATAGAAAACCTAAGGAAGATAGATCTCTAGAATCCAAATTATTCAGAAATTCCCTCCCCGTGGGAATTTGCGAAATAGGTGAATGCACAGAATTTTGCGTAGCAAGTAGAGGTGTAAGAGTTTTCATAGTGTTTCGGACCTCATCGAGATGCTTTGCAACGGTGTCGACTTTGTCCAGTTTTTCTACAATAATTTTCAAATCCTTTGAACTGGACAGATTATCGATCTCATGAATGCCCTTATGCAGATTTTGATGTGCTGTATTCGTGCCCCGCGTAAATTGCAACATGGATGTATTATTGATCAAGTTCTCCACCATCCCTTCAAATAATTCTGAAGCGGATTCTGCATCACGATTGAGAAAGTTCCCTCCACAAGAGGCATCGACTAGATTGCGAATGCCTTCTTGCAATCCATAATAGAAGATATGCATTAGTTGCCAATGAGCGATGTCATGATGTGGGCATTTCCTTTGTAATTCATGAAAGCATTCCCACGCTTCATGAATTAGTTCTTGATTTTGATTGAAAGTTGTGATTGCTCACCTTAAAGCATTCGTGTGACTAATAGGAAAGAATTTCTTCAATAATGCAGATTTGAGTTCAGCCTAAGTTGAGATTGGTCTTGCAATAGTTCTATACCAATATGCTGCTTTATCTTTAAGGCTAAAAGAGAACATCTTCAAGAGTAGGATTTCCCTCTTTTGATTTCGGTGTCCAAGAGTTTGAGATAGATTTTTAAGATCTTCAATATGTTGGATGGATCCTCAGATGCAAATCCATGAAAATGTGGGATTAGGCCTATAATGTTTGGCTTCAATTCTGGGTCATTTTCCCCAATGGGAATCCTAACATTAGGCTCTACTTGTGCATTAGATGGATTATAATGGTCTCGGAGTAGAGGCCTAGGATGAGGAATCGGTAAATCAGGAAGGTCAAAACCCACCTCAGGTTGAGGTGGAGGATGGGTTTGAAGATTTTGTAAATTATTCAAAGTAGCAGTTAAAAGATTGATTTGACGATTTTGTTCAAGCATTCTAAGATTCTGGTTCAAGAGCACCTCATGAATGTCAAAAGGCGGCATCTCCCCCTGACCAGAGAAGAAGGGATCTCAGGATTCTAATTTTGCAATTGATCCATAGAAATAGATGAATCAGATGGGAATTTAAGTGTTTGCTTAGCTGCAATCAGCTTAGGAGCACCTGTCAAAGGAGTTATGAGAGGCGGATTCAATGATCACCTCCCGTGCATAAAATGAAAAAAAATGTGCAAAGGCACACTCACACCACCAAAACTAAGCGGCAACAAAACCCACAAAACAACACGAAAAAGCAGGTTTTTCTCTTCTTTCAAAGGAAAGAAGAGAGTCCTAGAATACGCAAAATACTTTAGATGCAAGAAAGTATGGTATCAATATCAAAATACGCATCCTAAACCCATGTCTATGCAAGTGCGTATCCTTAAAGCTCAAAGGCCTAAGGTTTATGATCGAGACCGCTCACTACTAGCTCCCTGGTGCTCTAGTAGTGAGACAGACTTGTTGATCTTCGACAAGAGCCCTAAGAGGTGCAAAGAGGAGAGATAAAAAATTTAGACTCATGTGACTCTAGTGATCACGCTGTGTGCTCGATAGCATGCAATAGACGATAGTAATAAAACCTACATGCATTCTGCAATCAAATTTAAGTCACAATTTTTATTATCATCTTTTTTACTTAATCTTTTCAAAAATATGATAGAAAGAAGTAAAGTGACCGCTTTTTAAATATATTTCAACAAATATGTGGTCTTGGTATTATCTCCAGGATAGGGTCTACGCGGTTTTTTCGCGTGTTTTCCAGCTGATGCGAGAAAAATAGTAGAAATCTTCCAGAGTCAGATTGTAAACTACTAGTAGGTAAACGTACTCCTAAGAGTGTATGCCTATAGGATGCTGCTGCTAGTCAGGAAGTATGTATTTTTTAATTTTTTTAACTAACTAAATGCAATAATTCAAACTAAACTGGAGACTAAGGAAAGAGTACTTACAATGGTATATATAATGGAAAATAGAAAAGGAAAACCCACCTTCTTTCCTGAGATTACCTGCAGAGGTAAACCATAAAAGAAGACAGAAAACAAAACAAAAATAAAACTAATTAATACAAAATACTAAAAATAGTAATAATGGAGAATATAATTATAGCTTCCTTCCCAGCAACGGCGCCATTAAAACGGTTGTCATCTTTCTCAGCACAGTTAATTAAGTTAATTGTGCTTAATTATGTGCATAAGAAAGTAACTTAGGTCAACTTGAATTTGTGTCGATTAAGCAGTATAGGGTCAAGTTAACCAAACATTTTAGATTTTATTTCTTTTAACTGGTTGAGTTTAGGTCATTCACTAGGAGGCATAACTTAATTAGAATTCACCATTAAATCTCATGGAAAGTATAATTAAATTATTTTTAAGAACATGAATTTTGCTTAATTATTTCTATTTAATGGAATATGCAAAATTCCATAAGAAAACACATTTACACAAATGATCTTTAACAAACAAGTAAACATGTTTATTTCTTTTTATTTCTTTTATTTACAAGAGATTAAGGCAATAGAAAGTATTTCTAATGACAATATGCCTTATTACAACATTAAGCTCAATAGGAATGAATAATATGCAAGAAATTAAACCATGAATTTCTCTTCTTTTGTCTTCTGCCTCTTCTTTCTCTTCTTCCTCTTTTACCTTTCTCTCTCTCTTTCTCTTTTCCTTTTACTTATTTCTTAATCTTCTTCTTAATCCTTTCCCTTAATCTTTCTCGAGCTCTTTTTTTTACATGTCTTCTTTTCTTTCTTTCTTTCTTTCTTCCTCTGCCTTTTCTCTTTAGCTCTCGTGCCTGTTCAACCTTTCTTTATCTCTACAAGTTCTCTCCTTCTTCTCCTTTTCTTCCTTTCCTTTTGCTCTTCTCCTTTTGTTCTTCTCCTTAGCATCCTTCCCTTCTGAGCCCTTGCAGACCTTTTGGACCAAACCAATCTAACTATTGAAAACAAAAATTAGGTTTTTAATTAGCGACTTGGATTGGTCGGGGATACGCAGCACCCTTCTCAAGGTGAGACCAGATACTACTAGGTTCAAGCCTGGTTTTATTTAGTTTCGATTTATTTCTGGTTCGCATAATCTCGAGCACATCTAGTTCACAACCTCCCAGGCCCCATGCACACGCCCTCATGGGCCCACACTCGCACGCCCACAGCCACACACACTCGGGCACGTGCACTGCACGTGCCCACACACACGCTCATATGCTCAGTTCATTTCATTGTGCCGTGTGCTGTCTACTGATATACCTTTAACACAAATTCATTTTATACCCATGCAGCCGCTCTAGTTCTATCGAGGTGGGACTAAGCTTCCCCCTCCTAGTCTGAACTTCAAATGTTGATTCCAGCCAACTCAGAGCTCTGTTCCAAGCAAATGACAGCTTGCTGGAAAGCTCTTAAGATGTTCTACACGATTGGAGCATTAATTTGATACTCAAGGAGGGTTAAGCTCTTCAATTTGACGGGCAAAGGACCTGGGTTCACTACATTCAAACTGGCCTGCAGAGTGAAGTTATGGCTCTAAAGTCTTGCAGAAGGTCTTTGACTTCCAAGTGAGGTATTGAAGAGGTTCAAGAGATGATTCCTCGGCTGTTGGTGAAGGAACTAAGCTCTAAGGAGCTTCAAGAAAGGTGCAGAAGCTAAAAGCTTCTCCAGGGAGCTTCAGAACTGTGAACTAAGTTCTAAAAGGTCATACAGATGGCTAAAGACCTAATGAATCAATTCAAACAACCTCTAGAGGTTGTTACAAATCCATCTAGGCAGATTATTCATTAAAATCTCATCACAAAGCTACTGTTGCCAGTTTGGGTTCAAAAATAACCCAACCTGAATAGAATTCAATTTCTACCAAAAAGTTGATTAAAACTCATTCAAATTTCATCTAAATCATTTACAAACATCTCAGCAACAAAATTCCTCAATTTGTCTATTTGAATCCAATTTCCAAGAATCAATCTTTAGTTTGACTATAAAGCTTCAAATTTTGACTATCTGAATTAAACCATTTCAAAGGAAATTAAAACCTAAATCATCTTCTCTTTAACCACAAGAATGGATTCAGACCCTTAGAAGGATGTTTCACTAAAGATTTCAAGGGTTCCAGGGCTATCGCCTGAGCTTGTAGAGCAGTTTGTTAGTCAAGACAAACCAAGGTTTATCTCAGTGATTAACTCATAGGAATGGTCTCAGGGCAAGGCACTGGTACTTTCAGACCTTTCAAATAAGGTTTAAACCTAACTATTAGACATCTCCAACTCTGTCAGAGTTGGAGAAGATGAGTACCTAACAGAAGCTCCAAGCACTAAAACCTTAAAAAAATTACATCAACATGATCAGTGAGCTTCAAATCAGGGATCTGGAGCTTCACACTAAGTTTAAAAGGCTGAAAAGCTTGTTCTGACTCGTCGGAGCTCACCGGAGCTTCGGTGAGTCCAAAAAAAGGTGAAACTGTACAGATGTTGTGAAATTATACCATTAATGATTCAAAAAGCTTCCTGAGGTCACAAGGAACCTCAGGAACAAATTAATTTCATCAATTGTTCATTAAGGTGAAGATTAAACAGCGAATTCACAGTGGACAAGTTCTGAGTATGATTAGGCTCAGGACTTGTTTTCCCACTCAATTGAGTGGAGAAAACAAGTCAAAAGATGTTTGTGATGGTATATATGTGAATAATTATTGATTTGAACTTCTCCTGAGCCACCACTGACAGCGAACTCAGGAGCTTAATTTAAATTGGGCATTTAAGATGTAGAGGGTATTTATTTCAATTAGAGTGAGGATTAGGGCCCTTAGGTGATGAATAAGTGGTGGACCCCAGTGGAGGTGGAAATAGCTCAACTACCGCTGCCATGGACAGCAGGAGCAGTTGGTGGAGGTGGAGGTGGTTTAGGCGATTATATGATAAATTTAGTGATTAAAGATATTAGAAATGTTCATGAGAGGTTCAAGAAGGTGAATGATGACTTAAAAAGACAAGAAATTTGCTCCTGACAAGCTCAAGGAGCTCGTCAGAGCTGAGGAAGACGAGTGCGATATCTAACATTACACTATCTACTCTACCTAACTAACTATCCTAACTAATCTACTTACCTAACCTACTGTTACCTGGACGAAGGTGATAGGAGATCTCTATCGATGGCTCATAAGAGAGGAGGAAATTAGAGGGTTGGTGAAAGAAGTCCGGCAGGTAGTTGTGAGGTGAAGCAGAGGAGCTCCTAGTCAGCGATGCGTCAGAAGACTCGGTTGACTTCGGCGGAGGTCCAGAGCAATCAAGAATGGATGGAGGAAGACGGATGACACGGAGGATCGTCGTCGGAGTTTAGAGAGAATAGCCTTGTTGGTGAAAACGTAGATCGCATTTTTGATAAAAGCATCGTAGTATAGTTGCGAAATACGATCCAACAAAGATATTATTTTGTAAAATAATGAGACTTTGAGTCCTGGTCGTTTGTCTCTGGGAGGCATTATTTTTGTTTTCGAAATCGATCTTAAAGTCGCTCTACTTTATTTAAATGACATGCTTGTGCGTAATATATAGGCGGTTAAAGAACAGGCACTTAAATCACGTAAATATGATAATCATTCAGCTCAAGGTGATTTCAAACACATAAGAGATATATATATATAAAATGAAATTTTCATTCATCATGGGAGAGTTGTTGCACAAGGAAATCTAGAGGAAAGCTTATACATGAATGCTTAAAATTAAATCTAACTACCAGAAAACGATTGCATACAAGAATCAACGGGGGGATTTTGCATGCATCATTAGGGGAGAAGTAAGACTACTCTCCTAAGCAGCAAATGAAAGCAATAAAAATTATGAAGAGCATGATCTAGAGCTAGAAGAATAGAGGGCATTCAGGGGTGGTCCCCGATGGCCTTGGAGTGGTCTCGAGGAGAATGAAGGGTGGCCAATGGAACTTAGGCCGGCCCTTGGAGAGAAGTAGGGTTGATCCAATATCCTGGCATGGTGTCCTCCATGGTGGTGGTAGTGTGCTCATGGAGGTGGACTGAGTGGCTAAGTGGAGGTGGCGTGAATGGCACCAATGGAGAGCAATTGCCAAGGGAGTGAATGGTCGCAAATGGCCACCCAAGGGGTGTTTTTATAGACCTAAGGGAAGCTCTCTAGATAATTATGTAATTCTCTAGAGAGGCCTATGGTGGGAGCTCTTGGGATAGTGAGAGAGAGAGGGTGGATGGTGGTTTTTAGATCCACCAAATGTGGATCTAAAAATTGAATGGCTCTTGGTTGCTATTTTTGGTAACCAAGGCAACCACACATGGTAGAGAGTTCTAGAGAACTCTAGGCTAGATATTTTCATGTGGATGGTGTGTGTGGGTGTCTGTGGGTTGAAACTTAGGTGGCTAGGTTGATTAGGTTGGGTTCTAGTGGGTTTAGGTCAAGGTAGGTCTCAAATTAGGATTATAAACCCTAATTCACTAAGGTAAAGTGCAATTAAACTTAATACAAGTTTAATTGGGTGTGTGGAAACTTAATTGAGAGTAAAACAACTCAATTAAGTTAGGTCTAGGTCAATTGGACTCTCACTGAGTCCAATTGGATAGTGTGTGCTGAGATCAGGGCTCAATTGGACTCAATGAGTCCAATTGAATAGGCTAATGGAATTGACTAAGATCCAAGTCAACTAGGTTTAGTGAGGACCTAATTAGGTCCTTAGGGAGGTCTAGAGGTGATGTACTAGGGTTAAGGCACCTTAATTTAGGTTCCTATGGGGTTGGAATTGGGTTTAGGGACCTAGAGATCCAAGATCAAGGCTTAAATCTCAAAACAGGAATTGGGGAGCAGTATCAGGCGTCTAATTATATAATCAGACATCTTATACTCAAAAATCAGAAGTCCAGACTTGTTGTCTGGACGTCCAATCAGAGTCAGGAAGGATTTCGAGTTCTGTTTTGGGTATTCTGCAGAAATTGGACGTCTGAAAAAGTGTTTGGACGTCCAATAACACTGCAGAAGTGGGTTTGAAGAGTGAAGGAGTTGGCTAAGGGTCCTGGATGTCTTAAAACTTATCTGGACATCCAGAGAAGGGTTGGAACTAGGGTTTTAGGGCTTCCTAGGGTGTTGTGACCTAATCAAAGGGTGGTTAAGGCTTGGGGAAGTCTCTAGGCTATGCTAGGGCTAGGATGAACCTAAGCTCTTCACATTTTACTGCTTTATTCCTACTTAATAGAATAGCAAACTTTTAACCCCGTTACATTATTATTCCTACATCTAAACTAGGCCTTCTACTCCAGCTCTGCTATAACTCCTGTTATTCCTGATCCAGCTCCTGATCAACTTATTCCCTGCGATCGACATAATGCACTTAATCAGCACATTATAACATTATTCTATGCATAGCTAAAGGAAAGCAGTAAAGATGCAGATAATGTGTATGCATGTATGAATAACCCTAACTTATGCTAAGTCCTAGCTTAATCTAGGCCAATTAAGACCTATGATTACTGCGCAATCATATCCCCATACCTAAATCTTGCTAGTCCCTAGCAAATGCAAGACTAAATTATTTACAGCAAGGGTCCCTAAGGGACTGGTTATTTTATCAAGTGTTTGCATAGAGATTTTTCTCCCTTTTGTTTTCATTCTATGCTCTAGAAATCCAAACAATCGTGAAGGTGCAGCTATGTAGCTTTTGCAATGGATTAGAGTGAAAACTAATACACCTCTAAAGCCTGTACTTGACCCCTAATAAAAATTCTAGCGGGATAGGCGGATTTCTTCCCTCAGGGTATTCAAGATATTTTATGAATTCCACCCTGGCTTTAGGCTTAGGTAGAGAATCTTTGAGGGAAAGGATTGTATATTTGGTGGCTCATTCTCACTTGGTGCTACATAGAGACTAGTACTACAGAATTCATATTCCCGAATTACTAAGTAACTCAACTCAGAGAAAGACGAGAAAAACTATGCTCCCTTTTGATTCCTTTGTATTCATTCTCTCTTGCTCTTTTTCTTTCTTTTTCTTAGAGCTCACAACCTCACCAGATTCACACATATGTTCTGTATTTGGTGGTCTCACTAGGCATTAACACTTTAATTGAGTTCTCATAACCCTAACACTAAGTCGAAATTCCTCAGCCATTATTCAGGCGGTCAGAAACACAAGAAAAATAGGTTAAGGCCATATTTGGTGGAGCTCAATTTTGTTTGGTGGTATTGCCTCAATACAAATGAAGTAAATACTAAATATTCACAAACTCTTTTTCTTCTTCTTCCAAAATTTTTTTTTCTTCTTTTTCTTTTTTTTTCAATTTTTCTTCCTTTTCATCATTTTTTTTTTCAGCATAGCACAACTGGCATACATCCATGAACTTTATTAAGGAGGCATTATTAGGGATTGGTAGTACTCAAGGGACATTGGGTGGCTTATTTGGTGGAAGTGCCTACTCACGGCATCGGGAGAGACGGATAGGATAGTGTATTTCTGACCTTGACATCAATACCCTCCTTCAGCCAAGGATTCCATAAAGAATGGTCATAACCATCCACCTTAGCCCTAGTTTTATGAAAACTCGCTCTCCGCGTATTTGCCTTATTCGGTGGCTCTCACAATTTCGCACAAAATGTATACGCTGGAACCGAGAGCGAAAACTATCCCTAATCTCTAAGTATCATCACCTAATTATCTAGGATTCTAGATTCCTTGCACTAATCTTAGAGCACCAGTACACTCTACTCTCATATCACACTATTTGGTGGATTTTTGGAAGAAAATGACCTTGACTCCCAAAACATTGTCCAAGGGTTCAGGAAAAGAAGCACTACTTCTTCTCAACAAACTGAAGACGTTTATCAGCCTTCACCATGAATCCATTGCAAATTCTACGTGTGTGAAAAGTTGTACTGGATTCCAGATTACAAGAATCAACTAAAGGATAAAATCCCTAATGCATTCTCTTAATAAAATAATCTTATTCATGAATGCAATATCTATATATGCTATAGACATGTAACCTCATATAATTTGTACTTCGTGAATTTCACGTATCGGGTTACAATAAGCTTGACCCTAAATTTAGACAAAAGGTGAGCGGTTGAGTTGGAATTGGTTATTACGAACGATTTCTAGCTCCAATGAGAGCATTGGAGGTGGAGTCGATTGTTCTTTTATTTAAGGTCCTAAAGTACATTTTGCATGTAGCTCTGAGGTTTTCCTAAGTGTTGGCACAAAATTTTTTTTTTCAGTTTTTGCTGTATCTACCCCCCCATGCCTAAGTTCTTGCATGTCCTCACGCATGAATATAAAAGAAAATAAATTCGACAGAGGATGAGTGGGTAGAAGTCACCTGGAATTGCTCCTGAAATTATATTCATCACCGGCCAACCTGTTAACATGCAATATACAAAAGGGAAATATGCTAAAACAAAAATATGCTATGTGTAAAAATGGTTATGTATAGATGATGGTGAAATGGTATTTATATGTGCTGAGTTTAATGCCTCCAGCTAGGCGAAAACTCAATCAAATGTGTCATTTCTAGCATAGGAGCCGATCAAAATTAAGAGAAAGATGTGCTCATATGCTCCTAGAATCAGTGGTCCAGAGATGCGGACCAGCTGATTGTGCACCCCTACTCCAAAAAAGTCTAGCTATAAGAAAGTGTGGAGTGGTGGTGGAAAATAGAGGATAAACAGAGGGGGGATCATGATGTTGATTTAGCTGATTTATCAAGTCCCACAATTCAGCAGGAAGTTGCTGAGGGAGTAGATCAAAATGTATCTCAGAGCCAGAATCTGAGTCATAGGTTTCCTCATAATGATAATTGACATCAAAGATCATGCCCTCTCCAGGCTCTAGGTCATATGGGGGTATCCGTGAAAGTAGAAGATCTGTGGGGAGGTCACTGAAATTCTCATTAGAAATTACTTCGTCCTCATCAGTACTCATCTCTGATTCATCAGAGGTTGTCTCTTCAGGCTCGAGGTCGAGCCATTGACTAGGATGGTAGGTGCATCCCCAGCTTATTCTTCTCGAAGCTTCACCCTCATATGCATTGGGCTCCTCAGTAATTCCTACCTCAGGTAGCATATTTATTTCTTTGTTCGTGTTATCCATAGCTACTTCTGGTTTTTGGATGTTAGGATCAAGGATAGAAAGTGTCATCTTAGAATCTCTAATATCCGAATTAAGGATGTAGGTGAAAGAAGAAGAGTGCAGATCAAAAGATGTTGGCTCTAGCACAGGTTCACCTACAATGGGAAGTGGTCTAGATTGATCAGTAGTGTCACATGTAATGTTTGCCTCAAGATCCATATCCTCAATTGGATCTACTTCCCTTGTCTCGATCGGGTTATCTAACCCAAAAGGTGTCTCCCAGGATTCAAGATAATCTGATTGCGGCTCAGTCCTAGAGATATCAGTCCTTTCCTCCTCAATTTTAGATGAACCCATTCGGCATACTTCCTGCTCCTGTCTCATATCCATGCTAGATTCTTTTTCCCTTGAGTGATCTTCGAGCATCTGCTCCCGAGAATCTTCTGTGTGTTCTTTCGGCGTAGTTGTTTCAGATTCTTCGAGGTCTTCAATGCTATTTTCCACTTGATATCTAAAAAGCAATAGTTCTTGAGTTTCCCGATTTTGTCCAATTCGCCTTGTTATCTCCATTATTTCCTGAAGGAGCTCCATCATAGCTTGTTGATGTGGAATCCGGCTTTGTCTTTGGTTCGGCTCAATGATAGCCTGGATTTCGCGTAGATAGGATGCGACCTTTTCCTTAGCGCTTGCTATAGCTCTCTGTATTCTATAATGTGGCCGCATATGCACCGCTAGCTCTTCAGGGGTTCCAGGGGGAGAATCAGATCTACCCATGTTACATGGGTGAGAAGCAGGAGTATGAAATCCATATCCTGGGTTATAAGATGTGATCCTTTGAGGGATCGACTGGTATGGGTCATAATATCCAGGGTTAGGATATGGGTTAACCATTTTTGTAACCCGAGGAGAAGGATCAAGAAAAGCAAAAAGTCATCTTCACCACCTTGGGTTCAGATCCCAAGGTTGAGCTGATTCAGTGACCCAAGCTCTCAGATAAGCTCGTGGGTCCAGCTCTTCTGGATCCTGATTAGGTCTAGATCCAATGTTAGCCATTGTGGCTCAGTAGATAGAAGAAATGGGGCGAGAAGATGGTCCGAGAGAGGTGACTCGCCTCCTTGGGAGTGGCTCCCAAGGTCCAACCAAGTGAGGTCGAAGTGACCTCCTTCCGTGCACACATCGTCAAACCCCTGGGTTAGTGTAGCCACACAGAACAAGGCTAAGGCCCTGTCAATCAAATGGTCCTTATAAATCAGGTGACCAGATTTTTCGTTAGGGATTTGAATTCCTGAAGATAAGTTCGTCGTACAACCGACTGAACGTGAATCCCGCCTCTCAAGCTAACCTAGCCAGTCTGGTTACGAGGGGACTAAGGGGAAGGTTCTTCCTTTGGCTTACGCCTCCGGTTCCATTGACCCCCAAGCCGCGGTCGTTTGACACTACCCCGCAGACTTAGTCACCAGGTTTGGCAAGAGAGATTAAACTCATCCAGTAGTACGACAATGAACTCGGGTTGATTTCGTGTTTTAAAATTATTTTTTAACCCGTTTTCTTCAGTGGGGTTTGTGGTGAGTGGCCCACAAGGTGACCAAGCTCACCGGCTAACTAGACTTGATTAAGTCTAGGTTAGCCAAAAGTGTGGTCTCTATTTGTGACCCTAAAGGTTCAACCTAAGTTGTGCACTTCTAGGTTTTTTTTCTCTATTTGAGCAGACCACAAGAATAATGTTGATTCTCTGATAGTAATTGGAATCCAATTAATTTGAAATTTTGCGAGTAGATTCCTTTCTCAATTAGTTTTTCATAGAATATTTTTTTTATAATTTTTACTATTTCAACCGAATTTTTAGGGAATTTTAAATATCAGGGGGTCAGATTTGGAACTTTGACCCCTGGACAGTATTTCGCTTTGAAACAGTATCAAATGACCTTCAAAAATTTGGAAAAAATATGGAAAATAAATCCAATTAGATCATCTTTCAAACCCCACCATTATTAGTCAAAACAGATTCGTGGATTGCTTGGAATCGCTTTTGGAACTTTGAAAATTTTTGAATCTGGGTCTATCTGACCCCCGTGCACTTCGTGAATTTTTAAAAATTTTATTCTTGGAGTTTTATCAAAGTAACGGTGGAATTTGAAAGATGGTTTGAAAATGAAGGTATTTCTCGAATTTCGGAATTTTTCACTAACGGATTTTTCGGCAATCAAATTTTTACTTGAGATTTAAAATCTGGCTGAAAATCAGAAGGTGATGGAAAAGCTTTTAAAGAGGTTTGAATTTGAAATTCAAGCCTTCCACCAAAAATGCTTTTTTTTTTCTTTGTACTCTTTTGCACTTTTTTTTTCAAAAATAATTTTTCAAAAGATTCAACAAAAATCTCATTTTTTTCTTTTTTTTTCTCTAACCTAGATTCAAAAGGAAATCCAATCTAGATTTTTTTTTCAAAATTTTGATTTTTTTGATTTTTTTCTTTTCCACGAAAATAAGAAAAATCTCTTTTTTTTATAAAAAAAGAAATTGAAGAAAGTAGATCTAGTCGTAGGGTTCAGAAAATAAACCAAATCTATGATAGATGATGTGAACCTGATTTTTCTTTGCCGTGCTCGATGTGTGCGCGGATCCCATTTTCGTTTCGTGTTGTCCTGCACATCAAAAACAAAGTAGAGGCAGATTTGTCAGTGATAGATTAAAAGATCGAAATCAAGAAAAATGACGTTGCCTTCCCAGCAACAGTGCCATTTTGTTGGGAGGATGTAGCTTGCATTTTTGATAAAAGCGTCGTAGTATAGTTGCGAAATATGATCCAACAAAGATATTATTTTGTAAAATAACGAGACTTTGAGTCCCGGTCGTTCGTCTCTGGGAGGCATTGTTTTTGTTTTTGAAATCGATCTTAAAGCTGCTTTACTTTAGTTAAATGACATGCTTGTGCGTAATATATAGGGAGTAAAGAACAGGCACTTAAATCACGCAAATATAATAATCATTCAACTCAAGGTGATTTCAAACACATAAGAGATATATATATAAAATGAAATTTTCATTCATCATGGGAGAGTTGTTGCACAAGGAAATCTAGAGGAAAGCTTATACATGAATGCTTAAAATTAAATCTAACTACCAGAAAACGATTGCATACAAGAATCAACGGGGGGATTTCGCATGCATCATTAGAGGAGAAGTAAGACTACTCTACTAAGCAGTAAATGAAAGCAATAAAATTTATGAAGAGCATGATCTAGAGCTAGAAGAATAGAAGGCATTCAGGGGTGGTCCCCGATGGCCTTGGAGTGGTCGAGACGAGAATGAGGGGCGGCCAATGGAACTTAGGACGGCCCTTGGAGAGAAGTAGCGTTGATCCAGCATCTCGGCATGGTGTCCTCCATGGTGGTGGTAGTGAGCTCGTGGAGGTGGAGTGAGTGGCTAAGTGGAGGTGGCGTGAATGGCACCAATGGAGAGCAATTGCCAAGGGAGTGAATGGCTGCAAATGGCCACCCAAGGGGTGTTTTTATAGACCTAAGGGAAGCTCTCTAGAGAATTATGGAATTCTCTAGAGAGGCCTATGGTGGGAGCTCGTGGGTGAGTGAGAGAGAGAGGGTGGATGGTGGTTTTTAGATCCACCAAATGTTGATCTAAAAATTGAATGGCTCTTGGTTGCTATTTTTGGCAACCAAGGCAACCACACATGGTAGAGAGTTTTAGAGAACTCTAGGCTAGATATTTTCGTGTGGATGGTGTGTGTGGGTCGAAACTTAGGTGGCTAGGTTGATTAGGTAGGGTTCTAGTGGGTTTAGGTCAAGGTAGGTCTCAAATTAGGGTTATAAACCCTAATTCACTAAGGTAAAGTGCAATTAAACTTAATACAAGTTTAATTGGGTGTGTGGAAACTTAATTGAGAGCAAAAAAACTCAATTAAGTCAGGTCAAGGTCAATTGGACTCTCACTGAGTCCAATTGGATAGTGTGTGCTGAGATCAGGGCTCAATTGGACTCAATGAGTCCAATTGAATAGGCTGATGGAATTGACTAAGATCCAAGTCAATTAGGTTTAGTGAGGACCTAATTAGGTCCTTAGGGAGGTCTAGAGGTGATGTACTAGGGTTAGGGCACCTTAATTTAGGTTCCTATGGGGTTGGAATTGGGTTTAGGGACCTAGAGATCCAAGATCAAGGCTTAAATCTCAAAATAGGAATTGGAGAGCAGTATCAGATGTCTAATTATATAATCAGACGTCTTATACTCAAAAATCAGAAGTCCAAACTTGTTGTCTGGATGTCCAATCAGAGTCAGGAAGGAATTCGGGTTCTATTTTGGGTATTCTATAGAAATTGGACGTCTGACAAAGTGTCTGGACGTCCAATAACACTGCAGAAGTGGGTTTGAAGAGTGCAGGAGTTGGCTAAGGGTCCTGTACGTCTTAAAACTTATCTGGACGTCCAAAGAAGGGTTGGAACTAGGGTTTTCGGGCTTCCTAGGGTGTTGTGACCTAATCTAAGGGTGGCTAAGGCTTGGGAAAGTCTCTAGGCTATGCTAGGGCTAGGATGGACCTAAGCTCTTCACATTTTTATGCTTTATTCCTAATTAATAGAATAGAAAACTTTTAACTCCCTTACATTATTATTCCTACATCTAAACTAGGCCTTCTGCTCTAGCTCTGCTACAACTCCTGTTGTTCCTGATCCAGCTTCAGATCCAGCTCTTGATCAGCTTATTCCCTGCGATCGACATAATGCACTTAATCAGCACATTATAACATTATTTTATGCATAGCTAAAGGAAAGCAGTAAAGATGCAGATAATGCGTATGCATGCATGAATAACCCTAACTTATGCTAAGTCCTAGCTTAATCTAGGCCAATTAAGACCTATGATTACTGCGCAATCAAGCCTATTGGTTAGCTCAATGAAGAAGAGGGATGGGAGCTAACTTAGTGAAAATCGAGGGTGTGGAGGGGTATTTATAGGTGGCGGCGGTTGAGATGGAGGTGGAATCTGGATGGAGAAGAGGTTAGGGGTGGAGTAACCACCGACATCTTCTATGATGCCAGTGAAGTTATCTCCAACCCTAAAATGGGATTTCAGCTTCATCCAGACCGGTGGATGAAAAGGAGATGGTGAGCACAAGCTCCAGTAGCTTGGAGAAGAAGGAATGACGTCGGATGTGTGGTGATCAGACGGTCGACGCACCTCCTGTAGTCAGTCGTCCAGAAGGCTGAAGGAGAGAAGTTTCAGGGACTTGTTTGTAGTGAAAATTAAGGATCTAAATGGAGAATAAGGACCCAATTTAAATATAATAAAAGGACTAAAAATGTAAACTCAGGTTTTCAAGGTTTATTTTAACTTAAATCTTTTTCAACTTTTTATATATGATTATAATAAGACAATTATTATATTTTGACCTTGAATTTACATTTTTGACCTTTTTAGATTAATTTATTTAATTAAGTAATGTTACTTAAGTTATTACATACTTAGTTATATATTATACTTAAGTTAGTTAACACATTAATTACATAAATTATTGATAATATTTCGAGTTCAATTATTAATTAAATTATTAATAATAATAATTAGACGATAATATAGCATTTTTAACTTATTTTAAGGTCCTTTACTATTTATCCCTTATTTAATAATTAACCCATATGTTTACATATTTCTAGCTAATTAACTAGAAAACTAGTTAATTAGGGGTAATTAGAGACCATGATGAGCTTCTCATAACTCAATTATCCTCTTATGGAATAGTCAAGATCTTAACAAGTACGTGAGTGTTTAAGCCCTAAAACTGACCGAGGAGGCCTAAAATCGGTATCCCTCACTTAGCACTTTAGGACTTAATTCATCATCCGATCCGACCCAAAACTTAGGTGACTCTTTTATAATCACATGCTAGGACTAACACGATTCTTCCTTGCCTATCTTTTTCTTTTTTTTTCTTTTTCATGCAAAACTAAAGTCCTAATCATGCATGTAGAATATGTATAAATTCTATAAACATCCTCAGGTTATAGCCCCCCATAACTAGATCTGACAATGTTCGCAGTGGAAAGCTAAAGACAGGAAAGATATAACCTGAGGTAGAGAGCAATTGGAGCTAAGGCTCCTCCAATCTGTAGGTGTCCAATACCTGGCCATCAGAAAGTGTAACATATGGTTTCAAGCGCTGGCCGTTTACCTTGAATGTCTCACCAGATGAGGGATACTAGATCTCAACTACACCATGCGAGAACACCTACATGACAGTGCACGGCCCATCCCAATGAGACTTCAGTTTCCTAGGGAAAAGCTCGAGTATAGAATTGAAAGGCCAGACCCATTGGTGGGGCTCAAAGTTTTGCAGAGGATGTGTTTATCGTGAAAGACCTTAGTAAGCTCTTTATAGGATTGAGTAGTGTCATAGGCCTCATTCCTCAATTCTTCAAGCTCGGTTGATGTAAACATGTTTACACTACTTAAGATGTCTATTTATGCATGTTCTTAAGCATAGGATTACATTGCATACTATAAATATTGCATAACATGCATCATCTTGCATTTAGATTAGTTTAAATAAAATGGTGGTTAACTGTCTCCTTTTATGTTCATGCACAGGGCAAACCTTTTATCGAGCCTCGGATCAAAGATCCAACCGTACAGATGTGATCAGGGCGACGATTGGAGTTCAACGACTCCAAGATCACCCTTATCTGACATCTGTAGCATCAGATAGAGATCAGGGAACCCTAGAAGATCAAGTGCCAAGATGGTGTGAAATTGCACATCAAACGACAAATCTGACCGCACAAATGGATTCAAATCGACGATTGCAGCCTAACGACGTGAAAATCGACTCAATCCGACACCCGTGGCACCATCTACAACATCCAGAAGATGGACGGCCAAGATGGTGCCATGTGGTGCCATCTCAGCCATCCAATCGACCCTCAGGATTGCCGCTGCCTCTCCAAAGAAGATCCAATGTGTGATCTGGGCCATTGGATCTTGATCAACGGCCATGAGCACACGCTGCTTAAAACATCTGTGTGACCATCTCTCCTCCACAGCGCAACAGGCGAACGCTTTATCGTGAGCAGGCAGCACGCGTTCGAAATGTAAAGTGCGGGCAAGCGGTGCAGGCTAGCGGGCGCAATTGACTGCTTAATTGCGATCGAATGATTGCACGCACGTAATTGCACTCACGCCGTATCACACGACGCACCTCACGTGGGATCACGCGCGGGCGGGTGCGCAGAGGAGGCGGGCGGAGGCATGATTTAAGCCGTCCAATCTCGCGATCAAACGACTGAGATTAGCTGGACGTGTGCATGCATTACGTGCGAGGTGACCGGGCGCACGCGCGCTGCCCACTACGCCCACGATGGGGCGTTAGCGACGATTTTATCCGTCATTAAAGACCCCTGATTTAATGTTTTTAGAGTTGTAATGACCAAATTGCCCCCACTCCTTGCAACTATAAAAGGTGACCCCCTCCACACGAAATTCTCATCCCTTCCTTCTCTTCTCTCCCTCTCCAAAGCTCAAGAGAAGCTTGTCCCACACCTGAGATGCTTCTCGCGAGATAAAGTCAATTTTTTCGTTCCCCATTTGGAAGCGGATCCCGCGACGACGACATGCTGCCCCGTTCCTGTTCTTCCTACTTCGCCCTCCTTCGTCTTGCTCCATCCTCCTTCGTCCAGGCGTCGTCCCGACCGACTCGTCCTCCAAGCGACCGTCGAGGAGGATATCTCTCTCCCCATTCCTTTTACTGCTTTATAGAATTGATTTACTACTTTCTAGAGTAGATTTACTACTTTCTAGTGTAATCATTTTCCCGCTTTCTAGTGTAATGAAAAATCTTTCTAATGATGAAATTCCATGTTCATTCTACATCTCTTTTTTATTTTTGTTTGTAATATTCTCTCTCTCTCTTCTATTTATTGTAAATAGTTAGATAGTTCTAATCAATTAATTTACTTCGTGACAAATAAAATAAACGCATGTTTTTAAATCGAACGTCTGCCTCCCTGTGTTCGACTTGGGATTTTCATTCCGATATAAATTTTATTTGTTGAATATGAGTTCTTCGCTTTCATACTACGACGACAGGTTTTTCAAAACCAGACACGTTAGCGGAGCAACCCGACATTCAACATTTTGGCACTGTTGCCGGGGAGGCGACGCTCTTTGGTTTTTTTGCATTTTTTTTTACAACTTACGAATCATTTACCTCACTTCTCTCCTTTCTTATTGTAATTGCAGGTACTCTTTTGAGACGAGCAAAAGTGGTAGATTGGAGTAAAGTGCTGTGGAAGGTTTTGTAAGTTATCCCCCACTTCCTACCCATTAGTTTTCATTCCACCACATAATAATGCAAACATCAATCAACCTAGGTATTCTTATAAACTCTAAGGTTAGATTGTTTGTTGTTTGACACCTACACCCGCCCCAACTTCTATATTAAAAATATAGAAAAAAATTTAAAAAAAATCTCAAAGAGGTACACAACTTCATCTGATTTTCAAACTCAACTGGTAAATCGATCTTTGGAGCCGGTACACACATTCAAACACATAATTGAGTAGAAATTAGATTAGGTAATCACTTGTGTGCCTAATTAAGTGGTGTAACAGGCCAATTGTTTGAGTTGATTGGGCCACACCACTTCAATTAAAATCAACTCATCAAGTAGCTGCCACATAGGTTCAACTCTTAGGGATTTACCAGGCACTCCACATTCTTTTAAGTTTTAAAGGAAAACATCTTCACCTATGCTTTCAAAACCTGGTGTGCCAACAAAAACTTGTTTGAAAATAACTAAAGTTGAATCCTAAAAGCTACTAAGCAAGATTTGAACCCTAAAATTCACCGCATCAAAAATAATCTTGTTTGAAAGCCACTGGTTGTGCACGCACACACAAATCAATCAATCATTAAGGGAACAACCCAGATAAAGGGCCCATCACATTCCAAAGCACATTCAAACCTAGCCCTAAATAAAATAGAGTAGACGTTAGCCTTAAGGATTTGACTCGCTCTTCAGAGCCCAGAACGAGATTATTTTCGATTAGTCTGTTTCTACTGTTCAATCTGATGTCTAGCTAGGGGAGCAGAATCAAACAATCGTGGCTGGGGGGTACACTAGGAACTGGAGGCGCAAGCTGAAGGAAGAACCTTCTCCCTAGTCCCTCCTTCTAACTGGTTGGATTGAACAGACAGAAGTAGATCAAATTGTTCCTTTATCTTAAGACAGGTTTTGGGAGTATGTAGGTATTTAGACTAGCCCACTTAAGGACAGGTTTGATTGTTTGTATTGTAGGGCATCTTTCTTCCTCCCGTCTCTCATGAATCCTTCCACATATTACATGCATTCTTGCTCTTTCCCTCCTATTTTGAATTATCCTCAACATGATGATTATCCCAACTCATACTGTAATCAACCATAAGTTAGTTGGGATAACTCGAATTGGGGATATAGTTCCGAACCTCCGTGTTTAGGGTCAAACTCTAAACACTTTGATTGTGATTTCTATCCTTCTCAGAGCCACATCGATTATAGATCGTCAACCTTTCATGAACAACCTAATATGATCTACAATCAAGGAGGATACTCTGATCCTTACCCATCCTCTAATTACACTGCCTTTAGGTCATCACCACCTTTTGAAGAATCTGAAATGACCTATTATCAGGAAGGGTATAACGAATCTCAATTCGTTAATGCCCCTGCATTGACCCCAAACCCGCCCAATCTTGAACCAACTCATTTGGTTCAAGGTAACAAGGTTCAAGAAAAGGTTCTGGCTAACTTGGGGAATATCATACAATCTTTAGAACTTCAGCCAATACCTTGCATTAAAAGATTGGATCCTCTGATTGAAATGATTGATGATTTGAACAAGTATTTGTTGTATTGGCTCTAGGATATCAAGGATAAGAACCCAGGTGAGTTTCTACTTGGGAAGTTAGCGAAATTGAGGATGAGATTTGTGGTTGCTTTAGTTCAGTCATGGGATGATTTCCAGGATGAACTCCCTTTAAGAAAGCCAATGTCAAAACCCGTTCAGGCACCTGTTTGGGGGGACACATGTTGTGAGGCTGACCAGATTGAATTAGAGCAACCAATTAAGGATGATCTGATTTCTTCACCTGAGATCTCTGAGCCAGGGTATGAGGAAACGTATGTCTCCTTGGAATAAAAAGTGACAGATGATTTTGGGACATACATTAATACGGATCTTGATTTCTTTGATTCTAATGGTGAAGATTCAAGTTACGAAGTCTCACACGAGTTTACAGAATATGATTTTTGTGAGACGATTGGGCCTGAGGAATCTGATAGACATTTGATAGCCCAATAATTGAGGAAACTGATTTTATTAGGGCTCACATTATGGATCCAGAATCGCATTTTTTGGAGGATTCAATTAAATGCCCTGATTATGAGTTACACCCCATTGAGCTTATCGATGATTTTGTTTCTGAGATAATTAGACCCAAGTCAATTCTGATTCAGCCACATCATTTAGATTTGGAGATTTCAGATGGGGCGATTATGCAAGATGTCCTGAAATTTAACATTCTGAATGAGGAGGATAGAAGCTGGGAAGTTCTAATTTGGGAAGCTAACTCCGTAGGAAGTAGAAGACTGCATCTAAGGGTTCCATTTCATCTCCAACCATCAAATCAGGACCCTTACGACATTTGTTCTGAGGATGTCAAACCCAAGCACACATTCAATGATTATCATTTTAAGCTTGATTTCTCTGTAGCCTACCTTTTTGGTCTTGGGTTGCATCCTCAAAAATCGCAGGCTCGACCCCGCTTGCATACTGATTTTAGGTTTTAGGTAATTTTTATCCAGAACCTAAGATATTCTCAATTATGGGGTATGGGTCTGAACCACAATCTGGTCCATATTTGTGGACATCTGCTGGCAAGTCCAAGGTTTCATCTTTTTGTTCTGATTCTGACCTGCACCTGTGAATTCCTTATTTCTCTTCTTTGTACAGTGTGCCTAGCTGAAGGCATTAAATTTAGCACGTATACAGTTCTTTTTAGTTTTCATCATGGAGTGGACCTGATATTCACGCAATTCAGGTGCTTTCTACGCTATTCCACTCGATTTTATGTCTTTTCAATATAATGAGGATATTACATTAGATAGGCATGGGGGGTGGATATTCATCTCTGAATTTATTCCTCAGCTCCGTAGATTTGTTTTATTTTATTTAAAAAAAAAGAAAAAAAATTTGTGGAATTAGGAAAGAGAACTTGGGTTTAAGAAAATTTTTAATCTTAGGAAATACTACATTATGATTTGAACACAAAGACCCTCTAGGTCTTTGGACTTAATCAGCCTGTGTATTCATTAAAATGTTGATTTGTTTTTCAAGTCCTCGCCAACCTGAATTCTATTTTAATTGGATTAAATAAGTTTGGGTGATAAGTACACGACTTATCAACCCGCCCTCTATTTTGAGGGAATTTTGAGTTTTAAGCATCTACACACTATCCTATCACTAACTCATTGTTCAGCGATTTTAACAGAAATTGGGTAGCTAATGAACCTTCTAGGGTGATATGGCTAGCAAGTTATCGTGGGTAATAGCCTATAGGTAGGTTTTCCAGAGCCCAGTCACTGGACCTTTCACTTTTTGCTGCCTTTAGGTAAATCTTAGACCAAGGAAGCCACCTACTTAAAAAAAAAAATGGAGAAAAGAAAAAAAAAGAGAAGTAAGCCACACTTCGCTGCACGAGCATGGCAAGCAAGTTGTCTGTGGTAACAGCTCATCGACCGGTTGACCAAAACCCAGCTCAATAAATGCACTGAAAAATCCCAAAACACTTAGGAAGAAGCGGAGAAGTAGAATAAATTGGGGAGATATACACTGGATTCACCCTTGTATTGACCCCGTAAAAAAAAAAAAGTTGGGAGAAAGCTACCGGTTGTAAAGATACACCTTTAGGCAGAATTCTCTTTTTAAGGTCACCTAGAGGCGTAGAAATCCGAAGTCCGTTTTAACTGTCAGTCAACGAGTCTACAACATTTACAATAAGATGCTTAGAACTTAGGGTTCTCATCAAAACTTAGGCGTAGAAAGCCACTCTAAAACCCTAAAATTCAAAAATCCAAAAAAATTTGAAAAGAGGAAAAAAAAGAGGAAAAGAAAAATTTCTTTTAATAAGGCTAGGGCTTGAGGTGGTCTGCATTTTGGCAAATACTCGGGCACTATTGTGTCATTGAAAGTTCAGATCCTAAGTAAACATTTTCTTAATGATTGAAAATAACTCAAGCCCAAATAATCCAACCTGATTCTTTTATAAATAGCATATAGTTTTTGCTAGGGACTAGCAAAAGACAGGCATGGGGGTATGATGTAAACATGTTTACACTACTTAAGATGTCTATTTATGCATGTTCTTAAGCATAGGATTGCAATGCATACTACAAATATTGCATAACATGCATCATCTTGCATTTACATTAGTTTAAATAAAATGGAGGTTAACTGTCTCCTTTTATGTTCATGGACAGGGTAAACTTTTTATCAGGGCCTCAGATCAAAGATCCAACTGTACAGATGTGATCAAAGCGACGATTTGAGTTCAACGACTCTAAGATCGCCTTACTCAGACATCTGTAGCATCAGATAGAGATAGAGGAACCCTAGAAAATCAAGGGCCAAGATGGTGTGAATCCACACTTCAAATGACAAATCCAACCGCACGGACCTATTCAGATCGACGATCGCAGCCTAATAGCACGAAAATCGACTCAATTCAACACCCGTGGCACCATCTACATCATCTAGAAGATGGACAGCCAAGATGGCGCCACGTGGTGCCATCTCAACCATCCAATTGGCCCTCAGGACCGTCGTTGCCTCTCCAAAGAAGATCCAACATACGATCTGGGCCATTGGATCTTGATCCAACGGCCATGAGCATGTGCCACTTAAAACATCCACGCGACCATCTCTCCTCGATAGCACAGCTGGTGAATGCTTTATCGTGAGCGGGCGACACGCGTTCAAAACGCAAAGAGCAGGTGAGCGATGCAGGCGAGCGGGCACGATTGATCGCTCGATTGCGATTGAACGGTCGCGCGCGCACAATTACGCTCACGTCGTATCGAACGCCTCACCTCACGCGGGATCACATGCAGGCGGGTGCGCAGAGGAGGCAGGCGGAGGTGCGATTTAAGTTGTCTGATCTCGCAATCGGACGGCTGAGATCAACTGGACGTGTGCATGCGTTACACGCGAGGAGGTGAATGGGTGCATGCTCGTCGCCCACTATGCCCACGATGGGGCTTTAGCGATGGTTTTATCCGTGACTAAAGACCCTTGATTTAATTTTTTAGAGTTGTAATGACCAAATTGCCCCCACTCCTTGCAACTATAAAAGGAGACCCCCTCTACACCAAATTCTCATCCCTTCTCTTCTCTCCCTCTCCAAAGCTCAAGAGAAGCTTATCCCACACCTGGGATGCTTCTCACAAGATAAAGTCAACTTATTTGTTTCCCTTTTGAAAGCGGATCCTGCGACGACGACAATGACGTGCTGCCCCGTTCCCGTTCTTCCTACTTCTCCCTCCTTCGTCCTACTCCATCCTCCTTCGTCCAGGCGTCGTCCCATTCGGCTCGTCCTCTAAGTGACCATCGAGGAGGATATCTCTCTCCCTATTCCTTTTACTGCTTTCTAGAATAGATTTACTCCTTTCTAGTGTAATCATTTTCCTGCTTTCTAGTATAATGAACAATCTTTCTAATGATGAAATTCCTTGTTCATTCTATATCTCTTTTTGATTTTTGTTTGTAATATTCTCTCTCTCTCTCTTTCTCTCTCTCTCTTCTATTTATTGTAAATAGTTAGATAGTTTTAATCAATTAATTTACTTCGTGACAAATAAAACAAATGCGTGTTTTTAAATCAAACATCCACCTCCCTGTGTTCGACCCAAGATTTTCATTTCGGTATAAATTTTATTTGTTGAACACAAGTTCTTCACTTTCATACTACGACGACAGGATTTTCAAAACCAAACACATTAGCGAAGCAACTCGATGTTCAACATCGGTCAATTCTAATAAGCGTGCTTTGCCTACATTTTTGAGATCCATGTTGACATTCTTAATAGCCCAATAAGCTCTATGCTTAATCTCAACAGGAAAATGGCAAGCTTTGCCATATACTATACAGAAGGAAGACATACCCAAGGGGATCTTATAAGCAGTTCTGTAAGCCCATAGAGCGTCATCAAGTTTCCTCGACCAATCTTTCTTGTCGGGTCTTATAGCTTTTTCCAGAATTCATTTGATCTCCCTATTTCACACTTCAACCTATCCGCTCGTCTATGGATGATACGGGGTGGCCACCTTATGGGTGACACCAAGACTTTTAAGGAGACAGGTGATGAGAACGTCATCATGAGCCATAACTAGCTCATTTTGACCCAATACAAAGGATAAAAGCTCCTACATAACTCAAGGAAAGGCTTAACTCAGAGAATTCTGAGTTTAAGGAGAAAATAAGTCATAAGGGGTAAAAATGCAATTTTACCAGTATAATCTACATACAGGGTAATTCAGGGCCCAAACACAGGTCAAAGGAACTTAATAAGAATAAAAGTGGGATGAAATGATCTAACAAGGGCTACAGCAATTCCAAGAAACTAAATGATAATCTGTAACCCTAAAATAACCCACTTCAATTCACGAGGTTCGAGGCAAAGTAAAAATAGAATAAACCCTCTAAAATTCATAGAAAAATAATCTCTATGGTTTAGAACCTTCAATTTGGCCTTCAGAACCCATTTTGACCTACATTGAGAACCATGCCCAATTAATAACTTAATTTGGGTTTTCGCATAAATTGACCGGTCAAACAAGGTTTAATATAGAAATGAAATTCACCATCAGATTCCTTAGGTCCTAATCAGTCATGTATAAAAACTTGAGCCTAAGAAGAGACCTCCTTGACCAACTTTACACTTTGGTCCTCATATATTTACTTTTTGGCCCTCAACTTTTGAACCCTCGCATTTTGGCCCCTAACTCTCCTTCGTTCTTTGCGATCAGGTCCCCCCTGCAAAACCTGCCAGCACCATGCTCCGGCGACCTTGCACGGAGCATGGCGCCGCGTAGGGTGAGGGGGAAAACCTGGCAAGTAAACCGGGGGTGCCCTACGTCGTCAGCCGTCGCAGGGACACCCCCCTGGTCGCTGTAGCCCACCATACCGGCCGTGCGAATGCACAGACGGTATGGGTTTTCGTCTCCGGCCATCCTCCGGCGAGGGAGACACGTCGTCTCCCTCCGCCTTCCTCCTTGTTTTGATCCCTATAAATACCCCTCGTTGCTCCACCGACCGGGGCAGCTGGGATCTGACAGAGAAAACCCCCAACTTTCCTCTCTTCTCTCTCCAGCAGACGCCCACCAGCTCCGGCGGTTCCTCCTCCTCCTCCTCTTCGCTCTGCCGCAATACCAGCAGCAGAGACCTCCTCCCCTGCTCTTCCCGCGCCACGCCGTACCCAGCTGGCGCATCTCCGGCTCTCTGCTCGCCGCCGCCCCTTCCCTGGGCATCTTCTTCTCTGGCGACAGTCGATACGACTGTCGCCTTGCCCCAGCCCCTTTCGTCTCCATAGCTAGGTCAGAACTCCTCCCATCTCTCCCTCTTTCTTTTCCCCACTGTCTTTTATTTGATTAAGCCCTCGACCGACCCTGACCATCGTCACCCCCTTCGTCTCCGGCCACCCTCCGGCGAGATGCTCCCATCGCTCCACAGCCACACACACCTTGCCGACCCTCACCGAACCTCCGCCTCATCACACTGAGCACCCCCCACCCCTCCACTGCCACTCCACACCTCCGTAACGCTCCCCCGAACAAACCCATTCCTCCGGTTGCAGTCCAACCTAGGGCTGCCGCCAGACACCACCTTGCGGCTTGCTGCGCAGCTCCACACCTTCGCCGTGCCACGGCGAAGGTTCCCCAGTGGTTTGATCAGGCCGAGAGGCCATATTCGTGTCCGACAGGTTTTGAGGTTCGACCGCCATTAACGCACATTGAAGCAGCTTCTCCCGCGCTCCAGGCTTGAGGACTCCAGGTCTCCAGCTGCTGCGGATTACGGGAAGTCTTGCGAAGGCAGCCAGCCAGCAACCGACGCAAATCGAAGCCGCAGCTGCAGAAGCTAGGCCGCGGTCTCCCAGCAGGCGCACGCGAGGAGAGGCCTCCGTTTAGTCCCACATCAGTAAGCCTCACAACCTTTTCACCGTTTAAATTGATTTTGTGCATTAGCCTTACTGCCTCAGCACATGGGGTGAGGTCCCCTTCACCCGCCCGGTTACCCGGTCTCGTCCGCGCTCACGCCCCGCGGACCTGACCCGACCCGACTTAGACTGACCTGCACTCCTCGCCCACCACGCACGCCAGTGGGCCTGGACCCGGGCGCGACCCGTACCCGACTACCCGGCAGCTCTGGGAGAGCTATCCTAAGAGCGATTTCTGAGAGAGAGAGAGACGCGGGGGGGGGAGGGTAGAGTAGGTTTTGTCCTCTGACGTAAGCTCTGAAGGGTGCAGGCACAGGTGAAGAAGAAGGATCGCGGAAGAAGAAGGAAGCTGAGGGAGACACTGTAGCAACAGGTAGTTTAAGTCTTCTGATTTGGAAATCGGACAACATCCTGAAGGGAAAAAGAAAAGAAGAAAGAAGGAGGGGCGACGTCCTGACTGGAAAAAAGAAAAGAAGAAAGAAGGAGATCTGAAGAACAACAGAAGAAGGCGAGGCAGAGGAGAACACAAAAGAACAAGGGAAGAACTGAAAGAAGAAAAACAAAGAAGAAAGAAGGAGATCTGAAGAACAACAGAAGAAGGCGAGGCAGAGGAGAACACAAAAGAACAAGGGAAGAACTGAAAGAAGAAAAACAAAGAAGAAAAGAAGAAGATCTGAAGAAAGACAGAAGAAAAAGGAAGAGCAGGAACAGCTGGAAGAAGAAGAAGAGCATCACCACTACAGAAGAAGAACATCACCTCTGCAGACAAAGAAGAAGAAGATCTGAGACGAGGAGAAACAAAGAGAAAAGAAGACAACAAATTCTTTCTCTCTCTTTCTTTATTTTTGTAAAAGAAACATGTATATCTCTAGAATACAACTTGCTCCCTGAGTTCGACCTCGGGAACTCTTTTCCGAGTAAAAAAATTTATATATTTGAAATGATGGCAACAACTGGCTATACTACGACGCTATAACAATAAAACCCGGTTGTCAACTCAAACGAGGAGCCACCATTTTTGGCGCCGTTGCCGGGGAGCAACGGCTATTCTAGAGGTAAACATTCCTGTTTCTTTTTAGTTTGTGATAATCTCCTCTCTTTTGTGCAGCTACAGGAAATCAAGAAGACAAGCAACCGCACGACAACCACTCTGAGGACAGGTAAAATTTTTTTCCTCTCGCTATTAACCCCTAAACTCTAAAGTGGAAGAAAAGAAAAGAACAAGCAATATAGGGCTAACCTGTCTTCCATACTTAGTAACCATAAAGAGTTGCATGTTTTCAACTCATTAGTTCTGCACACTATTAAGGGTATTTAAGGGCTGACACATTCTTGCTTGAGCCCTAATTACCCAACAAAGAACTAACTGGACCAAGTAGAGCCAACCTAAGATTCAACATTAGGGTTTTAGAGACACACTACTTAAATCAAGAATGGAGAAAAACCAAATGAAGTGTGCCCAAACCCTTGTCTGAAAATACCTATTCAAAGAAAACCTAAAACAATTGGCTCTCTAAACACTTGAACCCTAAAAGACAAGACCCAAAAGCTCTCAAAGGAAACAAGAGGTAGAGTTGACCCCTTGGGTCAACCAACCTTAAAATTAGGTCACTTTCTCACTCAAAATACCTAAGAGTTCAAGTGTAACTTTAAGCACCCTGATCTTAAAGTAAAATTGGTAGACTTAAGAGGTCAAGATCCCCATTCTGATCTACTTGGAACCGCAGTGACAAGAGAAGTCGGGTGGGGGAAACCCTGTAACCCGTGGGGACGCTCTACCGTGTAGGGGTCTTCGCGGGACTCTCCCTCTCTGGCTGCCCAGGTAATTCTCAGGTGGACGATCTTTCTGATCAAGGGGTCCATCTGGCCCGAACCTCTATAGTCACCCGACATTTTTTGGGTGTCTTGATTGGGTCCAGCACCTGCTTATCTCATCCAGTCCTTCAGTATTTTGCAGGAGGTCCTTGAAACCTCCTATAGAAATTCACTCTCTCCGAGGCTAAGCCTCGGCTCCCTTGTTTTTGCAGAAATCATTCACATAGCCCCTCTTTCCTCTGATTCGGAACAAAATCCCCTTCTTCCATCTCGATTCAAACTTCTGATTCTATATCTTGATTCCACCACCTGATTCGAAAATGCAGCCTAATTACCTAGCAAGACTACCATGTAAAAAACCTGAATATCTGAGATCCATGAAAGATAAAATGATTGAGGATGCCCTTGAAATCTATGAAATCAAATACAAACCCTCAACACCAATAGGAAACATTCAGGTTGATGTTCCAACAACCACAACTTTCATCATAAACTGTGCCCAAATTCTATTGACTGAAATTTTAAAAGGATCAACCCGAGATATGCTCATGACAGGATACATTGAGATAGAAAAATTACACCAATCTGAATACCTTCAATGCTTGACAAATCCTGTACTTTGGGAACAACACCAAGATGCCCTTATAAAACGGGTAGAAATGATGAAATCAGTAGAACAAATTATCAACCAGAAATACCCGTATATACCAGAAACAGAGGATGAACCATCTTGGAACAGTATTAAGGAACAATCCAGTTTCCCAGATCTTGGGATTGAGGCACAAAGTGGTTGTGAAATCCCAACCCAAATAGAAGACAATGTTGAATTAGGTTGGGATATTGCAGGAGAACACAATGATGAGCCAAACTTAGACCATGAATTGCCAAGCCTAGAATTTCAAAACTCCTGCAATAATGAGATCAGAACTGAACCTTCTGAGGGTATAAATTCCGCCCCTTATTTTGATAAGGTGGCCCTCGAAGGTTATTCGGACTTAGGTTCTAATAATTCTACCCACATCCTAAGCCTAGAACCTAGATCTGAAACTTATTGGGAAGATTATGAGGCCCCTTATGAGAAAGATCAAATTTTTACAGAATATGACTCCGGGCCTCTATTTGATGAATATCCCTCTCCAACATCTTTAGAAAATCTGATCGATTTTCCAGAGAACATGCCAATTTATGATACAGAGACTGAGGAGTTGGACGAGTTGGATTTTAATTGGGTCTATCCTACCAGCTTGGAGCTTGAGCCTAGACAGAATACCTTTTCGAGCCTAGATTTGACATATAAGCTAGACCCCAATCAGGCTGCTGATTCCACATCTGATGATTTTTGCTGTGGTAGAATTCATGATCATGAATCTCATTTTCGCCAACTCTCCGATAATTTCAAATCTGACTATAATTGCGGAGAGATTCCCCTTCCTGAACACGCCAGGCCTATCTACGACCTCAGTTCTCATGACTCTGACTCCGACTCTGAGGTCCTGATTCCCGAGATCACTGATAACACAGAATCATTCCTTTTCGATCCTCAGGAACCAAAAACAGAAAATGCCAAGAGTGATTGTAACCCAGAATCCAAATTTTTTCTCGAATCCGATTCCTTTCATCCTACAGACACTCTTCCGACATTTGATAGTTACCCAGAGGACTCTCTACAGAAAACCACCTATCATCTGTTTCTAGAAGAGCCCTCGTACACAATGGCCACCTCGTCCGCACACACAGAACAGATCAAAACCTCTCCCAAACCCCGACCCGCAACCGAACTCAATTTCTATTCAGATTCACCTCTCACCGAGCCGATTGCATTTCCACATCGGGTTTCGAACATTGATCAGACTACATACCATGCTCTATCATTCTCTGATCTCCCCTGTAGGGTTCCTGCATCAACCACTGATTATTCTACGAGTCCCTACTTTGACCAGGCTGATTCGACTCAGCCAAACCCTGCGTTTACACTTCCACATCCATCTGAGCTTCATAGTTTATGGTGGGTTCCACACCTTTTTATCCACATCTATCAACCCACCAGATTGATTGGGTTTGGGCTGCATCATCAGCCTGTTGATCTGAACAAGCACCTGGTTGGACCAACCAGGCTCTTAATCAAGGTGCTTGTCTTACAAAACTCTGCTGATTTGACCATCCCCTCTCCATCGCATTTCCCGCTTGGCTGAAGGCATCAAATTTAGCGCTCAACGGGAGGCAGCCCGTCATTCTCTTTGAAAACCTGAAACTTGTTCTGACACCTTTTTGCACTTAAAGCTCACACTTTAGGACAGCCGACTCCACCTCAGGTGCTTGCATCTGGGATTAGAAATCGTCCGCAACAGTCACCCCGACCCATTCACTCATCAAAACATCTGTCCTAATGTATGAACTAAGTTAAATACAAACCCCTAGGTTACAATGAGGACATTGCAAATCTTAGGCATGGGGGGGGTATGAAAGTGCAAAACTTGTAAGAAAAGGTTTCAAACAAAAAATTCACATATGCCAAAAACACCATAAAAATTAAAAATTTTTCGAAAAAGAATAAGAGGAAAAGAGGAGAAGAAAATTTTATGAAGGAGAAAAGAAATAAAATGAAAAAAGGAGCACAAAATTATGAAAAAAAGGTGATAGTCATTAGTAAGGAACTAAGGAATTAACCTAAGTTCTAGACCTCATTCAAGAAAATAACTGAAAAGTGCACAATGAGATTAGTAAGAATGCAAACCTTAGGCATTCTTGAATAGACTCGTAGTACCCATTAAGATCTGGACACTCCTCAAGAGGTTGAGGAAAATGAAAAGCCGAAGTATTAGGTCTAAGGCTTAGGGAGTATTTGGCCTCGTTAACTAATTTTTGGTTTACGGGACTCAGTAACCTAAGCACCCTAACCTCACACACAGCCTGGTTCAGTAAGCGTAAAAATCAGAATCACGCAGAAGCGTCGCAAAATTCTGAAAAGAACACCTAGAATAGGAGCGGACGATCAACACAAGTTGATTTGGACGAGTTCCCAGCGCGGAGAGGCGGGAAATCCCCTCGAAGATGCGTAACAAAATATCATCTCCTCGGTGCTTGTCTCTTAGGATATTTACATATCCTACTGGGGGCATGTAAGCACTCTGCTGGTTCAGATTCCATGGATGGCATTATCTCGAAGTGTCAATTGCCAGGATCTGGATTCAGCCACGGAACACCATGGATGGGATTATCTCGAAATCTCAATAGCCAGGGTTCCGGGGGTTGCCATGGGCGGTGCTATCTCGAAGCATCGATCGCCAGGAACCCTTGAGGATTGATGATGGGAGCAAGGAATCTGATACAGACCGTGTTGAAAAGCCAATCCTAGGCTAGAACTAAAAAGAAAAAGAGAGAGAAAACTCTCCAAACAGAAAAACTTTCTATCTCTCTCTTACAAAACGCACTGCGAACTGAGCCAGGGCTAAAATCATTTCAAGCACGGGTGCTTTAACCACAAAGTCCAATAAACCTTAGGTTAGTTCCTGTGGACCTTAAAAACCTTTGCTAAAGACTGAGGCTAAGGCTAGACAGATTTGGATCTTGATTGGTACTAGAGTACCTTTTAGGCCTATGGTCAGCATTCTAACCTAATCTATGCTCAAATAAAAAAGGCACTTATCTAAAACTATTAAAAACTTCATGGTCTAGAACAAGGGTTGAAACCTTAAGTTTTTGCTAAGGGACTAGCAAAAGCTAGGCATGGGGGTATGATGAGAACCTCATCATGAGCCATAACAAGCTCATTTTGACCCAATACAAAGGATAAAAGCTCCTACATAACTCAAGGAAAGGCTTAACTCAGAGAATTCTGAGTTTAAGGAGAAAATAAGTCATAAGGGGTAAAAATGCAATTTTACCAGTATAATCTGCATACAGGGTAATTCAGGGCCCAAACACAGGTCAAAGCAACTTAATAAGAATAAAAGTGGGATGAAATGATCTAACAAGGGCTACAGCAATTCCAAGAAACTAAATGATAATCTGTAACCCTAAAACAACCCACTTCAATTCACGAGGTTCGAGGCAAAGTAAAAATAGAATAAACCCTCTAAAATTCATAGAAAAATAATCTCTAGGGTTTAGAACCTTCAATTTGGCCTTCAGAACCCATTTTGACCTACATTGAGAACCATGCCCAATTAATAACTTAATTTGGGTTTTCGCATAAATTGACCAGTCAAACAAGGTTTAATATAGAAATGAAATTCACCATCAGATTCCTTAGGTCCTAATCAGTCATGTATAAAAACTTGAGCCTAAGAAGAGACCTCCTTGACCAACTTTACACTTTGGTCCTCATATATTTACTTTTTGGCCCTTAACTTTTGAACCCTCGCATTTTGGCCTCTAACTCTCCTTCGTTCTTTGCGATCAGGTCCCCCCTGCAAAACCTGCCAGCACCATGCTCCGGCGACCTTGCGCGGAGCATGGCGCCGCGCAGGGTGAGGGGGAAAGCCTGGCAAGTAAACCGGGGGTGCCCTGCGTCGTCAGCCGTCGTAGGGACACCCCCCTGGTCGCTGTAGCCCACCATACCGGCCGTGCGAACGCACGGACGGTATGGGTTTTCATCTCCGGCCATCCTCCGGCGAGGGAGACACGTCGTCTCCCTCCGCCTTCCTCCTTGTTTTGATCCCTATAAATACCCCCCGTTGCTCCACCGACCGGGGCAGCTGGGATCTGACGGAGAAAACCCCCAACTTTCCTCTCTTCTCTCTCCGGCAGACGCCCACCAGCTCCGGCGGTTCCTCCTCCTCCTCATCTTCGCTCTGCCGCAATACCAGCAGCAGAGACCTCCTCCCCTGCTCTTCCCGCGCCACGCCGTACCCAGCTGGCGCATCTCCGGCTCTCTGCTCGCCGCCGCCCCTTCCCTGGGCATCTTCTTCTCCGGCGATAGTCGATACGACTGTCGCCCTGCCCCGGCCCCTTTCGTCTCCATAGCTAGGTCAGAACTCCTCCCATCTCTCCCTCTTTCTTTTCCCCACTGTCTTTTATTTGATTAAGCCCTCGACCGACCCTGACCATCGTCACCCCCTTCGTCTCCGGCCACCCTCCGGCGAGATGCTCCCATCGCTCCACAGCCTCACACACCTCGCCGACCCTCACCGAACCTCCGCCTCATCACACTGAGCACCCCCCACCCCTCCACTGCCACTCCACACCTCCGTAACGCTCCCCGAACAAACCCATTCCTCCGGTTGCAGTCCAACCTAGGGCTGCCGCCAGACACCACCTTGCGGCTTGCTGCGCAGCTCCACACCTTCGCCGTGCCACGGCGAAGGTTCCCCAGTGGTTTGATCAGGCCGAGAGGCCATATTCGTGTCCGACAGGTTTTGAGGTTCGACCGCCATTAACGCACATTGAAGCAGCTTCTCCCGCGCTCCAGGCTTGAGGACTCTAGGTCTCCAGCTGCTGCGGATTACGGGAAGTCTTGCGAAGGCAGCCAGCCAGCAACCGACGCAAATCGAAGCCGCAGCTGCAGAAGCTAGGCCGCGGTCTCCCAACAGGCGCACGCGAGGAGAGGCCTCCGTTTAGTCCCACATCGGTAAGCCTCACAACCTTTTCACCGTTTAAATTGATTTTGTGCATTAGCCTTACTGCCTCAGCACACGGGGTGAGGTCCCCTTCACCCGCCTGGTTACCCGGTCTCGTCCGCACTCACGCCCCGCGGACCTGACCCGACCCGACTTAGACTGACCTGCACTCCTCGCCCACCACGCACGTCGGTGGGCCTGGACCCGGGCGCGACCCATACCCGACTACCCGGCAGCTTTGGGAGAGCTATCCTAAGAGCGGTTTCTGAGAGAGAGAGAGACGCGGGGGGGGAGGGTAGAGTAGGTTTTGTCCTCTGACGTAAGCTCTGAAGGGTGCAGGCACAGGTGAAGAAGAAGGATCGCGGAAGAAGAAGGAAGCTGAGGGAGACACTGTAGCAACAGGCAGTTTAAGTCGTCTGATTTGGAAATCAGACGACGTCCTGAAGGGAAAAAGAAAAGAAGAAAGAAGGAGGGGCGACGTCCTGACTGGAAAAAAGAAAAGAAGAAAGAAGGAGATCTGAAGAACAACAGAAGAAGGCGAGGCAGAGGAGAACACAAAAGAACAAGGGAAGAACTGAAAGAAGAAAAACAAAGAAGAAAGAAGGAGATCTGAAGAACAACAGAAGAAGGCGAGGCAGAGGAGAACACAAAAGAACAAGGGAGGAACTGAAAGAAGAAAAACAAAGAAGAAAAGAAGAAGATCTGAAGAAAGACAGAAGAAAAAGGAAGAGCAGGAACAGCTGGAAGAAGAAGAAGAGCATCACCACTGCAGAAGAAGAACATCACCTCTGCAGACAAAGAAGAAGAAGATCTGAGACGAGGAGAAACAAAGAGAAAAGAAGACAACAAATTCTTTCTCTCTCTTTCTTTATTTTTGTAAAAGAAACATGTATATCTCTAGAATACAACTTGCTCCCTGAGTTCGACCTCGGGAACTCTTTTCCGAGTAAAAAAATTTATATATTTGAAATGATGGCAACAACTGGCTATACTACGACGCTATAACAATAAAACCCGGTTGTCAACTCAAACGAGGAGCCACCAACAGGCGAAGTGTGCATTCCTGAAATGAGGTCCCCCATCACTAATGATCATCCTCGGGTAGCCAAATCGAGAAATAATATTGGCCTTAATGAAAGTCAGGACCATGGAGTGATCGTTGGTCCATGTCAGAATAGCCTCTATCCACTTTGACACATAATCAACTGCCACGCGGATATATCCAAAGCCATGAGATGATGGGAAAGGACCCATGAAATCTATGCCCCAGATGTCAAATATCTCAACCAGAAGAATAGGTTGTTGTGGCATCTCATCTTTCTTTCCAATACTTCTAGTTTGTTGACAACCAAGACAAGTCTCCACAAAGGTGTGTGTGTCTTTGAAAAGTGAAGGCCACCAGAAACCAGACTAGAGAACCTTATACGCAATTTTCTTTATAGTAAAGTGTCCTCCACAATGCAGCATGCGGTAGAAATTCAAGACACTCTGTTGTTCCTCTTTTGTGACACACCTATGTAAGACTTGATCACGGCCTATTCTAAAGAGCTCAGGGTCCTCCCAGTGATAATACTTGGTGCTAGAGAGAAATATATCTCGCTTATTCTTATTCCATCTACTGGGGGTTTTGCTAGTGACCAAGTAGCTGACAACATCAACATACCAAGGTGTCGATGGTTGTACTGCCATTATCATTTCGCTAGGAAAGGTGTCAAGAATGTCTCATGACGGGGTTGAAGCCCCAACTAGTATCCTAGATAAATGATCTGCAACTACATTTTCGACCCCTTCCTTGTCACAGATAGAAAGGTCGAACTCTTGTAATAATAGAATCCAATGAATCAGCCTAGGTTTAGTGACCTTCTTGGCGAGTAAGTGCTTTAAGGCTGAGTGATTAGTATAAACCACAACCTTGGATCCCAGAAGATTAGACCTGAACTTCTCCAAAGCAAATACTACTGCAAGAAGTTCATTTGATATCATAGTGTAGTTTTGTTGTGGATCCATAAGAGTCTTTGCTCGCATGGTATAGCACATGAGGCTTCTTATCAACCCATTGACTAAGGACCTCACCCATAGCAAAATCAAAGGCATCACACATCAACTCAAATGGGAGGGTCCAATCAGGTGCTTGTAAGATCGGCACAGTTATGAGGGCCTCCTTCCAGAATTGGAAGGCCTTGGCACACTTTGCATCAAAAACTAAGGCAGTATCCTTCTCCAGTAGGTCACAAAGTGGCTTAGAAATCTTGCTCAAGTCTTTAATGAAGTGCCTATAAATGCCAGCATGGTCCAGGAATGATCGGATTTGCTTGAAATTGGTGGGCGGTGGAAGCGTGGAAATGGACTCAACCTTGGCCTTATCCACTTCTAAACCTCGCTCAGACACTACATGCCCAAGAAAAAAGCCTTGTTGAACCATAAAATGTTCTCCCAGCTGAGCACCAATCCTGTCTCACAGCAGGTGAGAACTTTGTCTAAATGTGGGAGACAATGGTCAAACGACAAGCCTTATATGGAAAAATCATCCATGAAAACCTCAATGAACTCATCAATCATGTCCAAAAAGGTGGACATCATACACTACTGAAATGTTCCTGGAGCATTACATAGCCCAAATGGCATTCAGTGGAAGGCAAATGTGCCATAAAGACTCATGAAAGTAGTGTGCTCCTGGTCGTCTGGAAAGGCAATCTAATTTTAACCAAAATATCCATTGAGAAAATAGAAGTATTTATTCCCTTCCAATTTCTCCAGTATCTGATCAATAAATGGTAGGGGGAAGTGGTCTTTCTAGGTAGCAGTGTTTAGGCGGTGGTAGTTGATGCATACCCTCCATCCTGTTGTGGGTCTTGTGCTGACTTGCTCCCCTTTCTCATTAGTCTCCACTATGAATCTCACCTTTTTAGGTACCACGTGAATAGGACTGACCCATTTACTATCAGAAATGGGGTAGATTATCCCCACATCCAACCATTTTAAAATATCCTTTTGCACCACTTCCGACATGTTGGGAGCTAATCGCCTCTGCATATCTCTAAAAGGTTTCACAGAGTCGTCCATGTAAATGTGATGCATGCAGAGAGTTGAGTCAACCCCTTTGATGTCAGCTATAGTCCAAGCAATGGCTTCCTTGTGCCATTTTAGGCATTTAATTAGTGCTCCCTCCTGTGTCTCAGATAGAGCAATCGAGATGATGACAGGGAGCGTATCATTGGGCCCAACGAAGACATATTTGAGGGTCTTTGGAAGTGGTCTAAGCTCCAAGTTGGGAGCTTGTTGAATCAAGGGAATTAAGTTCGATGTCCCTGCCTCTAGTAGCGGATCTACCTTGATTGTCCATGGTGGGGATAGGGACTCAACTTTCACACCCAACAGCTCTTCTAATTCAGGCATATCTTCCCCTCCTTCAAACTTCGGGGTACGGTCCTTAGAAATGACCATTTGGAGAGGGTCATCACATAAAAGAGTCGGTGTCATCTCCTCTATAATCTCATCGATCACCTTGCTTTGGGAACAATCTTCTAATCCAGGTTGTTTATAAGCATCAAACACATTGAGCCAGATTTTTCGAATCCTAATGCCCATCTTGAGTGCCCCTGATTTGCAATTGATTGATGCATTGGTTGTAGCCAAAAAGAGATGCCCCAAGAAAATTGAGGGTTTGGTGGGCATGTTGGATGGGTCAATGTCCAATATCACAAAGTCAACGGGAAAGAAGAAATCCTCTACTCTCACCAGGAAATCTTCTAAGAGCTCACGTGGTGTCTTCAGCGATCTATCAACTACTTAGAGGATTATAAGACTAGGCTTCAAACCACCTCCTCCTAATAGCTCATAGATAGATCTCGGCAATATATTAACCCTCGCACCTAGATTGAGGAGAGCCTTATCGATGCATTGGTCTCCAATGACCACAGAAATATACAAGGCTCTTGAGTCCTTCATCTTGGGGGGTGTACCTTGTTGTAGGACCGAGCTGACTAGGTCGGGCAAAATGACCATAGCCTGGACGTATTTCCTAGATTTCCTCTTTTGGGTACACAGGTCTTTTAGAAATTTAGCTTAGGATGGTATTTGCTTAAGAGCATCCAAAAGAGGCAAGTTAATGTGAACTTGCTTAAATGTTTCCATCATTTCACCCATCCTATCCTTGGCTCCAAATGAGCCAGCAACAGGTGCCTCAGGGACAGATAAGTGCTCTGGAAAGGGCACTCTTGGCCTCTGGGTAGAGGGGTTGTCATGGCGAGACAAGGTGGAATGGGGACAACATCCTTCGGATGGGTGATTTCAAGTGAGGAGGGGCTGAGTGACTCTTCCTCAGTGGATGTGTAGGTGATGGTTGGAGTGGTAGGAGGGGTGACCGTAGAAGCAAGTTCAGGTTTGGAGAGTTGCTTACCACTCCTCAAAACAGTCACAGCCTTAGCATGCTCCCTTATGAAGGGCCCTTTACCCCTCGGGTTCTCCTCAGATGAGCTGGGCAATTTCCCAGGGTCACGTTGTCTAACAGCCTCAACACGATGGCCAATTTGAGATTGCATTTCTTAGATAGCCTTATTCTGAGATTGAATGATCATACTTTGATTTTCTTGCATGGCCTTCATCATAGCTTTCAGATCTTCCATCTCAGAATTGTTGGGTTGAGGAGGAGAATGGGATTATTGTGCCTGAATGGGTTTGGAGGGTTGGGCTCTTATATTCACTGAGTTTAAAGTATCACCTTGCTTCCATGAGAAATTGGGATGGTTTCTCCATCCAGGATTGTAGGTGTTTGCAAAAGGATTATTCCTAGGAAGTGCACGAAAACCTTGGGTAGCATTCAGGTCTGCCTGTACTAAATTAGGGAATTGATTAGCCAAATGACACTCGACAGTGGTATGAAGAGTACTTTGGAAAATGGAGCATTCATAAAGAGTCCGGACTTGGGAAGCAGTTTGCGGGAATGTGTTTGGGTTTGTCATGAGTCTTTCAAAGTTTTGATTCAACAATTGTATCTGGAAAACCAAATTCCAAGTCACCCCAGCTTCACTAGCTTCAACTTTCCTTTGGAGGATGGATGGTTTCCTATCTTGATAGGCTGAGGTCAAGTGGATAGAATTGTCACTCAGTGACTCAAATAATGTCCAAGCCTCATCCTCCGTTTTGGTGAGAAAGGTTTCGGCACAAGCAGCATCCACGGTTTGCCTATGCCTATCAAATAGTCCAGTGTAAAACCTTTCTACCGATTTCCATTTATGTACTTGATGGTGGGGCCATAGTCGAATCAGATCATTGAATCGCTCCCAAGTCTCATGGAATTGTTCCCCATCTAATTGAGTAAAACCCATGATTTCCCTCCTGTAGTGTTTGGTTTTTCTCATCGGGAAGTATTTTTTCAAGAATTCTCCCTTAAGGGTGTTTCAATCATTCACCCTTGCATCCAAGGTGTGATACTAGTGTTTTTCCTTGTCCTTAAAGGAGAAGGGAAAGAGGGTTCTCATCAGAGTGTCATCAGTAAAGTTCTGAAGTTTCACCGTAGAGCAGACCTCGGTGAATTCCTCTAAATGCTAGTAGGGGTCCTCCCTAGTAGTACCATAAAAGGAGGGCAACAAAGATATGGTACTGCTCTTGATCTCATATGGATTATCCCCTGCCAGTCATCTTAGTGCTTGAGTAGGTTGGTTGGTCGGAATAAAATAGTCCCTCAGGGTCCTTTGTTGATTTTCTCCTTGATCAGCCATTTCTTCTCTTTTCTCTCCTTGGTGGGCTCTCCTAAGGATTTTCTCGAGCTCAGTATCAAACACCAGACTACCCTCAAGAGAGCATCTACAAGCATACAATATCAATCACAATTCAAGTTATTGTCGATTGAGTAAGTGACACCACTTCAAATATAGGCCAAAAGGTCAAGGTGTCTATTCCTACGTAAGTGGTATAAGAGGGGTGATGACTTAAGATCTTGACCTTCTTTGTTGCCGAGGTTGAATTGGTTGATATAGATGGCCAAACAACTTATTCACTACAATTACGCAACCTAATCCAACCTTCAAGTGCACTAGGACCTATACTTTGCTTAGATGATACTCTCAAGTGATCAAGTGAGAAGTTACTCCAAGGATGAACAAAGGGATGCAAGTAGGGAAAACCCTTCCTTTGAGGTGATGCATACGCAGTGCCTCTTAACTACCCTTTTGTTCCTTTAAGGGGTGTCCCCCTCCATGAAGTATCAAAGCACTCGGTCAAAAGATAGTACCACCACCACAAAGCAAGATAGGAGGGCCTGCACCGATAAAGAGATCAGTGCCTATAGCCTTAAGGGATCGAGACTTAGTGCGGTACCTAATGTGCATGCTCAATATCAGAAGTGTGCATCACACTGCAAATCATTTTTTATTTTGAAAACGCAGACAAGTTCCTTTGAATAAGATCAAGTGTGATTTGGTTTTAAGGTCAAATCTGATTATCAATCCCAATTGCAGTTAGGAGACCACTGCATTAAGTAAATTCAATCAGTTTGGTGGTCTTGAATTTTAATCCGAATGCAAATGCGTGAACAAGAGCCGGATGCAACATTAGAAATGTGTACTTATCTCCAGCAATCTTCATGCAAATATGCTCGTAATGTAATAATGAGATCTAATGTGCTACTCAATCACCCCTAAATGCGAGAACCTAAGGGCATGCAACTCCTAAACAGGCAGCTCGATAATTTCTTTTGTTTGTTTTAGGTGCAAGCAAGTAGAAATATAATTTCACATGCAAAAAAAAAGTATCCCCTAGCCTCTAAAGAATGTGGGGACAGACCCCCAAAATTAAGCCCCAATTACTACAAGGGTGAGAAGACAGAAATAAAATTGCGATGAAGGATGATCCCCTGTGAGAGTAGGATCCAGGTCTCCTACATCTTCTCCCCGTGTGGACATCGCTCAAGGCCGATGTTGTCTCTCTGCTGCACCAATTGCCTTGTCAGATTCCTCGCACAGAAAAGATAACAATTGGTCAAACACTGTGCAACTCAGAATAATCAGAAAAAAAAATCAGGTGAATCTATTGCATCTATTACCTCCCCGGCAACGGCGCCATTTGGTCGAGAGGATTTTTCGCTTGCAGAAATAATGAATCAAAAAAATACTGTGTCATAGTAAACAATGTGGTGGAAAACCCATGATCAAAGTTACTAAAAATATACTAAAATTATACCACACTTCAGGTCATATCGACAAGGAGGACAACCTAATAAATTCACCAATATTTGTAGTGCAGGAGTATGTTGTATGAAGCTTAACATGATGCAAAATGTAACTTCGACTATTAGTTGTAGCATCAAACCAAACGAAGAGTAACTTTAATGAGTAGTAACATAAAATATAGAGAATCAGACGGCCTGAGAAACAATTACCCACAATATAAAATAATTTCCCAAAAATCCCACCTCTTCAACCATAATCATTTAAACAAATTCCCCCTCTCCAATAGCAAAACATGGGAGGTAGAGTTGCTCACTTGCATGAACTCGGGGAGCCGCGACTCGTGGCGTGGCCCGTCAGAAGAGTAGGGTTGGAGGAGAAGAGTGCCCCGACGGTTGTGCAGCGGCACGTGGTGGCCGGAGTTGTCGCCGATGACAAGGAGGAGATACGGCGATGGCGGTAGCTCAATGGTGATTAGCCCATATTTGTGAGCTATTTAAGTATTTAAGTACTTAGACATTAGGTTAATTCTAACATTTATTTAGCATAAATTAGGATGTAAATAGATTAATTCATATTTCTAATTTAATTACATAATTCATGCATCTTATTCATATTTAAATGCATTTAGAATTAACTTAGAATTGCATTAGTTAACTAATTAGGTACATTGCATGCATTAATTTAGGTTAACATAAAAGTTGAGGGTTTGTATATAAATAACCATAATATTTTATCATTATTTTTTATTCTTCTTCTACGTGCAACGACTGCATTTCATCCTCTAGCTGCCACAGTGAAGAACCCAATCAAGGAGGAGCAGATGTGTTGG